>CM062575.1:3587500-6130000 GCA_031468815.1 Morus bassanus
TAACAAATGTTTTTTCTATAACCACCTTGTGCATCCTGGGAAGGGAGGATGTTCAATTATTAAACTGAGCATTAAATTATTTCTTTCTTTCATTTGTTTTCCCAAACTAAACAGATTGTAAGCAGAAACTCACCATTCCTCGGGTTTTTATTTTGCTTTTGTACTAACGGGTAGCACGCCCATGCTGATTAAAATACTGCAAGTGTCTGAGCTCTGTCACAGTGGCTTGCCCTTTCTCCTCCCCAGAAAGGTGCCTTTTTCAACTAATCATATAGAATTTAAACATGCCTTTGGATAATCCCAGATTAATTAATATAAAATTATATTTTTGAGGAAAAAAAAACCCAAACCAACCCACATCGAAGTTTGGCTTAAACCAGCAGAGGACTAGCAGTCTCTGCGAATTATCTGGGTACATTAGAAAGTATTCTGTTATACTTCCACATCTCACCATTGGTGCAGTACCTGTTGAATTATATATGGCTGAAAACAAGTTGTTTGTTTAGTCACCTTAGCAAAGACTGCACTACTGAAACCGATGAGTGCCAAACTGAAAGAAAAAATAAGAGGTTCTTCAAGAGATTTGCCTGAGAGCCCAACAGGGCTTAAATGCTCCAAACCAGAAGCTAGTTGTGCTAGAAAATTGCCCAAGTCAAGAAATAGAGAATAAGGGCAAGAAAACTGGTCGTGTACCATGAGAGACGGAGACTGGGCAGAGCTGCCAGTGCCTTCAGGAGAGGATGCCCTAACTTTGGGGTCTCCAGACACTCCCAAATTACAAAAACAGCCACTACTCTCCAGCTGTCGTAATGGTGAAGAAAACCTTGACAATGTGATCCAAATGGAACCAATGCAGTGATGTCTGCTTGTGTTTGCCAACAGCCCGAAATTACGCATGATGACAGGCTGGGTGCTAACTCAGGAATCATACTTCATATGACGGAGTTGCTACCTACTTCTCTGCTTGTCAAAGCACGCGAAGAGAGAAGAAAGCAGGTATTATTGAAACCTAAAGCCAAATTTCCCACAGCACACGTACGGGGCAAACTACCCAGCAAAGGGATGGAAGGTGCCACCTTGGGAGGTTGGGTCTTGATAGCACGGGATGCTCCTACAGTCACATACTAATGTTGGAGAGGAAGTATCAGAAAATACTTCCCAACTTCATGAAGATATGAACATGAGGCATTCGCCTCCTGAGGTGGTCCACACTTCCATACAGGAGGGTGACTGCGCCCAAAAGTTCTGCTGTATATTGTTTTTGTCATTGTTCCCCTAAAGCACAGGCCAGCTGCGCACGCCGGGTTTACCTGCCACAGAAGTGTGTTTCCTTCGGCTGGTGCAGGGCGCTTGCTGTTTTGTGAGTCTCTTCAGCACAGCTGAGTACTCTTTCACTCAGAAAATTAATTTGAAATTAAATATTAAATATTAATAAATATAGCTCAGGTAATAAATTGCATATACTAATTTAATTAAAAATAGATTATAGCATATTTTACAAATGGGACACTTTTGTAAGGAAATATAATGGACTTGTTATGTTTCTGCTTTATCCGAAGAACAAGCAAGCTTCTTGTGCATTTAGTCCTTATTGTGTCTCATTAAATTTTTAAAAACAGCTATTTTAATTGTCAAGTATTTGACAGACTGCTAGAAAAAACTGACACTTAAGTTTCAATTTTACAAAATGCATTTTTAATGAAGACTTTTGCATCCTACTTTATTATCTATAGACGTCTTGAAGGAAAAAAGAAATGAGAAAAAAAAGGGGAAAAAATAAAATACAACAAAATTTCCATACCTGGGCAAAGAATTTAGTTCAATTAAGTAGTTCATCTGAGATATCCCAGACAGCACCTGGGCTTTGTCATGTCAAGCACTGAATACACCTGGGCAGTCCGTTCAGCAAAACCTGTACCTAGTCCTCAAAGTCATAAGACTTTAGTGGAGACCTTCCCACGATGGGGTTAGTGGGCACTGGTCCTGAAAAAGCTCAAGTCAGGGAACAGCTTTAAACAAAAGAGACCAAGTGATGTAATTTTCATAGCAGGACTGAGAGTCACAGTGAACACGAACTGAAATGTCTTGTCCTTTCCAAGAGCTGTGTTTGGTACAAAAAGGGAGACGTACCCATCACGAACAGCCCTGTGGCAGGGCAATGCTGCCCGCTCCTCTGCCTGCACCAGGGAGAGCGTTTTCCTCTCCCTGGAAGGGGACAGGTGTGGGGAAAAAAAGCACAGGAACGTGGAAAGTGCTTCAGAGACAGGTTTTGTTCAAGAAGCCGATTTTGTACAGAGGAAAAGTGGACTTTCCCCCTTGCAGCAGCTACTCTCGGGTGCCCGGGAGCAGTACAAACCATGCAAAAGAGGAGGGAGGGCGGCAAAGGGAACATCAGACAGTCAGAAACAGCTGTAAGTGGACAGAAGTGATAAAGCAAAGTAGCACAATGACTTGACGTTTGCAGCTGCACAAAACAAGCATAATTTATACACTGCGGGGCGGAACTGGCCTTGTAACGGGAAAAGCAATTAGCAGGAGTATGCAGAGGGAGGCGGAGGCCCACTTTATATTACAGCCTTACTGTCACTTGCCTTCCTTGCTTATATACTGCTTCTGGCAAGGCTGACCTCATGAAAAAGGGAAGCGCTGACAGTGGTTTGTGAGCTGGGGTGCTTAAAGTTGAGGCATTGAGTTTTCTTTATTCATTTTCTTTTGCGTGGCTTGCTTTGCTGTTAACTGTTACAGGTTAGTGCATCTATGATCAGAAGCTGCTGAATTGTTAAAAGTGACCACAGACTGGTTAGTGTTCAATACAAGAACATCTACTGAATGAATTCTCTCTGAGAAATGTAGCTCTACTTGCCTTCCTTAGCAGTACAAAAATTACATGTCTTTTTTTTCTTCTTTTTCATAAGGAAATGCCTCCACAAGTGCAAGGGTTTCTATAGTCTTTTTTTCCCAGTTTATAAAACTGAATGGAGTTTAACCAGGCTACGAGCAGCAGAGGGACAACGTCCATAACTGTAGAGACAACATACTTTTGGAGGGAAAAGGTTTGCACATCACGCCGCCACCAAGGGAAATGCAATTGATTCACTAACAAGTTAAATGGATTTTATGTACCTATTCCACGTGCTAAATACCTGGCAACCCACAAGGACACTTCACCTTAAGGGAGGGAGAGTCACACCCTGAAGAAAGGCACAAACGCACCTACAAATATTTTATAGTGTTTTAATGTGAAATACATGTTGTTCCAAATTAACCACAGGCCACTACTATCAACAGAGAACCTGTTGCCCTTCTTGGTGGTCTCTCTGACAACATGGCCCCATCGCCTCATTCCTTCTTTCCCTCCCTTCATCTCTCCTTTTCTCCATTACCTGTGCCCTGCAGCACCAAGGTCTATGCTCCTGACATTTTACTGGTGTTTGAACTTCATAGATCAAACCCAGGTCAAAGATTTCTACTTACATTGAAAGCTCGGTAGAAAAGATCTCATCTCACACCACGGATATCATGACAAAAACCTCACCTTACTATTCGGTATCAAGATAATCGCGGTAAAATACCAAACTTTATATACACTTTGTGACAGAAGCTCCTTTCCGGTTTGAAACCCGGTAAGCTTTCCCATCATCTGCGTTTGCTCTAGGTTCAGGTTGCCAGTGCTAGAGGACTTCCTCTCCGTAAACTTCTTGGCAGGAACAGAGTCAGCACAGTACTGAAATGTTTTATAGCCCTTCTGCACATAGAGATGGTGGCGTTCAGAAGGCAAATCCCAGAAATGGCCAGCGATGGAGGGAGGGATTTATGAGTGCTGTACGTTCATTGGAAAGGCTAGGGATTCCATGTCTTACCTCCAGGTTTCCACTCTGATGGGTTTCTAAGGCAAGCGGTTATGCCCAGAATCCACCAACCCGCCTTTATAATGCACAGAAGAAAATAAGTTTACTGCTAAATTTCCACTGACTTAATGATACTGTAATCCAGGTTATGGTAGGAAACAGTTCATTCCAATGCACAATCCACAGCAGCAAAGAGGAAGTAAGGAATGAGAAAGGAAAGGACCTCAGTCCTGACATTTCTGTCTCTTCCTCATCATAAGACACTTCTGTGAAGGAGGACCACCGGGGCTCTTCTCCCACATCCCAGGCACTACATTTACACCCTGACATTCTACTTCCACTGTTCCATGAAAAGAATTTTAGTCTTGTTGTCAGACTTTTCTGACTACATTTGCATGATGTTTGTCCTTGCCACTAGTTTCCAACTAAAACAAGAGGTAGAGACGCCCTGAAGCTTCTTCTGAAACCCAGTATAGGGACACCCCAGGAAGTCAGGGAGAGCAAACACCCAAAGCTGTTTGCAATACCTTCCTTTTCCTAAGAATCACCATTTCCAAGAGAGCCCTTCATACTTACAAGCATCCGTAAACATTTGTACCTTGTAACCAAACCCTTCAAAAACGGATTCACTGCTCTCTGTATTTGATTTCTACCTCTAACCATGCATTTTGCTTAAGCCCTGGTCACATGCCAGCACCCATCTGTGTAAATATGCAATTTTTCTAGCTGAATTGCACATCCACAGCCACGACTCAACCATAGAAAGATCATGTAAATAATGGAAGCTGACAGCATAAGTAATTTTTTTCATGTATCAGACGCCATGGTTGACTGCTGAACTGTGAGATCTGCTGTTTTTAGACTGTGCTAAGTTCTCCCCTTTCACCCCTGAAGATTCGAGACTAAAGGATGAATCTTGAATCACATGCTTCAAATGTTTTTCTTATCACACAGCTCAGTCAACACTTGTTCACATCCTCCGACCTTTCCCTACAGTGAGCTGCATCTTTCTTCTACCTCTCAAGGCCACTTATTAAAACGGTAGCTGGTGTAACTGGAAACAAATGAAGTGACCATCACAAACCACGTGCCTCCCCAGTGTATTAATGGAGGGGGCAGTTAAGAAGTCACTAAGCCCTGAAAAGGAGAGTTAGGGAAAGCTAAGTAGTATGGAGCTTTTAGTATTTCTGTTTTCTGATGTTCTCATTAAGTCAGGACATCTGTCTTGCAAATAAGAGAAATTAAACACGGAGAGTCCAAATGCAGGAAGAAGCACGAGGCTTAAAAGAAAGTGCCAGGTCTATAACACAATGGCCTGTGTAATTGGTTCTTTTGATGTTTCTAATCACTTTTCGTAAGATCAAGTGGAAGTGACAAGTGAGGCTATCGGAACAGTGACTCCGTACAATGGTGGCACATGGGACTCCAACCGGTTTGTGTGGTAATCGTTAATTGTTTGGGGGTTTCCTTTAAGTGCGAAACATAGCTGAAGAGTTACTATTGAAAAAAAAAGTCCCCCCGGCATAAATTATGTGGTCAGTATTTCAGATCTCATACAAATCATTTGCCTGTGAAAATGTTATCAAAATATGAGCTATCCCTTTCAAATATATTTTAAACAATGTTAATGTATTTTCACATGTCATCAGTTGACAGCTCCACCATCGTCGCTCGTCAGCCACCAGGGAAATTTACATGCATTTGAATTCACCCTGCCAAGCACAGGCAGCCCAGACTGACAGCCCATTTAACTAGGTGATAAGTTAATCTGTACAACATTTGATAGATTTCTGTCTTTTACCTAAGCCATAGTTTGTGAAAATGATTCAGTGACAGGATTTGCAAACCGGTCGTGTCTCTGTGTTCAGTCTCAGTGGGAGGCGTTGTATTTCTTCATGTACAATGCTGATCTCCACCCAAGCTAGCCACATCAAGCTAAACTAAATGCCATCCCAAACCCACCAGGATTCATGGTTTCCAGCCTTTTCCTTCCACAAATGCAACTTTTTGGCTAAAGCTCAGGTTAATTGTGGAATCAGAGGTGATTTTACAAGAATGGGCAACAATCTCAATCTACCAGCTCTTCACACCTGCCCACTCCTGCCCTCCCGGAGGTCTGTCCTGTTTCCTGGGGTCCTCATGCAGCACAGCACATGCATCGGTTTGCTTCAGCGCCCAGGCCAGGTTCACCCTGTCGCATGGTTCAACACAACATGATGTGGCCATTGCACATCACAGCGTTTAAAATTCAAGCAGAAGATAATGTTTGCTAAAAGTCACCCGCAGACCCCCAAATATGCGTGTCCCTCTGATGCTCCCAATAACACAAATTATCATTAAGCAAACAGACATCACTAGGTTTTAAACACATCCTTTGCATTGCCAGAATTTTTCATTAAAAAAATCCCCTACCTCCAACAACAGTTTATGTTTCCTTGCAGTAACTATGATTACTGCAATATCTGTGATATTCATTTGCAAGGCCATCTAAACAGGGGGCTCAAGGCTTCTGATGGGGTTGTATATTTAACCACAACAAAATGCAGAGGGCATTTTGATGTTTGGAAATGCCCAGAAGGAGATTTCTATTTACTTTCTCTTACACAGTACATTACCAAAGCCAGGAGACTCAGTAGTCAGCAAGCCATTATTTATTTATTCAAAACATCTTTCATTTCCTGAGATGCAGTATGTTATTTACAGGGCACATACTGCCGTTACATGAAGTGAATATCAACAGGCAGATTAAAATCAGGATATTTCACCCATAATGATATATTCTGATACTGACCATTTTCAAAGAGTTGTTAAAATGTAAGTAAATATCTCACTGGTTTCAGTAGCAAATGCTCTGAAAGGGTAGTCAGGGCAACAGAGATGCTACCATAGGCAGACGAGGTTAGTGAATTAAATTTCATGTATAGAGCCTCTATGCCAAAGTTGCTGAAGATGGAGAGCTACAAAAAGCTTCGGAAACAGAAGACATTAATGTGTGCTGAGCATTTGTTCAGACACAATTTCAAATAAAAGCAACACATTTGCAGCATTTGGAAAGGATTGTTTTCTCGTCAAGACAGAGGCACAGGCTTAAAATATTAATTAAATAGAACTCAAGTCTATGTAAACCTTGAAAGCAGATGCCAAGAAACTAAATATATTGAACCTAAAGGTAGGCTAAAGCTCAAATACCCATGGGCAAGTTCCAGTGCGGAAATGTAGGTCAGGAGCCTACTTCTCAAAATGCATCTCCCGTAATGCTCCCTATTTAATGTATGGAGTATTAGTTTAAGAGATGATGGGATTTTATGCATCTTTTATGTATATAAAACCTTGATGTGAGCAACCAAACTTCATCCCCTCCCCAGTATTGTCATGAGTCCTTCCTGATCTTTGCAGATGATATAAAGGTTGATCTGATAAAATACCTCTAGAAACTCTAATAATTGCTTGAAGAGTTAATAGATTCACCAGTTTAACTCAAGACAAATGCATTATGGACACTGTACTGTCATCACACTCTTCAAAAATCACATTTTCATCTGCTTCTGTCGTGCACACCTACCTGTAGCTTGCTCACAAGGCAGAAAGTAGACATTGGAAGGGCACAGGAACAACCTGCAAATTCATGTAGTACAACAGCAAAAGAGGTATTTAGCACAGGTGTGGCTGTAATTCTGATAAATTTAGAAAATTCTCCATGTACAGAAGCACCTCAAAATCACACCTCCATGAGCACCATGAGCAAGGCTGGGCAGAGACAGGTCGCAAGTTTTAAGAATATCTTAACTGTACACCAGGAGAGACAAATGCCTTAAAGAAAACCAACTCCTCTTTACTGGCTATTTAGAAGCAGATAGCAGGAAAAGGAAATCTACGTAATTATTATTATTACCATTATTACTCGTTTAGGAGCAATAAGCAGGCGCTGGGCTGCGCCCTAGGAGCAGCATGTGGGAGTCACTGGTGCTGCTGGCCTGAAACACTGCAGATCTGAGCCTTCCTAGACTGCAAGAGTGATGCCGGGCAACCTGATTCATGTGTCCGAGCCTTAGTTTCTCCTCCTTAAAACAGAGACAGGAATCCTTCCTTTCTCCTACTTCTGCATCTTTTCGTTCTGAAGGGTCATATAGATATGCAAGAGCTAGTACAAGGGGACCCAGATGCTGCTTTAATAAAAACAATTTAACAAGGAATAAATAGCCGTGATATTAAGGCTGTGAAAAGCCAAGAGGAGAGTTAATAGGAAGATAGGAGGTGGTGTGATGGGTAATGAGGTACCTACAGGGGAGAGAATAGGATCAGGGGCCAGGGACAAAGGGTTTCTGCCCAGAGCAGGGCTTGGCACCTAGGAGAGAGGCAGAGGGTGCAGCACGGCTACGGCCGAGGGCTGGGGGCGACGGGGAGGTGCTGGCTTAATTTTGAGCTGCTTTTCAGGGGTTAGGATTCACTGGGATGTTTCATTAACATTTCTTTGTCCTGGGAAAACTCTTGGCACTGGATGCACATACCATTAACGGCACAAATAGCAGCAGGACCATGCGCATTGAGCTGCTCCCCCATTCACTCCCACGTATGATTCAGACAATAGAGTCAGCTGAGGACAAAGCAGAGGGCCATCGGACCTGCACTGGCAGTTTAGGCTGCCACTTGCCTTTTATTCTTCACTGTACATGATACAGAGTGAGAAATCAAAATCACAAGCCCTCAAAGAGACCCACAGAACATTTTATTCAACATGAGATTTTATTACTGCTAACTACAAATCAAGAATTAGGATTTTTACTAGTTTTCTTATTTAACAAATTATTTCTTTAAGGTAACGATCAATTTATCAGCTCTTTGGTCCCACTGTATATGCTTGCACTGGAGACTGTATGGGGATAGTCCACGTTTTCTACACCTAGTACACCATCTTGAGGCACACATTTGTCTATTCTGCAGCAACCATTGCAATATTAAACACCATAATTATAATCTCCTGGCCACAAGACCAGACCTTCCCCTTCTGTGTTGACCAGGGGTCAATACTGATGTGCAACAGTTCATCCAAAGTGTTTGGCAGCAACTACCGCAGGCAAAAAAATACTCCATTTTGCAGGATCTTCAGCCAGGACAGAAAAAGAGAAAAAAAAAAAAATAAAGCATGCTATTTTGCATGAAAAATATGAAGGCCATTTTTAGGGAATTAAGACCTCACTCCTCTCAGTTCTTTGAAAGAAAGCAAAATAGTTTCCAAATCCTTTCTTATTTCTCTAACCCTATTAAAAGCAACCACAATGTAAATCTAACACGTGTATACGCACACACAATTGATATTTAGAATATTTTTCAGATTAATATCTTGAAATTCAGAGATAAAGAAGGAAAGAAAGAGAGAGGAAAGAAAGAGACAATCATGAAGCCTCCTCTTTCCCACCAAACAAAACTCTAAATCAAGCAGCTTTCTTCTGAAAGCCAGAGAATACGTGCAGTGCGCTCATGCATGGATACCAAGAGCTGGCTTCCCCCGAATGGTAACTACGTGCAAGCACCCCGGGTCCCTCTCCCATATGGCACAGCAGCCCCCAGCCAGCACAGGTAGCAGAAGGGGACACGAAGAATACAGCCTGATTTTAAAGCACATGAAGCATGGAAGGGTCGAACTGTGCCTCATCTGCTCCTGTAGCAAACCGTACAAAACCAGAAGCACTGGCATCTGCAATCCAGAACATCATTTGGCACGGTTTAAAATTTTAAAGTAATTTTCAAATTTCCCACATTACCCACTCCACCCCCACCCCCCCACCCCCCCCCCCCCAGCGCCACATGGTGATTTTTGTCCTTCGGAGAGCCAAAGGCAAATACAGGCATGCTCAACATACATTGTCAAAGGGAGAGGTTTCCTAGCAACAACACCGATATGAATGGAGCCGAAGTTTCCTTTCCAATCCCTTATGTGACATTAGAGCAATTTGTAACATACAGGGAATGGGAAAAGAAGTATCTAAGAAATCTGGCTATGCATCGTTACCCAAATAGATAAGCAAATCAGTTTGTCAAGTTTTGCTAGCGCCACAATTATCAAGTGCTTTTAAGCGTAAGATGCATCCAGAAAGGAAAGAAATCCTGGAGTCGATTCCCCGTCCTCTCTCAGCACCGTGTGCTGCCTCACTCGCCTCCCCTCGGGTCTGCGTGCCCTGGCCCAAACCCAAGGCGCAGGAGTAAGGAGGCTGTCCCCAGTGAGGAGAGCAGCCATCGCCTCTGCCACTGCACTCCACTTCTCAAATCACCACAAGAAACCCCTGCTTTAACCAGATTAAACTTCAGGCTTCATCCTTTCATCCAAGCCTGGCAAGATATTTGGTAGGTCTTAGCAATACGGCAGCAAAATGGGTGGCTCAGCATTACCCAACTGCAAGCCACGCACCACGCTGTTTGCTGTACAGCACACGCACGCCAAACAGGAAGGTGTCAGAAACAAGAAAAACCCATTAGAGCAGAAGATCAGCTCCACTGGGGTCTGCTTCTGTGGTCGAATCGCTAATGCCCTGCGACCGAGGCCGACAGAGGAAAATCAGCGTTAGCTCCTGTGTGCTTCCCACCAGCAGCTGCCCCAGCAGGGTGGTTTCGCCTTACTCCCTTCCTGCACAAACCCATCCACACTGAAAGACAATGTGGCAAACTATTGGTTTCCAACTTTGATGCCATGAAACACGGCTTCTTTTTCTTTATTTTTTTTCTTTTTTTTTTTTCTCCCCCTCCCAATCAGCCTCCCCAGAAGGGCAAAGATGGTCCTCTCTAGTAAAGGAGCTATAATGGAAATGCCCACAGGTGTCCCAGCTGGGCCCCCAGCCTCTGTTTTTAATCAGTGGTGCATAATGGGTTCCTAAATTAATCTCCTCCTCTGACAAACCAGGAGCCAAAGTGCTTAACTCAGAGACCGATTTCAAATGCCTAAAGTTACAGGGTTTGGACAATGCATATTATGCCTAACAAGGGAACAATGACCCCTCTTATCTATAGTAGGCCCAAGTTTCCCATATCCCAAATCTAATTGTGCAATACCGGCTATAACTCAAGGAGGGAACACCCTGCATTAGTCATATCTAGAAACAGCTTTTGGAGTTTGCAGCTTATTGTGAGCTACCGGAGCTACAGGATGCTTATTTACAGGGCACCATGCAAGACATCTGTTCGGTCTGGCTTTTTAACTAAAAGGGGATTTATCTTTGGCAAATCAGTTTTGTGAGTCAGGAACGGGTTTCATTACAGTCCAAGTGTTTGGCCATTTAGTTTGATTTTTGTACCTTCTCCCAAGCACTCTGCGACAAAGAGGCCACGATCAATCATCCAAGGAGATGCACTGCTAGAAGCAATCAAATAAAATTAAAACAGTTATCCGAGCAGTGTTGATGCTTTTGACAGATGAGTTTTGAAATGCTTTCTATGAATTTAGCAGGGAGTAAGAAATTATCAGAAATATTGCAGGACTGAGACCTGGCCAAATGCATCCTGCACTTGGCAGGGTGGGTTACTGTTGAGAACACCACCCTTCACTGTATATCACCAGGACACAGCAGGGCAGGCCAGCTGGGCACAGCACAAGAGGAGACCACAATAAAAATGCTGCTAAACCAGATGGAAATCTTGAAAAAGAGTCAGAAATAAATCTGGAGGATTTCCATTTTATCTTTTCCATGCAAGATATGGCCAGATTCCTCTTTGTGCCTATTTTCTGCACACATCTGTGAAGAAAGGGGCAACCGCCTTGCTAACTGACACACCGCTGGGCACTAAGTCTTCCTCGCCATGGCACGTACCAAGCCCAGCCAGATGTGAGCCAATATCACATGGTAGAACATGGCACCAGAATCCCAACAAAGGGAATCTTCATGCATCAAGGTGTATTTTTTTAAAGTGAAAAATAAAAAATATCTGAATGTATTCAAGAAATCTAAACATTTACTTTAATAAAACATTTACATTCATTACCAGACGAGATATTGCAAACAACTCTGAGTAAGTGAATTTAGCTGAACTTCTGAGCTGCGCAGGCTAATGACTATGCTGACCAGCTTCAAAACCATATTAAGACTACTGATTATTTATTATAAAATGCCTGCACAGAGGGAGAGACCTAATTGTCTGATGAAGATCCCAACCCCTGTGGGTATCACAGCATACTATACCTGTAAGAGTCAGGGCTCATTAGCCTAATCACAAAGAATAATACTGGGAGCAGAGCTCTGCAAAGCTACTGATTTTTTACTTCCTATGAGTTTCACAGAAACACCCTTTTTTTTTCAGTTTGGTGGGTTTCTTTTTCTTGTATGTCTATCTGGCAACAGATAGCCTTCTCCCCCCAGTCCTCACCACAGACACCAGCAACCCCAGGCTCCACGGGGCCACAAATGTTCAGCATCTCCTGCGGTACCTGATTAATCATAGCCATCCTCTCACCAAGCAGCCTGCGGAAGCCGGAGTAGATGAGGGTGGTCAGCAGATGTGTGGGTGGTGGGGCTAGAGAGTGATCTTTTACTTTGCATTAATCTTGTGCGTATAGGCACTGATGCAGCAGGGATTTTTCAGTCCCTGTAATATGTATCACCGATGAGAAGCTTCCCCGTTATGCTGCTTTGGAATACAGATACAAATTCATTCAGTCTGTATCCCTCTGCCCCTCCTGTGCCTCGCTATTACCTTATGAGTTTCAAGTGCAGATGCAGCCAGGATAGGATTCATACCTGCATGTCTGATTTTCCTGCTACCCTTCTATGCTGTCCCCTTTCCCCTTTTTCTCAGCCCTGTTCCCTCTCCTCCATGAGGCAATACTGAGCAATGGTGATGGTGACCTTTAATAGGGAGAAATATGACAAAGCTTGTCTGATCAGTCTGGTTATCTGTGTAGAAAACATTACAAGATTGCATTTTGCATCCCTTCCCTCCACTGATTCATACCTTGTAAATAAGAAAATGCTTATTTGTTCATCAAAACCATTTAACCATCAGTGAAAGATCCCATCCTTACAGCATGTTTTTAACCTTGTTTCATCCACTCTTGCTTTATAAATGGGGCAAAAGCGGAGGCTTAGTCTTAAATGGCGCAAATGATAGAGTCCCTTAAGAAACTACAACTCTTAAAAGATTATGCTGTCAGCAAGTCATTCTTGACAGTCTACCTAGGATCCTCCTGTTCTTGATCTCCTCATTTTGCTTTCAAGGATGGCCACTCCTCTGGACTATTTTCTTTGCGACTGCACCTCTTAAGGGTTGCCCAACTATTTTCACACCTCTGCTCACTGCATTCAGTACTCTCATCTCTCTTCTCAGGAGTCCATCCCCTCTACTGCAAAATGTTTCTTTATTTGTTAGCATTTTCCTGCTTACTAAAACACTACGAGTAAGTACATCCCAACTCCATGACCTTATGCACCTATACATGCCTTATATCTCCTCAGTGCTGGGGTTTTTTTGCTGCCATGCTGCACTGGAGCCTTTCTGCGGTGTTTACACAATACCCTGGGCTTAAACACTTTCCTGGCTGTTTTCTGAAGAGCTTGTAGCTGAACCTGTCCAAGCTTCAGGCTCAGATTCTATCTAATTTATTAGACTTGCTCACTTGGACTATTTGCATTTGCCTTTCATTCCTTCTTCTTTAATATATAAAACTCATGAAATCTGTAAGAAGATTCCCAGCTATAGATCTAAGCAAGTGCATCAAACTGGAATGAACCTCTCATGTTCTCTGTTTCCACTCAGAATACAGCAAGAAGAGCTTAGGTTAGAAATGAAACACAAAAAATGGGCACCCGGTCCCTGGGAGGACGCAGTTCTTCGCTCCATTTGCTGCAAGTCCAAAATTGCACACGCAGCTCTGACCTGCCAGCAGACACTGCAGCACTGTTCAGGTCCCTCACGTCAAAAGAAGGTTCCAGATTTCATCATCTGATTTTGCCAGTTTCAGAGGCTTCTTACCAAACTTTCGTCCCATCCCAAAATCCTAAAAAGCCTGAGTCAGCCAAGGGTCCACGCACATAACCACCAAGGGGTCCCTGAGCCTCTCATCACACTCATACCGCGTTCAGCTCATGGGAACACAGGTGAAGTCTTCATTGCCCAAATGAGGCCACAGCTGGCAAAGTATTTTACTTTAAAAATTTTTCTAAAACAGACTACCTTAAGATTAGTTACTTGGCTTTAGCAGTGGTAAATCAGTTTTACACAGAGCCCAAATACATGTTACGAATGAGAACAAATGGCCAAAGGCTTGAAAATTAGTAAACATGGATTGAAAAATCTTGGAAAAAGCATTGCACATTACAAGACTAAGGAACATATTTGGCCTGCTTTTAGGATGATACATTTTTTTTTTTTCCACAGGTTTCTGGAATACATAGTATAGGGACATGTGAAATGTTTATTCTCCATACCACAAAGAGAAGATTCAAAGAGATGCAGATGGCACAAAAACTCAATCCCAGTCCTTTTAATAGTAGTTGAAGATCCCCATCAGCTTGGTGAGATCCATTTGGACTGACATCAGAGTGTGAAAAGCAATAAATGGTCAATATAATGGCTCTAAAAAGCAACCTTTTCCTCAGCTGTTTCCCCAGATATTCTTTAGGAATACAGGAGATGCAATTACAGTAGGTGTGCCTATCAGCTGGCACTAACCTGCCTGGCTCAGGCAGGATACCAGAACGTGGATGCACCAGGCTTCAGGGAGGACCCAGGACCTGCCTCGGGCACACGTGGCTGCTTCACAACACGTGCAGGGGGAGCGGATCCCTGGACACGAGGTGGCTTCTCCGTGACAGCCCAGCACTACCCAATCCTCCCAGCATGGAGGTGGCCAGCCCAGAGACCTGTTTTCTGAGAGAGCTACTGTAAATATCCTGGATTACGGGTCCTGTTATTTCTTAAATACTCACTTCCAAGCACCATTAGATGTCCAAAGAAAGGGGAAGAGCTGATGTGCAAGTTTTCCTGGAATCTGGTGCTGTCATCTCTCTCAGGGCACACATATGTATGTCAGGACTGCAAGGGCAGGCTGTTAACCCAGCCCTCAGAGACATGAGGAGTATTTCATGTTATATCCTTTTAGCAGAAGGGGGACCACATAAATGCTTTTTTAACTCCCAGTTAATCCACCGCAACGCTGCTGGTCCAGTTAAATCCACAAAAATGAAGACGTGTAAAACTATAAAACTGAAGTTTCTTGGCTGGTGGCAGGGTTGGAAAGGGTTCAGAGAGACCATGTGCTTTTTAAGTTACACGTTTTCTGACCGTGCACTCGGTGTTCCCCTGCTAACGGTGCTCCTCTGAGGGGAGAGCCTGCCTGACCTCCCTGGAAGCTCTTGTGCAGACCCAGTGCGCTCTTGCCCTTCCAGAGAGTGGTTTGGCACTGAAAACCTGATGCCCAGTGAGCCAAATGGATCCCTAGCTATGTCCACAGCCACTATTATTTCCTTTGACTTGCTCCAGAGCTGTCCCAGGGGCCCTATACTCTTGCCAAGAACCCATGACATCACTTATATTATTAATAATTACAATATATTCACAGATGGATGGACAGATGGACGCTCATATGACAGAGTTGTGCTTAAAGTCAATACCTCTCCTTTCTCATCCCTCCTTCCCACACCCCCAGTTTTCCCATTTGCTTATCTATTCCCTCGCAGGGAGGAAAGGTCAAAGCTGGTAGTAGAATGAGTTAGGAGTATTTTTCCTCTTAAATAAACAAAAACCACATTACTCAAATAACTCTTCATTTTTCACTCCAAGCTCACATTTGCTCACCGCGTGGCCCTTACTGAGCTTGCATATTTTTAAGTTCTTGAAGAAAGAAATCACAAATCTTTGTTCCTTTTCCTATTATACCGCTTTTAGAAGAATGATTCTCTGATGAAATCTTTGCAGAGGGAAATGCAGAGCAATAGCTAACACAGAGCCAGCTCCAGCTACTCTCCTCACTGGTCTGAGTTATTTCACAGTGTCCAAAAGTGTGCTCAGTCTCTGCAGAGCAAACAAGTGGAAAGACCCGGCTCCCGCTGGGTCGTAAAGAGCCTGGCTCCTATTTTTATGGCATGGAAAAACATGGGGAGGGTTAGAAGAAACAGGGGGTGATGGAGACAAGCGAAGTCATACCGTGATTCAATGTAAGGGTATGTGCTCACTTAGAAAGTTACACTCTTTTGTTTCCCACTTCTCAGGGGCCTCCAGGAAAACACTGATTTTGGGGAGAGCAGTGGTGCAGCACATGGTTTCAACGCCTAGCTCAGAGTTTCTTTGCTGGATGTAATGGAGGAACTAGCACACTTTAATCTGGAGACTGTCACCTTCAGATTCATAACGGCAGTTAGTTAACAAAGAACAGAGCATCTTCTGCTCCAAGAGGACTGAATCCATCTCACACTCTAGCATGCCCCAAGCACAGGCTGGCCAAATCCTGGCTCCAGCTCAGAGGACATTTAGACTGAGCTCTGCTCCCCTGAGCGCCCAAGGAAACACAGCTCCATTCGTGGCAGGAAAGAAGCTGTACGAAGTGCCATTATGCCCACAGGGGTGCAGGGGTGAGCCGAAACAAGCCCCTGCCCTCAGCAAAGGCTCACTCGCTAAATGCATCTCGACAAATCTCAGGTTTAGTATGCAATTTCACTCTAAGGAATTTATATATTTTTTGTTAGAAATTACTTAACAGATGTATAGCTACATACACATTTTTTGCACAACAGTTTTTATGCTGTCTCCTTCTCAGACAGTATTAATACACATACATCCTCTCCTTAAGGTATGGATTAACATCCATAGTCTATTTACAGAGCATCTCTCCATGGCTTTACCTATAAAAATTACAGTGTATGTGTCAAAGAAGAGCAGGAAATATACAGTGTTAACAGAGCCTTTGCACAGTACCACACCAAGACAACATTGGCTGTGCAAATATCTCCAGCCACCTCATTTCTGACTCGGACTATGCATTCACCCAGTCCTCAGGTGCTTTGAAGAAAATACCTTTGCACAAATACATAACAATTGTAGGTGGCTTTGGGTGTGCATGCACACCTGTATGTTGTGGCCAAATATTCATTCCAAAGCAAGGTTCCCAGCTCCCAAAGTCTGCCCAACATCAAGTCAAGTCCCACTAGGTCCTGTACTGGCTCCTGTGCTTGCAATGGAAAGCTCCATCTCAGGGAGATGATTAGAGAAAGCAGGCAGTGAAGTAGATTACATCTTTGCTCATTAAAGTAAGAAAATTCCTGTAAACCTGCATGAGCTTATCATAAAAGAAGTATTTTCCTTCCCTTGACAGCTTTTGTTCTGAAAAGAATAATTTCTTGCATACCTCAAAAGCAAACAAACAAACAGCCGAGTCACCTTGGGTTTTGGGGTGGTGAGTTTTTTTTTCCTTTGTCTACTGCTAGCAGCCTTACAGTTTTCTCAGAGCATGAAAATCAAAATAATATTTTTTATTAAGAAAGGAGACAACTTCGGATTTGACAAAGCTCTTTTTCTCAGTATCGACAAGCAATCATCATCTATCTTACAAATGGGTACTTGCCTCAGAGCATATTTGTGCGATCACTGGATTTCTAGTCCTTCGAGAACCAAGATAACAAACGAATCCTCACCAGCTTCAATGATTTCAAAGCTAATCAGAAGATAAAAAGGCTGGCAGGACAGCTGACAATACATTACTAACCAACAACAGATCTTTGCAGGACATTTATGTATTTAAATTCCAAGCGTGGGGAAGCTTGGGCACATGTTTATGAATACGAGGTGGCCAGAGGGATGCAAGGCCAAGCAAGTAATAGCGCAGCGGGGACACTATGAATCATCTGGGTGCTTTGCCTGGATGCCGCACAGCTGCACAAGGCTGTACCACCAGGATGGCACCAGAAGAGTGGTGCTGCATGCCCCAGAGGAGGTCACAGCTACACCCATACGGGGTGGGGAGGGTCCCTAAAGGCAGCCCACTCAACACTGATTTCTTCAGGAAGGTGAGACAAGTAATGGAGATGGCAAATCCCAGTGGCCCTACCCAAGAGCTCACTATTTGTCATATAGGCCCCAAATTTCTCCGCATTAAGGTCAACAGCCAAATTCCCATTAAACTGGCTCCACAAAAGGCAATGTGCTGGATCTCAACCATTCTGCTGCTGTCTGCATTTGCGTTTCAGACTGGTTTTTGCTGTCAAAAAGGTCAGTTTAGGTATTCCTAACAGAGCATGATAGACTATGATCGGAGTTGTACAACCTCTGCAGAATCTGGTGCTCTTGTGTCCTGCTCAGGACCCATCACAGCAATGGGTCAACATACTGAACAAGGATGTTGATAGCAAATGTAAATAGTCCTTCAAGATTTTACCAGGAAAACTCTTAAACCTACTGATAGTTCGCTCTTCAAAAGAGTTTGTTCTCCATACCAAGTGCCTACATATGGCTGACCTGAAATATTAACATCTATATATAGATACCAGTAATCGAAAGTAATTACTCAAGTCTCCATCCAATTGAGGCGCTGCAAAAGGAACAGTCTGTATTCTCCAGCGGCAGTGTCAGGGGGCTGATGATAATCCCCGAGACTTGGAAGGGGAGCCCAGTGAGAGGTGGTTAGGGCATTTGACTCTGCCTTTGATGAGGGAACAGCTAGTGAAGAAGAGCTGCGATAACCTCCTGACTCTAGAAAAATGTTAAAATGTGGCTCAGCAAGAATTTCTGATTGTTTTACTTTACCTTCTGACTCTTGAGTTCAAAGCAGCGAAGCTGTTTCAAAGGCAGATGAATATATTTAGATTTTGGTGACTGATCACAAGTTTCCCAAAAGCTTACATATTCATCCCAATGGGGAAGAGATCACTGAGGGCAGCTGTAATTGGTCCAGGGGCATTTTGATTATCTGCAGATTACCTGCTTCTTGATGCAAAGAAATATCTGTCAATTTGCTCAGTGGGGCTCAGGAGGAGTTTCAGTGTGAGACCAGATATTATGATGAGCCCTTCTGACACTGGACCTCCCCCATCATGTCCACTTACAGCCACTCCAAGGGGCTATCACAGGGCTTCTCTACCCTGACTAAATCTCAGCTACTGAAAAGAAAATAACTGTCACACGAGCCGTTTATTGCCCATCGCAGCAGCCCCTTGGTTCTCCTCACAAGGCACTGAGGACTTGCCCAAAAAGCATCTTGAAAACACCACAGCTGCAAGGGGAAAGAGGCTGACCAGCTTTGGGGGGAAGCAGCCCTATCCCCCACCTAATGGCTGCTCCAATCCATTACATTTTAGTCTTCGGTCAACTCTGAGAAAACGACTGAAGAGTGAGTTTCCCTTATAACATACATCATTTTATCAACCTTATTTTTTGTGATATTTTGTAAATTACAATAAATTTGCTTTCTTCTGAATATTCAGATGCTTCAAAAGGTACCCAAAGGATGCAATTAGACCCTGGGGAAATATGCTATTATGTGCACATATCATGTTTTGCATAGGCTTTCCAGCATCTACATAATTTATGTTTTTCTGCATAATTTCCCCTTTTTATGTTTCCTATGTGTTTGTGAGATAATGCAGAAGTCAGTTCTCTACCACCAAAAATACAGAAAGAACTTAAGTCTGTTTTCTTACTTCACCCAATCTGCTTTACTTCCCACAAAATCCTTGGAAAAAACCCTGGAGAAATCCTTTCATATGCACCAAACATCAATGCCTGAGGAAAAACCCAGAAGGTCGAGGCAGCTCTCTGAAAGGAACCAGAACCTTGTCCACTCCCGTATTCATCTGGGCATTTGGAGGGGCCTCTGATGGATAACATTGAAATGGTAAAGCTTTTAAATGGTTTATAATCCTCGCTTCGCGTTTGAAACGTACAAAAATAATTCTCCAAATCTTTCAACTTGCTTTTTAGCTTTCCATGCTTGTCACTTGTATCCAAGCTAGCTTTTAATAAAAAAAAATAGGAATAATAAAAAAGAGTTTTCAATCAGGATGTAGTTAAAGTTGATGTCTACTCTTCTTTAACTCTGTTGGCTGGAGTTTTTTGTTTGTGGATTTTAAATTTATTAAAAAAAAATAAAAAAACCCAAACCAAAAACCGACCAAAAAGCAAGGAAATAAAAGTGGGGGGAAGACTTTATGCTGGTTACCCCACAGTCCAACGGCGCCAGGCAAACCTGGCCACAGGCTGAGTCCCCACTCAAGTACCTAAGTGTGGATCCTCCTCTTCTCCAGGATATGATAAACAACTTGTGGGCTGGAAGAAATTGCTTAATGTCTTCCGTTGGATTTTTGCTGCTGTCTCTCAGGTACCGCCCAGGGACTCATCTTCCCCAGGAGGTGATGGAAAAGAAACGGGGACCTTTCCTGGGCCCAACCCCAGCCTCGCTGCACCCCTAAGCCACGATGGCTGCTCTGCATGTCCCAGCTCCTAGAGTCATGGAGAGCATGAGAAAACTTCCTCAAAACTAAATAAATAATAAATAATTAATAATAATAATAATATAATCTGCCCCTCATCTTTGCACTCATATTTTCAAGTGTTCAGAAGTGAGCCATTCAGACTCAAAACCAAAAACTATGAAACACCGAAACACGTAACTCACCCGTTCCCCTCAAAAAAAAAAGCAAACTAAAACAGCCTAATACAAATAACCACTCCCACAGTCCCTGCAAGTGAAATTGGGAGGATGAAACACACGTCTCTTTGTACCTTACCCAGAATATTATGGAGTAATCCACTTACTTAAAACTCACTCCTGAGTCCGTGTAAAATCAGTCACGGACCAGCAAGGTTGTTTTCTTCTCCACAAACCATGACAGCCTTCAAATTGCCAACAAAAAAATTGTCTCACGTGAGTAAAAGAAAATATTTATGTTGTGCAACCCACAGTGTGAAACAGCAGGAATAAAATAATCTGGTAAAATTTAAAAGGATAAGACTCTTTGTAGAATACATAAGAGAACACCTGCTGCTTTCCTTATTTTTTATTTATTATAATTAATATGTTCAAACTAAGCAGTATGCAGATGTATAAAAACAAACAGCAAAAAAAAATAATGAATACTTTTCATTAAAAAGTTCATTTGAAGTTGAGAAAATGTATGATTAATTAATCACAACAGAATCTGCTTACTTAAAAGCCTATTGACATATGTTTTAAAGTCATTTGTGTAATTCGAGATAACTAGCGGCGAGGACCACGTGCACCCGGGTGCTCCCCCTGCGCGCGGGATGTTCCCCTGGAGCAGCCAGCCCTCTGCAAGCACGAGCCGGGACAGATGATAGTCGCTTGGTGGAATACAACTTATTTTAAGATTAAAAATACAGAAGAACAGAAAAATGCCTTTCTGAGAAGATTTCAGCGTGCTTCAGCACCTCTATTCATTAACCAAATAGAGTGCAAGCTCACTCATCCTCTCCCTCTTCTCTATTTATGAATAAGCACACAAGTTAGCACACAGGGTCTCACGTATCGCAGCAAGCGTACATACGTAGCCAGAAATTGATTCCATATAACCAACCTATATTGATAAGAAATTTCCAAATGAGATGAAGGAGGACTTGGAAAAAGCTGAAGGTTTAGACTGGGTAAAAGCCACTGAAGAGGAATGGATTTATTCTAATGAAAACTTAAATACACCAAGTCAAGTCTGGTTTTGGTGTGGTTACATGAAAGGCGAGGAAGATAAAATAGACAAAAAGGAATTTCTTGAGGAAGAAAAGGAAGGACAACAACGGGGGTGACAGCAGGGTTCAGGAGCAGGCTCGCAGACCCACGCTCATGGCATGCCCTCAGCCCCTGCCTTTACACCCTCACGAAGCATTTTCTAAGCTAGGAGTGGAACAATTTTTTAAAATGCCTCTCTTCACATGATGTGTAAGAAATATCTTACTTTTAAGGCATGCCTGGTATCTCAGGAGAACAGAGAGCTCTTTATACTAAAACTGGTGGCCTCACCTTCGTACCTCTGTAAGATGCAGAGCCTATTCATGAAAGCATTGATCCCCTCTTGTTCCTATGATATTGTTCTAATCTGGAAATACAAAGAGGCTCATGTCATAAATATATTGTATTGGGTTTCCTGGTGGAATAGAAAAATTAAAACAAAACCATGAGCACTCTGTGGGATAAACAGCGTCTTGCTCTCCGTGGGCAGAGCAGAGGTGGGTGCTCAACGTGGGGCTCAGCGGCTCAGGGAGCACCCAGGACACCCCCCAGCACCCTGAGCTGTGTGGGGTGCCCCGTCTGCACCAGGGCTGGGATAACCCCCTGCTTGCCAACAGTCCCAGAGCAGAGCTGAGCAATCACCAGCTGACCCTGAAGGTGCATAAATGAGAATTAATCTTCCTCAAGATGGGGCAGAAAAATAGAAAGTAGAAAGGAGAAGCTGGAAGGGATGCACTTTCTTCCACCCCTTCCTTCCCAAAGCACTTCATTTCTGCTCCTCCTACTGCAGCGTCAGCATCCAAGCCAGACCTCAACTAAATTATTGCCATGCAAGAAAATAAAAATCCCTTACAAATCCCTTTACACAAAGTAAAACAAATTTCAAAACAAACTCTTTCGAGCAGCGGCTGCCACTGAGCTTATTGGATGTAAAACCTCAAAAACCTCCATGGGAAAAAAACAAAACCAAACAACCCACAAACAAAAAACCAAACAAGACAGTCAACACAGGCAGAACAAAATATAACAACCGAGTCCTTCAAGCTCCCTTGTATTCAAACACCAACTCCTTGGCTATTTGAAATAACTTGATTTTCAAAATATTTCAGATCTGACACTTCCCACCGTACACCCCTTTTCAGCCTCTTCCAGCAGCGCCAGCATGTTAAAGCATTTTCCCTTCTGAGGTGTCTGAGAAACAAGGCAGATGAGCAGAATTTTCTCAAAAAACAGGGTGATTTGAAGCAAGAGAGAAAAGAGGAATGTTTCCGCTGACACCAACCAGGAGAAGGGGAAGGCAGACACGGCTCCTGCTGGTCCTCCTCCTGTTAGCTCCATGTGCCTTTCTTCCCGAGGCAGAGCATCCCTCTCCTCCTGCCACCTCTGGGGCCAGCCCCATCCTGCTGGATACAGAAGCAACACTGAAGCACCTATGAAGGCCTTGATAATATTTTGGTAGCACTGTTTTGGTTTGGTTTTTTTTCAGCATAACTTTGTTTCACTTGATTTTGGTTTCCTCTTGTAACTACTGGTGAAGACCATCAGTGTCCAGGAGGCCACAGGGTCACGTACACGTCACTTGACATCACACCTCACCACCAAGCTCGTGGTGCGCACTCCATGCACGCACACAGCTGGCCTCTCTCCCCACCATGAAAACCTGTTTGCTAAAGTTTTGCACAGACCATTACTGGGTTGTATCATTTATTATGATCTAAGAAGGCGGTGTTACATCCCACCATCCAAACTGTGCTCTTAAATAACAGCTTGTACAATAATTAAATGTAGTAGTGAGAACATTATTAAAATCAATGACCCAGTGCATTAGTAGTTTGAACACATTTTAGGTTAACTTGATTTTACCAGCTGCAATTTGGGAGAAGTTAAATAAGTGCGAACGGCATGGACGAGTGTCCAGAAGTTGCATCTCTGCAGGGCTCAGAGGTCCTCCAGGAAACCCTTCATCGCCTGCCTTTCGGTGGGATGTGCCACTTCTCCGTCCATATCCTGCGTGACTGCTCACAGGCTGGTATCAGGAATGGCTTGAATACACAATATTATCACCATAATGTTGTATATGTACCAAATATTCTTACCATTAACACCAACATTTTAAAGAGAAAATACAGAGGAGCAGCTCCTCTTCTCCTTCTGATGGCAGCGATGCTCTGATCATCTAAAACGAAAAGCACGGATACACGAGGGCACTGGAGGTAAGAAGTTAGGACATTATTTTTTTTCCCCGCAAGCCTTTTTCCCTATTCAAATGTATTCACCCCAGTTGTGACTACACTCTGTTCACTTTTGCCTCCTGAAATCACTGGAGCAAGAGGGGTTTAGGCACAGCGAGGAGGGACACCTCACTGGCCTGCAATTTATCATGATGCCACGTCTCAGGAGGGGACCTCAGGAAATTCACTTGAATTAAAAAGAAACAGGAAAACTGAGCGGTGCACGGGGTAATTGGTGGGCTACGTTGCCAAATAACAGAGAAATACAAAATAACCTATGACTTCAAACCAAAACTGTGTGGAACTTGCAAGAAATGGAAACTCATTTAAAGATATTTAGGGATATTTCTTCAGGTTAAAAAGTGAATAAACTCAAAAAATTCCTAAGTCTTTCAAGTAAGAATAAAGGCTGGAGAAGCAGAGACCAATTCTTCCCTACTCCTGTATCCTGCAGTACTGTTTCCTGTGCTACTGTGAAATTGAGAAAATAACAGAAGAGTCTACAAAGAGAAAAAAAATCTAATTTCTTTTTGTCTGGGACTATTCTTTTTATTTTTTCTACAAATTAACAATATTAAACAAAAAGAAATTTGTTTTGAATCCAAAAATCTACTGAAACCAAAAAAGGACCTTTGGACAACTTAAACTTTGGCCTTAAGTGAGAAGATTTATCAAAATTGACCTCTTCTCATGAAAAGCCCACTTCAATAAACTGTAGAGTTTCAGTCCAAAAGTGTTCATCAGAAAATTCCCAGGCCAAAATACTTAACCTTAAAGCACATAGAGCTATATGTCAGCATTAAGAAACAATAGCCAAGGCATTTAACAGATAGATTTTTTTTTTTCCCCCTGAATTTTTTGGCATCTGCTTGGCATACCGTAGTCAGTAGGATTTATGATACATGGAGGAATACCTATATATGTTTTATGTAATGTACACATAAAAATATATCTCTTCGTTTCAGGCGGGTGCTGGAGAGATCCCAAGCAGTTTTGACCTCTGCTATTTACAGAGACTTTTGCTGGCAGAGGCTGTGCTCCCAAGTACACCAAAAAGATTATTTTCTCACTCAACTTTTTTTTTATAATATTATAAAAATAAATGTGACATATTTAGGAGATGTGTCATATTTTAAAAAGCTCAACCAAGGCACATTTTGGACTTTTTATTTTTAAGGTTTGTCTTTTTTAGAACATGATTTCCTGATTAGTTTTCTATGTAGAAAAATCTATCACAATGCTCAGTTTTTATAGTTAGTATCTTCAAAAAGCAAATACATAGACACCCTTATGAATCTTACTGGAACCAAGTACAATACCAAAATTCCCTTTCATAGCAAAGAGTCACGCAGCACCACTGAGGTCTGGCCAATAAAAAGAGGAGCTGAATTAACAAGTACAATTTTTTTCAGCAGGTTCCTATGCACTGCCCCCATCCTCATCAGGCACCAGCCGAAAAAAAAAAAAAACCACCAACGAAACCAACCCAAACAAACAAACAAAAAAACCAAACCAAACCAAACCAAAACAAAACACACAAACCAAACCTGTTTTTAAGTCCAAGTGAGCTGCAACTAATTCCTACACTTTATAAGAAAAGGTATCTCATTTAAGTCTAAGGCATAGCTTTGGCTGTGCTGGGATACACCAGCTCTTAAAGCTCTCAAATATTACATTTGTATTTTGGCGAGTGCTGAAGAACTCCAAGGCTGCTTTGCAAAGGCAAAGGAGCAAATAGGATATAGATTTTGAAAATTGAATTTCCAAAGATCACTGGGGTAAATTCCTCACAAGCTGACAAGAAAAGCCTTCTCTCACAAATAGGCTGGACTAGGGCTGTCCTTTTATCTCAAAGCACACTTCCAGTAGTGCCTCTTTACTAATGGCATATAAAAGAGATGACTATTTTTAAAATATTCATGTAAGAGAGGTCTATGATCAGGCTGTACTAAACCCCATGAGTGTAAATGTCTGCTCCACTCCCCTCCCTGCCCTTTCTGCTCTGCTCCTGCCTTTAAAAGCCACCGATGCTGACATTTTCAATTTTCTCCCTGGAAACAAGGGTGGTTTAACAGCTCCTTGTGTCAATGCTGGCACAAACACGAGGCAAATTAGGGCACGCAGGAGTACTGCAGGGGTTCAGGCTAAAGCCCACTTGATGCCTCCCTAAATCAGGTTTTTAAAATCATCAGTACAGACACATAGAAGAGGCACTCAATGTGTAACGGTAACTAACAGCCCAAATCATTCAGGCAACACTGGCACATCACGTAGACGTGATATCTGCCATAATCAGGATTTTCTTTCTTAAAAAAAGAGAAATATTACATTCCTTCCTCTTTAAAGTGCAGCTGTTTTCTAAGATGAACCTAGGAAATGTAGCATCATGGTCTTTGTTCACTGTCTTTCAGCAATTCTTGACCAAATTTGCTCAGCTTCCACCAAGACAATGTTTCCCGCTTGGTTTTTCCCACCTGTCAGCCACAAAACTTGAGCTGGTACATACAAGTCAGGATGGGTCCTTGCCTGGCTCATCCATCATCGCTGGGAATGAGGATCCTGCAAACACGCACCTTGCGTATTACCAACATCCAGCTTTCCAAGAGAGACCATTTTGATTGTGACAGAAAATTGCAAAGTCTTACACGTCTGCTTATTCAGTAAATTCTCATCTACACATGCGGGGTCATCCGTTGTTAAGGACACACCTGATGGAGAGCAGGTCCATGCAGTTGGGTGTATAGGGCTCCGCACTGACTATTGCTGTGCTCAAAAATCCTGCACAGTCCAAAATTACCCGCACCTCCTCGCTGGAATTTTCAAAATTACTCATGAGAGCCAGTTGTAATAAATGAGTGTGTATGGAGGGAAAAACCCAGGATATTGTAGTTGATTATTTAGTGCAAAAAAAAGGAGGAAGATTATCACAGGTGGTGATGGCAGATGTGACAGCCCAGGATACTTGGCAAAATATGGAGTATATTTAATTACTGATATGGATGCTTCTACAGTGTTGACGGTTCAACAACTTCTAAGCTCTTTCAATAGTAAGGAGTTACATAGAATAATAAAAATTACAGTTACAGACGGTTGGTTTTTTTTTTTTCTCTTTTTTCTAAATACCTAAATCACTGTGATCAATAGCAGCTGCTGTGAGATATTAGCTGGCTAAGCAAGGCTATAAAATTCTTTCAGTAAAACAATGGCAGCAATTAAATGTTTAAAAACTGATCATCACTGTCAGGTCTCAAAATGGATGCGTGGCTGCATGAAAGACAGCAGCCATACATATTATGTCATGGCACAGGGCCAAAGCTACTATATTTCCAGGCAATGATCCTAAGTTATATTATTACAGTTAATTAGTGAATGATAATTAATTTTTATGATTTTTTTTCATCTTCTCCAATATTTTAAGATTTTTGCCTGGTGGAGTTTTAGGGAGAAGCTGGTGGTCTCTTGGGTGTGAAACCCCCCTGGGGAAAGAGCCTTTGCCTTAAGAGGGCAACCAGCCCAGCTATCCCATTTTCTGATGGGTCGAGAGAGGAGATGGTTGTGATGGCTTTGCTAACTCCGTCCTAGGACCTGAGGAAGCACCGCTGCTGCGTCAGGTTGCAAATTGCCGTCCAGTCACGTGCAGATGAAAGGTGCACAGTGACATGCGTTTGCAGAGAGATGTTTTGGCATGTACTGATCGGTAACACGACTCATCACCCATTTTCAAGCCATGCAAAAATCACACTGCTTCTTTTCCTCCAAACCCATAAAGAAAAAAAAAAAAGGGTTGTGAGCATGCGATACAATTGATGCTTGCAAAACAGAACAAGTAGTGAGAAGCCTCACAACCTCCCCTGCAGCAGGAGAGCTCCAGCTGAGCAAAGTGGTCCTTTTCCCAGCAGCTTCCACCAGGCATGGGCCTCTACATCTAATAAAGAGGTGAACAGTCCACACTGACCTCTGAACAAAGTGGCAAGAAATCCTTTATAGTAGCAAAGACAGTACAGATACAGTAACGAAAAGAACTAAAAGCCTGGGGTTTTTTTGGCTAAGGAAGCCTTCCTGTATGATCTACAATTTGAAGCCAGGAAGACAGCATCTATCTACATTGATGAAATTCCTGTCCATTGTGTTGCACACTTGGAAAAAAAAAATAATCAATATAAACTAAGGCTGTTGTTCAACCTTTCATGGGACGCGTGGATAAAAAAAAGATTTATAAGACAGAATGACGACACAAATTAATTGCTTTCAGGAACAAATTTTTTAAGGCCAGTTTGTCCAGATGAATTAATTTATCCCACACTTTTTATGTATCTGCAAGTAAAGAGTATGCAGTCGTGAAGGGTTTATGTTCAGAATACATATATCATCACACAACACCAGCGCAATTACTATTTTTAGGAAGTTTTGCTGATCTGCAGACAGAGGTGAACACGAGGAGCACGAGAGCGTCATGCAAAGAGTGAAGGGGACTTGAGTGAGGGCTGCATCAGGACAGGCACATGATGAGGTTTAAAAACAAATGATTGAAAGACCCAGAAGCTGTGCCTACCAGCTTCATCTGTCTTTGCCTCTGTTAAGAGCAAACAAATTGTTCTTCATATAGCTCCAGCTTCACCCTTAACCTCCTGAAAGATCACAAAAGAAATATGCCACCAGTACCCAGGAAAACTCCCACAGCGGTTTATCTGTACTAGGTTCAGCATTTTATTTTACCTCTCTGAAATATAGACCAAATATGAGCCGTCGCCTCATACAAATCTTCTACAAATCTCCCTTTGTTCAGAGCCTTTAGACAAAACAGAAAATTTAATACGGTAAATCTCCAGGGAGAAAGGGGAAGTGGAATGGCCCAAAAAATTAACAGCAAAAGGTATTTCCAGGCCACATTTCCACCCCATTGCCACCAAGACTTGCCCACCTGGGCCTGAAGGAGACCACCGAGCAGGACAGGCAGGGGTGGACTAACCACCCTCCCACATTGGCCTCAACACCAGACAACCTCCAACTCTGAAGCAATGCTCCTGTTGCAAAGAACGGAAATAAAATGCAATAATATTTCTATTTAAAAAAAATTAAAGCCCTTGAGCCATCCCTCCCCTTGCAAGCAATCAGGATGCTTTTCTCTTTTATCCTCTGGTTTTGTTTTTTGTGCCATGAATTTGCATTTTCTAGTTGGTCTAATTCTAGCTACTTTCTTTTTTTTGTTTGTTTTAATATAAAATCTCTGTGGTTGGTGAAGAAGTCAGAAAGAGAAGATATGCTTCAATTCTTCACGTGTTTTCAGCATCCTTGTGGTGGTATTGGCCCCTCAGAGAGTCATCTTCTGACTTGCTATAAGTTTCTTTTCACCAAGATAAATAAATAGGGAGCCAAAATGCCTTGTTTTTACAGCATCACTCATTTGACCCAAACTGTGCTTTACTTTATTTAATTTATTTGTTTACAAAGACAAGCATCCTCGCTCCAACCCACCACCCACACTCAGCAGGGAAAACCCTCCTTCGTTTTTATACCAACGCATCTTCAATTAAGCCACAAAAGATATTTTTAAACCCCATCCTTCCCAGACATTACCTTTTTCACCCAGACATTAAATACCTATCACACAGGGACACCTGGAGGAGCTTGTCCTCATCCTCACCCACATTCCAGCCCAGATCCCAGTGGAAAAAACAGTGTTTTTTCCAATTTCAGAGCAATGAAGGTAGACGGAAAGGTGTCTCCTGGAAATCAGTTATTACCCACTATTTCTGGGGCATCCTTTATCCTAGAAGCCATGCATCAATGTAATGGATGTGAAGGGTTAGCACGAGAGGCAAACACACAGAAAAACCATTTACAAACAAGGGCTACAATACCACATTAGCTATTATCTGTCCCTTTATTTAAGCATGTCTGGAAGCACTGCCCAAAAAGGCTGCATATGTTTAATAAGCCCCCGGTTCTCCTCTCACTTTGTTGCGTCCATCTAATTCCTGCCAATATCCCACTTGCAACTCCATCTCATCCATGCACAGCCATTCATTCAACATAAAAACATTCTGTGATGCAAGAACAAATTGTGATTTTTAAGCAGTTTGACAATAAGTATTTTCCAAGTACTAGATAGAGTCCCTGTGCATAGGAACAGTCACTGTTTCACCATTCACTGATAAATGACATCAAATTAACAGTAATCAAATCAGTGCTTCAGCTGATACCAAATTGTTAACTATACACCGCTACTGTACATCACTAAGGGATGGCTGAGACAAAGAAAAGGCAGAAAATAAGGAGGAAAAAAGAAAAAAAAGAAAAAAGTATTCATTTTTCTCTGAATAAAGAACTATTTTCTCCTTAGCCTCCTGCCAAGCACAAACTCCTGTAAGTACAAACTCCTGTAAGTACAATGTAAGCAATATGTAGCTTACGTTGTCCTGTGGGCAAGTCAAACTGCTTGAATTTAACCTGCCACCACTATCTGTTTTGGTCAGCTTTCCTTTCTCCCTTAAGCATTAGATTTTTTCAGTATACCCACAGCTCAGCACACCTAATTTCGAGGTAGCAACAGCTACTAGATAAATCTCTTTAGTAAGAGGGCAAAATTATTGCTTTAAATTCAAACTTATCTGCTCCTTGTTATGCTTTTGATGCTGGAGGGAAAAAAGAAAAGAAAAGAAAGAAAAGGAGAGAGAAACACCTATTTGCCTTGCAACACAGACCAAGAACTTGCTGGCTCTGCTGGAGCATTCGGGGAAAGAGGAGATTCTTGCCATTGCCCCATAACTCCTCCTGCTGACTGCTCAGCCTGATTCTTCTTAGGATACCCTTAGGATACCTTTAGCAAACCTTTGGATGGATTAGCTGATGTAACACACATCAACCTGGATGCTGACATTTCCTGAGACAAATTCTTGTTTGATTTGTCGCATGACCATTTCGACTGATTTTTTTCCCCATGTATTTGGGGGAATTGTATCTACAGCTCAGCTGATCGAAATTCCTCAGAGGTGGGTAACAGCACACAAAGTAAAGCAAGCCCATTAACAAACCACTGCTAGGAGGCATCCAAAAGGATTTTAAATCCTTAATGCAGGGCTCAAAATAATGCAATAACACCAGATTTTGAATTGCAGCCTCCCCAGACAAGCGGTAAGGACTCTGTGTTTGTTTTCCTATATCCACAACGAAGAAAACCTTTAGTCTGCACTGCCCCGGTGCCACTCCTCCACTTCCCCACGCAGGAACATGTCCATGCTGAGCAACACACTGTGCACACATCCAGGGAGTATTGCCTTTCAGGCAGGTTTAAAGCTCCCGGGAATTGCCAGTGTACGCAGCCCCGGTACTGCACGGGAATCTGTCCCCTTCCACCAAGGCCACCTGCACAGCAAGGAACAAACAGTGATTGATATCACAGGTCTCCTGCCCTCCCTGCCTGTCCCCAGAGCTCCCTTGGCAGAGACATAAGCCCCAATGCCACATTTGCACCAGTTGCAGTAGGAGGAGGCAAGGAAGGGCTGAAGTTGGGAGGTGTTTTCAAAAATCTGACGCAAGGTTTTCCAGTATAAACATATTTCATTATGAAGTGCCCAAAATAAAGTGTTCTACACAAGAAATTCTAAAATATTTCACTCTATTTTTTTTAATGCAGCCTCCTAACTTTCAGTTTCAAAATGACATTTTTTCCTCACTTAAAAATGCCTAAATAAGAAGGAAAATAAAAAGCTTAAGTAGCATAAAACCAAAATCCATGTATATGTAGGGGTTTATAACAACATTTGGTATTTTGGTTGTTTTTCTTTTTTATTGCTGTAGTCAGTACAGTTGTGTTTGCATGCACCAGCTCTGAACTGGTGCTCAGGAAGACTTTACATAGGGAGTAGTTATACCTCAAAAGGTCCCCTGCTGATGGCTGCAAGCAGAACTGAGAAAAAACTGGCAGGAAAAATAGTTGCAAATATTTTAATAGTTGCCAACTTTCATAGTGTTATAGCAAGTCTGACTGAGGCTGGAGATTTTCTTAAAGCCTCAGCTTTGACAAGCAGCGATTAGAAGAAACTAGGGATTAAATGAGAATCAGAGCCTTCCTTCAGATAAGCAAGAAAAATCACTAGTCCCCATAGTCTCAAAAATTCTTAAAAATGTGTTCCAACTACAATACATAGATGGAGAAAGAAACGCAAACCTTAAAAACAAACCCACAACCTTATTTTTTGTTATTAACCTTAATTATTTTTTCTATAAATTGTTGTTGGCAGTTTTTTCCCCTTAATTTTTTGTAAGCATTTTCAGTTTTGTTTGCAGTCCGCAAGTATTAACATAAAAAAATAAAAATCAGGCCAAAGACAGCAGTTGCTTAGTAAAGAAACTTGTCCCTAAGAACCAGAAATGAGGGATTTACATCCCCTAGTTTCTTCTTCTGTACACAAGGCTTGTACTCCACTACTTATCTGGGGGCTTTCATTGTCAGTGGGGAGAGGGCTTTCTCCAGAGAGAGATTCGTGGCACCATCAGAAGGAGAAACCTTCACCTAAAGCTGCTTCTTTCCTTCTCCCTGCTGACTGCAGAAGCAGCATCAGTGAGAAGCTGAAATCACGTCTCTAATTGCTAACTTCCCAAATCCCAGCTGGAGGGATTGCACCTCAACATTACCTGGCACAAATTATGAGGATTAAATTATCCAATCTGGGGCCAAGAAGTCACTGCACAGCTTAAGGAAGCAAAGGCACAGCCCAGACAACAACTACAGAGTTGGAATTGAGAAACACAGCTAATCTGAAATAATCAATAGGCGGAAAAATCACGTAAATTAATTCTTCAGGCAATTTCAGTAGTAGAGCAGTACACAAAGCTAGGCTGATGACTCCAATGACAGAATTAAAATGTCTTTCTCTTTCGCCCCTCCCTGCCCCCAGTCTTTGTCAACTCAGAAAGTCCAAAGATGATATGAATTTGCAAGACCCCAGTGACAAGAGCACTCGGAGCGAGCTCTGCTAGCCCATCCCCGGTGTGGGCACTCGCTGGAAGTGGGGCGGGCTGGGAGGACGTCGGGGGAGATGCCTGGAAGTCATTGCCTTCTGGCTCACCTCCAGTCATCCACTAAAAAAAAAAAAAAAGTCAGTCCTGGTAAAGTTCACGCCATGAGCACTGAGATGTGTTGTGAAGTGCAAGGGAAAAACATGGGAAATCTTAAATCTGCAGGGAAGGGGTTTAATAAATGTTTAAGGAAATGACTGCGCTCACGATCCGGCTCTTTGCTGTAAAATTGAGATCTTGCTTAGATCCCTGTCATCAAGTCTGTTGTCTCCAAAACTGCAGTTGTCTCAATGCATTTGTGGGGTCCTGTGTGATCTTTGCATGTTTATATGTCCTGTGTTGGGGCCACGTCGCCTTGTGATTTACCTTGAATCCTTTCCAACCCTCTTTCCCTGCTCCCCCGCAGTGAGCACGGAAAACATTTCTAGCAAGCACCTTTATTTTCAACTCAATTTACACTGAGCCAGTCTGATGACCCCATTCAAAATGCAAATGGAAGAGTATTTTTGGAAATGCCTTTTGCAGCTTTTACCTCTTGCCGATGCATTTGCGTTGGTCTCCGCATTGTTCGGCAAAAAACAAGGCATAGATGAGAAAACTTAAAAAGCACAATCTGAACCCAAGAGAGCACATTGGATGGACCTGTGCGTTCCCAGGAAGCCACATTGCACAGAGCTGTTGCACGGACCTGCTCGGAGAGAGTGCAGCAAGCCCTTGCCACCAGCCAGCACCGCTTTATCCTACAACACATTTGTTAATTTTTCAGCCACAGAGTGGCTTATAAGCAGCAGCATTAATCTAAAAGAAACTTCTCTCCACCTTATGTCTTTATAGTGAGTATCTCTATTTAAAACATGGCAATAACCCTAATGGATATCCTTATATCCTTCTAGTAATGGGCACAGGCTTGTGAACGCAGCGGTGCATGGCCCTGGGCATTGAGCACTTCCTTGTAGGTCAGAAGTTTAAACACAGCCTATGTTAGAAGTAACCAAAAGTCACCTACCTTCTGGTAGTTGTGTGAACCAAGCTAGCATTTCTAGTCCTGTTTAAGTGAGAGTCTAGGTCATAAAAACCTCTGCAAGAACCGGTGCTCTTTGCACCCCTGTCTGGAAGTCTTGGGAGACAGGTCAGAAGTGGGGAGCTCCCATTTGATCCCTAGTATCTGCTTTTTTAAGGAGCTATCATGGCCAAATTATTCATTCGTCTTCTAAAGCAAGGGGACAAACTATGCTAAGCTGTGAAAATTAGGTAGACATATTTCTGAATTCACTAAAAATATAAAAATCTGAGAACATCCATCATTAAAATTTGCCTAAAAGGTACAAGCGTTGCATCCAAGAACTCAAGACCAGCCCAAATTACACATCACTGCGGCTCCCAGAGCCAACCCCCGCAACCCACCTCTGGCCGAGACATCGAGGTCCCCGTCTGCCCTGATCTTACGGATGTGTCTTTGAGGCTTTAGGACTTCATGACCTCTCCGTTTAATAAACATGGAATTCAACATCTTTGACTTGCGTGCAAAGATAAAGCAATACTAGGAGCAAGTTATAGCCGACAGACACAACAGAAAACTGTCAACAGTTGAGGAATGCGCAACCAGCAATTAGGACTATTTAATACTCCCAGAAAGAAAGAAAAAACCACACACAGAAAAGTGAGATTTATCAGGCAGTTAATTGCCAAGCATTTAAATTTAAGAGTTGGGAAACTGTAATTTTAATTATTACCGCATTATGCATTCATACATTTTCATGCTTATGTAATATAGGAACCTCAGAAGGACATGACACATTTTAATTAAAACACAATTATTTATTGACAATTAGATCTATGCAAACAGGGCCTACTTTTCAGTACCTTTCGCTGTTTTCTTCAACGGTGAATGGCACATCAGAAACAGAAAAAGGAATAGCTCAGATGTGATGTGATTTTTTTTGATACATGCTACATGCTATTTCCTTTTCTATATGAGTTTCCTTTCTTAAAGCTGTCTCTCTATATCTCTGGAATGATACAGAGAGCCACTAAATAATATACGTGTCTCCTTTAGCTATTGTATAATTTGTGACTTTGTTTCCCTCTTTGCCAACCACGTAAGGAAAATTCACCCCAGTCTTTCATTTGTTCATCAGACTGAGCACATGAGCCCTCATAAACTTTCCATAACTGCCATTACTCTTTTCCAAGTCAAGCTTACTGTTCCCAAATGGCACATGAACCAAGTTAAGCTTTTAGCAGGGGGGCAGCTTTGAGCCAAAACAGAAGAACCAGCCGAGTTCTGGAAAGACATTTTTTCATAGGAGTGTACACAAACCATGCTGGTTGCCCATTATCACCTTCCTTGGTGAATTCTTCCATCTCTCCAGTCAGAAATCTATTATAGATTTTCTTCATGAGCACGTAAGAGTAACTTGGAAATTTAGCAGTAAAACTAACCAAAACAATATTTAAACTATGTCCAAAACAATATAACTTACTTGTCTCTTAGCTGTAAACATGGGAAAAAGGAGAAGCCATCAGAGTCTTAACCAGGTTTTACCCACTTAATGTGCTGTAGAGCACTTAAAATAGCTTCAAGATGGAAAAACAAATAAAAAGAAAGAAAAACTTACAGCAAGCAGACTTGAAATCCAACACACAAGTGCAGGAGTCCTCTTTGATCCCCAAGGAAGCAAAAAAGCTAACCTTAATATTACCCCCTGTATTTTGAAGCCACAAACCAAAATTTAATCTCGGTGAAAAACACATCCTCTTTTCTACTAAAATGCTGTATTTTGCCTGTGAACTAATGAAAGGAGGAAGAATAACAGTAACTATTTCCTCCTTTACTTCTTGCAGTCAGAATCCTCCCTGATGACAACAGTATTTGGGTTCCACCACTTCTTTGCTTAGCTGTTTTCCTCTAATTAAGGACTTGTAACCCCTAATTAAGGCAGATTCCAGTTCACATTCCTAGTCAATCAGGGTAACAAGCAGGTCCTACCCCTCTGCTCAGAGAGCAACACATTAGGGTTAGCACAAAAACATCAGGGTTGCTGGCTCTATAGGGTTTTATTGCCCCAAACTGGGAATTAATGAAGTGCACGGTACAGAACCCTCTACCAAAATGAGCATCAGCTACGGACGGAGGTGGCTTCCAAAATATTCATTTCAGAAGGGAATACTAGCAGCACATGTTAGATCAGCAGATCCACAGAACATAGGTAAAACACTGGTATAAAGAGCATATTAAAGGTCTAGTGGGCAAGTGAGCTTCTCATAACAAAACCCGTATCTGTCAGATGTAGATATCCTCAGATATTTAAGAACTGCGAATTGCACCCCTGTATCAGCCTCGAAGTCTATGCAAAAACCCTGAAAATAACACTTGTGGAAAAATCTGACACTAATAAAACTTCTTCTAAACCCATCAAATTTTCCCAATGTTAGACTTTTTATCAGTTCAAAATCTTGATTTTCTTTCTTTGTTTCATTGGTCTTTTAGTATGGTAACTTGTTAGCCTGGCATATTGGATGCGTTATTAGTATTCACAAAAGATTGCCTGTAAAAACTTCTCATGTCAGTAATAAAATTCCAGAGGAAATGTACCTGGGGTGAAAAAAAATTTTTTTAAAACATATTTTTTTGGAAGCTCACACCGGAATTTCATCCCATGTTTCTTTATTTTTGGGTAATGAGAGTTTTATTCCTTATATCATTCTTTATTTTACAAGTATTCCTCTTTTATGTGGTTATTTGCCAGGTGCTTTGGTGATGAACCCCTGGAAAGCCACCCCAGGCAAGAGGCAGCAGCAAAGCAGCAGCCTCCACCCTGTGGCCCACCTCCTTCCTCACTTCTTCAAGAGTGGGAGTTATACGACCTTCATCATAAATTCAAGGCTTACTCTGTAGGGAAAACATTTATGAAACTATAGAGCTATTCTGGGGTAAATGATAGAATATAACTTCCCAGTGACTCATATAATCTCAGCCAAACTTGTCCTAATTAGGAAACAGGTAATTGTATTTGCTTGGGAGATGACAGATGTATTATAAGGCCAGAAATGCAACTTTCTGCAGTTGCTGCAAACCGTTTTCCCCTTCTCCTCCTGCTCTCCTAGATAAAACTTGGGAAGCCACAAAACAGGCGTGTAAGTGGAACATATGCACATTCCCAAGGCCCAAAAGGGGTCTTTCTCCAAGACGATCACACGTCCACTGTGTACCTGGCAGCAAAACCCTGCAAAGGGAGTGCAACGCTGTGGAAGCCTCTAAAGGCATCAAGGAGAAAAGCAGCAGCTTTCCAGGATGATTGGCAAGAGGTAGATTATCTTCAAGCTGTTGCCAAGGACTAGGACATAATTAGATGTCAGGCACAATTCAGCAACTGCCACCAGCTCCCCTTTCCACTCCAGCCCGAGCCGTGCAGTGCTGGGCTCCTGACTGGGGATCGTTAGAAGCATTGCACAGGCACAGGTTGGGAAATTCTTTGCCTGTAGGCTCTAATTTTAAACTGCTCTCACCAATCCCGTGTCCAGGGGGTAGGCATGCAGAATTTAGGGCAAAGGGAAAAAAATAAATAAATAGAACGGGGCGGGGGGGGAGTGGAGCATATAGAATATATTAATTTTTGAGATTCACAATGGGGAAGATGAGAAGACTATACCCTAGCTGCTTTTAACAGCGCAGCAATGCTTATCAATATGGTTTTGCATTCTCCATGTGTTAGTTTGCCAAGGACTCTGTTTCCATGTGCAGAGTACGCACTGAGAGATTATGTGTTTGCAGGGATCACATTTCTTAAAGGAAGACAAAACCAATCAGTGGTTAATATATAAAAGCCTGACAGTCTATATAGGGATAAAAAAGAAATGAAAGCGCCCAGTATGCAAAACCTGCGAGAAAGCACTTCAGCCTTACCAGCGTGAAGAGACGGGCATTGAATACTACTAAAATCTGGTTACATATGTTTCTTCCAAGCTCCTCTGAAAATTATGATGTAGGACATGCTCTTTTTCTGGGTTTATTTAATTTTAGTGTCTCTCCAGTCGCTGATGCAGAATTTTCCCCTTGTATTCAAAGAGCTGAATGGCTTGGTTGGGATCTGCAAGATCCCCCTATATGAGTTCCAGCTCCCAGCCCTTTTGCAGGAGAAAAGCCTTCCTATGGCAGTTGTGCAGGATATTATTGGGATATTTCCTAGTTTTCCGGCAATGAATTTAGTGCACCTGAAAAGAAATGGTCACATAAATGTCATCTGAGGATTAATGCCCGATAAAGGCATGTGCAAACACACGATATTTTACCCAACTGGACGTTTGCTTTTAAGTGACTTCATGTATGAGAGAAATAGGATTACTGGAAAAAGTACTTTTTAATACTCGCGGAGGAAAATGGTTGCGCCAGACGGGATATTACATTGCAGCTGTCTGGAAGGAATGTGATGTCACACTGTCTCTTCATTACATCATTCCATACTGTGATCAACCCATTCACTGCTCGTGCTGTCGCCTAAATTACATATCTTACTCAAAAAGAGACGGTACGTTTTTCTTTATTCACACTGTGCAAACGATCACAAAATTCTTGGATTCCCTCTTTTGCAACCCACCCTGTGACAATAAATATGATTTGACTGAAGGTTCACCCAAGGTTACATGATATTTGCCCTTTTTTAATAGACATTTGAACTTCTGATAAAAGATATCTAGGGTAATTCCCCCGCAAGCAATCTCCAGAGCTATCTGTGGAGACTGGGGTCTCCTGCCATACTGCTTCACATAATATTAGCCCCAACAAGAATGAGACTGTTTAAATTCAAGTGAAGAGATTAGTAAAGACCTTGTTCTGTGGGGAAATGGAAAGAGGCATTTCAGCCCCATCAACAGATGTGTTAGCTGGGAGCACACAGGACGCTGAGCCAGGAGACCCACCGTGCATGCCAGCCTCTGCGCTGCCTGGCTCTGTGGCTTGGGAAAAAAGGGGGAAAAAAAGGGGGGAAAAACCCCCACTTTCCACCTCCTGGCCTCATTTGCCACTAGTAAGTGGATAAAATGACTCTTCCCTTTTTTGCGGGATGAATGTCAACCACGGCCTAAGGGGCAGGAGGCAGTGATCACTGCTGCTGGCTTACGTGGCTTGGTCGTGCGGAGCAGAACACCCCCGCTGCAGACACCACAGAGGCTGTGCATTATTTTTCACTGAGCAATGATCTGCAGCTCACTGAGAGTTTTGCCTCTGTGCCTCCCCAACAGCAGAGCTTAGCCTTTCGTCTCTTTGTTATTAATTAGGTAAAAAAAAATAAAACCATACCTGAAAGCGCTATTTTGGTTCTTTATCAGCATCACCTGTGCTCCCTTTCATACCCTTTGTCATTGATCCGGCCTCCAGCTCCCTCATGTTGCAGTTTGTGGGGGAAATAGTTTGTTGTGGCACCAGGTTGTCATAAATCCTTTGAGGAGACCATTGCAATGGGAGAGCTGACAGCCGCCTCCAGCAGCACTGGCCGTCGCCGCCACCGCGCCAACACAACGCTGGAACCTCCCAGCCATGGGGTGGGCTCCAAACCTCACAGATTTTCACCTAAACCATCCAGGTTCAATATTCAGTACAGGCATGGATAGGGCAGAGAACAGTGATAATGTTTAAAATAAAGAATTTCAAATGGAAGAGTTACTTGTTTCTGACTAGATTTAGTTGAAAAGGAGAAATATGTCCAACTGATCCCCCATCTCATTTCTCTACTGGCTGGGGAAGGGGAACATCACTTTCAGTCACTTGATGGATAAGTCTTGGGAATGTTTTATCTGAGCAAAGTCTTTGAGAGAGGCTTGCAACTCTTCAGAATTTTCAGATTTTTTGCTGTGCAGCTGTGGATTTGAGTGAGATCCTTCCAGTGGTTAAAAATGGTCTCTAAGCAACAAGCACTAAAATGTTTTCAAATCTTTTTTTACTTGACCCAGGATTTGTGCTGAGTTAGATGAGTAAATACTGGCATGATGTGACATTCTTGTTATTTATGTTACATCCAAATAAGTGGAAGATAACCTAGGCAAATTTCCATTATCTAATTATAAAAACCTTCTCATATTCCCATGAAACTAATTTTAATTTGATGAAAAACAGACAACTTGGAAATGGATTTCTTACGATTTGAGCGATAAGATTCTTTCTCAGTATGTTCTCAATTTACCAAAGACTCCAAAATTGGAGATCTCTATTAATAAACATTGCTGGTTGCTCATGCAGTAACTTTATGTTATTACAAAAAAAAAAAAAAAGCAAAAAAGGGAAAAAGATCGCTAGATTTAGCAGCTCCTCTGCTGCATTTGGGGGAAGGAGGGAGGGACCACACTGTGTTTTATTTTCGAGAGGGAACTGAAAGAGGCTGAGCTACCCCACAATGGCTCCTGCAGAAATCAGGTGAAGCTCCTGCTTTGTTAGAAGCTACTCGCACCATGTGATGGTTAGGTATGCTTCAAATGTCAACAAGAATTCGGCAAAAAGTTGGTTTTGGAACACTGAGAAAGAGAATTACAGAAACCACATTACAATCGTGATATGCGGGCGATTAGCCACAATGGAAACAAATTGTTCTTTGATCCTTGTTTCCTATTAGAGGTCACAATCCTGCAATCCCTTATACATGAAAACACCATAGCAGAATTTGTTGCATGAATAAGGGTTACCATGCAGACTACCAGAGCCTCTCCTGAAACTTCTGACTTGAGAAAATACGTAAAATGACCAGAAATAAGGAACAGCAGGAGAAACCTCAGCTCCATATCTGATACACAGCAGTTCAGACCCAGGTTTGACCGCTTTTCCTGAAAACTAAGCCACACAACCCCCCGATTTCCTGCAATATCTAAGATGAAGATCAATTTAACTAATGATGTGGGGGGTTCTGTGTCCCCATGGACCTCGCACATATTATTTATAGAATGCATTAATATTTCATTTTTCCCATCCCTAAACAGTCTTTGAGGGTGAAAAAAAGAGATAGCTTGAGACAGGTAACATTTTAATTGAAATTAATGGGATTGGTTTGATTTCACCTCTGAGAATATAAAAATCATTCATTTTTTTGTCATGAAAAGAATCTTTAAGTCTCACCGGTACCCTGACAAGCGCGACAAATGGGGGGGTCACACTGAGAATCCACCTCCCGCCTCTCACTAACCTGCACTGTCCAGACCATCACCCTCCAGATCATGAGAAACTAGTATGAAAAAAAAATGCTTAAGTCATGAAAAGGTAGAGCTAAACCTCTGCTTTTCCTTCCTTTTTTAACTTTGGTATTGGTCTGCATGGGAAAACGCTGTCCCTTAGATCAGGTGGTGTGCAGGCAGCTGTATTGCCATCTTTTCAACACTGCCTGTCAAGGACTTTAACCTTTGACCGGGAACAGTAAGTATAAGAAGTCTTTATGCTACCTCTGTGTTGAGCTAGACCTGGGCTGCTAAACGTGCCAAATTAATGTGCTGTACAGATTGCTGTTCTCCAAAGGCTTCGCTGAAGCATTGTTGGACCGTTTACAAGAGGTTTGCCAAATCGTTGCAGAACTGAAGTATTACCAAAACTGAGAGTGCTGGCCAGAGGCAGGAATCATTTCATTACTATCCTTTTATTCATCCTCTAAATAGTTTCATGCTGCCAAAGTAGACACATGAACTTCTTTGCTTTAATTTATATTATTAGCATTTATTTTTTCTATAAAGCATTAGAATGGGATTGTGTTTTCTAAAGCACCTAAGTTGCTTAGGAGCACAAATGCACCAGGGCTTGTGCTTTGAACTCATTTCTGTGTTTGAAAAGGTCAGTCAATGGACCTCACGCTCCTAAGTCACTTAAGAGCTTTGGAAGTCTCACTCAATCCTTTCATAAGCTCAAAATGGAAAACAAATGGATCACCACCCCCAAGCCCAGGTTACCTCATAACTCAGTCCCAATTTTCCTCCGAATGCCCTCCTTCTCGCTGTCCATTATGAAATAATTTTCCTTTTTCATTAAAATCTCTTCTGTAAAACTTCTTATCATACATTTTACAACCGCTATGCATACTACAGCCCCAAAGGCCGGAAACTGCCTGGTGCCTTCACTGAGTTGCACCACACATGTGAATTCAGTCCCAACACAGAGGAAGGTCTTGAAATTATTTATCTTCTACTGTGATTTGCAAATTCTAAATGGGAAAGTGAAATCTGACTCACAGACAGAGGCGAGGAGTGAGTAAAATCCCACAGAAACTGGAAGAGAGTAGATGGACAAGTCAAATACAGCATTCTCCCCTTAGAAAGTCCAAAGAGGGCTGCAAGATTTACTTAAAATTTCTTTTTATTGCCGACAAATGATGCTGAGTATAAATAGGGATCTTACAGGATTTCCTGTTATCTTATTTAGACCTTCTTTTTTTTTTCTGTTTGGAAAAGCCCTTGAAATATATGTAAAAAGTTTTCAGGAATTCTCTGTGAATATCAGCCTTGCATTTCCTCAGTCAATCTAACTCGGTTTGTCGGAGTCGGACCAGATCCAGGACACCCAGCACAGCTGGTGAAACACACTGCCCATGGCCTGTTACCCCAAAAAAAACAAAGTAAAATGATGGCACAAAGACCCTCAGCATAATTTTTTTAGTTTCAAGTCACAGACCAGGTTAGACTAGTTCCTTTCAAGGAATTAATAGATAATAACTATGAGATGTCTGCTTCTTACGAGGAAAAGTGACCTATATTCCAGGTAAGGAAATATTCATCCCAGTGACGCATGGGGTAGATACTGGCATTAAAGGCTTTGCTAATAGCTATGGTTGTATTATTTTTCATCTAGGTGCCCAAAGGACCTTCCTTTCCTATTCACGCCCAGTGCAGGGCCACCCTTTGTTATAACATTAAAATCTACTTAATATTTTTTTATTATTTCACATCACAGCCACAGTAATTGTACCCTCAGGAACAAGCCTTCTTCCTGCATATGCTTTTCAATATTATTGGCATCTTCCTCATTTGGGGACCTGAAATGATCTTTTTTGCATTTTCCCTGTGAAATGACAAACACGGCTGGTTGTGGCTCAAGCACTATTTGGAGCATGACCCCCTCGGCTCCTGGTGTTATCCAAATTAGATTTTGATCTTTGTCAATTAGGCTTTGCCACTGTGGACCTGCTATAACATTATCAGGAGAATCACTGTCAGGGTTGGTAAGTCAGTGAACTTTGGAAGCCTTTCTCCACCTTCCAGGGATAGAGCTTTTACAATTAGCACTATTTAAAAAATAATAATAAAATAAAATTTTCTGTCCACAACCTTATTTCTGGCAATATTTGCACTGTTTGCCCTTAAACCAAGAATCACTTGCAGCATGAAGAGCTCTGCCCTCCCATGGCAAAAAAACCCCAAGCAATCTTCATTTCTGGAAGCAATTTGGCTTTCCTTTTGCTCTTTTTAATGTTCCTGGCTTTGCAATGTACTCTGTGACAGATTTGTCGGGGGGCCAGATTTGCTTCTGGGGGAAAAAAAAGTGGCCAACCAACCAAAAGAGGTGAACGCCAGGAAATCTTCTCTGGTTGTCACACAGCAGGGCTGTGATGCTGCTCCAGCCCAAATGTTTTGTTAACTGGTTGGTCTGGAGCATTTGAACTGGGCAACTAAGGGGGGAATGTTCATCCTGGCATACTTACTGGCCTTGCACCTAGTCACCTCCTGCTCCACCATGTGCCTCAAGCACCATCCCAAGTCCTTCAATATGAGCAAGTTGGCTGCCAAAAAACTTCATTTTCATTCCCACGTTTACATTCTGGCTCGGTGTCTCAGCAAGGTGCGCTTGCAGAGTTTAGTAGTGAGTTGTACTGCTTGGGACATGGGGTCTGCTGCATGGTCTGAGGGGAAGAAGGAACCTTCCTTGCATGAAGAAAAAGTGTCACATGCTTCCCAAACCAGGATCGTCCAGCGGCAGATGCCATTTCACAGGTTTTAAGGCCAGGAAGAACCGCAATGATCATCAAGTCTGACCCTTAGAGCATCAAAGGTCAAGGGTTTTGCTGAATTACAGCACCTCTCAAAAAACTAGTTATTAGCAAATCTTTCCCAGGATGAAAAGCCCTGTATCAACCTGCTCATGACTCGTGGTGCTAAAGACTGCGGCACATTTAAAGGTTGTTCCCGTTGCCTTGTGGGCAGCAATTCCCCCTCCCGCACCCTGCTCACCGGTGCAGGCCCAACTCTTCTGCCTCGAAGGTTTGCAACACTCAGAGGTGCAGCAAAAGCTCCTGGAATTCCAGGTTTGGCAGCTGCTCTTCCATATATTTCCTCTGGAGAAACCGCTCTCCTGCGTGCAACTGGAGGATGACAGGTGGCCTGCCCACTTCCTACAACAGCAGCAGCAAAAGTATAAAAATAACAGGTAGAAATAATATGCAAAAGGACAAGAAGAGAATGGGATAAACGCAGATACAGGTAAAATCTAAAGTCTGGTAGTGCAAAGTGCATTAAGGAAAAAAATAAGGGAAAGTATATCTAACAGTTTAAAAATAGTATCATGGAAGGTAGGAAAAGGCACCACTAACACAGGAGATAGAAGTGTTACAGCATGCAGAATACAGCTCAAACAAGAGGAAAATCAGTAATTTTCAAACTCCAGAAAGATATATGATTCTCCAAACTTATCAAACTTACTATGAAACACTGGGAGAAATAGAAAACAGATATAGAAAAGTACATAAAACATCGCAGTATCACAAACACATAAAACAAATAAAAATAAATATGTCATATTACTATATTTACTTCCTTGTCCTTCTTACACCGGCTGGCTGAGTTATAAATTGAATATGGATGAAGGAGAAGGTAACATATCCTCAGATTTCAAACATAAATATGCAGCTGTAGAACAAGAACAACCCACAAGCACATATGCCATCCACCTGTCTTCGAGAAGTGAATATGTCCTAGAAACATATGCAGTTTTAGCACAACACATGAAACTTTTATAGGTTGCAAGGGGAAATGTCCCAAGCCTTCCTTCTGGGGGCTGGGGCTGGCTTTGCAAGGGCAGGACCCATGCACGCTTCCATGTAAGCAATGGGATTGTCACCCACAGGGCTCCTGAGTTCTTCTGTTTCTGCCACAAAGGGCATGTTTTGGAGATGGAGAAGTCATTCCCCAACCCCGTTCCCATGAGCATGCCCATGTCAGGTTAACAGCCCTCCAGGACATCTCTCTCCAACATCCAGGTGATGTAGTTTTTGGCAATTTTCTACCTGCAGTAATGATTTGGGGGTTAAATATAACATCAGCATTTTCTTTCTTTCACCACAACTGATTACTTTTCCCAAGCCGGATCTGACCTTTTCCCCATGTTTCGTTATCCAGCACATGAACTAAGAGCAAGGCAGCTGGAGCGAAGGAGCCACGTGCCGCCCCAGGAGCTCAGCTTCTTTCGCAGTGACATTCTAGGGGATGCTGGTGTAATCTAGCGATAGCAAAATGAGCCCGCACGACTTGCTTGGGTTTGGTCCCTTGCTGCCCCATTAGCAGACAACGCTGGGGGACTAAAGGGAGGAGGTCGGGCTCTCATCTCACAGCTCCTCTGACCGGCACACACAAAATTTGTGAGAGCAATGAGAACAGGAGAGTTTCTGATACCTGTCAGCAGGGAATTAAAAGTGGGAAGAGCCCTGGGGGCCGACCTTCCAGAGAGCGCTTACGCGCGGAGAGGCTCTGGGTAAACAAGCAGATGAAAAGGCTGCTTGGGAAAATGGTTGCCACAAGCTGCCTTGGATGGAAAGAATCGATTTTAACAAGACTATTTATAGGGGAGGTTGCAGGAATGGTTTGCGATGGTTTGGGGTATTTTCACCTCCTTGTCAGTCACTTGATTTCTTAACCAAGGCAATTTAGCCTAAATCTTTCCATATTTTGCCTTTAGCTTTAACCAGAACAAAACCTGTTAATCTTTCTGCAGGTACAGAGAGCAAGAAAATAATTTTTTCGAGTTATTTTTGATAATAAAAACAACTTACCATTTCTGAAAGTCCTGTGCTCTGGAAGGTAAAAATTTGGCATTACAACAAACCTCATGCAAAGAGTAAAGCGAGGCAAGATTTTTTTTAAGAAACCTGGTTTTTAATTGATCAGCTTATTAGGGTTTGATCCAATGCACTTTGACATTGAAAAGTTTTGGTCCAAGCCCTTAAAATACACACTGCTGATAGTTTTTTATTCCTCAACTTGTTCAGCATATTTAAGAACATGCGCTAAGCTGGCTTGCCTAGAAATTAGCTCAATAGAGAAAGCCAGTACTAGATTTTTAGGATATTTTATTGTATAGCCTAAGAAGTGAGGCACAGATTACAAAGTTCATATATAATTTTTCAGGATTTATTTATTCTTTCTTGCCAACAGAGCTCCAAAGCCCAGAGGTCAAATACTACAGATCTTGAAGTCCATAGTTTTGCCACTGACTTCACTGATGGCATAATTTCAGGCATGAAGGTGTTGCTTGAGGTTTATTTTCTTGTTTTAGCTGTGCTTTTAAAACCTTTCCAAAAAATCTCTATAAAAAAAACTATAATGAGTATTCATATAAACACATTCCCAACTCAAAAACCAATCAACTATCCAAAAAATTTATCAAAGAAAATGAATGGAAGCATATATCCAGCCCTGACTTTGTCATCTCATGCTCAAACTTTATAGCATGGTTTTTCGAATCACCTAGTGAACTATTGCAATACACTGCTGTACTTTGCATTCTTCAGTGGTTTTTAGCTGCTGTTGACAATGTGTGATATTAATAGTCATGCTGTAAGATTATACTACTGCAAATTAAAGTATGTCTTGCCTTCCTAGCTAGCTCCAGCCAACACAAGCAATTGCACAGGATGCCAACACAAGCCTTTTGTTCTGCTTAAATCCTACTTATGCCCCACATTACGCTCCAAAGTGGCCAGCGGACCTTTTGCTGGCCCCATGCATAGGACCACTGTCACCCGCTGTAATTCCCACTCAGCATCCCAGCCACAATAGCATTTATGGGATGAATGTCTTTCCAGATATGGACATGGACAGATGAGAATAATAAATGCAGTGTACGACTCATTAAATGTAAAGCGTATTTTCTCACACACCTGCAAATACTTGCATGGATAAGTTCTGGAGAACAAAGCCAAGTTAAAGGCAACTTCCAAATATCCAAGTGGAACCTATTAATGTGGAGGCCAAGACTTTGCTGATGGTATGTAAATTGAAAGAAAAGCACCCATTTAATGGAAAAAATATTTTATTTTCATTTCACATGTGGTTAAGACATGTACAGCTAAAAAGAAATTGCACATTGCATAACAGAAACTCTTAACTAATGTTACAAAATTAAGATTGGAGGCCATCGGCTACTGTGGTCTGTGCTGAACCTCTTTCTGACTTGCTTTAATAAATGAGGTAGGATATTCTTTTAATGAGGTTCGATCTTAGATATTGAAATATGCATCATTTTAATCTCCACAGCACTCTGCATGTGTATCTGTACCCTCCTGTAGCAGAGAGTAGGTGATGGCAACTTGTAAGGACAAACAGGCCTGTCCACATACACATATCTGTAACTCTGGGGCATATGCTGTTATTATTTAAGTCTACCATAACTTCCATGCAATTTCACATTGGCTACAACAACTGAAGCTTTACAGCTGAATTCTACAAGAAAGGAAATTTCTGACTGAATAAAAAACACAGCCAGTTGTAGCAGAGTACTTTGAAACACTGGCACTGAATAGTGACTGATGAGCGTAGAAGCATTTAAAATCCTCGTTTCACCACTGCTGGTTCCACGGGCAATTTCTTGTCTCTAAATCTGGCAACAACCCACTGTCATCAGCCTCTTTTGTCGATTGCCTCAGTGTTCCCATCTGTAAAAGGGAGACTATAAGACTTACCTTTCTGAATACATATTCAGGGAATGCTTTGGATGCTAACTTATTAACAAGCATAAAATCATCACTTGAGAAACAGCAAGGTATTATACATTTACTTAAATCCCTGGTACTAGTAATAAAATTAATCATTACAGGGTGCTAATACACACACACAGACATATTTGTGTGCGTTTGTACACATCATATATATTTGTGTGTGTGTGCACTTGTAAAAACATATCCAGACCTCTGTTAATCTAGGACCATGTTAAAACATAGGGTTAAGCTCTAGTTCTAATTCTTTTTCTGCATTTTGTTGATGAACAGGGCCGCATCCACTCATATCTGCTTGAACTCAATGGCAGGTCAGCAGCAAAACGAACTGTAGAACTGCAACATCACAAGCTACAACAAATATAAAATGACCTAATCCTGTTCCCAGTAACTTCAAAAGACTGGATATTTATGGCAACATCCTGACCCATGCTGGGTCAACAGGGATTTTGCCACTGACTGCAATGAAACCAAGATTTTGGAATAAGGACCTGATCCTGCAATTGATTTGTGTGATCTACAGGAACAAATACCTCCTGAGAAGATAATGAAAGTTAGTGGACCTGGCTACAAGTCAAATTCTGCCTAGGCTGATCTGACAGCATAATCAAAGCTATGTTAGAAAGCATGTAATATTATACAAATATATATATATTTTCTCAAACAACTCTACAAACCCACAGGAAATTTTTTTTACTTAAATGGGAAGGAGAAAATCTATATCTTGGAGAGTGAAAAACAAATTAAAGGTTCTTGAAGGGTGTTTCTTAACATTTACCAGTGTTTTTCCCCATGGAAAAGATGAAAAATTAGCTTGAACCCTAGAGCTTTTGGTCTTTTGTAATCTTTTTCTTTTTTTTTTTCCCCCACAATGAATATAGATTTTTTAATCCTATATACAGGGGTTTCACATATTTAGATTTGAAAGCTTTCTTATTGTTATATGAGATTGTTTTAAATTAAAAATGCATACGGGACTTACCTGTACAACCAAAAAAATGTACTAGCATCCAGGCATAAGCAAACACCATATGAATCTGAGTAATTTTTGGAGAGTGTTTTTAGAGTCTGTAACAAAATAATCCTGGCATCAGGAGAAATACTGGGCTGTCAGGCTTCCCATGATAAGATAAGAATCTTTGCTGTCTGCTTCTATTAGGCTACGCACAGAAAAACATCAGCGGTCATTAAGAGGAGCTTTGCCATCTCCCATCTGGGTCTCATCACTGCCTCATGTACCGCACAGGACCCTGGAAAGTGCAAGAGGAAATAATGCTCCATGCCTCAGCACAGCAGCATCGCTCTGGGAGCGGGGAGAGACATATTCTTGTTTTATTGCTCTGTGCTACTCTTCTGAGCTTGAGTTGCCTCACCTTGGACTCACCCACTTACTGTCTCGGTTATGATTTTTCAGGCATTTAGGTTTCCCTTCGCATCCCCAGTTTATGGGTGTTGATCACCCTGCTCACCGCGAATAAACCCCTTCCTGCACTTTCACGAGGGCTACAACACCCAGAAACCTGACATTACTGCTGTACAGCGCAGGGAACAGGTGCTACTTTTCATGGAACAAAATAGCAAATTCTAGAGAAAATATTTTATTTCTTCAAAACATGTTTTAAGGATGCTATCAGCCAAATGACTTCTGAAGTGTGATCTTAAGGTTAAAACAATGAAAAGGGATTAAAAAATCTGGGTTACATTTTTTTTTGGCATAACTTACTTAATCTTTAGAACACTAAATTCTCTGCCAGTAAAATGGGGATGGTGTTTTTTCCTCCCTTTCTCACCCTTTCCCTGCACTGCCTGTTCAAATGTAAAAGTCAGGAGGAAGAAACTTCTCAGTCTCTATGTTTGTGAGACCTCACATGGAGCCAAATACTCCTTTGAAGCCCAGAAATAGAAGAAATATAATATTAGCAAGATAGATTTATGATACACCTGATTAAAAAAAAAAAAGCATTGACTGGTTAAAACAATTCAAATTATCAAACTGTAATAGCTAAATTAACTAAAACTAACAAATTTCTTACTTAGATATTCACAATTTATTTCCACACATTCTTGATCACCTATTTCAAATCCCTATTTTGATTCCTGATGGAGGTGTGCTTGCAGGAATATTTGTGGAAAATGAAGACCATAAGGTTTAAAATTAATTCATTTAGACAGACCTATGAATATTTGTGAAAAATACTTTACTTAACATATTTCAGGTACAGGTCATTAACGGAAAACCAAGTATTCTATAAATAGTTAATGAAAGGTTTGTTTGCTTAGGAAAAAATTGAGAATTGTGTTTGCAATCCTAACTGACCTAATTCACTCAAATATGTGTGTGACTTCCTTGGTTTTGATATTTTTGTAATTTGGCTTTTGAGGAGTTCCTCTTGACAGTAAATGACTGTTTTTGTGAGTTTTGCCCAACAATCCAAATATTTGAAGAGAGATACACCATATTCTTCTATTAACCCTCAGAAACACCCTCCTAGCCAGACCCGCCTCCCACAATCGCATGTGCTTGCAGCAACCTCGATGCTGCTGTAAACTGCAGCAAGGACTGACCCATCGGTGCCAGGATTCAGCACCGCTCACCTTGGTCACCGGGAGCATGTCGCCGCGGTTGGAATGATATAGGGGACAGAAGGTACTTTGGGACCATTTGGCAATGCTGAAAGAGATGTAAGATGAGACCTGGCTGAAAATAAAGCAGAATTTTTTCTGTTTTTTCATGCATTATTAAAACTGAGATTTTAAAAATTAAAACTTTATTTTTCCTTTAAAAAATGCAACAGATGTGTGCAAAGACAAAGCTGGTGCCTGCACTACCTCGTGGAAGCCGTTTTATAGTTATGTTAAGCAGTTACCGGAGGAGAGCACAGTGGAATGACTGCATGTATCTGTCATATGTTAATTAGGAGAATCTGTATAGAGCCAAGTTTTATAACCTTGTTCATTTTTAAGAGGTTTTTACAGTTACTGAATGCATTAAAAACCAGAAAATGTTATGGGGATTGTCCATTGAATTCTACACACTGGAAAGCTCACTTGTTGGGCCTATAGGGAGAGCTGATTTAGTTTTGCTATATAGCCATATGAGTACAACAAGCAAAACAACAGTATAAAAATGTGCAAATCAGAGTCGGCGTAAACCACAAGACGCTCGGCAATAAACCTTAATTTGACTGCAAAAAGCAATTTATAAAAGAGAGCTCTTGAACATCTCTGGTTCCTCTAATCATATCTAATTATGGATAGATATGTTCTGTACGTAGAGCATCAGGAGAGACATTGCATGTTCTCGAGCCACGGTGGTGAATGCTGGAGCCCAACTCAGGGTTTAAAGCCAGTCTGTGTTTTGCCTCAGGACTACAGGTCAGACCCCAAGAAAAAGAGATTTTGGTGAAATGCCTTAGAGAAACAGAGGAATTGTCCTGCAAGCAACAGCAGCAAAGAATTAAATGCTGTACTTTTCGTGGGGTGGTTTGGTGGCTAGAGCAGAAATGATCACATCCACTTTATTTTACTCATAGGAATCATCCAATTAGCTTCAATGGTGCTACAGCCCCTGCACGCCTGTGGAGAGTGTAGGTGCCCTTTCTTTTCTGCTTGAGCCCTTTCCCATGCAAGCTGGCCCTGCAAAGGGCAGAGAGGACCCCACCTCCACCACCACCACCAATGGAGAGGGCAGTAGGTCCCCCCATGGAACCACTGGGTACCTCCCCAAATCACAGCCAAGGTGTCCGGCAGTGGCTGGAGTGGTTGCTTCTCTGCAATTTCACCACCAGGCATCCACATTGATCATTTAATTCCCACCTGGAAACTGTTTGGGGTTTTACAAGGAAGCTGGAAAGCAGGGCAGAGGCAGGAACTTCCCCCCAGGACTGACCGCAGATGCTCTGACGAGCTGCTCCAGGACAGCAGACGGGGACCCTGCTGGGTCTCCATGGCCAACGGGGCTGGAGGAAGCAAGAAACAGCAGAAAGGAGATCAAACCTTGGGATTCACCACCCACCCCCAAGGGGCACCCAACAGCACAGGGTCACTGTCAGAATGCACAACCAGCGAGGAAGGAAGTGGTCACAGTGTGAATTACCACTGCGTAATTCCCAGATAAATTGAGTTAATAAAGCTGTGGCCTAATTAAACTCCATCCTTTGCTCTCTCCCTTCTTCTCGAGACAGTGCGAATCGGTGCAGTGTTTTCACTTCTGAAGCCTTTTCCCAGAACAAAAAAATACCCACTGAAGTGTTTCTGCATATCTGCAAGCTGGGTCCTGCACGATCTTCAGGTGAAATGGAGCAGAGAAGACAACAGCAAGCAAAATCAACACAGAATCAAAATTTTTTTGTCACATAGTTACTTAGTAATTATATCAGAAATGCCCCAGGTTGTCCAATTAACTCCACCAAAACTGTTCAGACCAAAGTGACAAACAAGATTTGAATGAACATAAATTTTAAAATGAATGGGGTTGAATACACAAATCAGGATAGTAATATGCTATGGAAATTTCATATATCTGAAATACACTCACACAACAAATACAACTAAGATTTGGCACACCACCCTTATTTCAGGAGATTTAAAATGTAACAGCAACAAATAACATGTTTTCTACAAGAAAAATGTGAATCAGCAGCTTGATCTGTTCCCAGTTTTCACAAGCAGAGTCCCGTCTATTATAATCTTGTTTTTCTCAGCCATAAACACAGTGTGAAAAAAAAAGAGAAATTTATGTTGAATATGGTTATAGTTATTATTTCCCTTCTGGGGATTTATTAAGCATGTGTTAGGAGTTTAGGTATAAAATGAAATTGTTTTTTTGCTACATGGATGTCTTCTGTGACTATCTGTAAAATTTCATTAAGGTGTTAGACTTGATATTGCAGATCAAAGTAATCCCAAGAGATTAAGGAGACCCTGCTAATTGACTAAGGTCATGTACTGCACTTCCCACTGGCACTTTGGCCTACATTGACAACAGAGGAGCAGTCCCATCTCAAAGGACCATTCTATAAAAATACCATTTTCTTTATCTGTAGTCCAGTTTTCACACCGCTATGATAACAAGGGATTTCATAAATCCAGGTGGACTGATTAGAGTTTTGAGTATGTAACTTTCTGAGTAAAAAATATACATGATACTTTTGAACAATTTTGACATTTTATCTTACCCTTTAAAACTCACGGGAACATATTGCACGTTAGGTGTTTAAGAATAAAAAGTGTCAGCATCTATAGCAAGTTCCATCATTCAAACTTGGCACTAAAGAGGATATTGAAAGTGTTGCTGCAGACCATTAAAACCAGCTAATTTACAACCAAAGACATTGTTGCATGAATTGCCAACTTGGTCAATAATTAGGGCTTGGAATATATATCCAGCTTTGACAAGAGAAAGTTCCTAAAAACCTTTCCCTGTTGATCAAAACATACAATATATTACTCTCAATTGGACAGTCACTGTTAGCTCTGTATTGTGATATTATTGAAAATTATGGACTATCGGGGGGGCGTGGTGAGGAATTATTACTGCTGTCAGCAAGATTTGTGAACCTATTGCTGAGATATGTGCTCCCTCTTGGATCCTACGCTTTGAAATGTGAATGCTGGAAAAGTTGGAGGGAATTCAGAAAAGAACTACAGAAATGAACGATGATTTGGAAAATACGGCTCTTTTCTGTCTTCATCATGGGACAAGTAAGGAACTCATAGCCAATTGACCAGAAGTTTAAGGGCAAGATTTACAGTTGCATGGAAATAAACAGGGGAGCTCAGATCATACAGTTCATTAATTTAGCAGACTATGAATAAGGATGACTGACAACAGCAAGCTGAGTGAGAAAGGTGCAAATTAGAAATTAGCTGCCATTTTTTAATTCTGTAAGTTATATACCAAGTGATTTTGCCAGTATTCCTTCACTAAAAGTCTTAAAAACAATATTTTTTTTCCTAAAAAGTGTTCTATTTCAAGAATTTTTTTTTTTAGGTTTGATTCACTGATTGTTTTTCCTCAAGTTTATTCAAGTTCTTCTTGAAGGGAAGATTCAAACTTGAGGCAATGTCATAAGCAATGGGTTTACTGGGTACATTTTAATGACATTAATGGATGTAACAACCACCCTTCCATTCACCGGATGAAATCCTCATCTATGCAGAAGGATAGTAGAAGGCTTATGACATACATAAAATGTGTGTCGTTTGCATGGAGATGAATTTCAGACTTTAGAAGCCAACAGAATCACATTTTCCATTATGTTCACCCAGCAGAACGGATTTCATTAATCAGCCTATCATCAAGGGCTCAGTCCTACCACATTACTCACACTAAGTAATACCTAAGATGCAAATAGGTCCACTAAAGCAAAGGACGCATCTGGAGAAGTTGTGTCGTTCTATAAGTAAAGGTGCTTTAATGGACTTTGAGAAATCCCTAGTTTCACAAATGAAATTCTCATACCCTTTCAGCTCTTCAGAAAGGTCTTGAATAAATAAGCTATTCAACAGAAGTATTTAATCGCCTACAGCACTGGAGAACTATGAAAAAAGTTAAACTGTTGAATGATGTACCCCATGAAAACAGGTAAAATTTACCGTATACCTCTTCTTCAGCTCAAATAGACAGTTGGAAATGCCTTTTCATTCAGCAATTGACGTTGAACTCTTTAAGCCACCGTTTTAAGTAAGATACAGGAGGCTTTAAGTCCTGGTAATATGGAAAGACTTGGTGTAGATGAGGCTTTCTTTACTCTTGATTCACTGGAATTCAACATGCTGCCAGTATTTTTAATGTTCCATATACCCATTTAACCATTCTATTACTTTGGGTGGCTAGCTTTATCCATGATAAGTAATACCTGTCTTTCTACTGAATAAAATCTTTGTTTTCTATCTCATTAAAATTTTCCTGAAGTTGGCTGGATGCTATATTTTCCTTGTTTTATGTCCTAAACAGTACTATAAAGTTTGAATGACCAAAGTGACTAAAGAACAAAGCATGAGAAATCCCAACCTTTATATTCACATTGCATTACCCTTTGGTAAATCACACGAAGTTTTTGACCTTCCTTTTCTCCAAATGCAAATGAAAAGTAAAAAATTCTACTCTTCCCACTAAATTGAGTATTTGTGTATTATTGCTTGCAAAATGCCTAATAGATGTTAGGTGGGTTTTGTACCTTTTCATGTAGTTAATTTGTAAGTTGTTTCCTACTGTGATCGGTGGTATACGAATCATTTGAAAGACTCTTTGGGATAAAATGTGGAAAAAGAATTATATATTTGTTAATTGTTGTTGCCGTTCTTGCTATGATCTTTGGCAACACCTGCTGGTGGTAGTATGCAGTGCTGTAGCCACTCTACATATATGCCTTCAACATATAGACCTTCAACTGGCAGCGCAATCGCTATCCAACTGCAAAGAACACAGACTCAGTGAGTGGGCTTAAAAATATCAGGGCAAGTTCATGAAAGCATTTGCATAGGTTTTACAGGCTCAAGCACTCTTTTGTATTAAAATGTGCCTGATTTTGTTTCTCAGTGCAACCACTGTGATTTGTAAAAGTTGCAATTTTACGGTAACTTAATCCAAAGAGAATTTTGTACAGAACATCTTCTGTGCACTTTCTAGTAACAAGGTATTTTGAGCAGCAGGACAAATAACATTTAGGCATCTAATAAAAACTGTCTGGATTTTTTTCAGTCTCAAATCCTCTTTTTTACATAGTACAGCAGCAAAGCCTTGTATTGTAGGTGAAAGTCTGTAAATCTGCAGTAACTGAAAAATAACAGAAGGCGCAGCAGCATTCTTTATGTTAGTCTATATTGATCGGCTCTAATGAGCACCAGTGGAGCTGTAGCTAATGGTGGTATGTCTGGTGTTAAGGGCAAATGTGGGAGAAGATTATCAACCCAAGGGGTTTAACAGTTGCTGGACTACCCTCAGCCCTCAGGGCAATGATGCACTTGAGAGGTCACTGTATCAAATGAGGGAAAAGATTCAGCTTGTGCTGCTGGAAGAAATGCAGCAGGAGCTGTATTTTAGCTGAGACTACAGGCATCAACAAAACAGCTACTATCTGCCATTCGTTTCTTCCCCTCTCCTTTCCCCCGACCACTGTCTACCTAGCATTGCATTTCTAATTAAGAATCATAACATCAGTGATCTGGTAAGGGATAACACAGAGCTGCTCCGAATTACTCAGGCTTGAATATGCACATGGACAAAGTAGGCAGCTTGGCACAATCAGTGCAAGGGACTCGCGCAAACGCCAAGGAGAATGACAAGTTACAGTGCAGAACGCTTTTACACCTGATGCCTGTTTATTACCTGGGGGGGTCACGCTGCCATTTGATGTGAATTTGCTTGATATTTCATTCACTATGTTGCTTGCCACCCCCTTCCGAGATCTGAGAAGGGCGAGATGAGTGACCACCAGAGCAAAGAAGGCCACTGGGCTTCAAGGGAAAGTTAACTGGCAGATACGAGAGAATGCTCGCAGTAAAAATGTTAGTGCAGAAAGGAAGCTACAGGTATTCACAAAGATAAAAATGAACTGAGAAATGCCTTGAGGTGTATGGCATGTCGCACATTCTATGCTTTAATAGCGTAATGGAATAATTTTAACCGTGTGAGGCTCCAAAACACACCAAGAAGTTCTGTTGAGAACCCAGCAGTGAGATTTCAAATATTTATCACAGTAAATACTAATGTACATATAAAAAAAAGAAACAGAATATTTTACTTAATGTTGTAAATAAGCAAATTAAATATTACCTTAGCTCCATTATGCCATGGTACCCTGTGGTTATGGCAAATTATTTATTAGGTCTTTAAAAATTCTAAGACATGGATTCTTCTTGTTCCTTAGAGACTGATGATGGGTCAGATTATTAAAAAAAACCTTCACAGTTCTAATTTTTTTGCAGTGTTAATATGCAATAAGGCTGAATCTAGCATTCTTTGTTCCAGTCAGGGGTTTCAACCAGAGTTTTGCCCAAACAGGAATGAAACAAGTCAGGATTTGGTCAAAGATGAAGAATATGTCCTACCACTGTCAGCAAAAAATAAGGCTTTAGACTGTTATCAGGATGTCAACATGAAAATACCTGAAATAAGTGGAGCAGGCACTAAAGCTGGCATGCACACTCACTGGGAGCAATGAGGCTGGTGACGATAAGAAATATTTTCTGCAAAGAAGCAGGAGCTGACACATCTGACGCTCGCTGCCTGATGGGCTCCAGCTCAGGGGTTTTATGTCTGCTGGCTCCCACCACTGTCCATTAGACAGGCGCCCGCACCAGGGATGCTGCAGCCACAAGTGACATTAATGTGCTCAATGGTTGACACTGGGGAACCCACAGAAAAATGTGTTCATACCTGTGGTTGCACGCATGGTTAAAAAGTGAACCAGTCTGGCAAAACAGAATGAGGGAGTTTGCATCCCCACCACTTCATCTGTCCCAATCTTCATGCCTTGTTAATACGGAAATTTCCAAAAATCCTTGCAAAAAAAAAAATAACTCACATTATTTTCAAAGTACATCCTGAGACGTATTTATGCATTTCCTGCTGTAGTTTGAATTCATACTTGGTTTAGGCAACACCACTCTGTTTCTTTAAAATATGAACCTATGAGCAGACTATGTGGCACATTCATGACATTTATTTTCTACAGACTTGAGTTCAAAAGCAGCTTGAGTGGGCTTTCTAATTTATACAGCTATTGAAATTTCTTCCAATTGGGAACGCTCTGTTGTATGAGCTGTGCAACATGAGCAGAAGATGACCGTGTCCACTGAGCCTGCAGTAATGTTGCTGCAATACTGACTTACTGACAAGGCCAAGGCTGGATTTAGAAGCTTCAGAGAAAAAAACCAAGATTCCCAGCTCAAGATGAAGCAAAGACCTGGATAGCGTGTTTCAAGTGAGTGCTCATCCTCTTCAAATGTTTTTCATGTCAAGATATGTGTTAAAGTATGTGTTTTTCTCCAGCTCATATTTCAGCCTTAAGAGCTCAGCATCCTGTGTAGAGTTGGACACCCAGAAACACAAAGGGCTGTTCAAGTTTGAGAGGTGGGATCTTGTTTTCATCATGGACTCCTCTAATACTCTAAATCACTTCTACACTTTTTGTTATTGAATTTTAGTTTTGGACCTATTTCATCTTAAGAAAGTCATAGATAAATTTTCAGATGCCTTTTTTCTTCTAATGACAGAAGTGACAATCAAATTCCTGTCTGTATAGTAGCAAATTCCATAATACACATGGACCATTTTTAAAATCTATTTAAAAAAAGAAGATCTCTATGCACCTAAGTGAAACATTTTGGTGAAAGATTTCTCTGAAAGGATAATGTGAATAACAGAAAAACAGTTTTGTGATGACTTTTTTTCTTAAGGAGATTTTACAGTTTTTTAATGCATTATTTAATTTATTTCATACCTTTTTGTTCAACGTGCTGTACCTTTGGACAGATGAATGTCTGCAATTTGAAATCAGCTTTTATTGGTTTAGCTGAACTGGCAAGTAACGGCCAGGTAAGAAACAAGTGCTGTTGAATCATTGGATATTTCTCTTTCCACAGCTGTATCTCTTTGGTTTGGGGTAAGTGCCACGTGCGCATTAGAGAGTTCATCAAAGCCTGCAGAAGAATGAAGTGGAAATGCGCATCGCAGCCCTGGCAGAACACTGGGTCTATACAGGGCTTACTTGGGACCCTGCTATATTTACCTATATCATGGATGTTAACTCCAAAATCTAATTAGTCCAAAATGCCCCTTCCAAAGCAAATACGAAAATGTAAACGAGCACAAACATTAATGTTACCAAAAAGCTAAAACAAATAACTCGGTGATCATAATGACATTTAGATAGCAGTCTTAGAAGTGATTGGTTTACTCAGATCTTTTGCTGTGACAGGTGTATAAGGGTAGGATCTTGTTCCACAATGTCTGCAACAAAACCCCCTCAGAGTTTAATGATGTGGGAGTCCAGCTGAGGGAGCTATCTTTTTTTTTAATAGTTGGTATTGACTAGTCATTTTGAAATGTTTGCTTTGAAAAGGACATGCTATTTATTTTTTCTTTCCATTTAAATATCAAAAATAAAAGATCTTGCTCTAGCTCAAAACAATAATCCATACAATGAATAACCACTCAGCAGCATAACAAGATTCCTCACTCAAATGAAGAAATATTTTCAGCTCTGGAGATGAAGTAGCCACAAAATTTACCCCTTTACCCATCATTCTCAAAAAATCCTACCAAGTCATTATAACCTAGGCAGCAAAAAAAATTTTGCTGGTATACTTTTTCCCACATACATTTCAACCACATAAATGAAATGCAGCTATTTCAGGGATTTATAAGAAATGCACCTCATTTTCTTTGCACTGGAGGTTTTCACTTTACAGTATCCTAGCCTTCACCCCTCAAACACCACTAAATCCCATAAGTGATCCCAAGATGATGCTGTTTAGCACAGTACTATTATTTTCAATGAAGCAGCAAGTACTGCTGCATGAGCACTTGAAAATGCATGAGTCTTGCCAGGTTGTGAGTGGAACCCAAAACCTGAACCTTGTATATTTTAGAGAAAAAAAAAGGAAAAAATCTCCAAAACCAAAAATTATGTTAATTTAAAGCCACTTTAGAAATTAATCTATATTACCATAAAATCTGTTTCATACCCACAGATCACATGGAAATCCCCTCTTAAGGAAACAGTCCCTTTCCTACTTACTGACGTCCTTCCGGATAGCATTGGCTCTGCTCTCTGCATCCCAACATCTTCCTAACACCTCCTGGGGAATCCAGCCGCAAGGATCCTCCCTTCCACACACTTCCGTTATGGAAAGACATCCATAATCCCCGTCCACCATGGTGGGGTGAGAAAGTTTCCTGGTCCTAACTGTCCTGTCTGGAGCATCTTGCTGATGATTTAAAATAGGTAAAGTGCTGATTAAACCATTCAAACTCAAAACAGCACAACTCGCCTTAGCTTCTCAGCAAAGCAGTTCTGCCATTTACTGCAAGAGGAGCTCAGCTGAACTTTCAGCACATCTCCCCTATGGCAAGACTATCTGTGGGATCTTTGGGTGACAGAAAGATTTGAACCTTAAAAAGTTCTCACAGGTCTTTTGAAGAATATTTAATAACAACATTTTTTGCTTGCCGTTAGAGTGAAAGAGCCAAAAAATAGCAAATTGACACAGCGAAACACAATCCAACCAACACTTTCCCTTCTCTGGCTTCATGGGGTTTACAGGACTCTCTCCTCTTTCTTTTTAATTTTGTGCATCTGTCTCTGCAGTTCAAGCCTGACTCAGCACAGAAAACAAATCTTCATACTGTGGTATTTCCTAGGTACCCAAATATTATATTTATAGGAATTCAGCAAGGTTTTTCCTGCCTGAGTTCTCCCTGGCTGATGGATTCAGGCCAGGTCTGCAGTGGGTCTCAACCAGTGCAGCTTTGCTGACTTTAACAGAGATTCACTAAATTACTTGAGACAAATCTTAGGCTTCTTATTTAATTGCTTGAAGACAATATGATCACAGAGTGGAAAAGATGCATTTGCCTAACTATTAATTTACTTTCTTTAAGATCAAAATATTAAATGCCATCTCAGCTCTGAGACTTCCAGGACTGGAGCCTTCAATGGATTGCATTACGTGACCAGAATTTTTGGTCAGAGATACTCCTGTTTTCAGGAGCTTTTTCCATTTTGAATTCTCATAGCCAAAAGGACAAGGTTTAGTGTACCTGTTAAATCTCATACTAGATGAACTCTGTTAATAGATCTGTTAAAATGAAATTACTACCACTAGCTCCCTGTACCAGTTTTGGCCAACAGCTTTCTGTCTTCAAGATTCATTCCTAAATTTTTCCATCCAAACTCTTTCTTCTTTTTTTTTTTTTGAGGATCATCTCTAGAGTGTTTTTATCTCCATCCACATTGACTCCATTTCTGCTTTTGTCCTCTGTCATCATCTTCTCAGTGAATAGCCCTCCCGTGACTATTTACCTGCATTTCTTGCAGGTTTCTTAACATCCAGGCTCCGTATTTATGCCCACTGCCACTCAGTTTGGTCATTGGGTTACTGAGTTCAATCACCCCTTAATTTATCTCTATTTTTCCAGAGAAAGAGTAGATTTTAAAATGTTTTTTTCAAAAAATAATCTCACAACATTCAAGCATGTGTTTGATGCCTTCCCAGAATACATACCCGGTTTCCCAATACAGAAAGGCTGCTATGCCTAAAATTGAAGGGGAATGGTTTCATATTTAAAGAATTATCGACAGCAGTGTCACTAGTACTGCCTTGACACAGAAGATAGCAAAACCTAATTCAATACGGAGAAAACTTTGTTGGTTGAAAAACAAAGAAATATATCATTTCATTACTTGATCATATAAAATCATTAGCAGTAAGAGGACAGCAAGGAGAGAAAAATCAAGTGCTGAATCATGAAGAGTCAGCAGATCAAGGTCTTTCTTCTAAAAAATCTTTAGCAGGGAAAAGAAGAAACAGTGGATATTATTTCCAATTATTTCTCAAATTGGAACAGAGAAAGGAAAATAAAAAATACACACACACACACACACACACAAAAATCCCTGACTTGGTGCTACTGGAGTTTGTAGCTGGAAGGAAAGTCCTTGCTTATATTGAAGTAAAGTTCTGAAAATAAGCAAAGAACAGATTTATTGATTTTTGGTGAAGTCTGGGTGTAAAAAAGAGAAAGAATAAAGAAGTGCTCTTTGCCCGCTATGTCCAAATGACATCCCCAGTGGCCTTCTTAATGGTGGGGGAGGGGAGGGGGCAGGTGCCTACCCCGGCACATGGACACAACTGCCCTTAGGCTAGGGCTAATGGTATTGGCTGAGCCTGCTGTAAGCCTCTCTTTTCTAATAGCCAACTTTCTCTGTGCAAGAAGACAGACAGATATTGATTGGTCCAAATGCCCTTGAGTTGACAACATCTGAAATGAAAATCCACAAGGCTAGCACAAACTTTCTGCAAGTTCAATTTCTGGAATCTGATTATGAGGCTGGACTGGGAAACTGTTCAGACATGTAAAAGGTCTCCTTTTGTCGCTGGCTTTATACGTGCAATTATCGGGAGGTAAGCGACTTCGTCAGATTTGCTAGACAAATGGCAATTTTAAGAGGCAATTTAAGGGTAATAGTGTTTTGATTAAAGGAAGAAAGCAAGCCGTCTCCATCGTGAAGTTTAACGACAAAGGATCTAATTCAGAAAGACACAGGTCGCGTTTCCCAGCTCTAAGCAATAATTAGGTATAAATAAATAAAATATGCGTTTTCTTTTCATCTGCTGCTACAAGGGATGCTTTCAAAAGTTACTGAACAGTGTTAGAGAAAGCTATACAATTTAAAGAGTTCAGCTTTCAAGGAGCTTACTTCATCCATGCAAAGTCTAAAGGTTCAAACTAACATTGACTACCAGCAAGTCTGTTTTTTTTTCCTAAAGACTTTGTTTTCCAGAATTAAAACATTGAAGTTACAGTTTGCAAATGTTAAGGATAGGGAATGGAGAAAGATGGAGGAGTTTATTTGTACCTTATTAAGCATTCTTTTTTTATTCTACAAATTCCTCTTAAATCAATACATTGACTACTATATATACCTTAAATAAAGCATTATTAAAGTGGAAGCAGTGTTCCTGTCTTAGTGGGTTATTTAGAAGCATAAAAGATACACTCTTAAGAATCAGTCTCATGCCAGGTAAAGTACAGCTGGAATACACATTAAATTTATTCAGTCATTGATTTGTAATGTTGATCCTCCATGGCTTCATGTTTCTTTTCTCATTAATCTTAGTTAACCCTCTCAAAACAATGCCAACATTGTCGTTTGATGTATTGAAGATCCAGCATGCAGAGGAAGCTGCTTTCTAGACTGTGATTTCTGCCATCAGTAAGGCTAAAGTCACAGAACCAGAGAATCTTGTTTGCTTGTTTTTGTATTAAAAAGAGAGTTTTCTCTTAGAGGGAGAAACAAAGAAAGAAAAAAGGTGCTGTCCTAAGACAGGGCATCTGAATGATTTGGCTGCAGAGTATTAATAGATCTGCTGGAGGTCTCCTATGGGGCAAGGAGCAAACTGCTGTGGTGTTTCCACTAATAAAGAATCAGCTCCAGAAGAAATTCACTGCACAGGAAGGCAGAAAGCCACAAAGAACAATCCCAATTTAGAAATTAAGATCTTTGCCTGTAAAGTGCCATTAACTATTTTCATCTGTGGTTCTTCTTCTTAAAGTATCTCCATCTTCTACCTGCAACTGCTTCCTGTCCACCTGATATTGGTGCTTTTTTAGAGAAGCTGGTTGAAGAAGAGGAGGAGAGGTCATTTTTGGAGGAACCAACAGCAAATATGCACAAGTGTGCAGACATGCAGAAGCCTCTGGCATGTACCACCCTGCAAGAGGTGGCACTCGTCATTAAAACCCTGTCCTTTCCCACGTGGAGTGAAATGGGCTCAGCCCATCATTCCTGTGGACTTCACACGGGGCATGCAGAAACTGAACTGCAGCAATTACTAACCACTTCTGAAAATCTTGCGTGATCTCTTTTCGGCAAGTATGGGTAAGAATATATTCATCATCATATGTCATGGTGCATGTGACAAATATCAGCTGTTCAGACTAAATGGCCTCCTTCTATTGTATCTCTCACTGCAAAACCATAACCAGGTTTATAGTCCTTGCTGAGGCTGCAAGTACTTTTGTTATGGATCAGCTCTATGGGATTTGATTTTAGCATCCAGCTTTCTTTAAAATCCATCTGTCTTTTAATTACTATGTCCAGACTTCCCCATCTGACTTTATAATGAGCTTTGAATCCCAAGAATATATTATCAATATAGGACAAAAATGAAAAAAAAAAATAAAATTGCCAAGCTTCCATTTTGCCCATAATTACTTACAGACTGTAGGAGATCAAGACACAGATGAAGAATGGACATCCCCTTTAACATTCATAGAAGTTACATTCAGCATCAAGGGGGAAATGTTTTAGCTGAAGATAGACTATGAAGTAAACATTAGCAGCAAATGTGAGTCTTGTTTTCTGTAAATCCATCCCTTGAAACTGTTTCTTCCTTCAGTACCAAATAGTCTTCCTAATCTTTTGTCTTTTCAGATAGCTGTGATAATATTAAAACCATGCTTCACAGTAAACAGCATTTCTGGGATTTTCCTAAGAGATGTGGCTTTGGATAAGAAAGTGCAATTGAGTTAAAGCAGTAGGAGAGCCTGGAGTCAGTGGGGTTTGTTGTGATCAGTTGACCACTTCCCAGTAGGCATCTCTGCAGTCGCTGAGAATTACTAAACACCATTTCAAGGAATATAGGTAATTCAGTCAACCAAAAAACCAAACAAAATAACCCCAGCATAAAATACATTTTAAAAAACCCTACTGGCATCTGAAAAGTAGAAATCTGTCGAGCCTGCTTTGAATCATTCCTGGTGTACTTAGCTAAGTAAAAATCAGATGGACAAAATTTCTTAATGTGCACATGGATTAGTAAAGAAATATTTCTGCAACCACTGAAACATTTTTGAGACAGAGAAGTGACAAAGCTGGGTTTTTTTCCCAATACTTAGAACATATCACACCTTTCATGCAAGTATGTCACAGCACGTTAGAGAGTAAATAAGAATGCACTATTTGATATAACAATTCAGAGAAGACGTTACAGCTGAAGAATTTCCTTGCTGTCAGATAAAAGCGTGTCAGGTTTGTCCTGTGCCAGGCATGGCTCTCTGTGGCCTGGCCATGATTTTTGCTGGAGTGCCTAGAAAAAAACCTTGTAATCCCTGCCATATTTTCTCATAGTTTTTCATGGTGAATTGAAGCTGGCTGATAACAGCCAGGATGAACAGCTGAGGACCATTCAGGTACAGCTCACGTAATTCTCAGGCTGTTGTCTTTTCACTTAGAGTTCCTGATCTGTCATCAAAAAAATTCCCTAAAAAATTCTCAGCAGGAATTCCATGGCCACTATTGACAAGTAAATACATGTATGTATGTCCATACTGTTATCACACGCTTTTCTGAAACACCAGCACATGCAAAAGTGAATGAACAATATCTGTTCGTATTTTACCATTATTGCACTTCCAAGACAATACTCTGCTACCTCTATAAAGAATGATAGGACAGGCAAGCTGAAGTAGCTGCAGGGGATCCTATGCCTGTTGACTGCCAAAGCTGGTTACTACTTAACAACTGATCAACTGGCCCCCAAGGCAACAGCTTAACAAGCCCCAGTAGAAGTGGACTCAAGATTTCTTCCTCAGCAAAGAAAATGAAACCATTTACCAGGTATGACCAATATCTAGAAATCAAGGGTAACAGCACCAACAGCACTTCAGCTCCCCAGCTCTTTAGAAACAGCAAGATATTTTTAGTTTGAATTCCTATAGTCTAGCACAGCTTACTAATATTGCAAGAGGAGAGGGGAACGTGGCTAGGGTTGCTTTGCAGAGACAGAGCTTGGCTTGCTGCATCTTGCACACTTACTTGCCTCCAACACCGCCAGCGAGAAGGGATGCTCGTTGGCGCTCCGGGACAATACTGTGTTGTACGTGCGTGTGAGAGAGAGAGAGAGAGAAAGAGAGAGCTTCAGTACTGAAATGCAGCAATTCCTCTGGGGTGAGATGTGGCAGCTGTTTACCAGCACAAAGCAATTCTGTACAGCAGTTTCAGAGAGGAAATGAAGAATACTGTACTCGGCTGAAACTACAGGGGGGATTTTAGGAAGGCAGAATTTAATTACCCAAGCTGGAATTTGGCCAGGACACCAGGGCTCACACCTCTGCTCTTGTGAAAAGTGCCAAGGGGTCTTTAATCGTAACAAGCGGTCAAGATTTTGGGTTAGTGTTTCACCTGAACGACAATGCCTTCAATAACATTTTGCTCCTTTACAGCATGCTAACAAAACTTTATCCAAAAGTCCCTGGTTTTGCAGTGGAGTTACTGTGAAGAACAGCTTTTCTTATGAAGTTTCTGTTTATCTCTGGATCATCTAGAAAAAGCTGCCTTGTAACATTTCTTCAGGTCCACTGCAGGAAATTAAAGGAATATTTGCCATTTTCAGGCGGGGTAGACCACAGAGACTGCCACCTAATATATCCAGATTAGCTGAATCAGCTCCATAACCTACCAACAGCCTGACACATCTCCTAAAGCATCCATACCCTAGTTCTTCCAACCCTCGAGTCAGCAATGTTCTTCTTAGGAGATTTTTTTTTTTTTTAACAATTTTTCTAAAGGAAACTGGAAGCAAGAAGGAGGGTTGGCATTTTCCAATTTGTTTCTATGACTTGCTTTTTTATAGTCTTAATCCTGCAGCCATCAGGAGAGGTGTGAAGAAAACCTGCAAGGACAAACCTTATTTGAAAATTGGAACGACCTGTTAACAACTCACCTTCCTGCACACAGATTTATTAGCATATGTTACTTGGTGTATTTAGTGGGGCGTGTTACTTGAGAGACTGGGTTAGCGTTCTCCACTTCAAGCTTCTCCTCTGATTTCACTTCTGACATTTCTTCCTTCCATATTCTCCGAAATAAACTTGCAGGTTTTTGAATGGTGTTTGATTCATGCCTCCAACTCTTCATTTCTAGGTCATTACTCACCTTCTCCCCTTATGAATATACTAAAGAACTTGACAATAATGAGCCTGCAGGTTGCTGAAACTTCCCTGTATTATGTTAACCAGTAAGTGTCACATAATTTCTTTGTATTTTCTACTTGTAATAGACTCTTTATGCTTCAACTAGAACAAGAACTGTTTTCTGCTCCGTGCCTCTGCATTGTCCTCTGTAGGGCATTACATTTTTGTAATGACTGAGTTACTACTATTACTGAACAAGATATCAACTCGGAAAACCTATTAAGTGTCCAGACACTGTGCCATTTGCAAAAGCTTCTTGGAAAAAGTGACAAGATATCAACTCGGAAAACCTATTAAGTGTCCAGACACTGTGCCATTTGCAAAAGCTTCTTGGAAAAAGTGAAGGTTCAAAAACCCTGGCTAACTCTAGAATGTTTGTGACAACTTCTAAGAAGGTCAGAGTCCCGAAGAAGAGGAAACTGTATAACCTTGAGATCCTAAGTTTTTGGAAGAGCTGTGTCAGACCTTCAGAGGCAGCTTTTGGGTTTACCAGCAAGCTCCAGCTTTTCTCAGGCATGCTCAAGCATGTACATCGTAAACAAGTTCGCAAAAGCTAATCTGTCGTACATTACAGCACTCTCAATCTGTAGAGATAAGTGAAGATGATCTTTAGGACCCATGTCAATAGGGTCCAATAAGTAGAAATTGAGCATCAAAGCAAGAAACTAGTACAACGTCGTAGCCAGGATCACATTCCACACATGAGAAAACGGATGGCGTCACGTACACGTCACGATCTCAGTGAAATAACCTAAGTACAAAAGAAAGGAACAAAGCAGTGTAGATTTACTCAACAAACATATAAACAAAAACTTTAACTTGAAATTCTAGGCATGACTGCTCTTGCAATGCTGCAACAGTATGTGAAATGTGAGCTCCATGTCTGCCAGCACCAAGAGGATTTCAATATCACAAGTCCTAATGATTTCTATTGCCTCATTGTAGCATCCTCTGAAAGAAAACACAGGACTGGATCAATGTAGTCATTGACTGACTCAGTGTATGGATAACTGATGCACATTAATACAGTCTACATTCAACTGGAGTGGTCCTCAGAATTACAACTAAAGGTATAACAATGCAATCTTTGCTTTAACCTGAGCAGTAACTGAATTGCCTTTTCCAGCTCTGTTTTCAGGTAGACACCGCTAGTTCCATAGCAAGACAGTGTTGCAAGCCCCCAAGCATGCTCTCCATAGAAAGTGGAGCATCGTTAGGTGAATTAATCCTCAAACACAGCTCATCATAGCACACATTGGCGCCATTTAAAAGTACTTCATACTTCTAAAGCATCTCTGCAGAGTATACTGATCTATAGGTGCTTTATATATACCTTTAAAAACCTCACAGGAGATGGTGAGAGATAAGAATCAATATTCTTATTTTATAGATGAGCAACCAGATTAAACAACATACCAAAGGCTACACAAATTTTGTACCACATGTTCATAAACTGGAATGCTATTCCATTGCTGGGATGCATATAGGATTTTCTCCTAAGCTATGAAACTCATCTTTCTCTCAACCACAGTGAAGTTGCCTGTAGCATAAAACTACTCCGCAACTTTACGTCTTCCTTTCATCTGTTTGTTTGTTTTACTGACCCAGTATCACCTCTGTAACATGGAAACCCAGACAAACCATCAAGTCCTGCTTTCTGACATAGCAGAGCAGGGGATTAGAGAATAACTGTTCAGCCTGTAAAATTAAATTACATATACCGTACACACCATACCCCATTTTATGTGCCGCAGAAGAGATCTTGTCAGTACAGCTGAGGTCTGAACTGGGTCCTAGGTGTTACACTGTTTATTTCAATGGAAAAGTGACCAGAAGGAGGAAATCCCTATGACCAATAAAATTAACACTGTAGTTCACTAGTACCCAGAGGCCAATGAGAAGCCATAGGTTTTGGGGGATGAATACCTAGCAACCAATAATTCATCCAGCCAAGATAACTATTCAGAGTAAACAGAGTCCCAAATATAAGTTTTAACGGAATGAAACTCTACATATCTTTTTTCCAAGTGTTCATCTTAAACTTTGATCTGTTCAGTGTTTGGTTGATTTATTTTTTTTTTTTTTTTGCACAGAAAAACAAGCAAAAGCTAATTCTGTGCCAGGGGACTATTTTTAAAGAGAAATAAGAGGAAATTTGCAGAGAGAGTTTAACCTTTCAAGATCCAGAATTTCAGAAAACAGGATTACAAATTGTACTTCAGTGTGATTAAATTGCATTTTTGGATGTTAGTTGGATATATTTAAACAGAAAATCTTCCTGTCTAATGAATTAAGAGAGTAAATTAGCAGGGTAATGTGAAACATGATTATCCATAGTAAAACTACTAAAAAAATTACTGTTGTAGAATTTCTCATTTGGTATATATCTTCTATATTGATTGATGATGACATTTGGAAAATAATTCATAGGCAAATGCCTCAAAATAACGTTAGCTTTTGAAGATTTGAAAAATACTTTAGAATACTTTGAAAAAACTTTTTTTTTTTCTTTTTCTTGGTTTTCCTTTATGGAAACTGGTAATTCTAATTTCACCATTACAAAACAGATCAATTGTGAGAGTCATTTCTACCGCTTGGTTTATTCAGCATGGACTCATCCTAAATTTAAAGCAGAGAGACCATTACTTTTTTGATGCCACAAAAAGTCTACCAAGTTTAAGCAAGAATATAAGACATAACTGTGGCTTCTTAGAAATAAAAAACCACTTTCCCTGTGTTAACTTATTTTGCATACAGTCATCACAACCCTTCGGGGAATCACATTTTCATGGAGGTACCATTAGCCAGAGATGTATCAAGTAACAGTATACACATGGTACAAATTTCAGCTCCATTATTCTTTCTAAGGAATGCTGAGAAATAATTTATTATGATCTTAGCTATAAAAGCTTTTATTTCTTAAAAAACTCATCTCACACCCCTTAATTTTCTACTTGATGTAATTTCCGAAGTTCTCGGTAACCATCTCCCAGTTATTAGCAACTCACAAAGTGCTATCACACATATATAATTGTGGTATCTGCAAGGTTAAAATACAGCTCAAAATCATACATTTAAGAGTCAATATCTAACTATTTATAGATATGCTTGCCTTGAATGTTTGCTTCTGTATCTTCCTTCACAATGAAAGAATTCCAAAATACCTGTTGTTAAGTACTCCAGACAGATGTTAGATATGTTGAAAACTTTTTGAAGATTTTAGTTCTAACCACTCAAAAAAGTTCATGAATATTTTCATGTCTAGGACTACCAACAATTTTTCTTTTCCAGTGAAAGAATTTCGCTTAACATCATGGGTCAATCAAATGTTTTAGTCTCAGGAGAAAGTGGAAGAAATCACTTGAAAATGGCTGGAAAAAATCTTAGTTCCAGAAGGAGTTTTGAAAAGGTGGACTCAAGGTCAGTAAAGTGCTAAATGCTGTTCCTGACTCTCGCCAATCCCTTGGTGCTCCAGTTCATGCAGCAAGTTGATTAGAACAAGCGGAGCTGACTGCCTTAAAGATGCCTTGTAATTGGCCACAATGCATCTGTTAGACTTGTAAAAATAAGGTATATTTTATGGAAAGCCAAGGCATACTTGTTTATACATCTTAGAAGAGGAAGAACAGATGCTCAGTGCCTTAAAAGATAAAAATACATACACTGTGATTTAAGTCATAAAGATGCATAAACACATATTTTTTTAAATCATTCTCAATTTCCCTTAAAGATCTGAAGAGCTGTGCAAATTTTATGCCTAATCAAAGTAGATAGCAGCCTTTATATGATAAAACTATTTTTCAGAACAGAAGTTAACCATACAGCAGAAGCATTTCCAAGTTGGGTTAGTCCGGTTTTGTTAAGCTTGTATGCATAAAGCAAAATGATCAAATTAATGAATGTCATAGTGTTTTGGAGGTGACTCTTCTATCTAGAGAACAAATACTACTATTGACTTGAATCCCAGTAAAGTGACATTACTATTCGCCAACCAGTCATTTTTATATTAAGAATAAGCTAGTACATATAGAATTGATTAAAAAAGCTAAATGTTCTTGGGATCCCCTACACTGAAATTAAGCTCAACATGCTCCTAGGAAAGCTAAACAAACTGTCCAAGCTTGTGAAGCTTTGCTTAGGTTGCAGATACTGAAAAGAAAGGAAGAGAGAGGATTTTAAGATTTTGAAGTAGGTCTTCCAAAAAAATCATCTCAGTTGTTAAAGCACCTGTTGGATTCCTTAGCTAGAATAAGGTTTATTTTTGTATTTATTTTTTCTTAATTTATTACTTTAATATATTCAGAGCCAGTTCAGAACATTTTAGACTGCAATGGTTGACCTAGCAATTAGTTGACTGTATTAAGTCTCTGAGTTTAACACCAACTTACCTTCTTTTTTAACTTCAAGGACACTGGTTTTTTACATCTGTAGATCAAAGGTGAAGTCATGTACACAAGACTGTAAGAATAGAAAAAGTGACATTTTTAAACTATAGTAACATAGTGTATAATAACATAACTATATTCAGGGAGAAATCAGTACTTTTTTTACATGCATTCATATATATGTTTTCTAGACACAATATGTGTGTAGCTTTCAACAATAATTTCAGATTTTTTTAAAAGTTTTAAAACATATTAAGAGAATGAAATACCATAAAAATAAGTTTTTACCAAAATTGCACCTGTACAAAACAATTTATGGTCTAACCAATGGGAGTCACTGGGATTTTCCACACGAAAAAAAGAACAGAGCTGTTAGCGCGTTGGGTGAACTAGCAAAACAGAATGTGAACTGGAAACCAAGATCATTTTTATAACTTTGTCAGAATTGCACAAAGGGCCTTATTTTGATTCTAACAGGAAAGACAATTTGATGCTTTCCCTTTTAGCAGTATTAAAAATCACTTCAAGAGGGCTGCAAAAGTTTGGGGAATAAGTCCAGAACTGTTGTACCTGTGCAAAACTTATCCTTCCATGCTCACCTAGAGCTTCTGTATTTCTACAGAATTTCTATGTAATAAGATTACAAAGGCTACAAAGTCACTGTAAGCTTTTCAATTTGTATGGATTTCTCCTAAAAATAGCGGTTGAATGCATGAATGGATTGGTGGAATTCCATGAGCACTTATGCAGAAGGCCAGACTGGATGACCATAATAGCCCCTGTTGGTCTTAAAATCCATGAGTCAATTAATATATGAATCTGATATAATTTAGAGGCTTGTTTTCATGGATCCACTTGAGATTAAATATAAATGGTTAAGCTTTCATTATTTTAACATCTGATATTTGTCAAGCAAATTACTTCAAAATCAAACCATGACTTTCCATCCTGGTGAAAACATTTAATTACACTAACTACTAGTAAAATTAGTTCAATCTGGTCTCAAATGCTTTTGGTTAGTGTTAAATATTGACATAACTATTTGTCATCCCTCCGGGTTCTAACGCTCAGTAACATTTCCCAGGTCCATCCAGGAAAGTGTTCATGTACTCACCTGCAACAGAGGCAACAAAAGCAGCTACCTGAGCCTTAAGATCTAGCAAGCATTTCCAAAGAGCTGAAGAGTAATAAAGACAGTTATTATGAACCTGAAAACCTTTCAGAAGAGCAAAATCCATGGATTTTTGTATAAGCTTAAGAACTTTTTTTAAAAGCCCTCAAAACAGTAACTCTAGGTCAATAACACATTTGTCAGTGACAAGATACCTGCAAAGCCAGCTATTCTGTACCAGTAAAAGGCAGCAATGCTTGGGCACACAACCAACTGAAGGTATTCTGATTATTGATCACCTTTCTGCTCAGGACCTGACAATTTCTCGATATCATGATTCACATGGCGAAGATGTCAGAACTGCGAGAAATATATTTTCATGCATTCTTCAATCTGTTATGCTTGTCGCATCTGCAAATTTCTTCAGTAAAACTCTTTCACATTGCAAAGATATTTTTGGAAGTGGACTGACAGTGAGCTAAGCCAAGAAGTAGAGGAGGTCAATCACCTGCTTGGAAGCAGAATGTTGTTTCAAAGTGAAAAGTTTGCAAGCACCAGTGTTAAGTTTCACGTATGGTTATTAATATGAGCATGACCACAATAAGCTGAGGTAGCAATATTGCTTTCATTTGTTCATACGTACATTTTCTTCATGACAGTAAAAAAAGTTCTTCTGGAATCGCTCTAGCACTGCAATAGCTGGGAGTAGTAAGGTGAAATATGGCAGCAAAATAGCATTCAGCCAAAAAACGTGCTACTGAACACTGTGACAAAACTGGGTTTAATTCAAACAAGGTCACATCTTTAAAAAAATCACAAATCCTGAATGCATAACTCATTCTAACACTCTGACTTTCGCTTACATGGGAAGGTAGCCTGCTAAAAGCTGTTTTGAATGCACAAACTGATAAAAATTAATGTTGTCGCTTTAACACAAAGAATTCTACAAACCCTGCTCAAAGCCCAACACCACCTGAGTGGCTGACACAAAATCTGGACAAACATTCATGTGTTGCTGAAGATTCACCTGTAACCTAACTAACAACCTAAGGTGAGAAAGACACATTGGGAGACAATTAAACTAATTTATACCTAAGTAGAACTGAACAAAATTAAACATGAGCATTTTAATATTGCAGAAAAAACATATATTGTGTTTGTCCAAAACCAGTATGAGATAACTTAATTTGTCATTTTACAGATCTATTGGAATGTCTAAGGGTAGAGCTAAGAATGCATACATAACCTTACCTTGAGAACTTCTCCCTGCAGAGATTTGAGCAGAATTTGCTCCTAACAGCTTACGTTTCCCTGCACTGATTTTTTTCTAGGACAATACACACGCACTGGTAGAAGGGTGTCAGTCAAATGCAAAATGCACTTCAGGCTGGTAGTTCTGATCTCCTTTAATCTTCCTCTCTTGATTAACAGTAAGGGCTTCTGTGAAGGACAATTGATGTGGTGCAATAGGTCATTTTCCGGTCTCAACCTTGACAGTGTAATCAGATACATGGCATGCTTAATAGAGGTCAGTTAATGCAAAGATTAAAATTAACTGGAAGTCAATAAGGGAATAATAAAGGAAAATGATCACCCTGTTGCTCCTACTTTGTAAGAGTAAACCTTACATCGCAGGCCAGTAGTAAAAAAATTTTAGTCACAAGCGATCCGATAGGCTTTCATAAGCCCTCCAGCAAACAATTTAATGATTTCAGGTACCCTTTAAACTAAGTGGCCAATCACTGTTAAATCCTTTGGTATTCATTCTAATAACATTGATCATGATGAACTCTTTTGGTATTAATGTGGATGTAATATATACCTTTTTAATTATAGAACAAGAAAATCCAATTACCCCTTTGCCTCATCAAAGTTCTTTGCTAGCTGTGACTATTTAAACATACATTATGAAACATTCAAACTGAAAGAGATTTTTGTGCGAAGCAATGGCCAAATCCTGCCAGATGCTGACCACTCTTAGCTCACAGGAATTTGGGGAGAAAATGCGTGTGCCGAGCACTTCTGAGGAACTCCATGGCTCTTTGCAGGATCAGGCCTTAGCACATGGAAAGGCAGAGGCCATAGTGATCAGCTTCAGGAAGACCCCGATTAAAAAGGCAGAAAGCATTTATTTATGCAATGGAGTGGAAGCCGTTATGAACAGTTAGCATGACTAGTAGTTGGGACGCAATTTACTCTGTAGAAACGGGAAGAGAAAATGATGAGCTGAGCAAACTGATTCAGTTTTATTCCACGTGCCGCCGGCTGAACTCTCCACATTTTTTGACCTGTCTCCAGAAAACACGTTGTGTTCCAGCCCAAGACAACTGGAAGCAGAAGCTCACGTCCTCTGATGCCACTAGGCTACTTTGCAGCCAAGCAGCCTGGATGAACAGAAACATCTTGCTGGCCTTTCTTAACATGGGTAGAGATCTGCTCCCTACTCACTACGCTATGCGGAGAGGGACTATTTACACGAGTAAGACCACCAGGATTTTCCCCTGCATCAATAACCAGAAAGAATTATCTGGAGAAAAAATATAGCCTTCCCAAGTGATCAAATCCTGCTTTCTTATTCAGTTCCTACTTTGGGAAAACTCTGACAAGCTGAATATAGAGTTCAAAATTTAACTATTGGGAGATAAGAGCAAAAAAATTAAATTTCTAGAATTAAGTGGTCCTTTTTGAGCTTCTCCTCTGCTGTAAATAAAGCTAGCTTCAGAAATATATAATTACCCAGGGTATCGGTCAGGTTCCCACGTGCAGTGGGAGTCAACCTTTTTGAAGGATGAGATCAGCCCATGCCCAGTGATTACACTTCATTAGTTAATCAAAACTGGGGGTGGTTGCTCAAATACATTTATTGTTGTCCCTTCCTAGCAACTGGCCAAGAAAACCTCAACTCAGAGATATTTTTTTTTGGCCACCCCATCAGTTCAGTCCCATAAAAGCAGTATTTGCCAGAACACTTCCAGCAGAGCTTCTGGCTTCATAACATCAGCAAGAACACAAAATATTGCAGAAATCAGCTATTGAAGGGAACCTATTAGGTATTTTCTCTTATTCCAGTTCAAAACTACCACAAAATCACACACAAAAGAAAATTTTAATGACACCTCCAGTAGATTAATCCAGGTATAGTTGTCCCAAATGGCAAGCTATAACAGAGGTAGCAAAGCACACTGCTTGTAGGTAGGTACACTGTCTGACTAGGGATCAGGGGAGTTATGTACTACTATGATATATAAATATACTTAAACAATACACGCTTTTACAGCAAAATGGCACTGTAATCATGTCAGACTGTAATTTGTAAGATATCACTGAACATTTACGAGATAATTGCCTGATTTCTATAGCTCCATTTCAGCTAGAACCTGTTAATCTCAAAAGCAGCATTCAGAAAGAACAATACCAAATTTTCACAATGCTTTAATGCTACATGAGGCAGTATAGGATTAATAAAGATATTTTAAATGTACTAAATATTGCTCTTTCTTTAAAAATTACATTATAAAAATCTTCCTTAAACATTGTTTGAATAAAGCCTCGTTACTCACAGTCCAAAGAAGTTCATTAGGAGAAGATCACTTTGGAAAGCATTCAACTAACTAGCCTTTCTTCTCAGCAGTGAATTACATTAGCTACTTCCTAGTTATTTAAATCTTGAAATAAAAGATGTAAACGCTACAGTGACATCTTAAGATCATTGGTAAGGCAGGTCTTGCATGCACAAAAATGCCCAGCTGGTCTGGAGATAAAACAGATTGATAATTAGTTGCAAAATGTAACATTTCATCAGGAATATTTTGAATAATCCAATTTATCTTTGTCAGATATGCGGCACATATTTTTCTTTGGAAACTCTTTGTTCTTTAACATGATATTATAATTTCAGCCTCCTAATTAAAGCGCCAGTCGGTCGGACCTGCCTTGATGTCACGCCGCAGATCGGAGGCTGGCTGCACTGCACGGAGATAAGGTGCCTGCCCTAAGCCACATGCCACCACTAACTACCGCGGCGCCTGCTGCCTCCCACCATCCTACTGAGGCTGTAACTGGTTTGATACGGGGGAGATCAAAGCCAGCCGGTTTGAAGGGAGGAGGGCCTGACTCTGCTGGCTGGTCTGTGCAAGCGGGGCCAGCGTACAGCAGCTGGGACCGCTATTTCTGTGCACTCTCAAAGCGGAAAGCAGCCCTACTGCGTGGGCTCCTACCGGCTCGGCTTTCAAATTAACTGATAAAAATGCTGTGTGTCCGCTCGCTGCTCTAGCCGGCTCCGGCAGCGGAGGGGTCCCACGGCCGTCCCGCAGCCCTGCTGATGCTCCCCGCTTTTCCTCGTCCCGGCAGTGCCGTGTTCACCCCCAAAGCAGTGGTCGGATGGGCGAGGGCTGCCTGGCTTTACTGGGAGAGAAAGGTGAAGCCTTGCTGGGAGGGAGGCATCGAGGAGGGTGAGAGCGGGCTGAGTGGTGCAGCAGGGGATGCAAATGCATCCGACGGCACTGCCGATGCCATCTCCACCGGTCCCGCAGCAGCACGAGGCAGTCCCAGCCTCATGTGTGGGCATCACCTCTCCTGTCGTAATCTCACGCTTTGCCTGTTGGAAAAGTGGGACTTTGTGTTTGCACGGCTTCTCGGAGGAGCGCCTTAACATTTGTGATGGCAACGGCGATGCTTTTCCCAGGCGTGTAGCGTTTTCGAAAACGAGCTGTAGCTGGACCAGCTGGTGGCAAGCACCATGGCACAGGGCAGAAAGGAGGTAAGACCAACCATTTGGGTACCTGCTACTGCTCTTTTCAGTGGTCCTTCTGCCTGAAAGAGGGCTGCCATGTCAGAAACACGCCGGGTCAGAGATCATCCTGGCTCCACCGCAATCACAGTTAAACGCCCGCTGTCTTTCACAGCTCCAAACTCTAACCCCAATGCAGCTAAGGGAATTTCTTAAGCAAACACTGCTTTTAAATGGACCCAGCATGGAGGCCAGGTTTACTTCAGAGGTATCAAAGACAAAAAGAGCTCCTCCTGCAGAGCCATCGAGTGCCTTTGGGACAGTCCTGCCCAGTCTAGCTCCGCACGTGCTGCCATGTCAGAGAACAGCTTACAAACACGAGGAAGAGTTTCCAGCCAAATTTTAGCAAAGCTATTTTCTCAGAAGCAATACAATAACCAAATATCTCACCTGGCAGAGACAAGGCTGAAAGGTTTTCCGTTAGCTCTTGCAATATAGCAGTCCCGCTTCTCCTCCACCTTGCAATTCAAGTACTCATTTACACTAGTGAGAAGTAGGTGCAAAGTGCCCCTCCACCAGCGTGGCTGTGCCTTATGCTGTCAAGGGCTGAACAAGCATTTGTGATCTGCAGCAACAATAACTCATGCCCACCCCACGCACTTTAAAACATTCATCACGCTGTTGGCTATAACTTGTGCAATTCATGAAATAAACACCTCTTCACATACAATGCTTGACTTTTTTAATTTCAGCTGATATTTATGAAAAAAATTAATTTGGGGACCTAGATTAAAGTTTTGTGCTAGTTCTTTGCCAAACTATCTTCAGTAAGAGATGGAAGTCATGTAGGCTTATCAAACTGCACCTGTGATATGATAATGATATCTGTACCGCCCGGAAAGTAGGTCACAGTAATTCTTCATAGCAGTTTTTGTAACCTACTCAGGGACTACAAGGCCAGCTATTTTAAAGATAATTCTGAATTTCTTTAATAAGATTTTATTGGATTCAGATAATTGATCCGATTATTGAAACTTGGGGAAAGTGCTATTGACCTGAATATACACATCAGTAATTCGCTTTTTTAAATGAATTTAGGTCATTACAAACGTGTTGTCTCTGCTTAATGTTGGGGAAGGTGCTCACTACAGGCCTGACAAACAGACACAGGTCCCATACTTGCCCGCTTCCCACGGCCCTGTCCTGTGTCTGCACTCACTTCCCAAACTACGTGGGCAGCTCCCTCCTCCTGGTCTCACGCTGCGTCGGGGGACTTGAAGCCTGAGTTAAGCACATTGAGACTGGTTTCTTATGACAATGAGAATCGTGTATTTTGCTTTCTTTCAATCTTTTTTCTTTTTTTTCTTGGGAGGCAGCATCTGCAGATGTCCAAACCTCTGCAGCTGCCTGTCATCTGGTTTCTGATGCTCCAACTATTTCTGACCATTCAAAGCTAGACAACTCCAAGTTATTTTCCACCTTACTCTTTGCTAACTTTCCATACCATCTTCTATAAGACTTTCTTCCATAACCTTTGAAATATTTGTTTCTGCAGAACCTAGCCCAACCAGCCCTCCCACACTTCTCCTCTCGGAAAAGGAGAACCACAGCTTGGAAGTCATTTCTAATTACATCTCCTCATAGTCTCTCTTGTTCGTTACCTGCCTCGCTGCCCAGTCTACTACAGTGGGGGTGAGAGAAGACATCAACTCCACCACACGGGTCCTTTTGCAGAGCCATCAGACTCCCTAAGAGATGATGGGGGGTGGTCCAGAGCAGATGGTCCATGGCAATCCTTCTCCCCCACCTCCTGCCCTGGGGGAAGAGCTCTGGCTGTCCTCCCGTTCCCCATCCGCTCGATGCTCTGTGGACTCACACACGCACACAGATAAAGGCTTTACCTGGGAAGGAAAAAAAAAAATGACATTTTGCTACTTCTTGCAGTTTATCAAGTCTCAGTTCAGGGCGGCTGGGCTGTTCTGATTGTCTGGGTATGCCCCACTGGCTGGGCTATTGCTCACCCTATTTCCTTGCTTTAATGCAATGCACTTGATTAGATCTCATACACCAGGTGCGGCAGTGATGGGCATGATAGAAATACGCACAGAGACAGAAAGCTGGAACAACCTCATTCCCACTGGTCATATATAATGTTGCTGAAATTATTTGTACAGCCGTGTCATGGACATACCTCTATCATCCCGGATCACTTCCTGATGACCGACCTTCCGCAGAAGCGGTGTCTTGCATTCAGGAAGACTTAGAAAAAGAGTCACAATTTTTTTTTTTTTATGCTCCTCAGCCGTATAATTCTCAAAACAAAACTTTTCCTTGACCTTAATAACCTTACTTTTAATTTGACTGTGCAGAGACTTTTTACTTGGATTTTGCTTTTTACAAGTATTTTTTCCTTCTTTTGTACAAACTCCAAGCCCCACTCTTGCTACCTTAAGCATTTTTTTTCTTCAGATAGTTTCTATCCTGAAGCAAAAGACTTTCTCCAAATACTACAATTCTAGCTTGCTGACAGCTCCAACTTGGTGGCAGTACTGACCTTCCTTCTTTAACCGACCTCTTTGAATTAGTTGAAATTCTGAAAGAATAAGAAGGCTTTGTCTACATGGGTATGAACACAAAGCTGTAAAGTATTAAATAATTATCAAGTTCAAACTAAAGGCTTGCAAAAGCTTTTAAAATCAAGCGCTATATTGCAAACCATTGGATGACATTCGGTAAAGCATGGTCCTCAACGATCTCCCAGACTGGTCAGAAGCTTCTCCCTCTGCTGCACGTGGTGGTGGAGGAAATCTCTGCACAGGATTTGGGTACCTCAGCAGGAGGTGACAAGTCCCATCCATGCTGGAGACCAGGAGGTGACTGCCAGCTGCTGAGCCGAAGCCATCCTGAGCTTGCAGCCTTGAAGGTCCAACAGAGCCTTACTCTAGTCCTTGATAACCAGCCTATTTGTTTGTGCTTTTCTGTGTTGTTTTTTTTTTTTTTTTCTTTGTTGCTGCTTTTTATTTCTCTTTGTGTTGTTGTGGAATTACATGCTCTAATTATGTAAACAGCCAGAAACAAACCCAAACCGCTGGGATCCTGGTGGGGCTTCCCTTCCCTGCAGACACACTGTCCATTTTCAGGTTCCTGCTATCTTTGCTTTTCTCCTTTTTTAATTCTTGCTGCCTAGAGGGGAGAATTTGTCACTAAGTGAGAGCCAGTATCTCAAACTTCTAAGAAAATCATAAACAGGCTGCAGTCCCTTACGAAAGCAAAGAAAACAAATGTGTGAAAGGCAAAATCAACTACCTTTAATTTATTTATCATTGAAAAGCTAATTGCATTCCTTCTTAGAAGCATCAAAACCACCTCAAAGTGTTGCAAAACACACGAGCGTTTGGGCCATCCCCTGGGATTATTCCAGCCAGCTCCTGCTACCCTCTGTCTGATGCCGAAGGAGACAGCTCAACCCTACAGGCTTCATCCCCAAAAACATCCCTGCCTGGGCTGCAGCTCCCCATCCCCTTTAGGTCAGGGAGTGACAGAGGCTGTGTTCTTCACTAAGTTTCCATAAAATATAATTATTTTTTAATTTTTTTTTCCCCAAGACACTGTTAGGTTATATGTGAAAAAAGTCTTCAACATCATGATTTTTCCAAATCGCCTGAGGAAATAAATTTGCCATTTGGAGGAGTCCTGCAGCATTCAAGAGGTGCAGCTCCTGAAAATACATAAATAAAAATAGAGTGAATTCCTGGAGACATTACTTAAAAGAAGAACAGAGCCAAAATGATAATGTTACCTGGGACTTTTATAGAAAACAAATTTCTATAGTAAGATAAAACCCTCGATTAAATTTCACGGTCTGGTATAAAAAGCACTGCATAAAGGTTGTTATTTTCTATTAACAATAAGGTTTTTCTTTAAGTCTCTCAGATACCTCAGCAGGCTTTTTCTCAGGCCTGATTTAAGACAGCCGGAGCTGAGACCGAGCCAGCGAGGCGAATTTCCCTGAAAGTTGAGTGAAATGTTGGGTCAGAAGAAGAGCATTGGCATAGCAAGGATGACAATTTTCCCTTTCCCTGTTCCAAGACGCACAGCACACGGACACGCCAAAGCTGGACCTGCCTGTGGCAGCCGCCGAAGGAACAAGCTGCATGTCCAACATGAGAGCATCCGGATTTCAGCACTGGAGCAACTTGAAAAAAATGTTATAAAACGTACTTAGTATCTTCTACAAATACTGTCATCCAGCTTTGAAGATTTTGGGGATTACTGTGAGTTCACAGAACTTTTGTTTTGCTTTGCACAGTTTGGTAGTGAAAAAATGTTAAATATATGCTGTACCAAAAAAATATCTAACAAAATTAGCACAGAATTTTTATTGTTCCTGTTTTATCTGTACATCATTTTGCTGTAGACTGACAAGAAAGACATCTGTAAACCTCTAAATCTGAAACTTGGATTTTTACTTTCTTTTTGTTGATCCTTTCCAGTGAAATAATTGCAAGTGTAGTTAGTTTGTGTGTAATCAATATCCTCCTGCCAGGTTAATGGGACATGTGATAACATAAAGACAGTCCCTCTCCAAAACAAATTACTGACACTTACTATTAATCATTTCTGAAGGTTCCTTTTTTTTTTCCTCCAAACCAAAAATAAGCAAGGAATATGTTCTTTGTGTGCACAATCATAAAGTGATCATTTGAGAGAGCTATAGATTATCTGTGTATAGTACAACCTTTCATCACAGGTTTATGTTGGATGGGCTGCAACACGTTACATAAACTGTAAATGGTATATAACTCAGCTGCATGCTGAGATGTATTGTTGAGTTTGCAGATTAACAAAGTAAATGTATGAGTAGAGGAAAATACCCCTTTTTCACCAGATAGAAGCCATCATCTTTTCATAGACTGCATAAGTATGCCATTTCCATTCTGAAAACCACCATTTCTGTAAATTCTCAGAACACAAATAACAAGATGGCTTTAAAAATATAATATCTGTAACACTGGGATGTCTTAGCAGTTCTCTTTCAAAAATCCTTCTTCTTTTTTTTTTTTTATTCTTTCTTTTATTTTTTTTTCTTTACAAAAAGAAGTTTCATCTACTTCAGTAAAACCCTATTTTAATTCATCCATTTAAGCAACAGGAAAACAAATATTATTTATGCCAAACGGAGCCGAGATACACACTGCGATACACACTAAACTTGCAATCTTGAATTAATCGTAAAAGAAAAAGCAAGTTAAAGTCAGTGTGAAAAGGAAAAAGTAAGAAAGAAAACAACACCTAAATTAAAGAACTCTTTCTCTCCAGCAGTTTGGTCAGCAGCTCTGACTGTCATCAGGGGATAAATCAATTTGCAGCAGCTGTGGACAGCTATTTAAGTGTGAGCCCTGAATAGCTTAATTGGGGAAGTGTGTTAAAAGTTGAAGGCGCAGAGTCACGCTAAGTTCAGGGTATACGTGCAGGCATGTGTGCATGCGTGCGCACACGTGCGCTTGTATGTGGTCCTTAAAAAAGCCTCTTGCCCTGAATTTCTGGAGTCTGCAGTCACGATACGCTCGTCTCCGTTCATCAGTGAAGCTCCCCAATATTGCTGTTACCTGATTTGTAGAATTTGCTCAATAAGAGGGAAAAATGATGAGGCGGAGGGGATTATGGAACTGATTTAAAAGTTACATGTTAAATTTTAAACAGAGCTGGGCCTGTTTTCTCCTTTCAGGATGGTGGTGCAGGAAACAAGAGGGCTGGTGGTAGGGGGCATGTCCAGCTCTGGCAACTGCCTCCAAAAGCCTTGGAAAAGATTCAAGAGACACCGCAAAGGGACGACGCAACTCCTGGGAAACAGCTCCCCCAGTCCCAGCAGCTAAAGGAGAATAAGATTACACGTCCCTCAGCTTTACCTCATCTAACGCAAATATTGCTATCCAAATCTCTAATTGCTCGTTTTTTAAACCCGTGGTGCTCTAAACTTCTTGAACTCTTGTTCAAGAGTCCTACAACCCATCTGCAAAACGTCTGTCTCTTGTCATCAGTCATGCAGTCCCTGCCACGTCCTTTGGCTGTTCCTGTATTCTTGCATCAGCAGAAAGGGGGGAAAAAAAGGTATCCTCAACAATTTCCTGAGTGCTCTTCATTATTTGATACCTCTTTACCATTTTCATTCTTGTTAGCCACAAAATTCGTCTTCCAATCTTGACAGGCTCTCGTCATGCACAAACCTAGCCCTCTGTCTAATCATTTCCATCAACTGTCTGTGAACTTTTTGTATTTCAGCTGTACCTTTTTTGAAATGGAAATGAATATAGCGTTCAAGGCAAAGGCACATCACCTCTTTATGTAAAAGTATTCAAATATTTCAGTACTATTTTCTCTCCTGTATTTGCATACATCCTATGCTGTGGTTTGCTCTTTATCACAGAGAAAATGGTTTTGATGAAGGGAGTGCAATGTGATGCCGATAAGTTGAACTTGGCAGAGAGAAGTCATCTGGTTATCACTGTTGTCACCAACAACCTTCCTCTGGGACCTAGGGTGGGTCATCCATTTTCTCCATACTGCAGTTATGCCCCCAAAGGTGACATGAAGATTAAATCTCATTAGTAATGTACTCTGGACCCCCTTATATTGGGCACCGTAGGATACACTTATCACACATCCTAAGGAGAGTAAGTTCCTCTATGCAACATCAGCACTTACCTTGATGTCCTTGCGGGATTTGACCAGATAAGGATCGCAAGCAAAGGCTGCGTTATTTCTCAATTCAAGCGCTCAGATCTTCCGCTCACGCGACTCCAGAATCCGAATGAACGTACTGTATTGGGCACTGCAAGAAACCATTTAGTTAGCTCAAAAATGTTAACTAATAATAGTTAACTAATAAGCATAAATAATACTCTGCTTGTTGGGAGACCATGCTTGCTCTGTCTAAGTCCATTTGCTTTTGAATGTTTAATAAAGGGACTTCAAAAGCTGTTTCTTTACTCATGAATGGAAGTGACAAAATGGTATTATTTTTCCGAATATCGGAACCTCAGTAATATATCACACTAATCTTCTAGCCACAAAGGTATTTTATAACTAAAGCAGGGTGTTTTTTATGGGTCAGATGTTGTTGTCCTACTGTACCACAGCTTGTATCCTCCTGATACCACACATGTTTGTTCTCTACTTAATTTTTAATGTATGAATTTGTTTTTATATTAAAATTCAATAAAATTTTAATTATAAAACATCATATATCACACTGAACTATATATATCTGCAGAGACACACATCTGTGGTTTTACAACAGATGCGTGTGTCTCTGCAAATATTTAAGATGCAGATTTTACCACTAAAATGAACACATATCCAGCTTGATTACAGCTGAAAAATTCAGGTAGGCCCAGGTTGAATGCACCTAAATGGCTCCCTGATCTCAGTGGAGGCAGGAAGTTGATAACTCGCTACTGAATATCACTAGGGAGCCAGAGGAAAAGGCAGAATTAGAGTCACAAGAAGCCAAAAGAAATGGAGAACATCTAACATGCTGAACAAGTTTTTCCACAAATACCTTTTTATAGATCTGAACACTTTCTAATTTGTTAGGGTGTTGCTCTTTATCACTAAGAGCATCTTTCACGTTGCCTTTTCTGAACCACAGATCTACTTAGCGTTCACCAGCAAAGGAAACATTTTCCTTGGGTATCTCATGTAAAGTATGCACAGCATATTTTGTGCAAGTGGCACTTTGGCAGGACTCTGAATATGCAGAAATCATCTATTTCCTTTTGAATTGTAAAACAGACTTTATTCTGTTGCTATTGACATGGAGGGGTGTACGTGTCTGCCATGTCTGTTGTACTCTGTGTGTTATTTCCTATCAGCGTTTCACAGATGCAAGAGCAGGGTCTAACATACAATTCAGAAGAAACCTGGGATGAGAGGGAGGGAATGAAAATAATAAAGAACGATCAAAATTAAAGGCTGGTTTCAGCGCTTATTTGAAGTAGTCCAAAGTTTTGTGCAATGGTTACGCAGGTATAAATCAAATGTAGCCCCAGTGAAAAAATAAATGTGATGGGAGGAGAAGTGGACCCTACGGAGAGCAGTAATGCAGAATTTATCGGAGCAAAACTATACCAAGATTTTTTTTCAGCTCAAACACCAGCGTTCCCAGTTTTGCTGGTGCAATTTTGGAGTGGCTCTTCTGGTGTTGACGGAGCACTCTGGATTTGCACTGACATAAGCAGGTGCTAAATCTGGTTCATGACATTCAGGGAGGCAGTCCTGGGACGTAACATGAGCCCACACCATCGCACCAGCCTTCAGCACGGCCGTGACGAGCCCCTCACACAGCCAAATCACACCTAGATTTGAGGTCGACAAAAAGCCATCATAGATTTGGGGCTTGGCCGGAAAGGAAGGGCCATTGAAAGCTCCTTTCTCAGCTCCTTTATCTCTCTTATCTTGAACTCAGAAACTTTCAGTTTCTCAGCTTGCACTTTCAAATGAGAATGTGGAATATTTAAATCCTCGTCTGAATAATAAATAAAAACAAATCCCCATAAATTATCCAGAGGAGCTTACAACAGCACGCTATACAACTTGCTTTGCAGTACCTTGTGCACACACAAACGTTTAAACTGGCATCTTATATACCTTGTTGCTCTAAGCATTACCAGCATTTTCTGTAAAGACATATAAAATTCAGTTACTGAAATGTATTTTCCTATTCATTGCCCACATCATAAGGCTGACCCACATAATTTTAAGCAAGAAGCTGAAATCTTAACTGAACTCCACAGAGATTACATGCGATATTGTTTTAACTGTTTGCTGAACTCTTTCTATTATTATTTGTCCTTAATTTTGGTGAAATAAAGTGAATAAATAATCATGTTTCACCTGGGAGTATTACATTCTAACAATGAGTTTTTAGCAATGAAACTATTTTTCGGGAGGGATAAGGGAGAAATCTGAGTCTGAGAGCAAGGTCTGCAGGTTGTCTACATGTTTAAAATATTAATCAGTTGGCAACCTTTCTCCTCTGGAACAAAAAAGAAAATAAAAAAGAAGAAGAAAAAAAGACACGTTTCATAGAGCCAATAACACTCACAACTTGAGAAACCGTAAGATGATCTTTTCCTCAGAAAAATCCATCACCAGTTTAACTCCTAAAACAGAGTTAGTTCTCAGGATTGGTTTTTTTAAACAAATGAAATAGCTGCTCGTTTTCTTAAAAGTAAGAAACGGCTGATGCTAATGATGAGTTTCTGTCATAATTGCAGCAAGCTGTCATCAACGAGAAATTGCAGCTACGACCTCGCATTGGCAGAACTCTTGGGAAGTACAGCAACAGAGTAAAATCTTCCACGTCAGACTTCTGCAGATGGTGCAGATTTATGCTATTAGGTTCCAATATAATGTGCTGTCTTTCGCCTTTTTTTATATTTAAAAAAAAGCTATTATTAATAAACTTGGCATTTACCCCTCTGATTTGCTTTCTAAAACGATGACTCTAACTGAAGTTTTTAACACCATAAATAAAGTAAAACCTTTATGCTTCAAGAATGTCAAAGCCGTTTGTAAGGAGCTTTCCCTTTCTTCTTGCCTTTTCCTTCTTTCAGAGAAAGCCTAAATACACCATCTTCTTCAACTTTCAAATATGACACACAGAGCTATTTTTAATCATCTATTTTCAGATGCAGAAATAAACTCTTTCCTTATTCGTGTCCTCTTTTTTTTTTTTTTTTTTTGGAATATTATGGGAAAAACGGCTGCTATTACGTTCCCTTCATTCTCAGCACTCCCAGCCAATGTGTTTGTTGTTTGTACTGGAGACACTGGGAACTCTGAATGTGCGATGAGAGCATATCAAGCCCAAAGTTTGGTCTCCCTCTGCCTTCATAAGATAACAAATTGGGTTTTGGCACAATACTTAGTCCTTTGACAGTCACTGTGTTATAGGCGCCACTGTTTTGTAAACCATCAATTTTGTATTTCTTTTGCTTATAAGAATGAAAACTGGACCTTCAAACCCCTTTGTAATGCAGACTAACAGCCATGAAAATACAAATATTTCCATAATCCAAGTATGAATTAAAAGTCAAATTACTTTATGGATTTATTTATATTTGTACACTGGGGACTTCATCAAAACAGACCTCAAGAGCTGAAAAACAATTTTTTTCTTAAGCACAGCTTTTCTCTTTCAGTGTTAGGTTAACAGGTTCAACTTTGTGATATTGTAAAGCCAAAAGGGGAAAAGGAACTGTTCTCTGTGAATTTAATGAATTCACTACTTGTGGTACAAGGCATCAAAATGCATGTGAAAGAAGCGTGAACATGTTACAACACTGCTTTAGTGAAAATGCTCTTCTCGGACAAGCATGTGGGTGAGATTTGCATGTGGCTGTGCCGTACATCCAGTTCAGTACAACCCAGCGGTGATACACCTAAAAGAGCTTGGTCCTGGTGCCACAGGGACTGAGCAGTCCGGACATTTTCCCCTTCTCTACTGCATAACGATGATACAATTTTAATCACGGCTTTGTGGGGAGTTTGCTTCTTTTTTTTCTCAATAGCTCGCCTTCCACATTTGGAGGAATCTAGTCTTTTTACTGATTAAAATTTGGGATTCTAAAAAAAATAGTGACCTTTTGATGCAGTCTACAAAGTACTCCCACTAAACAGGCAATAAGTGAATCTAATAGACACCCCAACCCATGCCAAGTCCCATAAAATCAGGGTGTGAAGCATAAGGGAGAGAGGGATTCATATTAATAATTCATTCCAAGCAACCCCCTGGAGCAGTTTTACTATGATATGCTATGCAGAATGCTTCAACACACTAATTAATATTTTCAAAGTGTTCCACGAGCCCCTTTTAAAAGCACTTTTGCCATTCATTGAGCATTCTGCATTTTATAAGGGAAAGATCAGTTCTGCCCCCCAAACCAACTGATGAACTGCCCCCTTCAACCGAGACTTGCGGAGCAGAGGAAAGCTTTGCGAACACCAACATACACAGCAAACATTTCACACTCGCCAGATTAATAGCCTGTGCATTTTTGCTCCTCAAATCCAAAATTAACTGGAATAAATTATGCTCCCTTTGCAATACATGCAACCGAAAATGCAGGTGACCTCAAGAGTTATCTTGTAATTGCAGTGAAGAGTCCCTGCCGTATTCCCCTTTCTAGCTAAGGCAGAAAGAAAAGCACTGTAAATAACTTGGTATTGATACAACACTAACTTCTTCTTATGCACCTATCTATTGTTTCTTGCAATAAGTTAGAGCATTTCTACTACATATTTAAAAAACAGCACGATTTCTTACTCCAATTAACAAGAAAATATAGTGAGGTTGTATTCAGTGATGAAAAAAAGTGGAGTTTTATGAGTAATGGACTTAACCTAGTATTTGCACATCAGTAGAAAAATATATCTGTAGCAGTACCTCACCATAGGTCTCTCCATCATATTTCTATTAAATGCACTATAACACTTAAAAAAAAGGAGCCAGGGATGACGCATGACCTGCTCATGCTCCAAAATCATAACAAAAGAATTTCTTTAGTAAAAATGAGGCAGAACATACCATGTGAGTGAACTCTGCCCAAATGATTGTTTCCTGGTTTGTACAAATAATCTCTTGTCTAATTAAGTGCTGAAGAATTCAACAAGCCAATTATTTTTAACCTCTGGCGTGCCAGGGAATGTTTTGTAAAGGTTGCGGGGGCTTCTAAAAAAATGACCCAGGACTAAGTTTCAGCAAAAATTGACTGGTTTCAGATGGAAAAGGTAGAGAATTAAGCTGCCTATGATACCTAGGAATGCAGGCCAAATATGCACAAATCTCCCACACCCATCTAAAATACAGGACCTCCTTGTCCTCTGAAGATCCAATTTTTGCAGGCTATCTGCACAGGGCTCGCTGTGTCTCATTCTGGAGCGATTGTCAGGATTTGACCCAAAAGAGGTGCTGTCATCCAGCCGCTAATACAGATTGCACGTTAAACTATCTTGACATTTATGAAAAAGCAAAAAAAATAAGATCATCCACCATGTAGATGGATTAGCTGCTGCTCAACGGGCTCCACAGACGTGCAGCAATAAGCAGTGGAGGGACTGTGTTTCTCCACACAAATCTACAGTACTTCTGCCAATGCAAATATTAATAATCAAGATAATCGTGTTGATTTTGGACACTCCCTTGAGAATGCCCTCTAACCCCAGCTTGGCAATTTTCAAAAGATGTAATCTAGCACAGCTCTGAAACCTCTGTCTCCCCAAACACTCTCAAAAGTGCTGCTGTGGGTGCTCGCTGGTGGTAAGAACAGGACCCCGCAGTCCACAAACACCCAGAAAGCAGCAGAAAGAGTCAACAAGAAGCCAAGGGCAGGTAGGGGTTGGGAACCACTGCTCCTGGCTCCCGCCCTGCCCCTGCCCCAAACCGCCTTGCACCCAAATCCCCAGCACGGCTCCCCCCGCTGCCCCACTATTCACCAATATACCAGACACCCCAACAACAGGGGAGGACGTCTTCTGCCTGCAGAGATCCCAATCCAGTACCAGCCCTCCCCATAACGTGCTGGCACCTTTAGGATGTGCATTACACCGGTACCTTTAGGATGTGCGTTACGCTGGCACCTGGGAAGCATCCCCACAAAGGGCTCATTTGGTGTGCAGGGGGTCAGAAATTTGTCCTTTTTGCAACATGTGCTGTGGCTGCCCTTGATTTTGCAGTGCAATGACCCATCGCTACTTAGTTTTTAATAAGGGGTTGTGCACAGTTTTGCAAGATTAAATCCGACTCCAGCAGCATGGGCTGGTTGATGTGAGGATGGCTGACACGGGGGCTATGCCAAAGGTCCTTGGAGCTTCATTCCTGGTTCAGCTGCAGCCCTGCCTGGTGATGATATGGCCCTTTTTTTTTGCATCAGTGAAACGGTGATGTGAAACTGTCTTCCCTTAAAAAATGGGTTGGCATACGCTGCCCTAGCAGGAGCGGTGGCATTAAGTGCTGGTGGTCAAGACCTGATGGAGAAGATTGAAGCTCTGTGTCCAATAGGTAGATGATACCTTCAGGTGAAGAAGGGAACAAAGGAGCAAGGTCTTGTTTTTTCCCTGCCAGGAAAACATATCAGGTCAGCATCCTGTATACAAATCCAGGGCAAGCTGCTGCCTGTGCAACCACCATGTACCATGAGGCTGTAGACCCGGAAAATCCTTCCAGACCCCTGACCACAAGACCCAAACCCACCTGGCAGGCAGTGAGAAAGGAGCAGAAATTGCTTCCACGGCTGTGCTGGTGTGCAGTGATTTGCTGACTTTTCCGACAGGCACACACATACCTCCCAGACAGGGCGATACAGCCACCAGAATAACTGCACTGAGAAGGACAGGATCTGCCCCCACCCCCCCCACTCCTTCCCCTCCCACACGCACTTTAATATGGAGTAAATTTAGCGCTCCTAGAAGTTGCCAGATTGATAGCAATGAATTCTTTTATTTAAAAAACACTTAATAGCTAAAATTCTTCAAGAAAACAACCTACGCTCCTGACTTTTGTACAGCTTAGGCTGCGCAGAATAAGCAACAAAACAATAAATATGACCTTTTTCCCCCATAAATGGCCAAACACAAGCGTGCTCTTGGGCTGCAGTGTTTGTGGCCTTCTTGCCGTGCAGAAGGGCTTTTTTTAACAGGTTTTTTTGGTGCATCTGAAATAGTATTTCCAGCTGCTCTCCATTGCCCTTCAGCCACTCAAGGGACTGAGTGCTCTCCCTTCCTGCAAAACGGGGAGCGCGGTGGGTGCCCCGATCATTGCTGGTGGTGGCACTTGGGGTGCAGCCCACAAGGTCATGCCGTGGGGTGGCCTGGGAACAACCTGGGACACTGGGATTTCAAGGGGGACTCTAAGTTGTGTGTGCTGTGTCGTCGTGTCGTCCCGTCCCCCGTCCCCCCCCCGCCCCCTGCCAACTCCTCCTTTACTTTTGGCAGGGAAAAAAAAAATAGCTTTCACATTAAATGCTGAAAGTTAGATGAAATTGTTTGAAAGCTTAAGAGTGCCATCGTGTGGATAAGGGACTCGGTGTCCCTGCTCCATGGGCCAGGGATGGGAGTGGGGTCCGTGTTGCCCCCGCAGCCCCATGCCCAGGGTGGCCAGAGCCCCTGGCTCAGCACCGTCCCCGGCCGGGGCTGGCACACAGGGTCCCCAAAAAGCCACAGGTGAGGGAGTCAAACCCCGGCTGCCCCAACACGGGGGTATTTCACTTGCAAAAAATACCACTCCTCGGTTTTCTCAATATTCCTACACAGAGCATCTGAGGGATGGTGGGATTTGGTAGCGGGCAAAAATCTGACCAAGTGCCGAATGACAACAGCCAGAGCACGGCATAAACCTTCCGAAATGCCCAAGTGATTCGTGAGCACAAATCCCAGCAGCTTCCAAGGGAGCCTGTCAGCCCAGGAAAGGCAGAAATGGTTCTGAAGCCGCTTCTTCCCCCACCAAACATAGTTATCTTTAATTTCCTAATGATTCTATTTTGGGGCCCCACTGACTCACCCACTCTGTACTTGCAACACTCTTCACCCTTTTTTTTTTTAATCATCTTTTTTTTTTTTTTTTTAAATCATCGTTATTTTTTATTATCATTGCACTTTATTACGAGCTTAACCTTTTCCCTTTTTTGTTTATAGAACACACTTTGTCCTGGCACAAATCACATGGAACTAAATAAACCATGTTACAGGGAAGCAAGAAGAAAACAAATGTCTTCATTCTGAAGCCATTTCCTTTGTGCTTTTGGACTCCAGGGCTATTTGCATCTCAGAGTTTCATGTTTTACTTGCTTTTAATCACCAAATTAAAAAATAAAAAGATAAACTGCTATTTGTGCCTGTGGTTTAATAATATGCAAAAGATTATATTTCTAATATTAAAAAACTGTAAGGTTTTAAATTTCAGACATCTTTCAGTAAAAAATGGAAACAACTGTGATTTCCTAAAGTGAGCTGCATTTTCACAAAAAAACAACAGGTAAAGATTTTTTTTTTTTTCTTCAGATTTGAATGGCATGGGCAGGCAAAGACATTTTCCTTTTTGCTAAAGTAGCTGATGTTAATTAATGAAATACCATTAACAAGATATTTAAAGTCATGGGACTGATCCTTCCCTGAACTTGATGGCCTAATTCTTTCTCAGTGCAGTAGGTCTGGGCTAAATATCTGGGGTTTTTTTGTCAGATATTTTTAATCCAGGTCTATTGAAGTCAACAGAATGACTCACATTGCCTTGACGAGGGTGGCGTCAAGCCCCCAGAGAGCATCTCCTCCTTATATATCCATTACTAAACAATTCAGGCCCCAAATTTGACCTGCCTGCCTTGAAACCGTTATGCTCTGCTAAAGAGCAGCCTCCGGATCCCAAGGATTTGCTTCTTTTTTAAAGAACTTCTGAATTCAGACACCGTGGTGGGGGCGGAGGGAGGGATTGATACTCTTACCAAAAAACCCCGAAGCCATGCTCAGGAAAAAAAGCAGCATTTTACCCAAAATGCTTTCTAGGAGCTGGTGGGGGCTTATGCTCCCGAGTGTCAAACAGCAGCTCCATGGCTCCCCGCGGCTCAGCTTCGTTGCCAGGGCAGGTTAGGCGAGTGGACCTGTACATTACAATAAGATGAAGCAAAACAGAAAGTGAGGCTATCAGGGTAGAAAATTGCATCTAATTTGTTTTAAATTCACAGAAGTCTTAATCTTTTGGGACATATTTTTACTTTACATATTTGTTAATGTGAAATGTTCTCGTTGCCAAATATGCTTAATATGCAAGTGGAAACTGATTCTGCTTTCACCTCCTTACTCTCCTTAAACCAAAAAAAAATCTGCTTTGGCATTACACAGATTTCCCTTATACACCCATCCTTTAAAATGCCAGCTGAGAAAGTATAAGCACGAATGTCACCGGGAGAGTGGGATTTTCCTTTGTTGTAAAAAATGTTGTGTCAGAAAATTCATGCTTTTCTAACCAGATGTTGTTGTGGATTTGGGGGAAATAGTACAAAGCTTTTAACGCAGGGCACATTTATTTCGAGTGTTAAATCTCAGCAACTGAAAGTGGCTCTTATAAACTTCATTTTAAAAGCAGACTAGATGCAGGCTATTACAGCCCTGAAATTGAATAATTCATATTATTTGTGATCATTTAGGAAAGCTGCTGAATGCGAACGAATAAATATTTTGAAAAGTACTGAAATCTGTCCTTCAACAACAGGGGAAAAAAAGACGTGCCAGCAGCGAGGAAGAAAAGCATCTCTCTGTCAAACAAACACATTCTGCTGCACAGGATTGGGCAGGAGTAAAGGATCGGTTTAAAGATCATCTGCCCGGTTCTGCCAAATAAAAAGTTTGGTAGAAAATCTTCTCCGGATGGTCATGAATGAGTTTCCCCCCTTGTAGGGCCTAAATCGAACAGGGAAAAGCCCAAACAAGGCAAAAGGCTTCCTGAGGAGAAGCAGCACCCTGCCGAAAACGTCCCCGTGACCCCCCCCCTCAGTAAAGCTTTAGCTGCAGAGACCAGTCCAAAGCTCAAAGCTATTTAGGGTCTGGAACAAGCCCTCTCTAATAGGCATTACTTCTATTACTGCCTTTGTCATCAGTCATATGATGGTAATAAAATTTGTAACTGTTTCACTTACACTAGTGCTGCGATTTACCTAGTCTAATAGACAATGCAAATGCTAAAAGGCACATATACATCTTCATTATATAAGCTGGTGCCTGAGTCATTTTCCTCCAGAGACAGTTTTATTCATTTTTATACAATTTGCCTACTGTACAGTGCAGATGGTTTCTATTAAGTAAAATATCTGTTTGCTTCCAAATTTTTAGTTTTCATGATTAAATTACTTTAAAATGATGGTACATTGTATTATCCTCTTTCATGACTTAATTTAGTTGCAATAGCACAAGTATAAACTCCAAAACCCAGTTTCATCCACTCAGAAAATGGATATTTTGACCACATGCTGAGAATTTCTTAGGTCTGTTTTATGCGTGCTGCAGTATTTTCCCGTAAGCCTCAACTATGAGAATTATTTACTAAATATATATCTTAGCAAAGGATTTAAACAAAAGCATTGGACAATACGATGGGAAAAAAAAAATGCGGAATTATTTTTGGACTGTGGAAAAACCGCCGCTCATTAGCTGGCGAGCATGTGGTGCGAGGCAAGGCCGTGGCAGAGGCAGGGCTGCGCGGCGCGACATCCATAGCTGTGCTGCCATCGGGTGGATGGCTCGGAAAGCTGCACGCTCCCACCGCCCCGCACAAGCGGGGTTGCAAGGACCACCACCTCCCAAGCTGGCCCTGTGGCCACCCCATGTCCCTGCAAGCGGGGACATCTCCTCCTGCAGCAAGAATAGGTATCTTCCTCAGCTTATCTATTTGCTCGCCCAAATAACAATGTCCTGGGGTCGCATCTTGCTGTCAAGGCATTCCCAGGACAAGGTCCTGCGTGAGTCTTCACGGAGTTGGTGGCAATCCTTCGCACCCATGTACCACCACACCTGAGCAGACATCACTGCCGATCCCTGGGGTTTCTCCCAGGTCTCCTGAGCCCCTCTTCTCCCCCGCTAACACAAGACCAGGTTCCTGTGCCTGTACAGCAACCCGGGGCTTTGCACAGGGCCACCCCACGCGTGCAGGTTTACCACCATCTCTTGAACGGTCAAATCCTGCTGGTGCATGCAGAAGGTGAAGCACCAGCTCCTGTCACACGGTGTTACATAAAAAGCAATGTTGGGACGTAATTCTACCATGTCTCACGGCTTTTGAAACTCATAGAAGCGGAAAGAGGTGTAGGAACCCGACTGTGGGGTGGGGAAGGGGGAAGGCCATGCCCTGGCAAGGGTCCGCTCCCTTGGCACGTACCCCTGCGGTGACTTTGGGGGCAGCAGAAAACCCACTGGCCTGAAAGGCTGGCACAAAGAAATAAATAAAAACAAACTACAGGGTGTCTCTTAGCTAGTCCTTGATGCCAAACATGACCTAATAATGAGCTGACAAAGCTTTTGGACGTATGTGGAGCTTTACTAAATGCTGGCAATGCAAGCAAGGCAAACTGGTAAAGGAGTGATCCAGTGTCATGATCCGCAATGGCAATAAAAGTTCCCTTCCAGAGACTGGAGGAGAGAAGCAAATCCTAAACAAGTGGCAAGCCCAAGGAAAGCTGATACAGTTCTGGTGGCTCATGCAAACAGTAGCATAATCCCTTTCTGTTCTCTTCCCAACCCGAAAATAAAGCTTGTTGTGTCTGCCAGAATATACAATTCTTCTGGAGGAAGATAAGAGGAAGAAACATACATCTGTAACAAGTCTCCGCAATGTCAAGTAAAAATCCATTATCAGTCCAGATAATCTACTGGCAATGGCAACACATACCCATAAATCAGACAAAGCAAAATATTGCTCTCATATCCATTCGAGATGTTCAGGGAAATAAGGATCTCATCCCTTCAGCTGGCACAAAAATTATCTGGTACATCAGAAAAGGCGGATTTTGAATGTCAGCAAAAACAAGAGCATCTGTTATGTTCACCTTGTCCACCGCCTTTGCCCTCAATAGCAGCCGGCTGAGAAAACCTTACAGTAACTAACAGCAGCTTCTGCTGCAGTCAGAGAGGGGCATACAACAGGCAGCTCACCAGAAAAGCTCTCTGAACACCCACTCCGCATCCCCAGACACCATACTGAAGGAGAGAGGAGCACCCTGACACCAACAGCAGACCACTGGCTCAAAACACCAACAGTGACCAGAAATAGAATGTGCCACAAAAGAGCAAAACTGGAAGTCAAACACTTCACTTCTGTCTCCAAATTGGCAGGAAAAATGATGGGTGAAAATGTGCAGATGAGTCTGGGAAACGTAGTCGCACCCATACAGAAGAATGGAAAGCAACCGCCACCGCAGATCGTGATACAGGTTGTAATCTTCCCACTGTCCCATTTCTAAATTTAAAGATTTGATGAAGATGGGAAGCAGGACATTAACATGTACAACATGCAGGGTACCACTGAAACATAAGACCCCTCGTTTTCCATCTGCCATCTCTCAACACAGTAAAGAAATTCCTCCTACAACACATGAACGGTCTTCTATTTCACAGTTTTTTAATGGAAAGCAAATAAAACCCCTCAAACTTTGAATTTATCAAAACCATCTTGAATAGTCTTTCAAAAGCCACCCTTTCTGATAGTTGCGCCAGCTGCACCTAATCATGCCAAATAATTCATTCGCAGTTATCCAGGGAGCTTCAGGAAGTAAGTAGAGCGACTGCAGTTCAAATCCATAGGATGATTGTATGTGGTTGATAACACAAGGAAATGTGATTTCCAGCTGAAACAATACTGCGAACAAATTGCAGGTAACCAGTTTAAGTAAAGCCAACATTTTTGCAGAATTAAGTCCAACCATATGATAACCACAGAATAAAATCATTTCCTGACTCCTAACACACAACCTCATTCTCTGACTACACAGGATTTTTGCACGTACAATACCCGAAATATGTAATTGTAAAGTTCCTAGCAGAAGGATGATGTTGCGGCTTCATTCAACGCTCAGTGTGAACCACATCACTCAAGAGGAGTGGATTGTGCTGGGCTGATATGCAGTTAGCAAGAAAAAGCGTTGACCTCAAATTCTGAAGACATTACTCCAAGATTTTAATTTTTGAGATTCTGTGCTCTTAAGACAGATCTCCGTTAGCAATTTAATGCACTCCCAGGACAGGACAGAATTGCAACGCTTGTGAAGGTTTCTGGTCCCTAGAGTCAGCAGCAGTTTGAATTTTAAGTTCACCAGGAAGTTTTGAATGTACTGAAAAAATGGATCCTGCAGAATAAATGAAATATACTGAGGTGCCACAGCAGAAGTACTAAAGAAAATTAAGTATTGAAACAGCACTACAAAGCATAAACAAAATCTTAATGTACAGAGCTCTCAGAGAATTATCCAATAATTTCTTAGGGCAAGTGAAAGGAGAAGAAAGCAACAGAGTAGTTTTAAAAGGTACACTGACTTTCAGATAACAGCAAAATTATGATGAACAGAGGAATCAGGACTATAAAAAAATGTAGACGGTGGAAGATGGTCATCCACAAGGTCTCAGCTCTTCCAGTAGCCCAACACCACCGGAGTCCCTGAGTAAGGAATACTACAGAAACAAGACCTGTGAGTACAAACATTGACAGGCGGTTCATCTAGAAAAGAAATGTCATATCTGTTCTGGAATCAACTTATCTCTTGAATATAAGAGTACAGAATACAACCTGAGAGCAAAAGGGAGCAATGCTATCAAACGATCCAACCATGGGAAAGGCGTAATGCAAACGCCCCTGTCATTCCCCTTCCCCACACAACAAAAGGACAGAGTCACTCACAGAAAACCAAAACTGGAATGGAAACAAGCTCTTACCCTGAGAGTGCGGTGGCCTTCTGAGCAGCTCAGAGTCCAAACAGACCACAAGACAGAAAGAGAGTATCCAGTTGAGCTTTAAATGAATCAAAATATGACCAAAGCAGAAACGTTCTCTCCTGCTCGGTTCAAAGGGCAGAGAACAAAATAATTGGCTAAGTGTTAGTGATATAAAACACAGTCACACCAATAAAAAATTTTACCAACAGAAACACTTTAAACAAAGTTGCCTTCATGGTTGCTGTCATTGCATTTGGAGCGTTTTTAACACACAACGATTACTTGTACTTCAATGGAAGAGGAAAGAGAAAGAGTGTTGGGATTTAATACTCTTCATTTTCGATCACATCTGAGTGAAGGTCCATCTTCTAATGAAGAATGACCACTTGTCCCAAAAACCATTTCATTGCACAGACTTCCTATGGCACTATATCATCATGAAGATTTGGAGTAATAATGCATAAGTTAGAATGTAAATGCAATATTTCTGTTGCATAGGAGAAAAACTGAAGCACAGAGGAAAAAGGAAAACTATTCTCTTTGTGAAGGAAAAAAGAAAAAAATTCAAAACATTTTAGTAGAGTACACATTTTAAACCATATGAGTGCATTAACGTCTAACAACTAGCACCTCTGCAAATGGCAAGGTAGTGAATTAATACTCAGTTCAGAAAAATCCTTAGCCCGTAATCTCAGCAGGACCATTCACATGCCTTTGGGATCAAGTTCTTAAAGGGAAATTAAGTCTTGATCTTACAGTATTGGGGTATGAGTCAAGAAACATACAGGCTCTGCTTCAACATGAGCAAGTTGCTTATGCAGCCTGTGCATCAGTTAAAACCTTATAAAACAGTACATCACTTCTGTGTTTGAAGATAAAACCTCAGAAGCACTGAGATAGTCTGAGATGGCTTTTAAAGCACCTGATATATGGAGATGCAATTTTGGTTGAAACTACAATACAAATAATAGCCGCTCATAGGTATTCACAGACCAAGGTCAGTAGACCACTAGACCGGTTCTGCTATCACATCCAGAAAAGTAAATACACACCTTTGCTCACTGAAGTTAATCCAGATTTATATCTCCTGTAATCAAAACTGTGACTTTAGCTTCAGCCAGGTGGCCAGTCCAGGCAGTGTATTTTCTGTATCTTGTAGGGTAGTAGTCATTAAAATCGATGATGGACTAACAGTTCCAACAATAAAGAACTTGACCCATCTGCTGAATATCTCAGGTTCTGGTAAAACAAGTGGATCTGTCCTGGCTGCAGACCAGCCGAGACGTAGAAAGGTTTATGAAAACTCTCAAGAAAACATTTCAAACGGCTGTAATAGAAAGGAAATCCATGCAACATCTGAATCGCAGAATTATTACCCAGCCACTCCATACAGTATTACCAGGGTCCCTCCAGCAACTACATTATTTAATAGACCATTTAATAGACTACTATGAACCCAGTTGTCTTCATTACAGCAAACAGGCAAATGCACGGATAATGGAGTTATTTTGTGAGTGGAACAACTGCTTGGAACGAAAGGTGAAACAACACACTCATAAACTGAGAAGTCTCGCAACTGGCAGAAGTGAGAATGCATGATACAGGCTGAAAACCAGAAAATTTAAGGTACTAAACAGCTTAATTCTTATGCTATCTTAGCAAGTGAAAATAAATAAATCAGTAAATATGAATGGGAGGGGGGAGGCATGTAGTGCTAATTACCTGATATTTATCACATTTTAAAGTACTTACACAGATGTTGAACATTTTTTGGGATGAGTGAAGACACTGACTGTTTCTTAAGGAAAACCCCAACATCTACAAACAATCGAGATGAAGACAAGGTCCAGCATTTCACATCCTTCCTACAGAATGCGGTGATTTAATATTTGTAGGGTCATGATTCAACTCCAAAACACAGAGCCACACAGTGTCTGATCCAAGGAGGTACCGAGCACATGAAAGAGAACAGAGGAAATCATGTTCAGGAACATGCAGGAGTGCTCAGCACATTACAGCATCAGTTCCTAAATCAGTTCTACCCACGACCCTGCTGAAGCATTGCTGGCAGTGCTGGATTCAGTGGCTGGATGAAAACTCATGAGTGTAGTGCTGAACCAAAATACCACCATAAGGCAGGCAGCCGGGGTAGGTTGAAAACTGCTTTCCATGATGTAAAAATTTCAAGATTTAAAAAAAAAAGGAGTATTTTCAAACACTAAACTTGCAGTACTTTTCACAATGAGAATTTTAAAGAGTTGTTAGTTGAGAAAGGACATAGTAAAATACAAATTTACAAAAAATAACTTCCTCCTTCACAGTTTCCCACACAGCTCAACTTAAATAATGACTTAGCAAACAACCCCAAGTTCGGAGCAGCTGTCCCAGAGCCTGAGTCTCAGAGTGGCAAGGCTTTACATGCTTCCTCCTTGTGATAATACAGGAAAGTAGATTTCTCCCCTGCTTTGGGGCAATAGCACCCTCCTCCATGGCATCTACCAAGATTGCAGAGTGCCAGGGCTCTTGCAAGAGACACCAGGAGGAAATATGAGGTATTATTTCTCTTCCCATTTACTCCCTTGGGCAGACAGGTCAGGGCTGTGACAGCCATTCATCATGGCCTTCATGCTGAAGGGTTTTGCATCCCTTAATCGAAAATCAGATCCTGGGTATCTGTCACCAAAGGGGCCTGCAACGTTATTTTTTAACACAGCTTTTAACTAATCATTAACCGTTACAGTAATTTCCCTGGTTTATTTTCAGTTTTATTACTTTATAAAGCAAATTCAAGTTTACCTTGGTATTTTCTACATTTTAATGAAGCAAAATTCAGGGAACTTATAAAATTTACCTGTTCCTACAACAAATTATATAACTTCTTTTTCCAGATCTAAAACATTCACATGCTTTAACTCTCAAGCTTTTCCAAGTCTAGGCATGACTGCTGGGTCTAACAAGGATCTCTCCCTCAGGGTTTTACTCTGAGGTTCATGATGGGTGCAGACCCATGCCCAGATGTTCCCAGACTGCAGCCAGTGGGGATCCCACACTTGGGGCCAAAATTGGCTTTTGTTGTTGTTTTTAGAAATAGCATTTCAAAAGAGTTCCAAATGGTTATGTACTGCTAGAATAAAACTAGCCACTAATTCTTCCTTCCCCACTCTCCGTGGTGTAAATTAAAGCTGTTCTAAGACTGTTTCCTTCAGGAAGACTACTGGTTGTAGTAACAGGTCATTTACAGCCTCGAACCTGAAAGAAACAGTTTGGATGTTTTGATGCTCCGCACCCTTCAGCTTGAAAGGAAAGTCAAATAAGCATGTGGACTTGCAGCTCTGCCCATGTGCAAACAATTTTAAAGACAATTAACCTCCCAGTTATAAGACTAAAATACAGCACTGTGTTAGAGCACAGGTACACACCACGCTGAGGACATGCCACATCCAGTAGCTGTCACTTCTGGAGGTAACTTAGAGAAAAAGCAAGCCCGCTTTTCCAGAGCTCCTGCGGTGGATTGAAACAAACAGGAATCTACTATTATTCACATTAAATATGCTAATATAATCTGAACATAAAATTGAATCACTAGGAAAAATACATTCATATATGAAAATCTTACCAGAGCCATCATTAACACAGATCAGGATGTCTAATGTAAGGTGTGTGCTCCAGTGGCCTTAAATACAAGAAAAAGTATGTCCTGGTAAATTAGTTCTCTGGAGGCCAAAGTTGAGAATGGAAGAAGAGCATATCTTCATTTTCAGCAAACATCAATTCTTTTTCATGATAATATCATTAAACAATCCTGTCACAGCAAAATTTCTCTGGGATTGTTCCAGGACAAAAGTACTTTTTCCTCCGGGATTTTTATCATGCCAAGTAATCAATATTTTAGCAATGTTTCACCCATTTAAGTGTGAGCCTTGCCGCAGCGGGAAGATGATAACGTACTCATCCGTGGCAGAGTTCGAGGCATTTCCAGGCTGGGTTATTTTCACCTGGTCAATCACTGCAATGGGGGCATGGGGTTTAGCTTTTACTTTGTCACCAGAAGTTCGCACAGGGTAGGGTGCCAAAACTGGATATATATAATGCACTGGGATTTTTCTTTAGGTTATGGAAAACTTCGGCTCCATCAGCTTCCCTGGAAGGACTGGGCTTGGTGGTCGGCTCCTGCTGAGGACTGGCGGGTACAGCGCGACCGAATCCCCTGGAAAGATGGGAAACCAGGGCTTGGAGCCAGCTCTCACCATCAAACCAGAAAGGTATGTTCCCATCTGGGTATTAAATAAGCAAGCAGACCTCTGTTCTGAACAAAACCAACATCCAGATTTTACTGTACCAACCAGATTAACTAAGTTTTGCTTTTTCTAATTTCACGGAATATCAAAACAGGCAAAAAAACATTCTAAATTACCAACACAAAATTTTAACCTGCCCTAGAGCTGGTGACGAAGCCCTATAATTTCCCAGGAAAAACACATCTTTCACCAAATCTGAAAACCCAGCAAATGCTAAATTCGCACCAGCATTTGTACCGATGTCCCAGGAGCAGAAGCTGCCTCGAGGAGAGAGAGCAATGAGAGGAGAAAAGATGAGAGGAGAAAATGGAAGGCTTTCTTACTTTGTGGCTAGGATTCAACCTTCACCGGTTGAAAATTATTTTACGATAATTTCAAGAGAAAATCATTTCAAGGTTTTAAAAAAAAAAAATTAAGCTACAAAGTGTCACCACCTCCACGTAACTAAATGAACTTGCTTACCTTGTGGTGCCCAATAAAAGTTAAACCTTTGGCTTTTATTTGTCCCAGTTGTAATCCACAAAGTGCTACCATGTTTCTTCAACATCTGGGACTCATCTTATCTCTCCTAATGACTCACTGGTCTGCAGAAAAGGCATGCTGAGGCGCAGATGTGCGGTGTCACACAGACTTAACAGCACGCAAAGGGAACAAATAAAAAGGTATGTGTTAACGATTAGGAGGGTAAGTGCAGGCAGTTCAGAAGGTGGAGGATTTACATTGGGAGCGCGGAGGCAGCCAGCAAAGAGGCGCAATCAAGTGCAAACAGGCCTGACTTTCTCACTTAGGCATGGTTATTAGGCTGGGTCCTGCTGCAGGCTAATGGGCTTCATTAGGGAAAGGAGCAGCTCAAGTTCTCCAAGTCTTCTCCCTTCTCCGTGCCACCAGCCGCACGCTGCCGCCGCTTGCGCGGCGCGTAGGGTAAGGCTGTGGACGAGGCGGATATTTATAAGACATTTATCGTTACGGCATGCAAGGACACATCAGTCAAATCCTCCTTCTGCTTAAAGAAAAGGCAGACTTTCTGAAGTGCTTCGCTAATAGAAATTTGACTTTGCCGAAGACATGCATCTTTAAACCACGCCGCCGGAGAAAAGCTATTTCAACAAGTACATCTTTTATAATAAATACAAGGAGATTCACAACCTGAAAGGAAATTGTATTTAGGAATAAATTTGTGTTAGGATTTTATTACTAATTCATTACATTCTTAATCTGAAAAATCCTGAAGCAGCACAACTACTTTAGAATTATCATTAATAATTACATTGATACTGAATTCTTTTATGCAAAATAGTACAGTAGACTTAGAGATAGGACTCTTTGTAAACCTCCTGAGTGTTTGCAGGAAGTTTAATTCATTTCATATCTCCTTTAGTTTGCAAATGAGGTGTGAAACCATTGTCTGTTTCTAGAAGGTGTCAGCATTCAAGTGCTACACAGAGTACGTACGCAGCTCTCTTAAGTTAATGGATTGGCGTATACTGTCATCCAATATATCCAATGTCACGCAGTCATCAAGTGAGGTCATCCAGATACTATTAATTACTGCAATTTATTGAGTGCTGACAGTGTGCTTGGCACTGCATAGATGGCCCGTGTCGCTTTGCAGCGCGCCCCGGGTCTGTAACACCCCATCGGCTCTACCGGGAGAGAAGGCGATGTGCAGGATGACCCGGCGGACGTGGGGCCGGGCTGCGGCCGAGCAGAACGACACTGGGACCCACCCTGATAAAACATGGAAAATCTCGGGCCCATCATTAGGAACTCCTCTGCCTTCCCCAAGGAGGGAAGAGCTCCTGAGCACGTAAACACCAGGGTGGCTGCTTAATAAGATGCTGTAACCTCCCAGATACCTTTTGTTTTTAAAGGAAGACATGCTGTTGCCAAATATTTCTGTGAAGGAAACAAAACAATTTCGCTGAAGAGATTTCATTTGAATATGTTGTGTCTGAGCCTCATCCTGGAGTATCTCAGCTTTCGTATCAGTCCCTGCTAATGAGTTTAGCTCCCTGGGTAGCATGTGTCTGGTAAATTTTTCAAGGACTGATCATTAGCAATGTTTTGTATATTTTATTTTCTTGTTTTCCCTCTATATAGAGTTGTCATTTTTAATTCATTGCCCACTGGAATTTTATGAAGGAAAACTTACATTCTCTTAAAAATAATATGAGCACATTGGCACAGATTTTAATAGATGCATGCTATGCTGCAGGTGGAATTTTCCAATTCTAATACAAGCACATGAGAAACAAGGCGACACGGACCACGCTGAGAAAGCACAACGGTTATAGAGATAAGAAACATGCTCTTCCCATAGCAGGAGGAATAGTGCCCTGATAGTTTAGGAAGAAAAGTCCTAATTCTTCCACGTACATAATACGGCCATTGCCGTTTCTGAAGTGCATCGCTACTTCTGGCCTCTGGCTTCTGATTAGAGAATTTGAGCTCAGCAAATTGGGGATTTTGTTGGCACAAAAACCTGAAAATGCAAGTTTAATCCTGATTTATGGGGAAGAGGGTAACATAATCTTCTTACTTCACAGTATTTAAAAGCGCATAGCAGAATCAAGTGGTTTAGCCTAATTTAGCTGGTTTTCTACTAGATTTCTAAAACAAGAGTAAATAAAATTAGCGTGTCCACGCACAGAGCTTCATTTCATAATGTCTCGAGAACAATTCTGGCAAAGAAACTCCCATGCTATAATACAGCAGTACAATGTAATAATGCTCATTGTTAACGCATTCTTATTTTTTAGTTTACTCTGCCACTACGACACCACAACACTGATGTTTTTCCATATTATCTCATATAGAAGATGGTTTGCACTTTGCTGCGGTGTCTCCCAAGTTGCAGTTGAGTCCCTGAAGTGGACTCACCCTGCGGTGCTAGAGGAGATCAGCTCCTCAGCTGGGCCATGGAGAACTCCCCATCCAGTGGGGGCTACACATCCTGGAAATGCAACCACAAGGCTCCATTATCCCCTGTATAAAATCAACCCTACGTTTTCTAGCCATTTTTTCCATGAACGAGGAGGAGGGACTTCTGCTACTGCAGATCTGCCCCTTTAAATCAGGGTTAAAACAAGACACTCACGATTCTCCAAAGCCTGTCCTAACGTGAAGCCTTCCCCTCTCCTCTGCTTTCTTCACCCATTTGACCTGCAGAGAAACACTGAGCTCCATGGAAGCATGAAGCACTCCAACCCCAACTTCGTTGCACAGCATGGAAGACCAGAGAGAAGTCCTGTTAACGAATCCCATGCCTATAAAGCTCAGAAGCTGGTGGGACTCGGTAGTATCTTCCTCCCCCTGAACTAAACCTCATAACCACAAAGCTCGGAGTCTCCTCCCAGGCAAACAGCTCTGTTCATGGAGAGCGAAGATTCCTAACAGGTCTGTGAAAACGACCTCAGAAACATACTGACATGAGGGAGTCGCTTAGTGGCCATCATTGAATTTGAGAATCAATTTAGAAACCATTTTCTCTTTCTTCACACAGCAAGTGAGAACGCAGCCTGGCCTGGGGATGTCGGTACCCAAAGCATTCCCGTAGTGCAATGCCAATCCGCTCTTATCACATCCCATCCAAAACGTCTTCCCCGCCTAAAGAATCCAGTTTTCACATCTTTCCAAGTGTTACAAATTAAAAGAAAAGTGACTACGACCACATGCAGAGCATTTCCTGACTTTCTACTTGAAATCACAACCGCGTTTGCTATGATGCTCATTGATCACGAGGCCAAGCATTTCAAATATTGCAACAAAACATACTGACAACTCCAGTGTCTCTCAAGGAACATACAGAGCAGAACGATATGGACATTTTGCTGAAAACCGTGCATACTAAATGACAGCATATTTATCTGCTTTTGTTCATCCTTTGAAAACACATTTTATTGTGACTAAAGAAGATGGATAGGCAGAATAAGTTATTGGGTAACTAAGCCCAAATATCAGAGGACAAGGAAATATTTGACATCTTAGTGGTAATTTTTAATCAGAAAACCTGCACAAAAAAGAAACAAATACATAATAAAATGATTCCACAGGAGAAAAATGCATGACTTCAGCCTTACCCATAACATTATAAATGGATTTTGTCAGCTTGCAGTCTTACAAGGCTCGTTGATAGTAAATTAAATTTGGTCAGTTTATAAAGGTATTGCTTTCATGTTTCTCTCACAAGATCTTACATTCCTCCGAGGTTTGGAATCACCTTGCTTCTCCTAGCTTGTCTTCTGTCTTCTATTCTTCATTACACAACAGATGACCTATCAGATATTCTTCTTCTACTCCAACAGATTTCCCGTTGCCAACCTTCAATGAGAATAAAGCCTGCAACCCTTTTTATCTTCATTCCGCTGCTCTTTCCATCTTTTTTTTTTTTTTTTCCTAAAGATCGTTTGCCAGCATTGCTTTCTCAGTTTTACCCAGTGGAACAAGCAGTGTCTTCTGAACTGACAATTCTGACTTTTTGCTGCTTGTGATTTTTCTAAAGCATGACAACTACTTGCATGAAGACATGGTAAACCTTTTCAGATAAGGAAGTCAAAAAAAGAACGGCCTTTCAAGGAACAGTAGTAGTTACTGCAGAATGAAACAAGTCTCCTACGTATTAATTTAATTCAGTCGTACCTTTTCTATGGCAAGAACAATTAGAATCATGACTTTTAACACATTATATTAATTTTTTTTTAAGAAAAGTGACAAAAACTTTTTATTTCCTGGCAACATAAAAAAATCTTGCTAATCTTTGATATATTTTATTCTGTACAAGAAATATAAACAGAAATAAATAGGAAATGGATCAGTGCCACTCTATGACAAGTAAAGGCAAGTCAGGGGCAATGTTTTTAAAAAAAATTATCCACTGTGTGTATCTTATCTTCCACTATGCAAATTAGTTATTGGTTTATGGGTAGTCATGGAGGGTACAGAGGGATGTAATGTTTGTTACTGGCCATTGTGGTTTATTTGATAATTGAGCATAAAAGGGACGACAAAGACCCAGCAGCATGTTGGAGCTCCCCATCAGACGCAGGAATGGGTGAAGCTGCAGAAGCGAAATGCATCCACCCCCGTGCGCTGGCTTTTCTCTTGCAGAATACGCCTACTCCTGACCGCCCCACAGGGCTTCCACCCAGGCTGAAATGGAGGGGCAACCAATGCTTCTGCAGGTAGCATGGCAGAATACATTTGGGTTTCATACTCTTTTAGCAAAACCTCTGAGATTTTCCCCTCTCCTCCTCCCTCCTGCTTTTAAATAGCAGGGAAATTACCTCTCTACCCCATCTGGGCTTGCAGTTATAGCAGCAGGGCATAGCGTCTATTCTCCAAAAGACCATCCCAAACTAAGAATTAAAAGAAAATTACTGGTTTCGGAATGAAAGAAAAGGGTTCTTGAGCACGTGCCTAGGAATTGCTTTTTTAAAGCTCTTGGTGTGACTAATCTGTGAGTAATGAGGCCAGGAACGGAGCAGGGACACGGAGAAAGGGTGCTTGAGCTGACACCATGGAGATGCCTGAGGCAACAGCTGTGTGTTGGGGTGAGGCAAGACAGACTTACAGTCATACATGAAATAAATGAGCAGGCCTCAAGTCCACAAGTGTGTCTGGATGGTCTGATCAAGTATCTGCTGTGCAGACAGTGAGCTGTGCTGGAGCTCGGATGTGGGTGATGTGGCTGAAGGCCAGTCTAGAGGGGACTCGAGCGACGCTGAGGGAGTGAGGGATGCTGCCAGGAGAACACTTACCCAGGTTTGCAGTTTGAGGATTGTAAAAGCATGATTAATGATGATGGTAGAGATGGTGTTTTGCACAGTCCTTAATACAGCTAACAGAAGTTCAAGGGGAAAAGCTGGATTCCTTTTTAGAGCGAAAGGCATTACCCCTGCCTTTATCTCTGCTCTTCAGAGGGAGCTTTCATCAATACTCCACCTAGGTGAAACACTATTAAGACATACAGTACTGAGGATGGCAACTGCTATAAATGCGGCTGAGGAGAATAAGTCAATAGATCCTTACATACAGAAACAAAACTATTTTATCCCTCCTTCCATAATGGAATGGGAGAACAGCTATCAGGTTATATTATCTTATTGTAAATGTGAATGGAGGCTAATAGCCTTCTCCAGTGCTAAATTAAAAGGAGGATTGAATCAATATATGCGAGAAGATGAATCAAGTGTCCATTTCCTTGAACTGATAGCAAAAATAATGTGATAATGCATGAGAAGCCCTACACTAACATTGCTAGCATGTAACCGTAGAGTTTTCACTCAGTGCCAGTGAGAGAATGAGGCTCTTCTGACTTGGAAAGTCAAAAATGAGACTTGATGTAAAATGCATTAAAAAAAAAAAAACAACAAAAAAACGAGCGCTGTGAATTCAACTACTTACCAATAACCTTTGCTCAGCAGCAAATCTGTCAACTCATTTGTTTTTCTCTCCTGCTAGATTGGAAGCAGTGCAAAACAGATTCTTTAAAATCATTTATTGCCATATCTGCTATTATTTGTTCACACTAGCAGCATCTCGACCCTAAGCGATGGTCCTGTAACCCTTCCAAATTGGCTTTAGGAGTTATTTTGCAAAACTGAAATGCAGCAATCAAAAGTACATCACCTGCTCTCTGCTGACTTTCCTAGGTCCAGGCAAGACAGTTTAAAGGTGAGAGAGCATGCAATATGACTCAATCGCACCTTACCTTCTCATGGAGCATTTTCTTAACGCCATCAGCACCACTCATCACCTAAAATTTTAGAGAGAATTAAACTATAATTGCAAAATAGTGTTATTGCGACTGCTGTTATGTTTTCAGCATGACTGGTTAATCTCACAAGTGTTTTAACAAAGTAGTGAGTTGCTCACTGAGGCAATGTGCAAGGGAGAAAGAGGTAAGCGAGATGGCCATCGATGTTCTTAATGTATTGATTGGAGTAAAGAGCCTGGATTCTGTTTCCAGCTCTGTCACGGACTTTCAATGTGACCTTGAGCTTCTCTCTTTCTTCATCCCATTTCCCTACTTGTACAATTAGGACAATAATAATTCCTCACCCCTCACCTTTGTGCTGTGATGGGCAACACAGATTATCTTTTGACAGTACATTAAAGCAGCTTTCCTGAACCTTCTTTGGTACGATATAATACAGATATAACCTTTTCCTGCACTGAAAGATAGCTTTCCTTAAAAAATAAAAAAGCAAAACAAACAAACAAAGATCTGTATGATTATGACTCAGAAGCTGCTGAGTATTTCAAATAGCCTTACCATACACTTATATTATTGGTATCTGTAAGAGTCATACAATAATTGAGGTTGGAAGGGATCTCTGAAGGTGGTCTAATCCACCCAGAGCAACAATTTGAAGCTTTTGTTCCTAGATAATAAAACTGCACAATACATTTGCCTGTTAGTTAATCTGGAATATAGCCCAGAATAGCTCAAGGCAGGACAATCCTGCTGTACATCAGTGAGAAGACCTCTTTTCTCAGGGAAGTTAAGGCCAGTTCTCTAATTCTGTCAACAATTTCCATCTTTGTTTCAATCCTGTTTCAGCAACCTATACTCATCCTTTGCCTAAATCCCAGGACTTGTGAGCCTTTCTGGAAATTTCTGCTTCTCTTACTCTTCCCCCTTCGGTTATCGCTTTCCTCCTTTGCCCTCTTCACCTTCTTCTGAACATCCTACAACGGACCTCCTACTTTTCCTGACAACGAGGTTGATGGCTCAGCAGCTTATCCATATAGACAGTTTAATGTCCATTTTTGTACAAATAACTCTCAGATCTACCTCTCCGGTCACAATTTGTCTCCTTCCATTCAGCCTTGCCTTTCCCTCCCTCTTTTGATGCCTCTTCCTGAATGTCTCCACGCAAATTCTAATTTAAAGTGACCAAAATTAGACTCCTGATCTTTCCTCTTAAGAGACCCTCCTTCCGAAATTCACTGTCGGCCCTGTCAATACTCTCATCTTTCCTGTCATTCAGAAATGTAAATGAAGAGGTCATTGGTGATGACATCTTACCGTTAATATTTTAGCCAATTAATGGTGACTAGAATGACAGAGATATGAAGATAATGAGTATCTGTGTTATTATTTGTAAATGTACCCATGAACATTGATTTTTATCAGTAAAAAGCGTTATGTTAGTACAGATGCATAGGCTTATACCTGGATATGCTAAATCTAAAATCTGGAAATAAAACCTAGAAACTGTTACAGATTTTCTTTAAATTCTCTGGGAAAAAAATGTCCAGTATTAGAAAGAAAGGCCTAAAAAAAGTCCCTAATTAGGAGAGGATGCTAATGGTTGATTTAGAAGATGAAACACAAAAGTTTATATGTTAGGTCTGGGCTCTTAGAACGGCAATGCATTCGCAATATCCAGATGTACATCTAATGCTTTCCCAGCCCAGTAAGGTGTTACAGAGGAAATAAGTTCCACACTGTGTTACGGGTGAGAACGAAACTCCTGTAAGTTTACACACCCTATAGCAACAGGGACCCAATCGCTGTATTAAATTAACACAAATAAACACAAATAACCAGGACCTGCCTGGTTATACCGGTTTGCAGGGAGCAGTATCAGTGCTGCTCAGGTACAGACCTCGCCGGACAGCTCAGCGCCACGTCGATCGACAGAGCATCTGTTCACGCACCGCAGGATCTCAGCAGTCAGCGTGTTCTTCCCTGATCCATGCCCATGTGGTGTTGTCAGACAGAGAGGGGGAAACGAAAAACTAATAAATCAGTGAAGTGCAGGAGACGGAATGTCAGGCAATATGAGACGAAAATGTAGCTCATTCCACAGAAGGAAATTGGTGGTAGGACTCGCAGGGAGGATGCTAGCCTCTGAAGTCCTGCCATGATCCTCCCATACACAACAACCACCATGTTCCTCGTTACTAGTGCAGAGCACAGAGCAGAAGTTCTTGTGAAAACTCTCATTTAAATATATTTTTTAAAAATCACAGATACTCTAATATCGCCAAGGTTTTATGCTTCCCTTCCTACTTGCTACAACAGTTTTTTAAACATAATAATTACTGACTTAGACTGCCAGACTCTGTCATGTGGAGAAGCTACAAGCCTCTCCTCCTGCTGCACAACTGTCATCCTGCTGCACCTCACACATGCCTTCTGGCTGTAGATGCTTTCAAGATCCCCCAAAGGCTTCTCCACTCTGTCAGAAAATAAGCGAGCATCTTGTTTCTGTATAAGATGTTTATAAGATGTTGTTTTCTAACTTGTGGTTTTTTGTTTGTTTTTTTTGGTTGGTTGGTTGGGTTTTTTTTTTTTGTTTGTTTGTTTTTTGTTGTTTTTTTTTGTTTGTTTTTTGTTTTTTTTTTTTTTTAAGTTCTGGAACAAACTAAGGCATTGGCTTGAAATGGAAAAAGCACACACTCTGCTGTCTGCCAGGTCTCGCAACTGTTTGAGGAGCATCAGCTAAGTTGTCCGGGCTGAGTTGTACTTTGGTTCAGAGAAGAGTGTTCAAAGTTCATGACAAGCACAAAATCACTAACGGCAGAGATCGTTTCAGTCCTGCAAAGATACGTAACATGGATCAGACAAATTAAAGTCTTATACAACCTGAGCTGGCTCATTTAACTCCATGTAAATGCATCTTGAAACTCGGGATTATTTTGGGTGCTTGGAGAAAAAGAAAGTAGGTCTTCCTAGATAGCACAAAGGAAAATTGAGGGTAGAGCCGAACAATCTTTTCCAGTCAAAGGCTGCTTTGGGATTCCAGCAATGTTGCCAGGGCAAATGAAAGCAAGGTTTGTCATATTTTTTTACTAAAAAGAGAGCATACCCCAGCATTGCCTGTTGCTAAATGATGGGGACGTTCATTTGGTGTCAGGGGCTTGAATCTCTCCCTGTGATCTGCCGGGTTCAGATGAAGCAGCATACAGGTGAAGTTTCCTACGTCCAAGATGAATAATCTGACCACATTGTTATTTTTGCACTCTCGTACCCCAAGAATGAATTTCATCCTGAAACTGAGACGTGTCTTGGCATAAAAGTTTTATCAAAATTGGAAGTTTGGACTTTTCTTGCAGGTGAGCCTTTACCAGGGGAAAAGGGAAAAGGCAGCAAAACAATTTCAGGCAGGCCAGTTCAAGGAGGTGTAAATAATAAAATAAAGCAACTTTAAGAAGTAACTTCCTCCAGCTAATACCTGTAATAGTCTGTTAGACTTCTCGAAACGGGTGTTGCTTTTAGCATTGCACACATATGTCTTTTCCATAGTCCTGGTGAGATCACCTCATCGTCACAGCATCTTAGTATCCCGTGCTTCTGTAAAAGCGACAATTTATTCATATTAAAAAAAAAAACCGCAGCAATAAAAAGAGTTCAAGTCACACCCAGTGCAGTAGCTCTGGTCAGCCTGCAGCAGAGGCTGTGCCAGGCTGTCAGAGGCAAGAAGTGGCCCTCATGGGTTCAGCCCCTCCACACTTGGGTCTGCTGGAGCTGGACTGAAGCAACAGCCACGGTCAAGGCAGCAGAATGCCTGTCTGTCGTCTTTCCATAAATCAAAAAATGTATAGAGAAAAGCTGTGGCATCACTCATAAAACTTGTAAGAAGCAGCTAAGTAAACAGCTTTAGAAACAATATTAGGTCATCTGCCTTGCAGCCTTTCAGCAGCAACTTACTTTACACCTATTTTGGTGAAATCTGTGTTAAAAGCAATGGCTTCACACCTTGACTCAGCCTCGCCTGCAGCAGCCCCGGATCTTGCCTTCACATCCCCCTGGCTCCTCTCCCTGCTTGCACGGGCAGCACAAAGCCGCCAAGGACGGGTTGATGCCACCATTGCCTGGGGCGTAGGACAAGCAGCCGTCACCCTCCCGCCGTGGCCTCGGCTTCCCCCCCAAGGCTCGTCCCCTCTGTCCTGGCAGAGGGACAGGCAGGAGTGTGACGGTCTCGGCAGGACCGCAGCTCCCAAAGCAGGGGCTTACTTTGCCTGACTTTGTCGGCATCCAGCAGTGCTACTGGTCTCTTAATAGCTGAAGCTTAAAATCAGGCATCTACTTTGTGTGCTAAAGAAACCCTTGTATTTGGCTGCATTAGGGCTGCTGCTTACTGGTATGCCCTGGAGTGCGTGTGATGTTCTACAAGAGCAGCTGAGAGCAGCGTATAAATACACGCTTGCAGTTTATTCCATATCGAAGCACTTTGATTTACTTTGGAAATAAAGTATCTTCTCTTGCTCCATTCAAATGTTATATACAGATTTAATCACAAGCCCCATGATATTTAGCATTACTCACAAAGCTGTGCTTTGTACATCTCAGATTCCTTTCCTTTTTCTTTTTTTTTTTCTTTAAGTACCCATAAGGTTAGAAAACCCAGAAGCCAAATACAGGGACGCCAATGACATTTTTCTTTTTACAATCTTATTCTTAAGCCAAATGACATGTTCTGGGGGACTCACCTCAACTCCTGAATGCTTGGGATTGCTTGTGCATTATGAGACACGCTCCATCATTGGCATATAGCACATTATAAAGAATTGAATACCCCAAGTGACTCGACAATGCAGTAACAAAAAGGTACACAGGCTGCTGGGGGGAAAAAAGGGTAAAACAAGCAGGAAGGGAACAGAAGCAAGGTCCTGGATTCAATTTAGGAGAAGAAAGCGGTCCCCTGAAAGCAATAAAAGCTTAGGAAAAGGAGTAAAGCGAAAAAGGGAAAAAAAAAGAAGGTTGAAACAAAGATTTGAAAGGGTCACACCTTTATAAAGATACTTATCTGAACCACCAAAACTTTGTCAGGATTGAACTTTTTCTGAGGTACCAAATGAATCGTTCACTTCCCTGGACTCCAACCACATCCCCACGCTCCCCCCTCCTCCTCTCCAACCTTTCCTCACTGATCACTCCCCAAAACATGTTTATCAGACCCCAGGTAAAGGAGCTGCGATTCAGCTTCCCTCCTGCTAGCAGGTATCCAGGAGTTAGCTTGGGAGACCTTTGGAGCGGTCTGAGGTTGGGAAGCAGAGCCGTGCAGGAGCCGGGGGCTGGGAGGCAGCACCGAAAGCAAGGAGGCAACAGAAGGAAAAGCAGGTGCAGCAGCTGAGCTAAAATCTGTTCAGCTCTCTCTGCTTCAGTAGATGCAGTATATTTAAGAGAGATTGCACTTACTGCCTCTGTCGCTCCTAAAAACATACTATTTTATATATATACACACACATGTTCTAAAAGCGTGTGGGATAAATTATGCAAAAGACACAGTATCAGAAAAAGTTCTCACGTGCATTTAGTATGAGGCTGGCAAAGTCCCTCCATCAGTCCCGCTTCTTAACCACTTTGAGATGAGCGTACTGTTGTTGACTGTTGGGCAGATAAAGAAATAAAATAAGAAATAAATAAAAGATAATAAGAAATAAATAAGAAAGAAAGAAATAAATAGCGAATCTTGGCTTTTCTTTTCAGAAACACCTTTGGGTGTGTTTCTCTTTGCTGGGGGTTGTCTCTAATCACCTTACCCAGGTTCCCTGATGGCTTGGGGTCATTCTTAGACAATCTAATGTCAACACCTTCCGGTTTCCTCAAATAAGTGTCTTCTTCAGTGGTATCAAAAGTTCTTGATCCTTCTAAACCGTACTGATCACATCCTATCTTAGCACATCCTCTGATCTCAGATAATTACTGATTTTCTTCATAAATACTGTAAGTGAATTCTCACCTAAAACAGACCATACCTCTGAGCTCTCATTTTCAGTTTCATTCAGCCAGTGGCACTACCATTTCGGAAAGCATCTTTGGTAGTCATTTGCAGCGAGGCCCCTGAAACCTTCTCCTCCCCCTCTCCTTCACATGCTGTTTACATTTCTTAAATCGTATTTTTGGTACACTGTGCCGTGGAAAAAAGCATTTCAGAAGCACTTTTTTAAGGGTACAGTGTCAGTTTTGCTGCTGCGCTAACAGCCACAGGCATGCAGCAAAGCATCCGCAGCTCCCCGCACGCGTTAGTTGGGGAGCCTTGTTGCAGGGGAATCCTTTGATTCTGTTTTCCGATGAGTTTGCCAGCGCTGACTGTGTCACAGACAGCCTAATTGCAATTTGGCAGCCTCCCATGTCAGCAGAGGGAAGTTTGAGAGCAGGTGTAGGAGCGAGCGGCTCCTCTCTGGCTGCACCGGCGGCTAGTGAGCAGCAGTGAGGCGGACAGCGAGGCAATACCGACGGCAGCCTGTGACAGAAACGTGAAACAACCATTAAGCAGCTCAAAGACTGAAATGCAGAAGTAGCCTTTAAATTTACCTGCAAGTAACATGCAGAACGTACCTGTTGATTTAAACAGTTTTGTCTTTCTTAAACATCTGGTGGTAGCCAGATTTTGCAGTCAAATTCAGCCCTGCATTGATTAGCATATCATTTATCTATACTTTTGTTTCTCCATATGCCATTCTTGTTGCCAAATGCTTATTCCTAACCCAGTAATCATAACTGTCGGGGGGAGAAAGAATAGAGATTTATGATTTGTACCTTGTGGCCGTGATTTTTACCAATACAGTTTTGTAACCAGACGCGCATTCCCTTTACGCAGCTATGGCAAGCATCGCCTACGCACTTTTGGGGAAGAGTACACCTGCTTTGCCAGATTTGCAGGTCAAATCTATGTCTGTTAGAGAGAAATGGACACTCGTATTTCCATCAAAATCAAAGCCAGCAGCAGTTGGGAATGGTTGAAGCCAGGCAGAGGCTGACCTACTGCCAAAGGGTGCCTTTGGGAATTACCACGTTGCCATCCGAGCTTTGTTGGATTGAGCCATTAGCGCCCAGGTGTGCATCACCCTCAACTCTGTTGCGGTGAGCTGTAGCTGAGCTTTGAAGCAAGAACATAGTATTCTTGTGAAAAACGAGCGATAAATTATTACAGTGCCCTTCAGCAAAGGCTTTAGAGGAACAAAACACTGGATAATCAGCAAATATGTCAAAAAAAAACCAGAGCAGACACCAAACTTGGGCTGTCTCTTCTCTGTCTTTCCTGGAACCACAGACAGACCCCATCACAAAAACCCCTGGTGCAGGACAGGGAAAAGGCACGATGAGATCCTCCGCGCTTGCCAAGGTGCCTGGTTAGAACATGGCCACGCGACAGAGCCAGGTTCAAGGTATGAAAAAAGCCAAGGATTTAAAACTTTGCTCATATATATTCTTCAAGTGGTGTTTAATACTGCTTCTTTTGTTTGTTTTGACAATGGATCTTATCTTTTGGTAAGGGCTGTGTTCAGGACTATTATTACCCTCTATAAAAGCCTCATAGTCTTTCTTTCCACTTGTTCAGCACACCAGAGTGGCATAGCAAATTTAATCGAAGAACGCAGCTCCAGGGAGAGCCTTTGGAGACTCTCCCCTTTTTCATAATGCTGTTATCTCCTCTTCCTTGTGTTGGGGATGCATAAAAATCACAAAAAAGTCATTCTGAGTATATTCTTCCTGATAATTATTGTCAGACTCCGAGATAAGTACCCTACGTGATGTAATGTGTGTTAGACCTGGCTCTCTGAATGCAAATCCTGCAACACTTATAGGCCCAAACAATGGTCGCCCTAAACACTAGGGCCTGGTATTTTGCCACAGACAAGAGAGAGCTTTGATTTTTTGTGTTTCGATAAGGCGCAATCTGGGTGCCTTTATCTCAGCTGTTATATTTAAAGATGACATTCTAGCCTTGCAGCCTTGCCTATTGTTTTGACCCTGATTATCTCCAAATGTTGTTGTTTAGTCAAACTCACCAGTTTAATGAAAGGCCTGCTCCCAATTTAAGGAAAATTATTTAAATGCAGAGTATCCTATACACTGCGGTTTCGAAAAGAACTAGGCGGTTAATCAAAAGTTAATTGTATAATTCTCATGCAGATTAGGGCCTCTTGCAAATGAATCCCAGGTTGTGATTATTAAAAAAAGGGAAAGTGCTGGAGTAATGCACAAGGGTCTCCAGTCTGGTAAACAATCAGCTAAGGTTTAATTTGTGGTAAACAAAGTGCTGATACACTAGGGGTCTCCAAAGGAGACAAAAAGGTGAAAATAAATTAAAAAACAACATACAGATATGATCTTTTTGTTTTTAGGCATCTTTCAAAAACACAGGCTAAATGAATAAGAAGTAATCCATTAATATTTACTGGCAGCATCCTGGCAATATGCAAATGACAGCAGTTCTATAATTATACTCCAGCCCTTGGACAGCGATCCTGATCACGCAATGTTGCCATCACCTCCAGTAAATACCTATGTGGTGCTCCCGCGTAAAATAAACGGCTATAATGAACAGTTTGATTAATCACAAACTGTTTCTCTATATACCAGTAAAGAACCTTGGCAGAAAAGGGCACGAGTGGTACGTTTTAGCCTATACGTATGCTTTGGAGCTATCTGTTTGAGCAAAGGAGTTATCTAGTAGTGATGCTTTCCATGCCAAAAAATATCACGCCAAGTTAAAAAAAAAGGTCAATCTTTAAAGCCTTTTGTATCGAAGTGGTGAAAATTATACTGACTGAGCTGTTCTCACTAGTTATAGCTACTTACGACAAAAAGTAGAAGCGATGTGAACGCAGTTAGGGGAAAGTCGTATGTGACTGCAAAGCCCACTGCTGTCATGTGGGATAGTAAGAACCAGAAACACTTGTCTGTCTGCCCAGAATTAGCCTATTATTAGCTTATTTATTTCCTGATGACAATATGCTTGGTCCTGTAAAAAGAGACAAGAGCAGCACACCTAGACCAAGACATGAGCTGCCATTTAAGCTCTCACCCCTGCCTGGGCAGACCGGCTAACCGCCGACCCCTGTGAAGCCACCCAGAGAGAGGGACGCTTCTGGAAGGGCCTACATTTCAACGCGGGGTCTTACAGACAATCGCACCGCTGACCCCCGGCCCTTCAACCCTCAGCCGTGGGGCTCGTGGGGCCAGCCCCAGCCCCAGCGCCGCCCCACACGGCCGGCCACGGCAGCTCCCTCCCGGGACGCGGGCGCTCGGTACTCACCTTCTCGCTCTTCACTTTGCAGAGGGAGTCTGAGTCGTAATTTTGCTCTGCAATGAAGACAGTTATCCTTCAGCTTTACATTAAGATCAGGATCCTCAGCCAGGTAGAGGTGATTTAAGCAAAAGCTTCATAGCTGGCCACGCTACTGGGAGCGGTATCCTAGAAGAGGAAAAGGGGCTCATATATATCTGAAGAGTTTTATTTATATGCACACAGGCACACAAATATAAATACATATGCATCTATCCCTGTATATATATGTGTATGTGTATATATGTATATGTATGTACTAAACCATAACAATAATTCAAGCTATTCTACACAGAGCAGATTTTCAGGGAGAAATGGCACTGCTATGACAGCAGTCACTGTCAGATCCACAACAAAAACATTAGCAAAACACTCTGAAGTTGTACCGGAATTTGGCTCGGTTTCTGAATGCGTGAAATTAAATATGGAAGCAGGGGTGTAAACACGGATTGACTGCAAGAATCTATCATTCTACCTGCAGTAACAAAATGCTATCACCAGCTGCAGTTTCAACAAGAAATTAATACAACGCTCTTCTAAATACTCGGAAATTTCAAAAAATACAGTCATGTGCAACATATCAGGATTTAACAGTAAGATATCAGGATTTAACAGTAACCATTGCAATATTATAAAAGGATTATTTTATATAAAAGATAACCACCAAAGACAGCAAGCCTGTAACTCATGTTGCAGCCTTCATCTGGAGGTGAAGGGACTGCGATTTGACAGTAATTAGTAATAAAGGCAAACATGTTTATTACTAAGAATCAACAAAATTTGTCTCTAAAAGAAGTTTTATTTCTTTTTTACAGTATTATTCTTACTTACATCATTTTATTTCAAAGGAAAAGGAGGAAAAATGTTGCCTTACAAATAAAAGCCGAGGATATATTAATTGCCCATTACTAACTTTAAAAAAAAATGCTCAGTGCCATGTATGTATATCATTATAATTATAATAATTTTCCAGGGAGCTGAAGTCTGTCTGAAAACATTTCAGAACTCCACTGCAGTATTAATATATGCATCTATGGGAACTCTTGCAGTGCACTACTATTAAATAACTCCGTAGCAGAAATCTGCCGTGCCGGGTCCTTTTCATGGACTTTGTTTCGCAGTGACCTCTGCAACCACATCTGCAAGTCACCTGCGACTATCTGCCCCCTTATTATTATTATTTGCAGGGTTTTGCTCTACGTTCATAACAGCAGAAGCAAATGAGATCCCCTGCAAAAAGCCGCAAACCTGGAGCCACGATATTCGCTCCCAGGGTGGCAGCAGCAGGGCAGGAGCCCCGCGGTTGTGCCGGGGGGTAGTTTTAAAAGACCGGGGAACGTATATACCATTTATAAACTATGCATTGCTGCAGACGTGCAACATCCACTGCACACAGTTTGTGATTATTGTTTCTTTTAACAGAGGAACCCCAGAACAGTGGAGACCTTTAAATAGCACTGCCTGGGGTGCAGGTAAGGGTAACGTTGACTTTTCACATATTTCAATCAGGCCATCGCAGATACCTAATAAATCTTACATCAGAGAAAGACTTTTGAAACTAAATTGTTCAGTAATATGCATTTTCGATCAAAACACAGGGGAGACTTTAAAAATTTACTGCGCATAAATAAAATATTTGATCTTTCTGATTCTTATTTTCCAAACCCTTACAGGCACTTCATACTAATATTGACATTAAGCTTCAATATTGATGTAGGAATGATAAAACAGAACTGCGCGCTATAAATATTTTAATAGGATGCAGTGGGATGTTTCCACAAAAATAAGTGTTTTCCAAGAGGTTCTCGGGATCACTTCTCCGCTAGTGCGATACGCGAGCGCCTGGGGGACTGTTCCACACCTGATGGGGTGACCGCAGCCCTGAGCAGGGCTGTGGCAGCTCGCACGGGCCCGCAGGCAGCCGGGGAAACCCGCGGCCGTCCCGGGGACCAAAGCAAAAAAAAAAAAAAAAAAACCACACATCTGGAAGTCAACATCAGGTTTTGGGGCAATGCTTGCTAAAGCCTTCGGGAACGGAGATGGCTCCTACCTCGCCCAAAGCGATCGTGGTCCTCTGCCGCTGTCTGGAGAGGTGCTCCAAGGGGTCCCTGGCCATCGGTTTGGGGCTGCAGCCTTCTCCTCAATGGCAGTACACATGGCAGAGCCTGGCAGCACAGAAACAAAAAATGCCCTGCGGATGCGTGTCTCTGACGGGCTCCGGTCCCACGCAGTCAGGGCCACTGCGTCCTTACTCGTCAGGTGAGCCGAGAAATCTACACAAAGCCACAATTCTTGCTAAAGCACATTAGATGTCTGCTTAGCGCAATAAGTAAAAACACAGTCTCCGTGGCACGCCTTCCTGTTTCTACAAGAACGTTACATACTTTGTTGGCTTTTTTTTCTCTTTTTTTAACAACACTCAGTTATTTACATTTAGGTCTCTTCTCTTTTCATTGTGGAGGAAAAAGCAAGCGATCAGAGCCAACATCAAAAAATAGCATCTAACCTACAGGAAAAACAAATTTCAAATAATTAGAGCCAGGTTGCACGGGAATCGTTACAGAAATCAATATCAAGCACCAGTACAGTATCTACAAAGTACCAGATGGTCACTAGTAAAATAAAGAACATGAGAATTAAAATACTATCTTCCAGGGAAAAAAAGAAGATTGTGAATTTTCCTTGGGGGAAGACAAAACTAATCAAAATTAAATTCTTCAATTTTGTTATGAGCTTGTTTTGCTAATCAATATCTGAGCATAAAGGCCGGGCTGCAGGGTGAGCAGTGTGTCCCAGCTGGCAGGTAGCCGTGCAGGGAGCTGGCCGGGGCTCTGCTCCTCTGGCTGGTGTGCACACACGTGCCAAGAGCTCCTCCTGCCTTCACATGACTAGAGACACCTAGTTTTGAGCTACACAGCCAGTGAATTCAAAGCAAGAATTTCTCAAAATACGTGTTTGAATAGGACAACAGCATAAGGAGTAAATAAGAACTGAAGGAAGTAATCACAGTCCCTCTTCTGGTGTGCCTCCTGGGCCAGGAGCAAGCCACCAGCGTCCCCTGGCCATGTGCCACCTCTGTGCTGCTGGAGCCCAGGCGGCTGCTTTTCCCCAGCCAGAGCAGAGCTAACCGAGTGGCCTCGGTAGCCTGTCCTCCTCAACCTACCCATTTCCACCGCTCTTCGGCACGTGGCTCAGTTTATGGGGTCTTCCTTCTTAGGGCAGAAGGCTGGGAGGTCTTTGCAAAGGCACGCAGACATTTCTCTGGTTTTCTGACGCAGTCACATCTAAAACATCCACTTTGAGTAACGCATAGAGAGTGCAGACTTTTGGACTCAGCCCAGTGACAGGAAACTAGGTACAAAAACATTTAAAAAAAATGAATTCAGGGTCTTATTTGGAGTTTAAATTTGTAAAGAACTCCCCAGTCTCATGCAGTTATTTCTAGTGAAGCTCAAGTAGTTTGTTCCCCAATTAACCTTGGATAACAAAATAAATTGAAGAGAATGCTTCTCGCATCTTACTGAGAACTCATTTTTCACGCCACACCTGTAGGTACCCTACGGCATCTACCAAAAGAGTTTTCCTTTACTAGATCTTCACGAAGCTGAAAAAAGTGCGGGTTTGCCCTCTTTGCCAGCCTTTCTGTTAGTTATGGAAGCGTGTCCTTGTGGTGACTGCTTCCATCTTGGAGTCTAATTAAAGTCTCCATTAAATAAGTGATTGCACCCACTACAAATCAAGAAGAAAGTGTCTATCGCCATAAATATTTAGAGATACATATCACACTGCTGCTACTGCTGCATGTTTTTTAAAGTGAACTTTTAAGGTACAACAGGAAAGTCAATGAGCAGAAGGTGGAGGATCAGTCATCAGCAGACTTATTCAGAGCACGTGGAGGTAAAAGCATCTTGGCCTGCCGAGGCTTTTCTGTTTGGTTTTGTTTGACCTGTTTTGAAGTGATTAATATTTGCAGCTACGCAGACAAACAAATATCAAACCAGAACTAAGCAAGCCTACAGAGGCAGAATTTAATTGCTAGAGGCAAAGAGGAAGGCCCCAAATGGAGACAACTGAGCAAACAGCCCTGGCAGCCTGAAGGCCATGGACAAACCTCCCAAGATCATCAGTTCTGCAGAGCACAGCGGCACAGACAGGGAGCTTGGGAGCCCCTGGCCTGAACTGCAGGTGGACTCGGACCACCACCTGCAGCCTGTGTCCTAACCGGAGGCTCACTAACTCCAGCCTTGAGTTTAACTGGTGGACTTCCCTTCTGCTTGACCTGAACGGAGGCCCAAGACCAATGACACTCTTACCCACAGGTAAGAACATCCTAATTCAGCCAAAGTGCCTGGTGGATGATGGCTACAGAGAGCAAAAAAAACAATCACAGCAAAATCTGATTTTTAGATGAGCAACTCCTTACTTGGTAAAATTTTTACTAATCGTTTGCTGTAGGTGAAGGGGATAGCAGTTGAAATACAAAACAAACAAAAAAAGATCTGGAGCAAAATGTCACTGATTTCTCTGAAGACCATGAAATTAGGAGTATTATACCCAAATAAATGTGAGGCTTGCAGCCCTGTGTCTGGGATACGGTAGTGAAGCGTGCCTCAGAGCTAGGGCCGTGGAAGGTGGCCAAAAGAAAGCCAAGCAGCACATAGTAAAACCAGAAATCACAACTCTTGCCTTATCAGTTACCACTGGGTCATTTTTAATCCTTTGAAGCCTAGGTGTGGCTTAGGGTTGAAGCCTTTTGCAATCTGTGACCTCATTTACAGGGGATCACACATCAACGTGATCAGTTTGGCATGAATTTTCAGTTGGTTTTGTTTGTGTCTTGATACTCCTCTGAGCTGCCTGAACCAGCCAATATTACTGTTATTTCAACTAAGGAATAACTTCATTACCTGGTAATTAAGAGTGGGACAAATGAAGGAGTGCTAAGCACGCTCCCAATACGAATTGGACATATCTATAATGGAGTGAGATCATTTTCATTATTTTATATTTATGTCGTGTTTTAAGGCACTGAGGTCACCTATGCAAATTCCCCTACTATTAGCTTAAGTGCAGAAAATATGCAGAGGCATTAATTTGGTAATTTATACTCTTCCATGAATCAGTCATACAAAGAGTCGATGGCTCTATTTGTCAATGTCAAGACTGTAGAAAAACAGGTTAGGCAGCAAACATAAATTAAAATTATAAAGCATGCAATGATGAATATGCTGAAGAAGATCCTGCTTTGAGTTGTACTTTATTTCTCCCACCTATTAGATACCAGACCAGTATTTCTGCTCTTGCCACAAAACTTGAAATACTTATAAGCTCATACAAAATGAATTTGGCTGTATAGCTTCATGGACGTTACACTTTGTGTAACAACCTGCAGAGGAGTCATATTTCATCTTTAATTCATTTAAAATAAAGTGACTGCATGACATCACTCTGACATTTCCTAAGATAGTAACAGCTAGCTGATGTCACACACATTCTAAGTAAATATGTCAAAATATATTAGCTAATATTTTTATCTGGACAGCTATCAAATTAAGTCAACAGAAAACAAACTAGGTTGAAAGCAAACATTTCCATTTTTACAGTCAGTCTCGAAAGGGAAAGAACAAATTATTTATAACACTGCAATTTTTACATGCAGGCAAGACCTTTCTCTTTAGACTTTAGGAAAAAGAAAACAAGGAAAGTATTACAAGCAAGCTTATTTTCAAGTCTGCACAAATTCCAATTTCATAGGTGTACAAACCAGCATTCCCAGAAGGCCGTGATTCATAATTCTGTCTAGAAATGGGCTAAGTATCACTTGTTGTTTTAATGTGAACATTGTGAGAGCCTGGGAAAAATACCAGATTGCTTTTTTGGTTGTTGTTTTCACAGAGACAGATGCTGTTTCTGCCTCTCTCATCCCGGTCCCACTGCGAATCACACTGGCACTTCTCAAATCTGCATTTCACCCAAGCCTAAAAGGCAAATGGCAGTGACTTTGTAAGCCTAGAGAGACTCATTCAGAAGAGTTTGAACCTCTGTCACACAGCTTGCTGCAGCTTTAAATAATAAATAGCATGTTTTCCACATTATTGACACATTTGTCATACAAGCCAACGGTGGCAGAGAGCAATGCCCACCTCTGTCCCCAGCCCCACCGGTTGCGCAGTGGGGAGATCCGGCCCCAAACGTGACATCGGGTGGAAAACAGCTATTGCAGTTTTATCTCCATTTTGTTGTTGGCTTCACGCCCAGTTTTGTTTCCAAAATTAAAGCATACTAGAGTCCTTACGCTTTAGCAGGAATATCTGATGCCGTGCATAGGTTGCAGCAACAGCGGCAGCAAAGGGGGCAGCTCGAGCTGAACCGCAACGGTGATTACAGCCCTCCTAACCCAGTTGCTCTTAATTTTCTGAAATTCCTGTGGGGCTGAAATTTTCCATGTTTGCTCTCCGCCCAGAGGCAAACATTTAGCTCCTGGAAGAGTCAACAGAACCTGTTTTGCTCTCTGCAAATGTTTACAAAAAACTTGCTTTAGTCCCGCAATCGAAAAAACGTTCACATGCAGTTCAGTGGCAGAGTATTTTTGACCATTTCCTAGATATTAATGGCGCTGAGGAACAAACAAAGTTTGAAGGAAATGATCTTTCTAGGTTGGGAACTCCAATTCTCACAAATTTTGTCAGAAAGCTCATTTGCAGTATTGGATTTCAGCTAGGATTTTGATTTAGATCACAGCTGTGTGCCCTGGTTATTCAGAAATTCACTTAAATAGTTGCTTATGCTAAAATATACAAATATTTAGGGCTTTCAAATAACAACTGGAGGAAGGAGAAGTGGGAAATCCTACCACCATTTCACTGCAGTCTTTTGCAGGGCGAGAACACTGTCTCCAACGAGACAGACCAGATTACCTACAACAAACTCGGTGCATTTTTCAGAGAACACCACATAGAGCAAAGCCCTTCCGGCTCCGTAGGCATAGGGAAGCACATGGTGTGTTTTGTACAAGGGATTTGTAGAACTGTCCTTGTGTTAAGCACCTTTATTGGCAGTTGTTGGGCAGCGTCCCGCACATCGGTGGGCCGCTGCTCTCCGCTCCCAGAAGTGGTCGTGTCCAAACGGTTTCCTTTGTAATGGATAAGTAAAGAGGAAAGAAAAAGACTGTTAAAATGAAAAATGATATTGTGCTAAACTTTGCTAAAATTTTATTGCAGTAAACTCTGCTGAACTGAATTTTATACTAAGGAGACATCCCCATGGAAATAGATGAAGCTTAAATGACACTGAAAGAGAATGACTGTTAGTGAACCGGACCAGCACAACCACAAATTTTACTTAATGGAAATGTGTTTAGCCTGTGCCAAGGATTTAACCAGGTATTAAACAAGCAGAAATTATCCAACCTTTGAATACACATTGGCAAATAAAGACTAAGAGATTTCCTGGTTATTCAAGAGAGGTTGGTCAGAGGGAACCGAAGTTTCAGCAATATCAAACCAAACAGCTCTAGAAGCTTCAGTGTTAATTTTCAGTTCTCTCTTTAATTAGAAACAAAAGCAAAATGCTACGCAAAGCATTTAACTGCATTTACGGTTTTAAAAAATAGCCAGTCAGTGGTCAGGAATTGCAGAGGTAAGGCCCAGCTCTCCCTTCATTTTTTTTTTTTTAAATTGCCCCTGCCAGATAGTCTCTCTTGATACCACAAATCCTTTGTTAGATAACAGAATATGAGCATAATGATTTATCATCATGTACACAGAAAACCACTTCATAAATCGTTCTTCCTAGCCACACTTGTGTAAAATTCCTTATTTTCACTGGGGTAGCCTAAAAGGTGCAAACAGTAAGTGGAACAGTTCTGGATTTACCTCAAAAGTGCCTGTTTGTAGTATCACAATTTTGTAACATTTGAACTAAGTGGGGAATCATGACAGAAAAAATGAAATACTTGCATTTAGTGAGTTCTTTGATGAGAAATAAGTCTTTTCTTGTCACAGGTCAACGGCCACACGGCATCAGTACAGCTTTCTGTATTTCTGGCGGTTGTTTTTCTCAATGACTTTTGATGGTGAACATCTACGGTAATGGCTTTTTGCACAGGCCAGCATGGCCCTGGGGCGCACGTTTTGCCCCACTGGAGAGTTGTGCCTTACTCTCCCACGCTATGGAAGTGACGCCACACGAGTGATGCCGAACATTGCGCTTGCCTCGGTAGCAGTTCGGTTATCGCCGGTCATTCAGTGTATTTTAACTAGCCGTAATAAACGGCTGCTGGCGGGCTGCTGACGCATAAACCAGATGTTTAGAACAATAGAGCTGAAACAGGACAAACACCGTTTTGATGCTGACTTGTAGGCGATGGTCTAACACGTTGCTGTTCTGTATTTTGTCTTATTTATCAGGATATATTACCAGGATCTCATTTTATACAAGGGCATGAAGACGCTACATATGGAAGCAACTCCAGAGCACAATTTGATGACTGTAATTGTCCAGATCTTACAGCCCTGCAGAGGAACAGTGATGACAGCTTCACGGTAGCTATTTATTACATTAGAAGCCAGCTACCACTCTCATTCCATGTATTTTTTAGTGTCCCAAAACTGCTCTGCTTTTGCTATTTTCTGCATAGTTTTATCACTGACTGTGCCATATTTTGAGATAGCAAAATTTGTCTATAGGTCCTATTCCTGCATTTTAAATCTGTAAGATTTTTCAAGGCTCTTTTCACCTGGGAGAATCTGAAACAAGACCTAACTTTCGTATGCCAAACTCAGACCAAGCCACCGGGCCACGCAGGTACCAGTCCTTGCACAGCTGCCTAGTCTGTGTGCAGCAATGAATTTGATCAAATTTGATTGTCACCTGGCATAATGGAATAAGCCAAAAATATTGGCCAACTTTTCTGGGCACTCATGTTTGTACCGACGTTTACAAAAGCCTCTACTTCTATTGATAACCAAGGTTTTATTTGACACAGCAAAGCTCACAAGTCAGACCGAGAGCCAAACTGACTTTCTGGAGGACTCTTTACAAGCAGCCTCACTAACAAATGAACAAGGTGACTTTTTCTTCCGGCAAAGGTTTTCCTTCAGTGGAAAGTTACAAGATTCATGGGTGGCGGAAAAACACATGATGTATAAATAGTGTAAGTCCGACAAAACAAACATTGTTCCTAATGCTGTAAGAATTCTACTTGGAATTGTATACATACAACATACACAAAGTTATGAGTTTGACTGCACATAAATACATATTTAGAAGGCTGCTACAAACTCTAGTCTATATAACAGGCTCCCCACGAAAAAAAATGTCCTTATTCAGTCTTTCTGCTGTGGAACGCACTGGAATTTTATGGGTCTGGTACAAAGCCTGCTGGAAGTCAACCCGTTGACTTCATATTGCTTTGAATTAAACTCATCTTGACCTAAAGCACCGATTTTTTACTGTGGGTTGGCCCCTGGAAATACATGTTATTTTATCCACTAACCACAAAGAAATTAATTCCCAGTTACATATAAAATTCCATCTCCCTTGCCTGATTTTTCCATTTGCTGGTACATTTCTGCCATTGTGTTAGAGACAATGCATGGCACCGAGCAGAGGGCATCTGTTACATAAAGACAGAAACCTCCACAAGAGCAAATGGAAGTCCAGATCTCAGACCTTTTTGCCTCTGAAAGGCTGAGCCTTTTGTGAGTAATCTACTCGCCCGAGGGTAGTTTTTGGGCTGAGGTGCCTGGAGGCTTCACTTGAGAAGAGGAGATCATACCCTAGGCTATCCCTAGATGATGCCTGAACAGTGTCGTTGTAATGAAGAAGCGAGAACAGGCGTTGATAACGGTGTCTGAGTATTTTACAGGAAACTGGACACATTTTTTCAGCTTTAATATAAACCTATACATCAATTTTCACTCTGTATTTCTTTGAACATAATCCTGAAGCATCACTTTCCGGTACTCAAGGACAAGACCACAAAGTATTCTGGTGATAGCAGAAAGTGCTTATCAAGATCTGCTACTATTTTTTAATGAGATTGCTCAGGATTAACGGAAAATACCTGGTGAAGTTGAACTATGTAGTATTTTCCTGAAATGTCAATAAACTAAGTAACACTCAGGCCACAGGATCTAACAGTTAATATGTTAAGGTAATCCAGCTGCACAACATCTCACAGACTCAGGTTTGGGCTTCATCCGACATAAATGAACATAGACCCACCATTCCAAGTGGGACAACACAATCACATTGACCTAGACCGGATGCCAACTTAGTTCCACAACACCACTAAAACACGGGCTTGTGTGGCAATATTTTAGTGCACAACACTAACATATAAATTGTTTTCCTCGTTGTTCCTCATAAAAATTTAGTTCTACCTACTGTAACAACCTTACCAAGCATGCTGTATTATTCAGGAGTTCCCATGCACACACATTTGCAGAAAAATGAATTCTATGTAAAATGAACTTACTCACTGACAAATACGTCAACATTATTTTTGTAGTTCAAGCTATCTAAATTGTTCTTTATGATGTCAGACCAAGATCTTAGCAGATTCACGTATATAGCAGCTTGGAGAGATCTGTTTAGACAGATCTAGCTACTTCCCTCCATTTGTCTTCTCACGCCGTAGAACCTTTTTCCTCCAGACTATGCTTTATTTCCTGCCATCTCCAAACACTGGAGTGCCATATAACAGTGTTTTGTAGGTTAGAGCTTGCTAGATATAGCACAAAGATTCAAGACCCAAGGAGCAGGGAACCACAAAACGAGCACAAAGCATTAAATGACAATGCCAAAGTGTAGGAGGGCAGAAAGAACAGTGAGCTGACAAGACACAAGGAGGGGAGAAATATTCCAGAGGGAGATGTTTTAATTATACTGAGGAGAGCACAACTGGTGGCGAGTCCATCCTATGAATGATCTCAGCCTTCACCCAGCTTTTCTCTCCCACTTCTTTCTGGGCAGCACTTTGGGCATCATTCTCAAAGCCACGTTGTCTCTAGCGACTTCTTCGTAAGTCGCCACTACATGATCTTCTCAGATGCAATACACAGGACAGAAAAGTCTCCATAATAGTACCTAGTTATGATGGTAAACCCTTTGACTGATTCCTGATTGACTAATCATTCTGTATAGCTGCAAAGACTTTTAAGTCATCTGGTCTAATTCTCATTTGGGTGAATATGAAAACACTAATTTTTTTCCTGAAGTGCTCTTTGGAGCACAAAACAATTAAAACAGATTTTTTAAAAGCTACACGTTGCACTGACACTCACGGATGGCAAGTATTTTTGAATGTTTAAAGAAACGTAGCTTGTAGATAAAACAAACTGATCGAAAATTAAGTTCTGGCCACAGAAAGTACCACACTTCATTTTTGCTGCTGCTTTTGAATAAGCACCAAAGTGCAGCTCTCTGGAGACGTGTACTCAATATGTGCTCAGAATCAATCTTTAGTACATTGCAGTGATGGACCGGACTGGAGCAGCTACAGTCTATTGTGTCAACCTGTATTTTGGGCAGGCTTTAATCTGAAGAGCCACTCGAGTGTTGTGTAACTATGTGCATTAAACTCATTACATTTTTGATAAAGTATAGTAACTCCCTATTCACCCCTGCCAATTTTCAAAACTGTGACTTGACGATTTAATTTTTTTTTGAATAGCAAAGGATGCACAGCCTGCATCACAAACTGACAATATTCAAGATCACTGTATAGAATAAAGCAATTTTAAGTGACAACTGTCCTCTGAAAAGCCTCTGTAGCCTGAAAACACTGTGTGTGTCACCGTTACTTCATTTATCCCTTGTGTATCTACTTAAAAAAATAAATAACATAGGGAAAGTGGGGTGGTTTTTATATTTAACTAAACCAATTCATTATGCATTTGTACTTTAAAAGGTCAAACAGTTGCAAATATTGACAAATAAGGAGTAACGGAGAGAGAACGATCGACTTCTGTTGAGAGAGAGAAACAGAACATCGGTGACCTGACCCCATCTTCACATTGGCTTTCCAAGGCAGCAACTGATGTCTACTTACTCTTTGGCTCCCGAACGTATGACTGCTTTTTCCTGTGATTCTACCCTCTGCACAAGTCCTCAAGGAAGAGCAATGAAGTTAAGAAACCTCTGCAAGCAAAATGAAGGATGTGGTTATTTGCCAATCCTGACAAAAACACCTCTTCTTTCCCACTTCCCCGGAGTCATCACGCTGTTCACAGAATTTACTTTCCTTCTATGTGGTCCTTTGCCCCAGGAATACAAAGAGATCAGGCTCTTTATGAATACCCATACCCACTGTGACTGCAGTTGATAGTCTTCAACCTTTATTGACTGCTAAAAGCAAGGCTAGGGAGGGGCCACTGCAGCTATCATTCAATCCCCTGTCACCGAAATAAAAATCTACTAGCAGAAATTCCATTTAGCAGGGATAAAAGATAGATAGGAGAAGCTATATTAGCAACACCATTCAACTGCAGCTCTGGGTTTTCTCTTTCTCTGAATTCTAACCCTAGGCTGAACTGTAGACAGGGCATCTGGTACCTCCCCAGAGAAACGCAACAATCTCCCCTGAAGAACTTAAAGTCAGCTTTGACCTGGAGGAACTAGACCTGGAACTGGGCTCTGAGGGCGCCTATCTCCTCAGTGAAGCTCTCAGCTTTCTCCCAAAACTAGTCCTGAATGAAAAACCTGCTAGGAATAAGCAACCTAATGTATTTGTCTGAGCAAATTATGTACCCTTTGAATAAAGCACATACCTGAACATCACCAGTATTACCCAGAAAAGCTAAAGATGCATGGAAAAATAACTTAAGAAAAGCTTTAGTCCACTTGAGTCAAAGGTGGGGAAAGACCATATTTGATCAAAATATCATAAAGGAGATAAAAACAATCACAAAGCAGGTAATTTCAAGGACACGGATAGGCCTAGGAGGGAAAAGACAACATTACCAGCTGCTGATTTTCAATGTTTTCTCTCTTTTGCTGGGTATCTCAGAGGAAGCAGGGCATGAGGCAGCCACTTTGCAATATAACTGTCAAGTATAAAAAGAACTAAGACATCAGCACACTTTACACACACAGCAATGATTACAAAAATGACATAGGAATAATACTTGTGATGTGCAAAAATCTAAAGTGTAAACATGTATGAGAGTGTTGAACCTCCGGGTGACAAGATGATTTACCAATAGACAGAAATGTATATGACAAATAGATACATATGCATTATAAAGATAATAGATACAGCTAGATCATGCTCAGAAAAAGCCAAGATGGTTACAGAGATTTTAAACAGCTACAAGTTACTGATACCCCTTCAGAGAGTGGATAAGCTGAGCCACGTGATGAATTTCTTCACCACTTAAGTAAAGCTAAATAAGGGAGCCCTACCATATGGATATCCTATGTCTTGGCTGACTGTTCTTTCTCTCTCCTGAATGGTCCCTGGCAAAGACTCAAGCTAAGCGTCTAGAAGTAGGGTTCAGCGTGTAACATCTCTCTGTAGCACTGGCATGGGAGTTTGGAAAAGAATGAAAGGATGATGAGTCAATTGTCCAAGAAATTTGCCACTTTTAGAAGCAGTACGGCTTGTCCCGAGCTGGGTTATCAAAATGATGTGGCCTGAGACCTGCGTGAGCCTCCCTATGGTCCTGGAGACTATAAGAACTGGAAAGAAGACATAAAACAATGCCAGGGCCTAAGACAGGGTGAAAGCATTTGGCGGCAAGCCTGGACTTGCCTTCTCCCTGGAGAAGATCTGTTGGCACTTGTACTGGAAAGTGATGAACAAAAGTTTCTGCTTGTGCAGCATTTCCAGGGCAGAGGGATTGAGAAACCATTCTGCAGAAAGGACTTGCTATGGGGTGTGCTTTGGAGATCCAGAAAGGATGGCATTTGAGATTTGATGTGAAATTGAATATATTCAAGTCCACAGACAAATCACATTCTGGCACCAAAGTGACAACCTTGTTCCTTCCGTATCTACTCACTGCTGTAGTATGGAAGTGAAAGCACCTACAGCCTGTGATCCTAAGGACCTACAGGGAGATCGTGTCAGGGGAACGCTGCTGGCCCCTGGGAGAACTTACAGCGAGCTTTCTGTTGCAAGATGACAGCAATTAACAAACTTAAAGTTCCCAACTTCCAATTAAGATATCTGTTATGACAGTCGTAGCTGGCAGAAAAGATGTATTATTTTATTTCAAGGACATTGTATTAAAAAGGATAGGATCTCTGGTGGAATCCCAGATGGCCCTCCCATAAGTAATTGCACAAATTTCTGCTCCTGATGGAGCTGTAGATGATGTAGTTTGACCACTCTTCAATCCAGGACCTGAGGTGCACTGGTCAACACTGTTCTTGGATGTCAGTCTCCCCTCTCAGCTAGAACTGTGCAAGAGCAGGGAAACTTCACCAGTCTGAACTGTCAGCCTGTTCAAAGGCATATGGATTGTGTCAGGATGAGAATTATTGCGAGGTGTTTTCGGCAAGTTAATTTATCACACAGAGACACATACTTGTGTTCACACCTTGTGCGAGGCAGCTGGAAACTGGCTTTCCAGAAGTCTCTGCATTGCTCCAACTGTTCTCCTATGTGCTCGTGATGCTTCAAAACATGCTCTGTTCCTCAAAAGTCAAAAGATTCTCAAAAGAAAATAGATTAAGTAAATATGAAGACTTGAAAATGAGTCTGGCCAAATCCTGTCTCTTCAACTTCTTTGGAAACTGATTCGTTACTACCCATCAATTTGGTACCAGTACCCTGGTAAGGCTGGTACTTAGCAAAAAAATGCTTTTCACTCTCTTGTCAGTGTCTCTTTGAGACTGTATTCAGTTCCCTTTCCCTCTGGGATCTTGTCCAAGTATTTTCTACTTCATTCAAATCCCAGTTTACCATTCAAATCCCAATTTACCATTCACTGTGGAAGACAAGTGCAAGAAGGAAGAGAGTCCTCTGCACTTTGTGAAGATTATGAAGAGACTAGAATATTGCTATGGGAGGATGAGTGTCTCCTGAGGTGCAGGATCTATGCCATACAGCCCCTATGAAGTTAGAACCATGCTTAGAGTGGTGCTCTGAACAGCTCTGGTATGGTGACATTCAGTCCAGAACATCTGCTAATGTGGGCATGGTGCTAAGCACTACTGGTATCCCCTGCTCTTGAAGGTACACACAATAAGGACACTCCCAGAGTCAAGGCTGCACTTTGAAGACTTACGTAAATATTTTAGACTCATCAGTCCTGGGGATGTTTCCTGCAATAGGAATGAAGAAATTGATTAAGCAATAGAAGAATCTTAAAACTAAAAGATGGCACAGGCAGGAATTCGTTTTGGAGAAATCTAAACTCCCGTGCATGCAGCATTAAAAAATAATAATAATAAAAAAAATGAGGGGAGCACGTGTAGACAAGTGTAGGAAGAAGAAATTGCCAGGCTCAGGCATCCCTGCTGTTCTCTTTCATTTTCTTCTGAGCAGAGGCAAATCTTGTCAACTCTTCGCACACTACAGGAGGAGAAAAAAAAAAAGAAACATAGTCAACCTCCTTCCCAATCCAGGTACTTTATGATGAACAGAATCACTGAGGATAACCCTGAGGTGGGATGGCCCTGGAGATGGACGATCTTTCCAAACAGTTGGTGGATGGTCATACAACCATTCGAACAGCTCAGTGATGAAAGGGCTGGGTGGAAAGCCTGATGCCTGCTCACCTGGAGAAGACAAACAAGGGCTGCTGATGTGTCTTACCTGTTACTTACTGATACTGGTAGTAGCCAGCCCAGCCCAGCCTGGCACTGGAGTGATAAAAGCCCTGGGGATCAACTGTCCCCTAGTTCTGGAAGTCCTACTGGCTCTTGGCTTTCACAGACCCATGAAACAAGATTCCTGGCCTTAGTTGAATGAAACTTCTGGTCTGGGCTCAACTGAACCTCTGGGCAATAAATACGTTAGAGGGTATTCCAAAAAACCCCAAACCCTGATCCAAACCTGAGAGAATATATAAGACGATCCAATAGGTGATGGTAGTATTAAGGAAAAGGGGGAAAAGCATCCCTTTATTGAAGGTAAATTGAGAATTTGTGGAGACAGGAGTCATAAGAAGCCAAACACTAGTTGAGCTCTGTCCTGGCTCACCATTCAGGAACATTCTGAATTTTCACTTACTTTTCTGAAAGACAAAAAAAAACAAATCCAAACAATAACACCTGGGTTTTGATGAAGAGTATGTTTATCTAGACCTTAATATAAAAAAGGGAATATATTTTGTTTGAACATTACAGACGTTGGCATCTGCTCAGCTGCTTATTAATTTTTAACCATAACTCTCTATATTGCCAGCTTGGCCCACTTTTGTTTGACTGATGCAATGGTGTTACCCTAGGGGTGAGCTTGCCCCACCGTGCTGTGCTGCCTGGTGGCCTTCGGTGGCCAAATCAGCTTCTTTCCATTTCCAACAAGGTGAGCAAAAGCCCTTTAAAGCTTAGGAGAGAAAACTTCCTGCCAAATAGTAAAATTTGTCCTTCTTTATTGCAGACAGTGCTTTTCTTAAGGAAAGCATGGTTTGCTGTCAGCTAACATGGGTTTCCAAAATTAGGTATGTTTCTGTTTTGAAATCTGTCAAACTACAAAGATCTCTCATCTTTAATTCTGGCTTGACACAGAGGGGCTATTTTTAGGTATGTTCACCACAAAACCTGACTTACATTTCTATCACTTCCACGTCTATCAAAATTCAAGCCAATATGCTGCATAAATTGCTGCAACTTTGGAACTGAAAAGCTTTACCTAATATGTTATAAATGGAACTGATAAGGCTCAAAGTATCATTTGGTGCCCATATGAAATATTCAACAAAAAGGTCAGAAATCCTATTTCCAGATGCAGAAACTTCATGGGTGGATTTCTGAAGATGGGGAATGTATTTTGGTTTTGTTTGAAAAAGGACACTGGGGACCAGCATAGGGTAAAGTTACATACAAGGGAACCACTAGAATTGTGCTGGCACTAATGGACTTGACCAGGGCAGCTGGCAGTCCTCATCCCACCATGCTAAAAGAAATAGACTAAGAACAAAAATATGTTATATAAAACAGGACTTTACCAGAAAGAAATGACAGGGCAGGAAAAAAAAAAGTACATATTGTTTGCAGGCTGATCCCAGTGAGACAAGGACTTCAGAAGAACAGAAAGCAGCTGTAAGTGCTTGACTGTTCTTAATGTGTAAATGCCTATAACAGCCAAGGGCTTCTTGGCTGAAAGAGAAAGGTGGGAGAGTTTAAGAATCATATCCTACAATTTTTCAAGAAGATTAAAAGTACTATTACAAATACCCCATTCGCATTTAACTGCTTCATCTTTTCTAAAGCCAAATCCATCGTTAATGCACTTACACTAGCAAAATTCATACCGAATCCTTGAAAAGAAGTCTTTCCTCTTATTACAGTCTTTTTAAAAAATATATATATATGTCTGTGGGCAGAAGGGATTTTTTTCTTACCTGACAAGAGTAAACACTTCTAGTTGAGGCAGCTGTAGGCACAATTAATTGCAGGAAGAAGTCTGTTTCACATGCTATCTATATAAATCACAGATTCACGTACATGTATCTTTAATAAGCGTACCTTAAAAGCACAGATAAAATAAGATCACCTCAATATTTCAAAAGTAAAATTATTAAAGGTTTGATTCTATTTCTGCCTAGACTGAGCTTTGCTGAGTGATGGGCGTCTCTTGACATCAAATACACGTGAAGCTAAAGGAAAAAATATCAGGAGAACAATAATATCATCTAAAAGAAATGGTTGCAGAGTAACGTCTGTGTATGTTTTCTTTTGCCACTCCATCAACGCTTCAAGCAAACCAAAAAGATTGTTTGAATTTTGGTTTTAATTTTTAAGTCTTTGTTTTTACTACTTCTCTTACTTTGTTTTTTTGGTTTTAATTAATTGATTTTACTGCTAGTTTACAGCAGGACAGTTTTCATATATGCCTATTGTATATCCAAAAGCAACTGAACTGCTAATAGTCAGGTATTTACAACATCACGTGCAGATGATATATAGCAACTGCTGACACCAGAAAATAACCTGAAGCATGAGAAAGATGAGTCCTGGTAAATGGAGGTTACTAAAGAGATTAATTTAAGAGCAGCAGTTTAAGTAATCTAATTCTATATCTCCTTTTCAAGACTTTTCACTAGGACAAGAACGAGACCTATTTCTTTTGCTTCTCATTCACATTTTCAGCGTTCTTCATAGACAAATATTTACTTACCTATCTTAATATGATTTCATTCTGAAAAGGCATTCATGTAACCATTCAAGGGAAGTCATTCCTCTGTATAAAAATAAAAGAAATGCTTCAATTCTGGGCAACCAGTTGATCTCCAAACCAGAACCACAGCTGTGCAAGGTGCTGGGCACTCAAATCTCACCGACTTCAGTGGGCAATGAAGGTGTCCAGCACCTTGCTGTTTCAACCACAGACTTTTTCGCTGCACAGTAAAGCACCTATCAATTACGTACATGACAGGTACTTCCTCCTACATTGGGGACAAACGAAAAGAGAAAAGTTTCTTCTGATAACGTGCAATACCACTTGCTTATCCGCTGTTTTTCACCTCTACGATACAGTAGCACCTCTGATGAACAGCAGTGCATTGATATTTAGTCATGAGCAATAATTTAGTTGCCTTGCTGCTGGAGTATATTATACACTCAAATACGCATATTTTGAGTAGGTGCTAGGAAAAAAAACCCTTCCTTTTTGCCTTCTTCAGTTTTGCATGCTAATTGTCACGCTCGTACAGCTGAGAGATTACATCAGGCGGCGTAGTGCTGGAACAGCTCTTCCATGCTGTTTTGCCAGTACACTTCAGTCCTGCCCTTCTGCATCCCTGTTATTCCAGCCTTTGCCCTCTCTTGAGCAGACGCTGCCAATTGCGCTAAATTGGGTAGTGGTTTTGGAAGTGAACAAATTGGGACTAGAAAAAGACCCCAAGCTCATTTTCAATTTTGTTCTGAGTGCCTATTTGAACTCAAGTAGTTAGGAAAGCAATAAATAGGCCAGGGCCATAGGGGAACAGCACTTGATGTACATTTGGGTCAGGGGCTACCACTAGGATTTCTTTAGAAATCCAGACGATATTATATTAAAAAAAATTCAACCCACAAAAAAGTTTTGTATGGAACATTTTGGCTAGTCACACACGCAATACTTACTTATACACTACAATAACAGCGTGATCAGCACTGCAAGATAGGTAAGAAGGATATTTAAAACAAAGTTTATTTTACCCAGTCACTTACACATAGTAAACTTGCCTCCCCAAATGTCTCAGCTTCCATTTTAAAATGAGTGTTCTACACTTTTACAAATGATTACTATGAAAAGACAGTAACTGACGGAGGCCTTATACTTTTAGCAAAATCTGTTTTTTAGTCTGTAATAAGTCAGTAATATGTTAATAACAAAATTTCAGTCTTTATCATTATTATATAGAACCTGAAACTACATTCCTCATTATATTATCCGAGTTTATTATAGTTCCATAATTAAGCAAAATAACAAATCTGTCCTTTTTTTGTTCTTCTGCCTTGTCCTTTAGGTAACTGACAAGGAACACATTCATGGAAGTTACGTTGGTTTTTAAACGGAGACTTTAATTATCATTTGGAGTTTGGTGGGCTATTTAGCTCAAGTTCAGTTTTAATTGTCTCATACGCAGGCTGTAAAGAATTTATGTTAGGATGGGCAAGGTTGAAGAAACTATTCTTGTGCTTAGACTGAGGGCGACCAGGTTTAGGTGCACACACAATCCCTGGCAGCAGGGCTCGCCGGGAAGCATTCAGCCCACGGGGTGGCAATTTAGTGGATTTGCTCCCACGGAAAGTTCCTCACCAAATTTTCATGAAAAATATTAAAAATATAACCTTAATAACTTCAGCCAAAATTCTTGGAGTATCAAGAACAAGACTGAGAATAATAAAATGTTGCTATCACAGGTATATCCAGGTTATCACATGGGACAACACATTACATGAACTGAAGGTACATTTTCTAGATGTGGGCTGAGGATACAAGTTTTCCTTGTATGTTAGCAGAGATATTAAAATCTCTTTATTTTAGAGGTGTGCACTTGCCTCTCGTTTCAGGACCTTTTAATGACAGTGCATAATTACTAGCATGTAACACACCTTTATGTTCATTACTGTCATGTCTTTTGAAACAACCAAGGGGATACTTTGGTATTCATACAAGTAGGTATGATTAATGTGAACAACAAGCGACTTATTTATCTTGACTCCTTTCATTCCTTCACAGTTGGACGCAGTTTATTATTGCTCACTTTGGAGTGAAAGAAAATGATAAAATAGGTCTTCTAATGGAATGAATCATCCAAAGAAATGACAGAAGGATACAAAAAACCCAAGAAACGTCCACCTTCGGTATTATGGAGAGAAGGTCCTTCTCCCTTTACCCTTCAGGGACACCCTGATATTTTTCGCTAACCCTAAATTTACTCCCAGGAAGAAAAGAAATCTCAAATTGTCTACGAAATTCGTAAAATTAGTAAAATCAGTGGCATGAAAACTAATCAGAGATGTTTATTCTCATCTTCTTTCAGATCCTGTTTGTATCACTTCAGCAGTCTGCTTGCAGCCCTTTCAATGATATAAAATATGCACATTGGGTTAGAAAGAAATCAGAAAAACAGTTCAGGAAACAAGGATGACAAAGCTTACAGCTACATTATTAAGCAAGGCCAGAAAGGTTGGTTTAAAAAAAAAAAAGTAATTTTTAACAGCAATGTGATACATGATACTAGGTGGACTGCATGATGGGTTGCCACCTTGGTACACGGGGAGAAAACTGGAGAAAGGTAGTAATAAGGGTACATAAGCAAAATGCTCCGTAGCCAGTTCACACCACTAAACTTAAATATCAGAGTAAATCTGATGAGCCTTGAAACAAACCTAAAAAGTCATCTGCCAAGGAACTGACTAAGCCTTTCTTTAAAAAGGGGACATAAAGTTAGAAGAACCTGTCAGTATCTCCATCAATATTATTGGTTGGCATTCAAAAAGTCAAAGGGGACCCTGAAAAAATGAAGACGTCTTGTCCATACAGTCCCAACTCCTGAGGCAAGTTGCCACTTTGGTTTTAGACCTGCATGCAACCCTTTTATCTAAATAGAAATAGTTTTCATTAAATGTAGAAAAGCACCAGGTTATAAAGTCCAAAGTATCTATTTACTGACGGGTTTCATTCATGCTTATTCCAGTGAAAAAAACCATCATAAAGTTGTGACTTTTTTTTTTTTTTTTAAGAAAAGCATCTAATCAGAAATATTTGACCGGGTCCTACATGAGTGGTAGAACACCGTGAATGGCTTTCTCTCCAGCGTTGTCCCTACGGGAGACCTCCAATGACTTTGTCAACACAACTGAGCGAATATGGAAAGCTGCTTCTACGTTTTTACCTTGGTAGCAGTACTGTAGTCTCTGAGGATGATGTACGTTGAACAGAAAGCTGAGCTCACCTTGTCAGACCCTTGCAACCCACAGTCAGAAGTGGCAGGGCTCTACTTGCGGCACAGTATGTGCGGGGGCACAGCATGTGCAGGGGCACAGCTTTTGGCGTCTCCCAGCTCGCAAGGCCTGCCAAAAATCTCCTCTTCTGCTTGATAATAAGGGCTCTGTGGTACGCAAACAAGCAAAAAAAAGAGTAACAGAGCAAATACAAGAAGTTTTGGCCTAGACGGACAGCCAGAATATCCCCCACCCTGTACAACGCAGGGATAGCAGAGAAATGGCACAAAAACTTACCAAGGTGGATAAGTCCTTCCTAGTGATGATCAGCGAGTGTCACGGCAGTGGAGAAACACCTGGAATGAGACGTGCTGTGCACTTCATGTCTAGTGAACGTAATAACAGATTTACAAAAAGGTAAAACTAAAATATCATATTTGCATGAAATATGGTTACTGGTTAAGCAGAAACAGTTTGGAAAACCACACCTTTGAACAATTAAGAGCACACAGGATGCACCGGTAAATATTAAACATTTTAAAGTAGCACTATCCAGTTGTAATAATAGCAAGACAAAAAATTTGGAGGAAAAAAGGAGAAATTAAGACTTTGCTAACTGCTACTAGTTGTTTTCTGTTTCTCTGCATATGAGCAGAACTCTTCATTTTCACTCTCATCTTTTTGTGTTTAGTTTAAATTTCGGTGTCGGCCAATTAAAAAAAATTGGATAAAATCTAATCACTGCTAATCTTTTCTGAATGTAAACACTTATTCGTTCAAAACTAACTTACCTGAAATCAGGTTATGCGACAGAAAGCACTAAAACTCATCTGTAAGTGTCCTGTTCTCAATGCAGTTCTTGTGTGACTGAGGCCATGTCAGGATTCAAATGAATTAAATTATTTCAGTTTAACGGATCATTGCACAGGCTACCTCCACGTAAAAATTGCATGACTGGTTACCCACGGCATCTCTCAGTGACTTAGACAGAATCAACCCTCATTTTTTCTGAAACAAACTGTTTGAAATGTTTTCTAGTACAGGCTATTATGTGGTCCTAAGCCAGCATAATATACGTGTATTTTGCACACTGAAAACCACTCTTCTGTCTCATTCCTGAAGGCAAATGTGTTTCCTCTTCCCTTCCTGCTTTTCACAAGGGAACCGGTCTTTTCAAAACATAAAAAAAACAACCAAACAAAAAAAAAAACTGGACCTGGAAAAAGGATATCACTTTCAGAGACATATTGGAAAGTTCTTAACACGAGTACTCTAATGACTTCTCTTAATTACTAGATCATGTGTCATCTTTTTGTTCTGTGTCTATGTACAGGTATAAGAACATGAAAAAGCTAATAAAACCCACCCAACCCCTATCTTTTTGGTTTGGAATTTGACAGGGGCTCCAGGACTGGAGGCACGGGAGGGATATATGCTGTGAAGGTAAACAAAGCAGCCTGAGCCATTTCCTTCTCGTGCAGTAGCACCGTTTAACCTGGCATTTTAAAAGATGATGCTCGCAAATACGGTTAAGTCATGTATTCAATTCTGCTCAACTACTGGTGTGAAATTTTAATCAAAAAACTAGAGAGCTCATTCAAAAAAGAAATTAGTGAAAAAACTTTGGTCGTCTCTCATCAGTGAAAACTGATTTAGTTATGCAAATTACTGCTATGAATATTAAACCACTGATGAAAGGTTTTTAATGAAGGGATCTTTTGTTTTGGAAATGCAAGGGTATATGCTTTAATTTCTTGCTAATTTACTGTTCTTTGATAATGTTCGCATTTTCCCCAAAGTGACTTCACTGATGGGTTTAATACTGTGAATAGAACTACAGGCCAACAATACTGGTTTTGACAAGCCTTCCCCTGTGTAACTATAGATCATGATTTGCAGCCCCTTATGCACAATTCTATTAGGGTGAATTTTGTCTACAGGGCTTTCCATGAAATGAATTCTCATTTTAATGTTAGCCTCCTGCAGTTTTTAATTTTTAATCTGTAATATGAAATTGCAAATTTTACAAACATCATTTGAAAAAGCCACTAGGACAGAACCGAATGCCAAAGTTTACATATTGCCTAATTAGACTGTTATGAGAAGCAGCTTATCAATGTCAAGCCAAAGATCATCAAAAAATCCAATTACTAATTTGAAAAACACATATATTTATAGGTTCATTTTGTTTAATTTGCATCCGATTAGCTTAATAATTGTTTAAAAATTGTATTAAGGTTAATAATTTTGGTTCAGTTAGAAACACACCTGGGCTGCCAAAGTGGTTTAGCAAATTAGTCAGCTACCCTACCTAAAATAAAACTCAATTGTAATCTTTTCCACCATAAAGCACAGAGAACTCGTTACTCAAATGACAAGACAATTTGAAATATGAAAAGGTATTAAATCGGCTTACTAGCTGTCTCTCTTTACAGCTGTATTACGGGTCAAACGCTAAGGAGGAAGGACTCAGTCCACGTGGGCTCTCCCAAACCTTTCTAGAGGATGCACCTCATTTTACAACACAGTATGTTGTATCTTGTAAGGGACAGCCAAGATCTGCTTTGCTATCCTAACACAGCGCAGGAGGATTTGGCCTTTTAAAACTTGGCATTAAACAAGGAACAACAGCATGCAGTATAAAGGGTTTTTTACTTTACAGTCAATTTAAGCGAAACTTCAAAAGTTTACATTTATAATTGTAGCAAGGAATAGGTCTGTGAAATAAGTCTTACAGTTGGACTCAATCTTAAAGGTCTTTTCTAACGTAAAAGATTCTATGAAAAATGGTACCCCATCCAACATCACTTAACAATTTTAACTCATGTGAAAGGTTCATCACTCTCCCATTCCTCCCTGATCTTGCGTTGGTGAGGTCGGTAGTGTCCTGAGAAAACACAGTAGCTTGCCAAGAGGGAACTGCTGAGTCCATGGACAATACCGATCCTACAGACCAGCACGATACCCCTGTGGACCAAAACAAGCTGGGAGAGGTGGAGCGGGAAGGTGCTGTCCGTGTTTCATTGGGTGGCATGAACAGGCCTCTTCTCACTGCAGCAGGCGAGCAGCCTTTGCCCTGAAACTCAGAAGTCAAACTCAGTCTGTGACTTCCTTTATTAAAATGGGAGCGTGGTTGAGAAGGGCCATCTTTTGCCTGGGGATGCTAGTCTTTCCCTTTAGTTAATGGAAAGAAGTAGGCTTCTCTAGAGGGCGAATGAGAACAGAAACCCAGGCTTTAGTGCCCTGGAGGAACTGCTGTGTCTCTGCTGACTACACAGGGATCTTGGGAGGCAAGTCTCCGGATGATCAAATTAGTCTTTGTGCCTGCCTCATTCCCTAATTGGCATTAGGTATACCAACTAATGAACAATGTATAGCGTAACAAAGGAGGCACACACTGGAAAAGGAGAAGAATTAGCTGGTGCTAATTGGTGGTCTTCGCTTCGCTGACGGTAATCACACGTTTTAAGAGGAGGGCTACAAAGTAACACACACGCTCTAAAAGACACTACAGTGTATGTGTATGTATACACATATATATGATGGTTAGACAATTCTATCTTGGTAAATCGGCAGACTTGAACTTCAACAGATAAAAGTTGATGGTTTTTCACCCAGTCCAACTACCAGTTTAGATTTCTGGAAGTCTCAGTTTTAGTTTTAAACTTACTTGCAGGCTTTGACTGAAAACATGCTCTCGGTGGGTTCAATTAAAATGAATTTGGCCCTTAACTTGTCTTATGTATGATTTCTGACAAAATGATCTGGTTGACCCTCCTAGAGGGTTTTCTCATTTTCCATTATTTAGAAATAGGTCATTCAGAGATTTATGAACACATGCAAAAATATTAATTACAAAGTTCAGGCAACGCAGTTTTGGTTAGCTTGTGGAACATCCTCTCTCTCAAAGAAAAGCAAGGATTTACAAGTGTGCTTTGCTTCAGAGAGTTACATGTTAAATGCTCTTAGGTAGTTAAGAGCAGCAGTCTCCAAACATAACTTACAGCTCTAATTAGTTGATTTTTAGGAAAATTTGTTTGACCTTCTTAAGGACAATGAAACCTGCATCTTTTCCTGCTATTCATAAACACTGCATTTTAAAATACTTCTAGAGTTGCAAAACTATGTACATTAAAGATGTAGATGCAGCTCCCTCTGAAACTAACAGAAAAGAAAATCACGAGCTCATTTCTATGCCTTACAGGCGCCATTTAGATTTCCTTATATTCTTTCAATACTTCTACAGCAGCCTGCAAAAGGCTCTTGATTGCACAACATCCCAATTTCCATTCCACCATGCTAGCACTTCTAAAACTATAGCTTTTCCTAGAAAATGTGACCCTCTCACTGAAGGAAAAAATACTAAGAAAATGAAATATAAAAGCTAAATATTAAAAATAAATTGTTTTATTAGAAATAACTGTGTATTTAGAAATACTTTTCAGATGGCTGCAAATCTGTGCAGTCCTTTTATCTCCTATCATCAATGGCAAAAAAAGTGGTACATTTCTGGAAATCACATACAAGTTTTTTGTTTTATGAAAGTTTCTTTATCGCACCTTTATTGTTAAGAAGTTTCTCTTGCAGTGGAAAAACTTATGGGTGCGTACATTGAAACAACAACAATCCAACAAAATATGGTGTCTGTTCAAGCATTCAAACTTGACTAAACTTCTCTTTCAGAGTATTGCTGTTCAGTGAGCCCAGATCTCTCCTAATGCTTGGACATTTGTGTTGAAGGGTTTGTAGCAGCAGCATATTTTAAACCACTGTTCTGAAGTCAAAATGTGGGGTTTTTTTATTCCTAAATGAACACTTAAGAGTGAGATTTCCCTCACAGTTTTTGTTTTAAATATCCATACATCTTAAGGAGGTAAAACAAGCCGCAAGGTGTTTTCTGCCAAGATTTTTGTTTTGATTACTTATCTTAGTATCATAAAATAGCTTTAAAATGTAGTAATTTTATTCACATGATTCTAACAGTAGCATTAAAAGTAGTGTCAAAAACGCTGACTTCTTGCTTATGTTTCTTCCTTAACATACATAGACATAGGAATATTTGTCCCAAAGTGCTTAGATTTCTTCTGGCTTTGGCTAAAATATTTCCATACAATCTAGAGTGGCCTGGACAAGGTGATCTGAATTATGACGCTCAAAATCAGATGTGACTGGATATTGAAGTACTTTTTTCCCCTCCCTGTGTTTGTACGGTGTGCCTACTCTTAATTCTGAACTCTGACGGTAGGTCTCTGAGTTCATAAGACATCTAGCAGGGAATATAATTTTCAATTTACTTTCTACACTCTTAAATAGTAAAATTTCTTTTTTTTTTAAGTATAAAATACATAGTGTATGACTTCTGAAACAACACAAAACATCACGTAACACAGATCACAGTTTTTAAATGAGGATATGGCCACCTCTTCCCAAGCAGCCAGCACAGAGAGCCCACACACGAGAACGATAACCATCCCAGCCCAAACTAGGTAAGTACCTTGCTTCCCAGAGGATCATCACAGTTTTTACTGGGTTCTTTCCCCAGCCGATGAAATCTGCGGTGGTGCAAACCGTGTGCCAACTCTAATGAGGTTTCCCTAACCCGCATGCTTACGCTTGGAAGACACATAATGAACTGTACTTTGTAATAGCTTATGATTGCGCTTGCAACAGGTTTAAAATTCTTCTGTTAAAACTGGTTAGATATTGAAACACTTCGCATCCATTTCTTGTTAAAACTGGTACTTCACAGTTAAAGACAGTAGCAGGTTTTACTCATTACTACTTCTGCCATCTATCTTGTAGAAGCTGGGGCTACCAAACATCAGATTTGGACTAAAAGGGTATATTTTAGCGACACACTATCTTGCATTCTACTGGAATTTAAAAATTTCTTCTGGAAAAAAGCTATACTACATTAATATGGAGAACTTGCTTAAATTCACTGAAAAAAAATCAAGTTTATAATACTGAAGATCAGACCACTAATTTTTCTTGAGTTTTCCAATACACTGATGTTTTCCCAATTTTTGGTGTTAAAGAAAATAGCAGTAGATATTATCATACAGATGACTTAGTGAGGAAAAGTAACGATGACTGTGTTAGTCACAGACCGACAGGTACTAAAATACCTGCTAGGCATAGGTACTCATGTGAACCATGAAAACATATTGGTATCTGCAGTGAGTACCATAAAAAGCTAGCAGATGACGCAATACACCTGACAGTTAAAATTCTAGTTGGGCTTTCGTTACCTTTTTTACTACTATAAAAGGGGAAGTTACTTCATGAGTTGTTCCTCAAGTTTACTACCTCCACAAATTTAAGCCTTTGAAGTGCATGCATCTCTAGTCACAAGCCTGAGAATATTCACTTATTATGCTTTTTGGCGTTGCACGTAACCTCACATGCAATTTTTAAGAAGGGTGCAAGCCTCACCTGCCTCTTTTTTTTTTTGCAACCTCCTCTGAGTACCAGCCATAAATTATATTCTAAAGAAACAGGAAAGAAAGCTGAAGTGGGAATCTATGGAGACAACATCCTCAAAGGTCATCAATTACCTGATATCTTTTAATCGTTGAGAATTGCCTCCATCAGATCTCAGCCTTTGGGAAATTATCAAACCTGATAGTGTTTACAACTTGGCATCAAGGTTAACAACTATCAAAATAGCGTTGCACCTTAGTGTCAAGTCAGGAGAGGAATGCTGCGGAAAGATAAAAATTAAAAGGTGGAAAATTCAAACCAATGCAAGTTTTCTTTCCACACCTCATGTAATTAAGCAGCTGATCTTGCTGTCAAGAAACCCTTTCAAGCCAAGAACTTACAGTACTCTGAAAGGATATTGGATATGAAAGACAATGTCAAGAGCAGACAGAATCGTGGCATCAATTAAAATGCAGGTTTGAAATATTAAAATCCAGTTTTGTTGTCAGGAATTTTAAGGCCTCCATGACAATCAAGTTGCTTTTTCAACTTTAGTTATGTAATGGAAGTAGAAAGTCCATATATTTTTAATAAGCATAGAGATTAAATATGGAGTATACACATAGGTTCCCATAGTGAACTAATGTAGTACAATGGCAAGCAACAGCACAGTACTGAAAATGCCATCGAAAGGCTCTTCATACTAATACTCCTAGAAAAATAGGATAACATCTCCTGCTTAAATAATAAATACCCTGGAGGTATTTAAAAGACGTGTATTGTGGCACTCAGGGACATGGCTTAGCGGCGGACTTGGCAGTGTTAGGTTTACAGTTGGACTCGATGGTCTTAAAGGTCTTTTCCAACCTAAATGATTCTATGATTTTATGAGTCTAAATATCATCAACAGTTAGCTCTCCTTATTGAAAACAAGGTTTAAAATATTTATTTCTTCTTTACTACTGATTCAAGATCACTTAACAAATTTGAATGCTGGGTTGACTAAAAGCCCAGCCTTAGAAGATAATAGCTTTGTGACCACATTTAATAAGGTGTGATCACACACTTAAACACAAAACCAGAGAAGAAACAGTCTGTCTGTAGATTCACTATCTTATGATATCCATGTAACATTTTATTTAAAAGTAATACAAAGGGTATTCTATTTCATTTTTAAGGGTATATATTATACCATTCCTGAAAAATTTCTTGATCTTATATTAACATACTTGCCAGTATTTCTGGAATATTATTATTTCTTTTGGACAGAAAAAAATGCATTTGGTTTAGTCTTTCATTATGTAATATCAAATATATCAAACTGAAAAAACCCATCCTGTGCACTATTTGGCACCACTTAATTTCTTACGCTCTTCCTTTTTCCCCCTCTTTGGTCTAAAGCAAAGAAGCTGCTGATGAAAAGGCTGGTGGTTATGATTTGGGGGTTTTTTTTATGTTATCTGACCATGGATGTTCACCACCACTCTTCACCACCATTACTCACTATTTAGTCTCTATTGACTTTTTGCATGTATAATCATATTTTAAATAGATTTGTAGATATAAAAATATATAGATATATATACATCAAAATGTGTAAATGTAAACATAGCCATGGATACCTCTAAGCACATTTTCATGCATCCCTGAAACCCAAAGTCATTAGATATTAAAAGTCAAATTTTTTTATTATCGCCAATCAAAAGCTTTCTAGGACCAGGGCATTAAAAGCAGTGAGGTATATATAGAAAATTAATTACATTCTTTCAAAATTCACAATCAGAACGTCCTAGTTAGGTGGATAAGTAAAGCACTACCTAGGACAGCAACACTTTACTGCAGAAAAACACATTATGGCAACATCTGCCTGACACTCCAGATCTTAAGAACTGCAAAAACTCTTCCAACACTAGAGGTCAGCTGTTTATCCATCTTTAGTTTTCAGCTTATGCCCCTTAAAAACAATACAAATCTTTCTTGAAACGAAAGACAAACTGTGTTCTTCCAACAGTACACTAAAAACTTAGTTGCACCTTTCCTGCAATTGTTTATGGGTCATACTTTGGGATAGAAAATGACACTGGAAACTCACATCCCAAAGGTAAATAAATTGAGGTAGTTGAGTTACAAATATCTCCTCACAGGATATTTAACAATTTATATCAAGTATGAGCATTATAGCTTCTTTGAACTCTTTTAACATAGTTTATACTTTAACTTTTACTGTATTTCAATTCTGTGTCCAGAAGTTCTGCATAGGGACCCTTGTTTTTCCCTAGAATATTTACTTATTATAAGACTTAGAATTTCTAACAGCCCATTTTTTAGAAGATATTTTGGCATAGTAAAACAATTGTGATTTGCATTCTTTAAGGACTGCACCACCTATTTGGGGTTCATTTTCTGATTCCCAAAGAGTTTCATTAGAAAAGAAAAAGTCACAAGTGCTTTACCTGATTTCTGTATCTGCCCAGCTGATTTCATCTTTCACCAGGACAATCAAAAGAAGGTCTTCCAGAAAAAGCAAAAACCCTACCAGAAACAAATTTAAAAGAGAAAGAGTGAAACAGAAGTCTGATAGTTCAGGAACTATTTTGTCACTTTTTGCAGCTCTACAGGGGTTTTTTAAACTAGGCATTCAGTCTCCTGCAGAGGCAAAACTATCTGGCCATTAGCAGCATTTATAACATACAGAGGGTATATATATTTTGGAAATATCAACAGTTTCCTGAAAAGGAACTGAGTATAGGTGTAAATTCAAGAGACAACAAATGACACATGGCATGGGATGACAAGCACACACATTCTCACCCATGTATTTGCCAGTAAAGTGTTTGAGGTAAGACTAACTTAATCTGAGACACTTATCTATACCCGAGAACAAATGGCAAGGTAATTTTTGTGTGCTTTCTTACAGAAAATAATTCTAAGTTCTGTATTTTCCCTTGTTACAAACTGAACGTGAGGCTCATAAGGTGAAGGCCTTTCCTCTCCATCCACCTGAATTACTATGATGCTACAGCTAATATTTGTCATTGCAAGACGGTTCTCCAAAGCTGACATTTTCCACCACCAGCTCTGAACCTATCCCGTGCAAATTAGCAAAGCAATGCTGTGTTACCTCTTGGCATCCTTGAGCAGGTACTGGAGTGCTAGCAGCCAGGAGACGGGTACAGCAGTCTTGGTCCATGGTCACACCTTGGAATCTAATCCACAGATGTAATTTATCTAAATTTCTATTTAATATTGAGTATTGAGGGAACTTGACATGGGATTGTAAACGGTTATTTAACTATTTTCTCCTTAAGGTCACATACACATCAACTCAAAGCAATCCCCCAAGGAATTCTTAAGATTCTTAAACTCAACACTTAATCTAGATACCAGGTTCTAACACTTCTCCCACAGGTTTGTAGAGTGCTCCTATCTGACTTGAGAAATGCTGCTGGTCCCTGGACACTTCCAGGCAGAATTTGGCCAGAAAGCAACCTCTCCTCCCTCTGATACTGGCCTATTACTTAACTAACCATAAATAAATAATTAACATACTCTGAAGGAAATGTTCTCTACATACCAGCAAGGCAGAACCTGAACTTCTTTCCACACTGAAAGAAATATTTATATTGAATATATGACTTTGATAATCATACTTGACATACAAATAGGTAATAGAAATATTTTAAGGGATTTGAGGGTAACAGTGGGTTTGGGATGGATGAACAAATTATACTGCAGCGATCACACATCCTCCATTCAAAAACACCATTCTAATGATCTGTATCACCAACAAAGTGCACAGTATCTAATGATGACATCAAACATATTTAAATACCAATCATGCCAGAAGAGTTCACTATTTCCATTAAAAAGAACATGAATAAAATAGATACTGAGTACGTAGGAAAGTGAAGATGGTTGCTTTGATCATTCAAAATTCTGGCAATGGAAGTTGGAGAATGACAGGTAAGCACCAATCTTAAACTGCCTTTTCCTTAATCACCCAACTTCAGAAATACACTTTACTGCAGTGAAGCAGCTTTAACTTAATACTGACAGCATCCTTCAGAGATACAGAAGAAATACCCACAAAGGGCCAGAAAACCTACTGCCTTTGAGTTCTTCAGTAAGAGCATGACAACCTCTGCTTCCTGACTTCACGTTCCATTCTTTTCTTTATTTCATTCTAAGAAAGTAATCTGCCAAGATTAAAGATCAAAAGGATTGATGATGCAGAAAAGTTAGCAATGAACTTTTTCTAACATGTTTCCTTTTTTTGAATTTGTGTTGGCACACTACCAACGATGATGAAGCATCACTATAGAACACAGAGAGAGAAGGTAATTTGAAATTTTCTAGGGAAGAAATTTTCTAGAGGAAAGAGAAGACTTGTTTCTTTGGCTAACCCCTCAGTTAAAAGCTTTGGCTCAATTCTTCCTGGGAAGTTCAATAAAACTTTGGAGGTGCATCTGAGGTAGACTTGCAGTTTCAAATTTTTCAAGTGGAAATGTAGTTGCTAACGCAATACATCTTTATAGAATTTGAATCAACATGAATTCATGTAAAATATCAGTTCTCACTAAGTAAATCTACTTTGGAAATGTTCTGAATAGCGAGCAAAGCACTGGTCTGTATTTGCATAGTACTCTAACCACAAAAAACAGATTCGTACAATAAAATACTCCAGCCAGTTATCTTATTCTCCTGCTATTTTTCACAGTTTGCCGAGAACATTTCCACAACTGATATAACAACATCGGTTACTAAGAGACTTCCACAGATTAACATTTTTTCCTTTAGGGACTTGCCATCCTATCTTGTTCATCTCTTCATGAAACAGGTCTGGACTTCCACAGATGATCATAGGCTATGTCTGTTCCTAGCATTACAAAGAAATGACAAGTTAGTCTCACACCATGATCTAACTTAAGAGATCTCTCCTCTTTGCAGAAAAGCAAGGGGTACACTCCTTAAGGAGAGACACTACTGCCTGCCTTAGAGAAGATTGCAACTGGCATTCCTTATTAGTCTTTAGACCAAATCCACGTAACGGTGAGGTGGCCTGTGAAAGTAGGAACGAGAAAAGTAGACAATTCCTGAAAGACAGGTTTGGCTGGACGGGGAGAAGTGTCAGCCATGGAGGAGAATTCACAGTCATTTCATCTGATCTGGTCCCCTATTAGATTTCAGACTAGGACCAAACACAAAACATGACATATCAAACAGAGTCACTGGAGGAAAAAAGGACTCGGTGTCAGAAAAATATTTCTCAGTGTTTATCTGTATTTCTCAACCATGCCATATAGTTTGCATATGTGCTGATGCAGAAGAGACCATTTTCATTTTAGATGAGATGGTAGGACTTTGCTCTCCTCTGAGAATCTAGGGCTAAAATTTTAGGAATGCCATAATTGGGAAAGTTTAAAAAAAAAAACCAAAACCAAAACATATTGCACTTCTCATGTCATTTATATTGCCTGAGTCAATTTTTTTTTCCTTCCCCCTCACCCCCGTGTTAAATAGATGTGATTTACTCTAAAACACTGTTTCAGTTCCTTCTGAGAACGAAGTGCATAGACTGCTGATCTTCAAATCCTATTCAAAAAAAAAAATATTTTTCAGTTTACTAGTCAAATCAGACCTACAAAACACTTCCGTTTAAAATCCTCTTTAAAGCCTTTACTGTAGCATGTAGAGTCACTGGTTCTGTGACATGAGACAATAACAGATATTGTCTTAAATATATTCTGAAACAGGTAAGCCTCAAAAGAGTATGACACTCTTTCTATTAGTGTCAGTTAGGACCAGGTTGGTTTTTAGAGTAAGAGGACAAAACCAACAATCATTTTTGGGAGGGAATTTCTTGAACTGTCTAAATACGCCATTAGGACCTATTTTGTTAAGAGAGACATTATCTTCTCTAGTATCAGCTGTTATTTATGGACTTTTTTAGCTATTAATTAGGTATTTAAAGTCCATTTAGTTAGAGTGGGCATTAGCTGCTCAACAGAAAACAAACACAGAGTAGTTACTTTCTTGTGGATTGGAGCTCAAACTAATAAGCCTGAGTATCTGCATGCAGAGCAAGCTCAGACACCACATCACTGTGCTGTTAAGCACATGCACAGCGACAGGCTGGATTCTAGCACGGTTCATTAGCCCTAAACTCATCAGCAGACACGTGCTGACCGCAGCTGAATTGGTCAGATATGTATCGTCACAGCACTTACAGTCAGAAGTTTTAAGTCTGCAGGTTGGAGGATGAATGCAGAGAGCCAGCTCAGCTCTGAGCACCACCTAAAATCACTAAGAGGTACTGAATGGATCTGCAAGAGCCAGCTGTGACTAAGCAGGCTTCAGTGTCCAAACTACCTCATTTTTTCCATTACCTGAAATATCCCCAACTTCCATTACCCCAATAATGGGGAGTTCATTACCAGTTCCCTCTGAAGGGAAACATTAAATCCCATAGTTGTAGCTAATCAAAAGAAGTATAGCTATTTCTCATCTGTCTGTAAAGTTGACTGCCAAAGCAGGCTTAGACAAAAATACAGTTGAGACTGCACATACTCTGACATTGCTGTGAAGTATCTATTACGTTGGAAAGTTTCTGGTCTTTATCTTCCTGTGCACTAGATGTATGTCCATGAGCAGGTCTATGCACAATGTCTTTTTTTGCATATCCTATAAGGCTACTCAGCAAATACACTGGTCTACTCATCTCGCCGACTATCTGTTCGCTCTGCACAATTCTGCACAAAAAGGCCAATGCACCCTTACATCCTGTTTGCAGCGAAGAGTTCAAGAATGGCATGTAAGTTGCAAAGCTATCTCAGGTACTCTCTGTGCTTTAACCCATCGTCCCAGAGCTGCCCAGGCATCTGCTTCTAATCACAGCTAGTTTTTCACACCGAATGTACAAGAGATACCTTGATATTCAGAATTACACGCAGTAGTTCACCAGCCCAGGTTGCCAACATGCCATGGTTTATCACTGTAGCAGCGGGGCTGAAATGAAAAACAATGCAATTACTTCATGGCAGTGGTGGAAACTCCCCTAGCATTCTTCCTCTGCCAGCATACCTCGATGTACCTGCACAGAGCTCGGTTCTCCTTTGGTATGAAGGATGCTTCACCACTGAATGCTTTCTATCTAAATTAGAGAAGATGGTGTGATCCATTATAATTTTAAGAAACAGTTGCATGTTATGCAATTACAAATGGAACGTTTTCTCAAACAGCAATAGCCTTCAGCACTGTTTTCTGTTGTTCTGAAAAAACAGTCTTGGCCTCTGCATTAAGACTTTGATTTATCATTAGGCCAGAAGTCACTGCCTTGAATAACTACAGAATGGCATTAAAGACTGAAAAGATAAGAGAAGTACAGCCACTTATAGGCACTTGCTTCTCTTATATAACTATGAGAATAGAGGAGAAAATTTACAGATGTGAGCTCAAAAATCAGCAAAGCCTGTGGCGCTCACCTGGAAGAAGGGTACTTATATCAAAAAGCCTCAAGAGGCTAAAGCATCACTGTATTTCCTCTTTATAGCCACATTTCAGAGTGAAGGCTACCGAGCCAAAATAAGGAGAGCTTGCTGTATTTATGCAATCGGGACAGGCAGTTGGAAAAACTCCTTATGGCTCAGTGAAATGTAAATGTGAAAGCTGTACAGCAGTTGAGCAGAAACGCCAAGTTCTGAGCAGAAACCTTCATTCAGATGGCTCAAATAGAGAACAGGATACCACAAGTGCATAAATGATTTTTTGAGGAGTTCAACGCCAAGGAAAATGAGAGGACTCCAAACAGAAATACCCTCTGCAACATAAGATACATAGATTAATACAACGGCACATGCATAGCAGAGCACAGCAGCGCTCTCCAACCCTTCTACCTTGATATCATGTTCAGCATTTCATTTTCTCTGCACGTTGTCATTTATTACTGTGCATCGCTAATTCCTCCCTTTGTTCTCTGCCAAGATCTAGTCATCTTCCACAAAAAGTGCAGCTGGTAGACAACAATGACCCTCTTTTCCATTAGAATGTCAGATGCTAGGAAAAACAGGGTAAGAAATGATAGAACATCAATGCTAACAATAAAAATCTTCCTTTTAGCACAACTTTGAAATAATAGCTTAGCTTAGGGATTTAAACCTACAGCAGTGCCTGCAACACTTAGGTGCTGCAGGTTTTTTTAACCTCGTGATGTGCACCATAGTGGTAATGGGGCTCTGCCCAAGCGATCCCCTCCCTATACATTAACTTCAAGGGGTTACAAGTGCTGAGTTACTTTGTCGGGTTCCCCTTCTGTGAATCAACTGATGGTTATAGTCTCTGGGCGTCTCTGGAAACAACGGGGGATACTTCTAGGAAGCAGCCAGCATGGGCTGATAAATAGGTTCATGAAGGTGGAGTTTTGGAGTCTGTCTTGCAGTTAGACAGACTTGGAGCCATGAACCAAGCATGAAGAGAAAAAGACCACTCTTGTAGGGTCAGAAGAAACTGGAGAAGTTGCTCAGCCTGCTAGGACTTAATACAAATATAGATGCAATAAAACAGGTATGATTCTGAAAAGCTCTTGAGAGCAACAGTCCAGACCTACTGCCTCACTTGTTGCTGTGACAAGATGCACGAAGCTACATGACCTGAAAATTAGGAAGATTGCAAATCTTGCACCACAAACCAATTAAACATTTTTGGTAAAGACATTCCTCACATCCAGAAGGCTGAAATCAAAGCTGGAGAAAAGACTTCTCAATCCTAGAGCAATAACTGTCACCAGGTACTAACTAATCACAAAAAAGGCTTGGCAGGTTGCTACTACTTCAAGAGGACCAGACCACCCACTGGTCCGGGTCAGTGGAAAGCACATAACTACGGTAGAGCAAACACATGCAGGAAGCAAGAGCTAATTTGAAAATACGACTAGACCTACAGTGTCTTACGCTTAAAATCTACATGCTAGAATTGAAGTATAGAAAAAAATAAATGCATTGTAACAGGACAAAACGCCCAAAGCATTTAAAAAACTATGGCTATGGACACAGCACATTCAACATATATAAAAACCCCACCTAAATTAAAGAAAAAAAATCTTAATATTGCACCTAAGCTCTGAACTTCTGGACAGCATCCAATGCATTCGTTACTTGATGTGACTACTTTGGATTTTGAAGAAAGAGAACAACGGACTTCACAAACAAGAACTCACCTGAAGAAAGGGCCATTATCATTCCCAAAAAGAAGAGCTAACATGAACATCCGAACACAGCATCCACCTGTCCTTCCATAGAAACGTCTGTAACTCTTCAGGGACTCCATAGAAATGTAACCTTCTAACTCTGGCCTTAAAACTGCACAAAATTTAGATGCCTGAGATGAATTTTCTCCCTTTCTGCACTTAATACAGTGACAGGAAGCCACCAGCCTTGAAGACAAATGCACACTGCTATTACCCAAACACGGCAGACATGGATCTCTAAAAGGGGTCTCCAAACCACACTAGCTAATCCACATTAACTGCGATTCTGTGAGGAAGGATGAATCTTTGAAATATGCTCGTAAGAGGACAGTAGTAATTATGCATTCTTAACTGTTCTTAAGGACACAAAACACACGAGTCCCAAATTGTTTACAAATTTAATGGCTTACAAATCTCCAATTTTCAGTACAATGAACTTAAGATTTTTTTAAAAAAATAACAAAATTTCAGCCTAATAGTTCTGCTAATACATCTATAGTTTTTTAAAGAATATTTACAGAACTGTAATGAAAAAAATAAGATTTAAGGGCATGAAAATTTAAGCAGAAAATAGCTTACAATTAAACTGGCAGTAAAGCAATATGGCTTCCTGACTGCTGTACTGATCAACAGAAAGAGGGATAAATACTATTACAAAAAGATTCATTTTTATGTTTGCAGTTTTGCACAAGCACCCCATGGTTTAAGAGCCACCACACATAAACAAATCTATTAAAACAGATATCTACGCTGTGTCTGCAGTTACGATATACAAGAAATATATTTTGATAATACAATTCAGTGAGTGCTTTACAAAATCTGATCTTAAAATTTGAGTGCAAATCAATTCACATTTAAAACCTGCAATTTCAATTACTGAATTGATTTTAAAACTGTTTCTGTGACTGTTAAGACTATTTTCTTGGTCTTGCACTTGCTCTTGTACTTGATCTTGTCTTCCTGTCCGACCCTCCAGCAGTCCGAGTAGCCCTTACACCCTCTTCGCCACGTTCTTCTTTACTTTTGTTTCTTTTTCCTTTTTGCAGCGATTTATTTTCATCATTCTCTATTTGTACAAAAAAAATTAACTGTAAATTTGTATCGTAAATCAAACATTTTATACAAAATTCAATCTTCAGTTACATTGTTTTTAAAGGAAATCTCCCTAATGACTACATTCCAAAGATTACATCTATGAATTCAACAAACCAGTTACGAACCCCATACTTCTGCACATCCAATATCCTTTAAAGATAGATCCCTGAGGACTTACAGCTATTTCTGAAAGTAGGTTAACATTAATGAGAGCACCAAAACCAATTAGCTACCATTTTAGCTAAAATTCCTTCTACTGATATGTAAAACTAAAACATACCCACCACCAAAGAAAAATCCTGCAAAAATGAATATATATAACTGTTTTATGGTCTAGCTAAAGCTAGAAAGTCAGGCTTTTAACTGTAAAGAAGAGACTAGACACCTGTGTAAGTATCTAGATGGCACAGAAAAGTTAAGTTGCTCCAAGAGACAAGCATCAACCCAAGCACCAGACATAGAAACTGCCACTAAAATCCACGTGTGGAAAGATGACCTCCCCAGAAGAGAAAATCCAGGCAGGCAGTAAAGCACCAGAAGAGGTCAGTCATTTGGCAAGTACCTATAGCTGCATCAGGAAGCAGGAACTAGCAAGTGTGTAAGGGGAAACAAAAGAAAACTCAATAAATGAAGACAGATACATGGCAAAATAAGACATACATGTTACAAGAGGATAAGCACTTGCAATAGAAAAGGGAAAGAGCCTGAGGGAAATGAAACAAAGGGCATGGTCAAATCACAGTAAGGTTTTAAACACAATTTGGCTGGAAATTCCTCAATAGGTAGGCTCTAAAGATTTGTTGTTATTTCCATTTGCATACATTTCGTTGATAATATTTTCTAATTCCATCATGGTAGTTTTTAAATTACGTCACATCAAGCTGAAAATTCCAGGGAATATTTTAGATGTCTGCAGCAAAAATTCTATATTGGCTTGGGGAAAAAACAGTAAAGGAGGAAATGGGAGATGCCTGGAACTTTTCCTGTCTTTTTAGCTCAAATACAGCTTCAAGCCCTTCTAGCATCATCTTCAAAAAAACAGCTGATGACTAGTAAAGGTCTTCCAAAACCCAGAGATACCATCTAAGCTCCTGCTTTTGTATTTAGGAGAAAACAAGATGAACAATGGGTGCTACCAACAAGTGATTATCATGTTCTCTTGTTACCACCTTCTTCGGCATGTAAATTAGTTGCTGTATTTACTCTAAACTACAACTTACTGTTATGGATTGAGGGAGAATGTATTACAGAAGAGCATGAAGACATCTGCATACCCCAACAGGGGGAGAATACACATCATAGCCCATAAAACTGATCCCTTCTACTTATGAAAAACATCTTGTTTATATAAGTAAATAGGGTCTATGTTGTCTTAAGTCCTCTTGCTATACTGAAGACCTCCTCTCTACCGATATTAGAGCATGGCAGCCCACAGTAATACTAGAATATTGTACACGTTGTTATATCTACAAACTACTTCACTATAGTTAGAAAATAGAAAGCAAATTCTTGCCTCACCTGATTTTAATTTTTTGGATGCTAAGTCATCTGCTGGCAAGTGACATTTTCTTCTGCGAGAAGTGGAAGATGCCAGTTGTAAAGGGTTAACCTCTTTTCCTTTTCCAGACTGATTATTTTTTTCAGAACCACTGGATGTCAAACACACATTTTGGGTTTCTGAATTGTTACCATTTTCTGGCAAGTCGCCGTTTTTACGGAGAGAAGTAGCTGCCTCTGATGTGACTTCTACCTTTTTCCTTTTACTCCTCAGTTGCCTTGTTTCTTCCTGGGATGAATTATTTTCTGGAGATGTATCTTCACCTTCTTTAAGAATCCTCTTTTGACGCCTATCTTTGGGCAAGCCAGGTTTTTCCCTGATTGAAGTGGAACTAGTTTCTTCAGATTTGGAAGAAATTGTTTCCTTTCTTCCCATTCTTGATCGATTTTTTCTTGCAGATGGAGCTACTTCCAAAAGTATGCTCTGTTGTTCTTCAGGAGTTTCATTCTTACCATCTTCTGGCAAACCTTGAAGTGAAGTGGAACTAACAGCTAGTGAAGTGATCATTTGCCTCGAGTTCCCTTTTGTAAGATCCATTTTTTCTTGGGAAGTAGAATTTTCCAAAATCAGCTTTTTTGCTTCCCCATAATTATTCTTCCTACCACTTTCTTTTGATAAGTCCTGTTTTCCCTGAATAGAAGTAGAACTTGTGGCTTTTAACAAGAGGGATAGTTCTTTCCTTCTGCCTTTTCTCAGTTGATTTTCTTTTACAGATGAATCAGAAGTTTCTGATGGAACATTTTGACCTTCTTTAGGAGCTTCTTCTCTAAGATTATCTGCTGGCAAACCGCGTTTTCCTCTAAGAGAAATGTAATTAGTTGCGTGTGATGCCAGAGCAGTCTCTTTCCTCCTGCCCCTTCCTAATGGCTTCTCTTTTGCACAGGACACTGTTTCCAAAGGCATATTTTGTTCTTCATTAGTAGTCTCCTCTTTATCATCAGTTTCTGACAAGCCACATTTTCTCTGGGGAGAAGATGAACTTTTTGCCTCTGCTGCCAGATCAATCTTTTTCCTTTTGTCCCTTGACGATGCATTTGCTTTTGCCTGCAAACTTTTATTTCCCAAAGCTGGATTTTGATCTTCTCTCACAGTCATCTTTTTATCATCACCTTCCAGCAACCCACGTCTTTTTCTGATAGAAAGAGATCTAGATGTTTGTGATGCTGCAGCAACCTCTCGTCTTTTCCCTCGTCTCAGTGGGTTGTCTTCTGTTGAAGAGGGAGTAGCTTCCAAAGCTGAATCTTGCTCCTTTACAAAAGCCTCATCTTTACTATGATCTGCAATTAATGTTTGTTTTTCCATAAAGGCAGAACAAGCTATCTGTGGCATGGAATCAACTTGCTTTCTTCTGCTCCTCCTTACTTGTGAAGAAGGATTTTCTGAAGTCTCGTGTTGACCATCTTTGTAAGTCATTCCTTTGTCATCCCCAGGTAAACTCCTTTTTCCTCCAACCACTTTGGCAGTGGCTTGTTCAAGTTCAAAATTAACTTTTCCACCCCTACCTCTACCTCTTCTACATGCCATTCCATTTTTTTGTTCTTGATTCTCTGGCAGGATTTCAGTTTGCTTTGGCTTAAGTACTCCCTGTCCCTTCCTTGTCCGCGTTTGACAGCTATGAGCAAGACTGTCACTGTTTGCAGCAGGTATTGATGTGCCAGCTGGGTCACTCCAGTCCTTCGTGACACAAACAGAGCTCAGAGAAGATTTGTCCATTTCTGTTTCTGACTTAATTTTGGGAGTAATTAGTTCTAGGTTGTTTACACCTTCAGCAAATTCATCAGTCTTTTTCTCCAAAGAGTCATTTTTGCCTCTCCTGTTTCTAGTTCTGTTTGTTTCTTGTACTGCACTTCTATTTGCTTCCAAGTTCAGAGCACTAACTGGCATTTTGTTTGCCTCTCCAGAAGGTGACTCTGCCTTTAATCTTTGAGATGCCTCTGTTGTATTTTCCTGAGCATTTTCTATTTCATCTCCCTGAGATACTTCAATCTCATTTTTGATGTGTGATTGTGTTTCAGTATCAGTTTCAGCTGAAGCTTCCTCAGTTTTCTGAACATTGTGTGTATTTTCAAGTGCCATCCTGCAAATGTCTGCTTTTACTTCAGCTGAGTGCTTTCTAGCACTTCTTAAAAACTTAACTCTTTTCTCTGTTATCTTTATATCAAATTTAGTTCCGTTTTCAGATTCTTCTGCTGTGGCAGTCTCGGTATCTTTGTCAAAAGTCTGTTCATCTCTTTGTATCATCTTTGCTGTTGGGTCTCTGCGAAGCTTCCTTGTTGTCCCATGAAGGTCCCCTGAAGAAGCTTGTTTAACTTGGTCATTTCTAGCTCTTCTTCCTCTTTTAGGTGGAATCAGTGGTTCTATGTTTTCTACTCCTTTTACTCCTCTAGACCTCTTCCCAGGTGACAGAAGTATTTCTTCACTGTCTTCTATACCACCTTCATTAGATTTTTTTTCAGGTTGTTTTAAACCTGTTTGCAGTTGACAATGTTCATTCTGAATGCTACTAGATACACTTACTCTCTTTATGGTTTGAACATCTTCAGTTTCTAATATGTCATTGATGCCATACTCCTGCAAAGTCTGTTTCATATTTGCAAGTTCTTTTCGTAGCACTGAAGAATCTTTGTCACAAGACTCAAGGTTCTCACTTGGATGTTTTAACTCTGTTGGTTCTTTCCTTTTACCTCTTCCTGGTCTTTGAGTAGCTCCAAGTGGTTCTACAAATGAAACAGTTTCAACATTTTCCTGATCAGGGTGCTTTGAAACAACTTCTTCTTGTATGCAACGGTTTGTTCTCCTTCCTCTTCCTTTGTTTTTAGCTACTGAAGTTGAAGTACTGGTCTCTCCCATCTCCTCTTGGGTGCTTTTTTTTCCCAGACCTTGCAAGTCCTTTAAATTCAAATCCTTTTCACACTGCTTTGCTGCAGCAGGTTGTACTGTCTTCTGTTGCCTGCCCCTTCTTTGTCTCTGGGTAGACTGGTCTTCACTAGTTGATTCCTTCTGTTGAGAATCTTCACCTTCTGAAATACTTTCTTTGTCTTCTAAAACAGGGTTGGGTTTTTTTCCCCCCCCATTCAAAGTTTTTACATAGAAAAGAGCACAAACAAAAGTTATACGTTACTATGCCTGATCAAAGTATCTGTGAGTTTCGATTTTCCTACGGGAGTCATCTTGCTCAAACAAATCACACAATACTCCTAATTTAAATATAAATACATAAATAAATATTTTAACCAACTCCTAGATTAAAGGCCAGGCTTCTGACCAAAGGTGTTGGGCTTATTTGGGTAGGTAACACTGATAGGTTTAAGTTGCATTCTTGAAAGTCTTTGCAAAGAAAGATAATTCTAAGTGGAGACCTTAACATCAGTTTTTTTACACTGGTATGTTTGGAGATGCCAATATTTCCACACCAACAAACTACCACTTCTTGTTACTTCTACTCCAGTAGAATTCCAGCACCTGGTGTTCATTAGGGATGACTGCACAAATTCCACACACTATGCACGCTTCACACTGTATATTTTTGAGTTTTAAAAACATATGTTAAAACTTCCTAATAACAGGTATTACCTTGTATATTTATTATTCCTGTAGTTAAAGCAAAAGTATCTGTACTTACCATATTTACGGCTGGAATTAGTACAAGGAGGTGCGGTATCTTCTTGCTTAGAATCCATAACATTTACTGATCTGACCTAAGGGAACAAACAATAATCAATAAATGCAGGTCTGACAGGACAAGAAAAAAACGGAGCCAACCAATACAAAATTAATGTACAGTAATAGCTGAAAAAAGTCCTGTCAAATACTTTTCTCTAAAAATGAAATCAACTTAGTTTTGTAACTGCATCCATGTATTTGATATTAGCACACAAATATATCAAACTTAATACTTGCCATCTGAGCTACCACAGCAGTTTTTAAAGTGAAAGGTTACAAACATTGCATAGAGTTAAAAAAAGTATTAATATAATTGGCTGAAAAGTGTCTAAATGAATTCTCAGAAGGAATTTGGGGTATTGAAGACAAATCATTTGAGTATTTTGTAGTGTTTTATTGTAGTTCTACTCTGATGAGCACTAAGCTCAGTGATACTCAACATTTTTAACTACAGATCTGGGAACGAACATAAAAATCAATACTAATAAAATTCACAAATGACGAGAGTGATGAAGCTATGAATTACAAGGTCAAAATGGTAACCCTGAGCAACCTCAGTAACTACTTAGACAGGGTTCCTTCAAAGAAAATACATATTAACACAGGCACATGTACAGTGATAAAGCTACCTCTCTAAAACAGGCATCCATTCAGGAAGCAATAAATGAAAGATTTAGGGGCATAGTGAGCAATCAACTGATCACACAGTAACATGTTTTGTCAAATGCTCAACACTTCTGGACATGCAAAGAAAAAGACAGTTTAAAATTTAATCCATAGGGTGTGAAGCGGCTGTACAAAACAAAAAACCAACCATATGACTCGCTTATGAAAAGGAAGGCTGAAAAAGAATTTGATTATAGTTTGTAAGCAATTTAAAGGGTGGTTTAAACATAACAGGAACAAATGACCAGGAAAAAAAAGTGCTCAGATTCAAATTTATAATAAGCTATGTCTTCTGGCAAGGGGGCATTCACCTGGACAAATCTACCAAGGAAAAAAGATTGCTATCTTTACAGTTTTCAAATCAACATGAGGTGCTTTTCTAGTAGGTATCTTTTCCTCCAGAGGTTACAGCATGACATATTTGAAGTGCTATAACATACAAGATGTCATCCTAGGAGGCCTAAGAATTCACTTCAACCACAGGCTTCAAAGTCTACATACATTCCTTCCAAAAGCTAAAAACAAACAAACAAAAAAGAGTATTTTACCATCATTTCCTCTGGTATATCAAACATTTCCGCAATTCCAACATAGTCCACTTCAAAATCAGAGCATTTCTGCCTGGGTTCTGCCATAAGCCTTTGCAGACCCACAAAATCATCAACCGGTTGATACTTCTCTCTCGGAGTCTTCACTAGTCTACTAATACCAAACATATCTTCTATGGGTTCAACTTTTTCCTTTGGTGTCTTGAAAATACGGCTGACCCCAATCATGTCTTCTACTGGTTGATATTTCACCTTTGGCGTTTTCTTGATTAAAGTAACACCTGCCACATCTTTTACTGCTTCCATTTTTTGTTCTGGAGTCTTCAGCAATCTTTTAAAGGCAGTTTCATCTGTAACAGGTTCCGACTCTTGCTGGGGGGTCCTCAAGAGCTGCTTGATGCCCGACAAGGCCTCTACGGGCTCCGACTTCTGCTTTGGAGTCTTCATGAGCTGCTTGATGCCCGACAAGGCCTCTACGGGCTCCGACTTCTGCTTTGGAGTCTTCATGAGCTGCTTGATGCCCGACAAGGCCTCTACGGGCTCCGACTTCTGCTTTGGAGTCTTCATGAGCTGCTTGATGCCCGACAAGGCCTCTACGGGCTCCGACTTCTGCTTTGGAGTCTTCATGAGCTGCTTGATGCCCGACAAGGCCTCTACGGGCTCCGACTCTTGCTGGGGGGTCCTCAAGAGCTGCTTGATGCCCGACGAGGCCTCTACGGGCTCCGACTTCTGCTTTGGAGTCTTCATGAGCTGCTTGATGCCCGACGAGGCCTCTACGGGCTCCGACTTCTGCTTTGGAGTCTTCATGAGCTGCTTGATGCCCGACGAGGCCTCTACGGGCTCCGACTTCTGCTTTGGAGTCTTCATGAGCTGCTTGATGCCCGACGAGGCCTCTACGGGCTCCGACTTCTGCTTTGGAGTCTTCATGAGCTGCTTGATGCCCGACAAGGCCTCTACTGGTTCTGACCTTTGCTCTGGGGTCCTGAAAAGCTGCTTGATGCCTGACACAACTTCAACTGGCTCCAACTTCTGCTTTGGAGTCCTCCTTTTACTTCCTGATTTCACTCGAGATGCTCGTTTTTCTGGAATTATTGACAAACTATCCACACTATTTTCTTCCAGCATAGCTTTTCTTTTTTCAGGAGTTTCTGTGGAAATTGCATCAAACGTAGACTTTAGAGATCTCTTCTCTCTCAGAAAGTGAGAAATGCCTGGGCTATCTTGTTTCTGTTCTGAAGCATCTGAACTATTTAACGGTGACACCATCATCTCTCCTGAAATAAGTAGCAGAATTATGTAATTTGGAAAAAGAATTAAGCAGAAAGTCCAAGCATTCTAATTGCTGTATAACTAAGTAAAATGGATTCAAACAGCCAGAGCCTTCTACAAACCAAAATCCAAATATGTGCATCAACAATTGATTTGGTAATTAGCTTCTACAAGGCCCAGCATACATTTAAAAAAATGACTATAAAAATTTAATTATTTTTTCTTATTTAATCTGAAATAAGAATTAATGTTTTCTGTTGTCCCTAAAATTTCTAGTGGTGCAAGTTTTGTATTGCAATTTCCTGGGAGTTCTGAAGCAATACCAGACATAAATCAGAAACTGTCAAATTTAAGAACATACACTTGACCTTTCCAACACCAAGGAAGAAAAAAATAACAAGAGATTTTTGTAAATTTTTTATCAAGGAATCATAGAATATCTCAAGTTGGAAGGGACCCATAAGGATCAGCAAGTTCAATTCCCTACTCCTTACAGGACTACCTAAAACTAAACTATATGACTAAGAGCGTCATCCAGACGCTCCCTGAACTCTGACAGACTTGATGCCATAACCACTTCCCCGGGGAGCCTGTTGCAGGGACTGACCACCCTCTCAGTGAAGAACTTTTTCCTTATGTCCAATCTGGACTTCCCCTGACATAGCTCCATTTCCTCGTGTCCTATCGCTGGTCACCAGAGAGAGGAGATCAGCACCTCCCCCTCCACTGCCCCCCCCTTGACAAAGGTGTAGACTGCAATGAGGTCCCACCTCAGCCTTCTCTTCTCCAGGCTGAACAGACCAAGTGATCTCAGCCACTCCTCTTAAGTCTTGCCCTCAAGGCCTTTCACCATCTTGGTCGCCCTCCTCTGCACACACTCTAGTAGTCTTATGTCCTTCTTGTATTGAGGCACCCCAAACTGCACACAGTACTCGAGGTGGGGCCACACCAGTGCGGTGCAGAGTGGGACAATCACCTCCCTTGACCAGCTAGCACAGCTGTGCTTGTTGCACCCCAGGACACGGTTGGCCCTTCTGGCTGCCAGGGCACACTGTTGACTCACATTCAACTTGTCATCAACTCAAACCCCCAGATCTCTTTCCACAGGGCTGCTGTCCAGCCTCTTGTCCCCCCAGTTTGTATGTATAACCAGGATTACCCCATCCCAGGTGGAAAAGCCAGCACTTGCTCTTCTTAAATTTCATGTTTGGTGATTGCTCAGCTCTCTCATCTATCCAGATCTCTCTGTAAAGCCATTCTATCCTCAAAGGAGTCCAGCTCCTCCTAGTTTAGTATCATCACCAAACTTATTTAATGTACATTCAATTCCTGTGTCCAGATCATTTATAAAAACATTAAAGAGCACAAGCCCTAAAAATTGAGCCCTCGGGGACCCCACTGGTGACTGGCCACCAGCCTGATGTAACCCCATTCACTCTAACTCTTTGAGCCTGACCCGTCAGCCCATTGCTCACCCAATGTATTATGGACTCGTCTAGGTGTGCGCTGGACAGTTTATCCAGAAGGATACTGTGAGAGACAGTATCAAAAGCTTTGCTAAGATCCAAAACCAACACATCTACTGGCTTCTCTTGGTCAACTAAATGGGTGACCTTGTCAAAAAAGGAAATGAAGTTGGTCAAGCAGGACTTTCCCCTCATGAACCCGTGCTGGCTATGACCAAGGACTGCGTTGTGTCTCAAGTGTTTTTCAGTAAAACCCAGAATAACCTTCTCCATAATTTTCCCAGGCACTGAAGTGAGACTGACAGGCCTGTACAGTGTCTTCCTTCACACCCATCTTGAATTGGGACATTTGCCAGCTTCCAGCCAACTGAGACATCTCCAGACTCCCAAGACGATTAAAAAAATAATGGAGAGAGGTCCCACAATAACATCAGCCAGCTACACTCAGTTTGCATTTGGCTTGTACTTGGAAAGACACTTTTCACAAATATTCATTATGGTCCCTGCAAAGGCACTGACTTTTGGAGTTCTTGGATTCTTTTGCACTCTGCTCATTATGCTTAGCAGAAAAGGATAATCAAGAGGAAAGCTTGGGAAAAAGTGAAATTAATTTCTCTGGCTCTTTAGTGCCAACTATTTATTTTCCTTCACTATCTCCTAGCACAGTAAGCATGAGCATTAGAACAAACATAACTGTGCTGTTGCTCAATAGAAACAACCATCAATTCCCCCACTAGTGAAAAAGAACCGAAACAAAGGAAAGGTTATGGAAAAAAGTCTGGTCAGAACAATTCACAAAAGATTTTAGAGGAAGTTGTATGTTCTTCTGGAAACACAATTTAGACCAAATCTATAAAGCCAGAAATGCTATTTCCAGAATAATCTACTCAAAACCAAGCCTCCAATACTGAAAGGCTAGCCTCGCTTTGGTCCCTGGAAAAATAGCAGAGCAGGTCCTCTTGAAACACACTTCTGGGCACAGGAAGGACACGGTGATGGGGAACAGTCAGCATCAATTTATCTGAGGAAAATCATACCTGGCCAATCCAATTACCTTCCACAATAAAAAGAACAGATTTGTGGATGAAAAAAGAGAGCAGTGGCTATTATATAATACGACTTTAACAAGGTTTTCAACACTGCCTCCCACAATATTTTGGTGTCCAAACCAAGAACATCACAGGCTAGACAAATGGGCAACTGGTTGAATAAAGAACTGGTCAGATGATCAGGCTCAGAGAGTTGCAGTTCATGAGGCTCCACCTGCAGGTCAGTAACCAGTAAGAGTACTGAAGGCTGGAGGAACAGAATAACTCTAGGAGTCCCTTATCCCCTTAACTACAACTATAATCTTAACCTTAAAACTCTCTCTCTGTTCATTTTAAAAGCATAACGCTCATCTTCAAATTAGAAGTATAGTACACATGTCTACTGGTATCAGTTTTTAATCAAGACTTGTAGGATCTAGCATTACTTGCCTTTGTAGTTCCCATCCTGTCAAGTCCTAATCTTAAGATGTTCAAGTCCTTACAAAGTCCTGGTCTGGCAGAATTAAGAAATAAACTAGTTTTTTCAGTCTGTGTTCCCTAACTTATGAAACTAAGGCATTCAAGACATACAAAAGGATCAATGTGTATAGAATCTAATCTTAAGGGCTCACTTACCCACCGATTAAAGGAAAGAATTAAATAACAGGATAAATTACGGCTGATAATGGACATCTTCAAGTGGATGAAGATCATTCTACTATTTCTTCTTTTGAAAGAAAACAGTTTTTACTGGACTCTCTTCTGAAGTTATAACAAGGTTTGTTATACCTAAGCCTACCGTTCACAACATCTGAAATAAGTCAAAATGCATTTCTACTACTATTATTATTATTACTTTAAATATTGGAGGATTTATTCTTGATTTTTCTCGGTGTTTCAGTAGATGCTCAGTTTTGCCAAATTCTCAAGGAAACAGAATTTTAATTTCAAGTATTCTAAGTTATACAGAGACACGGTGACTGGTGTGCAAGGTTATTAGCAAAAGATGCCCAAAGTAGCATCTTAATACAAATCCTTCTAACCTGACACTTTTTTAAAAAACAATTTAAATAGACTTTTTCTGCAAGATCACACAATAACCTCTCCCTGCCATGAAACTTTGTCACTGGATTTAGATGTATCAACAGACAACTGATTAAGAAAGTGCCATGCTTCAGCACAAGATTCACCTGAAACAATACTTCAACATTTTGAAGTTTCATACCAAACAGAACACATAAGAAAATAACACATACTAAAAAATTAACTGAAACTACAAAAATGTCTTTTAATACCTGATAAAAATCAATGATTCCTTCTGTAGGTTGCCAGATGGTTCTTCTCAATACATCAAGTCTGCCTAAGCTGAGACTACTCACTCCCTCAAGTAGCAGACATGCCACTACCCCTAAACATACCTAAACATTTCCTTTCCAAGTAACAAACATACCAGATTCTTCAGGAGTGCGCAATTCAGAAATTTCCGCTGCAGTACATGTTGGTGTAAGATCAGTCGTCTGAACAGTGGCCAAAGGTAATGTTTCTCCACTCTCATTTTCTGGTGTTTGAAACATTTCAGTCATTCCTATAAGTTATATTCAGAGAAATGAGCATATGCTTTGACAGAAGAACTACGCAGCTGGCAGAGTGAGCAGACTAAAAACTTACCTGTGAAACTTTCGTCCATGTTCATGTTTAGCTTCAAGATAGGATTTTTCACCACTTTAGGGACCTGCCCAGCCGTTCTGACTCTGGTGGAATAAGCTCTACCTACAACTATTGTAGCAGGTGACTCTGCATGACCTGTACTAAAATGACCTTTTATTTTGCTTTCAGGAGTCTGCAGAGAAGAAAGAAGGGAGGGGAGGGGGAAGTTAGTAAACCAAGATTCCTTTTCTATAAAAATCTACATTTCCTATATGCTGTGACAAAGACATCAACACCCATTTAACATCATACTAAAAGCTCATAAGCTTCCAGCTTCTGTAGCAAAACACTTACAAGCTGTTTTGTGGTTATGCAAAACCAAAAAAAGAAACATGAAAAAAAGAAACATACCTTTGGTGATTGGATTATCTTCTTCAGGGATCTTCCTTTTTGGACACTTTTTTTAACAGCCTTTGACTGTGGTCTTGCAACACCTAATTTTACCACTTCTGCCCAAGATTTTGCAACTAGAAAGCAAAAGAGAAATAACTACTTTAATTCTCAGCTGTATAAACGGAAGTTCACAATTATTTCTTTATGATTCCAATGGATTTGCTGCAGTCAGGCATAGGAAAGTGGTTCTTGTATCATCTGACAACACCAATGCTAAAGGGCTCTGTGAAACGCTTTCAATTGGAAGACCCAATTTCAGCTGAAGTTTAACAAGTGTCCAAGTACTCAGTACGGCTATTTCCACAACAAAACAACCAACAGCAACAAAAAGCTTCATACAGTGTCAAACAGATCTTAGATCCCAAAACTGACTGCCAACCCAATTCAGTCCTCACTCTTCTTGTAAGGAAATAGTTTTTCCCAATAGAAACTTGCCATGAGCTTTTCAGTCTTGTTCATTATTATACCTGAACTTTTCCCTGGTGGGACGCGAGATTTCACATCAGAGAAATGGCTTTTAAGTGAAACATATACAGCTTTTCTTTCACCACCTTCCCAAGGAATTTCGTAGTCAGGAAATGATTTATTTATACTGCTTACAGCATTTAGATCTACCCAGATGTCCCATAATTTTTCTTACATCACCTTCTCCTTATAACATACTCTGAAAATTCCCAAAGCAAGGTTACCTTTATCACAGCATCATTCTGTACACAGCAGAGGAATCAGGGAACTAGTTACAGCTGTGTAATAAATGAAGCTGTAAGTTGGTAGGACATCTGCCTCGTTTACTTCAGAAACAGGCTATGAGAAGACAGGGATCACATAAAAGAAACTATTATTTTTTTAAGCAGAGATAAAAAGGGGAATGCTGTTCCTGAAGGATATTATTATTCTCTTATCCCAACTTGCACAGCAATTCTGACAAGTCTGTAAATAAGAAGAACTTTCAAAAGTTGTCATTGCTGTGGTGTTCAGGGTACGTAGAAAATGCCAAGCATGCAGGAAATCATATGAAAAAGCATTGGAAACACAGAGTTTTAATTTTGGATACAAAGTAGACATTCAAAATTTTTAAGAAATGGTGTTCTTTTCAGAAGAAACTGATGCGTTGATATTAAAAACCACTTCTACATTACAGACAGGTGGTGAAAAATGGTCTGTCATTAGTATTTGTGAAGTACTCTGGTGCTATTAAAATGAATGGAACAACCAAAGCCAAAAAACCCCACACACTTATTTAACTAAAAGACTAATACCACTTTCAGCTGTATTAACCAGGAAGTATTGTGAAGGCCTGTGGAGGCCTGTGATTTTATCTCATCATGTAATAACAATAATGATGAGACCATCATTGGGACATTGTATGTAGTATGTTGTTCAAAATTTTAAAATGACACTTCAGAAATGGAGCTGGTAAAGAGCAATAAAAATTCCTGGGTGAATGGCACTGTTGGTGGGAAGCTTTAAATTTGACTTTGAAAGAGTCAAATTGATTTAATTTATGAAAACAGATAACAAAAGACACCTTATCTGTAAGTTTCTTCAAAGAAAAATTTCAAGAACCAGGGCTCCCCTATCATAATGTTTCCAATGCCATCAAAACTATTTCAAACCAGTGTTCAACATCCAAATTCAAATGTTCAATTTCAAAATATTCAAGTTAACACCCAGTTATCATCCTGTTTTTTAATAATATCTGTTATATACCACTGTCAACATTTACGTGCAATCCAGTCCGTGGGCAAAGGTTGTGAACTGTATATAAAAAAAGGCATGAAGAAAACAAACAGAAGCTATATTGCTATAAATTGCAGGTTTTCAAATCAAAATTGATGTAATTGATACAATTTGATTTAGTTCAATACTACCTGAACTTGAAGGACTTGAAGGATTGCTGTTGCAACTAACCTTCCAAAGAGAACCTGAATTCTACCATCTTTCAACCTCTGAACATTAATATTTGTATTCTAAATATGGTCCTATATATGCTTTAGCAATTTGCTTTACAAATATGAGAGAAGGTAACACTTTGCAATTCCCGATTGTTTCCAACAAGTCCAACAATGGTCAGAAGACATGCCAGTCATTTGGCGGCCTCTGCGTAACGAAACAATAGGCCTACTTTGGTTTTGTTCCTGTATTTTAAAGCATTAAAATTAATATTAAAAATTAACTGCTGAAACAAACCTAGTAAGTTGGCACTAGAGGCACCACTTCTTCTTTTTGCATTGATAACTGCCACAGCCCCGCTTCTCCTCTTCATGGGAGTGACCTTCAAGGCAAGTTGTGCACTTCTTGTCAATTTGTCAGGTGTAGCCGTTAAAAAGGTTTTATCGTCTTGGTTGATGCGAGAAGGTTCAGGTGTTTTCACTCGGGCTCCATTTTTCTCCTTTGTATTCATTTCTTCTGCAACAGCATCCTTCTCTTCCGCCATTGGTAACTGTGTTGTGACGTGAGAAACAGAGAAACGTCCTTTTGTGTAAGGTGCTGGAGAGTCTGAAGTAAATTTAGGTGTTGCCTTCCCAGAGGCAGGGGATGAGGCAGCTGGGGACTTCTGGGTTGGCAAATTTTTTGGCAACACCTTTTGTTTCTGCAAATCTTCAGAAAGTTCCTGGCAGAAAAAAACCCCATAAAGATAAAATGTTACTGCACGTAGCTGAGCTACAAATGCTTGTCCACACTGCTGACAAGTAAATGCAATAGTATAAAATAACATCAGATCATTTGAAAAAGCCTTAAATGGTATTCTCTGAAAAAAACTTGTAACAAGTTTTAAATTTCATAAGTCTCCAGAGACACGCAAATTTAACTGATTAACTGAATTTATTATTTTACTTTATTCAAAAGTTTTGTTCACATCAACTACACTACACACATTTTAACTAGTTTAAATCAACAGCAAATGTTTTCAAACTTCTAGCCAAACCCCAGTGGCAGTAGCTTGCACAATCTGTCAACAAACTACTGTTCTGTTTTCTGTTATTTATGGTAAACTGGAGCTTATAGACACTGCTGCTAAGCACAAAAATACAGAAATATACTCCCGCATATGCCTGAGAATGAGCAATAGCAGGTGAGAAATAAAAACACACCTCCTGTATAAAGACAGGTAGATATAAAGGGTAAACTGAGCCCTTTCCCACAATGGAGAAATTAAAAAACGCTGGTTAAAATTTGCTGATTTCAAATACCATTTTAATTTGTAATAAAATTTTCACTTCCCAACAAATATCTAACAAGGCTTACTACTAATTTTTAAGTAGTTTTTAGAAGCCTTAGAATTTATAAATTCTGTTCACATTAATTGTCTTAGCAACGTGATTAGTCTTAACTTTTACCTGGACCGTGAAGTGCCTCAGCCCCTGAGCCTTCTTCAGAACGGCACGCGGCGAGTTTCCAAACGGTAAGCTCAGTCTTGCAGGAATCGCACCTTTTTTAAGGGGCGAGTTGGGAGGCAAGCTTTTATCAAAAAGTTCTGGACTTAGATGACCACCGAAAGACACTCTCTTTCTTTTTCCTAAAGGCTGAAGTACCAAATCACCACTTTTCCTCTTCTGAGATATCCTTCCTGTCTTGCCTAAAAATAACAATTGATAATATTTCTATATATCTAAGAACATTTTAACCAGCACAGAAAACAGTGCTTACTTGTGCGTTTTAAAGTTGGAAACATATCAGAAGGTAACTTGCCTTAAAGAGAAAGAGATTCAATTAAGTAAAGTTCTATACCTATTACTGTGTGGTTTTATGATCAGATATAACTACGTGATAAATATTTTATTTTAGAACTGATAAATCAGCAATGAGTTCTACGTTCTATGTAAGTGGGAAAATCCTCATAAAAATGCTACGAGAATTTCTCAAATACAAAACTGAGGCAGGGTATTAAATGTATTTACCCGATTCTTCTTCAGCCAACAGGCAAGAAATACTCATTTCTGAGACAGCCTCATTGTCTTTCAGTACAGCCACACTTCCAGACGACCTTCTTTTTGATGACAATCTACGAGGTCTTGTAACACTGGCATCTTCCAAATCTTGTTTCTGATGACACCCCATCGCGGCCAACTCTTCTTTAGTTCCACAGCCTTTTCTGTCTGTAGTCTTACCGTGATGTTCTTGAACAGCATTTGTCTCCAGTGCTTTTTCAGTTTGCAGTCCTGAGGTCCTCAGCCTACCCCTTTTTCTTCCAGAATCAGATTTCTGACCAGGGGGAGATGCCAGGTCTGATGCTACCTCTTCTGAAGCCAGTGCCTCTGAATGGACACTTTTGTTTGATAATTCTTTACTTTGCCTGTTACTTCTTCTGGGACTCTTGGAATTAGAGACCCGAGTTTCAGAATGTCCCTCTTCAGAGTTAACAATGTTTGCCTGATCACAAATTTCTTGCAGCACTTCTTCTTTTACAGGTTTTCCTGGTGTATGTTGTTTACTATTTCGTCTTTGTTTTAGGCATTTATTTTCTGCCAAAGGCACTTGTTTGAGACTATCATTTCTGCACACTGAATCTTCCCTTTGAGTTTCCCCTGAAACTTCTGAAAAAGGCTTACGTTTCAGTGACACACGTCGAGTTGTTGGAGTATCAGTATTTACAGGATTCTTTCCACTAGCTTCTTTTGTAGGTGATACGAAATGAGACCGAGGACTCTTCCTTCTGGGCGTTGGTGTAGACAGACCATCTTTATCTACTTCAGGAACATTTATCATGTTATTTGTTTGTGCTAGTTTATCTACCACTACTGCAGAGCTGTATGTTTTCATTTTATCTGCATAATCCAAGCATTCTATAGAGCATGGCTTCAGTGAAAATGCTGCGTTTCCATCATTCTCCTTACTGGGTTTGGTTGTACCTTCAGATTCACCTGCTGTACTTGGTTCCTTATGATCCTGCAAGTGACTTCTTTTATCAATATCTCTTGACATCTCCTTTGAAACACAAGTTCGAGGACTTCTGGTAAAACTCTTCCTGGTCGCACTTCCTACAGCTGAGATCTGTTTAAGTTCTGAACTGATTGCTTCTTGCTTTGTTTTGTTTTTACATTCTTCAATATTTTCAGTTCTGCCTATTTCTTTTTCTTTAGTCACACTTCCCAGATCATAAACACAACTGGATGATGAAATCTGAGCACTTGGTTCTAGAATGCTCTTACCATCTTCTTCTGCAGCTTGTTTAAATACACTTCCCTCTCGCAGAACTTTTTTCACTTTAATCTCATGTTTCAGTTTTTCATAGAGTTTACTGAAGGGAGACATTTCATTTTGCGTTTTACTAGATCGATGTATTCTGTGTGAATATTTGGGTGTTTGTAGTTTGATGAGTAAAGCTTTGGAAGTATTTTCCTCTGTACTTTGTTTATTTTCATTGGCATTTTTTTCTTCACACTCAGCATTATCTACAAAGTCAGCAAAGCAAAGAAAAACAAAAAGTAATACAGATGCAGAGTTACTTAAAAATTGCAGAACTACAAATATGAGTTCCATAAATACAGAAAAAAATTCCTTCCTTTCCTCTCCCAAGATGGTCAACCAGGATCCGGAATACAGTACTGTAAATAAAGCTCTGTTAACAATAACAATTTCCCTCATAATAAAAGAACTAGCATCTGAATGTTAAACATGGATTTTAAGTAGTAATCTGGAATTTATCCCATATTCAGGTATACCTGAATATATACCTGAAGGCACTTGGTATTTCATGCTTTTGTTTTCCTTTGCAATCAATGGCTCATATACATCTTTCAGGGCTGCCACAAGACAAATCTACGAGCACAGAATTAAACAACCATTTACATCGGCTTACCACAATGCAGTCTGTTTTTTGTCCTGCGTTTACATAGGTGCTATACTGCTCAAACTGTGGCAATGCTTCTTTAAGGTAAAGCCAGACAATAAAGCAGAGCTGCCACTTACCAGGTGAGACATAGCAAGTGACCGCACGTGCGCTGCCATTCCACTGCAACCTGTAAGCTGCATCCAAGGAAGCTTGAGGTAGCACGCTTCACTTTGCGTTTTCCACAAGCAAGGTGTCTATGCAAACTAACAGAGACCACCTGATAAGAGGTGCCTTTTTAAGCCACAAGAAACTGAGACCTTGCGTACATCTATACATCTACAAGGTCTGTTTCTCAACACTACTTTATGTTGGCATGAACGCCTGCCGAAGCATGTTGACTTTTCTTAACTGTGATGGGAAATAATCCATGTAAAGATGAAGGCAGAGACTCTGACATACAAAGAAAAGCCTGTCAATTATCTTCTGGGAAAGGGGAAAAGGACGGGGGTAGGGGAGAAACATGGGAAAGAACAGGAAATTAGATCTTTCTATGAAAGCTTTTACCCAACTGCAGACAAATATATTAGCAGCTGACAAGCTGTTCCCTTAAACTTGCTCGAACAGTGAAGCAAAGAGGGTTGTACCCTAGGACAGTGCTGGGGAACCTATCACCAAATCCTGCGAATACAGACGCGCTCCCAACAACCCACTGAAACGGAAGGTTTCGAAACAGCCTGGGTTTTTTTGCACTGGAACAAACATTCGCCACAAAAATCAAACCTCTCTGTAGATAAGTAGCCTCCACCTAACAAACATTGTATCTTCCCATGAAGGAGGCATTACTTGGCATTACTTAAGACAAGAAGGATGGGAAGGTGAAGTCCTGGCATTTAACCAGTCCGTGGTCTATAACTACCCAGACTTAGTAGCTGTAAAAGACTTTTACTGGGTCTACACGAAACAGCTCTTGTAAACTATTATTGCAATCAGCAAAATCAACCCTTCCTATATATGCCTAAAATTATATCTGTTTCCATTTCTTATTAGGAAAGAACACGAGTTAATGCAATATTTGCTCAGAAGGGACCTAGCTGTATTCTAGGTGAGCAGAGAGCTGCAAGTTAAATTTTAATCGCAAAGGTGAATTTGCCATTTTATACTTGTTTGATGCCGCTGAAAACAAAGACATAATAGGTAATTGTTTCACATACCAGTTTCAACTGACATTTGCATTGCATTTGCAAAGCTGGTGTACTGAACTCCCTTCTTAGCTGTAATCTTCAGAAACTGAATTTGCACACATCACTTAAAGCAATATATAAGCATTTTGCCAATCCCAGGCTAACTGTTACTGTCCATTTTTCAGGATTCAGTTAAACTGATTTCTCCCAGCAGGACTTAGCTTTGGTAAATCCCAGCATCTAAGTATGATGAGATAGTACACTGACATAGCGAGGTGTGTTGTACTCAGACTGAAAAGTCTTAAAATACAGTTCTTTTGCTCTTTTCAACCTTGGTTTCCCCTCTTATGCTAAGAATAAATGCAGTTAAGAGGGAAAAAGAAAAATAAACCTCCCATAAAACAAGTACCAACCTGTAGCACGAAGACTTTTAGACCCTGGAGTTTGTTTGCATGATAATTCCACTTCTGCCACCTGCTGAACATGAAGAACCTGTAAATTTGTACAATATTACAGCAGAGCAACAAATATCTTACAGTTTAGCTTTCAACCACTAGATTTATAAAAGTATATGCATTGTTTACCAAACAGGCTTAAGAGTATTTAAATGAAATCCTAGAATAATTCGAAATTTAACATTATCAACCAATAGACATTTGAGGCCCTATATAGCACGAGTTCAAGTCTTGTTTTATCATTGAAATTATTAGCTCTAAAAAAGCAGCCGTATCATAAGCATATATACAAGCACATTCCAATCTCACCTTCTTACCAGACCTAGTGGAAGATTTTTATTTAAATACGAGAACTATGACATAAAAAAAAATAAAAATCTTTCAATAGCCACAGTACTCACAAACTAACACTATCCCTTTTAAGGAAGAAAACTTTGCCGAGAACAAAAAAAGAAACTAATGATAATAAATTATTAAAAGATAGGCTTAGTTTGATATTTATAAGTTCCAACAACACATTAGTGTACTAGCACAGAGAACAACAGATTGTTTTTGAAAAGGAGAATACTATTCCCTGGGGCAAACTTCCCCATTTAAAGTACAAGGATAACCAATACTCATACTCTGCATTTCCTGCCATCCTCTCTACAAAAAAACCCTAAGGATTAATTTTTAATAGCTTACCTTTATTAGTAACATCACAGATTATTAAGTATCTATTACCAGAAATTAACAAGTATAAAATTAATAAATTATTAATTTTTTAAAAGTATTTATCTGAAGGAGTTCATATGTATTTTCAAACAGAAAGGTTGTCTATGGCTGAAAAATTATTCCTAATAAAAAAACAGAACAAGAAAATGGAATACCATATGACTATTAATACCAATGTCCTTGTAATAAATAAGACTATGGCCGCAACATTACCTGCAGCGTTTCATCTTTTGGAGACCTAGAACGCCTCTTTCTTGGAGTTGATTGGAGAGGATATTCAAACCTGGAAGAAATATTTAAAAAGAAAACCATTTTTTTGTCAACTAGCTGATGACTAAACTCCTATTATTAAGATACATGACCTAGCAATAGTTGTCTGTTCCCAGTAATACCCACATATCACTTTTAAAGGCTTTAACTACGTCAAAATACTTCTAAATTTTCCCCTAAAAATTACTACCCTTGAAACAAAATCAAAATGATCTCTCTAGACAATTCTATCTTTATTGGTTTAGCTTAACATAAAAGTGATAAAAAAAAATCTTTTAAGCAATCCTGCCTTCTGAAGGTGGCGCATAAGATATTGTAAAGAAACATGAAATAAACTAGATTAACTTCCATTTCTGAAGATGGTAAAAGGACATTTTAATTTTTTCCCATTTATCTACAGCCATCTTCTGTATCTTCATCCACCAGGAAGAGCCTGCATCCACAAAGCTCTCCGCATTGTTCGCCTGTAGAACACATTCTAGGATCAGGGCATTAACAGTTTCTCACTGGCACTTACCTGAAAGAACGATCAATAATTGTTAACACGTCTCCATGCTTCAGAGGTACAGGTTGCTGAAAACAACCACCATTCAGCTGTGTAGGATTTACTGCACTTAAATTAGTCAATATTGCCTAAAAAGAAAACAAACATTTCAGCAGCCTGATGAGATGCAATGATGCAATGCATATGTCATTAAAATATGGGTATCTTACCTCCTTGTTTTCATTTACTTCAATTTTACAATGTTCTTTCGAGACCTGAGGCAACTGGATGCGAATATCACATTCTGTTCTCCTGTAGATGAAAATACAATTTGAGTTTCAAGACACACAGAACACAGAAAAATCTGACTGCTGTATAATTAGGTGATTTCCCAACTTTTCAGCAGCACGATACTTTCTTAAATTTGGTAACATGAAGAAAATGAACTACCTAAGTCTTTCAACTGTGGCAAAAAATAACAGGAGCTCACACTTCTACATCATCAGAGAAGCCCTACCAGAAAAAATATGTCCATTACCCAAACTCTGAAAAAAGCAGGTCACAACAAGCCGAAAGAGACGTGTCTACAACAGATACCTGGTGGTTTGAGATCACGTGTTTCCTGACCTGCAAGCTGCCGAAGACTTGTGGAATATTTTTAGAAAATACCAGCATGTGCTCCTAAGCTCGCTCCTGGGCATTTGTTACTGATCACTCTCAGGGACAAAATATTAGGTAGATGGAGCTTTGGTCTCACCTGGATAGCTACTTCTGCCTTCTTAAAAGATCTTAGGAAATGAAGACTGTGTTTCTATGTGTACAGACTTTTTTTTTTTCCCCCAAGCTAATTTCTAATGGTTTTGACATGCTGCAGGTCTTTGGCAGCAAACATATCAGCTATCATACCAGAGGTAGGATTCACAGAAGTACCCGACACCTCTCACTGATGCAGCTGACAGAAATTAAGGTCTGCACCATTACTGGGCAGCTCTGCTGAAGCCAAAGAACAGTATTACTGACACTGGAGTGCTTCCCATAGGCTTCCTCTATGGAATCTGATTCCAGACTGAATAATTACAGTTATTTAAGATATCTATCAGTCAGTAAAGTGCAAACAGACCTAGTTTAAGTAAAAGCATTTTATTTGAAGCCTATTTATAGTAAGATAATCTAGTCAAGTCTTCACATAGACCATTCTGGTATATGAGTTTTATCTTTTACTGTAAAATAGCTGGATCAAGTTCAAAACCCACTATCACTCAACTGTATAAGTCAAAGTGAGTTCCAAGATTGGAGGAGGACCTAGAAGTTCTTATTAATTTTTAATATTAATTCACGATATTGGTTGACGTATTCCATTACTGAGGCTTTGGAGAACAAAAAAAAAGAGAGAAGAGCACTGATGTGATGAAGATGGCTGAATACAAGCCATGTACCTCGTTTCTCTTTACTAGCCAAGTATCTGGAAACTGCCTCTGGATAAAAGAATACCATCGCTTGCTTGCTTGCCAGCTGTGTATTACTTTCAATCCCTTCCCCAGATTTCCTTTGGGCAGAAATTAAAACAAACAAACAAAAAAAAAAAAAAAAAAAAACAAAACAAAAACACAAACACCAACACAAACCCCAAAAGAGCTCTGGCAAGGAAAGGACGAAAAGGAGTAACAAAAATTAAGTTCAGCTTTCTCGTCTTAAAATTAACCTTAGTCCAATATCATCATCCCTCCCCAAACATCATTCACAAATCAACAAACATTTATTTTGACAAAGAAATATTAAAATATATAACCTGCAGGAAAAATATAATTAATATTATTTTGATGTATGCAAGCACTCAACTAATTCTCACCTTCCAAATAAACAAGAACTTGCAGTGAGTGGAAAACTAATTCCATCAGTCCCATTCCGTTTAATCACAACAATATTCCCAAAGAGTGGCATCTTCAAATGTCCCTATAAAAGAACATCAAAATTAACCATCCAAATAGTGCTTTACATATTTATGAAAGCAAATCAATGTAATTATTTTGTTTACTTCTGTCCAATAGACATTTTCCAATGGACAGCAGAACCACCTCAGTGCCACTGACATGTGCTTGCCTGTGTAGAGAACAGGGAGCTATTTACCCTGAGCAACCACTGAATCACACACGGGAAGCTGAAGGCACTACGTATTTGGAGCAACTGATGCTTATATGGGGTGGCAAAAGCAGTCATCACATGTTCATGCACACTCAGTTATACCTCTTTTACATATGCAACAGGTATTTGCTACCTACCCACTAGAGCCTTTGCAAAGATTCAGGGCCAACGCATACTGTATTTCATCCTATATGCAACTTAGAACTATTTTCACATAAAAAGTCACTCCTCCTCACCCAAATCTAGATATTACACATTGTCTTATCTACACGGAGATTCTTAGGCTTGATTTTAAGGTAAACAGAGACCGACTATAGTTGTATCCTCCTGAAAAAGGAGAAAACGGTGGCATTACTACGAAGGAGGTTCAAGATGGTACAATCAGGAGGTACTCGCAGGAAGACAGCTGAAAAAAGAACGCTGAAAGTTTAGCGGTTGCTAGGATCGCGTTCCAGGCTGCTGATAGAGCTGAAAGGGTGACAAGAGCATCTGGGTGTCCACACACAGAGAACGCAGAAGGGACGGTATTTAACGTGGAAAAAAAAAACAAACAAACAAAAAAAAAAAAACCAAAAAAAAAACAACCAAACCCACAGCGTCTGCACAACCAGATAACGCTATTCCTTTCATATATAAATACGAGCGTGCCACGAAGTACAAGCAATCCTCAAAAAAGCACATATGAAATGGACTATCCGACAGAATACATCTGAAAGCGGCAAGCTAAAAACAAGGGACCTAATGCAGTTACACGCGATCCTTCTGGACTTTTTTTGCCGAGTTTCCTACGACAAAACACTTGCTGAAAAAACGAAACAAAACACACCCTCGGACAAATCTGACAGTACCCTGAAGGAAAGCCTTTACCTGTACGCTACAGAAAGAGGCAGTCTTCAGTTTCCCCCACCCGAAGTGCCCCGCTCACAGCTTCCACCAGCTCCTACAATCGACAAACGCCACACGAGCGGCAGGAGCCGAAGTCTAGGCCACCGTTACGAGCCCAGGCTCCCCGCGGCCGCGGCTGCCGCTCCGTCCCGGCCCCCGCCGGGAGGCAGCCGGGGAGCGGCACCGAGGGGAGCAGCTCGGCCCAACTCCTCCTCACCGCCGCCGCCGCGCCCGCCTCACCCCCGGCACGGCCCTTCCACCGCCCGAAGCCGCGCTCGCTCCCTCCTCCGCCCACCCACCGCAGCCCGCGGAGGCTCCTACCGGCGGCGGAGGCTCCTACGGGCGGCCGCTGAGGGCCGGCGTGGCGGCGGCGGCGGCGCTGCCCACCCCCCTACTCCCGCCCGGCCGTGCGCGGCGCTGACTGAGCCTTCCCGCGCGCGCCGCGCCGCGCCGCGCCGGGCCCTCGCACTCCCCGTCCTCGCGGATGTATCCCTGCGCCGCGCCCAAACAGAGCACCGGCGCCGCATAGACAACCCCGGAACCGCCGCCGCACTCACCCGCTGACGGCCACCATGGCCGAGGGGACGCGCCGAGGCCGGCCGGCCGGGACAGGCGCCCCTCGGCGACCGGACTCTTTGAGACGGTTTGGCGGAAGGAGAGAAGAATCATCGAACTCACGGTGAGGTTGTTTTTCGAAAAGGCGCGCGGCGGCTCGCGATTGGTGGGAGAGCGGTCACGTGAACGCGCGGCGCCCCCAATGGGGAGGGTGGAGGCGGTTTGATTTCAAATGGCGGCGCAGGCGGTTCCCCGCCTCGGGGCGGCCCTTCGCCCCCCTCGGCAGCCTGCCCGCGGCGGGAGCGGGTGTGCGCCGCGCCTCTGAGGGAGAGGCGCTCGGCTGAGTCCGTAGCGTGCCCCTCTCTAGCTACTCATGTTGCTTGAACCTCATGAGAGCTCCTTAGGCCAGTAAAAAAGGTCCAGAATCAGTTTATATCGCTTCAGCAACTGTTTTCTAAACTAATATAAGCATCTGTATCTGCCTTCTGCACCACTCTTTTGGTAATTAGATTAAAATATTATTAAACCTAAAAATAAGCGGCTTTAAAGGAGGGGAAAAGGATGGGAGGGAGAAAGCAGCGGTAAAAACTAAACTAGCGTTTTAAATCCTTTTTAATCAGCCATTTAGTTACCTAAACTTACCTACAAAAACTGATTCCCACCTCTGCTCCCTGACAGGAATCCATTACTAAGACTTGAATTTGAGAATCTGTAAGACAAACAATCTAGACAAGCACTGGTTGGGCTGCTCTGTATTTAGAGACAAGGAAAAAAAAAAAAAAAGAAAAACCTGGTAACTAACCAGAACTTAGTTCAGTCACACAAAGGTAGAAAGAGCTGTTCCTAGACAAATCCAATATCATTGACATCCTCATCCTTGATCAGGCTTACATTTTTGATACCACTATCGTGTGTTTGTATAAATCGAATTATTAATCTCCAATGAATGAGATAATCTCCTGGTGTTAAAAATGACAAGAAGCCATAATTTGAAAATAACCGAGGAAGGTACCTTTGAATATAATCTCAGATCAAACATTTTTTAGATTGGAAAGGCTTTTAACCATAGCCCTCTCCAGCATACACAAGATAATATTTTTTAAATGCTTTTAAAAATTTGTGTAGAAAAATGCAGATTCGGCTGAGACTATGCAACTTCCATCATTACATTAAATTCTTCCTGTAGTTGGAACATTCGTACCAGTGGTCTGAAATTACGAAATATAGGCCCCAAATTTTCTTCTCTGGAATCTCTTCTATGAGATGCACAATATTAAGTTCTAAAAGCAAGCTGCCTATTTGCTTTCTCATTCTTTTTGATGTCCAAGGGAGTCATGAAAGCTTTTGGACTTCCAGAACAGAGATTGGAAGGTGCTGTTTTCGCCTTCATGAAACAGTATAGGAAAGTGCTTAAAATGAAAGGAACAAAGATTTGCCTGGTAGGCCAGTACTGAGGGGGAGAGGGAGCAAGGCTCTTCGTTTGGCATCAGTTTGTTCAGACTGTTTGAAACCTCATTTTCAGGCTGTGGTTCCACAGAAATCTAAGCCAAATTAACCTCTGTTGCTGGAGAAGTAAATGGAAAAGAAATTTAAAATAAGCACAAAGTACTTCCAGAAATTCTGAATAATTTGGAAAAAAGAGAGAGCAGTTTACTCTTACAGATTACATTTAAAATATACCCTGCATAACATAAGTAAGTTTGAATTTCTGATATTTTCCCCCTCTATTTCCCAGCCACCAAACATAAACTGGTAACTAACGCCTAAACCTGGTTTTTACCTTTTAAGATGACCACAGCACAAACATCCTGAAGGAGCAGTGTGGGTTCCAACTTGCACAGTATTTTTGATACACACCATATTATCAAAGGCATATAAAACCACAATGTTTCAGTTATCAGACTCCTTCAAGAAGCAGACCTTATTTTTACCATAACTAAATTACAGCAAAGACAGCCTTGCTCAATTCCTTCCTTTCTACCCCAACATCACACTTTTACAGTCCCCCGTCCCCGCTTCCCCCCACCCGATGGCTGGGGAAACTCCAAGGCAAAATAGACAGGTTGAGTGATGCCTGATTTTTTATTTTTATAATAAATATGCCTTACTGAGATACGGAATCTGGTGACCTCAATTCCAAGATAAAGGTCTATGCATGCATGAGGGAAAGAGAAGATACAAAGGGAGAAAGACCTTTTACAAGGTCATCCAGTCTTTTGTGCTTCAGGGGGTGAAATTCTACTATTCAGATCTTTCACAAAGCAGAACTCCTTTTGATATTACTACTATTTTATTTAATTATCTAGCTTGCCTCACATACTCTCCTATGTGGTATGATGACTTTAGGGTACTTTAGATATGATGCAGTTAGAGATAAGCAGTTTTTTAAATGTTATTTTTTTTCCTTTGAATTAAAAACTCTGAAGTCTATTTTATAAGCTTTGGGGGGGTTTTAATTTAGTTCAGCATATTAAGGCACGACCTTATTATCATACCTTCCGTTTGTCATGATGACGTTTTGCTACTGGACAATCTTGTATTTAGACGTAAAAAATTTAATCAAAATCAGGATTCTAACGCTGAGCATCATTGCCGATAAACAGATACTAAAGTCAGACCCTTCCTGGGGGTCTTTACAAGTGCAGTAATACCTGAACAATGTATCTAAAACAAACAGTTTATACCAGTAAAACTCTTTGAAAGCCTAATTCATTACAGTCTCTGCTAGCCCACATCTGATCAAACTGAGGCGGACAGCAAAAGAGCAATTTTACTGCTATCGTTGTATGGGCATTGTCATATTGACAAGGGCTTTGGTGAGTTCACAAAAAAAAAAAGAAAATCAGCAGTATGCCAATAATTGTATATTCTGGCATGCCATACTATGGTTTATTAGTGCACTTACCCACAGAATCCTGTCGCGTCCTTTGTGATAAATGCCTCTGCAAACACGGCAATACTTACAGGAAAACACAAATTACAATAAAGGTTTTAAGTGAGCCTTTAAATCTGTCCTCAAGAGCAGCAGTGCTGTCTTAAATAGTAGATATAAAAACATTTGCAAAAGCAGCCCTATAGGAGGGAAAGAATGACATTTTCTTCAAGGTTTAAATCTTCCGTTAGTGTAATTTGTATCTGTGAACATTTAATTTACTAGGAGTACAAGTCAACAATTGCATCTGCACACGTGTTGGAGTAAAGTTCTCAACTTTCAAAACGTGTTGAAAAACTGTTTATTTTAAATCAGTCCTTGAGTCTCCTTGCCAGTTATTTAGACATTTTAAACTTATTCAACCAATCAAAGGGCAATTAGGAAAAAGCTACTTCACTGAGATCCATCACTATGGATCTGTGAGCCTTTCCAGCACTTAATGATCAGGCTTATCAGTGGAAGGTGGTGGCCCAATAATACAAAAAGGCCCCTAATCACTAAAACATACTGGGGCTGAAGGCTTGAGGCAAGAGCACAAGAACAACAACAACATAAAGAGAATTAGAAAAAATTAGCATCTTAATTTCTCACATAAAGGCCCTTACACAAGGTCACTTGTTCTAGTTTCTAAACAGGTGGTTTGGAAGCACTTGAATGAATGAAGCTTATTTCTCACAGATTTTACTGCTGCTGCTTTTTAACTGAAGGTCTAAGCACAAGTTCCAGTTAAAGCTTTTCCTAGATTAGGGTTTTTATAAGGTACATAGGTATTAGGTAAATAAGGTACTAAATTCAGGCAGCAACTTTAGTATTAGTGACAGGCCATCACCGCTCATCAGTCCCCGGTTTTAGAAAACAGAGTTACCTTTGAATACCCTAGCAGCCTCTCAACGTATATGTAATTCAGCCAGTGGATCCAGAAGGCGCAGCAGGGAAATGAACAGAGGCGCAAACAGAACAATCATGATAAGCCTTGCTTCGAGAATTGCCAAAACTAAAAAAGTTCAGGCAGAATTACACCTGGCTAAGCTGCTAACTGCTGATTAAAGAGTGTTAATGTAGATGGGATTAGCATAAATTCAGTTGCACTGTCATCACAGTTGAGTTCTCAATTTGATTTAATTTATGAATTTTTATTGGGCACTGAAAAATACATACTTCAGGCTATTCACACTGTGTAAAGCAAAGTCTCGAGGTCTCTAAGTTATTGTATGATGAATCTCTGCAAATTCAATCTTTGGCAACAGACTTCCTCTCTTAAAATAATGGTTTACTACACTGACACAGTACTGCACCCAAGATTGTTTTGAATGCTTGTATTCATACATAGAGCCAAATTTTGACAAATTATTTTATGTGCGAGGAATCTGCATAAGTTTATGAACAAATGCGATATGTTTTCCAAAACGGTTTCTGTTCACCTTTAATAAATACTTTGAAATAATACATTTGTCTTTCTTTTAAATGGCGACAGAACTCAGCATAACAAAATACGAAGGGAAGGAAATTGTGAAAGATCAAACTTCCATATATGATGTGAAGCAGTAAAAGTGACTTTAAAGCAAAAACTTCCGCATTTCACAAAATCAAACTTCATCTTGAAAACTGGCTTTCCAGTAGGCTGTTTTCACATAAAGCTGTCAAAGCCACGGAAGATGACTGGAAAGCAAGCTGTACAGTGTCATGGTGAAATACAGCATTTTTTAAATGTAAATGAATACCTTGTAGTCCGTATCTGGGACTGGGCACGTCTTTGTTCTGTGTCTGCGTAACAGACTTGCCAATGACAAAGGTACAGAACTGCTCAGATAACACGTAAGTGTACTGCTCACCAAGAAATGTAGCACTGACAGCTCCGGGTACTAAAGCAGTGAAAACCCTCTCCTCTGGGAACGAAATTCTTTCTCCAGGAAGTTTTGCCATTAACTTCAACAGATCACGTGTAATCCTAATGGTGACCATAGGAGGGATTTCGCATTGCCCATGCCATCCTTTTGCACATCAGCTATTTGGGTAAGAGTTAGTGAGTTGTACACTTGTTTGTTATGGCCGGGGCAAGATTCCATTGAGCTCTATTTGCACAGACTAGGCATCATTCAGCAAAATACATCAAACTCTATTAAAGTATGCGGTACTCTAAGAAGGAAAGAAACATCTTCCATGTGCTGTTCCTCTGGAAACAGCTTGTACTTGATCCATAGGCTACTGCATGGTTACCATAAAAATCTCACCTAGAAAATACTTGTATAAAATTTTGAAGCAAAGTAACGTAAAAGCAAAAAAAAAAAAAAAAAATGTATTTCATGAAGACTAAGACAGTACTGGTGTTTCCAAGAAAACAGGAACAGTATCTTCTCTGGCAGAAACCATGAGCAGGACAGAGCCAGCCCTCTGGCTGCTCACTCACTGCCTGCCATACGGAAACATAAAAGACACAGCCCGCAGCCTGTTCTGCTGCACCCCGTCTGCTGGTGTCACATCACCACCACCGCAAGCACAAACTGAGCTTCATGATCTGATGATCTGGTACTATTGCGACTGTACTAAACAATTCCTTCGCAAGCTCTTCCAGACTGGCATAGTTTTGCTTTCTTTCTGTCTACCCAACTGGCATAAAGTCACAACTCAGATCTTTTGTTCAACGTTTATAAATAGTTTGAGCGTGACATTGATGAAAATGCTGGAACAATTTCTAAGGCAAGGGAAACAGGTGAAAGCAAAAAATGATTATTTGTGAAAAGAACTTCCTTGGCAAACTCTCAACCTGATTAAAAATTTAGTAATTATCCTATTCTGTGCAAAGTAGCACAGAAAAATGTATAAAAGTCATTAGAAGAAAGCTTTTATTAAACTATCTAAATTACAACATAATCCTTTAATACCTAAGATGAAGAACATTCACGGTGACGTTCAATCGCTTGAAAAATTCTCAGACGCATTGAACAATTTCCGCATTACGGAAAGTGTAGCTTAGCCTTGACGTATAAGCCCTATACAGAACAAACATGTCTTTGATCTTGCTTAGTTTATATTGTTTAAATAACCTATTAAAATAAATATATTTCAAGAAGAGTTTACAATGAAAGTGTGTGTTTTCTAAAAGCTGAGTTTCTAAAAACATAACCATCTTCAGCACCACAAGATGTAAAATGCAAAAACTTGACAAAGAAGCACAAGGTCTTTATGGTATTTCTTTGTAATGCTTCGAAATAGGAAAAAACTGTGCACATTCTCATCAGATGAGCCGAGAAAAATTAATCACTGGAAAACCGCACAATGATAAAATTGAGTTCTTACATGTAATTAAATAGAATCTGTACGTAGAAACAAGATTGCAAAAGATACAGGTTTCATACTTTCTGTATAGATGTATTATTTCTGCGTTCTAATGAAGACTTAGGATTCTTCTGTTTGTTACAAATTTGTCATTAAAATGGGACACAGTAGAGACCAGACGGTAGCTGTTGTGAGACGAACACTGCCACTCATTGGATCTTAATTGTACCAACACCTTCTCACCAAAATCTCTTTTTATGGGATGTTAGGGGCAAATACGAGAACTTTATTATCGATACCACAGCTAAACAGCTGTACGTTAGCTGCTTTAAGGAGGTGAGGGTCTAGTGATCCCAAGTCCTTTCTACAACTTTAGATTTGTTAATAAAATCGCTATGACGGGCTGTATATTAACAAAGACGCTTTTTATTGCTGATCTTTGATACAGAACCAAACCAACAGAAGCACACCAAGATGAACGCAGGAAAGCAGTCAGTCTTCGTCATGTAGCTTGTAATCCTCATTATTTAGCTTCAATAATCTGAAATGGTATTTCTACTATACTGCTAGACAGAACCCTGTTATACTAGAAATTCTGCAGATCTGTAGTAATCCATCATTATGATTACCAATAATTATTTAAATTAACCAATGATTAATTAATAACTGATTAATACTTGAGAGTCTTCTACTTTCTGAAACCACACAAAGGCATCTGGCCTCACACAAAGTTAACTTTCAGTGGGCTCACAAGCTGTGCATCTTGGTACCTACTAAAAGTATACGATCCAATCACACAAAATATTTTATCAGCTCATCTGGAGTTATTAAAAAAATATTAATAGCTTTTACATGGAATGAAAAAGATTACTCTTAACTTGGTACTATTTAGTGTCGCAGTCAGAAACAGCAATATTTTCCTGAACACTAATTTCTTAAAGGCTCTTGTATTTCAGTGTGGTGTAACCTTGTACTTAAAACTGCAGGCAAATTCTGGATTAGTAAATCTATCTTTTCGATGAAGCAAAGACATCTCTTCAGGATGCATGTGCTTGCTATTTTCAGAAAGCAACACTGCAGTTACTACTGACAAACAGTGCTACAGTTATTCCTGGATGGTTCAATTTGTGCTGAAAGCAGCGTGATTACCAAGCGCAAACACCTCAATGGTAGAACAGTGCACGAGAAGGACGCGCAAACTAAAAGTTCTTCCAAACAAGTTTGGAAAAAATAATCAGCAAATTATCTACGCTGTAAGAGGTACCTCCGACGCGTTTGGTGTCAGGCATACCCGATGAAACAGGGCTAAAGGGGTCAAACATATAAATATAGCTTCATTAAATCATACTTGACAAATAACATCCAGTCTTCAAATCTCAGTGATACTAGCTTGACATTAGGATTGTAACCTTTCAGCATAGTTACTCCCGGTTTACATAAATCTCCCCTGACACTTGTTACAACAGTGGGCCATCTTGATTATTTTTGGCACGAGGTCCAATATCAGGCTTGGTGAAATTAATGCAGAAATTGCTGTTAACTAGAGTGGGCTTTCAATTAATGATGGGTGACATAGTTGAAAGTTAAGCTACTCTTTTTACCTTGGTATGATGCTGTAGCATACTGCAGAACTATGAAAACTTACATACAGAAGAACAGAAAGGTTCTGTGTGCTGCGAGCGAGCTCTCTCCCCTCTCACTGACCGTCCCATTTCATGAACTCACATCTCCCTCAGAGACTGAGACCCACCCCTACATCCCACGAGACCCACCCCTACATCCCATGGAGTAGCCTGCAGCGCAAATGGTGCTGGGCTCCCCCGCTCCTCCCCGCCTCTCTCGAAGGGAGCACAACCCCAGCTTCTCGCAGCTCTGCCCCGCTCGGATGCTCCGCTGGAAGGGTGGGTCGGAGGAAGGGCTTGACCGAAGAGCAAAGGGCCATGGCGCGAGGCGCTGTACCAATATACCGGAGGAGTAACTGTTGCGGCGGTACTGCAGGGTCAGGCTTTGAATCGTCACATTTATACTCAAAAGGGAGGGCTGAAATGGGACAAGCGATGCCAAAGCTCTATGTTGTCAGGTGTTACTTTTTAACACCGTTTGGGAAGACCCGGCCTTTCGATCGCTGTCCTGAGTTTATATGCACTTTATACGCACAATGCTTCAGCTGCGACATAAATCGGAATATTACTTCCACATAGCTGCAGATAAGTACTGAAAAATTATTTATCTAGATAACAGATTTCAACTCCTTTAGAATACTTACTTTAAATGAACACACAGTACAGGAATGAAATTAAAAGATTTAAAGAAAGTAATACAGTTTGAGAATAAAAACGAAGCTTTGTTCTTGCATCAGAATGTATTAGATCTTGCAATTTGCATATACAAATAATTCAGCAACATTCACCGGCATTAAAAACACAGCTATATCAAATTATAAATGTAATAAAAGAAAATAATAATAGCTGAAACTGTATAATACATACATATATTATAAAGATTTGACAAATTAAATACAATTTGGTTATACAGAAAAGTTTCAACAACTTTACATTAAAAATGGTACTAGGGAAATGAAAACATTTCGAAATACTGAACACAGGTGGTCAGGCTCATTTTAAAAGTTTAAAAAACTGATACGTAAAAATACCCTAAAAAACACTGGTAATTACAGTATGCATTCTTCATTAAGGCCCAACTCAGCAAAGCACTTAAGGGATTGCTTCAAGAACAAAGAACCTGCGGTACTTAAACGTTTCGTGGAATAGGGATGTCGTGAAGCGAATGCTTAAATGCTTAGGTGAACTGGAACCTAGCTTAACACATGAAAACAGACAGTCAAGTCACATAGTGACCAAAACCACATACAGATCAGAATGTACAACTTCTAATCAACTATTTGGCATTTTAAAGTAATTCCATGCAACATAGGAAAATTTAAAAGAAAGTTGATACCTATATATATCGAGAGACAGCTCCCCAGTTATTAGGCTGCTGCAATGAGCAGTCTATTGACGGACCACAAGAACGGGAAAGCAAGCTTCTCAAATTATAAAAAAAAGTCATTATGTAGCTATCCGTGTGACTTCTGAAATATGTTATAGGTATTTCTGTTTCCTCCTAGATACCTTCATATAGTTAGTAACTAAAATCTGAGTACCCACTTAGTATTTGATGTTTCAGCTTAACTCCATGCTACTAGCTTGAGAGCTGCCTGTGCCCTGCAGAACACCCCCTTGCAGTAAACCCTTGCAGGTGGAGCTCTGCTGTCTGTCCAGCCGCTGTCGGGGGGCCGCGGGTCCCCGCTAACGTCACCCCGCATTGTCACTGTGCTGAGGAGGTTTGCTTCACGAGGCAGCTCTTAGTCCAAGCTTCTATTTAAGGGACCCAAAAGGCTGTCCAACAGACAAATTATTTTTCAAATGTAGGCTAAATGTTTGGAAAGATCCTGGCATTGGGATCTAATGGGACCATAAAGCAGGCTTCTTTGGAAAACGGTGGAAATTTCTTTGCATTATTTTCTATCATCGTTTAACCTCTCCGAGTCTCCCTGTGCTACAAATGATCATACTGAAAGCCCCACTGTATTGGTTTCCACACTGAATTTATTTGATGGCTTTTTAAAACTTGATAAAATTTCAGCATGCAGTAGTTATGTAAACTTACTTAGCATTTGTTTTCGTTACTCAACACTTTCTACGTCTTGAGCGTATCTTCTAATAGCAACTCGCAACAAAGGTTTAGTCTTTAAACAATCTTTTTTAAGTGCATAATTTACTGTACAAATAAATACAGAAGTGCATCGATGGGAAGACAAGAAGCAGTAAATGGCAGTGTTCAGAACAGTGTGCTTAGAAATTTCTAAACTGCACCTTTTCCATTCAGTATGAAATGAAAGGAGAGGTATGAACACCTTCCCATTTCCTTGCATCATTACCAAGCATAATGCTATTTGTTGTCAGAAGTGAAAAATGGTCATGGGATAAAATAGTGCAAGAACAGTAGAGAAATGATCAGTGTAAGTTGCTTATTTTAAATAAGGCTTTTATGTTTGCATTGAAAAAACCCAACCAACTGGACAAGACAGAACTATTGCATATTAGTTATGTAATTAAAGTACATATTCGCATACTTTGTGCTCATTAATGCATATATGCATTTTAAAGAGTGGAAAAGATATACCTTTTAATTATTCAACATTCGGATGCCCTGTGACTTGTTGGATTTTCTAACCCCCAAGCATATCCTGTCCAGGGCTACGATAAAGACCTCTAAACATTATTTCACCAATTATATTATCAGTAGTACTTTCATTAAAAATATATCTATATACACAATCATATACCCCTTTTAGATAAAGGAATATTTCCTTTTTTGATAATATATATGGGAGGATAAGAACGTAGAGGAGCTTTTTGCTACAATGCTTAACGTGGCTAGCATTGCACTGTTAGTAAAATGTTTTTTCAAAATTTTAGCAAATACTGTTAGCTATTCTGTTGAGTCTAATCAAAGAATAAGAGTTCATCTTCATCTCTCTCGCCTTTTCTCAAAGAAGTGGGAAATCATGCACGTGTATACAGAGAAGCTTTACATCCATTTCGGACAATGGCTATAAAGCCTCTTCTAGTAGGCAAGTTCAGGTGCTGCAAAATACATTCTTCTGATATGCAAAATATTCTCAAAATAGTGGTAAACTCACATTATTGTCTTTCTAAATTGATTTAAGCTGGTGTAATATTTAGGAAAGAACAAAATAAATGGACTTTGAAAGCTATATTAAATCAAACATTCACGTCTGTATTTATACTGATTTTATCTTATTGACAGTCAGACTCAAAATAGAACTGCCATCAACCTGGAGGTTCTTAAAAGCAGACTTTAAAAGCGGTTATATTTTTCAGTCGGACTGTACATCATTACACATGAAGGGCCATATTCTGATACCGTTATCACTAATAGCACTTCTTTGCCTTCAGTGAGACTATTTGTGAAATAAATTACAAGTAAGCACGCGCAGTTTATCAGAACGTGTCCCCAAATAAACATCTATTTTCATAGTGAAGAAAGGTTTATGGCCAAAACATGTTTAATTTAAACATATGTACCACAATTCACTACTTTTTTTTTTTTTGTATGAAATGTAAATCACCTGTGTAAAGTTTCAAGAATTGGGAGATAACATTATTGATAAATATTTATAAGTGGAAAAATTCAAAGAAATAGACCCTCAAGAATTAATTTACTGTTGTTCAGAATAAAGATTTCTATACCATCTTATAGTGATATACTGTATATGAACATTATACTTCGCTTTAGAAGATATTTATATTTAAGAAGTAACTTTATACAGCAAATGCAATTTTTAGAGCAAACACAAGGTCGTATTTACAGTAAAGTCAACAATCAAAATGACACAGAATAAATTAACAGAATATACAACTATTTATACAGACAAATTAAAAAATAAGGCAGGAATTTTCATTTGAAATTAGCATAATCAGAAAATATGTCGATGAAATCTTGTACCACTCTGTAGCAGAATTCATACTGTTCCTGAAAAACAATAAAAAGATATCAACATGTGCATCATACGATTACATTGGAGACACTCATACTTACACAAATCCTAGTGATAAATGCGACATGTTCTATCTTGAACCATTACCTGGACCAGTAGCTGCGGACTCGTCTGTTCTGATTTTTATTTATGTACTTATTTTTTTAAATAAAAGTAAGGGTACCTTGCTTTTTTGTCACATGCAGGCTGGTTGTTGCTCTTCAGTTAAAATTATTTCTTTAAGCCTTCTAGGTGATAGTTCTTAAGCTGAATCAATTCTTAGACCTGTCTTCTCATTTAAATTAAGCAGCTTACTGTACCTGGCTGTTTCCCAGCTCACGCTAAAGCAGGTAACTCCTCTGGTGCATTCCCCAGGGAGCCTGGCTCTTTAACTCTGGGCTCCATCTTACGAGCTTTACAGCAGAAACTAAGCGACAATATAACTTCTGACAATGTAACTTTAAATGTATAGAACATTAAAAGCCGTCTACATTCGTCTGAAATGGAGCTCCTCTTGCAAAGGCTGTCTGCGATGTATTTATCCACTGCCTACGTTAGCCTGCTGGCTAGTCCTCTGCATCCTAAAGACGGGACACATCCTGATCTTCTAGGCGTGCTGATACGCCTTCGACATGATTTGCTGGGTTACAAAATCTGTAACAACACTGATAATAAAAGGAACCGGCATCTGAATTCACTCATGCTGGAAAGCAGAGTTTAGCAGAAGCCTTTCCGCAGGCTCAGCTGGGAATATCTGTGGCAATTACACCCTTAACTAACATTATTAAATCACAGAGCCAGAACCCCAAAAGAAATGTTTCATCCCTGTCTCAGCATGACTGCGGATAATCCAATTCTGCTTCTTCAACCCCTTTACTGCTATCTGTAGGACAGAGAAAACATCTACCTGAAAAAGGTGTTTTGAGATAATTGTTTCTAAAGAAGTTTCAAATCACAGAACGGAAGCTGCTATCAAAATGCAAAATGTCAGCATTTTTAAGTATTTTCCAAAAACACAAGTCTCCAAAAAACTTTTTAATGTGTATTCAATAGGGAAAAGTGTCTGGACCAAGCTCCACATATTACTTGTAGATGACTTTAAAGAAGTCAAAGACATTTTTCCTTTTCAGTGACCAACTGCAAGCCAGTTTAAGGCCAGACATTTTAAGGTAAGAAAGAACAACTGATACATAGCTGAAAAGGCATTTACTTCATTTCTTTTGTCACTTGCGACACTCAGAAGATATTGGTTTAACTGTCTCCAGTTCCTAACAGACACAGAATGTTTAGCCAAGTTGTATTTTTAGAAATGCTATTAAAAAAAATCTGTAAAAACACAGATTTCTGATGATACCTTGTACATACAAAGCCATCATACATAATTTATTTCAACCTGCAAAAAAAACCCTTTGTTCTCTGCCCCCAAGAATATTTACAAACATACATCCTTTGACAAAGATCCGGATTGTTAAATATCATACCAGTGTTTGCACCATATGTGGCCTTTGCAGTCTTAAGCTCTTCACAGCTTGGAATACATCTAAGAGCCCTTCAGCCTTCACTCGTTCCAGAATATTGCTGAGTGCTATGAAGGTACCTGTTCTTCCAGCGCCAGCACTGCAATGTAAACACATTTGCTTGACATGCAGTAGGATAAAAACGTTAAAAGAGAAATAATAGTAATATAGAATAGCCAAATACTACTATTAGCCAACGTCTACTCATTTTTTATGCTTAGCTTGTCACCTCAGCTATGTTCAAAGGGAGCCGGAATTAATGGAAGTAACTCAAAGCCAGGCTGGAACCAATACAGGCTCATTACTGACAGCTTCTGTACCCAAGTGGGAGATCCTGAGCTGGCCGCAGCAGCACGTGGACACCCACCCACAGCCAAAAAGTCTGAGACGCAGATAATGAATGGCAAAGCTGTTTACTCAAATCTGCATTCATCTTCAGCAAAGACAACTTTTGGTGCTCCCACACTCTGCTTTTCGTTTTATTCTTAATGGGGGAGAACACAACCTTTACTCTTTCATTCACAAAACTTGGTTATAACGCAAAGAAGCACTGTGCCATCAAACCCACATTTTTCTATTAGGTTGTGATTTATACTTCCACATGGTGGACAGATATGAAAGTAGTAGTATTATTATTACTACTCCAAAGCAATTTGATGGAAAATGTCCTATCCAACTGTAACGATTTTAATGACTTTAAGAAATGGCTTAGATCCTAAAACAGGTGTATTAATATAAGGGCAAACTAAAGCAAGACTACGTGTGAGGTTGCAGGACATACAAGAAACTAAAATCAACTGTTCTGCCTCTGTCTTGACTAGAATAAGCAACCCAATGTACTCCCAAGTAACTGCAGTTTCTTTTGTTTCAGTACATCTGAGTATATTTTGTCCTTATATCTGTTTCAGAGCACGATTCCGTGGAACCAAAATATATTTCAGTAATTCTTATCTAATTTATTATGCCAAAGACTAGAGGAAAAAAAAAATTAAAAAAGAGATTTCTTTCTCCCTCCTATTCACACTAATTAGGGACTATTTGACACCAACAAAACAGTGGCTGTGCAGTGGAAGGCCAATAGCTTTGATAGGGAATAGTTACTAAAACCAGGATGGGATTGGGAAATTGGCAATCAGTGGTAAGGTGGAGTGGAAGGTTCACTGGATTGCTGAATAAGGATAAACACAAAATTTATTAATTTTAAAATTTTCATGTGTTTTAACTGTAAGTAGGTGAATTGTAATCACATGGCATTGCTTCTACCTTATTTCTATCAAATAAAAAAAAAAATCTGATAAGCACAAGCCTTCTGAAAAGATGAAGTGCAAATGCATGTATCCTCAGCTGGATACATTGAAAGTCCTGTTGGAGGAAAAATGAACAAGTAGAAGACATTGCATGTGTTATTCCCTTTAGACAATTGCTTTTATCAGACTAAAGACAAATACTAAATCTAAATGGATTCAGATTTATTTGTAGTGAGCTAATCTCTAGTAACCATCTGTGGTTTCTAGAGTGACCCATGAGCGATGCATTTCGGAATAGTCTACAACTATCAAAAGACAAGGACACGAAAACATGAAGTAAACCCATACACACACATCATCACACATATGTTGCTTATTCACTGATGCTGAGAAGAGGTAGGTATGCATTGCTTTGCACTCCATTTTTAACACTCCTTGTGCTAGGCTCACCCTCCTTTTTTCTGAAAACATCCTTTTAGCAAATCCTCAAAGCCCATACAAGTTGGGGTTTTTGAATTAAGAATTTTTAGTATGGATACATGGAAAACTAAACAGCATTTGACTAGCAGGAGAAAATATGTATTGTCTCATGGGAGCACAGCACTACTCTTTGCATACTCGCTTCTCTTTCTGCAATTCCCTTAAAAAAAGGAAGTTAAGAAAGATAACTTTTAAATTTGACTCAAACTTCATTTCTTGAGAGAGAAAGTTCAAAGGCAGAGGACACGCCGAATGGGCAACGACTGGGCAAAAGACAAAAGTAAGGGATGTCTACGTAACACAGCAGCCTTGCATAGTTTATTAGAGCACAGAAAGGAGGAGACAGCGAAGAGAGAAAAAGCGTAGGTAGCCATGAACTGAAGAGAAGGCAGCCACAGACACACACTGGAAAAGAAGGGAGTTGGGATTTAGAACAGAGTGGCTTTGAATTCTGATGGCAACTCAGTTAGCAAAACCCTTCTAAACTATTTAGGGTTATTTCTTGATTCTACGTAAGAATTATGTTTTTAGCAGCTCCTTAAACTGTTCGTAAATACTTGGAAAAAATGAACAGAAGTTTTCACAAGTTCACGTGAACACTCTGAAAAATCAGTCTGAGACTTTATACATGTTTACTTACTCATAAAGCTACACTCATTTACGTTTGAAGACTCAAGTATGACTTCATGTCATACTCATGTCATGACTCTCACGTCATGACAACTCAAGTTCAAGTAACTCAAAAGCTGTGATGTACAGGCTGCCCAAGTAGGAGCAAGAGAGAATTCTCAACATTAAAAATCCTAGAATACATTGTGTGGTTTGGGTTTTATTTTCTTGTTTAAATCCATTTTATAGTGATTGCAGGAGATTTTAAAAAATCTAGGACAAATGCATGCCAAATGATTAAGCTAAGGCTTCAGAGAGGCTGCAAGTCTAAAAGCTCAGAAAAGTAGAAGCAATGTATACCTCAGATAGTTCTTACGCATTAATTTGTGCATATCAAAGGCATTAGTTACTTTTATCTCTTATTTTACTGGCTAGAACTCCTAGATATTTTATCCACTTTAATTATCATTCAGAACTTTTACTCCCTAGAAATTAAAAAAAAAAAAGTGGCTCTTCAAATTTGTCAAACTGCAGAATCAAACACAAAATGTCATCATCACCCTCGAGTGCAGCCACCACGGAGTGGGGGAACCCACAGTCCCCTAGGGAAAAATGTATGGAAACAGCAAAGAGCAAAACACTTCCTGAGCAAGGAGAAAGTTTTAGCAAAGAATATACATTGGTACATGTCCCAAAACACCAACAAATCCGAGTCCTGGCTCAAGCTCCCAGGATCTCTTTGCTTCAACAGCACATGAAGATACAGGAGACGTTGCAGACAGCCAAAGACAAACCATAGTTTTTGGTGAGGCAGCACCTTTGAAACTCAAATCAGAGCAAACTAAAAGTCAGCGTACAGTGCAGAGAACAGCTGTAATAGGCTGTTCCCAATTCTAACTCTAGCAGCAAGCAGACAGGTTCTTCTATCAAAATACTTCCAAATGGTCAGTGTACTTCCCTGTAGATGATGCTACAAGAATAATTTGAGTGTCGCATAAATCAATATAGATTTTTTTTTTTTTTCAGAAGAAAAAATAATGAGTTACTTATTCAAAACCAGATGGATATTCTGACGTGCAGGAAAAATCTAGAAGCAGCACCATCCTATCTAGCTCACTGCCAAAAGGTTGGAGAAGCTATCCATGCAGTAGTCAGTCCAAGGGGGTCTCTGTCACAGCATGGGTGCCCAGCATTTCTCAATAGTGGGATCACAGACAGGTAGAGAAGATACCACAATTAATATAACACATGCTGTTAGAACAAAGATGCCGGGACCTTGACCTCCATGTATTGCTACCAGATGGCCACGGTCCAGCAAAAGCAGTTTTTCTTGTACAACTTGTCCAAGGGGAAAAGATTAAAAGGTCAATATTTAGCAGGAATTAAATAATCGGTTTTGAGGGCAATCAGAGAAGAAACAATGATTGTTTTTATATTGTGGTTGAGCCTGTGAGCTTCAACCGCAAGAGACGCTCTACTGCATGAGGTCTTACATGAACACAGTAGAGAGATGTGGCCTCGGAAAACTTCCATGCTGGGAAGAGCAGCCAGGAGTCAGCCAGTGCATCTCCCAGAGCAGGTCCAAGCAGCCCACAGCAGAAAAGAGGTTCATGTCAAAGGGTGACCTCTTCAGGTTAATAGCTTCTTATTTAAAAAAAAATAAAATAAAACAAAATAAAACATAGGAACTTCTCTTCTGGAGGCTCTGAAACCCTGCTGACCCTATCGCTGTGTACTGTGAGCTTGACTTTGTATTGACCAGAAAGCAGAAAAAACTATACTGATTTATAAAGATTAAAATATTTTAAAAGCAAGGTATGATTTCTGAATTAGGAAAAGGCAGACTACTAGTTTTACTACTACTTTTTTTTTTTTTTTAAGTCAGCAGATGTAGTACAGAGAGGGAAAAGACAAATTTAAAAGACTGATAAAAAAACCCCACACGCTGAAAAATAGAATTTGAAAAAACAGTGGAAAAGCCCACTGTGTACCTTTCAAAAAAGAACCGGGGCCGGGGGGAGGGGGGAAGAAGCTGCAATAAAAAAGTGCAGTTAAAAAAAAAACCAAAAAGTGAAAACCTGGCACAGGACAAAGAGATATTTTATTTATCACGTGTCAAGTCATACCCAAGCTACGTCTTACCATTAATGTAAACATTGTTTTTTCCGTCCTCCCAGCTCTCGTATCTGCCTTCAAGGACAGGGGTACATTTTGCCTTCTGCTTAGATCAGGGATATATTTTATTCTCCTGATAGTTTGTAAAAACCAACAGCATTCTGGCCCCAATAGAATATTTGAGCACTATATTGGTGGGATGTATTACACATCACTGCAATAAACCTACAGCTTTACTTTCCTAATCACTGCGTTTAGCAAAACTCAGGTGCAAGACTACAACACCCCAAGTTAATAATGCATTTGTTTACTCCCAGCCGTTAAGGCTAGAGTGCTAATTTAGCAAAAGACAAGTCAAAATCCTTTATGCAATACTAGATTTTCTTTTCTTCTATCTTTTTCTTGTATTTCTTAATTTCTATTTATTTTTTAAGGATGCAGTCTACTCCCTCACAAAGAAAAGCTGCTGTAAAAGCAACCAGACTGGAGAAAAAGCAAGCTATTTCCTTAGCTAATGGTGGGAAGAAGAGGTGACTCTTACCTGCAGTGCACTGTAATTGGGTGATTGCCTGTTTGCTGCTGCTGCTTTTGGACAGCTGCAATCAGGTCGATCATCCCTTTTCCTTCTGCAGGAATCCCGATTTCTGGCCACCCATGGAAATGGAACTGCCGAACGAGCCTGCTTTGCTTCTCCTGGTTACCCTGCATGCAGGAAAACATCAGATTTATCCAGTTGTTACTTCAAAATGGAAACATACTTCTTACCTTAAACATTTATAACATAAATTTCACACCACTATAGTAGAGCGGGCTGTTTGCAATCTGGTCCATAATATATTGATTGGGCAGACCTGATAATTCTGCTTCCAAATTCCCCATCCACTGTGCTGATAATTTAGCCCTACAATTTTCCTTTTGGTTTGCACAGCCGCTTCACCGGGGTCGTACTGAGGATACACTTAAAGATTATTCATCCTGAGTGCCAATGGTTGAAAGCTTTCATCATGCACAGACCAAATCCGAAGTGCCATTAAACCAACCCAATTCATGAAATGCACTCATCTTTCCACTGCTACTTTGAAACTTAACAACTATTTGCCTTGTCTTTATGTTGCTGATTAAAAGCACACGAAAAGTTGCAATAGGTATTCCATGCTAATGCAGTGAGTTCTAGACAGGTTCGGATGTGCAAAGCTCTTCATCTTCTTATGATTTAACTACCCTGCGATTTCTGCTTGCTCCTTCCCATGACTGCGTTATAATAGTATCTGGATGCAACATTAATATTCTGGCAATTTTCCTACATATCATCAACTCTTGCAAGCCACAGAGAGTTGAAAACACAAGGTGTCTGCTGATGCTAGGTGCTTTCATTGTGTCCACCACAGGGGACATCTAGTGAACGAGTTTGATGGGGAGTCTCAGGACATTGTTTTGTACTAGAAGCCCGGAAGATTTCACCATTATGAGGAAAAAGGCTTAGTCAATCCTCCTTCCTTGCAGCCCTGCAGGAGATCTTTTAACATAATATTGTTTCAAATATCATTGATGTGGTCAAGCTGGACTCAGGCACAATACAGAAATTACTCAAATTTCTTAGATTTGCAGCAGCAAATGCTTCTAACAATACTGGACTGTAGTGCAAAAACTTTGCTGTTTGCATATTACCCAAAATGCTGTTCCTTGAGCTTTAAATACTTTCCAGTGTGACAGAAGTGAACACATTGACAAGGACTCTCTGCTTTGTGAAGCACGGTGTGTATTCATGCCTAATCCACCACCCTCCTTCATAAGGAAATACAGAGTACTTGAAATTTAAAGCCCTTTTGCTTTGCATGTGCCAACTGTTTAAGTACATGAATTATATGCAATGCAATAAGTAGTTAAATGAATTATATTCTTAACTGCAAGTGATTTTTTTTTTGTTATTTTTCAAAAAGAGCAATGCAAATCAGATCCTAAAGGAATGACCTAATGATCCTAAGAAATGAATGAGTGAAGAGATGCATGCCCAAAAGATCAAAACCAGGTTTTGAGTAGATCGTGCCTGTAGCAGAGCAACATAAAGGAAGAGCTGGTAGGCAGAGCTGTTAAACAGCTGGTAGACATGTGGTGTTAAAATGCTTCCTAGGATTTAAAAATAAAGAATCAAATGTTCTTTTATAGCTTTGTGGGAGAAGGGAGAAAATACAAGAATAACAGCAACAACAAACATGAAAAAAACCAAAAACAAACAAAAAACCCCACACTCCACTTTGACCAAGGACATGTTTTACTGACCAGAATTTTCACAGAGCTTTAAGCAAAAAATATTTCATATAAGCTTCCTCTTGACTGATACAAGGTCGGATGTCAATTAACCACATTTATCTTTAGATAGAAATTCCAGAATTTAAGTTAAATAATCATACTTGTAAATGCCTTCAATTGCAAAAAACCTAATGTAATTTAAAAGCATTACCTGGTTGTACGTAACTAGGAAGTCCCTTACACTTATGGCATCTAACAGACTGTCATTCTTTATTTCTACAGTTATCTCTCCGTGAGTTACAGAGCCCTCTGATGGCCAGTACTGGCAGCATTTTTCCTGCAAAATTGAGAGAGAATTGTAAACGTTCCTTGACATTTTTTCCAGTTATCTACATTGTCATGAATCTCTGATACAGGATATGATATACAGCATAATAAATGTGTTCTAAACACTTTGTAATGAAAAGGCTAATAACCAAGAATACAGTAATAAAATATTTCTATAATATAAACCATTAAGATGAAAAGGGCTTAGGAGTCATACATGGCAAGTACTGCTTTAAAACAGGCTAGAATAAAATAAGTAACTCAATTAATTAATGATGTCCTAGGAGAGGTTCAGAATAAGCCACTGGAGCTTATACTGGCAGAACAGGGAGGGGAGCTTTCACAAAAGCTTTGTCCAGCTGTTCCCAGATCCCAAACCACTGTTCCATGTCAGGCATCCCTATAAATTTAGCGCTTCTAATGCGAACTGGGCCCTTTCACAAACCATAATTTTCCGTAGTTTTAGTGGGTTTTCTGCCAATTCAAGCAAAAGCAGCAACACTGGCTCACAGCAAATAGTGAAGCAAGAGCTCGTTTTTGGAAAGGCAAAAAAAGCTCATATCGCTAGAATTTGTGGGCAACAAATAGTTTATCTAATATTAACGCTCATATTTTACAGGTGTTAACAGCAACTGCTTTGCTCTGGAGGCGGCAGCTGCGGGAGGCGTACCTGCTCCCTCTCTTGAACTTCCGTGAGCATGACGATGGTGTGGCACTTCCACTCCCACACCATCCGCCAGAAATCCTCCACCGTGTGCGGAAGCGGTCCCTGGGTGGCAATGAAGTAATCCTTCTGGCGATAGCCCTGCGGAGGAAGACCAGGATGCGTTTATGTCATGACATGTGAGTACAAGTGAAGAAGGACGGAAGGCGATGGTCGGAGAGGAGATCGCTGCTTAAACCGGTGCTTCCCGTGAGCCGCGCTGCTGGACAACGTGATGGATACTGCAATGCCGGTGACACTGACCCCACCTGATTCTCGCTCATTGCCAGAAAGGCAGGAAAAAATCCCCTAAATTCACAGTCCTGAGTTTTATTTTATGACTTTTTACAGTGGTGGCTGAAGGGATGAAATTCTGCAGTAATAGGTAACTGAAAGGATTTCACAACGAGATTATCATAATTCTATAGTAAAGCTAATTAGCAGTTGTTAACATTTAACTCAATTTTTGAGCTACAGTTCTATTTACATACTGATGTAGTATCCACAATCCTCAATCGCTACTGGGGTTTCACTGCTTAAGGATATAATTAATTCTCGTATTTAAATAAAAACAAGACACAGTGGAAGGTGTTGCCCAGGTTCCAACAGGAAGCCGGAACAAAGTTAGGAATTAACGCAGGTCTGCCCAGGTAAACCCTGGCTCCCAAACACTGTGGTAGCCTTTCCCCGTGCTAAATATGGACTTTTCTTTTTCCTTTCCTCAGAAGAGCACATATTTACATCCGTTAACCTGAACACAGATAATGGAACTGTTGGATGTTAGATCTATAGCTAATTTGTTTTGCTGCCTGTTAGAATTTAATAAAAACTTTAGCTTATAAATCTAACAACAGCAAGAATGTTTAAATTGCACAACCATTTAAACTGAAATTGAAAACACCAGATAACAAATGTATTTGGAAACTCTCATAAGCCGAACCCAAACAAAAGAGCTAATGTTCTTCACAAGCCAAGTTGATTGTGTCTCTTTAAAAAGTCTTGTCAGCAACAGCAAAATATTTGACTTGCAATTTAAATACATGAAAAATTTTTATACGTACATCTATGAAGGAAGCATTGATGTAGTCTGTATACTCTTGCCCTCTTTTCATTGACAGAATCACTCTATTAAAATCATCTGGAAAAAAAAAATAGTCCAAGTCTTACTTTTGCTAACTGTACGTTGATTGCTCCACTATTACATTTGTGAAAGAACAAACCCAACAAAATCTTTTATCTAAAAGCCAGAGTGTCTCAAAGATCTTATCCAGGATTTACTAGGTATGTGGAGGAGGGCGCTAGTTTTTCTGCTGTTGTTTTTCCATTCACACAGGATATGGCCAGCGAGGTCTGCAACTTTCGTTTTCAGGTGCAGACATTACAGTGCTCCTCCAAAATAGGCAAGGAAACACTCAGAAAATCCGTTGGATTAAAAGGTGAAACTGCTGAATTATTTAATTCAGTCCTGAAAAATATCTGATCGTAAGACATTTTACATTGATAAAGTAAAAACCAATTCATTAAATTGTTTGCAGGCACTTTATAAGGGCATTACACTTTATAAGGAGCAGATAGTGCTGTTCATATTAGTAAGTTCTCTAGAAACTTTAGAGCAGCCGTGCCTGCAGAGAGGACAGTAAAACCAAGGGGGTGGCTAATGGAAACAGCCCAAAAACCACATTCTAGCTAAAAATGAAGCCAAACCAAAAACTACCACCCTGGACAGTCCAACAGGTTTTGAAAGCATTTGAATTTTACAGGCAGAGGTGTTAAAACTTTTTCTCTTTAAGACATATTGCAGTAATTACGTGCAGAATTCCGGTTTCCAAATCCAGGCAGGACCTCTGTTCTTGAGTTATCCCAACAGAGCTGTGTTCTGCTATGAGCCGTGTTGTCGTCAACATATAGCTACATTGTGTGCGCTCACGACAGCCTTAGGATAATCGTGTATTTATAGCACTTGTTTTTCTATATAAAAAGTTGACCTCTTACATGGGATAATCTGGATGACTCTAGCTTTCTTCATGTTTGCTGGAAGATTGCCAGTTCTCATGTTTTCTTTCATGATTCGAACATTTGTTAACTTCTGTAATAAAACACACAAATGAGGATGAGAACTCAGTGGAACAGAAGTGGCTCTCGCTCACCATATCCTCTCCTCAGAGGGTTCCTAAGTGTCTCTATCGGGTACAAAACAGCAACACAGTCAAAGCAAGGCTGACCTTTCACAAAAGCCACTTCATTGTCCTGTCAATAAAAATGAATTAAGAGTAACAGTTATGTAATTTCTTCATACTGCTAAATATTTAAGAACCTGAACATACTCCCAAGGCATATCAATAAAGTTTACGGGCTGTAAAATGACAGCAGATTTTAACCTTTTGGGTCTGGGTTTGGTTTTTTTTGGTTTTTTGGGGGTTTTTTTGTTTGTTTGTTTGTTTTTTCTTTTTTTAAAGACACTTTTGGACCGTCCAAGCCTGGCTTTCAGAAGCACAGAGTACCCATTCCTTTCGAAAAGATCTCAGTTTCTTAAATTTGATATTTGGAAATTTAGTTTCATGAAATTAGCCACTTTTGAAAATACCTTTTAATACAAAGGTCTGCGTACCATTTTAACGAATTGATTTTTTTTCTTTCCAGACCTTAGGTAAGCAGAGGCAGGCGGACCAGCACACGGACCAGCACACCAACCACCACATATCTCCAGCAGCAGCAGCCCCCGATGAGGAGCGCTGCCAACAGGCACTCCAGCCAGCCGGGCACTGCATTGACAGGCTTTTCTTTTCCACGTTGCTCTCAAGTACTGAAAAACATCCCTTTTATAAAGAAGAATAACTTCTCTTTCACTTCCTTTATAGTCAAAACATGACCTGAATTCATATTCATATTAATTTAATTCATATTACTATTACTACAATCCTGTTCAGAGTATTAAAACTCCAGTTCTTTATTTCTGGACTGCGCTTGCCCTGCAGCACACCACCCTGTTTCTGGCTTAACAAGGTCGCACGAGTTTATGGACTGCTGTCCACCAAATCCTGCAACATGGCTCTATACATTTTCAAGCTTTTGCTAGTGAAGAGACCAATATTCCTTATTATTTATTCAGTTTGTGCTGAGGGCACTCTCAGGACACAGAGGACAAACACTGCTCTTACCCCAACAATTTTTTTTATAGCATAGATGACACACCTGCAAGATTGTGCAAGATAACACAACAGTAACAGGCTGCTAATGCTGGGGTGGGACTTACCAGATAACGACCATAGATACGCAGTTGCATTTCACCAACTATTTAATATAAACTCGATTTAAATTCAAATTAATTTAATTTTCAAACTGCAAGCAGATTTTCAGGCATGTATTTGCCAGGTAGTGAGTTTCAAGAGCACATCTCAATTCCAGTAAAACCTCTAGCACCGGCAACAAACTATTGAAAAGGAACCCCCACCTCGGAGAAATCACTTTTGGGATGCCCTGTAATACTGCGTTCAATAGACTTTATGTCAGAGACTCTCATACCGCGTACAACATAGCTCTACTCTTTCTTTGGGGTAGGTGGGCTCAGTGTTCCTGGGCCATCTACATGCTTTTCAGAATACACAGCAGAACAAAACGTTACTCTCTGCACTTTAATGCACTCTTGCTGGCACGGGGGAAAACAAACTTAGGAATTCTAGAAAAAGTAGAATACTCGATGCTTCTACTTGCTTCCCTCCCTCAGAAAGACCAATACTTTCGATTTTTGTACTTGTTCCTATATTGTCAGACTTATTTTTACATTATTTTCTTTTCCCAGTTCCCAATTTCTGATTAAATTAATCCGTTAAAGGAAAGGGAGAACTCCAGTTAACACCTACATGTCATTTAATGCTTCAGACCTATATACAGAAAAAATATTTTTGCATAGCAAAAGTCATAGAAAAGTTCTAACCATTCCCTCAGGACAATAAAGTCTATTTTAAACAACGATCACAAACAGCCAGCGTGGTTGCTTTCTGCATGTGGCGTTTCTCCACTAAACAGAAATGCTTTTTTTTTTTCTTTTCGTTCCTGACAGGTCTGGATATTCAGCACAAGATGTGTAAATTCTCTGCAATTCTCTCTGCCAGCAGTCATCCCTGAGTTAACAATCCCATTGAGATGCAAATGAGGTGCACATAATCCCACTCCCTCTTCCAGCGTTATCTGATCTGGCATCTAGTACTAGATTGAAAGAATAATTCCATTTTTCTTTTATAAACAAACAGGAAGCATATAGGAAAAGGTCTGTAAAACGATGTAGCTTTGAATGAGCATTTGCAGAACAGGATGTTAAGCAAGGCCCCATTCACCGACTCCACAGGGCCCATTCACAGCAAGCAAAAAATAAAAGAAGTTGTTCTGTTTTGATGGACCTTTTCTTTTAAGGTTACACTTTTCCTGCTTCTGAAGCATCTTTTTGGCTTAAATGCTTCCACACTTCAAAATCCTGTGGCAAAGGACTTACATACTTACTTTAAATTCTTCTTCTAGCCCTATTTTGACAAGGTTGGGCGCCGCGTTGTGTGATGTTTGCAGATGTTTTTCTAAGGATGACACGTCTAGCTCCGTGTCACCATAGAGGTAGTATTCAAGTAAGGCTTGATAAATGAAGGAGTATTGCATCTGGAACGAACAAAGAGGCAGATTAGCGTACTGCAAAGCAAGGAAGTGAAACTATGAATTCTGGCACTTTCATCTATCTCGTTTGGTCTACAATCTACTAATTAGCAAAATATACCTTAAGCTAAAACAGAGTTTTCCTGTTACATCTCTCACATTCTCTAAAATTCCACTCTGGTGTGCATGGGGAAACCTGGACACAATACCTAAAGATAACGTGCCTTACGGTGGTCTTCACAGCCCTTACATGCCTTTATCTTCTTCCCCAACCTCATCCTTCTACTGGGCTTTGTTCATTTGCCAATTGCCCAGGTGTGCAACAGAACAGGATATACTGGAATGCATATCAGAGTGGACATACAGAAGTATATTCTTCTTTGACCACAAAAAGTTGTAATTTCAACCCATTAAAGTCCACTCACGTCAGTCTGAACCATCTGCGGACGCTGATTACGGATTCTTGAAACAAACTCAAAAACATCAACTTTCTGTTCCGTGTGCATCATGTCTATTATGGCATCTATAACGATAAACGTGCCTGTGCGACCCACACCAGCGCTTGAAAAGGAAACAAAACCAAAAGCACAATTGAATTACAAAGTCTGCAGGAATTGCTACAGCAATGACACAGGTAGAACTTACACTGTTTATACTGGACTGAAATACTGTGAAAAACCAAATTTATTTTTTTATTTTAGCAATGATGGCAACAAAAAGGGGCTAAGTTTTTAACAGAAAAAGTCACCTCTTAACAGCTCTAAAATGATAAGATCAAAATTATATTAGAAAAGACCTTTGGAAAAAATTTCTGCTTGACCCGGTATAATAGTTCAGTCTAAGATGATATTTCTTTCTTAATTTTTGCTCTTTTCTGCATGGTTGTTGTCACATGCCAATTAGATAACAGTTACTTGTTGCAAGTTCTACACTTCCTAACTGCCATGCCAAATTATTTTTTTTTTTTATATATCCTTCAACAGCCACGAGAGGGAGCACGTTCATTATAAATTACACTACTCCAGCGACTTTCAGCTCTTCCTCCGAGAGGAAAAGGGCATGGCATCCTGTGCTAAGCATTAATAGCTCTCCTTTAACCTTCTGTTAGCTTACTTTGTACAGCAACTGCTCTAGTGTCCACAAACACCTTCTGAAACACGACAAAAATCTCTCCACCCGTCCCAGCATGTCCAAAGATACAGATCAATTTTCAGCCAGGAAACATTAGGCTTTAAATAACACCAGAAAAAAAAAAATATATTGCACGCATAATACGACTTAGTTCATATGTACACACACCTACTTCTAACAGGAAACGCCACGTGCAACCAAAGCCCCCCAAGCACCCCTATTCCAGAGGCCCAGGGAGATGACGGAGATGAGCAGACCCATGGAGTCCCACGGCCCTTCGCCAATATTTCACAGTGAACAAGCCCACTCTAACCTTCTGCCTCCAAATCCCTTTGCGTTTAATCATCAGTTTGGCAGGCTCCCCTCTCTCCTCACCCAGCCACATCCCGGTCCACGCTTCCACCCGCCCGTCCCCCTTGTCCCCTCTGCGGCCACTGACCACGGGCCACCGGAGCTTCTGCCCCACGGTAGCCAAGGCTCCCTTCCCTCTTGCTTCCTTTCATCCATGTTTGACCTCTGCCACCGCTTGACTCTCAGTTTACAGAGATTTTCCTCTTCCTGACGTGTCCTGGAAACCACCTCTGAGCGTGGGCTGCTTGATGCCAGTTCACACTTGTCCTTCCTTGCTCAGTCCTGTGAACTTTAACCCATTGAGCGCCGCGCTCAGCTTCCTCACTTCTCTTCCCTTTGCAGATACAATCCCTTTTTACACATCCTTTTTCCCTTCCCATGCCTCTGCCCTGAGGTTACCTTACTTCAGATCAGCGCTTAATTCAATCCTTGCATGTTTCCGCTACAGTTGGTAATTTCACCAACCTTGACATTTGCTTTGGAAGTTCCCTGGTTTTATCCACCCTTAACCTCCCGTAGGTTATCCCTTAGTCAGCTGTTCCTCAATGTAGCTCTCTCCTCACTGAAAAAATAGATTTCTGAAAAATTCGGGGGGGGGGGGGGGGGGCCAAAAACCCACCACCACCACCTTTTAATCTGCAATTCTTTACTTCCAAATGCTAAATTAGCTTTTTATTAACTTCCAAAAGATTCCAATTGAACAGTTTTTGCTCAGAATGACTGGATGACATTTTTATAAAAGCTCACTAGAAACGGATGGTTACTCACTATCGATGAGTTTCCCTTTCCTTTTTTCAACAATTCAATAGTGTCATATCCTGAACTGTAACGGAAACAGTCATCTCTCTCATTCTTTATTTCTAAAGCAGGCTGAAGTACTGCTCTAGCCCCCAGCACTGACACATAATGGTGTTACTGCGTTCTGTTGGACCATTATATTTAAATCTCTGCAGACTTTTATGAAGAGATTTTATATTTTCCTTTATTTTGTCTCTACTTCTGCTGATTAAACTAAGTACAGAATTTTCTGCTGGTGCAAAATAAAGCTCAAACCCTATAAGAGTCTCCACAGAACATCACGGCAAAAGGCTATAAAAATATTGTGGGTTTCTCAAAGGAAAGACTGTGAGACTACTAAAATCTTCTTTTTCCGTTTAATGCTTTTCTTTAAGCCTCTTATGTATGACACCTGGGAGAGAAGATGAATCCTAGCAAGGCAAGATCTGGATGGAAATGAAGAAACAAAAAGGCTGGCCTGGTCAGGACAAACACGCTCTTTTTCAATAGTACACACTTCAAGGACTCTTGGAGAGTATTTCTAGTTGTCTGACACAAGCAAGAGAAAAAGAAACAAAGACATGAATCTACAACCATTTCCTTAAAAACAAAACCCAGAAAGACAAAGCTGCTATTCTTTTCTTTTTATTCGAACCTCGCTAGGATAATTGCTCCTGAAAAGACACTTCTTGCTCAGTTCTGAGCTTACAGTTGCTATAGAGATTGTAATTATTCTTTTAAAACTGATTCGGGGTTTGTTTGTGGTTTCATTAACATAAGATTTCAAACAGTTTAGTACAAGCCTTTAATAGCAGGAAGTTCATGTGCGTGTGACCAAATGAGTGGGAATATGTTCTGTATTGGTATGTAGCACATTTTTAAAATTGCAGCATTTCAGCCTCTTAAATGCAAGTCTTTATTCAAATCTTTCTAGGCATTTAATAGACAATTTACATAGCAAACTGCAATTTTATTGTGGGAGAAGTGGGGGATGAATTCTCAGAGGAGCATTTAGTGGCAAAGGCCGCAGATTTGTATTACAAGTCTGTTTTCCTGACAAAGAACGTATTTATACCAAACACTGGGTCACTGGGTATCACTCATGGATTTTTAAAAATAAAAAATAAAAAAAAAAAAGCCAAAACCAAAAACAACTTCTGTTTGAGTCTTAAAGTAACAGAAGACAGATCTTTTGGACTTGTTTTTACCATGGGCTCTCAAAAAGCTTGTGACTACCCTTTACATATATAAATATGTAAGCAAATATATATATATACACACACACACACATATATACACATGCACACATATTTCATAGGCTATGAACAGAAGATTAAAATTTAGCCTTGATATTCTACAGGTAACACCAGGCCAAGCTAAGAGGATGGCTTGAAGAGCACATACATACCTACAGTGAACCACAATTGGTCCAGCATGGGCAGGATTCAACGTTTTGACTTTTTTCAGGAATTTCAGCATCCCGATAGGTGTGAAAGGCACCCCGAAATCAGGCCAGCTGGTAAAGTGAAGCTGCGTAACAAGCCTCGGAGCTTTGCAACCGTCATGAAGCTGCAGGGAACACACGGTCTCTGAGTCTGACATTTCATTTTTCATGCAAAGATATACAAGCGAACTGCTCTGGTTATTTATGACTTCAATTCCTGCACCACTTAGAGCCTGACTCAAGAATTAGAAGTTTACAGCGTACATAAAATACAAACACAGAGTAAAACTACCATATATTATTAAAATGCATCTTTGCATTCCAGTGAAAACCGGAAAAATCCCAGGACCGGACTGCAGAGAGTAAGACCCACAATTTATGTTAATAACAGATCAAATCCTAAGGCCTTTTTCACATATAAAATCTTCACACATCTTTTAGCAGCCTCAGAGGAAACTCACAAAGTACAGCCTAAACATTCAGGATCTGCATCGCTATGAGATGCCAAATGCCAGCTTTTGCCGTATCATGGATGAATAATGAAAGAAGGGCTGCACCTCTAATGGCCCACCACTGGCAGTTTCATGATCTGACCTACTCTTCAAGAATAAAAGAGAAGATACTACAGAAGCAACGACAGCAGCGCTCAGCATCGTTTCACCTGCATTCACTAACCACAGCCTATTCTTAAGGTTAGAAAGCGTATCTGGCTCGCAAGCTTTCAGTCTCTTCGCCAGGGTCAAGGCCATTTCTTTCAAACTGGATAAAGCCAATTAGTTTTGTAAGGTTACCTGGTGCGTCCATCAAAGCATAACCAAATCCTCCGAACACATGCTCAGCAGCGATCAACAAGTGAAAGGCAGCCAGGTCCATTCATAAACTTTCCAGCCCTTCAGCTTATCCAGAGCACGTACATCTCTGTACCACCACTTCTCTCCCGTTCTGCCTTCTGAGCACAGTTTCTCTGAGCGTTTTTATCAGCGCTGCCTTATCAGCGATCACTAGTCATACCAAAGCTATCTGCACGCTAAATCAGCGGAGACTGCTTCACAGTTCAGAACCTGTAACTAATGCTGAATGACTCCACCCATATTTTGAGGGGTTCTCAGTTCTCCATGTAGTTCTACACAGCTATACGTGGTTTATCACCTCTCACCAGCCCATACTGTCTTCAGTCTTCAATCTGAATTAGACAGTCATCACATTACAAACCCAGCAGCCCTCCCTTTAGGGGGTGAGGATCTCTAGCAATTTGCTCCCGTACAAGGCTACACCCTGTGGACAAGAGCAAAGTCATCCCCACCATCTCTCTTGTGATCCAAAGCTTTAACTTGTGCCAGAGACCAAGGATAGAACAGAAATCAAGCTGTAACGCTGGCTGATGTTGGCCAACTAATACCCACAGACTACTCCGAATACCCAAACGTATCCAAATTCACTCATTTATCTATGCAATTTGTCCCAAAAAAGGTCAAGATGCTGCTCCTGTGCTCCCTCCCTGTCAGCCTCAAGGAATGACTTTCTGTGGCCCTTGGCTACAGACAAGAAGAAACCGAGCAGAACCTCTTGCAATCCATTAAACTGTAGTGGACATTGCGTGTGCTGACCTGCAGAGCTTGCTCAGCTGCCTAGGACAGGTGCCACATCTTCCTCGATTTGCAAATATGTTTAATTTCCTGAATTTATTTTAAGCAAATATTTGACATTGTAACAATTTGCTTTAAAAATTAAAATGAAGACCTAGCAAGAGCATGATTGTTACTTACCGACTGAACGCAGAACTTGCGGATGGTGTAGTCCACCAGAACTATGCAATCTTCCACTGACACGCGGATATTTCCATACGTCCAGCACCCTTGGTCAGGCCAATACTGATAACATTTTTCCTGTACAAACATACAGTGGGTTCTGCTTTCATTGTTGGTCACTCATAAAACAATGAAGTTATTTGAAAATAGTGTCCATACGTAAGCATATGAGCATGCGGGGTTTCTCATCTGGCACAATACAACTTTAACACTTTGCTAGTGCTGTTGACGCTTAAATTTAAGCAGAGAAGGTGAGAATAGCCTTGAGGTTGTTTTTTAACCTAGCCAGACCTAAAAAGCTTTCTTTTTGGTTTGGTTTTTTGTTAGGGGGTGCCTAACTGTGGGGGGTGCGATGTCTTGAATCTTTCTTTTTAAGCTTTAGGTGTAGTCACCAGGGACACAAGGTTTATTTCTTGGGCACGTGTTTTTGAGGACTTTATATATTTCAAATAAGGACGTAGCTTGCTCAGTGTGGCAAACTGTCCGCCCAGGGGAAAAGAAAATCATTAAAAAGCATCTTGTATGTTTCTGATGATACATTCCCTTAATATTTTAACTTCGCTTCTCAAGTCTGCGAAGCAGGAATGAAGTTCAATGTTTCACGCGTCTCGTGTGCGTCTCAGCATTCAGCCAGTACACGTAGAAAGTCTCGCACAATGGGAGGAGCAAGACATGTAGGAGGAGGGAGGGGGGACAGGAAGGAACAGCTTCAGTCTCACAAGAAAAAAGTGTTTTTAATTTTTACATGCATGTGCCAGAAAGAATCTTGAAACCTAACTGCAGAAAAATGAATGAAGTTTTTACCTTCATTTCTAACCAAACCCACCCACAAGTACAGCCTTGTGCTGCGATAAAAACACAGGCATGAGAATTTGCCTTTGGCTATGGGCTACGCAGGACAAAACTGGCTATCAGAATTTTTTCCTTGAGATCTCTCTATAGAAATTTGTATTTTGGAAATGAAAACTACATTTATGAGCAGAAACTCAGATGTGCTCATAGGGACTGGAGAAGGAAGTGGTCAGAAGACTGGCCAGATGCTGAGTGGCCACAGCTGCTTTTGAAGCACACACCGGTAGAGACATCCCAGAGGAAACTGAAAGCGCTTTACCTCTTTTCTTTCTTTCAGGTTGGTTAACATGACAATAATGGCTGACTTCTGCTCCCATACCATCCTCCAGAAATCATTAACTGTTTCTTGCTTCGGTCCTGCAGACAGAACACAGCTCTGCTCAGGAGGGGTGATGGAGACCAGCACAAACACCCCCTGCCCCTGCGTGCTGGGTGCCCCCCCAGATCTGTGGTTACTACACACTGCTCAGGTTTTGAATATCCCACGTATTTCTTAAAAAAAAATCATGTTTTCTGTTACACAACCATATGAACTCAAGTCTACATTTCTAGCAGATACCTCCTCTCTTGAAATATTACTAATGCTCTTTGAAGCGGGCTATGGCAGGAGCATCGTTTAGGATTTCCACTTTGCAGCTCTCCCCCATGCCAAGGTCCAACAGTACTTGTGACCACAACAAACAACTGGTCTGGAGAGCTGCTCATTGTGCTGTGCAGGACAGGAGTATTTCTGAAGGGCAGGGGCAGCTATTGCTTTGTGTCTGGGATCGCGGTGACAGAAGTTCACAAAATTTGTGGCTAAATACAGCCTAAGCGTTCACGTGAAAATGCTCATTTCGATATCAGGACTGCTTAGACAGAATGTATTATCAGGAGACATCATGTCTCAAACCCCCAGTAAGTAGATGAAAAATAAGAAGAGAGAAGCAAAGCGGAGGCGGAAGGGGGAAGGCGAGCCTCTTTGCTCAGAGCAGTGTTTGCGGGTCTAAAAGTAGTGGGTTACCTCACGCTCACTTTAATTTCATTCAAACTGTAACCTCTAAATCCCATCTTACATTTGGCCACCATCTGCAGCTGAAAATAACCTCTAAAACACATCTAAAATTAAATACACTCGGCCATAAGATGTACAGAATAGAGAAATTAAAATAAATTACCTTGTGCTGCTATAAATTTATTTTTTTCTTTATAACCCTACGGAAATAAATATCATAGCAGTTAAAAGATGAAATGCCAATGTATGCTAGCAGAAAAATACTTATTTAATTCACAAAGTTAGCCAAACTGCAAACGATGGACAACTGTCAACTTACATCTATATATGATGCATTAATGTAGTCTGAAGGCGGGGCTCCATCGATTTGGGTCAAAATCACTCTGGAATGATCATCTGGAAGAAATCACATTACAAGCACATTTGCATGTGAATCAATCTGAAATACGTGACTTCCTTGCAAGCGGGAGGCCAGGCTAAGCATACGCTTCCCAAACCAGCCATCTCGCTTATTGCTCCTAGTTCTCATTAAGAAACTTCCTCCACAAGCTTCTTTTTTGCTCCCACATCTGGAGGTCACCAGGACTGCAGCTCTACAACGCTGCAAGCCCAAACTCTGCCGTATTTGATTGCCCAAAACTAACCTGAGACACTGAAATATCCACTTGACGTAGCATAATTTGCTAGAACCCCATGAGAGCTAAGACTTTACAGCGCAGCACCTGATAACCGCTACAGAAAAACCTAACAGGAGAAGATCAGTACTAGACACATGCACAAACCAGACCAGTTTTGTGCGTACAACTGATGAAGAACATTTGTGACCAGTGAAATTATATTACTTGAATATTTTCAGCAAATGAACACTACTACCAGCCTGCTCAGTGCCAGAGTTAATTGTCCGATGGAAAAGAAAAGGTAATGTCTTACATGGCAGGATGTTAGGATATCTGTTTTTCTCCCTGTTTTCTTCCTTATTTGCCATTTCAAATGTTCCCTGCACATATCCAGGTGTTAATGACTAAAAAAAAAAGAAAAACAAAGATACAAAAGTCAACGTGTTAGAAAACAGCTAACTGTTGACTGCGCATGCCTTAGGGAAAATCCGCATTTAAACACATTGCCTTGCACCCAACAGAATGAAACATTTTTTTTTTTTCAATAACTTTCATTACTCTGAAACAGGAAACCACGTCCTGGCAGATTTCACTACAGAAAACGAGTTCAGCAGTTTTGGAAAAAGAAGTAATTTTTCCACCAAAGATCGCAGTTATTTAGAAAATTGTTAACTCCGAGCCGCTGCTTTAAGCTGCCATCTGCCGCGGTGATTCACAGCGCCGTGACCCAGCCGTGCGGATGCACTGCTCCCTTGAGCTCGGCTCTGACAGCTACTTTTAGCAATAACAGTTGGTTCAATAACATAAATAGAGTTTGATTGTTAATGGCTCACTGCTAAGAACATTAAATATCAAACATCTTGCCGAGACCCGCAGGTGAGGGCCCAACTCTGGTAGAAAGGGATAAAGCAAAAATAAATCCCAGTTCTTTTACGCTAAAAGTCGCTGTACGAGCACAAGTCAAATTCTGCTAGTAATCAGCAAGATCTAAGACTGCAGATAAATTAGTCAAGCTTAAAAAAAAAAAAAAGCACTCTTGCAGAGCAATCAAATGAAAGGAAGAAAATGAGAGGAAGAGGGTGAAGATGAAAACCAGGAGGTGCCCGAGGTGGAGCCCCTCCACCTCCATGCAGAAGCTGCTGAGATACCACCACCCGCGCCAAGGGGCCGAGCTCCGGCTGTGGCGGAGAGCCCAGGGCAGGGGGAAAGTCAGAAAAGGCATCGTTCTCATCAAGAGACACAGCTCGAGGCTCCTGCCCTGCGCTTTTAGCTGCCCCCTCACTGCGAATGGTGTAAACAAGAACCGAGTTTCATCAAGTTTCTTGTACTGAATTCCTAAAGCCCAGTGTTGTCGTGCCGGAGCCCACTGAGGTAAAATCCCCGCTGTTTGGGAATGCACAACTGCCTTCTCCCACCCTTCTACATCCCAGCTCTCACCACCCAGTCTGAATTGAGGAAGGGAAAAAAATGGTAACCGACTGTACAGCTTAAAGCAACTATCTGCTCGCCTGACAGAGAGCAGGGCTTGGAATTTCCCCTTAAAAGCAACAACCCATGTTGTCAGGGTGACGTAGGCTAAAAGGGGGGGTGCGGGGAGGACTTCTCCTCCACCACAGAGGAAAGAGCAACATGCACTTGTGGGTTTGTTGTTTGTTGGGGTTTTTTTTGGTTTTGGGTTCTGGTTGTTTTTTTTTTTTTTTTTAATATCACTTAAACTTGTGAATGCAAGTAAAAGAAAGGAGAGAGACCGTTAAAGAAGGGTTGAAAAAGAAAGCTGCTTTTAGCAAACAGCTTAATTCCTTATTTGAATGAAGCCCATGGTTTTGCTAATTAAAATACATTTACAATTTATAAAACACAGAAACTTAATTTATGTTTTGCATAAAAAGAAATAATTAGCATTTCAAACACAATTTCTTCGAACTGCAGAAGTCAGGCAACAAATTCCCAATAAACAGCCACATAAGTTCTGCATCTTTATGTGAAAAACGCATGAAAAGTAATTATCTCTGGCAAAATCATCTCTCCATTCCCTGCTCCTTACCCCTGCAAAGCCCTGACATCTCCCTAGAAACCTCCTAACGTCACGCTGCCCTGCTTGAAGCGGGTTTTGAATCCCGGTACAAGGACACAGCCCGTTTCGCTGCTCCCACCCATCTTCAGAGGGGAGGATGTGATTCATCGAGGAGACGTTTCATCACATCCTCCCCATCGCCCCACGAATCACAAGGAGCCAATGAGTCTTGGCGGCGCTGGGTCATCCGCTGCCACGTTGCAGGAATCCTAAAACCTCTCTGACACTTCCGAGGGGCTCGATCTACCCCAGCATCGGCGCGTTTTCTCTTTTTTTTTTTTTTTCCCACTCCATCAACCACAGGGATGTCTCAATCAAGTCAAAATTAAAATTTCAAAAGCAAATTCTTAGAGGAAGGTTTTCGGACTTTAATCTAAAAAAAAAAATCAAGGCAATACAGCAGCCGTCATAAACTTCAAACATCCAGCTCATCTTGTGTTATGGATGATAAATAGAGGTAAGGGCCCATACAGAAAAGAATATGGGTTTTTTTTCTTCTTTTTTCCTTTTTCCTCTGTTTAGAAAGAACACACTCTTCCTAGTGCTCTATGATCACAAAGAAATCAAATAATAAAATTAAGCTACTGAGGGTGGAAGGAGCCTCTGCTATTTTGGTTAGTGTACAAGTGCAACAAGTGCAATGTACTTTTTAAGGGTAATTTAGGCTTAAGGGTAATTTAGGCTTTCAGGATCAAATCAAAAGTACTGAAGAACACTGTTAGGCACATAAATCTAAGAGAGTCATCCTCAGAAATCCTTTCTGTCCACTGCATGTCTTCGTCTATCAGTACTTGCTTTGTTTTCTTTTCACCAGAAAAACAGCTTGGGACCTAACTTCTTTAGCTGGTGCATGTGCCTGGCCACCGCCAGCTCACAGGACTCACCATTTTCAGCCTTAATCTGTTTCAAATTCGCAATGGAGACCCTGTACCTGTGTTCAGCAGCAGGCAGAGACTCCCTGGCGCATCCCCATCAGCGGAGCATCCCCAGCCCCAGGCCGCAGTCAGGTCCACCAGCAGCTCCCGCAGCCTCGCCCGCCCAGCGTTTGCACAAAGGGGGCGGCTTTGGACCCATCCAAAAACCGCAGGGTTTGGCAGCTACAGCTTTGAGGGGCGGATACAGGTAACCTCGCTGGTGGGAGGATGGAGCTGGGGGATGCTCTGAAGGTGAGGTTGTCACCCAGATGTCTTTGTGCCAAAGGGTCCCGATTTCTCAATTGCTTTCCTTCCAGTGCCGCAATAGCAGACTTCTGATTGTCAGTTTTCCTGTTTATGCTACAATATTAATCACACCGATTTTCAGCTGTCTTTCGCCCTTTCTTCCCCTCTCAGGCTTGAGCAAGCAGCTCATATATCCATGCAAGCAGCCACAGGAGATACAGAGGGGGGAAAAAAAACCCACATAAAGCATCAAGTAGACTTTATGTACCATCACCCCGTCACTGCTCAGGCTGCTCACTTATGGGGACCGGACCCCAGTTTTCAGACTCAGCGCCTGTGTGCAGACAGAAACACGCTCACAGCATGGTGCAGAAAATGATCCAAGCAAAGCAGGTTTTAAAAATAAAAATAGATGGCTTGTTTCGCTCCTAACTGCAGAAGGAATTAATCAGGAGAGTCAAAATTCACAAGAGCACATCTTGTCAAATCAGTTTTCACATTCATTTTGTTGACTTTGATAAATATCTCCACAATGCTCCCTCTCTGATAAGGCAAAGAAATTATGTGTTTTAAATATATAATCAAACAAATTGCAGATATAAATATGCTACCAATTAAGGAGGTAACTTAACAGACTGTCTAATCAATGCGTGCATCAGCTTTGACAACTCCGTATTTGATATTTAAGCTACTGCTCTGTGCAACTTGCTTCTGCTGTTCAGGGAAGTGAAAAGAATAAAAGTATGGAAAAGGCCCCCGAATGCAGACATGCGGGAGCAGCTCATCGCACTGGGTTTCTCCATAGAAACCGGCTCTGCGGCAGCTCGCCACAGACTCCCGGTGAGACCCATCTATACGACCACACACGACTGAAGCTCAGGTTATGGGCAGAAAATAAAATCTCCTTTCTGACCAAGCAAAACTTTAAGGAAAAACCCTTGAAGTTGAGATACTTCATAGAAACATATATTAAAAAAAAAAAAAAAAAAAAAAAAAAAAAAAAAGGCCAAACCTCACTAGGGCAGTATTAAAGACAAGACCACACTGTGTCTTCTCCTCTCAGTACTTCCCACAGAGGTGAAACACACAGTCTCCCCAAAAAACCCTCCACCCCCACCAAGAAAATCAGTGCTAAAGAGATTCATATTCACTTTTCCTCTCCTCCAGCTTTCAGGCCAACACTAAAGACCTTTAATCATTAGAAAGCATCAAACAGTTTATATATTACCGATTTGGCATCATCATACCATAAAGCAGTCAACGTTCCAGATTTTTTGTCCGGATAAAGGGTCACCACACCTGAAAGAGCACGTACGAACAGCACCAGCACGCTCACCCAAGTGCTGAGGCTCCGAGATACCAGCATCATGCACCAAACATTTTTAAAAGAATTGTTATTATTTGCAGGCGTTTTGATTTGCCCCCCACTTCTCACCATGCAGCCATCCTCCCCACATGTGAGGACTTACATTAAACTCCTCGCGGAAGAGTTTTCCTTCATCTGCTGATCGCATCCGTATTTCCTCTTCGAGATTTTCTACTGGAATAGGGAAATACTTCTTTGGGCCTGAGGGAGACCTACTGAGCAGCATCACCCGTTGCTGTTCTGTCAAACAAGGAAAGTACATGTTAAAGGCATATCCAGAGCAACAGATAACAAGCTATTTCCAACTACAAATTAATTTTTATGCTGGAAGATGCCAAAACATATTTCCCACGTGAGACTTCAATAGATGATAAAGCTGATTTAAATTAAATAAAAAGCCAAAACCACAGGCCAAGTAGCTTCTTTGAGAACGTAATAAATTCAAGTAGAACCGCTATTGGTAAAAAGGAATGGTTTCTGTATTTACACCGGATTAAAATGTGACCAAGTTTTATTTAGAAAAGGAGAAAGTTCCTTCTGCTGACAAAGACCTTTCCAACGCAGAGCTGCTCTGCCATAGGGCAGAGACTGCAGGGACAGCTTTTAGGGTCTACCACCGAAGACGTACTGCTAGATTATTTCATTTGTGAAGGGGAAATAATAATAATAAAAAAAAGTCTTTATCTTGGCAGCCACCAGAAACTGCACGGACATGAGCTGTTGCTGTTGCTCTCAGTTGCCCCAGATCACCCCAGCATCAGCCCGGCCCCGGCTCGCAAATCGCTCTGCGGCAGCGCAGTGTGGTACAGGGATTGCTGTGGGCTTCTTGCCACCCAGACCTCGGCTCGCAGAGGGAGATAAAGCCTCAGGACTCCTTCACCTGCTGCCTTCATGGCCCTTCAAGAGCACAACTGGCCACCTGGCAACTGAAATGAGCATCCCCACGGGCTGCCCGGCAGGACGGCTGGAAGAAGGGAAGGGATTAAGCACACTGTTTGGTGAAAACAAGTTTTATTTACAACCAAAGGCAAACAGAAAGGCAGATCACTTCCCTCCACACTGATAATAACGGGGTGATTGCCACTTGCAAACTACAACTCACTGGTGGCTGCGTTACCCATTCATTGCCCAAGGCACTACATTGCACCGGGCCATCGCGGGGATCTCCAAACCGCGCTTGCCGCGGTTCCTGTGCACAAGCACCGACCCAACAGGAAGCTGACGGGTATATTTATGACTCCTGCTGTGTTTGTTAACCCACTCTTCAGTTCAAACGTAGCGATGTGGAACCAGCAGAAAGATGTAATTCTTTTTATCGTTAAGTTTTTCTCTTTGCTGTGGCTAAAATAATTTATAAGCAAGAAACAAACGGCTCCTCGACGTTTGCGAGGTTTGAACGGAGCCCCACGGAGCAACCCACCCAAAGGGCTCCCCGCTAAAGGACATAAACCCAGTGCATTTGAAAAAAACAGTGGGAAAGATTTTCAGCTCCTGAGTGTGTTTTATTTTAGTGCCGCTGGCCTACAATACTGCCCCGGCTCATCCCCTTGCTTATTTCTCTTTACGTTCAGGAATGAGCCTGTAATTTCACAATGAGTTAAGGACCTTTTTTTTCCCCTTTTAAGAAGAATATTGCTATCCTTTCTCTAAATACAAAGATCACAGTGCCAGAAACCTGGCTCTCAGCTGGCATCCTAATAAAATATATATAAAGAGCAGGAGAAACATTTACAAAGAAATATTTGCTGTATCCCAACTTGAAGCGAAAATTATTTAAAACCAAAACCTGAAAGTTAAGATTATATAAACATATACTTATATATGGACCTCTTGTTTTTAAAAAAAAATCAAACTATTTTCTCTTTAATAACAATCCTCTAACTTACAAATAAAAAGCAAACATAACTGAATAACTGAATTCTTAATTAGCGAATGAGTGTGTGCCTACACAAAAAAAAAAAAAAAAAATCACAATGAGAAGGAAAGCAAATCTCTCCATACCTTGTTCTTCTAAGATCCCATTTGGCATCTTTTTGTCCCCAGAGTTCACAACAGCTTTCTTATGTCTTCTGAACCTGCAATACATGCACCACGTTAATCCCAGGAACTATGTTGAAAGGTAACAAGCATTTTTCCAAACCAGTCTTTAACCAACCATGAAATTGTGGAGAAACTCTTTCTGTTCATCTTCACAGTGAGCGCCACCAGCGCGGCGGCACCCTCCTCTATGCTGTGATGGAGGCTCCTGCCTCACCATAAGTACGCATTTCATTTCCTTGTTAGATCATATCGAAACAAGACTGAGCTAGTTCTGCATGCAGAGCTCCACACAGACCTACCTGAAAAAATAGCCAGCCAGCAGAATGAAAATGATGAAGACCAGGAGCAGAATCAGCATCGAAGTCAGTAGGTCCTTGTGTAAATTGTTCTCTTCTGTAGAGTCTGTGGATTGAACACAGCCAACATGAAACTTTATAGACACAGATTGCCTGATTTAGCACGGGCAGAAACAGTGCTTGGTGTATCAAAAATTTGTGGTTCTATGCAATATTCTGCTTGTACTTACTAAAAGCATCACAAGTTATTTAATACATGTAAAGCTGAAATTGAAAGTTCAGATTTTTTCATTTATTTTTTTCCTTCGAAGGCACAAACAAAGTATCTGCTGCTGAAAATGCCAAGGATATTTTTGGGAATGACTGGTTAAGCAAAGAATTTACTTGTAGTTAGAGTAAGTTTAACGGGTGCAAGGTTTTAAACTAAATTTGAAGCCCATCCAAAAGGTTTCCTGCAGTATCCTTACGCACATCAGCTCAGCCAGACAGAAACCACCCAAGAACGCCACCCTTGTACAGATTTTATTGACTCCAGAGATACAACATGGGTTTTAAACACGTCTCATTTACCAGTCCAAAACACCGCTGCTGGCTGGGTAAAGCTGTGTTAAAGCACACGCTGAGCATGACGGAGGGGGAAGGCAGGAGGGGACAGTGCAAACTGCAGCGTCTTCTATGGCTTATATTATATATATTATAAATATATTCTATTATAAATATAAGAATGAGTAGGAATGATGAGACTTTTAACAAATACTCAGAATGGAGATCAAAAAAATTAAAATTTTATTTTAGCTAGTATAAATTGCAAGTTTCATCCTTCTGTTAACAGTTTTTATGTATGTGACTCTTGACATTTCAGTTTCATTATGCTTCTGTAACCTTTTAATTCTACTGAACAATTCAATATATTACACATTAAAATAATTTTAAAAAACCCCATGTTTTATTTAAGCAAGCAAGACTCTCAGCCTTAGCCTTCAGCAAGCAAAATATAACCCTGCTACCTGTTTCCCCTTCTGACCAGACAAATAAAACCACAAAAACAGTGGTGGCAAAGACCTCGCTAGGCGGGAAAGACGAGGCCTTCACACCTGGGATGTATTGCCCACGCCACAGGATGCAGAAAGGGGCCGATCTTCCCTCAGTCACAGCCAAAGGAGCCACCCGAGACAGCAGCCCACGCTTCGGGCATCCACCGGCGCGATTCCCTGCGGGTCCGGACCCCCCAGTTTCTCCATCGTTACACCAGCCTTCCGCAGCCTCCATCATTTGCACTTTTTACGTATCTTCCTACCAACGTACACTCTTCCAAAATTAAAGTGACTTTTGTTGCTGCTGGTATGGGTTTTTTTTCCCTTTTAAACTACATTTACACACCTTTAACGAGTTCTTCCCCATTCCTACAGCAGTCTTTGAGAACTCTGCAGCAGTAATTCTCCTAACACCTCCTGCATTTGCACCTCCCTAAACTCTTTCTTTTTGCTTGCTTTGAGCAAAGGCTTTTTGAAGAGATCTTGCCACAAGCCTCGACGTAAAATATCATGAAAACACAAGATTACAGTAACTACATAAGACTACATAACATCTGCAGTATTATACAAAAGAGCTCATGTGGATAAACCATTGATTTGAAACCAGAATTGATCCCTGCAAAACCTTCTGAGTGTTGGTTTGTATCTCATGAGCAGCTGGAAACTCTCTGGATGCTCAAACAAGTTATGAGGGCACAGAAAAACTTGCTTTAGAGGCATAGGTGCACTAGGGGCATACAAGGAAAGAAGGTATCTCAAGTCAACGCAGTAGTACAAAGAAAGGGAAAGGAATAAATGTCAAGTTTCATGCATTTTAAGTGGTATATAAAGAAAAAAGTGACAGGCATGGCGATATTGTAATCAGAAACCAGCACTTGACAGGGTTTCAGAAAATCAAATCACTGTTGGAAGGAGTGTCTGGATGAATGTGCATCACCAGAAACAGCTTAATTTCTCTGTGGTATTTAGCAATACTGCACTCTGTACAGAAGCCAAGGTCGGACAAAGAAACAAACAAACAAAAATATGTATTTTTGCCCCTCACAGGCAAAAAGGAACCACTTTAGCCCTCTTTTGAAGTCTAGAAATTTCAGACTCAGTATCTCGGAATCCTCCAGGATTTAGGGGTTCTGTGTTAGTTCTTACCATCGGCTGTGTGTCAAGACCCATGACACAAGGGGGAAAAACAACAAGTGTGAGTCATGAGGGAATTAAAATTTCCCTCAGTTCATTACACAACACAAAATCCCCTGTATCCTCCTTCCAGAAGAACTGATGTACCCCACACCATGGTTTTGGGGTGTCTTTGGAAAACTGATTCCTGCACAACCACATAAAGCCTCAAACCAACACAGAAGAGAAGTTTAACATCCTGCCAGACTACTGTACATTTTTTTAGTTACGGACCGAGCAGCCCCGCAATGACCGATGCAATTCTCTGCATTAAGACCTCACCTCTCCTCCTACCATTTCACAAGGAAATTAGGTCAAAAACCACAAACAGCCCCTTCTTCCTTGTACATGGGCACATCTATTTTTGAAGCCTTGCAGTGGCACACCAATGGCTTGACCTCTGCAGAACTTCTGTGTAAGGCATGGTGTGATTTTTAAACAGTTGCATTTATTACCTGTATTTTCTTCTATATCTGCATCACTAATTTTTTAAGTGCAGCCCAAAAATTGTACGAGAAAGTTACAACTAGGCTTAGGCCATTGTAGACTCAGAGGCTGAAAGATCTTTGGCCAACACAACTACTTACATATCAAGTGGGATTTTAAGGGGAGACTGAAAGACAGACCTGAAATATTTTTTTAATCAGTGCTGCTTCAAAAATTAACAATTGAAACCTGTAAGTAAATGCAGACAGAAGGGACAGATGTCCCCTAAAGCAGATCTCTACTGCAGCCACTGTCAGGGAAAATTTTCCACTGCTCCAACACAGAGAGCCACAGTCCAAAACCACAGGGCTTTCTGTTCGCAGCCACACGAAAAAGATCCCCCCCCCCGAGGGTATTTTTTTTAGAAATACAATGAAATGGTGACTTTCATCTTGACAAGAGAGGAGAATTATCACCAGGAGGATGGTGGCAACCCCTCGTGCTTCCCCTGCCACCCACCAAGGCTGACTCACGGGTTCTTCCCGGCTTCATTCCCTGTGCCGCCAGCCCAGCCATCTGAATGGCTTTTTCTGGAAATGTATCACCATTTCCTTCAGGGTTATGATGTTCCCACTTTCCGTGCGTGTCAAAACCAAAACCGCCCACAAGAAAAAAAGGGAACTAACAGCAGCACATGGACTTCAGTAACTGTCCCGTGATCCTCCCTCCACACTCTCTCCCAAACCTTGGTTTTCTTCATCGCTGGATCGGTTCGTTTGCATGTAGGATCAGAATGGTAAAATGGCCCACAACTAAAAGTGTGATTAAAGCACTTTTTTCTCCCTCCACAAAACCAAACTAGCAACTCAAGGCATGTGGCTTACCCTAGATAAGCAAGTCAGGTACCTGAAATTATTCCGGTGCTTGACAAGAACAGACAAGGTATTATTTACCCAAACACAGGAGAAATCCCACAGCAGACTATTCACAGGTCTGAACTTCTTTTCAAAAGCAGAGAACTTAACACTCCGCCTCTCCAAAACTAAAACACAACTGCTCCCACCCATTATTTGGGTCAGATTTCAAGTGGGTTTTTTCAGGGTGCATCCTTCACCTCTGCTGTCCCTTCAGCAGAGACACAAACGTCCTTTAAACAGTGCTCAGTCACATCTGACCAGAGGCTTTTGGGCAGTGACACGTGCCTCTGTTTTGGGTCAGACCTGTTGTTTCAGACATTCAGCCCTTGCAAAGGACCCTGACCTCTTCCACCATTCATTTTACATGAAGAGCGGCTGTCACAACATCTTGACACAGACCTTATCCATCACATGGCAAACACAGTGCATGCAATCTTAAACAGTGCCACGTTATAAAATAGATGATTATGAATAGACTACTGGTCTAATTTTAATAGAGGCATTTTTTCAGCTGCAGGCACAAAAGCCGATGCTTCCCAGTTTACCACAATGTCGGTACTCACACACAACTTATCAGAGTAACGTATCCCCCATGTGCGAGATACAGGAGCTCTTAGACCTGTCTCTGCTGAAGAGCTCAGTCCAGCTTGCATCAACTTCTGCAGCCAGCTTGCCTGGTGGCCGTGCAAGACCTCACACGTTAATTTAGGGGATACTTCAGACCAGGTAATCTATCATGCATGAGAGCGTTGAGTATCTTCCATATTACTCCTTCACCTCTTCATGTTTCCAAGGGCAATGAAGCACCTTCAGTTTTTACTGTAGTCTTTCAATGCTCCTCACATGCCTCCCAGAGCAGGTAACTCTCTCAAAATTCACCGAGAACAACTGCAGGGAGCAGCAGAGCTCACCAAAGCGCACAAAGCCACGGGACAGAAACCCTGCCATGTTACCACCTTGCTGGGGGTACCGGGATGCTACTCACAGTGCAGATGTGCGTGTGGCGCAGGCTGTCCTCATGCCATCATTTGGACTGATGCTAAGGTGAAGACACACTCAAGTGGCATATTTTGGGTAGCCCTTAGTACTTTTTGTGGACATAGGCATTTTTGAAATGTCTGGATTGGGTGAGTAGCAGAGTATTTAAATTATTTTTCGTCGTTGTTGTAAAAACTTCTGCAAATGCTTAATTTCCGTTCGCTGAACTTTCTGTTCAGATTTAACAGTGATTGACTTATTATAATTAAGCCTCTTGCACATCAGTGTGTGCTTTCTATAACTGAAAACCTACAAGTTAACTCAATAAAAGAACTGTCCTCGTTTCCCAGTTTTCATCTAGCCACCCTGTCTCCTCGAGGCCCGGATGAACTTCTGCCACGATGACTGGGCAGGAGAAGTCCACCCATGCCAACAGGGATATCACAAAGTCCAGACTAAGCTCTCTTATGCTATTTTTGGAAGAGAAAACCCCAACCCTGCAGAAAATCGCTGTGCTTCACTGTGCCTTGACTGTGGAGAGGAAGCAGATATGCAGCTGATAACCAGGGGATGCATTTGCCACCCCAGCCCTGTCTGCGACTGCAATCATAAAATCATAGAACAGTTTGGGTTGGAAGGGACCTTTAAAGGTCACCTAGTCCAACCCCCAATCCAAAAATACCGATTTCCGAAGTTCTGCTTTTCAAATGAATTCTTGCAACTGAGTATCTACCAGCAGAGCATCCCTTTGGCTTTTAAATACTCAGTAAAATGAGCCAGCCTCCTTCTTCAGAGCTCAATTTTCCGATGATGCCTCATTTTCTACATGAAAGAAGCACCATGAGTCTGGCATGGAAGTCCCCATCTCTGGGTCCCGTTCTGGCTATCGTATAGCAAGACTTCATTCTTTCTATACATTGCTTCAGTTATCTTCAAAGACACCCACTAACTTCTTGAAAGTTTAAACCAGCAATAAATAGGGCATCAAAAACTGCACCACTTGCTGCCTTTCAACCTCCCACTCATCTGATAAATTCATTACCTCTGCCTGTTAACACGTCGGTAGTGGAAAGAAATTGTAAGGGTGGGCATGAAACCCATGAAATATTCATCAAGTAAACACTAAAGAAATTTAAACATTTGGAAAGGACTTAAAAGCTTTACTACTGCGACTCCCAGGCTGCTTTCACATTTAAACTCCATAACAAGCAAAAATACAAGAGGAAGTAAAAGAAATCTGCCTATGATTAATACTGCATACTAATTAATATTTGAGTGACCAGGAATTATTTGAATGCTATGGACAGTATCACATATAAACAGTCTGTCACATATTTGATAGCATCAAATTTTACCTCCTCAAAATATACATTTATTTATGCAAATCCAAATAAATAAATACTGGTTTATGACTTTTTAATATAATTGAATAGTCTGAGTAGATGGCAGTGCAACTCCTCCAGTAAATGGCAGTGCAATAAAAACCAGAATACTCTTTTTTTATGAAAGGGAAATTTCACGGTAGCAATTTCATGGTACTCTTGTAGGAAGCAAAATGGCAATAGTGCTGAAAAACTGAGCAATACAGAGCAGGTATCCATGTTTAAAATAAGAATAAATACAATAATTTCAATTCAACAAGTGTTTTAAAAACCAAGTCAGCTGAAATAATGACATGCAATAAATTATAACTACTCCTTTCAGAATCAAAAGCATCTTATCTTTTTGGATCATTCATCATATCAGCACGCAAAAGCAAAGCTGGATTTATTTTTTTTTTTAGAATCCTTCAGTTCTCTCCATATTCTTTTAAATGGAGTTTTCTTGACACTTCAATCAAAAATCTTTATTTCTGTATTAAAAAAAAATTGTATTAAGTCAATGGTTATCGAATGTATTAGATAATCCGATTATCTTGGAAGTTTCTATACAGCAATATATTTTCAACGTGCCCGTACTTGTCTATCACACAATACTCTTCCCTTCTCACTGCAAAGTAATGAAGGCTTTGATATTTAGAAAAAAACAGTTTAGTCTTATTAATCGTTTCTAACTTGTATCACTGAAATTAAGATTTAATTAAAACATGGATAATAAGATCACTCTTATTCATATTACCATACTTAAATTCAACACAATTTTGAATTAAGCTTTGAAGATGAACAGCATCTATGGAGAAACTCCCTTTTTACTAATTTTATGAAAATTCTGGGAAGTGAGACAACTAACAAGTTACTTCCCTTTCCCAATTCCCATATCCTTACGTGTTCAGACCAATATGAGTAACTTGTTCTTCTACTGCTCCAGGTGCCAGACAAGAAGCAGGGCACTGGCAACCACTTGACAACGTTTCAGCAGAACCATTTATCAGCAGTTTTATCCTTAGCCTGATTTTTATTTATATTAGCAACTGATTTGTTTTGAAAGCCCTAAGGAAAACAACACTGATTGTCATTACTCATGGTGGAGCCCCTTGCTTCCCTAACCCTCCGCGGTCGGTCAGTGCCCAGGCAGAGCAGTGCTCCGCTGCCTCTGCTGTCCTCCAGCCTCAGGTTTTGATGGAAGCAAATGCCAAACACCTAAATTAATACAACCAAGGACCAAAACAAAGTGGCCATCAGCCACGCCTGGCTTTTGGTTCTTGCTTGGCTCTCCTTCCATACGAGTTCACAGGCAAACCACAAAACCACCCTCCTATAAAGGCTGGGTGTCAACAGTCACCTGAAAAGTTATAAAGGTTTCACCATACTGTTTACATGAAACACCGTCAGATTTATTTCCCTTCAACCAAGTCCTCGGAGCAGCTATCCCTTTGGAAATGCCCCTCCGATGTCAGCACGGCGTCACGCACTGCCACCGCCTGAACAGCGAACCGCTGCCTGACACACATCACTCCCCAGCACAGGGATTTCGGAGGTAGCTAGCTAGGATTATGAAGGATAAGGACAATGTGCAAGTAAACTCTATCATCCCATCACAGAACATAATAGTAGAATCAGTATCTTAAATAAAAAAACCCCAACAGACCCTTACTTGACTTGAACGAGCCCCTCTCCAGGGCTGTACGTGTGTTGGGGTGTAGTTGTAGGAGGGCTTGAAGCAAGAGGAAGAAATTCCAAAAACAGAAATGAGGATGAATAAAAGATGCTGTGGTGGACCGGTGAGTAGAAGATTGCTCTCAGGTCTTTGAAAAAGGCTTTTCTATTTTTCACCTGACCTAATCGTATGCAGGACACCTGCACTATTATCCATCTCCTCAAGTCTTGCCTTAGACAGCTTGTATCATTAGAAAACACAGGACCCATATAAAGACCGTAGTTCCTCATGATGTTTAAATATGTTCATCCTGTTGTCTAATTGATCATTTCTTTATTTCATATTATCTGTGCCCAGGTCCCATCACGCTGAAGATCCACAGTCACAGCTCCTGGGGCGTGGAGAGCTTGCAGCCCAGGCAGGAGGAGACATCCTGTGCTTCTCCACCTCTCCCAAAGCTATCCTGTGCATTTCCCATACATGGGAAAGAGAAAGTGCAGTGTATAGCACCAGTCATGTGGAGATCAAATATAGAGGTCATCTGGCAAGATTAGAAGTGCGTTAATGGGGTCAAAGTCCTGGAAACATATCCAGGGCTATGTCACCGGGGGGACCTCCCCAGACATCCCTTTCCACACCCACTCCCATCCCTGCAAATTAAGTGCTGTCCTTACTTGTCGTTGTTGTTGGTTTTGGCAGTTCAGTTCCATTGGGTGGTAAAGCTTGTGCAAATAGAAAACTAACACAGAGCAGCAGGAGCGAGCAGGAATGTTCCATCCTGGACCTAAAAGGAAACGAAAGCAAAAGATAAATGTTCAGGTCAAATTCCTATTATGTTTTTTCATCATATCGGAACAAAGCTAAAAGAAAAAACAGTGTTTACTTTAGATAGGAAAGTTTTAAAACTTGTTTTATACTCTCCCATTGCCTTATCACTTAACTTTCAGTTTTGGTGCAGAAGGAAGAGGAAAATATCACTTGCGCGCACTAAGAATTCATGAAGAACGTTTTAAATCCAAGAACAGGAAGGTACCCCTCAGCCATCGTTCAAAGACAACGACAGAAATCAGGCCAGAAAAGCTACTCTACATCAGTAAAATGCAACAGCTGAGGACACTGAGGCAAGGAGTCTGGAGGTCATTTCCATAGTTAAGAATAAAATAAGTACCAGCAGCAGGAATCTTAGGAATAAATGCAAATCTTGAGAAAAAAAAAATGCAAAAGTCACGTATTTTTGGTGGTTCCTGCCATAACTACATGTATTATACCTTCTGCAGAGAGCAGGAGCCGGAGCAGCGTGGGCTGCAGGGCAGAGAAAGCACCCCAAAACCCCAGCGTGGCCAGACCCCGTCTGAAGGCTCCAAGTGACTTCCCTCCACAAGACCAATACTTCGACACCGCATAACTTCGACACACAATCTGGGCATCACAGCTGCCCGGAGACCGAAACAAAGAGGAAAAGCTTTTACCCCCGAGCAGACCAGTAACAACCACAAAGTTTAAAGTACCCGTAACAAGCACCTGTCGGAGTTTCCTTATCCGACCTCCATCTCCTATAGGCACACACATGGTGCTTCAAAGATACATCCCTTTGGAGAACACGTGTGCCACAGCTATGAGTCTGCAAGCTACAAAGCATTTCACCAGAGCCTTCCAAATACAGAGAATTTCAGGTTTCGTGAGCCCAGAAAACAATTTCCAACATAGTGAAGGTTAGAGAAAAGGTGTGACAAGAACGTGCTGCTGCTTTGAAGACTATAGAGAAATTCAGGGAAATTAACAGTTGTAGATAAATGAGCTGGTCTAGAAATAGTCTAGTCCCTCTAAATTGAGGTTTATGTGGAAAAAATAAATGTCATTAATTTTCCGTAAATTTATCCAGTCCCTAATAAACACATTAATTATAAGAGGCTGCCATCTCATCTATTAGCAGATTGCTTGATTTTAAAGTGTTTTCTTTGGCAAAAAAAAGTAACACACAAGCATTACTTTCTGGATTTCACAAATGGCAGAACACATCCAGATGGTAGCTCTACATCCATTGCTAAAATTATAACCACAGTAATACCACACAAGAAAGCTCCCTGATGTTTCAGTATAATATATTTAATATTACAATTTCTGCAGGACGTTATATAGTACTGCCTAACAACAGAGAAAAAAAAAAATCCAGGAACTTGGCAGTCATTAGAATAACCATTACAAAATCCTTTCTTTCAATGTAACATGGGATAATCCACCAGAAATAATCTCTGGATAAGCTCGAACGTATTAAAAAAACTTCTGTAACACCACCTTTAACGCCACTTTTTTGCCGCTCTTACGCGCGTTACTCAGAGGTGAACCTTAGTCCCAGCCTCTCCGCTATACCTAGGACTAAATTCAAACTCGGCACACAGCTGGCATTTTTTAAAAGAAACGAACAGACTTCAAAATTGATTCCCTCCTGCTTGGAAGGGATGGCAGCAGCAGCAAGGCTCTCGCCAAGCCGGGCCCAGGAGCTGCCAGCACAGGCCCTGCTCAGCAGAGGGCACCAGAAACTGCAGCTGCCTTAGGGAGCACACAGACCCTTCCAGGAAGGGCACAACCTCATCTGCTATTGCAGTTCATTATTTATCTTCTTTTTCGAGGCTCTGTAAGATACAGAGCAGCCCTTCTGCCCGCTGAAAGCAGTCAAAGCACGCTCAGTTTACCAAGGTAACCCCTTCCAGAAGGGATTGCAGGATGCCTTCTACCCATTGCCCCTAGGATGCTATTTGAAATTCTTCCAAGTGCTGTGAGAATACCCGAGTTGGAAAAAAAAATGAACATGAAAGTAAAAAGACAAAATATATTTTTGGAGGGAAAAAAAAAGTATAAAACTTTTTTTTACATGGGAGCACACATTTAATAGCATTTCTTTATTCTTGCTCCCCTTCTTACAATGTGGAAGCTCAATGGACCTAGCTGAATTTTTTCTTCAACATAATGAGCAAAGAAAGAATATTAAAAATTATTATTAGCATCAAACTTTATTTTCTTAAATTCCTTTTTTTTCCTCCCCAGTCCAGCTTCCTACAGACAGATTTACTCATTCAATTCCTCCTCCTACTGTTTATAATTTAAGCAGCCTAGATGTCTTAACACAAACAGGCTCAGTCAACAGCCAGGTTAACCCTGAAGTAGCCATTCTTGGGATTAGATAACTAGTTCTGTATAACAGCTTACTGCAGACTGTATCTACGCTGGCTACACCGTATTCAGCATTATATATAACCTTCCAAAATTTAACAATTTAGAATTATAAAGCAATAGGATGCTAGAAGCTCAAAACACGCAGCAGCAGTTTATGTAAACTGAAGGGAGGGGGAAGGAAGGAAGGAAGATTTGGAAATCTGGAATAAAACCAGAATAAAAGTGGAATCAATAGGGAAAGGGCTGGCATTGCCAGAAACGAGGTGCTGAATGCTGCACTTCGCTGACTGTAATGCTTTACACCCTTGGCAAAGGCTGCTTAAAACCACTGGACTTTTGGGCAATCAATTCTGGCAGTTACAGCAACCTGCTCTGCTGAACAATTTTGCAGTGGAGCGCTGAGTTCCCCTGCTCACTGTTAAAATACATCCAGCTCTTAAAAAAAAAAAAAAAGAAAAGAAATAAAAAAAATTAAAAAAAATTGAAGTTGCTGAGTTGCTGGCAGGTTTCCACAAGACTGGGAAGTGTAAGGAACGTCAATGTTTCTCCCAACATTACTGTTAGGAGGGTTTTACAGATACAAAACCCACTCCAGACATCTTGTATCTGTTCTCTTGAAAGTGATAAAGTATAACTTGAGTATGCAGTCAGTGCTCCACAATTTAAAGAGAAATAAACACATCTACAAAGATTATGCAAATTCTGGGCTCTCCTTTTTGTCCAAATCACTTTGCATTTCTGCTTGCTGAAGAAGGAAGGATTAAAACTTAGAGCAAATTTCGGTGCCGCAGCACGGAGGCAGATGGAAGAGACCGAGCTTAGCACGACCAAGTACTACGTACGATTCAGTTTTCCTCTTCAGACTGGGGCGGGTGGGGAGGTGAGCAAATTGCAATAACATAAAAACACTGTAAGCTTTACTGTGTATGTGTATTTATGTGCTTCACATGCAACACTGTAAGGATATAATTTTTTGAACCAAAAAACCCCACCGCCATAGACACAGCAGCATTTTCCATCCTTAAGAAGGTACAAGGTCATAACAGTCTGTTTAAAAAAAAAAAAAAAAGTAAAAAATAACAAGAACTCCTCTCCAGAGAGAACAGGCGGGTAGAAAAGCACTGCTGAACAAGAAAGGACAACCGCGTGCTACAAAAGAAGCCTCTTGTTGATAAAATCGGGAAGGAGATGATCCAGGTAGAGACACACACTGTCATTATTACACGGCTTTGCTCTAAGGCAACTGCTGCCCCGCCTGGAAAAAGAAATAGGACCTGCTTTCATAACTGCATGGGGATACAGTGCATTTTTATCTGCTTACATCCTACTACCTCCAGCCTTTATTTCACGGATATGCATGGGTAAATGGCTCAGGCACTTAAACTTCAACTCCGTAGAGTAATTTTTTTTTTTTTTTTTTGTGAAGGATTCTTAGCTATTTCTGATTATCTGAAGCCTTAAAAAAGGTGCCAGAGATTCCTGTTACAACCACAGTTTTAAAAGTCTGCATTGTTATAGATAAATGCTTCTATGTCCAACAGAGAACTTGATACCACGACAAAAAAAAAAAAAAAAAAATCACTGTAAAATTGCACAGCTAACTCAAATCCTGCCAAGGAGGCAGAGCACTTGAAATCTAAATGCAGTCCATAAAGGACTGGCTCGGAAATCAGGGAGCGCATGAAGCCTGTGCACAGCTCTTCCCAGCATCGGGATCGCTGCCACCGCTTCTTGCAAGGGGCCGCCATGGGGGATGGCCCAGCTCCCCAAAATGTAAGAAAACAGCATTATTTTCAGGGATTACTAGATTAGTGCTTAGTTTTTATTTTGGCTGCAGAACTGAATCCTCATCTGACCTGACAGCTTAAGAATAAAACCTGGGTTTTAAGAAAACACGCTAATAAAACCTTTGTTGTGCTGCGTGGCGTTTTTTTCAAGGAGGCTGATGTACAAGCTACTTCAGAGCTGGTTAAATAGATACCTATTCCCTGCATCCTCCTAAAGCAGGAAAAAAACAGCAAAACATCTCATCTAACACAGAGGATGGTGGAGAGACTGTTGGGTTTTGGTTTCTTCCCCTCAGGCTCTAGTATCATGCAGCTCAGGTCGTGCCCCAGATTCTTTAGTGCTAAAAAAGTAATATTGTAAAAGGACAAGCCCTATCAATTCAGAAAATTTAATTAAAAGTGAGACATGAAAGCATCATCACTGTAGGGTGACAAATGCATTGGCACCTGGGACGTTGGCCAGACCAAGAGCAAGTGCCTACCCCAAAAGAGTGATTGGGTTTTTTTAATAAAAAAAAAGGGGGGGGGGGGGGAGCTACCCCCTCTCCTTGCTCTTTCTTTTCTCTTTTTGCTCTTCCTGCTTTTCACCCATAAAGCCCCAAACACAGTTGGTCCCATTGAAGAGTCTTAAGCCCCAGTGCCTGTTTCCTCCAGCTGCTGGGGGGGTTGCCCTACCTGGAGCAGGCGAGCCGCCGTGGCCCCCGGCCGGCAGCCCTGAGCACCGGGAGCAGCTCTCATCTCCTGCTGGGCTGACCGCAGCGATTTTCTCTGGCGTTCCCACCGCGTCTCTGCCGACCCACCTTCGCACACCAGGCAGCACCGAGTTACAGTTTAACTGGAATAGCTCTTGCGTGACTTCATTTTTGGTTAGGAATTTATTGCACTATTACGTCATAAGGCGGGTAAAAAAACCATTCCTGCAGCATTTCAAGGAAAATTATTCATTTGAATTATGTTTTTACAAAGTACCTAGAAAAAGAGGTGCTCTTTTTCGTTTCAAAGGAACAGGGGGAAAGTGGGAACTTGCACGAAGACGAATTCAAGACGCACGGCTTCAAGGTAACTGAATCAAGGGCCGAGGGGTAGCGCCGCGTCCCAGCGGAGCCCCCTGACCGAAAGGCCAGGCTCTCCACCGCCATCCTGCCTTGGGCAGTCGGCATCAAAGCCCGGGGAGCAGCGGGACCCCAGGCCCCTGCGCTCAGCTCCACGCGTGAGCACGTCCCACCACTCCACGGGGCATCAGCTGGAAAGAGCTTTCCAGTATTCCTCTTGTTTGGGGTAACCACTCAATAACGATCTCTTACTTGGAGTTAAATGTTAAGCCCCAAATCAAACTTCCAGAAGTTTGGTAGAAGTGCCATGTTTTGACCTGCTTTAAAATTTAGGAGCTTTACAAAAAATGAATATATCAGGTATCTTTCCCTTTTTCTTTTTTTTGAATCCCTATAATTCTGCCTCAGAGATTTAGGATGTCCTAAAATCCAGAGGAAAAAAAGGACCTGAGATACTTGTTGAGATGTTTGTGCGTGTGTTCAGCGCAGCCCAGCAAGCAGCAAGAAACTCAGGCAGGGACCTCTCTCTGCCTGGGAAACGTTCCTCGAAACTCAGCCACGCGGTCTGCTGCACGGCCGTTCCTCAGAGGCGAGGTAGGAAACACCCCGTGATGAAAAGTTAAACTTCGTCACAAAAATGTATTTTTTTATGAGACTGTCTACAGCACACTCACTGTTGGTTTTCTGTACGTATAAACACAAGCTTTGTTTCTGACCTCTTCAGGAACAGCAAGAGAATTTAAGGGATAAATATCTAATATTTAAAATCATGTATAATTTAATATAACCGCTCACAAAACTATATCTGGCAATAACAATTCCTCATGTATTCTATACAAATACCTGCAATAAAGATCATTTAAAGGAGATGGAAATAATTAGATTTAAAAAAATACAAATTAGAATAATCACTTACACGTAAGAGATTGAGGGAGGCAAAGTACCAATTAACTGAATAAAATGATTTTCCATTTAGAATAATCAAGCCTGATAGACTGCCTTGCTTGCTTAGTCACCTCGTCTCTAATTCAGGTAGACAAATTATTACATTTGCTTTCATTTTCATGTAAGATGAGGTCAGCGTATGCAGCACAGAGTATGTGTGTGACAAAAATTTACAGCTGGCAGTCGAGAAATGACGATTTCTGATCTGTCGGAGGCCAGTTTCGCAGGTAAGCACGCTGGCCATCTGCCTGGCACACGCATTCAGGGACTACAAGCAGCTTAACAGGGATTTATAGAGAAAATATGTTATCTGTTCAAAAAAGTTATGTATAAAGATGCATAAGAATACAGACAAAATTTACCACTTTTGTAACAGCAATTTTTAAATTCTACTGACCCGGTACAGCTGGTCTTTCTCACTACCATGAGCAAGTCTCAAAACCCAGTCTACCACGGCTAACACTAGTTCAAATCCATTTCAATTAGCAACACTGAGATCTCCGGTGAATATAAATTACTGGTTGTCACCAGCAGATTAAGCGCTGAATTAGCAGGCCTGCTCTGAAAAGGATTAAATGACGGTGTTGGCAGTGGGGTTGACATGCCACCGTTACAAAGTGACATTTGCCACCTTAAAAATGGTGAGGAATTTTTCAATCAATCGGATTCTACAAATGCACCCAGAACCAGGAGGCAGCAGCGTTCAGTATGACGGTGATCCATTTTCTTTATTTGCTTGGGGTTTTGGTACTGTTGCTCGCCAGGATTAGATTCAAAGCAGTTATGAAGATATGGTGCGTGTTAAATTGCATTAAAAAGAGGATTGGTTTAGATGTGTTTAAAACCAGGAACATAATGAACTTTGACTGCAGCCTTCATTTTGGAAAAGTATGCGTATCCCGCCCATGTTTTACATATATGACTCATCTGCAGCCCCATAGCTCTGGAAATGAAGATGAAAAAAAAAAGATTTCTCTTCCATGCTGTGTCGAGTGGCTCTCAATGAAGCAACACAAAGGCTGTGAAGATTTTGGGACGTCATATCTAAAACTACACAGGTCAGACTTGGAATAGTGAGCTTTCATATCACAAAAATTCAAAATTAGGAAAAGAGCACACAAAAGAGAGAAGGAACTACAACTTCAGAGAGAGAGAGAGAGAGAGAGAGAGAGAGAGAGATGAAAAGTATTTGCAAATTCAAAACTACATTTCCACGCTGAAAAAAAAAGGTTAGGGTGATTAATACAGTCTTTCTCTCTCACAGATGTATATTTATTCTCAAACACTTTTTAAAGAACTCTTTTGCCAGTTTTTGCAGTTGTCTGACCAGCTTTTGCAGGAAAAAACAGTCTCAGCAGGTGCATTTCTGAAGTAGTCATAATCCATCTCCACCAGCTAGCACTGAGACCAATATTGATTTAAACTGAGCTAGGGTAATCCAGCGCACCCTAATGAGAATAAATGAAATATAATTAATCAGGATGAAGCCAGCAAGCAGATTATAATTTATAAAATAGCCCTGCACCTGATGATGCAATGACTAACACTCTTTGTAGATGCAGCATTATTTTCAGATGTGATGAGTACCATTATGGATATCTGTCTTTCAAGCCCAGACTGCTATAACCAGGAGCTAGTGTTCCAAAGTCAATGCACCGAGGACACTATTTCACAACTTTCTTAGCTGATGTACAGAAAAGTGTTTAAACATCCCTGAAATTTTAAACAAAATTCCTGTAGTTTCTTCCGTTATAAAACAAAAAAAACCCAACCCAAAACCCAAACACGAATACCTATGTCAACTAAAAGAATCCCCTGATAATATATATTTTTAAAAGTTTCATACTTGTTATGTCATGAACTGAAGCTTTAATCATTAAGGAGGAAGTTAAAGTAACTCCTGTCTAAAGCGAAGTGTAAAGTCCCATGATTTCAGTCTAATTAATTAAATGAGTCATGTTTTATTTAGGTGTTTACACAACTGCAAAGGGATTAATTCTAAATACAAGCAATAGAGCTGTTAAGTGCTCAACAATACAGCGGAGCAAAAAGGGCCTTCTTTGCAAAAGGTCCTTGAGAAATCACCGAGGCCGTTGCCCCACCACAGGCTGGACCAACTATACCTACCCTGTTCTTGACACATTATTCTGAAGCGTGCATCCAAATCTCCAGGTCTTCAGCGTCCCCCAGCCCTGCATCCCAGTCCTTCACTTTTTCTCTTTCTTTTTAGTTTTTAAATTTATTTTCCTTGTGTAGAGTCAGCCCACCGCTCCTTCACCCCCAACCGGAGAGGCGGATTACGAACAATTCCCATTTGAGCTTCCTATGCTTGAAGACAGCATCTCCCTTTAATCGTCTCTTCTGTAAACTCATTAACAGCAGCAGTTCTTTCAGCCTCTCCAAACAGATCACTTCTAAACCCCAGTAATTCGCATTACTGTCTTCTGGACTCTCTCAGCCCAAGAACCTTCCCGAAGTCCTGGTGCTCTGGGCAAGGCCTCATCAGCCCAAAATGCAGGGGTACGACCGTTCACCATCTCATAGGCTCATACATTTTACACATCGTGACATGGGAAGGATCAGACAGGTCCTTTCCCAAGTTCTCCTACGGGGACAAACTACTTCAGCAACTCGCAGGGGGCAGCCGATGACTCCTGCTTCAGACTTTGCAATTGCTTTGCCTTTGCACGCCGTCCTCTCCACAATGTCTCCCTAATTAGTCAGAGATTGCTTTGAAAGCCATTAATACAATACTTCCCATGCAAGCCAAGCCATTAATGGACACAATACATAACAACACCCAGGCTACTGTGAAGGCCACACACCTGCACTCTATAGGGCAGAGTTTTTCCAATTAAGAACTGCTCTGAAAGCATCGGTTTCATCACGTCCATCTTTTCCTAACACGCTTCAGAAAAAGCATTGTCTCTGAGACAGGGGCAAAACGCCGCTACAACACCTGCAGGTTCTGCTGAAATCCATAAGGCATGGTACACTGTGATGGGAAAAAGCCTGATTTGACAGGACATGTCACTCCCTACACATTTTTCCAGCAGTTTCCAGAATGTTCTCGGATGAGGATTTCATACAGGCCGCCTAATTTAATAACACCTAACTTCATCCGAATGCGAATTTGTCCTTCCCCTGTGGCAGCCCGAGTTCCCATCCCTGCACCCCCGTTACCACGCGGCGCTGGTGCCCGGTGGCTTGGGTGGCCGATTCCCCGCTCGTCCCCAGGCAGCGTGGGCGCCCGACACGCTCAGCATCCTCTGCCGCAGAGGAGAGCTAAGCCACCGCTCCTCCATACGTTCTTTCACCTACCTTTAGCATTCACAGATGCAGCCCCTGAAGGACGATTTCTTTCAGTAATACTTAAGCCCAACCACCCGCAGTCATCTCGTGAAGGTACAGCTGTAAAGCAGCAGAATGACATCAACTCCGCAAAACCAAATGTCTTTTCAGAAACCAAAAGAATTCACAAGAAGTTGATTCTTCTCTTTTTGGTCCCAGGGAGAGACGCTCTCCCTCGCCACTTCACTGCAACGCACGGCCCTGCCCTCAAACAGCAAACTGCAGCTCTGGGGAGAAGCCTTCTCGCTGCAGCAACAACCTTGACCTGAAATGCCAGGTCTGAGCCCAAATTGCACTGCGTGACAGCTTCAGCTGGAGCGGAAGAGGCAGAAAATGGAAACCAGAACAGCAAATCCCGTAGCTCTATGCCACCATCACTCCACCCGTTCGTGTCTTGGTGTCACCACCCCAATAACCTCATCTTACCCGCTGTCCATGCTCGGTGTCACACGCCAGCTGCCAGCAAGCAACCCCATACGCAGGCATGATTCTCAATGAACTGCTTCCAGGCAAAGCACAAAAGCTGCTGTAGAAGTATTTCTTGAGCTAAAGGAAGAGCTGAATTAGTTGTCTGCAGTATTTAAATTGCAATATTTCTGCAGGCTCATCAGATAATCCTCTAATGTGAATCTCCATTGTATGACATTTTTACAGGAAGAACAAACTATCTCCACTTTATTGCCATTTTCTTACTTCTACCGTGCAGCTGGGCTTGGACTTATTCCCTTTTTTTTATGACCACTTTCACCATTTCCTTTTTGCTAACGTGCCCAGTGGCAGCAGAGATTTCTGCAATGCAGGGCTGCGTGCATGAGAATTAAGAACTACGCCTTGCTCTTAATCATCGGCAAAACAACTTATGGAAAGCAAGCGATACCTGCCGTAACTACTGCTGAATTTATGAAACAGTTAACAGAACATTTCATATCACGTTAGCGGTATCATGAGCCAGTCACGCAATTTTATATACAGAAAAGCTTATAATCAGTGAGGAGCCAGCCCTCCCCTGGCCCCCATTCCCTGGCACAGGAGACCATTATATCAGCATTTTGATGAAAATTTGAATCACCCCAGCTTTTGGAGTGTAGGAAGAGGAGCCGATCTATTCAAATATAGCGTGGGCGAAAAGGCCTCGTCTCATTTTTGGCAGAGGAGGTTTATAAATTGCCTGAGCTCTTACTGCTAACCTCTGCTAGCCCCGTCAACCCCTGTCCTACCCTATATCTCTAGAAATTCTAGATCAGAGGCTGAACCCTAAAAGACACTTTAAAGTTTAGAGACGGACACTCAGCACAGAAGAAATTACATTCAGATAATGAGTTACGGCTTTGAAGTGAAAAGCCCGGGCAAATCTGTTGCGAGGACGAGCTCCAACTCATGGTTAAGGAGACGTGGCATGGGCAGGATGCTGGTGCTGAGTCAGCAAGAAGCCCATGCTCTGGCCACCGCCACCGTCCCCACGGCCTGGAGCAGCACACAGAAAGGAAGCTGTTGCGACTCCTGGGTTGGTGGTGGCCCACCTCACAGGGCAGCTGTGACTCCGACCGCCGGTGCCACAACCGCACGCCACGGCCATGGTCCCTGGGAGATGCTCACACCAGCCCCAGCGCTAAGAGTTGCCCAACCGCCAAGCGGAGGATCAAGCCATGGAAGACTGAGTTGAGATGAAAGCACAGAACATTATTATGGTGAAAATGAAATAAAAAATATTGGATTATTTTAAAAGCACGTGTTGTCTACCATTAGGTCTATGCCACAGCCATTTTACATTCCTATTTCATATCCAAATGTGTGTCTCGCTGCATAAAGATTCATTGTTCATCCTTCTTAGTCTCATTTTAGATAAATAAAGATATCCGCCTCAAGGCTCTATTTTGAATTATTTACTATTTTACCTGTGAGGTCACCAAAAGAGTGAGTTCATTAACACAGAAACATGGAAAAGGAGAAGACACTTATCAAACAGGCCAGTGCTTTCAGGGCACTAAGCAAACAAAATCAACCAACAAAAGAAGTTCCAGGACTCCCTTATAAAATCTTACAGGAACAAACATTTCAGGAGAAACACCTGGACTGACTTTAAATTCTCATTAATATCCTCTATAATACTAAACAACTACTACCCGTACCGCAAATTAATTACATTTTACTGAATACATAGGGAGAACCTTTCAAGCAAACACAAAAATTTGCATTTACATTTTTGCAGGTTTCCAGCCTCCGCCTCTCCCAACAGGCCTGTGCTGGAGACTTAAGTCTCAAATTAGGGTCACCTTTCCCTGTTCATTGTCAGCAAATCAATCTGCAATGCCTTTCAACCAGGGCTCATACATAAATTAGGCAGTCTGTGATTGATTCGCAGGAGAAACCCTCAAGCACCGGAGTGAAACACCAATAAAATCTCACAATTAACTTGAGAAGTTGCCTTTTGTTCCATCCCAGTGGTCCTTTTATTCTTCAGTTGCAGAAAACATATCATCATACAGATGCTCCCTTGCAATAGATCTATATGAATATTTAAAATTGCTTCTTGAAAACGAAAGCTAATTATATATGATGGAAAATACATACAGAAGAATTATATACCACATAATGGCCAGATTAAATGCTTGTGTTTCAGCAGCAAAGTATTTCATTTTGAAGGAGAGAAGGGGAGGAAGGGAAAAACACAAAAGCACAAGTGTATGCCCTGTCTACGTGTTCAGACAAAGCAGAAAAGGAGAATGTGACATCTGGATGTTTGAGAATTCATTCGTAACACATCAAGAAGGTGTAATACAGAAAGGAAGGGTAGCAGTGTCACAGCTTAAAGCTGTTCAGCCCAGCAGGGCTTGGAAACCTTACGGGTATATCCAAAGTCTAGCGCGGCTTTGCACTGCAGAAAATCAAACCCAAACAATGCCCCCGCAGCAAAAGCAATGCTCAAGCTCCCAAGTTAAAAGGTGGATTTCACGGTGCATCCAGACATGGGGAACTCGGACACTGCTTTTGGTGCCGGCACTAGTCTTGGCCGTAACGTACGGACAGCGTACTAGCTCACTTCTGATCCTTCTTCTGCTTCTCTACCTCCACCATGACCCATCCTTGGAGCTCGGTGGCCAAGCGCCCCACGTCCCACTGTGAACCCTACAGCCCCTCCAGGCGGGAGGCAGCACCAGAGGCACTCTGCAGAGCTGATCTGGTAAACCAGTTGTTATCCGTGAAGAAAAGGGAAGCAGCCAAACTTTGGGCATATTATTCAGGGTCAACTCCATCGCTTGGCAAAATTTAAAAACAGAAGTATTTTGTCAAAGCTGAAGATTGAAATGGACACTATCAACACTGAAGTTAATAGTAAAGGTTCTCCTTGGCTGGTGTGGGAGGTTAGCTCGCTGGTGGGACAGGTCAGGATCTCCAGCCCCACCACAAAGCTGGCATGGCTCAAGAAGAGCTAAGAACTGCTCCTTCCCTTGACTTCCTGCCCGAGATAGCTCCAGAGCTGCTCCAGGTAACCCGCTCATCCTCCTCTCCTCCTCCCTGCTCAGTGTCCTTCACGGGATTCCCCTGCTCTGCAGTTAATCTGTCTGATGTGTACTTTGAGCAGAATAACTTCTTGCTTTTAAGCCTTCAGCTGCTTCCCATGTACAGCAATATAAATTTTTAGCAACTGTATAATCGGAGAAATCGTAATGGTACCAATGTGTTTCAAGGCTTATCATTACTCTCATCAGCTCTGCACCGCATCTGCACATGGCTGACACCCTCCTTCAGCAGGTTCACTGGGGCATGGAGCTGCCAAGACCAAAAGGAAGACCTTTTTTACGATGAGGGTGGTGAGACACTGGCCCAGGTTGCCCAGAGAGGTGGTTGATGCCCCATCCCTGGAAACATTCAAGGTCAGGTTGGACAGGGCTCTGAGCAGCCTGATGGAGTTGAAGATGTCCCTGCTCATGGCAGGGGGTTGGACTGGATGATCTTTGGAGGTTCATTCCAACCCAAACCGTTCTATGATTCTATGAAACCTCCTCCTCCCAGCACACGTAGGCACAGCTCAGAGGCAATGCCAGAGGGGCTGTATCAGCCTCTGACTGCTGCTGTAAAATACAAAGGGTTTGATAGCACAAGGCTTTACATGCTCTTATACCTTACACCTTTTGTCTTCCTACTGCCCCACTTGTTCCTACTTACGCCAATGCAACCATACATCATACTGCTAACCGATCCGGTTAAAATGAGGGGAAGAAGGAAAGAAAGCTTTTTTTTTTCGTAAATCTGAACCAGTTTAAGGATCAAACTCCCAAGCATAGCCCAACCAACAGCTGAGCCAGTGAAACTGAGGTGCCCACGTACTGCAAAGCAGGCACAGGCAAGGGACTGCAGAGCAGCAGCCGTAAATACAGGGCAGGGCATGTCAGACGGGGAACCGTATCTGACCCAGCCTGTCAGGAGTAGCCTGGCCATGCCTGCAGATGACACACGCACTGCGGGTGAGTTTCCACATCTCTCTTTGCTTACAAGGACTCTTTCTTCGCAGCCTCCTTGGCAGAGCTTGCACAGCTCTGGACCCTGCTGATGTCCTACAGACAGACAGACAGGTATCTGCTCTTCAAGCTGAAATAACGCCTTAACAGACCTTATTCCCCGAGGCTCCCACCCCAGGCTCTCGCCTCTCTTCGAGCGCAGAGTGTTTTCTACAACCATGCTCAACCCTCTTCTCAACTCCTGTTATGACCAATGTCCATATCTCTGACCTGGCCAAGGTGGACCCCCGTGGCTGCAGCAAGGATGCACCATCCACCCCCGAGCTGCCAGCCAGGCAAGAGCGATGGGCACCGAGCCATGGGCATTTCCCACAGCCGGGAACCCAAACTGTCCCAGGAAAACCCCTCTCTATGGGGGTGTCTGGATATAGCTTCTCACGCTGCTGAGCCAGCTGTTTCCAAACACTGACAAGAGCATGAACCAGAATCTTTCAAAATACAGACAGCAACACGATAAATGGCATTTTGGGGATTATATTTAAATTTATAATAAATTAAATTTAAATAAACTAATTTATTTTAAAAGCTAAAGCAACAGGAGTTCTTGATGTTCAAATCAAGCCACTTATCACGCGAGGTGAGCAGAGGACCACGCTCACTTTGTACATCCCAGGGGCTCACAGAAAGCATCAGCTTCAAAACAGCACACATTGCAGTTTAGAAAGGGCAAAAATCCGTATTCCTTGTAGCCTTTTTTCCTCTGCAGCTTCCACTTAGGAAATATATGTGTGTGTACGCACGTATCTCTCTCTCCCTCAAATTTTTTACAAAGAAGCATTAAAACTTTAACTACTAGAAGTTACCCCCTAATATTTATCCTTCATACAATCTAATAGTCTCCTGAGACTGACAGCAGTCACAGCAACCAAATCAAAGGTTAATGAAACAGATGGCCGCGTGCTACCTTATGAAAACCTGCACCTTCCAACCAAAAGCACCTCCCATTGACCAGCCAGGCTATGCAGAAAATTAAATGCGTAAGAAACAATTACAGAACTAATGAAGCAAGCTACGCCAGATGTTGAACTTACACCCCAGATAATTTCATGTAACACCTGTTTTGTGACTGGTGTCGTATCATAACGACAGTGTGCGGAAACGCGCACAGAGGTTCAAGGGTAACATCTGGTTTTATATTTAGTTGCTTGCTGAGCATTCATCAAAACCCTGATACTCCAATTATTTATTTGAAAGACACCCCTGTCTTGGGGACAGACGGCAGCTCTTTGCTCTTCCAGCTCCCCTGCAGTAAGAACTAAAGTAACAGCAGGGCCTGCATTACATATATATTGTAGCATCTGTCACCAGGGTTTGGTATTTCTCTCTTCCTGTGACACTCACTAAGTTAGCAGATATATTTACTTTATAAAACTAAATTTATGATATCAACAGCAGCAGCTTTAATTCGAAATAAGGCTTTGGGACATGAAATGCATCTGATTTTCTCATCCATTATTAAGTTCCAGGCTGGCTAATAAGCCATTTATCTAAAAAAAAAAAAAAAGATCATTAACGAATGCAAATTTCTAGGGATATTAAAGTTCTTTACAGCCTAGAGTCTCAAGAAATAAATAGAAACTGCATTTACTATTAAGATTAAACTAGCAAGCCTCTGAGTTATATAATGTAAATGTAAAAATCCAAGCCCACAGCGTGGTTTGTGCAGGCGGCTCTCAGAGCCCGCGCTGAGTCCCAGGGATGCAGGCACTCAAGCCTGCCCACGGAAACCACGGGCAGCATCCCCGAGATGCTGAGTGCCTGCATCCCTGGGTCTCCCACACACACCCTGGCGAGGCGCTGTGGGAGGGCAGGTCGCTGCTCCGGGCACAGCTTTAGCGTCGCCCAGCACAGTGCTGAAAGCATTAACACATGCTGTCCTTCTGCACTGAGAAGATAAAATCCCTCCTGAATAAGCTATCTGCAACTTTTCATGGCATAACAGAGGATTAAGGTTTCCTGGCAAGGGGAAGATGATTTATCTTTGCTCAAGTCTGAAAAAGAAGAATTAGTATCATAAAAGAGGAACAACAAGTGAAAAATAAAAAGTTAACCCCAAGAGGAAAATGCTGATGCAGGCTGGAAAAGCCACCAGATAGAAAAATTACATTAGCAACAAGCTCTCTCTGCAGCAGTTGGGGTGGTTAAATGCAGCAAGAACTCCTACCTCCTCCCCGTAATACCATCTCTGACAGCAAAACACTGACACTAGACCACGAGAGCAATTCACCACTGAAACCCTCTCCGTAGGAATGCAGTAAATTTTCCATCAGCTCAGCTCAGCTAAGCACTGGACTGGTAAAATACAAGAAAACCCAATAAAACAGTATTGGGCTAAGCTAAGTCCTTGGAGCACCTTTCAAAGTCTGAAGCCTTCTTGAACTTTAAGCTTGCCCTGGATTTGGAAAAATGGAAATCTATTGGAAGATATTAAAACAGAAAATCAAATTACTTTCATCTCTTTGGAAAGAAGTCCTCCCTGAGACACGAGTGATACTCAGAGCCTGGGCAGCCGCTCCCCTCGGCACTCTGACAAAAATTAACCTTCTTCATAGAATGAGAAAGATGAGGGAGTAAGGGGCAGGGCAAGAAGGCACAATTTAAATGTTTGAATTTCCATTTAAAACACCTGCATACCATTCAAAATTAATAATGGTGGCCACATATTCTTGAAAAAAAATTTTTCAGTAAGTGGGAGCTCAGAGAATATTTTCCAAATTCAGATCATTGGACAAATCAGTCAACTCTTTTAAAAGGAAATAAAAAATAAAACCCATTAAGAAAAAAAAAAATAGAGTCTGATAAAAACAGTACTTCAGAATCTCTGAAGGGCAGCACATAGCCTCTAGCTGCCTATATTAACACGAATCATTTTTAGGAGTCAAGACTCAAAACTGCTTTTTTAATGTAGTATTATACATTTAAAAATCTATCAATTGCTTCAAAGAAAAGAATGATCAGCAAGAAAACCCCAAACCCAAGGAAGATCTCTGTAGAGGCAGCAAGTGAAAAGCAATCAGGGCTTTGCTGATAAGCCCCCGGGAACCGGCCCCGGTGAGGCAGAACTGGAGAGCTTCCCCTTGGGCCAGCTTGTGGCTCAGCCAAGAAATGCCACGGAACTGCAAGGAATGGGTGAGATTTTTCAGTTTTGTACAGGTCATCTAAAAAGTACAGTTTGAGCACTGCACAATGGCAGCAAGCTTCCTAAAAAAGAATCTTTTTTTATTTTTTTTTTTAGTTTTTTTTAATTAATGTAAGAAAAAGTTACAAGAGCCTGGCCATGTGCTGTAACGCAGCAGAGAGAGATCCAGTGTTTTATCACTAGGGAAAAACATGTTTCCTTTTCTCTAGCTGACCCAGGATTATAGCTTGACTTTTACTACGTTTCTATAAACGTCACTAGGAAAGGAAAACCAACCCCCCCAAGTATAAATGTACAGAGACTCCTCGTGGTGCTCACCCAGGGAGGAAACAAACAGCGCTCGCTTTTGCAGTTCTTGGGCTCTCAAAGCCTCCTTCGCGTGTCGTAACTCTGCTCTTCTCGTGCAGAGGCGTTTCACTCAAAATACACACACACCACCTCGTTTTCCTTCTCCCAGCACTGTTGTATAACTTGCGCTACCTTTGAAGAGAAGTCTTCGCTCGGCGGAACATCTCATTTGGTACGAGTTGGATTTATGAGCCCAACTTCGCAGTTGGCCAACCTTGGCCTGTGTTCAGACAAATGGCTTAAACCACTCACCCTTTTTCTGCAGCTTACAATATACCCCCAGCACACTGGAATTAAACATGTCAAATGTTTTGCTGTGTTATCTAATTGGCTTTAAAATACTGTTGAATTAACGAACAGGCAGAGACAAATATAGCTTTTCACCCCATCAGCAAAGTCTCCTTGCAATGGGACCAAGAAATAGGTAGCTGGGTGGAGGCGAGGCACTGATAAGAAAATAACAGGCAAGGTTTGGCGTCTAGAAACATCCTGCACTATTGTGTATCATTTTCCCTGTACCTACTGTTTACTAAAAGACAGAGGTACTCTTCAGTATAAGCTGAATGATATATACAGTAAGCTTTAAAAAAATTTTTACATTAAGCTTAGAAAAAAGGATAAAGCTTTGTACAAGTTTTTTCTCACACCACTACTTGCACAGTTAAGCTTAAAAATTGAGCTGTAATTTAGTATACGCTTAAAAATGATGCTAGATATTACCTTCAAATTACATGACAGCTGAAGACCATTTCAGAGAAATGATTCTGAAATCAAAGATACAGAGAGTTGGGGTAAAATCTACCAAGGAAAATGATGATCTCTGACAGTTGCACTGATAAGGGACCTAGAGCTACTTGAACTATCGACAGCTACACCACTGGAGATGTCCTTCCCATGTGCCTAACTCACCTCCCATCCATCATCATCATCTCACTTTTACAGCCCTGCAAATTGATGGATTCATGTTAGTTCCTCGAGGCAATGACATTCATATTGCAAAGCCAAGCTCCTGATGAGCCATAAAAGATGATTTGTCACCCCTTCAAATCATAGCTGGCAGCAAGGGCTCTTCTCCACAATTACCACCGCAGCCAGCTCGGGGGTGTCTGGGTGAATGCAAAAGTAGAAGGATCTCTCGTGCAAGGCCATTCTGCTCGCTTGCCCAGTTAGCGTGCACATCCCATGAGAAACTAGATTGACTCTCAGCTTGAAGATGCTCTGATCAAATGGTAAGAATTCATGGGCGGGGGGGGAGGAACCAAAGGAAAAAAAAATAACAGTACCCCCACCCCAACAAGCCAGCTAACCGTCTCCCTTGTTCTTAGTGTTTGGGCCACGCTTTGGGACTGTGTACAAACGTAATCTACATAGAAATACAATAAATAAGAATGGTAAAGTGTCCAATATACGAGTGAAAGTGAAACAGTCTGAGAAACATGTTAAAAGAACATAAAAAGGAGATTTAAAAAAAAAAATTGAAGAAAATTACTGCCACCACTGTTCCCTGTTGCCCCACTGAGTTACTTGTTCTTATTTCTCGGCTCCCCTCCACTCCTCCTAGGCTTGGCCCTTCCCCTCCCCGAGCATCCCCTGCCAACCTTCTCATCCTGCCGCCGATCCACCTACCCAGCCGCTCTCCAGCTCCGCTCTCTAGACCTCTAGCCTTGCAAGGCAATAGTTTTCTCACAAACAACCCTTCCAGTTTCACGCAATTCTAATTAATGTTATTCTAATACAGGAAATAGCTCAAAACAAAACTGAAGGTTTCCAGTTCTTGTTTGTTTCATTCGCCGCCAAGCACACCACTGCTCTGACTGAGTAAGAGTTGTCATAATATTGGTCAGAAGCTGCTAAAGCACTGTAAGATTGTCTTTTTTTCTATTAAAAAAAATCAGTAGATTTTTGTACTTCTGTTTGATATGGAGGTAAGACAGATATCCAGTTCCTTTTATGAATCCAAGGAGTTACTGAAGCAATAGCTCATTGAGCTATCTGACATCAGTGCGCTGAACAAAATCCTTTAACTTCCATGTCGAGTACCCTGCTGAGGAAGGTGGTGTTGCACATCTGCTCTCGGCAGAGGTACAGCAATCCTGTTCAAAGACTAGGCTGGGGAAAAAGTGAATTTATCTTGAGAATAAACACTGTGATGGTACTTCCATTAGTCTGCTAGTTGTCACTAAAAGCAGGATCATAGCATCAAAGCAATGAAACACATCCAGAACCAACATTCTGCACTGAGGCCCCAGCATATTTAAGGTGCTAGCAAAATAATAAATACTAACCCAAACCTATTCTCCTAGTAATTCAGAAAAGCTGGTACAGACCAATGCTTCTGTGCCGCTGTTCGCAAGGGAGGTATGCAAGACCTAACTGCCCAATAAATATCAGCTTACAACATCTTAGCCATCTTTTAAAAATGTATTTTTAGGGAAAAATAAACACCAAAAATACTCTGTGTTTCTGGTCTATGAGGAAATAGATGGGAGGGATCATAAGCAAGGAACTCTTACAAAGAAAACCATTACTGAGTCCCACATCAGTGCCCACGCCGCATCCCTCCGGAGCATCCCGCTCCATCTGTGGAGGCGCAAAGCCCCTAAGGAGCAGCAGCAAAGCTCCCACTCCCCTTTTTCTGCACACACAGCGCCTTTTCCTAACACCCCCAGTCCAAGAACCCTAACCAGAAGTTCATTCGTATGCATAAAGGAGAATAATTTTCTCTACTTCCCTTTCAGATCCACAGGTCTGCTACTTCAACTAATGTATTTAGCAGCAATTTAAATGCAGAAAAGATAACGGAGCCTGCCCACAATTCTACCACTACAGCGACTGCTCTGCAGGGTGGGCTGGGTGCCCCCTGCCCTGCGTCCGAGAGCCGGCGCCAGCCCACGCCGGCTGTCCTCAGCAGCCCGGAGTGGCACCAGGACCATCACTGCCTCTTAAGCAGCAGGTGCCTCCAACTGTGTTCAAAAAGCATCTGCAGTATCTCCAGCATAGAAACACCCTCTCTCAAACGATGCTGAACCCCCTCACTAAACTGCAGAGCACAGGTAGGTCAACAGCAACAATATTTTACCTTTTCATCTCAAATTTGCTAGAAATTATGGGCTCTCCCAGATGCAGAAAGTCAGTGTGTAACAATGCCCCTGCCCATTAGGAGCACCTGGACATTGAGTATCTTAAGCGAAGACTAGAAACCTTAAACTCTGTTAATTAGAAAAATTATTTACATTCTCAGCTGTAAGTCAAAATATATAGACAAACTCAGAAAATTCCATTTGCCTTCGATAATTAATCTGCCCCAAAGCTGTGCACTTCAGGCAGAAAGCTTAAGGCTGAAGCCTTTATGCATCAAGAAGCACACAGAAAACTTCTTCCATAACTACTTCTGTCTAATGTTGGATGGCTTATAATTTTGTCTTCTGAATAAAAATATAAATTTCATTAAACTTTTTTTTTTCCCCTATCTGAAAAACCACTATCATGGTCTGAGCATCCCAACTGTCAACGACAACAGCCTTAGGCTCTGATCTGCAAGAACTTAACCACTTAGTAATTAATCGGAAACAAAGCTGAGTAGTAAAACACATGCTACATTAGTGTGCTATAGTTATTATATTCGCAGAAATTAGGGTTGTGACTCTGGTATCCGTGGGCAGCTCTTAGTGTTTGCGCTACAGAGTACAGCCTAAGTTCATGATTTCTTATGCAAGTCAGCAGAAAGCTTTCCTTAAATAACGGCTGACAGCTGCATTGTTTTTCCTTTTTCTCCTTGAAGTGACACGACAAAACTTCTGTCCCCAAATACGTACCTCTTCCCCGTACATCTGCAGGATGACAGGATGCCTTGTGACAAACTTACTGTCTCACACAGTCCTCTGCTCCTCTCCACTCAATCTATCCTTGAAGGAAAAAAGTTATTCTGCCTCCAAGATACCTCTCTTTGCCCTTGATGGCTGAAATAGTCTTTGCACTACAATTTGCTGAAATTATTATTCAATTTGATTTTCATCTTCACAAATATTTTATTAACAGCATCCTACAGCCATGCCCTCTACGACTAACAGTTCTTCATGCTCAGGGAAGGAGCAGGCAACGACAGAACCCCCGGCTGATGTGCTAATTTTTTGGTATTGTCATTTTGCAGAAGAAACAAGGCCTTTGCAAACGCACCCATCGCTGCTCCGCCCCCTCCCTTCCAGCCTCCCCTCCCTCCCCGATCACCACTACTTCTCCAAAGCACAAGCCAGCAGCCGCAGGGCCCTCCGGGGAAAGGCAGGTTACAGAGGGGGAGCTCATACCGCAGAGAGCGGCTGGCAGGCAGCGGCAAGCAAGTTCGAGTGGAAGAAAAATAAAATATGCAACAGAGGGTACGTTTGCAGCCTCCTCAGTGCATTAGAGATGCCACTTGGAAATGTGAGAACATCAGAAAAAAAATAAAAGTCACTGTACAAAAATCATTGACAGCATCTCATGAGCGATGAAAAATGTTTCTCCACCTCGTGCATCTGAGCCTTAAAGAAATTTGAACTGTTACAGCCTGAAAACTGTCTCCTCTGAAACATCCTTTAACAAAAAATTAATGACAATTAGGTATACTATTCAGTCTAACATGGTGCACTTTGAATATGTTCTATACCTTCACGCTAAGTTCACATTACTAATATATGAACATCCAAGACAATGATAAATTGCAAGATTATTAAAGAAACTGTGTAGTAAACACAGAATCATGCAAGAAAGGTCCGTGCAAATTTACTGGGTCCTGTAACGTTAAAAATCTCCAAACCCCTTCTGATTTAGAGGACTAAGATTAATATCGCTTTTATTTAAAAACCTCCCTGTAATGGAACCGTTCTCAGATAAACATGTATTTAGGTCAGTGGCTTCCCCACCTTCTCCAGAAAACTGTGCTACTTACCTAAAATACAGCACTCTCTCTGTGGTGGAGCTGCTGCATCGTTTGAGAAAATGTATCATTAGATCAGGCAACCAAGGTCACAGTATTTATTTTGTTCTGAGGGCTTCGCTAAATAATTGCATCAGGATTTTTCTCTCTTCAATGCCACCTAAATATAAATAGCAACCTTCAGTACAGAAATAGGTTTTCTGTTCAGCTGTGAACTAATAATACTGCAGCTTCTGTAGCAAGGTTCTTCCTGAAAACCTTAAGGAAAATAATCCATGTTACTCACTGCTGCTGAAAACAACATATTTATGCCACAAATTTTGTGTTTGTGAGATCCCATTAGGGGCCAGAGACCTCATAGCTATGGAATTCCCACCGTATACTGCTTTAGCAAGGGCAGACTACCTTCTCATAAATATGCAAGATAACTGCACAACCTTCGCAAGGCTTATATTGTCTGCAAGGCTTATATTGTCTGAATATTCAGAAAAGAGCATACTTCATCTATTTTAGACCTGCTTCCAAAATGTTGATTGCTATGCTATCTCTTGCTTTTGACTAGTCAGTGTTTCAGCCTACAATGTTACGCATCCATAAAGGACAAAATTATGCCAAAGGGTGCAAATTGTCTGAAATGTGTCAATCTATTAACAAGAAAGCCGGGAAGAGCGATCAGAAGCGTTGACAGCATAGCCAACCTATTGCACTTACGGACCTTTCAACATTTACATTCATCTTTGTGCGACCGCCATCCTACAGCACTGCCGGACCATTCAGTCCAAGAGATGCCAAGAAAACAACCGAGCTGGCTGGGGGACGTAGGAGGTTTCCCCTGGGCAACAGCAGACCTCGCAGCTCGTTACCACCAACCTTCCCACAGGTTTTACTTCCAGCTCAAACACAGAAACAGTATAGTGCACGTGTGCAGTCTGCTTGCAGGTTTTAAATACCACTAAAAAAAGCAATCACAAGCTGATTTGTTCAAAATGAGCGAAGTCATTAAGCCACAACAAATATTTACATACACACAGCCAAATTGTAAACACCAGCCATTTTTGCAAGAGCTCCTGTTTAAAAAAATGGGTTTAAAAAGCTAATGCACCACGCAGGGCTAAAGCCAAGTATGCACAATATTAGTTGACCAACAGGTAGCTTTCAAAAGTTAGATCCTAAAGCAGATTTAAATATGCAGCGGCATTCCTCCAGCTGCCCTCCCGCAGGCAGCCCCCAGCACATACCGGTGCGTGGGGTGACTCCTCCCCAGGGGCAGGACTTGGCACGTCTCCGTTGAGCTTCGCCAGGTTCCTGCTGGCCCGTGTCTCCAGCTGGTCCAGGTCCCTCTGGATGGCAGCACAGCCATCAGGTCCACCGGCCACCCTTCCAGTTGGGTGCTCTTTGCAAACTGGGCAAGGGTGTGCCCTGCCCCATTGCCCAGCCTCAGAATCACACAGCATTTTAGTAGGGTAGGAGAGCAGTATATAAAATTTATGTATAGTCTCCACATCTACAAATTACTTCCATTGCTGCATAGACACTCAGTTAGTCATATTCACCAACTTAGAAACTTGAGCAGGAGAGTAGCTTTTCTTGCCCCAAAGAAGAGGAGAGGATTATAAATTAAATATCATCACTATATTTAGAAAATAAACTCTTTCCACTGCAGTTATAATTATGCGAGCATCATAACACTTATTTACCCAAGGAAGCTCAAAATGTTATCTGCAGCAAAAAACACATTTAAACACGGCACATTCTCACTTACATTAACACCTGTAGTGAAGAGGTATAGCTTAAAAAACCCTTCCCAGGAAAATCCGGCATAAGGATTCAGAGTCACTCACTGCTTTCGCCCCTGGGCTGTACCACCCAGTCCTCAATCCACCCACTTCCTAACTCCCACCTTTTACTATTCCTAGCCCCAGTGAATTCAGAGACATTTTTGGTTGGTTTGTTTGCATTATTAAAAATAATATGTTTTTCTCATCAGAGCTTTACAGAATGAAAGTTGGAAGATGCTGGATGGCCTCCTTTGATGTGAGAGGTTTACACTTGACCTGCTATCTTCCTTCCTGGATATTTATATCCTGTTGGCTCAGAAAACTGAACAACAGTACGATACACCTAACGACCCACTAAGGTGAATTTTAGATCCTTCTCCTAAAAGTGTATCTATGGCACTTGGTGCTAACATTTTTTTCTTCAGTAGTAACTACAGTGATAAATGATAAATCTTCAGTTTAGCTCTCTTGGCATTTCAGCTAGCTAAATAGATTCCAAGCAAAATTTATCACTTCAATAATTTTAAGATATTGCCTCAAAAGACAAGGATTAGTATTTCAAATACACAAGCAAAATTAATCCCAAAGAAATTAAAGAGCCCCTGAAATGTAACAGCTGCAAAATCTAGCGCAGCAGTGCTTTGAACTGCAACGTGCTTGACCCAACTTCGCTATGACACCTGAAAAAGGAGAATGTTCACATGTCGTTTTTAAAATGCTTATATGGGTCTGAAACTACAGCTTTATGGCTCATTTCTTCATCAAAATGAAAACTACTTGGAAAACAATAACTGTCAAAGAATAATTTTGTGATGCATGAACACTCATTTCTAAGCCATTTTCAGGATTTTTATTTGTCTTTATATGCCTATAATCTTTAATTCCTTTTAATCAACATGAAATATATTGTTTATCTGAAAGTAAACCGATTTTTCTTTGGTATTATTTAGGTGGCATTATATGTATGAGAAAAGCAAGGGACCAAAGAAAGCTGGGGAGAAGATAAAGGATTACATTTTAAATGAGGACAAAAACTTTGATCCAGGCAATCTGTTGCTTTCCATGGAAGGTGAACGTATGTGGCTATCTGCAGGTAGTTCGACTAGGAAACACTTGAATATTCATTTGCATTGCAGAACAGTTCTGCAGCCCATGCTGAAGCCAGACTGGAGCGTAAATATACCATACAAAAATCATCTTCACTGTGACCACATTTAAGTTACTTAATTATAGTATTTTAATTGTGAATAACTTCAGAAAAATGGCAGCTGTGCAGAATTTTTGAATGCATTTGCTGGAATGCACTTAGATACACCCAAAACCAGGGATTCCCTATATGCAACACCTACAGTGACTTAGGGGAAAGACTGTACCACATTGTGAAAGCAGCCTAATATGCGTACGCTCCTGACAATGGAAGCAGTAAGCCTATAATACTTTGCTATTCCATTCTTGTTAACCAAAGGATTACAATCCATTCCCATTGCTGTTTTTCTAACCACTTAAGCTAATACAGCCAATACATATTTATGGAAATTCTTCAGGCAAACCCAGCAAAGCCCTTGAAATTTAAGCCAAAAGCATAAAAATTATCTTCAAGTCTTCTTTGGGACTGTTTTAGACAAGTGTTTTATATAATCTCATCAGTAATGTCATAATCTAGAACAATCCTGAGGACTCAACTGCAAAAAGCATCCTCAGGGATGTTCAAGATCATCTGAAAATGTTCCCAAGTTAACATCAAAATGGATCAGTTCTTTGAAAAAAATATAACTTCAAACACTCGAGCAAAGTCTAATATTTACCACTATCATACTTGTTAAAGTGTCCTCGGAGACTTGCTTGTTCAAACGCAGTACAACCTAAGATTACAGTAATCATTAAATAACTTTCTTTCAGAAGTGTGGCCAGAGCTTCTTCTCCATCTCTTAATGAGAGGGAACTATACTGGACTGCAAATGGGAACGCTGGGCAGGGTTCAACCACACTGACATTTGATTAAAAAAGGAAAAAGTTTTATTTACTTAGGTATGACTTGCCCAAGTAATACCCAAGGCTGAATCTCTGCAGCTGAGCATGAGATCCACAAATTATGTGTCATTCAAACCATGGTTTTATCAAACTTGAGAACTTCCAATTCTGTATTTTTAAATATTCCTTAATTATCAATATTTGTTTTAAGTGACTGTTTACTTTGCAATAAAGGCAACTTAATCCTTGATTTTAATACCACAGTAGCGACAATAATCTACAAAATATTAGGTCTGAATGATCAAAATGACGTATAGTCAATCCTCATCCTATCTACACGTTCAGAAAAAAAACATCCCACTTTCTCAGGAAGGAAATGGCATGTGGAGCTGATCTATCCCACTGTCAACTTTTTTCCACGTATAAACAAACAGAGGAAAACCATCACAGGCTTCAAATGTTAACAACGGGAGGAAAGAGGTAGAGGTCAGGTCTTTATTGCCAACTCCAAGTTCTCCATCTTAGGAAAGACAGATTTAATGGACTGAAATACATGTCTTGAAAATAACTTAATGCTAAGATTACAGTTATGAAAAAAGTTAGTATGTTTTTCTGAGTAATGATTGCTTGTTATCTTCTTCTGAATTCATAGTAAACCTTGGAAACTCTTTTTATATGCTACAGTGGATGCAGTACTTCCCAAATTATGTAGAGAGCTAAAAAGTAGCTTTCCCACAGAAAAATCCACAGTGTCCATATCGATAATTTAAAAACAGTTCATATTTACTTCTATATATCGTGTGAGTCAGACACCATATCAGGTATAAAGGTAAAAATCCTGTATCTTAGAGCTGAAGTCTGGCACCTCGGAACTTTGGAAAATTTCACTGGGCAACTTTCAGTGCCTTTAAATACCTAAAAATGTATGGATTTAGGTTTTCAAACCAAAACACTGAGTAGTTAGTGTAAAGCCAGAAGATAAACCCAAGACCCCAACCATCCAGAGCGGTGGGTACTGCTATTGGGAGACCCATGTATTTCCCTACACCAACATTATGAACTAGAATAAAATCAACCTTTACGAGTTAAAATACCTAAGCCTTCATTTATAACAGACACACAGAAATCCAAGCAGGGTAGTGTCTTCACATATCACTCCAGTCTCCCATACCTTCTCCATTTGCTGGCTGCAGGCTCTCGTCTACTCTCCATCTTTCTCCCCTCCCTCATCAGCACAGATCAATAGTTAAAATTTAGGAGCAAGAAATAACAGGAAAAAATCCCTAATCTTCACCTGAGCCTAAGTTTAAGAAGGAGCTGTCACTAACTGTAATTAAAGGAGGAAGAGAAGGAAGGAGGTCGCCCCAGCACAGCCCTGCTGCTTGTGGGCACAGCGCAGCAACCCGCAAGTAGTCCCCCAGTTGCACAGGACTCAATGAAAAACTAAAATAAAATTCAAAAGGAGAGAAAGCAAAAAAAAAGGGAAAGAAAAAAAGCATGGTCTAGTTTGCCAAGCAAACCTGACTTTCCATTAGAAATGGTAGGATGTCTTTGGAATTTTACATTTCACATTTATCAGTTATGCTAAGCAGAAGCTATGTAAAATAGGTGTTATTAAAATGCCATATGTAATATCATATGGTATTTTCTTATATAGTTCAGTTTCTTAGCTGAAGAGGACATGAAATGGTAATTCTATGCAAAATAAGCTGACTCAACAGCATGCTGCTTTTGTAATTATTAAATTCCCCATTTTTATTTACATGGTTTCGAGTTTGTTAAATAGTTCAAACAATTTAGTAACCTCCTGATTAAAAAAAAAAAACAAAACAAAAAAAAACCAAGCAAAAAACCAACAAAAAAACGCACAAAAACACCCAACGATTTCAGAGTTTTGTGTATAAAGAACTAGAGAGAACTGATACCTTGAGGACTGGCCAATATTAAAAATAGGGCTGTCACAGTCAGAAAATGACTGGATGCATGGCTACCTCCTCCAGGGCCTTAAAATAAAACCAAAACACTAGACCTCAAACTTCACTTACAGAATCAAGGTGTTCTGATTTTGTACACAGCCTTATACACATACGCGCACACATTTCATGGGGGCTACAGGCAGAACTGAGGACTGTAGCAGACTTTTTTTTTTAGTTTTTAATATTGCACTTAGTAGCTTTATAAATGTAATTAATGTAGTATTTCTTCTACAGTTTTGGCTCAATCCCATTTATTTTTCTTGAACCAACAGTACAGGCTTGCTTCACCTGAGCATTAGAAAAATAGCCATTGCCATTTGTTTTTATTGACGAGAAACGTTGACCCAAGGATGTGCTAGCGCTGCAATCAGACACTAATAATAATTCTTGGCTGCAACAAAATTTGAAATATCTCATTTTCCCAGATGGGGCCCTTATTTTCGCTGGTTGCCATGGCGATGTTGCCATATAGCTGCTGTGGGTTTCTGTAGCTTCCCACCTGGTCATGGTACAAACTGGGGAGAAGAGCCCTTTGGCTGGCAGGGTGCAGCTCCCTCACCAAGCCCTATCCACTCACAATATCAAAGCAAACCACTGCCTTCTGCCGGGGCGTTCAGGGCAGGACCACAGAGCTACAACCAACCGGTGTTACGCATGCGGACACGGGAAATGGCAGGGGAGATGCCGCCAAGCAGAAACCTCTGCCCTTACAGCACAGGTTAATTGGAGGTTTCTCTCTAGCAGCTTCATGTAGGCTCCAACTAGGAACATTTTCCTAAACCTCTAAAGAGGTGAAACTAACCCGCATTCACTTCTTATCCTCTAGTTTCCTACCAACAAGACAAGGGCTGCACCGCTCCTTTTGCTCTGCGCAACTCAGACATAATAAAATATTTACTTGAGAGCAGTCTCCATTTATTCCAGCAAAGTTACTGCTGAATCGGAACAAGAGACACATTTATTCACATTATTCATGTTACATTAACGTCCAGTCAGGCTTGCTTTTGGTGCACCCTAAGCAGCATGTTTTCTCCTTTCAGAAGACTTTGGACCACTCCATTACTAAGAGGTCTCATGTAGGACAACAGGCTTCAAGTCATAAATTCAGGCAGCCAAAGGTACAAAGTCCCATCACCCACGGTGCTTTACTCGGGAGAAATAAAGCCTCATATAAGCTGGCTACTACATTTGTCTTCACTTCTGGAAGAATAAAACAGGGGTTGGCACTCTCGAAACATGCTTTATCCCCCATGGAAGAAAAATGAGCAGACCGCAGTTTGATTTACTGACAGGTTTATCCGCTCTTAAATGGGAATATCTGGTGAGAGCGGCAAACTGCAGGTTACAAATCTCAGCCAGGGCAAAGCTCCATAGCATCCCGACAGCGGCTTGTTTCTGCAGAGGAGAGAGCTGCACTCCTTCTGCAACACCCCCAAGCCCCCTGCACGTGCTTCGCCACCCTGAGCGGAAGGTCTGTCGGTTCCTGAAGCAGCTATTCCAGCGGAGAAGATGGATCTCTGGGGGATGACAGATAATGAGGCTGCAACGGCTTTTTCTCATCCTGCAAGTATGACTGCTTCGAGATCCGTGGCCTGTATGTGCATACACATACATTTACACCCACCATTTACAAATCATGCGTCTTTCAGACTATAAAGTCCAAAATGAAAATACAACTCAAACTAGTTTACATCCTAGAGTCATACCTTTCCAATAGAAAATATTTTATTAAAATAAGGAAAGTCAGAATAAGCGCGAACTTCTCCAACAATTCCAGATGCCAGACTTAAAATAATCGTGTGCCAAGACATACTCCCAAATCTACAAGTCAAAAAACCCCCACAAACCAAAAAGCCCCCAACAAGCTGTGGTTTTCATTTTTTGTCTCTTCCTTTCACAATCATGAGAAATCATATGACACCAGCGGAGTCATCGGGAGAATAGCTAATGATTTTAAATGTGATTATATATTCTTAATGAACTGGTTTGCATGTGCAGTTCCTTGCAGCAACGTGTCACTTGCACCAATCTGCCACATAGCAACGAACCAGGCTGTTTAATGCAATGCCCTTCGAATGCAAATGTGAGGGGGCTTAACAGACAGATTGGAAATAAAAAAAAAAAAAATTAACAAAGAAAGCTGAGTCCTTCCCTTTCACTACTCACGTTTAAAAAAAAAAAAAGAGGTGAAATCAATTCAGTTGAAGCTGGCTAGAACTGTGTATTTAGGTTATCCTGCACATCCAGCACTGTCAGCACGATGCACAGATGCCTGACTGGCCTTCGGCGTAAACCCCCCTCGTCTTCCTGAGCAAAGTGACTTCTGCACCTTAGCACAATGCGTAAAGCAGCATGCTTAGCAAGCCAGGAATATAGCAGTAATACAAATAATTAAATAACAAGTAATAGATAAACTTATATAATAAGTATATACTGGTAATCCTGGGGTATAACAAATATTACTGGGAAAATACTGAAGAAGCTAAAGGGAAAGGAATCCCCAGTGCTGAAACAAGACTATCACTGCTGAATCCGACCACAGACAAGGCTCTCGGGGCTGCTACACCTCCCCTTAACATACAGAGCCCAGAAGAGTCGGTTTGTTTGAAACATTAAGGTTTTCATCTGCAAGCCAAGTTGACAGCAAACATATGTTCAAATACTGCCAATTCAGACAGCAAAGCACAGTTATTTTGTAATAACTGTAATATTTTTTATTTTGTATTTCAGTTGCGCACAGACCGAGTTAGAGCAAGTGTCCACATCAATGACCATCACGTGGACCTTAGAGCTGCTTTTCTGAAGGAGACAAACACTGTACAAGATTATCATCTTGAATAACCACCGGAAAGGTAGACATTCCCTAATTTACCATACCAAGGTGTTTTCTGACCCCATAGACCAAGAGCAAATGAGAATGAAAGGTTGTGCTTCCTCCAGACCTTGTTTATACCATTTCAACATACCTGGTACATTATTCTGTGCGTGACATTTCCCTTTTCATCCCAGCTTTGCCTGCCTGCTCTAAAGCTTGCTTTACATCTTGGACTGCAGTTGACTATATTCAATTATTGGCACAGCCTGACATAGGAAACAGTGAGTTTCTGTTTCTGCCATTTTCTTGCTTCATTCCAGAGCAGGTTTAGGTGTGACTGATGCTTGCTCCCATTCATTTCTGATTACATTCATTATTACCTGGTATAGCAACCTCAAAGTACTAATTAAAAATTTTACATTGAGAAAAACATCAAAATTCTTTAAAAATGATAAAGAAAATTGTACTGTGGCTCAGCCACAGTACAATATGCGTCTTCAGTTAGGGAGAGCTTCAGCCCTGATACATTGACCCCATCAGAGTCCAAGCTCCTGAGACTTTCTGCTAAAATACTGAATTTCCTCTTTATCACCTTAACATTGACCTGTAGATTTACAGAGCTACAAAAAGCTGGGGCATACCACTGCTCTTTGAATCAAACTCTTCTGATGAGCACAGTTCACTGCAGTTCACTCAGACCACCACCACCACAGCTTTCACTGCCACTAACATGATGCAGATAAGTATAGTCCAAGTCAACAACAGAGGGAAAAGGAAGGTCAATCCAACCTTCCCTCACATCTGCAGATGCTCTCAGGAACCCCTTCCCTCCTCCGGATTCTCCCCTCTATGCTCACGTCAACACCACCATCTCCAGGAAAGCACCACATTCCTGCCTCCAGTTAACAAGACTCCTCAAAGATGAGCAGAATGTCTTTCTAGAAAGAAAGAAGCTAAGGAAGAGTTTTACAACCTACATAACATTTTTCACTGTACACTTTTCCCCCATAATCTAATCGCTTCATTCAGTGCATTTAAGAGACACACAAGAAGGCAGAACGATGCAGAGACCCATGAACCAGGCAGTTCTTGGATATAACATTTGGCCTCCCCCAGCCAAGCTTTTAAAGTCAATTCATTTTAAAGCAATTCCATCGTTCAATGGAAATCACCAAGAATGGTTTAGTCTGCCCGGTCTTTTGGTAGCTACCCAGTTCAGTACAAAGCCCAGCAGATTGCTAGAAGATGCAGGCACATCTCCAGGTGTGCTACTTCATGTTTTCCCCAATGTTGCAGTTCAGACAGAAGATAATTCACCAGAGGAAATATGCAGCTGCTTATCATGAGCAATGGTTTGTTATTTCAATTCAGAAACTCAGACCTGTTTAACACCTATCTAGTGATCCTCAAAAAGTTGACACTTTGAGAAAGAACCATCACAGTTTTGCGATGGGAATAAGTATTCATCAGAATAATTCTAAGCGCTCAAAAACCCTGCTTATTCCCTTTATGCAAAAGAGAAGTAAAAGAAATAATATCTCCTCAGAACAGCGTGACCTTTCTGGAGAAATGAGCTGCTGTATTTTCCCACTGGTGCCTGAAGCAGACAAAAGTGGAAGCTGATGACTAAAGGAACAACTAAAAATATCTGAAGTAGTCGGGATCTAGAGAGTTGCTTGCCCTCACTGCAATTATCAAATAGTGTATTCAGTTTCACTGATGCTAAAGTGTGCAACAAGTTCATTTACACCTCAACTAACTTCAAGAAGTGCTTGTTTTCCACAATTAATGACGGTTCTTCCCTCCTTTTGCTACAGTCCCTTTTTCTGCCTGACTTAGCGCAGTAAACCACTGTCTCACTTCTATCAAATACGGTTTGAAGGGAGCGGGTGAAATAAGTAAGAAAAATGCATTTCCACCACATGTAAACAAGAGTAAAAGAAGGAAAACTGTGCACTGGATGGGAGCAGACGGATGCCAGACAGGGTTTCTGAGATACAGCTCTAACTGTGTAAATTTAAGCAAAATCAGGAAAACCCTCCAAAGGAAAAAGTCCAGCACAGAAAACAGGGCAACTCTGGTACCAGCAGGAAGGCTGGTGGCTCTGGAACCTTACCAGGTACGACACCACGTTGTGTCAGAGGCTTAAAGTCAGTTTTCAACCCAAGTTAGGAGAAAAATGAAATCCGTACAAGAACTCCCCACAGCAGCATTAGCAGACAGGGCCAGAAGGTTACAGTTTGCCATTGTTTATTTGTGAATAAAGTCCTCGTAAGTCCTTCTCAACATTTTTTTTTTTTTTGTTGTTTTGGAAGGAGACAAAGAAGAGATTGGCAGGGGCTGGACTTCAATCAAAAAATGGCAAGGTAGCATTTAATCAGTAGATAATTTCAAGAAATAACGTAAGGCTGAAAGCATCGCTCCGAAGGAAGAGGAACTGGCAGATGTACTGTAACTGGGAAAATAGGATGAGGAATAAATCAAGAGATGATGAGACTTCTCCCCCCAAAGCACAAGTGGAGGCTGGCAGGGAGGAAGGCAAACCCTCCTGGATACCCACGACTGCAGCACGCTGGGGTAGGGAACACTGACACTCCCCAACCCAGCCGCCAGCAGCCCTCACTCCTACATTTGCCATTCGTCCCCTCCACAATTAATACACAGTCCCCTTTTTCTTTTGTTCGGGTATCGACAACATTAATGAACAAAGAAGTGCGCAAACATATGCTAATTTGAAGCAGTATCACTCAGGAGTAGCAGTTTGGCAAGAGGCAGTGCCTGATGGAAAATCCAGCTATTGATTTTCCTAAAGGGTGCTGTCATCACTTCTGCTGCCTACAAATAAACAACCTAAAGAATATTTGCTTTCCAGAGACAGCTGGTGTCAACAACCGTATGCATTTACTATCACACTTTCTGCAGAATAAACTGATATTTTATTATTTAGTGTGTTTTAAAATCATCACCAGAATTCCTGATGGCATTACTGTTGATAAAATGTACATAGATCTTAAATCCCTGGCAAAGGACTGAACATCCACAGCCAGTTAGCATTCAAATTCTTATCAATTCTTTTCAAGACATGGTATTAAGAAGAATTGCTACTCTCAAACATATTTACTAAGGAACAGATGAAAAACTGTATGTGCTTAATAGTACAATAATAATAGCAATAATATAGAAGCGTACTCTTGGGAAGTATTTAGCACAAGCGAGTTTCAAGTGCTGCTCGAGGTATTTACAGCAGATTTTGTTATAGCTCACAAAACCATAATTTTGCAAGGATTTCTAAAAACACTTCTCTTCCCTACTCTGTAAACTGGATTTTTGCATAAAGGAATGTTTTTCTTTGAGGACAGGGATAAAAAAGGCAGAGTGTTTTCCCACCAGCCCTTGACAGCTTTCTCAAAGACACCATGTGTTGAACATACAGAAGAGGGTCCTATTTTGGAACCTCCTTGGAGTGAAACACGCAACGAAGTTGTAGATTTGACCATCATGTTTAGAGATGCTGGCCTATTTCTTCCAAAAATATTATTTCGTGGAAAATACCTCTTAGTCAAATGTGGGTTGTTACCATGGGAATAGCTTTTTGGACTGAGACTGTATCCTGGACCTAAGATCAAAGAGAATTATATTTATGTTTTGGAAGTAAAGTAGTACATTAACTTAAAAAAAAAAGAAAAAAAAAAAATCCAGCATTTGTACAGGACACTCAGCTCCAAATCTGCAAGCTTTATTTTCACAAACCCAACAGCAAACAACAGCAAGAGCAGAGCCTACAACCTGGTACTGTCTGGCAGGCACGTGTCCTGCCCTTGCTCCCCTTCGGTGCCAAGCACCAGCAGCATCCACCAAAACAACAGGGTAGGAAAACTTCTCCCATTGTAAAACCAGTTGTGTTCTGAAAGGGCAGATTTTTTTTTTTTTTTTAATTAAAAAAATGACTTTTTTTTCTTGCCCCAGTGTTTATTATGGCATCCTCTGAAAAAAAAGGAAGCTGGCAAGAGCTCTGCGTCTGCCCGAGCCATCTGTTTCTGCTTACTGGAAACCTGCTGGTAGCCCAGACTCACGTGGAGGATGCACAAACACACACTCCCCGTGCTTCAGACAGGCTCGGCATCCAGTTATTCACTTACATGACATTTAGGTGACTTATTTCACATGACACGTTGAGTATAAAATAGAAGCAGGGGTGTGTTTGGGGGCAGAATGAAAGGACGGGTAAAAACCATGTTTCCCACCACAGGAGGAATGTGAGCCGAGGCACCACGAGGTTCCCCGGAACGGTTCTGTCCCTCCCCAAGGGATTACGGGGACACTGGGGGGTCCCGAGGTCCCAAACACGGCGTATGTACATGTTGGGGTTGCTAATCCAACCTCAACACTTGCACGGTGCATGGCTGCTCTCAGGCTTTTACCAGGGAATACTACAAAAATAATTTGTATTATTATTTATTCCAAAATTCGCCCCCAATCCATACTTCCGCTTACCCGCAGAACAACCAAGCACCTGCACATGGATACCGTACACCTCAGGGCTCATTTCAGAATATAGATTTTCTTCTCATAAGGAAAAGAATTTGAAGTTTTCACTAGAAGTGCAATTTTACAAGTATCAAGCCAGATTTTTATGCATCAGAATAGTATGTTCCCATCACTTCTTCTGACAATAAAAATACACTGCCAGTATGATACAGCTAATTAAACAGTAACTTTTAATAAGACAACTACAAAACTTTCAGATTAGCTCAGATTCCCTTAGGCTACAGAAACATAAGCACTTAATTTTAGTTTCTGACAGACGCGGAAGGACCCGAAAATTACTTAAATGACAGTTTTAGCTTCAGAGGATATGAAAGTAAACCAGTCAACCTTACTTCCTTCTAATAACCCTTTCTGACGAAACAGGTTTAAAATAGTATCACCGAAATCTCCGGTATGAAGGAGGAATAATTTACAAATGCACAGGTACTAATATTTTTACTTTTCATGTTTGTTTGTTTTGCATTTTCACCTTGTATTTTGAGTAATTTGTTACCACACTGTAAGAAACGAATTTAGCTAAAACAAGGAACCTTTTAAAATACCTTCCTAGTTCTCTGCGTTTCCTGGTCCAGGGAACATTATCTTGGTTTCCCCCCCACCCCGTACATTCTGGACCACAATCAGTCAAACCACAAATACACACCCATACTTTTAAGCCCAAGCCATAGAACCAGCTTCATAAAGACGAGTCACACACAGGTACATTTTAGGGCAAAAAATTATAGGCCCAGGAGATTAAGGAAAGAGATCCTCCAAATTATATTTCCAACTCTTTTCACCCAAGTAATTCATATTTTGCTGTTCTAAAGTCCCTTTCCTAAACTTTTTTAATATTCATTTTCCTGGAGGGATTATTTCAATGGACAGCCTGCTAAAAGTAATTTTGATTCCTTTTCCATCCTTCAAGCTAAATACACTAGTTGAGTTACATTTCAGCAAGACCTGCATATCAGATGTGTTTCCACTGTCCCAGTCCCGTCTCACGTCCCTGCCGGTCCCTCGCTGCCTCCTGCACCCCCAGCCGTGCCCTCCTCTTCCAGCAGCATTTGGGCAGATTCGCCCCTGCATGGCAACACAGGAGACACGCAGCTTCTCCTACGTTACCCTTCTGTAGTCCCAAAGACAACACCTATCTAGAAATACAGGCACACTTCATTAAATTACATCATACAAACTGATTATTTTTATTTTCCTTTTATTTACCTGCTTTCCATCTGATGCAGAGCTGCCCAAGAACAAATGCCACTGCCCCGCGGGATCCATTTTTTCAGATCAGTTGAACGCTGCTGTCTGTCCAACTTGTCTTTCAGAATATAGCAGCCAAAAAAAGGGGTGAGCGTTTTTATAGAATAAATTCAGTGTGCTTGTGTAGTCCCACCCTCGTGATGGAAACCCTGATGGCTGAATATTTTGCTTGCGGCTTTAGCATGTGATAAATGCTCATCCCACAGATTCAATGGAATAACCTGAGAGGCTCTGGCCATGTCATAATGTCAAAATTTTCCTCCTGTGACTGGAAAAGGAAACATTCAGGCTAATCAATGACTGGCTGAAGCTGCAACAAAGTGAAGTCCCCTCTTTTTTCAACAAGGCAGCTACTGAGAACCTGCCCATGTATTTCTAGCCCAGGAAATAACGGAGAAAATCTGCTTGTGGTACAGGTAAACAAAATATTCAATATACAGTGCTCAGCCTCATCACACCCTATTTACAAATGCTGGGGGAGGAGGGAAGGGGAAGTCACAAGAAGATTGTTTCTGCAATTTTCCTTCGTCCCTACAAGTGCACTGTCAGCATGCTCCCACGCAGCCTCCTCCTCTCCGCCACAGGAAAACCCAGCTTGAGAAGCTGGGGCTCAACTTCTTTAAACCTAGTTAAGAGCTGGCGTTAATGCACTTCTCTCATCACTCGGGCGCCCCTGCTCCCTGCCCCCCCAAAGTGGGTCGGGGTTCCTGCAACCCACTTGCACGAGATTGAATTCAAAAATCCCATCTCCAACTACTTTATTTTTTTCCATACGTGTAGGGAAACACCTCATGAGAAGGAAAAAGAGAAATTTTGTGTTTGAAGACGATGCACAAATCCGAGATAGCAGGTACCTTTGGAAAAAGTAACCAGGTTTTTACCTCCAGGTTGGAGTAATTTTAACCATATTCTGTTTGCAGAGTCCAGCAGGCTCCGGAGGACTGTCTTTTCATAGGCATTCGAAGGAACCAAGAGTTGCGCTCTGTAAGATGGCAAAACTAATTTAAAGCCTATCAGAAGTACAAAAGCAAGGAAATCACTTTCTGGGAAGCCACGCCAACTGACGGTGTAACTCCCACTCATCTGGAGTGGGGCGGTGGGAAGAGGAGAGGGAAGAGTTCACCCACGTGCTTTGCGGGACTGCGTGTTTCATGCAACAACAAGGTCTTCTTCTTTAGACACGATTAGCAATTGCTACTTGTGGAAAATTCAGAAAGGCAGCAGAAAAACTTGAGTTCATGAAGTCTGAAAATGCTGAAGAACTTGAGGCCTCATTAGATGGAAGACCTGAACTGCTTTTTTTGGCAAGAAAATCTTTCTGGCAGCTGCAAAACTGACACTGGGAAGGTCTGATTTTGCCAGATTCAAGTCAACCTCTTGCCATCGAGAGAAGAAAACGAGGATAATTTGCTTATATAGCTCCGAGCGCAGAATGCTTGGCAGAACCGCTCACTCCTGCAGTGGTAAGGATTATCCCAGAGACCTCAACTGCAGCAGGCACTGCCGGCGCTCTGAGGGCTTCTCCTCATCTCACACACTTTTCAACAGCAAAAAAAATAATGTATATACACATCCTATGTACAGCATACTGCAGTGATGGTGAGAAATGGAACCAAGCTGCACTTACAAGCAGCTCTGCAGTCTGTGTCTGAAACATACCCCTTCCTTTTCCATCACATCAGGCACTAGCCACAAAAACCTGCCCTGTGGCACACGTATTTTGTGCTTATGATCTGCTTTTCCAGCTGAAGTCATTAATGTACAATTTAGTGCAACTTAGCTGTCTCATAAAACTTATCTAAGCCTTATCAGAAATAGCACCGGAGGAATTCTCAAAAGAAATCATACCCTCAATTCTTCTCCCTTCATTCGCAAATATACCACATACCCTTCCTGAAAGGCCACCAAAGAACCATAGTTGTGTTGCTGAAAAATGAGACAAAATAACAAGATTTTAACTCGTTTCCAGGCTCCAACTGATTTTGCGCCTATTTCATGGTCTTAGATTTTTGGCCATATCACAGAATTAAGCTACGCAAAGATAGAAAAAAAAAAAAGAAGAAAAAAAAAGGATTGCTGGAGAGCAGAGAACCAAGTCTAATTATCAACAAAACTGATGGTAACTGAATTTAGGTCAATAATAAGTCAATGCTACTCTGCAAAACAGCGCTTCAAAACAAAAACAAAACCGAACAACATACAAAATCAACACACACTGGCTTCCAGGAGACCTTTGGTTCACAAGTCAAGTAGATCGACTATAAAGGAAAGTGTATCTGTGGGAGAGAAGCAAATTAAGTCACAAACATCCTATGAAGTGAACCCCCCCACGTCTGAACAGAAGCTTTCTGCATCTCCTGCCTGCTCAGGCATCACCTTCTCTGACCAGGTCAGCGAAGGAAAATGCAGACATACCCGACAGGCTGATGCAGAGGCTTTACTGCTAACAACAGGCTCAGAAGCAAAGCGTGTGCTGTCACTGGTGAGCAGCTGCTAGGAAAACAGCAGGGTTGAAGGAAAGAGAAAAATGTTTTGGCGAAGCTACGCAAAATCTTGGGATATACCTCAAAATTTCTTTTATGGAAAAATATCTTTAGTGTTTTTATTCATCAACATCCTACACACTTTGTTTTCCCTCTCACACACACAGGCACAGAGCTTTGATTCTTTCAGGGAACCAACTAAAGGCATTAACTAAAAACAAAAAGCAAACCAGATCAGCTTAAGTTGCTTCCCTAAAAAAAAAAAATATTCCTATTTCACAGCATGCTAATTAATAGAGCAGAACCAATATTTTGATATCATGATTAAGAACAGTTCGTTTTCAGCATCTTTCTCAACAGCAGATCAATTTAAGATGCAATTACCACCAATGCAATTATCTGGCAATTTGCTCACTAAATGACTTTCCAAGATGCGTTACTGAGATAAGGCAATGCCTTCTTTAAAGTGCCTTTGAGCTAGTGAAAGACAAACCTGCAGGGAGTATTTTCTAAACAATGCACATCTCGATTCTTCAATAACAAAGCAAAACTTTTGCTTCACGAGTAATGTACAGGCACGCAAACAAAACGTGAAGTTAAGTGCAACAGCAAGACACCTGGAGTCACTGGGTTGTTTTCCTCCTTATTTCACAAACAGTAATCACTAAGAATAATATTGTGATGGAGGACACATCCAAAAGATCATTTTTGGAAAACATAATACTGAAGTTTTTGTATTCATTGTATGTTAACCATGGGACACAGGTGAAGACTCACTAGCAGATGAACCACTTTTTCTGCCCCTTCCTCTTTCCACTCTAACCACTTACTGGTTTTCACAACGGTGTTTCACGAGGAGCTGCACTGGCGCCTGGACAACATAAAGAAAAGAAATGCCATTCTTCAGGAATCTGGAAAAAGGATAAACAGGGAGGTGACAAAATCTGCAGGTTTAAAGTTATTCAGTTTGGTCAAAGTTAACATTTCCTAATCAGATTTGGGGAAAGGTATCACACCACTCAATCATGACCAGTGCAAACTGGTAAGATGGGGGAAAATGCTGACTATACACACAACTGGTCATCTCTAAACTCAGTAGATAAAAAGATCTTGAGAAGATCTTGCTGGCTCTGAAGAGGTCCCCAGCTTTCTGCCCGTCCCTGGGGACCAACTCACTGCACCCAGGGGTCCCGATGGCTCACGGTGCTGCCAGAAACCCAACCAACCTGCAGTGACCAGTGCAAGCACCGATGAAAGCAAGGAGGTCCCCAGGCAGGGCTGCTGCCACATGCGGTCTAGACCAGAGAGTGATTTCTGACCAAAATGCAGAGGTTCTGGTGCTCAGCTAAACCATTTACCGTACCCATGGGAGTCGGCTGCAATGGCCAAGAGCTACGGCTGTAGCCCACTGTGTTCCTCCACCTCCCAGCACTGGTAATTAAGTACTTTTCCAAATATTGCCCAAAAGAGGCCACAGGAGCTCTTCTAGTGATTCATTCAGCAGCAGCCTTTCTAAACAAACATGAATATAATAGGAAACTTATCTGCATACCTCTCTGTGCAGTTTCCCAACCTTTTCCTTCTATGAAGATCTAAATCTAAATACATTTTCTGTTGATACTTGATGCCTGCAGAGGGGAACCCTTCTCTGCTTCAACAAAAAGATCCATGACTTTTACCGCTCTATGACTTTTAACAAGTGCATGCTCATCCACATATGCAAAATGCATCACTAAAAACACAAAAGTGGATGTATTGTAAGACCTAACTGTACCAACTTGACCAAAACTGACTTATCTTTCAACACTGAAAATTCAAAACATAGTAAAACTCTTTGTTAGCTTACATGTATGTATAGCTATGATACTTGCATGTATACATAAGTATACATACATGTAGCATAGCTAGCACACAAAGTTATATAGATATATATCTTACTTCCTCTACAAACTATTTCTGGTGTTACACATCCTGGTTTAATGGGCTAGGAACAGCACTATTTTTGATATAAATACTACCACAGTGGCATGGCTCAAGGAGATAAGCTCTTTCCAGAGGGTGGGTGGTGGTGAGTGACCACTATTCAAACACGTTATCTTTTGATCACTGAAATATGGATTCACTTCTTAGTTTCTTTAAAACCGTAAACTATGGACTGTACTGATGCTTTTACCAACAAGATTTTTACTTCACTAAGGCAAGTATACTGATCAGATTTACATCACAGGAAAACAACCCTTCCTTTTCCCTACAGTTGTTTATAAGCATTGACGCTTTATGCCGTACATAAACATAAAATTTTACTTTGCTTTGAATCAACAGAATTGTTTTTGATTTCCAGTATTGCACCAGCTAACAGCATGGCTAAAAAAAAAAAAGAAAAACATATTCTAAAAATAGAAGCATAGCAGTACACCTACTTCATGAAAATTAATTTAAAACATAATTCAATGAACAACTGTAACCAGAGGATGTTTTAAAGCAGTGCAGTCCCACAGAACAGCACAAACTCCTGCTGTGATAAGCTACGCTATTCTGTCAATACAGACTCTGAACGTAAGTGTGAAACATTTTCTTAGACTAACCATAATTATTAACAATAATGAACAAATTAAGCAGATTGATAATAAAAAGTGTCAGGATCTCCAGCGTTTTGGAATAATGCTGTATATACCTGGGTGCAGCTGGAGTTCACACAGATGTGAATTCCCTTTCATAAGTCATTCAGAGGATTAAATTTTTGCATTTTTTCCTTAATTCACAATAAACAATAGCAAGTCACTTAACAGCACGTAGAGCTTCCTGGCAAGGACTTTAGGTGGGCATCAACACTGAAGGAGATAGAATAACTTAGGCTGAGAAGGACCTTTGGGGTCATCCTGCCCAACCTACTGCTGAAAGCAGAGCTGAGTTCCAGGCTGCTGGGACGTGTGCTCGTGCTGTCGGGACTCCGAGGAAGGGATGCTGCAGCCTGCCCTGGCTCCTGCTCCAGTGCTGCGCACCACCCTCATGGGGAATTTTCTTCTCTCCATATAACCAGTCGCAATTTTCCCCTATATAACCAGTTGCTTGCACCCACTGCCTCCTGTCCTTGCACTGTGCATCTTGGCGTAGAGCTTGGCTTGGTCTTCTCCATTATGTTCCTCCAGGTAGCTGAAGACTGCAGGTCAGTCCCCACCCTGCAAGCCCTCTCCTCTGGGCTCATACTTCACATCCTCACACCCTTGCATTTGGCTTTGGCCAATGCCAGGAGGTTTTTTTGTGTCCTTCTGCACAGCATCCCTGCCCTCCAGCACAGCAACCGCTCCTCCCAAACCAGGCCCATCTGCCAACCCGCTGAGTGCATGCTTCGTCCCATCATCCAGGTCACTGGCAGAGATGTTACGTATGAATATATGGCTGAATAATATCCAGTGGAAAAATTATGTGTAAAGACCTTTGCTCTTGTGTTTGTTCAGATTAAATGAGGAACTGCTGCTGTGCAAATCAGACTTCAGAGTTTGCTCCCTGCTAGAGCGCAGTAGCAGTCATTTCATTTTGATGCCATGTGGCTGCAACGATAAGATGACAATATCACACAGAAGTCCTGAATGATCTCCTGGAAGGCCAAGAACATGCAGAACACGCCAAGTTTCACTATCTACCTTACACAAGCTTCCACAAATGTGAACCTATTTAGTAGTCTTCTTTGACAAAACAAATCTTTTTTTTTTAAGGGTCTTGGCCAACGTAAACAGGAAAAAAACACTGTGTTCAGAGGTCAGGCTTTGCAAGCCTTCTATGTTTTTGATGTACAAAGGATGTTTGTTAGGATGTTTTAGATGTATACAGAATACAAAATCAGGACAACATTAAGTAACATCGAACTCTTGTATCGCATCTTAAAAAAAAAACCAACAAAAATTGCTTCTTGATGAATATAAAATGCTTTAAGACCCGCAGTTATTTCAGCAGACTTCAATTGCTAATGTTTTGACCATTTGCCACAAGCACTCAGGAAAGACCAAATGTAACCGCAAATGTAACCACACCTCAATACAGCAGAAATAGCTCAACTCAGATGCTCACTGACAGGTGTGCAACTGCATTTATTTCTAATATGCTAGTTACTCACCCTGCATTAATGCATGCATTAAAAGGGGTCCGCGCTCCCCGTCCCAAAAAAAACCAGAAAAGTGCTTGAAACTAGTTTACATGTGCCCCCCAAAGGCTTCTTTTCAGCACCCACTTCCACCTGAAATGAATTAATTGCATCTACTGAAAAGGCTGCAAGTCCTGAAGGAAACACACCAAGTGATTTTAAAATTGATCGTAGAAAAGCTGAAGTTGGCAAGGAGCTCTGGAGACCACCTGGTCCAATCTTCTGTGGAAAGTTGGGCCTTAGGTTAGGTTTTCCAGGAACTGTCAAGCAAAGTCATGATTATTTCCTAAATTTATTTTAGAATAGTAATTTTGAAAATGACTTCTACCCTGAGCTCATTAAGGAACTTCCTCTCTTGCACGAACAAGATGACAACAACTTTGAAACATTCACTGCATATCCAGCTTTAGATAAACTCACAGATGAACTCCTGAACATGAATCTGTGCCAGATCAGACCTGGCCAAAACCCTCAGCAATTACATGGGTTATCTCGGGAATCTCCCCTCCGTGTACCTTCTCCTCACCTTCAAAATACAACGGCGCTGCCTAAAGAGCAGCGAACATTCCTTTGTGGGAAGCCTATAAGGCTGTTCATTAAGTCTATATAACTTACAGTCACTTCTCTATACCCTTTTGTCCTGAAGCAACACATCAGGACAGCAGCATGCATCTCTTCAACTGCACTTCCAACACGATGGCACTTTATTTGATACCGACGTCCTCCCACGGGCAGCAACATGCAGCGTGTCATTTTCCCTGGGATAATAATTCATGCTGGTGCCACATGGTGGTAGCACCACTAAAGGGATGGAGAGCAGCGAGCTCTCACAAAGCATTTGGGGTCACGCTCAGCTGCAAACTGTGGTGTTTGATGTTCCTCTAGGAAGCCCATTTCATGTAACCTCCCTGGAGCCAAAACAAGATGACACCATCCTAATTTCAAAGACAATAACAATTTGCACTGGAGTTTTATATAACTCCATTCAGTCATTTTTCTAACATCTGTGCCTAAATGAAACAATGAAGCACAGTCAATGCAATACAGATGCCTTGCAAAGTCATTGAAAATACACAACTGCTATGGTTTTCACCACAAATGCATAAACTGGCCCTTAATAAAACTGTATGTGGATAGCTGCTGCTAAGTCCATCATCTTAACGGCCTACAGTTTCACAAGAAATCGCCCTGCAGCAGCATGTTTCTTGGTCTCAGATGAACACAGTCCCAAACCAGTCATTTATTATAACCTATTTACAGAGCAACAAAATGCAGTGGTTTCATAAGATGGTTATAACCACCTTTCTAATTCAGTCAATTGTCTTACCCAAGGTAGGAATCAACTGAAAACCAGAATAAAAGAAACGGAAGGCCTTTTCAGCTTTACTTTGCAACTGTCATTTGTAGTTTTAAAAATACAGTTTTCCTACTGCCTAACATGTTTCCAGAAAACAGATATCCATGGATTCTCAGGTCGAAGTTTGCAAGCAACTTCTCATTGGAAACAAGCTGCTCCAGGTCTGAAGAAAGACTCAACCACCAGAAATCTGCTGCCACCATAAACCACATATGACGGAAGAGGACATAGAGGGGATAAGGAGGCATACCTGCCCTTAGGAGACGCTTTGCCTTACAACATGTTTCACTAATGCTTCGCCAGATGCCAGCTTTCACATGTTCAGTCACCTTTATTGACCAGTTATACCTGAAAATAATACCAAGACTTTACGGATTTGACTGCAGAGCAGGAGATGGGGAACAGGATGGGGAAATAATGGTGGAAGAAAAACAAACAAAAAAACCCATAAGCCTCTAATTGAATCATTCAAGTGCTGGGGAGGGAAAACTTGCAAGTCGAAGTTGTCCGTTCACTGAGATCGCTCAGTTCTTGCTACTCGATCTCAGTCTCCACCAGCATCACCTCTACCCTAGCTGGACAGCTTCGGCAGATGACCGCCAACAGGCTACAGAATTGTAGCTGCTGTAGACAATAACATCAGGTTTTTTTAAATTGTACATTAGATATCCATGCAAAGATGCCAACCTTCCAAAAGTTAATCCCCCAAAACACCCCAAAATCCCATCCTCAGTCAAACTGCTGAGCACAGCCATCTACCCTCCTCCCAGATCCTGAGCGAGTTCTGTGAACTCCTCATGAATAACTCCTCCGTAGAAATGAACACTGCTGTATTCATGTAGAAAACAAAAACAGTATTATAAGAAAATATGCTGCTCACAATTCTGGTGTAAGATCCTCAAACAACAGTGTAATGTCAAAAATGGCATTTTGCTTACTTGAACAGTGAAATTTCTGGCTCTCCATAAACAAGCAAAAGTTTCAGGTTTTCTTCTTTTGACAGTAGAAGACCCATTTTTTCAAGACAATTTTATTATGAAATAAGTATGTTTAAATTGTTTTTAAGGACTTTGTTTTGTTTTTCCATTTTAATTACTGCATATTAAAAACTCATGATACAGTTACTGAATTTGTATGGCTGCCTACATTGTGCAAAAGCACACAAAGAACTGCTGCCTCCAGCAGACTGCAGGTCATTACAAAATGTCCCAACATTAATTCAGAACTGTCTAAACTCATGAGCATAAAAAAAAAAAATCTTAGCATCTCTGCTACTACAGTTTATGCTTCTTCCAAAACAGAAAGAACCAAGAGAAAAAGCAACTTTGCCAGCCTCAGGAAAAATTCAGCATTTGCACATCCTTGCTCCTGCCAGTCTCGCCCTCTCTGCTGCTCCTCTCTCCAGTGCCGGCTCCATCACCATCACCTTAGTATCAAATTCCTACCTGAGACTGCATTATCCATACTACTCCTTGGACCTCTTCAGGTTTCTGTGCTGATCCACAGCTTTAATTCCACAGCAAATAACCAGAAAGAAAGAAACCACCACCAGTGTCATTTAAAATATGGGTATTTCCCGGTCAATGACCCTATTTCTTCTGTTCTTTAGCAGTTACTGTGGAGTACACAAGTAAAATGTAGTGCAGCAGAGTCATCTTTAGGAAAGGTTTTTCTTCATTTCTGAGTATTGACATTGTATTAAGATCAGCTATTTAAAAGAAAATTAGCATAACCTAAACTATACTTACAAGCTATGTAACAGTTTCCTCTTTACTATATCATTTTCATATCCTTTTGGTTTGGACTTCTCTGCGCATTACCTATTTTTTAAAAAGTAAAGGTATTTACATGATTTTTTCCTCCAACTTAATAAGGCTGCAAAAATGAAGCCTTGGCTATTTAAATATATTATTCAGATAAGGTATTTATGGAAGGTCAGTGTTTACACTTTGGACTGCAATCTCGTGGAGATCAAACATGTACAACGGCAGTGCTTTAAAAGTTGCACTGTAATGGGGAATCGAGGTTCTGAAAATATTAACAGAAAAAAGGAGGGTAAGACTCTTTTCATCCTTAACTTCAGCGTGAAACCTCAGCATCGCATGAATATGGATTTTGCATTTCATATATATAATCACAAGTTTGTAAGGTGCCTTGGGACCTTTGAAGAAGGCACAGAATAAATGAAAATCATTTTAATTAAAAGCAAATTAAAGGGTCTTCTAATCCAGGCAGCAGTAGCAAATCCATGGAGACTTTTTAGAATGTGGATCCTTGAAATTACATTGCTTATAAACCTCCCTAATTCCAGCTTCCTTCCCTCACTTCCCCCCAAAGGAGGCTCCGAATCTGTATGAGATCAGGTTTATTATGAAAATTCTGCTCTAGTTTCTAAAAAAAGATCTAGTTGCTGAGTGGCCAGAAGCACTAGCATCCCACAGAGAAAATAAAAACAAAGAAATGAGAAAGGGAATGTTTTTCCTTACTGCAGGGAAAAAAAAGATAAGATTCTATTTTATGCTTTTAAGAAGTCATTTCACCACTGATTAAGAAAGTTGGGAGTTCTCCTCCTTGACAGGAGGTTTTTGAAATGCAGCTCAATAATAAACTAAGCGACCACATACTAAAATGTTATCACAGAAGGGGCTTGATACTGGAAAACTCACAAGGTAGAAGAACATGTAGAAGTAAAACAGACATTATAACTGTAATCTTCTTCATTACTGTTCTTGCAGCAGGAGGACATTAATTGGTAAAGTCTCACAGGTCCCCCACCGGCTGTCCCTCATTCACCATTGCCTATACCGATAAATAAAAGAATGAATTTACAAATGCTACTAAAAATGAACAAGAATCTAAAAACTAGTACTAGTATGTTCATTTCTGCCTAAAAGGCATTTTTACATGCATTTATCTCATTAAGCAATTGAATTCCTCCATTGAGAGAAAAAAGAAAAAAACAAATCCCAACCTTGAGGGAAAAAATCCAAACAACTGAACAAGAGGAACAAAAAAAGAAAACGGGCAAAACGCCTGGAGAAACACTGCTTTGATTTTGACACATGGGAATAAACGGAAAAAATATTCAGCTAACTTTTTTTTTTTTTAATCAAAACATCTTCCATCTTGTGTGCAAATTTCAACAGCTGAGAAAGAATCCTACTCAATCTCCCCGAAGTGGTGTCAGCATGTTTTATGTAAATACTAGTTAACAAGGGATGTGTGTTTGCAGCAAACATTTTAGGGTTCTGCTTTAGAAGCTCTGGATTTACCCTCTGTGTCAGAGGAGAAATTGTAATTCTGAAGAACATAATAGGAGATATACACAGAGGACATAGGAGGTTTTTTTCCTTTTTTAAATAGCCAAGATGTATTTGCTATTGAAGAGTTTTAAATAGTTATTTAACAAATTAACAGGAGAAAAACTTGATGACTAAGCTCTGCATCAATATGTGGCAATATGTGTCTTGAAAACATCTTCATTTTGCAACATCCAGAAATAACGTTAGGGTTTGATAACACGCTCATTCTGAACGGATTACTGAGACCGAGGCAATTTCTCCCTGGGACAATCAGAGGAGTGTCACATGAAGCACAAACATGACAAGCTGGGCGGTACAAGAGTGTGCTCTCAAACAGGGATATGCAGGGGAAGCAACAAATTGAAGTCACCATCTCGGGTTATTGGGCAATGCCCATTCCCTCTACCCTAAGGGCAGTGCTGGCTACAGCACCTACTGCCACTGCCCGAGGAAAGGGCTGCTCCTTCACAGCTGTCTGCGCTTTTACGGAAACACGGTTCTCCTCGTCGATTTTCATATTGATTTAGTAATAACTAGGTTGTTATTTTTCCTGTTCAATTTCTTTACTTTTGTCTTTCGGTGTCATCTTTAAGACAGGACCACCAGTTGCGATCTAGCTATCTAAAACACCATATAGCCATAGGGGATCTTTTTTTCAACATTACACTGAAAGGAAGCACAGCTCACGGCATCAGGAAAACAAGAGTGCAGCATGTGCATGAATACGAACAGCAATAAACACAATGTCCGAGATCAAAGGGTCCTCTTTTTTTGCCCCTTCTTCTCTTCTCCCCTCCTTCCATGAGCCGAGAACGACCTCAGCCGCTCTGCACCACACCACCACTGGTCTTGGCATAACTGTTTACTGTAAACCAGCCTGAGAAACTATCTCGATTAAAATAAATAAATAAAATACTAAAGCAAGAGCCTTCCAGAAGGAAATATTTCCCTGATCTGATTTACAGCCCACAAAGAACAACATTATACATCTTCAGTAAGTGGCAGCTCAGGGGCACGAATAAGTAACTGAGGACAGGCAGAAACCTATCAACAGGTTTTTGCTGGAAGAAGACATTCATATAACCACAACAGCCTTCATTCAAATCGACAAAACAAGAACACTGTTAGTTCATTTATTTCAGCCTTTGTCTGTCTTCTCTGTTTAGATTGTAACTTTTCCTGTCCAAAAATCGCCTTCACATACTGGCTTCCGGTGGGCAAAAGGGAAGATAAACAGACCAGAAAGACCGACTGTGATGGGCAAAGCAGCTCCTCAACACAGGCTCTGCTTGCAGGTCCTGCAGTCACCTCTCCCTAGTGCTCAGGTAAATTTGTGAACCATTTGCACAGACTTCAGAGTAGTTTTTTTCCAGTGTAATGCAAACAGAAGGATACACCCCTTTCCTTATCCTGGAGACGGGTGCTGCCAGGTCAGCTCTGCTACAATGGACACTCATCTACAGCCTAGGAGCACGATCCACACTGTCAGATCACTGATAAGAGTTAACAAGTTATTTCCTTCAATTCCCTCTTCCACAGCCCAGATAATTCAGCTCTACTTCATAAACATGACAGATTGCTTTAAATATTATTTAAAGAATATATTTGTCCATCAAAACTAGAGTGCCTAAAAAAACCTGTTCCAAATGAGATGACACAAGTCAGTGGATGACAATCTCTACTTTTATTCTCCTCAGAATTTTATCAGCTTGAAAGAAAGGTAACTTCCAGATAAGTACACACAATCTCCTGTTTCTGAGGCATTAAGTTTCATCACAACAGGATTCTCACAATCACATACCTCAACAGCAGGAAACATTTAAGTATCACCTTCATCTTCGTTCTGGCACAGCCTTGCTTTAGCCCTGACCATTCCAAAATCAATCAGTAAGATTCAAGTAACTACTTTGTCATCTAACGTTGCAGTACAGGAGACATGACATCCCCCCCCCACTTATGATTGCCAATTTTCATTATAAATGTGCTTTGATGCCAAGTTAACCGATAGCCTTTTCTTCCTTTCTGTTTAAGAACAAAACGTGATGTGAATAAACTGTTTCTCTGCCTTAATGCAGAAGAAATTTCCAACTTTTCATATTGAGTCGACTGGAGAGGACCCTTCCTTGGAGACTTGTAAAAGTACAGGAAGGAGGACAGCATCCTCCAGAGACTCGCAGTGATGCTTTAAAGAGCAGAAATTGGTTCCAAGTTTGTCTTCTGTAACACTGAGGGAATAAATAAAAGCTATTGCTCTCAGGGAGCATTTCACGTTTGCATTTGTATGAAGTTTCCTTCATTTGAATGTACTGGATATGTCCTACAGGAACTTGACCTTTTTGCTTGGACGCTGCTATCCTAAGACCTTCCTGTAGAAACTCAGAACCACTATTTGCCAAATGTGGGAGATGAAAAGTCAAACTTGTGTCAGTTTTTGCTTATTTCAGCTATTCTTCCATACGATTATCCAAAGAGAAATGGTGAACTTCATTCTTTCTTAATTCATTATTACTACCGGCTCCAGGAGCACGTCAGATGTTCATGTTTGAAGACTGGGTAAACAACCAGAAATCCAGATGCAAAACAAAAACTACCGGTGGGAGGGTGAAATGAAAACAGATAAATCTCCTTTCAAAAATACAAGATTTCATAGGGAATCTCACTATTTTGCAAAAATATGATGAGGAAGGAGTTCTACAACATCAAGCTGAAACACATAATGAACACCGATATATTTTCTGGTATCTCCAGGAGTTGCTCAAGGCTGAGGATGATCACCAGTACTGTGACTCCTACCACCTCCTCAGTCCCATAACTTCCAATGCATATAAACACACAATTTTTTTTTTAGAGTCAAGCCCACATATGACAGGGTTTTAAAGTCAAGTGGTAGACTTGACTCTCCACAGGCTCTTCTGCTGCCCCAGTCTCTTCCACTGGGACGAGTGGAGAGTTATGCCCAGCTGTTAGCACCAACTATCTATTTTTCCATGAAGAAAACACCCTCTGTGACTTGGTTGCTTTTAAAAGGCTCAAACACCAGAGTGCATCTTACAGATGAACCTTTCCCTCCAATACTGGTGGTCAGACAGGCCTACACAGATGAATTCAACCATAAACACCACAGAGCTAGAAATCAAGCAGCTCAGGAAGGCCTTTTCTGCTTGTGTGCTCTTCTCTCCCACTTGTCCCATGGGAGGGACAGAGACGGTGATGGGACCTGGCAGGCAGGTCCACAAACCAGCAACAATGACGTGAATCGCTCTAGAGACTGACGGGCCACAGCAAGAACGACTGTCCGCACTCCAAGGATGTGGCAGAAAATCAACACATAGTCTCCTGAGTCAGGCACATTGCTCCGTTACATCTCCCTGTGGAGTGTAAAGGGCCCCTACTGCAACCTCAGCTCTCTGGGAGATCTGTTTCAGGGGGACAGAAACCAAAGTCGTCTAGTTTTAAATACTTCTGACTGTTCTTATCCGTCAATCTAAAATTCAGGGCCCTCAGGAAGCTGAGACCTCAGAGCTATGACTGGATTAGTAGCTTCTCACTAGCTAAACCACAGCTGGGGAGGGGCGGACCAAAGAGAAGAACCACACCCCAGCTTAGAACCTTCAAAAATGAAATGATAGCATGAATGCTGGAAGATTACTACTACCAAGTCATCAAAAACTCCTCTAAAAATAAAAAAAAAAATTTTAATCTTTTTGGGACAATATGCAGAGTCACTTCTACTACAGCAAATGCATCTGTACATTTGAGGAAGGATTTCTCTCTCCTCATTCCTCCTGCGTTTACTGTAACAAGAAGCACCTTTCTGTAGCTCCTCTTCTCCAAAACCTGCATTTGCCAATGAGATTTCTTCAGTCACGTCGCAAATTCTGTACATCACCATGAAAAAGAATTTTGACAGCAATTCTTACCTCTTCTTTTAATGGTCATTTCCTATCTGGCAACCATCCTCATCCCTCTAAAAGACTTGAACTGTAGAAATATCTTTTCATTACCAGGCATGATCACTTTATGCCTTTGTCAGAAATTTAGGAAAGCTCCTGCACAAGCTGACCTGCACCAAGTCAGCATCAGAGGCACTCTCAAACTTACGTAGCCTAAGCCTTGAAAGGAAACAGCACAGAATGCCGCAACATTAGCCCAGATAGCTATCCCCGTTAGTGTCTTAATACCATGCAATAATATATTCTCTACGTTCGCAATACCATGCATTATTTCACAATATCAGTGAACTTTTTATTTCAAGGGTAGCAGAAATATTGCTGAAATAGAGTTTGCGCAGACTAAGTGGGCTCCTGGCTGGTCCTCGTGGGCTACCGGCAACTGAGGGTAACTCAGTGAGAACATGCAATAAATTTGTTCCATTTCTAATGCAGAAACATTGTAAAAGGAAAATGAAAACTAGCAGTTTTTTTTTTTTAAATGCTAACAGTAAACATGTTATTGAAGACATAAATGGAGAGAAGGTATCCCCCAAGAGATTAACTGAAGCGAAACGTAACGTTGTCCAGATGCAGCCCACCCACGCACAATAACAACTGCTCAGCATTCCCAGCAAGAAACTTCTTCCTTCTCTTCTAAAAATACTGCCAGAAAATGCCCCAAATCTGTTAAATTAAACCCAGACAGCATCAAACTGGATGGTTGTGTTGAAGTGCCATTCAAGTGCTCTCCTTCAGGCTGGAGCAGGGGTTCCCTGGCCACCCCAGGGCATTCAGTTAACATGAAACAACATTTTAAAATAAAGTTTTAACAGACATCTAAAGTATAACACCTGCTAACATTATTCAATGGTGGAACGAGAAATAGTCTGGATTCGGATCCCTGGACCACAAGGCTATGACATAATTTTAGTCCCCTCCAGGATTCAACACTATAAAGTTTCCTCATTCATTCAGATGCAAGTGGAAGACCTGAAGCGGTTTCTAAAGACTTAATCCTGCCTGGCCAAAAGCTCACGGTTGGACACTCAAGACAGTCTCAAACAACATCCATCATCTAACCCTACACTCAATGCTCCTTCTTGCAATGCTATTTATTTGCGTAAATTATTTTCATTTTTTACTTTCCACTTTACCTTCTGGCAGGACATTGACACTACATTAGCTGGTTTGATCTGTGGTGAGAATTAATTTTTGCTGAACTTTTCAGATACAGTGGTGCCACCACCACCAGCAGATAAGCTGTTCTGACGTGAAGAAAATAACCCGCATCTTAAGTTTAAAAACAAAAAAAAAAAAAAACAAAAAAAAAAAAAAAAAAAATGGGGGGAAGCAGAGACATTTCCAAAATAAGGAAAGCTAGCTGTCAACTTGGAATTTTCTTATATTGCTTAGAATATCAGGTCAGAAATATTAAAGGCTACTTAAAAATAAAATGCAGTAGTAGAGTCCCAGAGGCCCAATAACAATATCCTTTCTCCATTGTCCTGACTTTGTTTGCTTGGAAACAAAGCATACAAATGATTCTAGCATTCCAGAAACTTTATAAAAACAGCCAATGCCTCGTTGGCCATTCTTCCTACAGAAAGACATGAGAGCATAAACGTATTCAATACCTGCTTGTGTGCCTTGGGAAAAAACAAAATAAAATGAACAGCTGCCAAACAATCCAGAAGCAACATGGGCTACAGGGATTTGGTACAGAGAAACCTCCTATTTTGGGGCCCAGCAACACTAAGGAATTGTTGCCGTAAACATCATCCTTGCTCAATTATTTCACTTTGGTCATAATTAAAATAAACTGGGGGAGGGGAGAAAACACCACAAAAAAACCCACAACAACATTGCTGTCCCAACAATCCCAAAATTGATTTTGCTACAACAATTACCAATTGCCACTACTTACTACCCTGGTACAGCTTGAATTTGCTTATGTATTTGCCATGACCTAGGTATGAAGCTATTTTAAGGACACACTATTTCACAAATTCACATTACCAAACAGTGTGTGTTGCAATTAAATGAGAGTTTCAGCATTTCAAGACTCTGATCAAAGAGCAGGCATGTGATACAATTGTTTATATGTTTCCAGGGAGACCTAAAAAGCTAGAAAACAATAAAGACCTAAAAAGCTAGAAAACACCTGTTGGTTTTAAGAGGTTCCCATGGGAGTTCTTAAACAAAGAGTTAGAAATTACACAAATGCCCCTGTGGTTTCTGAGTTTTGTTTCCTTTTGGCCCTGAAAATTAACAGAATCTGTTTAATACTTTTGAAAATTTATTAGCTACTGCTCTGCTGCTGCAAACCCCAAAGTAGCAAATTCGGACATGCCACCAATTCCTGGCAAACGCAGTATTTCTTCTGATGTATCATTTCTAACTATTGATTTTAGACGCTGAAACTAGCCAAAAAACGTCTCCTTTCCTTCTGCCTGACATCACAACGATATTGTGAAGTTGCATTTATATGCCATAGATAGAAATCAATAATACAGATATAATCAATGCAGGATTTTTAAAAAAATAAAGACCAATACTACAAGGAATCTTTAAGGAAAGCATTATTCCCTTCTGATCTAATGAGATTAAAAAAAATAAAAACCCCACTTGTGAGAAAGATGAACATATACAGAACACAAGCCATAAGCTCCAGATACTCAAAAGCTGATACCACCTGCCTTTGGCTCAGGGAAGAGGGGACTTCCCTACGCTCCTGCCTTGCCATTGGCAGCATGAAACAAATCGGTGCTGAACACGGTCATTTTTCCCCTTGGGCTTTGTTGCTTCTGTCCCAGAGGCAAATTCTAGTTTCTGTGCAGAGATAAAGATTGCTGTCAGCCCCTTGAATCCGACACCGTGAATAGCTTCAGTGTTCAGCACCGTATGACGAGCAAACTCCAGAGCCAGTCATGTTGACCAACACAATGGTTACTTGTGGGTCCTCAAGACAGGGTTGAGCAGCAGCCTACTAGGCATCAACAGATGTGCTTGTGTCACCGCCGGTGAAAAATACTCAAAAGAAATACAATATTTTCTTGAAAAATTCAGCTTTTTTGTTCCATTCTTGCATTTTGAAGCAACCTGCAATAACTGCCCCCACCACTTGCACCTCCGGCCTGGCTCGCCGCTGGCTGCACAGGCAGGGAGCCCGTCCTCAGGAGCACCGGGGGTAGATGGGCTGGTGGTCCTGGAGGGGGCAGGAGCATCCTTCCCTGCAAAATCCCTGCCTGGGGACAGCCGCTACTCTGAAGTATGAAGGGCTTGCCATTCTGCCAAGGGCTGAGTGCATTGATTATGCTAATGCTGATGGGAAGAAAGATGCAAACGTGATGCTGCAGAAAGGATGCACAATCAAATTCGAGGAGGTAGCACAAAGTTGGGGAAATAGATGGTTGTTCATGGAATCAAGAAATACAATGTATGTTCATGGAATGATAAAAAAAAAATTGGCTGAACAGGGTGCTGGGCCATCTTGTCTAGGACCATGTTTTTCCCAAGAAAGGTTGGACCAGATGATCCTTGAGGTCCCTTCCAACCTGGTATTCTAAGATTCTATGATATCATCAAAGCCACGGAGCGCCCTGAAATGAAAGGCAATCAGGAAATGTGCTTACCCAAGTGAAAGCTACAGCACAGCCAGATTCAATTCATAAAAAAATGAGGGCAGATTTTGCCATAAAAATTATTTTTATGACAAAGACTTTAACGCACATACAGATACATTTGCAAGGTATTCTTTGGATTCAGGTTCTTCTTATTCAAGGCAAAACCAGGCAATCCCATCACCCTTACCAGCTGCAACTTCTGCCCTGTACCTGGTTATACTGAGAAGGCGATGACCAGCAAAGCCAGGAACTCACAAACCCACTTCCACCTTTCAAACCATGCCCTTTTCTGTGGGCTTTTCGTAACTTCACCCCTCTGCCACTCAACCCGGGCATCACCACAGCCCTCTCTTAAATTCACGATTACCTATTCTCTTCATCTTGCCTTCCCCCAAACAGCTGTTTCCTGACACAAGCCACCTCCACCCCTGGAAACTAAACATCAACAGGCTGAAGTTTCACATCAAATCTTAAAATCACACCTCATTTTATTCCCATTCAAACTTTCCATTAACTTTGTCTACCAATAGTTTATCAGGTTATCATTGTTATTAGTACACAGGATATAATACATTAAAAATAGTTTAGTCTATTTGTCTTGTTCTGTTAGCTTTGGTAAGCTTCTTTTAGCTGTAAGGATCAATCTCTACATACGTATAGACACAAATAGATACATAAAATGTACATTACCCAACACTGGAACTTGACCAGTTAATCTCCCTCATCAGAAAGAGGGAGAAGGTAGGACAAGCATCTCGAGACAAGAAGTGCCCTCAGTACAGGGCAGAAGCCCACAGGTTGTCTGAATTATCCCTGCAGCAGATTCTCTCCAGTGACTAAAGACAGAGCTTAGGTAAGCCAGCCTGCTAGTTTAGGGATGCAGTGCTGGGGAGTGCACATACCCAAGTTCATAAACTGAGAAATGTAAGTTTTCAAATTCCTAGTAATATTAAAATACCCATGTATCTAGGTTCCTAGAGGCTTTAATTATGTGACATTCACAAATAATTTGCCTTTGAAAACGCATGAATACAATAAATTAATCTTGGAAAAATCGGTGTTAAACAGGACATTTGAGGCTGAGAAGTGGATTAACAGCAGCATGCCTCGTATCTACCCAACCAGCAAGTTTCCATTCTGATCACAGCAAAAGCAGTAGCGTTAAAATACAGGCAGTGTGAATACTCATTTCTTATGTACATGAATTCAGCGTTCTGTGTATGCAAACACCAAAGGACCACCGAGAGGCAGTCCAAGGGCTCGAGCGGGCTCTGCCAGAAGGCAGGGGCACAGCCTCCTTCCATCCCAGCAGCAGCTGGACCTGGTCCCAAACGCAGAAATATAATACAAGCTCACACCCCCACACTGTGTAAGAGGGCTCTTTCTCTGAGAGGCTGCAGAGCATATTTCATCCTCCTTGTTATGAGAATAACCTGACTACTGGGAAGACGACAGAATATCCTAGCTCTGATTCTGAACTGCGATTCAGCACCTATTCTCCGCTGAACTTCAATCTGTCCATCTACTTAGAAAGGAAGCATCTGAACCCGAGCATTACAGTATCGTCAGAGGGGCATACCATTCTTTGCAGGATAAGCTTTTTAGTTTGGGGGTTGGGTTTTTTTTTTATTGTTTTTGTTTTGGTGGGTTTTTTTAAATGTTATTAAAAGTAAAATACGATGCAAACATTTTCCACAAATGTAGTTTTGACCATACAAAGTGATCCAAATTTTACTAACAGGTATCCATCAACACATCCCGCCGGTCTGCTGTGCATCGACCTTGAATCATCAGCCTGTTTCTTGGCTGTAACAAAACACACCTACAGAGAGCAGTAAACGAGGATATGCTATTTTCTGTAATACAGCCCAGACACCCGACAACCACTTGAACCACGTCAGGCCCTTAATTTGTGTTTGTAACAAAGGCGATATTTCCGTTATCAGTCATGCAATGGTTATTACAGGGTTTAGCGCTACCGGTGACAGCCCAGGGATGGGGACGAGAGCGCACGTATTTTGGGGAAGTAACTGTCACGCGTCTGAGTCACTGACGGCCTCAGAAACATGTTCTGCAAGCAGCTAACTAAAAAAAAAATCAAGCCTGATGGATTCAGTCAGTGATGAAGATATTCATTACTTGGGTGCAAAAAGGGTTGAGGGCAGGGGGATGGAGCATTGGCAGAGCTCCTGCGGGACAGCCGTACAGCACCACTGTGAAAAATGTTACTGCACGTTGAGCAATACGTTAAATGAATAAGCAGAAATCCGCCAACCTTTCAACATGTCTTTGCATAATAACATCATCATTGAAGATGGTAAAAGCTGGGCAAAGCACTGTTGGATAGATACGAGGCTGTATAACAGCACGGGACAACAGCTTCATGTTCAGCTGTAAGAGAACAGAAGAGTCTGGAGGTTTTGAAGGAGACTGTTTAGTAGAAGTCATTAAGTTTAAGAGCTTGAAATAGATATCAATTTGGGTATGAAGGCAAAAATAAAGGCATATAATGCACCTCCAAAAACTGGTACACAGCTGTGAATGCATTTCTAGCTGAAAAACTGACAAAACATTACTTTCCCCCCGCTGGCCCCTTGACAGCTGGGCATATTTCTGTGACCGCCGTCCGGCAGGATAGTTCCTTCCTTTCCCACGCTCCGGAGCTGGTTCCGATTACAGCTCCCAGCAATGGCAGCGTCCCGTGGGACAGGCAGCCACAGCCCGGCTTTTGGAACGAGGTGTCCTGGGGACAAAAACTTGGGGATGGTATGTCCCCAGATCACCCTGTATCATTCTTAAGGGGCTGAACAGTTTATCTCCAGAGGGGCCAGATCTCGGCGGACCAGAGCCAGGCTGTACAAGAACAGTGGATTCTTAGTTATCCACCTTCCAAGAAGCCCAAGATGAGCTTTGTCTCCAAAAATACAGAGTCGCCTGAGGGTCCTACCTTACCACAAGGGCTAAGGTAAATAAATGCACTGTCTCAAAACCCAAAAGATTTTTCTTTCGCTAATCTTATGTTGGAATACCTTGCATCTCATTTTGCAAGCAGGATGAATTCTCCTTTAAAAAATAAAAATCACAGCCCTCCCCCAGAGGGAATTTTCTAACACAAACTTTTTTCTCTTTTCAGCATTCCATAACCAGCCACCTTTAAGTCCAATGTCAATAAAGGTATGCAGAGCAAAGCTGTTCTTTAAGAACATCTTCAGCACCAAAGCATCCTGCATAGTATTAATTGCTTAAAACATAAGTACTGTATGGATTACAGGGACAGGCTGGAGGAAAACCAGTAGTAATTCCCAGGCTCTGTGCCCTCATCCTTCGGATGGTACCCGAGTTTCAGTTCTCTTTTATACAATCCCTACAGAGGAACATTTCCCACAGAGGCTGACAGGTATGAAAATATCCATTCCAGACAAATATCAGTTAGAAAGCACAATGCCCCAAAGAAGTCAGTATGTTATCAGGGAACAGTATGGTGCAAGCTGCTTCCAACTTTGCCATCATTACTTTCACACTGGTCTTCTCTCCTCGAAGACAGAGAAGATGCCACGGAGGTTCAGTCACTGCAGGATCTTTTCTTGCCATTTCTTTAAAGCAAAACCAACATCAGGAATATAGACATTACAGCTGCTAAAACTCATAGGAAAGAGCCTGGTAGATGAGGAAGAACAGCATACCCAAAAAAAAAATCTAAAAGATATTATGCACAATTAACCTGCTAAACTTTACTGTATTTAAATATAATACTACTGGAGGAAAAAGCAGTATTCAGACCCGCTGGTGGGACAGCAGCAGACTGGCAGAACTGAGCCTGCAGGTGCTAACTGCACACAGAGCTACACTGGACAAAATTTGTAATCTCTTTTGGAAGGCATTAAGCTTTCATTTCAAAGAACAAATTGCTAACCACGGGCCTTTGGAAATGTAAAACACTGTTTACAGAGAAAGTTTTGAGGGTTCAGTGATTTTTCAAGGAAATTATTCAGGTTTCTTCCTCTGAAGATCCTGGTAAATGAGGCCAAATTTCAAGGGCAATTAGTTTGATCCAGTAGAGCAATTTCCAAGCTTTTTCAGTACAAACTACAACTCAATCAAGTCACACGCACACATAACTTCTAAATAACTTCCGCAGTTTGCTAGTCAAAGATATTAAAAAAAGAAAAAAAGTGAAGAACCTGACTGCCAGGAGCTCTCCTGCATATCATTCTGTAACCCAGGTCAAGGCAAGTTGTGCTCAGGTGAAACAGAGAGGGACTAGCAGTGGAATAGGAGCAAGTCTCCTTGAAAAATCATACATTACGACAGTACCAGTTATCTCAACATCACATCTTCCTCAGTTTGTTTCTAATAGTTTAAACTAAGCAATGCAAATAGGTCATCATTTAAATATAGTTCCCTGTTTCCACCTTTTCGATTCCCCCCTGCCTTCCCAGAAATATTTAAGTCACTAAAATTTCCTCTCTCCCCCCAGTTCTGCTGGGAACCAGAGAGGTGCTGGAGGTGGGAGGTTAGCCTCTGAAAAACAAATTAGAATTAAGTGTTGTGTCTGTGGCCTTGAGATGTGCCCTCAGATGAGTTTTTAATTTGGCTTTTCAAGATTGATCAGCACATGTGTAATTTAAAAGCAATTTGAAGCAGCAAGCTAGGTAGTTTGACTTAAAATTAATGAGCTTTTGACAACTGCAAACAAAATGATAATGTGAATCCATTTAAACTCATCCCTGTATTTAACAGGAAAAGTGTATATCATTTTAACTTGGTTATACAAAGGCTTTTCTTCTGCATTATGAAAGCTTTTTTGCCATGATCTTGCTCTCAGTAGCAATTTGCAAACTTTGGCTAATTGTACAAGATTAATTTTTCTGCTGCCTGTATTTCTACTAATATTGTTGAGTAATTAAATATTTTAAGTGACATTGTGCAGTATGATTAAATACATTCATGAAACCCAAATCTAAATAAAAAAAACCTCTGAAAGTACCTGAGACATCTAAACCCGCAGAACATGGGATACAAACATTAGTCATTGCTTGTTTAAATCAATAGCCTCATGAAAAAGCACAGCACTGCAGCTCAAGCAATATACAGCATATTACAGAGAAACTAAGGCTAGGAATGCGAAGAAAAATAATCAAACAGCAAAGACAACAAGATTAAAGGGCAAAAGTCAATAAAAATAGAATTTACCAAAAGAAATAGTAAGCAAGGTAAAGGAAGGGTTAATAGATACAGATAGAATCCTAATAAGTTATGGTAAATTCTCTGCAGACTTTACACACAGATATGCTTACAAATTGCCACATTATACCAAAAATAAATTAAAATACAGAAAGGTTGGTTGAAAAGTGAATTGCCCCTTTAAGAATTAAATTCTTAGATACAAATTAAAATGCATCTCACGTAGTAGCGAAAACTGCTCTGAAGCTGAAGAATTACAGCTCTTGGTAAGGAAATATTTACAGATCCTTTATCAAATATACTGAAAACAAGAGGGTCTTTAACCACAAATTCTCATCGTTGGCTTCAAGTCATGATTACATGGGCCTTCTCTCATTCACCAAAGGGTTTTCTTTTGTTTCTGATAAAACTTTTCATTAGAAGAACCAAGGGAAGTAAGAAATTATGGGAGCAAACGCCAAGATAAAAGAAGACATAGCATGAACCTCACGGAGTGCGGTCCCACCCCTGGGGACACACAGACAGGACACCAGCAGACCACGGGGCACCATGACCTTTAGGTGGCAGGACCACAGGCCAGGGATGTACTAGCTCTATACAACCAACCAAACTAATCTTTACAGTCCACATTACACCACGTCCATGGGAAGGGGATGTTTAAAAGCATCATGCTCCCATGGTTCACCTCAGCCTTTCGTTATGCTGGCCAATAATCAAAACTACTCTCCTAGTCTTCAATCAGTCCCTTGCAAGGGGCACCGGCATGAACTCCAGCAGTGCTCCATTTTATCTAAGATTTCTTTAAAAGTTATTTCGGATGAAAGAGATACTGATTTTACTGAAGAGGAAGAAAATTCAAGAACCACAACAATTAAAGAAAAAGCCAAACACCAGGAAACCTGAAACCAATTGGTCTCAAAAGAGTAAGATCTTGTCGTGAATGTGGAGTTGCATATTTCATTCTGAATTATCCTCCAATGCCTCCAGAGCAACAAAACCCAGGAGGAGGAGCAGACTTCTCACTTCATCCAACTCCCTTGCTTTGGCAGAAAAGTTTAGCCTCCAGTTTATCTAATATATTTTGTCCTGATCTTTTTAAGTGACATGAGTTAACGCAATTTTCCCTTGCTTCCCTTGTAAATCTTCTGCTATTTGCTTTTTCTTAAAAATTCATAGTACTGTTTACCCAGAGTGTTTTCTAGACTGCATTCTTCACAGTGATTCTTGATGTTGCTGCATCCTTGTTTGTGTGTGTTACCTTCAGCGAACACCAGTGCGATTGGTACAGCTTCATCCAGCTGCTGGGGGATCCTCGCTCTGCTGCGTGAAACAGCTGCCCCTTCTCAACAGCAATAATCCAAAAACGGACACTTCCATCACTCGTATTTTTTTTTAATTTGTATTTCAGCACACCTCTACCTGATTTACAGTTCTGGTTTTTTGTTTTACCTGCTCAGATCTCTCATTCATACCAATAATCATTAGTTTACATTAGAAAAAGAAACTCTCTGATGACCTATGTTTTCAGGACTGAGCACCTTTCCCTTTTCACAGCGGGGATAAAAGGCATAAAAAAAACCCCATGTCTGAGCCATGCCACATTTTCCAAGGACAATAAGCTGCCATTGCAAGCAACAAAATCCCCCAACAATTCCTTTCCAGTTTTATTTCTTCCCTTAGCCAGAAAACACCTTTGGACACAGATACATCACTTCTGCATGGGCAAGCACTAGATCTCTGTGAGCAGCTCTTTACTTTGCCACTTCAACAGCGAGTCACCAACCAGGAGTCAAAGGAAAAAGGGCATTTTTAGGGCATCGCTGTTCGACAGGGCATGTACTCGGTGAGCAGCGGAAGGGGCCGTGTGGAGGCAGCTCCCGCCCTGCCCGACAGACTCGGCACTGGGCAGGGCAAGGGCTCCCGTCCGGGTGCTGTAGGCACCAGGACGGACCGTCAGCGAGGCCACTCGTCCCCTAACTCACTGCCAGGGCCAGGAGGATAGAAAAAAGCAGCCTTTAATGCTACACTTGTTCAGGGAGCTGTTTCACTGGAGATAATCTGTTGGCTGGCTTGCTCAAGAAGAAAAATCTGAGCACACCACGATCAAAATACAGTCCAACAGCATCACCTTCTCCTATCAGCAAGAAAAACTCCCATCTATTCTTCCATTTCCCAAAGGCATCCTCTGCAGACAACACAGAGGATTTTGGCAGGCAAAAGGGTATCACTGATGGAATTATTACACCTGCAGTAAGACGACTGAATGGAAAAGCACAACACTGTGCACATGCCTTAAAAACATGTTCCACATTGTAAATAGCTCAAAAATAAATCCCGTACAAATACTTCAATAAACTCCTGCTGCTGACTTTCTCCTAATCTGTTTTATCAGTATCTAATTTCAGCTCTGGCTTACACAAGTTTTCCAGTCTGTTGTACGTATGAATTTAAAAGATACATACGTTTCAGCAAAAAGTTTGGAATGCATACAGCCTTTTTTTTTTTTTTTAATATTAACCCTTATAGCATTTAGGATTATACAATACATATTGTTATCAAGCAGGACAAAGACTACACTGGGATGAAACCTCATGCAGAAGGGCACAGGCAATGAGGAAAAAAAAAAAAGATAAGATTACAGTTAGAAAGGATGCAGAAGGCCTGCGCAGAGCAGCCTGGTGGCTACAGCCACTTTTCATTCAGCTTGAATTCTGCTGCATCACATTGCAAATCAGTTAAAGCAATATCTGAATCATTCCCTAAGACAGCTCTCAACCCATAAAACAAGCAGGGTACCCATAAACGATGCTCCGCAAAGAATACGTAAGTCAGAACTCTTTAATAATGTATCAATTCAATTTACAATACTTTCGATTACGGAGCACCAAATTATATTTTAGATTACAGAGGGATTCTGCTTTCATTAATATTGTATCAAGAAATCAATAATGAAATGCCTATGAAGAAATAAAGACCCACTTGCTGCAGGCACGACGGCGACAGCCCCCAGGTTTGGCTCCTCCACTGCTGCTTCCCGGGCCGCAAGGATGCGGCGCTGGAAAGCCACAGCATCCCGGCGTGTGCTGGATGAGGAGCACGTAACCAAGTTTAAGTCTGCATACATTATTTATCGGGAACACCAAGTAGCACTGTTCTGACTACACTATTTATATATGAATTTAAAAAAAAAAAAACCAAGTATTTCTTTGAAATGCAGCGTACGGCTTACATTCCAGGATCAGGTGAACCACGTGGCTGTCTCCAAACTCAAACATGATGTCTACGGTAACAGGCCTTCCATTTTAAACAAGCAGCAATTTCTTATGCCTCTCTCCACCCCCTTTGAATGCACCACTCCCACTAATCCTGACGAAACTCCTTTGCACAGTTATATGTTTGAGTTTCAATGAACTCAAACAGATAACTGTATACTCAGCAATCTCTTCACTTTGCTCCCTATTGCTAGGTTTTATATAAAAATTAAAATGCCAGCATCATCCTCCCAAAACAAGAGGCGTGACTGCAGGCTCCTCGGCCACAGGTTTGTCTCGCAGAGTGCGGGTCGCCACCGCTTTCCCCGTTCTCTGGGCAGGAACAAGACCCCAGCTGGCCCCCACCTCTGCTCCGCGCAGAGGTCGGCCACCACGGCCCAGCCGGTCCCGTCGCACCGAGCCCCCTGACGCCGATGGAATAGCACCTTCTAGCAAAAACATCCATTTCCTCGCCAACCACTTTTGCGGAGGAATTTTCAGCTTCCAGATGCAGAGTCATTCACCTAGTTTCTTTATAAAGGCAAGTTTTTTTCCACTAAAGCATCTTCATTCATTGCTGATGGCCTTCAAGTACTCTGATACAACCTTCAGACACAGGATCTCCAGCTGGAGTTAAGCCCTGCCATAAATCTACGCTGAAGAGTATTTTGGAAACAGGGACTGAAATACAATATCGCATTTACAAAATGGCAATATCACTCAAAGGACGTACAAACATAATCCTCAGGTTCTCTATATAATTGAACAATTTCTCCTGCAGAACCTCCCACTCCTTCAGTGAGCAGGCTGGGCCGCGCTCACACCAGTAAGGCCAACATTCAGTATTTCTTTTTATCTGTCTGTTTTTCATCCTACACAGCATTCAGCACTTGCCTGGGCTCTTTTTTGTTCTTCACTACAGTACAACTGACCGGCTCCGAAGAACACATCTACAGGACATCATCAAACATGAAGAAGTATATAAGCACTTTACTGGTACCATGTGTAGCTGACTTCTCATAAAACACCAAGGATAGCTGGGATGAGGCAGCATTGCACCGCAGACTTCCAACGGCTCTTTTCCACTTTGCAGTTTGTCCACCCCCGTTCACCCATTTTTTCTTCATGTAACCTCTTAAATGAAAAAAGTCACCAAGTACACCAGTCGAAGCACTCCTATAACATGCTCTAAAACTAGTTCAGTCAATAACACAAGTCTCCGGCTTTGGTCCATAAACCAACGGCTCAAAATAAGCCAACTTGTGGCACAACTTGACTTACAGAAGAATCAAAAAGCACACGACATGCACAGGACGAGGCAGGTGTCTTGATTTAATGACAGCAGGTTTTGCTATAACGAAGCACACCCCATCCTGTGAGAAAGACACCAAGAAAATACAAACTTCAATATTCCCATAAGCCACCACTGTCACCATCCAGTTGGGAATGTGCATGAGCCCACTTAACCTGTGCAACGCGAGGACCACAGGCCTGCCTATCCCCTCCTTCAGCTTCATGAGAATCCATGTGGAAGAGGAAGGTCTTACACAAACCTCGACCTTGCAGAGTCCCCAGACTGTCACCTTCCCGTTTCCAATCATTTCAGCCCACGTGGTGCATTTCTGACATCGCCAGGCCGTATAATCTGGGAGTCGGGAACGCAATGCAGGGCAGGGGAAGAAAAATAAGACCAAGGCTAACAGGCATTCAAGACAGCTGTTCTGGCAGAGGTCGGCCGTTAACTCAGCTAGGTGAAAAAACCTGATTGAGCTAGGTAACAGATAAACACAAACACATGAAGTGGAAAAGGGGAAAGAAAGCAAGGTACAAAAGCAAAGTAGGACCCAAACATGCTAAAATTATCATCTTTGCACCTGCACTTCACAGGCTTGGGATAAATTACTGTAGCCCAAACAGCAGCATCACACTGATTTGAGGTATATAAAGATGTCTGGTTTTATTAAAGGTGTCAGGGGCATAGGAAGCTTTTAAACTAGGAATCAGTTTTTATCATTTACTTGGAAGAATATATTAAATGCATTTAAGGAATATAGAGTATGTTAGTCAAAGCACAGCAAGCAAGGATGGCTGGTGTAACACAGCTCCTATGCAATTCTTTTATTTGTGAGCAAAGACAGAGCAAATTAAAGGAATCAAGCACTACACCCACACCGTTTTGTTTCTCGCACTATTTGCTTTCCCGTCTTCTCCCACATTTCTAAAACAACTGATTTTGTCACTTGAGAAAACAAACGTTTTTAGCTGAACTCCCTTCACTCCCCCTGACGCAGAGCCCCGTACGTGATGTTCGAATCCGCACCAGCACGGCCCCGCTCGTCTCGGAGGTCTCCGCCGGGTGGTCTCTGCTCGTCCCACCTCCATCCGTACCCCCCTCCTCTCTCGGGGCACAAGCGGCACCACCCCAGCACAAAGCAGAGGCTGCCCCGCAAGCCCCCAGTGCCATCGACAGTCATTAGAGACCGTTACCCCCGTTAGGGACCCCTCTCCTCGCGGCCCAACTTCCACCTCCAGCAAGAACAAACGGTGGCTGGTGCCACCGGCCCACCTGCATCTCCCCACATCAAGACTTAAATGGTTTCATTTGTTACGCAGCAAAGCAAACCGGGAACTTAACGCGTCTCCTGGATGAGGCGAGCACATTATATCCACATAAAAATCTCTTTTAAATGACATCGAGTTTCCAGCTGAACGTCATTAATTTTCATCAAAAGTTACCTTTTTTTTTAAGCCCCAAAGCACAACAAGCACAGAAGCCAAGACTGCCACGCACATAATAAACATTTTTCAATTCTCAGCCTCTTTATTTCTCCTTTCCAAGTCTTCTCATAGAGCTTATAACATCTTAGGGAAAAAAGCTCGATAAGCGATGTCATTTCTTTTAACACAGCACTCTCTACTCGGAACAAATCAGACACAGGCGGTGGGTTCGAAGCTACACAGCTGGACACACAGCAAATCACCTCACTCTATGGAAATAAGCCACAAGGAGAAGAACCTCACAGAAAAATGAAAAAGATATTAAGATACACCCTTTCCCAATTAAAAAACCTGTTCAATCTCACAGCAGATAGCCATTAACCCTTTCTACAACCCATGATTAAAGTGCAAAAAAAAAAATCCAATGATGGGAGACAGTTAAAAGTTGTCTTTATATTACCTTTGTGAGGTTTGTCAATGTTTTTCCCAGTATTTAAAAAGAAACCACAAGCGGGGGGGGGGGGGGGAACCCCACTACCTTTGTTTTCAGAAGTGATAAATTTGATTTTTTTCCATGAAAGCCTTATTTGATACCTCCCTCACAGCCTGTATAAGGAAAACAAAGTTTTTCACCAGCTGCAGGATTATACCTACCTCCATACAGCCAGGTGCTTTCCTCGTCAGCAGCTCCGGGGAGCCCAGAGCCTCACCGTGCCCGATGGCTCTGCCGAGGGAAGGGGCCACCAGAGAGCACAAAGGCAGTGGCACCAATGCCGGTTCCTCTGGTGACCCCCTTCCTCCGGGCGCCGCTCGGTGCCGAATCGCAGTGTTTGCCAGGGCACCGCACTGTTGGTGGTATGAACCAGCCAGCCACTGTCCTCGGAAACCAATAAATGGCACAAATGGAACTGTACGGTTTTTAACCAATGCTAATCTCGCCCACGGGAGAGTAAAGGAGTTTGTATGCAGCCAGGTCACCCCTCAGTTGCTATTCCGGTGCATCTGAATGCTGTGTATACCCACAGCCGCGCTCACCTCCAGAAGAGCTGGATGAAAACAGCGTGGATGTGCTGACAAGAGATAAATGGCTTTTTAGAGCTGAAGTTCACACGTGAGCCCCATCCCAGGGGCCGGGGACGAGCTGGAGAGCCCAGACACCCCACTTCCCAGTTGGGTGGCATGGAGGTGAGTTAACAGGGATGCCCGTCAGTGGGGCACCCAATGCTCGTGAGTTAACAGGGATGCCCATTGGCGGGACGCCCGACATACGGCAGGTTAACAGGGACGCCCGTCGGCGGGACGCTCGGCAGGTTAACGGGGATGCCCGTCGGCGGGATGCTCGGCAGGTTAACAGGGATGCCCGTTGGCGGGATGCCCAACGTTCGGCAGGTTAACGGGGATGCCCGTCGGCGGGATGCTCGGCAGGTTAACAGGGATGCCCGTTGGCGGGACGCCCAACGTTCGGCAGGTTAACGGGGATGCCCGTCGGCGGGATGCTCGGCAGGTTAACAGGGATGCCCGTCGGCGGGATGCCCAACGTTCAGCAGGTTAATGGGGATGCCCGTCGGTGGGACGCCCGACGCCCGGCCGTTCCCACGGCCCCGATGCCACCTCACCCGCACCCCGCATCGCCCAGAAACCCAGCCTGGTGTCACAGCCCACCCGGCGAGGAGGCACCCGGCCACCTCGCCTCGACTCGAGGGTGCCTGCTGCCCTCGGGGCTCCCACGGGAACGCGCCCGTCCCGCGGGCCTCTCCAGCGGGCTCGCAGCACGGCTGTACCCCCGAGGCCGGGCATCCCGCGGAGAAGGGGACACGCGTGTCCCCCGGAGGGCGAGCGCGGCCCCGGGCGGCGGCTCCCGGCGCCCCGCGGGCAGGAGCACGCCAAGGCCGGCCGCTGCCCGACCCGCACCCGGGGACGGGCCGGTCCCCCGGCGGGCATCGCCCGGCCGCCGCCCGCATCCCGCATCCCGCACCCGGCGGGGACGGACGGGGCTCCCGGCACCTGCGCGGCGGGCGACCACCTGCCCCGCGTCGCCCCCGCCGGCGTGCTGCCCCCCCGGGTCCCTCCCTCCTCTTCCTCCCTCCCTCCCTCCGCCGCACCGGGCTCCGCTCACCTCGCCGGCCCGGCGGCTCCGCGGGCCCCTCGGCGCCGGCCGCGGGACCCTCCCCTGCCCGAGCGGCGGGCAGAGGCGGCGGCAGCCAGGCAGGAAATTTCCCTTCGCCGCCGCCGCCGCCGCCGCCTCCTCCTCCTCCTCCTCCTCCTCCTCCTCCTCCCCTCGGCGCCGCGGCGGCGGGCGCGGAGCCGCCTGGCGGACACTGCCCGCATCGGCGGCGGGATGCGCGGGATACGGGGGAATGCGGGGGATACGGCGGGATGCGGGGGATACGGGGGGATGCGGGGGATACGGGGGAATGCGGGGGATACGGCGGGATGGGGGGGATGCGGGGGATATGGTGAGATGCGGGGGATGCGGGGGGACCCGGGCGGAGGCGGAGGGGACCCCCCCGTGTTGCACCCGAGCCCGGCTGCCCACCGGCGGGTGCTTCATCACCCCAGTGCCGGCCGGGGCCTCCCCCCTGCTGGGAACGATTTGATCTGTAGACGACAAGTTACTGTGTGTTGAGGCCAAAGTTTCAGGCAGGGCTTCGGCTCCAGCCTGGCACGGACATCGCTACTACACCCGCCAAGATCTCAGAAGTCAGATCTGTGCATGCGCTTCACCGAGGCAACGCTGAGGATGCGCGGGAGCACGAGGGATGGGTGTTTGACAGCACCGAGTTCTCCTTGGGCAGCAAGCGCAAAGCTGGGCATCCTCCTTTCCCGAGATCGCTGGTGTGACGCACCTCAGAAGGACCTGAGGGTCCCCTGTCAGGATCAGCCTCCCGGGATCCTTCCCCCTTCCGCTCACCCGACCATCTCCAGCTCCACCGGAGCTGGGGTGGACAGGACAAGTCTGAGGCCTTTTGCACCCACCTCCCCTTCCAAGAAACCTCTGCAGCAGCTCGGGCTGCACAGGGCCGATGAATCAGGACGGTGAAACCCAGAATAGAAATGTCAGGCTGAAAAGTAGGACAGGGAGGAGGGGATTACTGAAGGAAAGGCAAGAATCAGGGAGTCGTAAGGCACATCTTGCTTTCTTTTGTCTCCAGTCCCTAGGATACCACCTCCCGCAGAACAAGAAAGACTCTCTGCAGAAGAAATCTCTCTTCCAGGAAGGCCTCGCGTATACGTTACTTTCAAAAACCCATATCCATGCCCGCCATATTTAAGTGTACCAAAGGATGTCAGACAATTAGGGATTGTATGAAAAGACCATCAAAACAAAACGTTACAACATCTGTGAATATTTGTGTCTTCTGCAGAAAACTTAATCAGAGCCTAATGATGTCCCTTTGGCATCGTGTTGACTAGGAAACAGCAATTTAGTAGAACGCTAAAATTTTTCAGCAGACATGGCAGTGCAAGCGGGCACGGTACCAGGAAGGCGTTTGATTTTAATGAACGTGTTTGTAGATCAAATGACTGCAAGTCAGCAATTTTCTCGCTAGTAAACATTTGCAAGAAATTGTATATTAATTTAAATGACTGCTTATATCCAAGCAACAAAATAAATGGAATTATTATCTGTGTTGGATAAAATTACCACATTTTCTGTTAGTGCAGAAATTAAAAGTACTATTATACCGTGGTTCCAAAATGAAATAGTCATGAGAAAGAAATGTGGAGCCAAAGTTGTACAATAAAGAACCAAAGAAAATGCATGTTATAGCCATTAATACATTATTGGGGGGAAAGAGATTTTCTTAGATAAGGGGAATATCTAAATAACTTGTACAATTGTGAAATAAAGTTATAAAAGAACCTTCATCCAATCTTTCTTGCTCCAGCATCCTATACTCAAGTCCTCAGCATAACTATTGATACGACATGACAGAAATTTAGCCTTGCTAATCCACATCGGTGGTCCTAGCTCCGCTTTCTCGCAGTCACATCCAGGGTATTTCTAAGCCTGGGTTTATTCTGCTGACGTGTTTCAGGATACACGAACGAGCTGGAGCCAACAGGAGCGAGTAAGCCTGAGGCTGATCTTATCTTCAGTTGCTGGTTAGAGAAAAACAACATAGACTGATGTTCTCTGATACAGTGCTTTATCCAGAAAACTAGATTAGTACCCCACAAAGTCTAGGAGCTGGGGATCTGAAGAATGAAGAATCTTTAAACCCATTTTCGGTGCTCTCCAGACAAGGTCTGAAGAGGAGGTATGCTGTTAAGAAAGGAGAGAGGATGAAAAATGAAGCTGCTATGAGATTTGAAGCAATTTAACTACACCGACAGAGCTTAACTGCTTCATCAGAAAATAAATTTAAGAAATTGGAAGACTGAAATACAATAGAAGAAATAAGATAAAAACCGGTGGATGTCCGCGTGTTTAGCCCAATAGAGCTCCAACAGTGGCTTTTCTTTGTTCATCTCGCAGTCCGCTGGTCATCTGTCTTTTCCTCTCTTTCCATCACAAATCAAATACATTCTCAGAAGTGTCAGCTCTTTGGCAACAGTTTCACCCTTGCTTCCAATTTGCCGGAGGAGCTGCAGGACCTCCGACAGCTTCTGGCAGGACCCAGCACCTGCAGCCCTTGTTTCGCACTGTGGAAGTAACATTACTCCAGTAGAAGCGGTGGAAACTTTCCCATGAACAATTACAGTCGCTTTGCTGCTCTCTGTTACAAAAAGTATCCTCTCTGCTTCAAGCTCAAGAAATACATGATAGGAAATAGGTGATGTTTGAACTCCAAAAATTTATTTCAGGTATTCCAGCGTGACAGTGAACCTGATAGCACCAAGTAAGATAAAACTGTATCTCCTGCTTTCTGTATAACGCCTGTAAAATCAAAAGGCGATAACGCGTGGTCACAGCCTTGAGAGAGGATTTCAAGGAGCAGCACGTATAGTCTTAATAAAGCATACAATACTGACTATAATCCTACCACTTTTCTTCGCTTAGATAAAAGCTCTCCAAATATTTACCAGGCTTCCACATTCACTGAGAAATGGCCACTCTACCCTTGGTAGCGGCACAGTAGATCTGCCTCTTACTGATACACTGGAACACAAATTGTGAATGTCCTGAAGAAGTTAGAAGATCAGAGGCAGCACGGCAAATAGCAGATACAGACACGTGTGATCTCTGTAACTGCAAATGCATCTCAGCCTAAAAATAAAGAAAAAACTCCTTAAAGTACAGATAATTGGGCAAAAAGCATGAGAATGTGTAACATCCCAGCGGTAGCTAATTTAATGACTTCAAAGAGGTAGTTTTCTAAGATTTTTACACTTGGAATCTAAAATTATGAGTATCTAGGAATATATTTAAGCATTCAAGGCTACATATCTTTATAATTGTTACAGAGATTGCAATAAATGAAAGCCTGACCTGCCAGTTCTTCTCTCCGTCTCCACCTCCAGGATTTGTTCTAAACATTACAAACCTCAACTCAGCTTCAAAGCCGCATTTTATTAAATTGAAAATATTGCAAAGGCCATATTTTCTGCTTCTTACAAGGCCAGAAGGCTTCCCCCCGCCCCTTCAATAAACTGTACTTGACCGCTCAACTTGCACTATTCAGTCATGAACGACAGCAGCTTTTTAATGCCTAAACATGTTATTTTAAAGTTTTGCAAGTCATCTTTTGAGGTATGGAAAAAAGATACCCTCGGACATCTTAGAGGCTTTAGTGGAGCTCAGCTGCTTTGGTAACTGCAGTCACTGACCTTCGGGGTTAAAGAAAAAAGGAAAATGTCTCTATGCTTTCAAAATTTTATTTTAAAATTTCCTTTTAACCAGAATGGCCTATGCTGTTCTGTTCAAACTCCACAAGCATTTTACAACTTGGAAATGGAGAGAAACAGGACGAGAGAGAAGTCAGACATTCAGTGTGCTGCTATCGAGGTACGAGTCTCCTTCACCTGCCATGGCATGTCTTGTGTGAAAAGTTTTAGAAGATAAACTTTCCAATGGAAGAATTAATTTCTTATCAAAACTTAATGCTGCTTAATTTCTTCATCTCAAAGTCTTTGAGAAAAGGCAATTTCAAGGGCTGCCCCTGCAGCCACCACGTGAGGCAAGCGGTGTTCCCATTTGGGCAAGGAGCGCTCCTGGCAAGCGGGGGAGATGCTGAACGTGGCTTCTCCTCCTCAACCAAGACCAGTGCATTGGGTTTGCATGGCAGGGTTTGGTAGCGGGGGGGCTACAGGGGTCAATTCTGTGAGAAGCTGCCAGAAGCTTCCCCCATGCCCGATGGAGCCAATGCCAGCCGGCTCCAAGACGGACCCGCCGCTGGCCAAGGCCGAGCCCATCGGCGACGGTGGTAGCGCCTCTGGCATAACTTATGTAAGAACTGGGGTGGGGGGAAACCCTGGGCAACTGCAGGCAGAGAGAGGAGTGAGTATTTGAGAGGACCAGCCCTGCAGACACCACGGTCAGCGAGGAAGGAGGGGAGGAGGTGCTCCAGGTGCCGGAGCAGAGATTCCCCTGCAGCCGGTGGTGAAGCCCATGGTGAGGCAGGCTGTGCCCCTGCAGCCCATGGAGGTTAACGGTGGAGCAGATCCACCTGCAGCCATGGAGGACCCACGCCAGAGCAGGTGGATGCCCGAAGGAGGCTGTGACCCCGTGGAGAGCCCACGCCGGAGCAGGCTCCTGGCAGGACCTGTGGACCCGTGGGGAGAGGAGCCCACGGTGGAGTGGGTTTGCTGGCAGGACTTGTGACCCCGTGGGGGACCCACGCTGGAGCAGTCTGTTCCTCAAGGGCTGCACCCCGTGGAAGGGACCCACGCTGGAGCAGTCTGTTCCCAAAGGACTGCACCCCACGGAAGGGACCCACGCTGGAGCAGTCTGTTCCCGAAGGGCTGCACCCCACGGAAGGGACCCACGCTGGAGCAGTCTGTTCCCAAAGGGCTGCACCCCGTGGAAGGGACCCACGCTGGAGCAGTCTGTTCCCGAAGGGCTGCACCCCACGGAAGGGACCCACGCTGGGGCAGTCTGTTCCCGAAGGGCTGCAACCCATGGAATGGACCCACGCTGGGGCAGCTCGTGAAGAACTGCAGCCCGTGGGAAGGACTCACTTTGGAGAAATTCATGGAGGACCGTCTCCCGTGGGAGGGACCCCATGCTGGAGCAGGGGAAGAGTGTGAGGAGCCCTCCCTGTGAGGAGGAAGGAGCAGCAGAGACAGCGTGTGATGGACTGACCACAACCCCCATTCCCCGTCCCCCTGTGCCGCTGGAGGGGTGGAGGTAGAGAAATCAGGAGTGAAGTTGAGCTCGGGAAGAAGGGAAGGGTGGGGGAAGGTGTTTTAAGATTTAGTTTTATTTCTCATTATCCTACTCTGATTGATTGTTAATGAAGTGAATTAATTTTTTTTCCCAAGTGGAGTCTGTTTTGCCCATGACAGTAATTGGTGAGTGATCTCTCCTTGTCCTTATCTCGACCCACGAGCCTTTGGTTATATTTCCTCTCCCCTGTCCAGCTGAGGAGGGGAGTGATGGAGCGGGTTTGGTGGGTACCCGGCCTCCAGCCACGGTCAACCCACCACAACCAGGCATATTTGGCTGTCACTTCTCCAGGTGTCTGAGTAACAAACACAGTTGTATTGTGAATATATTTTAAAGCAGCACGGGCTGTGCCTCAAGATACCAGAACAGACACCAGCTAGCTTACTCAGAGGGTAAAACTGAGGAATGCTCTTGCAGCAGGCAATCATTTTACTACAGGAATTTGCTCATCGCATTTGCGTTGATACCAGTGTGATGGCTTTGGGATCTTCTGCCTTTTTGTCTTTCAAGAAGGAACCCACCAGTCACTGTTCCTGCTGACTGCTCATGTGAAAGGATGCTGCTCCGGAGGGGCTGGTGGCAGCACAATATTACAGCTGTCACTCCAATATTTACCAATACGCTCCAGCATCAGAGCTCAGAAATCAATAACTATCTAGTGATGGAGTTCTCAGCTGAGAAGATTTAGTCATTTTCTGGGAAGAATTCCAAACAACATTTAAAACATGTTTGGGTTTGGTTTTTTTTTTTTTTTCCAATAATGCTGTAAAAAAGGTTAGAGCAAGAGAAGAATGAAATCAGAAGATGGAATAGTACAAATCCACTGCACAGCAGCGTTGGGTATGGATACACAAAAATTGTTGTGATCACATCCCTCTCACTTTCCCAAACAACTGTTGCAATAGTTTTGCTGTTCAGTTGAGCTTCAAATTTTTCATCTTCAGCTACAATAAAATTCATGATGCTGCATCCAATTTCCCTCATCCAGTCCAAAAGACATAAACAAATCCCTGTTTCAGTCACCACTCAGAATGCTGGCTTCAAAGCGACCAGTGAAGAAAATCTGTCTCGTTCTTAGTATTCTATAGTACATTTATAATAATTTGTTTCAATTACAATTTATCCATCTTAGAAGAAGAAGAGGCAACGTTGGTAATGTATGGCCTGATCCTGCAACGCTGCCCATACATCTGCTTTGCGTGGGGCTTTATCGACTCCTTTTGGGGCCAAGTGCAGCTCAAGGATCTTGCCATCCCAGATGCTGAGCTCCTCTACAGTTAGACATGGAAAATGGAAAATAAAAAGGATGTGAAAGCTTTGTGTGTATACAAGGGTGCACCACAAAGGTGGTATCCAAGGAAAATCATAAATATCAGCACAACTGCCAGCCAACCACACTGCTAAACCATCTCGCCACCTGTCAATTGTTTTTTAAAATGAAAGACTTAACTAAACATGCAATTTTTTTAAACCACCAGTAACCGTCACTAAACATTGTGGTTGCAACAGAACAGAAAATCATTTGCAGTGGCTTCACCTTGAATTTCCCCGGCTGCTGAGTGCACTTACCTGCGAGCCAGCTAGGAGCGAGCCTCGGACCATGCCTGCTGCATCCGGGAGATGGCATCCCTCGGGATGGCATCCATCTGGAGCTGCGGGCAGAGCAACAAACCACCAGGTTTGGTTTGGTTTTTTATTCCCCCTGCATGTAAGAATGTGTTTGTACCATGGAAAAATAAATGTGTATGAAACGTTTGCAAGTAAAAACTTTCATTTAGTATTCTTATGTATCTGGTTGCTTAAAGCAAACCAACTTGTACATAAATAGAAGAGAAATACTCACATACACTAGCTTTAAAAATACAGGGCTCTGTGTAATTTTATATAGCAAAGGATTCCAAATCTCTCTGCTGTCCATCTGATTCATAACGAATTGCTCTGATCTTTCTGTTTGACTGCTGTGCAGGGCTGAGTCAGAGTTAGTGGGGGCAGAGTCGGCAAGGTGCTGGTAGGCAAACATTTTCTCTGAGTCAGAGGAAACCAATCTCTTCTCTTTCTCCCAGGTGATGAGGTGTGTCATGTCAAAGTACAATTTTCATTACAAGTTATATGATTTTTTTTTTTTTTTAGGTAGTTGTGAGAAAAAGAGACACAAGTAATCGTACCATCGGCAGAGAATAGATTAAGTTCAAGGTGACAGGGAAGAAAAAAGCAAATTACGGTCTTACTTACAGAGCAATTTCCCTGGCCTCAGGAGAGTTTCAGTGATTTAAGCCACAAAAATTTGAGCTGAGTCACCAAAAACTAAATATAATTGAGTAAGATTGCTTAGAAAGGAACTACAGGCTATCCATCACAGCTCTTAGGCTCTGTTATTTAGCATTTTTAAAGGTGTGGGTGCTCAGTTCATTTAAATTTCTCAAGTCAGCCAAAAGAGGACCACGGAGCAGCAGCTGAAAATTTATTCCCTCAAAGTTATTACCAAGACAAATATCAATTCTTAAATATATTTATTTTTTAAATGTATTTCATAGGGGACAAGTGGCACAGCTGACGACACAGGGCTGATGGCAGGAGGGCAGGTTTTTACCTCAGTTTACTAAAAAATGTCCTTGGACTCTAACTACTTGGGCTGTGATCTTTGTATGCAATTAAACAGGAAATAGAACTATTGGATTAATAAACCTGTCGAGGTAGATCAGTCTCATAAAGTTTAGCCATATTGCTATGGTTAAAATTTAACTGAAGTACTGGACAGAAAATGAGAGACAGGTCGCTTGTGTGTTATTTCTTTAGAAGAGCTGAAAAGCTTTCCTTTGGTCTTTGGTGCTTAAATCGTGTTTTGATGGATTTCTTCTATGTTACGTATATGAAGCATATAAATTATTTATTAATAAAATGTATAAATTCTTAAAAGCAAATGACATCAAAAATATCATTAAAATCCCATATAATTTGAAAAAAAAATATGAAAGACCATATCATATAGAAGACCAGTTGTACATCTCAGAAATAAAATACATTGATTTCAAAATGATTACTGCTTTAAAGTTTAGAATCGAGAAATCGTAACCCTAGAACAATTACAGTACCACATCACTGCGTTACAGAATAGCTAGTTCCTATTTTCTCTTTGCTATTTTCTCCTCCCAAGAAATTCTTTGCCGTTTCAAATTCAGAAAACTTTAATCTCTTAAAGTCTTTACAGTACAAACCAGTCAAGCTTCAGCAAGATAGCTCAACAGGTTTATCTAGCAGCACTGTTAAAATAGACTGCTTTCCAAAGATTAATTAAAAAAAAATGCTGGATGATCCAGAAGCAAGGGTTCAATATAACATAGAGTAATGACATTATAACTAATAGAAATAAAAGCTAATGGAATCTCTTTTACTTTATCCCAACAATAGATTATTAATTTAGGTTTTAGATTTCACGCAGACAAAATGGGGACCCTGGTGCCTAGTTTACCTCAAATTCTAGAAATTTGGCTTCAGTCTGATTATTAAGCAATGTATGTTCTGTTTGATGTCACATAGTTATTGTCTTTTGTCTTTGTTTAGGTCAATTTGAGCAGAAGAAAAGAATGTATTCTCTTGCTTTATAGTCCAGAACAGATATTCTTCAGTATTGCTTCCTTTACATATCCACTACTTCATTGAAATTAATCCCTATTTCAGGTATTTGTTTATTCCCTGTCATAAAAAAAAAGGTCAAAAAAAAAAAAGGAAGGAGTTTTTGCATGAAAATACATGAAATTTAGTTAAGAATTATAGCTCTTCCTTGGAAAATAATCTCCGAACAGCAGATAGACTCTCCTTACCCCCAAAAAGCTGAGACAAACAGAGTATTTTCATAAAGAGCATAAAGAATTTAAAAGAGGACTTAAAAGAGTTGGTGAGCTGTTAAGCAAGCTGGGAATTTGAACAGAGAAGGAACATTTTATTAATCTTTACCGTAACAAATTAGATACAGATTTACCAAAAATTCTTTCCAGCCTGGTTATCAGCCTTTCAAGAGAAAAAGCAAGAACAGGCCAGAAAATTTTGTCAGGGAGTAAAAATTCCCCCCGAAAGCAGTAAGGCGCGTTGGGAACCCTGACCCTGCAGGCATCAGGCTCTAGAACATGCCTCCAGAGCCGTGATCTGAAAAGCTACGGGTCAGCACGGCAATGATAAATCATCTGCCGGTGATTCCTCCCGGCCTTTGGCAGGCTGGTTTTGTTGTAACTGTGGCAACACCTTTTTCCAGACCAAAGTTCAATTATTTTACGTTTTTATTACCACTGCTGTTTGCTTAAAGTTTACCAGGGTAACTTTCTGCTAGCACAAAGAGCAGATCCCAGATAGCAAGAAGGAGGAAACAACCTCATGCTAAGCAGGATTACAGTGAAGAAAATACCCTGAACCGGTGGAAAAATCTCTGTCTGACAAAATGCCGTCCAGAAAAAAAACAGCCATGTTTGCATTTGCTTTTTTCACCTGCATTTCCTCTTTTGTGATGATTTGCGTTGTTCTGGCGACCCAGCACTGGATAAGTAGTAAGGTTGACTTCGCTGGCACAAACTCCAGCATTACAGTAAGACTCACCTACGGACTTTTTAGCGGTACCTGTGAACAGTTCGTTGATGTGGGACTTCAGGTTCCTGAAAAGACTTTCCAAGGTGAGTGGTATTACGCCTGGAACTGGATGGCGTCTTCTTGCTCATGCAGGTGACAGACGTAGGAACCGTGGCTCATTCTTTTATTCATCTGTGACTCTAAAACTTTAAGTGAGAACAAGAATATCTGTAAACCAGTCTGGGGGTTTAAGTGGTATAAAATAAGACCCCAAAAAAGCACAGAAATGCTGCAGCATTCTTGCCAATAGCAACTTCTTCTAATTAGCCGTGATCTTAGCCTACGCCTTGGAAGAAGGAAAAAATAGAAAATAGGAACTTTATGTAAAATTGATATTAGTTTCCAGAAGCTTTCAGTGAGGAACAGAAAAGCAACATTCAATTACCCTTTTATTAAAGGATTTCAAATCTAATTCACCTTCCAGGAGTTTTTAATACATTTCGTTATGTTAAATTAATTGTTTGATTTAAAACATTTTGCCACCTACTATCAAATTAGCATCAGTTTTATAGAAGAAGGTTTTATGAAGCTGCTGAAGGGAAAAGAACAAAACATGTAAAACAACAATTTAGATAGATATGGTGTTTATAGGTGTGCTGGACCTACACATTAATGACAATATTCCTTTTATTTCTTTTTTAAGAGCACCTCTTTCCATTTTTAAGTTATATTATCAAACTTAACTGTTTGGTTAGTATTTTCAAAACTTAGGCTTGCTCATCTCTTTTTTTCTTATGCTGAACTGTGAAGTATGGATTACAACACAGCTTGTCATCTTTTATAAGGCCTTTCTTCCCTCACCCAACACACGGTTTTCAGGTGACAGCTCATCATCATGACTTACCAAAAAAACTCTGAGATGAGAGTTGGAAACAAGGTTATTCTAATAACATTTCAGCAAACATCCCGTAGATGCAAGTTAAGCTGTATCTTACATTGATATGTAACAGATCTTACTTTTTGTGCACCGGCAGTTCTTGGTATTTATCCTCAATGGTAGAATTATTACAGAAAAAAAGAATAAAAATGGTTAAATAATTAAGAAGGACAGAAGAACTGAGAGATAAGGGAGGAGGAATACTACATGGGAATAAAACAAAGTTAAAAATAAGGGGAAGAGCCGGAGGAGTTCTACCTAGAGCCACCTTGGAGAAATTTAGGACAAGCATGAAAAATCCTAGTATAAGAAGTAAAACATGAGAAAAACCAAACCAGAAACAAGAAATTTTACTTACCAAGTACGAACCACAGGCTCAATACTGATTTCACATGCTTCAGCAAAGATTTACTTAACTCTATGCACAAGTAGCTCTACTGATGTGAAGAAAAGCATTCACAAAGCCCAAAGGTAGATAAGCCTGAAAGCTGTTGCAAGGATCAAGGATTTGCACTGATTTTATGTATCTTGCCATCTCGCCAAGCTCAAAGCAATAATGTGAAAGGGAAAAAAAACAGTCAAAAGAAACCCAATGAAAATTTGGAAGAGTAGATCAAACACTTTCAAAACATGGGAGGTACTGTAAGAAATTTTTTCTTTTTTGGTAGGCTGTTATAAGATGTCCCATCACAGAGAAGTCACCAAGGTAGAGCACAGCAGACCTAAGCCTCCAGATGCTTCCCATCTCCTAGCTCTTTCCCACCTTAATTTAGTACAGAAATTGTACCTGTACAAACGGGCACCCAAATTACCACAGTGGCAAAGCTATATATCACACAAGCCAGTTCATGTCATAACAACTATATTGGCATGAAAAACCTGAACACAACAATGTTCCTAACAAAGCATATAGCGTGTATTGAAATCATTGCATAACAAAATCACAAGCCATTCAAACCAGTTTATTCACTGTCATATCAGAATAATCAAAGTATTTTTTATAAGAATAAATATACATTTATAAAAATAGTTTATATATGATTATATCTCCCAATGCCAGCTGGCTCAAACCCCAAACCTTGTGCCATGCAGGCAGACTCTTGCTGAATTTAATAGGGCTCCGTGTGAAACCAGGAGTCCACCCATCGAGAGCTGATTGCAGGGCAAGGATGCAATCTGGCAGGAATCTGGGACATGGGTCTTGCCTTTGTCTGCACAGCAGCTAAAACAACCCAACCCCAGGGCCTGGGCACTACTGACATACAGATTTTAATTACAATTAACGACAAGCACTTGTAGAACACTTGCATCAGTAAAGGATTTCAGTTCTTTGCATAGTCTACATGCATTTTGCTGTTGGTGGTGGTCATTTCCCCCCACCAGACACAGGGTTTTGTGCTTATCATTTACAAAACGTCATCTCAGTTCTCACATTTACGCCATTTAGGAATGAACAAAACAAGCGAGCTTCAGGAGTTGCTAGTTGCCTTCTGCAGCTGCCGAAAGAAAGTCATTCTTTATGAATAGTTTAAGTATGGATTTGCCCACATCCCTCACTAGTTCACATGAGCATATATCAGAGATGAAATGAACTGACTTTAAATTAATTCTTAGGCTCTATACCAGGCATGATTGTCGCATTTTATATTAAGTATGATCCATACATTCCTGAAATAGAAGAAACACTTCACAGAATTGCAAACATACTATTTTTAAATTCAAATAATTAAGTCCTCCTAAGACAGCAGATGTCTTTTGTTTGATGATATCCTGAAGTAAATTGATTGCCTGTGCTATGGAGAAATGAAGTGCTATGCTTGCTCCACTCTAACGTTTCAGACAACAGTAAGAAGAGTTAGCATCCTTTCAAACCGCAGCGTGATCTGTCACTCAGCAAGTATGGCCTGGCTGGGGTCTCTGCTGTGCAACCTGAGTGTGTTTCTCAAATGGCATTTTCATATTTGGGTGTGAGAAAAGAATGGAAATCATGAAAGAGTAAATCAAAGACGATAGCTTGGGGATACAGAGTACTTGTTAGCAATAGCCCACGTTGGCATTTACTAATGGCCATACAAAAGCAGATTATTAACAGCTTTTACAAAGGCCATAACTTATTCTTTTAGAAACCGCAACATTAAAGACATTTCCAAGCGTAAAGATGAAAGACAAACAAAGGAATACGGTTTCTGCAAGTGTACAGTGCATGAACTGCCTGGTCAGGGTAGCCTCTTTAACAGACTGCCATGAACGACCTTAATGGAGCAATAAATCAATACAGCTACTTCAGAGGCTCTGGGGATGAGCAAAATGACCTGCAGAATATAAAAGTTATTTAATAACTTAAGACTTTAGAGTCTTCATTAGATGTTTTAATGATTTGTCTTAGAAAGGAACCACTTATGAATATAATAGTCTGTGAAAGAGCTTGTTTCCAGCCTTGCTTGTTTCCAAGTCAAACACAAAAATTGGGAGCAAGCTGCAGGAAGAGGCACGCCCAGAAAGTTCTGTAAAGTCAGGATTTAGCTGACAATTGGCAACCAGCAAGGCCAGCAGCACACAAGGATATCTTTGAAATTTGCTATAGCAGAGAGGAATCGATTAACTTTCTAACTTTCAAGGTACACAACAAATGCTGGAGCTCCATTAAAGCTATCATCAGTTTTCAGGTGTGCTCTGGGATCTCCTGAAACGTAGAAATCTAGGTTGAACTCTACTTTGGTTTTGGGTTTGTTTTTTAGTTTGTGGTTTCTTTGGGTTTGGTTTTTTGTTTTGTGTTTTTTTTGTTTTTTTTTTTAATGAACAATTCTTTGTGTCATAAGTGACCATAGACCTCATAAAACCTGCCAGATCAACACTGCTTTAAAACAAAAAAAAAAAAAAAAGACCTCCATGCTGGCAGCTGGGCATCATTCACACTCAGATCAGTAAAAGTTTGGGAAATTCTATCCAAGCATAAAGGAGTTAAAGATTAAAAAAGAAAAGAAGATGATACAGGAAATTAAGGAGGCACCTGGCAAGGCAAAAACCTCTGCTTTCATCCTGGAATTAGATTATTTTACACTGGTGCAGAGGTTAGAGTTGTGGGTTACTATCAATTCCATTCAAGTAGATCAGCTACCGTAGATTCCTTCAGTTTGCACAGAATCCTTTATTTAGGGGAAAAAAAAATCTGCCACCACAAAAACAGCATTTTATTCAAAACCTTTAGTCTTGTGCTGATGCAGGGGTGCTTACAACAGGCAGAGTCTGACAAAATTACATCCCCTAAACGGCAGATCACTGTCAGAGATAAACAAGATCTATTAGGGGATGCAATAGGTGTAGCCAGTCAATTCTGGAGATGTTCCGAGTGATAAAACTAAGTGAGGCTGCCAGAGGGAAATTACACAAACCTGTCTGATTTGGCTCCAGACTTATTTCTCGAACTAGGCAATGCCCAAGCAGTAAGGCTGCTTCAGCACGAGTGCATGGTACAGCTGGTGTTGCGCTCACTTCCATTTAATTGAGTGATGGCTCCTGAATGTCTGTCTTTCCTATTCTTCTAGGAGAATTGCTTAAATTTACAACTGATTTCTGTAATACACCCTTACCTGCCATTTCCTCAAACAGAAATTAACTTCTACCAGCAATATTACATAAAATGAGAGAGAAGCACTCCTTTTCATTTATTTCCAATAGCTCTTCTTTTTGTTATGAGTGTTTGTTTTCTTTTTACAGGGTTTTTACTATTTTTTCTGCTACAATTTTACCAATACTCTGCAGTAATGGTTTTGTATTAAAAGCAGCATAGAAAGGAAGCTTTCCTACAGATGGCTGTCTATCACAACACCCATTTGAATAGAGCTTGAAAACATTGTTGTCATATTTGTTATAGGGTAAGGCAGCCACAGGCACGTTGCAGTTGCCTTTTCAATCTTTAAATTGAAAGGAGGAAAATAATACATTTCAACATAGCTATATTGCAATTACACTTTGAGTATATTGCATTCACATTTGTGTCTCATTATCAGCAACATATCAAATAACTAGAAGGATTTCGGCAAAAACAATAAAATTTGTTACAGTCTGGAGGGATTGACTATATGTGCCACGTATATGTGGCCAGCCACGCATATAGCTACAGAAACTACACCAGGCAACAATCTGTGTGCATCAACTGTAGTAAGCTGGAGCAAAAAGGAGAGGTGCCAGGGTGCTTGATGTTAAGATGCATGACTCCTTGACACGTGGCCTCAGGACTGGAGACCTTGAGAGCAGGAGCCCAAGGGCAGGGCTGAGCTGGCAGCTCGGGAGCCCACGTTGGTCCCCTTGCCGAGCCCAGGGCCACCAGCCATGGGCACAAAGTGCAGCCCCTTGGGAGCCACAGCACTCCATGCACCTGGTGCTCCTGGTGAAAACAAAGCAGAAATTGCTCCTTTCTTCTAAAAGAAGGGAGTAAGTACCACTTCCACCATTTTTTTTTTTTCTCCAGGACATGGAAAGAGACAGATCTAGTCAGGGTATGAACACCAGCTCAACCATGCCTTATCTGTCCATGAATGACCATGCTCAGTTACGTTTGTCCTACAAACGCACCTGACCCTTCCAGACTAACGGCTTTACTGGACTTTCAGAAGCTGTTCCCCTTGTCACATTTATTCCAATATGAGGGGGACTGCTGCTATATTAAAAGGAAATAATCTACAATTGGAGCCAAGTTTTAAACTGGGCATCTGTAAAAGTTGCCAGACACCTCTGGAACGATGGGCAGAGGAACACCTAGCTTTCTGATCTGACTTGGGCATAAAATTTCCATCTAGCCTTGTCCAGAAGAAATATTTACAGACGTATTAAGGAATAGAAGTTTACTACCCAACCCAATACCTGGGAAGTTTGTGTGCCTGCAGGAGTAGCAGACATGCACTTATTTCAGACTAATGTACCTTCATCCCATTTTGGATTTGTGTTCACGTGCTCTGTTCAAACCTACTGTTCTTTCTACATCCCAGTCCTTACAGATCAGCCAAATCTCTGGTTATTAGCTTCTAATTACAACCATGTTAGTAAGTGATAAAAGCTCATCCAAGCCCACCGGACTGTGCTGGGAAGGCTGATTATCAATGCTGAGTCGCTGTATTTCAGTTGCAGATAACCTGAGAAACAGCAAGGCGAAAAGCATGATCACTGCAATTATCGTGATTCTGGTTCTCAGTTTACTGAGCTCCCTTCTGAGTTCTGGATTTACCTGCACTAATGCTGTCAGTAATCCCTACCAGACGTTTTTGGGACCCATTGGAGTCTATACCTGGAATTCCTTATGTGGTGAGTAACGCGTCCCATGCTGACCACTTTCTGCCCACCATACAGGTGAATACTGTATTCTCATCAATTCCAAGATTAAGAAATATTTCATCTATAAAAGGAAACACTTGGAAAAGTATTCTGTTCAGTTGGTTTTGGTTTTTAACCATATCTGCTGGGATACCCGAGATCTATCTTTTAAGTACAAGTAAATAATACTATTTTACTGGAAGTGGTGTCATCGATCAGTAGCATTTGCCAGCAGCAAAAGTGGAAATGAAAAAGCCCCAACGGGTGTAGCATCATTTCATGCCTGAGGCACATGGAGAAGAACAGAGTAAGCTGACAAATACAGAACGAAACTGTAACAGAAACGTATGCACTGAATGTGACTACAGCACAATTTGTAACCTCTTTAAGGCCTCATGCCACTATTTTATGGTATTTGTAGCACATTTGTTGCTGGGTTACCTACATACCAAATTAGGCCTCTAAGGTCTAATCTATAGGATGGGCTCTAGCTTCATTTCTGAAAAATGTGTTGAATTGAATACATCCACAACAGCATTAACATGGAGGGTGGGGGGGGAGGCAGCAGTTAGGAGGACTGAGTCATGGCAAAATTTATTTCCTTCTCTAAAAAGCACTTTCACAGATCAAAATAAGTTTTAACATTCCCTAAGGAGAGTTGTTAGAGACCTGAACTCTGTGAAACAGCTCCCTGGAGGTGTAACCCCTCGTTCACCCGGTAGGTTTGAGCCTGGCTGCTCCTAATGTACCTTGCTACCCTCTTCATCTTGCTATGGTAATGACTTCAGCTCTCACACTCAATTTGTCTCAAGAGGATTATGCATTCCTCTAATAGTAGGTTTGCACTCAGAAAATTTTCTTTAAAGACATCTGATTACAGAGTACTTCAGCATCAGCGTTTTCTCCTTCAAAAGCTCTTCAGGTCCCGCTCTCTTGGAGCGGGAACTTGCCTTCCCTTGAGCAGTGTCCTGTCCTGGGGCCGCACTCTGCGAGCTGCCTTGGCCAAAATCAGACCTTGGTGGAAAGGGAATCACATCGATAAATGTAGTCTTAATCATAGCAAGTACAGGTGGGGGTGGGAAACCCACCCCTTTTTCTCCAGCCGTGGCTAGCACAACATATAAAGATAGATTCTGAAACAGCTGCGGATGCCTTGAAACACCATACGAAAAGTGAGCAAAAGCCTAGATTAAACAATTATTCAACTTTTGAGTCAGGATCATTGTCTTTATCACATGAGCAAGTTCGTTTCCCTGAGCCCAGCACCCGTTATGCAGCCAGCGTCTGCACGCTTTGACCTGAAATGAAAAGAACACGGCTTGCCAAAATAAATATTAGTGAGGAAGTAAACCCCCATGTTGACTGAGGATTGTGGTTATTTTTTACAGTCCTGTAAGTGCTATGACCTGGAAGTCTATTTTGCCACAGGCATATTTTTATGAAAAATCATGCATCATTTATCATTTGATGTGATTGTATCCTGAAGGTTCCTAATTTTCCTACCAGATGACCTGAAAGTCCAATGTCCTCCTGCAAAAACCTGAACCTGTTTCAGAGGGACCATCTGTAGGATGGTGTACCTAGAAGGAAGGAATAGAAATATTTTCGCCAATGCTCAGATATTATACCTCTGTTAGCACTATGAAAACAGAGATGTAAAAGCATTATTTAGCTAAATATCAAAGTAACAGAACTCCACTTATATTCAGAAGGCTATAGGAAATGGATACAGATCTAAGACGACATCTTATTTTGGCTCATCACAGAGTCATTGAATAATTCAGGTTGGAAAGAACGTGAGGTCTCTAAGTCTAAGCTCTTGAGCAAAGCTGGGCCAACCCTGAATGCAGACCAGGGTGCTCGGGGTTTTACCCAGTTGTGATGCTGCACATCCCATGAATTTGGGCTCATATAAAATAGGCATTCCACAAATCACCCTAGGGGTGGATACATTATATTCATCAGTGCTAAATTCAATGAAAAAAATTACATTAAATGGCCTTATCTAAGAATAGTCAGTGAGAATCCATTCATTTCAGCAGAAGATGTAGTTATCAACATCAAAACACCTGGCAGATATTAGGTGGGACAAAAGTTCTTTAAACACCCTCATATTTTACTAATGGAAAATAGTAATCTTTGTCCTAGTCCAGGTATTCTAACCAATTTAAGTAGACTATTTACAAGTAGCTACATAATACTACCATTCCACCTCTAACATTTGTATTTATATTTTCTAGGAATCTTCATACTTATAGCCATGATACTTTTTCCTGTGAACATACAAGAAAACAGTTTGTCTATAGAATTGGCCCTTGGATGTTTTTCTTTTCTGCAAACGCATATCAAATCTACGCACGCTTATGGATATTCATATTGGATCATGCTGCTCATCATTATTCTGAACATGGCTTCTATCATCATCATATATATCTATGCCCATGCAAGATATTCTGAGAAGAAAGAACAGGAAAGACCCATGGAAAATGCACCAAAAGATGTCATTCTGTTTTAAGGATGCCACTGAAAAAAGGGTGTAAAAGAAAATGACTATTAGTGTGGACAATCATGGCTGATCATTTCCATTCAAATTGAAGCTGTGTGTATAACTCAATTAACAAAATAGCCTATTATGTCTCCAAAAGAATTTGATTTTATCTTTATGTTAGGTATTAGAGTAATACTTATAAGTTTTCATTGGTAAATGTGCTGCCTAAACACCTCCAAGTAGATATGGCCCAAAGCGCATGATGCCAGCACTGTCCTGTAGGAATAGACCTCACGCACCTTACGGCTCTGCTCTTCCCTGGAGGGATCGCTGGGATAACACGCTCCTAGAAGGGTTCCTCCTCTCCATGCCACTGCCTTTCCAAGAGGACTGACACCTTCTTGCCCACACAGCACAGAGGGGCTGGTTCCCACCTCCATTTTCTGGATTTTTCTGGACCACAGGACAGACCCGCAGCGGCCGCCCCGGCGTTCCACAGGGGTGCACCAGCATCGGCACCTACGAATGCATTTCTGCTTCGCCCATTGGGTCTGAATAGGAAGATCAAAGATGTTGTTTTGGTTGTGTAATCTGGGATCTCGAGGAGCAGAAATAGTGCAAGCACCAGGAACCCTGGGGATGGTGAGAAATGGTCACTAAGGTATAGGTGCCCCATTTTGTCCTGCAATTCTTACTGCTGTCCTTCCCCTGCTTAGGGATCTTCTCCCACAGGTCCCTATGGCACTGCCCCGGTGACCGCAGGCAGGCTTGCAAGCTCCTGTTCATGAACAGGAGTGTGAGCACTTGGACAAACTCACTTGTGGTCAGTCGCCTTCACATCAAACCTCCCAACAGCAACAGCACTGACCCCGTCCATGCTTCCTGTGCTCCGTGCTTTCGGCCATGGCTGGGATGCCAGACAGGGCAGCAAGTAGCAAGAGGATGGGCCACGGCCTACAGAAGACGGTGTCGGAGCCCAGTATCTGCAAGTTAATAATTTGTAGAAACATTAGCAAAATCCTCTTTTCAGGCTATTTATAGACCCTTGGTTACTGTCAACAGCAAACGGCAAAGCCGCATCTTGAGCGGGTATGGCTGTCCACTTTCCCTCCCACTACACCAGACTGTCGTTTGCCCTGACACAAAAGCCAAACAGCGGCTTTATTAGTCATAATTTATAGCCAATACCATCCCTATGCCAGGTTTAATTAGTATTTAACATGCACACAAACACACACAACTGTAGAACTGCACAGAAGTGGGGAGCTCCCTTCCTGTCCCCCCAAGGGAAGGTTAGCAGACAAATGTGACCTTGCAACAGAGGCCATCATGCAAAATCATGCTGGGTGCACATGCCCCAGGAGAAGTGCACCATGCAAAACGGTGGTCAGCAGCTTCTGCTCCTTTGCTCCTCACCTCTGCAGCTAGGAGAACAGGTTTTTTTATTGCGTTGTTTTCCTTTACAATATAATTTTCACAGTCGTGCTTGATAGCTGTCCCATGATGCAAGACATGCTCATGGAGAAAAAAAAAGCAATTCTGAAGAAGAGATGAAAAGACACAAGAGGTGACATCTCACTATTTATGTCAAAAAATAAAGTTTCAGGATTAAAGTGCCCAGTACTTTATGCAGCTGTGCCCTTTCAAAGGAATCAAAGCAGAGGGCTTTTCCATCCTGCTTAAGCATTTGACTAGAAGTATGATGAGAGCAGAGTGGGGGGAAAAAAAAATGGAAGAAGGTTTCTAAGACTTGAGGGGCAGCATAGGTCAACAAAAGAAGAGCTGTTATCTGCTCTCCACTGCTGACAAGAACCATGCTTAGAACTGTTTTTCAGTGCTGTAAACATTGGAGTTAAACCGTCAGATACTGTGCACCCATGAGCTAAGGTGGCGGAAAGCCAAACATTTGCCAGTTTTGCTTTGGCTGCAAAAATTTTCACACAGTTTCAGCATGCATCTGTCACTGTTGTACTCAGCCAGCATCCATCACACAATACAATTACACTTATATCAGGCACTTGCTCTCAGAGAAATAAAGTCATCGTAATAGAATAATACTGGAGGAACAGGGGCTCCTGCTTTGAAAAGCAGTGGCTTATCATTGCTCGGGCAATTCTATTGCACTGAAGTACTAATTCCCATGGAAGAGCCAAAAAAAAAAAAATTTCCACTTTTGTGTGCCTGTCTGAACCAGCTGGCTCTGTTAAAAATGGGTCTGGAAGTCTCGAGGGAGCTTACGCTCGCCTGCTGACACGTACGGCTGCAAAGCAGCGGAGACACGTGTTGCCAGAAAGTCACTGGGTAGTGAGAGCTCACCTGCTTTGATGTGAACTACAGATCACTACAACACTAGAAAAAAAAAATCAAATTTAAATAGTAGTTAAAGCTCTAGGTGGCTAACAAGGCTATCCTAATATTCTTAGTCTGAATGTTTTATTTCAAATCAAAGACAGGACTTTCCTTCTCAAGCTCAGAATGATCCTCTCTGCCTTATGCTACATACTTGCTGCTTCATGCAATGGTGTCAGCTTGGCAGATGCTGCTGACGGAGGTTTAGCAGGCGATGATGAGGCCGAGGAAGGCGGCAGCTTCCTGCGGTACCCAGCCCCGGTGCCCCAAGGGGCAGCCGCTTCCATCCCTGCATGGATGAACCCACCCAACCTCGGCCAGGCTGCAGGAGAAGCATGGGGAGAGCAACCGTGAGAGGCAAGCGATGTAATGCAAGAAGGAGAGGAGAATGCAGAAAATTGTCGCAAACTTTTCGCCCTATTTTCCCCCAAAAATACCACGACAGCCCTGTAAAGTGGTAGCAAAGCGCTGCAATCCACCATGGGGATTATTATATTTTATAAAAAGGCCACAAAAAAGTCAGTTATCAGGTAACTGCTTGGATTTGAAGCACCTGCTCCAAGTTAAATTACAAAACATGAGAGCTCTGGAATTACTTGTCTCCCAAAAAGAGAGCAGATTGCCCAGGAGCCATCCAGAACGGGGCTGGCCCTGGCAGGCAAATACTTGGGATGAAGAAATAGGAAGCCAAACAGTTCAGGTACCCATTCCCCAAATCAAAAGCTCAATAAGGCGGCCTTGTGCATCTGGGTTCCAGCCACTTCTACCAGAGGAAAAAAAAAAAGAAAGGAAAAAAAAAAGAAAGGCTGCAACATAATCCAACCTTGTATTTAGCTTTTAGGATCTCAAAAAGGAATTGGTCTGGCTTTTGCTTACCAGGCAGCCTTTGAAATGAATGGAGCTGTGTTCAGTATACTTATCTTCTTAATGAGGACAAATTCTGGCAGTTTACCCTTAGGTAAAAAGGAAAAAAGCTTGCACTGTCAGCTTGATGCACTCTTGAAAGAAAAATCAAGCTCCTATCTTATCTAAACCCGGGGTAATTTTACACATTCATCACTTGCCAGTAGTTGAAGCACCTTGCTTTTCACCAGGACCTGTGTCTGATCAGGTCAAGGGAAAGATCCAGGCTGAAACCAGCTGAAAGATGAATCCTCCCCTCCAGCAGCTGAGGTCCCAGCTCCCAACTCGCCAGGGCAGGGGCAGGATACGTGCAAAGTGCTCCCTTGCCTTGCATCTCAGGTCTGAAGGTGGCTAGGAAACACAGAAAACTGAGCTGGAGTCCTGCACCGGCGTGCGATTTTGGGCAGCAGCACCCACCACACACCTTAGTGGAGAGCCAAGTCCTCCGGTCAGGCATTTCCAGCACCCTTGGCACTGCACACACAGAGCCGAGCGGGATGAATTCTGCATGCTCCACGCTCTCCATGACTCACTGCAGCTATTGCAAAGCCCTGCCAGGAGTTTGGCAGCTGGAAAGGAACAAGAGGAGGATTATGAAGCAAGGCAGCCAGCGGCTCCCCTCTGCTCCCCACTCTGATGGGCATAAAATGGCTCTTTTCCTTCTTTTTCCCCTGAAGGAGAAATCCAGGGCAGCCCCTTGCTCCCAATCCACACTGACCTATCTATAATGGTTGCTCTGACTAAATAAGACTTGGATGTTTCTACTAAAGTGATCATGATAGAACTAACATATTTTAAAATAATCATATATAGCATTATTTAATAATACATTCCCACCTCAGAAGCTCTGGTTCCTATTTATGCAAGATCTGTTTTTAGCTTCATTGTTTACTTGTAAAGTTTCACGCTGGATAAAAGTTACACCAAATTCAACAACTGTAGAAATGCTGAATAAAGGCAGCCTTTTCTCTGAAAACACAGAAGATCCTCAATGCCTGGTAAATTATCAGTTACCTTAATGTTTAGCAGCAGCTGAAAACATTTAATAAGACACATTACAAACCTCACAGCAGGCAAAAGCAATAATTTTTGATGTAGGCATATCTACTTGACAGCATGGCAGAAGCTAGTTAACTTCACCATTATAGAAAAAAGAGCCAGTGCAGCTTTGCTGTTACCCACAGGCAAAGAGACTCAGTCAATAAAACCAATCCCTGTCCCCCAGGAGCTATTCTGCTAAAGAGTCATCCAGCTCCTGCTATTTAAAAGTCTCTGCTGGTAGGAGAACTGCCAGAATTAACAATCGATGTTCTAAATCAAGCGCAGTATCGCCGACACAGTAATGATTTTTATTATAGGAGTATCGGACAATTAAAAATAACTATTAATCTTACAGCCCTGGGGCAGGTTTGGACGGTGGATGAACAGGAGGAGAGCCTGAAGCCAGGATCACCACGGGACAGCGCGGCAGCGGCCCCCACCCCGTGACATTAGCTTTTGTCACGCTGACTGGGTGCAAAATGCAGGATTGCAGCTTTTTCTCTGAGTGTCCTTTAAGTGGGACAGCTACTCAAATGTAAGGCAGTTCAAGGAATTATGGCATGAAAATGTACAAGAGAGCTTTAGACTGGCACACACACGAGTGTTTTATTCTCATCCTAAGACAGACCTACGTTGTACCAAATTTCCAATATTCACTGACTTAGCAGCTGTACTATTTACTACTCGAGTACCTTCCTTTGCACAAGCCCACCTAACACTCCGGCCAGCCATAAAGCTACATCGTGTAAAATGGTGTTTTCCTTGTGAGTAACAAAATGGATAAACGCAGAGGTATGGTGCACTTTGGGAAAGCAGACGTACTGCCAATGCCTTTGAAATGTGCTGATCAACAGCTCCTCCCTTCCCTTCCACCTCTCACCTGGTAAAACCTTTGCTTTAAAACCGTGACTTGGATTTCAAAAGCTCAGAAGCTGACACTGGAAACGCTGATGCTGGGAGAGCACAGGAGCAGAGGAGGCTCTGCGAGCTGGCATACGGCGTGCCTGTGACAGCCATGGAAGCTGCAGCAGTGCCCTACCTCATGGCAGCCACGTCCCAGCCAACGCATTTGTTAGCCTGAGCTAAAATATGGGGTTCTTGGGTAAAGGATTTCAACAATTTCAGCATTGCTGGTGAAGCACACGTTAACACTGCTCCCGTATGAGGAACAGAGGCCCCAGCAGTCAACTCTCATCCGAGTTTCCCCCTTCTTGGACAGAGGCAAGTCCCACATGGAGCACAGGTCAACTTCATGCACGAGAAGCTCTAAAACCTGCTCTCAACACTGTCCTGAGCACTTATGATTTTGTGAGGCTTTACCACAGGCATCTTTTGTCCCACACGTGGAATGGGGTTTCATCAGGTTGTTTTGCTGGCAGCACTTCCACCGGATAAATGCTTCCTACAGGCCCCTCAAAGAGCACTCAGCACGCGGCATGGGATTTACGCTGGGTTTCATGCGATGCCCCAGGGGGTGTGAGGTTGTTCTGGAAGGGACCACTGCTGCAGAAACATCCCAAAGAAATCCCTGCTTGGAAAAATTTACTGCAATGACAGGAACAAATCTTTTATCCTAAGTTTAAGTGTCCTCTTTCCGGATAATTTTTGTCATCAATGCTTCTAGGTGAGCTTCTCATTCACTCTTCTAAAGAGTGGGCACAACCTTGTAGTCACATTTCAGGGATCATCTCATCTCTCTTCTGTCCACTCTCTTAAAAGCAATCTAGATAAGAATTGCAATGGTGTTTGGTGAGGATCCCCTTAAAGTTATCTTTTGGAGAGGACATTGTGGTGCATCCTCATATTATCGCTGCAAAGCAGTACTCGGGGAGGGGGGAGCAGCTTCCCAGAGGAAAGCCAGAAGGAAGGATTGGGTCTGTGCACGTTGTCTTAGCTGGGTAATAGGGATGGAGGCCTTTTCAAAGTTGGATGAGATCAGTGTCAAAACTTAGATCAAAGGAAAAAATTCTGCTTATAAAGCAGCGTCCAAACAGGCAGCGAGACAGACCTTCCCGCTCTTCGCAGCGCTCCCCTCGAGGGGCATAGCTCCGAGCCCAGCGAGCTGCGCGCAGTGGTTAGAAACACCTGCAGCTCTTCTCCCTGCACGTATTGCTGAGGCTAAAACTTTACCCCGTGCTACCAAAGGGCAGAGGAGGAGAGCTGCCTGCAGGGCAGAGCGGCAGGTGCTTCGACACTGCTGGGCAAGCTGTTTAACACCAAAGGCAACGGCTCCGCTCAGATGCCGCGGGGTTGCACAGACGTCTAGGTTCTTTGGTAGATCACAGCCTGGTCTTTTCTTTTTTCTTTATTTTTTTGATAAAGCAGCTGCAAATTCTTCTACATTGAAGAGATGACTCGAAACTCACCTTTCCAGGCGACAGGTTATAGGTGGTGGTGACAAATATTTCTATAAGCAATCCTGATGCACCTCATTATCTCAGAGCAATGAACTCCAGGCATTAATGGGCTTCTGCTGCTAGAGGAGCAGTTACCTGTGGTGGTCAAACCACATCAAAACAACCTCTTACAAGAAAAGGAACTGAAAAATAAGGAAATCAAACCCCACAAGCCAGCATTATCTGCAGTAATTCAGGACATTCAGAGTTATTCTTTCCTGCTCAGCCTGTTCAGTCAAACAGCTGGGTTCTGCTCCTATGCCTGGCAGGAGACCTCTGCTAGAATATAAACGGGATCCTCTCAGCTGCCCATCAACCGCTTTCCTCCTGGTTATTCACCTCGGGAACCATCAGAGGGCAGCAGCCTCCTTCCTAGGCTGCGCTACCAGCCTTGCCTTTTCTTTTTATCCTTTTCTGGTTTGTTTTCCTTTGAAGGGGACAGTGAAAAAGAGAGGGGGGAAGAGAGACAACTGGCTTAACTGTACACGCAAAGACAATGCTATATTTCATCTTCTCCGAGACACAAAAAAAAACAAAAGAAAAAGCATTACCCAAATTGCACATTAATTTTAGGTGCTCTAATTGATACCCCGACTCTGTGGACATCCTGGAAACGAGCACAAGCAGTAGAGCAGGTTGTGTTAAGGTGGGTTGCTTATACATGACCACTGGAAAAAGGTTTCTTGGCTAGTTCCCGTTATTAGAAGAGGTAAATTGCCAAAACAATTAAAAAAAAAAAACACCTCAGAGGCATGAGAATCCAGAAGATGTTCAAAGCCACTTCATCAGAGCTGCTGGCACAAACAGTGCAGAGCTACCAAAGCTATTGACTAATAACAGTTAGAAATACAGACTCAGAGAGAAAATGGGATTTATGCAGTCCCAGTCTTCAAAGTAAAGGTAAAAATATTGTTACCATGACAACATTCACTTATATTTCTTGATCAGTAGGATACAAGCAAAAACTTCATTCCAAATAAGAATTAAACAGTATCGCACTGTTCTCCACATTATTTTCCAAACGTGGTCAATTATCTCCCTGATGTAGGAAAGAGAATACCTCTGTGACCACGGGGAGGGGTTGTTTCTCCCATTCTTCATCCAAGACTTTAAAGAAAAGGATGCTCCCTCAGAAGCCAAACCCAGACAAGCTCTGTTTCCATGTCAAAGGCTGGTACATTTAATCTGATCACCAACTCCATACACAATGGAAGTGGGTTTTTTCAACTTCAAATAGGATCTGACAAAAAACTATTTTTCATAAAGGGGAAGTAAATATTCTGGAATGAATATCAACATTTCTCAGGCTGCAGATTCCTATATGATAAGAGAAATAGATTAAGAAAAAAATCCTGGGAAAACATAGTGATTGTGGAGATTAATGGCACTCTAAGAGGTATTTTCCATCTAGTTCTACATACTAAAGCCTCAGAAATAAGCTTCAGACATATTAGAGTGAATGCTAGTATATTCAAATTTAAGCTTCTAGGGCAAAGAGCAATTCTACAAGTCAGCAGTGCAGAAGAAAGCTGTGCATAATTAAAAATTAACATCAATGTAGGAAGATACGGATGCACAGTGGAGTTGTAATACTCTGTCATTTGTATGCATTTTCCAGTGCTGAAGTAATCTTTTCTGATGAAGAAATGCCTGCTTTTCTTAGAAAGAGATTAGGAAAAAAAACAAACAAAGCTTAATTTCCAACATTTTAGAAATTTTCTGAAACTATCCCAGTTTCAGAAAGTTTCAGAAAGAAAAAAGAAAACAGTAAGAGATTATTGTTTGGAAGCATCGCCCACCCTTGGTCCCCTGTTCTTTGGTTTGGTTTTGCAGGTAATCAAAAAGTAAAAAAAAATCAAATAGTTTTCCATGTTTCCAAAGTTTCTGACCAGCTTTAGGATCTGATAGATTTACCTTCTGATTATCCATGCTGTATGTACATACTTCTGATGTCATACATTATTTCTTGCATAATATCATTTAAAAGGAACAATTTACTCTAGAACACGTTATTTGAGGAAATTTTTCACAATTATTTTGATATATTTAAAGAAGGTGGTTTAAACTCTGTTACATTTAATTTTTCCTTATTTAAAGACAATTAAAAAAGAAAAACACATCCATGAAGCCCTAAAAAAACCAAAAAACAATTAAAAAAAATCTTCCAGTGCTTTCCCAGGTGCTCTCTGAAGATGTGAGTGGTCTCTGCAGACCATTGCTCCTGCAGTAAAGTGCCCTGTGTTGTGACAGCTTCTCCTGAGTGACCTTTCACTGTGTTGGAGATCCTGCCGTGGTGACACAATTAACTCCGGGTTATTTAGAATGTTTGTTTTCATGTATGTTTTTACATGTTAAGGACCAGATTCATATCCCCTTGCTCCCACCTGCCAAATGGGACTATTTGAGAAGAAAAACGTCATTCCGTGTAGAGAAACTGAAGCGATGGGAAATGCTCAGACTTTTGCAGAATAGGGCAATACATCAACAAACTGGCACGCAGCCGGTCTACAGCCCCAAGGAAGCTGTCAATGCTAATAAAGCCACTGAAAGATGGATGATATCCCAATAATAGGAACGTCAAAGAAAGTCACTAAATATAATAAAACTACAGCTTCATTTCCTAAGGACTTTGGGGTTCAGTCTAGATCTTCACCTACCCATGCTCTATGTACGTACAGCAGTTTTGGCCTCCTTACTGAATCTGAGTGTTTCATATATGAGATGTCATGGCAAGGAAAAGAAAAAGAAAGCATTTCATGTAAAGTGCCAAGAAATCATGGGTTCGTATTCAGTCACCCAAAGAAAATTAGCAAATATAGTGAATTCTTTCATTGCACCATTGCCAAATGCTTCAACAGAAACTGTTTTAACGTGACTTCTGGCAGCAATTTCCCAGCTAGAATAGACTATAGCTGGGAAAACAGTCAAACTTCAAAGAGAAGAGGCAACAGGACAGTAGCATCACATGGCAAATGCAGAACTGTGCAATTGACACTACAAAAAGTGTTTCCTAAAATGGTACCTAGCTATCCATGTGAGTTTACATTTAGACACTCCCTGCACAGCCAGGACCTCTGTTATCTGGAGTTTTTGTTGCACCTCACCATGAGCCACACCGCAATATGAAATGAAGCCGTATCACAGGGCCAGCCCTAGAGTTTGGGAGAAGTCTTGAGTGATCACGTTAGACGATCCATGAAAAGGTACTTGGTTGTGAATACTCAATTTCTGTGTACATGCACAACAGACAATTCACATGATCAGCAGCACAGTAAACTCTACACCTTATTATACCTGCGTGCAGACTAACAAAGATCAGGTTGTCCAGATTATGGAGTCGTCTTGGACTTCCAAAAAGATTTTACAAAGTGCCCCAGCTCAGGCTTTTAAGGAAGCCACGTAGCTGTGGCATAAGGGGGGCGTCTGGCACTGATAACATATGTAAGGCAGGAACCTATGGTAGGAGTTAGTAACCGGATCTTGCAAAGGATGGAGGTCACCGTTACAGTTCCACAGGCACATGTGCTGTTCGGAAGAGTAATATACTGAAATGAGAAGCGATACATACTGGAAGGGTGATCGCTGTTTCACATTTGAAGTTAGGTACACTGAATTGACTCAGACTAGAGGCTTCAGGGTTTTCAGCTCAGTGCTCAACAGCTGTCAGAAAAGCTAATCAAATGTTGGGCAAAGAAAAAAGAATAATAAAGGGAAAGAGCAGAGATGACAATATAATCCAATGGCATATAAATCCATGGCTTGCCTATAGAGGTTAGATAGGCTACATCTCAAAAACAAAGGACAGAGTACTAGAAAAAGTTTAGAGAAAGGCAACAAGGATGAACAAGAGCAGGAAAGAGCTCCTGCACGTTCAATAACTAAGGGAGCGGGCAGGCAACTGGGCTGGCTGGATCTCCGGGCCAACACAGCATAGCCTACACCAGTGCAAGTGAACAAGCTGAAAGCTGGGACTGGCAACAGCAGCCCATGTCCACTCTTAGACCCCACTTGTGTAGACTGCAGCACAGAGTGGGAAGCGATGTAAGATACAGGGCCAAATGTCTAGAACCAGTGTACAATCCAGAACCAAAGCATTCAGGAGGTCTGATGAAGACAGCTGAAGGATTGCACTCGGAAGCTTGCTGAACCCAGCATAGCAGGAGGTTGAAGAAAGGCACATTACGAACTAATAAATTATCCACAATGTTGTCTTGCAGAACTAATAAAACTTTAAAGAATAACGTTTCATCCCATACATTCCTCTAATTAGCATCTAGTCAGACATTAGTGTGTATATTTTTATTCTTTTTTAAATAAGTAAATAATAAATCCTATTCAAAATAAAGGCAAATTGTTGGTCTATGCAGACCATTATTCTGTGCAAGAAAGACTTCAGCAAGCTGTGCTGGAGCAAATCAACAAGAAAATTCCTTCTTTCTGTCAACACAACACATACATTAAATGTAATAAAAAGACAACTTAAAAATTGTTACCAAGGCAATAGATGAACTTTTCAAAGATTCCATAATCCCACCCCTCAAAAAAAAAAAAAGGAAAAGTTACTCTGGCAACTGAACAAATAGAAGAGCAAGCAAAGCCCACGGACGGCACAGGGGATGCAGATGGAGTAGGTGCACACCTCTAATGGTATCTGTCCAGATGGGAACTTCCCACCACCGTATCATCTCTGACTTTGCAGTAGCTCAATTAATCACTTGCCAGCATTTTAAACTGCCTTTTCAAGCCTCTTCCCAAACCTTAATATGGCTTTTGATACTTTCTGACAAAAGCCTGTTACAGCATGGTGACTGAAAACTTCCTTTGCTGGGGGGTGAGCTGCTGTATCTTCCTATGTTGGGAAAAAACAGTTCTGTGGGCTTTATGCAATGGAATTGAAAATAGGAAAGAATAGGAACTTTCATTGACTTGAGTGGGCTTTGGATCAAGTTGTGAACAAATGAACATGACAATAACGGGGATCTTTTAATGTTTATCCTGTAAAGGGAAACTGATGGGGATCAAAATATCCTCACTAATCTCAATTTCCTTTCCCCACCTCCATTTAAAGAGAAGATAACATGGATTAGAGAGCGCCAAGAGCAATTTTTGCTTCAACCATCAAGTTCTCCAGACACTTTTGCATCTTTTGGGGGAAGCAAACAAAATCAAAACAAATCCAAGAATACCTTTTACATTGAACTAATCTAATCGAGCAATACTGAGAATCAGGTGCCTTCGCATACATATCACATCAGATTGTCACTGCAATACTGACACACTGCTGAATAAAAAAACACAAGTGCTTAAGCACAGCAACTAATAAGTCAGTTATAGTAGTGCCATCCTTAGAAAACGTGTAAGCCAAGTTAAAAACATTGCAAATTAACCATGGTCAGGATCTTCACTAATATTTATATATAACTATTGTTATCTGAGCTAGATCACTGTTGCATTATAAATATATTGGGACTACCCAAAAAGACCTATTTATTTAGAAGTTCACAGCATGACTATGCTCAACAGAGATGATATGCATGAAGATCAGATGTGTTCATCGGGGTCTCATAGTAAATCTTGTCTGCATCACAGCTCAGGAATATCTGGGCAGAAGATGTTTGCAGACGCTATTATTGGGCAGTCTTCCCTATCCATTCCCCTCTGTACAGGAAAAACAAAAAGCAAATGCCCTCTCTTCCTCCATTTCCCAGCTTGCTCATTTTTCTACAGCTCAATCATGAAAATGCATTCAATGCAACATGAAACTAATACATAAACAACATTTATCAGTCATTTTTTCCTCTCCCTCTTGTAGAGGTAGCTTCTGCCTTTTTTTGACAGAACTGAAACACGAGCAATGCCACAGCCGTTGTCAGGTGGCTGTAACAGGAAAAAAAAAAAGACAACTTATCACCACAGAACTATCAAATTATTGCAAGATGACTTATTGTGGTTGTAAAACAAAACACATTTCGGCGCTGAGTGAGAAAGATTGAAACCTGCCTATCTTCTTTTTCAGCATACGAGAGATGACTCACATTTTTAAGAAGCAAATCTCCACTTCCCGGTAGATGGCTAAATCATGACCCTCACAAATGCCCCTGAATTGGAGAACTTAAGATAAGGGCTTAGTTTTCTTTCAATTTTGCACATGTGATTTCTACCCTTTGGGATGTAGTGGAGATGGCTCTGATTAAGACATAAAAGTAGAGACAAAGAGCTTGTGGTTACGGCTGTGATCAAGGTCTGGGAAATGCAGGAACCACAGGTGTGATCACTGTTCTGCTACACGGTGCAAAACTTCCAGGGCTTAGTCCCAAATTTAACCACAGGATAGCCATAGGAGTTCACCTTGAGTTTCAAATGAGCAGTTTCAGTGCTCAGTTTACAGACCACAGTTTCTATGGAGAACTGGAAGAGTTCTGTAAATAGGTGTAGTATCTTCCAAAGACTTTTAACTCTGTGGAAAGCAGCAGGTCCCGTTCGCACTCTCCCCTCATCAAGCTGCACCCAGGTACCTTCCAGTATATATTAATCAACACTCTAGGGTTTGCAATGTAAAATAAAAAGCCCTGGTATCGCTATCATTCAGATGCTGTTGCTCCCATGCCCTGTGCAGACAGGACCAGAGGCACGCAAGGGACACGGCTCTTGCCAGGGCCAGCTAGATTGCATCCTTCATACCAGTATTTTAAGGGGATGTTTTACCAGCAAGCTGGGACTAAGAAACAAGCTGTTAAGAACAAACCCATGTATTTATCAGATTTAACTCTCTGTCTGCAGGGAAGAAAAAACAGCAAAAGAAGCTAAGTGAAAAGGGTCATGCTATGTATGGGGGGTTGTGGGTTAGCTTTGATGCTACTATCAAATCCTCAACCAGAGAAGGGAAAACAAGACAGAAGCCACACTGAAGTATGCACAGGAATAAACTTGCTGCTGGCTGTGGACGCCTGTGAAGTTAGAGCAGCTTAGCAAAACACACCTCTCAAGTAGCAGTTTCTAATTTATAGAGAAGGTTTCTCAGCCCATAAATTGCCATTTTACTGGCACAGCACGTTACCCGCAATATAGTTGTAGAGGCGGACAGAAAGAAAACTGACAACCCGTATTCATCCATCTTCACTTGTCTTTCATGAATATGAGAAGATAACTAGGGCCCCCATTTCACAGTGCTAGCCTTTGCTCACTGATACCATCTTGGTAGTTACTTATCACTGTCTGTCCCTTTATCCTGCTTCCCTCAGTCCTGACCTGATAAGTTGAGACAGCCAAGTGACCACAGTTTCTAGACTTTGAAATAAGGTCGTTTTATTTTTCCAACAATTTGCTGGAAATGAAACTTCGCAGGGGAGAGAAAACACCACAAAGGGATACCACTCAAAACAATATTTAAATAGACACATCAGTTAAGTTTTAAATGCTATTTGCCGTCACTTCTGTTACAAATATCACAGTGCTCCCTGCAGATCAAAACTCTTGCACAGTATATTGGATTTAATAGCACCTCTAGGTTTAATATGAGATAATGAATGAAATATGCCCACAGACGTCAAAGTATCCTGCAAGCAAGTGTGCAATCAAATTATTTTGCTGCATCCAGAGGGTGACTATTTCTAATCTGGAAATAATTTCCATTATTGAAACCAAAGAAAAAGAAGGTTACTGAAAAGGATCTGTAGCTTCTGGTTAATTCTAGGGTGACTACTGAGACATTTTTTACAAAATCCAGTTGAAAACACTTTTAGGCAGCTTATTGCTAAGCAGCACAGCTAACACAGGTAAAGGTGATAGGAAACTACAAGATGTAAGAGAGTATCAAAGTCCTCAATCAGAGAGAGGTGCAGCAGGTAAATAAACACAAAGCATATTTTTCTCTATGAAGCTAGCAAGTGCCAACCACGCACTTGCGAAGATGCAGAAACCCTCTTTCACATACACACTATTATCTGGTAATTCTGAAAAGCAAAGCCACCTTGTGTATAGAAAAACATACTTTGTGTATGTGGACTGTTGTCCAAGATGAATTTCAACACTAAATATGTTCACCTGAAAGTCATAAAGCATCTTGAAGAAGGATTTAATCTGCAAGATTTTCCTCTCTTGTAAATCTCAAGCAGCTGTAGCTACTTGTTAGCATTCATTAAGTCTAAGAGCACTCTTGTTCTCATCTGTGGAACAGCTTGAAGCCCAAGGATGGTTTTATTTCCCCAGGTTGAGAAAAAAAAGAACCACCCTCTGATCTGATAACATAGTGGAACTGATTTAATTATGGCTGAAAAAACCCCCACATTTTCAACATTTATGAGTTAATTTTCATAGCACAAAGCAAGACATGCATAAATAGATGTGGGACATATCTATGAATGTATTTAAACATGCTTAGATGGTGCAGTAAGGGCTGCTTTTGTCCAGGGGCAGCATGGCAGGGTCCCCTCCTCCCCCAGTGGCAGGTGCTTTGCGGATCAATGATGGGGAATTTGCCTGCAGGGGTGCTGCTTCCTTCAAATCCTTTTTAGAGGAAGATATTGAAGCCGGTACATTCCTTCATAGAAATGGCAGGCAAGTCTTATGTTGAAAGTCTTACAAATAAAAGGACTCAATTTGTCAGTGTCAGGATGGGGCACTGATCTTTTTTCCTTCAAGCAGTAAAAACCTCCCAGCACCTAATGGTGCCTAACACCAAGATGTGATCAGATGGAAAGGGTGTCTCAGTCAATTAAAACAAGATCCACTCTCCTAAAAAGTGTGTTTAAGCTAAGATATGGCAAATATATTATGAACAACATTATAGGCAGCATTAAATATTTCCAACAGGTTTATGAACTAGTAAACGGTGTACAACTCCAACAAAAAGGTGTGATTTAATTCTGGTTTTCCCAGAATTCCAAGCTCAAGGCTCGTAAGCCTCACAACATGTTTATTCTGCCTAACACAATGTTTTCTGTTTCATTTCCCACATATCTAGCTCCTCTGCAAATCTAAACACCCGGACACCTGTTCTGAAATTCTTAATTCTGGCGCCATCCTTGAAAAATGGAGGAGAGTGTTAACAATGCCAAACAAAGGGGATGTTCAAGATATACTGGGAGGGAAAGGGTTTAGACATCTAGTACGGAAGTGGTAGTGCTGAGTGCTGGTCTTCACCCATCTTCAGCTTTGAAGATCCCCAGAAACCTGGGGTTGTGTCTTCATGAGATCCAGGTTTGTCCTCCATCTGAAGGAAATCCAGTTTAGTGTCCCTCCTCTCTCTCACAGCTACACACTCTGCCCTCCTCTAAGGGAGGCTAGTGCACTCTCCGGAAGAGTTTGTTGAGGTTTCCCCAGCCAGAAAGGGACATGACACAAGAGTTCCCCTTTGCCACACACCAGCCATGTGCCCCCATGGTGGGGGGGGGCGCTCCTAAGTTGCTTTCCATCGCAGGCAAGAGGAGAGAGCTTGAATCCCTTCGGTGAGAAGCAGCAACTAAATCTAATACAGGTCTGCCACTTCTCAGCAAAAAGGCCAGCTTCTTGCCTCCTGAAAGGATGAACCAATTCCTGCTGGTTTGGCCTCATTTCAAGCAGAGTGTGGAAGCATTTTGCTGGGCTTCGATCTCTCCTCCAGCTGTGAGCTCATTGTGCCTGCAGGCACCATCCATAGTCCTGGACTAACGCTCGTCCCTGTCCTCAGGGCTTCACTGCTGGGTTGTTTCAAAACCCACCCCGAGCACGCTGCATTCATGGGGAAGTTCAGTGTTTGACAAGGGTTTCTGCACTCCGCTGGAGGTGTTCATGCCTGGAGGTTGGGCAGTATTTGATCAGATCACAAGCCAGGTCCTCACAACCTGACTTTTATTTTATGTTCCAGTGAACCAAAGAGCATTTGCGTTTCTCGAGTGAATCATAGAAACTGAACAGTTGGCTTTTACGAGCCCATTGTTGCATTTTATCCCATTTTTATGGTTCTTATGTATGGGCATGGAGAAATAAGGAGAACTCCAGCTGATTCTCCCATCCTGGATATCTTGTTAAGAGATATCAAATCTATTTCAGCTTTATGAGAAGATTGACTCAGAATATTTTTTTCTTGAGTGCATGGATGAATATTACAAACAAAAACCACATGCTATTTATCAGCTAAGCTATCAGCTGAAGTGAGGAGCATAACCCAAATGGTTCATATCAAACAACAGAATATTAAAGGCACTCAGGAAGATGCTAGTACTGTTAGAAAAGCCTCACTAAATATCCAAGGCACCTTGGCCGGAATCTCCAGAGGAACTAAATGACTCTGAAAATCATTCACATACTTTTAGGGGGATAAATGGGCTCCCACATTGACCCCAAGAGCCACAGTCTACTTTGGAGAAACTCTTCAGAGAGCAGACTCATTTTAAGGCAGTATAATGAAGCAGTATCACCTGGGTCAGTGCCCTTGTACGTTGAAGACTTCAGAATAGCTGTGACTAAATTTTGTAAAGGCAGTCTCCAGGGTGTTTAAAAATATATAATAAAGAATTTACCAATGGGCACGCGATTCAGGTAGATGCTAAAGAACTCTGAAACAAGAGAGTTTAAAGCACTGTTCTTTAATGCCTACGGGAACCTCTGATGGATGCAATAGTGTGAAACGAAGAATAAAGAAATAGCAAAGGTCACAGAGGTCTAGGGAGGGGGTGAAAGAGCACAGGAAATTATGAAAGGGAGTAGAAGCATGGAAGAATGCCATAAGGTCAAGACTTGAAGATCACTGCAGTAAGCACTGCCCAGCAGAGCACTGCTTGCAAACAGTGGATTAAGTATTTTAACTATGCACTGCCAGAGGCTGTCACAAGGATTTGAAGTTTCATTAACCCACAGGCTGTATTTTTCTTTAGAAGTCTTTCTAGCTACACTACCCAAAACTCTCCAGTCAGTCTTAACTCAAAAGAAAGAAGCCTACAATGAAATCGCTGTCTGATGGGAAACCAAAGGTTCTCTGCAAGTAATGCAAAGCTGAATTTTGTGCAGGCAGCTGCAGCCCTGTTGTTGCTTTAGTTTACATGAGCTTACATGCTACATACACCTCTGCAGTCCACCCAGAGAAGGTGGCTCCTGCAAATGGGAAAGTACACCTGACATCTCCAGCCAGTGTTTGCTAGTCGCAAAGGCCAGCGCAGCGCTAACATGTAGAAAAACAACTTGCTTTTTCCACTGCCCCAGGATACAGCCTCCCTTTTCATAATGCTCCATCATGCCTCAAGTTGCTTCACATCAGAATGAGAGAAAAAAACACAAAATATGAAACAAATCAAATAATGTTATTTAAGACCCAGTCTCTCTAGGACCTTTCCATTCAAGGGACTATATAATTGCTTGCTCTCAGAGAGCACCTGGCTTGCAAAGGGGTATTCTTTGAGTTGCAGTTTTCCAGCCAACTACATTATTCAACTTCTTTCTAAAACTATTCAGGCTTTGCAGTTTTGAGTTTGGCTGTGGCCTTTAATTCCTCCACTGTAAATAAATTAAAACTCACACTGTTTCAGCGTCCTACAATGGGCTTTTGAGTTATCGTTGGCAGAAACAGGCAAACCAAACTTCAGGTCCTAAACTAGAATCATGTTAGAAAACCAATCCCAAAGTCCAGGCTGCAGAGCTCAGGTCTGCTAATGGCTTCTTTTTAGAGTTCAAAAGGCCTTTCAACCCACAAATAAGTAGAAACACCATGACTTGGATGTGCACACGTATGTAGTTTGTTTGAATTATTATCTATTATTCAGCCTCGGGCTTAGACCTTTGTTTTTGTTTGTACAATTAACACACTGATTTGATTTTTCTGTACTTAATACCTTTGCTTGGAGTTGGAGACAAATCTCCGCAAACAAACTTTATTAATGAAAATATTTCGAAAAACCTATGTACTGCTAAAGAGATCTGCTTACTTCAGACACACTTTCCCCAACAAGCAGATTCAAATTACTTAATCCGGGTACACAAATGGCTCATTTCAAATCTGGAGGGATTTACACTGTGCGTAAACCATGCAAGGTTCCGGCAGTCTGTAAATAAAACTCAATGCAGAAATTAAGGACATAATTTTGCTGTTTTCTGCAGGCAGGAGGGGAACTTTGACTCAAGACTTCTACTTTTTGTTGATCTTGAGGACCGGTCTGCATACCGATGCATTTCATTCCTACAAGCAAAGTGTGGTTGGGACAGACAGGACCATACAGAAATCACTGGCAGCTCTCTGCTGATTTTGTTCCCTATGGCAGGCAGGGATTTTGCTCCACATTCGGAGCAGAAGCAACACTCACACTGACATGCACTTGCAGTGTGGGGTAGCATCCCTAGGCAGACAGCTCCATGGGCTGTGGCTGCACAATAACAATATTCAAAGCAATTTTGTATTTTATGTTGTTCTGTCTTCATTTGGGCACATGCAGTATGGCCCTTATTGGTGCTTTTGCCTTGACTGTTAGGTATCCAGTGCTGCCAATTAAAACTTGCCATTTGTTCATCTCAAAAAAAAAAGGAATGGAAAACTTCCAAAAGCTGTTACTGAATTTCAGTCTTTTGAAGTTTAGCATCAGAGTCATTGTAACTAGGATGCTTCTGGATGCTTTTTTTAATAGAAAAAATGGCCACACTGCAAACCCTTTAGAAAAAGCAAACCATAGTCCTGCATGCTAAATCTCTCCAACTGCATTGATTTGAGGTACAATTACAAATATTTGGTAGTTAGCAGGAGTAGCAACAGTAAGTGCGTATTATATACGAAAACGGGTGTGGGCTTTTTCTTGACCAAACCATGTCTGCAGCTCTCCCAAAGTATTTCTTTCAAGCACTCAGAGATACGCAGTGCTTGCTGTATGAAGTTATTACTGCAAAAACCTGCTGAGACCGTGCACAAGTGACTAAGAGCAAAGAACAACCTGGCCCACACCACTCCAGCACCGGGGATCATGAGCCAAGCAAGAGGCAGAACAGGTTTGTATGGTTCAGAAACTGATGAAGATGAACATCTTATTTCTCTGTAAAGAGCAATATACAGCAAACAAGACTCACAGGCGTTTGGTTCATAGTGTCTCAATTAAGAGAAAGGCTGAGCACACGAGGAGAGGGTGAGTCTGGTTTATGATCCGTTTAATAAGACCGAACTAATAAATCACAACTATTGCGGGGAAAATGAATACTTTCCATTCTATTATTCCAGCATTGCTGCTAATATTAGCAAATGGAAGCAAATAAAAAAATAGTTGTGCAAAAGCAAGACATGGAGAGCATGCAAGCTCAGCTGCATGAAGGAATAGTGTTAAAAATAGTAGATTTCTAAACAGATAAGGTTGTTCCTCTGACCTCTAGTGACCCCAGCAAGGTACTAATTACTGGGCTGCTAATACCCTTAAACGAAAAAAGTGTTAATTCAGCTTGGCAAAGGATTACATGTAGTCAGGAAAAGGACTGGGGGGAAAAATATACACCACTATCCTTACGTTTACGATAGTGATTCATTTGCAGACTGACTTGTTTAATATTAAAGTTATAAAACCAGGTGTCAAGCAACTTCCCTTCGTAAGATTCACAACTTAAACTGCAACCCAGAACTAAACCACCCTGACTACTGAGTTACTGCACTGGCAGCAAACAGCACTATAAAATCTATTCGATCCCAAGCTCTAATGTGAAGCTTCCTATCATACGATTTACAGTCCTTCCAGATAAGGATTTCTGAGTGCAACTGCAGGCCAAAACAAATTGCTTTTTGGTCAGATACAAGACAGCAAGTCAAGACGTTTGTGCCACAAAACTGAAAAGATCAAAGACTTTATAGAGAAGCTACGTACTGTATTGTTGCTCTCCTGCACATGCTGGTAGGCCAGAGAGGCTCAAGTCTCAGACCTTTATGCTGTGCACACCATTATTTTCTCCTTTAGTAAGTTATTAACTGAAATGCTTTGCAAGAGAATCACAGATCTGCAAAAACTGGAATGAAAGAGGTGCAACTATGAAGAAAAAGCCAATTTTTAGCTTTAGGATCCAGCACGGAGGAAGTTGCTAACACAAGGCTGGAGACGGCTGCTCCTTGGTCAGGATTTTGCCAGGCACGTGGTGGCCAGGAGAAGTAAAGCCTAACAGAGACATGCCATGATGCCTGGACTGGCCCTAGAGAGGCAGAGCTATCACCATGGTGGGGGGAGGTAGCAAAGTCTTTGATTTTGCCCTGCAGCCCCAGGCTGCAAATGGGGAAGGAAGAGCTGGGGAAGGGGTGGCGAGGCTCCAGCATGGCCAACATAGACAAGTGTGCCATTAACCAAGCCAGGCAGTTCCTACTGCTGGTCTGATGGCCTGTTTGCACCCAGAGAGACAAGAGCATACCAAAGTATGACACTTCAAGAAGCTGGGAATAGTTATCTTTGGAAGTTTTGAGCGCAGATGTTCAAGTTGTGTGGGAAAATTGAGTCCTTTTTCTGTGAAGCAGGAGAGAGGTCAGGCCCACAATAAAAATGTTCAAATGAAGGGCTACCGCAACTCATAGTGCTAGAAATTATGAGGCAAAGATATTCTTCCAGGCATTACTCCACCAATGTGACCTCCCGATATTAACTGTAAGGACGGGGAGGATTTCAGGTCCCCAGTGCAAAGGAAGGGACAGCAGCACAGATTCTCTTTAAGCAAAGTGTAAACAATTTATCCATAGCATCTTCTTAGACTTATTCTCTTTGGCTTTGTGGATGATCTCCAAATGACAGTTAAAAAATGTTAATAAAGAGTTCCACTGTAGTAGCGGTTTGGCTGATAGCCTCTCCTCCATTTTTCTGAGCCTGGCACGTCTGTTTTGATGTTACCGTAGTGACAAAGAAATAACATTGCAAGCTGAAATAGATATAACGGTACCTCAAAAAAGCCAAGGTAAAGGGGAAAACAAGTAAGTAAAGGTTCTTAAAATAGTGCTCGCTGGAGCATAAAGTCAGAAGTCTTTCTAAGCTAAAACATCAGGATTTATAGAGCCCTTGACTCCAAGGTTAGCTTCCCTCCTCCTGCCCATTTCTGAAATGTGTTTTACCCTCTGGTGCCAGGTATGAAATTATACCGTCTGTAGAGAAACTAGTATTTCAGCCCATGTGGGAAACATTTGGACAAGTGTACTTTCTGAAAGCAAAGAAAACATTTTAAGACCCACAAGTATTTTGCCTCAGGAAATTTCCTCTTAATCTTCACGCTGACACCTCTCTCAGACACTTCTCAGCACTTTAAACCATACAGGAGGCCAGCAGCAACTATTCCCAAGGTATTCAGTTTCTCCCCACAGATTTTTGCAACAATTATGTGACTTCAGATCTGAAAGGCTGCTGTTCTCCTTAAATGACAGGTAATTGAATTGGGTGTGCTGTAAGGGGCTGAACAAAGATGTTTCCTTCAGACCAGCTCCTTCCCACCTTGCCCCCAAAAGACAGCAACAAGTGCTTCTTATGTAAAAATAGGGTACATTTTTCAGCTAATATTCTCTTAAAAGAGTATATTTCATACCAAAGTATAATTGCAGATTTGGATTAGACTTAAGAAATGCAGCAAAGATCATTTCAGGCATCTCACAACAAAGTGTGTTAACAAAACTGAGCAACATGTAGACAAATAGTGGCTTTTGGGAATGACTCCAGCTGCAGCATGGGGTTATCTTTGTAGGAACGTGGTGGGTGGTGTCTTATCTCTATCACTGTTCAGTCCCTCCTACCAGATAAACACTTTCAGGTGTGTTGCAGATGCTGCATCTTCATGTTCCCAACGCTGAAGCTCAATTCTTCTCATGTTGTCATCTAAAAGAAATGTCTATTTATGCAGACAGAAGAAAGCCAAGTGTCTAAAAGCTTCTAGCTCTGTAAGTGACAAAGTCCCCAAGCTTCTTTACCAAAATATTTTTGCACTGTAGCATGAAATCACTGTTGCGAACAAGGAGCTGGGCCATGGGGATTACCGCACCGTCCAGCGTCCGTGCCGGTCATTTCCAGCTAGCCTCCAGTTAGGTATGTCTTGTCTCCTCTCCTGCAGTTGGGCACTCTGTCACCGGAGCCAGATCTAGACTTTGTGCCCTGTGTTGGGAGGCAGCTTGGCGTGTTGGTAATAATTTCAGCATCGTTGCTATAATCTGACAGAGGTACACGGGCTGCAGTTACGCAGCTGTAAAGCACGGCACATGTATTGCTCCAGCAGTGTCTTGGCCATCTTCTCCAGGCAGGGCTCATACACCAGCTACATGCTGCTGGCCTGAAAGCGCTCTGGGGCAAGGCAGTAATTTTACTTAGCATGCTAAAAGGCAGATTGTATTGTCCCTGGTCCTTATTTTAGCTGTACTTCAAGCGTACAATGTTTGTATTTTCTCATATATCCCTCTCTGTTGTGCAGGTTTGAGTCTTGGGGAAGGAAGGTGGGTTTTGGCATCCCAAGGCTGTGAAATCCCTCACAGGCTGCCTGCTGTCTGCCCACACTGCCAGGGTTTCTGGATGGGTAGTGGAGTGTACAGGAGCTGGAAACACCAACCCAGAACCATACGTGGTTAGCACTGGGCTTTTTATGAAGAGCATTATTATAACTGACAACACAAGACAAATTACAGCACTTCTGAGAAATCAGCATATAAAGTTAGTGTACTTAGATAAAAGGTGGCAGATCTTTTATAACAGAAAGGGAATATATCGTGAATTTCAATTAATGTGTTTGAAACTCGGAGCCATTTAAACCCTTTTGAAATTCTCATTCACTCTGGCTGTACCTAATTCTACTGTGCAGCATTTTACATCAAGATTAGCTACTTTCAGTGTTTTCTCAGGCGAGACATGGGAAGGACACTGCTGGCACAGCCCACAGACATGCACAGACTGCTACTTGCTCTCAGCTTTCCACCTATGAAATAAAACAAATTCTGGGGACAGGAAAAATCTAAATTCAGGAAGGAGATGATTACCCTGGAGTGGAAGCTTTATAGAAGTAACCCTAAAAATATTTCCAAAATGGAAATTAAAAAAAAGTCTCATTTATATCGCCATCTGTAAGATGAAACTGCTGTAAACATTACTTTCTAGCCCTCTAAAACAGATTTCCTTCTTTAACAATCTAGACATTATCTTCATCTATTCTGAAACTAACTTTAGAAACTGAAATAAAAGATCAAATAAATGATTTTTGAGCATTGTAATATTTTTTAATAGAGTGAAGCAAGGTCCTGAACTCAGTGTCAATGTGTTACATTCAGTAGGCAGACAATCAGAGAAATACTGTAATTTTTTTTTTTAATCAGTACCAAAATTCCCAAGTGTCCTAGTTTCTAAGGAAACTGGAAAACCAGAAGGTGGAGGAAGTCTCTGGGTAGAGGTAAATTAAATAGCTCTTTTATGACAGTCATTTATCACCACTTTCCAGCTCTTTCACATTGGCTCTACCCATGTTATCAATAGTTTTAAGCATCAAGTGACTCCTGTCTTAGAAAAGAAATAAGGCAAGGAACTGCAGTGAGTGATGACATGCAAGTGCGCATGTGGGAGCAAGAGAAGGCAAGGGCAGCACCCTGTTTGCTAAGGTGGGCTGAGATTAGTACCCACATATCAGGATCAGTTCCCATGTCCTTGCAGCTAAGGATCACTGGTCTACAAAGTTTGGGCTCTGAAAATAGCTGAAGAAAGGATGTAATGTGGAGATGGGGCTGTAAGCGAGGCACGAACCAGTACACACAGTACACTTGCTCTGGAGTAGCCAGATCTCCAATTGTTTTCCAGATCTCCTCTCATTTTCCTTCCTCAGTGCCTTGTTAGAGGCATTTCAGAGGCTTTTCAGACCGTTTTCCTATTCCATCTCGTAACAGCAGCTATAGTCACAGGCAGTGAAAGGCAACAGGTCGACCTCAATCCAAGACCACCACAACTGATAGTTGCATTGAAGTGTTCCAGGAACTACTCAAGTATTTCGGTCGACTGCTGCTATTTCCATGCCCCCCAAGTTACAAGGTATAGAGTGGTTATGTTTTGCTTGAAAACAGAAGGTTTTCCATTGTGGTAGGGATGGGTAAGCCAGATCAGAAAAGGAGTTAGGAGAAGGCTTTCCTCCATCTCCTTACGAGCTCCATGCCGTACGGCACAGGATGGCCTCCGCAGCAGTCAGTACCCAAGACCTTCTCTTCCCACTCCTTGTCTCCAGGAGCAGCAGTTTGTGGGCACGCCGCTCCCTTCTACTACAAATGACCCCACAAGACAGGCAACACCTGCCCAGCGCTGGGCAGCAACTGGGACTGACCTCTGGTCCTCAGCAGGAATCCCCCCCATCATCTCATACCAGCCTCAGGATCTGAACCATTCTGGTCCTTTTCGTGGTTACTAACTCACCACTAAGGAACACTGTGGCCTCCCCCACATAGGCTCCCTGGGGATTTCAGTGTTCACAGACCTAATCCAGCAACTTCTTTGCTAGAGTTTGTCTTAGCAGCAATCACAGCAATTCACGTGGCATCAGGTAGGCTAAAGAGATTCAGCAACTTCAAGTCTAGATCAATGCTCAGCACTGTGAAAAGCAGGTTTTCATTTTAGAACTGTGCTACCTGTTTAAGCTTCATTAAGGTCAGTTCTGTTGGCCAAACATAGCTGTCTGATACCATCTGATTTACCCTGGGTATCAGGCATCCACCCAGGGATAGCAGATGTGATGTAGGACGTAAAGGAAACGCACAAGTTTGGTACACACTGGAGGCCATCTGGGTGAAATGCCACTGGGCATCTATGTTCAGCTGGGTGAGCTGAGCCCTGGGAGCCCACACATATATTTACGACACATCTGGGCAAAGCAAACCAAATTCTCCCTCTCAAGTGCTTACCCTCAGCCACTGATCTGTTTTCCTTTGGAAATCAAGATCCCAGAAGCAGAAAAAGGAAAGTAACATTTCAGTGGAGGGCACAGCACTGAACTCTTATAATTTGTAATGCTTCTGCATTTTGATGCCTGTGCCAGAGGTGAAAAGGCAGCACAACATTATTACTTTGGATTATATTAGCAGTAAACAGTCTGAAACTGTTTCAGCTGTTACATAGGAAGAGAAGACAGGTGTCTTGATGGCTTTTACAACTGTGGAAAAAACCCAAACAAGAATTTTATGTCTAAATGCTTACCATTTAAAATGGTAGAAAAACATGTTTGCTTGGGAATGGCAGGAGCACAACATACACAGCAGTTACAGTTCCTTGCACCAGCTTTCTGCTATAACCAGCCAGTTGCAAGAAATGGTACAGGACAAAACTTGTCCAAAATAGCAAAAAATCTCCTCTGGAACAGGCGAGAGAAAAACGATAAATCTTTAGTCCGCGAGTTACAGTGAACATGATCAGTTCAAGTACTAAGAATTGTACTGGAAGAAGAGGAGATGAGAACAAATCCTGCTTCCACCTCCCAGAGCAAACCAGCACTTGCTGGTGGCTCCAAATAGGTCTGCTCTACCCTCCTCCTCCTCACTACCCGAGGCAGGATGACATCTGGCTGTCATGTTCCAGCATCTCTCCACAAAGGCACCACAAAGCTAATTTTAGTGAGTCAAGCTTAGAATTGATTTACAGAGTCCAGAAGTTAAAGGACAAGAGATAAAAGAACACAAGCAGTACTGACACGAGAGGGAAGGTGCAAGCCAACGCCAAAGACGCAGCGTGCCATTTGGCTAAAGACGCGCTATACGGACACGGCAGTCTATGGTCGGATTCTTGCAGAGCAAAACAAAAATAATGGTGCTAAAATAACATCTCTCATGCCAAATTTGCCTTTCAAGGGTGTTTCAGAAAAGATATGGGCTACCTGAAGGGCCTTTTATTGGCCTTTTTCTGTTTTAAGCTATAAGGAACAAGTGTCAGTATTTCATTACATTGACACAAGTAACTTTAAGCATGACACCTTATTTTGACAAGAGGAAAAAACAAAGAACTGTTTACATTGCACTATCAGTAACAGTCAAGAAATAGTGCTGCAGGACATTTTTAATCAAGTACTGGTATACATCAGGCAAGACAGATTTCAAGCTTTAAATCACTCCGGAGAACCATGCGGTAAGACAAGCTGTCATGATTTTGCCTGAAATTTTCCAGCTACATGATATTTTTTAAGAGAACCTGGACCTTGCTAGAGGCTCTGCAATGGGTGGCACACTATCTCTTAATAAGGCTTTCTTTTATTCTTTGCAGTTCGCGACAACATATACCTTGACATATTGTTTTCATGGTGATGGTAAGTTGGCACCTGTTCAGTTTACAGTTTAAATGACTGAGGCGTAGATGCAGTCTAAGACAACTCACAAATACCTTCTTTTAAAGTGTGAAATATGAGGTGCCTCGCCGAACAGTTTTTAAAAACTTGCTCAAGTTTAAAGCAAAATCCAGGAATGAGATGAACCACTGGGAAAGCAGGGGTTTGGTTTTTTGTTGTAATTAACCTGCTCCTTACATAACTGGAGCAGTACTGCTAGGACCGAAGGCAAATCTCTGGAGTTGGAGTTTTTTGGAATGCAATCAAAGGAGCATTCTTTCCATGCAGGGAGGGAGGGAGCACCGTGTTCTGCTCCAGCCCCCCTAAAAAGGTTCCTCCACCCAATAAAATCACAGAAACAATATCATTCAGTGCTTTTGTTTGGGCAAAAAGTAGTATTGCCCAGTTGTGACTGACCAATGGAAATAAGTTTGGTGGAAACCACATGCAGATCTTGAATTAGAAAATTTTCAGCTCCCTTGCAACATCAGCTTTTAGCACTGCCTCTCAAACCAGAAGAGCAATCTTTGCACATCGCTTCACCCACACAAGCTGTGAAGTGACAGACTGGCTTCCCTTGCACTCGGTGGAAATTAAAGGAGTTCAACATTTTATAGCCAGTCTCGGACAGCCCAATGGGTGCTATATTATATATTATTTGACTATTCCATACACACACTACTCAGATCCTTCCTCCCAGAAGTACTTCTTCAGAGAAAGACTGCAACCCTTATTTATTCCTAGGGCAGTGGAAAACCACCCAACAGAATTACTCACAGGTGAGCTGCAGTATTATCAGAATTCATTAAAAGCCCAGCAAACAAATTAAGTTGCCCCTATACAGTAGAACAAACTCAGAGCCTGAAATCATGTCACACACTAACGGTCTGGATGCATTGCTGGGAGATGCGCAGGCAGCTTCCTACAACGTCCCGTCACAGTTCAACTGTGACCTCCTGAGGTGACAGGTGGAAAAGAATATATTTCAACTTCCTCCTGGAGACAGTCACAGAAGGTCTGGAAAAGGGTTTTATGAAAATAAAGAAAACATAGTAAATTAATTTTTTACAGCCCTGAGCTACCATGGCATTCTAGGCATTGCACAAGCAACAGCAGAACCATAAAGCATACAGCAAAAAGCCCAGGGAATCAGATGAACATTAAACACGTAACTTTTTATGACTGTCTTGCCAAAAATGTGTCCAGGTCTTACAAAGATGTCTTTGCACTTGTCTTCAGGCACGTTGTCATCTTGTAAGAGGAGGCCAGGTACGCGAGGTAGAGAGGCTGCACCTGTTTTTTCTTCAGACAAAACCTGCACAGCCATTTTTTCATCTCAAAGAGGATGAGGATGCTCAGGAGGACACTGGGGTGAGGGCATAACCCTCTGTGATCTTTATGTCTTGTATACAAATGTTATATGCTCTATGCAGAGAGCTATTCAGATCCCCTCCAGTTACACATAAGAAATAAGGCTTTTTGAGTGACACGCAAAAATCTCATTTTGGCACTAAAGCTGTGGGCTCTGGGTTACAGCTAAAATGTATCAGTAAATATCAGATTGTGTGGCAGAAGCTCAAAAAGGCAGAAGCCAACATGCCCCAGTGGCATGCATGGTGAGGAATGTGTTGCGGGGGCCACGTGCTGGTGACTATCAAAGAGCCCACAAGCCCTGAATCCTTCCCCTGCAATGAGCAAGGGAAACTACAGAGGGCTGCAAACAAATTAAAGATCTTCACACTTTCCCAGAGCCCGGATTTGGACCCAGACTGTGCGTCTTAAAAACTTTTGTGAAGCAGAAACCAGGTTCAAATCTCAGTTCTCCATAACATCCCTTACAGCTATTGAAGCAAAGCCAACAAACATGTAGGACTAATTATCCACATAAAACCCCAACAATACACATTATCTCATTTCATTCACATTTCAAGAAGATTCGAGTGCTGCATAAGAAGAACATATTTTCTTGATGCTCTTTCAAGTTAGTAATATTTTCTACTCCTGCTTTCAAATTATTTACGAAATAAAGCTGGAAAATTCTACAACTGCTGTTAAAACAACAATTACCTTTAAAGCCTTTTGAAATATTGATAGAAAGTAAAATTCTTATGCTTGCAAGAATAATGAAATTAAACCTCCATAAAAAGGGCTGGGCACTGGAGAAGTCAAGCATCATTCATGGGTTTTCACCTCAGAGGCACAGATCAAGATAACACTAGATGGAAAAACAGAGGCAGAACTGGGAGTCAGAGTGATACATTCCTAACCAGCCTCTACAGGGTTTCTAATGCAAAAGGCCTCATAAATTACACGATTAATTTATAGACAGTGAGAGGCTTTAATACGAAGTTCACAGCATTCTTTCCTTATTCCTCATAGCACCTTTTATTGATAATCCTAACATTTCTGCAATATAAAAGAGTTGGAGAGAAACTTGTGCAATCACATGATTCCCAAAGTCAAGGTTTGACAGAAGTAAATAATTCACAATAAAACAGCATGCTAGCAAACCTACACCGAGTGTACTACCTGACACTACTGAGTATTTTAGATTCGTGATCCTGGTTGGAAGGTTGTGAAATAAGCATAACTCCTTGCTTATCCTGTACCAAGAATTATGCATCGAGTACTCAGAAAAGTGCATTGACTCACTTAGCCATTGCTTTGCTCATCTCTCACTAATAAAAAGCTTTTCAAACAGGGAAAGAAGGACAATATAAATACAAGAAGGCACATATACTTACCTTTCCTTTGCCAAAGACTTTCAGTTCTGGCTCCTGCAGCAAGGGCCTCCGCCTTAAGATAGGCTGGTTTCATTACAAAACTGCTTCACAAGGACCTTAGGAGCTGAAAACTAAATGCATGCTATGGCTGATGTCGCTCTGAGTGAGGAGCTGATGGAGAAGCAGGAAGCACAAGCTGACTATTTAGCACCTCTTATTGCTTGATTGACAAAGTCAGATCTGGGGGGGGAAATGGGAAGTAGAGCTGTTCTCCTAGCAGGTGATTACAGGCTCATATAACTGTTGGTTAGAGGAGCACAGGCTACGAAGGAAATCAAATGAGAATGAATCGCAGCTGGCCCTACGGTTAGGGCGTACCTTTCTACATATTTAGGTGAATCCTGTGGGCTCTACCAGCTAATTAAAAAAAATTTCAAAACCAAGCCACTGTTGATCTTTCCAAACAAAGAAACATGAAGTACAAACTTTATGCCCTGCTAGCAGTGGATGGATGGACTCACTGCTAGCAGATTTTTGAGGGGACTTTCTCAGCTGAAGTTTGACCTCAGAGACACTCTTTTTACAACTTCTGGGTTTTGAACACTTGCTCCAGAATTCTGATAGTGGTGGAGACCTAAAAAATAAAAGAAATATTTCAGAAAGACAAATGAGTCATACTGGTCTAGATCTGAGGAGGTTTTAATATACATCTATAATTGGACTAGTGACCTGGCAGATTCTCTTTAAACTTGTCCTGTGTTGTGTATGAGACAAAAAGAAGTGGATGTGGTTTAAATATATTTGACTCCGGAGTTCAATTTCTTTAGGGATAAATATTTGCCTGGGTGGATGTTGCATAACAATTTTTGCAGGCCCCTGCTCTAAAAGGATTAGGAATGGCTTTTGTTTCTATAAATACTTTGTACCACTCTGCTTTAATTTGCTCAGAAATTGGCTTATTGCTGATGCCTGCCAATTTCCACTCACTTTTTAATTTGCTTGCTTTTTTTCTTTCTAACCAATTGCTCTTATTACCTTCTGCTTATACAGTTCTGGAAGCAGCTTTGTGAATGGGGTTCGCTTTGCTGTATACGGCAAAGCATTTATTTATAAGAAAACTTGCAGCTGTCATGCAGGCAAAGCTGAGAATAACTGTCTGCTCGCTGAGGCAGTGCTCCCAGGTGCTGCTGGAGAGGAGCGAGGTGGTGATGGAGGACAGCTGGAGCACAGTGACACAGGGCCTTGTCATGCTGCTTAGAAGGTTACAAATGCGGAGTTTAGGGCCAAGATTTTGTTAAGAAAATTATGTTATTAAAAAAAACCCCAATGTTGTTTTACTATTTAAGTGCTTTAGATTGCTTAAGGCTAGAGGGCAAGGCATTCACTGAGCAAGGAAGAAGTAATGAGGTGTGATGTATGATATTTGTAATAGAAGATTTTATTTCAAGGTATGTATTTTTAACTTGTGATCTGTAAAGTCCATTTCCTCCTGGTTTGTTTTTGGTTTTGGGTTTTTTTTTTGTTTGTTTTTTTAGATTTATTGCAAGCCCAGCTTTTTTATCCCACTGCTTATTTGCACGGAAATGGACGCAACCGTACCCCTTCGCTGTGGCGTGCCTTGCTTTATCCAAGGGGTGACGGGCACTTCTTCTCCACTCCCTCCCATCTGAATCCCCCTACGTGCTCTGTTGGTTAGATGATCTCTGGAGGAAGGAGCTGGGGATCAGCCAGTGCCCTGTGTGCACAAGGTGCTCAGGCCGCCTGCACGGGGCTCTGCTGTTCCTCTGCACCGTAGTGTGCCAGATCTAACCCCAAATTGTCAAAATGAGCTACCAGAAGAGAGCTCCCTTCCTGGAGCCTACATAAAGGCAAATGGACTGGACCATTGGGGTGTCAGAGCGGTGAGACATCTTCAAGAGTGTAAAATGTCGCACAGGCAGCTATGCGTGCTGAGACTGGGCAAACAAATAAACCCTCGTGTATAATATTCTGTGAGAAACAGTGAACCTGTGTAGGTAACACCTGTTTTCCAATACCTAGATACAGTGAGCTGTACTGAGCTTTAATTTATCTAATATTTCAGCGTTTACTTAAGTTATATGCACCTTAAGTTCTCTCTCAGAACAAGTAGATGCAAACTAGATCGTGTCGCTGTACCCAATGTATCAAAACTGAACCTGGGCAGACAGGCAGTAATTTATCCTTCGTAGACAGCATAGGCTATTAGGGAAAGCAGCATATGTGGAAGGGTGGTGTTGAGCTTAATTAATGATGCAAACGCAGGAAGCTAATTTTACTCAAAGTATGGTCATTAGAAGTCTTTGATGTATGTAATTTATCCACAGCAATTGCTGACATGTGCTTATGGAGATAACTCAATGAAGCATCATTTTATCAGTGGCAATGCGATGCTTTCAAGGGCAATATTTGTTTTAAAATGAGAAGCTGCCGCCTTGATAGAAAATAATGATCCTGAAAGGCAAGAGCCAGCAAGCAAACTCTGAAAATAAGGTGAAAGCATGGTTGTCCTCTGGAAGAACACGTGAAGTTACCCTTTAGCAGTCTGTCATCTTCAGCAAGGTACCAGGAAAGTCTGAGATTTCAGTCTCTCTGACACTGCCCGTCATGAAAATATACTGAACTGCAGGAACAAGACATTTAGAGGGTAATCCCAAGCATCTTGTCTCAGCCTCAACAACAAGCATAATTCAGCTGTTGAGACAAACCCTATCCAAAACATGGTCAGAGCAGGAGTGGTTCCTAAAAGCCATGTTAAATATGCCCTTTTTTTTTTTTTTTTTGTGGTGTACTTAAAAAAAACAAAACAATTTCCAACAGAAAAAGAAATGTGAAACTGTGAATCCCCCGAACCACAAGGGCTTAGCCTTGAGCACTCGTCTCACAAAGTTGGATTCCCAAAAGTTTGTTCCCCAAACAAGCCTTTAGCATCAGTTAAAAAAAAAATTCCACAAAGTATTATAGCTGAGGAAAAGAAAAAGATAACATTAGGAGCGGTCTAAGTCTCTTGTGTTCCTAGACTCTCGTTTGAATCACTGCGAAATAGCAGAAGCTCCTTTAGGGGACATTTCCCACCCCTGCATTTGTGCCAAGCACAGTACAGCAGCATTGTGCAGCTGGGACACACGGTATGAAGCACTTGCAAAATAATTCTTTACTCTGCATTAAAACACTTCCTAAAGGTGCAATATTTTTTCCAGTGTATTGCAAAGCATGCAGTTCAAAACAATAGGTAAAGCTGATTTCTTAGTTTCTATTCCCAGAAATTCCTTAACAACCTACTCATGCTCACACTGCTGGAGACAAACCCTGGGTCTCTCCCTCAGCTCAACTCTCCCACTTGTGAAATTTTAACTCAGGAAAGAGAATTAAACTCAATTTTTCAGGTAGGTCTAAAAACAACTGGACGCTAAGATCCTCTGGGGAAAGGGAAAGTTAATTAACAGTGTATTATCTTGAGAGAGTCTTTCTGAAGCCCTGGAGGTGCCAGCCAAAGCCGTTATGACCTCATTTAAACCGACAGTCCTCTCCACTCTGCTGTCGCCTCCCTTCATTTTCAGGGCAGAAGGAGTCAGCTTCTCATTACATATTTGTATTTCTTCAGAGCTTTTTTTGCTCTGTTGTTTTCCAGTCTCTTTCATTAAGAGGATTTAATGAAATACTTATTCCATTAAGAATTCCATCGTTGCTGCTGGATAATTTTTCTTCCACAAAAATATATCAAGATGAAAACAATGTTACATCCCTAATGGGATCACCCTGGTACCACAGCTACTAATCAGGCTTTGGCTGACTTGATTTTTTTTCACAGCCAGATGCTTTAGGGTGTTTTTTTTTCATTGCCTTGTTTCTACTCCCAGTGCTCTACTCTCCTTCTCTTCCCCCCCCCACCCCACCCCGCCCCCAGTTTCAAGACACCCATTTCACTCTTTGCTTGTAGGTTCCTGATTTTCGGTTTCACTGATACCTACAAGAAATATCTTCTGGGCAAGACGTAATCATTTAGGTCTCTCAAAGGAACTGTTTTGCCTGAAGAGATGTGACACAGAAGACCTAAATCTCAGTGGTAGTGGCTTGGCACTGCTGTGGGCATAGCAGCAAGGGAAATTCATTTAAGCAACTTTAGTTGTGTCAGTAAAATATAAATGCAATGAAATGTACCTTGGATTTCAAGAGTCACTCCAGTCTCCTACATCACAGCATCTTGCTGAGCAGAAGGCAGGAGGAGTGAATATAATTTTTACCTGTATTTCTTTACGAGATGAATTAATGAGTTTCTGCTGTCATTTGCAGTGAGAAATATGGAGAGTGCATATTATTTTCAGGATCTCAAGAGTGTGAGAAAATTGCAGAAGCATGAAATATCTCACCCCTTTAGCAAACCCTTTTGTTCAGTTCTTTTATAGCCAGCAGGAGAAAACTGTTGGAACTTACTCTGAAAACTGATGACTACTGGTAAAAGATATCGTAATGATTTGGGTCACTTTGAATTATAAAAGTCATCATTGTACTCTTGGCTATTAACCGTTTCCAGAATAGAGTGTCCTAAGTGCCAAACCTGAATGATATGTGATGCATTTAGCTAACCTCTGACTCAAAATGGATCTGTCTGTAAGGTTACACCCCAGTGATGGGAAGTACAGATACCTGGTGGGGTGTCCTGGACAGAAATGGCACCAGAAGGAGGGGCAGCGTGGTGCTCCTGACGCCCATTGATGGGGATGAGTTTAAGGCTCTGCAGCCTTCCCACACATTTCTGAGGCTACAAAATAATTTTAACCTTTCCAAAATATATACGTGGGAAACTTTGGAAAAGCAATTTATTTTTCATATGCTTGGAAGAAAAGGAAACTGCAAATTGCAGAATCTGCGTCAAGCTCCAATATGGAGTGAAAAATCTCATACTCGTGAAAATCTCTTCCCCTGTATGAAGGAGACCTCCAGCCTCCTGCCCTGCACCCCATCAGGCCTCTGAGAGGACAAGGGATTGCTGAGCCTGTTACTGCCCTTACACCCTTGACAGATTCCTAGCATGGAAATAACCTTTCCAGTCTGGGCAGACCTGAAATGCCTGCTGTCTAGGGTCTTAAGACGGTTTGCCCCCTCTCAGATGGACCACCACAAAACTCTCTGAAGTCCTTAGTTCATGCTGGTGCTTGGGAAAACGGCAAATTTGTTTTAAGAGAAAATACTGGGCAATTTTGATGAAAGCTGAAATGCAGGAGGAGAGGAACTATGTAAGTGAAAGGAAAATTTTGTCCTATCAGAAGAAAAACAATGTTCCAATATAGTTACGACTAAATTTGCATCAGAAAATGGATGAATGCTTCCAACTCTCAAGAGGACTGAAATAATGAAACTGGGTGCAAGAAAGGAAGGGACAGCTTTTAAAGTGGATGTTAATGAGTTTATGACCAGGATTAGCTGTCTGCATGTCCCTGGGCTAAAGGTGTTGTGCCAGAAGAGCACTACAACTCTAAGCTAAAGGGGTTTAATTGATTTAAATTTCCTGCAGAGTTTCGCAGGGAAGAGGGAGTGAAAGAGGCGTGAAGTGGATTTGATCTGGCGGTCCAACTGGATTCAGAGAGGATCTCGTCCTGTTAATTTCATCAGAATATTTTGTTTCATCTTCTACCTGTAACACAGTTAGATTATACTTAATTAAAAATTCATCCACCAGAAGAGCAGCTGAGACTTCATCTTGTCACTTGAAGGACCAGCTCAAGCTTTTACATCTTTGTTCATGTCAATTAAACTTTGTTTATTCATTATTTTTTAGAAAGCGCCCTCTCACTCCCAATTACATATCAACTTAGCCATTTCTGTGTCTTCTTGGCAAGATCTCAGAAAAACCAAAAAGCACTGCCTCTCCTGCAATACAAACAAACAAATTCTGCCTCCTTAACTGGGGAAATACGACCTTTCGAACACAAAGCTGCGACTGCCAGGCGGTTTTGGAGGAAATCCTGCAGGCGAACACCCGGATGAAGCTCCTTCTCCCGCTCTGTGCATGGCCAGAGCGAGCCCTGAGGAGCTGAGCAGCTCCCGATCATGGCCAGACCCCGCTGGCTTTGCAGTGTCTCAAATGGCTTTGCACCTCTTCTTTCATCAAATACATCAGTATAATGTAACTTTACAGTGACTTTACACAGGAGAGAAATAATAAGCCTAAAGATCTTCGCAGGATCGGGCAAAGCAGGATCTGGCAGGAGCAAGATGTGATATAGCAATTGTCACCAGAAAACAGAAAAGTCTGCTGAGTCGCATTGCAAACGTACTAAAACTCCAACATCATGGAAAAAAAGCAGGCAGGAGTTCAATTGCAAAGGCATCTAGAGTGACCTGGCCAGCCTGGCACAAGGTGTCCAGGTCTGCAGCTCCTCCACTGTCCCGCAAAAGATGACTGCTATTGCTCCCGAGGCTGGCAGCACGATCCTCAGCTGCTGCACCGTCCTCCCCGGAGCCAGCAACCTCCTATGGGCAGGGCTGTGAAATTATGTCAGGGATACCATTTACGGTTGTAGAGAGCCATTAGACTCAGATATCAGGTAATGCATTTCATCTTTTTCAGTGGCGTGAGGAACGGCCATCCCGTTTTCCTCCCCGCAGCAGCGAGGCTTTGCCCTGGTGCCCAGCACGCTGCCGGGGGCTGTGCAAACAAAAGGGGCTTTCACACAACCCCGCTCAGTGTTTGGTTTGTTCCTCGAGGTTCCCAGAAAAATGTTAAGTAAACGGTGTCTAAATAATCCTCCCAATTAAAAAGTTAAGGGTTGTTCCTCTGTAGACCCCTCTCAAGGCCTGAACAGCAAAGACAAAAGTGTTTTTTTCCAGCTCAGTGCTTGTTGTCACAGGCTCGTGGCTGGAAGATGGGAGGGAGAAGGAATTTACTATGCAGGAAGCTAATTGTAGTAATTAGTTGTTGAAGAAGGGAATGGTGTATTAAAGTATCAAAATTTGTCACTAATGTATCATTATGAAACAAAGCATTATACCCTACAAGCAGAAACTTGTCTTGAAATGTTAATGAGTCATACCTTTGCACTAGATAAAAAAGCCAGTTTATTCTGTATCCTTAATATTGCTTTTTTTGGGTGCTAAAAACAAATGTTAGCGACAGTTTGTCACTAAATCACCTTTCCATTTAAATTTTGATGGATAAAAAGCACAACTGATGTAGTTTTTAAAGACGTGTAATTATCAAAAGTTAGATACATTATGAAAACAGATTTATGTGTTTAAAGCAAAGATTAAGGTTGCATCCTATTGTTTAAAATAGTCTATTCTTTAAAACTGCACTTTGGGTCCCAGCAGTCTGACCACCTTTCTTCTGTACTTCATGGCTGAGACTCAGTGTCTCAAGGAAACCCTCTGCACAGCCAAGAACGAAGCAGTATTTTCATGTAAATCCCCAGAAGGTGCCATTTTCTGACTATTTGTACACTCTATTCATACGTAAAGGAGTGTTGGGATATAGAAAAGTTAAGCATGTGCTTGTTCTGTGCTGGGAGACAGGGGCTGCAATCTTCTGATATGGCAGGACTAGAATTACTGCCCCGCTGTGCCGTGTTAAACACTGGAGCAAGCCGTCATGGCACGGGAAGCTACTCTGTTTTAAACCTAGCCCAGCACAGTACTACTGCAATAAGACATCAGACTTGAGTGAGATTACCAGACAGGTCCTTTATTATACTGCGGAGGGTAGATCTGCAAATTGCAGCTGTCTCATCCCACTGTATTAGCAAACTCAAGAACACTCTGCTTGAGGACAGATGCAGATACAGACTCCAGGTAACATTTTTCTCGACAAAAATGCAAGCTGCTTTACATAGTATGAAGTTGGTTTTCTTTTCCTTTCCTTGTTTACTCTTCTTCATTTACAACAATAAGAAATACGCTGGACCGTACCTATGTAGATTTAAAAAATCTACTGTGAATATATACCCGCCGCAGCACAATTTGCAATGACGGGAAAAGCCTGAGGCACAAGCCATTGAATCATCCTTGCCTCCAAGTACTGGCACTCAGTTAAACTCCATCCTTTAAAATACAAATGCAGCGTGAGAGATGGAAATTGTAGCAGCAGCCACAGCTTACACCACACCCAGGAATATTTGAATTTTTTTTGATTTTGTGTAGGGCTCATTCTTCAGCTGACCCTGGCAGCTCTCTCGGCAGAGGGCTTCCCAATGCCCCCGCCTTTTTGCAAGCACGTGGAAACCCCCCAACCTCGGGGGCAACCGGGGCGGCCCCCAGTCCCGCTGCCACCGTTGGGGTAGCTCCCTTGGCTCTAAGCTCAGCATTTTCCACTTGCTGCTGGGTAATTCTGCCATTGTAGAGCTTGAAGTCTTGGTATTTCCTCCTCATTCGAGTCATTGCTCGTGTGCTGAAGGGGGTGGGGGGTTACACCACATCACTGAAGAAAACTACCCACTGCCGATAAAGGGTGTAAAATGAGCAACTGGGAGCGCAGACTGTTAAATTTGGGGTGATATTGGCACATTCCCAGGGTGGCTTAGGAGGTTAGGTCAGCGCAACACTCAGTTACCGTGGGGGACATATGTTAATAACGCTTCAGGATGGTTCTAGGGCACAACCTCGTTAGTATCTTCATTAACAACCTTGCCTCACAAAGTAGAAGCACGCTGCCTGACTGGTGGGCAGGGAGGCGGGAGGGCAGCCCTTCCTGCCGAGGAAGGGGTGGCCGGGCCAAACGGCAGGTTCCCCAAGGGGATGTTGAGGATGTTGACAAGTGAGAGGGACCTGAGGTCCAGGGTCACCTGGATGGTGACTGTGGGCCAGGAGAAAAGGAGATTTCCAAACCTGTTTGCATTTCCAATGGACACAGTAATATTGAAACCAGTCCTCATCTGGGATGTCCTTTATGGTTCAGGTATGGAGAACTTTGACTGGACCACGAGCAGAGGTACAGCTGAGAGCGAACAGAGGACACCAGAAGAGTTTAGGCTATTAACCTTCATGGAAAGGAATTTCTGCTGTCTTGCACATGCCTTTTGATTGATGAATTTCGAGCTTTGAAATCACTCTTCGATTTCGAAAGTATTCTCAGCCACATGAGAGTATGGAGGTTGAGTATTCTTCACTGTGGTATAATTCAAGTCTCCTTAAAGAGCAGCTTGCTAGAGCCCTGACTCATACTGGTCTTCTACTGTCAGGAGACTTTACTTCGGCATGTGTAGAGTTTTCTTTAAAAGCGGAGATTACCTGACAATTTCTTCTCCTTTACCATGGCCTTCTTGTACTTGATAGCTGAAGAAAAAAGGAAACACTCATTCAGTAACAGCCATTACCTACAATGAAAGCACTGAGTATTCTAGCAAGCCAGCAGAAATGGAGGTGACTGGTACTTGGGTAGAGTCTTGTTAACCTGCTTGCACTGAAGGGTTTTTTAAGCTTTCTTCTGTATTTTCATGGGTTCCAGTTTTGGTAACAAATCCAGTGCACCTACCCACGATATAAGCTCAGTCAGGGAAACAGAGCAACTCCTTGACTTTAAATACGGAAATCTAACCGCTTCACTGGGAATTAAATTAAGCACATGGTATTCTTAATAGGCATGATTTTCCGAACAATTCCCTCCTCTAAAAAAGGAGAAAATGTCTCCTGTACAGTTGTATGTAACAGGTAGTAAGAAACTGTGATTACCTGGCTTCCCATCCTGAATCAACAGCTTTAACACCTTTTTTCATGTATTGTATCTTAACAAACCATGAGATGCTTAATTATCTCATTATAGAAACCAAAGTGTGAAAAAGAAATGTAAGGGAAGGCTGTGAGGCCCAGCAGGATTACAAGGGGAACCTGAAGGGCCGGGCCATGTGTAATTTAAAAAAAAAAAAAAGAAAGCCCGTAGTTTAAAATTGCTTATATGAATCTGAAACCTTTAATTAAAGTATTAAAACTCCTCATTCCTAAGGCTGTTTCCATCTTCACCGCAAGCTGAACCGATCTGCCCCAAGGCTTGTCAGAGCAAAACGGTTTTCAGCCAGAAGACCGGGGGAAGTCCCGGCGGCCGGAGTGGCTTTGGGGCAGGAGTTAATGGGCGCCTTGGGCAGTCCCTGCCACTCGAGCAGAGAGCAGGCAGAAGTCGAACATGACGTGATAAATGGCTTTGTACGAAAACTGAATGCAAGCCAAAACCGATAGGGTCTAAGAAAAAAAGAAGCATGGGCTGCATTATCGAGAGGTCTCCTTGAAAGTAAGCCCCCTCATCAGTAACAGTCTGTGAATCTCAGCATGGATGCATACATTTTTGTATGAACACAGCCATTACACTGCCAGAAGAGACACTTACAGGAAAGAATACTTTTTCCCCAAACAACTTTATCGTGTGGGTTTTTTGCTTGCTTGTTTAATGGTGCTTTTCTTTCAGAAACTATGCAGAGGAAAAAGTGAATTAGGCTGAGCTGTCAGTTCTTCTTGCTCTTATTTGACATTTTACAAGATGGCATCTGAGCAAATCCCCCTTGCAGAATGCTCTTCTACACACTTGGGCACTGTAAAGAACTTTTAAATAGATATTAATTATATCCAGACTTTATGAAATTTGTCTTAATGTAAGTGTGTAACTCCAGGGTAGAGTTATAAGACATTTCATGAAATTCCTGATAAGATTTATTGATCTTTCACAAAACAGTTTAAGGGAAAGAAAACCAGCTAGAAATGAACAGCAAAGAACTAAGTTTATTTTAAAAACTCATGGCTAACACAGCAGAGTCTGTGCTGATCATCTGCTCTGAAGTGATCAGATAGCCACGCTAGTGACTAACTGTCCAGCAGCTGAAACCTTTTTTTGCATTGGCTTTTCTTAGTCTGAAGAAAAATTAATGAGTTCATCTTAGCAAAATGATGGAAAACTCACAAGCCTGAAGTGTCTTCAGACTCAGCATGAGCGGCAACCTCTTGCAAGTTAAGCCCACAATGAAAATAAAATGTATCAGTTCTATCAAAACCTGACAGTCATAAATGAACTAAGCTGTTAACAGAGATAATAGTATGAAATCTTTCAGCAAGCACAGCAGTAATCCCCTAAAACAAAACAAAACAAAATCTTCCCTTTTTCTATCTGGTTATACAGGTGATAAAGTGCTTTCCTTAAAAGAAAGAAAAATTATGACTAAGTCATGTGTTGTCATTTTGAAAGAAAAAAAGTCAGTTTGATCTTGTGAAAAGAGAAGGTTCATCCTTTTCGGTAGGTATGAGTTGGACATTGTAAATGCTGCTACTGCAGATGGCATTGGAGAGTTTGTAGTCCCTGCTACGGCCATATGACCTTAAAGCCAATACCAGATAGCATTCTAATTATAATTCAATTTTTCCACTACTTCATTATACCTTTTCCCCTCTACCACCCTGGCATCTGCAATACTTCATTCAGCACTTGCTGGAACCGGTCTCCTCCACAACTAGCTCTTTGAGTCAGCTCACGCTATTATTCAGAGCATCTCAGCACCTCCGAAGTGCCCCCTGCCTAACGCTGGGATGCACAGCTGGCGTTGGCAAATTTGGGTGCCCACACGAAATCCCAGACCTGGGTGTCCGTAGCAGGGGGAAGCAGCCCGGATTCACGCAGCGGGTTGTACTCAAGCACCGTTTGAGCAGCATTTCTTGCCATCCCTGCAGGGTGTTACTCTCCCCACCTCACCCCCAAAAGCAGTAAAATCCAGGACCCTCATCAAGGAGATGCTGAGGGCTGGGATGTCACCGCTGCGCTGGATATCACCTGGGAGCACGGGGCCGGGGGGGCCGCTGTCGTGCGGATCTCCGCCCGCAGAAGCAGCCTTTGGTCCCTGGGTGCTCCCAGGAGACACAGGGAGTCAGCACCAGCCCGAGGAAGCAGACACGGTGGATAGAGATGAATTGCTACACGTTACGAGACGAGCCATTCACATCTAACCTGCTTCCACTGTATATTTGCCCATGTATTTTTTCTCTGATGCTACCAGAACGAGAAGGGCCATCTCCTGCAGCGTGAATTTCTGTACAACAGGGAACCTGTTGCAAAGGATGCATTTTCTGTTATTTTTATGTAACGAGTACATAAGCCTTCCTTTCCCTTCGGCCCTTGCCCTACTGACTCCAAGGCAGTGACTAGAATGTGGAAACTCAGATTACGCATGGATTTTACCCATACAGTACAGCTGTATAAAATTTGATAGTCCCCACGCCGTTTTGCCAAAAGAAATCCTGGGAAGCAATGTTATAATACAGGAAAGCACTTTTTGCTAAAGTGTATAAACACTATAGAGCCTTACTAATGCTTAGTAACGATGAATTGCATGCAAGTATCAGAGCTGATGGAAAATCGAATAAAAAAATAGAAATAAATTTGATTTATCACATTCTGTTTGCATTTATTGTGGACTTCTCCTAGGTGATAATCACTGTAAAAATACAGAATTATTGCTTTTTGCAATTATATTAAAATATAACTAAGATTCAAATATAACTAGAATTAAAATATAAGGTATTAAGCTCAGTAAAATCATTCATAGATGAAGATTTGGGAATATTCTTAGGAAATAAAAACCCTGCCTCTCCTTTTCAGCTACTGTCTGTCTTTCCCTGCTTAGCCAGTGAGAATCGCAGGGACAGACCGCGTGTGTTTTTGGGAACTCGCCATCAGACTTTTCCATTCCTCCAAGTTAATTCAGCAGACACCCCACAGGCACTGCTTGCACGCAGCTGAAATCCCTTGCACCCTTATGAGCCAGAGGTCATTATGCACTCCCCAAGCTTTGTCCAACCCGTTCCATGAGGAAAAACTGTCAGGCATGATAAGTGATGCATGGCTGTTCTTTGTGAAGATGACTATTGTCTGCTAGGGGTAGAGGCGAGCCCTCCAAACCCGCTTGGCTTCAGATGCGAAGCTGCGCTCAAACCACAGTCCAAGAATTAAATGTTGAGCACGTTAGCTGCTAACCCACCAGCCACGGCTTAACCTTGCAAGCAGGACATCACTGCCCGGTCCCAAAAAGATGATTTATGACTATAAGACAGTCCCTTCCCTTTCTTATATAGGCCAACACATTGCTCTCGATTAAAGAAAACATGGGGTTTTTTTATCATGTTGAACTCTATCTGGATCAAGAAACAGTCTAGTTCCTTATTTCCATAGGTTTAGCCTTAAATCGTGAACCAAGGCTGTCGTTACGCGTTGCCACTACTATAGCATCCCCTGTAAAAAAGCACAGCGTAGGAAGTGGAGCTACCATAACTATGCTATTTCCTGAACTTTTCCAAAACCTGTTAATGTAAGTCCGATTCTCCAGTGCGTCCTGGCTGAAACGAACCATGAACAGCTGTTTCCTTGACCCCTGAAGTTGCTCTAAACATCACCGAGGGCTGGATTTCTAACATTTCCAGGATCAGGAGACACCAGAAATGGTATCTAACTGCAGGAGCTTCCCATACTCTTACTCATGTTAGACGTCTCACCACCCACGCACAAACTCTTATGCCTTTACGTGCTTTGAACACGCTCATCACGCGGCCGAGGCTTTCGGCTAAGGTGCACGTGGGGCTCCGAGGCCCCTTGACCTTCTTCTCTGCCGTGATGGGTCCCTGGACACGCATGGGTCTCTATTTGCATTTAGCAGTCCCTCACTCTCAGTCCCCCATTCCCAGGGCTGGCGTACCTCATTCTGCACCGAAGCAGGCTCTCATCATCAGGTCCAGACCCGCGGTGTCCGCATTTGTGTTTACCTTCTTGCACAGACCCAGAAGAACTCCTGCAGTGATTTTTCCAGACTAAGTCTGGTCATGTGTCTCTTGCATAGTATCACTTTGATTATACTGTGTGTTTGGGAATATGGAGAGAACAAGTAAACGGTGTCAGAAGCTTTAGCTCACACAGACCTGTAAAGCCAGGAGCAAATCATCCAGCCTGTGTGTTGTTGTAGCAGGGTGCGTCACAGGCTGCTGTGGCATCGCACGCCTAGGGGCACCCGATTTTTGACATCTGTGTTAACTCTCCAAGTGAAACAGCTCAGCTCATCAGGCCCTTCTGCATTGCCAGCGGGGACAAGGTTCCTTCGGAGGCTCTTCCGAGCTCCTGAGTTGGCTCCTTGTTCTCAGGCACCTTCCAGAGGATCCCACCTCACCTCACAGCTTAGGAAGGGAACTTAGAATTGGTCTCAGGTCAGCCCGGTGCGCCCCACCACGCTGCTCGGGGCTGGGGGTGTCACGGCTCGGTAAAGCAGCCGTGGCTTGGCAGTCTCAAGAATTTGTTCTCTGAGAACCAGATGAGACTAGTCCTAGGCTTCCACGGGACTCTGGCCCGAGCAAGGATGGACCACAGCATCCCATCCCAGCATCCCACCACCCTTTTTTCACCAAAGTCTGCAGCTTCCCAGTTAGCCCAGAGACTCGTTACCTGATGCAGTTCTTCCTTCAAGCAGTGTTTTTGCTTGAATCCAGAGGAATTGCAAGGTCTCTGCTCCAATTTGATTGATTTATTTGAAAAATTCTCCTCTGCTTTCCAATACACAAAAATAGATTTGGAGTACAACAGAAGCACAAAGAAATACAAATGATGGCCTCCATGTACACATTGAATCATCACCTTAAATAGTCCCTGAAGAAAAGTCCTGGCAACGCGGCGTGGTCCTTTCACTGAGCTCTCTGTGGACTTCCCCAGTGCAGGACCCAGCTGAGCTGCTAACGAAGACCACGCTGGGAGAGCCTGAAGCACCTGCAGCCACCCGGGGTTCTCCTCTTTGTGTGTCGCTGCATTTTCAGGGTCCTGCAATGGCATCCGGTCCCAGGGCAAACAGTCTCAGGGTGAAAATATGGAGCTCAGCCCCTACGGTTGGATCCAGAACTTTGTATCCTGAAGCGGAAGAAAATGCAAGTTGAGTGAAATAATTTCTTTCCCAGCTCTGGGGTCAAGGTCTTCACTGTGTCTCGGTAAGGGTCCTCCAGCTCTGCCAGGGCAAGAGTTTCTCCATCCTTCCTATCTAAAAGCGTGCGCCCACTCCTCGGCGAATGAATTTCACAGTCCAAAGGCAGCTTTTTAAAATTTGAATGCCACATGAAACACGTAGCTATTCTCACTAAGAAATCAATCGACAAGCCTTTCTTTTTTTTTTTTTTTTTTGTAATGATACAAGGCTACCTCCCCTCTTTGCTTTCTACATGACCTGCTCACCACAACTCTCAGCCACCTGGAAAAAAACATCTTAAAATGCAACTAATTGCAAAAAAAACTTTCCCTACACCCTTTAGTGTGGTAGCTAAAGGTTACCCCGCTGAAACAAGAGCTTGAAACCTTGAACAGGACTCTACTCACTTTAAAAATGAAACAGGAGTTATAATTTAAACGTCTTTTTACTGGATAGCCCTGGAAAACAATAACATGAGCGAAAAGATTATGTCTGAAATACTTTAAAAGCCATTTTGGAATAGTGATTTTTCTTGCATGAAGCTTTTTTCACATAGGAGATTAATAAAAAAGGAATTTGACTACATAAACTGACACAGGATATTGGCTGACAAGTTCAGTTTGCTCCTTCCTTCACTCCAGGTCTACTAGAGTTGGGTATTTGTACACCAGATACTTTGCCATACTATTTATTACATTTGGGGCCAGGAAAAACCGCTTGCCCAGCTGATTCTTCCCCTCCATCAGGGACCTGCCTCTCCGACACGTTTTAGGTTCTTAGCCAGTTTGTTTTATTAACCTTTTTTTTTGTCAAACTTGCTTTACGGCTCCATTATAATGCACAAAAAGTCTGCATTATACAGGTTTCTGTTTGGGGTTGTCTTCTTGTAAACAACAACAATAATAATTTTAGTTTTTTATTTAAGAAAGCTGTATTTTTGTCATAAGCGAGGAAGAGCGGGCTGGAGGAGACAGAGAGACAGAAAGGCAAGGCAACAGATTGTATAGCTCACAATTTTCTTTTCTTCAAACTCAAGGACCTTCAAAGAGTGACCGGAAAGCAAAAGCAGGGAACAGGCACCAGGTATTAATAAGCAAGTCGGGGAGGCCAAAACCCTCTTGTCTGAAGTATTTAACGAAATGCCCAAACATAACCGCTGCGGCTGCAGTCCACCGGTGCCACGTTGTGTTTTTCCAAAGCTTCATGAAAAGGAAAAAAAAAAAATAAATAAATGCAGAAACCGCGTGTACGCGTGGATGCCGTGGGTAAATCAGAGGTGTTTTCACCAAGGTAGCCTCCAGCAGCCGGGGCCCCGGGAAGGCGGTGGGTACCTGGGGGCTGCTGCGCTGCGGGGTAGAGCCCGGGCTGTGTCGGGACACCCGTGCCATGGGCCACCAGCTCCCCGCAAGCGACCGTCGAGGCGGTTAGCAGGAGAACCAGCAATTAAAAGAGCTCCTCAGCGGGGATCCGGCTTAATTTTGGACGCTCGATTAAACCTGAAATTCTTCGTACAAATTATCGTCAGCTCCGTGGGCTGGCACAAAGATGATCTTTTATGTTTGGGGGAAAAAAAAAAAAAAAGAAGAGGTTTTATTTAGAAACGCTGCAGAGGATGGCGGGGCTGGGCGCCCCCCACGCCAGCCCGGTCCCCCGGGGAGTCCCCGGGCCCGGGGGGGAGGGCACATCCCTCTGTCCCTCCCTGCACCCCAGGCTCTCTCCTGGCATCTCTAGAAAGCCCAGGCTGCAAAGCCGGCACTGAGCTCCCCTAACCCACCCGGGACGGCCGCGGCCGGTGGGTGCCTGCCTTCCAGCGAGGGTCCCCGGGCTGCACGGCCGGGCTGCTGCGGGGAAGCTCTGCTTTGCTCTTGGCCGTGCCAAGGTGAGAAAACCACCCCGGACACCCACACGGCAGGAGGTTAAAGCTTTTCCAAGGTTTCGGTGGGAAGGGAGAGGGTGAAAAAGGAGGGCATGCGGCACCCACGGCCAGCCCCGACGGCTTCCCTCGGCTCCCAGCACACACACCCCCCCCCCGCCCCATCCCCGTTCCCGTCCTCCTGCGCCTCTCTATTTATAGGTGATGTATAAAAAAAAAATGTACAATTACGCGTTACAAAAATATCCCTCTCTCGTGCGTTAGCGCATCCCGGTGCCCCCGGGGAGCTGCAGCGGCGCCGGGACCCCCGCCGCTCCCCCCGGCCCCCTCGGGCGCGCCGGCCTCCGCCCGTCTCTTCCTCCTCCTCCTAAAATTGCCGTTATCGAACATTTTCTCGCAGTTGGGGTCGAGGGTCCAGTAGTTGCCTTTGCCTGCGGAGAGAGGAAGGGCCCCGCGCGTTGGCCGCCGCCCGTGGCGGGGCCGGGAAAGCGGGGGGGGGGGGGGGGGGGGGGGGGGGGGCGCCCCGCCGGGGTCCCCATCCCCTTACCCGGGTCGTCCTCGTCCCGCGGGACCTTCTTGAAGCAGTCGTTGAGGGAGAGGTTGTGGCGGATGGAGTTCTGCCAGCCCGCTTTGCTTTTCTTGTAGAAAGGGAAGTTTTCGGCCACGTACTGGTAGATCTGGCTGAGGGTGCGCCGGCGGCCCGGCGCGCTGTGGATGGCCATGGCGATCAGCGCCGAGTAGGAGTAGGGCGGCCGCGCCGGGCGCGGACCCTCCGCAGGCGGCGGCGGGGGCGGCCAGCCCCGCTCCGCGCCCGCGGGCCGCTGCGCGGGGGCGCAGCCCGGCGGCACGAACGGCGCGGCGGGCAGGTAGGGCGCGGCGGGGCCGCCCAGCCACAGGTAGGGGTTGGCGGCGGGGGGCGGCCGGGGCTGGGGCTGGGGGCGCGGCCGGCCCGGCGGGTAGATGCCGGGACACGCCGCCGCCTCCAGCAGCTCCTGGGCGTGCGGGGGCGGCTGGGCGGGCGGCCCGAAGGCGTGCATGCTCCGGCTCCGGCCCCGACGGCACCGCGCGGCTCCGCGCCCTCCCGCTTAAATAGCGCCCGGCGGCTCCGGCCGGCCCGGCTCCGCGCCCGGCGGCGGAGGAGCGGGGCGGGACGACCCCGGCCCCCGCCCGCCCCACGCGTGTCCGCGCCCCGCCGCCGCGGGGCAGGGCACCGGCCCCCCGGGGGGACACCCCCTCCTCCGGCTGGCTGCGGGCCGGGCATCGCCGACCCCCACCCCCCTACCCCCGCGGGGAAAAGCCCCCTTGGGCGAACCGTGAGGATTTGGGAAGAGCACGAGGGGGGGAGCCGCCCTCTGACACCGCCCGCTGCCGCCTCCCCACGCCGGGGCACGGCATCCGCACGCCGCAAGAGCCTCTGTCCTCCAGCGAGGAAGCGGCCGGCGAGCCCGGAGAGGCGAAAAAGGTGCCTCAACCCGCTCAGGAAACGTCCCTCGGAGACTGGAGAATAAATTAGGAGTTTCCAGGGCTTTGTGGTTGGAGCGTTTGGTGCGTGCGTGCAGATCACAACAGTGGTTACGGGGTGACCCGGTCCCGCTGCACGGGAGGTGCAAGAGCTTCAGCAGTAAAGCTGCAACGTCCCTACTCGGTGCCTTACGAAACAATTTCTGAGCGTTGATTGACCCGAGCAATCCCTTCCCTGACTGACGCCTCTGTTTAGGATCCACCGTGTTATGGTAAAGCAGCCTGACAGGCCCTTCATTCAGCAAGCTTGGATTTCCAGCAAATAAAAACATTTGCAAGAAATCAACATCCTGTCCCACATTTCCTTTAAGCGTGAAACAAAAATTGTTATCACTTGGAAATTAAAATTTCCCATTGGCAAAACCTGTAAAGGCTCATGCGGTCCCACATGTGCGTACGAACTCGTTCCTTAACTCAAACTAAACTCTTTCTCCCTGCGCTTGCAGAAAGCCGTGGTGCTCATCCGCACACCACCAGCACTCACAGCCTTGCTGGCCCCCAGGCAGAGCTGAGCCGCACCGAATAAATCAGCGAGTGAGTCCGGGTGCAACCACACACTGGGTTGCAAGGGAAGGAAAGGGTTTTCTTCTCGTGGTATTGCTGGCACTGACTTTAGAGCAAAATTTGCACTGTGCTGCGGCCCATGGCAAACCATGCGCCTGTACAGCTTTGGTGGGATATTGCAGCCACAAAAAACCACGTGCATAACTTGATTTTCACTTCTTTGACGTATGCGTGACATCCTATAAAAACTTTTCTTCTGCGCTCCTTACTCTGCTGTAAAACCAGAGGTTTGGGTTATGTTTTCACCCGTCAACGTTAAAAAAGGAAAAAAAAATCTAAAATTCTTCATCTTTGATAGCAGACGTATCATGATTTGATGAAAAGTTGACTTTAAATTGCATTTCTCTATCTGCTTTTGCTATAGAGTATGTCTGTCCTTTTGAAATTTCAGACTGTTCCTCAGAAATGCAGATAAAAGACATGACTTTATCAGTAGCGATAGCTACATACAGGTAAATATAAACGGGATACTGATCTGTGGTAGAGAATTAAAATACGTCAGGTGGCATCTCATACAAATAAAAGCATCTCCAATTCTTAATCTGTCGATCCGTATTTTGGGTCTGCGAACGCGGGGGTGAAAGTACATCAGCATCACTCGACGTTTACATTGGCAATATCATTCTTATGTCTGAACTGTTTCCTTCTAAAACGCGTTACTTGTGCGCGCGCGCGCGCGCGTGTGTGTGGGCACTGGCATTCCCACGGCGGGTCTGTCCAACCCAGTGCGCTTTCTTTGGGAGCAGCTCAGAGCAGATGTTTCAGAGGTGGAGGAAACACGTCGGAGATCGGGTTTCTTCCTCATGGAAGACAGTCAGTGGATGGCTTCTGCCCTGGAGCGTGCGTGTTATAACCCGTTTTGCACAAATATGTATAAAGACACACATAGAGGCTTATGCCAGGGCAAGGATTTGTTGTCTTTAACACCCTCTTGGAGCCATCCCAGACCTCCCGGGCTGTACCCGTGGCCAGGGCTGTGCCGCGGCAGCACTGTTTTGCCGGAGGCCCTCGCCCTGGCCCGTTGCCATATCACGATAATGTGATAGGAAAGGTTTAGTCTGCTGACCTTCGGGCCGTGCGGCAAGGTACATCTGTTTGAGCTTTTGGAAAATGCTTAAGAAAAAACAGGCCAATTGTCAGTAATCGGAGCCATTCGCATCTTCACTGGGTGGAAAAAAATGTTGAAAACTCTTGTGCTCCTAATGTAAAGTTTGCACCGAATGTTCCTATACGCACATTGCAAAATTAGAAGTAGCTGATTCGTACCACTGACAGGGTATTCATCTGAACACCGGTTAACTTAGGCATATTTTTAGAAGATCTCTTAAAATCTGGGAAGTGTGAGGGGTGATCTTTCCATTTCAGTGAAATTAGTTCAGGAAACAACGCAACCCCAAACATTAAACTGAAAGTTATTTAATTTCCCTGTGCTTATTAATGACCTGAAGACAGCCAGCAGCAAATCGACCTCTGGCTATCACCAGCGCAGCTGCCCGTGGATGCTCCTGGTGCTCAGGAAAGCTGTTTTGTTTTCCATGGCATTGCTTGTCAGCTCGCTGCCTGGCTGCGTGTCAACTACCGCTGCAACCACAGGGAAGGGTGTAACGTGTGTTTGTATCCGTCGGGTTCGAGCAGACCAGCAGAGTGATGTTATTTGCATTAGTCTGGTGCCTTGTGGCAAATTTCAGTATGGGTTGGCCGAATATTCTTGTAGGTGTTAGACATCTACCGTGTAAACAAGAGAATTTAGTTCATATATTTTCTAAATGTACAAATTTACAAGTCTACAGAGAGCTCATTAAATTCTCCCCTTCTTAGCGGAGCTGATGCCCAAGGACATGAAAATACTTACGCATAATGTATTTGTTAATCCTGACTTCTTTTTGCATTGCAGAAACCCAGCGATCCCTGGTGAACACCCAAACATAACTCCTTTATGATATTCTAACCCATGGGAAAAATACTTCTTGTTTTGAAAGACAGAGCTTTTTACAACTTTCTGTCCTTCCTCTAGCATTTCACCTGAATTGATAAGGTCAGGAGCGTATTGTGACGGCAAGGCCGAGGAGCAGCTGTAGCTTTGGCAGGTCTCTGACACACGTTTAAAACGCTGCGGTAGCTCAGCAGCTCTGTTTCCAGCAGTTTTTCTCGCCACCGTGTGCTTCATCGCCCATCGCCCGGCAGCGGTGCCTGTTCCCAGGTAACACTCGCCAAATAATGTGAGTTAGCTACAAAAGCTGGATTTCTTTTCTTTTTTTTTTTTTTTTTTTTGAGCTCAAGAGCCTCTGCTGAGTTAGCCCAAACCTGCCTGCTGCGTCACTCCGACGTCAAACCGAGCGGGTTTGGTTAATTGTGGGACGGCGATGCCATCTAGTGGCACTGGTCCCTGCTCCGCGGAGCCCCGCGGTGCCCGGCGCGGATATCTGCGCGCTTTGCTCTGGAAAGAGTGTCCGCCTCCCGGCTGCTGTCACCCTGGCCCTTCCGTTAGCTGCCTTAAGGCCTGAGAAGTGAGGTGCATGAACAAGCAAGCATGAAAGACAGAATAATTTCTTCCTTTCATTGCTCTCTGCAGCACCCTGAGGAGGGAGGTGTGATCCCTTCTCCCTGGGACCCAGTGACGGGATGCGTGGGAATGGTTCAAAGCTGCGCCGGGGGAGGTTCAGACCGGACAGTAGAAAGCATTTCTTTACCGAGAGGGTGGTCAAACACTGGAATAGGCTTCGTAGAGAGGTGGTCAATGCCCCAAGCCTGTCAGTGTTTAAGAGGCAGTTGGACAATGCCCTTAATAACATGCTTTAACTTCCGGTCAGCCCTGAAGTGGTGAGACAGTTGGACTAGATGATCGTTGTAGGTCACTTCCAACTGAAATATTCTATTCCATTCTACTCTATTCTATGCTATTCTATGCTATGCTATCCCAGAATCCCAGAATCACAGAATGGCAGGGGTTGGAAGGGACCTCTGGAGATCATCCCGTCCAACCCCCCTGCTCCAGCAGGCACACCCAGAGCAGGGGCACGGGACCGCGTCCAGGTGGGGTTTGAATGTCTCCAGGGAGGGAGACTCCACAGCCTCTCTGGGCAGCCTGTTCCACTGCTCTGGCACCCTCACAGCAAAGGAGTTTTTCCTCATAATCAGGTAGAACTTCCTGTGTTCCAACTTGTGCCCATTGCCCCTTGTCCTGTCGTTGGGCACCACTGAAAAGAGTCCGGCCCCATCCTCCTGACACCCGCCCTTCAGATATTTATAAGCATTGATAAGATCCCCTCAGTCTTCTCTTCTCCAGGCTGAACAGACCCAGGTCTCTCAGCCTTTCCTCATAAGGGAGATGCTCCAGTCCCCTGATCACTTCGTAGCTTTCCACTGGACTCTCTCCAGTAGTTCCCTGTCTTTCTTGAACTGGGGAGCCCAGAACTGGATGCAGCACTCCAGATGTGGCCTCACTAGGGCAGAGTAGAGGGGGAGGATAACCTCCCTCGACCTGCTGCCACACTCCTTTTCATGCACCCCAGGACACCGTTGGCCTTCTTGCCTACAAGGGCACGTTGCTGGCTCATGGTCACCCTGCTGCCCACCAGCACTGCCAGGGCCTTCTCAGCAGAGCCACTTTCCAGCAGGTCAGCCCCCAACCTGTACTGGTGCGTGGGGTTGTTCCTCCCCAGGGGCAGGACCTTACACTTGCTCTTGTTGAATTCCATGAGGTTCCCCTGGGCCCAGCTCTCCAGCCTGTCCAGGTCTCGTTGGATGGCAGCACAGCCTTCTGGTGGAGTAGCCACTCCTCCCAGTTTGGTATCACCAGCAAACTTGCCGAGGGTACACTCTGTCCCTTCGTCCAGGTCATTGATGAATACGTTGAACAGGACCGGACCCAGCACAGACCCCTGGGGAACACCGCTAGTTACGGGCCTCCAACCAGACTCTGCCCTGTTGATCACGACCCTCTGAGCTCTGCCGTTCAGCCAGTTCTCAGTCCACCTCGCTGTCCACTCATCTAACCCACACTTCCTAAGCCTACCTATGAGCATGTTGTGGGAGACAGTGTCAAAAGCCTTGCTGAATTTGAGGTAAACAATATTGACTGCTCTCCTTTCATCTACCCAGCCAGTCACGCCATCATAGAAGGCTATCGGGTTGGTCAAGCATGATCTCCCCTTGGTGAATCCATGTTGACTACTTCTGATAACCTTCTTTTCCTCTACATGCCTGGAGGTGACCTCCAGGATGAACTGTCCCATCACCTTTCCGCGGATGGAGGTGAGGCTGACTGGCCTATAGTTTCCTGGGTCCTCCTTCTTGCCCTTTTTGAAGACTGGAGTGACTCCAGTCCTTGGGCACCTCTCCTGTCCTCCATGACCTTTCAAAGATGATGGACAGTGGCTTCGTGACAGCATCCGCCAGGTCCCTCAGCACTCGTGAGTGCATCCCATCAGGGCCCATGGATTTGCGAGGATCCAGTTTGCCTAAATGATCTCTTACCCAGTCTTCCTCAACCAAGGGGAAGTCTTCCTTTCTCCAGACTTTCTCTCTCACCTCTGGAGGCTGGGATGCCCGAGGGCCAGCCTTAGCAGTGAAGACTGAAGCAAAGGCGGCATTCAGTAACTCTGCCTTCTCTGCATCCTGCCTCACCAGGGCACCCACCTCGTTCAGCAGCGGGCCCACAGTTTCCCCAGTCTTTTACTGCTGGTGTATTTGAAGAAGCCCTTCTTGTTATCCTGGACATCCCTTGCCAGATTTAGTTCCAAGTGGGCCTTGGCCTTCCTTGTTGCATCTCTGCATACCCTGACAACGTTCCTATACTCCTCCCAAGTGGCCAGTCCCTTTTTCCACATACTGTCAACCTCCTTCTTCCATTTGAGTTTTTCTAGAAGCTCTTTGCTCATCCATGCAGGTCTCACCTCCTTCTTCCATTTGAGTTTTTCTAGAAGCAATTTGCTCATCCATGCAGGTCTCCTGGCTCCTTTGCTTGACTTCTTCCTCATAGGGAGGCACCGATCTTGAGCTTGGAGGAAGTGGTACTGGAATATTGACCAGCTCTCTTGGACCCCCCTACCTTCTAGAGCCCTAACCCATGGGATTCCTCCAAGCAGGTCTTTGAAGAGGCCGAAGCTGGCTCTCCTGAAGTCCAGGGCTGTAATCCTACTTGTCGCCCCGCTTCTACCACGCAGGATCCTGAACTCCACCATCTCATGGTCACTACAGCCAAGGCTACCGCCAACCCTCACATCCTCAGCCAGACCTTCTTTGTCTGTTAGTATAAGGTCCAGCAGCACATCTCGCCTCGTTGGCTCCTCCACCACCTGTGTCAAAAAGTTATCCTCAATGCTCTACAGGAACCTCCTGGATCGTGTGTGCCTCGCCGTGCTTCTTTTCCAGCAAATATCAGGGTGGCTGAAGTCCCCCGTGAGAACCAGGGCCTGCAATTGTGAGGCTACTTCTAGCTGTCTGTAGAAGACCTTGTCAACTTCCTCTTCCTCATCAGGTGGCCTGTAGCAAAGACCCACAACGGTGTCACCCATATTTGCCTGCCCCTTATTTTTTACCCATAAGCTCTCGATTCGTTCTTCTTCTACCCATCGGCAGAGCTCGATACACTCCAGTTGCTCCCTCACATAAACAGCAACTCCCCCACCTCGCCTTGCTGGCCTGCCTCTCCTAAAAAGTACGTAGCCATCCATGACAGCATTCGAGACATGCGAGCTACCCCACCATGTCTCTGTAATTGCAATGAGATTGTGGCCCTGTGACCACACACAGACCTCTAGTTCCTCCTGTTTATTCCCCATGCTGCGTGCTATGCTATGCTATCCTATAGCCAGTCATGTTTGCAAGTGATATAGTGAATCCCCATCAGGTTACAAAGCTTCATCGGCTCGCTAAAGGCAATGTGCACAGCAGCATACGCGTTGCCAGGCCCGGTCTGCTCCTGGGTATCAGTGAGCAGGATGGTGAGGTGGGTGAAAAACTGTTCAAGACCAGCCTGGTCATCATCTCCATTAGAGAGGGAGAGGGGTTCACTGCATCCGAGTTTCTCCTTCAAGCTGATGATCACCTGGGCCTTCCTTCCTTTCCCATTTCTTGCCATGTGTGCTTTGCTGTATCTTCTTAAAATGGCTTGTTCAAAGTGGTTTTCAACTCTTATGCTCCATTTCTTTTTAAAAATGTGATAGCATGCCTGTGTGTCTACATGGCAATACATAGGACCTGTTCTTTGAGAATTCCAGACAGAAGCCTGAGTTTGGTCATTGTTATGGTACTACCTAAGGTGTGCCTACTACCCCTTGGTATCATTTGGTTCACTGTTTTTTGTATTTAAATTTTAACAGTAGCCACAGCAGTAGGCTGTGGTTGTCTTCTAGCTCCAGTGGGTACGATGCATGTTTAGCATTTTGTATGGGGATGACAGATTTTTGTTCTTGATAGATATTAACAGAATATTGATAGATATTCTATCTTTAGATAGAAAAAGATAGATAGAAAGGCTGTTGATAGGTATTGATAGAATGACTGTTTTATCAATAAGGTGAATTAAAAGGTCACAGTAGGCGCAATCAGTCGAAGGCAGAGCTGGAGATCAACATCTCAAGACAAGTCCATTACAGCAACTGCTTCAAACAAACAGAGCAAAAAGCAGAAGAGGGGCAGCACTCTTTCTGAAATCGGGACCAATGAAAAACAACGAAACTGCTTTAAAACGCAGGATGGACCGTGCCAGTGCCATGAGTTTTCCAAGTTTTCTTCACACGCCTTAAAATGAGTGTCTTGAAAACCACCCCATGCTCCAAAACAACAGCAGAAAAGAAAGGAACTCCCAAAATACATTAGGTCCTAGATTATTTATCACTACCAGTCAACACTGAGCCCCCCCATTTTCTGAAAATGTCACAGCAAAGGCCCCACAATTCCAGCTGCAGAGCATGCTACTGACAACCTGGCCATCAGGAATTTGGGGCAGTACGCTTCCTCCTCGTAGCACCGGCTGTTACCCCACGGCTTTTGGTGATGGCAATGGGATTAGCGCCTCTGCATGAAGTGGGAATAAATGCCCCCATCTATTCCTCTTCTCAAAAGACTTAAAGTAAACCTGACGGAAGGCTGCATACAGAGGCTGGTTGGGAGATTTAAATACAGTAATTTGCTTGAACAAAGCATTCAGTACTTTTCTGGCGAAGCTGATTGAAATGTAGGTGGTTTGCATCAAAAACCTCAGTCTGTGATTTCTCCTGAAATGCCAGTTGTTAGAATAAACTCCCCTCATTTAAAATAAAAAGGAGTAGAAAGTGAAATATAAACACATGGTGAGAAATAACAAGGAGTAATCTAACATGAAGTATCCAGAGTTTATCAAAACAGAAGGAAATACAGCAAATATCATGAATAGTAATCCAAATATTATTTTGAATTCAACACAACTCTGCTCTGGCATGACAATTGTTAGCTAACAAATGGACATTTTTCAGGTCAATCAAGCTTGAGGCAATTAGTCTGTGGCAATTAACTAAATTAACTCTAAAATTAGAATTCAAATAATCTCAGCAATTACGGTTTAATCCTGAAATATGTCTCTTCAAAAGAAGCCAGTAAGACAGACAAATCCACTAGAGTTTGCCATGTTTAAATTACACACTGTATTCTAATTTATTTTAATATCTAACTTCCAACAGATCAGGCAGTCCTTTTTCATGACCATGTGTTAAGAATGGCTTCATACAAAAGAAATGTCATATGCATTTTTCAATCTTTTGTGTCTCAAAATAATAGAATTTGCATACACCAAAGGTTTTGGCATCGAATCCAGCTCCTTAGGTGTCGTATCCTGATTATTTGAATTTATATACTTTGCATGGCTAAGTCATTTCATTTATATGCACTTCTGATTGTTCATGAAAATGTATAGGTTGGATTTCATCCATATTTTTTTCTACCTTTATCAGATTTTGCCTTTCAATATTTAATTCAATCAGTTAATTTTCTTCCTCCCCATCTATCAGCAAAAGTTGTAAGAAGAATTCTTATTTAATTAAAAGGTTTTAAAGTCTGGAATATTCTCTTTTAGAAGCAGCTGTGATTTTTAGGAATTTTATTCAAACTAAGCTTCTCTCTTTCACTGAAAAAAACTACAAGTAATTTGAAATTCATATGCACTTGCATATCTCAGACAGAGAAGAGACACTACAGCATGCGAAGTGAGGTCTCTGCTGTGAAAGGGGGCTCAGCACCTCCAGCACCCCTTCGGATGTTGGTATAGCAACATGCAGGCGTATAGTTATATTTGCATTTAATTATTCATACTTTATTCACATAGGAATAAAACTGCTGACCCCGCTGGCGAAGAGCTGAAGGGAGGATGTGGGATGCCAGCCGAGGGTGTATGAGCAGGTCCTACAAGTGGGGCAGGAGGATGAAGGTACCAGTGGACAAAATACTTTCTAACAGGGTAACTCTGTAGCACGGCTCCACGCTCTGCAATTAGTGTGAAGTTAAGGTGAGGAAGGCAATAGGCTTCTCCCCCGGCCTCTCGCAGCCTTTCTCACCCCAGGCTTCTCAAATACAGAAGGTCTTAGCAGCGGCAGCTGGCAAATGATAAAGCTTGTCAAAACAGGTCAGTTGTTTAACGCATGTAAGTGGTTCAGGTTTCTCCATGAAGCAACCACCGTACCTAGATCGTCTGGCCCACCAACGGACCTTTCTAGTGTCGCGGGTCCTACCATTAAATCGCCAAGCAGCAAACACTGCGGGCTCCGTGGGCAGCTGCTCAGCACGGCCGGCCACGGCTCCGGCCGAGCGAGACCCTGCCTGCCCCCGTCACCGTAATCGCTGTGACACAAGGTCTGGGGCTGAGAGGTTTGAATGCTTTGCATAGTTCACACACGGAGCTATTCTGCGATACTGGTTCCTCCTGGTGGGGTACGGATTTGTGCCACCTCCTGGGCTACAGGCACTGCTTTTCTGCTCTTAATCATGGACAGAGATATAAAATCCAGAGGCGCCGAGAAGCCGAAGGTGAGATGGCCGTGTAACTCTTCCAGCAGCTCAACCCACTGCTCATTACCTGTCTGCAGGGCATTTCTCATATTTAAGTTCATATTTAATACCTATAAAATTTGTCAAATTTTTATGTTAAACCAGCAGATGTAGAAATTAGTTTTGAAAACAGTGAAGGAGCTGCAACTATAGAAAATTAACTTTCAGGCATGCAGTGAGTACAGTAGTGAGAAGACATGGCCTGTACCAGCAAACACTGCACCTGACATGCTCACATCTATCTTCTTAAATTAGTGGTTTTAGTTCCTCAGTTAGCAGCTCCTTCTTTTCTAAGCTGAGAAAGCGTTAATCTTTCCTTAAGAAAACCAGGACGTAATGAAAAAAGAAATGAGGAGGCACCAGTAATATTTTCTTTCAACATTTCTTACATTTACCAAAGACATATATAAATGGTCCCCTAGAAATTTCTATATTGCATATATAAATTGTTCCTTTTGTTTATAAAATAGAGTGCAGTTTTGCTCCTTTCTAAGTAAAAGATTCTAGCTTAACAAGCATAAGCACAAAACAGGATCAATATCGTCACAACATGATATGACCATACATTCCTTCATTAAGTTTTCCTTCAGCCTCACTACTCAGACTTTGGTCATTTCTCCCCCCCCACCCCCCTTCATTAAAATGATCTGTCATCAAGACCTGAAATTCAGAAGAGGTTGTATTGAAAAATAAATTCTCTGCAGCATCATTAAGGAGCAAACGTGATCAAAATCATTCACCAGCAATTTGAACGTGAGAAAGGCTCCAGTACGCAGCTCTGGGCACGCTCCAGTACGCAGCTCTGGGCACACTCCAGCCAAGCACTTTTTGATTTCCCCTATGAGTATATGAAGTGCCTGCCGGGAAAATCTATCTGAAAGAAAGAAGTAGAAAATGCATTGATTTATTTGTCTTCTTTTGCCCATTAAATGCTTTTTCTTTCATCCTAAATAGTTGTTTTCTTTAGTAAAATCTTGTGTGGCTCTATATTCTGTATGCACAATACATTTTTCAGACCACCCATCTACGCTGCTTTTAAAATGCTGCTGGTGCTATGTTTTATCCATTTCCACCTGTAAATCCAGCCAGCTTTAATACTGTGACCTCAAAAAAACCCCCCAATTTATAATTAATGCCTTTCAGAAATATCTAAAATGACCTCAAATAACTTTTCCAGACACAACAGGATTCATTTTTTCAGCTCTCGTATTTCATGATCTGCCAGACTTAGAAAACATGGTATAAATAATAATAAAGGTTATATAAAAAAGGATATACAAAGATTTTAAAGTTTTGTATATTATGTTTCTATTTCCTATTTCATTTCCTGTTTTATTTCAGTTCATCAGGGATCTGATAGGAGAGAGGCCCTTTCAATTTGCTGGTGTTCATACTTACTGATACGAAGAGCCTTTTTGGTTTGTTAAACTCTAGGGGTGTAGCATCTGCCTTTTATTGAGAAAAATGTAAAGAAATAAAATTTTATGGGAATAAATTCATTAAATTATGTCAAGAAGCTGCTTGTTTATGAATATGTGGCCTAAATAATGGTACAAATCTTTCACACATTAGCACCTAAATGCAAAACCCATTTCAGTGATAGGTTTTACGTGGTTGTAGGAACAGGACAGATTATGTGTTTGCGAATGAAAGAACAGAGAAGCTGAAGGATTTCTTGTCCATATTTAGTAAAAACTCCACACCTGTCACAAAGTCCCCAACCACCTCTCCTGAAGAGCTGCTGTCACTGTGCCTCTCTCTTGGTGGCTCTGCCCAGAGGGAAATACTGCACACCATGCAGGACAACAGAGCTTATGATGCTTATATATGCATATGCTCATATATAGCTACTAATCTATGTCTACTATATGCTTAGATAGAAACTTACTTTAACAATGTAAAATGAAATGGTTATGGACATTTTGTCAAGAAGTGCTCTACAGACTTACCTAGTTAACTACTCCTTTTCCCAAGGAGCATCCTCTTTTCCACGACTCACCTGGACTAAACAGGGCAGTATCAAATGTTGGGTGTCCTGCAGCAGTTTCACCACAGAAGGGGCAGTGCTCAAGGAGCATCGTGTGCTGCTGCAACGGATCGCAAAGAAACCCATTATTGATTACTGAGGGCTGGTTTTTTTGCATTAATTATTAAATAGTCTATTCATTACTGCAAAACACATGTTTAATGGAAAGACATTGCAGAGAATGTCTCCTCGAGGACCTGTTTTGTTTTTGGAAGTCTTTATGAGTGTTTACATCATGCTCTGTGATTTATTTTCAGGTTGGCTGAGGCTTGCTATGCTGGACCATGGACAAAACCCATTTGTTTCCCCGCCCAGGAAGCCCATCTATCAAAGAGCAGAAGAAAGAGGCGGGTTGCCAGCCGGGAGCCCAGGAGCTGGGCAGCGCAGAGATCTGGATGTCTGCTCAGCCAGGGATGCCACCTTGTCCACCTTTCTGATTTCCACCCAAATTTCAGCAAAATAATGGAAAAATTATTTTTGGTGGTGTTATATATACAATACCAACCTCCTTCCTGCAGCTGGTGCTCAGGGAGTACCCGGAGGAAGAGGGCATGGTTACCAAAGCCCCACAAAATAAGGCTCAAACATCCTTGACTCTCCATCCTTTTCCTGCCAATCTGCCTACCATCTGCGGGCAGGATTTGTCCAGAAGTTTGCATAAACTGCTGAAGGGCAATATAGAGGAACTAACAGCAGAGCTCAGTCTTTACCACCACTCCTTGGGCTGTGAGCCATCATTTGGAAACACCTTTCTGGTCCCTTGGAGGAAGAGGTGTTAAAAGCTGAGCATTGGAGGCTTTTGGCTTCCTTTTTGGGCAGCTTGAACTATAAGATGGGAGAGACTGTTTCATTTTCTGCTGGTTGTTTATGGTTCTTTGAAGTCCACTTTCATTAGCATCACGCAATTGCATTTGAATTGAATACCTCTGGCAGTTGTTTCAAGCCCAGACTAACCTGTTTTCCCCACACTGAGTTAAATTTCATGAGGATTTTGCTGGTCACCTGAGATCTTACAAAATATCTGCTTGACAGTGTTTGCACTTTCAACCACACACCTTTAACTCTTCATTTTTCAGTTGGTATAAAAACAAATCAACAGTTGAAAGAAAATCCAACCTCATTTCATAGAGTATTGCTAATATTGGTAAGTTCCTGACCTTCTACTAGTGGCTGCCTTGTATTTAATACAGTATAAGTGGGATTTGTTTTCTTGCAAAACTGGCTTTGCTACTCTGCAGAGGTATTTGACCCTGAACAAAGCCCAAATGAAAGGAGAATTTTGACATAACATTTTGCACTTGTTTTGGACATTGTAAACAGCTATAACTGCCTAATCAATGTGCAGGAAGAGAATCTGAAAGTAGAAAAACTGTAACAAGCAACTGATATAACTGATAATCTAGAAGTACTTACGGTACAGAGATGTATCATACTTACAAAAAAAGTGATCTAGACAAGAGAAGGTTTGCAGCCAACACTGGAGTTTCCTGTACCGTTGACGTGTTCCTCATATATTAGCATTATAAATCATGCTGTAGGTTCAGCACCTTACCCATGATGACCAAACTGACAGTCTTTTAACAGTTCATTACAGTATATCCTAACTCTGAATTTGCTAATAATGCCAAAAAAACCAGTCTTTTCTCTTTCCAGCCTTCTTTTTGCAGTCACCTCATTATACCCTGCAGTGCAAAAATACAAATAAAAATAATGAAGTAAATGACAAATAATCCCAGAGGGCAGAGCATGTTGATTTGATGCATTTTGTAATATGCAATTCCTGCAAAGAATCCAGTGATACAAAATCAACTTGAAATGATATTCATGGTTCAACAAGTCTGTAATTTCACTTTGAAAAGGAAGACTGTATCTGTGCTTTATGGCATATCAGATTTATTTATTTTAGATCTTGTTTTGCTGTATACGGTGTAACTGGTAGGACACTACAAGATGAATCGCTCACTGAAGTATCTTTCACAGAAAAGGAGTCAAGGATGTCACCGGTGAGAAAAATGTTTGTGCATCAAGTGCAATACGTTCTTGATGTTACACAAAGCCCAATTTCTCCCTCCCAAGTTCCCCACAGGCTATTTTTTTCCTTCAGAGCACCGCCTTGCCCTTCCCCACAGCGACAAATTTAAGCTCTTCCCACCCATCTTTGTACAAGTAATTTGTTGTGCTGCACCAGAGCCCAACGGAAAGGTGGGCTGGAGGAAGGGCTGGGCACGTCGGAGAGGAGCATCATGGGCAGTGGCTCGGGCGACCTGCTGGCCAGCTTTTGCTCCATGATCTTGTACGAGTCACTAAAACCCAATTCAAAGTCGCAGATCCCACGTCCCATTTACTTTAATGGATTTGGTTCAGCCAATTAGGCCCTTTTTCCTTTGGATCTCATCTGTATAAAGGATGGCATTAATACTTACAACCTCATGGGATTAATTGCCTGTAAAGTCACTCTGAGACCTTGGATAGAAGCACTAGTGATATTAATTATTGTTATAGATATTATAATATTAAACATAAGTTCATACATTTATTTGGAAAAAAACTTTCAGGATCTAAGGAACTAAAACCGCCCCCGGGCTATTTAATTATTTTATTGCCCTTCATTGGAAAGGTGATGCCTCAGCTCTATTTTTCTCCTCGCACTGCAGTATGCCAACCCCTGTAAGCCCGTGCCTGTGTCAGAAATGTGGTTCACTGACTCACAGAAGTCAGAGATAAAAAGAAGTATTGTTCATTTGATAATTTCTATTTCTAAATTTTCTATAACCTACATTTTTTTATTTGATTGCTTTAATTTTGTTCTCATGAGGTATGATTAATTTGCTGCTGTAAAAAACCAAGATGAGCAGGGATTCAGAAAGCTGGGATTTAATAGGGCAAATTGTACTGTGCAAAAGTATAGTGCTCGTTATAAATATGCAATATTTGGCAAGCAGTTTTCTTCCCATAAAGAGAAGATTTCTAACCAATGAAAGATTCAGAGGACAAAATTACTCTCTGCCCATATTACTGACTCAAATGACATTGCACCAGGAAGGTAGCAAAGTGCCACAACACAGCATGAAAGTAAAACAAATGAAGGTTGTTTCTGAGGATGGGTTACAAGTAATATTCATCATTGTTGTTGTGCAAATCAGAAAACTGAGGATCTACATGTAGAGAATAGCAGAAATAGAAACATGGCCCTAAAAAGAAATTACTTCAAGGTACTCGGGGCACTCTCTAGAGGAACTGTTATCTAGATTTTTCCACCAAATGATCAGGGCAAATTAAAAACCAGCTGCTGCAGCTAAGGAAGAGCGAACATTTACTGCTATACTAACAGAAGCCTGTTTCAATACTGGCATTTCTAACCCAAGCTAGGAAAGCGGCTCCCATTATACACTGGGTACATTGGCTGACTTTCTTGCCAGTAAAAGTCAGCCAGCAGCCTGTAATTACACTGAATATCTTCCTGGAACCTTGCTTCCATAAATGGTGCCATCTTTTGAGTAATATATCATTGGTCTGCCTTGCTCAGATTATTACACTAATACATCATTAGAGCTACAGCTTGCTTTGGTGATGGATTGGTGTAACGCGGTGTGAGAGCTACAGCTCGCTCGGGTAATGTATGATGCCCTCATGCTGATGTATGGGCTGGTGTATCACCAAGAGGAGCCTCTCGGGTGATGCATTCCCCCAGAGACAGTGCAGCCCTGCGATGAACAACCCCAGGATGAAGCTTATTTGCTTTGAAAGCTTACGGGTTGCTTTACACTCCCAATGAGGGAGGACCGCAGGGTCCGTGGCCAGCCCCCTGTGCCGCTGTGCTTTGGCTGATGCCGTGTCCCCCAGGACCTACCTGGTCTATCAGGGAGGGAAGACACGTGGCTGGTGCTGGGTGCCTGCAGAAAACTAAATTAAGGGGAGAAAACTTCCTGGCTTTGGTTACCTTCAATATCATGCTGTCATGCTGTCATAAGCACCAAGAAACTCAAGAGACAGTCTGCTATGCACCCATATAACCTGTGCAAATACATAAGACCACTAGTCATAGCTAAAAAAAAACAAAAAAGAATCTCTCGTTTTATGGGAGATATGGAGCTAAAGCAAAATCTTCAAATACCTGTTTTACAGTCTCTTACTGCACTTATTCTGGACACTCAAACCATGGTGCAAACTCACTCACTCCAAGGATTAATCAAATGTTTTACTGAATATTACCAACGTAAAACTTCTACATTAGTAACCATTAACTAGTTTACCTTTTTTGTTAAAAGGTCCATGGTGGTATTGACTATTCTTTCATTTTCCTATTTGTGTCAGACTGCCTCAGGGTGAGAAATATGAAAGCTAACTTTTGAGCTGGGAAAAGTGTATCTTTATGTCTAAAAAACTGAAAATGCCTTAACTGACTTTTTTCCCAAAGTTTGCAAAACAAAAAACAACTCCTAAAAAAACCCCCACAAACCAACCCATCCTGGTTTCCCTTAAGCTTTCCTCCTCACACACACAAAACCAAACCACCACCACCCATAACAAAAACATGCAAACCAGATTTCTGGCAGAGCCCAAACCCAGCCTAGCTCAAGCCCAAAAAGGAAAATATTTGCACGATATGACTCAGTGCAAATGATTTACCTGTAGTTCTTTTCCCAGTTTTAATTACTCTGCTTGTCACCAATAAAAACCTGAAATTTCTGCAAGGACACACAGAGCTTATGATTTTCCTCTGTCATGATACCAGCTCTGTTACTCAAAAAATGTGAAAACATTTAAAATCATCAACAGTCAATTCAAAAGTTATTCCTTCTATAAACAAGATGATAAAATCTGTAATAAAGCAATCAGTGTTCTCTGTAATTTGTTTTGTTTTTCAGACATTCACCTGACCTCTACCTGGTCTTTCTGCAAGCCTCCAGTATGATGATGCTGTATTCCAGTCATCATATGCATGGAAATTAAATTAAGTAGTGGGTGGAAAAGTGAATTAGATTTAGTAAGTTAAACAATGCATGGAAATTGAACTATACCTATTATGCATAACCTTTCTATGCTGATCTATTCAGCTGCTACTAAAAGCATTTCAGGGCGACAGCATTAAGTGACATGACTAGCATCTGCCACATATTTTTCTTTTTATAAACTGAATAATATGATCATTTTATAATCTTTGCTGACCTTCCTTAGTTATCCTTAAATCCAGGCTCATCTGTCAGCCAACACAAACCAGGCAGTGCCTTCACCACTCAGCACCAAAGGCTACAGAAAATTACCCCTGTGCATGCAAACCCAAGACTTTGCTAATGAGGGAATGCTTTTTCCTGCCGAGGCTTTGCACAGTTAACATGACATCATATTGTTTCTCCTTCCCTCTGCCTCCAGCGAAGGTGCCCACTGGTTTTGGCCCCGAGTCTGATGGTTCCAGCTTTGCCTCCCCGCGCAGCTGGGTTGGCATTGCTGCTCGCTGCCTGCCCTTTGGGTTTTTGGCTCCTCCGCTGCATCCTTCTCCTGCTGCCAATCCTGCAGCCCAGGCTGGGCTTGCTGCAGCACAGGCATGCCTGCTGCCTGCCTGCAACACCGCTTGCCTCCTGCTCCCCTAGCGCTGGGGTCCAAGGCTGCCAGGGAAATGAAAACCAAACTCACAACTGCTGCTAAGCATATTGCCCCAGCCCCGAGGTTGATCGCTGCTTGACCCCTTAGTGTGCTCCATGCTGCACTGCCTGGGAGAGAAGGAGCTGTGCCTGGGGCAAAACCAGCCCCAAACTCGCTGACCTAAGAAGGGAAAGAGGGAAGGAGCTGCTGCCCTTCAGTGCCAGAGGCAGAAGACCTGTTACAGCTGCGGCTCCCCGCCTCCGTGCCGTAAGTCTCCCAGCTGTGCAGCCCCTGCAGCGGCGATGCATGCGGAGGAGATGTTGGTGCATCCAACACCTGAGCTATAGCTTGAGGGAGAGGAAGATATTCCTAGATTAACTAATGACTTAACCGGCTCTACCTTAAGGCAATAATCAGGAGATGATAAACTGTGTGAAACATAAAGGAACAAATAGAAAAAGAACAGTTCAGTAAGGCATAACCTGGCTCTCCACCTTTTGACTGTCTTCTGTCTGCCCAGTATTTTAGGTCTATTTAAGTTAACAGTGCAGTTCCCATGTACTTCCTACCATACATGCCGAAAGCGCATAGGCAGGTAAATGTTGGTCAGTGCCTCTTGGAGACACGTTCAAAAGTGCCTACAGAATTTACAGAAGTCCAAATGAAATTACATCTGTGGTTATTGTCGGTGTCTATGTGTTGCAATTTGACGCTTCATAGTTCCTAAATCCCCCCACTTTATCCTCCCCTATCTAGCGTATGAAATGGGAGCTCTCTAAGGTAATCATTATCGGTAGTAGCACTAGTAGTAGTATTTGTTTTGCAGCTGGCTGAAGAAGAGTGCTCTAATCATACACACAAGTGATTGCTAACCCCCTCAAAATACACAGTCTAAGAATAATAGAAGAGAAAACAGAGGCACCAAGGAAAGAATGAAATTATATTGGTCAGCATGGAAAAGCAGGAATTATTTATTGGCATCCCAGAATATAAAATAGCAAGGGGAAAGATGGAGGATAGCAAGGTGACTTTGCAGCAGAGAACAAAGCTTGTTGAAGTATATTAAGCTGCAGCAGCCACAGTCAGCACCATTCACTGGATGAATGCAGGCGCTACGGCTCTGTGCTGTGAAAGAGATGATAGGTAGATGGATGGATTAGGCCAGAAAGGCCTCAGAATGAAGATGTATCATTCAAGTTTGCTATGTATACAAGTGAAAAACAGTTTGCATATTCAGGGTGGTGAGACATAGGCAATCCAACAAAATAAGAAGAGGCAGTAGGAGTTTAAATGGTTGAAATGATGACTAGATTGGACTGGAAAAGCCAAGGACAAAAATCTCCCTGACGTGTTAGCATCCCATTACTTTCTTCTTTAATATTGGCTCTGAAAAGAAGCACGCTGACATTTGCCAAAGGTGCTAAGATGAGTTCAGTTAAGAGACCTAAGGTGTAGGAGTGAAGAGAACCAGTAAAATTGTAAGTGGCTTACTGCTCAAACAAATAATGTGATATAGTATTTGCTAATTACTTTTTATAGTGCTAAGAGTTCACATTACTTAGGAATTGCAACACCAGTCAGTAGCAGCACCAGGTTGCAGATATTTCAAATAGCCAGGAAGGCTGAAAATACGAAGTTGCAGACTTTCATATAGATTGGCTGGTTTATGACTGTGGATATAACATAGTGGATATCACAAAATAGTGTCCAAGTGTACCAAATCAGCTGAAACGCCAGCCAAAATCTTAGTATTAGTCCGGCTGACTGGGAGTGTAAATACGACTGTCAGATATCTGCCCCAAGAAAGTTATCCACGCAACTTGGTTGTGAGTACAAACACCGTCCATGCATGTTTTATTTTGTTGCAGTTTAGTTTGATTCACCTGGAGACAGAAAAGGAGGACCTCAGACTAGCTGAAAATTTTGCTTCATAAAATAAAAAGGTCTGATTGAAAACATTCACCTGAGAGAGGGAGTAACTCTAGAGGGAAAGTTTTATAGAATTTAATAGGATTTACAGCTGTAATTAGAGTCAAAGTAATTATCCTAGAAATCTGAGTAAGGTAAAGAAGTCCTACCTCGGTCAGGATTCTCTAAGTTATCCTATGGAACCGTATGGTCAAGGTTTAGTTCTCTCTGAAATACTGTGAGTACTTAAATCATGCTCTGGATTTACAGGCAGAGCTGGGAATATTACACATAGTCTTCTGAGTCCCATTTTAGTGTTGCGCTTAGAAGTCACACTGTATCTCTTTTTTTCTCTGAAATTCTTCTGGGCTTTCAAAACAAATTTTTGATTCATATAACTTGCAGAGCATAATATTTGAACTTTGGTACTTAGAGCCATCTATTTCTTCAACATCTGTTCCAAGATCGAGTGACCTCTACTTGATAGCAATATCTGTGACGCTGGAAACCTGAAGGTGAAAACACATTGTCTCCAGGTTGTAGTTTGTCTGATTTTTCTCCCTTTTGGTTGCTCATAAAAATTTTTCTAGAATTGATTAGAGGTTTGCTTATGCAGGATAATTATGTTGCATAAAGCGCCTTCCTATTATGTAGCTAATATAAACAACACCAACATATATCTCGGCCCAAAGAGGTTGGGAATTTATTGAAGTTGTAAATTATGGATTCCACTAATGCAGGGTAATAAGATCAAACAGCACAGTATAAGCAGTGATCATTCTCCTATTTTTGTCTAATATTGTGTAGTTAGTAGACATTTTGTCCCTTATTAATCTTCTTTGACCTTCTTCCACAAATTCTCCTTCCTATAAAAATGAATAACTGCTGAGAATCGCAAAGCGCCCACTAACGTCCATAAGGCTAATAGGGCACAGTGTGTTACAAAATGCAGTTGATAAGGCAAATGCCCTGGTGAGACCACACTGACCCCCTCTGCTCCTCTGGCCTGGGATGTGGCCTCTTGGGCTCACAGGTAAGGAGGTGGCCTGGAGTAATGTAGACATCTAAAATTTATTTCAGCAGAATATCTAAATGTAATTCCTTAATGTCAAGTAAGGGATTTGAATGGCAATGATTTGAATACTAACAACTTACTATTTTCTGAATATTGCAGGAGAAGAATAAAGAAGAACCCTTCAGTGGAAGGGGCAACCCAGGCAGGATGTGACAAAGCAAACACAAAATCTTCTTTCCAACGGCTTCTTTGTGAATTCAGCGAAAAATCTCCCGCACTGGAAGACAGCCAACGGGTTGCCACAGCATTCCCTTTTGTTTTGTGAAAGACTAAAGGAACAAGAATATGGCCACCTGCAACATGGACGTGACATGGAAGAGTGCTCAGCACTTTGCTCACTCCTTGTTGGTACAAGCTACAGTCCCAGACCCTGTTTCACTGGGAATCCATGTGGTAGAAGCATACAGTAATATAACTAAATAATTCCTTTTGCTTATAATATGACCATGTCATATAAAAATTTAAATAGTTAGGGACTTTATAACTTATTCATATCAATCGCAACACTGCAATTAGAGTGAGACAGGTACAAAGTCTCTGCCGAGAAATTATTTTCCCCAAAAAGTTTAATTCTTGTCGCTTGATTGTTTTTTTTTTTTTTTGTTTTTTTTTTTCTCCTTATATACAGGATAACAAAGAGAAAAAATTGTAAATTAGGAGCTGATCATTCTATTCTGTTTGTCCAAACAAACGTTAAATAAAATCGTAAAAGCCATAGAGTTTTAAATAAAGTGCGTAGGGCATTTGAATAAATAAATAGCTAAGATATTAAAATTTTAAAATCAGCAGCTCTGCAGACAAAGTAAATTTGTTTCAAAATGTGTTTGCTTGCTCAGTCCTCCCTCTCTGTGAAGTCTGTGATAATAAGTCAGCGCTTATGTGCCACAGCAGAGATCATTGTACTTACATTCTCTCAGGAAAGGTCCATCTTCATGCTAGCTGGGTGACCAGGATCTGAAGTAAGAGCAGGTTAAAACCTGCCCACTCCAAAATTACGCTGCTACGGCTGAATTTCCTAATGGCTTTAAGTTGTGTCCCCTGTTAGGCTGGGGGCTGGAGACCGAGTGACACAGAAAACACAGATGTGTGGCCGCACATCCCCACATCTGGCTGGTACAAAACAGCTGGAACAGCTTCTGGTGACCACAGCAGTGGATGTGTCATGTACTCAGTGGATGTACAACATGGATAAATAAAATTAGTGTCAATACTCTCTTTGTGCTCACGCAGGCATTATACAGGGCCAGGTGTGCAGACCCAACATCTCCCCCAGATTTGTGTTGTGCCCAAGGCTGTTCCAGGTGGAAAACTCAGTGCTCAGAGCCGAGCGATTTCCAGCTGCAAGGAGGAGCACGGGCGTCCGAGGGCAGGTACCGATGGAAGGTTAGCAGGAGCATGAATACAGCAGCGCTCCAGCTGCACAGCCAAAACCTACCGAGCGGCGAGGGTTATTATTCTTAAAGAAAATGCTGTATTTGAAACATGCTTTTTACAGCAGGTGGCTAAAGAGTGTTTTCCTGGCATGGGGAGAAACAGCTTTTAAGGACAATTACAATTATTTTATGTGTAAACAAAAAGAAAATGAAAAAAAAAAATAACCCAAACCACCAAAATCCTAAATCCATCATTTTCATCATTTAATGGGCTCTGCGTGAATGCTAAACAGAAGGAAGTCACAGAAAGAAAAGCACATAAAACGGATGCACTTTAAGCAGCAGTGAACCATTATCGCTGTGGTGTATGCTGCAATTCAGTGGGTAGCACGTGGACCCCGTGAGTTTTCATATTTCATATTTAGTGCAGGTATCTCTGTACCTCTCAGGTGGTCGCAGGCAGCTGTAAGCACTGGGCATGCATCCACCTACAGCTATTTGAAACATCACCGCTCGTGCCGCTAGGCTGCAATACAGAACGGGAGCTTCCACTGCTTCATGCTCAGCTAAAGGGCTTATATCTCGTGTGTTTGTTTTTAATTTAACACCCTCCGTGAGGTTTTATTTAGTTTGGACATGTCCTGTGACGCTTCTGCATTTATATTCAGCACATTGCAAAAACCACTGGAAAAGACCTGTTTTGTGCATGGGGAGGTGACGGGACACTGCGCAAGCAAGGGACAGCGAAGCTAAGCACACAGCCGAGAGCACGCCGCTCCACCCGCAACTCCGCTTTTGTGTACTATTCCCTGTCATTCGTTTTCCATTTGCTTGTTTGGAGCCTATTTGTCTTGCCCTTGCTTTAAGTGTGTAGTACTTTATTCCGCTGAGCCAAACGTCCCACTCACAGCTAAAGGACTGTTTAGGGAATCCGACCAAGGCCATTTCCCTGGCTCTAAAACCACCGTGCGGCTTTGGTTACCAAACCGGAGGATTTTTTGCAAAAGCAGCTGCTCTCCGGACCACGGCGGAGCAGCCCCAGCACGGTGCCCGGCAGAAGCCAGCTGGTGCCCGTGGGATGCGTGGGTGACACCACCACAAACAGCTTGACGTGCCGGTGCACAGGAGCAGCGTGGCCTTGGGATCTCCTCTCCATCTCAGGAGGAACAGGCTGGAGCAGAGAAGCTCTTTTGAACAACTACACTTTCCATTTTATTGCTCGACAGAGAAAGGCTGGCTTTTCTCATGAGGAAACGGGAACATGCCAGTGTTGCAGAAGTCGTTTTTAATTCATTAGTGAGATGGAAATCTTTCAAAAATTGGGTTTGGCTCTCAGGATCTGATAGAGGCAGCTTGGCACCACCAGCAAAACAGAAACAGCAAGGTGACTGATGTAAGGAAGCAGCTGCCTCGGCTGCTGGCATGGGCTTGAGCCTCGGTGTCCTGCTCCTCAGGTGACCTCTGCAAGAGGGTGGAGGGGGACAAACCACTGCCAGGGCACGATGCCATCCCCTTTGCTCAGATGTCAATCATGGGATATGGTGCAATGCAGAGTTAGAGTTCAGGGATGCTGAAAGCAAGAAATAAACAGTTTATACACATTTTTAATACACCGGGACAGATTTACTGCCCTGCTCTGCTGACTTAACCCATATTAAGGACACAGCCTCCTCCTGTGCCATCAGTACATCTCTTCACCAAAACAGGGAGGTTCACAGCCAAGTGAATGCTCAGGACAACTGGCACCAGGTTTTCTTCAGTTTCCGGGATGCCTGGGAGCCATAAAGACACGGTGGCATGGACCAAGAGCTACATTTAGACCCAGCATAAGCCAGCTCTCTCCTGTTTTCCTCTTGCATACCAAAATGCACACAGAAACTATTAAAACCTTGTCTCGGATTATCCTGTAAAGCTTATTTACTCCCATATAGTCAAATACGTATTTACTTCACATATTAGCAGTGTTTACTTATCATCTCTACTTTCTGAGCAACCTCAAATTTCTTCTGTCTTTACAGAAGCAACATCTGTCACAAGTCACTTCCTCAGTCTGCCCTTTTTATGCTCCTCAGCTTGCATTTTCTCTCAGCCAAAGTCATTTTTATTCGTACGAAAGCAGAATAAAATGAGCTTTCCTTTCCCTGTTTGTGCAAAACTCCCCCCACGGCTGACCGAGGCAGTGAGCAAAGCAGAAAATATATGCTGAAAACGAAGCCCTGCCATGGCCCTCACCCCAAAAGCACCCCTGGGGTGAACTGAAATGCTAATGTCCATACAACCAAGGGAAAATTATCCGTGGCATCTTCAACCAGAATGCCAAGGCCACTGCTGCTCATTTTAAAGAGGTACCGGTGGTACACAAGAGGATATGATCCAGTAAGCCAACCTGTTCATCTCCAAAGTGCTTCTTTGGCCAACATCAGTGACAACCAAAGAAAAAAAAATAAACAAATGAAATTTTTTTCAGTAATATTGCTGATGTCCCTGTGGCCGTCCACCTGGACTACTGCAAAATGTTTAGTAAATTTAGAAAGTGTAAGAGAGGAGTGGACTTCTCCTGCGTTCTACTGCTGCTTGATGCACATTGTTAAGTGCTCGAAGTTCCCAGGTTCTGCTCAGCAGTGTTGTTCTGGATCAGACACGGACATAATCCCCTGTTCAAACACCCCTTCTGCTGGCAGAGCAGGGTGTTGAAGTATGATGTTTGCCAAAAAGCATCCTTACTAATCAGTTCCTCCTTTTTCTGTAAGGACCGTTGTCTTAGTTTTAAGTCAAAACATAAATTAAGTGCTTCCAAGTAAGGAAAACATTAATTTCTATATGTCTGCAATTATTCCATAGGAGAATGCCTAAGGACAACAGCTATGAATGCTAACATAAAGATTTTCTTTTAATGTAGGACTAACTTATTAAAAACTTTCAATTAATACAAACTAATTAGAAATAAACAAGTTTCCTTTAAGCTGGTCCATGAAGTTTCTCACGGGCTTCAGTAATGTTTTCTGCAGGACAACAGTATATTCATAATCATATCTAATTAAAAGGCTTTAAAGGCATTCTTATCATAATTTTCCATATGTTGCATATGATTGCTACTGAGTATTGTTTTCACAGTGACAATGCTTTAACCCAGAGCAGGTCCCACCATGCTGGATGCTGTCCAAATACATATCCCTGCTCCAAAGAGTTTATGACAATCTCAGGCCAGTGAAGTCTGTAACAAAAACGGGGACAAGAAGACAATGATGGAGGGATAAGCAGTTTATGTTTGTGAATGATGATCAGAAAACATAACTCATGCTATGAAATTAATGAGATAAATATAGGAAATGAATTTGCAGCACATCCTTGTCTGCAGAATATTTTCCAGCCCATTTACATAATTGTAAAGGCTTGTTAGTCTATTAACAATCAGCACAAACAACTTTTTGGTGTTGACCTTTCCCCGCCTGACATGTAAGTTTTATGCAGGACAAGACCCACTGACCTCAGCAGGCATCTTAATGGGCACAGTCCTGTCCTGCGTGCTGCGATCAATTCCAAGCTAATAGAGCGATGTGTGCTATAATTTTTGCAGTGCTGCATTGTTCAGGTTTCAGATGTCCTAGTTCAGATGCACAAATGAGGAAAAAGGAAAGGAAAAGGTTTATGCTTGTCCTAGAGTCATGCAACAGGCAAAGGTGGTGGTAATAAAAATTAGTTATCCTGTCCTGCTCTGGACACGGCACAATGCTCTGGGCTGGCATTGCCCTGTCCTGTTGCATACACACACATAGACATACACGGACCTGCACCACTTTTCTAAGGCCAGCCTTTCTAAGTGAATGTTATCTGAGATACCAGCAGTGCCTTTTCAATCACAGAAAACTTTAGTGTTTTATAGTCCTTTCTCATGTCATAGTACTTGCTATAGATTTTAGATACTGAATGCAAAATTTAAGCTGCTTTTGATTTCATCCCCTCCAGAAAAAAAGGACAGGTAAAAATATTCTTGCCACCCTTCCATAAATATTTTTCAAATCATTTCCCAGTTTATCACTAAAATCACCTGGCAGATTTCAGATCACAGAGGGGAAATCTCAGCTTTCGGTCTGTGTATGAAATATAAGTCCCGGTGAACACTGACTTTTTAATGATATTTATGTTACAGCAAGGCTCCCTTGTTCAAAGTCAACAGAAAATTAAGAGCAGTTTGTGGTAAGATCAAGCATAGGAAGATTCAACACTGAAGAAGATTGATCTGGAAAGTTATCCAAGAATATCAGAGTATTTCTGTGACTTGAATTAAACTGGTCATTACCGATTGTGACAATAAGAAGATACACATTTTGGATAGGAACTCAGGACAGAAATTGATGCAGGGTTTTGGTAAAATGTCAGTGCATTTCAGTTTTCTCTCTTGATTACAGGTTTGTGGGCGTTGGTTTGTTCATTTATTTTTCTTCAGTTTTTACATATTACTAGGATGTTAAATGGAAATTTATGTGCAGTTACGAGCAGTGAATGAACAAGCCAAAATCCCTTTAAATAACAGTTCTTTTATTTCAGTTTCAATAAATAGGATGATGTGACTTTATTAAAAAAGAAGATTGAAAACTTTGTGATGTGAGACACTTTTAATGGAAACACATTAAATTATTTACTGTGGTAAAATAAGTATTTAATGGAGAAGCATTTAAAATTTAATTGACTGCTGAGATTATCAGTTGAATTATGTGAGGCACCCACATGATGTACAGCTTTCTCTTGTAATTGAAATCACTAAGAAAAACATTTTTGTAAATCTATTTTGAAACGAAAAAAAAATAATGGAAGATTTGTTCTAAAATGTACTGCCGTGTTATTCCTCAAGTCACTGGAGAAAACTAAAACTGCATAATTTGGGGGGAGTGGAGAATGAGTAGGGCAGTGCGTTAAGTCATAGAGGACTATGACTGAACGTTCTGTCTAGAATTTTAGATGGATAATAAAATAAGTTAATTAAGTTATTTAATCTGGTATGTAATCTAAGTTTAACTGACTTACTGAAAACTCTTAATAAAACTATAGTCACTCTTTTGATCTTGTATGTACTGTCTCTTCCCACCTGAAATCACCAGCCGTGGCATTTCTGAATGGTAAAATGTATTCAAAAGACCGCTGAACTGCCACGGAGAGGTCCTGCTGCAGCACATCGTGCTCCCTGGAGTGACTCCGGGTCTTTGCAGAGACCCGAGACATGAGGTGAGAGAAGGCGATCAACTCCCGTCTCACCTGCTTTGGGCAGCCTTGGAGTTTCCACGTGCAACATTATGCAGTTGCGCTCCCTGCAGCTCTGCCTTTACTTTGTCCTTCCTTCTTCATGTGACCACGCAAAGGTAATGCTATGAAGAGCTGACAAATGCAAGAGTCTTTATAAGGTTAATGGATGGGTCTGAAAGACATGCCCCAAGCAAAGTGAACCAAGAGCAGCATGAGGTCACCTACCTCCTGGACTGCCCTCCCACCCAGGGCAATGTCCTGGACCACCGCACATCTGCTACCCGAGAGAAGGATAGCTCCTGAGCTGTATAACTCCCTATACGTGAGGTTTTTATAATACCTATCTCTGATGGGAGAATTCATTGACTGAGCATTCCCCATGCATCTGCATTTTCCTTTGGATGGAATACTTCACACTGTTGTTCTGCCTCATGTGAAATGACTCCCACAGGGTCAACATAGCAGTGCTTTAGAAGTGGAAGTCCTCCACTTTACAAGGATTAATTCCTTTGCAAAATTTTAAGAAATTACAGCAAGTTTTTAAAAAATGACTCTGTAGTCAGGTACTGATGAAAAATATTCTGGGAAGCACCAGAATGGCTGAGTCAGCCATTAAATGATCCTTCCAGACTATTTCTAGATTATTTACAACACTTGACAAAATATTACTAATATTAGACATTGCCAAACAATGTGTCAAATTACCACTCTAATTACTCCACCAGCAACACAAATCCTTTTGCAGCTGATCACATTTGGATATGTTTGTAAAAACCCAGTAACTTCTTTGTGTTATTTTTAAATGGTTGTAATTTTATTTTAGATTTGCTGGCAGCTGTAGAGCTAGCATAGGGCAATAACCATTCTTTTCATCACAGCACGCATATAACTAACATTTCCATCTATCTAGGGACTTTTAAAAAATGGGGGTTTTAAACCAGAATTTTTAATACCTTCACATTTTAAAAAAAGTCATTTTGGCTCACAGTTTAACTTGTGATCTGTGCTTAGGATGCACAGCATGAAAATAACACTTTATTCTAGAAATTGCCTTTCCTTTTATACCTTTGTGAGAGACAGCAAAAGTAAACATCATTCTGAGCAATTAAAGGCTTTAATATTTTTAAATTGCTGTCACTGTGCAAAACCCAGCAACAAGTACCAGAAATGAAGTAATTTCTGAGGACCCAAAGAAGCATTGTATTATTACCCTCAAAATGATGAAAACGTAATGGGTGTATATTGGAGCCATTCATCAGCATTAGTGGGAACTTAAAATTTGTGGCAATTTATTAATTCTCGTGGTACAACACGGTGTGTCAGGCAGACAGTGAACCTGGACTGTTTGAATTAACATCTGTCCTACAACAGCCACTGTCAGTTTTGTGTCATCTCCACTGGATACCGAGTCTCCCTCTCCCTCTGTAATATCTTGACGGCGATTCGTACACCAACCCGAGTGTGACTTACCCTGGGTGAGGGCGCAGGGCTGCCCCTGCCCACCCACCTCAGCTCCTCGGGGACCTCCGATGTCCTTAGTCTCCACCACCGAGAAACGGGCTACAGACACATCCCTTGAGCCGTTTGCTATAAACCAAACCCCTTTGCAACCCTCTCTTGAGCCATGCCTGCCTACGCTCAGGCATATTCACCGATCTAGACTATTATCTGAACCTCAGGTTTTAAAAACTTTCCTTTAAAAATCTTCTCCTCTGTGTAAAAAGTACTGGAAAATGTTGCCCCACACTCCAATTGTATAATCCATCTACACTGCTCTTTCCTTTTAAATTTAGTAATTAAGTTTAGTCTCAGCTGAGAATCAGTATGCCAGATTTCAGCCTGAAGTGAAAATAAATGGTTGAATTATAAATCCCTAAAAATAGAAATTCAGAATGCAATCACTGACACAACCTTCATTTGGGCCCCTGTAGTATTATAAAAGACATTTAGTAAACAACAAGGTAGCTAATGATGCAGTAAGCATTTTCATACAGCACTTAGAGACAACTCACTACACATAATTAGAGCATTACTAGAGTCATCAACTGTCTAGTACATCTGATAAAGAAATGTCACCTGCCTCAAAATACGGTAGCAATTCCAGTTGCCTTATGTGCAAAGCTTTACAAATCAGAGACAGAAGATGACAAAAACAAAGCTAATGACATAGCTCACATCTTGTTGTTTTGAAGCAGCACAGAAATTTGGAAGTGAAAATTTTTTTCTTCTGTGTCATTTGCTGAACTTTTTAATAAGCTCTTGTGGGAATTAATAAACCAACCAAACAAAAATGTTGTGGCCATCCTTAAGCAAATATGTTGCATTATATAATGTCTGGGCTAAAAGCCTGCCCTGCAAGGGCTGCATGGGATGAAGCGTGAGCAATGAAGGCTGGACTGAGTGTATTTGTCACCCAGGCTTTTCTTACATGATACGATGATAGATGTGACTCAGGAGGATGATTCATCCTCTTGAGGCATTGACTCAGATGGGGTTGAACTGCCTTTGGGTGCATCGGCCTCTCTCAACTGGAGAGGGAGCAAGATTATTTGTTTAATCAGACATCCAGCTCTTAAATGACCAGAGTTAAATGAGGTGGATTCCACCCTAAATTCACAGTTCATATAGGCACTCTGTCTCATGGTTTTCTGAACGGAAGGACAGAGCAATTCAAGTGATTGCTACTGTGGCAAATGCTACTCGTGCATGAGTCGGAAAGCCTGGAGCTTCTACCACCAATCAATTATAATACTGCTGGAAAAAATCTGTGTTAGCCTCTTGTCTTGGGCTGCACTCAGGCTGCTAACCAAAATGTGGCATTTATGGAGTTCTCTACAAAGACAGATGTGTCTGAGTACTGAGATCGGCAGGCAGTATTTCCATGTATTTTCAAACATTCGTGAAGGCAACGGGAACTCAGCAAGCAGATCAGCATCAGTGGTGTGGAACCAAAACGTACACATAAATGAAGCACTGAGTGAATAGTGAATAACTCCAGCACTCCAGGATCTTTGGCAGTAATGGCAGGATTTCAATTATTTGGATGTTCGTTGGAAAAAAAAAGTATTTTCTACCCTTAGAAAGTAAATCATCAATTGTTTTTACACTTGGAGATAATTCAATGTGCATCTACAGGAATCTCTTCTTGGTCTAATTCTATTCAGCACTTTCATTTATGACTTGGATACAGCAATAGAGAGTAGTCTGTAAAAATTAAAAAGTCACAATATTTTGTGGCAAAATTTTTGTGAAATATTTTGTGAAAAACCCCCAAACAACCAGAATTCAAAATTACCATAGTAGAGTGAGGAAATGGTACACATTCAGAAAGGTGAAATTCAGGTGGGGAGTAGCTCTCCATGCAGCAATACTTCAAGAGTATCAAGAGTGGGAGGATGATATATTGAATATGAGCCAGTATTGTGACAGCTGTAAAAGAGATGACATAATTTAAGAAAGGTCAGAGACAAACTGTAGAGGCTGGAGGACAGCAGGGAGACTTAACAGATTTTTTAAAAAACCATGACTTTTCTGAAAAAGGTGAAAGATTTGATTTAGTTTAATATAAGAAAGAGAAGACTAAGAAAGGCTTTTTTGGGGGGGAAAACAGCAGCCAGTTGTCCTTGTCCATTGAAAATGAGGCAAAATGAAACCAATTCAATGGCAACAAGAGGTATTTTGAGAACTCGTAATTGATCTTCCAGGAGCCATATCGACAGAGTAGACCTCCTCATTTCCAGTGGCTCTAGTGTTGCTTTTTGCTGTTGTCGCAGCAGGACAGTTGCCTAACTTGGTATTTAGAAGAATGTGTTTTGTTTTGGAGACAGCACAAGATCTGGGGCTGAACGATCTCTTGAGTCTCTTTCAGCTTTTCTTCCGGAGGATGATTTTTTTTCTAACTCATAACATCAAAACCCCCCATATTTGTTCATTTATTACTGATGTATGTCAGGCAAAAGCCACCTGGGAGAAGAAGAAAGCTCTTTTGAAGCCAACGTGCATGATGACACATGGAAGACTGCAGCTGCCCCCCTGCCAATGGAGGCCTGGATTAGAAAGATGTAAGTAAAATACACACTCTCTGTTTAGTCATTGGGAAACAAGTGGTTTCATAAGCCTGTATTTTCCATTCTTGTTATTTTCCCCCCTCGGGGTAGTTCCTTCCCTCTTTTCTAAAGGCTCATGTTACCATGGGAAACATGACAGAAACCAGCGGGTGTTGTTAGCCTGGGAGATCTTGAATAATTTCTTATGTGAAAACATTTTAATTCCTAAGGTATAATTTTAAGGTGCTGATCCAAAGCCCATTGTAGTCTATGAAACACTTTTCATCAGAGTTAAATGCATAAGAGTTAACTGATTATTCCTGCATTAACAAATTCCTGCAATGAGAACACAAAGGATACACTGAAGAACACAGAAATAGCTCTTTTGAAGACTGAAAGAGCTGAGTTTATTACAATGTAGAAAACCTTTAACTGAGTCAACACAAAGCATTTTTCAGAGTGTTTGGCTCACACAATTCAGAAGTCGATTTGCTGACAGAATATTTGTTCTGGACTTGTCAGGAATCTATTGTAGAAGTAACAGCTCTGTTTGCAGAAGTCTATGCTAAACTACCACCATTTCTAATGCCTCAGCAGATGTGCTTCTAGCCCATCTTCCTTTCTGTATATGGAGATATTTCCTTATTGTGCTTTTAAAATTGACTGGGTATCCATAAGGAGGATTTGGGAAAATAAGTCAACTTGATAACGTGATGCTGGTAACCTGCTAAAATACAACACATAACTTCTGTGAACATTACTTGACTTTCATTTTTCATGAGTAGCCTTCAGAAAGCTTCACAACTGCGTAATGTATGCAAACACTTTTTAAGAGAGACTGCTTCATCTTTTATTCTATTAATTCATTTATCAAAGGGGAATAGGAGCCTATGGGTTTATTTACGTCTTATCAGCAAGCAAAACATTGCAATCTAAAATAATCCCGAGCAGAAATCTGCCAAGAACATTGGGAAAACAGCTTTTCTTGCAGGTGTTAATGTGCTGAATCAGAAGTGAAGCCTCAGAAACAGACAGAGAGAAAATAAAGATATTTGTAATTCCTGACACACTATAATTTTCATTTTTTCTGCAATGGGCTTTCTAAATCTTACCCTGAAGTATCTGTTTGAATTTGACTGAAGGCCAACATATTCTCTTCGTAAAATGAAAAGTATCCAATTACCCCGTACATTGGGGAGCTAATGCAAGGACAGTTAATGAGATCTGTACAGAAACATGAATATTAAACAGCCAATATTGCATAACTGATGTTGCTGTCACGGGATTTGATCCAAAGTCTGCTGGGATCAATTGAAGGATCAGCACACTCAACCCAAAGGGATTGGTGCAGCCCCATATATGCATGCCCTTTCTGGGCACACCCATGATTAAAGTGAATAAAAGGGTTGCAGAGGGAGGTGGAGGAGTGTAGCACAAGGATGCAGAAATGCCCGTAGGTGCTTCCAAGCGTGCCATGCCCAAGCTGCAATGTGGTCTTACCGGTGAGGTGAAAGCAGTCTCCTCCAGGGAGGTTCAGCCACGCGGGGCTGGAGATGGCTGCACTAGCCCCAGCCTGCATGAGCCTGCTCCAGCCAGCACATCCTCCTGGGGCACGCCAGCTTTGCTGTGACACAAAATCTGGCCCTTCTCATCTGTTATCTGTGTTTGCTGAACAATCACAATCCATCCCTTAAAGGCTCTACTTCTTCTGTCAGACTTCATGGTAATTATAAGTGCAGTTGGTATTACTGTGTAGCTCATAATAAACTGTCGTCTAACACAGAGTTCTCAAATGTGCTAGGTAATCTGTAGTTTAGAAGCTATAAATACCCAGACAGTCAGAGACACACACAAGCATAAATTTAAAAGTGTAATTACCCTGAGACACTTCACGAGCTACCACGTAAGTCAGAGCAGCCTGGCCGACAGTGTCCAGCAAAATAAAACAGTCTCACAGTAGTAAAATGCACATATCTGCCAAAAAATAACAGTCACATACACACACATTTTCAGCTTGGACTTATCCATGTCATATCCTGAGTTAGACTTCAGCTGATTAACTGACTTCAAATATTCAATTACTTCTTATTGATAAGAAACCCTCTAATTGAATAGTAACATCAGAATCTAGAAAGACCTCCATGGATGCTGGAAAGAGGCAGGTGTCTAAATACCTTCCTGTAATGAATTTTACATTGAAAATACTTGAATTCTTTGTTTAATTATGGAATAACTTCTAATTTCAGAGTCAGATCTGGATCCTTATTTGCTGCAGGCAGTATGTATTCACTTACATATCACATCCTAAAATAGACCCCAACAACAGAAAGCATGAATAACATTTTAGAAAAAAAAAACCAGGTGAAATCTTTATATTTCGGTTTTCAGTAAAACTACCATCCTCCTCACCCATGCCCCTTTGCAGGTTACTGTATTTGCACCTGCAGCTCCATCCCACCTCTGGTTAGCAACAATGGAGGGAAATAACTGTCTGTCTCTGGTGCGGTCCACTGTAGCCAGTGGAGATGCTACCTGTCCTTTGGCCATCCCAAGTCCAACGCCCTTAGAGACCAGAAAATTTAAAGATCATCCCCCGCAAAGCCACGTATCCGAAACTCCCAGCACTACGGTCATGTCTACACAGGCAGGCTCGGGAAAGACAGGGTAAACCACACGGTCATGTGAAGTCAACGGGTATTTTCCAAATTATACTAAATCTCTGTTTGAAGTCTGTCATTCGGTTTAGAGTGACCTTGGTTCACTGTAGCTTAATCCTCCTCTAATCCCCCTCTCTAAGGCAGGATTACAGTACAGTGAACTAAGAAATTTCTCCTCCTGGATGAGAGCTTCCATAGGGGAGTTTAACACATTTTAACTCTCCTGCAGTCACCCTGCACCACGCAGCCCCGCTGCCTGTCCCAGCAGCATCCCCGGCAAGGCACGGGGCTGGCTCCCCTCTTCCCTCTGCTGGCACTACCTTATTTTTCAGGAGGTCTAGTGAAATTAATGGAACTATTGGGAGAACATGGCATAATCCGGACCAATGTTGTAAAATGTGTGTCCTGAATTTCATCCCAGAGGAAAATGTTTGCAGGCAATTATACCAATGGACTTGAATGCGTTTATTTTGTTGTTATTGCTGAACAGCAATATTCTATGTAGGCATTTTAATAGATATGAAGCATAGTATACATTTAGTGCATGGAAGGTGCATAGACAAACTAGTTCCAATTTACTGATGTTTTAAGTTACTATGCCTGCTGTCAGCTCACGACAAATCAGGTACCAAGGAGGTCCTCCCTGGGCAAACCGCTCTTTAGCAAAAGCAGTATTTTACTGTTGCCTAATGAGATATTGGATCATTAGAGAAATGTTAGTTCCCAAGGAACAACAGGAGCAATTAATTTGGTCTCACATCACGGAAGGTTGCAGCACATGCTTGTTTGGGAAGAATAATACATCACAAGGAACCCCAAGCAGGACTTGTGGGCTGCTGCTTTGAAACTGTAATGCTTGTAGAAGACTTGGAGTCATTTAAAATTTTATCACTACCTCTTGTTAAAACCAATTACATGAATTATTTTAAGTCTTGGTAGTATTAATGTAGGAGGAAAATCTTGGCAGAAACCTATAGTCTATGCAGAAAAAAGTGCAGTACGTTGATTTTCCCCCAATAATGGCTCATGTATCTAATTAATTTTAAAAGTTTTGAGTTTTAAATTGGTTTATTTTCTTGGTTTTTACTATTACTATTGGAAGATTTTACCTAAAATATAAACTATGTACAAGTAGAACATAAGGATCCCAGTCTAAGAGTACTAGCAGTAAATATTTTTAATGCAAACTTGGAATTACTTTTAAGTTAAGAAGATATCTGCAATGACTTTAGTGGAGGTACTTATGTGGTGTGAAGACCTGAACCAGTCCATAGCTAATTCAGCTTTCTGCTGACTACAAGTGGTATTAGATTAGGCTTAATGAGCTCTCAAGACAATCATCCACATCTCATATGTTAAGAACAAACCTGAACTCTGGTATAAACCAACAGGCTTTTCGCCAACTTGTTTTTAGACATCACAGTCAGAGATCTGCCCCTCATTAAGGCAAGCCTTGTGGGGTAACAATTAACCACATTTTAATGACTGATAATCTGACTCTAAGAGATTTAAAGATATTATCTTAAAGGTGCGTAGCAATACATGAACCCCAGGCGTTCTGGATCTTTGACTCTTTGCTTCAAATGTTAGAAAGAGTTCATCTGCAGGTGAGCTTTCATCCATGGACGAAACCTTTTACTTTTTCTACAGAGGTATTTGCAGATTTGGATCACCTTTCCGCGTTGAGTACAAACTGCTGAAATTTATATTTCAAAACAGGAGGTTTGAGGGTTTATTTTAAATTTTTCTATGCTTGTATGCATGTTAAGAAAAAAAGAAGTTGTTTCTGTTGTAATGTTTCTACTGTGACATTGACATTCAGCAGAAGTCAATAGAAGACTCTTCCACTGTTAGCTGTATGAAAGAAAGGGATGCTGCTATTTTCAGTAACTGAGTTTTTGTTTCATTTGTGAAAGTTACACAGCAGCTTAAAGAGCCTTCCCACAGTGTGCAAGGTACATGGCACCCCCTTGGTCTGCTGATATGTTTGGGAAAGGGGAGTCCGCCAAGCAGAAAGGGCCAACGCCGCTGCTGCGGATCCCCAGTGCCAGCCCTGCTGGGTACCCCGCACAGTGGCGGAGGGGAGCGCTCCCACCCCGTGCACCAAGCCCCAAACAAGACCGTGGTCAAACACCTGCACTGGGCAAAGTAGTAAACATTTCTTTGAAGATCTACAAAGAAAATTCAGCTGTCCTTCAAATATTCCCTGTGCTAAAGCTGGGAGCAGAAGCCACTGTTGAAATGCGAGATGTGGGGAATTCAGGCTGGCTTCAGCAGAAATATTAATTCAGCCTTAATTATGGATAAGGTTATGCTGCGTGACAGTGCTGAAACACATAGAAGGAAATTAAAGGGTTAATTTAATTTAAGCTGGGAAATTAACCCATGGGGAAAAAAAAAAAAAAAAATCAGCTTTTACATAGGAGTGATGCAAGCACTTGTATGTCCGGTGGGTCTGTCATTATTTTCCCAGTTTATTTTTGAAAGCCCTGAAGGTAGCGGGGAAAACTCTGCTGAGATGGAGGGTTTGCCCTGAGCGGCAGGAGCGTGCCTGCCTGGCACAGCCTCCCCGCAGGAGGCCCTGCCAGCTGTGGTTCCCCCTTCTCGACTAAAGCATCTGGGAGGAGGAGGATTGACAGCAGTAGTATTTTGCAACCTGCAAATGCCATGCAACACATACAGCTTTCAGAGATGCTTCTATTGCAAATCAGAGAGGGTTACATGGATGTATTTTATAGCTCAGTTCAAATGCTCTGGTATATAGAAAGTGCCATTTTTCTTCTTATTTTTAAAATGAAAAATTGATACCTTCAATTACAAATTGAAACAATCATTGGGATTTAGTGCTAATTAAGTGAAAAATGCTTAAAATGTAAGAAAACTAACTGGAAGTGGCTAGGCATTTGGAAATTTGGAGGCCTGGGGAAAGGACAAGCCATGCTGGTGCAGTGGATGGGATGGCTGCCACTGTTATTCTTGCAGGACTCACACATTGCACAGTTGATGGCAGAAACTCCCTTGCAGCTTTAAGCTCTTCAGCTGCAGGCAATGGTGACATCCAAATCACCTACGTGTCAGGCCTCTTTTGGGGTTTAGATTTGCCCTGAGCTGAGTATTCTGCCAAAAGCCTGGGAGTATCCTTTGCTCATGGTGCAGAGGAGAGGCTGTACATAGCCATAACAGAGACACAGGTTTTGCTGGGATCAAATATTCTCTCCACGTCAAGGCTTGGTGGAGAGTTTGGGGCCCTGAAATGCCTCATGGCTTCAACTTGCTGAAAAAGCTTAAAAAACAAAACAAAAACAAAAAGTCACTGCCTGGGTCTGGGGTCAAAGGAGATTGTCAGTTGTAAGGAAAACGGTGTACTGCAATATGAAACACATCTACTATTGGACTGGCAACTTCTGAAACTGCAATATATCCACTTTCTCTTGGACACAAGATCAATTGCGAATCCCTCCTGAGCACGGAATTATGCCTCTGAGCCTCAACCTCCATTTACAAGATTTCTTTTCCCTGTGATTGTTATGGCAACTTTAAAAAGCTGAACCGCATTTTTCTTGGGTCTACAGAGAACCCGAAATGATCGTTTTTGAGCACATGAATTGTCTCGATCACAGGAGTAAAAACCAACATGGCAATTGAAATGTCAATGCTGCCCAAGTGTCTTAGCCACTACCGATGTTTTAGCAAAACCACAAGTAAAGAGTTGATGACATTTATGGTACCATCCAAAAGTCTTGGCACCAAGACCCATAACTACGTCGCATGCAGCTGTCATAACAGAGAGCTGTCAGGTTTTATTCCAGCCCCTATGAGCAGTGACTCAACAAAACACTGGACATCAGTAAAAAAATGTGAATCTGAAAAAGCAAATTAATTTCAATATATTTCAAGTGCCTCAATTGAAATAATTTTACTATCAATTTAAAAATAATCACTTACAAAACCTGCAGGTGTCTGAACTGCAGTGAGGTCTGAGACGGTCACACCAGTTCATGAAGGTGGAAGGTGGTAAAAGTACCTCATGTAGTGGCCCCCGTCCTCTGCTGAGCTGAGCTTTGTCTGCAAGGTTTGTTTAACAACATGTTTAAGGTAAAAAGCATTAATTGCATTATCATCATGTATCTATATTTGAAAAAATAATGGAGGGTACAGATAATCAGTGCTCTCTATTCTGAAAACATGTTGACCTAAAATATCACTTCCAGCTTAGCCGTGGGTTTAAAAAAAGCATAGTTCTTTGTATAAAACCCTAGTCACAACCGTTTATTAACCAGCTGGTGGCAGTGTTTTCATTAGGAAAAGATAAAAGGTATCACACTCATTTTCCGTAAAATCCACTCTTTCAGCTGTAAAAGTGGAAGAATCTGACTTGTTACTTGGTTCCCCCCATTAAAATTCTAAGAAAATCTATACAAGAAATAAAACCCCTCAGTCCCTGTCACAGAATACTCTGCTTTTAACAGGTTATATAATGTCAGGAGAGCACAGATACGTTTTATTTCCCTTTCGAGCTTGGTTGTTGTTTATGCTGCCACAATGCTGCTTTGTTAGAGGGACCCTTGCTTTTCCATGCAAGTTAGTTTAGATTTCGAACAGAGACGTTAAGAATGAAATGAAAACATGATAGCTTTAATATTGGTTTCTACCCACTGCTGGGCATTGTGTTTTGAAAGAGAGCGTTAGAATTTGTTTCTGGAAAATGAGAGCACTGCAATATTTCCTTGCTCTCCCCACATATTCAGCAATGGCATGTTCCCATCACTCTCCTGAATCTTAATTTAAACCAGACCATAGCTGTGCGGAGGAGAGCTTCATCTCTCCTTATGGTATTTATTAAAAAGAAATAACAATTAATCAGCATTTATCAGAAATAACTCACAGAATACAGACTGCCTTATCTGGAAATACCTCTCACATGCCCGTCCCTCCCAAGCTTCTAGCAATGAGCCTTGATGTGTGATATTTACAGATTTTTCCATTCTGAAATAACGGGTACCAGGAATACTAAGTGATAAGTGAAAGCTATTCTGACCCCTCTGATTGAGAAAAACATCACACTTCTACTCCAAGGAATCAAACACTCCTCCCCATATGCGATAGCCTTGCCATCTGCACTAGCTCCATCTGCTAACAGGCATCTTAAGCCTACACATATGTACCCAAAACTGATGCCAATACGTATCAGAACACCTTCTTTATGTCTGGGAATCACATCATGCTATAGCTAAGATGTGAAAAAAGAAATGCTTATTATAAGGCATAAACACCTTCAGCAGCTTGCATGCAGAGCCAGCAGGGCCATTAACTGCGGATCCCAACCGTTGCGCCCCTGTGCTCATGCTCTCCCTCTACATCCCCCCCATTGCACCTAAATGAGTGCAGGTGCAGTAGCTGCAGGGCTAATGCCTCCATGGAGGATATAATGAGGTTTAGGAAAGACTCATGACCCACCAAAAATACCTGCACTGCAGTTTGGGAATGGCCAATTTAGATGGCAGCTCTCCAGGGTTGGGCACTTCTCTCTCTTTTTAGCACCATGAGCATTCAGCTTGCTTTGGATTATCTGAAAATCACTGAAAAACAAAGAATAAACACTTATTAACTGCAATAAATGTGCTAATCTTTTAGAGATAGGCACTTACATACTTTGCTAAACTGGGCAATCTTTTCTACAGGTTGTGGTCATTAGCTTTCAGCTTGGGTTTGCTTCTCCTTTCTTGTACAGTAGGCCAGAAACTCCAGTGCAAGGACTCCTGAGATTAAAAAAATACATTACTGAATGGGAAAAACCAAACAGACGTGCATATGTCACTTCAAAAGAGGAAATCTGTCTTTCAGTTTAATAGGAAGGTCAAAGTGACACTTGACTTCAGTGGCTCTGAAGCTCCTCACTGCTTCCAGGGCTGGGGAGGACACGGGGCGCGAGCGGCGACAGCTCCCCGGCTGCCTGTCCAGGTGCTCAGGCGGGCGAGCATCATCGATCTGACACCCGAAGGACAGTGGACTGGGGAGCTTGACAGGCAAGCTGGCAGGAAATCTTCCTCGCTGTGGCTTTGTCAGGACTGATTGATTCTTGCACATCATTTTTTATGATCTGGCATTTTCCAGTGGAAAACTGGAGGAGATTTCTGGCCAGCCCAATTCCAATCCCTTTGGGGTTTTGTTTCATTCCTGGCCCTTTTCAATACTTGATGACTGAACAATTTCTGCATAGATTGCAAATGTTTGGAATAAAATTTGCTGATAAAACCCCCTAGGATGCACGTTTCATTATTCCTCTCTCACGTTAGAAAATACTGTAAATATTTCTCAGTGAATAAGTGATTGATGTTTCAATCATGTTTGAATTTGCGTCCACCTTGGTGTTCTTTCCCTGCGCATATTCCTATGAGCTGGCTGAACAATCATAAAATTAAGCCTTGCAGCCAGGAGTGTTTGTGGAAACACATTTCATGTTTATTCCCCAAATACTTCTCCATGATTAAGTAGCCATGATCCCTGGGCGAGAGAGAAGCCAGCCTGTGAACTGGTAGTCACACCATAAACGACCCAGCATGAAATCCACCGAAATCTGCTGTCAGTCAACATGAAAAAAAACTCCAAAAATATGGTGGCGTACAAATCACCAAAAAGCAGAAAAGATTATGCGTATGTAAACAGAGCAGGAGCTCACACCGGGACTCGTGCCTTGTGTTCATTAATCTTTGTTATTTATTCACTAGCATATTAATGCAAATGTTGATTTTTCCTTTTTGGGTGGTTTTTTTGTTATCTTTAATATTTTTATAGTACACTTGTTGCAACAGGAAGCTGTAGCAGATCCAATACATGTTTTCTTTACTTATCTGTGTGTTTTGACAATTGGCATAAAAATATAAAATATTTTATATTTAGAGTCTACCTTTTCATGGACACCAGCTTTTCAGACAACCACAAATTAACACTGAGTTTTTTCTTGTTGCTACTGGTACTGCTTTGGTTTGCCTCCTAAAGTATCTTCTCTAAGAACACAAGTAGCCAGAGATTCTGACAGCAGTGGGATGGCGTAACTTAACATAGCTGCTGTAAATACCAGAACCCTTCTGCAAAATCTTTGCTGGACCCCAGTTAGTCTGAGTGGCAGTTCCCATCCCGTAAACGTGAGGTTATGAGGTTGCTGAGGTATTTGCACTATCACATTCCTCAAGGACTATGTCATCTCATAGGTTTCCTCATGTGTTCAACACCAGAAAACCTTGGGACCTCTTTTCTAAACTTTATTCACTATGACGATGATACAGAGCAGTTCGGTTGTTGCTCCACGGTCATTCAGTGCCAGTTGACTTTTGCTGCTAAAATAAACCTGAAGACCTACTTGCTCACAAGTCCTCCCCTTGTTCAGCCTCACTCACTACTAAATGTGTACACCACTAAAAGACAGTGAGGAAAAAGGTCAAATCCTTATCTGAGGGAGGATTTTCAAAACAAAGAGCATTTTGAGGCTCAGATTTGGCTTTTATTGGCTCCTGGCATCTCAACTCCATTTGCTGCTTTTGAAATCCCCAAATTTTCACGTGTTCCTCCATCCGCTTTTCTACTCAAAATGCTGTTCAGCCAGAGAAGTTATGGCCAATCTTTGTTATCTTCCACAGCCTTTCACTGCCTTTTCAGCCCCCTTTGGTTGGCTTTGTTGACGTTAGAGGGCAGTCTTCCATTCTACTGCTTTTTTTCAAACATATTTTAAATAGCTCTTATTGCAATGTGCAGAACCGCCAGCACTTTGGCAGGCTAGGGGTGAGGGGAGAAACACGTTCAAAACAAAATGATGCTATTTTCCTTTTAAAAACTACTACAATTCTGTGAATATATTCTCTCAAATATCACATTTGCATGATCTTTGTATAGCTAGGAGGGTATAAAATGTGACAGACATGAACTATTTCACATTGCAACAGCTATCTATGAAGGCTCGGTGATTTCCCAGCAGGAATTGGAGTGAATTAATGCAATGCAGCCATTCCTTGACATTGCAGGTTATTAAACTAGAGGTGGCTAAAGGTGACTGCAACTCAGTTTTGTGATAAATATCTCTAAAATCCTACAATCTCTTAAATTCACTTCAAGAAGCATTTTGAAATCAAAGACGAGCCAAAAAAAAAAAAAAAAAGTTGTCAAAGACCAAAAGTTGCTTTAAAATGTGTAGGAAATGTATTTCTGAATCAGAGACTAAGAAATGTCTCATAGTCATAAAACCATAAACCATCTATAATGCCATTCCAACATTCAAAGTGGTAATATTCATATATCAAAGCTGAGGTGCTGTTAGCTTCCAGCTTTTTTAGGATGGCATTCATCTTTATGACAAAAATAATTATGGAATGCTAACCTGCAATGACTTCAAGCTCGCAGAGAAAAAAGTACCACATCTCCCATCTCCAGCCCCATCAAATATAAAAAGCTATGCTTGTGATCATGAAAATGAAGAAAGAGCAAAATATACATACGTCATAGGCTTTTATCTCTGTGGTAACTTTTTTCTTGTGCAAGTACGCAGGACAAAAAGACACCCCCAAAATATGGAAATTGCTCAGAGATCCAATTTTAGCCTGTCTTTTCTCCTCTGAAAATCTCCTTTGTGCCATCACATGCTGGTTATCCATCGTTCCCACAATTAGTTATTGTTTGCACTACAGTAATGCTGACATACCAAATTAATTTGCACCAGCTAGACACTGTGCAAATTCCAAATAGAGAGCGTGTACCAGCCCCGGCAGCAGAAAATCACAGCAACATAACGGAAGAAGGAAAAAAGGACAAGTTCATATTTTTTGGATGTAGGACCTAAGTGCAGAAATAGTAAGTAACCTGCCCAAGGTGACACAGGGGTTGTGGGGAAGCATTCTACAGGAAAAGGGAAAATGGCCCCATTTTTTAAATTTTGTTTTGTTTTGTGTTTTTGCAAGGCTCCATGTCAGGCGTACTGCGTTCCTGCCTGGGCTCGGCAGTTCTGGGTTTGTGCCTCTGCAACTCCACAGCATAAAAATATTAACAGAACGAGAAGAATCTCTTCACTCTTCCCCACTGGCATGTGAAAGTCATTGTTTATTTATGGTAAAATTGAACCATTTCCTGAAGGTCAAGAATTTTAAAAGTAACTGTCAGAAATAAGAGTTTCCATAGACTCTGAGACAGGAACCTCTGGAGAGCAGTTGTGTTTGCTTTTTCTTCCCAGTTTTGTTCAGTTAGTCATGAACAAGTACTTACCTCACTGCTGTTACTGACCATTGCTGTATTTAACAAGGCATTGAGAAAAATATACAACTTTATTGGGGTCACTAAAAAAAAAAAAAGCATGCAAAACTACTGAAACATCATTTGCTATGGCCATTGGTAAATGCCACCTTTTTAAGGGTAACCAGGATGAGCCTCATGGAGACCTAATGAGGAAGGCAAATTTTTTTCATGATTTGCACAAAACAAAATTTCTGTATTTGTTGGAAACACATTAAAAAAAATATTGCCATCAAGTAAAAAGCTACGGGCATCAGCTGAAGAGGCAGATTCTAATACGTCGCAGACATATCAGCATCAAGCTGGTTCACATGGAAAAGGGCATGCATTTGTGAAGTCAGACTTACAGAGTGAAATTTTGTTCTACAGCAGCACAAAGGCAGGTGTCAGAGGGCAGGACCTTGTCCCTACCCTATTCTCTATACTGCAGGGGAGGAGCTGTAATGAGCTAATGCAAATGGTGTGGTGGTAATGAATAACCATATCATATATCCCCCCACTAACTCTGCGAGCACTGAAACAAACACTTTCCAATTAATGTGTCAAATGACACTGTCTTCAGCCATGAGACCCTTAAAAATGCTGGGGTTTTTAATGCAGTATGACTATATCCATCTCAAATACAAGGTATTTTACATAAATAAAAAGTGAAACAATTGAATATGGCCTAGCAAGATATCCACATTAGGCTAGCGACGAAAACATCTAGTTTTCATTTCAAGGCTACATTTCATGTAGCATCTATGGTATTGTTAATTAAGCAGTGTTACAGGCTCGAAGGTACAGACTGGTTGACAGGCGAACAGCGCGAGCAAGGCAGTGAGAGCTTGCACTGTGCCAGAACACCTGACTTCATCCTGAGAACATAGTGACGATAAATGTAACTCATTTCCTTAACACAAGCACGTAAATGACACCTTATTTGTTGATCATAAGGAGTGATTTGTAAAGTTCAAATACCCAAATATGTAAATTGACACAACACTTCACATGCAAAAGAGCAAACTATCTAAACTAGCTGCCGTGAATCAGACCTGAACCTTCTGCATATCTCGTTCTCAAGCACACCCTTTTCCGACGCTGGAAGAACGCACTGTGCAAAGACAACGGTGCGTCACAAAGCGCTTGGGCATCAAAAGCAATAGTTTGGTGGGGAAAATTTAGAAAAATGCCACCTTGATACAAAAACAGAGAAACTGGTTGGGCTTTTTGAAGTGCTTTAGTGGCCTGGTGCTTGAGTTGCATCAACTTGAAATGGAGATTGTGCTCTGACAGAGGGGCTTCCCCAGCTGCTGGCAGTTAGAAGCATCCGTGAGAAAGCCGGTTACGTTATTGTACGTATTTGCAGATAGGCAAGGAAAAAATAAATAACAACCCACGTTTGCAAGTGGGAAAAGAACAATTTTTTTTGTTTTTGTTTATAAGTATCTTTTCATAGGCCAATTACATCAATGCCACCCACATGGGTCATTTGTCTTCTTTCATTTAAGGTTGTTCAAAGTAATCAACAGGATCTCCATGCATCAGTTAGCACACTTCATTATGTTCAGTAGTCAGGATTTGGCCTTAAATTGCTCCGTAAGCTCCTCTAGTCAATTTTCCTACATTGCCTCAAGTGACTGTAAGGAACTTCATTAATAAATGGACATGATTAGATCCCGTAACCAAAAATAACCAAAGACAAGAGAGAATATAAATAGTTTATCAAGTAAAGTTTGTTTTCTTCCGATTGTGCTATTTTATTAAAAGATACAGAAATATAGCACTTGTCATTCTCTCACACATCTCGACGGCAGACAAAATGATAGCAGCCAGAGTCCACTGCTCAGGGCTAGCCCACACTTGGCATGGCTTTTGATGCCAAACCATGAAACTGAGTCAATAACAAGCAGTCGAATAGCTTGTCCCCTTGACTTACACATTGCTTCTTCGCATTGTGGTACACTCCAGCCAGCACCAATTGCTGTCTAATTAAGTGAATGACTTAGCATCCTTCCTGACATGCCATGGTGTCTTGTGCAACAATAATTTTGCCATATTTTGAATGTGAAAATAAATTTAAAACTGAGAAACATAAAATGAAGTGGCATTTCACAGGATGCACTTTGCCAGGCATCACTGAGCAGCAGAAAATATGCTCGTGACTGTGCTGCTCCCATCATCCAGGAAGCTATCAAGATTCACATTGCCAGCAGGAAGGAATAATTTGCAGACCTGGCGAAAACTAAAAAGCGAAAAGACCAACAGAGTCAAACACATCCCTTGTCATAACATGGGGAAACCAAAAGGCATGCTTGTCCAAAAAGCCAGGTGCTTCTATCCAAAATATGTAGCAGCGTAGCAAAAGCCCTTACGACTTCAAACTGAGAACATGTGATATCTCTGACACATTTCCAGATAGTGAGGAATGTTACCACAACTGCCATTCAGTGGCTTCAAGAAAATCATCACCAGAAACAGTAGGACTCAGTTCAAAACTAAGACAGCTATATTTATAGCCTGAAAGGAGATGTCTGTATGTGAATTGCATGTCTAACCTCCAGGCAGCTGAGCTCCGTCTGCTATGTCTGATGTACCGATGGGTTTTCCAAACCCGTGCAGAGATGCACCATTTGGAGACACCCCGTGGCGGTGTGCTGCAGACCGTGCTGAGAAAGACCCATCAAACACCGCAGATGGGCATGAACGTGAAGACCCTGGCATGGAAAAGGAGCTCCATCAAGCAGGCTCCTACCAAAAGGTTTCATGACTCCAGGTCTTTGTTTACTGTAAAAATATGCTAAAACAGCACTGCAGAGGATTATTAATGAAATTGTCAGTGAAGAAGAGCAAATATCACTAAAGGACAATTTTTTTCCCCCCAATGGTCACTTTTACTAATCCATATTTTCCCTTTCCCTGTGTATTTTGAATCAAGATGAGATCCATTTGTTCTTTTCATTTACTTTATGATTTTTTCTGGAAACCAAAGTAAACAAAACTCCATAACATGTATGACCATCATCTAGTTGCTAGTGTATTTTTTATTTACAAAAAAGAAAAAAAGTGGTAGAGGGACTGAAATCACTCTAGAATAATGCTCACTCCTGTATTTGCATCTCTGTGTTTAACAATAAATTTACACAGGCATCCTTGTAGACCTTTGGTTCATCCAAGTGTCATGCTACTAATTACGATGCAGTGGCTGCTAATGAAGACACTGAGCCAACCGCAGTGGCCTGGGCTCCTCGCGGAGCTCCCTGCTCCAGCATTTGACTGTGGTTTTGAAATGCCAGCAATGCTATAGTCCCCAAATTGAGATACGGTGGGCTAAAAGAGACAGTAGGCACAAACCACAAAAATCAGTGAGGATGCTCTCTGGGAAAAAAAAAAATCTATTTAGTGCACATAGCTGCTGTGAGGTGCTCAAGGGTTGCCATAGAGATTCACTGGATTCATTCGACCGACCGTAAGAAGCAAACACAAAATACTCTTACCGTTAATATGCTGAACGTCTGATCCAAAGCCCATTGAAGATGCTCAGTAGCTTTCTGTTGACTTCAATGAGTTGTAGATGATGTCTCAAGAGCAGCACTTGATAGCTCATTTCTTATCACACTGAGCCCTTTTATGTCCTCTGAAAGGTTCATACTGAAGACTTTGAGAAGATAGGTCTCGGCTGATCAAGCTTTTAAGATATGCTTAATTTTAAGCATAATCAACCCAATGACTTCAAATCCAGTAGGGTATTAGAAGAAAAGTCTTTCTATCACCACAAAGGCAGAAAAATTCCCCCTGGCTCTAAAACCAAATGCCAGAATGAAGTCTGTGATCCAGCTGTACCATTTTTGCAGTCAACAAGCTGCATTCTCAGTTTGGTTATGCTCACTAACCATCACTCAGCTTGTTTTCTTAAAAAAAATGTAATGCCATACTGTTTCACTATTAAAAATAAATTTCAATACAGTGAAACATTCTGTCAGACTAATAAAAAGCATATCTTTGACATTTTTCTATCTTTCTCCAAACTCTTTAAACCTTTAAGCAGGCAGCTCATCAATGACATATTGCATAAATGCTTCAGCGTTAGAAGTAATTTTTCATGATGAATCTTTAAAGTGCCAGAATATCTGATAAGTTAAATTTTTATTTTCTTTATATGACAAATGCTTAATAGTTGTCTTAGAGTCTTTCTGCACTATGATTTTTATCTGTATTTTATTACAGTAATAATAACATCTAATATACTGCCTCATATCTGTCTTGTTCTTTCTTAAGGTCAAAATTATATCCAGAGCTAAAAGCAGCAAGAGACTTCTTCCTTTCTTCCTCTCGGTATTTTAAGGCAACAAATTACCATCTACAGGCAAATAATAACAAATTAGGAAATCTAAACGTGAGAGAGATAGGTATATACTTTAACATATGCTTGGTAGTCAGAAAACCAAGTATTGGTACGTCATTACAACAACTAATTTTCAGTCTCACAAGTAAATTAGATGCTATTACATCAGGCTATTTAATTGCCTTTCTTGCCAATAATCTGTGAAGAAGAAAAAAACTGTTAATTCCGCCTCCTGTCTTCAGGCAGATTTCACTTGTTCATATTTTATTGGATTTGTTCTTTCCCTTTTCACCTAGTGGTGAACCTGAGCTGCCTCCTTCAAAGGCACAGATCATTTTCGGGGAGCAGAGGAGCAGCAGGCAATGTGCAATAACGTGCACAGCCCTTTGCAAGGTGCCCTTCCAGGGGTGAGGATGGGGATGCAGCACGTGCTCCTGCAGCTGCAGGGCAGCAGCAGCCCGACACCCGGGCTTGGGACAGGCTGGCTGCTAAAAATAGTGAATGCTATGCTTGAAGATGGCTCTCACAGCCCAAAGACAGCGACCCATTAGTGGAAACTTATGTCTAAAGCCTCCAAAGGTAAATACATGTTAGAGCAAAGTAGGGTAAAAAATCCCTATGGATTCAGGGATTCTGAATGTCCTTTAAATGCATTTTCATGTGTTTAAACAAAGCAAGCAAAATAAAAAAATAAGAAAATACATATTATTACTAGCTCAAGATTGAATAAACTATAGCAGCTGCATTTTGAAAGTGCAGGTGATAAGGATGCCTCTTAGCCTTGCTAGGGAACCAGCATCTCACCCATTTGCTTGGTGGTAGCTGGAGTAATGGACAATGCAGATGAAAACAACTCGTAAACCTGGGAATTGGCTTGGCTATAAAATCCACAGGGCTCCCCGGAGGTTAGAAAATGAACACGGGCATTAGGGCGCTTGGTCACGGGCTGAAGGTGACACTGGCGGTCACACTGATGGGGCAGCAGAGCTCATGCCTTTCTCCCAGCCCCAGGACACCGTGCCGGCTGCAGAGACCGCCCTTGTCTGTCGCAACACCTCCAAAACACTTCCCAAATCCATCAGACCTGACACTGCTTATGTGAGATGGCTTGATGAAGACAGATTCTTATTTTGCAGATGGAGAAATCGAGTAGAAACGAAGTGATGTATCTAAGGTCACAGACTGAACTACTATCAAAGGCTGAGACTGGTCGAGGCATTCCCAGCTTCCCAACTTGCTCCTCAATCCATAGGCAAAGCATTATTCTTCCCACCCTCTAAACCTGTTTATCCTTTCTCTTTCTCTTAGGTTAGCCAAGAAAAATAGCAAAGAAAGTCAACAAAATATCTTTTCACACAGTAATGAATCCCTGTTCACCAGAAAGGAATAGAATTCATTGCAGCACATTAATTATGCTGCAGGCTAGCATTCCTATAGTCGTTCCTATTGTCCTCTTTGCACTGAAAAAAGACATCTAATGTCGCATTTCCAGTTTCTGCCAGCATAAAAATTAATGTGCTCAGCAATGGTACCCTTAGATCCTTATTTTCTGACAGAGATCACTAAGGTTACTCTCTGTTCTTTCCAAAATAATGCCACCTTTGAAGTTCAGAAAAGACTTTAGCATTTCATGTCAAAGGCAGCATAAGTGCCGTGAGTTTTTAGTGGGTGGCGATGGCAAGATCAGGCCACTGGTGACAGAACTACCTCTGTAAGTCAGCTGGATAATCTACATTTTCCAGGCTCGCTCGGTGTGATTTAGATGAGTGCAAGACTTATGGCTCTTGGTGGCCTCCTCGTACCATCTTTTTTGTATATGCATATCCCTCAAGTTGGAGCGGCTTGTCAGAGAATGACTAAATCATAAATAATGGGCTTTCTCCTGTAGCCAAGAAGCTATTTTTCTTGCAGCCCATACTTTCAAAAAAAGGGGATGAAGGTCTGTGCAAGCAGGATACCGGCTCTCCATCCCTTCTGAACATCCTGCTCAAAGGCAATTGCCAAATCATTAAACGAGTTGGTCATATACCTGCACAATAAATGAAAAGGAAGAGGCTGATTTTCAAAGCTACACGTGTAGCTCTGTTGGCTTACAGACAACCTCGTTTATCGTAGGTTACCAAGGCAGAAATGTATTTGATTATGTAGAAAAAAGTTAACTAAAATGGATGCGAAAGCCCAAGACAAAGATAAATCCGTATTTGTTTCAGTTTTTTTGTTCCCTGAAAAATAATTTGGGTGGTGTTATGAGCTGCAAGGAGCGGGCCAGAGCCACTCCAGGTAGCTGCACTGCGACAAAATGCCTCCACCTCACTGGATACAGATGTGGACAGGTGCAGGATACACACATTGTGCCTGAACACGGGCATAATTAAAACCACGTTACTTTTTTCCGTAAGTACTGTTGGGACCCTGCACTCAGGTCCTGTGTTTAGCAGGTCAATACCTCTTGGCAGCACTTACCTGCGTGCTCAGCGGTCACAGGCCAGGAGTCATTCCTAGCTCTTCAGTATTACACAGCCAAAGGCATTAAAATGCTGCTTCTTGGGCAGTTCTGGACAGAGCTGGAGAGTGTTTGAGTTGGTAAATTGCATTTGCACGACATCTGCCATGGCTGAAATCACAGCAGCCAAAAATGAAACTGGGCAAATGCCCTGCTGCAGTGAAACTCCTGCATGCCACTGCGTTTGCTGGCCTGGGCTTCCTCCCACCCAGACATTACATGAGTCAGGGTGCATGAGAATAATAATTACCTAGCATTGCCTTGTACATTTTTGAAGGTCTCTAGGTGTCACTTGACTAAGAGCTGCAAGAGCTAAGCAACCTAGACACCAACAGTACCCAAAAGGAGTGTAAGAGTTTAAGCAGCTTTAAAAAAATACGATGCTTTAAACATTTCAGCATGGGCAAACGCAGGCAGGAGTGTGTTTGATGTCCTTGAATCAGCCAGAAATTAGGCAGCTGCAGCCCAGAAACCCAGTATCACACTACAACAGCTCCATGCTCGAGCCACTTTTCTCTGTGGGCTCAGGGGTGCAAGACACAGGAATGGGCATCACGGAGGGGATGATGCCAAATGGCCTTATTCTAGGTTTAAAGATGATCTCCTGGGTCATGATATTTAACAGGGAAATATTAGAAAGCATCCATATACTGATTTATTATTACCTTAGCTCTGAATTCAAAATGCATTGCATGGACACTTTGCAACATTTTCAAGCCAACGTCACAGCTTGTTACATTGCATTTGGAGGGAACAGCCACAAGGTAAAATGCACACACATGTAACTCAGCAGATGCCCTTTCCTACACGCCACATTTACATATTTTCAGACCAAATAACTTTTTTTTTTCTTTTAACAGGAAATTAAAAGAAACCCCATTGTTAATTACTGCGCCACAACTGTAGCAGACGAGCAGAAACCACATTTGGCACATTTTGTCAAATGTGCGTGGCCTACGTAAGTCAATTGAGGCAAAGGGAGGTGCACAGATACCCTGCCTTAGAGTGATTTCCCAGGACCCTTCTGGAGATGAAATCACAAATCTCAAGAGATTATTTCCTGCTCAAGTCATTTTAAATAACTGTATTAAAAAGAAACTAGAAGTTACAAGTAGGGCCTGATTCTGTCTTTCACCAGTGGCCCTTCATGTCTTTGGAAATCTGAAATGAAATGTAGTTTACATCTGTATTAAAATTGCCAGAGCAGTTGTCTTCAAGTGAATGTGATTTGGGACAGGAAAGTACAGGCATGCCTTGCCTTGCCAGTGGGTTTGCCTCCACGGCAGAGAGGAGGGACGTCAGGAACAATACCGTCGGTCCTCCCGACAGACTGCATGCACACATCTATTCAAAGCACAGTGCTATTTTTCTATTAATCAACAGCAAGCTGATTAAATCTGTAGCTTTACAAAGAAGGGGAATTAACCAAATGAAAACATTCATTTCAATACAAAACTTTATGATACTGTAACTTTGGAAACAAAGCCCTTTCTGAGCAATTCCATCTGCTCCACTTGGCTTGTGCTCTTTGAAATAAACATCTGTTTACATGACAAAAACATGGGTACATTTGTCTCTGTTGGTTTTATCATAGAAAAGCATTAAAATGATTTTAAGCACGAAGTTAAGCATCAGATGCTAAAATTGAGAGTGTGGTTTTGAACATTTGTTTATGACTTTGCTCTTCGAAAGGAAGTTTTTTTAATTCCTGATCCAACACCATTGCGAAAGGACCTTTTATTGAATGGCATCTCCAGGTAAGGCTTTAAAAAAGCCAGTTCTTCATTTCTGCCCACCTTGGCTAAGCAGTTATTCAGCAGGACGAGGCAGTAATCAGATTTTCCATACAGCTGACAGTTCAAATAGAAAGGGTTGCTGCTCTGAAGATTAAAAAAAAAAGAAAAAAAAAAAGAGAAAAAAGAGAGAGATAAGAAAAGGTAAAATTATGGATTTGTGTATTTGCCAGGACTTGTTCAGTATAAAAAGCAAAGCAGAAGAACAAAAACAACTTATGCTTAGAATGACAAGGATGAACTGTTATTTGCTAAGGATTCGTCATATTCAAAATCGGATTTTATTCATAGCTTTCTAGAAACCTTAACTGTGGTATTGCTGGTATAAAATACTCATACTGTTACAGTTATGTTTACGGCATGAAATGAATTGTTTTCCGTGATGTTGACCAGTTGTGACACGTAACACAGTTTCCCTAGAGTAGCATGCATGTTTATTGCTGTAAAATGAGATTTTTTTTCAGTTAATGGTGAAACAGCATCTTGTTACCAGTTGTGTGAAGTCATGTAGTTTAAATAACAGATAAGAGAAAATTAAAATACCTGTAAGGCAGAAATTCGGGGGGAGGAAGCTTTCTAGTAGTTATGATGAGTTATGGTAGTAGTTATGACTAAGTTTAATAATGACAAAATAGTAATGGGAATTTTAAAAAATCTGGATTAAAATCCACATAGGTTTATGTACATATTCCTTTTCATTGCATTTTACAGTATAAAAAATGTAAACTACATAAAAAAAAGATTTAAATTGCATTTAAATTAACGTTCCATTTAAAAGGAAACACTTGCTGGCATGTCTATAGTTGTTCTGTGCATCTTTCATCATATCATGATATACCAGCTTGCTGATTATTTACCTAAAAGAAATATCCTGCCATCATTTTTAAAGCTGTCTGTATTGCATTCTTGCTTGGGAAATGGTTGCTTGCAAAGCCACAGGGTTAACACCTGCCTTCACTGGAATTGATGGTAAAATTGCCATTAGCTTCACTAAGATTAGTTTTAATTCAGTGTGCTATTGCTTTTATTAATACTGTTTAGTACTTAACATTTTTTCTGTTCTGTGCGTATAAAAGGTAGATTAATGGTTCTTTCTGCAAGCAAGAGCGTGCACCGAGCCTGAGGCAGCTGAGCAGGCATGCAGCTCACTGGCCACGCAGCCACCTTTTGCCACTGACTGTGGTTTCTTCCCCAGACTGAAGTTTCTCCCTACCAAGAAGAAATACTTTCTGCAAGAGACACAGACACAGAGAAATTCCCCTTGGAATTTTTAGCAGCTACCTCACAACCTATACAGGGACTTATACTGCTGAATAAATGACTGTTATTTTGACATGCAAGATATTCATTGAAATAATTAAACTCAATTTACCTATTATATCATTGCCATAAAGAGATCCATTAAGAAATGTGGATAGTCAGATCAAGCTGTGTCTTAAACTACCCATGATCAGAAATGAAAGATGATTCAGCATCTACAGAAGTAAAACATACAGAGGAACCGGGCGATGGATAGATTAAGGCTAACGGGAACTTCACAGCAATAAAATAAACAGCTGTAGGAGTAGCCACCATCTCTGCCAGCAACAGACCACCTTAATGAAAAGAAAATGATGCAAAACACATCAGAGGAAACAAAGAAATCTGAACCATGGCTCCAAGAGCTGATTTTACAGCAATAAAGAAACAGGGAGCCTAAAGAAGACTTTGTCCAAAGCAGGAAAATTGAACATCATTAGAGATAAATTATCTCATTCCACGTTGGCAAGGTCTTAAATGGTGTATGCATAGTTTGACCAGCAATCTGTCATGGTAACCTGGTCGAGATCAGAAACTGAAAGGATATTAGCATTATTTCAGTAACCTGTTCACTTCAGTTTTATAGGCTGTTCTACTTTCTTTCATAGTTCAATCAAATTTGTATTAATGATTCTATGCAATAATTTTCCATACCTTTAAGAGTTTCTCCTTTACCTACACACTAATGGTGATAAATAAATTTACTGGTTTATAAACTAGCTAGCAATAAGTGAAATTAATACATGTATCTTATTGTACCTATTTGATACAGACAAGGAATTTAGTTAAAACAGAGAGGAGATTCATGTTTTTCCCTTTTCCATATAATATTTCAACTTCAGTAAAAGCTCCCCACACTCTACATTAAATATGCAATAGATTTCTCACATGATTGTTTTAGAGACTTGCATATTTTATTAGTAACTAAAGCAAAAATTGAGCTGTACTCCAGGAAAATTAGTTAATAATATTTAACCAATAGCTTTAATACAAGAAACTTCTTTCACTTTATAAGAAAACAACAGCAGCAAAGAAACAAGCAAACAAATATAATTTAAATAAAATAGCTATTTAAAAGAAATGAAGCATCTGATCTTCAAGTAAGTAGGGAGCATGACTTACCGTGGAAGGGATAAGTGGGTAACCTGAGCACAAAAATGTCACCGAGATCCAAAGAATGAAAACAAAGTTTAACCTGGATAGACTTCAAAGCAAAACAAGAGATCAGTTAAAATCTAAAACAAAATCAAGCCAAACTATATGCATACACATAAACACACAAATGGTATATTTTCTCCATATACAGAGCAATCTGCAGTGACTTTACCCGATCATTTTTTTCTCAGGACTGTATATGTATGTACATGCAGTTATACTACCAAATTCCTCACATATCCTTTCAGTTCTTTCTTAGATGACCATTTTATACCAGAGTTCAGGAGTGAAAATGTCATCAAAGCTGATTTTATTGTGACTAATTGGTCCTTGTTTGGCCTTTTCTTCTTGTTAAATGGGAAAATGGCAAGAACACACATTCAGCTGCCATTATGAAACCACCAACTGATTTCATTTAAAGTGTTCCATTAAAATGTCTCTCAAGTGGGTTTACTGTTAGGTCTGTATCATGAGAGCAAATATGGTCAAAGGTCTAAAGGTTTCAAAAAACACATTTCAAGAATTTTTTACCACTTCCAATATATCATATTAAGATCTCGTAAAGCCTGGCTGCAAGGGAAAAACAGTAAAAGAGCACTTTAGGTAGAAAGAATCTTACTATACTCAGAGCAGCTATAATACATAGAACAATACAGTAACAGTATATATAGCTTTTTCTTTTTCTTCCCCCCTTTTTTTCTACATGCTTAGTTTTCAATGCACCCAATTTTAAAATGTTTTTCTTAGAACTTAAGTTCTTTGGACATTAATTTCTTCTCTTGCATGCAGACATATCTTAGCCTATGTTAAGTGTATTCAATCAAACCTTCTGCAGGATTAATAAATTCTGTTAATTGCCATCAATGTAGCAAACATTTAATGTCTAAGAGCATCATTTGTTACTGCAACAAATTTAACTGTGTAACGTTTTAGGGGAACCTGTGGTTTATTTATAGAGAGTACTGTAAAAGCAGTAAGAGTCCCACAAAGTCTGAACGTTAGACTGCACAGGCAAGGGAATGCTGAAAAACATTAAATTCAATTTTTTTTTTCTTAGACTGAAAATGCTAAGGTTCCTTTTTGGACAGTCACCCAGTGTTAGACATGCATGCCGGTGACTCAGCAGCCTCAAACATTGCATTTCCTTCAGTGGCTACACTGAAAAAAGTCAGTGTAGAAGGACTCCAGAAGGGAACTCTGTGTGAGTCTTCGGGGAGACCTGAGCTGTTATAAATTATGGCAATTTTTAACTGGAACATTCAGTCTCCCGATGTAGATGCATTTAATTCCAGAAGGTAGAAAGCAGTAAGGCCTTCAGATAAGGCCAGAAGAAATACAGTGGCATGTAAGAGCCTTTAACATTTTTCATAGAAAAATTCATAATTTGATCTCAGGTTGTGGTTGACTATATTTTCATCATCGCGGTACATGCCAGTGCTGACCATGTCAGTGGCTGATATAATCCAATGACTCTTAAAATACTTCTAAAAAGTGCGTGCTTGTAATTGCTGGTAAAGTACTTCAGGATTCTTCAGGACCAACAGGACTATAGAAATATAAGATGAAATTAGCCTCATTTAAACATCACAGTAAGCAATCCATTTATAAAAACTGTCAAGAGAACATTTGACTATTTGCATATTCAGGATGTGTCCTCTTATTCAGAGAGAAAATCCTTTCGTTTGGATTGAACATCCCGTTCCAACTCGTACAGGACCTCCAACTCCAACTGATAAGCGGATTAGCCCGTGTTTCTGCTGCAATGAAAAGCATGTCGGGTTGGATTCTGTCTGAGCATAGTTTAGCGTCAACTTTCATTGCATCTGCATTTAGTTTAACTCCATTTTAATACAAAATTAACCTTCGCGCAACATTATTTGTGGAAGAGGAGGGACAAGAAAAGCCTTGTGATTAAAGTTCAGGATTTCTAGGTTCAATGTGAAGCTTGTACCTTAGACTTTCCGGGTAATCTTTGGTGCATTATTGACTTAGTTTTTTTTTAAATCATGAGCTGTTTGAGTCCCTGGTGACCTCCCATTGTGCCTGGTCAGTACCTCCTACGCTTACCATTATCACATCCCTTTAAAACAGTGGATTCGGCCACATATCTAGCTCAAAAGCTTTGGACATGGGTGGTGCCCAGAGCCTTTCTCTGTAGGCACCTTCAGCACGAGCAGGTGGTGAGACGACAACCAAGCGAGGCCACCAAGCAGCTCCCGGGGGACACCAAGGAGACGGCCATGCGGGCCCGGACAGGAGGAAGCTTTGTGAAGCCTGGAGCAAAGCAGCAGATTGCAGAAACTTCAAACAACATAGGAGGACAACTCTTGTGTGACTTTCTAAGGAAGCACAAAAGGATGACCAAATGCGCTTGTTAAGAATGTTTCACACAGCGGGTGGGAAAGGGAAGGAGGCTCATATGGCAGCAAATCTCCCAAACACTTTGCAAACCCAATCGCATCTGGTCTGAACACTAGGAATAAAATAATGGTCAACCTGAGGGTTTGCATATATTTCAGTCATGCTCGTATTATAAATGCTCACACTAAGATCTTTCTTAGCAAAATTCTTTAGCCTGCTTTCTGTTTCCAATTCTGCCTAAAAGCCACCTATGACAGACTGCAGTCCTTCGAACCTGACTCTAAGAGGAGACAGGCAAGTAATGTTTGGGTTTTTCCCCCACAAAATCCAAGAGCAGATTTCACCTTTTCAAAGGTTTTGACCAGCTGAGCGACCACAAACTGCTTTCACATGAGGCAGCTGCAGATTGCAGTTAGGTGAGTATGAGCTATTGAGACATCAGCAGCCCAGAACTGGGCTCAGGGGTTTTGTCCACCTCTGACACACACAGAAGTGGTATTATCTGAACAGAGTGAAGATTCAAGCTCTCACATTTGCTTCTCACTTCTTTGAGTTTATTTTTTCTAGCTATTCAGGATGCAATTTAACACACCACAACTGTGATTTGCATGCATAAAGCGTATATGGAGATTTAGATACATTCAAGATATTCCCACTTCAGGTTTGGATGAGTCACGTTTAACAGAACAAGTGGCAATTGACATTTCTGTCTTCTACTCTGTCTGCAGAGCACCCAGTCTGAGGCCTTGCTCCCAGGTAAGGTTCACTGGCAGGCATCACAGGTCATATTAAGAACCATAATAAAAATTCCCAGCATCCATAAAATTTGCATTTTATGAGAATAAATTAGCAGCAATTTCTTCCACTTCCCTGCAAAGCCAACAACATCACCTCTTCCCTCCTGCTTCCTTTGTTAAAGGAATAGTGTATTGTACCTCGCTGCTGCTCTCGTTTGGTTCCCCACGAAAAACCATATGAACCGCAGTGCAAAGCTTGCTGATAAGCCTATCGAGCCTTGCAGCTTAATAAGGTTAATAGGCCTATAATTTTAAGAACATGATATTTCCCTCCCTTATCACAGTAGTAAATCTAAGGTGTTTAAACTGGCATTGTGTGCCTTTGCTAAGGGATCAAATAATACAAATGAAAGCATACACCAAAGACTACGTGTATGGGCCATTGGTATAACCCAAACATTGCAAAACCATAGCAGGTTAGTGGTCTGAATAACGGCAAGGTGCTAAATCGTGTTGCTGCCCTCTAGGATGTTCATGGTGAAACCTCAGCATGGCTTTTTTTTTTGAGACAGCTACCTGGATATTTTGCTCCAAGCTCAAAGTTTTTCTTGCTTTCAAGAATATCAAGAAACCAAAGAGCCAGGATGCTTTGCTTTGAGATCATAGCAAGGGGCAAAATGGGAATTAATATACTCACAGCCTATAAATCTGTTTCTGACTCGGTGATAATAGAAAATCCCAGCAAGACACAAAGACAGAGGGAAAACAGAAGTCAAAAAGCAGGTTTGTTCCTTCGGTCGTTATTGCTGTGTTCTCACTACCAGCAAGGGGATGCAACCAAACCCTTGACTTGCATCGCTGAGATCTCATCTACAGAGGCACAAAGGAGCTAAAAAGTTGCTGTAGATGCACACTTGACCATTTCTGGGCATTTCCCTGCCATGTTTTTTTCTAATGCCCTTAAACTTGGTTATGATCCAGAAAGAGCATGTCCCTGGCTGACAGGGGTAAGGGGTTATAAGGCCAAATGGTGCAGCTGAGGGGAAGCACAGCTCGTGTCTCCCCTCCTGCCCTCGGTCATTTGACCGGGCAGCGGCTGACCACCTCTGACTGCTCCATGAGCATGTGGCACTCATGCCTGCGGGCTGGAGCCTGTTCTCTGTGTTATTTACTTCGCTTCTGTGCTGCCAAGGTGTTTGCACAGAAGTGCTCTCCGTAGAGGATGCGATAGTCTCATCAAAGGTCAGGTGCATATTTTCTGAGTCCATCGAGACCTGCGTTGGCTGCTGTGGATAAACAGCTCTGCGTTCCTGTTTCAACTTCAGAAGTTCTCCAGAAGGAGAGACACATTTATTGAGTTTCATTTTGCTTGCTAACTCTGCCGCCCGCAGAACAAAGTCCTGCGAGTGATACACTGCTCGAGCTCCTTGCAGACAGGGACGACGGCTCCTACGCTGAGCCATGGCACGGCAGCCCTCGCTTAAAAGACACACTGCTCCTTTTTAACAACCTAATTCTCAATGCAGTTCCACTCAGACACCATTCCCCTCTAAGCCTGTGTTAGCAATGGTTAAGGCTCCAGCCATGTACCTTCTGATGCACAGGTTTGATCTATGAGGAGAAAAAGAAAATCAAAAAGGCATTAAAGCAAGAAGCAACACTGCCGCTCCTGCCTCCCACTCCGTATTGGCATTTTGGTCCGCTTGCTGTGCCTGGACAGCTACTCAGCAGCTAGGAGGTGTGCAGAAAGCAAGCAGTGTTAGCCTATGTAAGGAACAGGGTGTAAGATTTGCGGACCTACAGATAACGTGAACCTCGGGGGTCCAGGTTGCCACCTGATTTTGAAGCACTTCTGCATCGTTGGAACTGTGCACGACACTGTCACAGCAAAGGGGATAAAGCTGCAGTCTGATCCCCCATGCCAGAAGTAGAAATTAGCTTTAAAGTCACGTTTTCGATCCTACCTCAGACAGGAATTGTCAGCTGCGTCATAGTCACCATGCTCAGGATTTTAAAGTCTAAATCATCATTTATAATTATATATATTCTTTTTCCTGGTTACAGTCAACGTACATACAGACGATGTGGGCAGAGACAGCACGAGTTTCCTTATCTGGGTCTGCCAGTCCCACTCCCCGGCACAGGGCAGAACTGCTGATTGCGTCAAATTGTGCAGTGATGTAAAACCTGAGTCTGTGATACCAAACGTCATCATCTCCCACAGACCGCAGCGCGTCGCGCCTTAGACCCTCTGCCCAGTGCACAAATGTCCACGCAACTTCTGCTGACGCTACCACGTTCCTGCTATATTCTATGGGGAAACGACAAGAGGAACGCTTTTGGCAAAAACATATTTAAACATGGCAGAAAGTATTTCTGATTTATAGATGCTCTTGTGTTTTTGTCAGATTCCTTAGCATGCCTTCAGAAAAACAATCTGCATGAAGTACAACATGAAAAACAAGCTCTCGTTATTCTCCATGCACCACCACCAAATGCTAAAGTCATTTGATAATTTATGGGGAGAAAAAAAATTAAAAAGCAGAGCAGACAAAACTTGCTCAACCCATTAAGGGGAGACTCAGCAACTGAAAAGTGGCGGTAATGAACATTTTTGCTATGCTTATTTGTGCATGTCAACATAATTTATGCATTCAGAAATTTCTCAAATAGATCCTACAGGAAGTTGCTGCCTAAGAAAAGTCAGTGCTGAGCTAAAAAGACACCTGTCAAAGCTGAAACCCAATTTCTGTTCAGATGCAACAAAGATCTCGATGATCTAAGAAAGTCTGAATAGTTGTTGAAGTAGAAGCAAGAAAGAGAAAAGAGCCTAGATAGACAAGAAAAGGCAAAGTTTTCTGCAGAGAGCGAAGAGAAAAGGATGTAGGGAAGGTCTGATGCGACTTAAGAAGAAAAGATCAAACTTTAAAGGGATCAAACTTTAAAGGAGTCAAGGAAAGCTAACATAAATAGTATAAATAGTAGGGAACAGGGAGAAAGAGTTGGGTGGCTTTGAAAAGCATGATTTTTTTTATATCTTATTGCACTGTATCTCAGCGTTCTCCAGTGGATAAGGCTAAGACAAGGAAAACATATCTGATATTTTTTATTACGCTAAGATGCCAACAGAATATTTGGGCTCAGGCAAATTTGCATATTTTCATCCTGAGCATCTCAGTACAAAACCGTTTTTTCTGCTAAGTCCTTGAGATGTCATACCAACAAGCACTATGTCATTTGGGAATGGAAAAAAAGGAGCGACGTAGGGCAAAAGTCAGTCACAGTAGCACAGCTAACCCAATGAAACAATTATAGTTGGGAGGCAAAGAGTGGGACACGAACCTACGGGCCTGTAGTAACTGCAAGGTCAGTGAGGGACACAGAGGATGCCAAATGCCCATCAGGACACTCACCATCTACTGACTGGACAGAAAGGGGTGAATTGCTCACACCTGAGCAGGTTTTTATGCAATCTGGCATCACCTTCAGGGCAGAAAGCAGGTCAGCTGGATGCAAAACATCTGTCAATGGTCTCGTTTCATCTACAAACAGTCCTGGGCTGATCAGCCAGGAGAGAAGCAAAGTAACCTCTTGCTTGGCACAGAATTATGAGAAAATATCCAAATCCCAACTCGGGGGGGCTCATTTCCTTCTGAACAGGCAACATTTGCGAGGAAGAAATCTCAGCTGTTCCACAGATTAGCTCTTGGCATTTCTGGAGAAGGGTAAGATGCCAGTTTAAATCTGTGACTTGAGACCTAAAGTACCTTTCAGAAATAAGTGGCTACATCTGGAACTACAGTCATCATTTGTAGGAGGTGAGAGGACACACCTTTTTTCTCCAAAATGCAGAGCATTTTCCATCTGTTCTTCATGCTCTTTTAACTCACTGCTATTTACTTTCTATTTGTCTGTGCCACTTAAATAAACAAGGATATTGCAGCCTCTTTAAAGGAGCGGTCCTTTTCCACAAAAGCCTTTTGATAGGAAGGGTCTCCTCCGTAATGACCTGCTAAACAGAAAACAAATAGGCACTGAACCCTACAGCAAGCTTCACATTGTGAATATACCCGTGCTTTCAAATTTGCTGGTAGGAAGATAAAAATCAAACTAGGAGTCTGCCTTGCTCTACAGGCAGTCGAGACACAGAGGTGGTACCCAGGCATTGGGTACCACTCGGTGCCTTTGGTACTCCATGAGTGATGGCAAGAAGCTTCACTACCTTGCAAAATGCCAGCCCTGGATCGTTACTTGGTGACTGTCATTGCTTATAAAGGTCCTCAAGTAGGAGAGAAGTAATGTTGCTGTCATCTAATTCAGTGCCCAAGCTGACGTGCCTTTTGGCTGAACATAAGCTACCGAGGAGCATGCTTTCCCCTCCTGTTCCCCTCCTCTTATAAAAGGCTTCATCCAAAAATATCACATACCAAAAGACAGAAGTTGTTTCAGTTTTCTCACTGAAAACCTGTTGCAGCCGACTGGATTTTTTTTTTCTCTGTGTGAGCATTTCTTCATAACTATTCATGTTTTGCACGGGGTATAACTCCTCAAGAAGATATATCTGCCTCCCTTTTTCTTCTGTCACTTGCATAAATATCTAATTTACGAACTTCATCTCTCTCCCTATCTCCACGTTGTGAATTCCCCTTTTAGCATTGGGGTCTTCAGGGTTTTTTCCGATCTGTACCCCTCTCCACAGCTGCTAACTTTGGAGGTAATCAGCTGCTACTTCTTAATCAAGAATACAGATTACTATGAATAAACACAGAATCCTATATTAGAAAAGTGACTATAACCTCACTCTCTGGGCAATAGGAACGACCACAGATGCTGAGGATCAGCATTGTTCTCTGTGGATAGGACAGTGGATATTCTCTAGCTCCTTACTACAGAGTTTCATTGCTCCAGAGTCATAGGAAAAGTGTTGCAGACACAGTACATGGAAAGGACCAGCTCTCCATTCAGCTTGACACTGTATTGACTGCCAGAAGCAAACATGTAGTCCACAAAAACCCTGTGACTCTTTTTTCCTTCCAAAGAGCCTGCCTGCTGACAGTTAGTTCTTTCATTTGAGCAGTAAAAGTTCATGCTTTTAAACCCAATTCCCATCACACGAGTACACTGAAAAAATTACATGCTGGACTTCAATATTGCACTTTTCAATAAAGACAGAGTGAGTCCCAGCTGTGAGGAGTGAAGATAGACAGGGAATAACTTTCAAAGGGGCTGAGTGACTCTTTTTAAAAGCAAGAAGCACTGGGAGCTGAAGGACTCAACCGTGCAACAGCAAGGAGGACACCTGAATTAACCCTCCATGGAAGCACCACATGCATCGCTCGCCTGGTCCTCAACGCTGAATAATCACATGAGTGTGGTGGGACCCGAGCCATCTCAGTGGTGTTTATGGGCATGGGGACCATGTCCCGGCGACAAGGTGATGCTTCTCCTGGTGCTGCAGTGAGTGCCATCTCCACTAGCTCAGGGATCTCTGCAGAGGGCTCCAGCACCCGGCACGGGCCTGCCCTTCACCATTACTTCATGAGATCTGAGATGCTCCAGACTAGTACAACAAATTATGAATGAGCAATTAAGAAAGCGAAGCTCATGCAGTTCCCAGTCTCTTTACTGCTGCAAGAACAAGACCACATTACATGTAAAAGATCCCTTGAAACTCAAATAACCCTTCAGTTCTCTGCCTTGCCAAATTTCGTAATATCAGCGTCGTCTAAGCCAACAGGACAGGAGCTAAAAATACTCTGACTCAACTCATTGCAGGCTTCTGATATAAAGGCAGTCTCTTAACGTGTGCTCTTTGAAAGTGTTGAAGCTTGTGGCCTTAGGGCATGTCTATACCGCGGGCATACCAAGCTAGCTCGGATACAGATAACTGCACATCAAAGAAGTGGCCAAGAGGCGCAATCCAAAGGTTTCCCATTTCCCTAGAACGATTCACAGTTCAGCCCTACTGTGGTTTCTTGGTGTGCGTCTGAGTCAACGTGTGAGTTTTCGGTGCCAAGTTACACACTATGTTCTTAAGCCACATCAAATTGCTTTACAATCCCTGTAGTTCCCAAGCTGTAAGCTGGCTATTTGTGTTCCAAATGTCAGAGATGGGAAACACAGAGCGTGATAACTTTGAATTTCCCAGGGCTATTTTCTAACCTACAACCTCTCCCGAAGCCCCGCTGACACATTTGGGGTGGCGTAGCATAAATAGGGGCTGGGGATGGATTTTGAAGAAGGGCACACTGTATTCACGCAGACTTCATGTTCTCCGCTATTCTTCTGAGGTCAGTCCCATTTTCCGCAGGAATGAATGCAGTACAAGAACAAAAGGTGTTTACTACTTTTTTTTTTTTCCCTCTGCATAAAGTGATCTTTTGATTCTCCCTGTCGTAATTTTAGCCAGGCGGGTGTTTTGTCTCTTGTATCGCTAATATTTCTCTTTAGAAGGGGGTAGTTCCTGGGTCACCTGCCCATCTCTGCACCCTGAGCCGCACGTTGCACTGTGTTCACAGAAGCTGTCATCCATCCATTCGATCCTAGCTGGCAGGTTGTGACCGGGCTATGTATCTTTCCAACCTGAGCAGTCAAATACTCTTTATTCTGGACAATACCAGACCCATGAATGACCTTAACTTCAAGAAGAAATACCCAGAACTCATCCAAACCATATTTGCTTTTTTAACCTCCACAAAGCATGGCAAGGCACATTTGCTGATCGCGGGCTCTCTAGCATGAAGAGAAGCCGGCCAGGCACGCCCTGCACCCTGCTGTGGATGAAGATGTTACAGTTGCCTGGGAAACCGCTCCATGGGATCACTAAAATGTATTCTATATGTTTGCCTTCAGATACAAGATTATCACCTTGTCTATGAACAGTGTCAGGAGAAAATCCTGACATGGGAAAAACTTAGATTGTAATCTGCAGAAATCAATTAACTCTTTTATGGTATTAGCTGAAATTTCACAGAGCTAAACCCAGTATAAAATGCCTCATTGTCCAACATCAGCCGAATCTTCCCTGAAAGAGTAAAGGTGGGTTACAGTTAAATCATCTCATTCTTCAGCAAAGGACACCAGTTTTAAATCAGCTGGTATATTATTAGCAGTTGAAAGAACTGGCTGGGGTGAGATGAAAAATCTATGATCACAGGAGATGGGATTATTCAAGGAGTGAGAGTATTTATTTAGAGTCAGTACTTGGAAATTTGGATTTTTTTTTTCTCTTTTAAGAGCAAATACATTCAATACTTACAGAAGAAGCACCAGTAGCCATCAGGTAGCCACAAACCAGCCACAGATGGATGATGGGTACCACCTCTCTTTGCACTTTCTCACAGCAATGAGCAATTCGGGACTTGTACTTAACCAAGATGTTAGAGCTCCGCCACATTCCTTTCCCAAGGTTTTCTTGGGAACCACGACCATGATGCTGTGCACCAAACCCCACAGAATTCACGGTGAAGAAATTCCAGTAAAAGCTGGCAAATGCTGGTTTGGCGGGGGAACAGGTTTAATAGCAAGCAGGAAGGAAGAAGGAATTAAGGTTAGATGACATTTTATTGCAACACAACAAACCAACAAGCCAAAACAGGACTGTGCTGCGTCTAAATACGGTGGGGGTATGAGACCAGTTTTAGAGGAGAAAGAGCAATAAAGAAGAACAGAGTATCGCTCAAAATTTCCTATTTCTGGCAGCAGTTTAAACAAAGAATTCAGTACAGTTTCACTGCTTGCTTACCTTCAATCAAAAAACAACATTGTGCTTTAATTTCTCCTGTGGGTGTAGTCAGCTCTTAAGTTAAATTCCAGGCTTAATACCTTCTCCTCATAATTTAGGTCACAGGCTGGGAGGCGACATAGGAAATAGAGAGAAATTTCAAGCTTTGTAATAGATGCTAAAACTCCATCCTGTGCTCGAGGCTCCCAGGGCACCAAATGCCCACGCTCCTCTGCTCTGAAAGAGCCAAGTCTTGCAGCCAAAAAAGAGAAGCTGAGATCCCTACAGGATTTAAAACCTGAGTTACCAGGCCTTTGCTAGGGTCTGTCTTCAATCTCTGAGGCTGCCCCACCAGCTAAGGTCAGCAAAGAATCTGTTCTGCTCTTAACTCTGAATGTCTCGTACCCTGTGGGCAGCTTAAGAAGCTGCAGAAGAAAGCGAGGTGGGGAGCTCGGAGCTGGGCGGTGGCGCTCAGGGGTGCTCCGCTCACAGCTTCACTCTTGTGCAAGGGTCAAAAGGGAGTGAATGGGAATATCAAAGGAATTGTTGGGATCACGCAGTTCACGGGCCTGGAAAATGGAAGAAAAAAGGTGTTTAAATAGCAGATTGCAATAGTGCCAGTCTGGGAGCATCTTGGGCTTCTTTTTTTCCAGTCTTTGGCTAGCGTTCCAGTCCTTCACTTAATACCCACAAAACAAAACACCCTTCCACTCTTGCCTCTGTTACACAAATTATGGAGTTAAGTTCCATATTTCAGCTGTGGGACTGTATATCATTAGAATTACATACGCGCTTATCATTCATTGCTGTGTGACTTTCTACAGTTTATTATGCTTATACTCATATAAACATAATTACACTGCACAAGGCTATAAACTCCACATACTGGAGGATGTAAGTATCTTCTTGTATTTATTAAATTGTGTTTACACATATTCTTACTAATTTATATTGAATCTTTCTTGTTAAATATAACAGCAAAATACAATTGAGTCTTCCATTCCTAATGCTGATTATTTCATTACTAAAATATACGTGCATAAATTGTTGTGCATCAGAAAATCATCCGGAGTCTTAGATGAATGCAGCATTGTTGTAAGGCAGACCTGTGTTTTTCGCCAGGTCACCATCAGGCCTGTACAGAGACTGTTCTGGCCAGCTAACAGAACATGCTGCTAAAAACACCGGCAGGTCCTTCAAAACTGCACAAGCAAAATTAAACTTCCAGGAAATTGCATGCAATTGACTCCTAACATATATTTTAAGTGTAACCGCTTCTACTTTTTTTAGTATTTCAGCTCTGGCTTGATTTGATTGAGGTTTTCACTACGGAATGTTTCAGGAGAAAATGTTAGAAATAATTAGTCATATCAGAGGCAAAGATGCCATGCTATTTTAGTTTATATCCGATGACACTGGGGAGAACACAGGATTTTATGTGCCCCATTACCAACCAGCCTTCCCGTATGGTTAAAAAAGAAAAGAAAAGCAAAGAAAATTATACTTTGCACACTTTCTTCTGCTTTTAGCATTAATTTTTAGTGTGTTTAGTAAGTGTAGTGCCAGTCTGACAGACCAGTCAGCAGAGGCTGATGAAGCAGCTGCCGGACCTTGCTGCCAGCATGTTCGACAGTGAACCGAAGGGACGACGTCCAGGGGCTGGGATGGCAATTCCGACAGCCGTGCTCCGACAACTCCTTGGCCTCGCAGCGAGGGCTGCCAATAAGGCTGTCAAATTAGCACTTAGTGAGATGGTGTTTTGTGATGTGGACTTCTTCTGTAGGTGAGAAAACCCATTTCAGCCTGGGCATCAAAGAGCCACTATCGACAAGGGCTGGAGAGCTGTATTAGCCACCTGGAGGGAGGGAATCGATATCCAGCAACCAGTGCCTGGAGATATCCAACCTGCCCTAAAGGCTCATTTTAAAAACAAGTACAGCTTCAAGATATTATCATGATGCAGGAATGCCAGTGATGCCACCTAACCAACTCTTATATCCTGGGTTATTTCATCTGTTTAGGCACTCCAGACAAACCACCTAGCACCACTGGCCACTGCCAAAGCAGCTGCAAGGGGAACCTACACTACTTCTGGTCATAGTGCAAAGTCATTGCACCAGGAGAGCAGTCACAGCTGAGTCCAGCAAGCCGCTCTTACCTTCTTTTCTCCTGAAGGCAGAAGGTGAAATACGCTGCAAGAGCTCCGTGCTGCCGGCAGACAAGATCTCACCAGAAAGCTCCGTGACAACAGTTTTCCAATGCAGAGGAGAAAATGACTGTTTCCCCAGGAGTACCATATCCCACGCCAAAGAATAAAAAAAAAAATTAATAAAAAATAATCTGTGAAGTGAGACAGGAGTTCTTTAGTTTCACTATGAAATATTTTGTGATGAAGCTTAGCAAGTAAACAAACTGAATGTCAAGTAACCAGATAAAAGACTTTCACGTATTGTTGGACAAGCCGTAGTTCATTGGTTTTGTTTTATAACCACGTTTTCTTCCCAGACTGTCTGCAGATAAACCTCCCTACGCATCTGTCCGGGAGAGTGAGGCAGGGAAACATAAAGGAATAATGAAGAAGCAACCTGTGCCGATCTCCAGGCAGCCTGGGTTAACAGGACAAAGACATCAGGAGTTTCTGGAGGGAGTTCTGCTTAAAACCCCTAAAAAGTCACAGGTTTCCTTTACATCACATCTGTTGCTCCCCTCTCCTGTTCTACTGCACGTAGAGTGGAAAAATGCCTGGACTGAAACAACCGTGGAAAAAAAAAGGTGATGCTTCTGCCCTGGGGGATGCTGATGGAAACTGCTGTGTGTTCCTTTGTCTGCCTTTGCCCATGGAAAAATCTATCAGCAATTAAGACTTTAGAACTTTATACAGTTATTTTATTCTGTCTTAAGTGGAAAATAGGAGCCGATATTATTGTGCACATCACAGTCCTGTGTTTAGCCCCAAAAAGGATTTCAGTTCGATAGCCAGAGAGACCATATGTCAACAAACCTATGGGCTATGTATTACTGACACATTACGAAGCAGATTATTTTGTGAAATAGCTGAGAGCTTCAAGAATTTTGGGAAATGCCTGAAAACAGTATGCAATTGTAAATGAAGTGCCTAAATCATTTGAGATTATAATTTCAAACAGGTTTTCTATAATATAGTCCTTTGTACTTGCTTCTAAGACTGTGTGATTTATCTTGCACTCTATCATTTATTTTGCAATAGTACCTATCTCTTAGCAGAACCTACATTTATTTTCATAATTAGGATCATTGCAGTGTTTTGATTTTGTATATAACATTTGCATCTGTTTACCTGAAATTTCTTCGAGCCAGTACAACTACATTTTATACAATCCTGTCCTGCAGTGGCAGAGAACTGGAAAACAGACTCTCACAAAGACTTCAGCTCATCAGTTTTAATAGTAAGATGTCCTCAGAGAACCAATTTAGACTTCTTCCTAGAATAGGTCCCATGAAAGACTCCATTTGTCTGCAGCAAGCAGGTATTGACCATTCCTGTGTGTCTCTAATGCAATGCCTCCGACCACAGAAACGGGGATGGACGTGTTTTCTGCCTGAGATTTCAGCTAGGAAAGTACATATTAAAGTGATTACCTTGGAAAGTACAGTTTTTCAGTCTTCCTCCAGTTTTCTTCTGCAACAGACAGTAGACAGCTTCCGGGACAGGAGTACCGGGTGGGAGCTCATGACTTCTGAGGTGATATTTAGCTGGCTGCAAGTTCAACGATGAAGGAAAATTCTAGGATTTCAGTAGTGGTGGCAGTAATCTGGACTTTCACTGCCTATGAAATGATTGAAGAGAAATCATTACAGTGAGGACGTCTATTAGAAATAGCATTAACATAGAAAAACATCCTCAGATGAGAAGTAAAGGGTACTTTGTCCCAAACTCGGGTAAAGAATGTGGCAGTGAGGTCCTTAAAAGGACCATCAGCTTGGTTTACATTTCTTTGTGCAGTTTATCATTATCAACAGTCTGAGCATGGGAGTGTGCTGAATACAGTAATTCCAACAAAAAAGAATGCACAAGAATGCAAAAAAAAAAAAAAAAAAGTGCAAAAGAATGTCCATAAAGACAGATTTCAAAATATATCAGTAACTACAACATCAACTATTTTAGGAAGTGCTGGAAAACGGAGGCATTTCACACAGTGACTGAATGAAATTCTCAAATAGCACAACATACGACCTGCAATGACAGTCATAAAGTGTTCACAACTTTTAATTACTTTGCCAAATGTCTGCTTTCACAACATGTTTGCATCGAAGCTGGCTATACAAAAGCCTGCGGATATACAAAAGTTTGTGGCCGTTCACAGACACGAAAATGAGACTTCCAGACAGCTTTCCATGAGCTGAGAACTATCGCCAGGTCTTTGCTGTAGTAACAGGAGTTTGTCTAGAAGTGTCAAAGGGTCTTTATTGCTGTCTGTAGACATCTCCCAAGTCAATTCACACAGCAAACAAGGAAGAAGTGGAGAAATAACAAGGCCGCAACTGCAACACGATATTTCAACCCTTCCAGTATTAAATTCTGAGATGCGGAGAACAATGAGGACAGAAATGATGGATGAAATAAGCAGGTTTATGTCAGAGGCATTATCAGGAAAAGCTAACATCTGTTTTGTGTTGCAGTTAACGACCAAGAGCGTATTAGTGTGTGAGAGTGAGTTAAGGGGTAAATGCCCTAAAACCACCTTGCGATGGAAATGATGTGGCAGGGTAATGAAGCCAAGGGTGCCAGGGCTGGAACGATGCCTGTGGCCACCGAGGCCATGCAGGGAGCGTCGGTTCATCGCGGCAGCCTGCAAAGGGCAGCACCCTGCAAGCCAGGAGGGACAGGGTTCCGCTGCCAGCTGATGAAGGCTTGTGCTGTCCTTATTCATTATCTCAGTGCAGCATGCCTGGGAATCCCAATCAGGTACAAGGACTGGGCTGCCCTTCGCATTATAAGAAATAAGAAAAAGTGTCCCTAGCTGTACCTGATTTTTTCTTGGAGGAGAGCTTAAGCCATTCCTGGTGGCACACACTCCTGAGAAAGGACCTGTCAAAAAATGGGTGTCCCCAGAAATGAAGCACTGTATGAATATTGATCATAATAATAATTATTTTTCAGTCTGAAGAGGATCGTTTTTAACATCAGACAACTGCAGATAATGGTCCTTTTCCTGCCAGCTTTCACCAAAGGTCACAACAAACCCACCATAGCTCATGTCTGCATGACAGGATCTCCCTTCCAGGGAGACATTTCTCAGTAGCAATGAGTAAAATGCCACAGGACATCATGAATGAAGATGGAAAAGGAACTAAATCTCACCGAAGATAGATCTTTTTCATCCAGCTGTCACACAACAAGGGAGAAGCCCAGTCAGTCAAAACCGTGTGGTTGTTTTTCTAAATGGGTTTCTGCACCCAGCAAAGCTTCCTCTCCTGACGCTTGCATGATGGACCCACCACCTCTCCTTCCCTCCCTCGAACGTTAGCAGCCCTCCTCCAGGACTGCTCACCATTTTTGTGCTGAAGCATCTGTGCTTTACAACTCTCCAGTAATTTTTTTCCCAACTGGAAAATGCTTTCCCATACCGCCCTATTTTCTCTAGGGTAGCATTCAGGTCCAAAACCACTAGAAAATGGTATGGGGTAAAAAAACTCCAATTCCTTCTTTTTTTTCATTCTCCCGCTTTCTCTCTGCAACCAGTTGCTCTGCCTGGTACCAGCTCTGCCTTCGTACCGGCTCCTCTCAAGACAGCACAGGTCTGCTGCTCTGGAGCAGACACCAAAGCGCTTCATGGATTATTGAAGGGACAGATGGCTTTGGAACGATCTCCACTCAGTCCCACCAGTGCTGTCGAGGGTTTTCTCTAGCTGTGGTGGTGCGCTGTGCTGCTGGCCCGCCTGCAGCACTTAGGAATCACTGCAAGCAGTAATTTCTAAATGTGTTTAGACTGAGTAAACCACGTGCCCCCTGGCACAGACTATTTTGCTTCCTCTCATCCCATGTCTATAGCTTCTTACGCCCAGATGGTTCCTGCATGCTCAGACCCTGGGCCACTCCGGGACCACCGAAGCTGCTTTAGTACGTACAATTAGTTTCAAGGTGCTGGAAAAGAGTGAGGATTTTAGGTGACATCAGTGATGGTTATGAAATATAAGAGTTAAAATGCGCTTTCCCTACCTCTACCAGAGTAGATACAATCACTGGTTTTCAGACATAACATATAAAAGTGGTATTTTTGCAGTACCGGGGCTGGTGGATCCGAGCCGTGCATGAGCGGTTAATGCATCGGAGCGCCTATGTGTGCAAGAGCATTCTGAGCCAGATTTTTCTCCCACTGGGGTTAATGTGAAAACCTTTTCTGATTTCAGTCATGTGGGGTTGAAGCATGCAGGTGGTATTTATCCAGTGTATAAATGAGAGATGGCACGACCGTGTCCTCTGACTGCGTTCAAAATTGCGTGGCAAACTACGTCAGGACCGTCAGCTTCCAGGGCTGTGACATTAAAAACAATGTGAACAATACCAAAAGGAAAATGAAAATAGTTCACATGTACTAATGGCCTGGGAGAGCAAAAATGTTATGAAAAACCTTGAATTTCTATGGGTTTAAAACAGTGGTAGCGACAGTGCATATATAACCGTTTAGTTTGATTTCCAGAAAGACAAGCTTGTTCCTCCTGACCGGGTGTTGAGTAAGAAACACACTCTGGGGATGCAGCCTGAAACATGACAATTGGTCAGAGCTGCTTCATTACTTAAAACAGATGATATTTGTTTATATAAATGTCTAAGTGAAATTCTGTCTCTGCAAGCTGAGTCAAGTGCTACTCAACAGGTTCCTGATCTCTTGAGTAAGTAGAGGAAGCAGTCCATGTGACACAGACAAATGTGAGGTGCAGTGCAGGCAGAGTATAAAACTAATCAAATGGAGTGCAAAATGAAGAAAACAGAACTAAAATAAATCTTAAGGCTACTGCCCGGGCAAAACGTCTCTAAAGTGGAAAGCTTTAAAAATGCTGGGATGCAGAGCATACCTCAGGATGGGACTATCTAGGATATGATAACTGCGTGATGTTGCCATTAATATCAAAGCATGCACATGCAATAGCAGCACGCCGGCACAGGTATAAATATTTGTGGGGAAATATTTTAAATTTTGCTATATAGGATGAAGCTTTCTAAAACATGCATTGAGCTAAACCAGTGTGGTCTCATTTTCAGCATTAGACTAATTATTTACATATGATAAATAACTCACTCCTCTCTGAATCCTTCCTAATAAATAAATAAGTACCCTTGAAAAAAAGGATTATTTTCATGTAGCTAGAGAAAGGTGTTTGATTGCGTATGGCTTTTTTGAAGTGCTTTAGATCTTCCTTTAAATTTGCTCCTTATGTTCCAGGAGCAAAGATCATGGTCAGGTTTGATGCTGCCCTGTAGGAGAAGGCCACAGAGGAAGTATTTTCAATTTTTTGTATGCAATTTAAGAGCAAATTTGAAGATTCAAAATTACTGTAATACCACTAACTAATCAAGGCATAGTATATATAGGTTAAAATGAAAATAGATCTACACTCCCTAGGAAACCGTGTACCAACGCACAGCTTAAAAAGAAGATACTGAAAAGAAAAAGCAGGAAGGAAAGAATATGAAAAGCAAGAGCTACAACCCCTCTCCTAGGACTTGAAAGTCAGAAATTCAGATAACTTATGAGATATCTAATTGCTATAAGACAAGCCGATCCATTAAAACTATAGATAGGAAACAACAGATCATAATGAAACACAAAAGGTTGAGATTTTCAGCATTCTGATCTCCCATCTCTTTCTATTACTTACTCTTCTGGTAGTATAACAGGAGGTTTACTTCTTGTATATGAGCTGTTTCAGCATATGAGGATCACCAGCGTTCATCTGCAGCAAAGGGGCTTCCAGAGTGGTGCTCTGCCTGCACTGGTGCTGCTCCCCAAATTGTTGTTCTAGCAAATGCAAGCAACAATGTGATTTTTGTAAAAAAATAAAATGCCTATGGATGCAGATACAGTATTTCATGAATTATCTTCTGCTTATTAATTTAATGACATTGGGATATTGGGAATTTTTTTCCCCCAAAACTTACTGCAAATCACTGACACATTTTTTCTTTTTTTTTTTTTTTTTTTTTTTAAATGCATTTAATCCGAGCACCAAGAAAAGATGAGAAAATGCAGTGCTGGTCATGGGCATGTGAAGGTCCTATTTTATTCAAGGCAATAGAAAATAGAAATGTTGAGACATAAAAGTCTCTCTTCGATAACAGACTTGGGAAGCATGCAGTAATAGCCAGGTGAAACGATTCGGGGCACGCAACTCATTTATAACCTCTGTCCAAGGCTGTCACGGCGCTGAGAGCCCAGGGCACTGTGGAGACACACAACGCTACTTTGGCAAATGTCGAATCTATCATCCAGAAAAGAGAGGAGGAAGAGCAAGAGAGGCTCTGTGGACGTCTGGCTGGGACAAGGAGAAAAAGGTCTTCCTGGGACATTATCTCACCGTGTCGCTTCGTACCATCCGTGTTTCAGAGAGATGTCAGATACGATCTCGGCAGCAAATGCAGTGGGACTCTGTTTCCTCTGGAACGGTGTTCCTAATTGTCAGCCAAGTCCGTTTCAGTCTTCGTCAGCTCTGCACATGGCAGCGGGGGTTTAGAGGAACTCAACTGTGGTCAAAGTTTCATTGAAATCGAGGTGAAAGGCAGCTTGATTTCAGAGGAAGCGAGCACAAAAAATGGTCCTGGAAGATCTGAGCATGGTTCTCGGGGACACAAGAGTAAAAGTGAGAACATCTCCTTTTAACTCGGCTACTGAGCTATTTTACCAAGCTGTTTAATACGATCCAAAAATGTGCCATTGAAAGCACCTTTCAGGATAAAGACTACATTTTTAGTCATCTGAAACACTGATTTTCAGACCTTGCACATATCACTTTAATGGAAAAACAGAGCAATATCCATTTATTTTATTGGCACACCTACGTGAACAGGACTATGCAGATACGGTCTACGATATCTGCACTGTCAGCCCCCATCAGCCCGATACTGCAGCACCCAAACACTCCATGCAGGGCCTGACTTAATACCAGGAAGATCCTGTAGCCCCTCACACCTCTCCTTGTGCCACCAGTAACTTTTGCAAATGATGACCCTGTGGTTCAGACATTCAGAAGTGTCCTTGGTAAATATTACAATAGAGAAAGCGAGGGTGGTGTTACCCAGGGCTAATGCTTATGAAAGACAGAAAACCAGTATCATCAATGAAGAATTTGGGTGGTGAGGGGGTGGAAAGATTGTTTATTCTCAAAGCATATTTACATTCAAAATTAAAATAAATGCAATTCTAGCCATGATACACTTTGAGATGGGTTTTTTTGCCTTGCATCTGAAGAATTAAAAAATGCTCTTACATGCAGTAGGGATAAAAACACATTTAGTACAGATGCTAAAAGAAAGCATATCAGTGAACTGCGAAGTGATTATGTTGTACCCTTGGGCAATAAGGCTGTCATAAAATTTCAAAACAAGATGTGAAAATCTAGGACAGTTCTGTTGTTGGGTCACAATATTTGCTTTGCAGTCACATTCTCTATTTTCTAGTTATAAATTAAATTGTGACATTTCTAGTATCAATTCATCCACTGTCACTGAAAATATGCACAGAAGCTGACTAGATTTGGGAAGGAGAGAGGAGGTTGTAACAGCGGAATGTGTGAGATGCAGGTCAAACCCAGTCACTGAATAAGTGAAACGGGGGAACATGAGAACTTCTGGCTTTTGCTCAACCCCAGACCTCTTCAACTAATTACTTGTTATAAACAAAATCCGAAGTTTTGTCTCTGTTATCCGCCTAGAATACCCCCAGAAGCAGAGGGGTATTGATTAATAAAGCCATTTTAGGCGCAGGAGATGCACTAGAGGGGTGTTCCTCCTGAAGGCAATTTTAAACATCTAATGCTGAACCATTCCCTGGAGAAGCCCATTCTCCTCCTCTCCTGCTCTCCACTATTTTTACTTTTCTTTTTTTTCCAAAAAAACCCCCAACAAAATAAAACAAAACAGAAACAGTTGCAAGAGTCTTGGTCACGTTCCAATGGGGAAGAGAAAATTTTAAAGCCCCAGCAAACAACTATGCAACAGGAAAGTGATTTTCTGCACAGCACATAATGGAACTGCCTGTATTTATACAGTAGTGACAGTCTTTGGGACTGATTCAATTTTTGCACGTTTAATAGAATAAGTGCAATATAAAAATACCAAATTTACAAGCTGTAAATGTTGCAAGAGTAGTGAAATGGCGCCAGTAAACCCACATAAATCAGTGTTTCTTAATAACTAAACCATCTGCCTAATGTGGTCAAGAAGGAGTAAGACACGCTTGCAGCCAAGTGCCACAGCCGTCACCAAGGCAGCCAGTCAAGTGCAATAAAATGGTTATATGAAGCATTTTGAAGCTCCCCCCCCGCCTCCAAAATATCTACTACGCACAACAAACTTCCAAAGTCAGCAGAAATAGGGCTAATCTTATAGCGGAGAGGGTAATTTCAAAAGGTAAGTGATGTCTTTTTAACCTAGAACTGTCAAACTATATTGAGAATAATAGAGCCTGACAAGTCTAAAGTTAAAAGAGAAATTGTAAGATCGATCTACTTCAGGTTCTGAATTTGAACGCTAAGTTGGCATTGCACTTTTATCAGGATGGTATCAAATATTTCCCCGTAAATAAAAGAGGGAAGGAGAAATGGTCTAATGCTTAGAACAAAACCCAAAATATTCAAAATCCAGAGTTTTCCCCTTAACTTTGTCAGAATGGTTGAATCCCATTTCTCTTAACAGCTACAATGCGCCTGATAAGAGCAATGTGTTGGGAAGTGCAGGTCATCTAGAATGATAAAATCAAATCCATTTAAGTGAAAATGCTTTTAAATCTACCTTATACGTATGTTACCGCATTGCCAACTTCTCTGTGCTGCAGAGAGGCAGATGTAGAGCTCTGCACTGAGAATTTAAGGGCTGATGTGCCTAAAAGCCTTGATTCAGTTGAAAAGAGACAGAAAAAGTCACAGAAAGCCACAGAAACTAGAGACCGCACCAAGAGCAAAGAGCGGGATGTGAGGCTATAGAGAATGAAAGTGTCACCTTCACTTACGTCCCCAGTAATTCAGCTCCTCAGGACAAGGGGATCTTCTCCCTCCCTGGGTGGTTCAGCTTGAGAAGGAAAGAAGGGGGAGATGCCCAAACCTGGGAAGTTTTGGGGGTGCATGGGACGAACTAGGGAAAGGACCCGGTTTTCAAAGGGCTGAATGTCCTACAGCTCTACGTGTGCCAGTGTTCAGAGTGCAAAATGCACAGACTTCCCTTTCTCTAAATCCTTCCCATTTGTGAACTAGACACTAAAGATTTAAAAAACCTTATAGGCATTAAAAAAAAAACAAACAAAAAACCACAAAAACCAAACCAAACCAACCAACCAACTAAAAAAACTGAGCTAAAATACAGCATTAGGAATAACAAAGTAATGAAAAAGTCTCACTGACTTCAGAAGGCCAAGATCTTAACATGCATATCATCCAGGCAGTACGTCGCTGCATTCAGCACGCTAAAGTGCGGTTCGAGGGCCAGACTTACATAAGACAAAGAATAGTATGATGCAAGATGGAGAATGTTTAAGTAGTAAGACAGCTATCATGTTCCCCAGAGAACTGAAATTATTTTTCCCTTTGGGATTTTATACTTTTCCATGCAAATATTTCTTTTCTTCTTGAATGCTGGATCTTGCCTCAGAAACCCTGCCCTGCCCCAGAGCTTGGCTGCCCAGACCACCAGCAGCGGAGCCCAAGGAGGGACAGGAGGCTGCGGCAGGGACACCCAGAGAGGTGGGGTTACCCAGCAGGAGAGAAAATGGGCGAAAATGCACAGAACGCATTTAAAATATTTTATAGCACGTACAATCCACTGAATTGCCAAAGCTCCTCTTTATGCACAGCGGATGATGCATTAATTATTTTATAGATAATATCTGACCCATCATCATAATGATACAGCCAAATACTTGAAAGACCATGATGAGCAGTGGTGATTAAGTGCTTTGGATGGTGCTCTCACACCTTTTCCAGCTCATTATAAATGGAACAAACAGCACTCTGGCAGAAATCCTGCAAAACAAATGAAATTTTAACCTAAAGCACCTTACAGTTTCGACTTCCCCATCTGAAAGTAAATCCAGAAGTTAGGAAATAGAGATAAATTTGCCAGCTGCTTTTTGCTACCCACTCTTAATTAACAGCTTTTCCTTCCCACTCCCCCTTTGCCCATCCTTCCCCATTCCCCTACGCAACGCGCGGGTACCGCAGCGCCTCACAGGGAGCTGCCAAATGCTCACATCATTTCTCAGCAAACACAACGAGAACACGTGCTCTACTTTGTTTTTTCCACTAGTTCTGCTCTTGCCTGAAGGTGCCTTCCTCTGCTCCATCATTTTGTTTTAAGAGAGAAGAGAAATGCAAGCGACTTTCATTTTATAGCTCGACTGCAGGTAAATTATCTGGTAAAATAGGTAAGCACTTGGCTTTCTTCCCTTTCATTTTTCTCATCGTGAAAATAAAATGCAATGGGTGTACTGGTTTATTATTCTCAGCACGGTGTAATATGAGTATCATTTGATATTGTATTTGTCTACATAAATCCTTGTCCGAATGACAAAACCCCCTTCCATGCAGTTTGAGGTTCCCCCTGAACTTCTGCCCCCCAACTACACCAACCTTTTGCCAGGAAAAAAATTTCCCAAAGCCCCACATCTCCATTGGGATGTTCCCCACGGCTTCTGGGCCAAGCCTAAGCTGGGGGGTGCCATTCTCAAAGCTGATGAAGGCTCCAGCATGGGGCCACGCTGTGGGCGCAGCCCTTCCTTCGGGGCAAGATGGTCCCAGGAGGATGATGCACGGCATGGCACGGCACAGCGGCCGGCACGGCACAGCCAGCTCATCCCTCAGAAACCCAAACGTCCCCATGCTCCCTCCCACGGGATAACAGGGGTGGGTGAACCCGCGCCAAAACTGCACACCCTCATTTTTATGAAGCACACCTTCGAGTAGTTCCTTTTTAAAAAAATCCCTCATTAAATAACAGAAATCAAGAAGGAGGAGGAAGGAGAAAGATGAGGAAAAAAAGAACATCTCAATGCAAACGTCAGTATTTAAAAAAAAAAAAACAAGAGGAAGCCAGGCTCTTGCTCCCACACGGGGCTTTGCGGTCACTGGTCACTTCCAATTAGCTCGTACCACTGGCTAATGCTTGCTGTCAGCCAGAAACAAGGAGCACTGAAGAAAAATAAGTTCCACGCAGAGACTTTCGGGTTTTTTTAATGGTACTACAATGGCCTGCAGGAAAGAAAAGCATCCCCGCTGAACTTGGGTAACTGCGTTAGATAACGCTGCCGGAGCCCAGCCCTGCTCTGGTCCCAGCAAAAAGCAGCTCCCTCCTGCCCGCGACATGCTGGGCCGAGGTCCCCACCTCGGGATCAGCCTTTCCCCACTAATGTGGAGCTGGCACTTGTCCTGCTGCTGCTCTGGAAGAGCCTCACAGGCACCAAGCACACGGGAGAGAAAATCACGAAGAAAATGCAGCTACGTGTGCTGCAGGGATGGGCCCCGGCGTGGGTGCTGCTCTGGTGAACAAAATACCAAGAGAAAAACAGCCCAAGCTGCACTGAAAACTAGGGGCAAGCAACTCAGGAGATGAAGAAAGAAGGAAGATAATCAAACAAATGAAGATTATAATGAAATGGTAATGTGTAATGAAATGCATCTGGAGATGCATCTGCTGAAAGCAGAGTCACGGCCATGGGCGGGTTTCGCCCAGCCACGGTCTGTCCCACGGACCTCAGCCTCCACGCTGTGACCCACATTTCTCCAAAGTTCCTTCAGAGGACTTTCATTTTTCCTTATGGTCCAACAAGCATGTTAATTTTATTCCATTCGCATTTGGATTTCCCCTGTTTGGGCTGATGCCAGGCTCACGTTGTTGGGTTGCAAAGCCCTGATCGCTCCCAGAGGGCAGCTGCTCACCCGGGAGGGAAGGCGCCGGTTTGCCTGAACCCCCCCGCACATCCCACCCGCTGCCGGAGCCTTTGCTGCAGGAGTGGGCACGCGGGTTACTGCCGGCGGGGAGGAGGGCAGGCATGATTCTGTACCTCTGCTTCCCAGGGCCAGGCCTGCTCCCTAACGCTTGGGAAGGACGTAACTTACCCCGATGTTCACCCTCTGCTCTCCCACGGCTGCTGAGAAAATGGGTGACATTTCTTGCTCTGCCTTATGCAGGATTTAACTACACTCCCCGAGAGGAAGGACAGACACACAACGTGCTGCCAGCTGCCTCCAGAGAGCCAGCATTTCTTGCCCGAACAACCTTCGTACCCTCAGCAATCCCCACCGGCGCCTCGCACACCATGCAGGGTGTAAATAAAACCCTTGGCCGTAGCGGTGCTCGTCCTCCCCGTGCCCCCGCTGGCTCCTCACCTCCAAACCCACGCGTGGCGGGGGCACGCACCGCTCAACCCCCAGCCCAGAGAGGGCCAAAGCACTCAGGAGGATGCTGGGGAGCTTTTACTGCAAATTCCATTTACTAATTGGTTTTGTTTATGGAATAAAACAAAACAGAAAACTCTGTCAGCCACTGCTTTATTTTGGCACGCTTATTCCTTCCTCGAGGCCGGGGAGTTTCAGCTCCCCGGTGCTTGTGGCTACCACGGGTTTGGCTTTTCCACAGACAATCATCGTTTTGCTTCCAATTACCTCAGTAAGTCTCTGCAGCCAAGTTGAAAGCAGCCTGGCTCTCCATTATGCCTAAATTAGTATTTTTATTTTTTAGAGTAAAGCACTTTCTAACATAAGATGGTTTCCAATAAAGGCAATTTGCAGTTAAACACAGTCTTATCAATAACAGGGCACAAAGCATCAGGAATCGAGACTGATCATCATCTAGAACTGACTCATCATCACTCAAAGTTGACTTCTGAAACTAAACCAAACTTTATTATTGCTTACATGTACTTGTTACTTGGGCATTGGATTAATTTCTTCGACAACAGTCCTTTATTTTAAATAAAATTAAAAAACGTATTCATTTTGTGTAGCCCGCTGATACCAACAGTAATTTTGTCTGAATAACTCTCGACTAATAATTAGTTATTGAGGAAAATTGGACATGTGCTTAATGATAATTTATTTAAAAAAATAACGTTATAATACTATAGTGTTACAGGAGAAACAAACTAAGCTTTTATAGCAAGACTTCTCCTCCTTAATTCTACCAACACTTTGGAAAAGCAATCTCACCACCCTCTGCAGAAGTATTACATCTGTACCAAGAAAAATAATAATGCAATACAGAAATGATGCGTGCAAGTGCTACGGGCATAAACTCAGTACTAGCCTTGCTGTTCCATTATCCTGAGGATGCTTAATGGATTCCTTTACGTTGATTAAATACTAGGAGAAGGATGCTAGGTCTTGCCTGCAGTGGTACCTGCGAAGGGGTGACTTCAGTGGACATGGCAGAGCTGAGCTGTAACTTAGGAGAGGATTTAGCCCTTGGTGTCTCCTTTTTGCTTTTAAAGAACAGAGGTGCGAACGCTGCAAGAGCAGTACTGCGCTTGCCATCAAACAGAACAGAACTTCACATTTTCCAGGTCTTTAAGAGATGATTTCTGCTACCGACCTTCCACAAACACCACGTCCCCAGAAAACCTCACATCAGAGAAAGAAAATTAATTTTCCCAAAGCCACTTTTCTGCCACCATGTCAAGAGCCCCACGGAGCAGCTGCGACATGAGGGAACACCGATTTCTCTCCTGATGCTTCTGATCCAAGTTCCAGAAGCGCTCGCCCTTTCGGCGGGTGGTTGTGTTTGTACCCCGGTGGTCCCTAGTGCCTCTTCCAGACGCTGCGCGCCACACGGAAGGACGATCCAGCACAAAAGCACGGTATAACCTTCCACAGACCTCTGCTCACCTCCACATGGACCATGAGGTCAGTAATTAAAGACACAAACCAAACACTTCTGAAAAAATGCCTTCTAGGCTTTTTCTGTTATTTGCCCCTGAGGAGCGAGTTAACAATAATGTGCCGCATAGAAGAATGATGACAACAACGATATTTGCCAACTGTACACGATAATAAACTCACGGAAGGACATTTATAACCAGTAGACTGAGACATTATTGACAGCCAGCTCTCAACATGATTTTAAAAATATCTCAGGACAGGCCTCCTGTAACACTAATAAGTAGTAGATGACTACCTCATCTTTTGAAAGAAGGCATTTTTCTTCTGACATTTTTGAATTTATGGTTGATTTATTTGGGTTTTTTCTCTGATAGATTTTGAGCACATGCAATCAAAATGCAGGAAAATACATATAATTTTCAGAGAAGCAATAATTACAGCTTAAGTGAACTTCCTGCACTCTGCGATGACTTCTTCTCTTGCTACGAGAACGTGCTTCCCAAACCAACATTCATGATGTTAAATGAAATGTTAATAAGCATCTTAAACTGCATAATTTATGCTAATCTAAGAAGTGTTTTGCCTAGACTGAAGCTGGTGGGGTTGTTTTAGCTCTCAAACTGTTACACTTCAGCACTAGTCGTCTGCGATTCAGCACAGTACGCGTGTCAAACTGCTCTAAAATGGTGCCCGGGTACCTATTTGTTTCCGCAGGCTGTTTAATATTCTGCTAAATATTTTTTTTTTTTTTAGTAGAGATGGTTTTTTTGTAGTTCATTTTCTGGGTTCTCCACTGTTAGTGCAGTGATCTGTCATTGCTCGTAGGAGCGACGGAGAAAGAAAACTCAATTTAAATTGGGATTACAGCGCTGAGGAAATGTAAGCATAGCCATAGGAAAATAAGGCCAGAGAAAAAACATAAAACTTGGAAGAACAGCCAACAACAGGAGCACACACAAAAAATGCCTTATCTATAGGAAAACATTGTCACATTTGGTTTTGTCTACGCTTTCTCTTTGTGAAGGACTCCCTCAAATGTTGATGACACCATATATTCTCCTCTGATGCAAACTGGCAGAAGGCCATAGCTTTCAATAACAGCAGAACTAGCATCTTTTTCAAGCATCTGTTAAGCAGCTGGACCTCCTGGTCTGGAAACATGTGAGCGACCAATGATGTTTATTCTTGGTGATAATGAGGACAATTAGAGGCTCCAAGCTTTTTTATGTGATGTGAGGTGAGTCACCCAAAGAACACGGGGCGTGCAAGCGGGCACTGCTGACAGCGAGGACACCTCTGTTGTGACAGACAAAGCGCAAGGCAGCACACACGACCTTTGGGCACTACGCAGATATTGCCCCAAAAGCCTTTTCAGGGGTGTTTTTTAGGAATCATTTGATAAACAAGAAGATTCAAACACCATTTGGGTTTCTTGCGCTTTAAGGGAGAAAAAACATCTGAAAAATGGAAATGGGAGCATCTACCAAGGAGGCTAAATACCAGAAGAACGCGTTGATATGGGCGGCTTACAGAAATCTGCCTGGAGCTCCAACTCGGAGGAAGCTTCATAAAAATAACTTGCAAATGTTTGCAAATAATGCAAATTAAACATAAGGTGTCAGTGTAGAAAGTGAGATCTCATCACTGAATCTGTAGCATTAATACGCTACGGCCAACGTTCCTCCGTTTAGTTCCCCAGCTCTGCAAGAGCGTTTGGGCTGCAAACACAGTTGTTCAACAGCATCAGAGCCAAACTGTGCAATAAAAAGCTGAGTGAATGGCCAAAACAATATGGATTCAACACAAAATAGCAACATTTCACCACCCACAAAATCTCTGCAAGTTTGGGATGGCAGACAGGGAGTTTGGGTAGCAATGAATCTGAGATGGTCAACTTGGATTCTGAAAACCGTACATTAACGTGTAGCTGTAACAAGATGGCATCAGGGAATGGAAACCTCTTGGCTAAATGCAACATGAGACTGAATGGAGCCACCACCCCAACTCAGTCTTATAAGGGGGTCAGTACATGTCCTCAACACACCGGTCCAGAGCCACCTCGGGGAGATGTGAAATGAGTTATTTAATTCCGCAATTTTGCATTAAAGTGCTAGAATATAATACTGCACGCACTGGAAATTAAAAAAAAAATTAAGTCTGCCATTTGATAGAAAAACCTAATTTACAGTAATTATTCATGTCTGCAGAATACATATGACAAAACTGAGGGAAATTAAAAATCCTATAAATAGCCCCACTGGAGAACAGCTGGTGAGATCCCATACAATAACCAAGTATTTATACCGATCCACACATTTCTGCATCACTAAGAAGATGGCAATTGCAACCCTGAAATTCAGTTTAGATCCATGAAAAGTACAAAAGGAGAATGAGAGGAAATTGAAATGTCAGAGCAGCTGGACCTCACGCTTCCCATTACCGCGTTAATGCTGAAAGCTGAGGATAAAGGAAAACCCTGAATTTCAGTGTTTGCCATCACTTGAGTGCATGGTCTTTTTTTCACGGGCATATTCTACATGCGCTACAATTTATTGCTTTGTCACAAGGTAAGGTGTAGAGGCAAATTGAAAAATGCCTTATTTGATTTGTGCAGAGGGATGCAGGCAGCCCCGGTCTGGCCCCCAGCCCCGCGGCAGCACGGTGCTGAGCGGGCACGAAGCTTGGCCACCTTCACCACCCTCCTTCTGGGAGACCTGCTCCAGCTCAGGGCTGTCCCCAAGCTCTAGTCCATGTGCGCACCCTGAACGTCTTGCACTGACTTTAAATACATTGAGCAAAGCACAGGCAATTTATCAGTGTGGCATCTCAAAGGACGCATTAACAGTAAGCAAACAGCCAGAAAGGCGTCCTGCATTTACTTTAAAACAAAAAAAAACCAACAACCAAACAAAAAAAAGAAACATTTTCTATTGCAAGAGAACACAAAGAACTTAAGAGACTCGCGGTGGGGAGACAAGGGGAAGCTGGGCAAGGCATTGCGTGTGTTTCCACTAATGGCTGAAAGGCAGCGGCAATGGAAAGGGCAACCCGCTTCCCGGCAGCGCGCACTTCTGGAGGTTAGAGACGATGAACAGCAACACCTCTGTGAAACACAGCAAATGCACAGATAATGTAACAGGTCCAGGAAAAACAATTTCTGCCTCACCTTCCCCTGCCTTCAGCTTGGGGATAAAATACTTTGGTTCTAGAACCACAGAATCACAGAATGGTTTACGTTGCAAAAGACCTTTAAGATCATCGAGTCCAACCACCTTAAGTCCAGCACTAAACCACGTCCCCAAGCACCACGTCTGCATGTCTTTTAAATACCTCCAGGGATGGTGACTCAACCCCTGCCCTGGGCAGCCTGTTCCAGTGCTTGCTATTTTGTTCAAAATGACGTACAAAAATATTCCAAAGCCCAATGCAGGATGGTAATTGCTGGATCAGAAGGAGAGGACGAGTCCTGTTACGTCATGTACTAAGTCTGGCCTACATACATTTAAATATCAAACCAGCTGTAACCTTTGCAAGAAATTACTCTGCTTACTTCACCTGATTGTGTCAAATATGTACACAAGAAATGACTGGTTTATCCAAAGAACCTTTACTAAAAATAGGCAATTGTGAACAACCATGACAGGACAACTGGCATCAACACCAGTACATCTAGCTTCTGGCATAGAACAGTCCCCAAAAAGGTCACAAGAATCAATAGGGAAGATGTCTAACGTGAAGCAAAAAGGTGGACACCTCAAGTAGTCAATGAAGTGAGATATTTTACATTAAAAAGTGTGTGTTTAGATGTGTGTGCATGTATACACATATGTACGTACACTCACATAAATCTGATTCATACAACAAAAACATACATATATGCACTGCAAACCTTTTAACATTTTTCTCTGTAAAGTCACACATATCCATGGTAAACAAAAATACCTACGTGAAGACAAAACCGGATTTAAAAACATTTTTACACTCAGAATTTGTGGTATCATCAGAGACATTTCAGTCATCATAAATGTCAATTATGGAAACCAGCTTAAGAACTGACCTTTGCATTGAGCTTCCCACTGAAAATAAATTTGATTAAAAAACAAACAACCGCTGCCCAACAAACCTTTTGTGGTTTTGCATGGGACTGATGGGAATTGATGTGTGCACCTGTAAAAACTGCCCTCTCACTCCCAAGTTAAGACTCAGATAAATAGTGTGAAGGGCTTCTCCTTTCTATATTAGCCCTCTGAGTTAACTTTCAGTAAGTAAATTCAAATTAACTTTCAGGAAGCAAAAATTACTGGCCATTAAAAATCTGTTTTCTCATAGTATTTAGAAACTTGACACCCTGAATGACTTCTTTCAGGAAAATTTGTGTTGCAAAGCCTTGTGGTATTGCTCAAGCCTGAGTGAAGGGACGGCATTTGGGGGGAGGTTAATCCCCGAACAGGAGCACTTGTCTTAGATGGTGAAAACCTGGCCCCTGTGAATACTGATCCCCTGGACATGGTCTTCTGTGGAAGACATGGAGGGGTCACCTTTCCTAGCAGCTTTCTTTCGGCATGCTTCTGTAGCATAAATACCGATTTGAGCGAAGTCTGATTGGGGACCTTTGGGCATGGAGGGACCAGGAGAGCTGGCAGGAGAATAAAGCAGTGACAGCTGGACCAGGTCATCCCAAACGCAGCTACTCAAGGTGTCGAGGTGGGGAAAGCAAAAGACTCACTGAGGCCATTAAGTGATGATGATGGGAAGATGAAGAGCAGAACTGGAACCCTACAGCACCCTCACCGGGCAGGGAGACAACAGACATCAAATACATTGAGTGCTGCCTAATGAATTCCCACAGAAGTAGGACAGACTAAAGAGACACGAGATCACAGTCACCGCCAACTCCCAAGGGCACATCCGACAACCAGCACATGTTCACCAACCTCAGAACAAGGCAGGAGACGGGATGCGGACTTCACAGCAGGCACCTCTTGTCCTCTACGTGACCGCAACCCCGGACCCACGACTTGGACACATGTGCCTTGACCCTTGTGAGGATATGAGCACAACAGAGTAAGCGAAGTGATACCACTTTCGTTAACATCAAATAACCTTCTTTTTCTGTATTGCCTTGTATCGAGCTCTTCTGCATTAGCTCAGCTTTGTTGCAAACAAAGTCACAAGACATTCACATTCCATTGGAATGCTCTGATATGATGCCACGGGAGTACAAAGGAAGGGAGAATACCATAGGAAAAATAACAGCCTTCGCAGGATTGTTCACTGCTCAGAGTCTGTAACTGAATTAGTTTCTGGATTTGCTGAAGTGTGTTTTTACAGCACTTTGAGGAGGGTAATGATTCGTTCTGGCTGGGTTTTATACAAGTTATAGCCTAGAAGCTGTTAGATTGTAAAACCGGTGACAATTTGGGCCTGAAAATGAATCTGAGAGTCTGATTGCTATCCCCAGTCTCAGCTTGCCTATTTGTAAAACATACACAGGTATGGGACTCAGAGTTTGTACTGCAAGACCAATTTGAAAGTGCAGCTCTTGTTCGAGGAGTCTTGCAGGGCCAAATTATAACACTTGCATGAGCACAGGAATTTGCTAAGGACGTGTGAAAACACATTATCAGAAATACTATTTACAAACATCCAGTTAAAGATCCATGTGAAAGCCTCTTCCTATCCTTCAGCAAGTAAATGGAACAGAAAAGAGGAAACCTCACCAACACCCCATTGCAATCTCCTGCACAGTAACAACAGCGGTCTCTAAAGCAATTTTCAATTAAATGGAAGACTTACAGAATTGAAGATATAATACATTATTGATATTCTACAGAAAGAATATCTGATCGACTGTGGCTAAGAATACTTCCCAGCTTGTTCCTCTTGAATGGAGCTTATATTAATAACAAAACAAATAGGGAATTGTAGGACAATATCCAACAGTAAATTCGGAGACACTCTGGTAGCTGATGTTATCTCACATTCCAAGGAAAAGTGTGTTGGTTTGTTCCAAAGCAACGCGATGGTTTAAGGCAAAATTATGAGAAAATAATTGACTATCTGAGCCACTTTTTATGAGAAGGGCAATCTTTCTCCCTTTGTAAGAACATTATTGTTTTACTGCTGTGTAAGTCATGCTTCTGCCAGCTACTTGCATCACGTAGCAGCTACTTGAGGTAGAAAATATTACCTAAAATCATCTCTTTTCTGAAGTGTTCAGCAACAGATAACTTAAAGACAAGTAAGCTGTCATTATGAATATCGACAGCGTACAAAGACGGCTGTTGCTAGTGCTGACGTGTGTTTTATCTCAGTACTACGTACATCCAGGAACAAGCATACCAGTGCGATGAAAGACTTCAGCTTAATCATGGGCTCCCTCAAAAGTGTTCGGAAAGAAAGAAAGTGTATATGTAGCCCTCTGTGGAGTGCAACAGTTCCTGAAATTCTACAATAAGGATGAAAAAGACCAAGGAAGTGTATTAATTCTCTCACACAAGTTTTTAAAATAATATTTTATTTTTTGAGTCAGTGGTATATTTAAAAACAATCTACCATAAGAGTAAAAAGATTGCAGATAGTAAAAAACGAAAGCGTGATGACAATAAAAAATGCTAGAGTATAAAGTTAGTTTCCTTCCTCCCTCCCAACACCCCACCCTGTCATTGTCCAATATTTCTCAGAGCCTAATATCTGGTAAAAAAAATTTTTTTTTTTTTTTTTTTTTTTTACACTTTCAGCAATTAGGAAATTAAAAATATGTAAGGCATTCTTTGCAGGTACATTAATTCATTATTACATGAAAAGCAGGCACCATAAAAATTAAAACATTCTAAAAACCATCATATATACAAACTCTGTACAGAATGATGGCACAAGGACAAAGTGATTCCATTCAGTTCATCCTAATCCACATGAAATATTACACATTAAAGAAGAAAAGAAAAAGCTCTTCCCATTCTTGTACTCAACCGCTAGGTTCAGAACGACCAGGAGTCTCCTACCTGCCTACTCCGTTTCTTTTCCTATACGCTCGTGCCCGTCAGCAGCTAAAAGGCTTCCTCGCTTTACCCACTGATCAACACCCAGAGGAACGGCCAACTGCATGAAAAGGGAAATGACCGATCACCACCGACTGATTTTACAAAGCCCATTAGCAACCAGTTTATTTGTAACAGAACAATTAAAGAGAAGGCACATTTCACAAATAAGCTGTGTCTGATTTTTAGCCCTGGGCAGAACCGTTATTTGGGGAAATCCTACGGCAGCTTCTCCTTACTGTGAAGCCTACTCCAACGTGCACTGAATTCAATGTGAATATCGTCATCGATTCCTATATACACTGAGATTAGGTACAAAATACTCAGCTCGTTTTAAACTCCATAGCTACCTAAATGCTTTAGGTACAAACTATTCAACTCTCATTTTAATCTCCACAGCTACCTATGTGCCTGAAGTTACTCAGAAGAAGCAGGGAGAAGGTTTAGGAAGAGGGTACTGTCAGTTGATGAACGCCTCCCGGTCTCAAGTAGAAATCCAGATTTCTTTCAAGTTACAGGAGGGAATAACCCCAGGAAGAGGGGTGATGTAGTGTTGTTTCCGATACACGGCTAGAAATGGATTTCTTACGGAGTTAGAGTCATTGCACTAAATGTTAGATACTGCACGCCTGAATGAGGTAAACATTATATACCATAAAATACTTAGGGAAATGAATTGTTACAGCTTTATCTTTGGAAAAAACGCTTCCTTCTTCACTGGACAATCCCAGAGTCAACAGACGTTTGCTTCCGAGTTGTCTTTGGAGGCGGAGGCGGGGGAGTCTTGCTGGGGAGTGGAGGCGGCAGGTGCTGGAAGAAACCAATTTTGAAGAGACCATGTTAGGAATGAATGGATTTTTGAAACATTTGCTTGTTCATATGTAACTGCAAGAGACGGCAGGTAAGTCTGTAGCCGTCTGACTCCTGAAAGCTTCTCTGCAGAATTTCCTACTAAGCGTTCCAAATGCCATTAGCTTAAAATACGACTTTTACTTTTGACGATGAAAAAAAAATCTCCCAAGGGTTTGTAATTAATTAGCTCAGTATTTCAGGAAAAATCTTTTGAAAGCACCGGAGAAGTTTATAATTCCCTACTTTATATCACGACAGGATATTGATTTCTTGGTCTATATCGATTGCCCTCAGCCCCTGTGCACTACAGAGCTTAAAAGCTAGGTTGAAGCAACAGCTTCACTGCTTTTCCATTATTTTTGTATTTTGCATATTTAGAAAACAAATAATTAAAAAAAAAGGAAACCATTTAAACAGATAAGTAACTTGCAATTTACTATTACACATTCAGTTATAATTAAAATACTCAAAACAGAAATCCAGACTGTTCAAATATACATATTTTAAATCACTTCATATATCATACAACAGAAGAAGAGCACCCTCAGTTAGATTCACCGGCTAATTGGACAAATTAAAAAAGTCATTATGGAAATTAGGACTTTTTTTTCAGAATGTTCAATCACATATATGATAAAATCTGTTTCAGAAAGAGCTTGAGAACACTGCAATTTGCTCATACACGTTGCAGTCTGGTTTTCTGCAGCATTTTGTCTATACACCCATTACAGTTTTGCCATCACTGCACTGAGGCTGTACTGCAGTGTCACACCTCATAAACGCTGCTTTGGTTTTGTTTTGTCCTAAGATTCTTCCCCCACTCAGCCCGCCACCGCCTTTTGTTTTCCTCCAAGCATAACGATGCTTCTTCCTTTCCAACTTGTTTGTGTCTCAGTGTACCCGTCCCCCCTCTCCCACCCCATACTGCTGACTCCACGCACTAACACTTAAAACCCTACGACACGCACCGACTCTGCCAAATTTCCTTATTCACTGCTATGAGAACAGTTCAAATATCTGAAATGCCTTAGTTTTACATTGCATGTACCGCACTTGCAGCCTCGATACTCGTATTCCAACTTCTTTTAACATCTCGGACAAAATAACTCATGATTTTGCAATCATGGTAAGAAACTGGTATACACGCAGCTGATAAACCACGTGAAAGCGCGTAAGAAACAAGACTGTTCCTTGTAAAAGATACCCAAAGATACTATCCAAAAAGAAGAGCAGTTCAGGGTGATGCCAGGACATTCCAGTCTTTCCTCTGCCGTGAGGCAGAAGAAGCCTGGAGAGCCTCCTAATGCTCCTGCAACCTAGCGACTGGGAGCTTTCAGAGGCGTGCAAGACTAGAAGGAAAAAAGTATCTTTAAGGTAACTGAATGCCTTCTTCAAAGTCAGCTTTTAGGACAGCATGAAGTTGTAAATCCAGAGTTTTTACCAGATGGTTTTATTAATTATAGACTAAATGGAAAGGTAAGACTACATACTGCCAGAGCCAGGAAGGCTGGAGTTTTGCTGGAATATTTTTTCTCTATCCTACCTGGAAAGAAATACTTCCCAATCTATTTTACAGCTTCCCTCATTCCTCCCGGCTCTCCCCCATGGCAAATGAACAGGGGCCACAGGAAAGCCGTGCCCTGAGCTTGTCTCTCCATTTTGCCACTGTCCAAAAGAGCAGACCCGGAGTACGGAGGGGCGAAGACTGCCCACGATCCATTTCCCCAGCCTCTCCAGCAGCACCACCAACGCAGCGACGTCTGTGCTCTCACCTTCCTCCTTGGCCACACAATGTGTTGTTACCAACTCTGAAATCAACTGGTTTTCATCTGCTCCTGAATAAGAAACTCTGGACCAAGAGCAAGGTGCTGGAGCCCCGGGGTGCCCTGTCTGGACGGCTGCATTCCCCTCCCTGCCAGGGCGAGCCTCCTGCTCACCGACGAGGACACAACTGAACGTATTTGGCAACGGAGACTTCCATGTTCTCAGTCCGGTTCAACGCTATATGAGCTCTTTTGAAGGAACCACCAGGTTATTAAAAGGTTTGAGTCTCGAAAGGGCACTGCTGCTTGAAACGCACGTGTCAAGAAGACCCTGCTAGGTAAGCAGCATTCATTTTCTAGCGCCGGCTCAAAACTGTGCACTACTTCTTCCTCACTTACAGTGGGACATGGTGCGCAATGATCTCCGAGTCAGAAAATCAAGTCAACAGACTTATATGTAAAGCAGATAAAATAAGCATTTTATTTTACTAAATGCAAAAATGAAGTTTGTTGGTTTTGTCTTTTTTTTTTTTTTTTTTTTTTTTTTAAGTGCAACTGCTGAGATGTCTCAAAGTATTACAGTACTTCCTCTACCTGACCAAACATTTTTCTTAACCCAGTACGTTAAATTAGCTCCTGAATCCCTGCTAAGGCACCTGATCAAGAGCTGGACTGCCAACATTATTTAACCTCACACATTCAGCTGTGATCTGTAGATTTTGAAACCTTTGAAAATCTGCTTAGTTACAGTCATGTATCCAGGCAGGGGCTTCTGGGCAAACTTTGGGAAATGCTGGCGGTCTGCAGAACATCAGCATACAACATGCAAGAACTCCTCACGCAGATGACATTAATTTCATAACTAAATAAACCAGGTGCCCCTCTAAAATACATTACAAAACATAAGAATTTCCTCAGTGCTTTGCTCTCAGACGGTATCTTTAACATCGTATTTATCACCAGAAAAAACTAACTTTGCTGATAGCATCATTTGTGAAAATCCATTCTGAATTTAAATAACAGTGTATTGGCAATAATTCTCAATTCAATTAGATCAAAGGCATTTCTCAAACAAATAAGCCCTTCATATTGATCAGAGAACAATCAAATTATCCCTGAAAACCTGCTTCTGAAGAACAGATACAATGCAAATACAATGAGAATAAGCTAAATATATATGCTATAAATAACAAGCACAAAACCTACCAGAGCTTAGATTCTGCAAGCAAATTAGGCAGAAAGAAATAACAGCGATAGGTAGATAATTATTATAATTGAATTTACAATTTCCATTAGAAAGTCGGATAAATTTAGTACATGTTCATTTATATAATAAGCTACCAATGAATTTATTAAGTAGGACATGTAATGCTCGTCGGGGCAACATTACCGAGAAATTATCATGACAAAATGTGCCAATATGGAACTGGTGCAACTCCAAATCTAGCCATCACTCCCAGGGCCGATACACATTCCCTTTTAGTCCGGAACAGGAAGAAATTCAAGCACGCCTTCTCTCTCCCTTTAATATCATACTCAGAAAATCATTATTACGCTTGTGAAGTTCATTTTTGCTACGCTTCCCCTTAGAAACTTTGAAATACAAAATAGAGTTTCCCTTGATTTTACATTTAATTAAGAACTGCTTTGCAGGGTTCATGTTTATGTTTCAGTGGTTAATTGTGAACCCGCCGAATCTCGAAGCATGTTTTTGCTTTCTGACAAAATGATAGAGACTGCTGGTTCAATTTCAAACCTATTTTGGGCAGAATCCTTGACTCACGGGTACCTCAGGGGAAGGAGAAACCTTATGTAAAAGGCACATCTGCAACACAGAAGCAATCTGTTCCTTCTGCTTCGAACATGAAATTGCTCCCATTTGTTTGTTTTTTCCTGATACAGAAAAGAATCAGGTTTAAAAAACATTTGTCTCCATTCTCTTAGAGATAGAAAACACACCACACTATACATGTTCTGGACGCAATAAAAATCAATTAAAGAAGATGGAAAAATGCATATTTTTTTTTTACTCTGTAAAAAGGAAATAAAGATACGAGAACAGGTTTTTTTTTAATCAGAAAATACTATTAAAAAACAATAGCCAAAAAATCAAACAAAATTTAATTCCCCAAAATGGTTCTTGTGACTCTGTAAGAGATTTCCTCCTGTGTAACTGTTTTTCTTTGAAATTAAATGGTCATAAATATGACGAGCTATGAAGGTCCAATCAAAACCACTTTAGTTCGAAGGATTAACAGATCTAATTAGGTCAGAAGCAGTAGAAACGAGATGTATATAGGCTATCAGCTACACAGGACTGTGCAAATGCTTCCAAAGACTGAGCTCTGAATTGCTCCTTCTCGCTTACACTGTTGTTTTTAGCTCGGAGCCGAGTCGCCTGACAAGCAGCTACTTGCTTATTTAATATCTGCAATGGAAAGTAACACATAATGCGGGGTCTTGGAGGAACAACACTCCCGTTCTGAAAGAGCGATAATGCGCCAGCAGAGAGAATCAACCCAACTCCACTAATTTGAACCACATTATAGACGGTTTAAGCTAATTGGCTGTTTGATCCAGGGAGCAAAGTTATGTGGAAAATACCACAGGTAACGGATGTAGGAGGCTGTTTAAACTCTGTTGTCTTCATCTATTAGAGTTTCATCTGACTGTGTATCGCAACCATTAGCTGCCCTTGCTGGAACGCACTTTGATAAGAGAAAGTAATTTTAAGAGTCCTTCTGCAGAGGTGCCCTTTGTGTGCTCCCACCTGCCGTGTGCTAAGCATCCCCTCCCTGGGCAATGTGAAAGATCCTTCAGAACAGGCAACATCGAAATGCTCTGAATCAGCAACTCGGATTTTCCCCGTGGGGTTGTTTGGCAGGACCCCGACCACGCTCTCCCAATGGGGGAGCGTTCCCTGGAGGGATGCTCCCGCGGGGGTGACGGCAGCGGACGAGGGGGAGAGCTGGACCTGGCAGAGGTCTGCACCCCTCATGCAGGGAGAACTTAGCTCCTGGCGCGTGCCAGCTGTGTTAAAGCACAGCTAATGCGATTTTCCCTCTGTTGAACCACATTTCTGCATGTGGAGGCTATTAGTATTTCAGACTGTGCTGGCTCACTCGATTTTCAAAAGCACTGTTTTTCTGCTCTGGTCCGTACAGAAACAGACCTCAAGAGTTATAAGCAATATCCTCAGAATTAGGTTTAGACTTTAGACCGAAACCGTATTTCTTACTGAAGGCCCTGGCCCTGCGAGAGCGATAAACAAATGCATTACCAATGGCCAGAGCAAAACCCGCAGCTTGATCCCGCGCCGCGCTGAGGGCACTGACACGGCCCCCTCCGAAACAGAATCAAGGGTGCTGCTCAGGGACACATCACAGGCTCTACACCTCCGGGCAGACAGCAGAAGAACACGTTTTTCACTCAAAATCCTGTAATAAGCAGTGGCAGTCCATTGATTTTGAGACTTATTAAAAAGTGACTGTGAGCCTTTTAGAAACTCTTTGCTCAGCAAGAGCTTAACCCACCAAACCCCAGCCCAGCCGAGGTGGGAGGTGGCGGAGACTTTGCGCTGGAGGAAGGGCTTGCAATGCTTCCCAACTTCAGCAGGCAGAAATAATGATCAGATGGTAGATAAAAACAAAATTTTAATTTTTTTTTCTTTTGGGCACATTATATACTTCTAGACATCATGGAAAGCCTTTGGTCAGAGAGCCTTGTGTTTTAAAAATCTGGATTATTAGGCAGAAGAGGAGACATTTATTTCCATTTGTGAGCAAATACAGCCCACAAAGTCAACTTTCTAATTTAATATAATGGATTAATAACGCACTTTTTCCGATTTCACTTTTTCCAGCATCTCCATAGGCTAATGCTGCTAACGACTGCCCTCCCACTGCCGTGGAAAGCGAGCCGGTGGCAAGCCTTGAGGCACCAAACCCGCGGCGAGGGTCCTGGGGAGGTGGCACCACGACGCTCAGAGGCTTCCCCAGCAGCCCCAGCTCTGGGGGAATGGAGCCGGGGGCTGCGTGAGGCACTTTGGGAAGAAAGGGGCTTTCTCCTGAGAAATAACCTCAGAGGAGGAAAAACTGCGAACCCTGAAAAAGTACTCCCTCATTACCTGCTGCCTCCATAGCCTCAGCTGGGCTTCTAGCCTCAACTCTTTTTCCACATGAGTAGAGTACATTTGCTGAAGCCTTTAAGGTCATTTTTTGCTCACTGTGGCTAACCTAAGAGATAATGATCAGCACTGCAGTATATGCATTGCAACACACGAAAAATCCCCTGGATCTTTCCTTCTGTGTAAACACTTCCATTACATCCAAATAACCAGTCTGAGTGCTCCTCATGCAACAGGATCCCAGAGAGTCAAAATAAGCGCCATTGCCGTCAGCCACGTGAGACCGTTCCGGTCCTCTCATTACACGCCGCTTCAGCCTTTGCTATCCCTCCTTGCCAAGTTCTCCACCTACGCTGGATTGATCGAGATCTTCTCATCCAAGCCATTATCTGATGCTTAGTAAGTGTTATAGCCGATATTATAAATGTAAGTGCTCCTTTGTCTACTTTCTCTGAGTCTCCCTTCTCGCTGTGAATACTAAGCAGGCAGCTGATTTCTATGCAAGGATATGGATGAACCCATAAAGAACGAGAAGTGCCTAAAGGAATCCCTTGATGTAATAATAATCCTTGCAGGAGTCGTAGACTTCTTTTTTTATGTTCCCATATATTATTAAGAACATTTTTAGCAGAAAAAATCATACAGTGCAAGAAAATATATATAAGGGTATCACAGTTAACAAGGAATAAGAGGACAATCAGAAAATTATAATTAGATGATCACTTGGATAAAAGACTTAAGGTAGGCCAAGTTAATAGCGGACTCCAAATAATCTAAGATTACCGTCTCAAACACTAAATGACACTATTGCTTGCACTTTGAAGTATTTCTTGATCCATTCATCACTGCATGCTTGTCAGTTCACTACAGCGCTTCTTTTGGTTTTCATAACTGACTGCAAGACAACCAGAGTGAACCATGTCACAATTTCTCGTACAAGGAGATACTTCCAGTTTAAAAGCTACTAAAATAATCTCACCTATAATATTTTTTACTGATTTTTCTTCACTGATACAAAGCATGTGTAGTTTAAAAGACGATCAGTTTACTAGGCAGAGAATGACAAAGTTATGAAGTATGTAGCTATTTGACCCATGAAACACAAGGCATTAAAAACTGTGGAGTGGGATTTAATCACAGCAGTAATAAGAATTTACCCATCTGATCTTTCATGCCCAGCACTACTCCTTTTCTTTATGTTCTTTAACAGCTTCCTTCCTATAAGCCTGATGAAATAAATGTGCATAGTGATTGTTGTAAGACTAGAAGACTTTCCTAAAATTAATTCTAAGACTAATACATATGGCTTTGTGACAAATTCAGTTTAGATCCATTTTGCAGACTTTGAAACTATATTCCCTCACCTTGGAAAGAGTATAAAAATACAATGCTGAAGAAAATTTTTATTATATTTGATTGCATTTCTAAGGTGTGCTTAAATCCTGAGCTCCTTCAGCACTTGATGTTGAACAATGGAGCTCATTTCTACAATTACAAAATATATTTAAAAAAAAAATGAGCCTGAGCAGTAAAGACTGTGAAGCAAAAAAATATTAAGACCTGAATAAAACTTTGCAAAAAACCAAGGGAGCATATTGCTACTATTTTTATGAACTTCCATTTAATGGTGCGGAAACCCTGCTCATGACAGGCACAGGAGCTGCGCAAGGTCACATCTTCAACAGCAACGAGACCAAGGCTGGAACCCGAGTCGTCTTCAGGTCTGGGCTCTAACCTTCACAGCACGGTGGCGTTGCCAGGTAGTGCAGGAAATATCTAGCATTTGTCCACTGAGTGCAAACCCCTTCAAACAGCCTCGCAAGGAATGGAAGAAGAATCCGGCTACTGGGGTTTTTATTCCTCACCGCGTGTTTTATCATCTCATTGTTTAATGCTTTTTAGCTAAAAATTGAACTCATGTTAAGAATCCCGAGCTACTACCATGACCTATAACTTAAGGTATATCATACAAAAATGAATTTACTACTCTGGAGCTCACACAGGAAGGAGTTAAAGAAATTTGAAACCTAATTTGAATTTCTCAGGTTTCTTCACAGAGATGGATTCCTTAGACAAAACTCCTGGCAGCCCTCCTGTACATTCTGTAATTTTCCACTTAGAGGTCTGTATTCAGGTCAGGCGAGAGCTGGCCCCTGAGAGAGAAGTCAGGGAAATGGGTAAGAGCTTAGTAAACTTTGATGGAAATTAGAGGAAAAGGGTTCGCAAAAAAATTTAGTGAAAAGATTCTCTAAAACCATCCAGCCATGGGGAAGAACTATGGGAGAGATGATGGGAATAGTGAATTTTTCAATATACGCATACAGTGAGTAAAGCACTGTGTTTTGAATAACACTACTCACATCTGCCAAGTTACTTCTAGATCTGGTTTTCTTCCCCATTTAGCCTGAAAACACTAAATTCCTGCAACAACACAGTTACAGTTTCAACCATGGAAAAAGCCAGACTTGTGTACTGTTGTGCATTGTGATAGTCTGTGTTAACCAAAACTATTCCCAGAGTTAAAAGTAAATTCCTGCCTGACTCTTTCTCTGCTGAGATTAGAAATGCTTTTTCTAACCATGAAATTTACTGAAAAGCAAATTACTCAACAGAATTTCATTGGAATGATGAAACTCAGAGAAATCCTGGAAGATACCTCTGCAAACAAAAAAGACTCATTACTGCTGAGAATTTTTCCACAAAATAACAGCTTGGCCAAAGTTACACATTTCAAAGTCAAAGAAAGAAAACCTCTTCAAACATATTTTTTTTCTCCAAAAATGAAATAAATGGTCCTTCTCGAAAGCGCTGCTTTAAAGAAAACTACCAAATTATTTTTAAAAGCTTCCAGGATACAGGAAACAAAGTTGAAAAAGTGTATTTTCTTCAGAAAGCTGAAAACCCTGTTGATGATGAGTGTTTCTGAGCTCCTTCCCTCAAAGGGGGCACACGTGTTTGCCTCCAGGAAACAAGCAGCGACTGAATGCCGTCAGGATGGAGCTCCAGAAAGGAAAGATGTCAGGTACATGTTTTGTTTCCTTTCCTGAGACAGGACTGAAAGGCTATTACATCTGATTTGCTGCGCAGACGATATCCTGCCAGTTTAAGCTCCCTTACCAACACAGCTAACAACATTTTGCTTAGTCTTCACCAGAAGGAATCCAACCTCCCTTCAGGTCGGTCCCCGTCAGCGATGCTGTTCCCTCATACTCCAGACGCTCATTTGCAACTACAGAAACCTCTGGATTACATCTCGCTGTGCATCGTGTAAAGTAGAAAAGCAAAGAAAATTTGCAGAAAACAATCATCTTCTCTGGGACTCACCCTTTGATGGGCAGGTGGGGAGGTCGTCGGGCTGATCAAGTCTTGACTTTCCATGAGGTTCCCATAATCCGCCATGCTTCCTTTGAGAGGCAGAGGAGGAGGAACGTCGGGGATGTCGGAGCTGGACATACCATTCAACTCCAGATCTGTAAAAATCAGCACGGAGTTAACTCTTTCCATAACTGAATCAAATCCAAAGATCCAGACTGTGCCAATTCTTACGGCATTGATACTGCGATAATGCTGCACATGCGATATCTTTGTCTGCTCTTCACTGACTCTGTAATTATCTGCAACTTATCTAATGACAGATTTTAAAGGAAACTAGAACAAATGAACCCATCCCCACACTGGTGGGAAGTATGCACTGTGGAGTTGCATTGGGCTAATTTTTAGGATACACTCAAAATACTTGAACGATCCCCTCTTTAATAGAAAATATTTTCTCCTCCAGATTTCATGCCAAAATATTCATGGCTTAGCAAATACAACTTTCTCGGCTGTAAGCTCTGCATTTTCACCTTGTACATTAATAGACAATAGAAGTTTTGGCAAGTGCACTAAGAAAATATAATTGAGCTAAGCTCAATTACTTTCCTCAGTAAAAGAAATGTTTCTTGTTAATAAAATGCACAAATGAAAGCTTATAATAAACTACATATCTCTCAAAAAGTTTCAAACTCCAGGTAACTATAATAAATGAGCAGTCATTAGTTGTTAAGTAAATAAAATCACGCAAGAGAAAGTACAAAACATTTATTATTACTGTTCACTGGGTAGAAAGTTCCCTTTTCTCAGCAGATAAATCCTAGCAGGTACGTGCTGTAAAGGTGAATAGCCTGAGGGACAATAAAGTTTATTGAGGCCTGAGTGATACATAGGTTTTTGTGCAGAAATCCACCCGTGGTGTATTTCAGGGTAATTCAGTCATTTTAACACAGGCAAAACCCACTGTGAGCTCTATGAGATAAGAAACTTAATTTATTTTCGATAAATTAGGGAAGTGTTTTCATTTGTGAAATGAAAAAAAGGTTATTTTACTGTGGTGATTGTGAAACAAGTGGAGGCCTTGTTTATGTAGATATTTTTATTGCAAGGTTCCTATCAATATCTTAGAAAAAGTGTCCTTTTATTGTTCTCTAAAATGGCCTATCACTAACACGATTTAACTGTAAGGTGACTGTATTGATTTGCCACTGGAAACTGTAATTTCACTCTTCGTCCTTTCACTTGAACCTTCAACTATGCCAGGAAGAATAATATTTTCCACCCTGGGACTTCAAACTTTCAGTGGCTTCTTCTACATGAGACTGAAAAGCATTGTTTGTCCTCCAGGACCTGAATTTCTCATCGCTTTTTCCATTGCTCCTGTTTTTCATCCTTCCTTTTCTACACAGAGAGGATTTCTCCATTCCCCAAACATTCAGAATATTTTCCATCTCCATCAGAAACTACTTCTGTTAAGCTCATGTCATTAAAACATATAACTGGAAATCATTTGTAACTAAACATTGATGCTGTGAATGAACTTCCCTATTCATAGATAAACATCAGAAATATAGTCTTGCAACCTTTTAGTAGCTGAATTTAACTGCCCTGAACACTTCATCTTTGTATCTTATATGACATTACAGTAGCTACTAACTTCATCGAAGCCATGACATGTAGACTACCAGGTGCTACCAAGAAGATGGTAAGACAACTTTTGTTAGGAGTTACACAAACCCTTTGCTTCTTTAAGGCCGACATCTGGAAGATCCATGGAAAGGCAGGTGAGCAATGTTTTCACTAGAGCTGCAGCGGAAACAATGCCTGGAGGTAACTCGACTTTAAGGTCTACAGTACTCTGAACAACCTGGATGGTCACCACCAGCTGACCATCAGTCCATGCAACTGTGGCCCGCTCTGCTTCTGTCCCTTTCCCGACGTTCCCCAGCTCCTGTCACAGTTCTAATTTTCTGCAGCCCCCACTGTGTTCCTACAGCCTGTACATGGCACCTTCTCAACCTCATCCTTTCGTAAGACAGTGACAAATCCCTGTAAATGTGGAGAGAGTATTTCCATCCGTATGAATAGTTCATAATATGCATTAACAACAGATCTGCATTCAGTCCAGCAAACTATTTAGTACAACAATATTCTGTAATGAAAAAAATCATCTGCCCTGACTAGCTAATCTCTCACACAGTTTAGTGAAATCCAGGAGCCATCCACCCTACTGCAGAAACAGGTATCGAACACAACTGCAGTAATTTTCAGTCGTGTTTCAAGAAGATCTATTTGCTACAGATCTATTAATTTTCTCCTGCTCAGTTCAGCTGAACTATACCTCACTAACTCGGTCACTATACAAATAATTACTCATAATTTCTAGTTTGCTCTCATTATTCAAGGTGTTTCATCAGACTAGTATGCTCTGAATATTTATTCCTTACTGGACATGTGCCACTGAGAATGCCTTTGAGCTGGCAAGAGATCAGTTAGATGACCTTTTTTTTCATCTTAACCTAATGATCAAATTTTACACTCCATTCTCCTAAACTGCCAGATAACAAGCAAACAGTATTGCTTAGCAACCCATTAACTGCTTTTAGCCAATTTGTGCACTGAAGTAACTTCTTTATCCTTGGAATTCCCCAAAAATGTTATCACTACAATTCCTCAAATGATTATGGACAAGTCCCAGGGTTTTTGCAATAAGCTGAACCTATTTTACGTAACACCCATAAATCTCCAGCACATAGACGTAAATATTCTCAGAAACACATGACAGCTTCAGATATTTTTTTAAAAAAGAGAACAAGTCAGTTTTAATAAAATGTACATAGAAGAAATAATCCAATTCAAAGAATGTCTTTTGCTGGAGTATAAATACTCTACTTCTCTATATTTCCAGTCTTTAGCATGCTGGTAGTTTTTGGCTATCAAAACTGTAAAGAAAGGAGGGAGTTCACCGTTATCGAAATAATTGTTCTGGGTGTCTGACTATGCAAAGGAAACGCTGCATTGATTTGTACTTGCTTATCCTGTTTACAACCAACAATTTCACATTATTAAAACAAAGCCGCATGCCTTTTAGAATACAATTCCGTTGCTATAGATTTGCAGAATAAACACATTCCTGCTCACAGGACATATATCTGCAATTGGCAACAAGAACTTTCCAAAACACTCACTATTTAAGGGAAAAGGTTTTAAGTATCAGAAAAAGTAAATAAAACAGCGACCTTGATCAAACAAGATTTTTTTTCTTAAACCAAAAAGATCTTTTTCTTTTTTTGTCACATGCTAGCAACTGAAAACTCTGAATAATAGTTTCTGGAAAACAGCACTGTAAAGGAAATAGGTGTTGTTTTACACCCAGTTTTGCAATAGGGTTTTTGGAAGGCTGAAGCAAACAAATGATATTTTACAGAAAAACTGAGTGACAGATGTCAATGTCAAACAAAACATACATTAAAAAGAGTGACTTTCTTTTTTTTTCCATTCTGGCTTGTACTCACTATGTAGCAAATAAAAGTTCTTTCAAGGTAAAACTACATTAAAAGATTATTTTTTTCAGCCTTTATGCTCCAAAATACCCTAAATCCAATATACAATCAAGTACAACAGTAATTTTTGACAGTTACTTTATACCTAAGTAATTGTTAATGGTCACTTGAAAAGGAAGAGAAACTTCTTCAATACAACGATTTTGCTTGCTTCTGTAAAATATTGAAATCGTTTTTGCTGGCAAATGCAAGGAGCTTAATGTTAAAGAGGTAAGTTCTTGTTCCTGCAAGCAATGCCATGGTGATGGCAAAAAGACTAACTGAAGGAACTCAACCCAAGGCATAACGCAATGCTCAGGAAACACATCTCCGCGCTAGAAGTTATTTTGCATAAAATCTGCTACGAAAAGAAAATTTAGTTACAATCAAAGACTTACTGGACTGTATGCTGAAAGAAAGTTTTGTCCGTGGAGTTATTGGGGGTGGCGTTACTTGGGAGCTGGGAGGTGATGGAGAGACAGAGAAACGTCTTTCACTTGACATGACGTTTATGACTTGGCTTTTTGGTCTCTGTGGTCTTAGCGGGCTGATCTGCACAGGGACAAAACCAGGGAGTCAGTAAAGGAATGCATGTTGTTACTGAGCAGCAGACCTTGGGATTGCTACGTTTCTCCCGCTACCTCCTAAACAGTAATAGGGCAGTGATAACAGACAATCCTTCTGATTTAATGCAGTATTTCACAGCTCCAAATGTTTTTCCCTTCTCCCCAGGAATTACAATGAGACTTAATGCACACACCTTCCTGTAGCCTGGCATATTTTTCTGAAGCAATGAGCCAATTCCCCAAACACTTGCTTAATAACAACTCAGGAAGTATATATCCTTACACAAGATTATACGGCATTCAAAATCTTTTCTTTCTTCTCACACAGCTCTACTTCCCTGTTAAAATTTATCTCTAATTGTTTGCATGGTGAAGCTCTCTTCTGAGGAAGACATCACCTGTCCAGAAACACTTCCCTGATGGTGCCTGTTTGTGCTTACATTTAATTCACTGAAATTTCCCTAGTGTTTTGCCCTGGCTGCTTCATAGTCCGTTCAAATTTTCCACCAGAAACCCTGAAATGATACATGTAATGTGATGGGCAACTAATGCTTTTGTTAAGATGATTCCTTTTACTGAGTTTAATTCTGAGCTCTGCTGTTTGGCACCCATCCACCGGCCCCCATTATTTCTAGTAATCGCAGTGAAGAAAGGAATTTTTTATTTCCAGGAGATCACAGAAAAGGGAGCAGCAGCCTGAAGTTAAGAGGGGAATTACATCCAAGGTGCTGCATTAGGACAAAATAGAAAATGCCAGCAGCAATTCATGCCTTTTTGCAGAATTTTGTCATTTCACAATGTTTTTTTAAAAAGTATGTTGTGAAGGAGCAATCTAAAATGAGGTAGGAGTGCTTCCTTTTATTTTCAGAAAACAAACCCTAAAAGGGTTTGCATAAAAGGCTGTGTCTCTGAGATCCTTCTATGAGAAATGAATGACCACACAGTATGCAACTTCTTTTTCGAAAGTTCATCAAGACCCAGGGTGACGTTTCAGAAATTTGCCTCATACTAAAATTCAAGTCCTAAAGACTCCAAAGGTTTCTTCTTTCAAGATCTTTTAAAGCCTATTTTTAGTAGAATGAATAAGCACAGTAATCACTTTCTCAGAGGCATATAATTACAAAAAAGCAACTAAGGAAATACGCTAATTGATTAAGAAAGCTGCAATGCCAGAATTGAGAGAAAAACCATCAACTAGAATCAAGTTCCCAAGTGAACCTGGTCTGTGGCTACTCATCTCAAATAAATTTTAACTTCTGTGATTGACAAGCTTGGTCCGTTTCATAAAGCCTCATATAAATCACAGTGCTGCTAGGGAATATGAACTCTTTGGTGCTACTAATCCATTACGAACCCATTGCTAATTTTTTTTTTTTTTTTGTCTAATGAAAGCAGGATCAATAGCGAGTGATGTTAGATGTCATTAAATCAATAAAATGTACAGCCTGTTATTCTGATTTCTTACACAAGCTTTTGAGTGGTCTGTTAACTACCTGGCTTCAGTGTTAGGTTTGTTATCAGCTCATGGAATCAAAGGACTAACAATGAGAATTTATGTTAAAGAGGTTTACGCGATACTTAAAAGAAGATCTAAATCTCTAGAAAACTATAAAGACATTACTGATCATCTTCACAAACCAAAGTGCTTAATTTATCTTCTGATAAGATCATAGTAGTACAAGATCTCTGTAATTAGGGCTTGGGTTTTGATCACTCAATAAATTCATTATGAGTACAGTGGAGTTTGGAAAAAAGGATTTAAGCCATCCAACTAGACAAAACGGCCTCTGAATGCTCCTTTTTAAAGAAAATGTAAAAGCTCCATGAAATAATTCCGCTGTCTTAAAATCTTCCCAGGTTCTTTCATGAAGATTCATTTGACTGGAAAAAAAGAAGGTCTTACATAAGAAAGTCCATTGCAGTGATGGAAACACTCATTTCATTAGACGACATCACCTTTGAAAAGAGCAGCAGAAGCTCTGCAGAGATGGGAATGATGACTGTCACGCCTGCTGCGTCTCTCACTTGATATTCTCTGTAAATTTGGTATCACGCTTGCAATTACATTGCACAAACCAATTAGTAGTGAATAACACTGGATCCAGAACAGATTCATATAAAAGGTTATTGATGCATCCTCCCTCCTGAACGCAAACCACTGATAACGACCTATTTGTGCTGGGCGAAGAATAATTCAGAATACGAGTGCTGTCAGGGAACAGATAATCGTGTGTGAGCATGTGTGGGGGGTGCGAATATCTGAAACTGGACTTTTGAACTGTCAAGCACAAGCCTGTTATCTGCCAGCTACAACTGGCACGGGCTGGTTGTAAACTGCGATGACACCTGGATGAAACAGTCGTGACACACATCAAACCCTCCTATTAATAAACAGACATGAGACAGAGCCAGCAATTAAGAGGCTGACCACGCGCTGTGCTTCTGCACATAGATTATTTTGACATATCCGACTATCCAAATCCATCATGGGTTCTCATTTATTCTGTCTCACCTGTGACAATACTGAGCGCAGTTTTTCCAGGCTGCTCTGTATCCTTCAGCATCACCTTACACCAGACTTCATTGCCCAGTCTTGCTCATGAGAACATAGAGTGAGATGTGCCCAAAGTCATACCGAAGTCGGCACATCGGGGTCTGCCGCATCATTCCTACCCACAGAGCCTCCTCCTCTACCGCAGGAAAAAGGAAGAAGGGCTTGACCGATCTGGTGTTGACAAATCCAAGCTAGCTGTTATTCTTTCATTTGTTTTCTTGAAGGTACTTATAAATTGTCATAGTACTAAAGAAAAACATGTCTTCTGCTGTAAAATCCCCAAGTATTTTAGAAGTCAGAACTAAGAATCCGTTCAAAAATTCACCAAATAACTGAAATCTTGTAACTGAATTAGTTAAGGTACAAGCGAGGTACAATTCCTTCTTCCAACAGAAGGACTACAATACAAAATCTAGTGACTAATAGTAGTTTATTACTAAAATCTCACTTTAAAAGCTCTCTAAATCTTTATTTTAATTTCCACTTCTAGTCAAACCTGGATTCCAACTTTTTTGGAAAAAAAAAAAAAAATCCTTGATTTCCCCCCCCTCCATTTCATCACCATTTTTTAAGCTAGCAAACTTTCTGCTTCCAAGCTCCTAATGGAAGAGAAATCAAAACACCTTTTTCTTCGTAAAACACAGCAGTAGCAGTGCTTTGGGAGCAATTTCAACTTAAAAAGGGAACTTGCACACAGTGCAGCCCACAAAAGTAGAACAATGGATAAGCTGAATTCTCACCCACGGAAGATAACAATTTCCCTTTTATATCATTAATAGGGGACATATGTCCCCAGAGTGCAAAAATTTCAAGACAAGACAAATTTTATCTTTAAACTTCTTGACGTTATCTGTACAAAATTCCTGAAGACAGCAGTGGGAATTGTACAACCACTCTTGTACACTAATCTCAAAAGCATTTCCTCTATGTTACCTACAAGAGAAAATAAACCACACTAACTCCAAGCATTAAAAATTGATGTGGTCATTTTGGAGCTCATCAGGTAGTTTGCAGATACTGAAAAGGGAGAGTTTTCCTCTCACCAGTGAACTCCTTCTCATATTATTGATCTGGGGATTTCAAGAAGCTCAAAGTAACTGTAGTTAACTAATTCTGACATTTAATTTCCCTCCATCTCTATAACCAGGGGAAAATCAGTCATACCAGTCACCCACTAAAAGCTCTTGACTGGGAAGAGTGCAAAACTTGAGTCAAACCATGTTGGGCTTTGCTCATTTTTGTTCCTCAGATGACAAATGGGAATATGCCTTGAAGGTTTATCACGTCCTCCTTTCCAGCCAGCATTTGCATTTTTCCAGTCATAAGCAATCTTCTCCAATGTCCAAGACCTCTCAGGGATGACAGTGACCTTGCAGCGACATCAACCAGCTCTCCAGCATCCCTGGACGCCTCCCATCTGGTCACGTATATTTATGCAAGTCCAGGTGACTGAGCTGCCCTGAAATACAATTTTCTTCTCCTGTGGCTAATGCTCTTCTTCCATAAGCTCTGCTAGTCCATTTGGGGATCTGGAAGATGTGAGTCCAAGCCTTGCCATTGCAATGTTCAGGCTTCGTCAAAATCCAACTGCTGCAATGTGCAGAGTTGAACGCATTGCGTCAAAAAGGTGAGACGTACGGAAATCTACGCAAAATGTATCTGCTGTCTGAAAACGCTCTAATGATGCTCACCTGGCTGGCTTTGGCAGGAGGAATCTCCATTTAAACAAACCAGGGCTGATCCAAAATTGGGTGGAAATGGAAAAACTCACTGGCTTCAAAGGAGTTTGGGCGAAAAGCCCGAGCCGCACAAAAGGGATTTTATCTGAGTTTTTCCCAAGCTAATACTGGGCCTAAGGCCGCATCAGACAAAACAACTCCAATCTTCCAAGATGTCAGAAGACACATCTGAGAGATTAACTCATCTCTGGATGTAAAAGAAGGAGCAAATCCAGAAAACAGAGGAACTATGGCTGAACATCTAAGCCATATTCTGCTACAAATACCAAACAGGAGGACCTAAAGGAACTAGTCATCACAAGTCAGAAAGAAATAATTTTGGAAGTCCAACGTAAATGACAGCCACCAACGAAAGACTCTGCGGAGTTAAAAGTTGGCTCTAAAAGTACTTGTGCATATCTTTAAAAGAACATTACATTTATTTCTGGAGGGCAAGTTTTAAACTAGTGGCCTTAAAACAGGTGTCCAGGCAGAGATTTGTAGGTTACAGTTAGTTCACACACTCCCTGCTCCAGCTTAAAATGGCCTTGCTTTCAATTTCACAGCTAAATCTTCTCAAGTTACCTAAGCCTTTAGGACAGTTTCAGTGAATTAAATATATGCCAAGAAGGGAGGGCTTAAGAGTGATATGCCCTGTAGTTAATATTCTTACACACAGACACCAGTGGAACTGCTTACAATTTTCTGCTCAAAATAGCCTTTCAAGAATACGTAATTGTCACGCACGAAATGACCTTGTAACATTTCCACCAAAAACTGTCTTGCTGAAATATGAGAAAACCCATCATGATCTACTGGGAACCATAAATTCAAAAGGCTGCTAAATTGGTAGCATTTCTTTTACTTAGAATATACCATCTGTTCCTTTTATCAAATAGTCATATATAGCTTTTGGTAAGATCTTCATATGAGATACCATGATTTTTTTACACTCTAAATAAAATCTGTGGTTTTGATTCATTATCACATATTTTAACATTGTAGCATATTCCCTTAGAGTTATTTCTGCTCTAAAAATAAACTAAATCATAAAAATCGACGCTTTTGTTTAAAAAGAGAAAGAGCACTGCTCAGAATTAGATAAAGCATTACTTGCTAATAAAGTTACCGTTTCTGAAAGGATCACTGCTTCAGACTGCTGCAGAGAAATATCAGTAGATTTAAATTCTTTATCAAATATCTCTTGATGCTTGCTGTTCCTTTTCTCCTTCTTCTTTTCTTTCTTGTCTTTATCTAGGTCATCCTTGTCCAATTTATCTTGAGACCTAGAATGCATCTTTTTTGGCAGGAGGGGCTCCAGCACAAACCTAAAGAAAATTGTTGTTGCTTAGATCGATAAAATACAATTTTCAAAACACCTAATCTTCATTTACATATTTCCCAAAGTCTCACTTAAGTTAACGATGCTTTGCTAATCCAGGAAAACTCATTAGAGAGAAAAGGAGGGGGCAGAAGGTCATAACAGTCATAATTGTCTTACAGTAAAATTTACTGCAGAACTGCTGAAGAACCAGTACCGCGTATTTCCCTGCTCTGCAGTAAATTTACTGGTTTAGAGCTACACAAACTCCCGAGTTTCACTGCATGTGGTTTACATAAAAATGAGTTTCTAATTCAGCACTCCCACTATATATGCTGTGGCACCACGGCAGGCGTGCCAGCAGACGCCTGGAAACTCCAGTGGAAATCAGCACTGTACGAGTGCGGGTGATTGTACAATGCATTCAAGAAACGTCCCCCCTGCCTCCCCTGCACCTGGGAGGCAGTCCGTATGTCTGCCAATGGCTTTAAGGATTTCTTTAAAAAATAGCCAAGTCCCCAAATTCCTCCTGGACTTTATTTTTTTTTTTGGTGGAGAAAGAGGATGTATTTATTCCCCAGAGGAGGAGTAACAGCCGAGAAATTGTTTTGCAGAGGTGTAGTGATTTTCTGTTGAGCATGCACAACATAAAACACTTTCTAATCCTCGTAACTCATCAAAATTACAGCACCTTTTCACAGAAAAGCAAACCATATCACCCTTAAGGGTGCAAAGGAAACACCTATACATTGCACAAAAACATGAGGTATAGAGGTTTAACCACAGACACAAGCACCATTCCTGTCTGTGATAACACCCTGTGTGCGTACGCTTCGTTTTGCAGGCATGCATGAGGATACATACCCATAAGAGTGTGCACACGTATACTCACAGATCCACACCTCTGCTCACCTACAGCAAGCCCTGGGGAGGGGGAGCCAGGAGGGCTGAGTTTAGTTGTTCTGATATTAGAGATAAACTCAGGAATGAAAAATCAGTCAGGTAATAATGAAGGGCAAGGCTCATTTTCAAAAAGCAGATGTATTTTCCCACCTGGAATGCTTCAAGCGTGTGAATATAGGCAAGGCTGATGTACTACTACCATCATCTCTGCAATTTTTACAGTCCATGACTATTTTTTTTCTGGCTACAGAGGGAAAAATCTTCAGGGGTTCAATGAACTTTTAAAGGAAAACTTCATTTTTTAAGGAGTTTTTATTTTGTAGGGAAAGCACTATTCTAAGTAATATTGGAACTCTTTTTAGCTAATTTTCACTCAGTAATTTAAAGGAATCTCTCTTATCTCACCTTTTTTAATGACTAGTTTAAATAAAAGAAAAAGCGATATTTTGCTCTTAATGAGCTAAAATATTCTTAGCTAAAGTATTTTATAATTGATTTTATATTATAAACTAAACAAACGACTAAAATGATACCCCAGTCAAAATTACACGGACAGATTTTAAGAGGATGTCTCAAATCATCATATTACAAAACCAAAACCAAACCAAAAATCCCTGGACAAAGAAACCAGCTCAGTTTTTGACGTTGCAAAAGTATTCACTCTGCCACGGTGATGCATGCACGTACAGGCCACAGTCTTTGCTGTGAAATACTGGAGGATTCATATTTCAGACCATTTGCAATGAAGTTATCCTAACCGTCTCCATTAGCAGCAATATCCAGCAGCAATATCCAAAATTATTATTATTTTTTTTGTTGTTTGAAGCACTAAAGGCCCTTCAGTTTTCAGCCTAAGTTAGCTCATTTGATGGAAAGAGGCTTAAACCAGTACCTGCGGCAATGGCCCCTGAGCCATTACCCTCATAACCAAAGCCAAAATCACACGGGTTGGGAGACACAACTGCAAGTTTTTTCATCCCCTTTTCCAGATAGGGAAAAGGGAGGGCAATGACTTGCCTGGGGCTACAAAGCGCATCAGTGACACAGCCCAGACCAGGAGACAGCTCTCCCGACACCGTGTGTTTTAGCCACCCGAAATGCGTATTTTAGCCGCTTCTGCCGGGCTGCGCTGGGCTGGAGGGCAGTGACAGCCGCCTCGAAGGCTGATTGCAAGTTTACAAGAGGAATTGCCATTCTTCAGACAATGATTAATTGCTTCCCTTCCAGGCATTACTATTATTAGTACTATTAATTATTTGTACGCGATGTATTGGTGATAAAATGGGCTAGCACGCCGTGCTCCTACTTGAAGCACATTAGGACTTTCAACAGACAGCAAATCACATAGGCACACTGGGACTTCCCCGCTTCCAACCACTGCTTGTAAGTGCTCAGATTTGTACTCCTAAGTCCCATTTTAAGCAGCGAATAAACCCAAGGTCCTTTTTTAAAGTCCGAGTTTTATTTATACATAGAGTTGGGAGTTGTAAAACACATACTACGTCAATGTCTGCTTTGAGTTTTACTGTTTAAAAGCTCCAAAGCAGGAGAAGCTGGAGATGGTATAAAATAGAAGTTGGGTGATCTGGGCAAGACGGTCTGTTGGCTCCATTTTTAATTGTTTTTCTTAGCTTCATCTCTAATCTCAGAATTAACATATGAAGAGGGAGGAAATGGAAAGCAGGAGAGGACAACCGACCATAAACCAAATCAGCTATGGTAGGTACACGGGTGAACTTCTTCCAAGTTAGTAGTGACAAACCACCCGCATGATTTTTACAGTCATCTGAATTTTTGAGGCCCTTCATTATTTTATTTACATCTGATGATTCTTCTTCTCCTGCTCCACTGATCAAGCAAATGAGCATTTTTTTTCAGGTCTTCTCAGTGATGATAATTGTTCATTATATTTTCCTCACATGTATTACAGCTTTATTGCTCCGGCCTTGGAGCAGGAGCTGAGCTGCACTGTGATCTTTGTGAGTTTTGTTTTTTTTCTTAACACACACATACTGAGAAGACTCAAGAGATCCTCCAAAACTGCTAAGTGACACCTACTACAACAAAGCTGGGATGGAGGGGTGAAATTTAAGAAAAAAGCATCCAATGAGAAAGAAAAATACATATAATGATTTTGAAGGGAAAAAGAGAAAGAGGTAGAGGCAGGCAGGGAAGGAATCAATATATTTTTGCCGAGATAAAATAAAGTTGCCTACTAACCTAGGATGGTAGTTATCCCCAAGTTCCAGCAAGACAACTTTTGTGGATGAATTCGTCAAAACGCATTATTGTCTCTGCTGTCCTACATTTATATCCACATGACTCACCGTGTATATGTTATAGAGGGCAATGTAATGAGAGCTGAATTGCGCTCTGTTTGCAGTTCTTCCCAATGGGTAAATAAACTGTTTGCAATCAAGGTAAGTATCATGTTGGTCCTTAGGTGCTGTATTTAATTTTACTTGATGCTTTTACTCTCTAGTCAGGTAGTAACTCCCTCTGAAGGTGCACAAGGGACACAAATGTTTCTAGCACGTCTCTGAAAGTGAGCAGCCCTTCAGGAGGCTTTAAAAAACTGCTGCCTTGGTCAAATATTGAGTTTCTGGGTTACGGGAATGCCTGGGGAAAGGAAGAGGGAGAATGGACTTCTGAGGCTGCATGGAAACCACAGAAAGAAAACAGATTATTTTGTTCTTTTGAGGGATGCAACTATGAGGCAGGGGTTATCAACAGAATTCCCAGTTCTCATGTGAAATATCTTGGTGTCTTGAAGTACAATTTTGCCATAAGCAGCTTTTCCTCTGGCAGCAAAAGTGAGAAGAAGTGATTGAGCGGTTAGCTAATCCCTTCCTTCTCCCAAGCTCCACCTGGTTACTGCGACAGGGCCGGCTGAACACACGTCTCATCACTGACTTTGCAGAAGATCACTTCTGAACTATTACACTTGCAATACTTTAAAAGGGGATAATTTATCTCCCGTTTGTTTGGGGTTTTTTGTTTGAATGCTTAGTGGGTTTTGTTTAACTTTGTTTTAAAGAGGACCAAGAGCAGCATTATGTATTTAATTTGGTTAAAAAAAAGGACGAGGGATACATCTTGAGATAAATGTCTACATAGGTTGATGTTTTTTAGCCAATATTAGGCTGTCGCTTAAAAGCGCCATCCCCAGCCCACCCTAGTTACTCACAACATTGTGTCACATTAATGTTTGTGGGGCACTGTGAACCAAATCTGGAATAAAACACACTGAGGAAAGACCCAACCACAAAACCCCACAGTTCCTTATGAGATCAAACAAATGCCACACAGGGGGAGTCAGTAGGACTGGAAGGAGTAACACCGTGATAGCCCTGAGATCTGGAGCGGGGCGGTGACAAGCCTCAAAACCTGTAATGTGCACACCGAATCACGCTTTGCGGAGGTAAGCCCTGAATGACTATTTCTTACGCACCCATCCGAGCCAGGTCGAGAAGGTGTGCTGTCGGAGGAGATGGAAGACACCGATGCAACGGAGAGGGGTCTTGAAGATGACGGCATCGTGAAGGATCTCACCATAGACCGTGGCCGACTGCCTCGTCTATCATCCAGACTTGAAAGCTGCAATAAAGAAATGTGAGATCTTACTTCTTAAATCACGACATAGCTGACATCTGGTTACCAAAATTAATGCGGAAAGATTCGATGGTTTATCTTCCATGTAGAGTTTTACATTATTTAATTATATATTGTGTTTAACAACAAAGAAACAAATTCTAAAGAAAAACCATTTAAAGGGCTAGGAATAAATATTTAGGTCCTCATAGGCACGTGCATAATTCTAAACATATTCCAATAATTCATTTGTTTCAATGGTATTTACAGGATTTTTTCCATCTGGGCTTTAAAAAAGGGCCTTTCTACAAGTAACTTTTTTTTTTTAATCCACCCTTGCAATTGAAGTGACTGCCCTGTCAGTATATTTAAATGAAATGGAGTTTTTAAAAACAACAACAACAACAACAAAAAAAAAAAACCAAAAAACAAACAAACAAACAAAAAAAAAAAAACAAACAAAAAAAACTAACAAAAAAAACTGGAAAAAAAAAGGAAAAAACCCAGTAAGAGGAACTTTATGTCAAGAGAGCCAATTTACAGAGTGACATCTAGGTTAAAAAGAAAATGTATGAAAGATTTTTGGTTTTGTTTCAGTCAATTTCAGAGTTCCGAATATTTATACAGGCTTTGTCAGTCATTAATAACTGATATATGCATAAAATAATTGAACTCTTCCAGTCAACAAATAAGAATCTCATGCTGTTTAATTACAGGTGTATTTTCCACCCTGTCAACTAGTGGTAAATTGGCCTTGTACAAGGGAGACAGAAGCGATAAAACTCCATCAATCCTGACAATTCTTACTGGTGGGCAGAGTGAAATCAGAAAGACAACCCCACCTGCGTATGACTTTCCAGTCATCTCCCTGATGATGTAAATGTGTATTATTGAAGTGACTGACATGCAAGTATCATTAATGTCAATTATTCCTGTTCTCCTTGGGAATAAATTACTATTTGAACTTTTCTCTTCCTAAATATATTAGCAAGATGGGATTTGAAGGACTGCAAATGGAACACCACTTAGAAGGAGACCATAAAGGCTGGCACGTTCCCCATAAGATCTGAGTGTTCCCATTAAAATAAAAAAAAAGTCATCACTATAGACAAAAGTGAAAATTAATCTCTGAAGGAAGGCCTGTGATAAAATACAACAGGATACTGGCATGTACTACTCCGCTGAGGTTTTGGGCACTTGGAGAACAACGTCACTTGGCACGTTTTTGCTGCCCCACCTGCTGCAGCATCTTTCTTGCTGCCTCCTTAGTCCAGGATGCTCTGCCCCTCACTGAGCAGAAAGCTGAGGCTCTCTCCCTCACCATATCCCACATCATCTACTCCAGAGAATAAATCTCCATGGGATTTTCCAGAGATAATTTGGAACCAAATTCACACCCTGTTTATATCGATGTGATTGGCAAACATCCATAAACTCAGTGGCATGAACCCAGTAGTGACCATAATCAGAACTGGATGAAGAGGGTGCTGGTTTAAGGCTGTTCAGCCATATTTTGGTTGCTTCATTCTGTTTAGAATCAGTTTAGTGAGTGCTGCTCATTTAGGGGCACAAGTAAAATTTTTGGAGAACTTGCAATTTTTGTCAATTTCTTTTTTCCTATCTCTCAATCTTTTATTTCTTAATTTATTAAGGGCTAGATTGTGATGGAACTCCCATCTGATAATCTTGCCTTGGGGGGTTTAAGGATGGGAAGGCAGGAAGAGCATGAAGAAGGCACTATCTTCTTTGTGATCTCCTCTCTGTGCAATTGTGCTTTAGACACTGATTTTTCAGGTCCAAGGCGAAACCCACGACTGCAGACGTTTTTAGCCTCTTGGCTGCAGAGATAACCTTCAAAATCTTAGCCCATTAAGTAATATCTGCCCCAATACACATGTGAATTGATGCAGCACCTCAAAACCTGAAGACCCAACCCCAACTGGGACAAGCATGCGATTTGGCGTTTTCGTAAGGAAGCAACCACTCACTTGCAGGGAAGCTCCTGCCATTTGATACCACGACTTTCGCCGGCTGGGACCTGCTACTGGCTTCCTTATTAAAAGGCAGTTAATGGGATTACAGTGCAAGCTCCTTATCTGCTTCCAGGGTGCCAGGGGAAGCCAGGGATGGAGATGAGATGGCAGTCCAAAGTGCAGGCTGGCTTTCCTGCACCATGGCCCAGTAATTAATGGTGTGCTGGTGATTTCCTTTGTTTTTAGATGGCTTTTGCTGACAGAAGGTGGATCTGTGCAATCTTAAAAGTAAATCTCTGCTTTTGGAGATCATTTGGTTTTAATACCAGCCTTTTTTGTGGGAAATGGTTTCTGGTATAGGATATTCTTAGGTCCAGTTTGGGGAAAATGCATGTTGTCCTAAATGATACCACACTCTGTGCTCTCTTGGAGGTAAAATTTTCTCTAAAAATTGGGTAACTGCATAGCTTGAAGCCCACTTACGTATCCTGAACCAAAATGAACAAGGCAACTCAACAGCGAGTAGATCTGACAGTTCCAAGTTCAGCTAAAAACCTTTGCAGCAAAGCGGGGGAACCCAGAATTTCCTGGCACTTCCAGCATGCCAAGGACAGGCTATTGCCACCACGGCTCCCTGCGGTGCCACCCTCCTCCCCAGGGCAGCGGGGTGCGTGGGGTGTCCCCCGGCCGAGGCGGGGGGGCTGCAGAGCCACCAGGCAGGAGAGGAGCCACAACTCGCCATCACAGGGCCGGCGGGAGGGAGCTGACTGCCTGCCAGGTCATCTCGGCAGCCTATGCACGAAATGCTGGCTACCTCTGCGTTAGAGGACACATGGGTATTTTCTGGTAAATGTATGTGCTTTATTTTCAGGAGCAGTGAGAAGATATGTACCACACATGCAAGTTTCATGTAGTACTGTCATGTCACAAAGAAACCTAAAAGTTACAGCACGTTTACAACACCTCTGTCACGATGACCGGCAGACAGAGATAATGGAGATAAAGCTCACCCCGGCAGCCTTCAACATATTATCAGGACATCAGCTCCGCACAGTCAGTCCTAGAGCAACTCTAACCATTGCATCTCGGGTTTTTAAAGAATTTAAAAAACTGATCATATAATAGCACCCAAGCCACGTGGCTTTTGACTGAATTATCAACGATATTCTTAATTACAAAGCTGTACGCTGGCTTTTGGCCTTCCTCCCCGATGGGTAACACTCAAATTAAAAGCAGAACAAAACCCCACCGGAAATGCCACCAAATTCTTGGCTGTGCCTTAAAGATGAAGCAGCAACTGCAAATAGCTTGTTGGAATGAGAAAAGCATGAACTCCAGCACCACTAAATCTCATTAAGTAGCAGCTATCTTTTTACTGCCTGCCTACATTTAGGGTGATGCCAGAGCACACAGGACTGCACGCTACCATGGAGTAGCATGGCCCTCACATCTCAACAGGAATTACATCGATGGAAAGCTGATATTCAGCTTTAGGAAAATCATGCTATAGTGGCAAATTTTTTTTTTTTTTTTTTGTTAAACCCAATTCCTTAAAAATGGAATATTGAAGAATTATCTTGACTTTCAAGGAACAGATTCAGGCAATTTAGAAATTGCTCCCATGCTAGAAAATGGAAGTACCGAGGCTTTCTGAACATCTCTTAGAGCATCTGCTCAGTCTTTAATAATTTGATGACCACTGAGAACAACCAGGCAATGCTGCATCAACATTGCCTTTTTAATCAGTGGGAATTATAATACAGAAATACACAGTTGCCTGTAATTTAAAGAAATTCCACATATTTAGGAAACATGAAGTTAGCAGGTAACTTACCACAGCACGGACCCCGTACTGTTTTTCCACTTTGTCTTTCAGCTGCCTGAAGCAAGCCTCCATCCGCTCGTGGAACGGCCGCAGCGCCTCCGTCACCTTCTCCCCGTGAATCCGGATGCCTTCCGCCAGGAACGGGATCTGGAAAGCAGAGTTACGCTGCTTCAGTCTGCCCAGGCCTTCCTAAGCAAAGGGTTAGGGCAAGACTCCAACATACGTTGCAAGATGAGTGAAAGATCTCATGGAATGATAATAATAATGATGATAATAATAATAATACAATGACAATTATCATCATCATAATCATCACAAATCATTGTGTATGAAGCACAACATAGTAAAAAAGGATCTAAAAAACTGTTACACATGATTTCCTTTTTTCTCTGTTAACCAAAGTCCTTTAAAATTAATGCACCCATAGTTCTGCCCAGCAATCATATACTGAATTTATCAGAGAGCACAAATATTCCTGCGATATTATATTCACAGGCCCCCATACACGCTGTGCTTTAAAATGGCAAACTGATGAATGAGGACTCTCACACTGGGTTATTAATATCAGTCCTTTCCTGGTTTCATGAGAATAAAACCTTGAAGGAGAAAATACTCATATGTTTTCTTTAATACATGCTACTTCTAAAACTGCAAATGAGCTACATCCTTGGACACGTATATATTGCAGAGCAATATTTATTATTGAAACATATAGCTTTATATACTATACATTTCTCCTTAGACAAATTATTTTATTTTCTTTGGGAACAAAAGAGAAGAGAAAAAAATTAAATTGTCTTTTGTAACTGAAAATAATCATTTATCTTCAAGGCTTCTGTCACAAAATAACCATGACAACACAGGATTATATAATTAGTTCATAGTGTGGAGGTGTAGCTGACCTTTTAAAATGTTTTAAGAGAGACATTTTCATTCCCACAGCTACCCAGACATACCATTAGAGTTTTCTACCTCCAGCTTAGGAAAAATATTTCCTCTTCCAGGACCGTTTCAGCCCACACAGTGCTCTGATTCTAACTTAGATATTCTCTGCAGCAATCAAGCTAAGAGGCTTCTTCTCAATAATTCATAATTAAATCATAATACTGATTAAAAACAGATTTTTCTAATAAGACTGAGCAGCAATCAGAAGGACTAGCTTTATTAGTAAGGAGAATAATAAATACACAGATGAATTACAGATGAACAAACTCAAGAAGTCTTATCAAGATGATTCTCTGTGATTTGGTACGATTTAAATGGACACAGTTTCTTCTCCTGAAAGACTACAAAGAGAAGTAAGAAAAAGGACACAATTTTTTACTGCAGCCACTTCTATTTATAACCATAAGGATTTGCACTCTACAAAAATTAATCATTAAAATCAGGAAATTTCCCTGCTCTGAATAAGTAAATGAATTTCCAAATATTCATAATTATCAGGCCACACTGTGATCCTCCTATTTTGCAGGGGTAAGTGGTCACTTGGCTCATTTATTTACAAGAACCTGCTGACTTTTTAAATGGATTCTTTTAAAAAAAATCAAATTACCAAGACGAAGTGCACGTGGGGTCTGAAGCTTCAGCTCTGAGATAATTTTTACAAGCAGAAAATGCACTAACGAGCCTGTTTTAGAGATCAGCCATCTCCAATTTAGCAAATCAAGCAATATGAAGTAGATGACATTTTTTGTAGGGAAATGTCCCAGTTAGGAAAAAAAATGTAGGTGCTTCCTTCTGTGCCCCAAATTGAAGGCGCTGAGGAGGGTTTCACTGTTGGTACACAGCAGAGGTATGCGCCAGGTGTACCCAACCAGCTGCGGAGAGCTTCTGGCATGTGGAGAAGCAAAATAATCGGAGGGCCGATGGGCAGGTCTGCTGGAGTGAGCATGGGTTGGGCACCTAAAGGCTGGTGGCCTCCTGGTACGGGAACTTTTGAGTCAAGGCATCGAGGAACAGGCAAGAGGGGGCACCAGCTATAAGGGAATGAAAGAAGACCAGAAACCACAGAAGAAGAAGAAAAGGCTTGTTATTCCTTAAAAGAAGCTGAATTTAATAAAATTCCCATGGCTTTGCTCTAGAACTTCTGTGAGATTTCTGAGTCAGGATATTTGGTATCCCTGTCCAAGACCACTTAATCCTTTGAACATTCATCAAGTACGGAAAGGAAGGACCTTTGGACTGGTTTACCATTTCTGCTTCAGCACCTTCTATTAACTTCAGAATTCTTCCCACATCTCCTTCCCAGGCATTGACACGGGGAAATCTGGTGATGAGCAACACTGAATTTTAAACCTATATGAATCTTCGTCAGATGCGGACACAAAGGCAGAATTTTGCCACATTCACGATACTGCCAATTCATTTGGCTTTGGAGCAGTGGTTGGGTTTGCTTATGGCTCTATTTCAAAAGACCCTACAGGGTGCCCTCACCTTTGGAGAGGTGAACGAAAAAGTAAAGGTAATGTAAGTAGCTGAGCTAGAAACAAATGAGCTGAATGAGAAAGGAAACCAGCTCAAGGCAGCACTTATTCAGTAACTCTAATCTTTGTTAATTTTAAAATATTATAGCTAAATTGCAAATTAAAATTATTCCCTGATTTTTTTTTCTTTTCTTTTCTTTTTTTTTTTTTTTAAAGATCTTGATCTGCTTGGCTGGAAAGAATGAAAAAGCTACATACATTTGCATTATTGAAATTAATCTTAAATCTTAAAAGAAAATCTTTCCTAATAATGGTATCATAACATATGGTCGTAAAAACTGAAGTTTGGTATGTTACAGTTCTTTCAGCTATGTAGAAGCAGCACAAGATTCTTACGTGACATACTAGTTTTGGTATGCTGTAAATACATTAGCTAAATGCAGAGTGACTAACGTCATCGATCATTTATTTAATTACCATAATTTCAATCAATCTTTTCATTATTTTCATGTTAAAATAAAAGATCAGCTTGCAATGATGTAGTTGCACGGAAACACTTTTTTCTAAGTTGGAAAAGCACTAAGATGGACAAAAATGGACATTGCTTTACTAACGATATTTATCTGAAAAAAATAATAGACAGAAAAAAATGTATACTTAAATTTCACAGGAATTACAAAAGGATAATATCCTGAAGGGCATGAATTCCATAGCACAATGGTGAAAAAGGTAAGGTATGGGGATAGAAAAAAGATTAAATTTAACTAGTCAGCTGATAATATGATTGTCAGGCTACTATTTCATATATCCAGATTGATTTATACAGCATAAAGAAAAATCTCCATGTGATCAAAAAATTCCAAGCCCCACGCTATTGAAAAATGAAAATTCATTTTTGCTTTCAATCACTGTCAAGCCCGCGATGAATTCAGACCACTGCCTCACTTCGGAAAGTTTCCATAACAACTCTCCCTCCTGACACCAGCCGATGTTTGGCAGCCAGCTCCCCACCCCGCTCCCATCTACTTACGCTGCCAGTGTTCTGAAAAGCAAAATAATTTCAGAGGAGTTTTAAGTTTTAATACTCTAAACGTATATCAAATGTCTAAGGTAATTTAAAAGCACTGACTTCCACCAGGAAATGGCTAGGCCTTTTAGTGAAAAGAATTTTCAGATATAAAAATAGGTTTTGATCCTTTTTCTCTATTTTTCTGGTTCCTATTGTTTTGGAACTACAACACTGATAGGAAATCACGTATTTAAAACCACTGAATAATTAAAATACAATGTGGTTAGCTGCCATACATATTTTCAAATAGTAATATTATTTTAATATACAAATGTCACCAAAGTGAATCTTTGCTGAGGAAAAGTGTTTGTCATTCATTTGAAGTGGCGCTATCAGAGGCAAAGACAGAGAGCTGACATGAAGTTAGTCTTCTGGGGTCAAATTATTTTCCGCTATAAAAACTTAAAGCTCCTAAAATCTGATCTTCTGTAAAAGCTCACAAGAAAATAAATAAATAAATACATATTTAATTTTGTGGACCAAAAGAGATTTTGTTCAGTGATAGTTTTGCGGTCTTCAGAGGACTTTTTTTTTGTTTGTTTTTTGTTTTAATTCTGTATCTTTGGTTCTACTACCTCTAAAATTGAAGCCTACAGAAATGTAAATTATCTCCTTTATTATAAAGACAAAATTGAATATAAAAAGACAATGATGCACTTTCTTCTTCCAGGGGAAAAACACTTCCAATCATATTGGTATTTTTTTAGTTATTATAAAATTATCTTGAGACCACTGGAAAATGTCCAGTGTTTAACTATGAAACAAAATTGGAATTGTTTCTTGTTAGCCCTGAAAAACATCCTTTGGTACGTGTAAACCCAGTTTTTCATGCAAGAAGGGGTTCCTGCTTTGTCTCAGGCACTGGGCTGGAAACCTGGCTTCCATTCCCGGTTCAGGAAATATTATCCGTGTGATATTACATTTAAATGAGTTCTGCTCTAATATGTCATCTCAAAAATACCAGGTTATTTCACATGCTTTATGAATCCACAAAATAATGGTTTTGTACCATGTTAAGTTATACAGCAAATGAAGCAAAGGTTTCACAATGATGAATTTACTCAATATTTTGCATGCAAGTTAATTTTTGCAACTCTCACATTTAATACTCTGTGCTAGAAGGTACTGTAAGTATACACAGGAAGTTCAATAAATGGAAACTATGTCGTTTGAAGAAAGAAGTGAACATGTGAAGAAGTAGTGTCCCAGTCCGTGCAAGCAGGAGGAGGGATTCAGGGTTAAGCATTTCATCTTACTGTCTGAGAAGAATTTCTGAAATCAGCCTTAGAAAATTAAAATGCAAAACTAAATTGCCAATAATACTAACCAACATTATTAAAAATATTTTCTCATTTGATACAGATGAAATTTTTTCATTGTATTACAGTTACAAAAAACTAAAAAAAAAAAAGAAAAAAAAAGAGGTTGATCGTATTTGTTCCTTGTGGGTTTATCAAATGACAAATGATATCAGATTTGAAAAGATGAATTTTAGCTCAAGTTCCAAGATGGTTTTAAATGCCAAAGAAGTGTACACAGGGTGAATAGTTTAATGTCTCAATTTTCTCAAAAGTGACACTAAACTGTCTTTGTACAGAGTTGGCCCCAACCAACCTGATTTAAGATTTTTACCTGCCAAGCGATCAGATCCTTTAGTTTTTCGATCTTGTCGTGATCTTCTGGATGCTCATGCATGTATTTTTCAGTAAAGAAAGCCTGGTCAAGAGAGAGAAGCGAGCAGTTATTTCAGAAAATGAATCAACATCTACCATGGAAGAATTACCTACAGCAAAGACCAATGAATCAACCCCAAAGGTCTGCAAAATAGCCGTAAGAGCTACAAACACAAAGTGAAAATCTAGGAAAGAGATATAGAATTTTACAATGTCTTAAGATTAAGACATCAATCTTTCGTGAGCAGTAAAGTGGGCAGATGAGCATATGGTGATCAAGACCAAATCTCATGGGCAACCCTGCAGAGGACTTCTGCTTGGCACATCTCTGAAACGTCCTTCTAGTGGTTCCCAGGGCATAAGAAATTTTGGTAGATGAAATGTCTGAGAGTTACAGAAGGACAGAAATGGTGTATGTCATGGATATGGATACAGTGACACGTCAGTCAGCATATACCTTCTCCATTTATGTTACGAAATACACGTTGCTTGTGTATGCTAGCTTAATATGATTAATATTGACAACATAAATAACAGATACAGTGTTTATAGTTTCCCGATGTTAATAACTTATCCCATATAACTTCAAAAGCTAATGTTGTAAATGTGCAGTTAGGATTGTTTAGACACATTTCCAACTGACCGGTATCTCAGAAGTCTCTACCATTCGATTAATCCTTCAAAAGCTCATGCATTTGAAAGCAAAGGAGAGAATTGCAGTTGGTTACTTTGGTCACTGAAGCTCCGATGTCCAAGCGCATGAGAGCAGACACTGGAAATGTCATCAGTCTCAGTGTCTAACTCTAGTAAGCAGCTGTCCACCACGTCCCTACATAAGTACTCTTGCTGCTGAACATATCGACTCTTACTTCAAATGTAGAAAGGCAAAAATGTATCCACAAATATCAGAAAGGCATTAAAAAAGGTAAGCTTTAAGCAACGTTCTAAAAGCACATATGAAGGGAGAGTCACATAGTGTTTATACACAAATACACACACACACACGTCCTGCAGCATTCCAGGAGAGTCCAGGCTCAAGAGGCGAAGCACTGCAGGACAGGTAATTTTGACGTTACCTTCTCATAGTTGGTGAACCCTCCCATGACTGCAGGATCCACAATGCCGTTAAGTAGCATCGAGAGAGGGTTAATGGGTAGATTTGGATCATTTAAATGCTGTTGAACCATATTATTGATCTTATCATTTGTTAGCTGCATGGTTTCTATTGCATTTTCCAGTGGACTAATTTCAACCTAAAATAAAAACAAGAGGAGGTTTTAACCGAGGAGCAGAGTTTTTAACCTGCCACAGAACTAGCTGTCCACCGAACCACCGCATTTCAGGAATTTCAGAACAAAAGACCTCTTAACCAGTAATTTACAGAAAGGGTGGTTTCAGGCATTTAAATATTTGATATCTATATACTGCAGTAACTAATACGATAATGAATATCAGTGGAGAAAGTTAAACGCATTTCACTGCTGTAGGACGGATTACGTCTCAGCACAACAGCACAACATTTAAGAAAAGCTCTGACAGGAATCACATGAGGTTTTGGGCGGATTATGGAGAACATCAGAGATTACGAGTTGGCGAGTTTTAGCAGTACAAAGAAGATGCAGCTTAATGGAACAATAAGAAAGAAATGATAACTTAATGTGGATTTTCTGAAGGAAAATGTAATCCTAAGCAGCTCAAAAATCAAGAAGATATTTTTGCAGTGATTATTTTGGTGTATTTCCAAGGAAATTGAGTTTAATATGTTGAAGAGATGCTTTCTAAGCTATCCACTGTGCTTTTTCCCATGAGGTCACATTTTCTCCATCTGCGTTTTGATAACTGAAGGAAGAAATCTTCCTTCTCACATAGCCTGGGCGCCCATGAAGAGAGCTGCTCAGATGTCTTCATGGGGTGAAGTAGCTCTTATACTGTGTAAAACTTGCTTTGTTTTAACTGACTCACCTCCAACTATTATTTATGACCAGATACTGTGTCTTTTGGAATGACAGTTGCTCATATGGAAAAAACAGTATTAAAATATTAAAAATATTGCTAAAATACGTACATTCAGTGAATGGGCTAAAAATTACTAAGTTGCTGCAATGCAGAATGTAGACAGTCCTCACTGGAAGACATAGCCTACTTCCATTAAAAATTGATGTGGTAGGAATAGAAAAGGAAGGTTAATTGAGGCCCGTGAGGAAAATGCAAGTGTATATTTGATTACACCCTAATTTACATAAATTCTACATAAACAAAGCAGTACTTCTACCTGGCTATCAGCTGCTTACCATGTTTCTGAGAACCACTTATAATCAAATCTCTTTAGTTGTTACTCTTACACCTGCCATCTGATTACATCAAGGATGTTTTAATTAGCATTTTAAAACGTCTGCCTGGTGAACTATTCTGGAAGGCAGGTAACGAGCCTAATGCTTCTGCTGTGGCTGTGGAGCAGACCAGGCTCAGGCGGGCGGGCGACGACTGCCCTTCAGAGCTGGATGTGCTACGAGTGAAATCTGGACAGGGAAAGCAAGACCACATTCAGCATCTGATTCGGCAAGAACTGTTGCAAACATCGCATGCTAAATTTAGGGTCCTGTTATTTGTATTAGTGGGCTTATAACTATGCAATAATTTGTTGATGAACCATTGCTTTTAAAGCTCTTGAATATCTACAGAAATTAGCACTCATTGAGCTGACAGACATCTTTTTTGACTTCTATGTATCAGCAATCATGGCCTTCTTTCTCATTCTCCTTTCTTTTCCTACTCTAAAAATCCTCTAGCTTTTTAAAAGCAGATGGAGGACTGCAGTTCCCATCCTACTACTATAAACTGTGCTTTGGCCCTTATTGAAAGCAATTTATTAAAAATATCTATACTTGTAAATTATGAGCCTTGTTCCAAGTAGCTTGCTAGCTCTGGGCACTACACGATCTGCTCATGGCAAACAGAAACGATATACTCCTGATACATTGGCAACACTAAAAATTTAAACATCAAAACAAAACAGAGATTAGTATTTGTACTTTTAAAAACCAAATATAATTCAAAATCCAGTTTCTAATTCACTGGCTGGCCTCGGCAAATTTTCTCCTTACAACCACTTGTGTCCAGCTAAAACAAATCAGATACAGAATAATGAAAGTGGGCCACAAATTCCTTGTAGATAATGAACAGATTGAAAAGGTTTAGGTAAAAGTACTCAGAAGGAATTTAAAAAGCAAATAGATTTAAGGAAATTATGCATGTTCTTATGGGTTATGTAACGTAGTACGCTGCATTTATTAAATTACTCAGTTCTCTCTCAGCACTGATTTGATATGATCTCACCTCTTCCTTTAAAGATATTCTAGTTCCATCAATAAAATATGAAATGTGCAAAGCTACTTTAATTCATCGTGTTTAGTAAAACATCAATAATACCTGTATCCATAATCAAAATTTAGCTTTACAGGGCTGTAAACCTAGTGATTGTGCTTCCAGCCTTTTAGCTGACAGGAATCTTGAAGAAAGTCAATACCAATCTTGTAGTAAGTATGCCAGAGCTGGGGCGAAAGTTATCCGTTGCTGCCTTCCCACATATTATTAAGTTCCATTCTGGTATCATTTTTCAGCTATGCGACTAACATAATACTTACTTACAAAAAGCTTATAGAAAGCACTCTCCCAGGATTTATGCCCATTTCGACGACAAGCATAGCGTTAAAGGTGCGCGTATACAAATTGCCTGCGTAAAGCAGCCTGTCAGGCTGTCCTCTTAACTCGCAGGGAAGAGACTTTCATCAGATTTGCCAGCCTTTATAAACAATGCTTTTTGCAATCATGAAGATAAACACAATCTTCTCTATCAGGATTATATTGAAAATACAAAATTCATTAAAAATTCAATGTGTTTTATTCAGCTGCCTATTACTGTCAAACATCACATTCATATTCTGTTACTATAGATACCATAGTAATTTTCTGCATTACTTCTGTTCATCTAAATACAACTGTCCAACATAACCTCAATGGAGCAATGAAAAAGGTTTTAATTAATCATATGCAAATTGTTCTTTTCCTTTAAAAATAAGCCTCACAAGAGAGATTTAAAAACCGCAGTAACAATGTTTTTATTGCTACTTAAAAATTACAGCTGCGTAAGAATAATTTAATCTTAAAGGCATTTAATGGATATGTCTTATCTAAACAGTCTAAATGGCAGAACAGAGAAATGCATAATTTGGAGTTACTCTGCGAGGTTGCTAGGGTATATTTTAGCTAACTATGGAGAAGAAACAAAAACAACCTTTAATCACAAATGATAAGCAGAGAAGAGATGCAGACACATAAAATGCCTTCAATTTATGGTATATTTTGAATAAATTACAATCAAAATACCCACATCCTCTTCCAAAATTCAGACTAGTTTCATTTTGATGTAGCAGGGTTCCCCTACAACACCTCACATCCCTCATTTTAGGTCATTTTAGGCACCCGGCTTACACCACAGGCTGTAACGGCTCACCTGCTGAAAGCCAGAAATACTTCATAAAAGTACTTCAAGCACTCGAATGGACCTTGCCCTAAAGGCCTGGAAGAGTCAGCCCGCATTTCCCTCTCGCAGGGGTGGAAAAGCATTACTTGAGTCACCCTCAGTCAATATTCAGCATCCTCAGCAAGCAATTTCCCTTGTCTTAGGACGCCAGATATAGCCACATCGATTGCTTGTTCACAGAACTGAAGCACAGTCATGCAGAAATATAAATGCTCCCTGGTTGTTTAACAGCCCCATTCTTTTATGCAATCTCAATAAAGCCAAACTGATCTTACCATGAAAACTGATTTGACTTCAAACCACCTCAGAATCCCTGGTAATTTATACGCTGTCACATAGATGGTTCTCTCAATCCACATATTCTGCAAATACAACATAAACATCACATTATCAGATTGATAGCTTTTATCTTAAGCAAAGCCTTAAAACATTATCACCAGGAAAAGCAACCACAGTACGACAGACATTATGAAGCCAAGGGGAAATTTCAAATGGAATCTGCTTGGGGAGATGATGGAGCAACGCCGATTTAAATCTGATACATGATTTAGTAGAGAACAACTGCTCTCTTACTAAAGGAGAACACTATGTAAAAGATCCAACTGTTTTACTGGACTGTCATTTTTCCCATGTAATTTCTAGAGCTTTCAAGGACCGTCCTCGACAAACCACATCATCTTGATATAGGGAAAACGTCTTCTCCAGGAAGGCAGAGGAGCAGAGGGACCGGTCCCCGGGGAGGCTGTGCTGTCCCCATCCTTGGAGGTTTTAAGACCCGTTGGGGTAAAGCCCCCAGCAGCCGGGTCTGACCCCGGAGCTGGGCCTGAATTTGTGATTCTGTGATTTCACCTGACCTGCAAACTGCAATGGCTTCGTTGTAACATCCCCTCACTGGTTTGAATTTAAGGATATGTGATTTAACACCTCTTTCTTCACATGTGTGTATCTGGTTCATAACCGATGTCAAAGACATCTCTTGATCTGATTTTGTTAGAACTGGTATATGTGGGTATTTCATCCTATTTACTGTGAGGCTTTTTTTAAAACAGAATTGTTTATTCCATCCTCCATTAACAGAAGAAGAGCTTTCAAAGTGGTTTAGATATACCTAGATTTGTTAATCTATACTCAAAACATATTGTAAACTCTAGCACTCTCTAGCATTATGGTTTTAGAAAAAGAGTTTCCTACCTCCTCAGCTGAAACCTCATAGATTAGCAAATTAGCAATTTTTGACATAACAGCCACCACAAGAAGCCAAAGACACTAAAGGACTCTCTGAATGACTATCTAGTCTTAGCTGCAGGAAACCAAATACTCAGCATTTATTGGCACATTGATTAGATTAGAGCCTGCTACTACACAGAAAACCAAGTTCTTTGCTCAAGAAATGATGCATTAATATATTACTTTAATTACTACTACTTCTTTACTACTAACTGTGCCCACTAGAACCAGTGAATAAAATGGCGTCTATAAAACTAAAAGGCAATCAACTTGATGTAACCTGTTGTAAATGTTTTGATGAATACAAGCTATGCTTTATTGACCATTAGATGAAACATATGGTTTATTAAAAAAAAAAAGAAAAAAGAAAAAGAAAAATGTATTACTGCAAAAAGATTTTTAGATGCCTGACTAGAATCTTCATGGCAAAAGAAGTCTGGCACGAGACACCTATCTTTTCAGGTACAGCCTCTTTAAACTTCTTTGTCAACATAGTTAGTTTTTAACAAAATAAATTCAGCTTTGTCCATTTTTACTATTGGTATAAAACGGAACATGATAAACTGGTTTAGTTGAATTTCTACGACAAATAATCACATTTAAAGCTAGAATTTATTTTTCAACAACCAAAACATTGTGAATGGTTCAGGTTCTCAAAATGAAGGGGAATAAAGAAGCAAACCCCAAAAGCACTCTATTTTCTCTCTTTTTTTTTTTTTTTTACCGCGAATTCATTGTCCGGGTTTTTCTCTCCTTTTCGAACAGGGCGTGAATACTCAAACCGCTGGACTTCATTCACCCTATAGAAACTGGAAAAAGGGAAAAGCACAATTTGATTAAGATCAAATACTATCTGTTTAGGAATTGCTGCTAAACTCTAGTACCAGAAAAAAAGTTTATGCATAAATATAAAATGCTGATGGGATCACTGTTTTCCAGGGGGTTGGATGGAATCTCTGCAAATATTAAGAATACCCATGAAATGTCCTCACAACTACTACCCTCCTTGGCTGTGTACAGATTTGTTATACAACAACAAGAACCAGTTCAAGTGTTATAAAGGAGACTGATAAATTTGGAAAACCAACCCAAACTCACCTCACGATTTGTTCTGACACCGGCCTGTGAAATTTAGACGGTAAATCCAGTTTTGGCTTTACAGTAAAGCACTGAATATCTGAATTCAGGGGTTAAGAACTGAAAAGCGAATTTCAATCACGCAGAACAGGCAGCTCAACGGGAACGCGAAGAAAGGACAGAACAACAAAATTAATGCATGACACCCATAAAGGCAGAAGCACAACAGTCTCCTGCTCGTGTTGGCCATAAATCCTCGATCTGTGTGGCTGCAGGAGCCACGGTACAACCTAAGGATACACTGGCCGGAGGAGTTTTTAATGTCATCGCCCGGTGGAGATGTTGTTTTCATTTTTTCTGCGTTTGGAAACTGAGTCAATAACCTTGCTTCGAAGTCCTCGCGGCGTTCATACTCCTTTCCCCGGTAAATGAAGACTTTGTTCTGGAAAGAAATTGAGAGGTGAAATCCTAATACCAGTATCCTCAGTAATGAACTGGGATGTCTGGAGCATTGACTCCAATGGTGTTAAGTGAGATATTTTACACTCCTCACGCTATGATATAATCAATAGTTTACAAATATTTTATGCCAATTCAATAAAGCACAAATGGATTTCCTTACCTCCAATTCAGTACCGAGATCATTAAGCATGCGCTTACCTTTAGGCGTGTGTATAAACCAGACTAAATTCAACGGGGTCTAAATACATAATATCAAGGATCGATAGAACAGGTGCCCGCTGAAAATGTACTAAGACAAATTATGTCCTCTACCAAATCTAAGATCTCCCTCTGTAATTCCTCCTATCCATCTTCCACAGCTAATGGTGGAATGGATGTAAATAAACAAAATTAGGGTTTTTATATACAAACATTTATTAAAAGGCATTGAGGTGAGCAAGCAAGAGTAGCAGAGAAAGTATAAACAGAACACGATGCCAGTTGTAGGAGGAAGGTCCAAAGATACTGACTCTTTTAGAAAGACTGATACACCCCGGATTTCACATTAGTCTATTAGATTTTTGCCATTGTACAGTTGTCTGCACACAGCATAACTTTTCAGTTAAGTATATTGTATTTCTAAGTATTGGTTTCTTCTCTAACAATAAAGAAAACTAAGATATATTTTATACAGTCCCTTTATGTGCTGAACAAGCACATTAAATTCTAAAGAAAAATGTAAAAGACAACGTAAATATTTTTAACTGATCAAATATTTAAGTTTTGGTATGAATATTAACACTTGCATCTGAATATGCTTAACCTCATTAATCATCTCAAAATGAACACTTGGTGTTATGACTAGGGGTAGAAAACTGGAATAATTTACATTTGCCCAGTTGGGTTTAGTTCTGCAATGGTGCCTTTTGAAGAGCACAGCAGATGAAAGAATACTCTCTCTTTGGGGAAAAAAAGAAGAAAAGGCAGAAGCCTAAGAAGTGTATATATATACCTGTAATTCATGTATGTATACCTGAAATTCACAGGAAAAATTATAATATAAGAAAAAGCTTGTATTAAGGATTTTCTCAATCAGCTTTTCAGGCACTTCATAGCCAAATTTTCAGAGTTTTTATTGCTCATTTATTACAAACTGACCAATCCACAAGGCTTTTGTGAAGCATGGTAAGTGTTTTCCTGCACTTACAAAAAAATCATTTGGCTGTGAAGTGACAAAGCAGTTCAGTATTAATACAGGAGATCACCACTCTTCTGCAGTGTATCCCTTTGACTATACGGTATAACACGGTGCTTCAACGGGGAAATTACGTTGTGTTCTCTGCATTTTTTGTATGCAAACACATGGTTGAGTTAGACGCTGAGACAAACGGCCCCACGGCCACTCCATGCAGTCGGTCAAGGCAGCTCATCGTGCCCGTTGTGTGTGTGCAACCCCTCTCTGGTTAGCAGCTCTGGATCACTGGATATTCCCGATGTTTCTAGAGGATAACAGGCACTCTGCTGAGAGTGGCTGTACGTGTGATAAAATTTCACAATGATTCATAGCCACAAACCCTTTTGCAAGTTATCAGTGACTTTATCGTACTTCCATAATTTCTAATGCAAGTCTTCCCTATCAGAATATAATAAAATATTAATTCAATAATTTTCTAGAGAAATGGATTGGTCAATCTTAACAGTGACTCCTTCTTACTGGACATTAAATATCTTTTGCCTGGTAAAACTTAAGAAATTATTAATAAACATTTTACAAAAATCTTCTTAAAGCTTTTTTACTTAATGTACCACAAACATTTTTTGCTGTTTGATGCTTGATAAAAGCCGTTGCATGTGCATTACTCTACATGTATTCCAAACACCACGATAATTCTTAGTTTTTCTGCATCACATCTCTTTAGAGTTGGTCTTTCGATACACACGGTAGCTTGCACACCATCATGCCTTTGCGTCTGTTACTAACAGAGGGCTTTGCCCGTTTGCAGAACTGCATTTCATAAGCTTTGGGGCAGCTCTGGGCACCGATGATCCTACCACCTTCCTGCATGCTCAGAGTCTCTTTGGCATGAGTTGCCCAGCCACAACGTGGCGACTAAGCAGTGGGCTAACGTACGAGAGCTCATCTCCCAGTTTTTGTTTGAGGGTCTGCACACAACGGATGCTGCAAAATACACTCTTAGCCTGGCAGGAATCGCCTGGGGTCAGCTTCTTCCTTTCAGCTGCAAAGAACTGATAATTTGTTGTGCTTCTCAGGAGGCATAAATGGTACAAGAACGCCTGTAGTACAGTACAGCATCCCAGGGCGTATGAAAAGCCACACACATTTGCTGCTGCTTGGGATGATTCATGAACCTCAGTTTCTTCACATGGGCTTTAGTTAGTTGGTGGAAAAGGAGGCTTTTTCCAGATGAACACCTGATTAAGTCGAAGTTTCCTTTCTTGGGATTTTTTAAAGCCTTCCCCTACTTCATTTTAATACACCATGAAAGACAAGCCAACCACAATTAACCTGGCAAAGCCAGCTTAATCAGCATTCACTGGATTTATCCAGTGAGCTAGGCTTCAGCATAGGCTTGGGCTTGCTCCTGGTATTTATTATGGCATAATCTGAGAGAGTTAACATGGAATTACTCAGTTACAACCAGGAACTCATCTCCTAAATGCCTATTTCCAGGAGAAAACCTACTGCCAGCTCCTGGCCTGATACTAAATCTCTCTGTGTCTCCTGGACTCAGAGAATAATCTGAGAATAAGAATAATAATCTTATTCTTCTGTCTCTTGAACTGCCTTAACCTACTGTAACTCTTCCACAGTGGGTTGGAGACAGTCTCTTTCCAAATTGAAAATCCTCAGCTCTTTAGACAGATATGAGCAGTACAGCAGCTAAATAGCTAACGTTATTTCCACGTCACCAACTGGCAAGTGCCAGAGTCCAGAGAATCATGATACAGATGCAATTCAGATGCGTTAAATCCCCACCCTTCTTTAGCCGCTAATTCAACTCCATAACAATCCTGGTATCAGTAGAAAAAACCTAAAATGTTACAGAACCTACGTTACCAGCATCAACCAAGAGACATACATTTTCAATTGACATGACTCATGAAAATCAATGATAAAAGATTGCTTTCAAAGGTATCACACACATCTCTGATATTCAACTTCATTTTAGTGACTATGGTGGAAAGGACACTCACAGGAAAACACGGTCACATCCAAAAGGCTTCTCTACCCTACTCATATATACGTATATACACACACCTGTCAGGCAAAAATGTCACCATTTCAGATGGTGCTGGTTATTACCCTGATTTATGAATTGGGTGGTATATCTTCATTTTTAGTGATACCCTGAAGAAGTATGAAGTATTGGACACGTTTGAAGAAAAAGCTTTTCTACCAAAATTCAACTATTCCATATTGGAAATTGGAAAGGAAAAACCAATGTTTGTTTTATACACCTAAAAACCAACTATCGCTGTTAGGTAGATTGTAAATAACACACCGACAAACAATAATGTACTTTCTCCATCACCGAGGGAAATTTCCAAAGCAAGAAACCTTGCTGTTGTGTGTGGAAAAAGGTGGATGCTTACCCTTATGAATGTGGGGAAGCCCTGGCCGTAGTATCCAACAGCAAAGTAGTCTGGTTTTGGTCTTATCACTTTCACAATATTTTCATAGAACTGGGCTTGCTTTCTCTGCAAAATAAATAGGAGGAACTTTAATGACCTAAACTTTAAGGAGATTCCATATACTTAAGATCTAGATCTCTTTTATGCATGTCTCTAAGTTAAAGATGTACATTCCTCACTCACCCCTTTTTCTTCACCTATCAGATATATGCTAGTATTTTGAAATACTACACTCTGCAGCCATTTTTTTTATGCTCATTTTGGTGAACCTCACTATTCCATATCCAATACAGAGATTTTGATGAAGGTCAAGAATTTGCAAGGCAGCCTGAATTCCCAGTTGTGACGCTGCCAATGCCGAAACACTGGGATGATGAAGCACGTACTGCTAAAGCCAGCTCATCTTGATGGTGCTGACTTCTCAGTTTTCGGCTGTCACATTCTATTACATTTTTCTACTGCTTCTTTTCCATATTTACAACTATTTATTTGCATATGGAAAGCACGCAGTTGAGAATTGCAGAAAAATATAACTTTTGGAATAAATACACACATGTCAGACGCCATCTGTTTTCGAAGTGGAATCCTTCTTTATCTCAAATGATGAAATAATAACAAATGTGCAGCTTCAGATGATCTGTTCATTAACTTATTTTTAGTCTATTACTTGCTGTAAGAGAATGAATTCTGATTTGGGGGCAGGTTTATTGCTGCTCCCATACGACAGATAACACTAAATGGCAAGAAGACTACAAAGACCCAGATCTGCTCTATATTTTTCAGTTCACCTGCAGCAAAACTATTTTGTCATTTGTGAATTGTCTTAGTGTCTAATATTTAATATTGCTTGAACAAAAGAGACAATAGGGAGAACAGAAAGAAACTAAAAACTTTTAAATTTTATTGTGGGGAGAGGGGGAAAAGAGCTATCACACTAATGCTATTCAGCAGCAGCAATAAGAAAAGCCGATGGGGTATGCAAGACCTGACTCATACGGGAGTGTGAATTTTGACCTTTGCCTTATTAGGGATGAATGCCCAATACACGCTGGTGCTAATTTTTGTGATATCTCTCTCTGTTTCTCCTGTCTGATAAAGACCAGGTAAACTCAGTTGTTTGACCTGAGTATTGGAAGTTTGGGGTTTCCCCTATCAGAAGCCGGAGAAACTCCATTTCCACATGCAGATGCACCATACCTGGTTTATACCACTGCCTCTCCTGGAATTACATCACTTAATGTAAGCAGTGACATATCTACTGTGCAAAAGAAATGGGGAAAAATACATAACTCAGTATATTGTCTACAATGTCCAAAGTGCAAATTCAGCCTTCTGCTCCAAAAATGGATACAGTATGATAAGTAAAGAGTGGTTGCCTCCGTGACAAAAGCTGTTCATGTTCCCAAGTGCAAGTGTAAAGGAGATGGAAAATTCAAAATGAGGGACTCGGAGAGTAGCTACCCACTGGTGAATAATCATATCTGACACACGGGAATCATTCCTAGCTGAGGAACAATTACCAGATTCCTTTTATATTGAAATGAAGAATTTTCTCTATTGAATGCAGCCCTACTGACAGCAGTGCAGGCAGCAGGCCAAGGAAGACTCTTCTGGCATACCACAGCACCTGAGAAATGCTCTATGTATACATCCTTCACCTCCTGCAGTACAAAGCAACGTGAAACCAGGCCCCAGACTTGTCAGGCAAATCAATACAATCAGTCTATCAATAAAATTAGCTGAAATACCACAAAAGGAGGACCATCAAAAAGGGATGTAAGTTCAGCTCTGGACAGCTGGAGGACAGAACCATGGACAAAACAAAGAAGAACATGTAAAGGAGTGAAGAAACCATAAAATTGAGAGGACTGGTTCTTTACCTTTATTCCCTCCTCCCCAAGAAAGGAGATTCTGGGGAGATGGGGGTGGAAATGCTTCTGGGGAGACGGCTCCTAGCCATCCTCAAACTGAGTGTCGGTGTCAGCGGAGGAAGAGGGTGCAATGACACCTATTAAGGCCCAGCTCTGATAGACTGGGATAAAGCAGATGAACAGTTCAAAGAAATTAAGGATGTACTCTGGTGAGTCCAAAGGTAGAATGTATCAAAAACCTGACAGTCAAGAATTTTCAGAACCAAACTGGAATCATGTCCCAATTCTTGAGAAAATGGTCGAGAAGTTAGGAGGGACAGTGACAGCTGCCATTTATCTCTTTGGAGAAGAGCAGGAGAAAAAAAGAATGGTGCAGGCAAAATGAATGGGTAATGTCAGGGCAAAAATAACTGACTCTAGACATGAATGCCTGGGGATTATTCATACCTAAAAAAAGAAACGTGAATATGGAAAGACACTTGAGAGAGAATGGGGATTTTTTCATGTTCCCATTTATATTTAAATTCCAAGTTTCTTTTTATACCCCAAATAAATCAGCTTAACATGACCGAAATATTTTTCTTTCAGCTGAAAAAAAAAAAAAAAAAAGCAATCTTTCTCACGCACTCCAGTGGTAGCCAGTTAATCAACATTTGTCCAACAAAGCCAAAGCGGGCGTCTATTTCTGCATTTTACAGAGATTTTCAATATAATTTTAAAAGCTTAGAAATTCAATTCTGAAAAAATTGTTGCAGTGTCTATGCCATTAAAAAAACCTACCAGCAGTTCACTGAGTTGTTCATAATCAAACATTTCATTTTCATACTGTTCTGCAAGTTCTTTACCCAAGGCAATGGCCTCTTCCCACATCTGTTGAAAAAAAAATCACAAAAGAACAACAAAAACTCTGAATTACATACCTTGGTTAAACAACAACACTGGAATAAAATAAATCTTAATAAAACACAACAAAATGCATTGTGTCACATGCCCGAAAACACTGTGCATCTGATGTGCCAAACAGCTGTGGCAGCATTACCCACGTCTCTATTTGATGCAAATCAAGTAAAATGATCAAATTGCTTCAGAAATAAAATGATTCCTGCTAGCCCAACTAGATATCCTATAGTGTGTAAACACGGCCTGCCCACAAGGAAAGCCAGAAACTAGGAATTGGATAAATGTTGTTGATTGCTTATAGTTAACCATCACCTTTCTCTACCTTTAATATCTATAATCTATATTAGACAGGACAGGTAATTTGCAGATATTGCTTTGAACAAATATGCACTGTATTTCCATTGGTTCTTTTTCCTCTCCTGTTCTTCAACCATGAAATTCAGCAGCCGTCTCAACTGACCCAAAGAAATTTAACAACATCCTTCAGCTCTTCAGAAGCCAACAATCTTAATGAGGAGCCGCAAAAATGTTTTTAAATGTTTATTTTTCATTTTTTCTACTTTACATGTTAACAACCGCTCAACCCCAAAAAGATGCTTAAATTAGCACACTGGGATATCTAAGATTAAACTTCTGCCTCTGCTGCTGAAATTTGACTGGCACTGCTGACCTCACTTTATTAAAAAAATGAGATTTGGAATGAGTTATAAATCCATCTGGTTCATATTACCCTTCATCTTAAATTTAAATCCCCTGTCCACACCACCTAATTCTCCTCTCAGCATCAAGCCACATGTCCCTTGCCCCGGTGAAATACTGAGACGGCTGCAGCTGCAAAGAGCAGTCAGAAGAAGGAGGGCTGAGGAGAAGGGACGAACACACGTTTCCCCGTCGCCCCCCAAAGACATCCACCTTCGGGAATGAAGGGTTTGAGATGCAGCGCCACAGCTTCCAAAGATGGTGGGAGCTGGATGCCGGGGAGGGAGAAGGGGAACGGTGCTCCTGGGGAAACCTTCACGCACACAACTGATTCCTGCACCCATCCTGCACAGACCGCCCCGCCCAGTCCCATCCACTTCAATGCACTGTGTAAATGTTTTACCTGCCAAGATCCCCTGAAAACCAAAAGCCCCCCCAAACAGACAAAAGAAATCCCACCAGCCCAAAATCAATGTTGTTTTATTTGTCTTTTGATCTGCAAGTTGAAATCACATTTATTAATATTTCAGGAAAACCTGGGAAAAAAAGAAGACTTTTAGGAAAATCCCTAGCTCTAGATGTTGATTTAAAAATAAGAGTGAAACATTAAGGGTTCATATGACTGTCAGTATGACCAAAACTGCTGCCAGCACCAGTTAGGAGTCAGGCAGGGCACAGCCACCTGTGATTTAGTGGCACAAACACCAGACTGGGACCGAAAATATCCTTTTTTTTCCCTAGGAACTGGCAATTTGGAGCCCAGCCAGGCTGAAGACTTAGTAAGCCTTCCCCCACATGTAACATGCCAATGCCACAGCAGCAAGACGTGGCTCGGGTCCCACCAGTTTGCTCTCCGTTCCTGCTCCTCCCTGGAAATGAGGAATCAATTTTCAAGCAGTGGGCACCTGTCCCGCAAACCCAAGGATGGACTGAAAGACTGTCCTGGCAGACTGAGAAGGAAGGGATGAAAAGAAGCAGCCTGAAGAGGCAGGGAGCTGCTGATGGTGGAGGAGATGAGGAGCTGCAAAAGGAAAAATAGTCACAGGGGATTGCAGGGAGAAAGGCCGGAGATTTATGCTCTCAAAGTAAGGGAGTGAAGGAAGGGAAAATATGGGCCAGAAACTACACTGGTACGGCTGAGCGAGGGAAAAGGAGCTTTTGAGTCCTAAAGAAAATAAATGGGCAGATGCTTGGGCAAACAGAGACTATGCGGTGACCTAATTTAAGACAGAAAGGTGGTGGATGCTCACAAGGGATAGAGCCCAGTACCTACATTAACTTCTCCTTACGGCTCCGCGTCACGTTCGACCCCTTCTCTTGATTTTTCTCATTTCTACAACAGGGTTCATAACATTATTTATCTAGGGAAGAGGACTGGAATGAGCATGAGTTACCTCATGTTTGTAAACGCATCGGAACGACTAATTACAATCACCATAATGAGGGACCACGTCTGCAGGAAATCACAAGGCAGCTTCTACACTCTGCAACGCAATTTTTGCAAATGGAAGGATCTGAATGTTTTTATCTGCATTATGTATCTAATCTAGAATGATGATACAGAGCATATTTTTATTTTTAAACAAAAATTATAACGAGTTTAATAGCAAAGGCATATTTGCAGAAAACGAAGTACATTTTCACATACTAGGCTGAGTTAATTTTGACTCAGAAAAGCAATATACCACCACTTCACAGAACTTAAACTCATATTCAGTTGTTTGGTAAGTCAGCAAGTGAAACCTTTCCAAATCACTTAACCTTTCTTCACTTTGACTGCCACCTTCTTCTTAACTTCAGTCATCCATAACTTCTTCTGCACATCTTCATTTCAAAGAAAATGGCGTTACCATAATTTTGCTCCAGATTTAACCAGTCCCTCTCCAAAACCAAAGCACTTCTCTTTTTTTTCCATTGTGAAAATATTTATAGATTATCTCAGGCAAACAGCTTTGGAGCTGAACAAGACTGGAACTAAATGGAAGCCTAAATAATTTTATATTTGTGTCGACACTGTAAACAAACTCATTCAGTTCTTCCACTGAATCCCGAATAAGCACAGATACTGCGATGCGTTTCCAAAGCACGCCTGGCAACTAAAAGCACCGGCTGGGTACTGAGGCTGTACGCTGTTTAATGCAAACTAATTACACCTGGCCGTCAAGAAGCCGGGGATTCTGGATTAGCAGCAGGAGAGAGGAGGGGAGGAGAGGAGCCGAGGGGACTGAAACGCCGTATTGGTATTGCTCGGCGTGAGTGCCACCGTGCCTCCGCGGCTTCGCAGCCCGTGGGTCACACCACAGCAAGCCCGTCATCTACGCTGCTGCAACGCCCAGGAACCCATCAAACCAGACCGGTACTGTCGAAGGCACTGCGTACGTGTACATGCCTGTAGGTAGCACAAATGATGACTTTGGCAGAATTACATCTTTTTTGTGGTTATTTTTTCCCTCCTTCCCATCCTTCTCAGTCGAGACTGTAAACACTCCAGAGTGGAGGCTGCATTTCCGTTGCGCCTCCCTCAGCCTGATCAAGCCCTTTAGGTCATACTGAATATAAATATTAATAATAAATTTTATAAATGTTTCAGAGCCTAAAAATGAATCCTCAAATTAATTATGATATAGATTTAGTTCGTCTCCAATATACACGCAGTAATTGCACAATCCTAGCGTTCTTCCAGTCTAAAATCCACTCCCTTAGCTCTAAGTGGAGATGAAGAGGAAAAAAACAGATATTATCAAGAACAGCTGCTTCCAGCTTAGATTACTGGGATTATTTTAAAAATTCTTTAAAAGTTAGTTTACAAGTTATACTACTCATATTTTGTCACATTATTTTTAATGTAACACTTTCAGGTATAGGTAAGAGATAAAACTACTCTTTTTCTATCACATTGCAAACACATGATACAAGTGCCTTGCCATGGGAAAAGATTCCTTCAATTTTTGCCAGCCTCTAACCTGGCCCCTCTCCAGCCAAGGGATCTGTCTTAGAGAAAAGCACCTACTTTTTGTTGCCACTACCTCTTAAAAACCCCACTCTGTTCCAACATTTCTATTTTGAAACCCCATTGTCCGGTTCAATCCTCCAAAAGAACACCAAGAACTCGTATTATAAGACTCAATTTGTAAAATGTCAAGTGCGTTGAACTCCAGAGGTCCACGAGTCCATTAACCACCCGGCTTTTCCCTCGGCCATTTGTGCAGCTGGACCACAACACCTGCAACATCCCCGAAAACAAAACCAAAGCTGGTAATTTTTCCAATGTCGTAACAGAAGCAGGAACCGTGTGGTTAAAATCCCCTGCACAACCCTCTGAAAAATTTCTCTGTCTACTACAGAGCAAATTTATTCAGGTGAGGACAGCATGGCTATGGCAAAGGATCCTGATAAATGAAATCTGTTTTCTTGAAGGTCAATAACTCCTGATCTGCTGCCTCACAGATTTCCTGCCTTGGAAGGTTTGCCCAGGACATGGGAAGTCTTCTGGAGGAATGAGCCATACAGGGAGCTACTACACAGGATTTGTATGATGTACAACTCATTAATGTGAGAAACAATTTATCGGGAGAGTGTACCAAAGAGAGAGGTTGGCAACAGTGGAAGGAAAATGCTTCTTTTATACTGAAGGCCTAAGAAAAATGTTTGTAGCCTAAATTTAGTTGTGTAGACACGAGCTGCAAACTGTTATGGGAAAGACTTTGAGGATGCAGAAAAAGATCTTTTTAGGGAAAACCGAGCAATTTAATTTATTTTTGGAGCTGGATTGCTTGTTGCCCTGAAAGAACTTCAGCATCCAATTTAGTTTTTGAGGTTCTTTAATAGCAGCAAGGGAGGATCTTAGGATATTTCTTAGCACCTGCTGAGTTAACAGTCAGTAAAAATTAAATAGTCTAGGATAAGAATATTAACATGCAATATTCTGATGTATGAGGGACATTCCAAGCTGTTTAAATTTCAGATAGTGTTAATTAACCATCACGTAAGCTTAATATTTTTAAAAAACCCCCGAAGTATTTCTGTATTGCTAGTACAGCATTCAAGATGTGTAAGATATAGCCGTGGTTGGAAACCCTTTAAAACAACTTGCTATATTCATTTGGAACATGGTCAAACACCGTTATCTTTCCTCTCTGAAGACTGTCTCTGTCCTTCACAGCTCTCAGGACGGGCTTATGATCTGACGTGGGATACGAGCTGGACATGAGCCCTGCGCTGATTTTTGGCAGACAGGTGAATCTCACCACTGTCTTGTGAGATGGAAGAAAAAGCCATCTGATGCCACCCCATGAGCCAGAAAAATGACATTTTAAGCCAAAGCATGGCATTTACTGGTAGTTTCAAATATTTTGTGTTTTGTGGCTCCAGTAAAACAGTAAAAAGCTTTTTTCAGGGGGAGGAGAGGGGGAAGAAAGGAGGAGCAGAAATAAATGAGCAGTGTGCATTTATTTACTTTTTTCTCCCTGGGACCAACACTTTCAATTTATGAAGGAGCAGCGTAAAACATGTACTGATTTATAGACTGCGGCATCTATTGGCAAAGTTGAAACGTGTGGCCGTTTGTACGTTTTACCGTGCTGCTTCCTTTACGGCTCCAGAGACCCCACAAGCCTGTTTAAAAATAATATCTTACCTTTGTCAATGACACCAAGTATTTCTAGGCTTCGGTAGTTCATTAGCATTGGCTAATGCTAACTGCTTCATACAGGCAAAATTCCACTCCCTTCCCATGTCACTTTATTACCACCATTATTTTTCCTTCTCGTCCTGAGATACTCTTACCTACCAGTTTCCAGTGAAGTCCCTGGATTAAGGGCTTTGTTGAAAATTACAAAGCTTCAGCAAAACACAGAAAGAGCAAACACTTCAGAGCAGTTCAAGGGATAGGTTAGACTGCCGTGATAAGCGTGAGGATAAGGCTTTTAAGGGCAAAAGCCAAGAGAGATGGAGACGAGACTGGAAAGTGCAACACAGTGAAGAATAACAATCTAGGAGAGAAAATGTATGCGTATACTAGGGGAACTTGGAAGCAACAACATTTCATTTTGGAAACAAGTTGCTTAGAAGAGTAATGGAAGTATTACTAATAAGGAATCAAATCCATAAAGTAGAAGAGCAAAATGCAGAAGTTGTATGTGAAAATGTTAATTTACTAAAGGTGAAAGGTGTACTTCAGCTTTACAGAGGATTGGTTTAAGGACCAAAAGTCAAATGTACGCAAAAAAGCAAGCTTCCAAAGAATAATATATTAGAAAACAGAAATCAAAATGAGGAATCTTAAATGGATCTCAAGCTACAAATAACAGGGATATTCATGGTGAAGGCTTGTATTTTGTTCTCAGCCAAAATGAGACGCCTACACTCCTGCTTTCAGGGCAAGCCCACACTCTGTATTATTAAATTACAAATTTCTCAGGCACTTCTGGTCTAGAAGTGAGAGGTCCACTACATTCCAGTCTGTGCATGGAGGATTGTACCTTCCTCTAAATGCATCTCACCATGAATGCTCATATTTAGGGAATAAGCCTCACAGTTGGTCTTCACTTGAAAAGTGCACTGTGCATTCCTCTTGGGAAATTACTCCGCTAAGAGAAATGGATCAGGATTTTTGAGAGGCTGAACTACACCACCCTTTAAAAAAAAAAAAAAAAGCCAATGTTTTAAAACCAAGTGTCACCTTTTAGGAAATGCCTCTCCTCCATTTCTTCTACATAATGTTTCTAACCATGTCTACCTCCCTCTCAAGTCCACTGCTTCCCATCAAGCAGGTTGGAGTGGAAGAGACACAGTCTCACAACAACTTTAAAACAAAACTCCTGAGCTTCTGTAAAAGCCTGGAAGTAGCTCTACAGCTGCCCAGGGTAAAATTACCTTCTTTTGACATCTGTTGTTCTCTTTATGGGAAGAGAAAGCAAAGTAGTGGGATCAACCCGGAGTGAATTGCCAGGTAGAGACACAGCTGGGCAATTATGGTAAAAAAAAAGACAAATTGGCTATTGTATTGGTACAGTCTTCTAAAAATGCACAGCAAACAGTGTTTCAGATGTGTTACTGATCATGGAATGGCATAGTTAAAGTAGCTGCTGGACTACGTTTGCCAACTGCGCAGGTAAATGTAAGCAGCTGATTTAACCCCATGTCAGAACAGCCCAAATGAGAGGATTAACTTAATTCTATGTCAAAACCTCAATTTGAGCTTCCTGATATTTGAAAATTCATGTAAGATGCTCATATTCTCAGTGTATATTGATTTTTACTTTTTTTCCTTTTCACTGAACAATACAAAGAATTACCACCAACTGGAGTGATCAGAAAATGAGAGAAGAAATAGCTGGAACTAGGAAAAAGTACTTTGAAAATGAATCATCTCCTCACATGCATGAAAAAAATCACACAGGTGTCCTATGATTTGAGTTATGCAAAGGATAGGAATAAATAATCACAGTGGTCCCTTCGATATCACTGTTCAGCAAAAATTTTTAGAATAATGAAGATTCAGTTGTTTAATCTAACTATGAGGGAAAGGGGAAAAGCAGCATTTTCAGTGCTATTTCTTTTGAAAGCAGGCAGGGCCTTCTCTTAGCTCTAGTTGTAAAATCTGAAAGAATTAAGAACGGTTATTCAGCCCAACAACTGTCTCTCAAGCATGGATGCCGTGCTGTGTAATGTGGCGTGGGCTGAAAAGTAAGCAGCAGGTATTTTGCCTGCTGTTTATATAAACAGCTCATTAGCGCTATCAGCAGAAATGGGTGGGTACAACTTTAAGACAGGCTGTTTTCAATATAGATGTAAAGAACTCTGCAGCTTTTAATTTATAGCTAAAATGCACTGGCCTGGTGCTCAGAAGAACAATTCCCACCACCTGTATGCTAGCACCATAAAAGACTAACTGTGAAGCCATAAAGACATAAAACAACAAAATAAAAACATGCGACTTGACTTCTGGCTTTTCCTTTTCAGAGAGGAATGTAATATTAAATCAGCTATGACCCTGATTCTAACCAGGTTCTCCTTACCCGTTGTTACAGGGTTAGTAAAAGCTTTTTGGGCAATGCTGTCCACAACGTAAGCACCAAGGCACCTACACAAGCCCCAGCCCCAGGCAGCCGGTTTGTGCAGCCCGGCACTACCACAGTCTAGAATGACAATTTTTTTTAGCATCATTTATTAACAGCTTCTAAATATTGCATTAGGATAAGGTACAAAATTTGACCTTTTAAGCAAAGTTTCTATCAAAATACTAATCTGATTCTGCTAAAAACTTACTTGGAAAACGTGAGCTAGTTGGATAATATTCTAGCTCTACCAGAAAATGACATTTCTGTTTGTACTACATTTATGCAACAAAGATTGCCTTTAAAACCCAAGTTTACATTTCTGAAATATTCTGACAAAGACATGTCTACTTCTGCATTTAAACATTTTGTGCATGAAATGTCCAAAAACTGATACATCCCGACATCTCCCTGTCTACCAAGTTAATCCCCTCCATCGCTGTGGGCAGGTAACACCGGCACTTTCCCCTTCCCACCATGCAACGCCAAATGCAAATTAATCTTGCAATAAAAGATGCAATTGCAATGAAATAGTCTTATCTGAGAATACTTCTGCCTTCTTATGATACGAACCACAGACATCCAATGAAATAGTCCCATCTGAGAATATTTCTGCCTTCTTACAATATGAACAACAGACATCCATTCTCTGAGGGAATTCTTTTGTGTACACGAGAAAAAACAAGGGTAGCTGAAGGACTGCATTAGCTATCGCAATTGCCAGAAGAAGTCAGTCCCCCAAATTACATGCATCACTTTTTGATTTTCTCCATGGCATCATATGCACATATATTTACCCTTAACCCAGCAGTTATAAATGTACTATTGATTTTTTTTTTTACTTTTTTTTGAAGTATTATTATCTTCAAGTGCTAGCTGGTGGACCATTTACATAAAGCACTCCAAATAACCTGTAGCAAGTTCAAAGCTCCCTGAAGGTCACTTGATGCAAACTATGTTTACTATTCAACTTATAAGTTATAGAGAAAGGCAGTGAAATATATTTGGACTTTTTTCTTCCCTTTTTACCTTGCCCTTGTCAAAGTAATGGATAATTTCTTGATATAGTTGATCTTTCAACTGTCCTTGAGTAGCAGCCTGGTATCCATCCCGCTGGGTAAGATGTGCTGCACATGCTTCTTCTGACCACTAAATCATACAAGAAAGAGGGGAAAAATGAAAGTTATGAAACATGTCAGTAAAATTAGGCTAAATAAAATACATATTTTTTATTTAAAGAAGTGGTATCACAACTAACGCACTAACAAAGATTTTTTTTTTTTTTTTTTCAGTTTGTTTCCTTGGGCACAAGGACCATTTATCTGAATGTTGTAATTAGAGGCTAATTACATATATCAGCTGGAAGGAAGTTTCTTGAGGTGGCTTCCTCTCCTCAGTGAGTTTGATGAGACTGATCTTGGCCTGCTGGTGGGTACAACCTGCTGGATGCATGATGAACAGTAGCAGATTTGTGTTGAGAGAAGCCCCGCAGCCAAGATACATCAATACAAATGGAAAGGACTGTCAGCACAGAAATTAAATGTCTAAAATTCACAGAGAACATTCAGAGGCATGGAAAAGCACAACTCACTTTATACAGCCTGTCTTCAATTAGCAGCTCTTGCTCTTCCAGCAAATGCCTAACGGATGAGGAGCAAGGCACAGATATTAAATGGATTTCCTCCTAGACCTGAGAGGATCGAGCAATTCCCTACAGCCTTCTCCCTTGCACCTGCATATTCTGGTGCCCATTAAGGGACAGATGCAGCCGAAACCTCTGGACTCCAGTATTCATATCACCTCTTCTCCACCTCCCTTCTCTCCTCCCACTAACATTCCCTGCAATCTACCTGGGGATGAGACAATACTAGAGTGTTTTCCCTAGACAGGATACTAATACTATATCCTACCCTGCCATAGCTATCTATTTTCATGAGGCTAGCAGGAAATTAATACCTTAGAGACTCACAAACCTCCATCAAATCAAATCACAAACCTCCATTAAATCAAATGAAACTTCTCACAGACTGAAAAAGAGACAGGGACAGGTGCTCCAATAGGACTTCTTGCCTTAAGACACCAAGTTCAAAAACTAAATTAAAGAACTGTTCACTTTCTTCTCTGAAAAATCAAAGTTACTATAGAAGGAGGACTGCCCACAGAAATAAAGTGGTAAAACTTTCGGAAAAGAAGAAATTCAACCAAAGATCAGCAACTCACAGATTTACTCACAGAATTGCTGTTACATCATCCAGTTTTACCTCCTATAGGTTATTAAATTTCACCCAATTACTTCTTAATTTGGCCAAAATGTTTGTGTTTGGCTAAAGCAGACAACTTTGACAACATTGTACCGCAAAGCTGTGTTTCTGAGCAACACAAACTTCACGGAGTCTGCAATGCAATGGCATTTTTTTCAGCACACTAACAGCCACTATCTTCTGTTAGTTTTGCACATCTTAATTTTGACTAAATGGGTTAAAAATAAAACAAAAGCCTCTTTTCTTAAGTGCGCTTCATCAGCTTGCAGTGATCTGGAGAAAACGATGGTGGCTCTCTCTCCAAAGACACAGACTTCTCGCAAATTTAAAGGTGAAATTCTGGAAAGCTCTCAGTCTTGACCTAAATGTGATCCCATTAAAATCAACGTGATGAAATACATGCCAATGATGAGTGTCATTGAAAATCCTGTCTTCAAGGTCTGAAAGAAAAACTCAATTGCCTTAAGCTGCACAGACCACAGTCTTGCTGCTTCTCAAGCAATACTCAACTCCTCCATCCACTGCTAACTACTGGTAGTAACAGGATATTGTATTAGATAGATCGATACACTTTTGTAATAAAACAATTCCAAACTGTAATGTAATTATATGTATAAACAAACATCTGCTTAGTGATGAAAACCTGTGATAAATACTACCTGTACATTTGCCATCTTCTATCAATTTGCATTATAAGAAAAGAAATCTGCATATTGTTTTCCAGTAAATTAAAGGAATGTATTAAGATACTCATCCAGTCTCTGAAGACGTTCTGTAAGAAAAACCAGAATTGGCTAAACTCTAATTTAAGGTCACATAAAGCATACCGACTAGCAAGTTCAAGCCATAAGAGGTAAAAGTCTGAGTCACATTTTATGGCACGGCTGATTCCACCATTTTTCCAGAAAACGCAGCACCCGTGGAAGGGAATCAATGCTTTATCTTGTCTAAAAGGTTCATTCGTGCAAAGCACGATGACCAAGTATTACACAATTTGGCAGTCCTGTTTTATGTCCCCTGTGGGAGTAAGAGAGATCTTTATAGCTGCAGACTCAGCGAGTTACTCACTCGAACTTCTACCCACAGGCAACCGACTGCACCGGTCTGTGTGACGGAAGGTGTCAGAGCCATCTCCTCACATCTTCACCTCTCTGACACATGTCTCAGCACAGAAAATTTCATTACCAAAGAAGTGACTGCATCCAGCAGGCTGTGTCCAACAATTGCCCCTGCTTTTAATAATGAATAAAGCTATGGCTACAGTGCTTTTGCACTCCCGATGAATCTTACTGATGTCTTCTTGTGTAATAACCCTCTATTTTAAAATACAGTAAACACATTTCAAAGTGTCTTAACTTAAATAGCACATGCATGCTCTCCATCATATTTATTCTTATTATGGCTTGGATGCAGTTTACTCGGTTTTGAGGTACGACTAATTCTCAGTGCATCCATTAGAAGCATTTCATTTAACACCTTCCACTTTTCAACTTTTCAAAATAGATATTTTACACTCGCATTTCACTTGGGATTGCTTAGATTAAATCAAAGATTGCTAAGAACAATTCGCTGCTTAGAATGAGATAAATTTCCTTTATGAAATGGGGTACCGTTAGCACAGCTTCTGTAATAATACAGAAGGTTGCAATAATACAGAAGGTTGCAATACACTCGCCATTAGCATGAGAAATAGATCAAGGGGAAAATGCAGTTCTCAGTTATTCTGTCCCCAACTCTCGGCCCCATGCGATGGCGGGAGCTACCGTCCTCGAGGGGAGCAGAAAGAGATCCAGGTCTCCCTGGAGAGAGAAAGATTTCACTGTGGGTGCTGAGATGTGAGAAAGAAGAACGGGACTAAAGCAAATGCTTCAGAAAACACTAATTCTTATTAAATTTAGATTTCTACTTTTTCTATTGACTGCTTTTTAAAATTAAAACCTAACACGCCTTCCTACTAATTTAGTGATGACTAGGCTACATTAAACTTGTGGTTTCCTGACACAAGTGTCCGCTGTTAGGTGCAGCATCCTTCCGTATGGTAACGCTGGGAACACGGTTGGCACACGCTGCCACGTATGTGACATTATCACAGAAATAAGCTGCACGTTAGAGACAACACCATCTACCCAGAAAGTCTTCAGTGAGATTAATGCTTATGAAATACAGCTCCATTACACTTCTGACTGACTCTTTATAGTGTTAAAAACTCAAATGCTTTATTTACATGTACCTTGTATAGATAAAACATTTTATTTATATACTGCAGGTTACACCGAAACATTCCTCGAAGAACAGCAATATGGTTATGTCTCTTTAAATGTGCTCTAAACCGTGCAACACTGCATTAAAATTACACGTACCTTTTAAAGGCATGAGCTTGGAAGGAAGACTATTTGAATCTCTGTCTAATTTTTCAAAATCAAAACTGAATCTACAGATACCCGAGAGCACTTGAGGACAGTCTCCAGTGCTCCGTTGCAAAAACAGTTCTGCGGAGAGCTGATTTACTAAAACATGTGTTTAGATGCTTCCACACATTACATAATCTTGATATTTAAAAGAAATATAAATTACAGCTTTGCAATTTATAACTTGTGGTCTTGACTTGACCATGTTTCCATTCATTTCAGATCAAGATGAGTAAAGCATGCTCTGACATACGTAAGGGCAGAGGGCTGTTTTCCTGCGTGTATGAATTACATGTGCAGAAGATAAAACTGACATAAGAAGCAGCACACCGTCGTTAATCAGTTTAAAGTGCAGATGTTGTAAGACTGACAAACAATACCACTGCTGGTTACTGCTAAGATGATTTTCAAAACTTGCAATGTATTTTGGCGTTTACCTTCAGAAGCTTTGCATGCAGAAGTAACGTGTAGGCAGCTTCCGTATAGTTATCACATTCTTTGTGCAGGTCACACAGTTTGTACAAATACCTGCAAGTAATAAAAACAAGGTTCTTAAAAAAGGTTGGTTCTTAACTGTTACTAAATAATTTATTTTGAAGACTGCAACAGTTCAACTCTATCTACAAACAGCTAAATATATGTGGGAATATTTAAAGCTCGTATTCCTGTGTGCAGAAACCTTTAGGACTAGTATTTTTCTAATACATAGGAATGTCTTGTGATGTGTAATGAATCCAATACAAATTTTGTGCAAGAGTTATTGCTCTAATTGTTCAGCTATGGAGACAGATATACAAGTATTCCTCCTTAACTTCAATATCATCACACCTCTGGAAGGGGCTTCTCTTCATTTGTTTGTTGGTTTTTTTAATGACGATTTAAAAAAACCCTAGAACCAAACACCCATTAAAATTGTATTTCAAAAAAGGCAGTGAAAATACAGAACTTTAATATTCACTATGATATATTATAAGTTTGTTAACAGAAATAGGAGAGAATTTGGGCAGGGGTTTGACAGTGAGAGACAGTTTGTGATGCTGAATAGGGCAGATCTACGACGCAACTTTACGTGTTTGTCCACAGTTATCAATCCTGCCTTTTGCTAGATTTTACTTGCTTTTTGCAAATTAATAAAGCAATAATTAAACCCATTTAAACAACAGGAAGCAAGTTCACAAATGAAAGTTCTTCCAAAAAGGTAACAAGCATGTGAGAATGAATTAATGAATAAAATTTAAATACCTAAAATAGCAGCAAAAGCACAAGCTTCATCATTTTAGCACCCCAGTCTAGCCAATTTTAAACCAAAGTACAAGGAGAGGACTAGGAACCCTGAGGTTTACAAAAAGCACAACAACATATTACCATTTGTACTTTATGTGAAAATAAATTATGAAAGGTTCCTAAAAGCTTTAAATTTAAAATAAGTATCAGTCATGATATTATTTAATAGCCCTTTTTACCTCAAGTCACATATTTTGTACCTCGCCAGGAAGCAGAATTACTTCTTTGCTCAGTTTTCTTTTGACTTATTTATTTTTTTTTATGTGACAACACTCCTGTGTATTTCAGTGTTCATCATAACATAACTGCAGGAGTTGGAGAAGGGGGACAAAAAAAATCTCGTTACTCTAATTTCTAATGCTCCCTGTTCTCAGTGATGATAAGCTTTTGAATGTACTTAAGGTTCAGTAAAGGTATGTTTTTTCATTACTTCTTTCCCTCCAGCCCCCAAGGGACTGCATAATATGAACTTAATTTTCTCCAATTACACTACAGTAAGTCAAGCAGAGTTTGTCACTGGTCATGTTTACAAACCTTATGTACATTTCTTCTCTCTCAATCTCCTTGTAGAAATTCTGAAAAACAACATAATTTTGTTACAAAGTCTTCGATTTCACAGTCTGGAATGCATAAAGAACATGCTCTAAATTAAAAATTCATAATTGCGTAACATCAACCTCAAAACTGCAAAATGAAATTTGCCTCTAGTGACAGAACACAAGTTATTTTACTTATAAGGTCTACTGCTGTGATGTTTCCTGATGTAGTGTATTAGGGCTTATGTCTCATTGCAAAGGTTAAGAATTTGCAAGAATAGCACTGCTAGAAATTTGCTTCTGGCATTTGCAAGTCACACATCATTAACCATTTTCAGTTGAAATTTTGTAATATACATAATTTTTAAGCAACAGTTGTTTTATGGATTTAAAACTCCAAACCTGAGTTGAGCAATACATCATCTACCCTTGAATTCTAATAGTTTATTTGGAAATAAAAAGTTAGATTAGTGTTATTTATCTCGTTTCCTATGCCACACATTATCATCACTCTCTTCAGATATGTCTGAATGCCTCCGGTCTTGAGATAAACTAGTTAACACTACAAATATTGTAAATGCAAGATATGATAAATTGGGCGAGATACTAGAGGCATTTCTGAATCTAATTTAAAGTTTGCCTTCAAAAGTTAAAATATATCTAAGAAAACAAAATACAAAGAAATTTCTCCTTCACTGAATTACAATATGTTTCAACGCTAGATTAAGCCAGTCTGAGTAGCCACTAATAGATGCACAAGCCCAATACAAAACTGCTCCCTTCAAAGAGAACCGAAATACAAGATAGAATCTAGGTACCAGAGTTGGAAATGACGGATTATTCAGCGGATTCACCATTTTAGTTGACATAACTGCTCAATGGTTTTGAGTTCAACTCAAAAGACAAACTGAACCACGTGAAAAATTTCTGCTGTTTTTTCTTACTTGTGTTTTGTTTGCTTTTTTAACGTAGAAGAGACTTCTGCACTAGGTGGATCAATAATGTAAAACCATTTTATCCTAACATTGCTGCCAGCTGCTCTGCCCTTCCGATGCAGCTCAAGGGGCAACATCAAATCAACCAAAATGGGAAGAGACCTGGGCAGCAGGTTGACACTGACACACGTTACATTTACTACAGTTCCTTCTCCCGCAAAAAGCAGTCCCTCTTCCTGCCCCATGTTTGGGTACAGGTTCCCACATCCCCCTTACACTGTGCTGGCCCATGTGTGTGTGGCTCTGCAACGAACGGGCCGAGGAACCGATGGGGATGAAAAATAACTGGAGGGGAAGAGTGTGAGCTTTCAGCAAGATCCCTCCTTGGATCTGCTCTGCTACCTTGGCGGCACGCTTGCTTTTGCCAGCACTGTCAGGGGTAGGAAGAAGCAGCTGAGGGAACAGATAGGGCTTTTACTTTTCTTTTTTTTTAATAACATCAGCACTGGCTTAAATGCGTATCAAAACCTCTGACTTAAACTATAGTCAATACAGACAAACTTAATCCTGTGAAAGCCTCTGCATCATTGAAGTCCCAATTAAGAACTCTTTGAAACCTCAAGTGGGAACTGTGTTGAGTATCAGCCCTGGGTCAGATTTTTGCGAAGGCACAAATTTCACTTCAGGTGCATGGAGAATGATGAAAAGACTGTGTTGGCCCCGGAGGGCAAACGGGACTTTAAAATCAAGCTAAGGTTTTAAATCACGCCTACTGAAAACGAAGGAAGGTTCTGCCCTGCAATGCTTTCCTGCATTTCCCGCAGACTTCAGTGGCAGCATTGTGTGCGGATATCTCACGGTGATTTAACTTGACAGCAGTAAATGGCCCACAAAATTTATCATCTGCAAATACTTGAAAAATTCAGATGACAAAAATCAGCACCAGGAGATGCTGTTAGAGACACTTAGAGAAAACAAAACCAACCCCCGAGTGTGCCATCGGTCCCCCTGCAGTTAGTATGGCAAGAATTACTAGGAAGAGTCTCAGAGTACTATGGTGAAGGGAAGGAGAGATAAATTCACCTTCCCTAGGAAATTCTTCCTAGTTTTATAAATTGTTGTCATCTTTTAGAGCGTATGGCATATGTGATTTTTTATTTCCTATCTGGCCTGGTGCGAACTGGTAGGCTTTTCTAACTCAAATTCTGGTCGGGAGGATGCAATGACTTTTCTGCAGACAACCTAACGGCACTTACTAGATCAACAGCCGATGACAAGTCTCCAAGTTCCTCCTCTTTTACCATTTCCTAAACATTCTGATGCTTTTTGATGTGCACAGAGAGGAGAAAAAAAATTCCAACTTCTGATCTGATGTCTCTATCTTCTCTCCCACTCTAATGGGCACCGTTTCATTTATAGCTTATGCGACAGTGCAGCATAAAGGCTGCTCTGCACGAGCAGAGGATGTTTGCATCACTTGCAAGTGCTAAAGCCACAAACTATTTACTCAGATCTTTCCAAACCAGCCTGAACGAAATCTATCAGCCATATCACATAAACGATAAACACTGTCTGTGCCCCATTTATTTAAGCGAAATAAAAGCTTTGATAATGATATAGGGATGAAAGCTCTGAGTCCTTAGTGGCTAACAGTTTAATATTGAGTCCTACTGGAAAAATGAATTCTAGCTAGTACCATGTTTGGGGGGGGTCTCTAAAATTTTTATTTTGACATTTTTTCCATATGTGCTGATTTTGTGCTAGTAAAATCTCACACTCTAATGCTTCCACTGAGGAGCACGATGCCCATGCTATGGGGACAACTTTTACTGCTTCCAACTCTAGCCTAAATGGACAAAGGCTTGCAGTATAGAGTAGATACTCCAGAACTTCTGGAACTAAGAGGAGGAAATTTCACATCAGTGAGGAAAACAACCCAAGCTTTTTCTGCTGTGAATGAAATAGTAACACTCAAATTTCTTCAAAAACTCTGAATACGGAAGCTGAGCAGGACGCAGAATACAAATGGGATTGCAAATGCGTGAAAATTTTGGTAGCAAACTGCGTATTACTCCAACGTTCTATATGTCAAAGTGTTTTTCTGCATAAAGTTGTTCACACATCAGTTGGAAATGTCAATGACCAGCCCTCAAAGATCAGGCCCTGAAACATTTCTTCTTAAATCTTTCCTGAGAATCAATTACGGAAGTAATAAACCATGTTTTCATAAATTCACCTTCATTAAAAAAGGAAAAAAACCCAAAAGTATTTCAAACTTTCATGCAAATCCCAACACGTACTCTGTTTTACACAAATCTTTTGTCAAAGGCACAGAATTGAGAAAGCAGTAGTCATTTCAGGCTGGTGACTTCTCTTTGCTTACCAGCACGTTGACAGTACAGCTCATGCGGTTCTCCTTGTTCTCATCATGCATTATGGTCCTGTAGTCCAACAACCTCTCCATTAAGCGGACAACAAGCTTCACAAAAGTTTCTCCACTCTTAGCAAGGTATTTGTGCTTTCTGCAGTGCTCCAAGAGACTGAAAACCCAATTACATTCGCCTTGTTAATCAGACGCAGAAAAAACCTTGACTCAGGTGCAATTTTAAATATTGTGCATCATTAACAGATTTTAATTATTTCTGGGCAACAAAGTTCATTGTAGTCTAATTGCTCTCTCTCCTGACTTTACTGTGACATAAATCTCGCTGCTGATCAACACTTACATTTTGTCAAATAACACTTTGTACTGTTCATCTCCTCTGCCTCCTTCCACTTCATGATCCAGTTTCGTGATGATCTCATTTTCAAACTATAATTAAACAAAGCAAGCGTAAATAATCAGATGGCAAATATTTCACTTTATTACTGTAGCCTCAATAGTTGACAGATTGCTTGGGTATCTTGGTGAGATGTTTAGCCACTATTTTAAAGCTTGATTGACTTTAAGAGTTCGCAGTCTCTGGTATGAGACTATCCACGATGATCTGCTGCCCTACAAGGACTTTTCTGTTGAAGAAATCATTGGCCATGTTGTTAAATGAAGTGTAAATATTTACATTACGAAAAACTAAATAAGGAGATTAATGACAAGAATGAGGGTGGGGAAAAAGAAGACACAAAGCCAGGGACAGAATGTCCCCTGCAATAATGGTAATAGCAACAAAAGTAGAAAACCAAAATGTTGAAAGCTCTGTACGCGAGGATATGTAACACCTAAGGCTGGATAACTCAGCCGGATGCACACCCTAGCATCACTAACGTCCCTTTTTAGCTACAGATAGTGACTCACTGGGGGGCACAACTCAATTACAAACCTGTTAATAAGTCACTGCAGAGGGGAAGGAAGTTGTTTTAAACTTAAGAGTAATATTTGTATTTGGGCAAAAAGAAAAGAGTGCAAACTTAAGTGGGTATTAGAATATATTTTAAATGCAAACTGGATAATTCACTGGATTTTTAACGATTACAGAGGGTTTTACCTGTTGCTGCTACATTCCCAAGGGCCCAGGTTAGGAACGAATGCAACCTGTTAGCGGAGGAAGGATCACTCGCGGCCTGCTGCTATGTAACATATCGGTCTATTAATCTAATTCCTAATTCTTCATTAAATAAGCACAGACATCCACACCATTAGTGACACAACCTATCGTCAAGAGACCTCAGCAAAAGAGCCTGGGTGAGAAGGGAGCCTGTTGCAGAGGAATGGGATCAGAGGGGGAGTTTATTGATGGAACAGTTGCCATCACGTTTTTTTCACTGTTGCTTGCTTGAGCAACCCCTAACTATTCCAAGGAGAAGCAAAGGGCCACCTGCACCAGAACAAAGCGTACTAACATTTTGTAAATGTCAAGAGATGTACTTAGCATCTGCAGTTAATATTAATAGCACATAATGTACAAATGAAAAAAGCATGGACTGTCTGTAGCTTGATCCTTCCAGACTAGAGGACGCAATTTCATGATCTCTGGGGTCTGCAGCAGCCTACGGACCCACTCTTGCACTTCTGTTTGAGCCACGAGCTCTCCTTCCCAGTGCTACACTTCCCCACCTCCAAGCTGTACCAGAAACATAGCAGCATTTCTTACTCTTGATAAATTATTTCCACCAATCTACTTTAGCGACAACTTTATTAGCTCCTCTGTTACAGCCACCAAACGCTGCCTGATCAGCAGAGGGGCTCTCTGTAACTGGAGAAGGCAGGCTTTTGCTGAAAGCCTGTAGCAAAATTAGACTTTTCTTTCACCGGGAACAACCGGAAGGAGGCAAAAGGACAGCCTCAAAAAGCATTGCAGTAGAGGTCATGTGCTAAAAGATGTAGCTGATATCTATGCTGAAGGGCAGAAATCAAAATGTGGGGGAGGAAAAAAATCCCCACAGAGAGCCCTGCCAGCCCAGCAGCCTCTGCCAAGGGCGGATAATGAGCACCCGGGCAACGCGACCACCATCCCAGAGCATCCCAGATGCCAGTGCAGAGGGGCTGAGCTCGGCCATGGTCTCGCCTGCGGTGTGCCAGGCAGGCAACATGAACCATGAGTGGTGCTGTGTGTGGCCACCCCACCGGTGCTGCTGCCCCGGCCGCAGCACCACTGCTTGGCAGTGACCAGGGGCCAGGGGGACAACAAGGGACAGGTATTTTCTACACCGTCAGCCCCATGGGGAAGCTGGGGAAGACAAGGTGTTATCTCCAGCCAGCAGCAGGGCTCAGATTGGTTTAGCTAGGAAGAGAGACTGGATTATTTTAGTCCACACTGTTAAATTCTGCTGGCATATTTATTTCAGCAAGGAGTGTGAGATCACCCTTGCCAACGGACTTATGTCATGATGAAATTAATGATAAAAGAGTGCTTTTCACCACCTTAATTTATATCACTTTGAGGAGGCGTAGTACCTACGTCCACCACCAATCTCTTTCTGCCAACGTACGCTGCATTTTGAGCTCTGCCCACACAGTCCCACCTCGGCCAACAGAGGTTATCGTACCACCTCTGCCAAGTACCAAACAGCCATGCCCTTGGTTCTGCCACAATCCCTCTCTCCTGAAATAACGGCTGCATGCACAGGGCAAGGTAAACCTGGGCAGAACAAGAAAAAAGCCAGCAGCTGGTAAGGGCGAGCAGAAGCATCTTGGCCACCCCACCAGCTGGAGGCACCTGCCTGCTCTCCTGGAAGGTCCTTTTCTGATGAAGCCCGCAGCAGTTGTGAACATACACATGCTGGCCAAGTTGAACCTGCGCACAAAATGTGGCCATGGGCTGTAGAGAAGTTCCTGCTTTGCTAAGAAAAATCCTTGTTAGGGAGAGATACACGTTGGTATGAAGGATTTGCTTGAAAAATTGTGACAATACCGAAATACTCCTCTTCAGTAGTACAACTCAATCTCTGAGTATCTTAACGGGCTCAACAGCAGTAACGTAGAAATCCAGTCAGATCCAGGACACTGTTTTCATCTCCCTTTCCCGGTCTCCATGTTCTTCTCTGCACTAACTGCAGTAATGTTCACATCATTTCCTACCTTCATATGCAATCCCAGACTTATTGTCTTCTGCATTTGAGTTGAGAAATTTATTTTGACACACTACCTGGCAGCCCACCAAGAATTCTCTTACAAACGGAGAAGACAAATCTCTGCTCTGAGCTCAGTGACTACAAGCTATCATGACAAACATTGGCAGAAAAGGTCCTGCTCACCTACTGCTAAGTGCAAATTCAGGATACAGTCTAATAACATGCACATGTCAATCGAACTGTGAACTGTCAGGAAACCTGAACTACAGCTTGTATCACGCATACAGCGATAAAAGCAACCAAATATCCAAACAGCAGACATTCCATCTTAAAACAATTTTTATGTGTCACTGTTTTAAAGATGAAAAAAAAAAAACCCCAAACCTCAGATTAAAACATTTCAAAGGTGCTCTTCTGTACCCCAAATGATCCACAAAATCATAGAAAGAGACCTCAAAGGTCACTTAGTCCAACCTCCCAGGTGATGCAGGACTATTGCGAACGCTAGATCAGGCCAGCTGTCACTTGCTTGGCTAAGTACTGAACATCTCCATGGATGGAAGATTACACAGCCTCCCTGGGTAACCTGTTCCACTCTCTCACTACCTTCCTTGTGAAGAAATGAATGAAAAGTGAAGTGAAATAAGTTTTTTAATACAATGAATCCATTATTCAAAAAATGACAGGAAAATGAGAAAAGGAAGAGTAATGCAATCCACCCCCTCTAAGAAGCAAACACAAGCTGAAACACGTTCCCATAGTACAAGGACGTGTCAAGTAAAACACTGAGGCAACCCAATGATGAAACAGAGAAGTCACAAAATTCATGTTCTCTAATGAGACCAGAAAGAAATGGGCTTTCTATACCAATGTGAAAAATGACACTTGCTACCAGCACGAGCCCTTTAGGTGACATATTTTTTAGCAAGAGATTACTCATACGAAGAAGAGCAACTACGTTTGCCATACAGGGTCTTGAGTATCTTCCTGGTATCAATTTTACTTAAATTTCTGTAAATCTAGGCTTTGTTGGGCCATCCCCCTAATGGCCCTCTTGGGCTGAACAGAGCTAGACTTGTGGCATTCCTGGGGTTTTAAGGACTATCAACAATATCTTTGCTCTTCCATCACTCTTGATACTTCTCAAGGAATCGATATGATGCAGATCATGTGAGCCAGATGACTAAACGTTATTTAACATTGTTAAAATTCCTTCTGCGCTTTCCACAGAAGAAGGTTTCATCAACACAACTTGAGGTTTATAGAGCTATTGTCTTCCACAACGGCAATAAGAACATGGCCCTGGACTCGCACAAGCTAATGGCTCTGGGACACCGCACCTAGTGTCCGTTGATAAAGTCTCAATTTTTCCTTTTCTTTTTCAAATGCATAAAATAGCACAAAGCAGGCCTGCAATTATTGTGATGGCATTTACTCTCAAGTGAAGAAGCGCTGAATTTTCAGTGTTTACATTAAAGCCAGTGACACTCGCTGAGGCTCTTTCAGGAGGCTTAGGGGTATATCTGGCACCATCAGTGAGCTGAGATTCATATCTTTCTGTTGACAGTGAAAGCTTCAGAGGTGATGTTAGGAAGATTACAGGAAATTATTATCAACTTTTCCTTGCAGTTGATCAAGATCTCAGCTTCTCTTTAGGATGTGTGTTTGAACTTGAGCAAAGAGTATATCCACTACTTCATCTGTCTGTTACAATCTCCCATCTGGAGAAAATAAATCAATGTAAGCTATCCAGCGTCTTCAAGTGTCAGCTCAACTAATCGCTTTTGGTTTTAGGTTTACCTAAAGTGTGGTCAGGCTATATTTGTAGCTCTGACTGACAATTTAATCTAGCTGTAGATGAGGAGGACTTTCAATCCTCCGAGCTGCTATAAATTTGCTTTGATATGGGATAATAATGAATTTGCCACATAAAATTCAAGTGACAGGTAACACCACTAGAAATCAGTCCTAATGCAGAAATAGCATGCAAGTACTTTAAAACTTTGTTCAAAGGCTGCTATGAAAGTTGGTGGCAATTCCCAACAGTTTCATGTTCCCTTTCCTATTTTCCCACAGCATTCTGGCAGCCACTTAATAGTAGGTGATTTTGGAGGTCTCTAGACTTACTGCATCACCTTTCTCCCCTGCTCTTGTGGTGGGATGAGGGAGGAATACTGATATCCTCCAAAATGCCAGAAAACAAGAAAAACTTATACATTTACATTTCAACCGTAGATAATTAAAAATGTTACTTATTGAAATTAATCCTTTGTGGGGGATGACATTTGAATTTGCATATTCAGTGGGATTACAGAGGAGAATCTACAGCATCACAGAAACTTGGACAAGTCATTAACCTTGTGTTCCATCTGCAAATCTATAGCACAGGGAAAGGAAGATTAACAGAGGGCTCAGAATCGGTAAAAAGACTTAAGGAATTATAGGTTCTAGAAGTCGAGAAAGATTCACATAAACTAGGTACTTCTTATTAACGAGAATTATATCAATTTGAAATTCATTGTTAATGAACAAGAAATTACACTGCAAATAAAAATGCTAGTATGACTGTCTTGATGATACTGAGATTTATTGTTGAACGATAGAAATGAATTAAAAGGATTTCCTCTTTATTTCTTCTGGTCTTTACTCATTTAATTCTCTTCACAACAGAACGCTAGCTAGAGGTACCTTAGCTACACCCATGGTTTTATTTTAGTAATCATATGCATTATGCATTCATTTTTTTATGCATTTCTGTATGATTCTGCATCATGCATTCATTGTTTATGCATTTCTTTATCATTTTTTCTATCTTTTTGGCTATGGTTCCATTATGCTAAGTGTCATTCCAATTTGCAGAAAACAGGCAGATGTGTTGTTGCATTTTTGGGGCTCTTTCCTCAGATCATTACTTTTACACAACTCCTTACTCTAAAAGGGTAAGAACACATGTTGGAGCTTGTATGCTTATATCGCTGGTGCTAACACCACCAGACACTGATGATTCTCGTTAGTAATGCTGTTCAGTCTGAAACCTAGACATATGGGACTTATAATTTCTTCTTGCTCATTACTGCAGAGTGGGGGGTACACCTCTCAGATTTTATTTTGAAGGACAAGGGTCCTTCCTTCCTTCCTGCTTGATGAGAAATGTAATTATGCTGGGGAAGTCAGGCTGGGGTAGTGCTTCTGAATCAACCCCTTACCTTATTTTGTTAATAGGTTTTTTTGGATCTTAAAGTAGGTTACTCCTACTAATTAATTTGTACCAGTTTAGTTAAAAGAAATTGTATTATGATGCAGTGCCATGAGACAGGGACATCTCTCAATATCTCCCCCTGCCTCGTCCCACTTCCTCCACGCTCTGTTTTCTCCCAGTTCCTGCACTGGCACTTCTCTGTGAATGGGTTCAACTCAAAACAAGCAGAACATGACATCAGCAATGACACAGGTCCAGAAAAGGTAAGTTAAAGTTTTGGGTAGGCAAACAAACAGGAGTGCTCATAGGAAATGGAGCCAGAGCAAGTGACAGCTGAAACAGGCAGCAAAATCAGGAGGTTGGGGCTTTTCATGCTCCGAATTCCCCATTTCAGCTGAATGATTGTTTCATGACGAACTTTCTCTCCTGCTATCACCATGGGATCCATCATGCTCACCTGACCAGGCCTTCAACAATCAAACCAATTCTCTTTCATCGCTCCTGTGGCTCTGACATATTCCCTTTGATCTGGAGGGTTTGCTAGTAAAACAGGCAAAGGGAAAAAAGCACAGTGAAGGAGAAGAAGGCATTTTCTTCTATAGGGAAGCTTCAGTCCCACACAGACTTTAGTATCAAATTCATGCTTTGAGGTACAGGCTACTTTGAAGCCTTATATAGGCTTCAAAGCACCTTAAGAGGGAGAGGACAAAAACGGGCAACTCCAGCTTTTAATTCAGTTGGCCTTTAATTTAGTTCTGTAAAAAACAGAGGAATTTTTCTTCTGTTTTTTCTCAGGGCTATATATACTGGAAGAACAAAAAACCCCATTCTGTCTGTTACTGGTTTTACCAGGCAAACCAATTCATACTGAAATTAAAACCGTCATCAGGAAAGCTGTCTGTTTATAACACAAGCCATCGCAGCATATAAGTTCTGCAAAAAATTTAAATTCCTCCCCCACAAATCATGAGGTTTATACATCTGCTGGAGAAATGGAGCCAATCTAAACCCTTGTTGATGTGACTAATAAGGTTAGATAATTGGATTTCTGGCAGATTAGTTTAACAGCAGCCAACCACTCAATTTTGAGTTCTCTTTGAAAGCAATGTTGGACAATGATAATTGGTAGTTGCATATAGACGACATAACGCACTACATCACACCGACACATTAACTATGAAAGCTTGCCTAGGTACTGGCAATACTTGAATTACTTTATATCTACTTCTATCACTTAAACACAAAAAAGACATAAAAGATGAGCTGGGAAGCTACAGGCCAGGCAGGCCCACTTCAGTTCCTCAGGAAACCATGGAGCAAGCCCTTGTGGAAGCTATTTCGAGGTACACGAAGGGCAAGAAGGTGTCTGGGAAAAGCCAACATGGATTTCCCAAGGGTAAATCACATAGGACCAACCTGACTGTCTTCTGCGATGAAACTATCTGCTCAGTGGATGAAGAGCTGTGGTTGTGATGATCTTAGTGATGTGTCTGATAGTCTCTCAAAACATACTTGTTGACAAGTTGGTAAGATATGGACTGGACAGAGAGACTACAAGGTGGGTGGAAAAAGTGGCTAAATTGCTGATCTCAAAGGGTGGTGGTTTAATGACTTTGATAGTTTGAAAGACAGCCAACAAGAAACTGCATAATATTTAAGGAAGAGAAACTTAATGTCCTGAGTCTGGGATGGTATAGTTGCAAGTGGCAGTACAAGACGCTCTGCTGGAAAGGACCTGGTGGACAGCAAGCTGAACATGAAGAAGCAGTTTGCCCCTTCAATGGAGGCAAAATGTGACCTTGATTGCACCAACAAGAGTACAGCTAGAGGATCGGCAGGATTATTCCACTTGTTGGGCCATGGCTGGAATACTGCGTCCAGCTTTGGTTCCCCCAGCTTGAGAGACACTGACAAATTTGAGATGGTCTAATGGAGGGCCACTGAGATGAGCAGAGAGTTGGAGAACCTGGCCTGAAGAATGATTGAAGGAATTGGGTTTGTTCAGCCTGCAGAAAAGCAGACTCAAGCCTTCCAATACCTAAAAGGTGGTTGTAGAGGAGATGGAGTTACTATATTTACGAGGGTGTGCAGTGACAACACAAGCAGCAACAGGCACAAGTTGATTCAGGGAAATTCCATCTGGATGTAAGAAGAAAAGTCTTAAACATTGGAATAGGTCACCCAGACAAGTGGTGAAACCTCCCTCACTGGAAACGTTCAATACCGAGCTTCAGATGGCCTCAGATAACCCAATCTAAGGCCCAGTTTGGACCAGATTACTTCCAGAGGTCCCATCCAACCTAGCCTTTTCTATAATTCTCTGCTTTTTACAAGCTGTGATCTTCATTCCCCAAAGACAAATCTGAGATACTCATCAAACTATATAACTACATTATCTGCAAAACCATAAATGGGCAGATTGATTATTTCCCATTAGATGTAACTGTTCACTCCAAATGCACTGAAAAAAGGTTTACTACCTCTGCACCTGTCATATCAATGCTGTGTCTATAAAGAAAGAAGCTATACTGACATAAGAAATATATGTTGAGCACCTACAATCCAAGACATCTCCGACTTAAGCATGAGGCATTTTTCTTCTCAAAAGGCAAAAAGAATTTGTATGAAATATTTAAGACGTTCATTTATTAAAATCACCCAACTATTCCACACAATGCTCGTTTCCTTCTGTCAAGAAAATATAGGGCCATAAATTTAGCCATAAAGTTACCCTCGGATTTTTCATGATCCATATAATTGTACAAATAAAAAATGACAAGCAACAAAAGAGAGCATCTGACAGGAAACTGTTCAAATGGCATCCCAGCGAGCATTTCAATCTTTACAGTATCATCAGAGTCAAACATAAGAAAGAATGATTATACAGTAATTGGATGGATCCAAAATACAGTTCACAACCTTTTCCACACACCATCCAGCACAAAACAAATCAAAGAAATAAAGCTGATGCCAATTCCTTTGCTTAAGTCTCTCCACGCAGATATTAATTTACTCGGGCTACAGATTTATTAAGGGCTGGTTATGAATAATAGTTCACAAAAAAAGTATGGAAAAGGATAAGATTTTTCATCCAAGAAAGAAAGCTGCCAATATAAAGGGAAAAAAGTAAACAACATATGTCAACCTTTATTGCAAAATTCACAAGGTCATATCCTGAACTGACAGAAATGTCACAATGTAAAGGAGCTACATTGGCTTATACCCTAACACTGCCTGGCCTAACCAGTCTTGTACTCAACCCATACGACAAAGGTTCAAGGGAAAGAGGGACAAATGAATGATGGCAGGAAACTTTCTTTCACTCCACTTGTCTCTCAAAAGTTGATGCTATCAGAGGAAGATTGCGGGTGCTTATTCAAGGACTTCCCTCAGCATGATAAATAAAATAGAATAAAAATTCTACATTAGTATTCTAGATTTTGCAGTGCCTGTATTGCATGAAGAAACACTAACACCGACTGGATAGCTTTTTTTCCTCTTCAAAATCAACACCACGGTAGAAAGTTTCAAAATTATAAGATATTAGAGATGATAAATTCTTATGGGTTAGAGTGTCTTTTGCCACATTATCAGGCTTCCTTTATGTCCAATTTCACTCAGAAGCAGACTCCTTTTCTGAGTCACAGCAAAAATTTAAGACATCTGTCTTCGCTCTCCTTTTGCATCATAACAAAAGGTTTTATTTACTTTATGCAAATCTTTCCTTCAATAAGAATTTAAAACCCACACATGAAAAGTCTATAGCCACTCAGTTATAGAAAAATCCATAATTATACTATTCTTTAGAAAAATAAGAAATAACAAGAATTCATACATTTTTGTCAAAAACAGTTAAATCTTTCTTACAAACTTCAAATATCTGTAGCTCGTTGCTTACCATCTGGAAGCTTCTAGTGGAATGAAATTCACACTGCATCATATCAAAGAAGATTGGGATCGTAGCTTTCCGAAGTTCGGTTTCAGGGATAAGTGTCATTTCTAAGATAGGTCCCACCATTTCTGGGATAAACTTGATTTTATGCTGACCTTTAAGAGAAAAGACACATTTCAGAATTAATGAACAGCCACTGACTTTGGCAGAAGATAATGGTTATAAAAGCCGTATCAATAAATTCTCATACAGCATAAGAAAGTATTTTTCATTATCTGACTCTACTGAAACATCCATTATTATTTATGTCACAAGAGGGGAATTATGTGGTATGTTTAAACCCAAATTAACAAGAGTTGTTGAATCAAACTGGAACTTGTCACATTTTCTACAAAGTGCCTATATTTGCACACTCATATTAAGTTTCAAGGTTTTTTTTTAAATACAACTTATGGTTGGGAGAGAAGGAGGCTAAAAGGAACATCACTTGTATTAACTTACTTAGACTTCTGTATCTTCTGCAGCGTACAAAATGTTCTCCATGTCAGTCTATCAAGGTGTCACCACGAGTGCATACTTACACAGCCTCGAGACGTGAAACTACATCCTACCAAGCCGATAATATACCTTCTTTCTTCGAGAGCTGATCTTGACTGGCAAACTTTATTTCACATTTATCTTCTCAAAAGAAAACTGCACCTCCCCCACCCTCCCTGCTATGCTCTCCGCACACGGAACAGGAATTAAACCTTACCAGGAACATGGCATCTAATAAATATTGGACTAGTTAAAAACATCTAGTTACTGCTCATATTATTAGCTGAAGTATAGAGAATGCAGATTAAACGTTCTGCAAATTATCTGTTCAACAACTCCATAGGAAGATGTTGGTGTAGAGCAGTGTAGCAGGGTGCTGGAGAGGGCTTGATGGCTGAAGTTCAGAAAATACAAATATATTCCCCTCTCAGCAACAGGCTGGGATTCATTTGAACCTCACTACACAACTGGTGACGTTTCTCACAAATGCAATGTTAATGGATATATATAATCAAACTCATACACTGTTTATGCATCCACTGCTGTGGTTCAGACCCGATTTCTTCAAAGCTGAGCTAATTTAACGAGCCCTCAGCTTCCTCCATTTTAAGACTCTCATTTCCCATTGCAGTTACCAGCGGTATATGACAGAAACAGATTTTAATTTATTTATATTCCACTGCACTACACCAGTATGGCAGTAACCGTGGAAGTCTTTAATTAGCAGTTTCACTTTTCACCAGAAGTAACATAGATCTCAAGGAACATGATCAAGAAGAAATTCTTTACTAATAAAACACACTACTTTTTTTCAGCCAATACAATCTAAGTTAGTTGATTTGGCAAACTTCAGAATCCTATTAGCATTAGCAATCTTATTAGGGCAAATTAATACTCCACTAAAATTGCTACTTCGTATGATGCTGCAATGCTGGTTGCTGGTGAGGAATATCAAGTGAGAGGCATAAAGCTTTCTTCTGTCTCTCTCACAAGTATTATTACATTTGGCCTCTCAGGTGACAGTTTTCTTGTATTATGCCTGAAAAGTGTCAGGGTCAATATTTCAGAAAACAGATGATAGTGACAAAAGTTATTAGTCAGGCACAAATTCAGTGTCACGAAGTTCTCCGTGTGCCACGGTGGGTTCTTCCACTGGTTCAAGCACGGGGATTCCCTCAGAAAAGTAACGAACATCTTCTGAACTTCAGATGTGAAAAACGCACTCAGCCTTCTTGCCGTTCACCGACGGCGTGTATTTATTAGCGGTGCTGCCTTGCAGGTAATCACCCACAGAGTTTTTAAATCAAAGAGGACAGAGAGCTTCTTTGAATACGAAATTCAGAAGGACTTGGGGGGAATAGAAGCGTGCGAGTTATTAGCAGAAAGTATTAAAATCACTTGTACATTGTACTGCAAAAAAATCCCTCCTCTGCTGTTTGAAACGCACTTAGTTTTTCACGCCGTCTGGAAGGCCCGTGGGTGGCTCCCACCAGCGTTTACGCAGCTCGGCTGCAGAGAAAACCAAAGGAACGATGTGCTGGGGCGGCGCTGCCTGCTTTGGACGCGAAGGACTCGCCCCGCAGTGGCGCTGCCCAGAGCCATTCCCGCAGCGGGCAGCTGCGCCGGGGCCGTGGCAGGCAGGAGCAGGGGCCGGCAGCAACCACGGGAAGGCAGGGCAGCACAAATTAAATCGTTAAGCCATGTTGGTTGGTTTTCTTCATCAAGCATGCGTGAGGAGTGAGACGAAGAAAGGGTTTGTCCACCAACTGGGTGATAGGGGAGAGGGTGGAAAGCCCTGCGTGACATCCTTCTGGCGCTATGACATGTGTTGGTGATGTGATGATGCACATGCACGTGTTTGCGACGATGATGGGATCCAGTCAGATGTTGTGCCACAAAAGAAAGCATGAGAGCAAAACACGAAAGGAAACGATCTTCCTCTGGCCCTCCAGAGCATCCATCCCAGCTGCCTGTCACAGGCAGCACTTTCTGATAAACAACCCAACAATGAATTCGCCTTTTTTTTCCCCGGGAGTGTTGGAACTCCCACGCAGAGACTCAAAATGTGACAAGTCTGGAAGAAAATTGAGGATTCTCTTCTGAAAACCAAATTGTGCAGCTGCTTTAAGAACCACATGCAAAAAAACCCTGTTCTTCTGAACATGCAAAAACCTCCCCCTGCAGCGGCTTCTGCCTTGCCATGAGATGTGTTTCTGCAGACTGCTCACATCAGGAACAGACCTCATTATGCGAGCCAAACCCAAGGTGCTTTCTTTATTGGCTAACGTGTGATTTTCATTTCCCAAGTTCTTTTAATTTAAATTTGGGCCACAGAAAGCACTGACTAATTTGCCAGCAACCTCACCTCTCACTTGGGTCAGCTCTGAACATGCATGACTAATTCAGAGAGTGTTATCTGTAATGACTTCTATTTACATAACGCTCAAAGTTCAGGTCTATTTTTAACCCTGGCTTTTCCTCCAATGACATTAACGTCTCTGTCAAGACACCTTTTCTGACGTCAAGCACTTGGAGGGAAGGGCTGGGCCGCTGGGCAGCTCGCTGGAGGACAGCAGCAGCAACCATTTCAGCAACCAACGTCTTCAGGAATTTTACTTTTCCATCTCCCTGTAGCTGGTTCAGACGTCAACAATAAAAGCCATGTTTTCTGAGCTGTCTTTCCTTACCAACTTTACCACAAGGATATTATTTTTAATGCAATTACAATTTCTTTAACATGTAACTGTTGAAACCGTGAACCATGAAAACTGGGACACACGACCTAGTATCAAACTGTGTGTTGTGTATGCTAAATTGCATCACATAATGCTTTTAAGCGCATGTTGTTTGAGTTCCTACATTTTCAAGACAGAGGCCACGGCTTGCTTTATGCTTCTCTGATACTTGCTGTCTCATCAAGGTCTAAGGCCCCAGTTCCAACAAAACAGTGACTCAAAATACTACATTATTTTAAAGTTCAGGTTGTGATACTGAGGGAGAAAAGCCTACAAAGACTAACATACACTAGTTTTGGTGCATGCAAGAAAATAACAACCTTGCAGCGCTTTCTGAAAGGCAATGCAGCAGGGAATCTGCACACCGGGACCAGGCTCCCCGAAGCCATCCTCATTGCTGCTGCTGCTTCAGAGCACTCAAATCTAAAGCCTTCATGATCACATCTAGCAGGGTATCAAACCGGACAGCTACAACTAGGATTTAAACAGAAAATCCACCAGGCTGGATCTCTCGTACACAGTTCCCTGTTTAAAACAAAAATCTTATTCCTAAATTACAGGTATTTAAAGTGCGTGCACACACTTAGCTAGTGTTGCTCTCCACTATATACACTCTTTTTTTTCCCCTACTTATAAAGGTAGGAAGGTATGAATATTGCAGCCAGCACTGCATAAGAAACAGAGACAGGAAAAAAAAATTTAGAATTTGTATTTTACTATTTAATTTCAGAAAATGAACTGAACTTTTAGATGCGCATTACAGCTACAGGACTGTCTCGTTCCCGATTGGGGAGTTTTAACTCAGCTGGCATTATATGTTAATCATGGTATTTATGAACAAAAAATGATGAGACAAAATATTAATCTATGAGGCTTATCCATACCCTTTTAATGCATAAATCAAAAGTCAGGGTTGTTTGGCTTCATCATATCTTATGCACAATGGCATAGTCATAAAAATTATATGCTCAAGCATATGCAAGAATTACAGCTTTTCACTTCTGATTTTGTTTCTGAACATATACTTTAATAATTTGACTAAGGTAGACCAACTTCTAAGATAAAAGTGTCATGCACCCCCCAATCAATTCCCCTGCAGTGGTAAGTCAGAATTCTTTCTTAACTGATGCTATGCCATACGTGAGATTGGTGAAGAGCCAGAAGTTAAACATGATCAGCATGGACTCTCCGTATTACAAAGAAGATGAGAAAAAGCAAGCTGCTCATTATGAGGAGTACAAAGGCCGCCTTGGATTGGGGTCCTGCCTCTGATTTACCTTGTTCTTGCAGCTTTTGTTGGGAAGAGCAGCAATTTACTGACTCCCTCAACATGTGAGATTTCGACATTAATGATCCCAGCCACTTACAGCATCACAGACGTTAGAGCTAGAGTAGGTCACGGAGTCATCTACCTGAATATTCTCCGTTTACAAAAACTTTATTAAAAATAAAAGGTTTTCATGACAGGAGGGAAAGAAATATTGAAGAAAACACCACCCCTCATGCCAATCGATTCACAGAGCTCCAGGGGAAATTATTATCATCTCCCTGTTAATGATGAAAAACTGAACTCTAGAGCAACTAAATAACTTGTCCAAGAGCAGCCAGTGTCAGCAGCAGTAGTAAAAAGCACAACGCACTCCCCAGTCCCCAACCTGAATAAAATAAGCCCATGTAAGAACAGCCAGATGTATAACCACATATGCAAACTTTTCTACTTTCAGTCCAGTAAATTCTGGGAAAAGTTTAAGAATGCAAAGATGTTAGAGAAATTAGTAAAGATAACAGATGAATACAGAACTGTAAGCCTAGAACAGGGAAGGATTTGGCTAATTACCAAGAAGGAGGCTGCCAGTGTCCTGAGCTGGATGACCCAGCAACAGGCACAATACTGATTTTATTAGCTGTCTGTCAAGTCACATATCAGGTGTGTACCATGCTTTAATCTGTTCTCCAGACACTTAATGCATGAAAGATGCCTCTAATAAAAAGTGAACTCCGCTGCTCTCAGAAGCCTTTTCTCATCATTCCAGCAGAGCAGAGGCAAACTCTGTGATCTCAAATACTTATGAACCCTTGCACTCCCTTCTCTTACATATGCTGATTTTTTTCAAGTTTCAGCAACAACAGTTCAGCTAGAGATACAAGTGAAGCGGCAAATGCATTTATTTTTGATAATTTAAGGAACTTTTGATAAAACTTGGAAGAGCTGAAGTGTCTCTGCTGTTAAGCTCAAGAAAATGAAACCTGGCAGATGAGTACACTCAGGTCACAGTAAATACTTAGTTTCTCATGAAATTCAATCCCCATATAGCTATATTATACCCAGTGAATAGCACAGACTTGAGATAGTCAGATATGCCTAATTTACCTACGAACTCCAGGGATGTCCAAGTGCCCATTATTCTTTACTGATCCTCCTGAGTCACGCTGATGCAGCCAAACAAGACTGAAAATCAGACTTTAAGCAGAAATTCCAGGCTAAGTTACCGATAACCCTTGGACACGTTCATTTTGCTACAGTCCCAGTTACTGCATCCAAATGTACGTGTGTGGGTATATCTATGTGTACACATATACATGGTGTGTGTATATATATATTTTTAAAGAGAAAAAAGCCCATTCAACAGGTATCACCATAACCATTTCTTTTTATTTAGCATAAGGTTGAACACCATGAAAAACCAGAAGATACGTAAACATTGACTACAGTTACGTATCTTCCCAGACGGTGAAATAAGCGTGCAGAGACGGCTTCATTTCTTAAATCACCTGCTTTTTAAATGCCTTCTGGAAGCCTACCATTGTTCAAGGGAAAGCAAGTTCATTTCATCTCTAACTTGGTTCATACAAACACTGAGTGAAAGCATTAAGCAACAGGGGCTCAGGCTACTTACCCAGATTATACCACATATCCCTGATTTCAAAACCAATTTGCCTTCTCATATCACCGTACCTTAAAAAGGAAAACAAAACCACCATTAAAGAAAAATAAAAACCCAATACCAACAAGCAGAAACATCTCATTTCAAAATCTGATCAGCATTCAAAAAAATTTGAAATTCCAGAGCAGGTTCTCCAAATTCAACCAGTTCAGTAACATTGCACAGCCTCCCTCAGCAGCTCAGCGATGCGCCCATGAACACTCAACTTTGCCAAATGTCCCTTTTACAAGGGTGTGAGACACAGAGACTGCCTGACATGACCAGGCTACCCCAAAAGCCTCAGCCATGCAGCCACCAGCTTCTGTTCCTTCCTCGTGTTACTTACTATTCCCTCAAAAGACCCCAATTTTCAATTTCTGCAGCCATACTTACTTACCAAAGAGACAACACACACAAAACATTCACCTGTGCAAAACCTCTCTGTGCCGTATTTTCAGATTACCTAACCACCCTTCGGGACACGTGGGTGGTTACAGAGATTAATTGTGAGCATTTTCTATTTTTCAAATGATAATGGCTGGAGGAGGCATTACTTGTCCTAAGGCTGTATTTTATTTTTATACACCCTTTTAGCGTAACACTGTCCTAGAAAAATCCACAAGGAACATCTCGTGACATCTTGTACCTTGATGTGCAAAATCGGGAAGAGAAGGTTTCTATGTTCCAAGGGGATTCTGTGTCCTGCCCGGGCTAGACCAAAAGTGAGTGGTCCCAGGCAGCCAGAGCGGACGGAGGTGGGACCCATCCTGCAGCCGCCCTGCTAAACCTGCCCCTGCTCTGCTGCAAAGTCGGTGGCACCACTGCCTCGCATCTCCCATCAGGGTTACTTTTATATTCCACTCCCTCTCCTCGTTAATACCAGGAAAGCTTAGCGAATGGAAAACATCCTATTGCCTTCATTAACAACGGGATCAGAACCGTAATGAGCTCCAAGAATTTATTTGCTACATGGAATATTTGTATGTTAAAGATAATTTCTTAAATAACAAGATGAGCAGAATGGTAATATCTGGCAACTTGTGGGATTTCTGTGGGATAATAGTGAGATACCCTGCCATTAATATGGATTAAAGAGATTCTTCTGCATCATTAAGAATCTGTTATTATCTAATGCTTAAATGCAATGTTTAACAAAACCTACAAATTACAATAATTAAATTTTAAATTGTTAAATATTTGACATATTAATTGAAATATATACTTAAAAAGATGGCTGAGTGTAATATTGAATTAACTGATTAATTATATCCCTTTGGCACAGAACTGGTAGTGGTTTCACATAGCAATAAAAGTTAGTGCTTCCAGACCATACATTTATTGCATCTTGAAGAATTTATGGTCTTGATTTCTGTCTCCAAAACATGATTAAACTGAAAATAACAACTTGTAAAATCATTATAAACAGAGATTTACAATTTAGCAAACTTTATCAAGTAACCACTTTAAATGACTTCATCTGTTTACTTATATCACCAGTGAGAAACATCTGTTGATTTCTTGCATCTCTTCAGCAAGATACATTACTCAGTTTAACAGAAAAATCACTTGAAAAAAATTTGTCTAAGGTTCCCCTCCTCACAAAGAGGAATATCAGCCCACAAATGTATTTGCCAGTAATTTCCAGTCCAATTACAGCTCAGCTGTTGGTTTTTTGCTCAGGTCAGGAATCCGATCTGAACTAAAATGCTCACGTAGGTGCAAACCGACGTCGGACAGAGAGAGCAAGGGGAGACTGGCAGCAGACATGGCTTTGATCCCTCTGCCTTCCAGTTGATGGGAGCACTTTGCCTTTTGCAAGTATCCTTTGCACTCTTAGTTACAGAAGAGAATTTGCATGACCAGTCCTATCTTATACAAAACTATTTTGTTCCATAAATTCTAAATCTAATGAAATAAAATTTACCTGGCTCTACAAAACCATCTTGATTTCCTTTTGCAAACGTGTAACTATAATGTTATGTTGTTCATTGCACAAGTGCAAAACCCTGAGCTCTGCTCGACATGACTTTTCCCCTGAAGTTGTAAATATTCCTGTTTCATCAAGGAAGCCCTGACAGTCACATGTACATACATTGGATCACACAGTGCTTAAAAATTCTGTTTCAAAGCCCCGGTAAAGCACAGCTTCCAAAGGAAGCACCTCAAAACTCATGACGGAGTGGACAAGTTTGAAGGGCAACATTTAGCTGCTAAAAAAAAAAAAAGGATAGGACGTAGAGCCCTGTCTTTTCTGGTCAAAGTCTGCGACCCACACAGTTAAAACAAAAAGGCTTTAAAATCACATCTCACTGCAGCAGTGATAAACTCTTCCTGTTCTCACTGTGACCTCTTTCATAATAATATACAAAAGTGACTGAATATAGAAGGCGAAGTAATACAAAACGCATCTTCTTTCTCTATATAGATATATAATATATATTGTACACACACAGAGTCCAAGCTATACTTGCTCAGGGAATCATAGCTTCTGGAAATGGCCTCAAGCTGCATCAGGGGAGGTTTAGGTTGGATATTAGGAAAAATGTCTTGACTGACAGAGTGGTCAGGCACTTGACTAGGCTGCCCAGAGAGGTGGTGGAGTCACCATCCCTGGAGGGGTTCAAAACACGTGTGGACGTGGCACTTGGGGACATGGTTTAGGAGGCCTGGTGGTGTTGGGTTGGCAGTTGGGCTTGGTGATCCTAGAGGTCTTTTCCAACCTTTATGATTCTATGATTCTATAATTCTATAGCTTTGAAAGTCCTCATTTTTGTGCATTAACTGCGGCAACGTGATTGACTCTGGAAACAACCTGCTTTTACAGGCGCTCTTTACAAATATTATGACACAGAAAGAGAATCCACACAGTGTTTGAAAACACATAACTGGTTGTTTTCAGTGTTCAGTGTTTAGTTAATTAATGATAAGGTCCACTGCATTGGAACCCCAATGAAATTTAGGTGAAATGCGTACATTAAACAAAATATTCATGCTCCAGTCTGATTTCCAGTCTTTTTTCTTTTGACAGGTTTCATTTGCTGTGGGATTCTGCATAGCAATCGGGTAGTTCAAGCTCCCTGTTCAGAGGTTGGCAATGTAATCCCTTTTAACCAGGAAAGCATACAAGATTGTAGTTATACAAACCCATTCTTCAGGGATATCACACTGAAACTGGCTGTAGTTACAAAAATTCACTCTAAAAGGCCGTTAGGGATTAAGCAATGAAGAGTGCACGTAAAATGAGATTAGAATAAGCACAAGGCTAAAGTGATTTAAAAATTCAGTTTTATAATATGTTAATACTTCTGAAAAGTCTTGACTTTATGAACATCCTGCAGTATAAAATACTGTCTTCATCAGTAATGAATCATGTAATTTAGATCTTGATTCAAGGGTAGAAACACATGCAATACTTGATTCATGTTTTTAAAACCACCCTTTCATTATACCATGATTGCATCTCAATTTGAATGGATTTAGCTAAGAAATTAAACTAAAATTATGTTAATAGACCTCAAGTTCTTGCCCATGATTTAGATGACGAATAGGACTTACTTGTTAAGTATTTTTGCTCTTTTAGCACTTGAAAAATTCTCCAGTTGTAAAGACTCTTGTGTGAGAAAAGCAACAGCCAGGTGGAAGTAGTTGTTCCAAAGCTGAAAGCCCCCAAAATGACAAGAATAGACACCGTTAATTCTCTGAAATGTTTTTCTGCACACCTAACAAAACAACTTAGAAGTATCTAAATTCTGCACATAAATATTTAAAGGAGAAAACAACAGACAACACAGAAGCAGTATTTCTTGATATATTCTTAGTACATCTCATCGTTGTGTTGATGTTTCCATGAAACGTTTCCCATCTACTAATCCTAATCGATTGTGTTTTGATGATTCAAGTAAAATTAAATGTGAACACATGAATACGAAAAAAGAAAAAGGGATCTTGAACAAGAGACCTAAACCGGCGCGTTTCTCATCAGTAGGGCACTCGGACACCGCGTCTCAGGCTCCACGTTTGAGACAATAATTCTGCTAAGCATCTGCTGCAAAAAGGGGGAGGACACCCCTTTTTGCTGTTCCTGAAGGAAAGGAGCAGTTTTCTGAGACTCTCTGGGTAAAACTTGGTGCTGTTCTAGGACAAGACCCACACGACACGAATGGATCGTACATACCTGCTGAGCCTGAAATGACTTAACTGGGCTAACTGGTCTCCTGGGGTTCAAGATGACACGTACATACACCAAAACTAGGCGTTTAGGGCAGAAATTTGTTATAACATTAACATTAGTCCTCAAGACACTGGTGGTTTTTTCTTACCTGTAACTCAAAGTTGGCTTGATCAAGAAATTTTTTGTTTAGCATATCTGCATACTGATTAATTGCTCGCAGGAAGACTCTGAAAGATCAAGAGAAAATTACATAATTACACACTCTTCTGTGGCAACTTTGTACATTTGGCATCCCAATTAGACAAAAATCTGAGTCTGTCTGGAAAGTGAAATTTGTAGCTGTTACTTGAAAAGCAATGTGATCTCACCACTGTTAAGTATACAGAATTATATGCAGATGTTCTCAAAATTAATCAAGTAAATTAGCATATGCAGAAACACAAGGAATGTTTTGGATAAAATCACTTGTCTTTAAAATATCTTGTGATAATCAAGAGATCATTAAAAATTCAGTTTATTAGAAAAAAGTATATATATTTTTAAAGTTACAGTATCTTAGTGTTGAATCTAACCTAAACCTGCAGTTGGCTGTATTTTAACTTGCAGGTCAAGCAAAACATGTTTTTAAACATGAGGCAAACACTATTTTACTTACGGCACAATAACACATAAAAATGCTGTTGAAGGACAATCTTCAAACCATTGTTCACTGTTCTACTTCTAAAATGCTAATTTAGTACCCAGTGTAGTTTATTGCTTTTCTGAAAAAGATGCTTCTTAAATTGCAATAGGAGTTGGCTTGACAAGCTTTAAAAATAAAACCAAATGGTACAGTATAAGTAGGTCACTACATATTCATGGTGCTGAAAAGTAAACATATTATTCTTTGGTACCCTAATCTCCATTTTCAAAATAAACATTAGGTTCCTCCTGAAAACTTTAAATTTACGCTATGAAACTGCCACCTAATGCCCAGACAAATGAGCTTGTCTTTTGAGCAGACTGTGGTAGAGATTTATGTCTCCTGAAAGTACAAGCAATGATAAAGACCACTCATGACACGCACTACATTTCTTCCCCCCCAATAGCAATCTTTAAAAAGAGAGTTCACTGTCAAATGCAAATAACAAAATTAATCTTTCTACAGGCTGACAAACAAATATCAGAATTATTTAAAAAAAAAACAAACAGTGGAGGCAGTCCGACAGATCTTTTACTGAATTTAAGATACCTAGCGATGTCTCCTGAAAAAAATTAATATTTAGCTAAATGTTTGGAAACCCAAGAGAAACAAAGCCTCCAGATAACACATGGGCATCAGGATGCTAAGAGAGATTCTTTATGTATACTAAATTAATAAAGTAAGGCAAAAATTTTGACACCATTGGGATGTGCCTGTACTATAAAGCCAGGGCAGCCCCACAGTAGTGTAATGGAGAAGGAAAGTATCCAAACATGAAAATCAAAATTAATTTTATGAAAGAAAATACAAAAGAAAATTTAAAAGATGAAAGAATGTATAAAATATAAAATAATATAGAAAAAAGTAAATACATACATATTTAGGTATACACACCTACACACATTTTACAATATCGCTCTTTATAGCTAAGGTGTCGTAGGCACCTACGCACTTGCATCCAGCATACACAGAGACACATTTCAGGGCCAGCATTGCTGTGCGTTATTCACCAGTATCTTTGTCAGTGTATATATTTGGAAACAACTTCATTAAGAGGTTTTATAAACGAGATGAATTCAGCATACACAATAATACACTGCAGGTATATGTGTTTTAGATCTATGATCCAATTACTGAGCTGTAGCATATACTAAGATTGAAACCGAAGTTATCCATGTAATCAGACCATCAACAGTTTGATATGTAGACTGTTATACCCTGTTTTGTTTTGTGGTTTTAAAGTCTGATAGTACTATGAGATCGGTAAGTCTTCCTAGAAGAATTAGTAGTTTAAGATCGTAGGAAAGGCCATCATGCCTTACTAAGATAAAATCAGTTCCAATACAGGGAGGATTATGCCTACAATTTAATTACGTTGCCTCAAGACATCACTATAATGTATTCAATCTGCTCCATCTAATTAAGCTTTGGAACAATCTCATTACTTTATATACCATTATTTTTCTTTAAATTGTAACTCTCATTTTTCCCCTATATTAATTCTAGCAAATACCAATAAAGAACAAATAATCCAGAATCTACTGTACATTGCAACTGCAAAAGGACCAAACCACAGCACATCTGTTAAACTGTAGTTGTAATTAAACACCACCATCCTCTCTCAGCCCCTGTGCTACCCCTGTCATCGGGCTGCTTTAGGAAGGGAGGTACTCCTTCCAACTTTCTACAGAAAAACATCAAAAGAAGAGGTGCAGAGATTTAAGCGTTGATTTTTGAATTATTCAAACCCCATTTTAATTTTGATTTATTTTGATGATACACTCAATCCTTCTGTTACTGCATAAAACACTTCCTAACGTATGTCAGTGAAGAAAGACTGGTTCTTGTCCCAGTGAAAGTCAACAGAACAATATTTTTATTATAACAGTGTATCTTCAGTTGCAAATCAAATGTCAATCAATGAGGATTTTGTGCCTGTTTCGACCAGTACTGAAAGGATTGCTGGAAATATTGACAGTCCCTTTACTACAACATGGGGGGCAGCCAAAATATGACTATTGCAAAGTGAAACATGACTGGCACAGTACAGTAACAGTAGATCCATCCTGAATAATCCAGATCCCTGAGGAAAAGAGAAGTTATGAAGTGGATTAATCAGCAACCAATGTAAGTACTACAACCTCCTGGCACAACTGAAGTCACTAGAATGACCCTGCCGTGGCTAAGCTCACAGCGCTTCCTAGTATCGTACCTCCAGCACCAAGAGAAAACAGAAAAACTCTGATGATTTTTATCTAATGAAGTTCATTTTAGGAATATATGTTAAAATATTGGCAATAAGAATTACCAAATTGTATACCACACTGGGACAACGAAAGTACAGAGATTTCATCACAGTACTCCTCCTTCACCTTGGTGTAAAGTTTTATTGTTACGGGGCCCAACAAGGAAAGGCTGGATTTAGATAAATGTAGTTTTCTATCAGGCTAAGATCAGCGACTACCACTCCGCGTACTCCTGACCACCTCGCAATCTTACACACCCGCACAAGGGTAAGGAGAGGTGTCAGCTGAGAAAAACGGGAAGTATTTCTACCTGGAATACTCAAATGCCATCCTGTGGACGAGCTGCAATTCAGTGAAAAAGAATCAGAAGAAATAACAACGGACATAGGGTTACGTGGCAAAAGTAAGATGGTTAGGTTGGCATCGCTTCACCATTTTGGTATGACGCTCAGTCGTGTGATTAATCAGACAGAAAGATTACTACCCTGAAGAGATCACTTGGACAGAAAAAAATTTTGCTTGATGAATTTCTTGGCTGTAACCTACAAAATGGTATGTTATCGCCTGTGAAGTTTGCTGCAACTCATGCATGTAAAAACGGTTCAGGTTTATGCCCAAATAAAATTTGAAAGAGGAAGCAGAAAAATTTTATGAATCATTCCAGGTGTTAGTTTAATCCTCTTCTTCCTCCAAAGCAGGTACTGACAATTTTCAATAACTTTACTGTCAAAGTTGGAGAAACTGAAAAAAATTGAGGGAAATGTGGCTCTTCAGAATAGGCAGAATTAAACCAAAGGCATGAGTTCTGTACTGAAGAATAAGCCGGCTGCTGCTAACACACGTAAGGATGAAAGGTGTACTCGGACAGCACTGGGCCAACAGACAAGTAATCAAAACTATCTCCTGTGCTCAGGGGGAGAAGGTCAATCCGCAGTGGCATACCTTATCTTGCTGCAATTAATAAGGAAGATTAGTTTCCAGTTGCATGTGCATAAAAAGAAGAGCTTTTCTTGAAGTTCAGTTTTGATTAACAAAAGAACTTGTGTCGGGAAGAGCCGCTAAAGTCAAACCTTGAAAAAGAGAGAAGTTCAGAGACTGGAACCGATCACAACGTACTGCGCTGCAATACCGAGAATGTCACACACAGCAACAAAATCGAATGCTAACATATTGGAAAAGATTTGTTAGACAGAAGACTTTCTCAACCCAATTAAAAGAAGGAAATTAACATTTCCTATGACGTGATTGGAATAGAAGGAATATGATTACAGAAGGAAGTCACTTCAGGATATGTGGAAGGAAGAATGACCGCTGCGAAAGGGCACAAGTACCTGCCAAATAACAAAATTAACATCCTGGACTGATGAGGTTTATGTGTGTTGAGCCCCTGGGGATGAGTGGTGCTGGGGATGCCTCAGCAGCTTTCTGTTGTCTCTTCTGTCGTAGTTAGGTCCTTTGAAGTGGGGACCGTCCTCTTATTCTGTGTTTAGATAGCTACCGTCACGGTGAGGTCTTATACCATCATCAGGATTTCCTGCTATTTTATCCCCGTTTATGTATTTCCTGGTAAGACACCTTTATCAAGTTTTGCATGAGCCAGAAGGAATAATGAAGTGCACAAACACACAGTGGAAGACTGCAAAAGTCAGCAAAACAGCTAAGCGTCAAAGTGCCATCATGCTGCAAAATGCTCGGTCTGGGTTGCATTAGGATAACGGTTCACTGTGAGATGTGGAATATTTGTTCTTCTCTACTTGGCCTCAGCTAGACTATTGTTCAGTTGAAGTCGCCACGCTTCAAGAGTGACACAAAAATATCGCAGAGACTCAGGTGAGAGAAGCAAGAGGACAGGAGATGCGGAAAACCATGGCACAGGTTAGACATTAGGAAATCTTTTGTGATGCTAAGGATGCGCCACCGAGAGCAGAAATTCTCAAAAAACCCACCAAACCAAAAAAAAAAAAAAAACCAGGTTAAGCAAACACCTGTGATCTGGTCGGGTATCATTCACCTTGTCCTGCCTTAGATTAGTACTAATTTCTTCACTAATTTCTCCCCATTTATGGCTCTCCATCCAGAGTCAATAAATCAATTAATATGCTGCTGATTCAAGCCATGAACTACCATTGCAACTACTGAATTCTGAGTATTTTTGCTGTTCTTGATTACTAATCACTTCCAATAGGCCCATAGGTGGTTAATTGGTTTGTGGACGCACCAAACAGCGCAAAAATTCATGGTCCGATTCTGTAGTTCTACCTTTGCAGAGAGGCTCTTTTTTCCTACAAACCACCTCACTGAATTCAGGAGGCTGTTCATATATATCAAATCTAGACTTCAACTGGCAATAATAAATGAAGAAGGGACAAAGGGATTCAATTTATAAGTGTAACAGGAGTCACTGTGCCAAACAACTCTTTTTTTTTTTCTTTCCTCTTTCTCAGGTACAGTCAGTTTTTCTTCCTCCATTCTCTCTTATAATTAGTCAAGTGCCCTGATTTGCTTGTTCTCTCATGTTTAAAAATATTCTATGCCCCATTTTCTTTCATTCAGCCTCTCACATCCTTGGGAAGTTATCTGCAAAAGCTAAAGGAGCCGAGGAAAGCTGGAAGCCAAACGACAGTGCAACACACCTCTGCCATCAGGTAATGCACACACAGAAATCAAACTGCCTCTGCAAAAAGGTTTTCTGAAGAAATAATCTAGAGAGAGAGAGATTGCAAAAGTAGAAACATTCTTACAGTATATTCCATTCTGTACATTATTTAGTTAGCTCTAGCACCCAGGGGTTCGGATTTATGCTATAAGCACTTAAGCAAAATACTTATGACAAGAAAATATGAAACGATACAAGCTACAAATGTACTGCCAGTATTTTTCCTTAAGCGAACATCAAAAAAGAAGAATGAAAGAACAAACGAATGGCTTCCCTAATGACAGAATAATTATCTAAACAAGAACATAGAGATGCAGCTTAAAATAATTTAGGTTTAGCTGATAATTCAATAAAAGAGAGCGAATTTGGAGTGAGGTTATAAAAGGCACTATTATGATGTCATTTCAGTTAATTTAGATGGAAGGATAATGAATGCTTTATTACAGCTGATCAGCCTTCCTGCACATCATCATGCTTTCCATGCTTGAGCTTTTGCTTCTTTGGGAGACAAATTTACTGTTCATATATGAGACAGACTACTCTTATCTTGTCAGAGTGCGTATGAAACAACAGACCCAGACCTTGAAATCCCAATGCAAAACCCAGACCTGAGCAAATGCTCAGTAAAGCACTAATAGCAAAGCCTTCTTTTAAACAGCAATCACTTCAAATACCTTCAAATTCTTTTTCAACTTCTCAGTGTTGCAGAGCACAGTTAATTTTTAAACAACTTTTTACTTACATATGAATTAAAACTTGTATTTTAATATACTCCTATAGCCACTCCCCTGTTGGCATTGCATACAGTATGGTGATTCTTCAGTTATTTTAACCCTGGAACATAGAGAATTCACAGAGACCTCATACGCGTATTTTGTACAAGTCAAATGAGTCAAAATCATTAAAACAAGTGAACATGAAGGTATCTGCCCTCGCATCTCCTCCCAATTTTCTCCCTTCCCAAATTCTTTCTCTTTTCTTTTCTGGTGATGTTATTACCGTTCTTCACGCCTCCAGACCTGACAACTGCCCAGCCCAAATGAAGGTTTCCAAAATCCTTTTAATGTTACACTTTTGTATATGATACTTCTCTGTTCAGTCTACCTCTCCCTCTCTCTCCCTCTCTTTCTTTCTTTTAAAAAATGTTGAAAAGATTCCCTTTAATATCCTCTAATTCATCAGGCTAAAGAACAGTCAAAACTAAAAAAAAAAGAAACAAAAACCTTAATAATTTGCTTTCTTTTGAATTACAATTCCTGGGCTGACTATGCTAATAGCACAGAGTAATCCCAATGAAGACTTGCTACTAAATACTTACATTAGCATAATCTTCTCATAATATCTACTCCACACTGGCACAGGTGCACCATGTCACTTTATTAACCTATTTTCTAATAAATATTTCAGAAACGGTTTTAGCATATTATCTATAATCACTGACACCTCTTTCCTAATTTATATTCTGTGCTGCGTGTCCTCTAAAACAATTGGGGCAGATGAATGAAAATAACTGCCAGTTACAAAATTCTGAAGGACAAACTTGTGGTCTGACTACCAATAATAGGTACCATATAACAGGCACAATGTATTATTTTACAAACCACCTCTTCAGTACAGCTATCTTGGAGATCAAACTGATGGAACAACCCTGTTGGACTAGACAGGCAACAGTGGTGCACCACCGGACAATCAAATGATAACTGTTTACAGAAAGAAACAGTATAAAAAAGGTTTGGATTTACAGTCCATTCAAATGTCCTTGCAGACGTACGCTGCTGACCCAGTAGCTGGGTGGATCCACGCCGATACACAGTCCACCTCAGACACCTGCTAAAATCGACGGGACTTCCTGGCAAGAAAAGCATCCTTAGCATGAGAACAGCACCGATGCAATGCTCAACGTGAAGCGTAGCTGTCTGTTTAGCGGTCTTGGCGTAAATTCAGAGGAGCACAGAGAGGTTGAGGTCGGAGGGTGTCTCTGGAGGTCTCTGGACAAACTGGAGCCGGTTGCTCAGGGCTGTGTCCGGCTGGGTTTTGAGTACCTCCAAGGTTGTGGACTCCCCTGGGCAACCTCCTTGGACAACCCGTGGCAGGGCCAGACTGCCCTCACTCTCCTCCTCTCTTGACCACTACCCTGAAGTCCAGGCTGTGGTTTCTTGATGACTTTCAGAGTGCAGGAAAGAAGAAGCTTTAGACTTCTATACTCTTTTTCAAAAGCACCAGTAAACTTTGTCTCCTGAAATTTTATCTAAGATGTAACCCCAGCCATGGTTATAACCTTATGTACTAAATTTCACCACCTAGGGAATTTTATGACTGAGTAATAAAAGACTGGAAGTAGTGTTTTCTAATGGAAGTGCTAGAAGACAATTTAATTTAGGAGGTTTTAGCTAAGGCTACAATACTGGGAAAGGAGCGTCTATTGCAAGTGGACAGCATTAGTGTTCCTCTAACCCAAAAGTTAATATTCTAAAGGAAGACTTACTGAATTCAGAGAGACTGTTTCTTATTATGGCAGTTGGCAAAACCTTGCAATAGATCTTATAATTTAAAACAAATGTAATTTGTTGTAGTGCTGCTGGAAGAAATCTCTGCAATCAGGTTAGCTATTAAACAAGCAGTTCTCATTATAATGTGCTGCTCAATAAAATGCAAAAAGCCTTTGCTATGGTACAGATATCACCACCTTCCTTTGGTGAGTTTATTTGCTAAAAAAAATCTCTTCCAAGTGAGTATGCAGCCACAGAGGACCGCTTTGTGGGCTCTCCGATGATCAGAGCTTGCTGGCCAGGGCTGGCAGATCTCTCCCCAGGCTTCAACACCCAGCTCTGCCGGCAGCTGCTGCTTTCGTGGGCCAACAGCTGCTTGGGTACAAAGAGATGGTGAACCAAGCTCTGCCTTTCTAAACCGAGAAGGAAGATGGCTTTCCTGATATCCCCTCCACTCAAGATGCCTCCAGGCAATTAACAATGCAAGAGTGGAGTCTCTTGAAAGATGTCATCTTGGTTCTCATTTTGACTTGACCTGAGTTGGGAATTCAGCTAGTTTTTTGCAGTGGTAAAAAAAACAATAAAAAAGAAGATATTTTTTTTTCCTATCACACTGCTTTTTAAATGATCTGCATCATGAAAATGATCAAATGCTTTTTAAAGAAGCATTCAGTTGGAAGGAGAAATAATTAAAAAAAGAGAAGTAACTCATGGGAAGCGTGGGAAAGGACGTCGCAGGCAAATTTTGCTGCAAAGCATGAAAGTTCTGACTGAATTTGGCAAAAAGTTTTCGAATACTTGACAGTGTCTCATGGTTTGCAGCACGGGAACCTCCCTCATTTTCTGCTGACAGCATTGTCGTCTGTAACTTACCCATTTCCATGGATACCTTAATGTGAATACAGATTAAGGCTACTTTAGGTAATTATGGATAAATCAATAGAATTGATTCCCTACATTTCAAATTCTTTGGCATTTTTATCAATCTTGCATTCAATTGTTAAGACAACTGCAGCTGGCTAAACAAATGTCATAATGTTGCTTGAAAAATAATCTCAATTTTTCCAGTGGGTATTTAATTACTTTATCAAAATCCATCACTGAATACTAATGAGGAAAAAGAAAGTAATCTGCAGATGAAGGAGGTGTCCAAAGGTTAGTTTAACACCTCTTCAGTGCTGCTGGGGTCATAAATCAGGTGTGCTTAGCAACTCAGTTTGCTGGAGAGGTCTCTTCTCTTTGTCCATCACCGAAAATGTGAAGTTCATCGTGATGCCTGATGGCAGAAGGTTTCCATGGCAGCTGAAAAGAATTTGGCTTTTAGTCCTATGCCTTACTCTTACTTTTATTGTCTAACTACCAAGAATCACACAGAGACACTGTCCAGAAGAGCTGAACTTTTACAGAATTGGGATCCACCTCCCCAACAAACACACACAAGAAATGATGCCCTGGGAAGAGGTTAAAATGTGATTTCTTGCAATAGATGAGAACGATGAACCGCAGCGGCTGCTCTGCTTTGCTGTTCCATGGATGCTTATGCGGCTGACAGCTTTGTAAAGGGATCACTAATGCTGGTAAGGTAAAAAAAAACCTTACTGGAGCTTTAGGTAAGCCTGCATTTGATCCAAAGCGTGGCTCTCAGATAGTACAGTGACACAAAATGTTTTAAGAAGGCAGTGAGGTATGTGAGGGAGAGAGAGAAGCAAGACGAGAACAGCGCTCATCTCCCGTACAGACTATTGCTCGCCTAACCCAGCTATTAACCTTTGGACAAGATCAGTGGTTTGCTGTTCTTTTAATTTCTCTGTCAGGCTCCTGTCTGATACTGTTTGTAGCAAGGAGACAGGGCTGGAATAAATACTTCAATGCAATGCTCCAATACCTGCCGGTAACAGAAATCCTCCCAGCACAATGCCCATCAGGAGCCCGTCCCTTCCGCGGTTATTAGCAGGTTTTTTGGCTCCTGGGGAAAGAGCTAATGTATCCTGCATACAAGGGATCGCACACAGACACAGTTACAGATGATACAGCACAAAAATCAGGCTTGCAGGGCAGATAATAACAGTATAACATTTATAAAAGGTTTTTTTCTGTTCTAGTATATCCCTTATTTTGGGGAAGTCCAGAAACACCGATTACCTCTGACTGCCTTCAGCATTCATTTCGTCCCACTAGGCATGTGTTTTTCTCCAATTTACAAGGGCTAAATAATGCTGCAGATTAAAATGAACTGTCTCATAAGAAACTGCAATGGAGCTGAACAATCAAACCCATTTTGGTTCACTCTTTTAACAAGCCTAGCACACGCCAGCAGAACTGCAGGGCAGCAGAGGGACATTTCCGACACCACAAACAGATCAATTTGCAGCCTTTAAGCAGGTATCTCCTGCATCCAAACAACGTGCTCTCGTACAAGGTGGCTGCAGTGTGCAATCTTTGGATGTGTTCAAGGCTAGGGGGGATCTGGCGCTCGCTCTGACACGCCAATCCTCCCTGGAATTTTACAGCTGGTAATTAGTTTCTGCCTGGTAAAGTCAAAGTCTCAGAGGCAAATGCAAACAGGGTCACAAAAAAATGGCCAAGTGTGTCAATGGGACAAAGGTTTTGCTAAAAGAATTTTCGTATTAAATGAGTTGTGAAATATAATTGCGATGTATGTGCCACTGATACGAACACACCACTGTTCAGGAGGACGGCCAAACGTGTCTTTCATTTTGTTAAGAAGCTTAACCAATTTTAACAGACATTTAGACCAGAATACGTCAAGCTCCGCTCCCTGACTGTCAGACAGAGGTAACACGCAGAAAGCAGGATCCGCCCCACCTCCGGAGGACGTAGGCACGCAGCCGATACAATCCAAACCCTGCCCCAGCCTCTCCACGGTTGAAGAAAATTAACGCTTGGAAGCATCACTAAAGCATTAAGAAAAAAACAACCAAACAAAATGCTCATGTTGATTTTTTTTTTTAACCAATGGTTGTGTATATAGCAATATCTAAAGCTGTCCTCATCGTATACAGCATAATATTATGTACCTAAGAGTACATTACTTGGCCACTGAAATGCTACCAGACTGGAAAGAGCTGAATTTCCTGCTGACAGAGCCTCCGCTGAGCTTTCCAGGCCGATGACCAGCACCCTGCGGCTCCGAACCCCGACGCGGCCGCCGCTGCCTGCAGCCGCGATCCAGGCGGGGAGGCCACGAGCTATGCACCTTCCCTGCAGCACGTCGCAAGGGCGCGCGTGGTCATGCAACAGGGGCTTTTGTATTCATGGCGCACCATAAAGCCTTCAAGGACTTTACGGCTTTTAAGTTTACTCGTTCCTGTAGGAATACAAGTTTCTAATTCAGAGACGTCCTCAACTACTCAGAGCTTCAAGCACTTGTTTTTTCTTGCATTATGTTACTTTTATCATGCTTTCCAAAATTTTCATATAAAATCCTGGTTTTAAGAAAACAATGAATTTGGAAGGTAGAGTCTGGTAATGGAAGTTTTAAGGGAAACCATTAATGCAATCCCTGGAAGGAGAAAGTTGAACAGAAGCTGAACATAACTGGAAGGTATGGAGACAGCATATTCAAGTCTTAAGATATACGAATGGGTGGGTTTTTGCCTGATGTAAAGGCCCAAATACCAAGGAGCAAAAAGACCTTATAGTGCTGAAAAATGCAAACGTGAATAACATCTCTCTTTAGCGACCCGTTGTCTAAGAAGTTTCTAGAGGTGCGCATGACTTTTAAGCCTCATCATGCCAGGCCGTCTGTATTACAGATTCACACTAAGCCAACACACAATTTGCTTCATCCCTCGACTGCACTGAGGTTTAAGCAACAACATACGCGTGAGGCTGTACAGCACTGACTTGAGGCCCGTGATGTGGCCACTGAACAGTCAAGACTTGCAGCAATTATAGCTACTGAGCGTAGGGTGGGCCAACACTCTCAAGACACAGATATATCCTGTGAGGATGAAGGCTTGTTTGGAAGCAGCTGGATTTTCCTGACCCCCAGTAATGAAGCTGCTGCTACGACATCCCGTAAGTGCCAGCACCGATAAGCTGGGAGTGATCTGAGCAGGATGCAGGGACTAATAACAGGAGCCTTTTGATGGAGGGAGGGACGCTGGCATTGCAGTGATTCATGAAGGGCAGGGAAAATGCTGCTCTTGCAATGGATATTGATGCTCACGCAGATGAGACTTGCCAGCATTTTCAAGTCCATCTGCAGCAGACATTATGGGAAGTCTGGCAAGAGCAAGACGCTGTATAGGCCAACAGTGAACAACCACAGGATTTATCAAAGGTTTATATAAGGTAAAAAGCACAGCTTTCTGGATTTTTTCCATACGCTAGCAGACAAATTAAAAGCAGAATGGCATGCACAATTTGTTCAACTTTTACGTAATTTCAGCTTTAACGTCAATAATATCCAAACTGTGATCGCTGAAAACTGATATTCAAAAAATACTGAAAGTGGCTTCAAGTGGCATACAAAACTATGATATAATTTATAGTGCTTTCAATCAAAAGTTTTAGTATTACAGCATCAACAGAACAGTCTGCAAAAAGGGTTCGGTTCTGATCACACTGGTAGGCCAAAGAGATTTGGGAGTCACTGCTGAAGAATTAGGGGACGTTAATATTGAATGTGTGTGCTATTGTAGCTTTCCTCAGTTCTTCCAGCTTTTCAGTAGAAAACAGTATTTTAAAAGAAAACACGTAACAAGTGTTTTATAAATTATAGCAAAAAAAAAAAATCAATTTTTTTTTTTCTAAAAGCGCCAACTGAAAGATTTTTCTGCCTATATTTTAAGAGACTTTCCCTTTTTCTCTAGCTTTATTGGAAAGCATGGCCTCCCCCCACCTTGCTATTTAGGTTGGGTAATTTAAATTTTACCGGGGGAAATAGCAAAAGGGTTTTTATTATCTTTTTTTTTTTTAGCTATATTTACTTTAATATTTAATCTGTTATACTGCAGTTGCACAAATCTCACTTTATGCATACGTAAAAGTTAGACACCTCCTATAGCCCATACATAGCACGTAAAGGTGCAAATGAGCCTCGCTAACTGTGATTTAGTTCAATACAGAAGAGAGCATTAGATGAAGACACCACTCAAATGCTGTTCCTATAATGGGGAATAGATTCATTTAAGTTACATTCACTCAAATTTGTAATTCATGACAAAATTATAATATTTTTATTCCCAAGGCATCATTAAATGTTTAAGAGCCAAATGCCACTAAAAAGGGAGAAATACAGACTTCTGCAGGGACGTCCTGTGATTCTAACTCTTCAAGCATTGACATTTTCATCCGAAATTACCTAATTTGCTTCAGTGAAGTTGCTCGCTCACAACTGGGGCCAGAAACACTGTTCAGAGCCTCTCACCTCTTGTGGAATGAGCAAACATAACTAATCTGCTGTTAGTCAACAAGCCGTGCTACAAGCCCTTGTTACACAGTCTCATTAAAAATACTTCCATTAAAAATACCACGTAAAAGCCCAGATACAAGTAAGTGTTATTTTCTTTGTGCCACAGTAGGATAATTTAATTGTACAGAAACAAAGACAGAAGAGAAAACAACTCGTGGTCCAAATTAACCCTACACATATTATTTCTGCAAGAGACTATCTTAATTGCAATTATGCATTCAGAGACCAACACAACACTTTGTTCTTAATTTGTATGTAGTATAATGAATGGGTTTTAAATTAGTCAAGAAAGTAAATATTAGTCTGTGACAAATCATAATTACTGGATGATCACAGCTGTATAAATTTACTTCTGCTAAGAAGTTTTCAGTTATGGTAAATAAGAGATTTTTTTTTTTAAGTTGCTTTGCACAGCACAGTAAGTTTGGGTGTCACTTTGTTCCTTTTAAAATTATTTAAAAGTACATTTACAGGGACAAGTCGAGACAGAACCAGCTCTGGAAACCGTAAGAACGTTTTAGCATGTTGCTTTGCCTAAATTAATGTGAACTGCAATGGGAACAGCACTGGGCCAACTATATATAATTTCTGACTTATGACACCTGCCCATGTTACCGTATTCGGTGTGATAAGGATGGAGGGCAGTGCAGATCAATAGGGATGGGTGACTCCAGAATAGGAAATAAAATCTCACTGATAATTTCACTGGACATCCTGCCCTGAAGATGCAGGAAGGGTAACTCATCATGCAAATGATGCAAATTAACGAGCACAGACAGACAGACAATAAAGGTGTTAAGTGAAATCAGAAAAAAATTCGTATGTGAAGAAATAACAGTTATTTGGAGAAAACGCGCCTCTTTTTTATACGAATTAGCAAAGATTGAACAGAATGGGAGACCTTTGCTTTGCAGGACAGCTCTATAAGCCACCAATCCCCATGATAACCTCTAGACACTGTGAGTCCCACAGCACATGCTCCGACACAGGGCTTCGGCGCTGCGCGGAGCGAGGGAAATGTGAGATGAATATGGGGGGAGGCCCCAGCAAGCAAGGGAAGACGACTGGCTGATCTGGAACTAACAGGGTGTTGAATTTCTTTGAAATATCGAACCTTTTGTACCAATCCCATTTTGTACATTAGAAGATGCTACTGAGCAGCAAATGACTTTGCATGTTAAAAGACCTGCCCTATATGCCGTGCAAGTCCAATTTTTGACTTTCCTACTCAGTAAAGGCAATCTGCCCTCAGGTGAAACCTGCAAATCACAGAACCAAGCATAATCGGCGTTAATCTTGGAATAGGAAAATGCTGGTATGATGATGTACAAATGAAAGACAAGGTATTAGTATTTCATCCTTCGTTTGGCATTAGAGAATAAATAAGACTTCGTTCATTCATCTGGAACTGCAAAGGTAATCTTTGCTGCTGCCTCTGACAATAACAGAAACCTAATTTTCTCATTCTTTATGAAGTCTCACCACCCAGAAGAGTATGATCGATCAGGTTTAGAAGCAAACCTGTGCTTCCCTCCCTCCTCACCAGCTGAATTCAATATTTTCTCCTTTTATGTGAAGAGCAGTCAATAGGCTCATCACTGCCCATGTACTGAGACATGATTATTCGTCTCGGCAGTACACGTACACGTGTGAAACTCCTCCTTGAAGGGGAATATGGTAAAAAACCTGGTGGACCTGGGCTGGGAAGTCTGTGGGTGCTGGCTGGGCAGCAAGGGCTCTGCCCATGGCCCCTTTGTTTCTGTGGGACTCCCAGGGAAGGTCCAACAGCCAGTTTGCTTTGGCAGATTTCAAAGCCAGGTGACCATTTATTAGTCTATACCTGGCCCTCGGATGGGACAATGAAGAATAACGTCTTCCCAACGGCACTTGGGGTGTCATTTCTGAAAGCAAACGGGGTGAAAGCCCTACACATCACTGGTGCTTTGCAATTACGTTTTTTGATTTGAGGGACAGATCTTGCATTGCATTTGAAGGAATCTTTATCTAAACTAAAAATAAGAGCAATAACAGGCAAAGCTGAAAGAAAAGTGGGGTGAGAAGAAGAAAAGATCATCTCTCCCCCACATTCCTCCTCCCAGCCTCTGCAGCTAAAGCTGCTCGCTCCAGACAATCTGGTCTGCTGCTACCACAGTGTGTTGTTATCAACCCATGTTTCTAAGCATAGTTTTAAAAACAGTAAGGAAACGGAGATCATGACCACTGTTCTTACTAACTGAAGTAAGGCCAGCAGGATATAATTTGTAAAAACTATGAAGCACCTCTTCTGGTTTTGTGTTTAGCTAGCGTGTAGCAAGCAACCGCCCATACTTTTCCTAATGAATACAGTCAACTCCAGGTTTGAAACAACAGATTTAAACTCAGAAAAAATGTGAAACTCTAGGCAAATGTCTACAGCAGCTTCCCATGACTTCTCCAGGGGAAGAAGTGCTATCGGAAGAAATAAAGGCCTACACTTAAGCCCCCTCCCCAGATGATGTGATACCCCAAACAACACGGCACCTTGAGAGTTGCCCTTCTACCTGCCAGCTCCTCCCCTGCACCACTACAGGCACCAAAGGAGACAGGTAAGGAGGGCATGTTATGGCACAGTAAATGCTTTTTAAAAAAAATCTAGATTAGAAATGTTTGAAGTAATCACATCAGAGCTCCACCTGTTTCAAAGAGACAGTTTTACATCATCCTTGTATTCCTGCGTGCATGCACAGTATGCCTCTCTGCAAGAAACCATATCAAACCTGGAAAACCAGCTTTCCAGCCAGAGATTGACTTGGATGAAAGAACTGAAGAAGCCTGACTATACAACATTTATTTCAAATTAATTTTCTGCCATCCAGCTACAGCAGTTCATTTTTCCCTCTGAATGGGATCTAATAAGACCTAATAGGTGATAAATCAGTTTCCTGGTTTAGGGCATTAAGAAACCGCAGTGGTACGTTCTGCTAGACCAGTAAGGTCTATGGCACTCTGTTCCACAACAAGCGGGGCATTAAATAGTCTTAAATCATCAGCCTGTCCCTTTCTCAGCTATATGACCACTCCTGCAGCTTTGAAATTCCAGAATGAGAAATCATTCTTTATGGCAAACTCTGTAGCTGCAAGCAAAGCAATTTAAAAAAACACTTTAGGAGAGCAGTTCCTACGTACTGCTTCTGTTGGAAATTACTTTGCTTCAGCATTTACAAAATACGCAGTTTAAATAATACAAATGGCTTATCAAATTATCATGATGTTAACAGATAGAAAAGTTGTTTCCTATCAACAAATCCATTATAAACTAACAGCAAAACAGGATTATTTACTCAGCATCTATTCATTCCCGATAATTTGGCACAGTAGTATTAGAGCTGAAGCTTTGCGTGCACCACACTCCAACTCTTGGGAAAATTTGATAATGCAATACATGTTGCCTGATCCATCTTTTTATATGAGAAAGGTGAAATAAACGTATGTGCTAACATCGCAATCATTATTCAGCTCTCATGTCAAAGTATATCTATCTCAATTACGAGTAGTAACAGCATTACAGAAACTTTTGATGAGGCTGACGTTTATTATCCCTGGGTCTATAACCCATACGCCAAAGGCTTTATGTTCTAAGTTTAAAGCTGAACAAGGCTGCAAAGAAGGTGTCTTCTTACAGATTCAGCTATGCGAACAGAAGAGGCTCCCATCTTTTACCTTCTCACCATCTCTGCTGCTGGAGCTTGCTGCCTGGGCAGCTCGTGCACCAAAGTGGTTCATGAGAGCGCTCTCATCTACATCAGTCAAAATCAAATGGGTTAAGCTCAGTTTATTTAAGCCATACAAACTCATCCTAGCTCTTTTTGCCTGAATCCAGCAGGGGAAAGATATTACTTTTCAGCAGTATTCTGGAAGTGATAGAACCTCCAGCAGAAAGATGGGAATCTGGACGGACCATCTAGGTAAGACTTCACAAAAGTACATACCTCTATGGGTTGTTCAGGGTGAATGTCGTCAACAACTAAATTGACCTTAAAAACTAAATACTACATTGACCTTCCTTATTTTTGTATAAAAGTTTGAATGATTTTTCCACTTACGCACCCAAGATGTGCATTGGGCTATCTCAGCTGGAGTTACGGGTTAATATTCAATATGGAAAATGTACTAGTTATCAAAATGAAGCTGAATATTTCATGTAAAAATAATACATGGTTTGAGTTCTGTTCTTCACTGCTGGTTGTTCACTGCATGAGCACAGGCAAATTATTTAATTAGTCTATGAATCAACTTGAACACCTGTAAGGTCAACACAATGCAGATCATCTTCCCCAGATGCTCTGAAATTCTTACAAAAATAATTCAAATTAATATTACTGTTGCTATATAAAACCGTCAGTACAGATCTTACTTTATGGCAAACAAATCCTTGCTGACAATGGCAACCCTTTAGCAAAGATGAGCTGAACATGTTGGTAAAGTTTCATTTACCCACAATGCCCAGCTGTTTGGGTAACGAATCCAAAATATAATTTCTCAGATTAAATATAAGAACAGCAGTATATGTATATACTTACACGTAAGATTAAACTGGACCCATTTGCCAATGATATTTGTTTTGTTATTATCTCAAAACATATTTTAACTGTCTTCAAGCCAAAAGTACCTTTAATTACTTTATTCAAGCCAAAAGTACATTTAAATCAAATACTCAGTTAACTAAGTGGATTGTGAATGGGAGATCGAAAGCATATGTAACTTCTAACATCACACAAAAAATAACAAATGCTTTACTATGATAAACTAGATACCATAATAAAATGCTATTGAAGAAAGGTCATTGGCACATTGTAGACTAATATTTATAGAACATGGAAAACAACATGCTGTGTTCCTGACGAATAGATCATTGATTTTCTTGAACCTTACACTGGCACAAGATTTGGATAAACAACAGCTTTGACTTTACACCATGGCTAACTCACAGCCCTCTGCCACGGCTTGGCAATCAGTTCAAAGACTAAAGGCAAGGAAGATTTTAAGGCAAGTTAAAAGCATCGAAATTGTATCCTTACTAATATCAGCAAATACGTACTGGTGTTTATTTTCACATCACTTGCTAAGACTACACAAGGCAGCAAAACCCAATCCGACGATATAATACCTTGAAAGAGATGCTTTGGTACATTCCCACATTCCCCGCTGCCCTCCTGCATGCTCAAGGATGGGAAGTGATTATAAACCTGTTAAGAAAACATCTCTAATTCTCCTGGGCAAGTCTCAAAGCAGGCTATAAACCAGCACCCCTTCTCCAGTATATTCCATGGCGCGTCCCCCTACACCAGCACCTGGGCCTAAAGGCCATCATCTGCCTGTAAAATTTATGGATGTTATTTTGAAGCATGTGCCTATTAGAGCCTTCAGCGCTTTCAGAAATGAGCTGCACGGCATTTAAAATGCAGGCTGCTTTCTTGCCATAGCCATGACTTTACTGCTGGCATCCCCCTTACACCTGGATTATAAATTCTCGATGTTGCTGTCTTCAAATACCTGATTTTTGACATTAAATCTGTCCTTTTCTTGTATTTGCTCTAATTCAGGCTCCAAAATGGACTGAGGGACTCCAAGATATGGGCTAAAATTCAAAACCTTCACAAATCTTATGTCTTTCTTAACCTGTTAAATTTGCATGGCAGAATACGCTCTCTTCAGTAGTGTTCCTGCATTCTTATCGGCTTCCTTGCCCATCCTCAAGAAAGCTCCTGAAGACAGGCTCAGTTACATACATACAGAAATCTTTGCAGAGCTGAGCAGGTTTTGCTAGTTGGTTGCTTGTTTGGTTTTTTTTAAACTCTTTCACTGGAACGTAGTGCTACTTTTTAAACCTCATTCTTTCACATCAATATAACCCACCAAAATTTAGTTACAAAAAAAATATTTACTCTGAGTTACTGACATAAAAAGAGAAGAAGAAATTATTCACTCACACCATCTCATTATGTATTTGTTAAATTAGTTTAAAATAAGGTAAACATTATGCAAATATGTTTACAGCTTTAAAAAAATCAAAGCTAGAATTAATACAGGCCAACCAATTTGATTAGGCACTGTATTTTTATCTCACTGAACTCTACAGAGATTTACTTTCTGTTCAGTCATGTTCAGGGACACACAACGGTCAGTGCCAAAGAACCAGCATCCAGGAGCTACCGTGGCAAGCCAGCCAGCAGAGCTCTGCCATCCCCTTGGACATGTTTTGCTGGGATGCCTATCAGAGAGCAAGAAAAAATATGTGGGTTTTTTTTTTCCTCTCTAATGATATGTAGAGTCATACATCGCGTACAAATTGCCTATGCTCTTTTGAAAACCTGGGCTTTAATTTCCTCTTTCTTTTTAATATATGAACTGACTTGAATAAGATATAAATAACCAAAATACACATGCCAGGTATTTCTCCCTTGGATCGATGAGAATGAGTTGCACTTTTTGTGACTCCCTGCACAGTTTAACCATGCTCTGCTCGGAGGCAGATCAGCAGCCTCTGCATTTCCCCCGACCAGACACCGCTCCCGGCGCCAGGCAATTTATGATTCAGGGAAAGAAGGAAATGTTTAAGGGAACTGTTTTGTAAGCTGACAATGGTCAAAGCAATTGCTTACTGCAGTCAAGGAGAGCTGAAGGATACTACAGTACACCTGGAACCCAAGACCCACTTCTGATAATTGAATTGCAGAATAAACTAGCAGAAAAAAAAGTCATTTTCATAAACGTGAATTTTTAATTATCCTATTATTTGCAGATCAGGAGACTTACATGGGATTAATCCAACAAAAGTTTAGCATAAAGAGGAAAAAAGGGCCGACAAAGTTTTAACTCTTGATATTTTTGTTTGTATTTTACAACTGAAAAAAAAAAGGGAATAGAAACAGTGTTATAGAAGTTACAGTGATGAGAAAAGCTTAGGATCACTGTATCATGAGCAGCTTGCTCATGCAGTCAACAGCCAAAACATAGCACTCAAAGAGTAAACAAATAAATAAATAAATCAAATCACAATCAATTACCTTTTTTTTCTAACAAAGAAGTACTATTAAACCTGAACAGTACTCCCCTCAGATTAGTTATTATTTTATAGGTTCAGCTAGACATCAGGCTAGGGCTGCTGCATCCCTGGCTTGCATACCGAGCATATGCTGCACACAACACATCCCGCAAGCTCGGCACATCCAGGAGCTATTTGTTCCGCACCGCACAGATGGCCTCAGCAAATGCGCAGCAAGTGCGATGCTCCCTGAACACACGGGACTTCTGCACGTGTCTCCGGGAACTGATGTGCATGTGGGCTGTGGGCATGCCTAGGACTCCAGGCAGCTGAGCTGCTGCTCCGTGAGGCTGATGGATGATGGGAAATATCAGGAGGGGGAAAAAACAACAAAAAACCCAACAGAAGGAAAAAAAAAAAGGCAAATTTTTCTTTTTTTTTCCTCAGTGAAATTTGAAGGAGAATTTCTGTAGGGAAATTTAGAAGAATCAAATCAATGACACATTTAAATGGGTATTAAACTTCACAAAGGAAATAGTTTGCAAAGGAAAGATGAAATCCTTGCGCTTCGCCCTTACAAGACCAACATGATGGTGTCCAGCACTAGAAAACCCCTTCTGCTGTTGGTGCACCTTCAGCTCAAAGATCTTTCACACTGAACTTTCTAATTAAAGTATCAAATTTAGTGATACAACACTAGAAAGTAACACAAGATAAAACCTTTATATGGTGATTTTCTCTCTGAGCATAAGAAACCAAAACATGTAGATCTCCCTTTTTTACTTTAGAAAAGGCTTTTTAGGATTGCTGCTTCTCAGCCTAAAGCTCCTAGTAGATTCTGCAGCATTCCCAAATCCAGCACTGGCTCTGTAAGATGTCTTAGAGTACTTACCATTCCAAACAGGGTTATTCACTGCATGGAGAGAATTCAAATATTAATAGATAGCACTGGGGAGCAGGCAAAAAAAAACCCTAAACCAAGCTGGTTCAATATTACTGGAATTTCATTTAGTAACACAGCTGGAAGCAATTTGGTGGTAACTCTTTCAGTACATGGCATTCATCCTTTCGGACCGTGCCATCCAATGAATGACTGCCATCTTTACAGCCACTTGAACATCTCCCACAATTCAGACAGAGAGAAGAGGACCTTTAGCTCTTTCTTGACCCAGTGAGTCTCTTCCACTGCACAAGGACCTGCTGTTGGCACCCGCCAAATTTTAATGGCATTTATTTGCTATCTATCATAGCTATCCACAAAACACAATTCAGCCCTTCCAGATTTTCAATTGAATTAGCTGAAAAACTTGGAAAAAACAGTGTGTACCACTAAATCTTGTCTCATCACAAGCCAGCTACCTCAGGTTAATTGCGGTATATCGCTATCGTCTGCCATGTGCTTTCTGTGAGACATCTCTCACCAGTCTGTTTGACAGACTGGAAAGACAGTTTTTATAGATCTACAGGTCAATCCTCACGATCACGCAGTCTTGCAGCCGTACTGCTCGCCCCACACCTACGTCTCTGCCCAGAGCCCGTTCCAGTGTGTCTTAATACAAAACCTTTCTATTTATCAGCTAGAACAAAACTATCACAGTCCCCACGTTAAATCAAGGCAACTGCTGTATTTCATCTATCATGCTTGTACAGGTAGGATTTCCATGTCAGAATAAGAGAACAGCTTTAACAGAAACAGGTAAGTAAAAGGGATTAGATATTTTACGGGAGAGAGAACAGCATGCTCTGATACAAAACTCCATGTACTGCATGGGGAAAGTTTACAAACTTAAATTGAATCCAGGTTAAGCACAAAATGGAGGAGTCAGTGCTGTCAGGGGAATGCAAGAGCAGTTTTGCTCACTGGCTTCAGTGGGGTAATTTTTTTCCCCTAACTTCCAGAACAAACAAATTAGCAATTCATACTACAGATGTCACAAGTTATAAAGGAAATTAATGCAACAGTCTAACTGAAATGAGGCTGAGTGAAATGCTATTATTTTCCCTGTGGACTCATACGTCCACACACCGAGTTCTGCTTTGTGAAGATAATATCCAGAAACTGCTCAGCAGAGCTTAAAAAAAAATACCTAAAACAATTTTGCTTTTTTTCAGAGATGCACTTGAGTGTTGGGTTGGGTTTTTGGTTTTTTTTTAAAGATGTAATACGGAAGGATTTGGTTTAAGTTTGTCATTGGCAATATTCTAGTTTTCTCCCACGGGCTTTTATTCCATGTGTTTTCCTAACACAAATAATTAGTTTATAATCCTGACTAACAATGAAACAAACTCTTGTAAGTTAGAAGCGCTGAATTTCTAAAACCTCTGTTGACTTCATTGTGAGTCAAATACGAAGCATGGTAAAGGATGGAAGTCTAGTGTGCAGCCTGCATATTCATACAAAACGATCAACAGTTTTAGTCTATTTTCAAATTGCTTATTAGCAGCTCTGATGTTGGAATTTAAAATACGTTTTATATGCTGGATGAATAAATCACATATGCCAGCATAAATTTTTCATGATTTCTTCATAAATTCCTCATTTCTTGTCAGTTGTCTTGGCAGAAACTAAAATATATGAAGCCGTAAAAACGTCGGTCTAATTTAATTAAGACAACTGTCTGCTTTCAGTAGCATTTGACAAGCACAGGGTGATGCTCCTTTTAGAACTACGGAGAATTTAAAAAAAAACCTGCATCACCCTTGACTAGCTGGTGACCATCTCGCAGGTCCTTCGGGTTTTACATTTAATATTTGTTTGTAGATTCACATTCATTATAAACTGTGTTTTCTTTCACTTCAACACCAAATGAGAGAGCGGGATTTCCACCTTCCTCAATCAAGAAATAAGAGTTTACTAGAGTGGTGGATTTTTTTTTTTCTTTTGGATATCATTAGACTAGACCAGAAAAGAGTAAATTAAGACAGGAGGAATGAAGAAACGGATGCAGAAAGTAAGTTCTCAGCCTTCAACAGAAATGACAGTAGAGTCGAGAACACAATCTTCAAGGAGAACCAAGCCCCTGCTCCCTTCCTTAGCAGTCTGCCTGTATCAGAACACAGTTAGGGTGAAAAATGAGCTTTGAAGGTTTGGTCTGCATACATAGAAGTGTCATTTGAAGGAAAGCCAAACTCAGCACACATTTGTATAATTTCATTGCTACGCTAAGGGACTCCAGCACTGAATCTGGCAAGGAGCTAAAGTGCAATGATCCCTCTCTGCACCCCCTGATCAGGGGTACATTTGCTTCTTGGCACTCCTGCAGTAGAAACATTTGGACAAACTGGAAAAGATGAGGAATAATTCTTAAAAAAAAAAAAAAAAAAAAAATCCTTAGATGCTGTCAGAAGCACTGAGAATTACAGGTTTATGTAGACAAGGAAAAATCTATGGCTAAGTAGTAGTATTTTCTGGGATACAATACGGTGGCAAGTGCTGAATGTGTATGTAGAAAGCCTGAAAAGTGCTTGATGCTGTACCAAAAGAGGAAGGTACATCCCAATATGAATATATTAGCTAATAACTATGAGATGTATCTTAAAGAGGGAAATATTTTCCTTAAGAAAACTTCTCCTTGAGAAAACATGACTGAAGTGGTTGTGGTTTTTTACAAGCATGTTGTAAAAATAGTTTGACAAATGAAAAAGTACTCAGTGTTCAAGAACTTACATGAAACATGTTTGGTTTCGACAGCTGGCAATTTTACTTTGATTTTTAAAAATTAAACATGGTTTCTGGCTCAAAAGATGCAAAACAGCCCAGCGAGAAGGACATGAGATAATAATGTGGGAGGGAGAGTGAATACTCGCAAATACATCGTAGCATCGCACCTCCTTTTAAAATCTCCCTGACAAAAACATGTAACTAAAATTCATTCCAGAAATGTTTCTGTTTGGATACCTTTATAAGTGAACTGTCAGAAAATCATCAACTATCTTCTCTACATCTTACTCATTTTTCCAACTTTAGGAGTACTTCTGTTATGCCCTGCATACTGCAGATGCGACTGGGCCTGCAAAAGGCAAACCGCAGGAAGTAATACATTTTATCAGAGCCAAACACAGAGAGGGACAAAACCAGTGATTACTGAAACCCTGAATTCTCAGAAGGAAAATTTCAGTCTTAAGAAATAAGTAATGTCATAAAGGTAATTTTTTAAGTTTTCTGTTAATATAGGATCATCTTTTCCTCCCACAAAGCTATTGCAGTTTGACTGCAACACTAACCAAAATTTATTTTCACATGTAACATGAGAAAAACAAAAAAGAGCAATAAAAACCAAGGAGGGTGGATACAACTGTTACAGCCTTCCCCGTTTCATGGCCTGCGCACTTCATCTATCCAACCCACATGCAATACATCCTTGCAAAGGAGGAGTTTGATGGGCACTCATCGCTATGCAGAAGACCATCTGGTGGAGTAAATTCCCAGTGTTTTAGAGGACAAGTTGACTTGCCCCCTGCTGCAACGCATCTCAACGTTCATGTATCAGAAGCAGACTTCCCCTTGCCCTGTGCATTCCCACCAAACTGCTGCTGCACCTTGATCCCAAGTTTCCTACCAGAGGACAGAGCAACATCAGTGTGGACCTGACAAGAGCCCAGGAAAACCAGCAGCGACCGTGGGCAAGCATCAGGGCTGATGCTCCAGCAGCCCAGAGGGACTCCGTGGTAGTGCCCCACATTCGATGCCACGGTGTGTAACCTGCACGGTAACTCCAAAGGCAAAGTTCATACTCTACTCTGCCTCTTCCTATTAACACTTACGTTTCTTACACTCCCTAAACACAGCACTCATGAGCACCTGGACTGCAGTATAATTACTCTTAATAGTTTTAATAACCTGCCAGATGAAGCTCTTTAAAGCAATACTAATCATCCCCTCCATCCAGAAGACCACATAAAGTGTACTACTAACAGGGTAGGGCTGGTACCACGGCCCCCTGCCCCTCCGCAACCAACGGCACACATCTATATGTATGACTGTATAATGGCCAACAGCCTCCCCCATGGACAGCAGCCAGTGGGAGACGAATCACCTTTGCAAACTGCTCCCTCCTGAAGTTACGTGTGGTTTAGAGATACAAGATCAAGGCTGAGATACAGGGAGCAAGGCTCTCCCTGCCAGCATCCTACCTGAGGCCACACTCGTCCATCACCTGCACATCACAACCCATCGGTATGCACTTGGTCCAGGTCAGGGGAGCGATCCCCACGCTGGGAATTGGCCACAGCACGTGAGATACAGCCCTTGCACCAGCCCAAGGCTTTAATGCTGGCTCTACACCAGCTGCAGAAAGACAGATGACACCTGAGCCAGCATAAAGCCTGCCAAAACAAATTAAGCTGTCAAAAAAATTACCAAATTTAATCAGGCAGATGATATTGTACCAAATGAGTGCTTTGTGTTACAAAGCAGCGATGGTTTTCACTCAGTAGTGGTAGCTCTAAAATGAATCTTAGGAAGTTGTCACAACGCAACTGGAGATAGCAGGTTCAGAGATCAGAAGCTCTGGTTTCAGCTGTCTCTCTGAAGCTACTCGCAGGTATCCCTTTTCATCTTACTGATAATCATACTGACCTTTAAAATTACAGTTTTCACACCCTTTGGAGCAACCATGTATTTATTTAAATTTTTGTATTTTACTGAAGTTGCTGGCAATCAGCAAGCAACTCCCACAAAGGCAAGGCTGTAATGCTCTTCCTGAGTCTGAGGGTGAGGGCTTAGGCAAGAGAAACAGTCAAGCGGGGGTGAGAAAGGTCAGAGGATGAAAGGCAGAGGCATTTCCAGAGCTCAGTCCTCCCAGCAGCCAAGTGCCAGAGGGCTCTGGATGCAGGCTGCGAACGCAGGCAGGCTTCGGAGGGAGATAGGAAGGTGTTAGGTGCTGGCTTGCAACAGGCAGAGGGGGGAAGCTTTTCCCATACGTGGCAGGACAAAGATCTGAAAAGCTGGGAGATCAAAGCTCCTGTCACTGGCAGAGCAAACGTAAGCGTATCCTTCAATATACTGAGCAGTAAATACCCTTAGCAGCTCAACAGGCATTTGATGAATGTATATATACAACGAATTTAAAGAAGGAAAACATTTGCTTTTAATATCTTTCATATTACTGCTTTTAAGACACCAAATGAAAAACATTTTGGAAGTTTAAAACTCACCCATTCAAAAACAGGAGTTGCACAAAAGTATTTGACAGTATGTGGCCCAGCATTAATATTTGCTAACACAAATGATTACCTGTATGTTAAGGATGCTCTCATTTTGGTAAATGTTGAAAAATAATGAATTTACCTATCATTTCAATCTGTTCATCCCAAGATCTGTCAATATGTCTGTTTTACTAGCTGCAACAGTGCCTGCTTAACTGTAACACAAATCCTTATGATGAAAAGAGAGAGAAACATCTGTCAAGAATGGCTTAGCTAAATCTGTGCCTGCTATGCCATTAAGAGACAGAAGATGACTTTTCAGTCATCATATTCAGTGATATAAACCTTTGTACTGGTGATAGCCAATGATCTGGTACCTCTTTTCCCTCTAAATATCCTTTAAACTCTTATTGTCCTATAATCACACATGCTCGTACAATCTGTTATGTCAGAGCACAAGTAATTTTCTTCTTTTTTTTTAAACAGTAGTTATTACTACACTGGCTGAGCTTTCTCATACTTGAACTGTAAAAGCTTGTTTTCTAGAATCTGTTCATGAAATATTTCTGATCCTAAAATTTAATAACCCCAGAAAAGGCCTGACTGGCTTTTTGCACATCAAGGCTACTGCTCTCAGAAGCCAAAGTGCTACATAATTGTCAGTCATTTGAAAAGACAAAAACCCAGAGAAGGAATGTGCTGGCAAGTTAAAAGCAAACAGGGCTTTAGGCATACTTTACCAAAATTGTAATACATTCATAACTGCACTGGTCAATATTCTTGTGAATTGTTAAAAAAAATATGTAAAGAGCAAAGTACTATTTTATAGCACACACAATAACTCTGTTTAATGAAGCTACTCCTCCTACCATGTTCACTTAATATGCCACAAATGCATGGCAGAAAAATCTTGCAGCCGAAGAACTGGCATTTGAAATGATGCAGTAAAATTACCATCAATATTCTGATATTAATTTTGTTCTTGTGCAACTGCATTCTTTTTAAAATGGGCTAATATTGGCAGGAGAAGGAAACGCAATTGCAGCGGTGCTAAATGTGTTGGAGGCTGGAGCTCTCCCAGTGCCAGCAGCAGCACAGCGTGGACCCAGGCTGGATACCAACAGGCACTGCTGGACACCTTTCACCTACAAAGCAACTCTTTTGGCTCGACAAGACAAGAAAATGGGAAATTAAGATTTTGGCATGAGACTTAGAGTCACAAGGGCTTGTCCGTTCTGACAAGCTGCCTTCTGAAACACAACGGCCTGCAAGCAATCAGAGAGATGGTACAGTTCGGCTCAACACAACGAAAGACCTTCTCAAGGCACAGCAATCCGAGAAGCTTCCCCACATCACAGTTTCGCCCCTCCTCGTCCATGGGCTTGTCAGGGCCAAAGGAAAGTGGCTCAAAACATTATTCCTTCCACTTCAGGGAAACCGTTTTCAGCTTACCACACGGAAATGGGAACTGGTATTTCCAAATGAAAAAACAACTCAGCCAAGAAGGCTGTGTAAGATTTCTTTACATGTTAACAGCTGTCATTTTTCACCAAATCCCAGCAAAACAAATCATATGAGATTTTTGAAAGGGCGGAGAGTAAAAGGATACAGCTCTGTATGCTGTGTCAGTCCTAAAAGTCATATCCCAGGCAAAAAGAGGAAAAAATCATGAACAACCTTTAATAATTCTCAAAGCCTTATAACCTGAGGTATTCTTCACACCTGGACCTACACAGCCAGCCAGCCTCACTGACTCAGTTTGGGAAGGATAAACCTCTCCAAAAGCCTGCAGATTCTGTGTCTCTCATCCCTCAGGTTTAAAGCCTCCTGACTTCTCATACCACCATCAAGAAAATTTTTTCTTGCATTTCTTGAGTGATGGCTCTTGAGGTTGGCAATGGAGCTTTTTTTTATTTCCCAGTATTTTTTATTACTGTATCATGAAAAGGTGACTGACGGAAGGCAGCCAGAAAGAGTATCCTGGGAATGTTACAGATACTGATTTGGCTATGGAAAGTAAACCAACAGGAATCAACACACTACCGTATTTCCTGCGATGTTTGTTGATACATAAGGAGAGGACCACGTACTCAACTCTGTTTTCCTCTCAGTATTATAACTCTCTCTCAGAAGAAACTCCTATCGCAGCCGGAACAAAGAGCAAAGGGTTTTCTCTGGCACTGCTGCTGGCGGCTTTGCTCCGTGCGGTGGCAATTGCACCCCACCTCCGCTCCGGCGTCCGCACGCCCCTGTGCTTGGCGGGCCAGCTACTCCCGTTCCCTACGGAAATCCCTCGGGAGAGCAAAATTTCCCACTTATCAGAAATTCAACAGGCTTGGGATTTTCCCTCTTTGTTTGAAAGAAGGAAAGGGGCATGAATTTCTGTAGTTCTGATACTTTTTAAATTACTATTTAAAGAAAATATTATTTAAAGAAAATTGAGCAATTGATTTTACTGGAAGAGTAAATAAAACGTCTTCTGAAATACAACGGATCAGCCAAAAGGCCATTTTCTCTCCCACCACTAAGTGCTGAAAATAGCCAAGTCACTAATTGATGGTCAAAGCCATGGGATTTACAATCTGGTTTCAAAGCAAGCTGCAGAAATCTTCATTACAGAGTAACAGCCAGGAGAAGCATTTAAGCCTGAACTTCCATTTATAATATACAAATAAACATTTTTTGTTACTTTTAAAGACTGAAATATTAGGGTTTTTTTTTTAAATACTGGAAGAGGAAAAGCTTAACAAAACTCAAGTGTGAAAAAGCAGCGCATACTTCACTCACTAGGTATTTTTAAATGTGCAATAGTACTAAGTTAAATGAAGCTGACATGGAAAAGTAACGATTTTAAGTGAAAATTGCTACACCTTCCATGTTAAAAATAGACATCACATGACACTAGCTTTTACTGTTAGTAAAAATGGAGTCCTGCTAACATGCTTTTTGATTTCACACCTTCAGCTTCATTTAATTACCTACCTCATGCTGCTGCTTTTATAAGAAACAAGTACTCACACATTCTTGTTCATGCCATACATTTTGTGCCAAAAAAAAAAAAGGAAGCAATTTCCTATTTGGATATGTGATGCAGACAGCACTTCATGCCGTTGTTTAAATATGCAGAATGGATGGATCCAGGCAGAGTGCAGGCTGCCTGTCAGGGCACCAGAATTTCAATTAATAACTGGAAGAGCACATTCAGGTGGGTTTAGGTGTCCTTACGTATATGCCGCGCACACCACAAGGTCACCTGCTGTGTGATAAGGTAGTAAGTACGTTTTCCTCTACGACCAGAAGTAAGGCAATGGGAAGCTGCAGTTAAACACGGGCCCACCAGAAGTGTCACCCAAGGGCGCAGCACGGCGAGGTCTCAGGGAGGGACTCTGCATCAGGGCGTGCAGTCCTTTGGCCGCTCGAAGGGCGGGCAAGGACAGCACGTGCGGGGAAGGGCTCCACTCTCTTTGGCTGGCGGCCAGCGTAGTGCAAGTGGGAGGAGAGGACTAGGTGCCGCCTGGCTTTAACCCTGCTGCCGGCAGAGTGGCACACTCCTGCAGAAGTGATCCTCCGCCAGCCCTGGACCGCCCCGCCTCAGCCCCACGGGAGCAGGGAGAACCGGGATGCTCTTAACGGTTCTTTAGACTCCCACCACCAAAGGACACCGTTGCCCTTTTCTCAGTCTTGGTTTTTGTCACATTTACGACTGATGCTTAATTTTTCCTGTGGAGCAATCGCTCCTCCGGCAGTCCCACGAAATTTGGTGCTGTCGGGAGAGAGACTGATCTGGCACCAAAACTGAACGCGAGGAGCCAGGCAAAGCGGAATAAAGCTGTATGGCGCGTGGTCCCAAAGGCTTCGTGAAATGAGAAAGCAAATATTCATATGCAGCTTCATCCCAAACACCCACACTGGAACAATAATGTGAATTCAAATGTTCATGCTCTGACCTCACTCAACCTTACATACAGCTAAACTTTGAATATCTACACACCAGGGTCTTTTGAGTGAGTTCAGACACCAAAAGAGAAAAAGAACATTAGAATTATAAAATACAATTTAGAATTTGAAATTACAGTTAGGGTTTTTTCAGTCATAATTAGAAAACTTAGAAAATTTTAAATTAAAGGAACCCTTCCACTAAAGGATCTATCTGATTACATGTAATCTGCTAAGGGTTTCTGCTACTCCTGAAACAATTAAAGCACAAACCAGACAAACAAAAATACGTAACAACGTATTATTATCCACTATTCAGTGCAGAATATATTGAATTCTTCTTGAACTGCACCATTTGATAATCAAAAAATATCATAAAAATCAAACTGATAAATATATTAGTTGGTATAATATGCTCATGAGTATAATCATCACAAAGTATTTTAATGTCAACCTAGGTTTAGATCCTAGGAGGGAAAATAATATCCAAATAATTCTTTTCCATTTGAAATTAATTTGGCAATGCTTCTTCAGATCTCATTTAGACTCTTACCAGAGAATTATCATGACACATAGTCTAATAACCTCTTGCAGCTTTCTTTCAAAACAATATATTAAACCCAGGAGTTCTTAACACTGTATATATGCAAGTTGGGAAAAAAAGTGCAAGTATCCAAAACAGTGACTTGGCTTTATTAGTATCTTGTTAAAAACAAAAGAAACCAGACACCCACAGCATACTGTGGATGACGATTCCAGAAACTGAGGAAAAGAAAGCTGTTTGCAATGTCATCTTGCTTTTGCTTATTGTAACCATTGAGCCAAGCTGCTACTTTCGCTCAGTTGCATAGAGCTCGTATGCCCTATTTTTCTTTTAAAGTATCACATTTCCGAGCCGCTTCTGAAAACAACACACTGTGAGGTGCCTCTCAATTGCTTGCTCATTACCTCTTTGCAGAACAAATATTTAAGAGTTGGTAAAATATATCAAGGAAGATGACCAGCAGGGAAAACTCTTGGTTTAGTAGCTACCCCTACCAGTGAAGCCCTATCAAATACCCTGTATGTAAAACCACAGCAGTAACATGCAAAGCCCGCTGGATGAAGTATTATTCTAAATTCACGCATCTCTTTACAGTTCTCAAGCTTCCTAAGATACACGTAGCATTCAAAGTGTCTTGAAGGGATTAAATCTGCCACCACTCAAAGGAGGACAACCAGTTAACGAACAGGAATAATGCCAGGTCTAAAACTTAGGACTGTCTTGCTACTTAAAACTTTGCAAGGAGCCAAAAATAGCAAGGTCTTGCAACAGAAGAAGAAAAAAAATCTCTAAAAAACCTTAGTTCACTTTTTCCCCCCTTCCTATATAAAACTTGAACTCAAGAACACCAGCAGTTGGGATCATTTTATCCCTATGTGTTTCTTTCTAGTTCAGGAAGAGATGTTCCCCAACATGCAATCTTTTCTTTAAAGTCACTGTAGTTTTCTTGTGGCAAATAAAAGGCTGAAGTGTCACGGAATATACCAGAAATATTTTGAGAAGGTGTTAACTACTACTGAGCAACGAACGTGCGCATATTAGTCTAATGCTCCAAGGTGATATTTCTGAAGTGAGTGCTGAATAAGGATCATTCTTTCCCCAGCAAAATTAAACGCACCATCTCCCTTGTGCTTTAGGATGAAATACACCTCCAGCAGCCTTCACCTGATTTTATAGAGATGGCATGGTACAGAGACCTGCACTCCCAGGAGGAGAGCAAATGCCATCCACGCTTTAGGGACAGAAAACTGGTTTGTCAAGGGAAGCATAACACTAAAAGACAGAACAAGCACAGTCACAGCAGATGCTCAACACAGTCACCCAGCCCAAGCCCACCTTCCTTGCTGCAGGATGCCTTCACCAAAAAACACACACACATCTTCAAACACATGAAACCCATATTTCAGACTATATAATCATGATTAAAATGGTAACTCTTTTAGTACTGGAAATCATTATTCCACCTCTAGACCCCAAAAGAGATTAAGCATTATACAAATAGACAGGGACTACTCAGAGAAGCAGCAGATGCTTTTGGGTGGCTGGGAGGGGGCTGCGCCATCTCACCCATACATCCCCAATGTTGGCAGCTTCACCGACGCAAAGGCTGCTACTCAACTTCTCTAGCATAAGTGATCACGATTACAGAAATAAAGGAGAAAAACAGATCCATTAATTCCAGTAGACTGCCAAACCCCCAACTGTTCATCACGTCTCATGACACTACTGTTATCAATATACCACCTATGCCAGGCACAACATTTCTTACTCATAATGGCTGGGATAAAATAACCTGCTACGGGGGGACGCTTCCTTTCCTCCTGCTACAGAAACCATCAAGGGAAAAGAGCACCCGCTGAAGCATATTGCTTCAAGGAATCTCAGCCTTTTGAGTAAGGAAAAAAAAACCTGTGTTATTTTAAACATAGCCAAGTACATTCATTTTACTCCCAGGTCCAGTTAATTTGACAGATACAATACTAAACCAAAAATTCTGCAAGGTCTTTACTGAAAAGGTCAGTACATGATGCAACCAGGTTTTATGGACAGCAAAAAAAATGCTCTCCATGTACAGAAACCATATCTTTATATAATTTATGAATGTGCCTATTTTATTTAAAGATGAAGACCAAACTTTTGGGCACCTCAGTTAATTTTGAAAACTGGCTCCTAAGAAAGTTACACACTTTGAAAATTTTTATCCTCAATCTATATGTGGTAAATAGTGGGAGGTTTTTCTATACAGAGAAATGTTTGGCACTAAAGAAAACCAAAATTGCTCCAATTTGAATTGAATTGAATTGCTCATTCCATCCCTAAATAAAATTCTTTTGTTGTTCAAGTTGCCTGTCTGGACTCTTAAAACTTTCTAAATAAGAAAGCACAGAGCTCTATAGGAAATGTATAAATAGTCAGGAAAAGTACCACCAATTCCTTCTAATCAAAGCTTTTCCTACTGTTCAGACCCTTCTTGAAAGAAACAACGTATCCCTTCTCCTCCTACAAATATAACTGCATTTAACCACTTTCTTCATCACAATATCCTATTTGGAAATGTAAAATGGTTCCCATATTCCGTAACAACACGTATGTTAATGATCAGTGCCCCAGTTATAAGTGCAAGCTTTCAAGGCACGTCTACTAATGATCTCTTTGAACATGGCATTAGTGCAGGCTTGAACACTGTACACATGCAGGGGTTTTGGAAAATGAAGCCACGATTTCAAAGTTTTTTCGTGCTTCCTCCCCCCACCCCATATGTCTGATATTACTTGATAGTCTGTCAAACTGCGTTGTGTCCCTCCATTCTCTGTAGTTTTCTACCCAGAATCTTTGTCACCCTTCCAGACTATCTTCCCCTGCTGTAAAAACCACACCTCCGTCCACCAGTAGCTTGGGATGGGTTTTAAATAAGAGCTTTTGCACTGGCACCTAATTTGACGGATGCAACTTGACTGGTCAATTATGTAAGTGCAAAGAGCCTATTTTCATACATTTATTAAAAACATCAGCGTTTTTGTCTCTATATGCCCGTAAAAAGCCTAGCAGAATATTGCAATTAAGCAATATTTCAATAATCTAAAAACCAATTTTATTTTGGCTTTGGGTTACTTGTCAGTAAGAATAACTCTCAGGCTACTGAAGCCTGTACTACATTTTAAGGTTCACAGTTACGCAAAACTTGCTTCAGTTCATAACCACTTCAGTGTTTGCACACTATTGATGGATAGTCCCATACATAGCTGAAGTTAATTCTGAAAGTGCAGTATAGATCTGACAGGTACTGCTATGACAACCATGGAGCAGAACAGCCTACATTTCCCCGGAAGCTCCAAAAATAAACACGTACAAGCCACTCCAGCAACAGTAAAAAGGTACATATTTACCAGACGGATCTCCCTGATCCTTCTTCCTCCTCTCTGCAAGATTTTTTTTTTTTTTGTTTTTCACATAGTAAAATTAATTAAGATTCTGGACTGGGTTTTCAGGAGGAACCACACCTTCACCCACCCACCAAAAACCAATGCAGCACTAGTGGGGAGCAGGTAACACCCACCAGATTCCCTCCACAAGGCAAGATACATTTCCTCTGGAAAAAAGCACGTAGGCACAGGAAACCTCATTCTCACTGAGAAGCATCTCATCCCTTTTTCTCCGACTTCAAAAGGCGAAATAACCAGGTATTTTATGTAAATGTGGACATTAGACACAAAAAATAGAACAGAAAACATCAAATTCATTTTTCATAGGCAACTCAGCTTCCACTGGCACAGCTGCAGATGAAAGTAGTAGCTACAAATTAATATATCATAAGGTCTACCAAAGGAACCGATTGTCTCAAATGCCAAAAGTAAGACCAAAGAGTAAATTATTTTCATTTACAAAAACGTAGAGAGGAACTGTTTTCATGTTCTGAGTTATGTGTTTAAGAGGAACCTAAGTTTAGCTTGTCAGCTATGACAGAAGTTAAAAACAATTTCTAAAACATTTCTGAATCATTTCTAAACATGATCTAGAAGGGAAAAATGTTAACAGTACAAAATCCCTGCTTTTTTAAAAACTACTTTTATAGTTATAACTCTTCAAGTGTGTTTTCCTGCAGGAGATGCCTGGAGTGAAGACTCTACCTCCAAAGCTCTCCTCATCCCTATCCAGGAACACAGGAAAACCCCGACTCCTTGCAGCTATTAAATACAGCGATCAAAGTTTATCACAGAGACCTGTGTGACAGAAATACCATAGTGGCTGAAGATCAGGCCCAAATTTCATTATCAAGCATCTGGTGGATTGCTACAAAGCGACGGTCGCAGTAGCTGTCAACACAGCTGATAAAAACACTCTAGTTCAATCTAGTGATATTATGTCTTTACCTTAATAGGGATAACTCTTCCTGAAAATCTTTAGACATATAAACCTTACGGCAGAAGTAACTTAAAGGTGCCCAAGTACCTTAAACAGAACTATTAGCAATTGACCAACAGCAACAGTTAAAACTACAAGCAGCATTTTCTTTTAAAGTTGCCTTAGCTCATCCTTATTTTTAGGTACCATGGTCATGAATACATTTAGTAACCACTTGCCAGGGGTTTACCAGGCTTAGAAATTCCCGTTGAAAAAGCAAACCCAACAGATGAAAAGCTACACAAATTTAAACTAGATATAATCCTAACGTAGTCCAACACGGAGAAATAGCACTGAGTGACCGATACCCACTGAAACACTGCGCAGGCAGGTGATGAAACAGCGAAAGGCAGAGGATTCCCTGCCCAGACCCCCTGGGCAGCCGAGCAGGGCGGTGGGTCTCTGGCAAAGCACAGGGTCAGCCTGTACTGAACCGATGCTGCAGACCCTACAGACGTGCTCCACCTGCCACTGGGAAGCAAACCTCCACGTCCCAGCCCGGCATCCACCATCCAGTGCAGAGTGACAGGGCTCAGACAACTCTCTAGAGATCGTTTAGTCTATTCCCCTTTTCCCTAAATTATAACCAGCATCTTAACGGATGCTTGTCAAACTGCTTTTAAATACCTCTGCTGCTGGAGACTTCACAACACCCCAAGCAATCCACCGCAGCGCTCAGTGCTAGACTATTTCACCCAGACTCAAACCTGGATGCTTCTTGCTACAGTTTATGACCGATACTTCTTATGCAATTCAACGTGGCTATGCAACGGGTATTCCCATCTGCTGTGCTGCAAAATTATATGTATGTGAAGACCATTTCCTCTCTTTCTGCCCCTCTGTTTTCTCTCCTCTTTAGATTTACCCAAAAGCAATGGCCATTTCAAGACAATATCTGGATGAAGACTTAATTATTAAATACTATTTGGATATTCCTTCCAATCGACCACGCCTAAAACTACGGTGCCGGTAGGTATTGGCCTTTTTGGCATTCAGCTTTTTGGCTGAAACACAGTCTCTTGCTCTTCCCCTAGAAGCACCTGTTTCAATCGTAACGCGCTACGGTCTATTATTCATCTCTGTCATCCTGTCATCAATGATTTTTCCATCTCTGCTACTTGGATATTGTTGTTTACTGTAAAACAGCAGCTGACTTGGACCAAAATATGACAGCAAAATGAAAAGCCATAGCATCAGTTTGAATTTTCTTTTACCCCCTCTGACAACTGACGTTGCACAGCACCTGATGAACCTACACTTCGACTACTGCGTCTTGCCACGTCTGGTCAGCAGTCAGCAAACCAATGCTGCCTTGAACATACTGGTGGCAAATCAAAGGATTACATGAAACCGGTGACATTCAAAACCCTGGACTCTTGATTAACAAATTGCTTTGCTAAAACAACAGGCTTTATTTTTAATTAAATTAGAGAAGTCAGTAAATAGAGTATTAAGTGGCGCATCTAAGAACAAAAAAGTAACAATTATCTCATTAGATATGAAGATTTTTGTGTTCATTTCAGCACGATCGGTGGTAATGCAACGTGACTGTCTCTGTTGTTGAAACAAAGTCACGCTGAGCATGGGAAGTAATCCTGTGCATGGCACAGCATACTGCAGGGGCAGGAAAGAGATAGTACCCTGGCGTTTTGATGCACTGTACCAAAAACACGTGTGCAAAGTATGCCGAACCAGAGCAATGTCCGTGACTATTAATGAGCATGCATATATGTATGTATACAGGAATCCTACTAGTAAAGTGAGGTTAAAAGAAGTGTAGTACTAAATTTTAACTAAAGAAGTATTTGCAAATATTCCCGGTAACACAGTCTTTCACACGCGTGTCTCCATTTCCCCTCTTCCACCGTAGCTACAACTCTATCTCAGCCAGAATATTTTAATCCACTGTTAACTACCTGGAAGCAAACCACTGCGTGGAGAGGTGCTGCCTGGGCTGCCTCTGCCATGAAGGTGAAGAGATCCCTCCTGAGGGACCGGTCCCACCGCCCTTACAACAGCGGCACCGCCAGCGCTTTGGGACGTCTCTCTGCTGCACACAGAGGGAGCTTAGAGCTCTAACTTCCAAGCAGGTATTTCTTTTTTTCCTTTGGTTCACGCTACCAGATATATTTCGTGCAGGGAAACAAATGAACTCACAAACATTCTGGATATAGTTAAAAATTAGCTCACTTAATTTGGCTAATGGCACAGAAATACTTGATCTGCAGAAAGAAGTGCTTTGCAAGAGTGACACAAAATGGCATGCTCCAAGTTATTTCTACTGAGAGAACATGGTAGCTTTAAAAGACAGAATTTATTCTTAATTTTTTCCTAGTTTTCTTCAATAAAAGTTTATAGGGGTGAAAATAAATGGACCGGATGGACAAGAAGGTATTTTACAATGCAGCTTTCTGTTTTTGGAAACCACATTAGCATCAACAGGAAAAATGAAAAGCACTCAAATCAATTCAGAAGCATTTACAAACGAGCTGGTGTAATGAAAATGAACTTGCAAATTGGAGATGAACAACCCCCTTTAGCACTTCTGCACATATTCATAAACACCAGAAAGTCTTGAAAAATGTTTTTGTTTTTAACTTTAAATACTACTCAAATATTCTATAGGCACTGAGGTTATTCAGTAAGAAACAAAGATCTTAAAAACACAGCCCGTTTCTGCTTCTTCAGAACTTAATGTTCAGCATGGGAAAACGACAAGACTGTTTTTAAGGATCAGAAAATCAAAGCCCCTACCCTAACTGCAGACCTCTGCATCACACTTTGTATTACTCCACATTTTCAGAGTGAGGAACTGCCTGGTAAGAATACCCCTGTGCTTTAAAGAAAAAACAGTGGGGAGGGAAAGGCTTTTTCTACACTTTTGCTCCTACATTTCTATGGCCATAATTCCACAGCTAAAAAAAAAATAAAATTGAGGTCAAATCTCCACCCCAATGAACACCAAGAGGTCATTTGGCAATATCGTGAAGATAGTATAAGGAATACCCATCTTCTTTACATCTGGGGGAAGAGTCACGGCAATATTGTTCACACCGCTGTAATTGCCCTGTGACTGGTTAACTGGCATTAGCAGTGCCCAAACACAGACCTTCCCATTCATATTTCAATCTTTTAAAAAATTCAGCAAAGCACAGAGGTGTCCTCCTGTTCGAAAGGACGCCAGGTAACATACGCTGCGAGGGTTTCCAAAGCACCTGCAACACGACTCTCGAGACAGCTGGAGTTCTTGAAGTGAAACAACTTTCAAAATATAAAAAAAAAAAAAGAAACCCAAGGGGCTTTAGATCCTCCTCATCACTTAATCTCAAAGGGCTCTTCATTTAAAAGAGCAGGTGCTTTGCAAGCTGCAGCCACGCAGAAGCGTGCATCCATAACCAATGGGTAGAGCTCAAAAGATGGCTGAATCTCCTAACTCGTGTTTATTAAGAATAGGTTTTATTAGGCGGTTAAGGAGACTTCAGAAGCCAAGGTTAAAGTTACGGTGCATTTTTATAACGAGAGTAGAAACTGTGGATCAGGAATTTATATAAGTAAACACTGACAACTTTATAGCCATGGTAGCTACCACTAAGCACAGAAGAGATTTCTCCAGGCAACTAGTAAATATAATGTTTTTTCCTTATACTTTCATCACAGTACACATAAAAGCATTTGACACACTTAATAAATGTCACAAACGTAAAATACTGCAGGAAGGCATACTAAATAATGATAATGCTGCAATTACTGAGCAAAAAAAAAAAGGGGGGATTAGAAACATTTGCAGCCTGTCTCTTCACTACCAGGCTGACAGAATCTGGCTTTAAAATGCCCTTTCAATTCTTTCTTGTTAATACCACTGAAAATATTCCAGAACATAAAACTCCATGTCAGTGTATGATAACCACTAGCTTTTGAGGTAATATGCTAAGCATATTATTTATCCCCAAAGGAATACATCTAATTATTTTAAGATATGTATGGATCCCTACTGCATCTGCAGTTTGTTCCAAAATTCTGGTTCTCTGAATGATGCCACCCTTAATTTGTGGTGGACTCCAAGAGCCCCAAAACAGGCCACTAAAAGCTGCCCTGCAATCTCCAAAGCCAATTTTTAAATAATTATTTGCATCAGAGAAGGAAAAAAACCCAAACAACCTAGCTGCCGCATTGTGTTTTACTGTTTCCAAGCAACACTGTTGTTTCAGATCAAACATGAAAGTAGCCATCTCGGAAAGCTCCAGTGCTTTTTCCTCTATACTTACTTATTCTGCATCATGTTCATTATAACCCAGTCGAAGGGGTAGACATTCTTCCCAATGAGATTCTTGAACATGATGAATGTTTCCATCAGAAAATCCTAAAAGAAGAGAAAATATTTGGAAAAGACCACTCTTCTAGATTAAAAAAAACTACAAGTGATAGTGTCAGTTATTAATGACTAGATTCCAAAGGTGTCTTACTGTTCCGCTTCATAAAAAAGCCATTATTCATATACAAGATACATAAATTATACTAAGGCATACTTATATATGACGTACATAAATCCTGCAATAATTCTATTTAAAGTTTTCAGAAATGATAACAATAGTAATCCTACATCATAAACAACCCACGGTATCGCTCAGGAACAAGTCCTGGTTTGCCAGTTATCCTAAGGCAGTTTCTGCTGAAAAAAATAATTTCTTATTCAAAGACAAAGTCTCACAGTCCATTCCTTCTGTGCAGTGTGTATTGCAGCGTACGCGCTGCGACGCATGCCTGGCGTATGTTGGAAAGTTGTTAAAAGCATACTGGTACATGGGAGGAGGAAAAAAACAAAGATATTAATTTTAATCTTATGATTACACTAAAAAAAACACCCCGGAGTCAGCTGATGAGTTTTCCCTCCCCTTGTGAATACCCTCCTGAAATTTTCTCTTGCCTGAATTCAAGATTATCTATTTATTAAAAAATATATGCTCTAGCTCAAAAGCGGATTCAGGTGAGCGTGGTGGTGCACATTACCCCCGACCTGGGGTAGACAACAGCAATGGTTTGGCCATGCTGAAACTAGGAGAGAGTCTCTCCCTAAGGGGAGTAGCAGTAATTGCTTCTGCAAGTGAAAACCTGACCCAGAACAAAGTTAAATTAGTAGCATAAACCAATTTATGTCTACACAGATATAAACAAACACCTCTTTGGAACAGAAAGCTCGTGTACTTGACAATGTAAATCATCTTCTACAATTTGGGAATCTACAGTCGCTATTTAACAATTTGAGCAATATCAAACGCTCAGAGAAAGATAAAGGGGGAAAAAATAACTTAATGCAAAAAGCCCTTGATCCACTTCACGCAGAGATGAAAATGAACTTTTATTCCAAGGTTAGAATATTTTTCCTTTGCTACAGCTTCTCAGTACTGGCATTTATCTCGTCTATCTTTAAAATGTCAAATGCCTACCAAAAACCCTTTTCAGTGAGAAACAAATATGAAGTTACTGCTCTCGTAAGTATTTCTCCGCGTGTGGGAGCCAGCCTCTTTGTCGCATTTTATCTTTTGATTCGTTGTTCTGTTAATATGTTTTTCCTGGCTCAGAAATTCACAGTCGGTGGGAAGCAGGGAGCTTCTGCTTCCTGAGATCCTGAGGACACAACATCGAGAGCACAAAACAACGTGAGTTTTCAGGCTACTCAGTTCTGCCGTGCACACAGCACAAGGGTTCCTTTGCGATGCTTTGCATCCCAGCTCCTGGCACCCAAGGAGACACCCAGGCCTAAGAGGGCCAACAGAGCATGAGCAGCCACAAAAGAGACATTTTAACCAAAAAAATGTATAATACTCACAAAATAACTCCTCTGTTATTTTAACAAAATCACTCCCAATAACACAACATCAGTAAAGATGTTTTGACATTAACAGGATTGAGATAAAATTTGGAACTGCTCATGGTTAATGAGATGTTACTGTTGCGTAAGGCAAAATTCATCCCAGACACACACTCTGCTAGCTCAGTAAAATGTGTCTTCATTTAAGAGATCAAACTGCATACTTTACTGCTCATTTTTCCTGTATTTTGGTAAAAGACTTACATAATTCCTAATAATCACGTTGCATATTTTGCTGCCCAAGCATTGCACAGTACTTCATTTGAGCGTGTGCTTTTTTACAGCTGCAGGTATCGAGTGATTTTGGTACCGATGCTGCTTCACAGCTCAGTAATTGAAACGTTAGTGGAAGTGGCACCATGGGAAGGGTCATCACCTATCCAAGAGGGCAGATTTGAGCTCACTGGGCTTTTCTTCCCCTAACTATTTTATGACTACGGATGAATACTTTCCTGATTTCTTGTAGCAAACTCTGCCTTACACTTTATTTGTCACCGGTTCCAGCTGTTGAGCTTCTGCACACTTTGCTGATCAAGCTGCATGTGACAGTGGATGAGTTTTCATATGCTTTGTTGATGACTCACGTCCGTTACTGACCCTGGAGGTTGTGCCACACATGATTTGACCTACTTTGCCGATTCAGCTTTACATTTTAATCTACTGATATTTACATTTTAATACTCCTACTTTCACACAGGTACTTTAAATAATGCTCTGTAACGACTAATCTAATTATTGATCAAATAAAAAGCTTCTGATGCTTACCTGTATTTTATGTATTTGGAATATTACTCTCTTTTCCATTTTATCTTTCTTACAGAAAAGCAAATGGTTTATACGAATTAACCTCATATTATGAGCAAAACTCAGCTTTTTGGGGGGAAGGTGGGAGTGGAAGGGGGAGCTATCAGGTCTTGCTGTGCTGCTGTAGAGCCTGCTTATTTTCAGTATACCTAGAAGCAGAAAAAGATTGTTCTAAACATAAAAAAATGACAAAAAACCTGTACTAAAGGAGCAAGGGCTGCAACACCTGATCTCTCTCCAGCTACAAATACAAATCCTATTTAATATCCCGGGGAAGCAAAATTCAAAATAGATGGGACCCCTTCACAATTCCCATCCAGTTACAGAAAGAAAACAGAGTAAGCTCAGCCCCATAACTGGGTCAACGGTGATGGAGGAGGCTTAGACAATTCCATCTCCCCCAGTCTGCTGAGCATCGCACCCCGACACACCTGTATCACTATTTATATTTTTCACGACCTGGATTTCAGAGAGGTTCTTCAATAAATTCTCAAGCTTAATAAAAATAACTAGCTAAAACATGTAGGAACTTGATATGAAAAAACTTTAGGCCAAGCTGACGAAAATTTCAGCTTTGCTGAGTCCTGAGGTGTAGCAGTCAGAAGTCAAATATGCTCAGCTACAGCTTTCCAGGACAACAGCTTGACCTCCGCTGAGCTCCACTACCGAGGCTGTCTCTGGAAAGCCACTCCCCACCATCGTGGATGGCTCTGGGTGGGCTGCCTCTGCGGGGTCGCTCCGCCATGGAGCATCCCCCACGACTCTCACGTCATATCCCACAAAGAAGAGTCTGCTTAAGCCACAGAATCACCTGCTCGCATCAGTGGTTAGTCAAAGCTTGTCATGAAAGGATGTGCAATACTCACCAATGCACGTACACTGAAAGCCAAAGCCTAGGAGTGCAAAATATTAAAGGGGGAGAAGAAAATGGAGGTGCAGAAAATTGTAATCTAAAACACCTTATGGAGTTTGTCTTTCTACATACGTCATTGACTCCAGGACGTTGTCTTGAATGCCTTTAGGGAAGAATACTTCTGAGATACTCCACATGGCAAAATAGTAACATATATTTTTTTGTCAACTGATTGTCCCATATGTTTCAACTGAATATAAATTTTACCACATCAAAAGGGGAGAGAGAGACCCAGAAATAACCTCACTGATCTCAGCTGATGTTTCACCTCAGGATGATAGTAGCCTTGACACTAAGAAATTCCTCTTTGAACAGAGATACCTTAATGAACCAAAACAATACATTCTGCAGAGAGATACAAGACTAGTTTTATTGCATTCCACCTCATCTTTTCTAAGATTTTTGAGGCCACATAAGACCATTATAATAATCTAAAACCGACACCTACATAACACAGGCCATAAAGTTTCCTCTAGCAGTTCTAACACCAGGCTTATAACTTCTGGTTGAGCAAGAGCACATGCTGAAGATTTAAGGGTCTCCAGTGGTGAAGAAGCAACCACAGCTTCACTTAAGTTCTCCCTTTTTCTTGTAAATTTTTTTCAAGAAAAACCTATTCATTTCTGTTTGAATTCATCTAGTTTCAGTTTTAAAGCACTGTTTCTTTATGCCTTTGTGATTAAACTGAAAACCCTGTAATAGGAGATGCAGGTATCACCTCCGTATGTAGGGACATTGGGTTTGAACGAAACCACTTCTGGATCTAAGCTCTAATGGGTGAGTCAAAGGGCACTGGCTCAGAAAATTGTCAGATTAAAAAGAAACAGAAAAAAGCACGAAAAGTTAAACAAGGAAGTAAAGAAGGGCTTTTCTTCCACCCAAACCATATAGTACCAAGGAATATACACATACAGTACAGTTCATTAGCATCCCACCACTGAAGACAAGGCAAAAGCCCTAAGAAGGTACACGGGCAAACTTGAACCACAGCACCGATAACAGTAAAGGAGGCAATGCTCCTGAGAGAGCTTCACGAGGCATCATTTCTGATAGTGAAACATAAAATACTGAACAAGATGTGGGTTTCAAATTAACAAGAAATCTCATTCAGGAAGAAATACTTATGCGAACAGTAAATTCCCACTTGGTTCTCACTGAAAAGGTAATGTAAGTCTTTCTCTTAAACAGAGAAACTGGGTTGTATCTTCATCCGTTTGTCCTAAATGATGACTCGGTTTTATTTGTGTTTAAAAAAAAAAAGAAGAAAAATTAGTTTACGCACTGTAGTTTCCTTTTATCACAGGATTAACACTATATTGCCATTATACCTCCACACCTTCAATTATATTACTCATACCTTAAAATCAGTTTAAGGTAGCATTATCTACCATTAACATATTACCCATTTAATGTTTTACCAAGTTACTATGTATTTTATTTTCCATTTACATACATTATCTTTTAATCAACAACAATATTAAAACCTTAAAAAGGTACATTTTAATTAAAGATATAAAAAGCATTACAGCAACTGACCAAGTTTAGCTTAGCATATCTGCTCATACAAACCAGTCAAGTGGCGTAACAGTAGAAAAGAAGTAGTCAAACAGTAGACATGCTGATGGAAAATATGATTTTAACAGTCCAGAGCAATTCCAGCTATACAATGCAAGAACATGCAGAAAGGGATGAATATACAGAAGGTCAAGACAAAAGAAAGAAGATCCTTCACTTGCATCCCAGTGCACTGCATAGCATGTAAATCAAACTCTTAAAACAAGCAATTGTAAATAGAACACTTGCCAAATTTCAAATACATAATTACTCCCTTGTTTTCACCAAGAAAGGTCTGACCTACAGAACCACCTTTCAGACAACTTAGACCAAAAAAGCAAGACTTTAAAATAAACACTTTTATTGCCATTAGAATAATCACAGATTTCCTAACCAATATTTTCACTTCTGCATTTTTTCATTACATGTTTTAAGAGCAAACTGCTCTTACCTCTTTCCATGCAAAACCCTGTAATCAGTTTGCCTTTTTCAGAGCCAAATGGTTTGAACCACTTCAAAAGTACAGAAATATTTTGCTTGATTAACCTTAACATTCATGTCTTTTCTCTGCATTAAAAATGTTGTTTTCACTCCCCTAGCTGCAGTTAGCTTGGAAATGGTTTGTTATTCGTGAAAAACCAACTGAAGAGAACTATCCACGGAAGTTCTCTGAAATCCCGAAGTAGAGTAACTGGTAAGGAACTCTTTCAATACCGTGATGCCCATCTGCAGTTCTATGCAGTTGGACTTTGTCTTCACTCTCTTGAATCATCATTACTTTAGTAACGCCAGATCAGGTACAAATAGACTGAGCACCAAAGGCTCTAGAACCTTATCTGAAAACTGGCATGAGGCAAAGAGCTCAAATCTTGCTAAGCAGAAGTAAGAAGAACAAAAATTAAAGACATAAAGGAAAATGGGAAAGTCCAAACACAAAGAAATTACACAAAGACCTGGGGTTTTGTTACATTGGGTTTGGAAGGAAGAAGGGAACCTAAAGGCTACCCTGAAGATTAAATTACAGGTGAAATCTGCCTAAAACACCTAAGAGAATTCGCCAGTACCAGAGTGGGTAATGTAACACAGCTGATCAGGCCTCAGGTCATCTGCTAATTGATGGATCTCAGCCAACAAGTTTGGTTGCTACTTTGCAGCATGCACTTGCCATATGGCAATGATAGTTTCAGGTCATTAGAGAGTTATCTCCTTAGCTATAAACTCTCTTCTATTATGCTCTAATTAAGTTGTGTTGTTGGCTTAGTTAGGCTACTGAACAACTCCGAGAAGACAAATTTCAATTTTTACTGCTTATTTAAAAACTAAGGGCATCTTTAAGGTTAAAATGTTTTGTATAAAATTTAAAGTGAGTGGATCTGTAAGTAAAAGCTACTTAAACAAATGAAATCGAGACATCTGGAAGATTTAACGCTGAAAGTTCCTTTCCTCAAGAAAGCTTTTTTTTTTTTCTTCTCTCCTTAAACAAAACAGATTTTTAGTAATGGCTCAGCACTACTGATTCCTAATGCTTTCTTTTAAGTGCCTTAAATCTGCTGTCTCAGTGCTTGCTTTTTAAAATACGGAACAGCTCCAGAGATGAGCTGTATGCCTGTGTGTGGCAGGAAGGTTAATTTTGTCCTTTGCAAATTCAGAAAATGTATAAGTCATAGTACTTTATCAATTATTTTTATAATAAATCCATAATATCAAATGCATTTTGTTTACATTTCACAAGTGTATTTAACAAACAGTAACAGGAAAAAACCACACACAAGCTAAACTATCTTATGAACAGATAAAACATGTTAAACTTACCACAACATCTGACCTCATCTTTCCAAAAGTCTTGATTAAATGAGCATAGTGGTAGTCCTCCATTTGCCTTAAAATGGCAGTCATGCATGCAACAAAACTCCCCTATCAAAAACAAAAGTACAAACAAATCTGTTATTTAATATAGGGCAACATATTACTTGCTATCAAAATGTAACATCGCTAGAGAGCACCACATAATACAGTGGATATAATTGTATCATTTAAATTCATTAACGGATATGCAAAATTCTGTCAAGAAAACAAAAACAAATCTTTAAGAGTTTCTATTTCCAATTTCACGGTTTTATCATCATCTTCACCAAAGATTTTGCAACATATTCTTCATATAAAAATTTCTCAGGCATTAAAGGCTTTGGAAGGTAATAAACACCCCTCCTAAAAATATCACACAATATCAGGATTTGCATTTGGGAAGTCGATACTCTGCGCAAGGAAGAAATCTCTTAAAAATCATTACATTGAGCATCACAGTCAAACCCCAAGTTTTAATTTCATTGAGTGGTATTTTCAGATACTGTGATGCTTAAAAAACCAAAACAAAACCCAATAACTTCCATAAAAACAGAACAGTGGTACCAAACAAATCTCTCTCAAACCATCAAAAAAGTGAAAAGTGCCAAAAATGTGTAATCTTTCCTTCTGGCACGTGAAAGTAAAGTAGTGACAACTCAAACCCACTTCCACGGCTACTAGATGTTCCGATCCCACAAATGACTTCTCTGCTTGTCCATCCTCCTTCTCAGAGTATCTGCTAAAAACCTGCTGACTGATTACAGTAATACCATCCACACCTTTTCTGGTCTTTCATGAAGACAAAAATGTTGGAAAAAAATCAGCAGAATTACTCAAAAAAGAAATGATTCTATATACTGTTTGCTAAAATTGTAAATCCCCCCTTCTGTGCCGTTTTCAAGGTTCTTCTATGCCATGCACAGTCTGACAGAACTCTCAGGAATTTTCTCTTCTTTCTAAGCGTAGCACAGAGTTTTTATTGTTACCTTTAAGATCTGCATTACTTTCAATTTAAAATATTTATTTCTGCATCAGTCCAGGTAATTGAGATCAAATGCAAAATGACACTAGGTTATCTGTGTGTGTTATGAGCCCTCTTATTTACAGTCTAAACCCCCAGCCTCCACCAGATAAGCACTCCTTGAATTTGCTTTTTTCCTATGTAATGGAGTTCAGATCTAAACTCCTACATAACTGATTTTGTCCACGTGAGAGCATTATTTTTTCTACACGACGCAAAGGTACCTGACGAGAGTTCTTAGGCATACGCAAACAGCATGAATATGAAAGGGAAAGGCCATCCGAGCTGCTGTTCCATGACATCAAAAGAACTTTATAGCAAACTGGGACACGAATAGAAGCTGTGGCTGTACAAAGATAATGTTTACTACTATGAAATGTAAATAAGATGGGATCATCTCAAAAGTCTCAAAACGTTAATTGTCAAAACACTGTATAACAAGCACTCTGCATAACAGACACTGTAAAAGGGCCTATGCGTGCAAAAAAATATTCAATAGCCCATATTCAGTCCTATTTCTCCTAATGATGTCATCAATCAAAGTGATGTTTCACTGCTAGTCAGAATTATAAATTTTTTAAATTGGCTGCTTAAGACTAGCCTGCAGATGTAATTCAGTCCATCACTTCAGGTAAGGTTCTGCAGATGGTTCATAAAAGCTCAGGAGAGCTGAAGACAAACTTTGTTTTGCTCACGGTATCTTTTTATAGACGCTCACTCACTTACATAATCTGTGAAGTCCATTGCTTTGCAAATACCTAAACGTATCTTTAGCTTCCTTCACATCAAGCCCACATTTGCAAATCCAGCCCTTTCAGGTAATTCATCAGTCAACATACAGCCTCTGCTTCCTTCTGACAAAGTTGTTTCTATAACTGGCTAATAGCTTTGGTCATATTTCTGTGTTTATCTACCCATTTGGCAAGTAATTTAATATACATGGCTGCAACAGTCAAAAGATTAATTTCATACCTGAGGAAATTATCATTGCAACCTTGCAGGCAAAAAAAATGAATGTGGAGCAATGCATTTCAAACGCATTTTAATAGTCATTTTTAGATATAGGAGCAGCTAGAGACGCGGATGAATTTGACTGCCATCTTCTCTGCATCTTCTGGCGACCCCTCTCCCTTCCCCTGGCTGCTCAACAGGATGCCTGCTCGTACAGGAGCCCTCTCGTCCCCCTCCAACATCCCCGGCTCCTGCCAAGGCAGCCCAAGCCTCCCCTTGGAGCAGCACACTAATTCGGGGGGAGCTGCTACGACTGTCCCCATAAGCCAGGGAAAACAATGAGAGAGATAATGGAGAGAGAGATAATTAGACAAATATCTTCTTAATTAGCACGGTGAGAATCGGAAAGGACACATAAAAGTTTAATGTCTGGTGGTTGAACACTCTGCTTCCACGTGAAAGTGTGAAAATATGAAAGCTTGTTAAAAACCTGGAATGGCTGCTGGAGAAAAAAATAAATACAGAAGAATAAAGAAGCTTAGCAAAGACAAATGAAACATGAATATAATGGTATTCAGTAGCGCAGTTAAGTTTTAGTTAAAGAAAATTATAGAAACTTGCTAAACGTTGTCATGTCAGCTTATGCTGAGCCCCAAAAGTGGTGCCGAGCAGAATGTTTCAGGGACCTTGACAAGTTAATCAACATATTTCCCTGTTTCCCTCCATAAAACAATGACTCATGCTCATCTTCGTACTCTCTTGGTAACAAATAACCTTTCTTTCATTGATATAATAATGTTCCTTTAAGCCTCTGTTGCATTACACATGCAGACATCTCTGTTACAACATTTATCTTCCGATCCCCACCTGCTAAATAGTGTTTAAGCCCCTGCTGGTTAGGAAAATCTATTTAATATTAGAAAAAAGTCCACTACCAGTCATCTGCTTACTTTTCGTAATTTTCTTTGCACTTAGTGAGGTATTATTTGCAGCCAGCATGCTCTTAATTACAATGCTAATAAAAATTTGTAATTATTTACAGGCAATATTTGTACTGTAGGTGTTTTTAATATGGTCTATTAACTATTTAGCAATAGCTAACAACATTATTAAATTTTAATCTTAAGTTGGTTTTTAATCTTTAGTTGGATTTGGAGACCATTGTGATCTCCAGCAGCATACCACTCCAAGCAATACACAGAAAGAAAATACCTAATTCTCTAAAAAAATCAATTTCAACTTTAACTGTAGGAGTAATTGCAATCCTAGGTTTATACACCAAGTAATGCACGGGCAACATAGGGGGCTTGCCACTGCCTTGTGCAATTATTAGCTATTTATTCACTGAAACAGTGTCAAGGTTTATACTGGAAGCCTTTCACACCCTTCCTTACCGCAAAGCTCAGAAATGAAGTAGTCACATGGTGACTAAGATAATTACTACACATCATACTAGAGAAGCGCATTCAATGCACTTTGTAAGGAGTTGAATGCAATTAATTTCTCTTCTGCCCAAAAGCAGAGGCACTGGATTCATTCCTTCTTTTCAAACCAGGTACACTGAGGCAAGTGGGAATTTAGTATTCCCAAAGCAAAATCATGGGATCCAGGGCATCCGCAAGCCTGTCGTAAGGGAAGCCAGATCCAGCTCCCATGCTGGAGGACTGGCAATTCACCTCTGTTAAAAGGGAAAAACAAAACAAAACAAAACAAAACAAAACAAAAAACCAAACCCCAAGACAAAACAGCAAAGAAACTGATTCTTCTTTGGAAACAGTATTATTCAGAAAATCCATTTTGTATTAAAAAAAAAAAAAGACCACGCAATTCCAAAATTTAAACTTCTTTCTAATTCCTGTCAAATACAGTTCTGAAGGAAAAGTTGAAGAGGCACACGAATGCTCAGAAAATACTTATTTTCTTAAATTATCTTTACAATAAAATAATGAATGTTCAAATAGCCCTTTAACAGATATGAGCAGGGAAATTTTAATATCAAATAATCCCCACAAGCAATACTAACATTGAAAAAATTCAGAACGAGAAGAGAATTCCCTGCAGGAGAGACAACACATGCCAATGCTTTTCTCCCTCAGGGATAAACCGGCCTATTTTAAATAGTCTTGTCCATTTTCTTCCAGGGAAATCTCTAAGTTGGAAATATTAAGCTCTTTATGTATAGTGAGAAAATCTAAGACAGATCAAAACTACACTAAGTGAAGGGATGTTTCATTATAATGTCCCTATTACCATGATCAGGAACAGATGAAAAAGGCTAAGTTCCATTTATTTTTCAATAAAATTTTCCTTACATGGCCTTAAAAGACTACACAGCTAAATAAATAAATGGATAAATAATTAAAAAAATAAAGCCACCCCAAAATAATAGAATGAACTTCTCACTACATTTTGGCTTTCAGAACATTTTCATAGAATTTACTTTGCTGAAAATGGTTTAAGTCCCTCACAATCACTAGACAGTTTGCAAGGATATAAAAAGGAAGTGAGTTTTCTGTTCGCTTACTGCAAGTACTCTCTCTATATTAGCAACAAATCAAGAAACAAAAATCAGTTGTTACCATTTCTAGAGGCCATGAATGAAATTGCCACCACTTCTGGACTCACAAGACAAAAATCCATCTTTAAAACGCCCCACATTTCAACTTTTTGGTAACTGCTGTTAAGACTGCGGGCTGCCACGTGAGCTTGCACCACAAGATGAGTTACCTCATTACTAGACGTAAAATGCAATGTGTCTGCAAACAAGTTTGCTCACTTAAGCAAAACGCTATAAAAGCTATTGCAACAACCCTGGAGCGGGTCCAGAGGAGGCCACGAAGACGATCAGAAGGATGGAACACCTCTCCTATGAAGAAAGGCTGAGAGAGTTGGGGTTGTTCAGCCTGGAGAAGAGAAGGCTGCAGGGAGACCTTCTTGCAGCCTTCCAGTACTTAAAAGGGGCTTGTAAGGAAGATGGGAACAGACTTTTTAGCAGGGCCTGTTGCGATAGGACAAGAGGTAATGGTTTTAAACTAAAAGATTCAGACTAGCTATAAGGAAGAAGTGTTTTACGATGAGGGTGGTGAGACACTGGCCCAGGTTGCCCAGAGAGGTGGGAGATGCCCCATCCCTGGAAGTGTCCAAGGTCAGGTTGGACAGGGCTCTGAGCAACCTGATGGAGTTGAAGATGTCCCTGCTCATGGCAGGGGGTTGGACTGAATAATCTTTGGAGGTTCCTTCCAACCCAAACCGTTCTATGATTCTATGATAACCCAACATGGATACGGCAGAGATCTCCTGGGAAGTCTTGTTCTGAAGCATAGTTTATATTGTATAATATATAATGACCCAGTAGCTCACCATTAGCTACCTGTTAAAATGCAGCAGCGTAGGTTCCTGGTCACATCACCGCAAGCGTCACTGAAAGCACATGATGAAGGTTAAGACCCAACAGCAAATATGCCAAAACCAGGAATGGGGATCACTCCGTATGAACATAATTCAGCTCCCCAGGAGCAAAACACCTCATTTCTGCTCATGGGCTTCTCCTGGCGCTGGAGAGAGCACTGCGCTCAAGGACTCTGCGCTGGCCAGTGCGCGGTGGATGGGAGGCACAGCTATCGCAGTATTCTACAAGTCTGCACAGCGCCTAAAATGAGTTTGACACGGATTCCTTAAGCAGCGTCTACCCGTGCTGTCATGTGAGTAAGGACAGGAATCAAAAAACAAATATAGATAAACACCCCTAAAGATACATATATATATATGTATATAAATTCATACGTATGTTTCTCACAGTGTTAAAACAAACATTTCTTTTCCTGTAATAGAAAATCTGACAGTAAATTCCTCAGCACCTTCAGAGAGAAAGTTATTTCGCAGATACAGCAACAGAATGTAAACAAGTGCAAAATGTTAACATTTATCACTTTTTTTCTTCCTGAACGTATGCTACTTTCCATTTCCTTAGGCCAAATCCTGCCTTCTTGAACACGAGTAAATGGAAGGAATAAAACATGCGAGTCTTTTTCCTTTGAGAAACAGAAGTTAACATTTGTAATAATGTGAGTGATAAATGCTTTGTTTTTTTTTCTCCTGCCGCCACAAACACTATTACAAAGGCATTGTTTTTAAAACGAAGCAAGATCCACTAAGGTGTTTTCAGCTGACAAACTTTGCTCTCAGACAGGACGTGCCACCTCCTTTATCCAGCCTGATTTAAGCAGCTCAGTGCTTGCCTAGTTTCTGCCTAACAGAAACCCCATTTAGGTCAACCCAATTCAGAATTCAGAAGACTGATATGGAAGCTTATAGGTAAATATTAGCTTATTTAGTCTTGCATAACTTGTTTTACCTCAAAATGTATTCTACAGATCCAGATTGGATCTCTGACAGTTCAATCTCTACCAATCAATAGAAAACTTGTTTTAGCTGGAAATCCTTTACAGGACTTCAATGCTGATTACTACATCCTGAGCAGCTAAGCACTCTAGTTCCAAAACAGAAAATAATGTAAATTGAGCTGATTTTCCTGAAAAGAGCACAAGGTCTAAGGAAATTTTCCACTGTCATAGGTGGGGTATGGAAGAATAGCATTTAGGTGTGCTAAGCTTGGCACTGGGATAACGATGCATGCTATCCCAGGAACCTTCGGAGGCTTCTCCTCCAGCCTGCTGAAAGCAGGGCTGCTCCAGGGTTGGACCAGGCTGCTCAGAGCTTTGCCCCATTGCGTTTGGAAACCTCCAAGTGTGGAGACGGACTGTATTGAAGAGCCAGGCTCTGGCATCTCAACAACCTGGGGAGCTGCTGTTAGGTGCCCCCAAAGCCTTCCTGAAGGCAGAGCAGAGCCATCCTTCTGCTGCCAAAAGTCACAAGCTCCCAGCTTTCCCCATCTCGGGGACCTCTCCTGCACCGTCAGGAGACCAGGATCTGCCAGCCCTGCCATCGCTGCCCCATGTGCTCACCCCTTCCCACAGCAGAGCAGTCCCACACCTGCCTGCAGTTTCCAACACCTTTGGTGCAAACTGCTGCATCCGTAAGCTCTTACAAACAACACAAGTTAGGCATTTTACATAAAAGAGGACATTTGAGAGAGGTCAGTTCCACGCTGAGCCGCTGCAGGAACTGCTTAGCACGACTCCTACCTGGCAAACCAGCAAGTAAAAATTTCCTGAGATACACTTTACATTGACAAAAGCTCCTGCAATTAACAAAATAATTTTGTGGATGCAAAATAAATGCAACAAAGGTATGTTTTTGAGTTTCCTACCTCATCTTTTGCTAAAAAAACTAGTTTGAGAGTTACAGAGAAAAAAAGCCAGACTAAAGTACTGTAATTCCGCATTTATTTAAGAAGGTGCTTTATTTGGATAGGTTGGTTCTTAGCAAGTCCTTGTCCAAAGGTTTCCAAACTTCTTTCAAGTACCAACTGCCAGGAGAAGACCAAACCTAGAGCCACCTTCCCCCATTCCAGAGGCAGCTCTCCGTTACTCTGCCCGGACGGACCCGCAGGCTCCCAATCTTTCCCAATCCCAGCGAGCCCCAGCAAGGTGAAAATACTCAACCAGCTCCCCTTCGACACCTTTCTGTGCCGTAACACTGCGACGGGCTCTGATCTATTGCTTCTAAGTGGATTCTGAATAAACAAAATCCTGATTATTGTTTCATTTGAAGGAAAATCCTATATTCCCAAACAGTGGGGAAAAAACAACAACGACCCTCTGAATACAGGGAAACCTCTCTGGCAGGAACAGCAAAAAGGATCTTCACAGAGGTCAAAACCAAAACCCAAGATCACGATAGCTCAACTGAAATTCATTTTGTAAAAGGCTTATTTATTAGAAGCTCAATGATACGCACAATGAGAATATATACAAAGTGTTCCCCAGTTTGAAAGTGCTTTGCACTAACTTTCGTAAAAGGCAAGCAAAAAATTAATGAGACATTTTAACAACACCACTTATCATTTTTCTAAGGCTCTTTTTCAAAGAAGTCCATTTTAACCAAAAATGCTGCACTCTAAAAAGCTCTATACAGTCTCAGTAATAACAGTATGCCCTTCAATTGAAATCACAGTGCTTAAGATTTCTGAAGGTCAGCCCATTTATTTTTGGTTTTCTAAATGCAATTGCTTTTCCCCACCTTTTTTCTCCCCCTGCTATACCAAAAATTATTTCACTGAAAATCTAGAGTACGGCCCTCAATAAATCTGTTTCAGGTATCTTGGTTTACGCTTCTATTAATGCTAATAATAAAATTACAAATATAAGTAATAAAATACAGAAAACAACAGTATCTATGGGTATGGCCAGTATTCAAACAGTAAAACAAAAGGAAAAGCCATACCAAATATGTTTTTGAAGAATTTTGCACACATGCAGCACTAAATATGGGAACAGAACCATTCTGGGATTTAGAATTACTTACTTTTATTGTAATTATCACTGGTTGCCACTCAAAGCCTTTCATATCACCCGTGCGATATCCGGACACATGGGGAAGGACAAGGACAGAGACGCAGAACAAACAAGAGCTGGTCTGCCCCTGCATCAGTCCCTGCTTGAGGAACGGTTTCCACAGAGCCCCACGCAGAGGAGCAACCTTTGAGTAAGGCTTCAAAGATGCTAAGAGATGTGCACTGACATTTTTACACCTCCTAAAAAGATACAGGAATTTGGGCTGGTACCACTTGGTTTCAGATTCACCCACTGTCCTCTAAATGATGTTCTGTCAGCTTTGCTGTTACAGCTCTAGCTGTACGAGGTTACACCCGGGTTATTTACGTGGTAATGCAGCTGATGGTCCCAGCAAGAGCTATCAGCAGCCTTCTTCCCCGATGCACAGTCAGAGTTTTTAATGCCACTACAGCACGCACCAGCGCTTTTGGGGGGCTACAGAGAGCGGCGGTGAGCACCTCCGGGTGCCCCCTCCCACGGGACTCTCCGAGCCCTCTCCTTCCCGTGGGCTCCTCTTAGCTTCAGCCTCTGCTCTTCCTCTGTTTTGGTAGAAAAACATTGCTCTGACCCTCCTCCTTGACAATTCAACCCACCCTGTCATTTAAAGACATCTGTCTGCAGAAAGATTTTGTTTGTCCCTTTCAATCTCTCTTGTAAACTGGACATTTTTTCCATATAAAGAAACCTGACTGGAAATAGCCTGTCTCCAGAGTTCACGCGCATACTGGAAACCGCTGCTCTCCAATTTAAGTATCAATGCCATTATATGCTACTTGGTTGGGGCTTGGAGTTAAGCTAAGCGAATAGACGTATTCATAAACACGGACATTCATTTGGACTGTACTTTTCCAAAATCTTCATCAACTGTTTCAGCATTTGGGGAATTACTCACACAGAAGCACCTCTCTAAGGCCTCCACCTCTCCCTGTACCCGGCGTCGAAGAGAGGCGATGGATACGTGAACCACCAGCTCACAGAAACGGGTGCACACCCGCACGCACGCAGACAGACAGCACAATCGTCTTGGTACAGACTTTACATGGGAATAACAAAGTTCCTGCCACTAATATGAACCTCAAACTAATTGCCTTCCTCATCCCAGGGAAAGCCTTTCATCTTGTTTATGTTAGACTTCCCAACACAAAAGTATGTCTTACTTTCTTCACATTATTGTTAGGAAACTAATTTAACTACAGTTATTATTATCATAGAATCACAGAATCACAGAATGGTTTGGGTTGGCAGGGACCTTTAGAGGCCATCTAGTCCAAGCCCCCCGCAGTGAGCAGGGACATCCCCAACCAGATCAGGTTGCTCAGAGCCCCGTCCAGCCTGACCTGGAACGTTTCCAGGGATGGGGCATCTCCCACCTCTCTGGGCAACCTGGGCCAGGGTTTCACCACCCTCATGGTAAAAAATTTTCTCCTTATATCCAGTCTAAATCTACCCACCTTTAGTTTAAAACCATTCCCCCTTGTCCTGTCAAAACAGGCCTTGCTAAAGAGATTGCCCCCATCCTTCCTACAGTCTCCCTTTAAGCACTGAAAGGCCTCAATAAGCTCTCCCCGCAGCCTTCTCCTCCCCCGGCTGCACAACCCCAGCTCTCTCAGCCTGCCCTCGTAGCAGAGCTGCTCCAGCCCTCGGGTCATTTCCGTGGCCCCCTCTGGCCCTGCTCCAACAGGCCCGTGTCTGTCCCGTGCTGAGGACCCCAGAGCTGGACGCAGCACTGCAGGGGGGTCTCACCAGAGCGGAGCCGAGGGGCAGAATCCCCCCCCTCGCCCTGCTGCCCACGCCGCTGGGGATGCAGCCCAGGACACGGGTGGCTCTCTGGGCTGCGAGCGCACATTGCCGGGTCATACTGAGCTTCTCATCAACCAACACCCCCAAGTCGTGCTCCTCAGGGCTGCCCTCAATCCCTTCATCCCCCATCATCATCCTCCTTCATCACCCTCTGAAGCACCCTCAAAATGAAAGACATATTTGTTCTAGCACTCAGTTTTAGATAAATGACAAGGAAAAAAAGCTGAACTTTCTCTGGAGCAAACAGAAGTCACCAAAGAGCTAAAATAAAAAACAAAGCTAGAGGATAATACGGCCAAGACGCAGCCATGTGCACCACGGGCGCAGGAGCGTGTCCTCCCCTCGCAGCATCCTCAACAACCAGAGGTCCAGAGAGGTTTGCTTCTAACTGCATCGCCCACGCTGCTGTGTCGGTACCAGCTACAGAAGCAGCAAAAGGGGCTCAGCACTGACCCCCAGCAAGCCTTGCAGCACCACCGCGGGAAAGGAGATGCTCACTAAAGCTAGGCAGCCAGCCTCCTCCAGCACGGCAACGATACTCTAGGGAGGGAGGCACGAGCGAAATATAGTTTACGGATCCTACACCACAAAACTTCACTCCCGGCTGAACACATCTGTAAACGACAATGTTAGTTAACGCAATCAGAAGCACAATTTTACTTATCAAACATGACCAATGTTGAAAGCCATGTAAATAAACTGTGATCATGTTGATGCAGACCAGCTAAAGAATGTTTTGCAAATACAAGAAAAAGGTAATTTTAGACAACCGGCATCCTATGTTAAGAATGACCGCATTGAAGTAATTTCAGTAATTGTGATAGCCTACAGGTATTACGGATATCGTCTGTGCAGCAGGCAAAACATGCTGCAGTAAGATATCACTATGACAAATCATGGGAGTACTAAGGGAAGATATATGATCTTTTAAATGAAGCTCTGCTTCATACAAGACAGGTGACCCTGCCAGATGAATACGCTTCTAAAAGCAACAGCCATTTTTAAAACAAATGATTCTAGTTTTGGTGCTTCTCATTTGACTGTTGTGACATAAAATATTTAACAACTGGTTTATTGAGGGGTTCAGCAAGCTTGAAAGAAAGATCAGAAATATGTGCAATCAAAATTTAATTGATAGAAACACGCAGCTCAGACACACTTGGATTAAAAAGCAGCTTTAAGAAGAGGTCTCTTTGGGGAAGCTTTTGCATTTTTTAACTCATCTCTACCTTTGGTTCTCAATCACATAAATCATCACACCATACCCCTGGGGCTGTTCTGTCACAAAGTTTTCGGGGACAGAACGGTCAGTGGGTATGGGGGGAGGTTTATGGGGAAGGCAGTCTCTGACGTTGTGCTCTGCTTCTCAGCTTTCAGTGCTCTACAAGGTTACGTAGTCCTTGCAGACAGGAATTACTGCAAGGATCTCATCAGTGTTAAAAATAAAGACAGGGCTCTTTTACATTTGCATGTTATCAAAATGAAAACCCCATAAGTCAATATGCTCATTCCCTCCTCCACAAAGGGTAGGAAAACTGGTTAAATAGAGAAAGATAAAACTGCTGATAACAGTCTGGTCCTTTATTATGACTTTTCTAACTTAAGTTCAACTTTCTGTGATATTTCATAGTATAGTAGCAAAATTCATAGTATTTATACAAATCCGTGTGCCATTATGGTAAATAAGAGAAATACAATTCCCAGACATGTTACATTTTAAGTTAGACTTTCTGCAACAATACTGACAGATAAGTGGAGCTGAAAAGATTAACACCTAGTAGTAGCAAACAGGGGATTTCACAGAAGTGGAATTGCTCTTCTCTGCCTACAGGGCTATCCTCACCTTACCTGCCTCTTCCCTTGGAGTCCGGCTCCCAAATCACATCCACACTCCTCCAGGACAGATGCAAGGATGGGGTCTGGAGGAGCACAGCTCCTGCTGATGCACCCGTTGCAACTTTCACTCAAACGTTAGAATACGATTCACCAGAGGAATGGGAAAACCGATTATTACCATTACAGAGCCACAAAACCAGAAGCACAGCGAGCAGATGCAATTTGCACGGGGTCCCACGCGAGACAGTCGCAGAGCTGTGAGCAGAGCTCTGCCACCTGCCGAATTACAACCATCGCAGAGTCCAGGCTTCCAGCTTCCACCTCTCCCGCAGGGACAGACGGGAACATCACCACCATTATCCTACGGGAACTGTCTACCGCGAAGTTCGCTCTTTGTCTTATGCATACGTAACGTAGGCTGTCTCTCGCGCTGGCAGTCTTACTTGGACTATAATTTCTTCAGCTTGTTATATTTTGTAAAATGTGTGCAAGGTTTGTTTGCCAGGAGCAGAGGAGAAACTCCGAAGTATTTCCTTTTAAACAATGAAAAGCAAGAAATTCAGATTTAAATATTTTCCTACAGGCACTATGGGAGGCTATGTACAGATATTTAGAGAAGTAGCCATATCTATATTTCATAAGGAGACACCATCAAGGAACACAGACCTATTTAGCACTCTGCATTTAGTTCAAGGAAACAGGGAAGGACTCATCTGCAGAACCTGAAAATGATATGTGGGTTGCGTCTCCAAGAATAACACAATTCTTCCCCCTAACGTTATTAAATTTGAATTTTATTTTGTCTTAAACTCAGAGTAACTGAGAATACTTTGGGGGATTCTTTCAGACAACCTATTGCTAAACAATGTACAGTATCAAGAAGAGCTTCAAAGCTCAAAGATACTTCATGAAAAGAATATGAAATCAATCTATAATATGCAATCTAGGCAAAAAGAGCTGAACATTTCTATTGTGGAAAACTAAATTAATTAAAACTCTTTTATTATTACTGTTTGGAAAGATGACGAAGAAGTTCAACATAATATGCTCCAACAGGATGCTACTGATAAATAGGTCTTTATCCTTTTCCTACTGCAGAAGTCAGCATACCTAAACGCCAGCAGGACAAAGGAGACTATCAGCTAGGTTAAGGACAACCTGGGCTTTTTTTCTGATTTGGGGCGAGTCACAACATTCAACAGAACAAAAGGAAACATGGAACTCGGGTAGGAGCACAACAGAGCCCGTGTGGGACCACACAGCGTGCGCTACGCAACCCTCTATCGGACCTGCCCGGTTTTTGGGTACGCGCAGGGACACCTCTGCCTCGCCGTTAAGGCCAAAGGAGCCACGCTTCATTTCAGGAGCAGGAGGCAGCATGGAAAAATAAGGCAGCAGACGTCACGAGGACGACAGCACTTACTCAGCCAGGGGCACAGAGGGCAACGGGAGGCGATTTCTGCTTTCAACCCTTCCCGACAACTCTCAGGGTAAGAATAAACAGCAAGTGGGAGCAGCGCTAACTCATGTGAATAAAAAGAATGATTTCAAAAAGCATTGAATTGAAAAACATTTCTTCAAAAAACGTCTTTGGAATACATGAAAAGCATGATGACTTAAAGAACTAATCAGGTGGAATAATCAAAATTTGAAAAGCCTATTTTAAGAAAGCCAAACTACAGAACTGAAGCAAGCAACTGGCAAGCACCTGCGCATATGTGTTTCTGAAGTAATTAAACCAGGTTTTGACCACAGGAGTTTCTTCTGCATGCACACAGATATTCATTTTTACTTTTAAATTCAGTTTATTCTGTTTATTTTAAACGAGTAACATACACTTGGAAGTTAAAAGCCAAACTTTTCCATGGAAAAGCCGAGACGTGGGACTCGATTTCCCAGCCTCTGAAGGACAGAGCTCCTCTGCATCCAGTGACCACCTGGTGACAGCCAGGCATGCTGAGACCCAAAAGCAGCACCCCATGTCTGCATAGTGCCCTGACGCCAGCGAGCCCGGTGGGGCGGCCATAAGCACAGGGCCAAGAGGGAAGGAGCATTTGCTCCTAAAGATCTACTGGTTCCAGATGAAGCTAATTCAGGTTTATCTGCACTTGCAGGCCAACCAAAAACCACCTAAAGCATTTTAGGAGAATACCTTCTATACTGAATAACTCACCATGACTAAAGCGCAAAACATGGTTTGATAATTGTCCCTATGATATCCAACACACTCAATATATTCAAGTAATAACAAAGCATTTTTAAGTGCTGGTTTTCCACCACTGAAATAAATTTTGATTTGCAATTGAATTTCATTGTCCTTCCAACACTGTCTTGGCAGAAATCATAAGGGAAGAAAGTAAATCCTTTCACAAATAAGGAGTCATTTATCATTTTCTAACACAATAAAACTTAAACATTAAGAACAGGATTAGATGTATATTCAGCTATGTAATTGCCTTCACATACGTACAGCCCATGCATGTGGTTAACAAAAGCAACTTAAGTCGAGAGAGCTTTTTAAATTACATATCCACACCTAAATGAGAATTAATCTCTCTTTGAAAAAGCAATTAAAATTAAATCCAAAACTAGATTAAAATCGGTGACTTAAAACGTTCCAAAGCAAAAAAAAAAAAAAAAAAAAAAAAAAAAAATCCCCTTCTCTGTCTGCAGTGGCAGCGGAGGACGAGGCGCGGGGCCGGCCAGCCCGGGGAGGGTTGGCGGTGGGATGGGGCTGGTTTGTGCCCCAGCGCCCAGCTCCTACGGGCTCCTGGCTCCTTCCCACACCGCCCTGGGCGAGCGCACGCCAATATCCCACGACGCACGCTCCGCCTTTTTTCCTTCCGAACTCCCAGCTGAGCGGTAGCAACGGGACTAAGCGGAACCTCTCTTCCATTTTCTGATGTTCAGCTCCTTGCCCGGGCTCACCCGGGATTTCCTATCCCAGTCCGGGAAGACTAGGACTTCTCTGCCAAGGTGAAGTACGTTCAGACCAGCACAACTGAGGCAAAGCAGCAGCTTTGATATATATTCAAAATACATAGGAAATATTAAGAAAGAATAAGTACAACTAAAACCAGTGCACAGGCTAATGCAAAAGCTATATGGCATGAATTTAATTTAGCAACGCTGCCTCCCCTGCCATCTTTAGATACTATTCAGTCATTTAATTAAAAGTTTCATGATAATCCACATATTTATGCGCATAACACTTCTTCATATGGCTATAATAGGGCAACTAGGCTGAGGGCAGGAAAAAGATTGTAGTTTTTATACCACAGACTGCAAGTTGTCACAGCTCAATAAAGGCAGCAGTGTTACGGTGACCTGCGCCATCTGAGCACCTCGCTCGCTTCTGCTCGGGACAAAGGAGATGGTAACCAGGCCAAAGATGGGCTGAGGCTTTCTATTTTTAGACTTGTGTTTGAGTCCAGTTCTGTTTTTCTTCTCACATATACTCACGAAACCTCACTGAAAACTGTGGGGCTGCTTCTCTTCCCTTCTTTGCTGCGTTGCCTGCTCCCCGATCCCAGCGGATCCAGCTCTGGATTAACAGCTCTGCGTACCTCCTGTAAGCGCTGCTGGTATTCTTGCCATTAAGGCCATGAAAGAAAAGCTAGAAGTCAGAAGTGATGCACTCGGACCAAGGCTAAGTCAGCTCAGACGTTCAAACAGTGAGGAAAAACAACAAAAAAAAATCTGTGGATAAAAGCACTGAGCTTGTAAATGTTGAAGAGGAAAGTTTGAGGACTACCTCCTTACAAAAGCTAGCAAAATGGAGACCAGGGAAAGCACCCCTGGAAGTAAAGAGTAAGAGATTCTCAAGTGGAAGAGTTTCACTACCAAGATGGAAAACATATTAAAAGTCTGAAGATGCATTCAACTCGTGCACATGTATGCAGCTGTCCAGTCCCCGAGTCCATTCAAAGACAAAAATTAGCTTTTGTTTGGAACATTTTTCTCTATGCTGAATGCTAATAAGTCACTTCATACTGCCACAGAAATCCCAAGGGTGCAGAGAAAGAGTTAGCCACAAATCATACTTTTCCTGCCTCTACATGCTCAGATCTGTGCAGAACATTGCATGGCCTGCAGCAGTTCAAAAAAGTGCAAGCTTATTTTTTATTCAGATCTTTTTTAAATAATTCTGAAAAGGTAAATGGCAAACAGGATCAGCAAAATTATCCCACTCAAGTGTGTACACGTAAAAAAGGCTTATCTATTGAAAACCCCCGTTCTCAAATCACAAACGTGCCCGCCTCAGTCCTGCTAAACCCTGGATTATACTGGGAAGGTTGAAGCATGTTAATGTTTGGATATCACTAATATTTTTGAAGCAGATTAACTTACTTCTTTGCAAGGAACAATCCTGAAAACACAGACGGACGCTAAAATTGTGGGCATGGGAGGACGGCTGCACAGGGGCAGTACTGCGAGATTTCACTCCATATTTGAATCCCATGGTTTATCCAAATTAACCATGAATCGCTATAGGAAGCTAGGGTAATTTTGGTATTTTCCTGAGAAAAGTCATTGGGTTTTATGTTTCACTAAAAACATTATTCAATTTGGTATATCGACATAACCAATTTCTTCACGATACAGATATGAGCACGTTTACTGCCCACTGTCTTTTCCAATACTTAAAAATAATAGAACTACAATATCATTAAACTATCATAGAACACAAATATGGCACTATATTTCTTCATGATATAATATGAGTTAGATATACTAAAAATATGAAAAATAGGAGAACAGAAAATACCTGAGAGATCTCAAATATCCCAGTTAATCCTAGGGCCCGTCTTTAGGTCTCAGAACATGAATGCAATGTTTTATTCCCACCTGAATGCAATAGTATCATTATTTTGAAAGTATTTTTCCTGACATAATGCCCATGCATTTAAGACCATCAGAACTACTTCCTTTTGGGGCGCAACATTTTAAACCACAGCAGAAAAATAAACCAACCCTGAGTTACGGCAGAGCCTACAACACTCAACCCACACTTGACATTCGTCAATTAAGTCTTGAAAACACGAAGTAACTTCTATTGGTAAGGCTGAAAATTACTCATTACCTGTTGAGGAGGCAAATGCAAGGATTCAAAAAAAAAAAAAAAAAAGAGAGCTTTAAAAATACCTCAGAAAAACTACTTAAAGTAAGACAAAACGTCTTGCAGGGCTAAGGAAGCAGACCTGATTAAGTCTATTCCTCTAGGTAACTGTGAGGTATATGACAATTTCTGCGTAAAGAGAGTAGAAATGTTACCCAAAGTCATTAACTGGTAAGCAGGAATGAATATGTTTACAATGCAAGCCAAGTGATAAATATGCATAAATAAAAGGAAAATACTCATTGCATCCCTGTGAATTATTAAAACTTTTTTGTTGTTGTTCCTTAATAAATGGAAGAATTAACATGTACAAGTATTCTCCTTTTTCCAGTTCCTGGGGTTTTTCTGGCCAGGAATCTTTACTTTGTAAGTTTTGCTAGCAACACCTAAAATGGAAAAGTTTTCATAAAAAAAAAAAAAAACAACCAAAGAAACTAAACAAACAAAACAAACAAACAAACAAACAAACAAACTAAACCCAAAACCAAAAAAAAAGATATTTTCAAGTTCAACTCTTTAATTAAAATATTATGAAAAACATTACATTGTAAACTCTCTACTAAATGAGCTCTTATGGAATAGAGTGACAAGAGCAAGAGGTACGCTCCTTCACTAATTGTTTTGCTAGAGGAACGGACAGAAGCACCTGCAAAAGCATAGAGATCTGTGAAAACACAAAAGAAGCCCCAAAAGAAACCCTAACCCTCCCTGGGATGGGGGGGGTTGCTGCAGCTGCCGCACGAAGGCTTCCGCTTCCGCAGAAGTACCTCATTCCTCCAGGAAACTCTCCAAGCATGTGGGACTAACTCATCCTCTTTCCCCCCGCAAGAACCCGTGTCCCTTGTGTTGGCCAACAAAAGTCTCTGTGACACGATGTGTCAGCTTACAGGAGGCCACTATCTGTCCATTTAGCATCACCTTCAGTCACCGGAAACCTTCCCACAGGATATCAAGTCCCTTATTCAGATAATCAATTGCTGCAGAGCTTATCTGTCATCTGGTAATTGATGTGAAATAAGAAAATTATGCATCAAAACAAACCTCATTAGCTCATCATCCCAGCTCATCACCTTGAGTAAAAACTTAGCTCGCCAATAAAGTTCCAGTGATGTTTGCTACCACCCTGCAATGAAATCTTCGATTCATATCATCTCACAGGGAAGTAAAACTGAATTCAAGAAATGAATACGGCCTCCATAGGTCGAGGGGGACATAATAGATTGCAAAAGGTACAGGGAAGGGTAACCCAAACGACAGCCTGGAGAAGAGAAGGCTGCGGGCAGACCTCCTTGCAGCCTTTCAATACTTAGAAGAAAGATGGAGAGAGACCTTTCCCAGGGCCTGCAGTGACAGGACAAGGGGTAATGGTTTTCAACTGAAACAGGGTAGATTTACATCAGATATAAGGAAGACATTCTTTACGATGAGGGTGACGAGACACTGGGACAGGGTGGATGCCCCATCACAGGAAGTGTTCAAGGTCAGGCTGGACGGGGCTTTCAGCAACCTGATCCACTGAAAGATGTCCCTGCCCACGGAAGCGGGGTCGGACTAGGTGATCCTCAAACGGTCCCTTCCAGCCTGAACCGCTCTGTGATTCTACGGCCAGGGGATGGAGAAGCTGCCTCCTGAGAGGGGGCCACAAAGTCCCAGATTCTTCCAAGAAGGCAGAGGGGGGATTTACATGACTGAGGTTTACAAATTCACAGAGGTGGTGGATGAAACGAGTGCACAGCTGTTATTCACAAATTTCACAGCATTAGAACCAGGAGGCAGCTGCTGAAGCTAATAGCAGATGAATTTCAAGGAAATATGAGATGGTACTTTTAATTTAGGCGTTTATTTTTTAAACGCGGTGAGTGATGGAAGTTGTTGCTGCAGAAGTCGCAGAGGCAGGCAGCAAAAGCAGGTCCAGCAAGGGACTGCACAAATTCTGTGACAAGATGGTCTGATGAATGAGTAACGTTTGGAGACAAGAAGCAATCATTCCAGCTCCCCGTCCAACGAAGTCCCGCATCAAGGGCTGGGCAGAAGGGGAGGCAAGGGCGCAGAGAAGGGAAGGATGTGGGGACACTGAAATACTGGGGTATTGCTTTGAATTCCTAGAAGCACATTGAGGAAGCACCACAGTATTATAAAAAAATTAAAATTTCTGGGTTTTCAGAGATTTCAGAGCTATAAGCACGCAGGACTTCCAGGAAAAGTTACTCGATCACATCACCATCTCTTGCCAAAGGCCCCCTGCCGTGACCACGAGATCCGCACATCTCCCGCCAGTCTCCATCCCGCCGCGCAGCCGTCGCCGCCCGGCAGCCGCTGGCAGAGCAGGCAGAGGCACTAAACGCAATGCAAGGAGTCTGTCGAGCCCATTCGCCACCCCTGCCCACAGACCCCGCCTGACGGCCAGGGCGGCACCCAGCTCCCGTTCGCCGCGGCTGCTGGGCTTCTCCCGCCTTCACCCCCCGCCCAGCACACGCAGCTCGCCCCCTCCCCGACAGCGGCTTTAGTTATTGGGAATTACCACAATATTGACTGACACCCCTCTGATTTAAAGCATGTGCTAATTATCCTCCTCAGCCGCAGCTAAGTATTAATATTTAAAGTACTGAACTTGTTTAAAAATTGAAGAAAATCAAAATGTGGTGCTACTTTTAATGGTTTTTTAATATGGTATGCCAGAGATCATGTTTTACAAAGGACATTTTTATTGTACCCTATTTTGAAGAGCCACAGACCTAGGATTAAGAAGGACTTCACTTAGCCTATGCTGTCAATCGTAAACTCATTTAATGTCGTTATCAGGCTTCCCATATTTATCATCAGACTGCTGCATAACATAACTTATTTAAATACTTTGTACTTTCAGTATTTTCAGACTTTTAAAAATAACTTCTTATATTCCTTTCTTAAGGAAAAACTTAGTCACATACATTTTAATACGTAAAAGAATTAAGTCTTTGCACAGTCAATCATAAACCGAGCATACCCTTATTTGCAAATCCTTAATTTCCTAGGTTATTTTATTTTTAAAAAATAAATAAAAAATTAGCTGGAGCACTGGCACTACTCGAAGCTTAACATATTATTTTTCTGTACAAATATTTGACATCAGCACTAGGAAGAATATAGAAAGGACTGTTCTGCTCGGCCTGTGTTCTTTTAAATCTTCTAACGTGATGCGCTGCTATCAGTACTACCAAAGTGAGGCTTCCAACAGTTTCCAACCGGTTTGGGATTTAAAAAGAAAAAGTTACTGCTTCGGTTTGATTTTTTACGAAATGTTGGACTATGGAAGTGCGTCACTATGCTAATTTGCAAGCCACATGATGACATGAACATTTAAACTGCTGTTTTTAAGAAATACACAGTGTATAAAAAGTATGTTTAAATAAATCCCAAATAAGACCCTGTTGTTTAATCATTCGTTCTGCAGTAAGAAACTGTGTGAGAAAGGCCATATTGGCCAAGACCAAACAGAAGTTTTGCCCTCCCAGAGCAGCAAAGGGGCTGTGAAATTCTCTTTTTTTAAATCTGTATGACACTTTTTAAAATTTGTGGTGGCCATCACATTCATACCACTAGACCTTTTCAACACGCCCCTCATTAAACACAGGAGGAGAGGCTCTTAATTGCGAGCATATGGCTAAAGGCTTAGGGTGCCCATGATGTTGCAACCTGCCTCTTCATATCCCTTTTCATTCACTGGCATCACTCTTCTGCCACGTATCAAAACTTATTGAAGGCAGTTTTATTTTGGTACCTGCATAGGGATTTTGGAAACTACGCTAAAGAATTCATTTCTGAACATTACGGCCAAAATACTTCATTTTGTTTTAGACTCAGAGCATGGACAGAAAGGGGGCGTTCAATTTACTTCTGACTATTTGCACTGTTCACTTCATGCTCTCTTACATAGTTCTGTATGATTTTCATTTTTCACTTCTTTCATACATTTTATTTTAGCCTGTTCTTTCTGTTAAGTATTATGCATTAGCACCGGATTGTTCTTTGGGCTTCTAACTTTAAGGCAACATGTAAAAGCACATAAAAGCCTGTATTTTTATGCTATATTCAAGTTTTAAATAGTTCAGTATTTCAATCGAGAAAACCTTACTGAGGGTTTGGGAGTTTACATTACCTTATAACATTTAATGGTTCTCCAGTTTGACAGAAAATTTGCATCAAATTCTTCTTCTAATGAAATCGATGCTGTATAAATAATATATTATTCCACCAAAGAGCAAATACGAAGCAGACGAAAGTATCCCCACTATTTGTTACATTTGCCTTTCTTTTGTCCGTAACTTGAATTCTAAGAAGGAATTCGTGCTCATCCCAGATTTCCTTAGGTGCTTACATCTGAAACCGTTTGTTTGAAGGCAATCAAAAGTATGATCAGATTTTTTATTTTTTAAACAGGGCAGTATTCCTCTCTTTGCCATAAAGCCGTTGGAGATACACCCCTGGGATTTGAAAAGGTAATAAAATAAAGACAAAACAAAATATTTAAACAGTTGGCAAAATGTTCCTTTAAAAATTTTTACCCACACTTACAGTTTCTTGAGACATCTTAATGAGAATGTAATTTCATATTTGCTCTTACTGAACAAATCAAACATGGTGATTTATTATTCAGATGAGCACAAAGGATTTCTGAAATGCAAAAAGAAGGTCTATAAAAGCACAAATCATCAGTAATGACGACAAGCTAAACTGCCTTTCAAATATGAACAAAATGCAGCCATTTAGGGTATCATACATCATGGTCTCCCAGACCCTCATTTATTTCCTAACTCTACAGGCTGCATGATAATTTAACCAGTGCAGAATTCTGCATCTACCGAGAACATCTTTATTAGGCGAGTGATGCCACAGCTCGTACACACCGCAAGAGGTTAGTTCATAATCCCCATCCTTAGAATAAGAAACAAGCATCTTCCAATCATCAGTTTAGTTCTCTTCCCAAAAACATTTACATACTGCAAATGAACTTTTCTGAACTATAAACGTGGTAAAAATATGGAAAAAAAAAAAAAAAAAAGCCTACTATCCCAATAAAATTAAGACTTCTTTCTTGGTATGAGTGATAAACTAACATCCTCAGCGATTTGGATTCCTAATAAGACAGCATTCAACTGGAACACAAAATCTCAGCTTTAGCTGGTAAGACCCGCTGTTGTATTTTTCTTCCAATAATCTGTACAAAGGGAAATTAAGAGAGAGGTCTAAATCCTGCTCATACTTACACCAACGAAATACAGAAATAACTATCATAGCTAATGAGGTTACTCAGCATTCTCCTTCTTAGAGCAGAAAACCCATAAATAGCAGTTCACTTAATCAGCTATTTAATATTTTAGCTGCACGCAGGTATTATGGGTATTATACACATAACCTTAAATCCAGTTTATCTTCAAAATGTTCCTCCAAGTTAACAGATGTGCAATTACTCGCACTTTACAGATAAAGAACAGACATAAGCATAGTCTCAAATGAATAGTCCAAGCTCATGGGAAAAACTTATCATGGAGCAAGACACTAAATTAAATCTCTCAAATTTCTGCCTAACATGACTCCGAAAGACCTTACTTCTTTGTCATCACCGCCAAGCAGATCATATCCTTCCTCAAAGCACGGAGCACCTCTAAGGATTAGATTGCACGAGGACCTGTTTGAAATTCAAGCCAACTTTGCATTCTCCTCAGCTGGAGGAGAGGAGCATATTTAACATTCCTCCATTTTTCCTCCAACGGCAGGTTCAAGTAAATAAATAAATAACAGATTTAGCACAGAAAGCCAGGCAGCTATCACAGAAAGGCATGGAAACGATGACCTATTTAACGTGAATGAAGATCCAGCAATGTGAAAATACTTGCTTTCAGCAAAGATATAGCGATAGCATTGGTCCCAAATGACTACAGAGAGAAAAGGCACAACATCGCCACAACTCCACGTTTCAAACCAAGTAAACTTCACTCGTCTTTCAACTACAGAGGAGGCGGTAGGGTTCTGTGACAAATTAGGCTAGTCCTGAACAATTACGCATATCCCTAGTAACCGAGCTCATTTATTTAGTGTCAGCACTTAAATTACCCCTCCCACTAAAAGCTACTTAACCTATCTGCAGTAGCAGGCTCTGCAGGAAAGGTCCCAAGCGGTAATGCTCTCCTGAGACCGAGCCCATGCCAGCAGCTCGGTGCAGCGGCCCTGCTCTTCGGCTGGGGGTCGTTCAAGGCAGGCGCCATCGCCAGCCCGGCATTCACCCCGTCCATGTGGCACCAGCGCTTTCCTTGGCTTCTCCCTACTGACAGGACCCTGAACCCGTCCCCAAACCTGCACCTCAGTGTACGGTACGTGTTTAAAGCTAGGGTAAGTTTAAACATCAGCTTTCACGCTGATTTTGAAAATGACTTTGGTATTGGTTATCACCTTCCCCATGCTGGCGTTAGCTGAAACACCTGGCAGGTAACTCGAGCTCTGCCTGGCACATGTTTTTCCCTGACCTGGATTTGAGCTTGTTTCCTCAAGGACCAACAAGAACTTCATAGAGTGTTCCAGAAAATTACATTTTAGCATTACACCATAGGACCCGCATGTTCTAGCGGAGCATAATCATACAAAACACCTGCTCAACACACACATCTCCCCCGGGCACAGCATTCGCCGTGAGCGGTCCTCTAGCCAAAACCCCTGCAGCTGTAATGAGGAGGAGGACGTGCCCGGTGCCGCCAGCCAGGAGGGCAGAGGCTGACATTCCCACGCCAGCACAGCACCAGCACCTCAGTCATTCAGCCGTGCCCTGTTTCCTCATGTTCTCCCAGAAGCCGAATATTAAAAAAAAAAAAAAAAAGAATAAAGCAAAACCTGAAGTCTGGAATACCAGGCTGTGCGAATAGATTAACATTTATAAATAGGCATAGATGCCCAAATTCAGTATGAAATTAGCAGTGTGGAAGAAGGACCCCTTACTGTACTAGTTCTCTTCTCTCCACAGAGATACTGCTAAAGAAGTATATTTCACTGCTCTCAAATACAACCTGATGATTTTATCCCTCACTCTAGAAGTCCAAGGCAGGACTTGCATCCGTCCACCCGCGTGTGTTAAGTGAGCAAACCCCCGCAGCCCTGAGCAGCGCTAGCTCCTCCTTGGCAAACACCTGAAGGCGGCGGCAATCTGGGAAGGCAGGACACTCTAGTAGAGAGAAACGAACTTACCACCAAAAAAAAAAAATAATAAACCATGTCTTTTCTCTTTGCATCTTTCCAGGTTGAAGTCAGACTTCTCTCTCTCTTTGCAAACATCATTTTGACACTGCGTTTCATTATGCAACCCTTGTGCTCAGCGTTTTTTAAAGGATGAAAAATTGGCAAATGGGATGATGAAGCATTTCCATTTTCCCCGTGTATCTACTTCTATACGCTTGCACAGTAACGTTGTCGTGGTTTAACTCGGCAGGCAGCTAAACACCGCACATCCACTCGCTCGCTCCCCACCCGCAGTGGGATGGGGGAGAGAACTGGGCGGGGAGTAAAACACATGGGTTGAGATAAAGACAGTTTAATAGGACAGAAAAGGAAGGGAAAAGAAGAATAATAATGATAATAATAATGGTGATAAAAGAATACACAAAATAAGTGATGCACAATGCAATTGGCTCACCACTTGCCAACCGATGCCCAGCCAGCTCCCGAGCAGTGCTCACTGCTCCCTGGCCAGCTTCTCCCCAGCTCTATGTGCTGAGCACGACGCCATACGGTGTGGGACATCCCTGGGGTCAGCTGGGGTCACTGTCCCGGCCGTGTCCCCTCCCAACCCCTTGTGCCCCCCCAGCCCCTCGCTGCTGGGGTGGGATGAGGGGCAGAAAAGCCCTTGGCTCCGTGTAAGCCCTGCTCAGCAGGAACGGAAACATCCCTGGGTTATCAACGTTATCCTAAGTCCAAAACACAGCACTGTACCAGCTACTAGAAAGAAAATTAACTCTATCCCAGGCAAAACCAGGACAAGCATGAAGCACAATAATCAGGAAACGTTATTTTTCACCATGATTCAAAATACCCCTATGTACACCAGTAGCGTCAGCAGTTACACATGTGCAGGACAAGCAGGAACCTGGTCCACAACTAGTAAGTCCTTTCTAATTCTCTACAAATCTACAGAAAAATGCTGTACAGTTGCCTACCTTTATAACAGGGCATACACACAGAGCCGTGCAAGAATAATCAGCCCTGGGACAACAGCCTCTAAATATGGAGAAGGTAAGAATGTTGTTTTAACTGCTTCTTCTGTCAGAGGGCTTTTCCTTTCAAGTCACTAAGCTTATCTAGCAATAGTATTTTATTCTAGCAATCACGGTCTGCACATCCTGGGATGTAGTCTGCACAGCTCACATCACCTCGTAAAAAAGTAACAGTAATCTGCTACCACTGACCTATTTGCTTCTGTTGAGGTAGCATACGTATGCAAAACGTGGTCACCATACCATGTAATTTTACGCGTGTCTGTACACAGGCTGCAGCCAAGAACAAATTTATTTTGGTATAGAGAAAACCACAGAGGTCCTGGAATACAGCGAGTCAGCGCTGCTGAAAACAAAAGGAGCGAAAGGAAAAACAGCATGGTGTTTGTTGCTGTATCAAGAAGCACGTTGATACTTAAGCTCCTTCCCTGTTTATTTGGGGGGAAAAAAAAAAAAAGTCTCTTGTACGAAACCCACAGAGATCGCAAACCGCGATCGAGACCGTGCCATCAGCTCACTGCTGTGGTAGGGCCGCGGGGAGCGTGCAGCCCCTACCCCAGGGTGCAGCGCACGCCCCGACCGACCCGCAGAGCAGGAGGCGATGTGGAAAGCACGCCCTTGGGCACCCTCTCTCAGGGATCAGCAGTAAACTTGCAAAGGTGAGGCACAGAGGGAGGAAGGCAAGCAGAATACCTGGACAGGTAGCAGACAGGGAGAGCAACTTAGCTGCCCTCTGCCGACTGTCTGATTTGTTGAACACGCCTCTGCTCCAGTCCTGCACAGCTAAACTGCAATTTAACAGGCGAGGATTTCTGTGAACTCATCTCCACGCTTCCACACCGACGTTTACGTGACAGCCGGGTCCGTAAGGATTTCTTTACCCACTGTCGGGCTCTACCAGCAGAGCCCCGTGCAAAGATAGCAAAGCTGGCACAAATGAGGTGCTCCAGCCGCCGCCGCAGCAGCGTGCACTCGTTGGTGCAGTGGTCTGCTCCAGCTAATTAACTCTAAAAAGATGTCCAGGACTTGAGCCAGTATTTCTGCTGCATCGTGCTATGTAGAGGTACTAACTTGTTTAGCGCTTAGCTCGGGTGTCTCTCCCTGCTGCGGCGTGGCGTGGCGCACATTCAGCCCAGGCAGCAGCGGGGCATTTCGTGCTAGGGCTCGTCCAGCCGCTCTGAGCTGCCGCTTCAAATCTGGGGTCCCTTCAGCAAACCCAAAGATCCATAATCCTCAGCAACGCTACCGGTGGTGAACACAGCGCCACTACAGACAAGCCCCGCGTCCGCACCTGGTGGCGACCGGGCTAAGGGAGTTCCACGCTGCGGTGAAAAAAAAAAAACAACCACATTTATTGAGCAGCGGTACTGCTGAAATCCTCCGAAGGACAGCGGACTGATCCGCCGCTTCCCAACTCGGATGAATTCTTGTGCCTCTCATGACATCTTCCGTTTGTCAGAGAGGCCTCATTAAATACACATGGCCCATTTAACCTCTAACTTTTTTTTTTAATGAGAAACACCTCTGAAAAGCGCCCTATAAAATGATACGGCGGTTTGAGAGGGAAGGAGGGCAGATGGCGTTTAAGCCCCACGGACGCTACGGTGCTTGTCAAGCCCTGCCGCTTCGCCGGACCGCTTCGCTCCTAACTCGCGCCCGTTTTACTCGAGGTCTGAACGCAAACGGGAGCACCCATTCACCCCCGGCGCCCCAAACGCCTTTCCTCCGCGCAAAACGCAGCGGCGTAGCTTTAAACGAGCACTTTGCCGAAACGCCACGGCGTACCGGCAGCACCCCCCCCCCCCGCGTCTGCTCCAGCGCCGCCGGTTTAAGGAGCGCGACCGGGGCTGCCCAGCGATGCGCGCGCGGCGTGTGAGAGACCCCCCCCCCGCGCGCGCCGCGCTTCCCGCCCTCCCGCCGTCCCGCCTTCCCGCCCTCCCTCCGCCGAGGCGGCTCCCGCCGCCGGCCCGGCCCCCGGCCCCTCCCCTCCCGCCCCGGCCCGCTCCCGCCCGGCTGGGGGACGCCCGCCGGTCCCGCTCAACAAGTTCCCCCCTTCCCTCCCTCCCTCCGTCGCCCCGCGGAGGGGACCCGGCCGAGAGGCGCCCCCCCCCCCCCCCCCCCCCGGCCGCCGCAGCCGATGAGGGCGGCGGGGGAGCGGGCGGCGGCGGCGGCTGCCTCTAGCGAGCGCTCGGCAGAGCGGCGGCGTGGCGGGCGGCAGATGCGCGGCCGGCGGGGACCTGCCGACGGCCAGCTCGCCCCGGCGGAGCGCGGCAGGGGGATGCCCGGCGAGGGGAGCGCACGCACCGCCGCTTCTGCCTGAGGAGGCACAAGGTAAGCGCCGCCGCCGCCGCCCCCGGCTCTCCCCGCGCCGCCGCGGGGCTCTGCCTCGCCTCCCGCCCTCAGCCAGGACTCCTAAAAAACCCCCCCGCGTCCCCGGTTTTTCCCGGTGAAGAACTTCGTAGGGATGAGGGAAAGGCTGAGCGCCGGCGGGAGCGTTATGCAATAGCCTCTCTGCCTGCCTGGGAACAGCTATTGCATCCAGTAACTTTCCTGACAGCTAAGGAGAGAATACCGCTATGCCCGTGCAAACCCCTACTTTCTTCTAGAAAAATACCACCGTTTCTTCTCATGCCGCCTGGCAGGGGAGAGTTGTAGCTGGAGGATTTGGGGAAGATGCACCGAGTGCTGTAGTTTCTCAGCTGATGGATGGCGAGGAACTACCACCGCTTATTAACTTCAGCGCTGGGAAGCCCATACGCGGTCCTAATGAAGTGTCCATGCAACATGGCAACGGAGGAACGTTGGCCGTGTTCATCCGGTAACTTGCAGCATAGCACTTCATTAAAAACCGAGCGAACCCAAAAATCCTCGTCAGGGGCTGAAGCTGCTGCTATTCGGTGAACTGTTAGTATTGGGAAGCAGTGGTCCTCCCCATTTAATACACCGTTCCACCCCTCGCGTCCCCTGTCACCATCATCAAACACATTTACATCGGAGATGCCGTGAAAACGCAGTAATGGGACAAAAGGGAGCGTGGATCCAGCACCAAAGTCATAGTCCTGCACCTTGCGAGGCATCCAAAGCTTCCCGCTGTGCGTTTCCATCTTGCTTTCCTATTGCTAGTAAAAATCCTCTCGTGTGACCTCCACGTCTCCACTTAATGCATGTTTACACAGAGTTACAGCAGCGAGGGGGACGCAGGACTGCAGTTAGCTTGGATCTCTCGGGGGGAGGCGGGGGGGGCGGCAAGCCCTGGCAAAACAGGGACCCCTCCTGTAAAGCCGAGCTCTTCTCTGCTTATGTCACCGTCTCCCGAGGGCTCTGTCCCAAAGGAGCGGTGCCCCCCTCTCTGCCACGAGCCAGAACAGGCGATGGAGCAGTTTCGTTTGACCTTGTATGTCTAAGCAGCTAAAATCCCCTACGAACACCACGGAGGAGAATTTAACTCATTAGGCTCTACGGTCGGGAAGTTTGGAAAGACCTGTTTTTCCAACCTCCGAGAATCATTATTTTTCTACTGAATGCTCAAAAGCGATAACAAAAGACAAAACAGTAACAGGTCATGTCTAATACAAACTGGGAATTTATTCCCTCCGCTGGAGTGTTTCATCGTGATTACTGTTCATATTTACAGTGCCGTCAGGAATGCTGCATGTATCAAGGTTAAAATCTAGCTGCTAGATGGAAAAACTACTAGCTAAAAAATAAATAAATAAATTTAAAAAAAAAAAAAAAGAAATCACATGCCATGTAACTGTCCTAAGCCCTGTACTCAGAATAATTTAACGTAAAATTTCAAGCAAACGTATCTATAGTAAAAATACGACAAGCATGGAGAGTAACACATTTCCTTACTTTTGGTGTGGAGCCTATTGGTGTTCTGCCAGTCTGCTCATGCCTGCCTTTTACTACAGTAATACTGTTCTCTTCAAGTACAAATAACAGTTGCAAGTTAAAAGCTCGATTTTTTTTTCTCACATTATGAATGCATACGAGCAGCTCACATGAAAATACCTCGGTGCTCAGATATTACTAAATTATCATCTGGAGGTTTATATTCTATACACTGATGGCATATGGTCATTGATTTCAATACAAGTACATAATGTGTACTGCTAATCCAAATACTCATACTGAACAGTTGTAAAATAAAATTAGAGCCCCAGAGTTTAAGGTGCTGTTGCATTTAAAGCATACTGCCTTCACAGAACGAGCTCACTGGGGAAGGCTGATACTAAGTAAGATTTTTTTTTTTTTTTTTTTTTTTTTTGCAAGGACATCATGATGTCCTTGATGAAAAATATGTGTTCTTTACGACTCCATAATTATTAACAATGTATATTTTTAACAAGATGCTCAAAATAATTCTAATCTTGAATGAAATCAGTGCCCTTCCCCCAGACTGACACATAAAAAAAAACAGCTGGCCAACAGCACCACAAAAGAAAGTGTTAGTTACTTATGGAGAGGGACAGCACTTAACATTCAATGCACCCTTCTACTAATTAAGCTCACAAACCAGTAGCTCCTAAGACCATCGCTGCATTTTTTTCCCAGTTAACTATTTCACTGACAGAAGCACTTTTGCATGAGATGCACAGCATATATAATTAATTTGGAGGCGGGGGGGGAGGGGGGGAAGAGTAGCTAAGTTGAATGGAGATTAACACAGAGAAGGAAAATATGGGCTAAGAAGCCCAAGAGCCTGCACAAGTGCCGAATCACAGAGCGTGCGTCGTCTTCCTGACATGCACTACCGGGGACCGAACACTATTGGTCACCACAACACACTGTTACGTTACTTATCCAAACTCAACAACAGATTGTACAAATGACAGTGAGATATTAACACTGATGTTTTGTTTATCCTGTTCTGGGGAATTTAAAAGCAAACGTAGCAATACCACTCCTTTGCAGTGACCGATGTGGTAGTGAAAGCCAGGGAAACCTACTAGCTTGCCAAAAATCTCTGCTAAAATATAAGGATACCCTCCACGAAGGTATTGAGCTGTGATACCTCAAGGCAGTTCCTTACCCAACCATAGTAATCTTGGACAGGGAGAACAGAGGATGTGTAGTCACATAATTCATGCATACTTGAGGAAATTACAGTAAATCTAGAATATTTGAGAACATAAAAAATTCACATGCTTGTTTAAACTAGCTATTAAAAAGGTCTTATATTCTGCTTTATGACAGCCACTATTTAAAGAACTGCTGAAGATTTGTGCAAGATATTAAAAAACATGTAAGCAACAAATCTATTTTATAGCACAATACTCCCTTATATTTTTATTAACCAGTTTGCAAATTAAATGGGCTTTAAGGAAATGAGACCACGAGCGTATTCTAAGGAAGAAAAAAATCTGAGAGTGGTGAATTCAGTGGGAGTTCCATATTTAGCCTTCTGAAAATCGGTGCTTGATTTTATTCTCCTTAGAAAATACTGTATAACCTATGGACAGGCACAGGTACGATTCACTAAGTATTGACATTCAATTTTAAATTATTATTGACCACACTGAATGTGATCAGAGTATTCTCTTATTTTAGTGGCACATCCCCACTTTGAAGTCTATTTAATACAATTTTACTACACTCGGGCAGAAGACAGCCTCTCTGCTGATCCCTTAATACTCTCAAAAATAGTTCAACTCATTGCTACGCTTGCACAGCACAGTGTCATGGTGATCAGTGCCTTAAAACTCACCTGCTTTCCAGTTATACATGTAAGCAAAAGTCTCATAGGCAAAGATAACTGGTTGTAAAAGAGCAATTCAGTGATCAAACAGCAATTCTTGGTGTCCTCCTCTTTGCCGGTTTTTCCCCCCCCCTTCAGTGGCAGAGAGACACCAGGCCTGATTTTACTCCAGTAATAGTTTTTCCAGCCAAATTCAACGATTTCAATACAGAGGAGTGTAGAAGAATAAGGGCCATTTTCACAGTCAGAATTAAACAGAGTTGGATTTAAAAGCCCTGGGAGTAAAGGCCTCCAACTCCTACAATCCTTGGGTGCGGATCCGAACTTCCTAGTCTATCATTACAAGAGGAGATTTTTGTCTTTACGGGAAAGCGCTGGAGCTCTACCACATGTCAGATTCCCCAATCTGCATCGTGCATCGCTGATCGTTTGGCCGCCTCAGACTCGGCCCATATCAAAAAAGCGTGTTAAACATCTCACAAATGCTACATAGTTATGGCCAAATATATCTGAGGCTGCAGCAACTAAAACAGACAGACTGGAGTAGTCGTTTGTAACCAGCAGTATGCTTGCACCACAGCGTGCTCACGTATGTGTTACAAAGTCAACTGTATGGCTAAGTGCAGCCAAATTACATGGACATTTCTAATATTTTAAATGAGACCTTAGTATTCATTTTCAATGCAAGAAACTGCAACTAGTAAAATAATACTATTTGAATACTTAAGAAGCCAAACCAACCGAAGTATTCACCCATTGTCCAGTACTTAATGTTCAGGAGAGCAGAATGGAGTCATCGCCCAGCGACACAGGAAAAGGAACATTTCACTAGAGGACTACAACGGTCTTAGATAAACTGCGTACTGCACCGGCTTTTCCTGCAGGACCGCTACCAGTTTGGTTTCTAAAATCCTCATCTAACACCAGAGTTTCATTAAACAGGCTAAAAATGCAGTTATTCGGTGGACCAAAGAACACATAAGCACGTGGCTTTTGCACCCGATTTAAGAAGACGTGGAGAAACAGCATATGGCCTGGCACGCTGACTTCCTAACAACAAATAAGCATTGTGGAAGCCCTCTGCAAACTTTTTTTTTTCTATAGGTGCTGTCTGCCTCAGCTGTATGTATGGTCCTTTTTCAGCATCAGTTTTGTGTGCTGAAGAACGCTTTCTCCCATATTGACTTCTGCTTGGACACCCTGCTCCTTCGGACACAAAGCTGAAGTCTTCTGCCCATCTCCAGAGAGACCATTAACTTTTTTTTTTTTTAGCAGTCTACACCATCCAAAGACTTTTTCCCCTATCCGTATTTACTTTTACTTCTATTTTCCCTGGCACAGAAATTCCTTATTATTTGCACTGAAATAATACTGGCAAAATCCCAACTTTAATTCATGTTTGTGACATCCATGGGGAAGAGAAGCAAGCGGTTTGTGTTATTTTTGCCTGTCCATGATCGCTCTATAGCATGCTTGTAAATAAAGCCCACAGAGTTAGGAAATTAAACCCTCTTAAAAACAAAAGCAAAGGAAGATCATTCCACATGGTCTGAGTGAGGAGGAAGTGTCAAAAGCTTATAAAGAAGGATTTACTCGTTTTGTGCTCTTCCCCCCCCTCCCCTACTTGTTTTATACCTGCCCTTCCTCCCCTCCTCATTTTCTTTTAACCTCCAGGAAAAACGCAGACACCTAGTCAGTGAGTCAGTCATACAAGAGACCGGCCTACGGAACAAGTCATGGCCACAGCACTTAAATCTTTGCTGTACTGGCAAAAATGTCCAGCCCAATTTCCAATTAGTTAAAAATTGTCATTTTGCATTTAGACCCAGCTTTGACCAGAATTACAAGGCCTATACAACTTCAGTACTTCCATCCCACTTCCACAGTGACCTAATCCACAGGATTAAGAAGCCTTGTTAAATTTCAGTGAGACACACAAAGCAAAACACAGGTATGACAGACAGCCCACCGCTGTGACCACAGCGTGGATAGATATAGCCAAACTGTATTTAAACGGCGTAGTTTGGGTATTGGTAATACCCAGCTTAACCCCAGCAAGCCTGCTTTGTGCTTCCTGGAAAATCACGGCAGCCAACACTCATGCCAGAGTTGTGATGTTGCTGCTTGAAAAAAGTCGGTGGGGCCAAAGCTGGTGCAAGTTATACCGTGGTGTAAATGACTTTTAAAAACTGAAACGAAGGCTCTATGATGCTCAGTACAAAAGCCCGTATGCAGGTGTGTAAATTTGGGACTATATTTAAAGTTAGTAACAGGAGAAGTAGTTTTGGTCTGGTTAGTTACTTCCTGCTCTCCTTGGGAGAAGAAGGAAGAAGAGACAATTCAGTGAAATCACTCATGTTTGCGTATTTATATATGAATAAGAAAAAAATCTGCAGCAATCTCAATCTCTCCTTCAAATCATTAGTAACTGATTGTTCGTGCTTATTTTGTTATTATATTCATTATTCTCCTCTGCAAATACAATCAGAAATGAATGAGGAGATATCCACAAGTAAAGAAATTTAACTTGTGGATCAGTTTAATACATTTTTATGTATCAAGGCCATCAGTAAATAAAACACAGCAGTATCTCTGAGGAGCTGACAAAGAGACAGATAAAACATCCCAATGCTGAAGAGAGTAATTCAGCAGAAATTATGCTTGAACTGCCAGTAACACCAATCCATTCTGTAGACTGAGCCTAGGTTGCTGAATTCAAGATGAATCTGTGTACTTTAGGTAGTCCTAGCTGAGCAAGTTGGTGAGAAAAATGTGTTATATTCTTGCATTCACACTTTGTGATAGTGCAAAAACACAGAAAGCCACAATAAACGTGATGCAAATTATCTGTCTAGTAGACAGTTCTGGTGCCTAGAGCGTTATCGGGCAACTCTAATTAATCAAAGGGGAGTTCTCAGCCGTGATCCTGCAGCTTCGGACAAGCAGAGTCTATAATTTGAGCAGACAAAAGGGGCATATGAATATTCTTAAGAGGATCTCTTAGTTACTACTTTAATACACTTCCTAATCATCCATATCACAAATAACCCATCCTAAAACACCATCACCAGAATGTTTCTTTCGAGATCTTACTCCACATTGTCCCAGGTCCACGAAACCTGGAAGCAATTTAGCCAACATCTCCACACCACCTTTGCACACTCTCTTTGCTTCCCTCTTCATTCTCCACGCAGTTCTTCCCACACTGAACCAAAAATGTTCTCCCCGGTGACCTGGAATGAGCCGTTTGTGCCGGTGCTACCCACCAGCTCCGACCCTTCTCCCAGAGCCCTCATGTTTGATGAGAACTTTGAGACTTTGGGAGTTGAGATTTGGAGCATTCGCACCAATGTTCAAATTTAGGACAACTTCCCCTCACATCAGAGTTTGGCTCTTCCTTCACGTTACTTATTTCAAAAGCATCTTAGAACCAGCTTTTAAGAAAGAAGTTTTGCAAGATTAGGGACTATTATTCACCGGCAGTACAGCAATTAAAGCACAGCTTTTTGCTCTACTAATAACACTCTTTTTGGGTAACTAATGCTCATTTTTGTACGAGCGTTTGCCATAGCACAAGTCAAACTGATTTGTGCACTTCTCTCGTCTTTCACCAACACCAGCACTGCCCAGGTCTAACCCTGCGTGGTAATTTACAATTACAGCAGAGCCAGAACCAGAACCTGCTTGAAACCAGAAACCCTTCACAAATGTGCTCCTCAAGAAGGTGAAAATTACACAGCCTTTATTTCCTGGTGACTGCTGACAGCACTGGAGTGCAAATACAAATCTCCCAGATTGATATTATTCACCAATTAATATCCTGCTAACGATGTCAGGTTTTAGACCTAAATTACCCAGCCACATTGTTTAGCACCACTTCACACCCTCCCAAGGCTTGCCTGCCTGTAACCCTAATCCACCTAGAAAGAGCTGACAATGTTCTGATGCCTTACAACCACTGACCTCAGGAGAGTCCTTCATGTCTGTCATCTCCCATTTGTAGTAAGCTCTAGCACAGACTACAAAACACGTTTTCCATACAGTGAGATTACCTGCATTCCCAGGGGAACGCTCGGATCTGCATGCCTTTGCACTGCACCCAAGCTTAGCGCTGCGGTGCCCTTCCGTTACCCGCACAGCAAAAGTGAAGACGCAAGACCGAAGCATGGTGCTGGAACCCACTTAGCTCTTTTTTCCTCTTTACCCTACCCAACATTTGAAAAGCTACGATGAAAACGAAAATCAGCTGCGGTTGACGTAGATGTGTGCAGGCTGGACATGTTCTCAGTCCCCAGCACCCCGATCGCTCTCTCTGGAGGTCTGGCAGTTTTGCAAACCTGTTGGCTGAAGCTAAAGAACAGAACTGCTTTTTCTCCTGTCATTTGGTGGTTGTTTTTTTTCTTGAACACCCACAAAAGCCATTGATGTTTACTAAGGACAATTAAAAGTTAGTATTCGGCAATAATGCCGATAAGGAACTGTCTTTAAGCTCTTGTTTTTAACAGCTTGCTATTTAGATTATTTAACAGAAAAGTCCTGTAAAAATGAAAAAGCCTTCCAGTGAAAGTACGCTGGCTTTTGGACTCCTGGAAGACAGTATAGTATAAGCAGAACTATTTGTAATTCTCCTAGCAACGCATCCTCAGCAGCATCCTTATGCTGCGAGTACCAGCTGTAACACTGACAAAGAGTTGCACAGATTTACATGGCAAAATAATGCTAATAAACCTTTACTCAGATTTTCACAGTAGCAATAGCTGCATAGCACAGCGAGAAAAGGAAGCATAATTCTTTTAATAGTAATGTTATTTTTTCCGGTGCGCTAAATCCTAGCAAATGTTTGACATTATAACAAGACTATGAATTGACAGGGAGTATCTTTTGACATTACGTTTGTTCCAATATGAAGTTACTCAGACCAGAAGAGTCTATGTTGTTTTCAGTGCAAGAGCAAATCTCTTGTTAGTGTTACTAATAGTTGCACAAACATATTATGGGAAAAGTAACCCTTATTGTACAGAATTTTATCACATTGAATGGATTCCTTTTAATTTCATGCATGTAACAATATAGGAAGCAACAAAACCTAAGTATTATTAAAATTTGTGTTCAGAACACATAGTAGACCTGTCAAAATTACAGAAAATAGCATATACCAGCTTGTGCATTCAGGGAAATTGTTTTGTTTTGTAAGGAAAATTTTAAATAGCTTATGCTACAATAGATTCCTGTTTTATCTAAAATTCTACAGGCTTATTAAATCATACATTTCATTTGTTGCTACTTAGTTCTAAAGCTAAAGCTCACAAGAGCATTTAAAGGCATTTATTATCTATCTTAGCCATTAGCTAGGATATTATTTTTATACAGCATTCTTACAGAGCCTACCAATGGATGGGAGAGAAAAAAAAAAAAAGACAAATCAAATGCCATATGAGCACATTTATTCCAAAGGAAGACTTTCAAGGCAATTACGAATCTATTGCATGCCATCGCTGAAACCAGACGATCGATAGATCCGTATTTTGAAATTGTACGAAGAACCATCACAACTCTACCAGGCGTTTGTAGTTTACAGTGCAATGCATGATTTCTAAATAACGCATCCCAAAGCTGGTTTTTGCAGGAGAAGGTAACTAAAAAATAAAGAATCAGTCTAAGTAAGTAGACTTTGTTTCAGTCTGTGGAACCTCTTAATTCTGTTCAGGGAAAATATAACCTCCCCTTCACAAACTGTAACTTTGCTAGGGCACATACAGGAGCTTTATTTTCCGGTACGCACAGCAATAACGGAGGTGAGAAATCCCCAAGCGTCTCCAGACCACAGGCTGAAAAGCACCAATTTAGGTAAATGGCTGCAGTGCTCTGTAATTCATTGAAGTGGTGCAAACTTCTCGAAACAGGAGGATTATAAGGCTAGGGCAATTCACCCTCTACTTGATAAAATGCAGAATACATAAATGCAGCAATAAGAACGAATTCAGTATTGAGCAGTAAATAAGGAAGTTCAAGAGAGAGAAAATTCAAGTTCAATGCCTAAGGGTTTCAAAACAGATTTAAAAAATTACTAGTTTGACATTTACCAGCACTGCTAACCCTATTATTCTACATGAGCAATTCTGATAAAAGGAAGACAGACTGGTCCACCCCATCAGTTCTGTATGTCAACAGATACGTTGTGGGGGGGTTCCCCTAATAACAGTCATCAGTACTTTTTACACCACAAAAGGTGGGCGTACCTGCACCCTTGAATTTATCTGCAAGTCATGTTTTATCCTCATACTTGGGTACTGAATCGCTATAAAAATGTTGTAACATTGTTACAGTGTTTCCTGTGTTGTAACACAGGAGAAGTTTCTGCAAACAACTAATAATTAATAACTTAGATCATTCATATTTTCCAGCGTTGTTATCAGTACAATGTTGTTTACTGGACATTGCTTACTAATACTTAGGATACTACTAAATGATTTTGAAGTTTGTATCATAACACCACAGTCAGTTAATCTAACATCTGGATTCCTTTTAAAAGGCTGAAAATGCTCCTAACTTAATGAAGTCAAAATGTCTGAAAGTCAAAGAAATAACATGATATTAGAAGCAGTCGATTTAACTCAAACTTAAGAAAAACATGTAGATTACATGTAAAATATCCTCAGGTTGCTATCACTGGTTTGCACGATGGTATATTTAGAAGTAACATGGAATAGGCTTCTATACTGTAATTGTTAAATTTGTTAAATTTGTAAATCCAAGTTTCTTTCGAACGTCTACTTTTAATGAGAAGTGTATTATATTCTACGTGTACACTTACAAGATGACTTACAGACATCAAATAGTTTTTGAAAACCAAATAGGCATTATTACATTTTATGATAATATTTAGAGATATAAAAATGCCATACAAGGCAGGGGGGATTTCTCATGAGAAAGTACAGCCTTGATAGATTCAGAAGCCTAAAGATGTTGCAGATCACTAATAAGCCTGCCTCTACACATGGTAAAGGCCAATTATTTGCAATCCCTTGCATTATTTTTCCTTTAAGCTATTACATATGTGCACAAAATAACTGTGTGCTCTTAGTATGTGCACAGATGCTTACAGCTGCATCTCTACAGCCTTCATTTGGTCTGAAAATACAGAGACTGAAATCTAAGCCTTTCATCTGCATTGGGAACTTGGAAAGTTTAACTCCGCTCTATTTATTAACACATTTAGTCTTTGAGTATACTTCTGTATCATAACACTGACAGAAGTAAAATTGATATTACAAGGTAAGCTACAAATCTCCTTCTCCTTCATTAACAAATCGGTCTGGAAATCCAACTACGAACTATAGTCATCTTACTCATAATAATGAACTGTAATTCACCTTCTAGTGCAGTGACTTTGCAGAGTTTTAGATTAAGAGTGGAGGTCCTGCAAAGGTTTACTTTGGTACCTAAGCTTTACCAGCTGACCCAGACTTGAACAGGGCTGTTGGGAACCGACTGCTCCTCATAATTGAGGCGTGAATCACATAAAACAGGTCTCCTCCCTAGAAATGCCCATTGCGTTGCTGCACTGAGGGGAAGAGATCTGGGCAGCATCAATAAATGGCGAACTGAAAGGGAAGGATTTATGTAACTGAATAAAACATGCTATGGAGAACCTGAAATAATAAAGAAGGTGGTTTCCATAACTTACCCTGAAGATTTTATACTAACTTAAGGCTTCTCTGTGCATCACTTCATTATTATTGTTATTATTTAATAGTTTATTTCCATATTCAAACATAAGGGAACATTGCTTAAGGGTAATCAGCCAGAAGTTTATACACAAATCAAGGCTAAAAACTGAAAAATAAGCTCTGTGATTACTTAAATATCTAGCTTAGCAAATCATCCCATGCAATCAGGGTTTGTTTAGAGTAACTACAGACACAAAGTTTCAATCTATTATCTGTATTTAATTGGCATCTGCAACTAAAATTCAAATACAAAGCCTTTATTAGCCCCCTGACAGAGTAAGCCTTAAACTCTGCAGTACTTGTGCAAACTGAGAGACTCCATCTCAGTGGTCTCCTAAAGTACCAAAAAATCCTGCAGCCTCTGTCGTATTTCACAGCCGCGCATTTTACGTACGCCAGCCCTGCCTTGTGTTCCCGAAAACACTACTGAGGCGAGTAATGGGCAGCAGAATTACAGAAAAGTAGTGCAGGGAAAGGAAACACGTAACAAGATTTCCTTTTCCAGTCTCCCAGGCTGGGGCCAGGCTGTGCCCGTGGCACGCTCCCGTTCCCCACGAGAGCAGTATGAATGTCGACGCTACCTTCAGCGGAGAAAGGGCAGACCTCTAGCACGGTCTGGTCTCAAGTACAGGCTGAATGATTAAGCAAAGCCTTCTTGTAAATGCTACTGCCTAAGTAAGCCAAAATTGGAGTCAACACCTTGTCCAAAACAAAAATGAAACACAACAAAGAAGTATTATATAAACTTTTCCGTGTTAAATATTTAACTCACCATCAGCTGTTTGCTCAACCGTTCTTTTATCAAATGTGCGCATATAGATCTCCTTGGAGACACTGAGGTCTGAGTAAGGCTTGAAAAAAATCTAGTTCTTTTGGTTGTTGTCATTCTTCATCAGACCTATCTATAAAATTATTAGTCAAAGCTACTAGTGGGAATTGAAAACTCTAGATTAGCTAAATCAATCAGGCCTGTGCAATTGGGAAAGGGAGACAAGCAATTTTTGAAGAATCAATTTATTGGCTATTAAAGACACACTTAAAATTAACTGCATCACAGAATACAGTACCCCATTTATCTATTTCTATTCTGTAGAATATCACCAGACTCCTGGTTTCATCCGCGTTATGGGCTCCATCAATTCCATCTATTAAGTCATTCCAAAGAGACCCACTGATCTGGCAGCCCCAGAGATTATGGGATTAGAGTGATATCTCAAATAATCTGAAAATTGAGACAGGTCAGAAGTACACCAATACAATATCAAGCCAACACTTTAGAATACGTTGTACATTAGAGGACCCTACTGTCAAGTAACCAAGTGCCAGAAGACTCACTTTGACAACTCTGAGGTATCCTAAGAGATGTTTGTAGTGACTTTCAGATCTAACAACCGATTTTTTGAAGCCTCTCGTATGGGTAAAAATGTGTGCCCTCTTTTCAGATGTAATTATGGAATATTTCACATCTCTGTAAATGCAACATTTCATATTTGCTGCAATTTCTTAGTAGTACGTGAACTCACATTAGCAGATTCGAAAACTAATGGATATAATGGCTATTGTGTTACTGTAGTTAGTCTTTTGGTAAACTCATTAATTTACCAGACCATTAGGGAAGATTTGCTTCCGCTAGTTCTACATTAATGAAAGTGCAGAGGTTTTGATTTTGACAGTAGTTTTTACAACATATTTTAGCTGTGTCTAAAGCAAACGTCTGTCCAACTGCAGGCTAATGGATCAGGTTTGTATCTTACAAAGCACTTCAATATTCGCTAGAGCATTCCAAAATTCCACCCCAGGATAGAGAGACAGACAGGTGAATGTATGTCTGGTTTTCCTACCATCACCATCTTTGGAAGCTGTGAACCAGTGGGGCTCTGTATGCAGAATGTCTCTCAAAAAAGGCATAACTTCACTCGGCAAACATTAAAAGACAGCCCAAAACAGCCAGTTCAGGACACTAATATTCCCCTCGAAGCACGACTGACTCCTTATTTAGGGTTTCAACTGGAACAAAAAATTCCTGACATTCATATGTAGTTAATTGATTTTTCCCCCCCACAAAAATTTCTCTATATTTATACAACATGAATTGAAGGCTTCCCTCTAGCATTTCCATTTTGTAATCTCTTCTTCCCCAAAAGAGGGGCTTGGTCACCCCGATATCTGAAGCTGGGTCTGTATATACACATATAGTTTGAAAACTAGTATCTAGCAATCTAGTCCATTATTTGAGCATTTTTTGTCCTGAATCTTCCCCCTTTTTGCTTTCTTCTACAGACTTTCTACTACATCACACAGATTCAGATAGAAACTTCCCCTTCCAAAATGACTGCCGCTCGCTCACTGCTACCTGAACCTGACAAGTTAGATAGAAAAAGGCAAACTGGGCAGACTCCAGACTATTCCAGTTACTTGTTTGCAAATTACTGGGACTGGGGAAGTAAAACATGAAAAAAAAAATTAAGTAATGACGCATTGCATGAGATTTTTTGAAAGCAATTTGATAACCCAGAAGTCCAACCCTGCAGTATACAGCTTGTCTGCCATGCACATTTGCGTGTCTTAATAACTTTGGGGAAATGTTATTATTACTTTTAAAACCCCATAAACATTCAATTTTCCACTGAAAATGATTTCTCCATTATGTTTTCTTAAATTAAAGCTAAATATAGACTAGTCATAAGGATTCACTCGTGCCACGGAGTTATAAAACATACCCTATTGTGGCACTTACCTCAAGAGTTTCACATTTTTTATTTAATAGACAAAAAAATTTTAATTAAAAATGTGTTTCAGATACCACACCTGAAAGTCCCTTTACTCATTTTACATTGTACTCGAGTCCCCTCTGAGGGTACATCGGTGTTTAAATAGGAGATACATGCAGAACACTTGGATTAAGTGGGAATTTGGTAATTCAGTAAATCTCAGCATTAGGAAGGAATTTGTGCAATAGGAGAGTAAAACCAACAACTTCAAATGAGGTGTAAAAATGAGGTCTTAACTACCCAGTTACTCCACATCCCGTATGATCTGTACAGTGATAGAGCTGTTGGGTTTTTTGCTCTGTGCTGTGTTAAGCAGTTGGCATCTTTTCATCCTTGAGGAGGTGCTTATATTTCAAGAGAAGATTAAGTCATTTCTGTGACTCATCACAGGTTTTTTGTGGGTTTTTTTTTTCATGCTTTAGGATCCTTTGGGATAAGAAGCTCTATTATAAAGGCATATTACTTTCTACCCCTTCTAGTACAGGATGGGTTGTTTTGCATTTGAAGCAAAACCTTAATTGATGCGCTGCTGACTTCTTCCACAAACTTCAATAGTTTGTAAATTTTATGCATAAAGCAGTACCAACCAGTTGTTAATAATAATTACTCTATACCCAGGTTTTAGGTTTAGCTGTGAACTACATTTTTTAAAAAATCCAAGTAATGACACCTCTAACGACCAATTAATTTCTTGCAAAGATGCAGAGTACATTACACAGAAGAAACATGTTTCGTAAGCAAGCACGCTGTAAAAAATAATGCCAGTTTGATACTTCTTGCTACTAAACATTTGCATTAAAGGAGCATTAAGGGTGGTCAGTGCTCTAGACTTTATTTGTACAAAGACACTTGTTTTTCATTTTCCCTGTACTTTTTATTAACTATCAAGTAAATTCAGATGACTCGCTTCCTGAGAGCCCGTATTCCCTTGGAGTCAAGTCCGAGTGCTGAGCTAGCACACCCAGCGTGACCGCCATGCTGCCTGTCCTCTGAAAAGGGGTCTGGAAAAAACTTCTGGTTGCCACAAAAACCGGGTTTAGGCCCATTAAAAGCGGGTTTTGTGACCCGGCAGAAGTCCCAGCCTGCTTCCAGTCCTACTACTTCACCTGTAACCCAGGAATGGCATGCCTTTTCCCTCTATGAGGAGCAGGTATTAACAAATCAAGAAAAAAGGTATGATTTTCTAGGGAAAGGACAGAGTCTAAAATGAAGGACTAGGACTTAATCAAAAGAATCGAGCAAAAGGGTTGCGAATGGCAGCCATTTCAGTCAAAGCACAGGAAATTAGCTCAAATATTGCAAGCTTGGGGGGGAAAGTAGCATTTCTGTGGTAACATGAGGCTTTTTGAACTGTTTTTGCATGCAGGCATCATGGTGAGTAAGGAGCCCAGCAAATGCTTACTCACCACCTCGGAAAGCGAAGTTGAGCCAGCGGCTTCGCTCGCTTTGGAGATGAAATACGCACTGGATCCCAACCGGCAGATTAAGAAACGAAACAAAGCCCTCCAGGTGAGATTTAAGGATATCTGCGAGGCCCAGAACGAGCAGAGGGACAAACAGCTATCCACCACACAGGATCCCGACAAGAGAGAAGCCAAGCCCATTTCCTACAAAACGGCTTATCGCAAGTACATGACGGTGCCTGCCCGGAGGTCGATACCCAACGTCACCAAGAGCACAGGAGTTCAGACTTCACCCGATCTTAAAAAGTGTTACCAGACCTTTCCTCTGGACCGGAAAAAAGGGAATATTCTTAAAAGCGCCTCAACTGTCGACACCTTTAAGAGTCAAAACAACGGGTTTCTAATAGACGTTAAGGACAAAGACGGCAGAAGCTCAGGGGAGGCCGTTCAGTGGAGCAGGAAGGCCGGCAGCCTGCAGACGGCGGAGTTCATTTCCCACATCAACGAGCGCACCAATGCGGGATCTGGCGACATCGGGGCCGAGGCCTGGAAAAGCAGCGATTTGCACAGCTCTCCCAAAGAGCCGCCGCCTCCTCCTCTCCCAAATTTGGCCGACCCCGCTTCAGAGGAGCCCGCCGCCGCACGGCCGCTCGGCCGCGAGAAACAGGCGGTGGGGCAGCCGGGGAGCGAGGAGGCCACCCAGCCCCTCCACGGGAGGGTCTTCAAGACTGAAGTGGCCACCGTTTACTTGCCGGCGGCCGGTTCGAACGCCTCGCAGCCCGACCTGCCAAATCTCACAGCCGAGACCGACTGGTCACCGTGCCCGACAGCCGAGGAGGACAAAAAGCGGACCGTGCACCTGAACGGTGTTCAGCCCCAGGCGGGAGAAGCTCGAGCCTGCTCGTCGCGGGCACAGTGCCAGGCCACCGAATGTAACGAACAGACCCTTCAGATAAACGTTTCGCCTATGGAGGAGAACCAGCCTTGCCAGTCGGCCGTCGCGGTGAGCGAGGAATGCCAACAAATCGTGCCTCACACGGAAGTTGTGGACTTGAAAGCGCAGCTTCAGATGATGGAAAATTTGATCAGCTCCAGTCAGGAAACCATAAAAGTGTTGTTGGGTGTTATACAGGAGCTAGAGAAGGGAGAAGCTCACAGAGAAGGGTGAGTAGAACCTTTTTAAATCAGTATAAGCTGTTTGAAATGCCTTTTCTAACAAGTCCTGCCCTTGAATTTGCTAATGTAAATTTGCACCCGCCGCCGCGCGTCCCTCCGCAGCACACCAAGGCATTACCCGTTGTGCTTCTCACGCAGACTAAGTTTTGCTGCTTTAGAGGCAAGTCCTAGGGAAACCTGCCAGCAGTATTCACAGATTTGGTATCTGCTTGTCCTAGGATGTAATTAAGTAGTTACTTAAGGAAGGACCTGTAATATCTCTTCTTGTACCTCTTCTAACGAGTGCAGAACGAGCCGCTCTCCAAACAGGATTAGCAAGGATGCTTTCACGTCAGCAACTTGCATTAACTGTAATACCTCACATGGCATGAAAAGCAGCAGAAAAACCTTAATTCTGTAAGAGACTTACCTTTTTAAGATTAAGGGATATTATTACAACTCCTAATATAATTCCATTAATGGCATATGAATCTTGTCTGGTTTACTTTTTCACCTTCTGAATTTTTAATGATATCTCATTCAGAAGGAAATTAAATGAAAACTTTGACTATCAAAGTCTTCTTTAGAGTATTCACACTGCTCTACACATGACAAACTCAAGCATAAAGAAACAAAATTTTGTTTATCCCTAACTTACGTTACTTAAATCGACCTATAAGGCATTACCAATAAGTTACTATAACACAGTTCAACCCATCTCTTAACATTACCTTACCAAGCATTTTGCAGACTTAACTTGCCTTAGTTCGCTAATCTTTATTCAAGGAACGCACCTCAAAATGCATGTGCACTGTTTGTGTGTTTTTAAATACTTCTGTAATTAAATCATAATTTGTCAGAAGAAATCTGGATTTTAAAATTAGAAACCAGTAGCTCGTGCTACTTGAAGCAGCACATGTTTTCATTTGAGTCAAAAAGGTCCATCTTAAGGTTTGTGATTCGACTCTCTCTCTAGGAGTGTAGAAATCATCTTGTTAATCCTAACAATTCAAAATGTTTTTCATTAAAAAAATCATCTTAGCTGTTGGACAATGCTGTCAACACAGCTTTAGCATTTTTAGTTTATTTTACAGCTCGTTATCGTACTTTTAGAATACCTTGTCAAATCCTGGATCTTCAGACTGGGAGGCTTCTTGATCTAGCTGAAAGCAACAGAGGCCTACTGATTTATTTCTTTTTTAATTATTATTCAGAAAAAGTGTTCCTCTGACTTTCTCAACTTACAGAAACTGCAAGAGAATTGCAGAGAAGTGGCATGCTGCTTGTCAAATCACAAAATATAGAAAAATTTCTTCATCATAAGTCATCATCTGATCATCGACAACCCTGTGTGTATGAACACACACATCTACCCACAAAGTCATCTGCTACAAATGCCAGTGCTTTCTCCATACACTTGTATATCAATATTTTATCTTGTCCCAAAGATAGTAGAGCAACAGGTAAAGCAAACACTTATTTTTTCCCTTTACTTTCCCCCCGCAGGTTCCCCAGCAATGGTGAAATCACCATCTAAAGATACATCACACATTTTGAAATCTTTTCAAACATGGTGTGGTATGGGGGAGAGACAGTTAAAATGTTTTAATGATTCTGTGACGTTAACTGTAACCAGTGGCGGTTACACCAACGGTCAAGGTTAATTGTAAAAATTGGAAGCAAAGTATCTACAAATCAAAGTGAGATTTCAGATGGGGGGGTTGTTTTAAACACAGCGACGTGCAAAGGCGCTGCCTTAAAACTTACCGAGAGCAGAAAAGGGTTTCTACTTAGAGCCACTTTCAGCTGCTCTTCCGTATGCTCTAGGCACGTCCCAAACATGCCCCTTCCCAGCTAGACATGAAGGATGTGGAGATGGGGAAGGAGGAAAGAAGGGAGATGCACACTTGCATGTTTTCTCCTGTTTTACGAATTCCTGTATTCCAGATCCCTCCGATTTTCTAGCACCTGGGTGATTTTAAAGGAGCTTGCACAAAGGAGTCCAGCATTATGCTTGGGACATTTCTGTTCTCCACTGATGACACTCCAGAGCTGAAGGAACACTCTGCTCTCGTGCAAAGCACCAACGCGTTATTCACGTGAAGCCCGTCTTTATCCCTATTGCCCTCAAATTAGACCACTATTTCAAAAATAGGTTGCCCCATCCTTTTATTAGAATAATTCTGTCCGGTTGTTGCATTCACTTCTACAACATTTTTGTCACCTCTGCGTACAGTAACTATTACGTATCTTCTCAATTTCAGCATGTTGATCTCTTTTCCTTTTATAACCAGGTCTTAGGTCAGTTTATAACAAGAAATTAAAAGTAATACTATTGCTACGTCTCTGCTTATTGTAGCATATACAAGTCTTCCATCTGCTGAAACAGAAAACAATGTTCTGTGTTTATGGCACTCTCCTGGTTCTTATGTATATTAAATTCCTTACAACAACATACATCAAGAAAAAAATACAAATAACACACTGCTGGTAAAAAAAAAGAAAAACAAAACAAAACAAAAACAAACCAAAACACCGACCCCCCCAAACCCACAGCTAAATCTCTTAATCAGATTAATCTCCCTTCAAGAAAATCAGTGTTCTTTAAGTGCTGTTGCAGTGCCATGGGACTAGTGCTCAGTGGATTCATTTTCACTAATATGCTGTAGGTCTTGAACTGCTATTACTGCAATTCATCACTAAATGAGTCTATGCCAGCAAAATTGTATCAGCATCTCTGAAGATAGTAGTATCATCCTTTGGGTGAATACCATCTATGTATACTTTTCAAAACGTCAGTACTACATTATCTGCAATTAGCAACAACATACAGCGCTCAACTCCGCTGAAAAGGAAGGGAAAAACCTCCGGAGGAGGAAGAGAAACACAGAGCAGCTCTAACACCCAACGGAGCCGAGGGCTTACGTCGCTCTGCCAAATCCCAGACTTCGAGGGCGCAGCGTGCCCTTGCTCTTCCTCTGACCTGGGATCAGGCCCCATTTATTGGTCACAGAATGCAAAATTTGGGCCATTGAGAAAGACAGCTCTTACCATCAGGCACTGCATAATTTTAATGCATTGAATCTGTCTAAATAACACATAGTAGATTTGGGGAGGGGGGTAGACATCATCATCGCTAGCCTGCAACCCCCTCAACATCAAAGGAAATTATTGAAACTGTGTATTTATTATGTGCATCATTATTTACTAAATCTTTGGCAAAATGGTAATTATACCTTACTATGTGGAAGCTTCTATAAAAAAAAAAAATTTACATCACGGCGAAAGGCATTCAACAATGCCTGTGTTAAGTCATGCATGAATAAAAGTAACAGAGCTACAGATTCAATTAACACTCCCAGCTCAAAGTTGAAAAACTGTTGAATATTACATGCTGCAAGGTACAGCTTCATAACACAAAACAAGTTTTATGCTCCGAATGATGTTTGCTTTGTCTTCTAGCAAACTATTAGCAATCTATATCAACTATAGACATATTTGTCTGTATTCAGATACAGTGCATTCAATTAAGCAAGCCAAATTCTGCTCTGTATGGAGCCACACTAAGGCCGACAGGACTGAAAGCAAAATGCAAGTCACTAATACCAAAACCTGGCTAACTAACACCTATGAAATACACAGCAGAAGAGGAAGAGATAACCAAAATATTTTGCTGCTGGAGAACACCGATGACCTGCCCTTTAAATCCTTACTGTGAAAATAAACAGTAATCTAGGCCCTTCTCATTACACAACAAAACAGCAATTTTAATAAACAAAGTACTCAATTTGCCATACAAAAATAAGTCACAGTATTTTTACTCTGACAGGCCAAATGCTACACATTAGACAAGAGTTAAATGAACCTGTTTCAGAGATAATTTATATTCATTTATTAGTCAAGAGTGGTTTATGAATTTAAAGAGCTCTCAACAAACATCCATGAAACAAGCAGTCTCAGGCTCCTTTGAAGAGGCTTCGACAGAACACGTTCTCATGGATGGAATTTAAATGTCATTTCACATTTTCCAATGAATAAGGGATATTTGTGTCTCTTATTATCACTTCTAAGCAGAAAATAAACCAATACTCTGTGTGCCTGGATGGACGTTTGCACCAAAGAGGAGAGGCCAGCTTCACCCGGTGCAGAGACAGCATCCTCACCCAAGGACTTCTGTCTTCAAAATACTGCAAGCAATCATCCTCAAGGTCACAAGAGTTGAGCATAAACTTATCATCCTGACTCAGGAACGATGGCAAATGAAAGTCAGATAGCCAAAGCAATTATTGCCCAGATTGTTTGCTTTTCTCCTTTTCAGAAGCTACTTCAGGTCCAGTCCGGCTGTTCAGCTCAGACGGGGACGACAGAGCAAATAAAGGTAGTAACAACCTCTGCTGTCTAACTCAATCCATCTACACACATGAGCCAGTACTCTTAAAAAACAGGGAGTTCCTTATTTCACGTAAGGAGAAAAGAAAGCTTAAAGAGTTTACAAGAATACAGCCTCTGAAAGCACAGCCAGTGCTAGCTGCAGAAATACTATGACATGGTTTCGTTTAGGATTTCCCCCTCTTTGGTTTTGTTTTGCTTTTTTAATTACAGACGAGGCAAAGGAAAAGTTTAAGAAAATCATTTCTAAGAGAAAACCTGGAAATGGAGGGAAGCAATAGATAGATAAGCTTCACAGCAGAAGACAGCTGCGCTACAAATAAATATATGAAAACCAGAAAGAATACAACAAATTCCATCTGCAGTGCACAAATTGCATCCTATACTGAGTGCCACCATGCTTTAAGAGACTGGAACAGCAGTCCCTTTGGAAGAGGACTATGATGACTAGCTTTATTTTCAACTCTTGATCTTTACATGCATCCGTTTTGCCTGTCCTTTGGAGCAGTCACATTCGTTCTGACTATTACTCTACCTGAGACCACCTCCTAAATTCTCCTCTCTTTCCCCTCACTTCAGTTGTTGTATTTCAGAGTATGCATCATTTACAGATTGTTCCAAACAAAGTTATACCAAAATTCCTTGGAGATTGTAACAATTCACCTTTCTAAGACAGAGACAGGAAAACCTTCCTTAGTCCAGGAAAGGAAATAATTTCTGCACAAATCAGTGCTTTGTGGATCTTGCGATCCTTGGGCCAGTGGCTGGTTGGTGGTTTTTTTTTTAAATTCTAATCCATACATACCATTTTCCCTGCTGTTTCCGCAAAGCTCAGTCTTAGAGTGAAGTATTCGACTACTGTAGTAGCAGTTTTTATTTCCTAGTTCCAACAGCAAGAGAACACCCTTCTCTTCCTTTTGTTACAGCCATTCATATAACTACTCCCTCTCTTTTTGTAAGTATGCAGTTAATTCTAATTATTAATAGCTGAACTCTCAGGCTTCGTCATTGCCCGAAACGTGTATGCGTCACACTGTGAACTTTGAGCCATGCTGAAGCAAGCGCATTATGTGATAATTTATGTTTTTGTTAGGTCACTAAAGCAGTTGTAAGATGAATTCTTTGTACGTGGACCCATGACAAGTCCTATCCCCCTTGCCCTGTGCTCATTTCCCAAGTACAGTTCATCCCTCAGCCATCACTCAGATGCTCCCTTACCCTTCCCTGAAAGCAGGGTAAGTATTAAGACACCATAAAAGTCCATTTACCTGCCCTTACCATAAGTAACCTGGTTTTCCGAGCTATAAAGCAGTAGTCCAGCCTTCTCCCTTCTGCATTCCCCCCAAGCACAAATCAAGCAGACGTGTTACAGCAATACGCTACACACTGACGCCTCTCACAGCTCGACATACCTCATCGCTGGAACAATTTCATTGTCTGCCAAAACTGCGGATTCCTAATGGAGACTATTTCAACACCTACTGTCAGTCCGCATGAGCACCCCTGAGCCCTCTTATTTAAAATGCTCAGTAACCCCAAATGAAAGCTGATTATGTAAGATCGATCATTAAAAGACCCAGTATCATCCAAGGTAAAAGATCCAGCATCACCCAAGGTTTAACCTCATGTTACACTTTTTCTGAATTAGATCACTAAAAACCAATCTGGAGTTAGATCTGCAAGGGCAGGTAACATGAGTATTTCATATAGACCTTCAAAACTTGATGAGATTTATATTTTAGATAGGATTTTTCATTAGAGTTGGACAAATTTGTTCTGTTGCTCATAATCAAAGCTTCAGATCAAATTGTCAGAGTGGATAAAAAGGGCAAACTTTCAGAGTTCACAGACAGTCCTGGAACATATGTCATAGGTACTCAGATTACCTAGATACTATAGCATTTAAGATAAGGAGCACTGCCATAGCTAGCTTACAGCCATTAAACATCCTTTGTTAGGAGTTTAGTGGTAGGAGGCTTTGAACAAGCAAATGATGATCAACGAAAATGAGAAGTGAGCTGTTAGCAACACCCAGTATGTGGAATAAACATAAAACAACAAAAAAAGAAACATCATCTTTTTAACAAAGTTACTTGATCTGAATGCTTACTCCGTTTTCTCAAAAAGTTACACTAAGAACATTCTGAGTCTCAGAAAATATAACTTATTTTGTTAATATATTTGAGCATGTATTTATCCATATTTATAATTTGATTTATATCTAGTTGCTATTCAATAGACTTTAAAACCAAGATGAAATAGCATTTACCACCACACCTCCCCCTTTCAGCAGCGTTCAGCAGCACTTCAGGCTTTGAAGTGAAATTAAGCTTCAAAACTTCTCCATCAGATTGGCTGCAGTGACACAAAGGCCAACGGAAGCAAACTTCCACAATTCAAATCTGGAAATGCTGGTGAAGTCTTAGAACGAACGATTCAAAAAAGCGTAAGCAGACTACGTTCTTGCTAAATATATCCGTATGAATTACCGCAGATCATAAGGGAAGCTTTTCCAACTGTCACCGAGCTGTCCAAATTGCATACCTGCAAGGAGAGGTTTTCTGCTAAATCAGTCTTTTAAAAGAGGATGTTACTTAGGTACTGAATTACCAGTTTTCACTTTACACAATTAGAGTAATCCTTTAATAACTGCATTTTGACTGTCAGTAGTATTAGAATCCAAAGAGACAGAGCAACGAGCCAGGTACCTATGCAGTCAGGTAAAAATGAGACAAAATGAGCTTTACAGTGTCAAATTTCTCATTGCTGTTCGTTCGCCAAGAGGTTCTAATTGACACCTACTTCTGAGCCCTTGTGCTTACACAAAGATACACTTACCTCTGATCCTGACTGGGGAAAAATGCGATTTTGACTGGACAGTTTTAGGAAGAAGACTTGTCTGAAGAGGAGTGTTTTGTTTTTAAACCGTTGAAACTCCCTGCTACCAGAATTAAGACATAAATATGAAATCCAGTCTTAAGAAAGCTCCTGTGCAACACATTCAGGGAACTAAGGGTAAGCAAGCACTGGAGACGACGAAGAGTTTGAGGCGGATTCAAATATCTGTGGACTGTTTCAGAAACTGGAGAGACACTGGAGCTCCGAGGCACGTGTCTGTCCATCCTGCCTGCATGCCACTCTGTGTCACTGCCGGCTTCTTTGTATAAGTACAGATCCAGGAACTATTCTCAGCTCAGAGCTTGAAAAAACTGAGGTGGTCTACACTGTTTTGTAGCTCTTAATGGCTTCATTCTGAGCTTTGCAAATACAGAGGAATTTCGAAGATAGATGAGTAAGTAGATAACCAAGGTAAAACCAGTCCACCACAGGGGCATGGGCACGTATTTGCTGTCTGCAGTCAGCACTAGGTTACTCCTCCCTGTCTTTGAACCATTTTTTCCATGTTACAAGCTAACACTTAGAAAAGCAGCAGTTTAATAGAATACTTAAGTGAAACTGGGACAATTCTGAGCTTTTTGTGCCAGTTTATTGTGATGGATTGTTTTTGCATCTCATGGAGCGCAGCACTGGGATCGGCTGTGTCACAGGTCAACCAAGACGGAAAACTGCCATTCAAAGGGAGGCTGGAAATCTCTCCAAACACGTCCGGCTGTGCTTAGCCCTCTTTTACTAATAAGAGGATGAAGAATGTTTTTCACCACATCACTTGCTGCATGAACAAACCAGAAGAGGATAAACGGCACTGTCTTGGGAATATTACAGTTTTTTTCTCTTGGTTCCAATATCCTGAGAAGACGCGATAGAAGCTGAGCGTGGTCAAATAATTCATCAGCATGAGAGACCGGACTGTAGAGATGAGCAGAGGTATTTTGCCATTAACAAGGCAATTTACACTCCAGAATAGTTCAGCCTGGCATGACTTAGGTCATTCCTTTGGTAAATGCAAAGAGATTTGTTTACTTCATTGTCACCTATACAAGCTCAGAAAATATTCCCAGGGATGAGACTTCCTGAGCATCTGTGTACAAAGCTCAAGCAAATGCCGAACTGCTGCTCTACAGATTCTCCTGCACTGCAGTGAAATCTCAAACTACCATTATTTAAGGAAATCAGAAAATAGAAAGTACTAAGACCTGCAAAGAGTTATTCAAGCTGCAACAGAAAAAGAGTTCAGCTGTTTTTTTCTCCATACAATTCCCCATCCTTCTTGCAGGTACCACACAGTCAGCAAGATCAGTGGCCAGCAATTGTACTCCGTATTCTCAATTTTATCCTACTGCATAATATTTAGAATTTTAAACCACCTCTTTGGTTTGCATGTAGTATGGCTGATGTAGTTATTACTGTAAGCTGGAATAGGCTTATATATGTAATGCACACAGAGTGTTTGAGCTTGCACTGAAATCCCAATCACTTCAAAATTATGAAAAAATACCACAGACTTCTTATTTCCCCTAGCTTCCCTGCTTTAGAGAAACAATGGCTGTTAGCACCTTCTTAATTTAAAAGTCCGAGTCAAGCAAAATGCAAGGTGTTATTCACTTGTAAACGCACTGCTAGTTCATACCTGTGATAGCCTTTGGTCTGATCGGTTGAGAGGATTTCATTTGCATTAGAACTGTGCAGTTATGAATCTCTGTGCTGTGGCTGACGAAGGGCTGTTAGCCACAGTGCAGGGAGCTGAATAATCGCTCCAGTTGAGAAACAATTCAGCTCAGGGTAGGAGCAACAGGGAAGTGTGAGGCAGGGATTTTTGCCTGATGACTTCACCACTGAACACATCGCCCCAGCAAGTCCCAAAAATTACATGGAGAAGAAACTAATTTTAAAATTAGGTGGATTTGGGGGTGGAAAAGGAATGGGAACTCAGAAGAGGAACGTAACTTGCTCCGAAGCTGCAGTAAAAGGATGGGTGCACCAGACCCAGTGATGAGCTGCGGGTTCAGAAGTCTCAGGGCATCCGAGTAAGGATGCTCTGAGGTCAGGAGCAAGTCACAGTACAGAGATTTAGAGTGCACGGGGTAAAGAGACAGACCTCATCTTAGCGTAACTACTAGAGCGCGCTCCGCGATAACCCGCTGGAAGTGTTTGGCCCGAGAACTATACACCAGCCATACAGCTGCTACTCAGCTAGAGCAAACAAATTCCCTGAGTTATTATTAATACAAAGAGCTGACATTTTCATTATCCTTCTGATTTTTCTGATGAGACAACAGAGGCACAAATATTCAAGAGAGACGCTAGACCTCACATGCACCTAATTCCCGTAAGATTTTGTGATTTCACTTGAAATACATTTTAATTCTCTCCATTCTCAGTGGGTTTTTTTAGATCACTAGACAGCCCTATTAAAATATGTATTTTCTTTAAAATCCTTCACTCCCTGACTAACCTGAGTATAATATAAAATGTATTTACGGGGTGAAAGCACTTGAATTGCTGTCTTGGGAGTCATGCCATACGCCCACAGTGCAAATACCTCAAAAAGAAAATTAGTCATCTGCTTCCAACTGTCAGGATTCAGTAAAAGACAACAAGCTACTGTCTTGGAAACAGTCTGAAAAATCTCACCATTGAGCTTCTGTACGTTTCAAAGTGTTTTCAGAAACCAAATGAATAATATCGGCCCTGTAGTAACAAGACAGATAGGAAAAAAAAAAGTGGAAAAAAATGTTCTGATATTACTTCAGAGCATCAGAGGATTTCTGCTTTCATCTTCTGCCATCAGTTAAAATAACCTTTCAAAAATGACTTAGTGAATTTGGGCAGTGTTTCTTTTGCCCCCCCCCCCCCTTTTTTTTCTGTGCGTGTTCAAACATACTTGTACCCAGCACGACAACTATTTTGATGACAGCCAGAGGCTGCCTGGCCATACTGATCAGTACGGACTGATCCTTGGTCCCTCTAACATCTGCCCAGCCTGCGGGCTGCCTCCCACGCTCCCTGCAGCTCATCGGCTGTCGTTTTCCTCAGAGGGAGGAAAACGTTATTCATTAAGGTTTAGTTAATCCTCACATAGTAACTGCTTAAAGAAAACCACCCCACTGATGCTGGCTGTCAGGGATCTAAGCTAAGGAAAGGATAACATTGCGCCCAAGTACCCAACACCTCTGGCACCGTGACGTTCAGATCACGGGCGCGTAGCTGGTATTGCTTAGACCTGCGTGGCTCTCAGTGCGTACTCCCCAGCTCCCAACACACCCCAGCAGCAAACCAGCTTGTGCTTGAGCTCTGTACCATAGGATTTCTGCACGTGTGCTCCAGTGCGCAGGCACGGAGCTTTGCTGCAGCTGGGTGTGTGGATGGTTCCCAGACAAGCTGTGCTGGTAACTTCAGACATACGGGAAAGATCCACCATGAAGGCAAATCCCGACTACAAGTCCACGCGGCTTTGCTAAGCAAGTCGGGCAACAGCTTCCAGCCGGGCGGATCTGTTAGAGGTACGAGAGCGCTCCACACACCTTCTTGGGTCTCTGCAAAGAGCTACAGTGTACAAAGAGCTTGGCTTCTACTCGCAACTCGAACACAATCTGTTCCAATTATGCTTAAGCTAACCCAAGGCAACCTAACCTGATCTGGGGCACGCCGGAGCACCTCCTGCTAGCTGCTCTGAATAGTCCAAGGACTTCGATACTGCTGGTGGAGCCTTGTCACACAAAGGGGAAATGATCCTCTCAAACACAAGTAAGGGGCCTGTGTTTACTGGGAGACACACCAAGGATGCTCCCAGGGCTTGTACTGGGGAACCAAATAAGCAGTGCCATCAAACACCAGCAAAAAAAGGAAAATCTTTAGGTGAAAGCCAAGGAAAAAAAAAAAAGAAAAAAACCCAAACCCAAAAAACAAAGAGCAAAACCCAACATACCTCTGAAAAGCATGAAACAATTCAGTCTTTGCATCCAGCTGTAGACATCAAACAAAAAAGCCTCAAGACAATTGCTCAAAGCACAACATTACTTGATTTTTATCGGGCTGTACCGCTATCATCTATAAATGAAAACTGCTAATTGGTTAATTACGAATGTAATGAAAACACAGCAACAGTAAGGCTAAAACAATTTTTCTACTGGTCTGCTGGGCCAAAGTATGACCCGAGGTGTTTTACACCTGTATATACCTGCTGGTTTGATGGCGGAATAGAAGTTCTTAAGGTAACCAGAGGCAGATATTAATACAACGGAAACGTGATTTTGCTGATAGAAATGCGTTTATATGAGGCTTTCCATCGAGCTAGAACGGCAAATTTTTCCTATGTTAGACCAAACCTATATGGCTAAGCAGGATTTATTTTAACCTGCAAAACTTATACAAGTGATTTTCCTGCAGTTTACATAGCTAGAACATGACTTACTCAAGTCCTAAGGATATAATGACACATGACATAATGAAATCATCTTATTCTGCCAAAAGGAAAATTATGTTAATAGTAAGTATGGGTAGTTTTCTCTTGAAGCATAGTCATTAGCAATATTATCTCTGTAATAATTTACAGTGGGAAACAAAGGTTTTGGGAAGTTCTCCACCAGACTATTTGTTTTTTAAAACCAGTATTCTGTAAAGACAGATAACATTAGCGTGTTTAACTGGCTCTGCTGTAAATAGCCCCAGCAGGACTAGGCCATGCATGGAAATACAACACCCATTTATACAAAGACTTAAGGAGAACCATGGCCTACACTTCCTCAGCTATTCGGCGCGGCCAGAACTGTCACTTCAAAACCACTTCAAAGGCCCACTGCCCTCTTAAGATAATTTGTTTCACTGTGTTTTAATAAAAACATCATCAACAACAAAAAAAAATTTCTTGAAGTCTGTTCATGCTCCTTGTTGGTGGTAATACATCAAAAGTGTGATGAACATCAATATCATCTAAAGAGCAAACCCATCAGAGCATAAACACTCTGAAGCACAGCCACTTCTGCAAAATCATGCCATTAAGTAACTCAATTAATATGAAATGTTCCCTACATCCCAGCAGATAAGGGAAGACATCCAGATGTGACGTATCTATCCTTCCAAATCGGTTTGTAAGATTTTTTTTTCTTTGTTTTTAATAGATGTCCGGGATACTTGAATTAGTGCCCCTTCATTCACTACCTACTGAACAACAGAAAATAAAAATCAGCATAGACAGACCTAAGCTTCCCCCTCTCAGCTCAGTGGGGTCTCTGATTTATACAAGCAAAACACAACTCCAATGCAAAGATGATTTTTGATGTTACAGTTGGTATTTTCAAAAAAAGCCTCAAGCAGGTGCACGAATTCTGCATTTCACAGGGATTTAGAAGGTGTAATTTCCTTAGGCTGCTCTGAAAACTGCAGCCTATTGTTAGTTACTGCCAGTCCATGTCAGCAAAATGGTTGCTCTTCATTATAATATTTTAATACTTGGAAGTCTTAACTGAGGTTAAGCTCAGGCTGTGCCAAGAACGCTAAAAGAAATGCAATAAAATGAAAGCCTCCTGAAAATAATATGCAATGTAGGTAGCAAGTACACGTGAAAAACTGAATATGGAGACGATACCCTTCCCAAGGTGACACAGCCCACTAGATGCAGACTTAGCAATACAACTAACTACATCCACCCCTTCTCCAGAACCTGACCATAACAGCAGCACATAACACACGAGACCAACCGTGCCCATCTGTGTACACCCATATGGAAGCAGAAGACACAAGATGTAAGGCGTCAAAGAATGAACTAAAGTAGTAGGAAACACAGTAATACTACGAATACCAGGGAAGCTGATTGAACATTCCAGTATATGCATTCACTTCCCTTCTTGCAGATCAGCATGCATGCCATCAAACCAGGAGGGATCAGTGCCATGTTTAGTTTGCTATAGTGATAGGATTAAAAAAAAAAAAAAAAGAAAGAAAGAAAGAAAAAAAATCACGCTTACTCAAGTCTATTTTCTTTATTGTTTTTGGAAAAACATCGTAACATAGTACAGGTTTCCTTCAGCATCCACAAGATAAATATTTTTCCAATTATAAACTAGAACACCTATCTTACTATGATCACTGAGTGAAAAATGGGGAGATGCTGACTGGTAGGGGAAGGGGCTAGATTTGAGGGGGTCTTATTCATGGAAGCCAGAAGTAGATGCCAAGAACGAACTTGTGTTAGAAGGCAGAGACGCCAAGTGCTGCCCTCTGACTGCACCCCACATCTCAATACCAGCAGATTCCAAATGTTGCATCTTTTAGGAGGCCTGAAGCTAGCAGCGCACACTGCAACACACACATGCAAAACTCCGTGTCGAAGAGCCCGCAGGAGCGCCCGAGGGACCCGCACCACGCGAGCAGAGCCGGGATGAGGCCGGGAGACAGAGACAACAGCCAGAAGGGCAAAAATCAACAACCTCTCGTTCAACATTCACGATTTCTGGCCACGCCTCGGTGCCAAAAATGTAACTAGATCTCAATTTCAGTTTAAGGCTGACGGACTTGCTTCTTCCTGAGAGTAATTAGGCATTACGGGCACATCCACCCCTGGAGCAGCAGCCCAGCAGAGCAGAGGTGCCCCAGCTTACGCACCAGACGGGGCTGGCACAACCTCGCGGTGATCAAAGTTAACCTTCTTGAAGAATAGAAGAAAAAAGGGAGAGACTGAAGCAACTTACATAATGTAATACTGCTTATACTTAAATCAATGAGGCATTCCCAAAACCGAGATGTTAAGGTTGGTAAAATGAGCTGCAAGGCTTAACGCTGAGATTATTTTTACGGGAAGTACATTGCCCACGGGAGCTGTAGCCTGGGGGAACTCCCGGCTCTCAGGCATCTCCACTCAGTACTATGTGAAATATTCCACTCTGGATCTAAACCAGACCAAAACCAACTTTCTTTTCTCTAAAAAGAAAACAAATTTTCTGTAGGAATCTTTGTTTTGTGAAAAACTTCACGTTTTACAGGATTTACTCTTCCAGAAAAACACCGACTGGTTTACCAATGAAGAAAAAAAGTTCTGGCCTCTAGCCTTAGCTCTTCTGCACTGGAATACCCTTAAAATCATTTTTAAGGGGAGGGAAAGAGGTAACTTATCCAAAATACTCCATCTCATAAGCATAATCACCCAGAACTCTGCTCTCCTGAACCCAGTATCCAGAGCGTGCTCGCAAACTGCTTCCAGCAGTTAACACCGGTAGGAAGCTCTATTTTTCAGTAAGTCTGCACTGCAAATCAACCGCACCACCTCAGATTTACATGCAAACGCTATGCCAATAGTAAAATCTTTGCTGGCATGAAGTACATTAATTCCATGCAACTGTTTATGTAGATAATTATGTGAAAATAAGAAAGTGAAAGTCCAAAGCCCTGGGGTATCAACAACAGAATTCTTTCATGAAGAGTTTAATTTATATAGAAATAATTGAATTTATACTGTACTAACACTCACACAACACAGTCCTGGCTATCAAACTGCCGTATGGAAACCAAACACCGTGACACCATGTAGTGTTCCCGGGGCTTACAAAGAAGTCTAACTAGTAGGATGGTTCAGAGACGGCAAAATTACTAAATCCGTAGTCTGAAAGGAAAATCATCTCCAAAAAGCTGAACATATTCAATAAGGAAAATGATGCTTTAAGAAAAGTTCATCATAAATTACATCTGACTAGAAAAAAAAAAATATCACTGTAAACAGTACAGTTTGTGAATGACAAAGATGGTAAAACCAAGCAGTGCTGAACGTGTAAGCTGAGAAATCAGTACTTCAAACTGATCATCCAAGTATAATTTTTAAATACATATATCAATGGACCATTTTCATCAGTTTAATGAGTCTGCCTTATACCATCAACTAGGAGATATGTTTTTAAAGTATTTGAAAGGCTGGCATTATTGAGCATTTAAAGATCATCATACGCTTTAGAAACTAATTTAAATAAAATACTGAAAACTCAATTTGGAGGAAGACAGTTTATTAACCTACAGTGTATACGATACCTTATTTTTAATAAGATACCAAAACCCCTGCCAGTTACGGAAGCAGGACTATAGTTCATAACTGAACTGGCACATCCACATTAAGACCAAACGTAGTATAGCTTTGCTAAATAAGTAACCAACCTCCCAGCATTCGGTGAGTTTATCACAACTAAAATACTACTGTTTTGCTAAGATGGGTGTGGTACTGGTGCAGACTGGTTGGTCAACCATCATAGAACCAAGATAGGGACCATACACATACTTCTGTTTTAGGGCTGTGAGCAAACAGGGAAGGTGAGGATTCAGAGACATTATCTGTATGATTTTTAATACTGCAATATGTTTATTTGGGTGCTTAATCCCATATGACTTCTTGCTGAAGTGTTTCTAAGTTCTGCACCAGACTGCATGGGCTAGCACTGGGATATCCACGCCACCATGGCAGATTTGTCCTGGGGGCTCTGATTTATCCCTCCTCTTCTCCACTCATGGTTTTCAGTGCACACCGGAATACTCCTCATCCCCCCTTCTCTTTCAAACACAAAATTCTCACCTTTTCTCAGTCCTACAGTGAAAGCCACGGTTCTCAAACACCCCAAGTAGGGGGAAACATAAAAATAAAGACTTGTCAAGATTCACAGTAAACAGATGACCTGGCCACCTCGCTTTTACAACTGCCACCAGAAACCTGGCTTTTTTAGAGCAAATCCCTCAGAGCACCAGGCGTGTCCCTAAAATACAACCAACCATTTTCCTAAGGAACCTCGCAAATAAGATGATGTCACTGTCCCTCTTTGTCACAGGGCTTATCTCACAGCAATCCAGGGTAACCGGGTCAGGTATTAGCAGGATAAATAACGTGGATACTACAATTTGCTTTTGTAAACACTGGACTTTGAAAAACTCATTAAAAAAACCTTATTATTACATTCTTTCTTAAACAGCAGAGCAGAGAGGCAGGCCAAACGTGAACAGCATCAACCCTGCGGCACTGTGCAGAAACAGGAGAGACTGGCAGAGAGGAGGAGGTTGTTAGTCTACGAGCCAGATAATTAACTGTGCATTTGAATGGTAGTTTGCAGGCGTACAAAGATGAATGAAAAAGTCCCAACTGGAAATTAATGAGAAAAAACCCCAACCTGGCACCCAGCGCAGTGTGTTTATGTCTTTACCTATAAAGAGGCACTCAGATGACTCTGCTGTGTTCCTCTGAAAGCGATTATTAACTACCTTTTACGTCCTCAGTAAATAAAGGCTTTCATCAACTGTAAGCTTTAAGTGTTGTTATCTTTAGTAAGAGTTTTTAGTATTTGATCAATACCTTGGAAAAAACATTTTCCAAGTCCAAGTTTAATAGTGTGGCGACAATTTGAATGTCAACTTCCAAAGGATTTTAAAAGGGGAGTTGAAAAACAGATACGACGTCACCCCTCTTATAGGGCATGAAAAGTAAGCGTAATCAAACATAAACCAGTACTGCTTTATTCCCCGTAAGGAATAGTGCTTAATAGAGACATTCTGCCTTCTAGAAGTTCTTTTGCACATCTGGCTTTGCTGTTGTGTTAAAATGTAGCAATCTAGGTAATTTGTGCATGTTCCTCTGAATAAGAAGTATTTCTGAGGCCACTGACTTCCTACTTGATGTCAAGTTTGAAATCCACAGCGTTCCAAGCCCTCTTCAAGTAACAATCAACAACCAGAACAGCGAGAACTCCACCTTGCATTTTGCTTTCAGGAGGAGAAAAAGTCTTTATAATAAAAAGTAAATTCACCCTATTACGAACTGCTACCTGTGCTCCCACCATGCCAAGGAGCTGGATTCACAGGCCCAGAGCACTTTGCCATGACACCACCCCAAACGACTGAGAATCAACGTAATCAGAGTGGAGGTAGAAACGTCACCTCTGAAGACAAGTTTGGTCTAACGAACTTCAAGTTCACACTAGTAAATTTCTTTCTCGAAGGTATAGGTTTATATAAAATATATAAGCAGTGTAATAAACTTTTAAACCAATATTCAACCCTTTAAAATAGGGGAAAAAAATGACACAGGACCAGATGATAACTTTCAAAGAAAACAGTATGTTCACTAAGATAAATAAATAGCCTGCGGCATTTAGGAAATGCTGATTTTCCACTTTAGGGACCGGCACATTAAACAGTTTGTGTATCATTTCCCATTCATACTTTTTATTATATAGGTTTGATATTTTGTCACACAAAAATTAAGTCAATGTTGGATTTTTCATTATTGTTACGTTGTCAGGGAAGCAGAGAAAAAGGTGCTCTGTCCCCACAGCAAGGGCAGCGAAGGGCAGGGAAGGTGCAGAGATGCCCCTGTTAAGCAAAGCTAACACCAAATTATTTGGGGACAATTAGTTGAATTTGGGTAAGGAAGGTCACAGGCTTCAGGGCAGGACCTGACTTCAGAAGCATTCCCTTAAGTAATCCTGAACTGATCTATTTTCCATGTCCTTGAACTTCCACAGATGAGGTATTTACCCATTTCTTTTAAAAACAACTACGAAGAAACTCTGCAGCTGCTAGTCTGTATTTTACAGAAACTGAAAATAACTTTAAAAGATTCTGAGTTTGTGATTATACAGAAAAAGGAAGTACTGCTACATAAATATTAACTTAGGAATTTTCATTTTAAACTTTCTTTTTTATTTTAATGGATTTCTATGTACAAAAAAGTACCTGCATACCTTAAAAAACCCTTTTTAATTCACATTGACCAAGTTGGAGACAATACGTAGGTAAATTAAGAGACACGGCTGTAACAGACTTCCGAGTGTGACAAAGGATAGGTGTAGGCTAGGTGAGTACAGCAAATGTTATTCTACATGGCATTTTCTTACTTTTAAGACATAAACATCCCTACAGCAGATCTTCAGACCTCATTGCTGAGGGACAAAATTCCCAAATAGATGCCATTTTGCAGTATTACATTCTATACATCCACCAATAACTGGGAAAAGCCTCATGTATTTGAGAAAGCAGAAAAACACCCAGCAAACCAGCACTGTCGCGTCTGTGGAAACTGTAAATGTGTCTGTTTACAGTGACGGTTCATCACCTTGGTGCAGAGAAGCTTTATGCAAAAGGAGGTTCCCATTACTTGGTTTCCTTGTTGTTTTCCCTTTTAATTTACGGAAGTATAACAGAAATAAATCTTTTATTTTCTCCTTGCAGTCACTAAAGACTCATTTTCCAAAATAGCATCATCTTCCCATTGTTCAGTGAAGCTGAATACGCTATTTTTGATCCTGTTTTCCCAACGGCTAGATTTTGATATTCAATATTAAAGTTTAAAAAAAAAAAAAAAGCCTGTAGATCTGATTTCTATGAAAAGTATCATAGAAGGCAAAACCATGTTAAAACAAATTACTTTTTAATGACCTCGTGTTCTTGTCTTTGTAGGCTTTCATATCGGACTGGTCAAGACACGGCTAATTGCGACACATGCAGGAACAGTGCATGTATTATCTATAGGTAGGTTAAAAATACTAATGTTCCCATTTTTTCCTGGGTGAAAGTAATGATTTATTCACTAATGCGACATCAACTGTTAACCCTGATTCTTCAATTACACAAGAACAGTTTCAAAACAGAAAATAAATTTAACATTGCTAAATCAATTAAATTCAACAGACACCTGTTTCCAACCCTAAAATTTTCAGTTCAAAACCAGATGATCATAGTCAGTACTAGTGCTGTAGCTTTTGGATGCAAAGTGTTACAAGGTGTGAGCTTCATTTTCACGTAGCTACAGATATTTAGCATTTTTTGTCCAATAAGTCACCATACTTCTAATTTCTTTAGCAGTAACAACTGGACTCAGGAAGTGATTTTGACAGGGAGATTTTATAGCAAAGAGAACCAGGTTCAATCTGGACAGTTTTATCAGGAAGATGACACTGCTACCCAGGCTTTTATGTACTTTTACATTAGTGAAGAAGGTTTAAAACATGCATGGCAAATACGTCCTGCCCAACACGAACAGCACCACTAACTTGTTTGAATCAGGCATTTGCAGTCTTCACGCAACACGCGAGTGAAGACTTGCTGTACGTGTACAAAAAGCTCCTTTAGCAGACCTGCTGTGAAGGTGTACGGTTCTGTACGGGGAATACAGGTCTGTTCATTACCGTCCAAGAGATAAAAAAAATGACAAACTGCTTAAAAGTTTTGTTAAAGACCGTCCGTACTTGGTACAATCTCTCCTTCAGAAGGAAATACTTGGAGTTTGCTCACTAGAAACAGATCAGGTGCAACAGGCGGAAGGATACTGATTCGTATTTCTCTAAAGCAGGGCTTCCCCTCCCAAAGCGTATCAGCCAAGACACCCATTTTGGCATGTACTGTATTATAGTGAAGGAGTAACGGGTAGGCAGTAGGCATGACATGAAGCCATCATGAGTCTGATGATGTGCTTCATACTGACAACTTAATTGTCCTCCTCCATTAGAGTCTGAAAAAAACAACTTTACATTTGCATGCGTTGCAGGTAAGATGGAAACAAATGTATCGCACTATTACGAGTATTTCAGGAAATCAGGCAATGCAGAACAGATGAAAATGTATAAAGATGACTATTAATTACAGTAAAAATACAAACTAAAATGAAGGTACAAATGTTGGCAGGGTCTGAAAAGCACAGGACTTCCCCCTTCACCCCTTAATTTTCTACTTGGTCCCTGATTTAGGCAGAAGACCTGGAGCTATTTATACATTACCTCCTAGCTGCCTAGAAGTGAACGAAAAAAGGACAGAAAACTTCATTTTTTTCTACTTACCAGCTAACTAGAAAAGGGAATGATGCTGTTCCATGCAGGGGAAGGAACCAATTAATTTATTTGTCCTTTAGAGCAATGTTTAGAAGCATATAAATGACCAAAGCCTACCGTGCCTCCCTTTTCCTGAGCTCAGCCCTGTGCCATTGCTTGCTCAGGGCCACCTGGGAAGGTACAACATAGCACATTTCTATCAGGGAAACTATTTTTGTTTCATTAGCTAAAAACAATCCAATCAGAATTTTTTTTTTAAATCTTGATTTCTAGTCAGCAGATTTAAAGTTAGGGAACCCGCCCATTTCTACCTGTTATACTCACTGCAAATGAAATGAGTCCAGAAACGCAGATTTCACGAGTTTCCCTACTGATGGGCTAACAGCGTAGCAGGCAGGTCTAGCTCTTCAGGACTTCCCACCAGAACAGCCATTTGGACTGAAGCTATTGATGCTGGGTATTCGCCTAATGCAATGTTTCCAGGGGAAGTTTTAGCAAAAATCAGTTCAGCTTTTTGACAGATTAGGAGAATATATGCTGCAGGCAAGACGTCTAAAACCAAAAGACAGTGCAAAACAGGGCAACTGTTAGAAGACTGAATTACTAAGAAATGATAAGTAGCCAGAAGGGATAAAAAAGAAATTCACTGATAAAACTACCACTAAGACAGGCTGCCTTGTAGGAGCTTCTGCTCCTCCACAAGTCAAATACAGTACCGAAACCTCTGAAAGAAGTGCAGCACTTCAGTAGTAAGGATGCTAAAGCTACTCTTAAATCTAGATGCAACGATACAGGCCGCACCTTTACAAAGGGTTGGCATGACAAGTGCTGCATAGAGTTACACGATTTCTCTTTAAGACAAAACACCTTTTAGGAACAGAAATTAAAACTCAGATTAAACCATCCAAGATGCACTGAAAACCTGGGTATCTTTGAGGGCGCTGGACCCTACCGGTCAGCGAATGTCAAGCGTCAGACCAGGAGGATTACCCTGGCTGACTCACTGCATGTTCCACAGCCTGCTTTTACAGCACGCTCCTATTCTGCACCCTCCTCAGTCTGGTGCTCTTTCACCCCAGTAGTACATAGGGGAGACCGAAGAAAAATACAACCAATGGCCTTATGGGACAAATCAATAATTTCAAGAGAAAACCTTAACCTTTCCGTAATTGGCCTGGTTTTTTTTTTTTTTAAATGTGATTCAATTTTGAACACAGTAACATTAAAAAAAATATTCAGAGCTCTTTCAAACCTTTATTTTTAGGCTGCAGTGAAACAGCGTCTTAGAGGAACGATTAAGTTGCCCTACTGACTACCCAGCTGCATCCTGTAATGTCAAGTATAGCACAGATGAGACGCTACAACGCAGGAACCATCGATGTAATTAAATCCTTCCCCCTCAAGATGACTTTTTAAAATTTTAATACCATGTAGCACAAAAGCTAGAGACAGTGCAGAAGGTGACAAAAAACCCACTGTTGTACTTTAAGGGGTTTTTAGCTGCTTTTTAGCATCAAACATGCCGACAGTGTCAATAAACCTTCTAAGAATAGGTTTTTGAGAATACAATTATTTTGCGTATGACATTTACACTTTTTGCTAAGATTCCAAATCTATTTTTGTATTATTTTGTCTTTATATTGAAAAGAATACATTCTTCTTAATATTAAATAAAAAAGGAAAACCAGGTAATTTCGTCAATTTTTTTTAATAACTAGAAACTGATCAAACATTCAACACTATTAAAAAGACAAGGTACCAAAAACTTCACTGCTCTAGCAATCAAGAGGAAAAGAAACACATCTAAATTTAATGGCCCGTTTCCCTCAAAATTCTAGTGATTTCTGCCAGGAGAAATACATTCGAGAACTTGACAGAAATTTCAGACCCAGGAGTCACCGACACCTTCTCCCATCGCACGAGAGGAGCCACGTTAACTGCATCCCCCGACTGCAGCACACAGCAGCTCACGGCTCCCGCTCCCAAATAAGCACCCGCTCAGACGCTGCTCTGAAGAGGGGGAAGGCTTGAGTCGTTACCCCGAAGGCTTCCCCAGCCTACGGTCAGTGGGATTCTGAGACAGGATCAACTGTGCTGCGTCTTACGGAGCTCTAGGCAGCAACGCAGCCGAAAAACTTTTACTGGGCAACACCATCACTACCGGTTTTAAAGCCTGAATATAAAGTCCCAACTCCATACAGCAATAGTCTGAAACAGTCACTAAAAAGTATTCAGCATCGTGTCTTTATAGTAATGTCCAGGCAATATTTAAATAGTAGTAAAAAATGTGATTAAGTAGTAAAAGTAAACAACCATTTTATCAAATGTTAATCTGTGTCAAACGTTAATCCATTCCATTAGCATCAGTATCTCATAAACCAAGGTCCAAATCAGTTTCAAAACCGTCTTCTACAAACTAAAAGACAAATTTACAAACAAAAGACACACTTTTACATCTGTCTTTTAGAAACTATTGTAGATTTACCATTTTTAAGGATAGAAAATTAGTTTTATTAAGGTATATTGTCTGGACAAAGTCAGCTTAAATACTGAAGTGTAGCAAAATCTTGCTATTAAGAAGAAGTTGCATTGATATGCAGAAACTGTACCAATTCTATAACACCCAAAATGCACACGGACTACATCTTCACAGCCTGTTTTATTCTGTGATTATCTTTTACTGGAACTGCCCTTTCCACTCCTGTTTAAATTACCATCCCTTGTGAATTTTAATCCTTGAACAGAAATCTGTATGAGAAAATGAGTCTCCTGTTTAATATTTTGTGCATTATTCTAAGGCCTTTATCGCAAATTATTTCCATGAAGGAGCATCTTGAAGAACTCAGGCTAGACCTCCCATTAGTCAAAAAGGTCAGAAGTACTCAGTAACTTTCACAAGGCTACTTCAGCTTCTGGAAGTAAACTTCTTACTAGATCAAATCACTAGCCAATATCTGCGTAGGGGGAACAAACAAATTTAAATCAAGACTACACTTGTGTAGTTCTTGGAGGGAAAAATTACACAGAGCTCATGCGACTACTAATTTGGCTACTTTTTACTCCTTTGAAATTTGGAATTAATGTATGTTGGGTTTCAGTATTTAATTTTGTCTTTGGTATTGAACTTCTTCTAAGGTGCATTCCAACTATTCAACAGAAAAATATATTAATAGAATCTATGAAATTTAACTCTCAATCCAACAGTGGCAAATGAAACAGGTTAAAACCATGGTGATACAAGTTAACTAACTAGCACAGAGCCCACATGGAAGTGGTTCACTTGTAAAGGTTAGATATAGTGATAGTTATTAGTGATGATAAATACGGCAATACAAAAGGAAAATAAGACAAGTAGGCATAAATTCCTACGATATCACCAGTATAGCAAGATCAGGTAACTAAATGATGAGAACGGTAATTTTCATCATCATTTTGTTTCCTACCCACATTAATTAACTTACACTCTTTCCCATCTTATCTCTAGACTGTAAGATGCTTAGTAGAAAAAAATGGACCTTAATGGCTTGCTAACGCTGACAATGCTTTGGATCCTCGGCATTTCTGATTTTCAGGCTGAAATAGGAAATTTCACAGAGATCGCTTAAAACTGTATTAAGCTGATTTTTGCGTGCTTAGCACTTATCTGGATCCCGTTCTTCCAAGATGTGGCACTCACTGATGCCATGTCATCCAATTAACGTGACCCAGAAGGAGACACTACGATATTCTTCAATTCCTGCTTTGCCTAGCCTACTTAAATGCAAAGAGTTAAGCCGCTCTACAAATGCTTGCAGGATTCGGGCCTTAACATCACAAACTAGGTAATGAAAAGGTAAACGGAAGGGGTGTTGACTGAAATGAGAAAGGCTCAGCTTGAGTAGAGGGAAAAAGGCTTTCCCTTGAGGCAGAAAGAGAGGGACAGGCTGCCCAGAGCCTGTGCAGGCTCCATCCTTGGGGGTTTCATGGGACAAGTGCACGAAGCCCTCAGCAACCCGGTCCTGAACCTCAGTTATTCCGATTCCGCAACCTTACAAGTAACCAACATATCCAGTCATTAGCATCTAATGTCTTAAAATGATTCACGCTAATAACGCGTGACTGTGTTAGAAAAGAAGAAAACCCATGCAGAGAAAACCTAAGCTTATTGCTAGATACCCTCCCACAGTCCATATGCTTAAAACCAAATGGCTATGACTCCTCAAACTCTGTTTTCAATCCCTTATACAGCAGCAAAATTAGAAAAAGTTCGCTCTGCTGCCAGCACACAGAAAATAAACTCATTAACATATATTCTCAAAAGCATTAAAAAAAGCATGAAGCCAAAATCAGAACCGCACCAATCCCCAATCCACAGCACCAGGATTTAGGAGACAGGATTAGCCAGAAAGAAGCAGCCTGAGCGAGTCGGCCACCTCGTGTGCATGCCTTGAGCGAGGTGTCCAGATTTTACACCTTGTCTCTACATGACCCCCTTTATCATGCAATGGGCCCTACGTACATCGTTAGAACACCTCTTGAAAGCACTGGATTTCACCCGCACACGTTATAGAACACGTGCACACACAGGCATGTTGTGCCACACGAACCCCGAAGCACCTCTGAGATGTTCTCAGGGCCTCCAAGAACGGCTGGAGGCCAAAGGAAGCCTGCGGTGATCAGTGCCGCTGCACTGTCAGTGCTCAAGTAGAAAGTCGGGCCGTTCTTCCCGCCTCTCCCCCAGGGCTTCAAGGCACCCAGCACCCCGTCCTCCACTGATGAGCAGCTAGTCAATATATTTTGTTTCTGTTTCTTTCCTGAATACGATTCAAATTCTGCACAGAAAACAGTTTTGTTCCAGGTTTGTCCTGGGGCACTCGATATTACCGTAGGCGACCCTCCGTTGTTTTCTGTACACGATAACTCCATTTCACAAACACAAAAAGCAAAGGCTGGGGGACGCTAAGCCCAAAGCAAAACAGAGAAACCCCACAGAGGTTCCCGCTGACTTCAATTCCAAAATTAAGTCGTGTATAAAAATAGTTTTCAAGGCAGCATTCAACTGCCCTACCGTTACCCTCTACCTTTTTGCAACACTTTGCCTCATTCGCTATAAACCCAACTTCCATAGCAAGTCAGTGCTACTTCCTAGGGACAAAATTAGATCATGATTCACGTTTCAGCCAAGCTCCTCAAGTCAGTTTAGTGCACATCCATGCTGTGCAATAAATAACACCAGGATCTGGGAAATGGGAAAGGAAGCAGGAAAAAAAATTTTTTTTCAAAACCACTCTCATTTTGGGTTCCCTTTGCAGCGGTATGAGTCCCCAGCAGAAAACCAGGTGACAGAAAAACGAGGCTCAGGGTCGTCCTCCCCAGGGCTCAGTCAAGCACAGGCTAATGTAACTTAGAGCTGCAAGTGCAAAGAGATTTGTGATCAGGCCTGGACTAGACCCATCCTATTGTAAAGGAATTTCAGATTTTAATTACAAAGTCCTCGCCTGTGTTTAATGAGCACATCAAAATAAAATTCTCAGAGGTCTGTTATTTGATTTTATATGGCCAGATTTTCACAGGAATGACATCTACGCAAACAGGGATATACAAGCAACTGCCCCAAAATGTAAAGTTTCTGTTGTAAGCCTTGTAAGTATATAGTTGCCTTGGGGAGAAAGGACAGAAAACCAGAATATTTATCACAGACAAAATTCTACTGCTTATACTTGTTCACAAAAACCAGCCTATTTGCACTGGAGTTTCATGCACAGGAAAAATTTAAGATAGGCACTGAACATAGAGAAACTCCAACCCAATGCTCCAAATTTGGCAATAGTGTCGGTAAGGCAGCCTTTAGTATGTCTTCATCAGACGTGTCAGGCAAATGTTTGTGATACTAGCAGTATAAAATATTTAAATTCGTCTCCTGTTTTTGTAGGACTTATTCACAATTATCAGTCTATTGAAAAATATTATTATTTCATCTAAGGAAAAACGCTTCTGAAGCCAATAATTATGATTTCCATCATGCGTAATGCTGGAAGAACACACAGTCCTCACCGATTAAGTTTATGGAGTTATTATAGGGAGGCTTAAAGAAGAGACAAAAACAGACAAAGTTTGAAAGTGAAAAAAGCCACGCAGCATCGAGAATATTTCAAGAAAAGGTTGTTTTGAGAGGAAACCGATAGATACTTAGGATACAAAAATAGCACTAAGCAAAACAAAATAGTCAGAGCTGTGACAGGTGACAAAATCAAGTTCATGAATGCAAGAATTGGAAAGCTAGAGAATATCTGCAGCTCTATAACAAAAATATAAAGAAGTCACGCAAATATGTAACACTTGCTGAATTTAATAGTATTTCATATGCTCGACATAAAGACCAAAAATAAAGTCAGCTCTAGCTGATTTAGAAAGATATGTGGAAAATTACAGAATAAAGGTTTTTCTCTTATTACTGCAGCACAAACCGGTATACACTAAAACGTAGGTTTGCAAGCAAACTGCTTGCCTGAAAGGAGCTGTTACATTAAAAAACCTATAAAGCTAGAACAATTGATCTTGATAAACAACAATCAATTATTCTGCAAAATTTATAGTTATAAATGCTGAAACAATATGATTGTTTCCAGTCACCCTCTTTATGCTTTTCAAAAGTAAAATATTTCTTTTTGATGTAAATAGCTGAAAGACAGCCTGAACTGTGCCACAAATGGTTTTACGCAGCAGAAAATGATAATAACATGGTTTATGTCATACGGACTAGAATTAAGACAGTTTTTCTCTTGAGGTCTATCTTTAATAGAAATTGATTATGAAAAAAGTTATTCTGTTCAGCAAGGGTGTTTTTTTTTTATTAAAACAATTCATCCTTTGCATCAATTTCAAGTAGCTCTTGAGAGAGCTCCCCTGCAAAAATCACATTTTGAAAGAAGTAAAAATGAACTCTGCCAATGCCAGAGCTGAAACGCTTTTCTTTTTTCCAAAAATTTGTACTGAGAAACAAACCAACTATAATATATGCCAAATTCTGCCCAGATTTGCATCCCACTTTAAATGAGATTTAGAGAGCTCTTCGAGAAGAATCTATTTCATGCCAAGATTCTCTCGCTGTATTACTGAAAGCATTTATGTGGTGGGACATTCACAATTAACCAATATCCCAGTCTCACCACAAAATTAATGCTGCAGTTATCTAACCAACTGCTTTTTGCTAGCTAAACTGCAAACAAGAACACATTATCAAGTTGAAGACGGCACTGCTCGTTCATTAGCAAGGACGGATATTAGATTAATCAGTAGGCTTGTAGCGTGCTTCTGCAGTAACAGGATACCCAACACAACCGTCTCCTGCAAATTCAGTATTCGTAGGTAGAGTTGTAGCATATAGCTCAAATTTTAAAACTTATCTTCTTAATTTGGAAAGTCATTTTAGTGCTTAACACCATGGGGGGGGGGGGATATTTTGAGTATTTGAACTCTTACCTAGTGTATTTCTCTCCTCCACTATTAGAAATTCATCCAAATCACTGAAATGCTGACACTTTTGCTCAGATTGTGTTTAACAGTTAAACCAGGCACAGCCAGATGCAAAAGCAAGACCTTACACCTTTCCAGCACCCCTTTCTAGGGCTTCACTGGAAATCCTTGTAGGCAGGCTCTTCAGGTCTTCAGAAAATCAAAGCGCAAAAATATGCCGAACTTCTCTTGGCACCTTTGATTCCCTCTCTTCCACCCTAAGGGGAAAATAAAATCCACCTGAATCAGCAGATGGCATTAGATGGTATTATGCGCTCAATTTGCAAAGGCTGCAGCACTGAAGTCCACCAAAATCTCCCATGACTTCTGCTACTCCAGCTTACTTGGAGAGTTTCCTCTGAAATGACTTCAGCTGTTTTGTTCTGTACGCTCCCACGCATTCAAGGTGGGGTGCCACTCTCCTTAAGCTAGACAGGAGGAGTGGTAATAAAAGTTTAAAAATCTCTTTTTAGATGAGCTACACCGGGAGTGAAAAAGTGGAGCTAACTTCTCTAGTGGTTGATGGGGTTGACGCCAAAGAAGCAATGGCAGAAATAACTCAGAAAACATATCCAGTGCTTATTAAAAGTGAACTGACATCCAGGAACAATAGCTTCATATTCATGCAATGCTGAAGGAGCAGAAGTAGTCAGTGCAAAGCCCAAGAAATCTCAGCAGGAGAGGTGAAAGGGCAGCCTCTCAAGTGCCCCAGCAGATGCGTTCACATACAATCTCCACCTCACTCATTAGCTGTTAGGTTTAAAAGATGAAGCAAAAGGTAGGGAAGACATAGATTAACCTCAGTGTCTAAATTCCCTTAATTTCACCCCATCTTCTAAATTCCTCCTCTGATATCCGGGTGCCCCATCACAGTGTAACGCACGAGGCAGGATGAAAGACTCGGTGGGGAGCTTGGCCACAACCTGCTGTACAAATGCAACTGAAACCTGGAAGGTTCAGGGTGTTTGTAAGTGGCCTCGATTCGGTTTCAGTATCAGACAGAATTAGCCTTTTGCTGAAGTTTATAACGTGGTTCCTTTGTTTTATAAGGTAAACTTGAAATGATCTGTAGCACACTGTTGAAATAAGGGTTGTAACGTCATCTTTATTATGTTTCTTAATTGCTGGCACGATGCTGTAGCTGAGACAGTGTTTAGAATTCAGGAGGTGTAGTTTAGAGCTTCGGTATACTTTCTGAATGCAAGCTTATGTTTAAATGAGTATTTCCCTTATTTCTATTAAATTTTAGTAGCAATGGAACAAGCAAGTACACATTAGCTACTACTGAAACAGGTTCTTTCCATTTCACGTACAGATCTGGTCAGCTAAACAAACAGATGTACATCATTAGATGTTTTCGTCTCCGCAGTCATTTAGAGCAGGGGCCAGGCAGAGTGGATGTTGTTATCCTCATTACAGGGCTAAGTTCAGATGCTGTCAGCATATGCTAAAGGGTTGCACTGTAAAAGAGAATTGTTTTTTAATTTATTTTTTCACATATATATATATAGAGAGAGAGTCTACACATGTGACAGCAGTTTGGTGAAATTAATCTAACTCATGGTAAAGCTTGCGATGAACAGCTGAGGTAAAGAAATTCCCATGACGGCCTCGTTGCGTATGGCCAACCCATCAGCTCTTCGCCAAAGCAGAAGGATGCACGTGCCTGGCTGCCACCCTAACCTCCCAGACCGTGCAGACAGGAGGGAGAACTGAGCTTGGGAGCTCTCTGAAAGAGCATTTCTCCACAGGGATGAGGGGAAAAAGCAGTATTTCTAGTTTTCAGTCACTTCACAGCACTTTACCACAATCCTCAAGGCCCTGCTGAACAGGAGAGAGAAGTTTCCACAATCCCATTCCTACTTCTCTTTTGCAATATGTCCTTTTTTGACTTTTCTCCCTGCCCCCCCTTTCACTTTTGGTGCAAGAAACGTGGAGATCTGATTTAAACCTTTATTTCGTATTTGAAATTCATAAATTAAGCACTTGTGTATTGGTACCAGACGTCGGCTTAATTGAAGTCTATCATCATAATATAGTAGCTAATTGTTTTTTTCTTCCTGTTTTTAGCGTGGAATTGGATTTTAAACAGCAAGAAGATAAACTACAGCCAGTTTTGAGAAAACTTCATCCTATTGAGGAAACTCAGGTTGCACCTTTGCCTTATTCTCAGGAGAGCTACTCCTCCACTCCCAAGCAAAAATCCAAAACTGAATCAAAAAAGCATGGAAGATGGAAACTCTGGTTCCTTTAACCCAAGTCCATTACATGTGGAGTTCAAGGCCTTCTTTGAAAAATATTTGGAGTTCTATCAATCGTCTATAACGGGATCTTTGTAGACTGATCAGTGTTACCGGCCAATGTAGTTCTGACCATTCTGGCAGCGTTCAGTTCTCACCGGGTGTACCAGAAAGGCCTTTGTACCTATGAACTAATGTCCAGAAGCAAGGCGTTAGATAATACCTTGCCAACTTTTATTTGCAGTTCGCCAATGTGGGATGTAAAACCTGAATTGGAATTTGTACAAAGATGGAAAGTAAAACTATTTCCCCCCCTTAGATCTGAAAGCGTCACATTCTAACCTGTTAAATTGTAGGCTGTCATCCTGTACACAGCTAAATATCACTATTGTTTTAAAGCCTTTTGGGGGTTTGGTTTATTGTCTTTAAACAACAAGGGGAAAAAAGAAGGCAAGCAAGCCTTACGTTTGCAATGGTCTTCAGTTTTACAAATCCATGTTGATCGGGGAGTGCAGTTTTCAGCACATATATCCTGGACAAAGCACAATTTTTCATGTGGTCCAAGACCAAGAATAATCTCTAAGATGTGACTATATGTATATTTGCCTTCATGCAATGTAGACTTCAACCAAGCTATCACATTTCGACAGCGCACCATCATTTCTAATTTAGCTATGTCCTCATCACCAGACGAACAAGTTTGCTGCTCATCTCCAAGGGGTGAGCGGCTAGAAACCTCCCAAAGTCAGGACAAGCCTCTAACCACACCGAGCTCACAGGGTCAAGGCTACGGGACAATCATCTGTCCTAGATCTCACTTTCAGTCTTTTGGTACCCAAAAGGTCTAAATGACACATTCTGGCACAGAAAAAAAACAACCAACCCCACAAACAGAACAAAAGTTCTACGGATTGTTGGCATTTGCCATAATTTAATATCTTTTTGTAATGCAGTCTTTGGAAAACCTCGACGCTATTGCAGAAGGCACCAGAAAATTTATAGTATGAATTACGCTTTGAAACCTGTTTCGAAGGAGCAGTAATTTTAAATGCTGTTTATTTTACTAAGCTTCTCAGATGGGTTTCCCAACATATTATAATTTATTTCTCAATCTATTAATGGTACTTGCTGACCAACACATTAGGAAAGAGATGTGAATCACTTTTTCCTTTTATTTATTTATTTTTTTAAATGACACTTAAAATTTTGCTCTGAATTATAAACTGCAACTTTTTTCCTTTAAGTATTTGCTACTGTCATTAAACTTGCATCTAGATGACCGTTTGTGGAAAAAATTTCTCATGCTAGAGGCAGCCAGGGAGTGGGAACCTTGTCTTTTTTTTTTTTTTTCTTAAGGATTTAAGAGAATTTGAGTCCTAGTGTCATGTAACACACAGGTTTACTAAGAATTGGGTTTGAAATCGCATACCCAGCAGTATTAGCAAGATACAAATTCTTCAGTCTTCAGGTGGGAGAGATGTAATCATTAGCAGAAGAGTTCGCACATACTAGAAAATCTGAGGTGTTTTCATTTACACTTTTTCCTCTTAGCTCAGCAACAAATCCATTATTGTAAGCAAACTTCAGGAAAATAACTCCCCCCCCAAAGCAAAGAGCAAGAAAAGGAAGTTAAAATGGGAACAGAAATGCAGAAGATGTCTGTGTGTCCACCTCAAAATTAATTTCAGCATGCTTTAATGAAAAAGAGTCACCTTTGCAGTAAACCTGCAAGAGGGCTACGAGTTCTTCTACATAAGCAAACAAATTCCTGAAATAGGTTTGTGAAAGCCAAAGGATTAGAAAAGGCGATCCTGTGTACCAGGAAGGAAGTGCAATTGTTTCACGTGGAAAAAAATGTGTTTCATGTATTTTATACCGGTTTTAATTGAAAATAGAAAACTGTTTACAAGATAGCCCACCCCACATGTTCCAGAAAGCCAAGTATTTCCAAACAAGAAAATATTTTTGTTCCCCTAAAGGGAAAGAAACATAAAATACGGATGTAACAAGAAAATACAACAGTATTCAGCATTATTTTAAAATAGTGTTAATTATTAACAAATTCATCCATGCTAAAGTGCTTGGGTTTTGGTTTTGGGGTTTTGTTTTTGGTTTTTTGGGGGGTTTTCTGTTGGTTTTTTTGTTTGTTTGATTGTTTGTTTTTTTGGTTTGTTTTTTTGGTTTGTTTTTTTGGTTGTTTGTTTGTTTTTTTTTTAAATCCAGCATCTCTCAATGGCAATCAATTACAAATCGGTAGTGTCACCAGATCAGTAGCTTTTCCCATAACCCTATTCTAAGCGTTCTTGCGTGCAGGGACTCTGACACAAAACTGAACTGTTTTTACGTGTGGTTACTGACTCCTACAGCGACCAGTATTCTGTACTCATTTAAAATGATAGAGGGAAATTCACTGGTGAAACATATAAGAGCTAAAAGTGAAAGTTCTCATGGCGTGTTCTGTACATGTCCAGGCTATTTTCTTAAGAAGTTGCAAATTTTTAATTTTTTACATTTTTTTAAAAATGGAAAAGCTAACATACATATAGTCTTGCTTAAAATTACATATCGTGTTATATCGTACCATACAATGTAATTTGTAATAAAATGTTTTTGCAAGTGTGTAAAATGTATCATATTGTATTACATTTAGAATCACTCAGGCTCAGGTTAGGTAGACACAGAGAAAAACTTAATTCTTTAGAGCTTTTAGTTAAATGTGACTGACAAAGCTATTTTCACCCTAATGTAGAAGATCTTATAAAACGCAGGTATGAGGTTATAACAAAGAAAATGCATCGTTACTTCCAGTGTGGCACATAACGTAGCTTTGCTGAATTCACTGACAATACCATGCACTTTCATACACTAATTTGCTATATGCACTTCTCCCATATCATGCTTTAAAATACATTTTAGTCAATAAATACTGCAGTGATTTTATATTACTTGCTATTTTCTGAGTCCGTATAACTTCCATTAAGCAACAGTTACATTCTTTGTTTTAGGACTATTAGGAAACACTATTCATGTGAGTATCACTTGTTTTCTTAATGAAAAAAGTCACTGTAAAAATAGCTTAGAAATCAGGATAAACTGAAAAAAAAATCATGATTAAAACTGAAAAATCCTACCATCGGTACAAAGTGTTTGCTTTTTCTTGCTTAAGATGCAAAACCACTGTCTGTGCCTTTAATCTCACTCTGTTTTAAAGGTTAATCACTTTTTCAAAATCCAGTAGGTTCATTTTTCCACGAACACTTTCAAATCAAGCACGCCATTAGATTATACCGTTTCTTTAGCATCTGTATAATAGCACGCATTATATAACGCTACTGGAATTTAACTGGATTGCCACTAAAAATTATGACTGCTATACCAACACAATTCTGTTCTAGCAGAATGAAACGGACTGCATGAAACAATTTCTAGTATTATTTCAGCACCCATAAAATACAACTGTGGCTTATCAAAATAATTGGAGTGCTAGAAATTTGCTGTCAATTTGTGTAGGTGAATGCAGTTTGTTCCAATAACCATTGGTAGGGCATCTCCATACCCATTCGCTGCATCGGTGATACTACATTTTACGACATAAAAAGAGCTCAGTATTAGTGATGGAACAAAATCACGACCGTCGTTCAAGTACCGCTTCAGTTTTTGTGAAATTAGTTTGCAATCCATAATTTCAAGTGTTCTTTAAAGATAAGAAAACATGCAATTCAATAAAACAAAGTATAATTCTTTACATCGTAGAAGTCCGGTGAAGAAACTGAAGCTTTCTCCCCAACATTTGGGAACCCATTAACCCTAAACTTGACAGATTTTAAGGCAGAGAAAGACAATTCACATCTAGCTTCGACTCCTAAGTAACATTAGCCCAAGAACTCTCTCCCGTGACCCTCAACAACTCGTATTTTACTTAGAGTCGTATTTTACTGCCTTCCAGAAAGACATTCTGCCTTGAAGATGCCAAGAGACGGAGGAACCACCACTGACTGCCTGAGCGCTCACTTCCCACATCAGTGCCATATTCTCTGCTCTGCTTCACACTCCTCACTCCCCAGTGCCGTCACCAGCTCCTCCTCCTTCCTTTGACAGGCGTCACTCTTCACCCTGCAGAGATTCTCCTTCACTATCACCGCGGGGCACCTCTAAACCTTCTTTCTATTAACCTCAGATGGCTTTCACGTCTCACACCACAAATCACTTACTTTTTCTACTTTCTGATGATTTCTGCAGCATTTCTGTTTTGGTTTCAGCACATCCTTGTTTTAAAGTGTAGAGGAGGAAAAAAAGCAACGTGGAAAACACTCCACTCATCAGTAAAGTCATAAAGTCCTCTCCTGCCCACTGCTTCCTAGTCTCACATCCCAGGAGAATCTAAAATAGCATTTTCTTCCCTGGTCACAGCAGGTGTTCACACTGACTCTGTTCACCACATACCACTACGGGTTTTTCAGAGCCACTGCTCTTAAGGACAGAGTCTCCTGGGAGTACAGCCACCTCCTACACTCTTTGCTCTTCCATCTACGAGCTAGATGTTTTTCTGTATCAAAATGGAATTTGATTTGTTCCACCACAGAAAGGAACCAAGACTGTCTATTTCCTAGACAATGATCACACAGTTGCACAAATCTGCCAACTGAAGTACCTTCCAAAAATTGCACACATAGGGATCCAAAAAGCCCATCTGGATGTCCTTTCTGAAATTAAAGAGTTCAGCAACTAGCTTGTTTTTCTTGGCTTTGTAAAGGACAAACATACCAGGCTGCTGACCGCAAGGAAGGAGGGAGTAGTCATGATTTATTTTGGACCTGACATCGTGGCCAGTCAATTCTGATTTACTGAAGGAGGCCAATATGCTGACTCGCATGGAACGCAACATTCTTCAGAAGTTACTAGGCAAGGAAAGAGATGGTTTAAAGTGATCCTTCAAAAATGAGGCTCAAAGAAGCATGCTCAATTTGCTTTTTTTCAAGCAACATGTTCTTCAGTAGGAAAGATTCTGTGATCTTGTTATATGTGACTTCGTACTGTGCCACAAGCAGGACTAGCTCTAGGCACGTGCAAAGGTAGCCCAAAGCAGCCAAGTTCTGTGAGCAGCATCAAACCCCGACCTCGCATCAGACAACCCAGCACCCCCAGGCTGCATCTAGTTCTTACCTTCACTACAATAACACACACAGAACCCTCTACTCGGTTAGCAAACAGATCGAGTAAAAATCACCAGTGAGACTTCCAGAGGAAAAAGTAGCCAGAAATAATGACTATTAAAATGGTGACAATATTTTTCTCTTGCATGTTAAAAACTCCTTTGATATGGCAGGCTGGAAACTAATGCTAATTTCCAAGTAGACAAATTCACTACTTTCACTGAAATGACCTGGATAAGTAGCCAGACTGTGCTTAACATTAGTCAATACAGGCACCGGTGAAACTGAGGGTCTGGGGTTTTTTTCCCCAAGTTCTGAAGGCTAGAAGAGAGTGTGCAGTACCACAAATGTTAAATTCTTCTTGCTACCAACCTCTACCAAAATTATGGTCAAATCAGATTTTAATCTATCACTTATACTCTGCTTTATTTATTGTCTAGTTTTTCTTCTCACAACTGGTCTATCTTATTTCAAGGTAATTCTCTCTTGAAGGTATATGATGAAAATAGCTTATGATTTGTATCTCGAAACCCACACATTTAAGGAAGCAAAAATTAAAAACAAAAAATGTGCAAAGTCAAAAGAGACCATTGGAGAATCTTTCCAGTCTGTTCAACACTGTAGAAAAGGCACCTCCTGCAATTAAACATGGTGAACTGGCATTTTAAGGTTTGATAGACAGAAACTTTGCCACAGATGCGAGATACAGCCTTGAAGAATACTGAAGACCAAAAACCTTTAAAAGGTCATACCCAATACCTCCCGTGTTCAGACTGAGATATGGTAGGCATCAGGTAAGAGTTACCAAAACCAAAATCTGTTCTTGTTTCCCAGATTAAGGTGGAATGTTTGCAACACAGGGAAGCAAACACGTTTGACCAGATTACTGTGCCTTGCCTTAATTGAAGGTCAGGGTTTTGGCCAGGGAGGTACTACAACTCATCCATCTTTTGTCAACATTTTTCCAAAGGAAGCTGACCCCGTAACAGTCACTCAGTATCGGACGTACAGATCTCTCTCTACGTTATAGCCTATGGATAAAGTAATTTGAATTATTTACGGTATCTTTAACAGCCTCTAATTGCATATCCTCCTGAAACAGTAAATTCAGTGTCACATTCCCATTACATGCACATTGAGCAACCTCATCGTCTACTGAAGATTTTTGTTCACTAATGTGAAATCCCACTATATTTTAGAATTGCACTTCCGCCACCTCTGTTCCAAGATAACTGCATTTTCACTTGACCGCTTAAATTCTTTACAGTCCCCTGCTGATCACACAAAACTCCAGCCTCTCAGAAACCCCAGCTGTCGCTGACTTATCACACAGGCAAAACCAACATGAGTGTAAGTCACGCAAGCCTCAAACTCAGAGGGGTAGACAAAGAACATTATTAAAATACCAACTGAAACAATTTCTACAAAGCAATTGTCTGTGATGTTTACCCCTAGAGATCCCAAAGTTCACGCATCCCAAATGCCACAGTAGTTACGCAGTGATTAGAACAGAGGTTTATAAAGAAAGTGAAATTAAACAAACTTGATTGACACTGCAAGGGGATTATGAATCTACATTTCTGTATTGCTACCCAACAGAAAAGAAGTCTAGTCTCGGACGAGAAGGACCGCGTGACTGCATCTTCCATTCGTTTGAGCTGTTCAACACAGGATCCTCAGAGGAATGCTTCCAGAACAAAGCTAACAGCTGATAAATCTTAACATATATATAGTTCACGTCTACAGGAGTAAATGCCAATTTCTCAGTATTTTTGATCCAAGGTCTTTTTTTATATTTAAAGTGTATTATGCAACATTAGTTTTTGGATGAAGATGACACAGCTAAGTATTTCTTCAAGGTAAAAACACGCCAGCTTTAGTACACCAATATAGCTATCTTTAGATAAGAAACAAATTACTACGTCCTGTATTTTACTACTTTTGAAAAAGCTATCGTTACTTGAACTATGCCTCTATAAGATCCTTTATTTTTAAAATTCCTTCCTTCTACTCATCCTGTATGGTTAATGCTCTAATATAAGTTCCAGATAAAACTCTACTAGTATTGACAAAAGAAAAATTAATACATAATTTCAACCTGATTCTGATCCAAGAGGGGTCAGGTTATGCTTGCTCATCATCACTTGCATTTTGCTCTTCCTATTTTGCCGACACCACAAAAATGAATTGTTACTGGTTGATCACAGGAGGATCCTTTCAGCAACAGAAGGCATTTTAAGATAGGAGCAAGTACTCCTTGAAAATACCCGGGCCTATTAATACTCATTACATAATTACAGAGTGTGCAGATAGAGTGATTGAAAGCTGGATTCATGATCACTATGGATATTTTTAATACAACTGGACTTAGTTAAAATAGATACAGGAGAAGTTTTCCAATATAATTTGATAAATGCAAAAGGAATAATTAACATTTTAAAATATCATCTAAATCGTGTTCATCAAAAGAATAATTAATTCACATCCTAACTGAAGAAGTTTCCTGTACGTATGTCTTACAAGACTACACCTTTTGCGCAACTGGGGAAAGACAAAAAATTTTGTACCCTTGTAGAGAAAGATATTAAGATATCTATTCTGCATTATTATTAATAATTTCTTTGGCAACACACAAAGTAACGACAACATATAAACCTTTTGTTTCCCTTCCACTGGTACTGCATCCCAGCATTATAATATTCTGTAAGAACCATCTCTACTTACGACCATTTCTTGCTCCAACAATGGATCTGGTGATCCATTATCACCTTCTTACGAAAAAAACTACTAGCGCAAATCAAAGTGATAAAAGTGGAAGACAAAAAAAGTTAGTGGGTGACGCACTAAAGACAAAACTAAGAATGTAATGTGTTTGCAGACACAAGCACCGCCACATGCCAAGTAAATGGGACAACACTAGGTAAGGAAAAAGTGCTGAGGACAGAGCGCCTTGTCATAAAAAGTCAAATACCACTGTGTGCAGTTACACAGAGAAATAAAAGCAGAAAAGAAAGGGGAGATCACAAAAAGAAAGTGCTGATGGGCTCAGATATATCCAACTAACAAATAAACGCTTTTTTAAGAAAGAAATCAGCGTATCGAACCAAACTGAACCAAATTCATTAGAACAGGACAGCTACTGAGACAGATCAGGAATCTGGTCCCCTTTGACCAGTTTCCTACGTATCCGTTGCCAGATGCAGACACCTAAGGAGGAATATACGGTGAAGGCAAACACACAGCGAGACTCCCAAAAACACACTAAGATCTATCCCCATTTTAAGTATCAATAGGCCTCACTATTTTTTTTTTTCATTATTTAGACCAATATTAATGATTCAGTTGAAAAACTCAAATTTCAGGCTTTAAAATCACCAAAGTGGAACATTATAACTTCTAGCTACTGCATCAGTCTTTCCTCTAGGTTTTTAAAGCGTAATAATTTGCGGCTCTGTTCTTCAATCGTTCAAATACTGCCGTTATCTTCGTTATCTCAGTTGAGTCAAAAAAGGCAAGTAAATGCTTGTAGAGTCAAATGATTGCTAACGTGACAACAAACACGCAAGTCTCATTTCCACACTTTTCAGCTGGCTAATTACAAAGAATACATCATTTTGGTTAACACAGACATCTAAAGTCTGACTGAGCACCTGGCCACTGATATTTTTAAAGTATTTTTTCTCCCCCTGTGTAAACCACAGAAAAATTACAAGCCAATGTTTTACAGCTTACTGAACACAAAGACAGTTACAGAAGGTTTTGATTGCTTTGGGTCACCCGGGATTTAAATCCTATTACAGTCAGGTTCAAGAAGATGTGACAGAAGTATTTAAGTTTACATCAAGAGACACTTACAATGAGCTCCGAATCACGTCCCATGGAAATGACTGTTCTGTTTACTGTCCTCAATAGCTTCTCCATGATTATCTGGACATGTCGTTGTGTTGGCCCCTAAGGAAAAAGAATAAATTAGTGGTAACTAGATACAACAGACACCAACACAACTGAACTATTTATGTTTGCCTTTAAATCTGCCTGCCTTGTGAAAGTTAAATAAAACATCACTCCCTGCTGTTGATCAAAAGCAGATTAGTCTCCCATTTTAACAAACACCATGCAAAGTCCATTTTATGAATACACGTTACTGATAAATTAACATGTTCTGTTACAATTATTTAAATGAAAAGCAAGTCCCTGGAAATACAGCAAAGCCTATGACATTTAGTTACCTAATAATTTTATTTTCCTAAGTCCTTTTTCCAACATCAAAAACCCACAGGCGTTCCCAAATCTGCGGGGCTATTCTGCAACAGCTCTATTAAAAGAAACAGAAAAGCAAAGCAAAACTTTGCTTAAGGAACTTTAATTTCAGTCAATTGTTTCAAATTAATATTTCTGTATTAGAAGTAATCTGCCACTATTTTTGAAAGAGTTGAAAATGAAATATTTAGTGCAATTGGCTTTTAAGAACAAGTTCAGAAACCTCATGCAGAATGACGCCTACAGGAACTGAAGCCAAAACCACATGACAAGGACAAAGAAACAGATGAGCTTTGCTCCCGTCTTTTACTTTGTAAACGGGTTGCTTCTTAGTTTTCATTAGTCTGAAGGAGAAGACTTCAACGGGTGTCTGCGAGATTGAAAGGGGAAACAATTCTACAGCCAATGTTTGCAAGCGTTTTCCCAGGTAATCATCTAAATATAGCAGCACCTTTGTGTTGCTTCTTGACCGTCAAACAAACATTCCAATGAACCATTTTCTTTCTTGCCCTTGGATCCATATAACGACCCACATCTTATCACTGGATTATGCTTAATTACCAAAGACAGACTTGCATCTATGAACAATTCATTTGCATATTTGAAGAATGAGCCCTCATCAGTACATATATGCACAGCTACTGCTCCAGTGTAGACTTTTCTTCCTGCTGCTGACAGATCTGTCTTTGGGATAAACCTTACAATTCTGGTACCAAGAGTACCTGCAGGGAAGAATGCACCAATCTCAGTACCCTGCTCCTCTCCACCCTTCAGCTCTCACTGCTTTCCCTCCTGTGAGTTCTCTCCAAGAATTTCCTCCTCTTTGCATTCCCGGCACTTGTGCTGCTCCTGCCCATTTTCAATTTCACTTTCATCGCTCCTCACTGGCAGTGTTTCCTTCCTTTCCCTGTCCCCTTCTCCATCAGGAAATGGATCGCTATTTCCTGCAGCCCCCTTGCAGCCGGCTGCTAACCGACAGCGGTGCAGGGCAGCTCTCGGCTCTGCTCCCGCCACTCCTGCAGCCCGGCTCCAGCTGGGCTCAGCCCAGGAGATGGGGGAGCTGCAAGTGAGCTGCTACCACAGAGAGATATGCAGCCAACAGAGAGTGACAGGAAGCAGCCAAGCTGTCAAAAACAAATTCCTTTTTTCAAATAACCCACTCTCTGAAGCAGTCACACAGAACTACTTTTAAAAAGAAACAGAATCAGAACGAGCCCAAAATACATAATCAAATAAGATGCTAGATACGACGCGAGTAGCTGACCCCTGAGGTCCTTTCCAGCTAAATTAGTGTATGATTCTGCATAGGACTGAAGGTTCAGGCAGCAGCCCCATCAGCCCAAACTTCTTTAAGGGAACATCAAATCACTGCAGCTCTCTGGTAAAGCACCAATATTTGCATATTCCTGTGAAGTCAAGAGAAGACAAAAAAAAGGGACTATTATGCAAGCCACACATCTGCATACCAGCCCAGGGCACTGCACAGGTTCTCATGCGCAACCCTCTCATACCTTTACCTTCTGAATGGGTAAGAAACTACACTAGTTGTAATATTCACGCAGAAGGCACCACTTCCCAATTCAGGTTCTCTCTTACTGAGGTGGAGAATTCCACTAACTTTAAATGGCACTTCAAAAAGCTGAACAAGTTTGCTGTGTCGTCAAAAGTGTATGTTCGTGGGTGTGTGTTTGTGTGAAAATCAACCAACCAAACAAAAAAAACCCAAACATTTTGCACAGTTGGCAGGGGCTAGACACCATGTAAGAGAAAGGTTGAACTTCTAAGGTTATCTATTTACTCACTATCTAACCTATGTCTGGAAAAGTGGATTGGACAACAGTGCTGTACTGGATGTGCCTCAGAAACAGTAAGACACATCCTGAGATGTCACACAACACATCCTCATCACTGGATACCTAAAAGGAGACTGGTTAGCGGGGCGGGGCGGGGGGGAACAGAAAAGAAAATCTAAGCCGTCAGGAGTTACCTGCTTAATTCATTCTACCAAGATCATTTCTTTTAAATGCTAATCATCACAGAACCCTACGATACTAACCACATCTTTCTTGTAAAGCACTTCCAGGATGTTACTCAGCAACTGGCAACAAGCCTCCAAGTCTTCTTGTCTTTCCAAGTGATACTTCAGCTGATCTGTCATTGTTGGCAGCAAGATTTCCCTGCAGTCTGCACACAAAACATAAGGATACATACACAGCTTTAAATAACTTCACAGTACCGCCTAAATAGTCAATCTGCTTCAGTGCTCACATAGAAAAAAATCAGGAAAAAGAACGTGACTTCCAAATTTCCAGTCACCTGCTTTTCAACCAAAACCATAAAAACCTGAGAAAGTTATAAGCAAGTGAAAATGAAGTCATTAGGTTAAGAATGCTTGGACAAGGACTACCCTCCCACCCACGCCGCCACCAGCCCCAGTTCAGCAGAGCACTTGAGTGGTCTCCCTGATGTTAACTGCCTCTGCTTAGAAACATTGATTAACTGGACCTATCCAGTGCTGTCACACAGCATGACACAGCTTCACACTTGCTCAACTGGTTGAGTGTTGGCAAGATGTATTAAACTTCCTTTACCTTACCTGTACCGGTTACCGATGCAGCGCAGCCTAACCATACAAACATGATTCACTGAGATGTACGATGCTATTCAGATCAACATTCAGCTGCGTGACACGGTCTTCTATAGCCCAAAAAATGCTGCTGAAATACTTTATGCTGGTATTCAGATGTCGTTGCTTGTACAAGGCAAGTACAGGACTTGCAGAGAGAAATAGGGAAGATGAGGAAAATGGACAGGGAGCTAAATAATGGAGCTCAATATTTTGGCTCACGTCAAGAACATAAGGGAAATAAGGCGAAGATTGATACTCCTAAACCTACCAGCAGGTAACGCTGGCAAACTGATCTAATGAATCTAATTAACGTATAACCTGCAAACTGTCTTGCACAGAGAGAGTGCAGGGGCCTAGGGTTCACTCCTAACCCATGACCATCCTTTTTCCTTTAGGAGAGATGGCACAGCTGGAGATACCTGCCTTCTGTACGGTGGCATCAGCTGCAACCAACCACAGCATGAGACTAGAAGCATGCACACTTTATCCACAAAAGCAGGAAAGAGTGAAGTTAAAATCCCCCATTCTCAGCCCCCAAGTAAATCCATGCCCAAAGGAGGGGAACTGGTTATTCTTGTTCATCAGAGCCTGACTTACTCAAGAAGAAATAATGATGATTAACTTATACAGTGTATATACCATCAGCATAGTACTAAAACATATTGGGGGGCGGGGGGGGCGGGAAAGGACAAGGAGGAATTAACAGCATTTTGGTATTTTTCTACCTCCTCTAAATAATATTTTAGAACAAGGAACAGAAGAAAGCCATTAAATTTTCCAGCTATTTTACCCTACTAGACAGCAGTTCCCAAGTCCCTTTCCCCACTGATCTGCCCAACTATCCCACGTACACATGGAAGAAGGTGTGAGCTCTGCTTTGCCCAAAGGAAGGAGTACTACATCTCTATATATACTAGAAGGGCTGGATTACCAAGCTGGCAGGCAGCTCTTTCTCAGAGAAGTCATATGCATAAAACAGACAGAAAGCAGCACAGCTGTGCATGTATATGCACGTGAACCAAGTATCCTGAAGAACAATTCTTACCGTTAAGAAAGTTTTATTTTCCTGACACACGGGCATACACTATCACAACATGGGTCACTCCAAAAAGGTGCCCTTGTACTGTAAAACCCATCTGGCCAACAATCTCTGAAAACACAACTGAAAAATTCACTTTGTCAAACGCTACATTGGCTGCTGGCCTGTGAGATCTCTAATTACACAGTACCTGGGAAAATATGGACGAAGTTCTTGACAGCCACACAAAAGATAAAACACACTGACTTTTTTTTTTTAGTGATACTACCCAAATTGCTTGGACTTGATGGCATATGGATGACTCAAAAGAGGCAGCTTCATGGCAGTCCTTAATGACTATATCATTGCTTAGAGATTATTTTCACACAAAAGCTCAAGTCCCTGGGACATTCAGAAATGTGCATGAGCACTCAATTAAGTCTTTAAGAGGACTTTAAATAGTTCTGGACCAGTATGCATCACCATCCTGATATCAAGGTTGCAAGTACAACATACAGACCACAGCAGGAAGCACAAGACTAATATATGAAAACTGGGATTAATCTCAGTTAAGAGGGGATGACCTCATACTGCAAAGTGAAAGCACTTATTTGTTGGGCTGACGGTTGGACTTGATGACCTTAGAGGTCTTTTCCAACCTTACTGATTCTATGATTCTATTTAGGGTTATACTTAACACATTCCTGAGAAGCCAAGAGGTCAATAGCTCAAAGTAACACTTTCAACACTAGGAAGCCTCCTCTTGGTAGTAGCAGAGTGCTACTCAACAGCAGAAGCTCCTTCTGCAACCAAACATTCCCTTTATTGAATCATATCCTCCTAAACCGTGCCTTGAAGTGCCACATCTGCACATTTTCTGAACTCCTCCAGGGATGGTGACTCCACCACCTCTCTGGGCAGCCTGTTCCAATGCCTGACCATGCTTTCAGTAGACATTTTTCCTAATATCCAATCAAAACCTCCCCTGACACACCTTGAGGCCATGTCCTTGCATCCTATCGCTTGTTACTTGGGAGAAGAGACCAACCCCCACCTCGCTACAACCTCCTTTCAGGTAGCTGCAGAGAGCAATAAGATCTCCCCTCAGCCTCCTCTTCTCCAGGCTAAACCCCACCAGCTCCCTCAGCCGTTCCCCATCACACTTGTTCTCCAGACCCTTCCCCAGCTCCGTTGCCCTTCTCTGGACACGCTCCAGCACCTCCATGTCCTTCTTGTCCTGAGGGGCCCAAAACTGAACACAGCATTCGAGGTGCGGCCTCACCAGTGCCGAGCACAGGGGCACCATCACTGCCCTGCTCCTGCTGGCCACACTATTGCTGATACAAGCCAGGATGCTGTTGGCCTCCTTGGCCACCTGGGCACACTGCTGGCTCATGTTCAGCCGCTGTCAGCGAGCACCCCCAGGTCCTTCTCTGTCAGGCAGCTTTCCAGCCACTCTTCCCCAAGCCTGCAGCGTTGCATGGGGTTGTTGTGACCCAAGTGCAGGACCCAGCACTGAGCCTTGTGGAACCCCATACGACTGGCCTCAGCCCATCGATCCAGCCTGTCCGGATCCCTCTGCAGAGCCTTCCTACCCTCGAGCAGATCAACACTCCCGCCCAACTTGGTGTCACCTGCAAACTCACTGAGGGTGCACTCGATCCCCTCATCCAGATCATTGATAAAGATATTAAACAGAACTGGCCCAAAAACTGAGCCCTGGAGAACACAGCTCGTGACTGGCCGCCAACTGGATTTAGCTCCATTCACCACAACTCTTGGCCATCCAGCCAGTTTTTTACCCAGCGAAGAGCACACCTGTCTGAGCCATGAGCAGCCAGCTTGTCTAGGAGGATGCTGTGGGAGACAGTGTCAAAGGCTTTACTAAAGTCCAGGTAGATAACATCCACATTTGGTCTCTGTCCTTTTGCAGTGGACGTAACTGGCACCCAGAAACAGTCAGGATAGGCAGGAGTTACAGAATGAGCAAACTGCTGCTGAGAAGCTACAGCAAATACCAGTAACTCAAAGGATGACGAAGATCTGCATCACCAAAAGATGTTGACCCTGGCTTTGATTCACCAGAACTAAGTACCTTTACTAGCTTCATCTTTTGCTGAAAAGACATCCAGAGATAGAATGTGCACTTCCACCCTTGACCGTTCCTGATGATTCCCATCAGTATTTAGGAGATGCTGCACCCTGGGTGCCAAGGTGTCAGAGTGTAACAAGAGTACCCAAGTCAGGTGTAACAAGAGTACCCAATTGCACTGCATGGGCCCCACACAGGTGCCAACTTCAACATCCATCCATACTGAAAACTAAGGCTCAGCTGAAAGTCTGCTGGTTACAAGCACGGGATGGACAAGGCAGTATCACCAGTGCTAAAATACACACTGCAGGTATCAGAAGAAAACTGACAGCCAGGAGGCCAAGGGGTGCCAAGGATGAAGAAATCAATACATGCGTAGCGTGGTATGTTTTGGCTTGCAGTGGAAAAATTGATACAGGCATTAAAAACTCAGTGCCAAGGTGAAAATTACTCTCACTTGATGAGTCTCAGTGCTAAGGTATGAGCTCAAGAGGACTTGCTTTTGCTACTAAAAAAGAGAAGGTAACAGGATGGATGAGACAAAGATGGACTTCATAGGGAAACACTCTCTGTCCAAAGTCTGCCAGAAGCCTTCAGCCAGTGCCGTAATGTCCAACTGCAATGACCTGAACTATTCTCTGCAGCTGTTTCAGGACTCCCAGGTCATTGGTGACCCCAGCCTTCAGTCTCCAGAGCAGGAAAGAGTTACAGGAGGAGCACCTCCACAAACTCGTCCCTATGGCAAGATACTCAGCACAAAGGCTGGCATCCTGCTCTCACAAACTGCACAATGGGGAAAAATAAAAATCACTGATGTAAAAAATAATCAAGAAAAACCATGCTATAGTGGAGAAGAGAGAGCACTCCATCTCAACAAGACGCTAGAGAGGAAATGAAACATCAATATCCTCCTTCTGCCTTGTAAGCTCACCCATGGAAGATGAGAAATAACAGTGTATAAGCACACCCAACTTCCAGTAGTTCAAGAGAAATATTCTTCAGTCTCAAGTGACTCACATAAGTACATGTTCACTAGGAATGCACAAGTGGGCTCTCATTCAAAGAAAGTACTTTGAAGAGTTAGTTTCTTCAATGCAGAGTTCTTCCATTTAATTGCTTCTTGGTCATTTAACCTCCAGCTTTATAGCTCAAAAAGGAGAAAAATCATGGTGCATTTGTTGAAATTTTTACCTCAAGAAACAGACATTAGACCCTGCAATATATTTACATGGGGAAATACCCCTAGCCAAGACTTTTATCACATCCCCTCATATTTATTTCCATTAGGTAAGAGAGAATTGGATTAAAAAGGATCCAAACAGAGAACATCATCATCATAAGTTCACATTATTTGTTTAGAACTATAGAATCCTAAATCTATACAGATATCAAAAGTGAAAGGAGGTGGTGATCTCTGCAAAAAAAAAAAAAAAAAAAGAAAAAAGAAAAAAAAGAAAAAAAAAGCTAAACAGAAGTGACCTAACTGAAAAAGCTTATTTACCAGGATGCTCATTAAATGATCTAAAGCTATTTACACAAAAATGAAGTCTCCAAACTGCCCTAGTATGGTAGACAATGATATATGTGCGTTTAAAGTAATAGTTTGCTGTCACATATTTCAAAAGCATAACCTTAGCTAAAAAAAAAATTTTGATTAAAAAAAAAAGACAAACAACACAAAAAACACAGCACCCCCCTGAATAGAAAAAAAGGAAGTTATGAGTGAAGATCCAGGCATTGCATAAAGAAGGTTTATCCTGGTACTGACTTCGCCATGTATTTCATACAATCACCTTTTTACATTCACTTCAAACTTCTGCCTCTGAACTGCTCCAGCCCTTGAGTAGTCAATCCTATCCCAAAAAACATTCCCTTCCTTGCTCAAGTGCTCAAACTGTTCTTACATGACAGGAATCACCAGATGGATGCAGGACAAAATTAACTACTGATTTTCCATATAAATTTCAACCCAATGAATGGCCTAGTTCAGCTCAAGACTGTTTGCCCCAGAGATGCTTTGTGATTGCAGCCTTGTGCCTCCACATTTGTGAAACCTCCGTATATGTTGTTACCTTAAGTGTTGACTAACTTGAAAAGAAAAGAGCAGATGAAGAAAAAAGCCACAAAACAGTGGTGTAGCCACTCCTTTCATCAAATGCAGGGGAGAGAAAGAACCCTGACGCCCAGTTGCTAAGCTCTTGAGCAAAGGCATATGAACATGCCTTTCTAAAGCCTGCGAGGGAAATCAATCTTTAATAACTTACAAAGGCCCCTAATTAGAGGTTTGAAAATGTTTCATGTCCCCGTTAAGCCCCATTAGTAGAGAACGGTCAAAGATCAATTTAATATCTGCAAGCATGCAGAAGGTGAAAATTGCAGCTATGTCACCTTTGAGTTAGATTGTCTGGAGTACACTCTAATCAATAGGGAAGGTATTCAAGTTGAATTTCTGAGAAAGTAAAAACTAATTGATTTGTCATACTACTTCATTTGGAATTACACAACCTATACAAAAGACTAAGTTCCCTTGGGTAGACTTGACAACACTTCTCGGCTACCACCTTACAGGCTCTCTGCCTTCCTCAACAACAACTTGTGAACATGTCCTGTTTGGTTTGTAGCTGTTGCAAGTTATACAAATGGGAGGGTAAAACAAAGTGTCAAGGTGTGCTGGGTACCTGATGAAAAGATCCAGATCCTTCCCAGATTTTTAGAAACAAACAACAACAACAAAAAAAAAAGAAAAAAAAAAACCAAACACAAACCACCACCAAAAAAAGAAAAAAAACCACCAAAACCAACAACAACAAAAAAAAAAAACCACCAAAAAACCCAAACCAAAAAAAACCCATGCAAGCATCAGCACTGTGAAATCCTTCTAAAGATTACTCGGCCCTTTTATTACCCACGGAAGTTTTATGCTAAGGAAGAAACACCAATATAATAAAGCTTACTTTGAAGTAAGCAAAAAAGAATAAATATGGCCAACGGGAAAGACGAAAGCTACGCCTACAATCCATAGGGTACTTCATCATACTCAGCATCTCACAGGTCATAAAGTCATATTTACACACTGGATGATTCTTACATCCTCTTCCTTTCTCTTGTGTTTTTTAAAGGCCTACTAGCAGGCTATCAGAAAAACCTCCCTAGCCCTGCTGCCTAGGCTCCTGTTGAGACGGCGCAGCATGCAGCTGGCCCTCGCTGATGCCGCTGGAGCAGGCCCGGGTGCTGCCCCCCGGCACGGCAGCTCCTTCGCTGCAAAGTTGCTTCTGGTAGACCCTGACACCTTTGTCGCATTGGTTTCTAATCACACAACCGATCCCAGCTTCACTTTAAACTGAAGGAGAAACAGCTATTGAAACAATTTCATCATTTTAAGGTTTTCCAGATACCTCTATTAAAATACAAGAGCTAGAAGGCAACAAAACCCAAAGATGGAACCCACCAACACACACACAAATATATATACATATTGTTAAACAAATCTAATACTATGGTAATATGCTCTACGAGGAGCTAAGATTTTAAGTGCATCCTTTGCTATAAACTATTTTGAAAAACACTGGGTTGATCAACTGTATCTTGATTACTTAGAAGTACAGAAGAGGAAAGGTTAACCTTCATCAGCCTGCCTGTCACAAACACCTCCCAGCCCTGATTAATGGGCAACCTTGATAAATCTATAGTCTGTAACATTAGTCTCCTGCTCAAAAGCCAGCTCTGAAGATGGCTCATGAGTATGATGCACAATGATTACAGACAACAATAATTCCACATCTGTTCTCTACTGCACAAGTCCAACCCACGATGATTGATGTCACAGGAATGTGCAGTGAGAAAAAAATATTAATCTTTATAAAAAGATGCTCAGGAGGCATTATCAACTTATGAGCATCCAAGCAAAGACTTCAAATGAAACACTGACACAAGAACTATGCTGAAGCTCAATACATACAATAATTTTTTTGTCAATTTAAAAACATTTCATTTGGAGGGACACTGACAAATGCATTTCTTTATTTTACGGTTCATTTAGCTAATGTGGCCAAAAAAGTAAAACCTCTGCTTAGTAACCTCGCTTCCACTACACAGCCTGGAGACAAAGATTGTAATTTTAGTCACAATTAAACAATAAGAACTCTTATAAATGCTATATGCGGTCTACTAATATTTAATAGACTAACGATTTCCTAATGGAGAAATCACTAGATTTCCTAACTATTTAAGAATACAGCAGCTACACAACTCACTTGGTAATTAGCTGGAAGTCATTTGTAAAACAAAGAAACAGAGAATACAAACAACTCTAGGGGACAAAACAAATCAGATAAATTGCTATTTACATAAAACCAAAATTTCAAGCTTTGCAAGGATAAGACACTTCATTTAACTACCAACCATAAGTACTTACACATTTAGAACTGAAAACATGCAGTAGGTTGTTATAAAACTGTTCCACACTAATTTTTAAATTCATACTTCTATTTGGACATACTCTTACAGGAGACTTTTACAACGCAGAATTCTTTCAGGTGCTAATCTGAAGAAATGCTTCCTCTGTTTTGGGGTCTGAGGTGGGGGTTTTTTGGAGCGGAGAAGGACACGAAAGGAAGAGGAGATGCAGGGTTGGTCTTAATCAAAAGTTTGCTGCTTTACACAGATAAAAAAGATTTTGTGTGCACCGCAAGAGATCTATGTAGTTTATTGTGGTAGGGGTAATAAGTGTTACTTATTTATACATGCATTTACTTCTATATGGTCATATAGAGGTTTTTATATATAATTATTATATATTCATATTTATCTTATGTTTAAAGATACATACATAAAATATTATGTATGGCATATGTAAGAAAATACTGATAGACTGACGTCCTCACTGAGGAAGATGTATACATATTTGTCTAAACTAGTATATTTAAGGCTCTATTCAAGTCTCAAAATCAAATAACTTGCTGCATCAGGATGTCAATCACTGGCAGTTTAAAATGCTGTACTGCATGCAAAGAAAGCTGCGTCCCAGTTAGCACAGACATTAGCACGGGGCATTCAAAGACCCTACAGAAGCATCCAGCCCCTGTGCAAAGGACTTCTGCCCAATAATTTTCATCTCTACAAAAATCAGGGAATGGGACAGAGTCAAACAAACTCCTCCACAGCACAGACTGCCAATCTCCCTCTTCACAACTATCCTTTACCCTCCTGATATCACTACCTGGGCCATCCATAGAGAGTACAGGAAAGCATGGCAGCTTAGCTCTTGAAAAAACTCCTAAGGGCACACTCTTAGATCATCACCGTGATCTAGCCCTTGGAAATAGTTGTGCTAAAGCACTGCGGAGAACTTCTGCAGCAGCCACGACCCAATGGTCTTTTCAATGACCTTCCAAGGAAGCGTTTGCTCACATAAGAAAGGGAACAAAGTCTAAACCAATGTATAACACAGGTCTACTGTGTGAACAGGAAAAGAGCGATCAAGCATCATCACGTTAGGGATTATTTTCCATGCTCAAGAAAAACAAGATGCAACCTTATGCTTCTCCAGAAGATTCACATTTATTTTGCCAAAGCCATAATAAATTACAACGTGGAGGGTATAAAAGGCAGATCATCTAAGATGTTTAAAACAGGCCTTCAACTCGATGAATATAACCCCTGAAAATGGGCAGAAACAGCTGTCTTTATGTTAGCAGGGAATCAACAGGAAAATCTTTTCCTCTTAGTGGTATTTGAATATTTGTTGTTTCAAGGACAGAAACTAGAAGCATGAAGATCTGATAAAGATTTAGTCTATACAGAGAGATGATTCCTACTTGTTGGCCTCTAAATAAGCACAAGCTTGGAAAAATATGCTCCTTGAAGTCACCTAGCTATTATTCTCCTGTCAAATACAGATACACAAAACACATACATGCACACACTCTGCTTAACGCTGCTTTGACTGACTAGCAATATACCGATTTTTCTTTTCCCCTTTGGTACTAGGGCTCAGTTATAAGCCACTGTTAGGACAAAAGCACCAAAACCTAAGGAACGTACAGGGTTTTCCTGCCAGGGCAGAAGAAAGCTCACTAAAAATAAGTACAAGTTCTGCAAAGGAGAAAAGATACCTTGAATTTCAGAAGGAAACATATAAATGGCATACAACATAACCAGAAAAGAAGTGAACAAATCCTAAAATTCTATTTTACATCCTTTTTTAAAGGCATACAAACCACAACACCATAGTACATTCTCATCCAAGGTCCCAAAATCTTCAAATTTTGTAAAGACCAATGAACCATCCCTCACTCAACATCATTCTTCAAGCCCTATGCTTTAGCACACTATTTCCCACCCCTCTCACCCCAAAATCCTTCAAGCCTCACAAATTCATATATTTTGAATTTTAATTCCTCTAGAGACACAAATAAATCTTCCTTGACCTCTCAAAGCACAGAATTAGAGCATTTTTCTCCAACAGAAATACACTGATGAAATGCTGTTTGATTTTCTGTACATTTTACAGCTTTTCATCAATTCCACAATCCTGTACTGCATATTGCTTTTAGAAAAGAAAATCTAATTTCTGCAATATGATACAGGATTAGTTGGATACTTCCATGGAAGTATTGCCTATCAGTTAAAAATTATTGAATCAATGAGGAGGAAGAGAGGCAGTCAAACTACGTTTTAGTAATAAGAACTCAAACCCACAGAGCGAGGGGAAAAATCAAAAATCTAAATTTAACAAAGGCTGTGGCCAGGGGTGTAATTTATTTTCAAGTGAATTTTAGTGTTTATGTAAGGTTCCCAGCGCAACTGGTTCTCCAGACACAAGCCTTCTAGAGAATTACCAGTGGCAAGAAAAGCTTTTAAGATAATGCTTTGTTTGTCAACACACACACACACACACACAAAATCCCATACAGATACACGAGGTCACCTATAACCACAGAGAAGGGAGGGCAGCGAAGCGGTGTGGACGCTAAGAGAGCCCACGGGAAGCGGCACAGCCACATCACTGCTGCACCAAACTCTGTGAGTCCTCCTCAGTGCCAGGCTCTGTCCTCTGGCGCACAGCTGTGTGTATATACACACACACACACACGCATACATACTCACACCACTGCTCCAATGCAGCTGAGCTGCAGGGGGGTGAAATGAGTGTCCCGTGCAGTCAGACTATGCCACACACGCCAAGTTGGGAGGCGCTAGCAGCATCCGTGCCTTGAATCTCCACTGCAACTCAACTGAAGCACGTTAGATTTAAGACATTCTTAACAGCCGGTGACATGAAAACCCCTGGTTAGGAGCCTCCTGATATCCAAAAGCCATTAAGTAGTACTGGTCTGTCAACAAAACTGGACTGAGTTCAGATTAATGACCCTGCTATTAAAACCAATTCATTTAAGTTTCTCAGGAGCTCTACAAGAGAATAATGTTGGACTATACCATTCGCTGCAACCCAAATGGCTGAGTTTGAGAGTTAGGTTTACAAAACGAACCAGCCATGCACAATATCTCCTTCCATCTCTGAAAATGAAATTGGTTGAATAAGGGAAGTCAAATATTAATATAGTTAATACACATTGTGCCCCTATACCCTTCCTTAGGAATGTTTTTAGAGCCATAATTTCTTGTTTTATCTGAGTTATCTCAATTTCCTCCTATCCAAGCCGGTCAAGTATAATACCTTTTATTACTGACTTCTGCCCCAAAGACCTCGCAACCTAAAAGCAGCCAGAAGAAGGAAAAATTACGACACAGACAGCAAGCTGAGAATAAATGAAGGAAAGGAGTAACATTGATGTATGTATCTGAAAGAGCAAACATTAAAACGGTCCCAGAGAGACTAGTACCATTTTATCCAAGCCCCAACACCAGCAACTCCATCTGCATTCCTCCTTTTTATTCTTGCAAACGCTGCAATTCAGCATAAAATCATTTTGTATGGCTCATAAGGGCTGAATAATTTCAAAAGAAGATCTCAGAAGCGAAGACACAACTGAACTGCATTTGGACATGCTGGTGCAGTACATGGTGATGTGGCTGGTAGACTCCCGTTTTCAGAGGTTTATTCTTACTTCATCACCATCCATAATGCAGAAAGTAAATCTGCCTTGTTGCTCAGGTGAGACTGTAACTCTGCTGAGGGCTTCCTTATGGAAAAGCTCTATCTTTCTTGAAGGGTTCAGAGTCTCCAGGTTCTCTGTCTTCCAGTCTTAATTCTCATTAGGCTGGTTTGTTTTGGTTTTTTTACCCAAAGTTTAAGGTTTAAACTTGCAAGTAACATGTTCCATGTATACACAGTAATTTTACAGGTACTTGTTATAAATCATAACCTTGGAGAATAACTTTACTGCAAATTCAGTCTAAATAAAAAGTGCATCAAAATGTAAAGCTTGTTCTTTGAACATTGTTCTTCATTGCTACTTGTACAAAATTAGAAAGAAAACTTGAAGTAGAAAGAAGTGGAAGGAGCAACAGTACTTAATTCCACAGTTGTCAGTACCAGATCCAGGTGATATCCCACCTTCTAGCAGTGCCGCTGAACTGCACCAGGCCCACACACACACTGTTTTGTGAAATTAAGGAGCATAATAGATTGCAGCATATATTGTGTTGGCTTTATTCTTATTTGCTAACTGAAAGAAAATAAAAGTTACTAGATCCAGCAAAAGTTACATAGCTGTGGTTAGACATTACCTGATCTGGTGTAAGACCTGCCAGTACAAAGCCAATCCACCGAGAACATCTTTTAAATTGGAACCAGAGAAGTTTGTTTTAGCAGCACTTTGCGTTGCGTGCTCCCAGCATTTTTGATTTGACCAAAAGAATCCTTTCAAATTTTCTTTCTCATTGAACCACTGCCTGTTTGCTCCCTCATTAACTTCTTCTGACAGCACATAAACAAAGAGTTTAGGTTAGTTTAACCTGCAGTCATCTAGAAAAAGAAAAAAATGTTTCACCTCTAATGAAGCAATCTGTAAGACAAGTGCTTGAACTTACCTTTCACTGGCCCACTAATATAAAAGGAGAAAATACGAAAGCATGGGTGAACAGCACACTTTAAAAGGTTTATATGTTGTCTTACTTGAGCTAGGGGACAGCTTCAAGGGAGAGAACATACTTCAGAGAGGACATCAAAAACTTCCATTTTCTTCATAGAACTTCACTGAGGACAAAAGCTCAGTTTTTGATAAAATATATCATGGTTAAAGTTGTAACACATGCCAATAACACTGGATGCCCAGTGCCCTTTTAAATTCAAAATTACAAGTTTTTGCTTTCATTTCTTCATGATCTATAACCTGCAGTAAGTGTCAATTAGCCTTTCCTCACTTATTTTAAATCTTCTTGTCCTTCTAATGGAACAACCTTAATTGGTTACAACCTCCACCACGCTCGGCAGCAAGGACAAACGTTGCACTAGCAGAGGTCTGGAGACAATGAATAATGCGACAGTTTAATGGTTGCAAAGGTCCTGCTTACCGTGCTGCGTGAAGAGGTCACTGTGAACTATTTCTATCAAGCAGTAGAGCTTCTGGATTGTGAGCCGGCTCACGGGAACGTTTAGGATGAATTCAGTAAAGAGTTTGCTACATACAAAGGGACAAGTGAAAATATATTAACCTTTCTCCAAAATACAAAAAAAACATCCAGTAGCACAGAAGAAGATAAACAGCTACATACTTTTGGACAAGGAAACTCATTTTTTTCCAGACACAAAAGAGTTAGACAGCAATTTCAGAGAAATGTGAATTGTCTTTAATACATCTGTCTAGTTTTTTGTGTCTTTTCTTTTGCCCTCTCCCTTTTATCTCAATTTGACACTCTCTTCCCATGTTTCATTTAAGGTTTTAGATTTGAAACTTCAGTTGTCTGTGCTATTGCCTCTTTACTTCAATCACCACATAGCATTAATGGAATAATACATGACCATATAAGCCAAAAATAAAAAAGTGATCATTCATGTTACACGTGTTCACCAACAAAAAAAAACCTCCAAACCAGAAACACACACCTTTTAGGATGGTAAGGTACCATCACACTCATCAGCTGAGCTCCCACATAACACAGATTTTTAAAAGACTTTTCAATAATTTTGCATTGCTTCCTAAAATCTTGGGGTTCTTTGTTTTCCCTATTAAGCCTTCACTTCTAAGTATTATTCAGTCTCAATTTAAACACTCTAAGTGCCAGAAAAACTGTAGTGTTTGGGGTAAAACAGGCCAAATCCTGGTATTTTTCACTTGGTATATTTTCCCAGGACTTTTGCCATCACATATCAGATTTATGATTGAGTCCAGAAACTCTACAAAGATATACTCCCTAGGCCCATAAGAAGCATAAGCGTACTCGTAAAAAAAGTTTACAGTACAGGCAAGCAGAAGCTAAATGCCGGGTTCCTCAGGCCATTGGCATGTTAGACTAAGATTATACTTATCTATTTTATTTATACTTTATCTTTCTTTTCCTCATTTTGACACTTCAGAACACAGAAATGAAAACAGACAATATATAGAAGGGTTAGTGCAATCAAATTAGATAAAAAAAGGTCTGGGGTTTGTTTGGGGTTTTTTTTCAACTTAAACACCTTGTAATAGCACTGAGAAAGAGAAACTGATTTTTTTCTCTTTAAGTGAAAAGTTCTCCTGAAACACTAATTTTGATTTGGCTTCTCTATTGGTTTTTTATTCTAAAACATCTCCCAATCACCCTTTCTACTTACTAACAACATTCCTGTGTTTATGAGCTACTGAAACGTCGATCCAGCAATGGGGTTCACTGAACAAAACCAGAGTTATTATTCACATTAGATTTATACTTGAAAGCATGAAGCATCAAGTATACAGCTTAAGAGTTTTGATGTCAGTTGCCTGATTGATAATTCCTGCCAACTCATTACATGGTAGTACTCAACAAGAGTGCAAAGTTTGTCAAGGCATTTGTCAAACCTTGATGCCATACATGTTACTTTAAAAACAGGCTATTTGTGTAGCCCTAAAATATCTGCAAGGAAAAGAAAAGGTAATAAAAACAAAGTGATAAAAAATCTCAGGTGATCATATTTCATTGCCTCTGTATATAATATATTTTTATATATATATGTGTATATATATATGTATGTCAAATAAAGACCTAGATAAAGTTCACACTACACATTTCATAAACTCTACTCACCTAAGTTCTTTTGGATCAAATACTAATTTCACATCATTGACAATGGCTGGCAAGTATTTAAGTGCTGCCCCCTAAAAAAAATAAAAACAGCAAATAAACAAGGCTGAAATTCATACGTCTTTCAAGGTAATGCAAAGACTGCAAGAATAGGTTGCTTTGGCTTAACTATTCTCTGTGGCTTCAGCTGAACCCCTGTGGCTTGCTCTTAGCATAGTTTTAAACTGAAACTCAGTGAAAATGGAACTTCTAGATTTAACAGATTTAAAGAAGAAAGAGGCGTGAAATATTAGTGAGCTGGGGAAACTGACAACTTACACCAAAATTAGAGACTTATAGGCTCCTTCCAACAGTTATAGAAACCTTTTGGTGTACCGGTACATAACGCCTAAGTTATGCTTCTCTAATCACTTTTTCACCCATCTTTTCTAGAGCTGGAGAAGCATCTTCTCCTCATCCTCCTCATCAGCCATGCTGTAGTTGTTTGGTTTAATTCTCCCTCCACTTCTTAAAAATGAAACGAAAATGCACAACTGTAATTTTTCCCTGCAGTAAATTTTTGGCAGCCACTAAAGAAACTGCAGTTCTTTCTAATTCCCCTGGAACTTGCAGTTCTCACTCCATTTCACAGTACATAATGAAAGGATTCAGAAGATACAAACAGATGTTTAATATTTTAACTATTCATAGTAATTTTAACTAATTTTGTCTTTCCATTTCTTAGTAACAATTAGTAGTTATTTATTTCTAGAGCAAACATTCTCTTACAGGCATAAAGAGCAAAAATCCAGCAATTAAAAATGACTGCCCAGCAATTTAATGCAATCATACCAGGATACACTTTGGGTTAGACAACAGTAAATGGACCTCTAGCAGCATCAGGGATAAAAATCATTTAAGTCTACACAAACGGTAGTTTCAATCAGATAAAATTGGGGTTTCTTCTTCATTTGCAAATGGATTTAGATGTCCTATTTCGAATAACAGATGAGAAAATGTTCCACCTAATAAACCCTAAGGCAAAAATCTTTGGTTTTAATCTTAACCTTATTAGCTCAATACACATGCACTGTTTTTACTGAGGTTCCTCAAGTTCTTGCATCCACTGAGCACCAGACTAGAAAGAAACCCCACAGTAATTCAAATATGAACCACAACAGCCAAACTTCTTTCACTTACCTTTGCATTTTCTTGACAATATCAAACAGTTTGATTACAGATGTGTTTTTGCCTCAAAAGGGGGAGTGATTCATTCCCCATACAAGGCATTTCTGTTTGTGGGTTTAATGCTTAGCATTTGCAGTTTCCACCGACAAGAGCACCGTGTGCTCCCTATCCTTTTGAATTAGAAGGAAGACAAGCCCTTATACTTTTCTTTTATAATCAATTCTTTTCTAGTCTGCAGTCCATGACGTGACAAGTGATTATACTATACAACTCCACGGTCGGAGGAATTCAAGAGACAGAAAAATTCTATTTATCAGTAGTTGTTAATAGCAAGAAGAGCCACAGGGAAACAGACTTGAGGAGTATTGCCTTGCCGGTACATACGCAATCACTTGTCTATTTTCAAACAACTACACTTTTCTGCCACAACCCTAGTAATTTTAAATCAAATTCCACCCTTCTTGAATGCAGAAGGTCAATTGTTTGATTACAGTCACAAGGGACATCTCGGGCCAAGTTGTTAAGCAAAAAGGGGAGGAAAAAAAAGTTTAGAATCCACTATCAATCAAATACTCTGTATTTCCAGCTAAAAATACAAGTACCATTAATGATTAATACGTACTATTTTAGAGCAAAGTTCAGGTATATTATACAGTATAATTATTTTAATTAAATCATTTGCATATCTTTAGATAAGATTAGCAGAGGTATCAGTGATACAAAGTACGCCTTTTCTTGAATAATGTATGAAGCAATTATTAATTTACATATTTCTCAATAAAAATGCAGGTTAAAGTGATTTTGGTTAGATGGTTTAAGCAAGCATATATCCATGTCCAAAACCATACCCAAAAGCACAGGTTCAGGCAATTCTCTTCTCTAGATTACAAAGCACTATTGGATTCTTTAGGAATTTTATAAGCTTTGCTATTCCAGCATGTACACAAGTGGCTGCAAGTGAGCACTGAATATAGCCCTGGAAATGTCACCCATTCTGGAGGAAAACACCAGGCTACCGCAGCTGAACAAATTTCTAGTTAAAATATTACATCCTTAAAACTTAAGCGCACACTACACTCACCTTCAAATCAGCTCATATATTCACCTTGCAGAAGAATATACATATTTCTTTTTCACCGAATATTTATTCTTACAGAAATATTGCCAACACAGCAAACAAAATGTATACGGTGAGATTGTCATAGCACATGTTCAATTCTGTTCTCAAATTCAGTCTATCAACTAAAATTGAGTAAATACCCGACATTTCCCACCAGTATTTGCTCAAGAAAAAGGTGTATTTCCACAGCATTGACACTATTTGGTGTTTGCTATTTATTTAAAAAAAGAAGAAAAAAAGTTGTGATTTTTTTCACCCGCTGCAGCATTCACAGAAACAGCAGAAAAGGGTGGGGGGGGAGAGATTTTGAATTCAAAAGCTTCTAATGGTCTCTGCTTCTACAGAATGAACTCTTCAGGAGAGAAGGAAACCTGTCAAATAACTTGACATAACCAGTGTGGGAAGTTTGCCAGCGCTTGCTGACCACTTTTCAAAGAGCAAAAACCAAACATGTCAACAGGTTAGATGCAAATTTCCGAGTGTCCCAGTTTTTATTCATAGTCCATTTAAACTGTCAAGCTTGATCATCAAACATTTCCACGTACGCTTCAAGGACTACTTACATGCTCAGAAATCAAGCTCATAACTGTAATTATGCAAATAGTCCCATTATGTACACGCTTATGTGTTTTGATGGATGAGGACTCTAATGACCAGTTAGAAACCACAGCCATCGCTGTGTTTTTATTTGCTTATCATTCAAATGCATGTAGCAATAAATGTTTAGTAAAACATACTGAAAGAGAGCTTGCATTTTATATCTTGAATTAAAATTTCACACTGTGATGGCACAATCATTAAAATTAACACTTCAATGACTTAAATGAAGTACTATCAGGTAAAACTATTTACAACTTCGGTTTAAAGCCTGTAGTTAAAACAATTATAAGCAACTTCGGCTCTACTTCATGGATAAACCAATTAAAGTTTAATATCTTTAAATTTAAAGAAAATTGTGGAAGTATATTTCCCAATTTCCAATCTCAACTGACCCACTTATGAGACAGACACTATGATCAGACAAGTAGGCTCTGCAGCCCCATGATTAAATCTGTATCTGTGTAACCCAAAGGCCTACTAAAATAACTTTTTGTTAATATTAAACTCTTGTAGAAGCAGCCCTCACTGTCGATTTTAATTTGTTAGAAGCTGCAGCTGAAAGTAGATCTTTTGTTAGCAGTAGCACAATTGCAATGCTGGTTATTCCCAGGATACTGAATACCTAAGTGAGGAATATTAAATTCAGCAGATAAAAAACCTGTTCTCATCTTTTCATATAACATCAGGAAAAAACAAATAAACAATCTGCTTGGGGTTTTTTTCTCCACTGAAATAAATTAAATTAGATTACTTTCCACTCTTGATCAGCACTGGACAAAGGTTCAAATTCCTCATCTCTGCAAGAACTACATGGCAAACTAAATCAAAATCTTAATTTCATAGTTACGCCGTGATGCCTGAGACACTTGAAACTTCAAAAACAGCATTAGAGACAACACAATAATGAAAAACCTTAATTCTTTGATTTTTAATCAAACAGGTTTTTGCAGTAATTGCCGTGTGCTCACATTAGGTATACATACAAAGCTGGAAACACCAGTCTCTCATACTTAGGCAATAATTATACATAGTTTCAAGCTGGGCTGCAATAAAAATTTTACTGCCCAAAGGGGCTTCTCCCTTTGTGGAAAACAAGGGACAAATTATTACTACCCTATCAAGTCGCAAAATCATTCACTTTGAGTACTACAAAACACACAAATAAACTAGCAAAGGGGAAGAATAAAAAGGAGAGAAAGCAGAAACAAGACAGTGCATCATATGAATAATGGATATATTTTCCCTGATACTGAGTTAAACTTCTTTGTACACTCACCATTATATTGACTGTCAGGGTATTATTGGCATTTTTTTTTCCTGGGATGTGATTCACATGCGAGTCAAGGATTGACATGGCGTCAACAAGCTCATGTCAGCCTGTGAGCCAAGGGAAGGCACCTTTTGATATTGCATCTCATCCCTTACTTCTCCCCCTCCCCACCACACACAACCATACCCACAGCTGTGAACTTAAGACAAATATGTCTTAAATTTCCCTGCTATGTCATAGCTATATAGAAATATGAAAAGAACCATTAACTGACACTTATTACAGGAACCAGCTGCCAATGCAACCTATTGAACTGCTAAGTCGATGAGTGTAGTGCTTCAAGGATACCCTTCTAAACTATAAAAAAAGGCAATTAAGTATGCCAAGAAATAAAACTCACTAAGTGAAAATAATAAGGTCCAGAAAAGTCAAAGCTTTGCCTTAAATAGACTAAATTAAGCAATAATTGATGGTCACAGTTCTCTGCACAGCCAATACAGAGGACGAAATCCCTAGGTTTTATCGTTCCACAGAACAATTGCAACTCATTCCTTAAATCATCACAACCACCTCTCTACCTAGAGCAGTCACCCTTTGCAACCTTTAAGATAAATTCATTGATGTGCTTATAATGACTTAACAGCTAATTGTATTTTCCCGAACTTCTTCAGAGCTAGCAGCTAAGCAACGCGGGGGGCGGGGGGGGGGGGGTCCATGTTGAAGAAACAAATTCAGTGATGGCCTGTATCAAAGATTAGTTGGGGGGGGGGAACCCAACAGACATGGTAAGAAAGCCAGAACAAACAAGACCAAATGCAATGGAGGCGTTATTTCTTACGGTGGTCCCTCAACATCAGTGAAGGGTCCACTGCAGTGCTCACACTGCCACAGCTCTTTTTTGCCTGATGGTTCATTTCCAGACAGGTTTAATGAGACAAGAATGGGTAAGGAATGGGACCTACCAAGAGAAAAACTAGCATGTTCCTCAGACCTAAAGGTTCAAGGAGTTTCTACGACTAAAAATTTATCCTGAGCCAGCAATTTAGAAAAGACTTTATTCTGAAAAGAACTTTTTCTGCAATTTTTGGGGGGAAAAACCCCAAATCCCCAAAAACCCACGAGAGCACTTCAACATTTGCATATATAAACTGTGTAAAATAAGAGGAAGCTTCATTTACTTTTTTGGAACAATAAAAAGAATCCCAAAAACCCCAACCCCTAAAATCACCTGGAGGACTTAGAGAAGTTCCCGAGTTTTTCATTTCTTCGTGAAGATAGGCACATATCGGCAGTCCTCCCAGAAAGAGATCAGAGGACAGATACACGCCTTTTCTTCACGTCATCAGGCAAACGTAAGCACCTCATCTTTAGGTTTTGGGACTCCCACCAGGGCCCAAGCAATCCGAATCCCTCTTCACTCCTAACAGTTTCCTCTCGGACACCACGTAAGCCTGGCCTCCAACCCCAGCTCACTTCAAGCCCTCCCCTCCTCCTCAGTGGAGTCCGTTTCTGCAAACCTTTTGAGTTTGCTGGAGTTGGCTCCACTCGTGAAAAGCAGCATTACCGTCAGCATTCGGTCACCCATGCCCAAAGTCACCTAGTCCACCTCGTGAAAAACCACTTAGATTATCATTTTAAACATTGCCAATCCAACATAACAGCAAGCCAGGAAGAATGCATGTACGCAGAAGTGCATACGCTCAGAAGCATGTTTAAGAAGCATTACAAGATTAGTACAATTACAACATATTTCGTATGCCATTTGGAGACATATCCTAAATTTCTTCTGTCTCAAAGCCATGAAGTCACGCTGCAGTCTGTGTGTTCAGCAAGCACCGTTTGTAAGCATCTCCATTACTCTGTCACATCTGGTAGCCGTTAGTACATCTGAAGGCTCATGGAGTAAGAAAAATTATACTCTCTTAGACAACAATTTTATTTTACCACAGCGATGTATTAACACGAAGCTACACTAAGAGGGGACCAAAAATATGGCACGATATTGCACCATAGCATCCTTCTACCACTCAATAGAAGACGAATCCTCTGCACAAACACTTCTTTGTCATATGAAAACACACTAAACTAAGATAGGGTAGCCTTGCTAAGTAGCTTACAGTAATTTCTGATATCATTTTGGATAATAGATAAAAACAATGGGAGTTTTATTAATTTACTTTTGTTCATTACACAGTTAAGAGTATTGAGCAATCTTTTCTTTAATACAAAACAGAAATTACTACTGTGATAACAACACTGGTCACTGGTAAATGAAAACAACGCAAAGCAGCTAACAACAGAAAACTCTAACTTTTATCCCATTCTTGGGTTTATACTGACAAAGAATGTCAAAAAAAAAGTAACAAAACCTTCTTTATGGTAGCTGTTTAAGAAAACAGCAATATTAACTTAAGGTTGTCATTAGAATGAACAAGTGACATTTGCAAAGTGTTACACAAAATGTATCCTGAATAGTACACTACAGGTTTTGTCTAGGATTTAAGTTCATCTCTTTGTACTACATAAAAGCAAAAATACCTAATTTAAAAATGTCATTTGCTAAAGTCATTCATTTTGAACAGCATACCTAGTCCCAAAATTAAGCATAAAATCTCTTTGCCAAATATAGTGTATTCTTATGAACTCTTCTGTTTGATGAAGCAATAAATTTGTTTTACCTGACTCAATTTGTACATGATTATCATGTTAATTTTCATCTTTTGTGTCATTCGACACAAAGCACCTACCTTCTATACAAGCATTATCCTGGATGCCATTCTATTAAACTCATCAACCCAGTCAAATTAAGCCCCATCAGCAGCTAGATGAAACAATTTCCAGGAATGCCTGAACAATATTTTTGAATTGCCCCAGTCTGCAGCAGTCATCGTTCCAAATGATGGAACCAACGCCTCTGGCACAAAATTCAGTGTAAACTGGCACAAAGCGTTATCACAGGTAAAGTGGCGTTGCGCTCTTCTAGAGATTACTGTATTTGTTGCCAGTGTAACAACAGAATTTCCCATATAGGTTCTAAAAGACACAGAAACCTCGGTCCACGGTTGCATTTCGTTAGTCAACTAACTTTAAACAATGGCTATAAAGTATTCAACCTGTTGGAAAAGCCTCACAGACAAATGCAAGACTCTCTTGTTTTCTTCCTAGGTACCACAGCAGCTTGTAATGTATTTCCCTGTCTTCATTTAAAATTCTTTTCTGTGGCTTTAGCAATAAACGCTTAATGTTAGAGTAGGCAAAAGTATGGTATGGATACTGAGAAATACGCATCATGTGTTAAAAGTGACAAGGGTTATTAAAAAACCACACACACAAGAGAATTCACGTTAGTCAAATGTTATCATCTTCCGTCCCGGCTCTCTGTGGTCACATTGCAGGATAATTTTATATACACACCTACTTTATCAAGATCACTTAAAGCACAGAGAACTAACCCAGCTACCAGCCTATCTTTTTGCAGTCATCCTGAACAGCAGTACAAAGTCACGCATAACAGCAAACATTAGAGCAAACTGCAAGAACCCTGCTGAGAATAGTTCAGCTCCCTCATACAAACACAGCCCAAATCAGACAACCCTCATAAATTTGATGCAGCTGGCTCAACTGCCCTTGTTTCAAAGAGATGCGAGAATAAATTACTAGGAAACATTTGCATTTTTATCTAAACTTGAAACATCACGCTAGGCTTCAGCTGAGCTCACGCTTAAACAGTAAAAGGTTAAGGAAATAATCATCATGCACCAATTAGCGGAAAATAGGAATAAAACCAGGAAAGCTCGCTACACTTGTAACCATTAAAAATATTTGCACGTACCGAATGCTGCACACCTTATTTAATCAAGTAATTCTTAAAATCAAACTGCTACTTGAAAAACAAAGTTTAATCTCTCTACTTCTCAAACTACTGCTGCAGCCCACTACCATTTATCATGCAAGAAAAACTTCTGTTAGTAAGAGGACAACCAAAACATCTGTCAGCTCAAATCACTGTTTGAATTTCCCTCTCCACTTTGGACAACTGCACACCTTAAAAAAAATGAAGTGTAAAAGGCAGCCTCTGAAAGCCTGTCTCCACCACAGTCAACACCGACACAAAAAAAACCCTAAAAATTTTATTTAGTTAACTAACTATAAAAAAGAAACTCTGTGTTGTTTTGAACACTGTAACTTATACCATACCAGCTTCTCAAATTCAAACTTACAGGATTGACTATTGCTGCCTCTATAGTCTACAATGAAAGTGATTTTTATTCATTCTGACACCTTAACATTTTGATTGCAACGTATTTGAGTCCACTAAGAGTTGTAAATGCTAGTTAAGCTCTGCTCAAATTGTGTTCCAAGAACATATGGATTTTTACCTATTTATTGTAAAAATAAGTAGCTGAAGCACTACCACTCAAATTTAAAATAACCTATTAATGTTTTTAAATTTTTATTATTTTGCAGTACCAAAAGCTCATGAAACGAAACAGACCTTTACATTCTGAAAAAAAAAACCACAGTTTTTTTCCTTAAGGACCAGGCGACCAGTTCTTCAGCCACAAAGTGATCGTTAACTGCACCGACACAGCGGGCAGCAGACCGGAGCCAGCACGGGGGTTACCTTCAGAGTCCCCTCCTCTGACCAACACCACATCAGAAGCGGCGAAGGATGGACAGCTGACACAGGTATGCCTCTTCCTAACTACAGGCCAACTCGAGGCTTCTTGGAGGACCCTGTGCAAAAGATCAGGTCAAGGCCCTTCCCAGCCATGAGGCTGGGAGTCAAAGCATCCTCAGTAATGCAAATCATGATTTTGGTGCAGTAGAGGATTTTGCAGACAGGCAGGGCTTTTGCTCTTTTGTTTGTTGTTTTTTTTCAAGTCTCGAGAAAAATTTAATCACTGCTGTGTACAGTTATACCTACTCGCAGTCAACAAAACTGCTGAACGCCCCTTTTAATTTGCCCTCCACAGAAATACTCTCCATTTTGTTTCCTTAAAGGATGAAACTGAAGTCAGGATGGCAAAGCAGCCACACAAATTCTCCCCTACCCTAAGAAATTTTGAACAGCCATAATCCTAAAAGAGTTACAAATTCAAAGTCTCTTTTTGTGCTCTGCAACCTTAAATCCTTGTACAATGCATAGTTTTCTTTTGAGGAAACTTTTTTTTTTTAAATATACCCAAAGCCTTGAAAAATTTAAATTAAAAAAAAAGAGGGGGGGGGTGGCAATTTAAATGCAAAACGTTAAGTAATTCAAGTCCTGAGTTACAGTCAGAAACAGCTCATCAGCTTCCACAAGGACATAAATATTTGAATAGATAAAGAGTAATTCCTGCTAAGAACATAAGACTGCAGTCATTCATTCTCCCCCGCGCAGTGTCAGCTTGAAGGCTACTCTCTTAACAGACAGGCTGGGGGGGCAGAAATTCAGTATAACCAGCCCAAACAGAAGAATTGCGAACATTTCAGAAAAACTTTGCAGTGGCAGTTCTGCTTCATGTTGATAAACTATCAAGACAGATTAGAATTTTTGCAAGGAGAAACAGAAATATTCAAATGTGTAAATTAACCATCTCTCTCTTTTAATGTGAAGCACCTTAATTTTCTATGTAGGTCTTTTCAACTTCTTATCTCTCCAGACAGACTTATTTTGTATACGCTTATTTAGCTTCCCCAATATATATTAAAAACAGTAAAAAAAGCCTGAAACGGCTACAGCTAGATCTGCTGATTTTAACCGGAAAACACAGGGACCTAGCAACTTACCTGCTTATCTTCATTAGTTTTCTACAAAACTTCAACAGAGTATTCAACCGCACAAGAAACGCCCAGTGCGTCACCCTAATGGTTCGTATAGCCCAGCACTCGTCTGCAAGGGTGGCCACAGGAGATGCCATTTACAGTTCCTGTGGTCCATTCCCCTCCTGGTTCCCCCAGCATCCTTTAGAGGCTACATCTCCAGCCACCCTCGCAGAACAACTATGGACTTGAGGTTTGTAAATCTGCCTAACCCGTTTCTGGGCATGCTGACGCTGTCTGCCTCCATAACCTCTTGTGACAGCAAGCTTCAGCAATGAAAAATTTTTCTTTTACTTGTTTTAAACTAACCTCCTACTGATGTCAGTGGGTGCACCCTATTTCCTGTACTGTGGGATTTGGTGCAGAAGAGTTTCACAGACCGCTCACCCGCCAGGAAGGTGCACCATTCCCAATCCTGGTTCTCCGTACCCCTGGAACTATTTCCTGAGGCACGAAGACCAGAACAGCACCTGGCACACAAGATGCAGATGCACCAAGGGTATCTAACAACAAAATGACAGCCCTGCCACGTTCTCGTTATCCCTCTGACTGACACCCAACACACTGTTGCTTCTTCGCCTGCCGCTGCACATGGAACCGATGACCCTGGAGAGCTGTCAGTTATGACTCCAAGGCATCTTCTCCAAACTGCAACTGCCCGCTTCAAGTAGACCATCATACAGGGATTAATTACTAGGAGGCATCGTGGTGTTGGTTGACAGTTGGACTTGATGGTCTTAAAGGTCTTTTCCAACCTTAATGATTCTATGATTCTATAATTTCCTGAGAAGCACTGCCTTACATTTTTCTACCTTGAAGTTCACCTTTTAGCCCACTCAGTTTTGTGAGGTCCTTCTGATGTTCCTCACCACCAGCATGGTACTTAGCTACCAACTCCAGATCACTGATGAAGACGCTGAATGAAGCCTGTAGCATCATGTCCACTTTACATGGTTACTGACACGCTCCCAGGACTCCAACAGCTTTGTCAGGCAAGATTCACAGAAGCCATCCTCACTCTCAAAAACAACCCCACATTTATCCACCTATTCAATAATTTTATTCTTCGTAATAGAACCACACGTTTCTAGTTACTGAAAAAAACATAGTGCTTCAGTGGAGATTTGAACATAATAAAATCAATCTCATGAGCTGCAAAAAGCCAATACTAACAATTATGTATTCTAAGACCTAAGTAATTAGAGTCCAAAGGAGATGAAAGCAATGAATAATGAATGAAAGGTTGTCAAGGCCTCTGAAAGGCATCCACAAGCACACTTCTCGGACAACCCCACACTGGCTCATCTGTCAATGCTTCATTTACCAGCACACTTCACATAGCCAAATGCGGAGAGTAGATGTGCTCTATCCAAGTTTGCAGAAGTCTGGATGTGAAACAATACACAGACTAGACAGAGTGTGATCTCTCTAGCCTTTGCTAGGAAGTCCGTTGTCTTTTCCTGCATTTCAGGTGAAGACAACCAAATCTATTTTTTTGGGGGTGTTTTTGATATTTTTTTTTTTCAAGGCATAAGCTGTTGAAAAAGAAAAAAGCTCATGTTCATCTGCCTTCCTGAAGTGGGCCTCACAAACGAGTCTCAGGAAAATAAATCTTACATTCAATCCTTGTAATCTGAAAACATCCTATTTGTAAAACACCAGATTGCACACTCTGAGTCACTGACTCAAACTTACCAGTTTCCATTCAGGATAGATGCTTTGTCAATGGAATGAAAATACAGCTTTCCCGAAACATGTAATATCCCTATTTTGTTATCAGATGACACAGTCTCCGTCTCTCTGCCTAAAATATTTGAACTCAGCAGCTTTATCTCCACTGTCTATTTTTGCTGTGTGCTCAGCATGGTATTACTAAGAGAAGACCTGCATGCACTCAGCTACAAAGGACCGGTGTCTTTGACTTAGGTGTTTTCCTGCCATACTCTTCCCAGCTCCCTTCAAGAGGAACCTCTTGCACTGGCACAGTACTTTGCCACTGTCTGTCTTCGCCTCCCAGCTGCTATAAAAAAATTCTTCTAATGCACAACACTGCACATCTGAGCAGGAGGAGTCATACTGTCAAACTGTCCCCAAATTCAACCCCAATTCCTAGCCCCTTTCTGATCATCATCCTTCAACTGATTCAGCACGGCTAGGTCAAGAGTTACGTCCTTTTATAAATTCTATTTGGAACCACAAGGATAACTTCAAGGTGTAGCTTATCAAACACGTGCTTATGACAGCCTCTGTACTTTTCCATGGCGAAAGAAATTCGCTAACAGAACATGAGACCTGTATTAGCACAATGACCTCAGACTCCTCTGGATACAAAAATCTGCCAGTCCTATAATTCAATGCTTCTGCTCTGTGATACCAATACCCATGTTCAGTTGAGATCAGAGATCACATTCCCAATTCCATGAGCCAGCCAATGCTACCAAAACTAGCTACCATTTTAAAGGGACAAAAGAGAGGTGTGGGGTGGAGTTTGCAGTTGGACTCACTATTGATTTTCCATTAAAAACATGTAAGGCCTAAGATACTATATTGAAGTTCCTGGACAGCCTAGGATATAAATAAGTGCATAAGAATATGAGGATCTTCATTGTCATCAGCATCTTAAAGATAATGCCTTAAAAATACCTTAAAGTTAAGGTTATACAAGTTAAATAAGCTAAACTTCATTAACCCCTTTAACTTTTAATAATAGAAGTGAGGCTTTTGCAGCAATTTAAGTAAACTTACTCGTTCGAAGCACATTCTTTATATAGTCTTTATTAGAAACACTAAGTATTAACCACGTTTGAGGTAAAATGCACTTTTGGGGACAAACACAAGCGTACACCTCGGCAACCACCTAACTGTGGTTTAGGATGCAAAAGTAAAGCCAAGATGGAGACCTGTAAAGTACATACCTTCACTATGACAGTTTGATCGGAGATACTGCTCATCATCTCATTGATGGACTTAAAGAGCTGCAGCAGAGACTCCCTGAAGTCTGCTTCTCCTTTGTTTTCATAAAGTCTGAAAAATAATTAGGTTTCGTAAGCACAATCTAACTAAAATGGAAATACATTTTTAAAAAAATCTGTTCAAATGACAGATGGTAATTCATTGCATTACTCTCAAGTTCAAGAATTTCTACAAGCTTCTTCACTGAACCAAGAGTTTTCTTTCACAAAAACGTAAGAATGAGACAGACTGACCAGGCTGGGTCAGCAGGAACAACAGATTTTTATATTAAAGCTTCCTATGTAAAATGCCACATCTAGTATTGTTGTTTACGCCTTCAAGTCACAGTGAATCCCTCAGCGGTGACCCAATTCCGCATGCCCACGCAGCAGTGGGACAGAGTCTCTCCACCCCACACAAGAGCTAGCAGATGTCTGGGAGGACCAATGCCAAGCAGCTCTCTGATGTGGAAGCCAGAAAGCATCCAGACAACTTGCCAGCAATCATTAAAATCTACCAGTGGCCTAAGGTGAGTGACCTTAAGCTCTGTGAAAGAAAGAAAAAAGCCTATCAACCCACTATTTGCTAAAAAAAAAAAAAAAAAAAAAAAAAAAAACCCACACCCCACACACACTACCAAACAAAACCCAAAAAAACCCACTTTTTTTTTCCACAGGAAGGGAGCACTAAAGTTAAAATACATTTCACCTCTAATTTCTGCCTCCCCAACATTAAACTAGTTCAGGCTCAGTTTCCCATACAGTCAGTACAGATGCTACAGAAGAACAACTAATCCACTGCTAAAGTTCGCAAGGCAGGTCCCGGTGCTTTCAGGCAGGATTTTTCAGAGCTGATCTGCACAGCGACTCCCCTGCCCCAGATGCCTTCAGGGGGATAAAAACTGCCCTGAGAAGCCTGAGGAACACCAAAGGCAAAAAATATACAGCCAAGGTGAAGAACTTGGTCCACTGGTTCAATACAGCACAGGAGTGAATGTTCCTGAAACTGCCTTGTATATTTTAAACGCAGCAGGATCTCTGGTTCAGGTGTAGGATGAGATAATTCTCACTAGAAATGGAAAGGGAGTGGGAGAAGACCACTAGCTCCACATAAATCCTTTAAATTGTTTTTCCTCCTTTGGCAATATGTGTAACTCACCTACATATGTGCTGTTGCAAATGCACTTCTTGAACCTAAGCTATACAGACTTAACATGACCCCTCCCCTGCCCGTCCCCCCGTCCGTGTCCCCCCCCCAAAAAGAAAAAAAAAAAAAAAAAAACAAAAAAAAGGGATCTGTGCTTAGAAGCAACCCAGGAGAACCTGGCATCCAGGTCAAATCTAAAGAGGGGTGTTTATAAACACCAGATGGGACTTTTTCCGCAACTAAAAGCCCATGCTTACCCAGTCAGCTTTGACTGCCTCCAAAAGCCTCACCCAACAGCCACTGACTGGCCTTCCAAAGCTCTCCTTGGTTCCACTAGCTCTCTCCCTGAGCTCACCGAAACATTTTGCACCAAGACCCATTAGAGCAGCCCCCACCAAGAGTTTGAGTCCCCTCTATTTTCTTCTGGGGTTAAACCCAGTAAGAAGGTCTGGAATGTGGTCTGCAGCTCAGAAAGAGCACCACACCCAGGAATTTTTTTTATGTACAGTCACAGTATGATTTCTTCATGTTTGAAGATACCGTGATGGACCACCTTTTGCAGAAGGAAAGGGGCTTATCTTTTTAAGATGAATATGAAGTTCAGAATGTTCTTGCTGCTTTACACTGTAACTAATGCATATCATTTTTAATGCTGTGTTCATAAACCTTTGGGAGCCACAGATATTTAAAAAAGCTATTTAACCATATCGTGCTTTAACGCCAGCCGGCAACTAAGCACGACACAGCTGCTTGCTCACCTTCCCCCCCTCGGTGGGAAGGGGGAGAGAACTGGAAGGGCGAAAGTAAGAAAACTCAGGGGCAGAGAAAAGAACAGTTTAATGATTGAAATAAAATAAAATAGTTTAAAAAATTGTAATGAAAAGGAGAACAACAAAACCAGGAAAAACAAGCGATGCAACCGCTCACCACCCGCCGACTGATGCCGCCAGTCCCCGGGCAGCAATTGCTGCCCCTGGCCATCTCCCCCCAGTTTATATACTGGGCATGATGTCATATACTACAGAACATCCCTTTGGCCAGGTCAGCTGTCCTGGTTGTGCTCCCTCCCAGCTTCTTGTGCACCTTCTCACTGGCAGAGCATGGAGGCTGAAAAGTCCTTGACTTAGCACAAATGCTGCTTAGCAACAACTAAGCCATCAGCATGCTATCACATGATTCTCATGCTAAATCTAAAACACAGCACTAGACAAGCTACTAGGAGGAAAATTAACTCTATCCCAGCTAGAACCAGGACAAACCAGTACACAGGGGAAAGGAACGCTACAGAAAAAATATTAAATTTTGTTATGTTGCTGTGCAAACTTCTATTCCCCTTCTAGGCTAAAATTGGGGGTTATGCAGAACAGATTTCTTGTTAACTCCCAATTTCAATAATGAATTTCAGTGTCCCCCTGAACAGATTAGAAAGGTGAAATTAATACCAATATAAGGAGTAACTAAACTTGACAGTCCAATAAATCAAACTGCTTCAGACAAAAAGCTTTGCTTTTCAAAAAGGAAATTGTAATAAAAACAAACTAATCAGAAATGTGTTTCTACTGTCAGTTATTAACATGTGTTTACTTAATATACCTGATACCACACAAAAAGACTGCAGCTATGAGAAAACCAGGATTACACCAAGTTGACCCTTCCAGCACTGCCTTCAAAATTTTAGGACTGTTGTAAATGCAGCATAGGCACTGGGATCATTAATGAGTAAACCAAATAAAGGTATTCCTAAAGTTCACTTATAATATTTTGCCTTTATTAACCTTGATACACTGAACAAATAGGTTTGCCACCAGGCTTTAAGTAGATGAACTAGGCTTCTATGTATTTATCCAGAGCTGAAGATTGCCTGCGATCCCATTACTAAAATGCTCCATATATTCAGTCCACTACCTTGTAACTAAAGTTAAAAATATGTAATATTTTTTAATGAAAGATTCTGTTTGCTCGTTGAGATTTGTTCGTTGAGATTTCTCAGTAAAACACTAATGATATTTCAGAGTACTGCTACACTTCTGCATTATAAGCACTTCAAATCACACACCTCAGGCAGGATTTAAGTCTTACAGCAGAACAAATCATGGTGTCATTCAGCATTCAGTAGCTTTGCTGATTAATCCCTTGTCATTGAGAGCTGCGTCTTCCCAATGCTAAAGAACTGTGAATTAGTGCTTAGCATGAGGAAATCCAACAGCCAATACTAGAGGGTCATATTGTCTGTAAATCTAATCTGCGGCAAGAGGTAATTATTTTTTTCTGTTTTAAAGTGATTTGTAGGACCTGCAACAGTGTAAGTGACATTCAGTATTTTATGAATCACACAGCAAGGCTCCTACAGAAATAAATTACAATCTTTAATTTAGAGAAAGGTTGGTGAAGTTGGTAACTTCAGAGCTCTACATAAATCCCTTGTAATAAGGTTGTTACCATCGCTAACAAGTAGTAAAAGGATTGAATCTAAATGAAGATGAATACGTCATCAACTTGTTCAATAACCTTTTTAATATTTTGTGTATAACACGCTATACTGACTTGCAAATTAACTTTGAATAGTTATTTATGCTTGCCTCTGTGGCCGGACGCCCACTGCAGACAGCGTCAGTGAGGCGCTGTGCCATTCACCATGCAGGAGGCCGAGCGGGGAGCCGACAACAGCCCCCCAGCAGGCCTCTGCCGCGCCGGCAGGCATAGGAAGAGCTCTTACAGAAACCCAAATGATTCTCCTATCAAAAACACTATCACTCCCAAGGAGATTTCTGCAGCTCTTCTTGCTTTCCACTTTCCCATCTCGCTCACTGAAACTTATTGAGACTGCAGGGCCCTACAAACAGCAACCGACCACCAAGAGTTTCTGCTCTGACAAGTGGGGGGCCTGGGGAGCTCTGAGCTGCTGGGGGGTTAACTCCAACAATACTTGTGGTTTTCTTTTACGAGGCAGTGTGTCGAAAAAGCTGCGTCTCATATTCCTTTTACCCCTCGCTGTCCACCTATTCTGACTCTTCCCTCTCCATGTCTGGCCTACGACTAAAGCCCTCTGCAAACAACAGCTTCTCCCTGAGCCCTGCAAGCACCACACGAGGACAAACGTCACATTTCCCATCCAAAAAAGCTGTCCCTTTGCTTTGCTGTGAAGTTTTCAATACTTCAGTCTTCCTGGACTTGTGCAGCTGTCTGAGGAAAGCCACTAGCAAAGCCCGGGTGTGGATGAGGGAAAGGGCAGCATGGCCAGTCAGTAACTTCAACATCTCAGTCACAGTATGAGACAGTTATTAACAAAAGTTTCCCAAAAACTGGCAAGCTTCATTTGTTCAGACACCTGAACTACAGAGAGGTACAACACATCATGGTTTTAGCACTGCACTGCTACGTAAAATATACATCTCAATTAGACACAGGTTTCTTCTGTTTACTACTTTCCATGCAGTTGGGTTCAAGATTGAGGAAATCTGGCTCACTCTTAGGGAACAGCTGCCTCCTGAAATAAATTCTAACAGCTTAAGATATGTCTAAAACAGTGCAATATTGAGTAAGTTTATTGTGTGTTATAACTGTGACACTTTTTGAACAATATTGTCAATAGGAATTACGGGAGGTTTCAGCATTCGCCATACTTACTGATTGAACAAAATCCTGGACCGCACTATGAACTTGAAGATGTACTCCAAAGCTTTCATGGCTTTAAAGAGTTGATCAGTGATACCACACTTCTCAGCATTATCCACATATGTTTTTAAAACTTTAGTCAATTTTCTGTTTAAATACAAAAACACGTACAAGTTACAAATATACACACAAGAGAACTTCAATTTTGAAAGGTTTACAGAAAAATTATGTGCCTAAGTAGTGCCCACCAAGTTACAACATTAATTATGCAACTAATAAATTCATTATGTTCTTGGTTTTGCTGGTAAAGTAGCTGCAACCTATTCTTGAGAAAAAAGAAAAAAACACAGACCATAAAAGCATTCAACATAAAAGCAATACAGCAAATCTCGTTAAAACTTATCTTCTGCTGGATATTTAGGGATATTCAGACTTAGGCTATTACAAGGATGCAACTAATAATAATGATCAAAAAAATAAAAATAATTACATTCAATACAAACACATTGTTAGAATTAAAACACAGAATGGGAGTTTCTTCATTAAACAAGGCCTCCCCTTTACATAGTTCTCTCATGGATTTTGGGCTAGAATTTGTGAAATTTCTTTCTCAAAATTGTACATAACACCAGTTGGAAATTCTCTTATTCCACATTTTAAAATCTATCAAACTTGAAAGTGAAACAATTTTAAAAATAATACCATTTCAACTACCTCCCTTCCAATGCATATAGATCACTATTTTAATGCAACTACGAGCAATTCTATTTTAAATAATCCGAGCTACACTGTATGTTTCAACATTCACACTAAAAGTAGATAAGTACAACATTATATACTACTAACAGAAAATAACACTGAGCTGACAGATATCTTGATATATGCGCATTTATCTGAATGGGAGTAAACTGCCTAAGAATTTCAAGTAACCACTTAGATATTGTCAATGCAACCTTTACTTAAACTTGTACAATAAAAAGCAGGGAGGGAGCAGGGATCTGTCATGCCCACAGGTACATGTCAAGCCAGAATTCACATCTTCCAGTATCCTCAAGCTTAAACCTGCTTCTGCCTCCCTGCATTTCAGGAAGGGAAGGATGCTCTCCATGCCTACCAGCGAAAGGGCCACCTTCAGCTCTTGCTACTAAAACCAGATGCCGGAGGATGCTTCATCCTTTACCCACTTCACATGAAGCCTGCAACAGTACTTGCAGCTCAGTGAAGTGATCGTAATATCAAAAGTTGTGACTAAAGGCCTGACTCTTCTTCACTATTTTAAAATCAATACTTCTCAAACATTTTCTGGTCACATAATAGAGACTATATAACAGCAAAGTGCACAGCAGGTTTCCTGGTTTGCATTTGGTTTCTTCCCAACACTACAAAGATATCCATTATATATTTCTCCTCCAACACTAATAGTCTGAAGCAGCAGCAAAGAACCTAACTGCCAAGAAATACTTAAGACAGAAAATATAATGGACCTTTGGTTTTTTGTTCTTCACTGCTTCCTCCCCAAAGCGACAGTAACGCAGATAATACAGGGTAGAACCTCAACTTAATGCACCAAACAACATATATTTGAAGCGTAGACATGATTTCTTTCTTAAGTATGACTGAGAATTGCTTAAGAATACTTTCCTTACAAAACAATTCTTGAAATCATCAAATCTCCTCCTCCTTCAGTACAACAAAATCAAGACTTCCTCCTTGCAAATGACCAGAAGTTTTACTACTATTATTTCAAGAGAGAAAGACATACTAAAGACATACTATCTCCAGCCTTCTTCAAGAAGCTCCCACCCTCCCAAGCTCTATCGGCAAATTCTTAATTAAACTACATAAACAAGTAACTGAATAACATGATCTGGAAAAACTATGCAAGCTACATTAGAAAAAGTAATTTTTAAAATTTACGTGTAGGCTAGCGTAGCGCTGAAATGCTTCTTAATGTAGGTTTCCAAGACAGGATTAAAATGTTGAAATTTTCTGTCAGCAATCAGTCCAATGATAAATACCTGAAAAAACAGCATAATTATTGCACTATCCTCAAAAAATCTTTAATATTGTACATTTGCCCACACTTATTTTCAGATAAGACTTCTTAATAACATTAAAAACACAGAGACTTTGGCTTTTGATTATCCTCCCAATACATTAATAATCTCCTTTCCTGTGAGAACTTCCTGTTCATAACAAAGTTTTCTGTTCCAAGCAGAAACTTTCTGTTTCTGTCCTAAATTCTGCTGTTAATCCAGTAAATGACTGGCCTTGATTGCTTCCATCTTTTCTGGGAGGATGACAGGATGTAATCCAACCCCCTTTTGATCAAGTCCACCTGAAAATTCAAATATAATAAAAACCTTCCATGCATTTTAAATTAAATAATAAATAACTAACAGCTAATAAGATCTGTTTCATTAGTAATCTTCATTCCAGCATTTACACCATGTCTGTTTTATTTATTCATCACTGCTGTACCTACATTTTATTCCACCCACAATGCAAACTTACCAAAGCATCAAACACTAATGTGTCAAATGTCTCACTCTCTGAGTTCTCCATCATTATATTAAAAAGCGCATCCAAAGTATCTTGAAGAAACTACAAATAAATACACAATTAATCACATTTTACAGGAAAAATGAAATTCAGATGTCACACAGGCTTCTACAGACATACTTGCTTTCATTTATATATTTACAAAATAATGATGTTTTAAAATGAGTTAGCTGAAAAATGGGAAATTTAACATTTTGGTTTTCAGCAAATATTTTTTAGTTAAGCTGATTATTTACAGATCCATATCACTCAAATAGTAAAAAAAAAAGGTCAGAAATCACACTTGGTAGACCTGAACAGTAAATTTAATCTATTATAGTGAATGAACAAAAATATATTTCCAAACTCAGTTTCAACAGACAGTCAACAGGATCATGCAGTTTCTGAAAACTGATGTTTCAGAGCACAAACCAGACAAGCAACTCAGTCTCATGCCAAATAAATCAAGTCGTCCTCAGTGGTTTTGAGCTGAGCAATGAAAAGTGCACAGCATATCGCTTTCAGGACTGCATAAACTCCGATCCACAATTTCAAATGAGAGCATACATGCAGGCGTGGGAAACAGAGCACACAACCTTCTGCCCCAGCCCAAAACCTACACGACTATCACTGTAACAGAGGAAGAGTCTTCACTAGCCAGTTGGCTGGACACCCTGATCTGTGCAACACGAAAGTAAAAGCAGATTAGCGTCAGGGGACCCAAGTTAAGCAGAGGGATACAAGCTGTTTTATGCATGTATAATTACAGTATTTCATCCCAGTGACAAGTAGTACATGCATAGACCAGAGATACTCATCAGTGCATTCAGTTTTATCAGCATGGGATTCTGTGTCTGAGCATTTTCTTCTACCAGATGACACAAAAACGACATGGGCTCCTCCGAGGCAGAATGAGGATGGATCATGGTCTCAGTTTGTATTTGTTTTGGTTCAGAGAGAAGGGGTTCAACATGGATTGTTCCAGGAAGTCTGTCTCAAATGAAGTAAATATGTTTTTTGTCTTGTAGACAAGGTAGAGTTGGGGACAAACAGAAGGCAATTGATTCCTGAGATTGCAATTACAAAGAGATATTATATACATTGTAGGAGAGAGGGAGAAACTCCCTGACTCCCACCTTCCTCCCTTAAAAATTATCTATGCAATGAATCTCCTAGACCAAACATGATTCACTTGGACTATCTACCAAATCCAGAGTTAAATCTCAGGAATTAACCTCCATTTAGCAGCTCACTAAACACTGCTGAATGCCAAACTTGCTCAAAACAAGTGAACGTGGAGCCACGATTTGTGCCACTAATATCTGAAGATGAAAAAACAGAAAAGCCAAAATGCTTGCAGCTGGTTTTAGACTTCAGTTCTGCGGGAAATCCAGCTCAGAGCTGACTTTCATTAGCAGAGTTCAAGTTTTAAATCTGTTCACGAGGACATCCATGTAACAGCAAGAAGAATACAGGATAGATGTTTTTGTTGGATAAAGTGGCAAGAAAACATTTCTCGGGTCGGGAGCTAGTATTTCTAGACTATTGGTTTACATTCTCATATCCTACAGACTCTCTGCATACATGGAGTCAGAGCCTCTGTTAAAGGGAGATAACATTTACAGTTTCCATACACTATTGAAACAATCAATCACAGAAAAGTATCTTGGCTGATCTCTACTTAGCGATAAATGAGCACCAGTAGGCAGAGGTATTTTACTGGAGTTTTAAAAAATAGAAACTGCTTAACAGAAAATTTGAATATGTTTTATCAAATGCATACTTTTTGTAACATTCATAGCCTGTACCATGTATCATGTTTAAAAACGCAAACGACAAAAAAAGCTGAAAGAATACAAAGGAACAGTTCCAAACTAGATATTATAAACGTGCAACACAGCAGTCTACACAAAGATTTTCTGAACACTGCCGTAACAGATGGATAATGTAAACAATAGCCTTCTAAAAAAAAAGAATAAAAATGGTGAAGAGAGCAATATTAAACATTCGCTCCCCTGTCCTACGCATAAATCAAGTTCTGCTCAGATCCCTACACAACAGGGAGAAGGGACTATGATTTCGGACCCGTCCTGCAACACTGCAGGGAGGGGTGAGTGTGAGCCAGCTGGAGAACTCGCTACGATATTCCTTTTACTTAAACCTCGATTGTGTTGCATTCTGGTCCTTCTAAAATCACCAATATTCACCAGGCAGTAATCTGCCATACACGGTCTGATGTCATTTGGAGAAGAGGGAAAACTACAAATGACAGAACTGTGACAATGCTTGACAGAAGCGAGTATCAGTGTCAAGTTTTTAGCTATCAAATGATCCACAACAAAATAGCAGCAGGTAGAACCTTCCTGAAAAACAAAGCATGTGAGATACTATTTTCACCCTACTTAATAAAGGATAATATCAGCAGTCTCAGATGTTTTAAGTTATTTCAAGATGAGGCATTCATTATGCTTCTATTAACCAAATTAAAATCCATTGAAGTAAGAAAACAACATTACAGGCCCTTGAGGGTCATCTGTCCCCAATACATTACATCTTTTGACATTCCTTTAGATTTGATTTATTACAACACATTCAATAAAGTCCCAGCCTACTCTTTGACACAGCTAAATCTGTTTTTACATAGGTCTCTACCATCACTCAGCGGCCTTAGCAAATGTAAATAACTTGGCTCAGCTAAATATTTTCAGGAGAAGTGATTTTTGTAAAAAAATACCAGCAGCACACAGTAAGATTGCGTTCTCCATCCATATATTAAAAATACATTTGCTATCACCGTGTAAGAATTCTGAGATGTTTTAATCTTGCATAGAAAAACACCCTTTGCCTTCATGTACCTGTACATAAAAATTCACTGAAGCGCTAAAAAGAAAAAACCACCCTACTTTTTCAAAAATTTGGAGTTTACGTGTGTTTTACGAGTAGTCAACATCTGAAATATTCTTTGACGGCAGGGAGCAGGGCATTAGCGTCCTGAACGCTGAGAGATAGCTGGTTACAATTTAATGTGCAAGTGCTTGGGGGTGGGCGGGGGCCAAAAAGATATAAATACCTCAAAATATGGGATTCCGCAAAATTATGACACCAGATTTATTTTTAAAGAAGTTAATTTGTTACCTTAACCACTTCACCACCATCCACTTTCATCAGCTGCTTCAAATTCTGCTGCAACAGGTTTGTGTTAGAGCGCCATTTCAGAAGTCCCAAGAGATCAACTAGGAACAAGAAAACACAATTATATCATGCAGGGTATTTACTTTCACTCACACCCCATAACTATGTTCAGGACAAATTGGTTTACTTCTGTAGGTCAGCCGTTTTCACTGGACAACAACATATTTCCAGTGTGCTTCTGACACTGCAGAAACCTAGTACAATACTTCTAGCACGAAAGAACTCTGAAAGGCTTTTAAAAAAGCAGACTGCTTTTGAAATGTCAGCATTAAAATCTAGGCCAAGAAAGTCTGATCCCTCAGTTTTAATTTGTTGTACACAACAGTTGTGTGTTTAGAAAAAGATGCCACAATGAAATTAGTCAGCCACCAACACAGTCATATCTACAGGGCCATGACTCTTCCAGCACTAATGTTGCTAACTTCTTTGCTCTCACACAATAAACTGAAAATAAGGCACAAGGCAAGGCAAACAGTTGCAAACTAAGCTAAATTCAGTGGAAAGCTGTCTGCTTAATAACCCATAATGGCTAAAATTTCTTGGTTGCTTCCAAGTGATGGAGAGCTAGGGTACAGATCAGATCACAAAGCACATCAACTGCAAATGGTCCTGTCCCCAAATTCTGCATCCCACTATTAAGATCGTTTACCACTTCATCATTCACTGGTAAATATGGGAATACAGAAGGCAAGCTTCTCTCTCTTTTATTATTCATAAAGAGTCGCAACACCATTTTTCAGTTTCCTTTAATTTAAGGAAAACTTCTTCACAAGGCAACTCACAATTAGGGTTCCCCTGTAAATAAGCATGCTAGTCAATATTAACCACCACAGTGGAGCGCCAGTAGGTGAAACCCACCCTAGCATGTGGTGAGATGCGACTCGAATTGCCCACAAACCCAAAACCCCAAGCTTGTCCTGCCTGAGCCAAAGAAGCACCAGGGGAAAATTCCTCCCTGCCCCATTAAAAGTCAGTTTTCAGCATAAAACAAACTATCCATATATCATCCACAGTAGAAGCCCCCAAAAAGAGATAAATAGGAGATTTTAAAGACTGTCTACCTTCAGTTTAGCTACTGGATTACTACTGCATATAATCCCCCCCCCCCCCCCCCCCCCCCAATATGGTTAATGTTATGTGAATTCTGCCCAATGTAACCCTTCAACAGTAAGGACAGATGGCTTCTCCCAACCAATACCCCCTCACTTTTATTCAAACTTTCAAAGCAACCAAGAAAAATTTTACCAAGGCATTTCCCAAAAAAATCTTTCATTCTAAGCACTAAATAAAATTACTTCTAGCAGAATGGACTGCAGTTCTCCTTGGGATAGATTCCCCTCCGAGCAGCACTTAAACCAAGCCTTCTTATCACCTCTTTGGGAGTAGAAGTAAGGAGTGTTTTACTACATTAAAGCTTTGAACAATCCAAGCCCTCAATTTTTTTAACTTTTTATTTTTTTAATATATCCTACAAGAAGTCTATAGGCTGAAACCAAAGTCTTAGAAACTCAATATTAACAGAAAAATTGCTTCTGGAAGAAAAGTAAAGATGCCTCCATGAGTTTCAAAGTGTTTCATGAATATGTTTCTATCAGCTTTCCACCACTGAATTTAGTTTCAGTCTGACTTCTAAAAAGGCACCAGCCTGACAAAAGAAATGATCTGAACAAAAGCCAGCCTACAGACAGTCTTTGAATGGCATTGTGTATTGCCCCAAGAAAACAAACCCAGGGGTACTTCTAGCGTGATGACGCAGCAAATGCAAGATGAATATACATGTGTGAACAGAAAATGTCAATGCAGTCCAACTACCAGAAAGAGAAAAGTAGAGTTACTGTGCATTCACTCTGTTACTGCAAGAATTAACCCCAGCAAAGTACCAGTCGGTTAGTTAATCCTACTCTTTTTATGGGTCTGGGTGTAAAATAATATAGGAAGTAGAATAGGATAAGAATGTAAAAAAGTGTTTTAACCTACAGTAAATAGTAATTACTGTAGTCAGCCTAGGTCAAGTCAAATTTATCTGATCGGAAAATATCAGAAGACAGAACGAGGATTTTCAGTTGCAAAGGGTTAGAACAAATCTTTAGCCTGCCAAGTAGCCAACAGCAACTTTATTTGGGTGAGTATAATTTATGGTTATATTGGCTACGTATGAAGATTTTCTTATACATCTTATTTAAAAACTGGAAGCAAATGGTTCAACCTCCTGGCTATAGACTTTCCTTGACCTGATCTATGCAAACGTTTCCCTATAGAGATACCCAAACCTTTCTCAAAGCCCAGTCACTGAATTAAAGTTAGACAATATTTCCACTCTAATTAAATTTCCACATGTTCTTTGAAATAATCTTTCCTCTTGACTTTAAGTATTTGATTTTCCACTTTTTATGACTTGTTTTATTTTAATCCTGTATTCACATCTTCATTTTTATGCCACTATAGCACCTGAATTTGTCATATCATTTGGATTGGATTTTTAATTTTAATTATCAGTTGTGCAAAATGACTAAGTAAAATTCCTTTCAACTGTTTTCTGAAAGCCTAGCCTCCTTGGTTCCTTGAAGTCTTGACTCCAGATCAGTAACAGTCACTATTATCTAGAGGTTTGAGTCCTTCAAGCAGAGAAGAAAACACAGGAATACTTTCAGTAAGTCGTACAGACGCCCTGGACACTCCACAACAGCAAATACACAGGAAGAATACTAGACAGTTCTTTGGCTACTGGTAATCAGAAAAATTTTCCAGCAAGCCCCTTAATGCAGTTTCAGTTCTATTCCCATCACTCTGATAATAAAAGGACATCCATCTTAACAGCCCTATAAGAGGCACTGGTGAGATTTACTATCCACAGGCAGTCTTCACATAGAGGGGGGTGTTGCTTTTGATGCCATTCTGCCCCTCCTTCTGTATTTCATGGTATCTCCAGCTTCTAGCAGACAGAAAAAGATTCAAATACCAAATCTGCCTTGCCTATGCAGGAGAAAACAAGATGTCAGTTTGTCATAGGTCAACAGGCTACTCAGAAAAAGGAAAACAAAATCAACACACAACCCTGACTCGGACATGACATCAGGAACGGATTCGAAGCAAACCTTGCTAACCATTCACCCTAAGAACAGAAGGCCCAATGTTTCCCACCCCAGAGAGATCTACTGAGATGCTGTCAACTGCAAGCAGATATCCTATAACATAAGGGATCAAATTTCTCACTTCTGACCTCAAAACAAACAAAACAAAAACAAAACAAAAACCAAACCCAGAAACCCACAAACTTGGGGTGTCTGCTGATGCATTCGATGCCCCACAACAGCTGCAAAACAAGTGTGAGGTATCAAAGAGTCAACCAGCCCCCAGAGAAGGTGGGGACCCAGTGCCACACTGCCTGCTAACACGTCAGGTGACAGCGGCACTGTCAGTCTTGACCTCAACACACACAACTCTGTAGCTTGATACAGTTTCATATCAATTCCTAAACTCCAGAGTTTTAATATAGAAGCTCTATTTCAGCACACAAAAATGCACTTGATGTTTATGTCAAAGTGTTTCTTCTGCCCATAAAAGACATATTTGTTACAGAAAGTCTTGAGAGCAGACTAAAAATAAAGGCATGCACTGCCATAGTCCTGTGAATATGGGAGGAAGAACATTCTCTTCTGCCTCAGGTGGCAAAGGAGGAGAACCTTGCCAAGAAGTAAAGGGATCATGAAGAGCAGCCTCCGATGCCTCCAAGACCTGATCTTCTCATTGATTCCTGAGGAGTTGGGGGGTTTTTTGCTTCTTTTCAAATGGTCCTCCTCTTTGGCTTACATTGCTATTCTTCCTCAAAATTAAATGCAAAAATCTAAGAAAAGGCCAGGAAATGTGTTACTTTAATATATTCTGCCACAAATCACAACTGCTCAAATGTTAACTAAGTAGATACTTCATACTATCACTTTCTCTCGGAGAAAATGGCTGAAGTCTTACCAGTGGCCAAGTTTGCTATTTTGGAGAATTTTCAGAAAAGCAACATCAATAACTGAAGAGAACTGAAGTCAAGTGAATGTTCAAAGAGATTATATACAAAAAAAGATGTCTGCAACATCAAATACAATGCAGAAGGAGCCAGGATTTATTAACATACTTTCAGAATTACTAAAAGTAAGTCTTAAAGCCAATTCCAAATGGAGGGAGAAGAAAGAACTACTATAGATGACCAAAAGGAGAAAGTTATATTTTGGCTCAACATTTTGGTAAATGAGGATAATGATGGATTTCTACTTATTTTTAAGAAAGTGAAAGGAAGAATATTAACCAAAAATTTTACAGAAGTTAAAATCAGCTTCACAAACTATGATCTGAACAGCGCTGCCAATCTTTAGATGAAAAACGATACTTGAGGGAGGAATTTAATGATGAAATTTTTTTTTTTCCTAAATTGCTTAAGGATACATGGTGATCTTGTTTAATAATGTCAAAATACTTTGAAGAAAGAGAAAAGGCTTCAGCAACTTTGAAAAAGTTTCTCAGACAACATAATTAACAGTAACATTAAATAAAGATCAAAAGTTCAAAGCAAATTATATGTAAATTAAGCATGAAAATGCTCAGTCTTAATTGTTGTAATAGTTCTGTGAAAACAACACCAATATATTGATCACCGTGAAATACTTTACTAACACGCACTAGGAAAAACTGAGGGGAAAAAAAACCTAATCGTATCATAAACAAAAAGCAGCTCGATTCCACATGCTGGATTCTGCGTTCTACAAAACCTCAAAACCACTGTGTTACTGTTGAGCTATGATCCCATCTTTGCTATGAAGTTCCAATATCATTTCCGAATTTTTTGCTAAAACACTCTCTTAGGCTATAAGGCTGCCAGACTGCAGTGAATCTGATGTGCTCTGAATACGAAACACCTAGGATGTGCTGTAACAGAGATGCCACAGAAAAACACTGCAATAAAATTGTGAGTTGACTGTGAAGTCATACCGGAGTAGTAACTTTCCCCCTGGACAGAGGAGAACTCATCAACGTGACAATCCAATCATTATTCCCACTCACCCCCTGTCCCAAGCCCTCCTCACCCACAACCTCGACTCCCGACAGATCTATCCGAACTAAGCCCTCCCTTCTCGTGAGTCATGAAGGAATGATCCCTTTGCCTGGCATGACTCACTCACATCTCAATGACCCACCCACACTCCCCAGTCTGCTCCTGGTGCAGCAAAGAGAACAAGGGACCGCTCCATGGCAACGAAGCACAAAAATTACAGAGAGGGTGCAGTCTGGAAATGTGAAATATTTGCCTTGGTGGCTGCCATCAGCTCTGCTTTCCACAGCCTTTGGATGCAGTCAGACAGCTGACAAATACACATGAAAAATGTATATAAGGCAAGTTTTAAAAGGAACAAAATGTGCCAACTCCATTCCTGGTATTCTGTGTTCATGTGAGGACGTGTGAACATGAGAGTGACCTCCATGCAACACATTCTCATGCTCAACGCAAGAAAATATCAGAGCTTTCTTCAGGCGTAAGATATGGATATTGCACCTTGGAAATAACATAAAACAGCTTATTTGGGAGCAGAGCCATGGTATTACCTACTCTTGAAAGCAAACTCATCCTCTTCCTTAGTGCTATTATTCAAACCCACAGTGAAGTAAAATGCCACAGAGCCTGTTTTCAGTATACTTCAGTATAAAAGCCTCAACTGTATGGGAAACAATGTTCCCATTTCCATTTAATTTGGATTCCTCCGTTTTCTGAGAGACATGTACTGCTCTAAAGCAAAACAAAGCCCACGGGCAGAGAAAAGGCTGGATAGTACACACACTCAGTAGATGCTTTCACCGCATCCAGATAATTTAATCCAAGACTGCGTGGCAAACAACCCACCATCCATTCACAGAGGAAGGGGGACACAGAAGGCAGGAAAATCAGTACATAAAGCCCCACTCCAACTGCAAGGAGCAGAAGCTCCAGCAGTTCCATGAACCTACCATTCTGGGTAAGTTTTGTTGAACAAACTAGAGTAGAAATCTGAAAAGAGTCTTTGCTGATGGTGCAGCTTCCGAGGTTCTGCATGCTCTTCCCTGTTGCAGAGTGTCCCTTTTCCTCCAATTCTATTTTAGTGGATGGCAGACTTAAATACGTCGAGGCATCCTCCAGCTTCTTTGCTTCTGCCTACAGTAGTGTTTTAAATACAATATGCAATGATTTTAAAATATCTAGTAAAGAGCCTTGGGAATAATAACATTTTATTATTTACACTGGGTCTTCTTAGGTTGGCTCCAGAAATTGAGCTATCCAATGGATCTTTAACAACAGTAATTTAGCATTAACCTGTCTACAGATCAGAGCCAAGATGTGATATTTAAAGGGCCAGAGAAGTAACTTTTCCCAGTCGTGAAAACACACATAAAACTCAGTAACAAGCACGATAACATGCCCAGTAAAACATACTCCAGGTTTAACAATCAATCTGCCAAATATGCAAATTGCACGGTACTTACTATTTAGTTGCTTGATCTAACAGAACAGTCTATAACATTTTTCTGTGCAATTCTGTAACAATAATTCACTAAAAGTCAGTAGTAGTCACACGGAGGTAGCTACTATGGAAAGACTAGAGTATCTCAAAATTCTACCTTGTAAACTATAAGGTCATGTTCTCCATCTCTCAAAGTTGTTCCATCATATCTCATCAGCTTCACAAATGCTAGGGCAAATATTTTCTCAGATTTATCTTTGGCTGTTACAAAACAAACAAACAAAAAAGCATAATTAAGTATTTGATACTAGTACAGACAATCCACCTAATCTCAAAAACATGGATAACCTATAAATGACTGACCATAGTATTCTCAGTTGGAGAAAAGGTACAAGAAATTGGAGAGTCGTCTAACCTCAAGACAGAACCAAAAATATGAGAAATAAATGCTTACATGGCAACAGTAACTAGATGCTTAATATTTCTATATATTGTGTATTCATTTAGAAAGCTGAATTAAGGCAACTTTTTAAAAACATAACAGAAATTTGATGCATTTATTATGTTCAGGTTTTTCAGAGTTAGAAGAACGGCAGTGCCTGGCACCTAGAGTAACAATTTAAAGACCAGCACTGACGATCTCATCAGGGCTCCATCATTTATACGGGGTATATTAGAACCAAAACAGAAACTGGATCCATAACTACAGATGAAATGCTTAAGTTTCTGAAAGCTGACCCACTCTACAACTAATATGAACTGAAAAATGCAGAAAACACATAGAGTTTTCTCTCATTGTTCAAAATCTATTATCAAAAGTTAAGTAAAAACAAAGCAATGGGGCAAGCAGAAATCACAAGGTCAGTTAAGAAGCAAAAGAAGGAAAGTGCAATAAACTTGAGATAGCTCAAAAGCAGCCTGTGGGAAGCCCTGCAGCCCTAAGGCACAGCCTCTCATTAATATTTAAACCATGGCCAACTTAAATTTTTGAGTCATCATAAAAATATTTCTGACCAGCAATTGTGTAGTAATTACACTAATTTTCTGCACATTGTTTTCATTAGCAAGTATCATTATCTAAACTGAGTAAATCTTTTATTAATGACCAATTTGCAAAATATAGAGCTGCAATTAAATAACTGCTATGGGGTAATGTACTACACATTACACAGATAAGTATACATGAAAAGTACTACCTGTCTTGAAATGCATCCAGTGGACACTACCTGATTAACGCTTTTGTCTACACATTTACTCTACAACAAAAATGTTTCGCTGCAGATTTTGAAAGGCTTTCCTATCGAGTGAGACAGCCTCTGTGATCACTATATGGAAGGAACATTATCACAACCAAGGCAAATCCCCAAACTTTACTACAAAACAACTGTTGACAGATGGAAGATGTCCAGCTGTCTCCACCTGATCCTCAACAGCTCAAAGCATCTCAGCTGCCAGCAGCATTACAGGAAAGCTGAGGAGATCCGCAAGCTCTCAAATATCTTTTAAACCAAAATTCAAAACAACCACAAGCCAGTCTGAGAACCAGAAGCGGAAACCAAGTTTCTTAATAGCTAAGTCTTCAATCACTGATGCTAAGCCCACTTCAAACTCTTTCACATTCCCATTTCACACGTGGGGTTGTTAAACATCTTTACAACTCCCTACCATCTACCTCTAAGACACACAATACCACAATCCTTTGAGTTGCTAAATGAAAGCTTTATTCACTAGCCCTTTTACTTGACTTGGAGAAATAACCAGGCAGGAAAGGAAAAACTTGACGTTGACAGGTAAAAGTGAGAAAGATGTAAAGGGAAAAAGTAGCTGTGATGCTAACATAAAACAAGCAGGCATAAAACTTATCCTCGCACTAAAAGCTATTACAATAGTCAATTATAGATTAGGAATGTTACGTCTGTTTCAGCAGATTTTGACACCAGACACTGACAAGAACCATAATGAAAAGGCTGAGTTACTCACAGTCCTGTGATGATCTGTGACGGAATGTGAACCTTAAATGACTGCGGTTCACATCTTCAATGGGGATTGCGACCTTCACATATTGGGAAAGAGGACAGAGAAAGAAAACAGTCAGTACAGTACCCTCAAACATCATCAACCACTCCCACATCTCATCTAGACATCTTTCAACAATATGCTTGGCTCTTCCAAAAAGACTGTTTTTAAGTACCAGGTTTATTTTGCCATAGAAGACCTTGAAAGGTCACAGATTCTCCAGGAAAATTGCCAGTTCTAGCACCAAGAAAGAGAGGAGGAATGAAGCAAGCTTTTTAAGTTACCCGACAAGACCTGTAACTTCAGATGTCAGGCTGCAAACTCAAAGCCTCCCCTGCCACTGCCCCCAGCTCAGGAATGAGCCCCTCTTGAGACTGACTGGTAGAGGTGGACTTGATTATCAACAGCAGCAAACCAAAAATTCTTAGCATACCCATCATCTATGCAACACTTGTACTACACATACTATTAGTGTATCTCTGATCCACAGCTAACCAACATGCAGAGAGGTAAGCAATGCTCTTCTCCCCCAGTATTTTTGCTAGGGCAGTCACATTTTCTTAATCACAGCCACGTTCAGGCGCCGTGCAGTACACTGCTCCCCAACACCACGTCTAGGTTTCTGCCATCCCCTAGCAGCCACTTTCTGTCTACAGATGCAACAAGACCACCTCTGGACTAGAAGCAACGGTAGCTTTAAGTCTCTCCCCAGTACACGTATAATGCTCCCACTGACTAGAGCTAGACAGAATATATTTCATAAAGATAACATCAGCCTCCTCTGTAATACTAAAACTTGGCATGTAAGCTAAAATGCTATTACCCAAGCAAATTCAGCAAGTTTAAAGCACAATCAGCCAGATCCCAAAACACTGATGAGTTCAACACCATGGCAGTTATGTTTTAACCTTAGTATCCTGCTTCTCTAGGTCAGCTTCGTGGAACTAGAGTAAACCATTCCTAAACAATGTTGAGTGCCCCCGTAACAGTCGAGTTGACTAAAAGGATGAAATAAAATGCATTATGCAATAAAAGCCAGATCTATTTTCCAGCAGTATCCGAAAGCCTTCCGTAGTTGAGCTATTCTTTTTGTCCTTCTAAACACAATCACAAGCGTTCAATTTTCCTAGTTTTGTTTCTCAAGGCTTTCCACTGAAACCTGTATTAATTGCATATTAACCCACACAGAGGAAGTTATTGTAACAGTTTATATACCTTTACAGTCTCAAACCAGCGAGGCTGCTTTACTTGGTAATATATTACTGACTTGTACTCTGAGATGGCTTCATCACCAGCGCCAGGAAAAATAACACTCTTGAAAACACAAACAAAAGAGAAAATGTTTATGTCTTTCTTAAACTCCACTTTCTCATTCAAATAAACAAAAAAAAATAGTGAAGTAGGTCAAAATAAGACAGAATGGCTCATGCCTAGAGCTCGTCATGAAATTAATATCAAAGTACATGCACTGATATGACAAGATGTATTTAGTTATGACGAAAGAGAAAGTTTTGTTGTAAATAAAAATAGGGACTTAAATTGACAAATATAGAGAAAGATGTTGAAAAGGCTTAAACAGATACGTATCAAAATAAAAAAACCTCAGATGTTAAATACTTTAATACCTCTAATCTTTTGCCATCTTCATCATAAACAGATACTGTAACTTCCACATTCTTTGCTGTTGTTTTACTGCCTTTGTCAAAATCTCCCTGAACCAACGTTACATAGATGTCATTACGAACATCACCTAAAACAAAAAGCAAAGCACAAAGCTCTGAGCAATTCTCACAGTATACCCATTGATTTGTGAAACCAGTGATGCATGGAAACAATGACCAACGCATTTTAGTAGCAGCAATCGTACATACACATGGCAAAACATTTAAAAGCCACGGTACCTTGAACAGTCAAAACTAGAAGTACTGAAAGCAGCTGTTTAGCTAAAATCGTGATAAGACTTCTAAAGCCTGAACTATCAACTCACAGTGCAGCAAGCTGAATCTAACAAACAAACAAACAAGAAAAATCACACATTATTTTTGGACTGAAAGGATACCACATCATCATTAAGAGTATGTACCATATCACTCAAAAAACACCTCAGTTTCCTTTTTTTTTTTCATTATTAATTTGAAAGGATGAATTTCACCACAGTCATTAATTTATCCCATACACAGATATTTTGCAATTTAAAAACACTTGAACAGCCTACAGAGGTCTGTTTAACTTGCTATATCAGGAAGTGGTTTGATGTTTTTTGCTGGCTTGAGGGTTGCAGGGGAGGGTTGTATTTAGCTTTATGTCTTGAAATGGGCTTCAGTTACACCCCAATTCAACTGAAGCCTTGAAAATGAATGTGGAAACAGGGTTTTTTCAATAATTTCATGAGGCAGATGGTTTATGTGCCAACATACGATCATAACAAGCAGAGAAGCACCACATTTTGGGTTGTTTTTTTTTGTAAACACCAGAATTGAACATCCTCGCAATATATGTATTAAAAAAAGACAATACAGCTTACTTTCAAATACATTATCCTAACCTAGTACAAACCCTAAGAGACTTGCGTATCTCTAAATCAAGCCTGTTCCTCTGAAAAAAATCTTTCTGGTTTGGATTCATCACAGGATAAAAGTTTTACATATGCCCTTGCTAGGGAGAGAATATGAAGCATTCACTTTATATACATTTTTCTTCACTGGAGAAAGAGGAGAATTTCCACTGTCACTGTGATAGCATATCTTTTGGGGGGGTTGTTAGTTTTATTTATTTATGCAACACATGGGGCAGGTATTACCAAAGTATTTTACGTTTATTTTAAATGAGACAAAATCCTTTGACGATCCATTATTTCTAATGTATACCATAGCTCAAATCCACCTTTTTTTTTCCCAAAGCTTCCATACATACAGATATTTAAAGAAGGTTAAAATATAACAAAGCAGTGCTCATTCACACAATGGCTTACCAGGCATAATAATCTCAGGAAACCCCATTTTCCGAGCCACGGCTGTTGACCTATCCACTAAGTGTGGAAACTCTTTCCTAATCTGATGAATATCTCCTGGAAGAAGTTTCAAAGTCACCCACAAACCTGTTGTGTAAAAACCACAATTATTAAACTGGTGTTTTTTTCTAGTTACTGAAGATTTCTTTTTACATATGCTAAAAATATAAGAACATACATTAAGGTAACTGCTCTTCATTTACAAAAAATACGCTTTACAAAGTATTTTAAAACACTCAAAAAACCCCACCGCTTCAAGCGGAAACATGAGTACAGCACACATAAATGTGTCTGATTATATCAGTCTTTCTGAAAAACTGTATAAAATCCTCACCTGGAAGCTGACTGGCTAATAAAAAAACCTGAGAAACTGGAAATCTGTGCAAGACAAAGATTCAGGCCTTTGTATTGTGCACTTTGCAGCAATACCATCTAGAAGGTGTCTTGGTAGGGAGGAGTTAGGCAGATGTTCAAAAGCAGATGCGTACAGCTTCCCATACACAGGCTTACTAAAGCCAAAAATTTTATTCACAGTCTAAAAATTTCAATAGAACAGGTCACCATTCAGAAGAAAAACAGGTTAGCAGCACAGTACAACGTAAATGGGAAGAAGGAAACCCTTGGTTATCAGCTGGACCCGCTGAATTCTGAGCTGTGAAGATGGAAGCAAGCCTACTGTGCCCTTGGCACAAAGCTGGAGTGACCCCAGAAGAATCCCTCCTCCTTGCAGAACTCTGAAAACTAGACTTCTCTAATCACTTAAGTCTTCCACAAAGCGTCTCATGGAAATACAGCTATTAAGCCATTAGCAGAACTGCCTCAAGCTTTCATCTCTCCTTTGAACTCTCATAATTTTTTTCTAATAAAATGTTTATCTGCCACAAGAAGAGAGAGAAGTGGCAACGTTAATTTGAATGGAAAAACTTAAGCATTACAACCAACTAATATTGAGATACCAATAAGGAGAGCACCAACAGCAGACACGTACCCCAAATTGATTCATCACCACCACCCCTGTAAGTTGTTTTTACTGCACTGAGAACAAAGAAATCTACAGCATCAGCTTTACACAGTTGCCATTTTTCTCCTCGGTAGCAGGAGGAACCACTAAAAAGCTGCTGCTTGCCAACTAACATCAGGCACACTTGTTATAGGAAAAAGAAAGATACCAAAGTAGGGAGAGGGAAGGAAAGAATTCCTACACACTTGATAAAGTGACTGGCAATCAAACTTAAGCACGAAATAATTACAGCAGCAATTTGCAGAAGAAAATCCTAAAATTAAAATCTATGAAAAGTACCCAAAAAATATTCATCTATAAAACATATTGTGGGTTATCCTGTTACACACACAATTAACTGTGCATCCATTTTGTGTATATTTGGCAGCTAGCTTTCTTTTCTTTTAATATCTCTTACAAAAGGCTATATGCTGACTTGTTGCCAGAGATGGTTTTAACAGCTGCTATTTCATTAAACAGTAACTGTACCTACACTGACTGGCTAAGCAACAACTCTTAATCCTTTTCTGTTTCCTTGGGCACCTCTCTTAAGGAAAGTATCTGAAATCAATCAAAGCACCTGAAATGATTCCTCCTTTCCAATACACATTGGCCGCAGGTGAAACGGGGCGGGGGGAGCAGATCTAAGTTTTCCTCTTTAGCTAATGGATAAACTTCTTTTAAAAGTTTATCTGGATTTTATTTGCTATCAATTAATTTAAAAAAAAACAGCAAAAACCCATATAATTTTCCCTGGGTCTTTTCTTCAGATACCCCCTACAAGTGATACAGATATCCACATACATAGTGTCAAGTGGTACTAATCCAGAACCCCCCTGCCCAAAAAGAAAAATATTGAAGCTAGTACAGTAACAACTGAGCCACCACACAATTCACTTTTTAACTGGTAGACATATTATGATCATGAAGTATTGCATTTAAAAATAAGAAAAAAAGAAAACCACAAAAAAAAATTAAACCCCAAACCCCCGATTTTGGAAGCAAACTCAGTTTCAAGTCAGCAGAGCGGAGGCTGAGTTATGACCAGTGACACAAGCAGCCCATAGGACGGGGTATCAGCGGGGTTGCCTTGCTCTGGCTCCGTCCTTACCACCTCTGAGCTCAGGCGGGTGCGGTGCTGGCGGGAGCAATGCCCTGGTCTTCTTGAGAGGGAGCCAAATGCTGCAAGCGCAGCTGCGAAGTGGAAAAATAAGGTGAAGGAAGAGAATATTCCTTCCTTCAACATGAGGAGGGTAAAGTCCACAGATCAAGGGTGCAGGAGCCGACTCCGAGTCATCATTTCCAGTACAAAAATATAAAGATGTCCAAGCAACGGACAACGCGGAAAAGGGACAGGCAACCTGCAGGGTTAACAGGGGGCGGGGTGGGGAAAGGTGCAGGGCTGGGGGGAATAGCAGAATGAGCCCTGAGGGATGGGGAAGAGCGGGAACAAACTGTGCAAACACATTTTCTGTTACCAAATGGCACTGAACAAGGGAAGGTAATATTATGCACCCTTGATTCCAAAAATAAAATCACATGTTGCAAATCAAGCGATGAACAGTTTTAGGTACACCGGTGTATATAAAGAACAGTACATACCCTGACCCTTGTGGTTAACTTCTTTAGCAGCAATCACTTTGTTTATAACAGTCTGAAGGAAATCATTCTCCCCTGCCACCCTGGGTGAAAAACGGGATGATATGTTCAGCTGCTTGTGTCGAATGGCGTCATCCAACGCTAGCCTGGAGGATGCACATGACGACCAACACCAGGAAACAAAGGGTCACAGAAAACCAGAAGTCACAGTAACAAGGGAACACAAAAGATCATATCATAGTTGTGACAAAGAGTATTTATTAGTCAACGCAAGACAAAGGACAGGAAAGGTAACAAGAAAGACAGAGGAAGATCATTAATCAGAAGAATGCTGATCTACCACAGAGAAGTACAGCCCACTTGCGTTGTTACTCCTCCCTTCAGGGACACGCATGCACAGGCCCCACTAACACCTTGTGAGGACAGGAAGGATGGCTTCCACCTGCGAATCCCCTGTTAAGCAGTGAAAACCTGTACAGGCAGTTTTCTCTTTTATATATATATATATAGCAGACTGGCCCCACAACACCTCCAGGGGTCACTCCTGCTAGTCTGTAGGTTAAGCAGCAGTGCATACCGTCTTAAGGAAAAGCTACCGTAAATCTCACAGAAATGGCATAGGAGAAGAAAAAGCAGATAATCCAAACGTTCTGTTAAACTTGATGAATAAATGAAAAGATGGAAACTATAAATAAACAGCAGCATTAAGTGTCATTTAAGTAATCTTGCCAAGTGCTTTTGACAGCCATTGTGTTGGTGGCTAGTGAATGAATACAAACAAACAAAGATATGAAAACAGAATTGCATGTGGTACAACAGAAGCAAAGCATGGAATGAGAAGAAAAATGTGGCTCATATATACAGCCTAAGTCTACATTGGAAATAATGACACCAGTATTCATTGCGTGTTTTCACATTATTCAAATTCTTTGGAATGTACTTTTTCAGAAGAATATTTTAAATTAGTGCGGCAAAAAAAAAATCACATTGTACGTCTTCTCAAAAAGCTGATTTATAAATCAGTGTTAATGGAGCATAAAACTAGATGTTCCATTAGCATCCAGTTTGATGCACAAAGATTCATTTTCATTGCATACTTCCACACTCCCTAAAAAATAAGCTTGCTATTGTTTACCACACAATAAACATATCATGAACACACTCTTCTCTAAAAACCCCTGCTTTCCTTGAAAAATGGAGCCGTACTTCTGATTTTCACATTAGCACCCTCTATACCACCCCAGCGACACTGCTGCATACAAACAAAATCGTTTCAGACAGGAGGCATACACCCGCTCGGCTCCCTGCAGCACCTGCAGACCTTGCAATCCTCTCAATAACCCTCCATCTTCAAACCACAAAGGCTTCCTGAATTAAGCCTATTTTCTAAAATTAACTTTATTTGAGATTACATTATTTCAAGCTTTTGTTTTTTAATATTATTAAAAACCCTCTGAATATCCACTAGTATATTAACCAAGAAATTTCGCTAACATCACTATGTTTTGCCTTTTTGCACAGATGGCAGTCTAACATTTCACACAACGGGAAAACTAAGCATTCTTATTTTTATGCACATTTATGTGACTTATCCCTTCTACTTTCCCCACTTCACGGAACAATAAAAAAAAAAACAAAACCCTACGAACTATGGATGGAAGAGAGTATTTGCCACACATTCTCTTTTGTTAACACGCTTTTACTTCTAAAACCACTTTCTCTGCACATATCTACAAATTCACAAAAATTCAGGCGATTAAACCCATATCTCTTAATATGATTTTGTGGCTTGAGTCAAAACTGATCTTTGATATTACATTAAATTCATACATGTCCATACTTGAAAGGGCACCAACTCCATAGTTGCTATTAGTATCTGTCAAACTCCACAACCTTCGAGTCAGTGTGGAAAGGTTCGCAGTTTTAGATGACTAAAAGTAAGACCACATCCATGTAGCAGACTGGTCTCCTTGATTCTGTGAGCCAGCTATAACAGGTACGTGGAGCAGAAACATCCTCTCCCTTCCCTGCCATCCAACCAAAACACCTAAGGTTTCTCGTAGAAGTCTCACGTGATAAAGTAGAATTAGGAGAAGATATTACAGGAGGTGTATCAAGCCATCCTTCAAATTCTCAACTTTTGTTTGTACTCCAATTACTGTGGCCCCTACTACGAAATTGTATCTGCTACCAAGAAAAAGATAAATATTATTGTTTACTAATTTCACAGAAGTCACCTGCAGCGGATGTTGGTAACACCGCTGCTCTTTGTCAATCTCAGGCAGAGCTACGGCAGCAGTGTACTTATTTTAGGCATTTCACCTCTTACACATTATCACGCTGACATCTTTAAACAAAAAGAAAAGACGACTGCAAAACTGGGAATGCACGCTTTCAACTCAGGACTTAAAAAAAGTTTCTGGGGCTATCACTATTATAACTAACGGGAAATTATCAAGAAGAAATATTAGTAAGTACTACTCAAGATAAAATACCACACTGAAATAAATTAACTTCAGAATATCTACGGAACACTTCTTCCAATCAAAAGTTTAAAATGGTGGGTTGTTCTTTTTTTTTAAATGGAAGTTAAAAAATCTTAATTCTTTTATTTCTGCTTATTCTTTAAATTATTCCCTACTTACGGTTGAAATGGTATGAAGTGCTGTTTGTCCTCATCGTCAACTTTTCCATTAATTATGTCAGTAACATCCATTACTGAAAACAAAAACAGAGCGTACTGAATTAAGTGATCAGCATGGGAAGAGAGGTGCCGAGGGAATACCCTGGGGGACTGGAAGCAATGGTGATTCAGAAGAGGGATGGAGTTATCAACTGCACAATTTCAGAATTTTCCTATAGAATGACATCATGTTGCAAATAACCTTTGGCATCTTTAGCTAAATGCAAGTCCTGAAAGCTACAGTAAACTCGACAACACAGCAGTCAGTCTGATTAACCTGGACCTGGGAACAGTTCTGAGTTCATGCAATCCCACAGGAGTTTCACACACCCAACTTTCTATGCAAGAACAGAATGTGATATAGGCAGACGGGGCACACACTTACCTGCTACTCCAAAAGGTCGCCGCAGCCCAGAGGTTAGTTTTCTCGTGTTGTTGTCCCTCAGCTCCATTCTGCCCACTCGCACAATCTGACAGACAAAACTGATTTTCTCTCTTTTCAGGTCTTTGCTGCCCAGATCCTAGAAACAGCAGTTTCTTCAGATTACTTTATAATAATTTAATTTCAAGTCCCATTTTAGTCGGTAGTAGGCTTGCTGCTCAGAATTTGCCTTCGCTGTGCTAGCCTCTAGCACCAGGGCAAATTGTTCTCAGAGTAAAGGAAGTTTTTTAACAGTACTTAAACGTCTTATCTCGACTTCTGTGTAAATTAATTGCTTAGGAGGCCAAATGATTTCCAGTGAGTAAAACCTCGAAGAGCAACTTTGGTTTTAGCCAGGTGTTGAGTATTTTTAGCCGCCACTTATGAGAAATGTCTCATGTGAGCCTTCACCAGGATCATTACCTGCAGAGGCAACTCCACGCTGTTTACATTCAGATCAATACATCCCCCAGTTACTCATAAGCTATGAAGCACTCTGAAATTTGCCAGCTCAACCAAGCGCACACACTTACGGTGAATACTGCTCGGAGGTTGTGCAATCTGTCTATATCTTTAGGGAGTCCACAGCTTGACCATCGCACCAAGTAGTTTTCACTGAAAGAACAATATTTTGAGGACTCTTTGTTGAAATGGCTTCCTTTAATGTAGGCAGATAAAATCATCTTCAGAATTTCCAGAAGACTATTTTAAACCCAACCTCTGATAAGGAACAGCGCAACCCCAAAATGTACCCAAGGTGAAGGGACTTGCCCGATGCTGTGCTGAACACGAGGATGAAGCGCTGCTGCACTGTCGCTTCCCAGATGACCCTGTCCTACGTATTTCACAGAAATCTGACTTTCATAAACCCTCTCATCCTGCAAGACCATCTCACTATTATAACCGAGTAAGCACAGATTAGGGACTACACTCAGGAGTACACTAACCTGATAAATTTTGATTCCAGTGGATCATACAGAGACATCAGGACTTCAGCATCTTCTCCTATTTTACAGACTACATTTTTTAAATTTACAAATAAAGCAAATGAAGGAGTGGCAGCAAACTTGGCTTGTCTGTTGATATCAATATTCTGTTTCTGAGACTGTAATTCAAGAACAGAAGAAACTTAAGTTTAACTTAGCCTAACGAATATCCAACTGCTATAAAACTTTCCTAAAACCCTTCACACAGAAGAAGAGGGGTTTTCTGTTGCGTGTCTACTCCTGTGATCTTTGTTTATATTAGGATTTATGACAGACCGCATTTCCTGGATCTGTCTTGAAGTGCCACACCATAAGGAAAGGGGGAAGAAAAAATAAAAAAAAACAAGATGTCTTCAGTTATTAAAAAGAGAGCTAACGAAGGGAGGAAAAGATAGACCCTCAAATATACCTGACCAAAAAAATTAAGTTTGTTCTTTGCTTTGTCTGATGTTTTTCTGACAGGCACAGAGTGCCAAGAAAGACAGGAGAGAAAACAGTGCCATCTCTACAGGTTACCCACTCCTCGGACTTTAGCTCCCATAAACTTTCCACAAATTACTTTACCTAGGCGGAAGGGAGGAACGCACATGGGGCAAAAAGGAAACTGGCTGAGTCAGGGACAAAAAAAAACCAACTCTGGATGAAAAAATTTCATAGTTTAAATCCCATTTAAACTAGCGTCTTTCAACACCAAGTTTGGTAAGGGCTGCAAGGGTGCGTACAGCCCATTACAACTCAACAGGACGCAGTAACTCATTAAGTTGCACTAACGCGCTCATGAGCGACTCGTCAGGAATACCACGCTCCACTAACTGCTGCTGACATGGGCAGGACTCCTTACAACAGAAATGTTTTTCCTTTTAAAAATAAGGATTTGAATTGCAAAGAAGCTCACTCTTCAAGTCTGAGAATGTCTTTAAATTTGCCTCCTGTATTTCAACAAATTTTCAAGACTGGCATACAGAAATCATACAAACATAATAACGACATTGTTCTACTCAATTCTCAGAAACAAACCTTCATGACAACCTAACATACAAACCCGCTACATATGTGTCTCTGATATTAACCTACAAATGTAGTCAACTTATTGATATAGGTCTTAACCATAAATTCTACTAAGCTCTTTAAAGGATGAAAAAGACAATTAAACAGTCTTAAAGAGACATACAAGGTCTTACAAAACGTTTAAGCCTGGTAACTCTTCATAAACAAATCAAATTTTTAATTACCAATGCTAAAAGTAACAGTCACCTAGTTAGTTTACAATCTTACGTTTCAAAGGGAAAAGCTGCAGTGCATAGTATATCTTACTTTTTCCTCCTGTAGCCTCTCTTCAACTTGCTTAGAAGCTATTTCATGTGCTCTGAAAAGGCTAATCGTGCTGGTCTGCTCTGGGTCCAAAATATTGCCATCTTCATCTCTAACGACCAGATCTAAATCAAGAATTCTAAACAAACAAAAAAATACGCTTGTGAGTTAACAGTGCTCAAATAAACGCTTAAAAAACACCTGCCAAATGTTTAACATTAAAGTCATGCACACCTGACATACGATAGGAAAAAAAATTATTTGATACATGATAAAACAATTTAACACGTCGCCAACCCCAGAGATAAACATCCCTGGCTGGAAGTCACTTTTTGCCCTAGCACAGAAAGAACTGATGTACATGAAATAGCACAACAGCTGGGGAAGTAATTTCTTAAACAACTAAATTTGCAAGAGAATTTGTCTCCTCTTCTGATTCATCTGACAGTTTGAACAACCACTACAGTCACACCATGTGCAAACTGGTCAATTCATTTCATCCCACTCCATATTCTCCTCCAAAGCAGGCATTTTCCTGTTTTAGAAAAAACCTACGAGATAGAAGACGACATAAGTTGTTTCCCTTTATTTAAAGCAGAAGCCAGACTTCTGTCAGCAGGGTGTTAATGTCCATGATTACCTTCTGCAGAGAAGAAGGTTTCTGCCATAATCAAATCCAGTCTTAAGAAAGACCTTTCACATTTTTCCATGTTAGTACAGTGCTGGCAGCAGAACCAAGGATAAAAAAAAGAAATCAGGTCTACACTGATCTGCGTTTCTCAACCTATCTTCCCTACGACTGACCTCCTCATCTCCGCTTCAATACATATGGTCCCTATTTTCTTCTCCTAACTCTGTAGCCACCTCTCATGATGGAGCTGCTGTAACTTTGGTTTTGAAATCTGTTTGATCAATGAGCTTAAATCAAGCTTGTAGTGTCTGATAAGCCACACAGAGGTCCGTGGTTTATTTAAGAGTAAGTCCCCTTCGGACATGACCCGCAATCGCTTGAAAAGAAGAGCAGGAGCTGTGGCAGACAAAGACATGTTTCATGTACTTAGAGGATCACTCCTCACCCCTCCCTTACAAGAGGGAAACCTGGAGGTTTGAAACAAAGCCTTGAGCAGGTTCAATACAGAAATCCCTCTGAATTAATGCAGTGCAATTAATTGAAGGTGGATGAACATCACTCAAACAAGTTGCAGAGTACAGGCAGTAGCTTGCTAGGAAACACCTCCTAAGCTCTACTCTGTAACTGGACCTAGTCATCACAAAACTCTCTTAAGCGTCCCTGGACCACCAAGCTCCCAGATGAATTTTCTAGCAAGAAAATGGTTTCATCATTGAAACCAAACAGAGAAGTAGCCAAAATTGTCTTGCTCCTCCCTACTGCTCTTTCCTGGACAGCAGCCACAGGAGATACACCCACTGGCCACTTGTATCGTAACCGTCAGCCCTGGATGAACAAAAGCAGAGTCCTTCCCTAAGGAGGAAAGGTCCGCCTGGACCAGAGGAAAGGTAACTCAGAAATTCAGAGAAAAACTAAACACCCGGCCTACTAAACACTAACAGGACAAGAACGTTTGCACAGGCTGTGAAATAAATAGAAGCAAACACTCCTTTGATTTAATTTCTTTGTTTTATCCTTTAACTTGCACATGATGCTTGGAAAAAAACTGAAATTTTTTCCTAAGTGTCCCAGTTACAGATTTTTGCAACTGAACAAAAAAAAATATGTTTTCACAACAAATTACCTGACCCAATTTCAGAAAAACATTAAACATACAAATTCATAAGACCATTTTTACCTCTTCAGTTATTTTGACAACACACAGTGAAAACTGTCGTCTTTATTTATAGGAAAAATCTTATTTACAAATCAGTATTTCTCAAAACAGGAAAAGTTAGGATATGATTAGATCAGAAAACATTTATAAAACGCATAATGAATTCATTCTGTCTGGATATTGAAATCATCATCCGTGCTTATTTTAGACAAAAGTGAATGTATGACTACATTAGAAACATATGGTATCTCTCAGTTGTGAGTATTTACTCAGAAGTTCAAATTCACTTCCCTCCTGCACACCACAGACAATGTTCTGATCACTTAATTAGTCCATCAGAACATTATGAATATAAAGCACAGCACAAGATGTTCCATTGTATTTGAACACTGAGCATCTGGAGGTTATTCAGAGTAACTTTCACCAACTCCTTAGCCAGATGGTAAAATGCAGTAGCCAAACAAATAATATCAACAACATCTGGTAAATTGTCTGCTGAGGTACAACAGTCCATATCTTGGATTATCAATGATAATTACTGACTGAATGCAGTTACTGGTGATTTTTTAATTTTTTTTTATTTTAAATCACAGCTTTTGCTGATAAAGTGCATGAACTTAAATTCTGCAAATTTGGCAGTTCTTAAGGAATAAAACACAAATAGCTGAAATCTGATGAGTTATTCACATCACAAGGGATTTAAAGAGTGGCTTGCTGAAAACTTTTTCAGTCCCCAGGTGTGCAGCACTACAACACCGTCTCTCAGTATTCAAAGCACCACTTCAAATAATTTCCTGATTGAAGCGTAAGATATGATTTCTCATTTTCAGTCAAAATGGAAAGTCATAACTGTATAGACAACTTGTAACCTAAAACTTGTATATAAAAAAATTTTTGCTTAAATCCAGACCACTGTTTGGAGAGTTAGTATGTCTGAATTACAAACATACCTAACACATGCAACCTATACTGCTGTCTTTTTCTTTTTTTTGTAAATAGTTCCTTCACAATTTCCATCCTCTTGTGTTAAACAGATACTTTCTTTTATTAAATCTGTCTGTTAATCTTCTGGTACAAGCTGGATACTATATGAGTACAGGAACAATGAGCTAAATGATGCTTCTGAGCCAAATCCTTCAGCATCACATTACAGCTCAGTGACTTCAGGGCACGTGCAGCTGGCGGCATTGAGAAGGCAACAACTATTTTATGCTACAGAATCAAGTAGAGTTTAAATTATATTTTGAACGGAGGCAATTCTTGGCACTTTTCGATTGACCTTTAAAAATTAGAACTTCATACCAGTATCAAATTGATAGTATCATCAAGTAAGCGAGAGCGCTACATACGGATTCCACTTTATGTATTATTCGTACTAGACTGTAAAAATGCTCTATCAACTTCATTATCTGTCTTTCTATAACAGGACTGTTAATATACTACTATTACATCTCCATAAATGAAAGAATCTTAGAAGTCGTCGTTAACAGCTAATGCGCATTACACAAGTTGGTTTGGTTTTAAGCATAAACACTTGGAAAATATTGTTCACAAACCTGTTGCCATAATCAATTTTCGCAGTCACTTTCTTTTTCAGTTCTTTGAGCTCATCTTGGGGTAAGGTCCCAGACAGTATTTGAGATCTCCACTCAATAAGATCATATATCATGTGCCGTACGCTGCGAAACATTTCTCTGTTATCTTGCTGTTTGGAGGAAAAAGATGGGTAGAAGTTAGTTTTGAAGTCTATTGAGCATCTTCTAAATACCTATAGTAAATTGCAATTATAAAATACAAACTCAAAAGGGTAAGAGTCTATGATTAGCTCTAAAATAGGAGCCTAACTTTCTATAGCACAGAACACTAAATACAAAGAGTCTTACACTCTGCTTTAGGTATCTAAATAAGCGTAAGTGCTTGTGTTTATGTTACCTTAAAACCTGGGTCACACCGTACTCAGAACAGGCATTCAAGGGAAAGAGATTCTCCTCTTAGTTCATGGAGTAACTTTATTCAATGACCCCCTATACTGAGTAGAACAGGACTAAAAATGGTGCATTTTAACAGCAAGAGGCTCAAGGTCTGCAATACTCCATCGCAACACATTAGAGAACGCTTTTCCCCTCCCCTAGTTAAATCTTCAGAATAACACTTTAAAATTCCTCAGTGTGCAAAGCCAAGCGCACCAATATCTTATGAGTCCACAGGTAACATCTCAAGGAAAGTGGAAAACCAGGAAAGCACTAACCCTTATAGGAAGTTAAATACCTTTGTTTATAAAGGCTGGAACTACAGATATTGAACAGTGCCAGCAGAATACACAAACTTTCCTTGGCAACATTCAGCTAAGCCAGGACACGGGAAGATCAAGTTCCAGACTTAAAATGGAAGAAACCTCTTTTCCAGATCATTTTCTACATGCATGCACATACTCACGTGCATTCAGAGACAAAAGATTTAAGATTTTTAATCTTTAAGCACAGAACAGAATTTTGACATGTTGTTTTAAACTGTGGACAGTGCATATACACAACATTTTAGCACAAACAAACAATACAATGCAAAACTGAAGTTGCAGAACAATGGCCTTTCTATTTTTACTGTGAAAGATAATGTCGAGACAAAGACAATGCAGAGGCCCTGAATGCTTTAATCTTACCCAGAAACAGTCTCTCCTTCTGTCTTCATAACGCTCGAAATCTAAGCCATTAGTTCAATACGCTCTTAAAAAGAATACGTCTTTCTAAACACCCTACATCAATGAATTAATCAGGCTACACGTAACTTTCTTTCAGACTACACCCAGGCCTTATTTGACTGAAAACAACTGGAATAATTTAATAATTAAAATAAAATTCTCCGCTATGTATAAAAGACAATGAAAAACCGCAGAAGGTGCAGGGAAAGAATATAATGACTCAAAGACTCAGGGGAAAAAAAAATCTAGCTGTGAAACTTGAAGACTTCAGTCTGTTCAGATTATCAAAAAGCTGACTTGATTATAGTGCGAGAACCTCCACAGAGAGAAAATATCCGTTATTAAAAGCTCTTTAATGTAGCAGAGAAAGACACAACAGGCACATACAGCTGGAAGCTAAATACAGGCAAATCCAAATGGGAAAGAGGTTCATGATTTTCGATGCTGCAGGCAATCATAAACTAGTGAGATGAAGCACACGCCACATCCTCTGCTAGCTGCAAAATCAAAACTGAATACCTACTCAATAGTCAAACACAAATTATAAACTGAATAAAGACATAAATGTGGTCATTTAATTTTTTTTTATATGCAAGACATGGACAAGACGGAATATCTTTCTAGTCTGCAGATTGACCAGTTTGAAACCAGCTACCTCCAGTAAACCAAATTTCCCTCGAAAAAGCAATCCCAGTGCACCAATGCTCTTTTTGGCAGTTGACCACATGCAATTCACCTAGCAGATATCCTCGAGATACAAACTATAAACAAATCATTAAGTGATCTACCTACTCTGACTAAAGCTGTAACAGGCACTGGAACCCTTCCTGCCACCAAACTGAGGCCAGCGGCAGCATCACACCTTGCCTGCTCCTGAAGTCAAAGTTCCTAGCAAAGCACTGCAATGTCATTTAGCTGTTTGTGTGTCTTCATGGAAGTAAATGTATGACAAACAAGATGTTAAGCATCAACGGCTAGAACAAGTGATTCCCACATGAGGAGAATTTTATAATTTCCTAAAAGTTACGGCTACAAAAAGCACACACAAGTCTTGGTAAGAAAACTTCTAACAGTGGCTCTTGCCATCCTGCTTTCTTATTATACGTGCACCCTAACCAAGTCTTGCGTGGTTCTGCAAGTGGTATTTCTCTAACGTTAAACAATATCAGATCTCATACTCGGGATAATCCCCAAAAAAAGACAGGAGGGTCAAAACGTAACCCTCACTGTCCTCAGGAGCACACAGCAGTGTAACCAAGGGCAAAGCCATTCCCAGTGCCCTCTGCAGATTCTGCTCCTCCTACTTTGCTTCTGCCTGTCTACTTCTTCCCTGCTCCTCAACACATGACCTCTCTAGTATCACATCCTGTTAAAGCTCTCTTCAATATACGATGTTTCTCTTCATATAACATATTATCCTTCAGCTCATCTGCTGCAACACTACATCGCTTCCAGCATACTGTATTTTTAATCTTTATTTTCATGGGGTGGATGTGATTAAAAGCCACACTAATCAACACAAAGATCTTCATTTCCAGTTAGCGTCTTCGTGGCACAGCTTGCACTTTTATGACAGAATATATCAAACGTATTTATAAGAAACACAGACTGTGCATTAAACCCTACTGTAAACAGAAGGCTTTCATGTTCCCATTATCTTGTTACAGTGACCTTACACGACGAGAGCACAGGAAGTCTGAGGTAGGGTACCTGACATCCTACAGCACGCTGCTGCTTTACATCTGAACTGCATTTTTAAGTGTACGCTTGAATGCTCTTTAGACCTTACACAGGAATACTTTAATACGTGTAGTTTCTGGGCTATTGTATTTTTCTATTATCCCATCTGAGATATTATCAGTGCAAACGCTTATTATTATGAATTTTTAAGAATATATTCCTAGGTGCTTGGAACTTAAGCATATGAAAATAATCAGGCATGTAACGATCAGGATAAAGTGGGAACAATCAACTTCGAGTACTAGAATACTGAGAGGTAAAAGGCATACACTGATGATTTTTCAAAGGCTTAAGTTTACACCCACAAATTCAACATCAAATACTCAATTTTTTTTCTGTAACATAGATCAACAGCCTTAAGAACTGCCCTCAAAACCATTTTCTTCATGTCTTTAACACAATTATATATTAGATTTTTCCAAATCTGTAGATATCATAAAAATTCCATGTAGTCTGTATAATAGTGGCCCATGAAAAAGGGGTCAGAATAGCTCAACGATTGGTTGCTAGATGAAGGTAACACTCCGTAAAAACCTGATTCTGCATAAGAAATACCCAGTATTTGAGAAAACACTCAAAAGAAACGCTATTGAGATTTGCACCTTAACACAGAAGATGCTAAATAGCTTTTCAGCATTAAAAGTAGCCTTTAGAAATGGTAACGGAAGTGGAATTTCATTAATGGTTCCTTCATACTTCTCAGTGAACCTTCACAGCATCACTCTTTTCACAAACTGTATAGTATTGTAAATATTTTCCTAAGTTGATACTCACAACATATAATTGCCGCCATATTATAGACCATTCCCGCAGCGTAGTGGTAACCTCCTGAATCAAGGGGAGCTCATTGGGTATAACTGTTTCATGTTGTCTTAAGAGGAAGAGAAAAAAGAAGTTTGAATTAAATAGTAGTTTTGGGTAGGATGGCAGAATCATTTCTAAGAAGGAACTGTTCATTTCCAAAACCAATTCAATACTGACAGGATTGAAAATAACATCACGTACTGCGAATTTATAAGTTAACAAAGAACGTACCACCACAGACAGAAGCAGCAGTGTACACGAGTACATCCCGTGACACAAAAGGTACTTTGGTGGGCTGAGGCTATGTTACTGAGCTCACGCTTTTTTTTCTTCTCCTTACTTCTATACTCACAAGATAATTATAGCAATACATACCTCGCCGTGCCATTTATTGAGATACTAATTTTAGAAGAAGCAACCAAGATGAAAGCCAGATCTGCACAACCTACAATGTCACGATAGTAATGTGTAATTGTTGTTCAAAATATTGGTCTTGCAAAGAAAAACTAAGCACACAAGTCATTACCATTAAGTTTCTTTAAGGCTTGTTTTAAAATTATGTGTCATGAAAGTAAGAATCAACAGCTAGATCTTTTAATATTTCAGAAGTAGGGTACTTAAGGCAGTTTTGTAATCAGCAAGAAAGATATCATTATGCAGCAACCTCATGTTTAGTAGTTTGATCATTTACATATTTAACGGTGTATAAAAATAAATCAGGCATAAAGGAATAAAATATTTTAATCCTGTTTCACTCTATTTCATACCTTCATAATTATTTATTAATTTCACTTCACTTTTTTCTTCTGGGATTTGGTTGGGTTTTTTTCCTGTTTTTTAACTAAACTTTTGTATCAATGTTAGGAACTTTTACATGCATGTCCAGCAATGCTGATTTGACATATAAAGATCTGAACTTTAACAGCTATTAAATAACAAAAACCAGCCCAAGCTATTCAGTGTCACACATATCAGGCAAGGGAGCAGGAGAATCACAAAATGAACAATTCGACAGAACTTCTTGGTAAGGCAGAAAGGGATGTCTGGATAATAGCTTTCAGCAAGGAGTCCGGTCTACAAGATTTACTGAAGAGGAAATTAAGAAATTACTTAATTTTCATCTGCATAAAAGAAAGGTATCTCATATCAAAGGCCTCTTAATATACCAGGCAGAAGCCATAAGACTCAAGGGCTGGAGGATAAAAGAAGTTGGGAAAACTTAAATTAGAACTAAAGCAGGGGGCAGTGGATGAAGTTAGTCTAGGTAATTATTAGTCGAGGGAGTAAGAGAAGTTAAAGAAAAATCGTAAATTATTAATTTTTCTGAAATGTTTACATTAATACAGAGAAGATTATGCTTTATCTCAACTATATGACGATGCAGCTAAGGAGAGTAGTAGCCAGAAGCACTGCTCATGCCAGCACCTTTGAACTTGAGCTGAGCTACCAATTTAAAATATTTTAAAAAAAGAAACACACATTTTCATCATCAGCTCCTTAACTAACTGGAAACAAGTGTGAGTTATCTGATAATACAGTGAAATTATATCGATACAAGTAAGAAAATGGATTTTCATTATTTTCCAATCAAACTTACCCTTTGCCTTCAACTATTGCTTCCTTGAGATGTATATAGGAGGCAGGAAATATGCCCTTTGAGAGGGAGGCAGAGGAAGAAAATGTTTTAGATACCAGTTGCACACAACATCTTGTAGCTCTTACCTAAAAATATGCCAAGACACACTGCCGGGTCTGCAGAGCCATTCACATCCTCTTAAGCATCAGAGTAACTGTTTTGTGGTATTTTAGATTTTTTTAATGTACACTTAAATTTTGTATTGCATGTCCTTTCAAGAAGGTGTTATTGTAACCTTAGCAAACACAGGCTCAGTGGTTTTAAACCTATCTTCACAATATCGAAGAAAACAGCCGAGACCCCCTGTCATAAGTGGCCCTGCAAAGGGGCGCTTCCTCCCCCAGTTCAAGGAACAGTCTGCCACGATTCTCCAGGTCCCTTCATGATTATATACAGATGCAGATCAAGACAGATTTCCTTTTGAAAGTGTGAAAGACAGATGATTTTACATAGGTCTACCCCACAATGATGTTTTACTCGTGGATCCAGGTCCACTGCTTGCTTTTCCTCACATCTAGCCAAGCTTTCTTACCCTGCTGTAAGATACTGTTGTTCCCAAAGCGTTTTCTCCAGTGTTTCCAGACTTCCCATTAAAATAAGCACTGCATGAGAACAGGCAGTATACCAGGCTGCCTTGCTGTGAAATAAACAGGCACGTGCACATGCAGAATGTACACATCCTGCATTGCAACCGATAGTACACAGACTATATATAACGTAGTGTCTCCTACCAACCCACCATTAGTGCTACAAGCCAAAAACCTCTTCAATGGACAGTACTGCAAAAGGCTTTTCTGCTTTTCTGAAAAAATACTCTAAATTAATCTCAAGATTCCAGAAATACAATAATAGTTTCAAAATAGTGTAAGCTCGTATTAAAAAATAATTCAACTCAAGCTGAGAAAATAAGGTCCTCCACCTCACCCTCTGAGGTAGTAGTTCAGTTTAATTATCATCTGGGATAATAAAAAAAAGAAATTCTTAGAAAGCTACAGAACCTGGGGGGTGTGGGGGTGTGAGGGTTGTGTCTTTTAGTCCCAGTAACAAAAAAAAAAAATCACCACATTTAGCAGCAGTCAGACAAAAGCAGCAACACGTGGAATTAAATGAGGCCAAGAAGAATGCGTAATTGCTTCTTAGGCTGTACAAGGCATGTTCGTGAAATATGGTTCATAAGAAATTTAGTGTGTTTCCAAAAAAAGAAAATATCAAAATAGAATAGAAAAAATCCAGGCCTGGTTAGGAAATGGGTGGGACGAACCACACAACTCAGCTCTGTACTTACAGACAAGCAGATGCAACTCAAAATGCACCTCTGTAGGCAAACATTATGTGTTTTACTTTAAGTGAAAAAAGAAGCAAAACCAGAAGTCATTTAATTCTGGTTAATTACTACTATAAAGTAAAATGCTACAAGAAAATAAAACACAATGTTATAAGCTATATTTGTGCTGTTTCTTTTCTTTTTATTTCAGAAAGCCTGCTATAAACAGCAGCCCTTTATGTGCACTGAAAGCCTAACAACTAGGCAAAATTGCACTGCAGAAGATTACATCCCCTCTCGCAGAGAACAACTGAAAATCACAATGTAGATCTCCATATCACTTTCCAACATGCAGTTGCGTTTTATGAGTAATACGTTATTTAACAGACAGCGAAGCAAAGTGTCAGCCTCTAAACAGATCAACTAGAACAGAAAGTTCTGAACTTTTTACTGAGGCAAAGGCTCTGGTACACCAGTTACTGCAGAAAACAAGCTGATGCACATCAGTCCATCCATAGTGACTGTACATACACATACCCTTAAATTGCAAAAATTAAATTGCAACTCAGCTTGTAGGCCTTGCTAAAGTAAGTTTCAGTTAACTTGAGAAATCCCCATTTCCTCCAGGTTCAGACTACACAGCGGCAGTTCTGAGAGCACAGTGGACACATGGTGAATTGTTCCCATGCGGTAACCTAATACGTGCCCGAGATCTCCAACATAACAACACACCCAATGCCCTAATACATCTCCGTCCAAGAGAAAAACGAGCACGCCGCTCTGGCAACACTTACCTTCTTGGATTTTTTTCGTAGTGTATAACCTCTATACCAACCTAGGAGGGAAAAAGGGAAAAAGCATTAAAAAGTTCATTAATGTCACCTAGCAGCTGCTCCTTCTCAGCCCAACAGCACCTTAACGTGGTTTCCGATCACGCTTCACCCCTACCAACACACACACCCCACCTGAATTTAAATCCCCTACAGGATTAATGTCCTGGCTAACAAGTCTTCTTAGAAGCTATAAAAATCAGAGTGATAATGATCAAACTGATGGAGAAGACTACATGACAGAGATGGCATTTTACATGATGCGTTTGTCATTCATTTTATTTCAGTTAGTAATATACCAACATAAACAAAACCAACTTAAGAGCACTAACTTTACAAGACATACTGTTCGACTAGTTTGATTTTAAAACCTATTTAAGTTCCACAAATGCAAGTTTCCAAATGTAGATCAGGCGTTTTTCATCTCAGCAGAAAACAGGAATACTTTGGGGTTTACTATTTACACATCAAAATATAAAAGCAAGGAGCCCCACAGCCTGAATTCAGCACAAGGCAGCAAACACCCACCCCACAGCAGCCCCGATGCTGCACATTTATTCAGCCTGTGCCGTACCCCCAGGAGAGTGGCCATGCCTGGATAACTGGGAGGTAACGTCTCATTTACTGCGCCCCCAGTTCATGACACACCTACAAGCAATCACCATTACAGCTTTTAGTGTTTCTCCAGCCATTCCACTTCAGTGCAACTGGATAACCAAAGCAAAACCAAAACCACAATCGTTTTGCCTCATGGAAGATATCGTGCCAGAGAAAGCAGATGAGATCTTCTGTGCGCGCTACCCCCAGTTCAGTGCTAGCTGGCTTGTACGCTTGCACTGGGGCTATTTTACATTTCAGTTTGTCTGTGCCATGGCTCGCTCGCTCCCTCCTGCTCAGCGTCCCAGGGAACACCCCCGGGTGACCAGAGCTGCCCTCCGCAGCTTTTGAAGACTAAGTCTGGGTGCAATATCACCCCTTCTAGCCCTGCAAACAGGGGTTTGGTACAGCAAAGCATCCCTCTCCAGAGATCAGCATGGGTGAGGACGGGGGCTTCACAAAGCAGACGTGGAAAAAAAACCTCCAGGCCCACTCCTGATAACAACTAGTGCAGGAAGAAAATTCAAGGAAGGCACCACATGCTGATGAATTAGTTATCTACACTTTGGGAGCAGAAATGCGAATTAAAGTCTCAAGCACACAGGATTTTTCAAGTCCAGTCTCCAGTAGCAAAGGGTAAAATGATTCATCATCTTCACACTGCATCAGAAGCCTATCCTCCGTGATCACTTGGGGATAGTTAGTGCTATCTTCCTTAACCTGGTGCCTACAACCATCACAGTTCACCTCCCTACAGAGGCTGCAATGGCCTTACATCTTGTGTTTCCATTGCTTTCAGCAAATACCAGCAAAAACTGTTGCTGAAACAACCGTGCACAGTTTCTGCCTCAGGTGCAAAGAGAACAGACTATTTCTGTTAGCACTTACTCCACTAGCTGAATTCTGTGCACAGACATGCACAGATTTCAGTCCTATTAAAGAACTAAATTCCCTCAGTTTTATATGAGCAAACCAACATTCTGAAGTTCTGGAGTCTAAACTGATAAGCACCGTAACTCTGATCAAATGCACTGTACAAACTAAAGAACATACAGCCACATTATCTCTGCCACCTCACTTCTCCCATGCCATCTTCTGCGCTGTCGGACTCAGGACATTGCACTGCACCTGCAGATTAAAAAGCCACGTAGCAAAGCAAGCTCCTCACCGCTGAACCTCTGCTTTCTGAAGCTTTGCAGCAAGCAGTAAGAGCTACAAGAGATTACAGATAAAAAAGCAGCCGAAATCTGCCTTGGAGAACTGGTTACGCTCCCGCTCGTTGCAGAGATCGTTATGTGACCAGGCAAGTCCAACCAGGCTCTTCACTGGCAGCCACCACCTAAATGTTCTTCTTGCTGGGTATCAAGCCTGTAGCTATGCAGTGGGGAGCCCAGTTTTCAAAGAGAGCTCAACTCCCGCTGATTCCACTGGAGGCACTGAGTCTTGCCATGAACATGCACCTACAAGGGCAACGTAATTTAAATACATGAAGTCGTCTCTAAAACATAGACGGTTGTACCCAAAACATAAAGACTATTCAGTTTCTTAGTTCTTCACCTGTAAGATGAAGGTAGTTCTTCTCCACATGCAGGCACTACAAAAGCAACCAAGCCTCTCACAAACATGAATTAAAGTAATTAAGATCACAAAATCATGGTTTTTCTTCAGCACGTAATAAATAAGGTTTGTTGTCAAACACTGGACAAGGGAAAAACAAGTATAGTATAGCTGCTGCTTTAGGTGAGCGAGATCTAGTCCTCCACACTAAAATAAAGCAAGGGCTAGAGGGTTGCGTGAGCGCGTGTGCTTGCTAATGACATTAAGAAGGTATTCTAACACATCCATCAGCCTGTGTTGCAGCCCTGCCTAACTTTAGCTCTTGATTCTGTAGCCTCAGCAGCTTTACATATCATGAAAAAAATGAATTAAAAACCGAAAGCCTGAGGGGAGAGAGGGCAAATACCTGATGTCAGACACATCCCTGGAGCACACAGCACCGAGCTCCGGATCCTTCTCATTCTATTCATGGCTAGCTTGGTTTCAGACAAAATGCCAGCGAGAGGAAGACAGGCTGATGCCATAAATACTTTTCTAAAGTGAACTGGGCTTTTAAGTGGCTTCCTGATGTGTTACAGGGTTTCCAGCCTCTCCCTTAACAAATATTACGGGATATAACAGCTGGAAATATGCATCCATGTAAATGCCCGACTAAAAAAATGGACCAATGAAATATTTGTGTCTGTTAAAAATGAAAAAGACATTCAAAGGGAAAAAATTGCTGTTGTTTCTCTTGAATGATGCACCTATTTACTAAACAGTTACCCAGATAAGGTATTTACTGCAACCAACAACTAAACATTCCCACAGGATCAGGAATAACTTATTGGAAAAATACTTATTAGGGAACCCCAACTGCCGTCCCACAGGAGCACTAGAAATTAACTACTGTTCAAATATGCAAGGGTGGTTTTGAGGCTTATTTACTGTTATATTTAATAGCTATTCACCTTAATAAGCCAAATTTATTCATCATATGCTGTGTTTGCCCATTCTACCAAATAACGTAAAGAAACAGAATCAAGAAAATAAAGACCAGGCAAGTGCTAATTCAGAACATGGCAAATATTTGTTTGGGGATATCTGCTGTGAAATACAGTCCTTGCAAGATGAGGGATATTTATGAAGTCCAATGGCTTTGCTCTTTAGCTTTTCCTGTAAGGCTCACATTAGAAAGAGTGAGAGGAAGTTTTCTAACCAAAAAATAAAATTGCCTGCAATTCTACCTGAAAGAAAAAAGCATTAATTTGACACTCTAGATCAGTTATTCTAGAACGTAGCTTTTAAACATTGAGATTTAACAGGGAAACATGCACATTTATTTCATAACTCCTATAAAAATACAGGCTGTTTGCAACAAGCCTCTAACTTTACAGGATCTGCACATTGAATTATTTGTACAAACTTCTTCCTGCGTTTCAGAGGAAAAAAAAAAACTTTTCTTTGATTAGAATTTAAAAGATTAAAATGTTTTAGTAATAAAATAAAATTCCAAAGTAAGTTCTACATATAGGTAAAAAAATAAATCATACTTTAAACACATAAGCCAAGTCCACCTTAGCAATCCATTCCAGTACATGGTAGCAACATGATATCCTATAGAAACCTGCCTGTCCTTAAAACAGGCCTTCCAGACTATGCATATGCCATCCAGCCCTCCCAACTTCTCAGCCTCTTTCGTCTGCAGAGAAAAGACCAACTGAGCAAACACTTACCGTAAGCTTTTACTGACAACAAAGCAGATTTGGGGCGGGGTGGGGGGAAACAAACCAAACCCACAAACAAAACCAACCAACTACAATCTACCCCTTCAAAGCCCATGGACACATACAAGTGTTCAAAACTACTCCTAACTTAAGAATTACTGCAGAAAACTATCTCAAAATAGTAACCATTCTGCAGCAGGATGCCAAGGGCAGAATGCATAAAACAGCAGGTATCAATGAAAGAAGCAAACTTTTTCCCCATAATCCTAAATACAGGGAAAAGGGGTAGACCTTTGAGAAGCAGAATCACAGATCCTCGGCAAAAAGGCATTACTGACTCTTCAAACGACTTTTCTGTCCCATAGGCATATTACTGGGGGCTTTTCTTCAGACTGGCCCATCCCACCGCAGCCTAACACGACCCTGACATGGACAGGACCGATGGCAGGGAAGTTCCCAGGCGTACACCTGGACGTTAGCACAGATGGTACGAAACCTCCTGGGGCACAATCTACACAAATTTTCTATAGAGGAACTTGGAGATCAAAAAGCTCAAGTAATTACCTAATAATGGCAGCTCTGTGAACAAGAGAGAAGAATTATGGCATCTAATTTCCCATCACAGCAGGTACATAATGAGTAATCATTGTATTAAATGTTTGGAAGAACATTAACTTATTTGCATTTCTTTTAACGTGAACTCATCCCATGTGCTTCTTGAAGCCTAACAACCATGAGTGTGAAGGTCTTTCTATTATTCAAGTCTAGGAGAAAAGCGAGTCATCTCCACCGTCCCACTTAGTTGGCAGTAGTCATCATTTGGTATGGTTTCACACACCCTGTTCAGGATTCAGAGTTCCTCCCACATTCATTAAATAAATCTATTTATATATAAAAAGTACAAAGCTGCACAATATCTGAATCATGCAATTTGCATTTACAATTTTTGCATTATTAAATTTTTATTAAAGCATATAACGTCAGATAACAGATTACTTTGCTTAGAGTCAAACTTTGGCGTTGCAGCAGCAAGCTGAACTCTGTAAGAAAATGCCAGCCTAAGAACAACGAAAATATTAATTTGCACAGTGATGAGTAGAGCTTGTTACTTTTGTTGAAATAGCGTTGTTTGTTTCAGTAAATATAACAATTAAAAAATCCTATCGAGCCAATATCTAAAACAAATTTATCACACAGATGGACCAAAAGATCAATGTCTAGAGAAACAAACTACATCGCTATATTAAAGTAAATCACATTTCCACACGACAAAAAGTGTTACAATGTTTTAAACAGACACAGTTTAGTTATATGTTACTTATACCTTTCCAAACTGCAGCATGCCATAAAATTTCAAGTCAAGGATATAATCAAAGAGCTGTATTTTGCTTGGCTCAGTACTGGATCAAGCAAGAGCTGAAAAGTGTAATGATAATTTTCACATTCTGTTGACTCTCAAACTCAGCATTCAAACACGCTTTTACACGGATCAAGGAGGAAAGATTTTGGTACATGTAATGTTTCTACAGGTTCATATCAAAACAAGCAAAGCACCTGAAAAGCCCGAAATCAGTCCACAGCACTGTAACACATGTACCCATCTCATAAGAGAGACATAAATAATTTAGGACCCAGGTAACTTTCAAATTCACATTAAACTTCTTTTAGCAGCAGGCTCTTTTGCATTACCCGAGGGTATCCTAAAAGCATCTATCATTTCTCAAAGGTAGGGTAGATGCTACAATTGATCCATAAAAATAAAGCTGTGCAAACATCCATCTTCCATAGAAAAGGAAATGGTTATTCACCGGGTATCGACCCCACGTGTCTTGCAGTGATTAATTCTGTATTCATTAGAAATAACGTGTTTTGTCCTTTAGCAAGAAAATAAGTAATTCATCACCTGATAGCACGAGAAGATAAAGTCACAAGCAGAAAAGTAATGCAATTGCAAAACCAATGTTTTTAAATGCAACTTTTGCCAACTTACCTTCATATGTTTCTAATATGTGCACAGTGTCACCTATTTGTAAGGAAAGCTCATCTGGTCCCCTCGCGTCGTAGTTGTAGAGAGCTGGACAGAGGAAACACTGCTGTTAGCGCATGCAAGACAACATAACTTCCAGGATTTTTGTTTCTCCACATAGTTGTTTTTCTTACTCATTGTTGCCATTCTCAACCCTTTGGAAAGGTTTTTGTAAAACCAATTTGTAAAAATTTGGCCAAGTCCTTTAATCCACTATTTCCCCTAGTAACAAATCTCGAAAAGCCGCAAGTTCACTTTCTAAAGTTAGTCCCTCACTCCGTCTATAATGCTTTGCTTCTTCATAACAATACAGTCAATTAATTTTTGTTGTACTTGCCTCTCTTCCAGCACTTTGTGTCAATTTTATGCAGTTCTATAATGAACTGCAGTCTCCCACTGTCAGCTCAACACACAGAAAACCTACAAAGTGTCTTTAGAAAACTCAAATCACCACCACTAATATTAAAGAATGATTTCTCAGTCACTTCATTAATCTACTGCACGCATACTATATTTAAAACCAGCACGATTTCAGAATTCCTGAGTGACAGAGGTAACTGCATCAACCCACTGTACTCACGGGAGAGACTAGTCCTATCCCCCATTTTATAGTAGTATAATCAAGTTATCATACTTCACGCATTAGCAAGACCTGACAGCATCCACAACCTGCACCACCACATCCTGCAAACTAACCAAATGCATTTGTTTTCACAAATATTTGAGTGGCACCAGTCACAAGCAGGGTGAGGAATGACAACAAAGTGAAAACCAATTCCTTTTCCAGTGCTGAATTCAGAAAAAGCCTGGAGTCCTACCATCTAAGACCATAAGCAGCAAGAGGCACAACGTGAGAGAGATGTGAAGGACCCTCACGTTACACACAGCTGGGGTCACCACTGCAGATCTGAAGTGGGGCAGAAAGGATTCTGGACTGAGGGAGACTCTCAGGTTTGTTTAGATGCACCTGAAGAGCAAACCTCGCAGCTGTGTATATTCCAAAAGTGACTTGATTGTAGGTCATGAGTTCCAGCTCAATCCTTGCAGGAGAGCCTGCTCATTGCTGCCCCCCAGACCAGTAGTCAGCCTCCACCCAGGCCCACCCACGTTAATCTTCCCTGAAGGAGCGCTGGATGAACACCTTCAGCCGAGGATGATGTCAACTGCAAAAAATGAATGCTGGAAGCGGCTCCTGCCTCACGGCCACAGACCCGCAGGCTGCCCATGCTCTGCCAGACTTCCCTCCTGGCCAAGGAGTGACTTTGGAGAGAACAAAAATTGGTTTGCTCTGAAAAAACAGTAGCCAGGTATATATTACCAGAGATAATTCAAATGGGAAATATGCATTACTCCACTCACTGCCGAAATGGGATCAAAACTGGTACATAGAAACCATAGGGATGGGTTGGTTTTTAAAGAACTGGCTGATAAGAAAGCAGAGTTTTTGAGAACTGCCACCTTCAGAAGATAATAAACTGCAACGAAAACAAAACAAAGTAATTCAAATACCACTCCTCCCTACCCTTCTCAAAAGAAAATCTGGAAGCTCTGAACACTGAGATTGGCAATGCCCCGAAGAACACAAGAAATTCATCTGACAAATACGCTGCAAACTAGGTTTGGTTGGAAAAAATATTAATAATCTGAAAGAGAAAACAGTTATGACTCCTAAAGCTAGATTTTTACGTTTCTCATCAAGCAAACTCTCCGTAAGAAACTAAATTTTCCAATAACAAGTAGGTCCTCATGACGGAAGGCAGCGACTCCAGTATTTCACAAGACTGAAGTTCATGAACTATACTGTGGACCCACGAAAGTTTCCGCACAGTTCTGCAACTGCAGTTACTCCCTCCAATGAGGTTACTAAGATTAAAGGCATTTTATACACTATTCTTAACAACTAATGAAATGGCAAAAGTAAGTCTTCTTCCTTCGCCGTGAGGAGCTACGTACTTCTCGTCTTCACATTTCCAGTACATAAAGGGCTGTGCTTCTCTGAGCACAGACCTCCTCTCTACAGCAGCAGTCTCCAGAATCCAGTGTCAAAGGATAGCTTTTTAAAAATAGGTGAGAATCAAAATTTCTTACTATTTGTCATAACTCTTTGGGAAGCGAAAGCATTTCTGGAATACGATAGCTACCTCAAAACTTTCTACCACCCCTCAGACAACCACTTGCTTTTCTTTCCACATTGGTTTCCAGGGACGCGGCTGGTGTGCAGCATCGGTCAGAAGTGCTCCAGTGGGACTCTGATATTGTTATTGGAACAGAAAGAATGGGCTAAATTATGTGTAGCTGAGACCGGCCCTCCCCTTCTCGCAGGAAGTCTTCACAGATGTTCAGACCGAAAGAGTTCACAGGACATTAACGACACGTGCTGCGCTCATTACAGGTCACAAAGCACTTCCAAAAAAACCTCAAACAAAACCTACAGCAAAAGGCCAAAAGCCGCAGTTACAAAGGCGATCGGACATCGAACCCAGGAAGCACCCTCACTTACCTGCCCAATTTTCTCCTATTCCCAAGCAGTCCCAAGAAACAGGCTAGAGCCCGTATTACACAGAAGATCAACCGCGTAAATTACATCTGTAAAAATTGGTAACTGGAGAAAAATACTTTCTTGATCTCAAATCTGATAATCGGTTTAACCCCAAGTGCGCAAGCAGGAAACATCCAAGCAGACACGAGAAGGGCTAATCCCACCACGAGGACGGGGCACGGTGCCCGGCGCTGCCTCCAACCGTGGCCACGACTTCATTTTCAGCCTCCAGGAGTTACTATTTTTCTCCCCAGAATTTACTGAATTCCAGTTTACAATGCTAACGACAGTGAATACAGGATGGGCTGCCTTGGTCCTTTTCTCTGCAGTACCCCTCTTGCTTGACAGGCAACAGACTTTAGAGTTAAGAAGTAAATAAATATATCTGAGTGCAAAAATGAAGAAAAAAGGGAATACAGAAGAGAAAACACAGTATACAATGCAAGATTATAAAGAGAGGAGAGGACACTTCAGGGTAAAAAGAATAAAGGTCAAGTGCATCGCAGAGACTAATATCAACACTATTTAAATGAAGGCTTTAGAAAGTAATATAGTTTTATTGACATCAAAACAAGCCAAGCTAGCTATTCCTGTTTTAATGTTTTTGTTAACCTTTTCATTATTAAAGAGAAATAAACCCTCCCTCCTAGCTATCTTGCACAGAATGTTTCAAAGCCATAACTGCTATTCTGCAGGAGAGGAGGGTTCTGTGAAAATCACATTAACAAAAATTAACGTTTTGAACTGCTCTGAACAGAGAGATGTTAACGATGGTGAATACAGAGCACGAGGGACGCTCCGTTCGATAACACTCATCAGAACTGTCTTCAGTTCAGTTTTCGCATGCACCAGGGAAGACAAAGTTACGCAGTCAACAGTAACTCCTCCAGACTTGTGTGGTTGGAGTTCAACCCTAACTCCACCCTTCGGGTCTTCTTTTAGATCTCTTGAACACTCACATCTGCCATTGGAGTCGAGAGGACCTGTGGGTGCTCAACACATCCAAAAATGAATCCAACTCGAATCTTCCACCTTTTGGACCCCGACAAGCAATCTTGCCTCGTACCAGATGTCCCAGTCAGGTAAAATTTGCATTATGACAGATTAAAAATAGTCCTGTACTCAGTTCACCCTTCAGCTAAGCATTTCTCAAACATTTAAACTGAATAACACTAAAGATCAAAGGCAGCTATGAATAAAAGACATCAAAATTTATATCCAAGAGTGCTAACTGGTGTCTATCATAATAAAGAGGGTCACGCAACAGGAGCTTCGCTGTAATGACCAGTTCTTTCGACAGAAGATGACTAACAGCCGTCAAGTGGTAATTACTGCCCATGACAGCTCCCAGTGACCCGAACTGAGTGAGAAGCAATGGCCATGGAGGGAAGAGTTATCTTCAAAAATATATGCGTGAGAAATATGTCTAGCAAAAAAAAAAAAAATCCCATTTTTGGCTTGCAGCAGCATTGACAGATCATGAAGCAAACAACCAAAATAACTATAAAGTACATTCCACCCCTGTGATTACAAAACAAGGCTTGAACTACACTGCATACTCCTATGTAAGCTAGCAGGTAACTCCCTCTCAGGGTAATTTTTTATGTAGAGTGACATCAAAAGATGTCATGACAGATAAAATATTTGATTAGAGCAAACAACAAGGCTTTAATGAAGGGAAAAGACAAAATTTGGAGGAATAAAGCATGAAACTGGTATGCTTACATTTTGTCTGATCAACTGTATTCTGAGTCACCATTTACAATATTTAAAAGCCTAATGTATAACTTCACATTTGGCTTGGTTTTGGGGTTTTGTTTTTTGGTGGGTTTTGTTGGGTTTTTTTTTGGGGGGGTGGGGTTTTTTGTTTTTGTTTTTTGTTGTTGTTGTTTTGGTTTGGTTTTTTATTAACTGACGTGAGTTTTGCTTAATTTGGAAAAAGCAGTTCTCAGCATGACAGATTTTCAGCTTGGAGAGCTCTATGCTAAATGAAACATTAGGAATATTTACACGAGCTAACGTCGGGTCTCCCCATCATGCTCAAACTGAGAATCAAGGCTCACTGTTTTGGCAAAGGAGTTAGTTACACAGCCTTGTAAGTGTCGTGGTTTAGCCCCAGTCTGCAATTCAGCACCACCCAGCCGCTCGCTCATTCCCCCCACCCCAGTGGGAAGGGAGAGAATCGGAAGAGCAAAAGCAAGAAAACTTGTGGGTCGAGATAAGAACAGTTTAATAATTAAAATAAAATAGTGATAGTAATAACGGTAATGATAACAATAATGATTATGATAATAATAATGATAATGATAATATAATAAAAGAGAAAATAATGAGAGAGAGAAATGAAACCTGGGGAAAAAAGGGAAAAGAAAAAAAAAAACCCACAAGTGCTGCAACCGCTCACCAACCGCTGACTGACACCACCGGTCCCCGACCCGCGATCGCTGCCTCCCCCGGCCAGCTTCCCCCAGTTAATATACTGGGCATGACGTCACATGATACGGAAAATCCCTTTGGCCAATTCAGATCAGCTCTCTTGGATGTGCCCCCTCCCATCCCGGCTTCTTGTGCACCTGGCAGAGCATGAGAAGCTGGAAAAGTCCTTGACTAGTGTAAGCACTATCCAGCGACAACTAAAACATCAGTGTGCTATCAACATTATTTTCATACTAAGTCCAAAACGCAGCACTAGACCAGCTACAGTGAAGAAAATTTAACTCTATCCCAGCTAAAACCATGATAGTATGTTAGAAAAACCTTTGAAACAATGCACAAGCAAGATAAGGAGCATGGTTACTCAAGCATCAAAAGATTTATGACTAAGACCTAGCCAGCGCAAGTTAACCTCCTGGTTAACACTAATACAGCATCCCAATGCTCTTCATCCATGCACAGATTTGGGGTTTTTTCTCCTGTTTAATAAGCTCCAACTGAAGAGGTATAGCTAAGCTTCTCTATTGCAGCTGAATAGTCTCACCTCTTATCATTCCGAAGAATGCCATTTACAATACATTTTCTCCTTAAGGGATACATCTGTGATAGAGGTAACTTAAGAGACCATGCAGAAGAGATACCAAAGTCACTGGCGCTCAGGAAAGGTGCTGTTTTCTGAGCCACAGACACGCTGCCTCTCTGCAGAAGGAACACAGGAGTTAGTTCAGGCACTTGCAACCCAGTGCCACTTCCCTCAGCTTGGGCTATAGTCTGCACTATAGATGAAGCATCAGGTACATATAGTCCAGTATATGGCAACCAGCTTTAAATGAGCAAGGGAGTCACCTGTAAAGGTGACTTCCTTCCAGAAGAGGATGGCTCTCCCTGCAGCAAAGCCTTGAGAAGATAAAGGGGCCAGTTGCTCCCTGATGTCTCTGGCATGAGCTATGCATCTCCCAGACACCTGCATCTGACCAACGTTTGCTAATTCTATGGTTAGCCTGCTGAAGAGAATGACCAAAATGTTTTCTCACAGGTGTGGACAAAGAAATAAAAAACTTGATTTTCCAGTTCTAAGCATCATCAACTATGACTGATTTAATCTAAAGCTGTGGGTGCTATTATATTTGCAAAATCCCACCTATAGACCATATTCTATGACCTCTAAAGGTCCCTTCCAACCCAAACCATTCCATGATACCCTTGACAATCATGTTACAGGTACACTTGCACTGGCTTCCAAACAGACCATTTCAGGTGCAGTCTTATATCTAACCTGCTTATAAAAACTAAGGCAAACCAAAATTCTTCATGATAGGGAAAGCATCAAGAAATTTTAGGGGACATGCTGCTGATGAATAAAGAAGTCTGCACTGAAAAAGCCAGCAGCATATGTATTCAGTATGCCTGTTAGTCGAGATGAAGTCAGCTGACATGAAGGCAGAAGAGCATCCAGCAAATGAGTCAGTGAACTTGGAGTTGCAGCGCTGAGGTGTCATGAGCGGAACTAGGATGGCAAAAGAGAAAACAAAAAGAACAAAGTCACAGTGGCAAAGCCATCCTGAAGCCACCTCTCATTGCCACGCTGCAGGACGGAAGGTTTCAGCACCACCAAAGATCCTTCTCCTCCTCAGCTGTGCTTTCAGCCAAGCGACTCTCCGGGTGAAGGCTCTCCCTGCTCCCTTCCTCCTCCCACCCCAGCCACAAAGCACATCTACACAAAAATACTGAAGTGCCAAAAGCAAAGGATTAGTGTGGGCATAGAAAGAGCAATTTTTTCAACTCTAAGAGTTGATAAAGGAAGGAACAATGAATAGGGCATTACAGTAATTGCACTAAAAACCCATTTACTGCTAAAGAATACAAAACGAACACCTCTACGGAACTGCACTCATTAATCTGCGTGCATCAGAAAAATGAGGAGCAGAACACTAGAAGAATTAGAGAGGTGACAGGGAGGAAAAAAAGGAAAAAGCAAACAAAGGTAACATTAATACATACTGAAAAAGCTTTTCTCTGACTGTATGAATGCTCAGATATCTTAAGATACCATAAAAACATCAGAGCAATATTCCTTGGAATTACTTTGCATTAAAGGCTGTATTAATCGTTCCACATTCCTAAAAGAAAGCAAACTATACTTAACATATTATCAGCTTTATTTTACACTGTCTTTAAACAAAAAAATCCCAAAATCATAATTGTGCTTTTTCCATAAAAGCAGACTGAAACCACAGAGGTGAGAGCAAAGACTTTTGTGAATCATTTAGTATTAAAAATAAAAGAAACCTGAAGGTTTTCCTCATATTTTCTCTAAAATGAAAGTGGTTGCCTTCAGTATTGGACTCGTTAGTCCTCTGTTACTTACCCGGAAAATTTTCCAATTTTTACAGCCCAGGCTAATGGAGAACGAAGAAGAAAAAAAGAAAGGTATGAGTCAAGAGTTGCACCTAAAATTTGTTAAAGACTATTGTTTCACATATGTATTAACCAAGGGTAGGTCTTCCCACCTTACTGAAGTCACCCAGTATTTTGTCATTCCTAGTCTCACCAAGTTCAGATCACGGTTCTCTCTCAATATTCTGGTTATTTTGTCATCCACACATCCACAAAAGATGAACTTCCTGAAGAGAAGAGAAGTCTGCAGAAACTCTTAGGCTTGAAAAGTTACCACCAAGCTAACAAAGAAAATACAGCTCGTGGTTCCTCCTCCCCAGTAACCCACTACACCTTACTGATTAAATACATGAACGGGACTTTTACCGCAGGTATCTCTTCAGCAGGACTAGACTAAATCCAGCAAGTTTAAGTAGGTGATAAGGATTTACTCTCATTTTCCTTTACAAAGGGGAGACCGTTCCTTTTCCCCCTCTTCGCCTGAGCAGCAAGTTCCTGGGGGGAAAAAACATAAAACTGGTTCATCTGGGAACTCTATTTCCATGCGAGTACCGGAGCGCTGCCTCTCCTTCATGAGCTACACAGGGCATCTGCCAAGGGCTGGAGAATCCTGAACCTGAACTCTGGCACCCCTCAAACTGAAATCCCTGCAATGACAGCCTGCCTTCCCTCTTCCCAAGCGAGGACACAAAACGCTCAAAAGGCAACTAGTAAACGTACACAGGAATAAATTCTGCATTTAGAGGAGAACCTAAGGACAGGTGCAGCACCGACTGTTGGTTGAGCACGGGTTAGAAAGAGCGAGGGGCAACCCCAGCCTCTATAAACATAACTAGACATGCCAGGTTTTATAGCAGATGGCAACACAGGGGAGCAATATGTTTTGCAACACATCTGGTACCTCATCACTACCCAACATGAATTAATAAGCTGAGGAAACTTCATAAATCCAGAGCAATCCTCAAACTTAAGTCACACTGCCTTCTAGAAGTGCAACCACCCTGTTGCTGCACCCTGCGGGCAGAGCTCAAGAAGGAGAGAACAAGATGTACGCTTTTTCTTTCTGCACTAATTAAAAGAAAAAACTGAGGAGTTCTGGGCCTATCCAAGATTTCCAAGAACCAACTTCAGGTTCTTGCTTTTCCTCCTCCCCCCTTTTAAGCCAGATACTTTATTTTTAGGGAGTTAATGAACTAAGATGCCAACTCACTCTTAACAGCTTTCTCCCTCCTTCTTGCTACTTAATCTGTATTCAGAGTACCTCACCACTAAGTATTGAGAGTATAAAGCTGTAACTAGCCTTAAAAAAAAAAAGATATCATTATTGACTATAACAACATTAATAATGTGCCACAGTGCATAGCTAACAAGAAGCACAATCAAGAACATTCAAATCAATTTTTAATATTAAAAAGTCCATTAACTGAAACACACTGTATGCAAGAAGTAATCATACCACCCCAAGCTCTTAACACTGGCTTTTGTAGAAAAAGCAAGATGCTGATTTAGACAAACAGAAAACATTATCTACAGGCAGATGTCTTAGCATCTGTCTTCTGGTAACGCAGAATCACAAAGTAAGTGAGTTTTGATGTTCCCTTGAATTTTCGACATTTCACCGGGGGACACTAAGAAGTGGTAACGTGGCTCTTGCTATGGCGGGCCTATAGGCAACATCCTCAAAGGAGGCAAAGACCGTGTTTCAGCACGCACTACGCTTACCATCCTGTATCTGAAGAAAGGACTTCAGTGCTTTTAATCAACTAAATTTCAAAACAGCCCCTACCTGAAGTTTTTGCAAAATTTGCAAAACCTTTAATAATGCTATGCAGAAAATGCTGGGCATGAGAAGGAAGGAAGGAAAATAATTAAACGTTGGAGGGGAGAAGGAACTAGTTCAGCTTACGGTCAATGCCAGCAAAGGATCAAATGCGTATGAACTGCTCATGAGTCAACGTCAGGCCATATCATTAGATGGAGGTTCCCCAAGAGATGATAAGTGACGTAAGGCGGCAGCGCTGCAGCTCCACACTCATTCCTGGCTGATGTGCCCCTGGCTGCACATCCCTGCCCCTTCCCTTGCACCACCGCTGCCACCCACCTCGTCCCTCCGCCAACAGTTGAAGAGAGTTCAGTTTGGTCAAAACCTCAGTGCTTTTTCTGTGATAGCTCCACCAGTAACTCAGAGCAACTAGGGAAAACCAGCAATGGCAGAACAGCGTGGCCAGCACGGGAGGGCGACAGCATCAACTTCAACCGACATCAACTACAGCCTTAGGAGAAGGTCACAAATAGAGCAGTGCAATTCAAAACTGTCCTGCCAAACACAGAAGCAGGTGCAAACATCCCCAAAAGCAACAAGCTCAATTTTAAAACCAGCTCATGAAAGGGACTGTATTAGAGTCACATGCACAACACGGGCAGACCCTGAAGTCCTTCCCAATCCAGTGCTCCAGGCTAAAACAGTACAAATTACGAAGACTGCACAGGCATTAATGCTCAATCACAAGTTGCCAGAGTGGTGCTCGAGGAGGGCATGTAGCTTCCCAAGTGATTGGGAGCAACACCTCTTACACAGGTTGGGTAGAAGATTGGCCATGGATGATGGACACAGCCAGTTCCTCAGGTCCTTCATCCTTCATGGGATGAAGCAAAACCTTTATGAAAATACCTTTTTCAGCTTTCTGCTGCTGCTACGCAAAAGCCAGCAAAAATGAAGCCCAGTTACACTGCATGAGGATTTTAAGAAAAACAATCTGCATCACGCTCATCTTGGCTCCATCTGAAGATGCTTGACGCATCAGCCCATGTTTCTTCAAGCTTTTCCCTTGCCATTGCAGCAGGTCTCTATTGCACCGAACATAATTTTGCAAAGAGGGTGTCTGTCACTTAGCAGTTCTATAGCAGTGAGCTTAATGTCACAGCTATATTTTAATAGTCATTTCAATGACTATAAAAATCAACTTCAACACAATAAAACTGCTATCACACTACTGCGGAAATAGTTAGCAAAAAAATGGCCCCTGCAAGACACTATTCACTGCAATACAGAGCTGATGATGCAGAGCAAAAAGCCTAAAGCAAGGGGAAAATGGGGTGATGGGAAGAAGTTTTCATTTCCTACTGTTCTTCCTCCTCAGCATTTCTAAAAGGGAAAACAAAATCAAAATTCTTCTGTTGCTTTCTCAGGAATGCTTATGGAGTGGGGAAGAGAGAAGAAGGAGTTTTAGGCTTTTTGCTCTCCACAAATATTCAAACCCCGCCTGGACGCGGTCCTGTGCCCCCTGCTCTAGGTGTGCCTGCTCAAGCAGGGGGGTTGGACAAGATGATCGCCAGGGGTCCCTTCCAACCCCTACCAATCTGTGATTCTGGGATCAAACTTTACTCATATTTTTTACTTGCCACCACCCTATTTGCGTCTCAGTCTTTCAAGCTGTCTCCAACAGCAAGAACTACAGAGAAAAGAGCACAGATCCAGAGTCAAATAATCCCCAAGGAACTTGTTCTGCTTTCTTAGAAATAACAGTCAGAGAGAAGAATTACCTGCTAAGAGCCACAGTTTGATCCACCAATATTTTCCCTCTTCCACAACAGCTAGGCTATTGCAGAAATAAGACATACATGATATTTTTCCTTAAGTTGCATCTTACACCAGAATTAATGTAAAAACTTAACCATGGAAGCCAGTCAAACAGCCCTGAACGCATTAAAAGATAAGAGCAGCATTTTGCAAAAACAGGGAAAAATTGTTTTTCTCCAAACCCGTAAGAAATCACATGCCTCGTGCCATTTTCAGAAGAGCGACAGAGTTGGCTCAGCAGCTAGCCCAAACAAAGAGTCACTGTCCGGCTCACTCCACGCTGCAGCGCTCGGTCTCCCATCATCAACTCCTTCCACTAGCAATGGGTTTTCCATCCAGTGCTGTTAAGAGGGAGCTTGTACCTGTACAAATCCCATGTTACCCACGTAAGAGGAATCCTCTGAACCCATACTAATTTTTATATTCATTCTGGAAGAAATAAGGACAAGGAAATGTAACTGATATTGCATTACCAGTCTTTAAAGACCCAGCATCACATTTTACTCTCTCCATAAATCAAATATACAAACTTCTGGGGAGAGGGGAAAAGTGGAGTAGAGGAGCATCTGAAAGCTCTGCTTAGGGACGTTGAACTCCAGGCCTTTTTGCCCAATAGGAACCTAAATTTATAGTCGCAGCACTTAACTTTATCACAAGTTAATTTGGTTGTTTTAAAGCCTTTTCTAGTCTACTTAAAGTTGATCTATCACAAATGAATGCAGGAAATTCCCAGATGAGAACTTTCTGCCAGCAGCTGTTGAGTCCTGTCCTACTGATCAATTTGGTTCCCCATTGGTGGGCACCCATCAGCCTACTGAAATGCATCAAAGGCAACCCTTATAACTACTACCCTTACTCCCCCAAGCCTCACTCATTCAGAACAGCTCAATGCCGTCACACCTCACTTCCTAAGCATAACCAGAGAGTGTATTTTAAAAATGCCACTGACAGTCATGTATAATAGGGTATTTAAGGTGCCACTAACCCAGGAGTAAGTTGCTAACCTGCTGCTATAAGAAAGAAATATTTTAACTATTCTTTCTTTTTCGCATGTTATCTTCCCAGCATCATTCCAACTATCCACTGAAAAGAGGTGAAGCATTAGCACACAGCACCTGCACGCTGGTAGCCCAGAGCCAGCTCCTAGCTAGAGAAGCAGATCAGTGCCGTGCCTAGCACCGCCCCACTGGTAACAACAGCTTAAGGAGAACCATTTCCCTGCAATCATTTCCAAAGCAACACAGAAGAAACTAAATCTGTTCAAGTGTGTACATTTGGCAAGCTCCAACTGGTAGCACAAGCCTGTGCTAAACTGGACAGCATACCTGTCCTCCACAACCACTTTCACCTGAAAACACGTTTCCCCCACTGTAAAAATACTCCTTTAGTCTAATAACCAGTGGTTTTTTCTCAACTATTCAACATGTTCACCACTCTCAGGACCTCTACTTCAAAACAAAACCATTAAAAAAACCAAACTAATGACAGCTGGTGCATTGTACGTTCAATTCAAGCCCCCGTGTCCAGCAAAACAGCTCATTTTTAATGTACAAATCAACGCACATTTGCACTGGTTAAGTTTGATGAAAACCTCCTACAAGACACCTGGATCATTCTGCAGTGGGACTTGTGTCCACAGCCTGCATGCTGAGGATGGAGGAGTGTTGAAAAGGATGGGGAGGGGGAGAATGTGCCATTTTCCTGTAGGAATCCAACTTACTCCTCTTGATTAGGAGCCTTCAGTGTTCTGGAGAAAAACAGTTTAAGCTTCAAAAATGCTTCTTGCTCCATTAGCATCCCAAGAGCAAGCCTGTGTTGCTGCCTGCAAAGGTAAAAACAGAAACACCTGCAATGGGCAGATGCAGTAAGCAGGGAAACACGATGGTAGAGCCCAAGGCTTCACGTAAGTTCACCAATATTCTACTTTTTACTAAGTTTACTCAGTCATTTCTCAATGCTATCACTATCCTACCCATCTTATCAACACTTGAGCTGGTATGCAATTATTCTATTTCCCCTCTGCAAAACTATTTTATATTTTCCACACTCCTTATGTAAATGTTATGGAAGCATCTAGACGCTATTAAACAAACATAATATGAACTCCTAATCTTAGAGCTTACACCTTGATTTAAGAACAGCTCCCAGATCAGCACACTGTGTTACAGACGGTATCACACTTGGTCTGTAAGAGCTTACACAGTTATCCCAATATTTTAGATATTCAAGCCCTAATAGTATTAAAACTTCTTGCAGTGTTCGGCCAAGAACAGGTTCACCTTCGTGCACTCTAACTGCAGAAACCAGCAACCGTTGCATTAAGCCCAAACAGCACTTTGTGTATTTAAAGCACAAATCTGAACCAGCTAAATCACTCCGTTATCACAGTTCAGTAAAAAGAGGCCTCTTTTGCAGCAAAAGTTACTGATAAAAATCTGTTAATATATCATTTCAAGAATACATTCAGCTACAAAATCAAACACAAGCTGAACCCACACAAAACTTCTAAAAATGTAAACAGTACCATAGCTGAGTAATTCTCTCAAGTCTTTAAAATAAAGTGTGCTGATCTGGCTATATCCAGTCCACTACTTTATTTTTTAGGAATGAGAATTCCCACCCCACAGAGTTTGAAACGAGCTACTTCAGGCACTCCCGGAAGACTCACTTGCTTCTCAATGAAGTTTTTTTTTGCCCAAAGAAAACCTTGCTAACAGGACACTCTTCCCATTACACGGGCAGCATCCACTGAGTAAACAAGTAACTCCTCATCAATGCTGCAGGCACAATTACAAAGCAGCACTGGTTTAACGAAGGTTTCGTTATAACCACATTAAGACTTGCATGTGTGCTACCTGCATCAATGTCCCAGTAGCGTGATTCACCAGGAGACCGACCACAGAGTCCAGAGTCCAGTTCCCATAATCAGTGTTTTACAGATACACCGAGACCTTACGGCAGACAATTCTGTATTAGCCAGCACTAAAAAAATTCCCTCGTCCGTCAGCACCTTATCAGTCCTGGAACTGTTTAGGACAGTAATGCTTAGCGTTAAAGCGATCCAATCTAATGTAACTGCAGATGTCCCTACTATCCAGATAAATGTCTAATGCTTTTCTTAATCCTTCCAGACTCTTAGTTACAGTGAAACACTCAAAAACAAAACCAACAAATAAAAATAAGCCAACAAATAAAAATAAACAAAATGTAATATAATAAATACCAACAGAATATTTGGCTCTTCATCAAAACTTTGGGGTTGTTGTTTTGTCCCATTTGACTCACACACTATGGAAACTACTGCCTAAGAAATACCTCTGCGCCACAAAAATATCTGTTCTCATCTCCAGCCACTTAACTTGTGAGCAAGAACAACTGTTTCCTCATCAGAAGAGCTCAATAACTGAAAACTCTGGGAAAGGGATCTTTATCCACCACTTCAATCCTTTCCTGTGCTTTGTCATATGTCACTAAATCCATTTTAAAAAGGAGTCAACACCAGCTGCTGTGTCTGTGAACAAGTCCCAGTCTTAAAGGAGTTCTGAGTCGCTCTTCTGCATACTGCTGCCCACCGCCTGGCAAGTCCAGGAGAAAAAGGTTGTCTTCTTTACGCCCAGCTGTTAGTGAGCAGCATCAGAAGAGACAAGAAAAAAGTACAGAACAGACCTGACCAAGGTCACATAGAGGTGGAATACAGATTGTCAACAGCTAGAGGTGTTGCCAACAGGCTGTTGAGGAAGGAGGCAGAGTTAGACGCTGCCAGACCAAAGACATACCTTCTACAGAGTAACTCTGATTTGAAATGGAAGCCGAAATACCTCTAAAACTAAACTAAAAAAAAAAAAAAAAGCCACAAACCACTTTTTTTAAACCAACTTACTAAAAATACTATCAGTAAAACCACTGTTTTGGTGACACCACTTACCCTTTACACTGGAAACTTCAGAGATCAATCCACAGAAGGGGGGAAGAAAAAACCCAAAACCACAACACCAAAGGACACACCAACCTCAGACTGGAGGAAAAAAAAAGTCTCTCAAGTCTACTCTCCCTAAGCTTCTTGGTCAAAGAAGCATCAGGAAGGCTATGGATTGGTGGAGACACAACCAACACCTACTACTCATGATAAGAAAAAAAATAACAGGCCAGAGTCAGACAGTACAACAGCGGGAGGTGGGTGAGGATCCGTACCTAGTACTCACGTCCTCTGCTAGTGAAACAATTCAGCCTCCACATACTGCAAGTGAGTGAAGAGAGTTTACAGTCGGTTACTGGAGGAAGAGAGGACAGCAGTGCTCATCTATTTGCCATTTGCCCCAGTTATAAGTCTCAAAGATAAACACTATTTCCCATCAACACAAAGGGTGAAACAGGGGTAGCCAGGTGAGGAGGAAGGAAGGAATTCCAGCAGGGACAACAAGATGATGGGCAATGCCTGCAGAAAACTGGTGGGCAGTTGTGTATAAGGACAAAATAGGAGAATTAAATAAAAAAGCTTGGAAATCATTAAAAATTAAGGCGCATATGACAGAATAAAAATATACAAAGGAAAATAACCAGGTAGCAAGAAAGTTTTCATGTATAATTGCAGACAGTTTTGTGCCATAATCACATTTTGCTCAAAAGATACAAAGAAATACATTGCTATATCCAGAGCTCGAAGCCACCAGGCCATCCAGCAGCAGCCAAGTCCAGAGGCCAGACACCAGGCGACGTCACCAAAACCTCACATTAGACAAAGCATACTATAGGCTTGAGTATAACCATTATTTTCTATATATTTGAGCTATGAATGAGCCACAGATTGACACATGCAAAACAGCAAAAATGGTAACATACTCCTGTGCGACCCCAAAACAGCAGGAAAAAATAAATAAACCAAGAGGACAAGCTTTCCAAACGCAGGCTGTACTGCAAGGCGGAAGCAAGGACGGAGAGACTCACAGCCCACGATACGCCGACAGACTCCATAGCAGTTAAGGAGGGACTAAGCACAGGCTTGGTCACACCTGCGGCTGGTCCCTTCTTCAGATCCACTGACAGACTGGAGGTCCATGCAAGTCAAACAAGAGCCGATGAACAAACCCTCTTTTAGCTCATCCATTACTTAATAAACAATAACAATTAAAGTAAAAACTCCACTTCTTACCATCACGATGTTGATTTTTATTCATATGCTCGTATTTTGGGAGATTAACCTTATATTTAGTCAAGAGAGAATTTAAAGGTTCCCACAGACCCATATCTGTAACTTTCCTGACCCAAGTGACATCCTTAACCACATCTTTACTTAGTCATTAAAACTGCAGTGCAACCCCTCCTTTAGAGGACAGTATTTATAGGACATTCCAAGTCACTACCTTGATAATCCACAGCCACTTCAGGGTCATGATTTGTTCACTGCAGTCATATGCACAGCAGATTTTTTGAAAGCAAGCGTCCCTCTAAATTGTTCACCATCTGTGTCAAGACTTGGAAACTCAAATATCATCAGCTACTTCCATCTGGCTCAGCATTGAGATATTTCCTGTTTCAGGGTCCACTACAGGAATACGTTTTACATTACCAGTTACTTTCATTTCACTTCATTTCTGATACGCAGCCTTCGCTGCAGATAACACTACACACACACACCCCATGCTGAAGCAGAAGCAACTCTTCAACAAAAGCACCCAACTACATTCACTGAACCATTCGCTACTGCCGTCGTTTTCTCCTGCAGACCAGCTGGCACGATTAGGAGGATGTTAAAGGCTAAAGCATCAGCTGGGAGGCAGGCAGGCAGGCAGGCATGTTGCTGGAGACACAGGTAACAGCAGATCTTTCCATGACCCTGTAACCCCCTCCCCTTCCAAAGACTCCCTTTAGCGTTATGCAGGGACCACAAGGCACCACCAGCGCCAGGGTTTGCCATCTTACTTCTGAATTCTTTTAAGTTTTTTTATTCCATGTATGGGAATTAGGAAAGCCCTCCTCTACCAACACAGCCCAATCGAAGGTCCTTGCATGTTAGGTTTGGGTACAGTCTGGCGTCATCAAGTCCTCGTTTGGCACCGGTTACCTCCTCCTGGGACCCACAGGCTATTCAGCTACGTTCCCTAAACATGTGTTATTCTATTACATTCAACTTCGAATTGAGTGATGTCAGTACTTCCGTGCTTTGTTCAGAGAAGAAGGCAGGCAGAGCAAACACAAACACCTAAGGCTGGACTTCCAAAACGTATCTGCATGCTTGAAGAGGCTCTCGTGCACATCACAGTTCGCATGCTCTCACAAAACCCAAGTGCCCACCTGCGCTGTCAGACATACGATTTCAAAGCTGTTCAGGAGCTGTGCCTCCAGGAAGCTCTGCCGGCAATCAGTTAGGAACTCACCATGCCAGGCGGCGACGTTCCTCCACGAGGAAGACCATTCCCCATGAGGAAGACCATTCCCCACAATGCCACCAACGATGCCCTCCGCAGACGGGACTCCTCAGGGACTCCTGCACACTCCCGAAACCCCTGCTCCTAGCTCAGCTCGGGAGCTGCTCAAGCAGGTTTTCAACCTCAATATTGATTAATTTGGGTAGTAAAAACACTAAAGTGCCACAGCTGCTACGACAGTACAGACATACGGAACAGAGTGCCTTAAGAAACCAAGTGCCTACAAGCATATTTACCAGTTATGCACACTTTTGCTTCCATTCGCGTTCAAAAATTCCACAGCAAACCCTATATTGCTCAGTCCTTTCTACTGGGTAACAGAAAGACATTTTGCTACTCCAACACCCTTTGGTAAAATCAGCCCCCACAAACCTCTGAAAACACGTTATAAAAAGGTTTGTGCTAAAACAATATAAACAGTACTCTAAGTAAAGCAGCACTGCTAGGAAATATTATTAAAAAAAACAAAAATTCAAGTATCATGGCCAACAGTTACTTCAGTTATTCATCCATCTGTTTGCTTTGTTATGTATATGGATACATGATTACACATAATAGTTCTCAATGTAATTATTTCAGTTTAGTTACAAAGCTATATGGAGCAGAAAAACATTTCCAGAGATATTTCATATTTTGCTGATGAAACTGAAATTCAGCAACTGCCGCTTCTTGTGTTACAAGTCTTTACATCAGAAATCAGATTTAATGCACAAATTACATAAACATGGGAAGATAAACAATACTATAAATATATAAATGTTTTGACAACTACAGCCTGAAAATGTAGATAAAGTTTCAGAATTACAAGAATTATCTCTTTTTGAACATTCTTTCGGTTTAGATAGGGCGTGATTTCAATTTCCCCCCCAAGCTAAAGGAGGAAAGTATTCCAGTAGCTCATTAAGGAATTCATTAAAGCATTATTCAGAAAACGACTATTGTCAGAATAATCTCGGGATCTACCACAGGCCAGAAAACAGAATTAAAAATGTTTTTAAGTTTAGAAAAAAAGGAAGAAAAAAAAAGATATGCAAACTTTTCAGTGGTCCACCTCCCTGACAAAGACGACCCACAAGGAAGAGCAGCCCATGTATTTCAGAGACGGTGATTCGCCACCACTGAATGTTTTGTGAAAGTTTCAGGCTTGCAGCAAGCAGAAGAGGAGAGGTAAGACTGACAGCTTTAATAGATTAAATACTTTAAAACTGGATTAGCACTAGTTCCTCATTTGAGCTTCGATTCATTAATATAAGTCAGCTTTCAGCTATTTATCTAAAGTTGGACACATCTAGAGGTATTTAACAAGATGTATTGGATTCCAGTCCTGAAGGACTCCTAAAGGATTAGACAGAGCAGATCCTGCATGTGCTCTACATCCAATACTGGACAAACTCCAGAAACACAAATATTTCAAAGAAAAATTATTGCAAGCTGACAGAAGGGCTTCCCAGAGACATCGGTTGACTTTAAGTTGCATCCAGTTTACCTCCCCCTTCCCTAAAAGCTTTGCCTACGCAGAAACGAAGACGCATTCATAATACAAAGAAAGCCGTGCCAAGTATGGCAAACAGTCAAAAACTAACATCGTATCAGTGCACCTAAATCAAGCATTTATGGCAATCGGAGACAAAGGGGAAAACTACAAAACCCACCAAGGTGCTACCTGAAACTGAGGCAGAAATTCAGAAATCGCTTGCACCCTGAATTAATACCAAACCAAAAAACCTTGAAACAGGACGTTGTCCTACCATCACTTCCATACTTGGGCAACGATGTAAAGTGTAAATCCTCATTTTGTGAAAATTCCCCCTCCCCTTTTATCTTCTCAGAGCAAGAGTGTTAATTAACAGCTGAAAAATCCCTAAACTGACTGAAAACTTACTCTGCAGAGTTAAATAAACGCTCTGTATTACACCCGCAGGCGACCAGCTGCCTATAGGAAGTCAGTATGTGTTCTATGAGGGGGGAAAAAAAAGAAAAAAGTATTTCTGGTAAATCCCTACAGGATTCATTTCTCGGAACAATCCCAGTTTGTAATGTAGTCACTGACCTGGACGAAAGCAAACAGGAGTACACGCTTGCTCCCACTCATCCGGTATCTTTATCCCTCCCCAATCTGTTGCTTGTAACAAGCGTTTATTGACAGAGAGCAATAGTGACTGCTGAGTAAACTGAGCATAATCAAGCACATGCCTACAGTCAAATCAAGGTCATTCATTTAGGAAGAAGCACACTTCATCTACCAGTCCCTTACCTCTGCTTCGTGTGACACCAGGGATAGGGAAGCACAGAAATGCATCCCCCCAGCAAGAAGGGAATTAAAAGGTATTGTAAGGTATCACAAAATAAAACACTAATCTGGGCATCCCGTAGGGTATGGTGTCTCTAGGATTCTGCATCTGCACATGCTTTCTCAAAATGCTAATACACTGATAAATACATCAGCAAATATCACACTGGCGTTTTTACTCCATCGGTTTGGGACGTGTCCTGCTGTCAGCAGCAGTACAGAGGTACCCGTCCTGTCCTGTCAGATGGCTCCAAACCTCACCCGCAACATGACGCCACTAAAATTCCTAAGATGCATCTTCTTCAACTTCCTAAAAATCTTTCCTTCCCTACTTTAAGGCACAAATATGCAAGCACAAGATCATCAACTCTCTTAATAAACAACAGAGTCTCCACGCGCCACCACCACTCACCTCAGCTGTGGATTGTAAATCCGGGATTCCACAAAAGCCTTAAATCTGTCCTAAACTGCCGCAGTCCTCCCTCAAGCAGCAGAAGCGAGGCAGCAGTGCCTGGCCATAGCAGCTCCTGTGCTTTCAATGCCACTGCTCTCACTAAATTTCTATCCCCCCTTTCAAAGAGCCATTACAAGAGCATAGCTCAGTTGCAAAACTTATACATCATGACCTCTGTGTCACCACTTAGTCCACCAACTTGTTATAGTCCTCCCCTAGTAATAAAATATATAGATATTTCTGTGTACCTGCTTTGAAGATACTTCTACATACACCTTTTAGAAAAGCTATCCCAATCTCAGAGAGGCACTAAAACATCCTAACCTTGCAACGTGGCCAAAGTCCATCCTGTTTCAAAGCATCTAAAAATCAGGCTAGTTATGACTTGCTCTGTCATGACACAACAAAAACTCACCAGTAACAAGCAAAAATACAGAGACTCCCAACTGGTGGGGCTCCCAGTAAAATTGGTTTTGTTTGTGGGCTGTTTTTTTGTTTGTTTGGTGTTGTTTGTTTGTTTAATTAATGCACATGTAGACACACACCCTACACAGTATAGAGTGTATCGGAGCAGCTTGCATGGTACTGGCTAAGGCCTGAGAAGGACAGACACCACCTCAAGTACTTGCAGCATCCCATCTACTTCGGAAACAGCTTGAATGCACCTGGATATGCCATAGGAGCGCAACACTTGTACATATACAGTCATAAAGGTACAGGCTATTTTTAAAATGCTATAGTGTCCCTGACATATACGTTATCTTTGACCTACTACGTGGCATCAGAAAGCACCTACCCAGGCATCACGTGCTGTCCTGAAGTAGTAACACTCAGTGCAGCTCCCTGTACAGCTATCCAGCCCTTTCTTCGTCAAGGCTTTGAATTTATAAAGCTGCCCAAAGCCAGGAGCACCTCACCTGCAAGGCAGAGCCCGCACTGGCTTACTGATCACGGCAAGGGCACGACTATCCATGTTTTCCAGTGACTCATTAGTAGCAGAGGAAAGTAGAGTCAACATCCTGAAAATTAACAGGATCTCAGAGAGCACAAGCCCTGTAGCCGGGAAGTTCTCCTTCTACACCTGACCATGCACGGACACACACGGCACTATTTTTCTATTTCCCCATTTATTAAAAAAGAAAAACAACAGATTAAACTATCACAGCAGTGGTATAGTTACTCCGTATCTGCACATATTTTTGAAGACAAAGGCATTTTAAATACAGTATTTGCGGTAACCGTAGTAGCGCCAGTTCTACCTCTTACTGCCGCTTTATGTCCAAAGGAAAAGGGTCAAACACCAGTAGAAGTCAAGAGGATTTGGAAGCTACTAGAGCCACTTTATGCTATTTCAGAGCACTATTCAGTCTTACAGACTTCCGAAAGCAGCTCATTACATCTCCTCTCCACTGCCATAAGGAAGAACACCAAAATTACAATTTTCACATCACACTAAAAGCAGGAAGCAGGAGTGAGCAGCCACGCTCTGCAGCCGCTTGGGACATCGAGGGTACACAGCAGACACAAGCACCTTCTGGGGCTCTCTGAAAGCCTCTAATGTTCCTACCGAGGAAGCGGTACACCCACGTGGCCGTCTCACCACCACTGCACGCCTCCCCACCGGCTCGGGGCGAGAGATGCAATATAGAGCTAGGGGCTGGGACGAAGGAGAAGGATACGCAGCATCAGGAGTGGAGAAAAGCTACTTCAATTAAGCCGACTGTTCTCCTCTTTTGGATGGTTCCCTGTATATTAACCTAATAACTGTATTACCCCATTATATCCACACCCATTCCTCATCCAACCTCCCCACACGCCGGGCCCTGAATTCTCTCAGGAAGCGGAGCTGAGTCACGCTCACAACTGCCTGCTGAGATAATGTCTATGCACTACGCAGCAGCGCTCCTCATTTTAAGGCGGCGAGTTCAGTTTGCACGTGTGCCGGCCATCCAGCATCATCAGCAAACCCTTCCATGAAAGGTGGAGTGGGTTGAGCAGGAGGAGCGTTTCTTAACGCACCTGTGTCCTACCACCATTTCAGTACAGGTATGTCGCAATAATTTATTCCTTCTGCATCACAGCCAGCAAATCTTTGGGACTTGAGATGCTAAGAAAGCTTAGCTGCGCACAGGAACACGCATATATATATTTTTACTTTCTCCTCTTGACTAGTATTACATATACACACATGCGTATTTTATATATATACACACATCATATATATACACACACAGAGCGGTATGTATATATACACACACGTATGTATACATACACACATTTCTGAGCTCCCACAACTGCAACATAAGTAATATAACCCACAACAATAGATACCTTCCTGTTATTTCTGCTTTAGTAAAAGCATACACACTAAGTATATTACATACATGTATCACTAAGACAGCAGTTCAATTAACAATCTGATTGACACCGATCAATTAACAGTTCCATCATTTGGGAAGAGGCAGATGTTTCTTTTCCACTGTCAGCCTCCAGGACTGGCCACGGTAAATAGTTAGGAAGAAAAATATCCATTTATTAGCATGCTCACCCTAACAGCGCCTTCTCCATTTCTGTTTGGGACTATGTAACTGCTATATCAATTCTCCACAACCTGAAAGTTTCACAACCAGCAAAAAATAAACCACCAGAAGTCTCGCAGTGTACGGAAGCGCCCTTTTTTAACAACACAAAGATGCGTAAAACACGTGCAACCAAACGGAATATTCATCTTCCTCAGGAGGAAACCCAGCGATGCCAAAAAGAAGCTATCCCTCCCAAAACAGCATCTAACAGCATAGCACGGGCCAGTGAATCGCAACATTCAATTAGCTCTAAATCCGATTTTATCTCTTTGCAACAGTATGTCTACTTTCAACTCTCGTACCCCTGCAGCTCAGCAGAGAAATAACCTAATTCTGCTGAGGATCATCCCTCTCAGCTAACTTGCAGGAAAAAGAAAAGAAACTATCACAGAAAAACAAACCGATTATAAACCCATGACAAACTACCCTCCAGAGCAGTGGACACAAACAAAAAATACCAATTGAGCACATAATGTTGTACTTCTTGAAACTGTGAAACAATTTCTTTTTTTCTTAAACTACAGTTAAGTCTAGTTCTCTTACTACACATACAATCTCCCACACTGGATATCCAAATGTACCTACAGCGTACTTTCAAATACTCAGTTTACTGCACGCTTCCTATACTGTCACCCTTTCAAAAGCACTTCCCAGACACGGATTCCTGGAAACCCGGGTCAGGGCAATCTCCTCCACCACGGTATGAGATACAAGTTCCTACAAAAGAGGAACCTGCTTTCGAGCGTCACTGATTTGTAACACTAACATACGCTACGTGACGATTTAGTCGTTCCAGTCTTTCAGAAATACCCTACCCATCCCACACCACGAAGCAGGAAAACTTGGGAAAGTTCTCCACGAAAACCATGGAATTTGGAGAACTCAACGAGCGACCGCCATCATTTCTCCTTTCTTGTGTTTGTCCTGCACCCTCAGTGCTGGTGTTACCCACAGCTCTCACACAGTGTAACTGGCCAGCTAGTAATTTGGTCATGCTCTAGTTTTCGAGGGATGTACACACAGAATTTAGAATTAATTCCTAAAAGTCACTCGGGCTCTACTTAGACTCAGAAACTCCCTTCTTCCTGCTCACGTGGTTTATACAAGGCTTAGCTGCGGGTATATACAAAAATTAAGTTGTCCTTCACAACCAACACAGTCCAAGAACCGCGGCAGACGCTGACCTTTGTATTTCCAAATTGAACGGTCAGACTTATTATTTCCTTCCCCAAGACAAACGCTCTCACTCGTGCCAATAAACTTTTCTTCTCCATAACCCCTAAAAAACGCTTTCGATCGAAGTGCGGCATCCTCCATACCAAGACGGGCCCTCTCGGCACGACGCTGCCCAAAACCACCGGCGTTCGGTGCAGTTCGATGAGAGCGGAGATGCTTTGAGCAGGGGCAGAGAACAATCCCCCTCTGTTTGAGGGACGGAAGGAGCAGAGTACGAAATGGATCCCCGACAGCACCGGGCACGGGAAACCCCTCATCTGTATGGAAGTCACACTGCCTGCAAAACGAAGAGCCTTCTCCCTTTCTAGCCCCAAAACCTCTCTCTCCGAAGGGGAGGGCAGGATAAGGAGAGGAGAGGAGGGGGCGCCGGGCACCGCCACGGCCCGGCGAGGGGCCGCGCGTCCCACCGAGCACCCAGCACGGGAGGCGCACCCTGTTCGGGGCGGGGGGGGGGGGGGGGGAGCACTGCAAAAATAACTCAAAGCCCTCTTCTATTCGGGCGAACAGTGCTCGGGAAGACAAAAGCACACGGGATATAAAGAAAAGGCAACTTTTCTAGCGCGGGTGGGTGACTCAAGCGGAGGTTGGCCGGCGTTTCCAGGCAAGTTCTAAACTTTCCCTCAGCGCAGCCCCGCCGGGCGGCGGCCGGAGCCCTGCGGGGAGCGGGGGCTGCAGCCGGCGGAGCCGCGCCGGGGCCGCCGGCCGAGCCCCGCTGCCCCCGGCCCCGAGGCGGGCTCCCGGAGGCGCCGGGCGCTGCCGCCCGGGGAAGCGCGGCCGGGCGGCGAGCGGAGCCGGGGGGGGGGGGGGGGGGGGGGGGGGAGGCCCGCGGGCGGCCGGGGGTTCCCCGCCGGCGCTCGCAGCGCAACAGGCGGGAGCGGGGCCGGGAGGGTCCTCACCTACGCCGTATTTTTCCTCCCTTTTGGTGGGAACCCAGCGGGTCATGGCGCTGGGGGCGGCCGGACCGGGCGGGGGATGCCAAAGCGCCCCGCTCCTACGCCGCCATTTTCCAACCGCGGGACGGGAAAAGTTTCTACCGACGGCGGAGTCATGTGGTGCGGGCGGAGCCAGCGGCCTGGCGCCCCGGCCGGCCGGCCGCCCGCCGCGGGGGATGGAGGAGGGCGGAGGGCGGATGGCGGGGCGGCGGGCCCCGGGGGCGGCCCGCCTCGCCTCCTCAGCCCCCCGCCTCGCCTCCGCTTCCCGCCTCGCCTCGCCTCACCTCAGCCCCTTGGCGGGCTGAGGCGGGGCGGCGGGAGCCGCGGGAGGGGAGGAAGGGGCCGAGGGTCCCGGAGGAAAGCCCTCCTCGTCCCGCCGATGCGACCGGCAGGAAAGCCCGGCCGCGTCCCGGCTGGTTTCCACACAAAGGAAAGCGGGCCGAGGTGGCGCCTCGCTGGCAGTCTCCCTAATTGTATAATTGTATTCCAGGTACACCTGGCCTCGCTCTGCCGGAAAAGTTTCTCTACCGACGCAAAACCAGCTCTCTGTAAAACCAACGTGACTTTCCTCAGCGCCGCATCGCCGGGCAGCTTCAGCAGAAGGGTCCTAGTCTTCTTCAGGACACTTGCTCCTGAGAAATCACCCCTTTCTTGGTGGTTTTTTAGCTCCTGCTCTGACCTCTCCAGCCACCTGGCCCTCGAGGTTTTCTGTGGCCTTTCTTCCCAGAGCCGCGGCACTAAAGGTTTCTGCTCACGTTGAAGAGCAGCAGGCTCTCTGCATTTGGCTATCGCCGTGTTGATGAGCGCACCGTTCCGATAAATCCTTCCTTGGCCATAAAGATTAGAAACCTTCTGATTTCTAAACGTAAATCAAAAACCTACTCCAAAGTTAACATCTCCTGGCTAATTAGAGTGTGGAATATGTGATTACAAAAGAGTGAGCTTCCTGATCCCAACCCCCCCAACTCCTGGAAAGACCCAGGACCATGATTTAAAAAGAAAATTAAAAGAACCGTCTTTAGCAAAAAGAAAATAAACTGTGTAAAAGCCAGCAGAAAGCAGAAGGATAACACCTGAGAAATAAAGGGAGGTGAAGTGTCTGGCTGGCTGTCATTAGTCCTCCACCAAAGGAGAAGCCCCGTACTGCAAATTTAAGAATGAAAATAGGTACTCTTTTGAGGTCAGGGTTGAATCTCTTTTCTCTCGACTTATTTTCTTGTATCGGTAGGAATGCAGGGGGCCAGTTTCTGCAACAGCATTTGTTATTGTCAAGTTCTGAGATCACGTACTCGTCTCGAACATCTGAAGGAGTCTACTCCTCTTTCCATGTACCTTCCCTTTTCCCATCCTTGAGATTTGTTTCCCAGGTCACCACCTACACATTTGAACTGATCTGAATTTCGTTGCTCCTGTCCTGCAGAATTGTGATAGAGGGAACTAGTCCGCCTTTATGCATTCTGCCCGAGAGTGAGAGGATCAAAAGGTTTTCAAAGTCAGCTTCATGGCTTACCATCTTTATCCGGCATTAACGGGTAAACGATTAGAGTCTTACCAAAGACAACTTACAAGTGAGCTCTTTGATTTAACAGGTTTATTTTTATAAGATAAATCAAAGTGAATTAACTGAAGTAATGGGCGTACTTGCCCTGTTCCTATAGTCATCTTTGGTTTTCCACACAAGGGAAAGGAGAAATGAAATGGAAAAGCAGTGCAGCAATAGCATTTATTTCTAATGATGGGTATTTTGCAGTTCTATACAACTGACACATTATTTTTGTGGTGCTACTAAATATGTGCTGCAAAACTGCTGAAGCTGCTCGGGCATTAGATGGTTTAGAGATTTTTAAGACTATTCGTGTAATAATCTGTAAATCAGGGAACCTGACTGACACTTCATTTAGATTGCTGTTAACCAGGAATCACTTCCGTGAGCACCATGGTAGCTTTGCAGATATGGGGTGTGAACAGGGGCTACGAAGCAGCACTCTGATGTTAATTTAAACCTGCAGATAGCTGTAATTAGCTAATAAAGTAAGCTGTTGCTATATTCTGTCCTTTCTGGGCCTCGAGGTTCAACTCTGAAACTCAAACGGTGGTATTTGTTTCTATCTTGAGGGAGGCTAAAGGAGCATGTTCCCCTTCATCTGACATGTGCTACTGACAGCCTTTCTTCAGGTGTTTACTAAGGGTTAAATTAATTTCTCGTGTAGATCGGCTCTCCTTAGTCTCAGTTTACATGTATATCTGCACTAAATGGGAATTATATGTACCTAAGATTACGTACATGCCTAAGGCAGGAAGTACCAGATTCAATAAAATGAAAGCCAAAGAATTACTTACAGCTTCTACATACTAAATCCATGTCCTGTATTACAACAGCAAAATTTATTTTGATGTCAGTGGAAAAAGAGGTTTGTCCTGTTGTCTGATCATGATCTATAACAGAAACAACACAACTAATCCCCTGACCAACATAAACCCCACTGGTACTGATGAAGGTCTATATTCTTTTTATTACTTTCCTCGTTTTCATTTTAATGAAAACATGTTACAAATAGAGCTAATGCCGTTAAAATTTTGATAGCCAGTAAAAAATACTCCTCCTAATTCACAGGGCATGAATATCCCAGTGCTGGTGTTTTGCAGCTAGGGAAAAAATGGTAATGGGATAGGACTGTAATATTGAGAAAATAAAAGATTTTTATTTTTCTCTGGCAAACGGAATATAAAGTATCCTCCTGAAAAATATTTTTCATTAAACTGTAAAATGTTCGAGCTGACATACTTTACGTACTTAGGCATAATATACGTCTTCACACTGTGCATGTATGTTTTTCATTTATGAAGAGGAAACTGAAAAATGCTTCTTTCCATAAAATCTGAAAGTTTTATCACATCGTTATGTCAACTCCTTGGATTCTCCCCTTATTTTTTAATGTATCTCACTGAATTGGGGGCACTTCTCTTGGAGCAAAGACACATTCCTTTTCATAACATTAACTCCAAGAGATCCAAATGCAGTAGTTGGCCGTGAATGATATTTGAAATTCTTGTCAGAGACATCAGGAGTATCTTTTGAAGAGGATGATGTAAACAGAACTGTTACTCTGCATGAAATATATTTGCAATAAATAAGAGATACTCTATAAATGTACAGAGGCAATCAAGTGTATTTCACGCTTATTGCATAAGACTACACAAGAGGAATGTTTCTTCTGTCTCAGTTAAATATCACAGTTTTTGTAATAATTTTTTTTCATTGTCAGGCCTTGTAGGTAAATAAAACATTTTCAGTCAAAACATATAAGTAGTTATTCTGCACACACAATGCAAATTCCTGTTGGAAATATTCCTCCCAGGAGGTGATGTGGAGGACTTAAAAAACCATATCATAAATAACTGGTTTGCTTTTCTGTTTCTATTAAAGATATTCTGCTGGAAATGTTATTGCTTCCATTCCAGATACTCATCATCTGTTTTCAGTCTACAGTTTTCATTTGGGGTGAATGACCTCTGTGCTCTAGATCGTTTCTGCGTTGAACGGCTACCTGCATTCCATGTTTGGGTATACACAAGGTAAGAGTTTGTTTATACCTGATGGAAAGACACTTTTAAAAAACACTGTTTTTTACAATGTATTGCCCTTTATCAGAATGGAGATAAGTTTATGAGTTTGTGATAGAAAAATGCCTTCAGCCTTGGTCTTACGTATACCTGATGCATGTGTGATCATCTTGGGGATCTCCTGCAGATGAATGTGGGTAATTTTCAGGGATAATTAAGAAGCCAAAACTGAATTTCCTTTGACATTCCTATTGGCTTCAGTCAGCCAAGGTATGAAGTATGCTCGGTTATCTTTAATCTTCCTTTTACTTGCATAGAAGCATTTTGATTATATATGGGTGTGTCTTAAGCTTTTCTTCTAGTAGGATGACTTTTGTGATAACCAGCGTGTGGGATGCAGGACTTCAGTTGCCAGCAGAAGTATTCAAAGGCAACATTTGAATTTACAGAGCTACTGTGACTTATATTGCATTCATTGCACTGGTTTAGTATCTTTTGGATGGGTTAAAGAGAGCACCTCTCCTTGCATTCTGCTGTCTCTTAATCAGCATTTACTTCCTTCTTGCATCTGAATTTTTATATTTACAGATTATGGGACTATTAGGAATATAAAGGCCAATTGATTATTTTTCAGTTCAGAAAGGAGATAAAGATACTAATTTATTAAGTACTATTTTTTTATTAAACTGTTCATGTTTTAGCCTAAAATATGGGGCTTGGTTGTATGTAGTGGAAGTGATTGTTTCATAAGTTATGTTCCTCTGGAAATACTTCAGACCATTCTTACCCTGTTGTACTGAAAGTGGTAGGTATGATGAACAAGACATCTTCAGCGGGTTTGATGTTTAAATGCAAATGTGTGAACATCTCCTAGTTACTCTTTATAAATACACAAGGGTTTCCAAAAAGTGATGTGTTTTAGGAAGGATATGATTATCATAGATACAGCTCAGTTTATACCCTGGTATTTCGTCTTGTGCTCTAGAATAAAGAAAATGTACCTGAGTTTCACTGTGCTGCAATAAATGTAAGCGGCTTCATTTCTACAAAAGGGGAAAATCTGTTTTCTGATCGTGTCAGAGTGTAAGATTTTACATTCTTCAGAGAAAAAGTGCAATGAGATTTTATAATGGGTCAGTGTCTATCCCTGTGTGCTCTGCACAAAGGCCGTTTACATGAATAGTACATCTTGTCCTGTCAAAGGCATCGTAGGCATCACCTTAAGTAGTGTGTTTAGTTGATTGACAGTGTGTGTCTTAGACATTGGCAGATAACAGGTTAACTTTGGACGGAAAGGTTGCCTTGCTAATGGGAACTTTCTCTGCAGGGTCATGAAGCAGTGAAGCAGTCAGTGTATTTACCCCACTGTCACCCTTCTGGGGGAGGATGTTTATTCCTGCAGGACTGAGGCAGCTGAACTACCCAGGAAACAACGTTAGCAATTTCGGGTTTATCCAACTTTACTGCAGCCCAAAATTTCACTAAATCTAGGTTTACTTTTTTATTTCCTACTGAAATACTTAGCAACATGAGCAAGATACGCTCACTCACATGTTATGTTGTAAAACTCTAAAGCACACAAAACTTAATTTTTCATGAGTTCCTTATGTGAGCTGGACTTTAACCCTTACTTAAAAGCAACGGACTCACACCCATGAGTAAGCGCTCAGGAGTATCATTACAAATTTTACAGTCAAGCCCAAAGCAGTTAAAGGATAGGACAAATAACACCAATAAAAATATAAGCTAACATATAATTTACTGTTGTTCAGTGGCAACCTGATCCTCTGCTATAGCTTTAAATAACCAACAGTGTAAGTTTTTATGTGGGGTTTTTTCTGTTTAGTGTTTACTGGTACATTTTTCAGATATTTGATATTTATACTCGAAATGAGATTATGAACGGCATTTACATACTCTTTGGCTAACTCGATGATAACCAGCAAAACAAAATGCTGTATGTAACAAGTTAGGGAAGAATCATTCCCAGAGACCAGTTGTTTTACTTCATAAACTCCAACAGATCTAGGATTTTAAATCTGACACGTGATGTTCAAGTCTCATAATAAAAATTAGGAGCATTTTCCAAGAAGAGTGAGAAAGATATTTTCTGGGACTATATTCCAGTAAAGTCATTATTTGTTATAAGCTAGATAATGATCAGATAGAAGAGTAGAAGCCCAAGATGAAAACATACATTATTGCTGTTAATAACGCTTAGCACTTATGTAGCACTTAATATTTTGGAAGCACTGAACACATATTAACTCTCTCTTGTGAGACAGAGCGGTGTCCTTATCTCCATTCACAACTGAGGGGCAGCTGAGCTAAGGCCAGCTTTTTAAAATGTGAAAGGCATTCAAAAATTGAGAAACTCAGAATATCAGACCACTTCTGTCACCTCTTGATTATGTGATTTTCCTAAGGCCAAAAGCGACACAATAGCCGGGGCAGGGTTAGATTTTATGATTTCCTCGCTCTGCAGACAATGTTCCCTCTCATCTTTTGATGAACGATATGAGATGACAAGGAGAAATGGCAATGAAAGAACATGATGTACTAGCACCTGTTATAAGGTTTGAGAAACTAGTTAGTGAAATATGAAGTATTTGAAGCAATGATGAAAATGATTTTGCAGGAACAAAGAACCGGGCTGGATTCAGACAAGTGGCCTGCACATATGAAAAAAGCGCTAATTTTTAAAGAAAAAATAAAAGCATCCTATCAGCTTTCTATCTATATTGTATAGCCATTTGAGCCCTTACAAGAACAAGTTAGAAAGGGACGGGAGGACGCCCAGGAGACTGCATGTGGTGTAAGATGCTGACATGGCTTTTAACGACGGCTTGATCTAAAGCAGTCGGCAAACGCTGCAGCAGCAGCTACTGCCAAGTGCGCAGGGAATTGTGCAGCACTAATAGTCGTGGTGCGGGGGAAGCGGTACCCGTTATCTCTCCCTCTGCCTATCTGCTGGCATGCCTCCAAAACCAGGTTTCTAAATATATTTCTCCCCAAACAGACCGGGAGACTTTCCTACCGTACCGAAAAGGTGGCAAGATTGGTTTTCCAAAGAGCCTTTTAAAAGACTTTCTCCAATGTACCATCAAATAACAGCTTTTGCAGCTTCCCCTGGCTTTGGATAGAGTCCGCAGTTCAACCGCTCTCAGAGTAGATGATGGGATGGTAACTCCACACTTTCCAGCCGTGTTGGCATGAGAGGTCCAGTTCCATTTGGAAAAAAATGTTTCCATTGAACCTTTGACCTCACAATTGATTAAAGTAGCTTTAAACAGCTTCTCCAAATGAGGTATTATTTATTTACCTGGGAACATACAGCAAGCCAAGAACTCAACCACTTGCTTTTGATCTTCTATAAATGTCAGCCTGTCTTTCCAAGCTTTTTTTCTATTTTGGCACAGTCAGAAAGTTTAAAAATGAAATTTTTTAAGAAAGCTTTTAAAAGCTTTTTTAAAAACCTCTATCCAAATAAACCCCACACAGTTACTAGTGCACACTATTTTAACTTAATTTTTTTCTCATCTGTATTAGCACACAAATTTTTACTACCTGACTACCTGAGGTAGTCTCCTTTTTGCCTATTAACAGTAAATGTTAGCTGATAAATAGAAAATAGGTTGTGACCAGGTTCACCAGGGCAATTTTGAAGTTTACTGAGGCATAAATATTCCTTTCTGAAACTACCTGCGTTTTTCTTCCAATCATATAAGATCCAGGATCCTGGAAAAGTGAGGCCAGATACTGCCTACGTTTTGCATGGGTCTCAAGTGGGAGGCAGGTTCAGTTTTCCACACTGAGCGCGGAGCTATTTTGCAATTATACTGCAGCTGGCTACCAGACATTAACCGGTGCATTGCTACGCCTAGGAAAAAAGAGAAGAGCCGATCTAATTCTCAGTGCCTTCCTTTTGTCTGACTTAAAAACATCTCAAAATTCTCTTCTGTCATGCTGGAAAATTCTCACTTTTTCATTTTCATGAGGATACTGCACTGAGATGAGTCAAATACGGTAAAGCTGGGTTCTGTATTCCTGAGCTTGCTCCAGCTATGCCGAAACTACAACTTGCAAACTATTTATATGGAGTTGTTTGGAAATAGAAGGTTGTGAGCGCTGTTCCTCACTCTATAATCATAAGTTGTTTGTGTCAGCCAGAGTAACTACTCACAAATGTGCACAGGCAGTGGCTGAAATGGAAATACAGAAGTCCTTGTCTGAAAACGAGGAAATCCTCCTCCTTGGCAGCAGCCTCCGCCTGAAAAATGGCAATTTACTTATTTGATAGAGAAATACTGATAAACCATTACCTAGACCATTTTGAATGTTCCTCATCTGACTATCTGTATATGAATATGTACATGTATCTATAAAATACATACATTGCCATAAACTGCAATAAAAGTATCAATATTCTGGACAAGAATCCAATTTTATCTTTAAGCAGCACTTGCAGGGATTGTTAAATCACATAATGGAGGCTTTGTCTAGACAGTTTTCTCGCTGGCCAACTTAATTTTTTTACTTTGATTGCTTTTAATGTATTTCCTGGAACAAAAAGTCCCAATAATTTGTTTACAACCTTTTCTGGCAAACTGGAAAACCCAGTTTTCTGAAAACTATGTCAGTTTTATAATATTCAGAACTGATAATAATTTTTCTAAACCAAACCATATATTCCTGGAGTGTGAATGTTCTCAGAGAGAACCGTTAGCTGTAAATTCTCTCGGATTGTTATAAAAAAAGTTATTAGTTTTTTCAAGTGAAACCTTATTAAGTGTATTACTTGGAAAGGAGCAAAGCTTTCTTTCAATGACTGTGAGATGTTTCCATCTGATGATTTTTATGACGAGTTACTATATATAAAATGACTCAGTGTATTTCACAGTGGAAAATCCAGATTATGACCGTTATCAAATCCACCACTGCTATGACAGTCTCAGAATCCAGGCAGACACCATGACATGGCTTAAAGTCTCAGGAGTGATCGTCTGAAGAAGGGGTAAGAAATTTTTGTGCAGCATTTTTAAAGCTGCTGCCTTTGTTCAGCAACCCTGAACCTTGGTCCAGGCTCTCTGAAATCAACGGAAGGACTCAGGTTGATTTTGGTGGGCTTTAGCTCTAGACCAGCTCTTGAGAGAACAGGTTTCAGACTTTAGAATCACAGTCACAAGCATTAAACCAAGCCTGGCAGAATGTTACTGGTTTGAACAATGCTGCAGGTGCTGTTCCTACGACCTATAATGTTATGTTTTCATTTAGTTTTGAATGCACTTTAACAACGAAGTACCATTTTCTTCCACTTTCAGGGTACGTACCTCTGAATCATCTCAAAGGCATAAAAAGAATGCTAAGACACTTTTTAAAAGCTGAAATAGATGTACGAAGCTGAGTTACCACCAAAGGCCACGGGTTCATTTGTGACACCTTTTTTTTGTTTGGGTTGTTGGGTTTTTTAAGTGAATTTTCCTTACAGTCTTCCACCACCATTATTTTGTTCTAATTTAATTCTTTTTAACTTCAATCTCCCTGTTCTCCAAGAACCTCTGCATCGGTCAGAGAGGAGGAAGTGAAACCCGTTGATTAGATGAATAAAGCAGAATTAGCCCTTCCAGTAAACGGGGTTTCCAGCCTCTGCAGAGCCACCTGCCGAAGCGCCGGGTGTGCAGAGCCAGTCCCTCCTCGCGCGGTGTGGAGCACCTACCCTGCCCGCTGCAAAGGCTACATGCACGTGTTGATGCTAGGGAGGTCTGCGTGAAACGACAGGGTGAATTGGGGCACGAGGTGCTTGTTGAAGGTTGCCAAACGTGGTAAAGCATTTAGAGGAAAAACATTGTTTTGCAAGGCTCCGGTCGTCCCAGTGAGCGCCTGCTGGTGATTCCGCCTGGAAGGCAGCAGCCTGCTCTGGAAGGCTTCTTGGATTGCTCTCGTACACCAGGTACATCTGCTATTACGTTTTCAAGGGCATACCACAGATTACATCACCAGATACCTTTGCTTGTATAAGGGAGTATGGTTTCCATAGCCACACTGCCATCCGCTCCATCTCACTGCTTGCGAATACCACTGCTGCCTTAAAATGCAAAGGATTAACTTTCCAATTTAGGAAGGTCTGTGCTTATGCATGTATCAAAACTGTCACATTTTGATTGTTCTTTTAATGCTTTAAAAGCTGAACTTTTAATTCAACCTCAGAGCAAGAAATATTTTTTTCTTGAACTCCTTGTATTTACAGAGCTATCTGTCTTTAGATTAGACAAGCAGATACAAGAATTGTCTTGTAAAATTGTAGTTTCCCTTTAATAAGACACTCTGACAGGCAATTATTCATGCAGTCTGCTCTGTGCTAAATGTTTTTTCATGCTGTGCACCCCTGTCTCTTGATTGCAGGAATGTGCTCCTGTGAATTGTAATTATGAGTAAATATGAACTGGTATGTATGAAATTATTTACTAGACCTTCCATTGCTACATGATATTGATTCTGTTCTTCTGCATTGTAAAGACACAGGAATTTTAACAAATAAAATGTATTTTTTCATTCTTTAGATTTTTAAGATTGCTGTTAGCATTTACCATAAGTTATTTTGACAGAAGCTGGAGATACTATGCATAAAGGATTTCTTCAGTTACAAATTGTTTGCTAATGTTTAAATTTTAGGACAAAATTTAAAAAATGTGTTCTTTGGTGGTGGAAAAATGAGTATGTTATACGAATATAACAAGGTGAGTCCAAGTCACCTTTATAATTATTCCATTTTCAGCCAATACTTTCAGACAAACAAAAGGCATTGTGGTACTGAATGTTGTCTTCAAGTTTGGCAGCTTTCAAAGAGTAATTCAGATTATTGGTATCATAGTTTTTATTTGTTATTAGATAAGAATTTTTTTATAGAACTTCTTTACTTGTAAAGAGTTGGAGCCTGGTTGAATCTAGTCATCTAGGATACCTCATGGCCAGTGGAGAAAGATAGCTGCAGAAAGCACTCATCCCATTTATCTCAGGTGTATCAGGACGGGATAAATCATCTCCTAATGGTGCCCATCCTTCTCCTTAACTAGACAGCCTATATAGATTATACAGACTATAGACCAGACAACTCCTCAGGTACTAACACTTAAACGGTACTTACCAGTAATTGAAAATTTTATGGGATGAATATATATGTATAAAGTTAAAAGATTTTCTGCTGGGGAGAGATTTATGCAACCAGCATGTCATATTTAACTTAATAAAACAGACATTCACTCATGATAAAAAAAATCTGATCTCACTCTATATAGATCTGTGTATATTTGGGCTATAACGAGTAAAAATCTAGAACTATATAACAACTATGTAAAAATGATGTGCCATTTTGTGCTCTGGCTTCAAAAATGAGCTGTGTGGTAGAAGTGCACCAAGAAAGCACAAAAAATAGAAATAACGTTAGGAGTCTTTTAGGATATAAAGTATTTGTACTCTTGAGACAAATACTGTTGACTGAAACGTCATACTTCCTCAGAAAAAACATCTGAGGTTATGTAAGGTTCTCAGTTGCATTTAATTTTAAGAATAGGATCGCTTACATGGGTATGTAAAGAACAAATCATGCCAAGCAAAACTGATTACCTTTTAAATTAAATTCTAAATTAGTGAAAGAAGGGAAGGAAGTACATTAAAGCATCTAGAATTTACTAAAGCATTTGACACAGCGTGTCTCAAAATTGTGTTTGACAAATGAATCAAAATGGATTACGTAGAAACGCAATTATGAGTACAAGTAATTGGCTGAAGAATGCACTAAGGAGTAATGATAAACATGAGAGTGAAATTCTGGTCCCACACAGGTCTTTAAGAGTGTTTCACTATGCCATGCGGAAAGAGGTTTCTGGTGATAAGTTGCAGAAACAATTTAACTTACTCGCTGGGTTGTGTACCTGGCAGAAATGAGGATTCAAGAAGATACACAAATATTCTTTCCTTAATTCCTGCAATCATTGCTACCTTCTCTAGCTGAAGGTGTTGGTGGGCAGCAGAGATCTAGAACTTGGCTCTAATCGCAGATATTATACATCCGTTTAGCCTTACTGATTCAGCAAAATTATTTCTCTGATTTACAGTGTTGCAGACAGATTTAATGCCCAACATCACCTCCTATGCAAGGTTGTCACCTTTTGAAGCTGTTTCCCCACGGCTCGCCCATGAAAGTTCTAATTAAACCGTCATATTTGCTCACGACAGGGCAGCAGTAACTTACAGACCATGGAGTTTTCTGACCAAGCATATCCCTGCTGACTGGCTGCTATGAATCAGGATGGAAAAGAAAATTTCCTTGCTATGAGAGCTGTAAGGCTAGATGAGAAATAAATGTAAGTCACTATGTGCCAGCTTAGTGATTGCCTTCACAGTGAAGAGCAAACCTGAGTAAAATACAAGCTTGGATTACATATGAAGGAAGCAACAGGCTGGGGTGGAAATAATAATTGGCCTATTTCACAATTTCACCTTCTGTGTTTAGTTACGGCCCTGCAAAGAGAGTGTGAAGTATTGCAATTTGGGGTTGCGGTCCCAGTTTTCACTTTATACTGCTTTGCTCTAGTGTAAATGATGACGCAGGTGCAGAGGTGGTGAATTTGGCTCTGCAAATACAGTGCAGTTTTGTTGAGAAAGATGGGATATAAAAAAAACCAAACAGGTCCGCTCTCTAGAATATATAAACAGATGAAAATGAAGCAAGAGCTATATCTTATTGCTCAGGCTACAGCATCACAATGGTCTATCGAGCAGCATGGAAAGCTGTTAATATTTATTTAAGTGTTCCATCAGTTATAATGGATTAAAAAAATACTACATCCAATATGGGATGGGGTGTGAATTCTAGACCCTATATTCTGCTACAAGGGCTAAATGTGCTCCTTACAGGGAATTTACCAGCACTTACGGCAGCAACTCTGATTTGAGGGCTAGAACTGTTCTCACCATTTCTGTCAGAACAGTTTGGCTAGGATATATCTCATCTACCTAAAATAGTTCAAATGGTAAATATTTAATCTGTGTTTTCATCTAGTCTCCCTCAGCGATCAGTGAAGGGAGATAATTCATCTCCTTTTTAAATATGTGCAAAACAAGTCACAGAGGTAGTATGTCAGCCCATCTTTTTCTATTGCATAAAGTTAGCCTAAACCGCTGCACCCAGCAGAGCTACTGCACCAGCCAACAGAAGCACATGCAAGTCTTAAAATTGGGCAGTTTTGCTACTCGCCTCAGCTCTGGCTTACTTACTAGTAAGGTTATAAACAGTGGCACATGCTATTTTGGTTTTTCCCCTACCTGCAAACTACAGCTCTGTCATTCACCCTTTCTGTAGCGTAGGGATCTACATTTGAGGTCTTAAAGTAGACTTGAGCCCACTTCTACCATTCAAATGATCTTCATCAACACACACGATCAAACTTTAGAAACCAGTAACAACCTTTTCATTAAATAAAAGTTATTTTCCTCCTGTAGGAAAATCTTTCCACCAGCACTAAACTGGTAGACAGAGACCCTTCAGATGGGAATGTTTTATATATAAAAGGAGAGCATTTGGCCAGAATATTCCAATCAATTCAGTTAATATATTTTAATCTAGTAATCACAGCTGCTTTAAGTTTATTCTGATTCCTGTGAGTGTAAACCAGCTCTACCTGCCCACAATTGAGGCCACCTGGGCTGGTAAACTGCAGAGATGAGGCCTGAGCTGACTAACATAGATGAATATTGCCGTTCATAGTACTTCTAAAAAATTAACTGCCTCAGTATTCGATAATCAAATAGCATAAGGTCCGCTAATGATCTAGTATTCTTCATTTTTATTTCTAGATCAAGTAGGCAGCAGCGCTGAGCAGTGTATAGTCACAGTTACGAGTAATGACCCTGAAAAGTGGACACTTTCCTAATTTGCTAAAAATAAGATTTTACATCTCTATGAAAGTGCTCTCTCTTTCCTTTGGATGATTAAATACCACACTGAGATGTTATGTTACATTAATGTACAGCCTGGAGAAGTCTCTATTTAAACAGAACAGACAGACTTCCTAAAGTTCAGTCTTTAATCCTGTTTCATGTATGGTGGTCTCATAGGGAGAATATAAAACGTGAATAGTAGAGTCATAGTCATAAAAGAAAGAAAGTAAAAGGGCTTAACATTGGGACTGTGAAAGCAGTTTTCAAGCAGTCCTTACTGAAATCAGTTTTTAATCTGGTAAAAATAGAACATATATTTACAAGATTCTATTTAAATGGACTGAAAATACTGTGAAATAAAAAGCTCTATAGTTTATCCAGCGTGTTACTGTTCGCTTTTATGAGAATTTTGTCATTGACAGAACAAATACTGTAAACATTTCCTGATTTTTTTCCTTCTACTTGGGAAAATAACAAAATAAAGAAATAATTCTTTATTTTCCTCTGCCTGTTCATTCTGATATCTCTTCAGTCTTAGTGATAAATGGGACTTTGCAGGGAGCAGTCATAAAGCTCTCATAGTTTGTTTTTGCACATTGCTTATATGCATTTTAAAAGAACATTGTCTCATAATAAACATTCATGAAAAATTATATATACTGATCAGTTGTACTAACAAGTATTTGTAAAATAAATCTTAAAATTCACGTACATTTAGTACTTGAATTCAGAATACAGTGGATTCTGTTTGCCAGACTGTAGTATGGGAATTTTATTTCATGTTTTGTTAATATTTTTTTAAATTCAGCTTTGGTTATTTTTAGACTTACTTTCCCATACAATTTAAAAGCATATCATCCATCCATCCATCCATTCCTCCCTCCCTCACTCCTTCACTCCCTCTCTGCTTCCAATGGCACTAAAAATGGGATTTCTGTATGTGTATCTCCACCGAATTCCAGAAGGGTTCTCTCCATTTATCCTGCTGTAAGCTATGTGGGTGTTACTCAGCAGTACAACATGGATGCAAGCTCAGATTCCGACCTGTGAAGAACACGTTCATTCCAAACCACTTGGCTGTATGGTCTAGTTACTCAGAGAAGTCAAACCAGATGTGTTATATCGTTATGTTCTCTCTAATGAAATTAATCTCCATTTTCCAATTAGGCTTTTCTTTTTTATCAGTTCATACAGTTAATAATATCTACAATTACTAATATAAATTTTAGTTAATAGTGTCTATTAACAACTGACTTTATAAGAATTTATCTCACATTTAAAAATCTGTGGTCATAGTAACTGAAATAATTTAGGACTAAATGAGTTTTCAGCCTTGAGCATTTGATAGATTGCATTATTTCCTTTTTGTTATTTATACAGCATCATAAGTATGGGTGGTACTTTATCAGGAGCTCACAGTTTAAATTACACCTAACTCACAAGTGTTTTATGAGGATCATGAACAACATATAGGAGAGTGCTGGAGTTTTTCATTCTTGTGCAATATTCTTGACAATTCCTTTTTAATTTAATTAGCAGAGAAGCTCTCTGAAATGATGGCCAGGAAGGAAGATCAGTGATGGAATGCTGACCAAAAACCATCAATTTTGAACAGAATTTGTGTACACCAACATAAGCAGTGCACAGGTTTGATACCTACTTGTATGTCTGAATCATGTTTTCCTGTTCTGAATATAGGTCCAAAAAATCATTTTTCTTCCAACAGTTTTGTTCAATTCATTTTTTTTTCTCAATTTCAAGGGCAATTTCACAGGTAAGATTTAATAAGGCAAAAGAAAGATCTTCACTTTGACCCATAAACCACCCTATAGATAGGTGAAAGTATAGAAAACTTACAAAATAAATACCTGACGAGAAATAGCACTTAATAGGCATGCAAATGTCTGTTTCATGTGTCACTCACCTGGCAAGGTATTTAACAGCTGTAAAGAGGCCAGAAGACGTGAACATGTACGCTGGGACTCCACAGCACCAACAGAGCAGAGCTCCTTGGAATCCAGTTCAACAGAGACCAGATTCGACCACGAGCATCATGTATGGCAGAGAGGGCTTTCTTGGGAAGAAATTAGTGATGCTAATCAATAATAAATAGGCCTATTTTTGCTAGGATAACAAAAGTAGGAAAGGGTCGATATCCGCTTATTTAAAGGCACAGAATAACACTACTTTTGCCGTAAATCACATCTTCTTTTAAGACAAAGCAGGTGGCAGGGAGCTGGCGGATGCTGTCGCTAAGCCACTCTCCATCATCTTTGAAAGGTCGTGGAGGACAGGAGAGGTGCCCGAGGACTGGAGGATAGCCAGTGTCACTCCAGTCTTCAAAAGAGCAAGAAGGGGGACCCAGGAAACTATAGGCCAGTCAGCCTCACCTCCATCCCCGGAAAAGTGATGGGACAGTTCATCCTGGAGGTCATCTCCAGGCATGTAGGGGAAAAGAAGGTTATCAGAAGTAGTAAACATGGATTCACCAAGGGGAGATCACGCTTGACCAACCCGGTAGCCTTCTATGATGGCGTGACTGGCTGGGTAGATGAAGAGAGAGCAGTGGAGGTTGTTTATCTCGACTTCAGCAAGGCTTTTGACACTGTCTCCCACAACATGCTCATAGGTAGGCTTAGGAAGTGTGGGTTGGATGAGAGGACAGTGAGGTGGACTGAGAACTGGCTGAATGGCAGAGCTCAGAGGGTCGTGATCAACGGGGCAGAGTCTGGTTGGAGGCCCGTAACTAGCGGTGTTCCCCAGGGCTCTGTGCTGGGTCCGGTCCTGTTCAATGTATTCATCAATGACCTGGACGAAGGGACAGAGTGTACCCTCGGCAAGTTTTCTGGTGATACCAAACTGGGAGGAGTGGCTGCTCCACCAGAAGGCTGTGCTGCCATCCAACGAGACCTGGACAGGCTGGAGAGCTGGGCCCAGGGGAACCTCATGGAATTCAACAAGAGCAAGTGTAAGGTCCTGCCCCTGGGGAGGAACAACCCCACGCACCAGTACTGGTTGGGGGCTGACCTGCTGGAAAGCGGCTCTGCTGAGAAGGCCCTGGCAGTGCTGGTGGGCAGCAGGGTGACCATGAGCCAGCAACGTGCCCGTGTGGGCAAGAAGGCCAACGGTGTCCTGGAGTGCATGAAAAGGAGTGTGGCAGCAGGTCGAGGGAGGTTGTCCTCCCCCTCTGCTCTGGCCTCACTAGGAGTGCTGCATCCAGTTCTGGGCCCCCCAGTTCAAGAAAGACAGGGAACTACTGGAGAGAGTCCAGCGGAGAGCTACGAAGTGATCAGGGGACTGGAGCATTTCCCTTATGAGGAAAGGCTGAGAGACCTGGGTCTGTTCAGCCTGGAGAAGAGAAGACTGAGGGAGGATCTCATCAATGCTTATAAATATCTGAAGGGCGGGTGTCAGGACGATGGGGCCAGACTCTTTTCAGTGGTGCCCAACAACAGGACAAGGGGCAATGGGCACAAGTTGGAACACAGGAAGTTCTACCTGAGTATGAGAAAAAACTCCTTTCCTGTGAGGGTGCCGGAGCAGTGGAACAGGCTGCCCAGAGAGGCTGTGGGGTCTCCTTCCCTGGAGACATTCAAAACCCACCTGGACGCGGTGCTGTGCCCCTGCTCTGGGTGTGCCTGCTGGAGCAGGGGGGTTGGACGGGATGATCTCCAGAGGTCCCTTCCAACCCCTGCCATTCTGGGATTTTTCTGTGTTTATTTTTTCTCTTTACTTTTTTGGTAATTTCCATTTTTTACTCTTTGTATGAAGATTATATTAAGTGACAAGAACATTGTCAAATAAATGAGATTATATTAATGAACAGATCTTGTCACATTTCCATGATTCACAGGAAGAAATATTCACACTGGCTGATTTTTCAATTAAATCATTTTCTGTGTTATCTGTTCAGCATATCTTTATGAATATGCATAAATGTAATGCATTTAAATTGTTTTAGGTCTTTGTTAACCTCAAAAAGCCACAAGGTGCCTACTAGCAAAATATGGGATTTTTTTGCTTTTTGTGTAAAAATCAGAATACTTTGGTTTAGCCTTGATATCTTTTTCAAGCAAGTACAGGGGATTAGATGTTTGAGAAAGCATCTTGATTCTTTCCAAAGATAACAGACTGTTCAACTTATTTTATCTTAAAAGTATTATCCTTTTTTTTAAAATATTTCCTATAATGTCACTTTATCCCATGAGGACTCACACCACTAGCAAGTACATCCAAAAATGCCTAGTAAAGAATCTGTAGAAAATTAGCTGTAACTTCAAAGATATCACAAGTATTAATTTTGAAGTGAAAGATTGCTGCTCCCCACATACAAAGGGAACCTTTGGGGAATGAAAGTTGAGTTTCTTGAACATTTCTTTCCTATGGCTGTGAAAGAATTACAAGGTCTGGCACACAGTTACCGGCAAGTGCCAGCATCTCTTATTTCAAAGCCTGTAACAAAATGTTGTATAGCTGTTGCAGTTTTAAAATGAAAAACTTTTATCATCAGCTGAAAAACTGTACTGTCATGGACACATTCCCAGAGGTTTTCTTTACTGAAATTACTTAAATTTCTTCTCCGGTGAGATTTCACTGAATATAAGATAGCAATGCCTTCTGCCACATGTGCCGTGAAGGAGCAAGGAGGATCTCTCTTTCCCCTTGAGACAGGAGCCTCCAGATGCAGGACAATTTGGGGAATTATAAGGAGAAAATTACGCGAGCTGCTAGTTGTTTACCGCAGGAAATCACAGAGTATAGACAGACCTCCTCTCAACAGGTTCACCACTATTATTTCACTCTTCAGGGGCTTTCCTATTTGAAAGCTTATCTGTATTTTGATTACTCTAGTAGGGACCACATTAAAATTAAAAAGTAAATAGAGGATTAAAATACTGCAGCAGTACAAGTTTACTTCAGCATGTAATTTTACTGCAGTCACGTGCAATATATGCTTCTCTTTATATGGAACAGAGAGTACTGTAATATTTTTTTTAAATGGAAGCTTAACAACTTTCAGGCTTAGAGACTTTATGTCTTTCTATATGTAAAATAAGACCATTTGCTAATGTGGAAAATATTTTTTCATTATAAACCATGATATTTTACGTATTTCATAAGTCTAATTAGAACAGCAAGAACATTGACTAACAATCGCCAGAATAATTTATTTGAGACTTTCATGGAATTCATCAGAAAAATGTGGATGATATACAAATAAATAAATCCTTGTCATATCTCCTCTGTATAGCTCCTCTTAAGTACATAAATGAGGAGGATACTGAAAAATGTTGGCTTAATATGTTATAGGAAAATCCGGAATTAAAAATATTATATGCAGCCAGTATTATCCAGTCAATGCAGAGCTGATAAATAGTATTTTGTCCCTCCAGTGGGAGAACAGCAGTCACCACTGTGGCCTGCTGAATGAGACATTGGAGTGTGTTGGGGAAAATGCTTCCCACTAGTACCAGCAAAACTAATGAGACACACGGTTATAAAGAAAGTAAAAGAAACCATTGCAAGGAATATGCTATTCTGTATTCAGGAATGTTAGGTTTTAAGATTAAAACTAAGACGGTTTGGTATAATACGGGCAAAAGGATAGAGACCAAGGACAGACAAGGAACCACAGCATTCCTCATTCTCTTTCTTTGATCATGGTCAAAGCTCCCTTCTTTCCTCAGCACACATGTTCAGGTCAGATCACCCTGCCCTCACTCTGATTAGGATCAGAAGTTTCCACTTCCATCAGTCAGTTTTCTCCTACTCTTCCGTCCCCTCCAGGGGAGAAGGGTCTCCAATTTCAGTGACCTCTTTAACTCTCTTGAATACAGGTCACTCTCCCAAAATCTGGACAGCAAAACTGCCCTGAAGATTCCAGACTTCATTTGTAGGTTGATTTTTTAAAACAAGTGCTAAAAGGCATAGTTTACCTCCTAAAAGACAGGAAGCACAATGTACACCCACCCCATGTGTGTTGAATAGCAGCACTTAGCAAGATCAGAAATGACAGCAAATGGGAAGGAGGGCAAGACGCAAAGGTACAAAGAGTCTCTGTGAGCCAGATCTGGCTATCTGGGCTATGACAAAACTCAGGCTTAGGTTAAAGAGAGTTTTCCTCCCTACTGGAGTTCTGTGGCCATGGGAGGCTGTGGGTGTTGCTGCTTCTCTTCGTCGCAGGCTTAGTTCAGATGACTGCTTTGACTTTGTTTCACTGGATCGCTCAGGCTATAATTAGTTTCAACATCTCTGCCTTTTGCTGACTCTTCTCCTTTTATGAGAAATAAATGTCACTAATCAACATCCATTATTCTGTTAAATTCATTATTTCTTAATTGCTGACAGGGTGCTTGCCCTGCACCGTGTCCGCTATGGAGCTGGAATCCAAATAATACTCATGCGGCACTGCCGGAGATGAAGTTTTTCACCCCTACTCTATTAACGCTCAGGATGGACGTTTAGGTGGGAACCATAACACAATAACGATAGTTTTGAAAATCACATCACTGTATATTAAAAATACAAGTAGAATTGACTTTCTGCCAGAAGTTTTTGATTTTCTGGGAGCGCTCTTCCCTAGAATATGCTTGAATTTACACCCTCAAGGGTTTAAACAAAGAAGATGATTAAACAGATCCTTCAAAGCAGAGACCTACTGGTGTGTTGGAAAATGGTGGTTAAGCACATTCTTTTATTTGAAAACTGTAACTTCGCACATAGTTCTTTTATCTTTCCTCATCCACCTTTTATGCTTACAAAATTATTGTATGCTAATAACAGCTAATTCAAATTTGAATGCAAAATGAGAAATACATTCTTCGGGTTCCATCTCAGGACTCAGATTATGAACTGTGCTAGCATAGTCCAAAATTTTCTTCTGATCCCGAAAAAAACTCTTATGACAGGTCTGAAATGAGAGCATCATAGCTTGTTAAAACTCCGGCTGTTCTGATGCAATCGAGCAGTAGGGCCACCGGGACTACACTGGTTGTCCATAGAGGTCAGCAGTGATGTACGTATGCACTACACAAACCCCTCTTGCACCCCTTCCTTGGGTTTTAAAAATTACGTCAGTTCTTCTGCAAGACTCTCTTAGGATCCCAGTACATTCACTGGTTTCTAGTAGGCAGGAGAAAAAGAGAAAATGGGGGGAGTGGGGAGGGGAAGTATGATCCTGTACAGACTAATGTGAAAATAAAGTCAGTTTTAGTAATGAGCTGTAGGAAATTAAGTCTCTCAAGTCTTGACTGCATCCTTTCAAGGTATAATTATTTATATTTTGAAATAGTATCTTTAAAATACTTGCAAATATTTATTGAGAATAACTCCATAGTATTATAATGCTATTTTGTGACATTCTGAATTATGGAAAAATAAATCCATTCATTATCAGGGGAGTTAGTGGGTTTTGCATTCTCAAAGCAGCAAATATCCCTTGTTTCACTCCCACACACTACAGGTATGACACAGAATGACATCATACTTTGCAATCTTTGTTACCATTTAGTCAGAATATTGTACAAACAAAACCAGATAAAATTACAGAGATATTTGTAACTCTCAGTATTTGAGCACTGTTGTTAACAGATGGGCAAATAAATAAGGATTTAAAATCTTTGATTGTTGTTCCTCTAATTACATAGTTAATTTCACACCTGATCTCATAGCTTCTTTTAGAGGTTAGAAGGCTATAAGCACTTTATTGAGTCTATCTGAATAGGCTTCAGTAGACCTGAGAAGCAAAAGCAAAATCTTGGTTTCCCTGGTGTCAGTGGGAGTCTCCGCCAGTGAACAAAAGCTCCAGCACACAGTTCAACAGTTCTGTGAGAAACACATCCCCATGACACAGATCCACGAAGCAGCCCTTTAAAGAAGTTTTCAGTATAGTTACAACCATAACTTCATGTGGATTCAGTGGGAATCTTCATAATGACTTCATTGGCATCAAATTATACCCACTCAGCAACAGAAACCAGTGCCATAAAACATCGTTCCTCACCTTTTGTCAGCCTCGATGTGTAGAGGGCCGGGCTGAGAAGCACAAACAGTGATAAAAGCTGCAGGAACCTGAGTTTGGTTGAATTCTATTATACCCACATGCATGCTCTAAATAGTGCTGGGACTGTGGATTAAAGAAATGAGTGATATTTGGCAAGGTGCCTAACTGTAGCTGGCATGCAACATAGGTGATATATTAGCTTTGTACCTATTTTTTGCTTAGCTTTTGCCCACATGAGCCATAGGAGAACCTAATATACGGCCAGGAAACCGCTCGTGGATGCCAGGTTTCCACTACATACGGGGAAAAAAGAATTGAACTGGAAATTAAAACATTAACAAAGAGTTACACAAAAGGAGTGAGAGAAAATGGGCAAGAAAATGAGAGATGCAAGTTTGCTAGAGTTTAAAGTAGCTATCTTTGAAGATTTTTATGTTCCACTCATCTTCCCTAGTGCGGCCCATTGGGAATCTGTGCATGATAGTTCAGAGCTCCATCTTCACGAAAGATGAAAGGCAAAGCCATTCAGTGGTGAGAGCTAGTTTCTGAGAAGTGCATCCAGCCCCACGTAACTGCAGTTAAATTATAGTACATAACATACTGATTAAGGGGCAACGCGGTCCTCAGTGCTGTACAAGGTAGAATGAATAATAAGTTCTCAAAATAGTCAGAGATCACATAACTTTGCAACATCGGTGGTGTTAGCTGAAAAATGAGTTACTGGGGATTAATTTGGAGAGTATGCTGTTTTAAATTAGACACATGCTAAAGATCATCAATAAAGGTTAAAAAAAGGCTCTTTAAATTACCTTTCTAATTGATCAGGAAAAGTTCTGAGAAAAGATATGAAAGGATTTGAGCAGCTGAAGTCTGTAAGCACATTCTGGACCTTGAAAAGTCTTGGTCTTCATAAATGAAGAGGTATGCAGAATATCTCAAAAACTGACTCACCTTACTGTATTTCGGCTGACAGGGAAGCAGAAGTCAGCGACTCAAGAAAAGGAAATGTTAACTCCTTCAGCTGGTACTGAGAATTAAGATGTTTTCCTTTCTTTTTTGTAAATATTATGAAATATGAATAATGCAAAAGTTTTAGTGTTACTTTTGCTTGCTGGCATAGCCATACGTTTAGAGGAGCAAAGAATAATGGGTAATTATTAGGCAGAAATAGCTATATGAATGTTTAAGACCTGGAAATATTTTATCTGAGCTTCTAACAGTATTGCAGAACACAAAATCAGTGAGTTTTTTTCTGTTTGTTTTCGAGTTTGTCTTGTTTCCTATTTAGTTGTTACCTTATTACAAAATATAGGCAATTTTCCTTTACTTCCAGGTGTGCAAGATACGACGGTTTAACTCTGGAAATATCCTGTTCTGCTGTTTGCTGTGGAGCGTGCAGGCGGTGACGTGGTGTCGATGTGCTGAGGAGTGCTAATGATTCATGGAGTGGGCATCGTCTCATCTGCAGCCGGGGACTGGCTTGGAAGCCAGCCGATATTCTGCCGGCAGCGAGGACTGGCTGAGCTCCCCCCCAAAGGCACATGCAATTTCTGCTGAGGCTGGTTACGTGCAATTTGAATGCCGGAAAGGCTAAAATAAAACTCATCAGCTGTTAAACAACAGATGAAGATAAATAGAAGTAGCAAGCATCAGTGGCCACATGAGTTATTTTGTCTGTCTTCTGAGATCCTGCCATTGCATTGAAGTTTTAAGGCAATCCTAATAGGAATCATATTTAGGATTTATAGCAAATAAGGCTGTGAAGGTTCACACTTCTTTGCCTGCCTTGAGGAGGCATTACAAAATGTAATAGGCAGGATATGTCTTCTTCATTCCCTGGTTCAGATTCCTTCACCTTTCCTGCCACTCACAGCACTTTCAAACATCATTAATTACGTCATGATAAAAGTTCACTCTGCATATGTCTTATTATGCTTGCAGTTACTTCTGTTAGCTTGTTACAGTTAGCTTCTCATAGGTCAAATGATAAAAGGAGATGAAAGAGGAGGCATTAAGGATGCCTTTTCTAAAAGGGATCGCCTATCTCCTCATGTCCTGCCATCACATATTTCTACCTGGGAGAACAGGAGACAATTATAATCCCAGAATGGGAAAACAACTATACCTCCTAACTACCACCCTGGGGAGCATTTAAGCACTACTTAACCACAGGTTAAGCGTTTCTGGCTTTACATTAAAGTTTAGGTACAACTTGCTTCGAATAAGTACAGGGTCTGCTCTCATGGAAGTGCTCTGAGGGCAGTCATCTCTTCAGAGACATCGGTTGGTAAGATTGGCTGGCACCTGAAGTGCCTACAAAAACTTGTTCAGCAGTTGAGTTGCTGAAGAGTTCAATAATTTAAAAATGGAAAAGATGCACTAAATTATCTAGGTAATTTTCTGAATATGGGTTTAACTTAATTTTCTATGTCTGAAGCAAAGCAGTGCCCAACATTCCCCTTGGGACCCATCCTAATGAATCTCATTTCCAGAGAATTTTCCCTTATATTCAACCTAATTTTTCCCTGTCTTAATTTAATCCCATTACTTCTGCTTATGCTCCCTCTTGCTAGACTAAATAATTCAGTGTCAGTAATTAGGTGCAATTATAGATGCATCAATTAACATTTGTCGGTGTGTCTATGATGTACAAGAGGGTCCATAAGACATGGCTGAATTTGTGAAGTTCCAGGAACTGATGAACACAGATGAGGAGATTCACTCGCCTGGTCCCTTCCAGACTTTCATCCCATTTCCACTTGTGCTCTCTGTATAGCTGAAGTTGCTGGGCAGAATAGCGGAGACATCCTTATCAGCTTTTCATTGTTCTGATGACACTGAACTCTGCCACACGATCCCCCAACCCAGTAAGCACTGTTTAGGCTAATAATTAGCGAGATACACCACCAAAGGATGTGTGGATCTAAAAATATAGACATATAAAATCATCACTAGTTGTAAGAAATACTTTAGTTTGTATTAATCCGTTTAATGTGTTGAAAGAGAGCCGTAATGCATGTTTAGCTCACATCATTATACTATATACTGCTTTGGTGAATTTTTATTATCTTGAGATTGAACAGCATGCGATACCAGTTTCTCTGTTTAAGGCTTGATGTTTCCTTTCATTAAATGACAACACACTGTTTCTTTTGTTTCCTCTAACAGTTACTGTAATATGATATATATTTTAACTGCTGAACACTCAGCTGGAAAAGATTGACTGTAGCAGTTTTTATAAATATATTTGCTGCACAGATGTTCTAAGAACCTATTTTGCATGCTTGCCCGGCTTGGTTTCCGTTCAGTTTTTTAAGGGAGATTCCACCTATTATATCCATTTGCAACTCTTCTACTCTCTTGCTCATAAGGAAAAATCCAAAAAGTCTTGACCTGCAGTTTCCTCAGTTTGTTTTAACGGATCCCACGGTAAGCTCAGGAGATGGGCAGTGAGCAGCTGATGGAGGCGGAGGGAATTCATGCATGTCATCGGTCAGTAATTCAAGACCCTTTTTAGATAGGAAGTGTCCTGTCCAATACGACAGTAGATCTGCAAGAAGGGGCAGTACCTGGTCAGCCAAACGACAGCGCTCCTTGGCATCCTCCCTGGTTCCATAGCCTGAAACCCACCACCCTCGTCCCCCCGCAGCGAGGCACTGCCTTCATGTCGGACAGTCCTCGAGACTGCCTGTTGGTAACAAAGTTCTCTCATTCCCACGCATTTCGGAGGGCATGAAATTGTTTGCTGAAACTTTCTGCAGAATACAAATTCACTTCAGTGGGAGTGCTACAGGAGAAGTGTTGAATAGGATTGTCCTCAAAACTGCAAAATCCGCAGTTATTTTCTAGCATCGTCCCTATGTTACGTGGTTTGAGGGGTACCAGACACAGATGTTAAAGCCTGTCCTTATTCCAGCTGATGACACTGGATCTTTCCAGAGAATTAGAGAGCAGTTTTATGTGTTCCCTTGAGCTAGATTATGCTTCCAGTTCAGCGATATAACCAATTCTGTAATACTATTATTCCATATAAATTGGCTTATTATCCTTCTGAAAAGCCTAAAGATCTGTGTTTGCTCTTGTTGATATTTCAGAAGAAATCCACATGAACTTGTTTCAATGCATTTTAAATCTTAAAAAAAATAAAAATCCAAAAATAGCGAGGGTGAATTAATGGGAAATGACTGTTAATTTTTTTTTCATTTTAGGAAAAGAAAGCTACTCCAGCTGGAAAGAAAGGAACCTCAGGGCAATTTTGCCAGAGAGGTTCTTATGTATCTTGTTCTGTATATTATCACCAGCATAACAGACAGCCTTCCTGACCTTAGAGGGGAAATGAAAATGTGCTTAAACTTAATGCATTTTAAAATAATTAATCATCTATTATATATGGCTAAGTTCATGAAACAGTAAATTGCTTTTTATCTTTTATCAGTGAAAGAGTAATTTCGGCTTTGAGAACAGATAAATCTAGGTCAATGGGTGGATTTTCTGTGGTTTCTCTGACATTTGAATAAATTAAAAATATATTTTGAACTCTCAACAAATCAATCACAAAGTATCCAAAAATGAATACACCCAGAAAAGAAATTTTGGGATTGGTCCTTCAGTAGTTTGCTTCTCAAAGCATGGATTCAGTCACAATTTTGTAATAAACATAATTTTAATTGTATTACACTCTGACATGGCCAAGCTACTATTTTAATTGTGACTTTTGGGCACGTAAGGAGAGCATTTTTCTGGTATAACTTATTTTGGCTTTTCCTTTCTTAACGTCAGACTGTGACTGTCCGTTGTACTTTAACCACATCATGGCACTGCCTCGCTTTGACCTTTGATACGAGCATCCCTGTCCTGGTCAGTTATAATTAGTCATAAATCCATCAAATTTCAGCAAGGTTAAATTGTGCTATTTCCTGAAAATTCTCTTCCTACACCTGACACTTATCATTCTCTGTCTTTTCTTCCTCCCGTTTCCCACCCAGCACCTTAGTGCCTTTTTACAAACAGTGCTGTCTCGGGCTATATGCAGCAGCATAATTGGTCCTTTGTCATCTTTAAGTATTTTATGACAATATCAAGCAAATGTCTGTCAGGTAGAAGGATACCTGCTGAACAGGACACATCACCGCAGACTTCATTCACAGGGCTGGATCCGCTGGTACATCAGAGTTGGTAGAAACTCAGACTGACTTGGGGAAGGCCGGGATAACTGCCCTGTGGGACCAGACAAGGGGCAGGAATGGGTAGAAAAGGAGTCTCAAAGCTGTTTTTTGTAATAACCTTCTTCTAGGTTCATAACGATGTCCGACATTGTCCCACCTCATGCTGAACAGAGCAAGGAAATCTCACGCTGCATTTTTTTTTGGCAACAGTGGTACAGCTTCTACTTAGCAGGTTATGTCTTCACTACTCCGGTATCTTCTTATAGATATACAATATTATGAGTGGTACAAATAAGGGGTTGATCGGAAAGCAGAAAAATTTTAGGACTTTTTTCCCTGGTTTTGGGTTGGTTTTTTTTTTTGATCAGCGCTATTTTTATATGTTCTTATCCATTCCAAGTAGTTGAGTTTATATCCTTTGCTACCGTGCAAATTGTTAGAACTATATTCTTTGGTCATTTATCACGGACAGAAATGCAAGGTAGGTAGAGGCCATTTCTTCTGTGAAATGTGTACAAGTACTTACCGAAAACTAAAATTGGAAAGTGGGTCTGGAAGGAGCCCTCCCACAGTCAAGATCAGACGATGCTGTCGTTGCACCCACAGATCTGCACGCTCATCCCAGGGCATACAGGCAGTCCTGGGGCTTATGAGCAGTCAAAACAGGCATAAAGAAGAAAATCTGTGATCACACAGTCTAATCCTTTGTATTGTTTACTCAAATCAGAAAATAAAACTTCACCTGATGCTTTATTTGACCTTCAGTTAAGGAAAGCAGAAGGAAAGGTAACTGCAACCTGTGAAGGAGCCGCGGAGAGAGTGCTTTGAAGTATGTACTTAGTTCTGTGTGGTTGGACTCACCAGAGGTAAGTGAGGTATGTTTGTTTTTCTGATAAATAACTAGTGTTTTTGTCATCACTCAGCGGTGGGTTCTCTTCACGCACCCATTGCATCCTCAAAGAATCCATTAGGTGAACATCTTGTTTCAATTATTTTGGAGGCCATTGAGAGAGCTGTTCTAAAACATGAAAAAACACCTCTTCCCCAGTTCACTGGCCATCTGAATCAAGCAAAAAGACCTCGGACAGCATTTCTCCAACTTCATTATGGCTTTTTCCTTGTACATTACAACCCCATTTTCCCCTGTCCCCACACCCAAAAGGCCCCAGCAATTTGGACTTCCCACTTACAGGATTACACTTTAAAGAGGCTGGAGGATTTCATTCTTCACCCATTGTCCCAGTTCAAGGGTATCGGAGCGTTTGTCAGCTATTGATGAGATGTGGAAGAAAAGGATTTTTAATTTCTTCATTACCAGGATATAGTAATTATGTTCAGCTTTTCCCATGGGATGGGATTCTCCTTTGGTGTACAGGTTCTCTGCAAGGGTAAAGTTTTCACGTGGAGACGCACAGATTTGGTCAATGCAAAAGTGAGTCTGAGCAATCCTGTACAGAAAGTGAGAGAGCACCGGGGAATCCAGATCCATACACACTGACGAGGAAAGACACCGTTGCTCCTGCATGGGCATCCCACGAGTGGAAGCCCCAAATGGGAAGGAGCAGAGCTTTAGTTGAGCTTTAAAATTCATCTGAATAGATTCAAAACACCTGTCTTATCTTTAGCTAAATTGGAGCAAAACAAGAAGAAAGCTGAAGTTTCTTACTGATTCGGAACTTGCAAACTACATAATTTCAGATGACAGTAGGTTTGGTAATTTTAAGACAGATTTCCTGGGAGTCCCTAAGGGCAAACTTTATCCAAGAAAAAGCAGAATGATGGATGTGCTATCTAGGACACACAGCTCCACATCTGTGGATATTTTAGTAAAATAAGATTAAATGAGGAGAAACCATATTCTTTTTAATTTCCCTTGGGTTTGGTTAAACCTCCAGAGACAAAAAGCTTCCCTAGAGGCACCAGATGACAGGAAAAAAAATCAGCCTCTCAGCTGGGAAAGTGAGACAGCACATCCACAGACTTCCTTCGTGGGAGACTGGAAGTTGCTGAGGGGTGGACCCGACACAAGAGTCCAAAACCAAAAAGGATGTTACTGTCTCGGCCCCTGTGCAGGGAAGGTCTCTATCGTACGAGTTACATGGCAGTGTTTACGCACAGCACCAGCCCTGTGATATGTCCTTGCCTGCTGCAGCAAACCCTGCAATTTCTCCAGACATACCCTGGCTGCTGATTTACTCTGGCGAAGGAGAGACAACTGCACTGCCACAGGGCTTTTAGCAGCTCCTTGGCTGTCTCTGAGTGCTGGGGAACCTGAGCAGCAACGTAAAGCGCAGGGTGAAGAGTACAGTGGAGCCCACTGGAAAAGAACCTGTAGACATTAATATGTATTCCAGGATAATTTTATATTTTATGAGCTTCTTTTCTCTTTTTCTTTGAGCCCCCAGGAGATGGCAGATGTTTTCGAGTATCACATGGAGAGCAATGTGTCTTTTTTCTTTTTTTTTTTATTTTTGTTGTGAAGATTCCTCCTCACTTGAAAGGATTAAGAGAGGAAAATACGTTTTTTTTTTTTTATCAAATGCCTAACTCAGATCTTCTTCACCAAATGCAGTCAGCATTTCTGAAAAGTTTGCAGTCGCACTGCCCCGTAGAGCATTTGCCCTTTCAAAGGTACGAACTTGTTCATTAAAGCTGGCTACCCACAAAGCTTGGATCCCTTACCTCCTTCAGTGGTACAGCTCACATACAATAAAATATCAGGATCAATGAAACTGCAAAATGTTAGTGCTATTCTCAGATTGTACATTTATTCCATATACTTTACTGTCTCCCTCTAAACCAAATTCAGAGCAAAACACCTTGTTAAATCAAATCTATGCACAATATTTGAAAAATTAGGTCTAATCTTGCAGCCTGTAACTAAAGAAAGGTATTACAAGTAAAACTGTTGCAAAAGCCACACTGAATTTCTTCGGCGAGTCCAACATTAGCAATAAACCATTGTAACAATGGGCAAGGTCTCAGAAGAAAAGTGAGGTGACATAAAATCTCTGTTTTCCTCACTATAGCATTTCTTTATCTCAGTATTGTGTACGCAGCTATTGAACTTATCTATACTTGTCCCTTCAATTTCTTTCTGTTTATTTCTTGCTTTTGTTTGACAGTAAAATAATTTTCTTCCTCTTCTGCATACAGATATAAGGTGGTAAGAGAGAGTACATTTTTTTTCGGAAAAACTGTAAAAATCACAGTGTATTAATTCATTGTACCTGGTACTTGCCTAATTACAGAAATATCTACCACGAGGGGCCACACCAGCAGCTGTGACCATGTAATGACCAACAGCCAACAACCTCTTAGCGCCAAGGTCTTTGCACTGTGGATTTCTCCCTAACTCCTTCCTTCCGTGCCTGGACTGTGTCTTTGGCCAGAAGATACTGCACCTTTCCAGCCTGAAGGCAAGACCTCTACACCATAACTTTCAACTGCTGGATGTATTTAACCAAAACAATCAAGTTCAAAAGGCTGGTCATGCCGCCATAGTGCTTAACCGTGCTGGAAATGGCACCTTTCCCATGGTCTACTCCAGGAGTGTTTTAGGAACACTCTGTGAAATGGGGATAGGGACTAATATTGCATATCGTGGCTGGGGGTGGTGCTGTTAGTGCTCGGTCACTGCATTGCTGCCAGCGGACAAGACTGGAAATGTCTGTGAATTCTCTTAGAGTGTGGGCATTCAGTGAGGGTGAGTCAGTGCTTAAAGACAGTAGATATAAATACGGCAAAGAAGCACCAGAAGAAATGTCAAAGTTCTACCAACTCTACTCCCTCACCCAACTTTTATTTTAGCTTAAAATGTAAGAAATAATTTACTTCTTGGCAAATATGGATGCCAATTCATAAAGTATTTATTTCTCCCTACCTTGGTGTTTAAGGTGGCTCTATATTTTTTTCCCCTATTTCCAGGGAGGGAAACAGACAGCTAACACGCTACTGAATGAAAGATATATGAACCATAAAATTGCCAGAGAATCTCTAATGTACATGTTCAAGTTATCAGGCTTCAGTGCTTTTTAAGTGTAAGGAGTGTGACTATTCTTGTATTTGGCTGACATTATAGGGTTTAAAAAATTATTTTAAAGGACAAAAGCTAAAATAACTTTTATATATTTCACTCAAAGTAACCAGAAATATTTTACAGAGTGATGAAGATTCTATTTCCTAAACCTAATGGGAAGGTTCCCCAAACCAGACCTCATAATATTGGCTTCACAGAGGAAAATAATATTAATTTTAATGTCCCTTCACAATTTGACTCTGCCTTATCACCTTCACCTGATGCTCACAAAAATAAAATTATTACGGATGTGGCAAAAAATCCTTTTAGTATTTCTCATAAAATGAGATACATTAGGCTCTATCAGAGTCTCCTAACGGTTATAATAGAGAGAAGCAGCCTGAAGCCCTAGACTAATTTTGAAATAGGTATGTTATACAATGAAAACACGAAACAAAGAAAGAGCTGGAAGGGGGAAAAGATGATGATGGAGTCCTTCCTCGGCATGTGATGTTCCTTTGCCTATTCCCAAGAAACAAGGAAAAAAAGTCCTGTAAAAATTGTCAGCAATATGAAAGCACATTATCTGGGACCCTAAAGAAAAAAAGATCATAACTTTTGCTCTGCATCCTGTCTATTCCCCTGGTGTAGAATGATATAACCTTAAAATACTCTTTTTGTTTTATTACTGGTAAAAGTGGAACAAAGTTACAAATGTGAAGTTTTAGGTAACCGTATTTTGAAAGAAACTTCTTCTATTGATATTTTGCTTATAAATGACCTGCTGGGCAATATTGTGTTCCCTTTCCGGACACATGGGGTAAAGGTTTGCTCCTGGGATGCTCTAAGAGGTGCCCAGCTCGTAGCAGGCAGAAAGGGCTGTGCTTGCTGCTGTGGGCTTGGCCGGAGGCGAGGTGATGGAGTCAGGGTTCCCTTATGACCCCCAGCACGGGGCCTTCGCACGCTGGTGTAGCGGAGGGTGATGTAGATGGATATGGGGAAGTCATTTCAGCAAATGGTATGTGAAAGTATGTAAACTGCAGATGAGAAAATATCTCAGTGCAAATAATATTTACAGAATTGAGAGGTGGCTGCTGGAAGTGGGGGAGTGCTAGGGAAGTCCGTCAAAGGGCAGCTTTAGGGTAAAACGTATGAGTTGGCGAATATGCATCTGTCTATAAGAACCAACTAAAATATCGATAGACCTGAATATTCTTCACTCTCCGAATAATTAATTTAAATAATTTCACTTTTTCCATTTTTCTCCCCCGTGGGATGAATATTCCAGCGCTTCAGACAAAACCCACTACATGGAGGAAAACCCCAAACCCATTAAATTAGCTGCCATTGCACATCCAGCAGTTTTTCCTCACATTGTCCATCTTAGGAATATCTGAAAATAATAAACTATGTGCTGTAGCCCAAAACCTGAATGGGAAAGCTGGGATGGGTTTCACAGCCAGCGTGAGAATCGGGCACAGCACTCCGGAGAAAAGGTGGGGAACCAGAGCAATGCAACGGATCATCCGGCAAAGGTTTTGTTTGCCGCTTTGCATAGACTCAGGTTGGTGTGTGTGAGTGTGCGGTGCATGACTGCTGTGGACTCCCACATGAGGCTTAGAGAGGCTGAATTCCTTTGCAGATGCAAAGAAGCAGTACATGAGCCTGAGGTTCAGTGAGCATGCAATTATGTGTGAGATTCAATTATGGGCTTCTGAAGGCATCCCTTCTTCATTTTGTCCAGTTTTTATATAACTTCTGCATGATATATATAGTTCTTCCTGTTTGCTAAACTAGAAGAAAAATCCCCATCAGAATAAAAAGTTCCCCTGGAATTTGATTCCTGATGCATTTTTCTTATGTAAACAGCTTCTGGGAAGAGAATGATCTCCGGAAGGGGGTGACTTTTCCTTCTACCTTGATTTAAAAGAAGGGATGAGAATTCTTCAAAATACAGTTCATCATTTCCTTAACCACGGCTGTGACTTGCTCTCCTGAGAAAACACACACTCATTCTATCATTTCACATCAAACCTGACACTTTCAATTCACATTTCACTGTCACACATTTTGCCCGAGCATACACTCCACAATTTATCTTGACAGAAATATACTTCCGACCCTTTTTCACGCGGCAGTCGTTACCAACGGGTGCGGTCCATAGGAAGCACAGGTCGTGGTCACCCGCTGATGCCGGGACTGTCACACTGAGGAGCAGAGGAACGGCGCAGGGTCCTGTTGCGTTCTGGCCAGGAGCCCTTCTCAAAGGAGAGTTTATAAAAGAGATGTCAAAAAGAAACTTGAAACCGTGAATTTTACATACAATTTAGACCAATGGCTTTGTGTGTGTGTTAAAAATACAAATTTTCTCCCCTTTTGCAGAATCACAAGAACATGCTCTCAGATGTAAATTGTTTGACCTACAAAGCTGCATCACACACAGATAGACAAGCAGAGAGGAGCAGAGATAGTCAACCACACTAATAAAGTCTATTGATGACAGAAGCTAAGATAAGGACCTAAGCTGATGTGACAGAAATAATTTAAACCTGCCTCTTTGTTCTATATCACTACGTTTGAAATGGGGAGGTATTTCCAGGACCTGCAGATGGGTCGCTGAACTGATCGTAGTAACAACATTCTGCATATTACCTTCTACTCCTACGCACTTAAAGGAATTAACTGCTTCTACAAATAAGAAATTGGGAAACCAAGAAATGACATGATTCCTTCAAGATGAAGGGCACTTGTTCAGGAAACAGTGACTTGGGGAAAAAGCCAGGAACAGAGATTTCATTTTTGGACTCAGTCCGTGCCCAGCCACTGCACGGTGCTTCTCCCTGCCCCGCCGAGTGCTGCGCTCCGAGCCACGCGAGAGGAGAGTCGTCCGTTCCTCTCCGTGGAGGACAGCCTTTTAATGTCTCAGTTTAATGTGCTCTTACAGTTAAAATCTTTTGCTCAGCTACTTCTGATTAGTACTTTTTGTTTTCGACAATAGTGCTTATTATGGTGAAGAGAAACCTTTCTTCAAGGGGTATATATGTGGACCACAGATTAAGCACACACTGATCACAAATATAGTTTATGATCTAAAATAAGTTTTAAAAATGAAATTTATCAGTTAGCTTAACATATTGCCTAAGTTGTTCTTTTTCCTTTAAGATATTTAATGGGTTTTTTTTAAGAAATAGGAACATTCGTATTTAAAGAATAAAGTGAAATAATACGCTTGTATTTCAAATCTCTCTTTATTCTAGTTACTGATTTTTTTTATAAATACTTCTAGAAATCTATAAATTCAATCTTCATAAGCAAGGGACTAATATTGGTTGTCTTGAGAGGAGAAAACTCAGGAGAAATTATAACAAAAAGGGAGCGATCATTTGAGGCTGATCCACAGCCATGGTCAGTAGGAGATGCTTCACCAGAGAACGCCAGATAATCCCCTCGTGCACCAGAGGAAGAGGCCATCTCAAGGACGCAGGGAAAACAGAAATGGAGGCAAAGCATTAAATGCTTTTTGTTGCTAAGTTCTCTCCAGTATTCATTTGTTAAAATTTTCCTGATTGTGCCCTTTTTTTTCCTCTTTTGACGGAAAGACTGGAAAATATTTTTTCCTAAAATCCTGTTACTCAAATATGTGAACGGTTAAGAAAGATTAAACACTAATGGAGAAAGCCATCGTCTGGGCAACGGGACAGATACTGAGAGAGAAATTAGGTTTCTAAGACCAGACTTCTGAGGTTAAAATTTACCTGTTCTACAGGGCTAGCGGCACAGAAGTGCTAGCTGAAGAAAACGAAGCTTTGGGGAAAAAAATATTGCAATACTGTGACTTTGAGACGGCGGCAGTGAGAAGCGAGGGCGTTACAGTTTGGCTGTTTCATTCCCCAGGTCTGTACAGCTGGGATCTGTGGTTGCCCCAGGGTGGAGGTCCTGCCCCCCCAGCAGTTCCCTGGCATAGGTTGGCTTTTCAGGAACAGTTGTGGACATCAGTGTAAGACATCAGCCAAATACTGCTTGTTTCACTCCAAGCATAGCATAATTGTCTAGGCAGGATTTGTTCTTAATCTACACCAGCTCCCTTGAGTTACGGTAAATAACTACAGTAAATAACATTTTTGTCAAGTGATGGATGGGATAAAGCATGATCACACGTTCTTAACTAGGAAGTACTATGGACTTCAGTTTATAAGCTTAGCTCATTCTTCATTATTCTTCATTATATTCACTTTCTTCTGTTATTCCTGTCAATGCAGCGTGACCTTGTGATATATCCAAACCAAAGTTTTTATAGCCACGTTGTCATAGCACAGACATTACCCTACACAGTGCGTGGCAATGTAGAACCAGGCATTTGAGCTTTAATTTTGAGCTTTAATTCTGCCTTTGAAACAATTTGATCATGAAGGATTTCATGAATATGAACATTTCTTTGCACAGGGAAGAATAAAAAATACAGATTGTGTTCTAGTGTTACACTCCTCTGTTAAAACACTACTAAACAAGCAAACACACTAAACTGTGCCTATAATGAGCACAAGCTCTTGATCTAAAAAACATCAACCAGCTTTTTAGAATCCAGTTAATTATTAAACGACCCATGAAGATTTTGAATGCATCACTGCCTTTTATGAGCTTATCTGATAGACTGAATTTATCTGTTTATTTTATATAGATAACTTCAATTTCTTCTCTTTTCTTGAAAATACATCTTTACGGATAGATGAGAACATGCATTCATTTTGAGTAAGGTATGCTTTTATGAAGCATGACAGAGAAATGATTGCTCCAGAAATTATAAAAGTAGAATAAGAGGGTTGCAAATAAGTCCATTTTTGGCACTAAATAAAGGTCAAATTCAATTATTATTAAGATTATTAAGAAAATGCTGTAGGCAAAGTAAACACATTGGCCAACATAGGAGGGAAAACCAGATGTATAATCAGATGGTCCTTACAGCCAAAACACATTTTCACCAAGAGGTTTAAAGAAAACACACTGCACTTGTGTGTCAACATTTTCCAAGTTTCTCAGCCCAGTTTCAAGAAATCAGCACGGGTCTGTTGGGTCTGCTTTGTACCTCTGGTCGGTTCCCATATTTTTTTCATTGCACTTACAAAGAGAAGTGCCAATACAGACAAGATATTTATCACACAGCTCTGATTGCCATTTCTGTGAAGGGTGCCAGAAAGCTGCTGATGCTACTTTGTGTGTTGTGCGCTGTCCCTGATGGTGTATAGCTTAATTTGAAAAAGCATGTAATTAAAGTGTGTGTTAATTTTTCATTTCCATAATAAGCTTTTATAATTCTGTACAGAGCATGAAAAAAACGTTTCCAAAATAGAAGTGATTTACATCGCAGGCCTTCCTGTGGATTGATTACCGCTCTCACCGAGCTGCTGGCAGATGAGCGGTGTCCCTTCACTGCAGAATTACTTCGCGCCACTATCGCAGACCTCAGTCCTACTCCATTACATGAGCTCTCTCAGAGGGACCCCCTTATCTACTGCTGCTAGGTGATGGGCACGGCTAAGAAATGAAATCTGTAGCGATAGAAGAAATGGAATAACTGGATTGTAAATAAATCCATTTCAGACACTTAAGAAAGGCTAAACTCTGTGATTATTTCTCCAGAAAAAGAATTATTATTTCTTTAGTAATTGCAGCCTGTGAAGTAGGTAATAAAGTGAACCCAAGGCCTAGGTGAGACGACAACTAGCATATAGTCAGAGTTACAGAATATAATGATTAGCACGTAATTGCTATTACTCTTCCTATTACTTTTGGGTTTCACAATCAAATATCACTCCTGCCCGCACAAAGCCCTATTGGAATCAGTGAAGTATGTTGCCAATAAAAAACGAATGTACTCCAGAGTGACTGTTGGGAATCTTAATGTTATTATAGTACCTTAAGTATTTGTTTTGAGACAGGGAATATTTTTCAAAGGAAGTTATGGAAATAGAATATGCTTGTATAGAAAGATGGGTTATGTATTACCATAGCTACTTCAAAAAATCATTTTCTGAGAAAGTACATTACACTTAAAGAAATTGATACAAGATAGGATAGAGATATATATGCACGCTTTTCTCTTTTTGGTACGTTACTCTTAATTTGTTCATCTCCAGCAGATCCATAGGTAACATTAGACCTCTGTCTTTTTACTGCTTCAGTTATTATTATCCTCTGATTCAGGTCTTAAATATTGATCAAGTTTCAAAGTGATAGAGATGTGTGAGGAAGTATTTTAAGTTAGTTACGGGGATTCTTAATCAGAAAATATGGAAGTTCTATGTGATTTACTGAATAACAGGTTGCTCCTATTAAACGGCCTTGGAGTGAGCGAGAGTCAGATCTGCTACTCCACCAGTTTAAATCAATTCAGCCGCATCAGGCAAAGCTGTGTCCATACATGAAATATCTGTAGGCAGCAGCTCAGTAAGGACATGAAGTGCTTCTGAATGCCGGAAATTAATCTGTAGAAAATAGGCATGGCGATATCGGGGCTGCGAGATTGTTCCTGTTGTAGTATCTCACCTTGTTGTTTGCTGGATGATAATAAGCACATATTTAATTACTGTAAGCCTGCACTCTTGGCCCTATACTATACTGGCTGTAATATGCTTTGAAAGCAATGTAAAAGCTCTCTTTTGGACAATATTCTAGAATAAAACTAGTGATCTGTTACAGATGAAGAAGAACTTCTAGTTTTTGATCCTATAGTTTACCAGTCCAAATAAGTGATTTTATATTCATGCTTCAAGGCATCCTCATTCTCTTCAAGCAAATGTTGAAGCTGTAGTTATAATGGGAACAAAGCTCCACCAGTTTTCTGAGCCTTTATCTGCTTTTTTTCCCTGCCATTGTTAATACGATAGACATTTTCATGCTCTTTAAACACTGATCTTCCTTTTGATTGCCCACTGATCCTTATGTCAAAATCCATACCTGCTTCAGTGAGGTATAACTTACAGTATATTGGTAAATCTATCTTTTTATGATCCGTTATCCAAGAGAAAACTAAGTTTAATGTGATACATAGGTTTATGTTAAAGTTTTATTTCTGTATAAATAACAGTGGAGGTCAGGACAATCTGCTTAACCTGCCTGTATGCTATCATTTCACAATTATGTTCACACATTATTCTTCTGTTTTGCATGCTTCATGAATAATGGAAAAAAGTAAGCCAGACATGGATCCTTTCTCTATATTAAAATGTAGGATTTTCATTGCTTTATTTTCTGTTGTGGAATATGTTACATTTTCAGCATGTAAATAATCTTCACTGATTTTTTTCATGCTTAAATATCTTCTGGCTTGAGATCTTAACATATAGGGAGACAAGTCTCTTGTTCTTAGGAGCACGGATGTCAACTGCTAGTTTATTTTTCTTTAGAATGAGATTCTCTCAACCTAGAGAAAGACCAAAGAGGTCCCATTTCAAATGACACTGAGAATACATGGCCATGGCCACGATGGGCCATGGCACCACTGGTGCTGCACATGGTGGGAGCAAGAGCAAAGCCAGCATCCTTTCTATTTTATTCATAACTCCAATGAATTTTCATCAATTAGGATTTTAGGCAAGGCATAAGAGGTGATTGGAACAAACAGAAGTATATATTAACGTGCTGGGGCTAAAGTTAACTCACAAACTACTTAATTATTTCTCTGAGTTACAAACATTGGTTTGATTTCCGGCAAATGGGCTAATCTCCCAAAACATAATACACAACACACTTCTAAGAAATAGCTTAAATTGGAGGAGAGCAAGAGTTTGATCCAGAGCAAATTAAAGTCAAGAAACAGACTCATTTTTCCATCTCTCAGGAGGGGAGGTTTGGCCAAATAATGGAAAGAAGCCCCCAGGTAGGACAGTTCGGGTCCTGTGGCTTGCTATACAGCTGGGCATACTGGCTTCAAAATGCAATGTAATGTTCCATGGACATTTTAACCCTGAGAGATGCTATTTCAGAGTAAAAGAGCACAAGCTGAAGTCCTGAATCACATATTCTGAATGGGGAAAATAAGTTATTTACCCCAAGGGCAAGCACTTTCCCTAACCGCAAAAGATCTGTACCAGTCAAGTCCCTAGCACTGCTATTACAAGAGAATTACATGATCAGCATCGATCTGCTGCTGTATGTTCTTCAATAATTCAGTCTTCAGTAACTGCCCATTATTATTGTCCAATTTCCTGCTAGGATGACCAACTGTAGTTGCATTTTATATCTTATTCTTTCAGTCTATGAATTTGTGCTGCTTTTCATGTTGATTTTTAATCTGATTAATAGGTTTAAGCTCTACATTTATATTATCTTGTCTAACGCTTGCTTTTGTCCTATCAATCAAATCACTTAAGGTAGTCTGGCACAGAGGAGCTTATTCTTCTCAGCATTATTTACTTCTAGCATTTTTCATCCTTGCTGCTCTTTACAATTTATTTTGCTTTAAAGGTTATGTGGATAGCCTGTTTTAAGAACTAGTGGTTTAAGAACTACTTAAACACAATGCCAGCTGTGCAGTATTTTATCTAGACTTTAATAATAACAGCAGAGAGCCGGTTCTCCCTTCCTTGATGTCAGGAACACCCACGTGTCAGTTCAGTTCTGCCGTAACGCATGTACGGGACCATTGCATAGGCAAACTTGGAGATAAGGCAGGCAATTTATTTATTATCAATGAAAAGTAGAAAGAGTTTTTTGGAAGTAATAGTGTCATCTTTCCCTCTAAATTGGACATAGAAAGGCATGATATACCATAAACAAAGCCTTGTGATGGTTAGAATACACTGAAAGTGGCAAGGAAATGGCAAGACACATTTCCTAATGGCCATATATATTAGGATTCCTTCCCTTCGTACCCAAATATGTGACATATAACTTTGCAACACAGTACAACAGCGAACCCCATAAATAAAAACAATTCTGAATGTTGGTGCTTCATTTCATCTTTAAATTGCAATGAAATGAAAGTGAATTTAATCACCCTATCCTGTTTTATAACAAATAAAGTCATTGTGATTAATGCTCCTACACACAATGCCAAATTAATTTTAAATTAAATCACTCTTGCAGTAAGTTACGTGTCTACAACAAAAGACATGCCAACTAAAAGGTCAGTGAAATTACTGATACCGGACAAGGTGCAATACAAGGGGAGGAGGCAGAGCCTGGACAGAAAGCTTGGGCGAGGTCAGGAGCGATTCCTTTTATAGGCAATGGAAATTTTCAAATGGATATATATGTATATTTTTTAATGAGATGAGATGTATTCAGACTGCATGCATTTCTAACTCAATTAGTAGATCACAGCTGTAATTCTTACTTTACCTCTTTGGCCTGATTCTGCTTGTGGTTGCTGCACTGTCAGGTCCATCAGTCTTCTACATTTCATTGTAGGATTGCAATTTTAACAACTAATCCTTCATTCTGAGGCGGAATATGTGAAGATCTGGGGGTGGTGGGTTTCTGTGTTCTGCCCTTACTTGCTGTAACTTAATGTCTCACCCGCTGCAGTGCAGCTCACTCTGTCAAGTCTTACTCTTAGCAAGAAAGAGTTTGCAAACCGGAGGCTGCCCGACGTTTTTGGTATGTGTGTGCATGTTGTAAATACTCAGACCAGCAATGGTTAAAACAGTTTACAAAATTAAACCCATGAGCAGTAATAAAGAGCTCCTCCTCCTTTTTGAACCAAAAGTTTGATTAAAAGCACCGAAAATATAGTGGGTTCGTAGAGTATTTTTGATTCATTAACAGCCACTAAATAATTTTGAGGCAAAATTTAGAACCGATTTTGGTTTGAAGGCAACTTCACTGCTTTCACCACGCGAAGGGTCGTGGCCAGTTCAGGGATTTAATGAGGCACTTTGATGGGACAACTCAGATTGTTAAACAAGGTTGTTTTGCGAACGGGCAGCTTGAACACCTAACTTTGCTGCTCCCGCCACATTTCATTAGCCCCCAACTCCAAATCTAAAACCACTATGACATAATATTAATTCAGAGCAAACAAAAGCAAATGAGAGCAGCTGTATCTGAATTTCTGCAGTCGTGTTCCCAGGGACCAGAAGCAGAACAATATGAACTATGATACCAACCCTACTTTCTGCGAAGGAACAGTAGTCCTCTGCCACCCCATCCGCACAAGTCGCCCTCTCGCCTGCGACAGAGCTGCCTTTGTTCGCCGAGGGAAAACACAGAGTCATTTTTTCATACTGGGATTCATAATATGCTGTAAATTGTTTGAGAAAGAGTAAACTTTTTCAGAGATTCTAAACGGGAGATTTTTTTTTTTAAGAGATTCTAAGTGATTTGCAGAGTCTTTCAAGGAAAGTGCTTGTCAGAGATACAAAAGGAAAGTATTTTTCAGGCGAAAAGGTTGGACAGAACACTCGTAAAGGTGATAACAACTGTTGCTGAATTCACTTGAAGCTTAATGTGAGTGCAGCAAGAGCAAAGCTCTCCTAATCTCTTTGTTTTAGAGTGCTCCGTAGTTTTAGTGTTTACGGCTGATCCTCTCCAGAGGATACAATCCCCGCATTTTCTATTAAAAATAACGCTAAAAGCGTTAGAAGTTTTAAAAGATTTCTGTTCTTTAAAAGGCAAATGTGGAAGTGACTCTCATTTTATGATAGTCATATACTCTGAAACTGTTCACAATTTATTTATCTGACAAGAAGCCATTACTTTTCTTTAGCTGATGATCACGATTTCAATCATGAGCAGAATTAAAGCCAAGGAGGCTTGTTGAATTTCCATGCCCTCTCATGGAAATTATTATCTACCCCTTCTCTCTCAGTTTCTCTCGGTTTTCGGTAACAATACCCACTTTGAGCACCACGGTGTCGGGAGGTGCCGATTCACGTTTCAAACAACAAGAAACCATTGTTTCCTGCTGGGTTTGGGGAGGCCTGAAGAGGCTTTTGGCCGACACAGCAATTAAATTGCTACAGTTGAAGGAGATCTTGGCATCATAAAAAGCACTCACTACTAGTTGCATTTTGTGCCTCAGGGACTCTGTTTCCAAGAAGGTGACAAACTACATGAAGCCACATAGCTGACTATGCCCATGAAGTACCTCGAAGTAAAAAAACTGCATGTCATCAGCATTTCAAAAGAAACGAAGTTATCACTTCATGAATTCAGAGTAATCTATTTTCCTGCCGCTTAATGCTTTATTGGATCCACATGGGCCCCTGCAGATAAGCACAAAAATGCTGCATAACCTGCAGTGGAAGATCTTTCATAGCAGTGAATGTTAATCTCCTTATAAAATAGATTAAGAATTCAGAGGCATAAATATCTGGCATAAAGCACCTGTAGTTATTTTGCTTTTTTTTAAATAATTCATTATTTAAATGCTTAAATGCATATTAAATATTGCAAGTTCTATTACACTGCAAGAGAAAAAGAATAGATTAACTCCCAGTCACTGGAGCTTATATACATTGGTTATACACTGAAAGACAAATCTGTGAAAATGTTCTTCTTTCACAGGGCGAACTAGGGAATGGTTTAGAAGACCACACATTTTTTTTTGTCCAGTGCAGGTGTAGGAGGACTAGAAAATAAAGCAGTGCCCCTCGGCCATCCGCACCAGGGACACACTGGAGGTGACTGAGCGGCACCAGGCTGCCAATGCAGTCAGACCCTAGATGTCCCCAGGGAGAAATGCAGAGGAAAAAGTGATTCTGTCATGCTCTGTACCCTACCCAGAGCTTATTTACCTTGGTGAGAGATACATGATGATTGCTACCAACAAAACTTCTCTTTCCCCTGAAGCTGCTGTTGCAATGTCATTGCCACCGCACACATGGCTGTGCTTTAACAAAGCAATATGTCTCTTCATTTAAGCAGCAAAACAAATCATAGAGTTGATGTCTTTTCCCTGCTCTTTGTCCAACGTTAGCACTTAGCTGGTTTCCTGAGACAGTATGAACATAAGGACATAGCCAGCAACACCGCCCAAGATCCAGGACTTAATTAGAGCAGAACAAAATGCTGCATTTCACAGCTCACGGGGTAAGCCTTTCCGTCAACACGGAGGGGAAGTTGCACATGTAGTAGCCAGCCCTGGTAATTTAGTGTGTAAAAAGCAGGGGGGTAAGAGTATGGTCAGCTCTCAAGGGGCAGGAAAACTCTTTCCTTTCCCTGGACACCCTTTTGAAATATATCAGTACACCAACTTCAGTCCAAGGGCAGCTCAGAAACAGGCTGTATTAGTCCTAACAGACACAAGTACAATGCCATTACAGAAATTACATTTATAAATGAATTTTTTTTTGACAGAAAGAGCAGATTTCCTCAGGTGTACAAAAACTACAGTCCCAAACAGATGACCCTCTCTCCTGCACTGTGCCCCAGGCAGCTCTCTCTGCCCCTGTGAGTGGTTCCAGCACAGAAATTCTGGGTTTTTGACAGCATTGACTCAATAATTTTATGGAACAGTATTAGTGTATTTCTCCATTTATATGACTTGTTGCTGTCAAATTGTATTTTTCATCTGTTTGTTTGGTTTTCCTAGGCCATTTTCAATTTTAGCATGGAAAATAGTCTGAAATAGCCCAACATCTATCTCAAACCAAGACATACACCTGCATCAAAACTTGCAGCATACTGTGAATATAGCCAGAGTGCACTGTGTGCAAGTATACAGGCCTTTTTTGAATACATTCATTGTGGAAAAACTTGTTCTGCTGCTTCATTGTATTATCACAAATGTTTTTGCTGACTTCAACTCCTCTGATGACTCACACAGAGGCAATTGGTCTCCAAGAATAAAAGACTGTTGTAGCAGCTTTTTCACATAAAAGGCAAGGGTTTCAGGGATCCTGCTTCAACAGGATTTTCTTTTTTAATGTATATAATACATGTTCACTGTAATCTCAAATGCATTATCTGGAAGCTCTAAGTTTATGTATAAACTAGCAAGGATTGTCTCCCACTGAAGCAGTCTGGAGGAGGAAGCCACAAACCTTAATAGGCCATCTAAATTTGGATGAGAAATAAATGTGTCTCCTGAGACAGCATTATCTCTATATGGTTTCTCTGGTTGCTAGTTAGGGTCATTCTGCTCCTCCTCATGAAGTCTCCCTTTTGGAAAAAAAAAAATCTCATCTTTTTTTAAATAAAGTATTACTGACATTCATATTGTAGCATAAAAGTATTTGACATGAGTGATTGACATTTTTCAAGCCAGGTGACTGTATTTACTGGACACATTTAAATTGTGAGCATTTGTGAACTGATGAAGAAATGCTACTTGTACACTAATGCCCATGTCTCCTGAAAAAAACTGCTGTAAGACTTGCAACAGGAGAATGAGATGAGCCATACAGAAGAGGTGCTGGCTGCCTTTGAAGAAAGCCAGTTCCGCCTAATGAAGGCAGCAATAGGCAAACCCTGACATTCACTAGAGTCCCTGCAATGAAAGGACTGCCTTTTTTTTTTAGGTATTTGCTTTAAATGATGTCCATTTATTTTCATTTCACCTGTTTAAGTGAATCTGCCCAGATTTGGCACTGTATTCTCCCCTGTAGACCCAACGGCTGCAAGCGTTGGACTGTCCTCCCTGGAGTTCAGCCGCAGTAGCACTTCTGCATCATGGGAAAGAGTTTATACCCTACAGGGCAGTGAAATCCCAATTCCTGTAGATGAATGAGTTTCACTAATCAACTTCATCAGCACACAGTATTCACAGAGGTTTCATTTGTCTTTCTTTGCTGTGACCCTTCTTTGTCTATGCAATCCATTTGGGTTTGGTGTTCTAGACCTGTTGAGACTGTAGCCCTTTCCTTGCTGTGCTTTGGTGCAATGCTAGCATAAAGACAGGGCCCCTTGAAGATGATGAAGTATCAGTGATAATGTAAATTAAGAAAAGAGGTTTTGTTATTGTAAATCAAAATACTTTATGAGAAATATCTGCTAATACAGTTATGTGAGTTTGTAAGAATTCAGCTGTCCTAAAAGCATACAAGAGTATACAAATTCATTACTGCAGCTTTGTTACACATGAGGGTCTTTTATTAAAGAAGATAATTTGACAAAATGCACTCTGTGTAGGAAGTTATTTCTTACTCAAGTGTATATCTTACCTTTCCTAACTGTAGGGACACCGCATCTATTATATGCATGCTCACTTATCAGTCATGTTAAGGAAAAAAGCTTTTGCAGAGCTCTGCAAAACTCCAGAGCTCTGGAAACTCTCTAAAAGACATTTTAGAATTATTCAAAACCAGAGTTTTGAGGCTGAAAAATACAGCTACTTGATTTGCAATTAGATACTTCATTTCAGATTATCTTACTCCGTGTGAAATCAGGTTGCGCCTTTGAAACCAGAGCGGTGGACGATACCCGATAACCATGGGATGATGGAGCAGCACCACAAACAAGGGGTGAAACATGGCCCGGCTGAGGCTTTCAAGGACTTGGTAGGGCAGTGTAATGCCGGGGATGAGGCTTCTGCATGCCAAAATATCTCTCCGGAGCTTTAGATAGAGCAGGCTTGAAAACTTTATCTCACGGTTTGAAAGTAATTGGGCGGGGAGGTTAAATGAGCGAGTTTAACAGCAGCTCCAAAAAGCTTTCAACACCTGAACCGAAAACAAAGAGGGGTCTGTTCCTCTGCCAGGCTTCCCAATGGCAACAGGATTCCCTCCAGCATGAAGGATTTGGGAAACTCTGCTGCATCTGTTGCAGGGAAAAGTCATCAGGCAATGCTGAATGTGTGCTCAAGAAACACTGGGTGTGATCTGCTTGTACAGAATCTGAAGACGTCCATATTGTGAGAACCAATTTTGTGAAAAGCAACTGAAAAAGGAAAAAAAAAGTTTCATCTGCACCTTCTAGACACTGGAGAACAGAGACATAACAACCAGCAAGTAGAAGGTAAAGATAAGGGTAAATTCGTAATTGTGGGGAAAAATGTCCATCTGTTGAAATCAGAAAAGTTTAGATAGTAGTAAAGCTTCAGACACTCTAATTGATGCCATGACAATGTGAAACCCTGAATTATAAAAAATTTAAATTGCATTTTTCTTTTAAATAATACTTAGACTAAGCCGATAAATGTGAGATAATTTGCAGTAGTAGCTATTTACCACCACGGAGAATGAAATGGGTATAGAAGGGCCCAACTTTACAGCCTATTATTTGTCAAGGACCTTGCTCCAAGAGCAAGGGATTGCAGCATGAGGCTCTGCACATTGTCACTTATTTATGAAACAAGGATTTCTCTATTTCTGAAACTTCAATCTGTCACTTCAGATTTAATTAATTTTCCTATCCTTTAAAGTTCTAGAAAGAAAATAAACAGTATCACAAATATAGATACTTTTACTATGGGTCTTTTTTTTCACTTCTGCATATCTAATAAACTTTCAGATATATTGTATGTCTCAAACAAAGCAAGTCCTCTCATGTCTGGGAGAGATTATTCTCACAAAAGAGAATCTCTTTGTCGAAACAATGCGAATAAGAAAGTTTTCAAGATTAAAATGTCAGGGAGATAAACACATTACTTTGAACCGTATTTGTATTCCATAGCTAGTTCAAACACTCAAGCAGTTATCTTTCAAAAAGTAAACATGCATGAAATCTGATCAGCTTTTTATTGTACATGGAATAAATTATGCAAGGCATTGTAGTAGACTGCTATATGGCTCATTTACACATCTTTTGATAAACGTAATGTGCAGATTCCTAGTCCTTTGTGAGACATTAACCTTCGTGCATATTGATGCTGTTATTCTGAAAGATGACGGGCATTCAGAGACCTTCCTGTGTCTCTCTGAAAGCAAGCAAGCCCCCTTATTGGGGAGGGACTTGCTCAGTAATGTACAAATGAACTTTCTTTAGACTTCAGTCTTGTCATAAATTTTCTTCTCAATGTCAAAGAATTAAAGGTTTCAAGTCATTTTAATAGTGGTGTAAAGTGGTCAGGATAGAAGACCTGCAGTTAGTGGGCAATCCAAACATTCTTCAGAAGGCAGTCAGTCCTAATTCACCAGCCACAGGAATTACTGCAAAGTTGTTTTACTTGCGCTAGGTGATAGAAATTCACATTGAATGGCTAAACTCTTTGAAGATAAATGATCTGGGATACTCATCTCAGTTTCAGACACCCGGCAAGGCTATTTTTCACAAAGGGAAGAACTCCGTAAGTATCTCAATTTGGCACTCCATACGTGAACTGGCAATCCCCACTTGTGAAACGCTGGCAAAGAGGTCTGCTGGGAGCTCTTCACAAGTACCTGTGTAACAGTAGTTTCTGCTAATACCTTGTCTGATAGAGCTACAAAGCCATATAGGCATGTCTTGCTACAGAACGTTTGCTGATAAAAAGGATTGAAATTATGGCTATGCTTTTTTTGTGCAAAAATGTTCCTTTTCCTTATTTAGCAGGAAAAAAAGAATCTAAAGGTGAGAAACTAAATCTCTAAAGGTGAGGATTTTTAGAATTTTATTTTGAAAGAAGCAAATCCTAAGGAAATCTGAAGGATTAAATTTCTATTCTTATTTAAAGTCAAAGCTAGAAAATCCTTTGGCAAAGGAAAAAAAAAAAGCAGCATTTCATGACATGTACTGTTCCTTGCTTGGGTTAATTATTGGGTCAGAGCACTTTTCAATCATCAGCCCACCTGCTGTCCTGAAGGGCAGTGCAGCACACTGCAGTTGATACCGTGCTCGCGTTGAAAGGTCCATTTGTCTGCACCTCCGACTGCAGGTTTTAATAACCTTGGCTGGATGAGCTGCCCAGAAGGGTGCTGCTGGAGGAGCGATGGCACAACCTGCTAACGGGCTCCTTGGTCTGGGGGCTAGGCTGGGTGGTGGGTGCATGTCCTCACCTGTGGCTGGGATCATTGCTTTGCTTAACTGATTGATTTCATCTGAGTAGCAGAGGAAGCGCTGATGTGATAATATCAGCAGCAAAATAGAATAACATTGGTAAACTGACCTCTCTGAGAAATTTCCTCTTGGTTTAGCCTATCCTATGGGATGAGCCCAGCGTGTGTGGGCTGGTGAGTGCAAGGAGAGTGGGAGTTTGCTGAATTACACAAGTCTCCTGCTGAAAAAAACAGCTGGAAGACTGAAACAGAAGATGTAATTTGCTTGACAATGCAATGATTATTTCACTTGACAAGGTAAGGGAGGACTTTGCTACAAAACATCCCCAAGCCTAAACGTCTTCTCTTGATTTCTTGTTTCATTCTGGCCAGGAGGAACTGGAAAGGAATTGAGGAGCTGGGGAGGGAGCAAAAGAGTAAATGGTATTTTCCACAAGTCTTTAGAGTATTGAAAAGTTGAGCTATTGCTGATGACTTAACAGAAGTGTTCAAAATAAGCTAGAACTTGGTGAAACCTCCAAACAAGTTAGGTAACGCTGCCTCCTAAAAGCCACTGTACCATCAGGGTGTCGTTGGCTTAATCCTCATGCAGACATGGTAAGAGCAAGTCCACCAAAGAGCTTTTCAACCTAATTAAGTCTCATAGACTCTCAGGACCTTGAAGTCCTTTGCATTGCTCTAACACTAAAAAACTTCTAATGCACGTCCCAAAAAAGCTCTATAAATTGTTAGCCACACAAAATTCTCATTTTAAGTTTGAAGAAATATATGTAGAGATTATAGCTGATATACTTGGCTCTGCAGTGCTGTTCTACAGATGAGAGTACGTTCCTCGTCTTTCCTCTGTTTGCAGTGAAGCTGTGGCCAGTATGCAGGGTGAGAGCAGTAATTCCATTAAAATTGTGATCAGGTCAACAAAAAATTTATTGGCTCAAAAATAACGGGGTTAAGATAATTATATGTATACAGATATATAATAAATGAAAGTATATTAATTTTATGGGTTTGAGTGTGTAGGATGCATTTACTCGAAAAACCTGGAAGCGTGTATACAACTGTCGGGGCTTGGAACAGACTTTCATCATAAAACAAAAAAAGGAAAAAACAAGAAGAGGAAAGCAAAGGACAGAGCGCAGTCACTCGCCTATAGGAGCGCAGTGTTAGGAACACATCTGCAACGGCGAGACTTGGCAACGCTGCGGCAGTGCCAGAAAACTGTGTTATCAGGGGGATTAATTCCTGGTGTCTGCCTGGCTAGAAATGCTTTAAAGACTGTTGTTAATGGTCAAGGACGGACCCAAAGGGAACCCGAGTTAAAAAAAAAAAACAATTAAACAAACATGCCATTTTCTGATCCCTTTCATACCAAATTCTGGATTAATGAGCAAGATTGGCCTACGGGCCCGCTGACTTGGTAGAACATTTGATAACTACACATTTTCAGTTAAATCTACAGCTCAGTGGATGTGTTTGGTGCTTGTCTCTGAAGGGAAGAATTACTCACTCTAAAAATTACTTGCTGGCTGCTAGCATGGAAAAATGTTCTTTGTATTTCTCTGCCCTGGACAGGAAGGCTTTCAGATGTTTATTTTAGGTACCAATATTTCCCAGTTAAATGATATATGAACATCTGACAATTTTTTTATGTATGCATTGTCACAAAGCTCCTGTGAGATGAGTAAATGTGATTAATCTATTTTACAGGCAGGGAACTGAAGCAGAGAGAAACCAAGGCTCAGATCTGTGGAGATCTTAAAATGCCTAATAACACTCCAAAGTTTAAAAGAAAAAATACCAACCCCAAAACCCGCAACCTCATTCAATATCTCATTGAAATCTTCCAGCACCCACCTTGGTAGCTTCATCAACAGACTGTCCTGGACAAGGAAGAAGATGAATCTCCCCTAAAAGTCAAAGTTTGCACATCTGCTAGAGGATCTAAACAGATAAACCAAAACAGCTCCAAAAGAGGCAAATCAGCAACAGAGAACAAAACAGTCTAAACTTTTATCACCTTTACCATCATGACTGCTGCTCCACCACTGCCCCTCTGTCAGGGCCCTGCTGTCAGCAGCACCTACAGCTCCAGAGCAGGCAGCTGAACCACATAATTAGTTTTACACTCCTAATTAAGATTGCTCTAAATGCAGTGGTATAGCCAATGAGGTCTTTAGAAACCCAGAGCTTCCCTGAAATCAGGGTACACCACTTATTTTTGGAAAGGTGTTCATAGACTGCTTGCTTATATAGTTCTGTCCTGACCTACTTTGAAAGACATTTCTAAAATAGCTTATTTTGTATGGCAATAATTGAGTAAACAGACTAAAAAATAATGCTGTGGTGCCCATTTTCCACAGTTGTGCAAGCACTGTAAAAATGTGCCTATTAAGAGGAGAAAAGTAAATTAATCCTTTGTTCCAGAGGGATAAAATTGTCAAGAAAAGCTAAAGAATAGAACAACATTTTATAGTCTTCCATGCAAAAAGCACCCCAGAATATTTTGGATTATAAAACAAGAAGGAAATGTATAATTTAGGAGGAGGAAAGGGCAAGGATTGTCTCTTTGCTGATTCTTTTGGTATGACATGTCCTTTCATGCCAAACTTGCTCAAGAGAGAGTAGCTTGGGCTCTTTCCTTCTGCCCCGTGTTTTGGGAGTAGCTGAGGAGGAGCGGAGGGTGCGTTGCACTGTCTCCCTCAGTACATCATGCTTTTCACGCTGTGCTGAAATGCTTTCTTGCTTCAAAGAGGGTCCTCTGCCTTAGGTATTATAGCCAGAGGAAGCTAGAGTGAAATTTTTGCTTTTAGCTGTCTTATTCCTGGTTTTAAAACTGCATACGAAAAACCCCATCAAATATAGAAATGGGAATCCGTACTATCACTATGGCTAAGCTAATTTAGGGGAAAAAAATGCAACCCAAATTCCAGATAGGATATAAAAATTGCAGCTTGACTCATGAAGATTAAACCAAGCGCTGTATAACGTACCTATTTTCTCACCCACTCCACAAGTTGAAGGCAAAAAAAGGGACTCACTAATTATGGTTCTTTGCAGGCAGTAGTACATTCTTGAATTAAGACTTCCTGTTGATAATTGATCTGCATAGATAAGCAAGACGATAGAAGTGAAGAGGCACACTTAAGATGTGCTCCTGACATCCAGATGAAAATTATCACAGGGAGCAGGAAAAAAAAATAATCGATGACCAAAACCTGAATTTGCTGGTCTTGCCAGTCTTCCTTTAGAACTGCGAAGCTGTTTGAACAGTAGCTCATGATGTATATAACAATCTGAAGATTATTCTCCAGTTCCGGAGCAACCAGTCACTTGGAGGGTGGGGTATGGCATTTTCCTCTGACGTTCATGAACCAATGGAAGTTGTAAAAAGCTAAGAGTAGAGTTTTATTCTATTTCTTCAGTCAGCATTTTCTACAATGAACAAAATCAATACAGTGCACAATCTACATGGGGTTTTGGATGAGTGGGCTCTAAAAAAAACCCCACTGATATGTTCAGAAAAGGTCAAGTAAAAAATAAAAGGCGAGGCCCTCATGGCAAAAACTCACCATTTTCTTCAGAAAGCATCCTTTAACTCTTTTCACTGCTTTGGTGACTTCAGTACTGGCTACGGCTGCAGTTTCACAGAAAGAGCTTGGCAGAGTCACATCACATTATGCAAAACCCAGAACCTAATACTTTGGGAAAATTTTTACAGCCATTTGCTCTGCTCATGATAAAGGTGGACCTACTGGCTTGTATATCATCTGGTTAATTGGTAGCATCCTGCCCCATTAACTAGGTGACAAATCACACCCCACCGGCATAACACAAATGTACATAAAATTCTCTAATGAAAAATAAAGAGAGCTCATGGTTTTAAAAACTGATTTTTTTTCCTCCCTTGTATAGTGCTAGATGTCAAATTATATCAGATACAGGTTGAGGAAAATCTAAGTTGCTTACAGCAAAAATTTTGAGACAGGCAAATATTTTCTTCCCCATACTGCAGATCTGTTATTATAGAAATTTTGCAAAGTATTTAAATGAGTACTTGTGAAATGTGCAACATTAGGTAAAAAGGGAAGGTTGCAGAGGAAGGAGCTGATTCTGAGTTTCTGCATGCTGTGCTAAAAGGTTATTTTGACCAGCTTAGATTTAGATGCCTTTAAAACAGCTCTGAAGCAAAACTGAGAAAACAGCGATCCTGGAGAGGAGGTTGTGGGAAACGTTTTGTAGTTGTGACTCTTTAGCACCATAAAATACTTTGCAGGGAAAGAACTGCCACTTTATGTGCCACAAGACGGCAGCGCATGCCACAAACACACCCCACGCCTACGTGCATGCAAAGCCACCACAGGTGCTATTTGCAAAACACAGGTAGAGCTGGAGCTGGTGGGGCTTATCTCCAGACCTGGCCACTGCTTAAAGTGAATGGAAGCTATCTTTAAACTCAAAAATGTAACAAAAGCCCTCTGTAAGGCAGGGATCCACGCGCAGGATCTACATCCACCTGAAAACAGCTGTCTTTCACATTTTGAGAAGAGATTATAACCCTGATGCTGCTGTAACTGATGTGATTTGACCCAAACTGGTTTTTTCTTCATCCACACCTGAAGGGCTATGCGAGAGCAAAGTGGAGTCAGGTTCTGATGGTGAAGAGCTTTTCACATCAACTTTTAAATGCCTTTGAAGTCAATACTGTTAGAGCAAAGAAAGTAATAATGGCCACAGCCAGGCTGGTTAAAGCACAATCCAGGACAGAGATTTTGCACAAAACTCTGTGCTGTTCAAGCCCATACGTGTAGCTCTGGCACACAGTGTTTACAGGAGAGGGAGTTTTGCCGGTAAGAGATGTGAGGCAGCTGTCAGTTTATTGCTGTAAAGGCTCTTCGCCATGTGAAGTGAGTATGTTGCGTCAATCTGAGGTGAATAACTAGCATGGTCTGGAGACAGCCATTGGAAAAACCAGCACGTGTAAAGCAGTTCATCTCAGTGCAGCAGCAGCAGCAGCATCTTTCTAAATCCTGATTTTTCAGTCTGGCCCCCATAGGTTAAAATAAAATACAGGACATCTAAATATTGCAGTTGTAAGTCAATGCATAAAGGTGAAATTCCATGCAAGTGTTATGATTCATTTAAATAGAGTTATATTACGTTGTTGGTAGAAAAGAACCCCAATTTGTTTTTACCATTTTTAAAGGCAAATAAAATTTAGGTTAGTTGCAAAAACTGTGGACTGACAACATTTTTATTTATTATTTTTAACCTAAGAATTCTACCATTTAAAATCAAACAAGGGTGTATTATCTTTGTAATAAAAGGCAATCGAGAATCTAAATGAGAAATCAAATGCTTTTTCATGCTGATTTACTTTAGATTAGAAAAACTTAAACCAGATGTAAACATGAATTGCTGAAGCATGAAAAGGGAGTCACAGTAGAATGATAAATATCGGAGTTGTGTTGTTGTAGGTGCAGATTTGCATTAACTACAATAAATTGATCTGTAAGCTTTTCTAAAACTTAATTAATGCTGCAGAACAAAGCTGGAGATCAATTATCAGCTTGATATCTTGGCACAGATAAATTTGAACTAAATTAACAATCCAAAAATGTATGTTATCAATATCATATTGAAATGATTACTGTCATAGGGTAGAAATGGATCCCAGGGCAGACTGAACAGAGTCCTCCGTTATACCCAGATGTTGGAAATGCAGCATGTATATCTGTAAACTCTAATTTTGCCTTTGCAAAATGTGCATCTTCTACTGAAATAAAGGAGAGGCAAGAGACTAGTGAAGCACAGACATGATAAGTACTTTTCTAAGCCTACTGAGGAGCAGGCATGACTAACTATGTTTTTCCAGAATAAGAGAATTTACTGTTGAGCTGGTGGACAACTATAATGAAATTGTCAGTTACTGTCATGAATTTTGTGGAATTACTGAAATAGTGAAACAAAGATGTAATTTCCTTGCGTTCCTTCCTGGTAACTCTTCAGGTACTTTCTTTTTGCTACCTTTTTCTGCTCCGTCCTTAGGCTAACTTTATCTGCTTGTAGTTCTGCAGTGTAATTAGGCTTTTTTATTAGAAGTTTGTACAGTGCAATCTTGTCTGCATCATGAAATGAACCAAAGAGATGTATGTAGAAATGCAGATTCCCTGGTTAGGAAGTTCACACATACAGATAAAATGTTCAGGTATACAACAAAGTGAAAAGTTGTCCTGGAGGATGTATTTAAAATTTCTCTAAATGTATTAATTTACTGCGGTCTCAACATTATTTGTAATGAGGGCAAGCCTGAAAAGTCCTATGTCAAAGCATCCCAAATGAGATTCATGACTCCAAGACTGCATTCTATATAAGAAATATAAATTAATAGTGCATCTAATCCATCGCATCTGAATCTGCATAGATCTTCACATGTTAACATGCTTGATCTGAATTTCCTGTTATCTTTACAAAAAAAAGGCTGATTAAAGCTCTTTCCAGTTCAATCAGTACACAACTTGGTATTCAGGTATGGATGGGTGGATGGGCGGAAGGGTGGACGGATGGACAGATGGGTGGACGGAGGGGTGGATAGTTGAATGGGTGGATGGATGGGTGAACGGGGAGGTGGATGAATGGGCGAATGGATGGATGGATGGAAAGCCAGTGAATGGGTGGATGGATGGAAGGATGGGTGAATGGCTGGATGGATCAGTGAATGGGTGGGTGGATGAAGGGTTCTGTGTTTTCCTTCTGTTATCTGCTAAACAGCATCTTGTGGAAGCTAAAAATACATGAGCAGGTGTCTTGTCATCGGCATCATCTTCTCCATGATCCCTAATCTTTCTAAAAGCATGACAGGTTCACCACCTCCCTTTCACACAGTTTTATTTAAAGGCAATGGCTCCATTTGAAGGGGTTTTTAGTGCTATTTGCCCCCATTCTAAAAGTGCCCATCTAATGGTGTAGGAGGCTGTGAGGCTGCTTAAGCACGGCATTCAGAAGTTTCCAAGACAGAAATAAAGTATCCCAGAGGTGGGTTTAGATCACTTCAATCAATTGTATTGATCAAACAGTGCTCCATTTTAAATTCTGAGCCAGATAACCCTAATTTGTTTATAAAAGGGTCTCCTTGAAGATAGTCTTAATTAAGTAAAAGGAAAAATAACATGTCATTAATGTGAAGAGAGCAACATAGATGGCTAAATAAATATCCCATCACCAAAGACACCTGCTGGTGTTAAACCTTTTCCAGAGAATGATTAGGGAGTCACTAAATATAAAGGTATTTGTCCTTTGATCAAGGACTTCTGCTTGAGTCCCAACCAGATAACAGACAGCTTCCTCATTTGCTCTATTCACTGAATAGCAATGAGTGTGTGCATGCAGCGCACTGGAACATTCAGCCTCAAAAATGTAGTTTATACAAATGTTTGTATACTGCCCAGCATGGGGAGACCCGTTCCCAGCGGGGTCTCAAGGAGCTGCTGTAATTCAGGGAAACCACAGAAGTCCTGTGACTCGTCGGGGCTGGTTGAGTCCAAAGTTCACTCTGATCATTTGCCTGTAGCCACCACCCACAGTGAACTAGATTATAAATTAAACACAGCATCTCCTGCTGAGCTAATAACTGTATTAACAAAAATGTGAATAAATAGTATTTCACCTCTCCCATGCTGCTGCATTGTGTGCTGTGGGTATACAACCCTGCTATCTTCATTATACCTTGTAGAAAAATACTATGGACTCAAAATCATTCTTTTGCCTCTAAGAGTATTTCTCTGCCATACAGTATTTAAGTACATTGGTTGATCATGGCTTGTTACTTAGTTTTTACAGTTCCTTTGAAGTCATCAATATCCCAGCTTCATTTTGTGGCAGAGTTAGCTCAGGGGAGAGGAGAAGAAATGTATCATGCATTCAATTCCACAGCTAACTGCTTATTGGGAGGCTGATCCTGTAACCCTTAATCAAGCAAAACTGCTGTCCTTAGTAAGAGAGGGTGAAAATGCTCCAGGATACTTCTTTGACTTTTTTTCATCCTGATACTCATTGTTTGAAGATTACATATCCAGTAATTGCAAAAATAGGGGGTTGTTTTTATGTTCCTGTAAGAGAGTCATCTCATCTTGGAAAGATAGCTAACAGAAACGAAAGCCTTTCCCATAAAGTGCAGTGAATTGCTTCCTAGCTACGAGGCCAGCTTGTGGAGCTTTTATTTCCATTTCTCTTATTAACTATTAATAATGATATATGCTCTTTGAAGTACACTCTGTTTACACATAAAGAGCATAATGTAACGGCAATGACAAGGCGTAAGGTAAATCTGGATTTATAAACAAAACATTTTGAAATGATAAAGCAGTTACAAGCAAAACAACACAAGAAGAATTTTGGTCACTTGGGGTACTGGTGCTGACTTTGGGGATTATTGAAAGATTGCTGACTAGGATAGATTAAAATTACCATAGCACACAATTAAATTTTCATGAAAAAATGAATGTTAAATATTGATGACAATCTTTCCTTACAAAGCACTTAAAAAAATAACTGTAGCAGCACACTCTAGCATCACTGAAATACAGTGAAACAAGTGAGAGTTATACAACTAGTAATATCCATTCAGTGTGTCAGTGTGAATTATTTGGAAATCCAGCCCCGTTCCTTTAACATAACCAGTGTCATCTCTGTGGGGCAAACTCTCCAATGCGTGGTCACACTTTGCTATTAGGTTAAAGGAGAGTTTCGGTTCAGAGGCAGGTGGTGTATAATACAAAGATACGTAGCCAGGACTCGTATTCTTTTCACTGAGCTAGTCATTTCAAACTGTTGAAGATTTGAGAGCTTTTCAACAACTCCAAATGACAGACAGTGACTTCCCTGATGGGACGGAAAGGTTGTTGTTGCAGGCAAACCTTGTTACCCTCTGAAACTAATCTGTCCTGCTCTCTGCCTGACATCTCCCTTGCCATGCCCTAAGTAAGTCTCCAAGGAACATGGAAAAACATACACAGCAGATGAGAGTTATGCAACTTCTTGTTACAACAAAAATACCCTGCTGCTGACCGGGGAGCTCGTGCTTTTGCAGGGTCTGTGCTCCCACACCTTCAGGTCTGCTCAGCCTGGCTTTGCCAAGTTCTGATTCAATAGGCACACGAGTGAGAAGATTAGGGGCAGAGAGGTTACAGGCAGGGAAGGAACTGCAGGTAGCAATGGCTTTTCTGTGTGTTTTTTCCTTTTTAAAAGTCTCAGGAGTCATGAATGCCTCAAACAGTGGAATTATTTAGGTCCTACCAGAAAGGCAAGAAAACAATGTTATGTTAGCTACAAGGTAAAATATACAAAAAAGAGGCTTTTATAGGGTTTTCATATACAATTATTTAATGTATAATTTAAAAATTAAACAAGAAACAAAGAGGGGGACTACTAAAGTGAAGGAAGGAGAAAAAGAAACAGAGATGGAGACAGTCCTCTTTACGTGGATGCAAAATGAGGTTAATGCTATGCTATCTTCTTCATCTCATATTTCTCGGAGAAATCTTCAGGAATGAGTTCCATGAAAGCCCACTAGAACAGGTAAAACTAAATCCTGTGGGAAAAAGCAGAGGTGGTGGGGCTCTGCCAGTGCAACCCCTGTTGCAGCTCTCTCCCAGACAGCATTCACACCGAGGGTCTAGTGACCACCTAGCATTGGTGATGCTTGAGTGAAATTTCTAATGCTGAAACATCTGGACATCATCCCTTTAAGAAAACCCAAAGATGATTCGGTGGCAATGCATTTAGGCAGGTACAAGCAAGAAAAGACTCATACTTTCTTTTGTGTTACCTTACTGCCTACAGTCATCCACAGTTCATGTGAATAAAAAGCCTGGAAAAGCATCTGCACAATTAATCCAGTGGCTACCTCACCAGTGTTTGTTTTGTAACTCAGAAGGAAGCAAAGGAAAAAAACCCACTCCAGACCTGAAATGAAAACAATACTCTTGTTCTCAAGCAGAATGTGATGGCTTGTTTCTCAGCCTACCATTTGAACATCAACCTGGGTAAGGGGCCGGAACAGTTCAGGCAGACTTTTTATTTCCCATTCCTGCACTTGATTTAAGACTCCCAAAGACCTGCTAGTCGTTTAAGATGAGACAATTGAAACAGAAATTATCAATGAGAAATGGGGGCAATACCAATGCAGAAAAAAGACCCCAAAAATTTTTATGAGAATGAAATGTTTAATTCTTGGGACTGCTTTATTCTTGTCCAAAACTCACTGTCAAAGGCAACCAGCATTGCCAGGCGCACGCACTGCCTTCCACAGGAGTCAAAGGAGTCTCTCCAGTGTGATAATAACTTACTGCCGGTGACTGGATCTGCTGCTGCACCTCCAGAAAAGTATTACGATCAGAGAAAATCCTGTTGGGAAAACTAGCACCAGCCTTGGGGACCATGGTGGCTCCCCTGGCTGCAGCAGCAGTGACTTACGCCGGATCAGGATAGGTGCCTGGGATGTGGGGGAGAAGCTGAGCCGTCTCTGCAGCCGGGTGGGTAATAGGAAGCAATAAACTTGTCAGCCTTTCCAAGCTCCGCTCGTCTCTCAAAGCTCTCACTCTGCCCACGCCAGCAGGGTTTAGCTGTTTGAAGATGGAATCACTGAACTGCAAAGGCCTCTGGGTTTGCTCATAAGTTTTCTTTGTGGGTCACTGCAGTCCTTTATGCTATCGTTGCCAAGTAAAGAATTTCACTTAATACGTTAAGGATGAAATCTGGTGAAGTGATGCTGCTTTCTGGAGGTATTCCTGGGCACTCGCCTGGTTCTCTGGGTGACCAGAGCAGAGAAGAAAAGGTGATGAAACAAATGCATCTCCTAGGTCAAATCTTGGCCACTAAAGTTAATGGCAAAAAGCTCTTTGACTTTCCTTTTGCTGTTTCACTGAGGCCAAGATTTCATCAGGAGGAAACTGAACTCTTTATCTCAGGTTTAAAATAAAAAAAAACCAACAAGAATTGTTCTCTACTGTTGCACTCCACTGAAAACAGTGAGAATATTTTGAAAAGAGCAATTAACAGAATATGCTATTTACGTTTTGATTTATGGCTGGGCTGAAGAAAAACACTGGATTTTTTTCATTGAGCTTAACTGTGCCTCATTCAAATAACTTAAAAATAAATAATCTAACACTGCTGTTCTTTTCTTATTGCAATTTTGTTAGTGTTCATTGCAATGTAGAACTAGTTCTTGTTTCTGTTGCTATGGAAGTCTTGTCTTAAGGCTTACCAGAGAAAATAGTTTAAAAAAATGTAAATGGGAGATTGACTCAGACATTGATTGTTTCTACAAAGTGCATTATAATTTCATTCTCTTCTTGCTATATACTTTCTTTCATATCAGAATAGAAATTTCACTTAGGTTTCAAAGTTACAGCAAATGTTATATTACAAAAGAATTAGCTCAGTAATTATAAGAGATCTTTAAAAAATTGTGGGCAATATAGACCTTGCAAATGGTAAGGAGAATTGTGAATGAGGAAAGAATAGTGCACAACTCACCAACTTTATCAATCCAGGGAATAAAAATATCCAGAGTTTTTGAAAGTCTTTTTTTATTTATGTCCTTTAAAGAGAAAAAAAAGCTTATTTGAAATGATGCAAAGAGCTCAGAATTTCTCTGTTAGGTATGATACTCAGAAAAATTAGTTTTAAAGCTAAGAGCATCTTGACTTACACATTCTGTGTTTTTGAGAAATGAGTGTTATTTCCTATTTGTAGACTTAAATCTGAAGCTTTGGAGCAAGTACCCTAGAAGCCTGATTCTTTACATATTGCATATATGGCTTGGTTTGTGTTGGGTTGTTTTAGTTTCCAAGCAGTAAATGTCTTAATTCCATGTGGAAAAAAAATACAGCACTGAAATATGCTGTGAAATTGTGTTATAAGAATCTCCAGGACAATTTAGCTATAAATCTTTTCATGCAGTATGCTGGCCACTTGAAGACAGGTGGGTGGGTGGGTAGGTATGTAGGCAGGTAGGCAGATGGATCGATAGATAGATCTACAGATCTGTACAGGAACTGGAAACCCCTTTGGAATATTGTCCTGAACTGCCCTGTGGCAAAACTGTTCAGCCAGAAATGTACAATGGGACTAAAACTAGATTTTATAATAATTGAGCAGGGAATGTAAAGAGTTTTAGCTCCTGCAATATAGAGACTATTTGTAGAAATTAAATTGCTGTGTTATTCTTGATTAGATCAGAAAGCTGGGGCAAACGTTTAGAAAAATGCAATGCTGGAGTTCCCCTGATAATCAGATTTATGTCCTTAAGCTCCTCAGCAACTTTTGAAAACAGATTAAAAGCTCCTTGGTCACTTAGGTAACACAGTCATTTCTTAGGAAAATACCCTGAAACCCCTAATAACCCAGCAATAACATTAGCCATTACTGGAAAATGAGAGAAAGAGGAAAAAAACCCCATTGAGCAGTGCATTCACAGCAACACCTTCGCTGTATGCTATAGCAATGTGTCCCTGTTGTCCTGGATGCCTCGCAGCCGAGCAGAATGCAGTCAGTAATGCAGCATGACTTTTTTGCACTTATGTTACTTGATAAAATTACAATTCATGAGTTACTAGTACTTCCTTCACTTGCACTAATGATCACAACCCTTCTGCACTTCGTGGCACACAGGCACCTTCTGGTACCTCCTGCTTCCCTGCTCTGCTCCCGTCCCCATCCTTCACCTCAATTTCAAGCTTACCTTTTTCCTTGCCCATCTTTGCTTTAGCTCCCAGCCTGATGGGTGGAACTGGTGGTTGCCCAGCTAGAGCCATTCCAGTGAGGGGAACTTCTGTTAAAATACTCTAAAACATTCTCTGGTTTTAACATGGCTTTTGAAGCTACCTATAGCTTGCAAATTGGTGCTACTCTCAGAATCTCTTTGGTTTCTCCTGTTTATTTGGACACGGCATCATGCCTACAACCTTATTTTGTTCAATCACCAACATAACAAACAAGTTTTTATGCATGATTTGCTCATTAGTGGCTGCTTCAAACATCCCATCTCCCGGTACATAATCCAATTTTTAAAATAATTGGGAAAATGATGTAGTGTAATTAGCATTCAGAAATCTGTTTTAATCCATATGGCTCTAGGTCAGTTCAGGAGAAGTAATTTCAATTAGTCATTAATTGTTTGGGTTGGGGGGAGCAGGGGGAGTTTGCATGTTACACAATCCTGCAGTATCACCTCCTGCTGCGGCCGACTTGGCCAAGCGGCTCCATGCGGCAGGGAACAAGATCTTCCAGAAAATACAAACTTGCCAACAATTCACTTGGCAGAGCTTTTCTCTTTGATTTATTTCAGATGTGAGGATCTGATCTTGCACCTTTTAAAGCTGGAGCAAGTTTAGCAATTTACTTCAGCAGAGGCAAGACTGGAGCTCAAATCCCAGGTTAATGCAGACTGACACAAGTCGCTGGAACTGGGCTCATTAGAGTTTCTGTGGTTCCTCCATGTGTGTATGTGTGCATGCATGTGTGAAAGTGGAGTGCTAATGTTAATACCTTGGCCACATACCAATTTCAGTAATGCCACATAAGTAAAAAACTCCCCAAAACCTCAGCTGGAAGAGCTCTTCACAGCCAGGCTTGTAATGCTGTTGATAAGTGACTCAGTTGTGGCATTGCAGAAGTGGATACTTTTCTGTGAGATCTCCTATTTTGTTTATCAGGATAAGCACCTGGCAAAAAATAGGAGTCAAAAGAACCTTCCAAGCAAACAAATGAAAGCAGATATTATTAAGGTCGGGAATATCTTTATAAAACCGTCCTGTGTGGATAAATGGAGATTTTTATTGCTATGCAAATGACTGTTATGTACAAATATAACAGGCTGCAGTGGAGATGAAACATTTAAATTAACTTAATCACTACATATTCTGTTAAGGGGTTATCTGCGAATCTCACTAACTCTCACTGTGAATGGTTGACATGTTTAGGACGTTGTTTTGAAACTCAGAAGTCACAAAGTTTACATCTGACAGAGAAGTAAAATCCTAGAAGCACAACAGCCTGACTTTTTATTTTGGATGCTTCATTTAATAACTCCTTGGAGAAAAAGAATGACAGCATTGGGATTTATGTTCTCACTTCAAGGTATTCCACAATTCATCTTGAGAAACCCTTGAGTGTTTTCTTAAGCAATTTAAAATAGAATGATTTAGGGTTTGTAAGTATATCCATGTCTAACTTGTTGCTTGTGCACTGTTCAGTTAAGTACGTGGGGATGTTACAACTATCACATTGCTGGGTTTGCCAGCATTGTAACCCATCTTTCTCATTATCCTCTTTTAACAAAATTTAACAAAAACATTATTGATACAGGATTGTGCTGTGTGGCTGTATTGCATGCATTTCTAAGATAACTCATCCATCAAATTTCACAGTTTATGACCCTGGGAGGGTGAGGTAACTGGCCATTTCACATCGCCTCGGTGCCGCTCAGCTCCTGAACTGGAACTCACACCACTGAGGACTCCCACTAGCTCCCATTTTTGACTCCATATTAGATTTAATTGTACTGGCTAATACCAGGATTTAGCGGATCAGCTTGGGCAATATTTCTTAATGATATAAAGTAGCGTGGGAGGACAGAGCTTGAAGCAGAGGGTTGAATTCTCAGGCTTAATGAGACACCAGGCTTCAGCTTATCTATTCAAGCAGGGATTTTTACTGACAGAAGGAGCACAAATGCAAGGTTTGGAAATAAAGCAAATACAGCAGCTGCCCAGAAGATCACCTTGACTGCAGCTCCTGTGGTCAGATGTCCACTCTGGCCTCAGGCAACCAGGGGCTGCCAGGAAGGTTCTGCATTATCCCCTTCCTTAGTCCCAATCTAAAATCCGAAAAGATGAACTCGTCCTTCCTATTTACTCTCTCTGCAGACCAGCTGGCACGCGGGACTGCCTCTGCCCTCTCAATCTTCTTTTTCCTCCCTCAGTAATTTTCCACTTAACACCCCCCTCCACCCGCTCCCCTAACTTGTTGCTATTCATATTGGTTTTATGCAAAATGGACTTAATCCTCCCAGAGCCGCATCACTGTGCCAGTGCATGCAATGAAGGAATGCATATATATGCTCATGATATTCTTAGCTACTATAGATTATATGCATGGGAGTGTATTTTGCAAACTCAGCAGTTTAATACAGTCTCTCTGCCCCCATAATTTTATTACTATCGTATCAGTGAGGCTGGTTTGGGCTTTGCCTGCCTCAAGGGGGAGGAAGAGGAGAGCCCAGGTGCAGAGAAATGCAAGGGGTAGGTGTGTGCAGCAGCTGCCCCTCCGCCTCCGCTGCACCCCTCTCTGAGCACGGATGTCAAGAGGTCTGCAGAAGAACACGGCCTCTGGCTTTAACGATGGGACAGTGAAATAAGGTTAAACAGCATTAAGATGAAGATGGTGGGAGCAGGTTTTTACAGCTCAGGCTGCTACAATGGGAGTCCTGGGGGATGCTGAGCATCTGCCACAGAGATCAGAGGGTTCAGGGCACAGCCCCAAACTCAGCGTGGAAGGCGATAAAGCTGGTCACATTCAGGTTTTTATTTCTGGTGATCACACAGCACGCTTTTAAACCTATCAAGAAATATTCAAGTACTACTGCTGCACTTCTTTATGGCTTTAAAACTGATGTAAATTTACATGCAAATTAGGTGCAGCCCTCAAGCTTTTGGCAATTTGCCACTGCAGCCTTCGATATTGCCCCTGAGTAGATCATCTTTTACGAGAAAGCCATCAGTCATCCCACAATACTGTAGGAGGATAATTTCCCTGCATGAGTTGCATAAAGATGGCACTGCGTATTCGGCAGAGCTCTGCTACCAACAGTAAGGAGAGGAAACAATTCTGCTGTCAGGGTTTGTTTCGCTGGTTGGTTTCTTTTCTAGGCTACTGAGCAACTGCAGAAATTGGATTTATAGGATTAAAACAATAGTTTTTTGGAACTTAAATTCAGCATTCGCATGAATGTGCAAGTCATTGGATCCTTGGATAAGAAGTACAATTTAACTGTCTTGTGTACATTCCCTGATACAGCTCATTGCAAGCATCATATTTCTTCCCACTTCACTGGCTTACTGGTTAAATCTACCTATCTGTAAAGAATGTCACAGAGAAAAAAAATTCCTGGGGGCATAATCCCCATAATAACTGGTCATCCCTACAAAACCACAAAATATATACAAAAATATTCGGGGGGAGCAATTACTATATAAGAGTCATTACAATTGCTTAGTGCTATAAATTCCTACTGTTTACTGCTGATTGCTTGTTTTAGTGAAATGTTAATAATGCAGCAGTGGATAGAAAGAGTTGATAATGAGGTAATGTGTATTTATGGGATATAAGTCCAAATGATCCTTAGTGCATGGTCATTTGAAAATAAATAGTGTATTGATTGAAACAGCTATGGAACAAAGTGGTATTTCAACACATGGTGATGGTTGATAATTGCTTAGAAGCCTTTTTTTTTTTTGCTGTTGTTAATATAGCAATGAGTCTATTTTCAGCTCCTTTGTGTAGATGTTTTCCAGGGGGTTGTGTATCAGTTTGAAAATTCTGCCTCTGATGAAAATACAATATTCATCTATATTTCCAGTCACAGGGAAATCTACATAGCCCCATTTCGACACGGTCAATACCAATTTGAAAGGGGTTTTAAAGGGCATTTAATGTAGCCATATTACTAATACTCCATTAAAACCACATAATCTTCTGTCATGGGAAAAGTCAACAGAAGCAATTTCCATGAGCTCCATGTAGTGGAAGTTTATAGGGAAAAATATCCAACAGTACTCTTAAGTTTTGGGGGTGAAATATGTCATGGCAATATTTTTTGGGCAAATGAATGAAAATTATAAGCAAGATGAAAAAAAGGATGAAAAAACAATGAAAAATACAAAGCAGGAGAGGGTTACCAGATGAATAGTTTCTCCTCTGATCTCATATTCAGTTTTCCTTGTATTCTAAAGCCAACAGATAAAATTGCTACACAGAGGAAGAGCTGATATAATTTATTGGATGAATATCTGACTTTTAAAAAAATTCAGTTTTTGAAAAAGCTGGAATAGGTTGCAAATTTGGAGTAAATGAAGCACCAGTTTCAATCAAAAAATATAGCGATAACTCGCTTGTTTTTTCATGTCAAAATAAATGAAAAATTAAAGATGATTTTTAAAATGTTAACTATGTGTATTCTGACCTGCAGGCAGGAGAATTGGGTTTTACCAAATATTTGGGATGTTGGGCTGTTTTAACCTAACATTTGCTATTGATATTGACCAATGAAATACTAATCCCAAATATTTGGTATTGACTTTTGCAAAGGGATGTAAATGTTGACGTGCAAAGCTCGTCTCAGAAGGAAGAAGATATTTTGTCTCTGTTCTGCCTTACTGTCAGCGGGCATTACAATTACTGACATCATTGCAGTACTCTGATTTTGCAGCTGGGAAAAATTTAAAGAGGCCTGAGGATGTGTTCACTCTGCAAAGCACTACGTAACGCAAAGCCTCCTCTACCTGTCTTTATCCTTTACTCTTAAGACCCCTTTCAGTTAGGTCACAGCTAAGACCGCAATATCTTCTCCTGTAGGCATTTTTTTAAGTGCTATTAGAGGCATAAAATCTATAGCGATCTGTCCCTTGGCCTCTTTTATAATTCATCAAGTATTTTGTACTTTCGATCATCTACATTAAGAACTTCCAAACTATTAAACTATGAAGTTCAATCCCATTTAATTGCCTGCCTGCAGCACCAGAAAGCAAAAAGTTGAACTATTTATTCATTTATAAACCTTCTCTACACAGCACATCCAACTTCCTAGATTTAAGAACAGCTATTTTAATACCTGTTAGTTTAAACTGAAAACGAGCATAACAGAGACCTATAAGCATTTACCAAACAACAGAGATATTTTTGCTCTAGGAAGGCAGAAAGCAGCACACAAGTATATCATTTTGTAATTCGAAGGACAGTTAAGGGTTTTTTTGCATAGGAAGAATCAGGGTTGTAGAGCATTTGTTGAAGCAGTTGTAAAACCAACCCAGTTTCTGTAATTGCCAGTACAAGTCTAACAGTGCAGCCCGCAGCAGTTGCACCACTACAGCTCTGTTTATTGATCCTTGTGATTCAACATTTTCGCTCATGGGCATAAGTCAGCACTTTCAGTAGAACAGCACAATGGCTGAAGGATCAATCGTTACTTCCCACTCCTGATCCATTTTAATTGTGATATCAAAGATGGAATAATCCTTTCTCAGGTTAGAAGATGTATTTGAAGCCAGGACAAAACTGTGTTATAAAAGCAGAGAGACTCCAGTATGCAGATCTGAAGGAAAACCTACTAATTCCAGGAATTAACCCAAAACAAGGAGCCAGTGATGCTGAGCTTAGTTTAAATTGTTACAACAACCAACTCAATAAATAAAGTGGTTCACTTCCCTCACCTCTCCCTTGGTAGCAGCTGAGAACTGAAAGGCAAACCATCTCTGCAGGACAATGGCGCTCCAGGGAAATTATTACACTCAGACTCAAAAGTCTTTATTTTGACATTCAAGAATAACCCAGAGTGCAGACATGTTAGCAGGCACGAGGGCTGAGCTCATTTGAACTTTAGCTGTGTCTTCTCTCTCTCTCTTTTTTTTAATTTCTGTTTCCTTGCATCCACCAGAGTGTTTAACCAATGAGAAATAATTTCTTTAAAAAAAAAAGAAAAAAAAAAGCTTCACAGAACAGCTGCTGGTTTTTGTACTTAATGGAGAGGTATAATTAGAGGGCTGTGACAGCAGCTTGTTGAATTGCAGAATTGCTGTCTGTGGTGGGATTGGGGTTTTTCCTCTTTTGCTTAGAGGCTTGTCCCCTCTGCCTTTAGTGATGCAGGATATTGAGGCTTTCATACTCCATGTGGAATATTGCTCTATAGCTTCTGAGGTTTTACTGGCAGCTATCCTACAGAGGGAGCCTGTATGGGAGCCATGAGGAGAGGTGGAAGGAGAAAGGAGATTTCTTCAGGGCTTCTGCACTGGTACATCATCAAGACAATGCTCTCAAGGCTATTTGGAGTGATACATAATCTGCTGATCTTCTCCCACCTCATTTGGATTTCTCTCCATCCTCTAGTCCTAAGATCTCTTCCAAGTCAGCTAAAGTTGATAAGTTCACAAGATCTCCTGTAATCTTTCTTCCCTCTGGAGAAGACATCTTGCCCCTAGGCCAATGCTGCCCCTTGCAGATGACTTCCTTCTCTGCAAAAGCAGAGGAAACTCTGGTATGGACCCGGAGAATCAAGAGAGGATTTTTGTCTGAAAAAGAGCTTAGGAAATTTTAGGCTGTTCGGCTGCCACTCAAGAGGTGCAAGAAGGACAGAAGAAACTGCAACTGCTCTTGCTCCCTTTGGGTTGCAAGTGAGAGAAGGGGGATAGCCAGGTGGGGTGGCTGGAGATTTTGACCCAGAGAGCAACCGCACCAATGCAAGAGCCACAATTAAAGGATTTCACTGGAAAGGTGCAGAATTTGCCCCCCAGGTCCTGACCGAGTGAAGAGGACAGATGCTGCAGGCAGGAGGGATCAGATCCTGTCTGTCACCATATGGAGGAAAACTGCGAGTGGTTGCAACACCAGGCATCTCTCTTCTGCAGCCGATGGAAAGGTGAAGTGAGGGCTCCCTGGCTTAATTAATTTAGAGTGGCCTGCAGATAAATCAAGGCTGAAAATACATAGCTTGCCTTAGCTTTGAAATTACATTCGAGGCACATAGTTATCCAGTGGCTTTTACACTGGGCTCCAGCAGCACTGTCTTATGGCAAGAACATGTTCTCCTGGTTCCCGCTGAGCTGCCACTCACCTGTGCCTGACGTAGGTGGCACACCTGGAAGCAGAAGGCTTGGGATCTGCTGCAAGATTAATTCCCTGCTTATTCATGAGAAATTTATTTATCAAGGCCTTTAGAAGAACCTTCTGGTGAAGGGGAAGCCCAGAAGGCTGCTGGCCTCTCTTGGCATCTCTGCACTTCTGGGGAGATGTTGCACCAGCACCCGCACAGATTTGTGACCACTTTCAGCTTGCCCTGGACTGTAAAGGTCATAGATGTGGACCCCCAACTTACAAGGAGAAATGGGCTGTAACACACATTGTGAGGCAGGACATAAGGGGATGGGGTTTTTTAGTGTATGCTTTGTCCGATTTTACTTTCTTTGAGAACTGGGGGTAATTTTGCATTTTGACCAGTATGGTGTAGTTTCATGCTGTGTTGTGGGAGCAGAGAGATGCCAACCAAAAGCAAGCCTGTGTTCACAGGTGTCCAGTATGGGACCTGGAGACTTCTCAGCTGACCCCTACAGCACCCTCACATAACAAAGCATGAGTACAGGTAACTCTGGATGATTTCTTTTCTCAAATTGTCCTTCAAAACTGACAAATTGTCCTCATTTAATTTTGCATGTAACTGCAATTGCAACAGTTGACTCTTTCATATTAGTGATATTAGATTAAAAAGGCTTCTGTCTACACAAATCGGGTAACACATCCTGCCACCTTATTTACATCCAGAAATGGGAAAAAATTCAAGATCTTCATACATATATTTAAAGTGAAGTTTGAAGTGGTGAATCTGTGACAGAGATACTGTAAAGATGGGAGCACCGAGTGGAAAAGGTAGGTGTGTAAATAAAATAATTAGGAAAGAAGTGTCAGCTTACAAAGCAGGGGAGGGACAGAATAAGAGAAGCAAAGCAAAATGCAGATTCACTGGGATGGGAACACACAGCAGGTGTTTGGACAGCAAACAGGCAATAGTAGATGATTTTATGGCAACCCTACAGTGAAATGAGGTCATGCTGCAGACGGAGGCAAACTAATGGACAAAGATGGGTGCCTTTAAAAATTAAGATGTACAGGAATAAGTTATTGGAGGTAGAGCTGGCATAAAACTGCAGAGATGGATGGAGAGGTATCAACAAAGAAGAAAATGGTAGGAAAGAAGAGAAAGAGAGGAAGTGTATGACGTACTCTCTGTAGAGAAAATGATTATCACTTTTAGATAACTTTAATAGCTTAAATCCTTGAGATACTGTTCTCAGGAGAAGGAGAATGAAATACAGCACTAGATAAAAGCAAATCAGAGCTCTGACACAACTTCTGTAATAGCATCCCACCTCGGTAAGGTGATGCTGAGGAAGTTCACATTTTGATCTGCTGCTGCACTGCACTGGGTGTGATCCAGCACTCCAGAAGTCAGCACAGTTTGATGCTCAGCATATGATTTTCATTGTGTTTTTTTGTCTAAAGCAAGGCAGTTTTCTGGATTAACAGTTTTTCTCTGAAAAATAGAAGCTGGGGTAGGTAACCTGGAGCTGAACTGAGGACAGAAATGGAGTGGTTTTGTTCTGATTTGCTATGAAGTGTTTATGCTTCTTTTTGCAAAGGTTTTTTAAAGACTGTTTTCCTCACTTTACATAGTTTATATAAAGGTAGATTAGCTATATAATACAGATATAACGTTATAAATATAAATTATACTACTATAAACTATACTTTGGTACGTCTGCCCTACCATTTTAGCCTTTGTTGCCTCTCATGCATTTATTGTTTATTTTCCCTTTCTTTTCTCATGTATATGGTGGCCCCAGCTACTTTCTAATCTGTAATAGCATTCATTTTTGCTCCCCTACCTAGGGCACTGGAAACCAAAAAAGTTATTGTCTGAGAAGAAATCACAGAAAATGCACTTGATGAGTTAAAGGTATGGCTCTGTCTAATAACCGTGTTATCCCTTCTGTTCGGAGCGCTGAGCCAATATTTGATGTCCTGCAGGTTGTTTCCATTAGGATGCGAAAGTGATGATAGAGTCGTGTCATCCTCTGATGAGCTCCTGTTTATAAGGCACGTTCACACTCCCGTTTCCCTGAGCGCAGCAGGGCTTCAGCTGTAGGAGACCATTTCCTCGCTCACCGCACCGATCCCCCTCTGCTCAGTGATCAGTACCACTGAAGTTTTCTTAGCTTTATGTCTGGGCAACTCCACAGCTCTTCTGTGGCCCTGGGTAATGCTGCCTTTTCTTGCTGTTTCTCTACTTTTTTTTTTTTCTTTTCCCCACAATGTACAAAACATCCCAAAGCAACCTCAGAAATCTTTGCACCTGTGTGTGCTTGGCACACAGTGGTGGTTTGCATGGAGGCTGCTGGTGTTCGTGCATTAATTCAGCTACCCGCATTACTGAGAGAGCTTATTGTGTGAATTATTTTTCTGAAAGATAGGGTGTTTTTTTCAGCTGGTGAGTTAAACCAGAGCTGATCCAATCTACAAGAATAATCTCTGTGATTTGCTACCCAGGCTGGCTATCATTGAACCTTGTTACAAGTATGCTCCTAGTACTAATAGGCTTTTTTTTAATTACTTCTTTCATTAGTTTACTTCTATGCTATTAGTTTGAGTAGCCAAAAAGAAATGTCTTCTGCAAGCTAGCTTGTATTGTGGGGTCTTCCGTAAGCAAGGTGGAAAATACCTCTTGCTAATCATGGTTGAGCGTATAATAAAAGTCGACCCAGTGTTTGTTTTGCAGTTAAAGGTGGCAAACTCTGAAACCATCTGCCAAAGCAATCCACTCTATATGGCAAACGGTCATAATTCACATCAAGGGTGTGTTTAAAATAACAGAAGAAGCTGAAGATTTGCAATTGCGGTGAGATGCTGCAAGGTTGCAAAGAGAACGGCCAGCTGCCAAATCCACTCTGACATGGCCATAGGACCACTCTTCAGGGGAATCTGTGCTTTATCAGCAGATAGTGAAAACCTCCTCGGGTATTCAGAAAGACCAATAACTCTGTATCTCACTTCTTCCCACTTCCTGGCTGAAATGGCTTGATTATTTTGTAGATTTTGTGCTGTCTTTTTGTGTAAGAGTTTGACAGTCATATTAAGGGAAAACCAACTGGAGGAGATAGGTGTTGCAGCCACTTCTGGATGTGATGAGTTCGGCGATGAGGTCATCCTCATTTAGTTGTAAGGTGTGCTGTGCTTCTACAGTGGTTTCTGCTGGGGTTGTCTTCTGTTCTCACAGGCCTCCTGGCAGTCAGCATGGTTCTTTTTTTTTAAAAAAAAGGCTGAAAAAAGCAGCACTAAGTAGCTAGTAAGCTAAAATGCTCATTTTTAAGAAGTAGTTCATGTTTATTGTATAATGAAGAGAAAAAAGTCCCTTAATTAATATTAACAATTGAGAGAAGATGAGAGCAAAAATACCCTATTACCACTTTCTCTAATCCACATATAATTGTGTACCAAGCTATCAGGGAAGCACTTAAAACCTGAAAAAGCCTTAGTAAGAACCAGAAGGCAATTGTCCGCTTCAGCATCTCCGACAGTTGGTCGTGGATGTAATCCAGCTACTATTGTCTTTTATTCTTTATTTGCAATGCTCTTCACAGTCCTGCAACGGTTTGGGCTGTTAAACGGAGTCTGCGTGGTGTGGCCGACCACCTGAAATGCAGAAGCTGCCACTGAGGAGGAAATTTGTTCCAGTGGGATAGGGATAAGGTTGTCCTCTGGATTTTTGCAGTAGAGAGGTATCCTGTCTTCAGCGATCTGCCCCTCTGTATTAGAAAAAGTACATGTTTCAGCATTATTAAAATAATTCAGATCACTTTGCCTGGAAAAATGTAGATCTGATTACTGCTATTTTGCATTATTTTTTACTTAAGTGTGGAGAAGGCAAAGCTCTCCAGTGAATTAATTAATTTCACTCAATTTTGACAGACTGCTTAAATCAGCTTAGAAGTGCCACAGCTGAGTAAACCCATCTAGCAGTTTATGACTGCTTCTTTTAGAAGGACCTGCTCAATACCAACAGCAACTGAAACAGTGCATTAAGGAGAACCACTTAATTAAATAACTGTTACAAGAGCAGACAATGGTAAAATGTGTTAAGATCCTATAAGAAATTGATATGAGGTTTTAAAGAGCAATCAGGGATTTTTTTTTTACGATCATACATTTAGCTTCATGATTCAATGGAAGATGTTCCACTGTGTCACAGATCTGATCACCCTTTAGCTTTCCAACTCTCTGTGCGTATACCCAGCAGGCTTGCATCCTGCAGACAGAAGTTTGCAGCTGTCTTTTTCCAAGACTGGAAGATATTTTGCTGGTATGTAAAGAAATGAAAATATTTAATTAACCTGAAGTTTTCAGAACTTGTATGTCAAATTATATATATTTATCTCACACTTTAGCCCTCTAATGTGTATTTCACTCTTGAAAGGTCCATCAGCCTTTCATGTGACAACCTGGCATGAACCCTGTCCGAAAGAAAATGTACATTAAAAATGTACATACCTATGAGGAGAAGCCAGCAGGCCTGTAGAACAAATTCATCTTCCCAATATTGGTCTGAGTGGACATAGCCTGTGGATCATCTTCTGTGAAATACGGAACCCTTCCTTGCCTGCCATTAAATCTTTTCTTTAAGTGCGGCAAAATTTTAAGATGGAATCGATGCAGTTTCTTAATCTAAAAGATCCCTCTGCCTTTAATTTCTGCAGAAGATATTTTCACATGCTTTATTTTTATAATGAAAGAAAAAACTAAAATGCAGTCACCTACCACTTAGAGATGGGAATAGCACTTGCGTTATCCTTAATCACTGTTGTGTTTTCCTGAGTTTCAGTGCATAATCATAGCCGTCAACCTCATTGACCTGTTTAAGTTTTAATTTACTAGAGGTCTGCCATTAATGTGACCTCTTTAGAAACGACACCCTTTCTAGCAACAGTTGCAGCCAGATAAACTTTTGTCATCTCCTGGTTCGCTCTTCCCTTTTGAATTATTTACGAAGGTCATGAATTTCTTAGAAAATCAGGCAACAAGACACCGAGAAGTGAAGAAAGCCCTTTGTAAGTTTGCATCTGGGAATTAATTTATTTACTTGAATTGGGAGATGGTACTATGGCCAAAGGGAAAATATGAAACCCCATACACCACACAATGAAATTACTTCTTGTTGCTCATTGTTTCAGGTTGAGCAGGTTATTGTGCCTGTAAATTTCTTTTATATGAGACCCAGTTGCTGCAGACGACAAAGTAATCAAACTCTATACACCTTTGGGAGCCTTAGCAATTTACATGGCAAAGCAAAGATGATACAGGTTTTGTACCTCGTAGCAGTCGATGGGAGATTTTCCATCTGCTCCAGCGAGGCCAAGGTTTCATCTAGGATGGCTTTGAAGAGCTTCTGACTAAAACAGACCCAAAGAAAAGGTACAGCAGTAGGAGATGGTGATCAGTAGATGAGAGTGCAGGATATAGTCCTGGGCTTGCTCTGATGCTTCATGGTAGCACGCATGTTTTCATAACCTTATTTGAAAAAAACAATAATGTCTAGTTTTAAACTATGAGAGAACTGAACAGCACAGGTAATATTAAAATTGTGATCTAATGCTATTCTATCATCTAAGCAATTCCGAAGTTGTAGTGGGCAAACGGGATTTTCTTTCCCTTCTGTCTGTGTTGTCACGTAGATTTCTGTTAGAAATCAGTGCCGCCTCTCAGGCTGTGAATCTGTGTGTTTCTGAGCAAACCAGCCAGATCTGCAGATCTACCATGATCGAGGGCAGAGGAGCCAAGGGACGGGTTCCCTGGGGAGGCTGTGCTGTCCCCATCCTCAGAGGCTTCAAGACTTGCTGGGGTAAAGCCCTGAGCAGGGGTTGGACCCAAGCCCTCCCGAGCCCCTTCCCACTGGGATTATCCTGGGATCCTGTGAACTGTGTGGAGAAGACAATTTGCTAAACATCAGCTGAGAAAATTTATAGATATTGTAAAGGCTTGCTCCTGATTCATATGTACCACTTTTTTTCTGCTGACCTCTCCTGTGAGCCCTGAATGAACCCATGAAAATATGAAAGGGAAAGCATTAAATTGATCCCATCTGAAATGAAGTATTTATGTTGGTGTGGCTGCCAAACTGAGAAGCACAGTCCCATCTGTACTGCAGTACCAGCCAGGCGTCTCAGCTCATTGGGATAGGCACTTAACAGAAACTGAAATGTGGTAATGGTGCCAGGGAATTTACCGTTGAAGTAAAAGCTGGGAAAATACGGGTGGTTCTCACAGAAACTGAGAGAAATACAAGGTTAACAAGCACTGTCCTGGGACATTAGTTCCTTGACCATTATCAAGGTGTTTGGTGGGTTTTCTCTGCAGGATTCACAGCAGAGGTGACCTTTAAGGAAGGGTTTGAAAGAGGAAAATCAGGTCCCCTTTTAGATTTTGAGAGGGGAATTCTTTCAGTCCATTAAGACTGGCATGAAATGCAATTCAAAAACGGAGAGGTATGACACAGCAGCAGCCAAGCCTGTGTTAGTATCAGAGCAGAGGCAGGGATCAACATCTCTGTAACAGTTTGTGCTAGAAGCAATAAGGAAGAGCAGCCAGTGGAAGGCTGTGGACAGAGTCATTTGACTGAAGCAATGAGCCAGAAAAATTATCTGCAAAGAAGGATGGCTCTAAGTGAGGTGGTTTGGGATTTTTCAGGGTCAGAGAGATATTTCTAACAGTCCAAGACAGAGGTTAATCAAGACCAATATGAACACTTTGCAATGTGCAGTTAAATAGCACAACTCTTACATTTGTTGTCTAAGAAAGACCTTAGAAATGTTGTGCAGGAAAAAGCACAGAATTTGACTCTAACTCCAGTGGAGCTTACATCAAATTATGTGAACTAATGGTAGGACTTGTCTCTTCATAACCTTGGATTCTGGGAAGCAAAGGCAATGTCACATGGTTGCATCTATGTAAGAGATTGTTAACTTCATCTCCTCCTCTTTATTCTCATTTAAGTGTTTAGGATTCTTTAAAACTGTTACAGTCTTCTATTGGTGATGCTACAATGAAGGTATAATCCAAGTCCAGCAGTACTGCTAATTAGGACCCATGAACAGCACAGCCAGTTACCTAATGTATTTCTCTTTTACTACTTGAACCCAATTAATACCTAATGGTTTATTAGCAATTAAATAGCTTATGTTTAAATTTTTAAAATGTTTGGGAGATAAATATTTGAGGAAATAGAGGCTATTACAGGTGCTTTCTCAGTTCAGATACTTAGCACATCAATTCATTTTTCTATTTGTTGTGAGAAACTAAAATGAGTCAAAAAAGTAAATGCTTCCTCTTTGTACAAATTGCCCATGAAGCGAATCGTTAAGTGGTAGGTTGTATCAGCTGTACAGAAGAGTTGCACTTTGCAGCTGATTGCTAGAGTCCAGGCTGTGCAATATGGACAGTTCTTCATAATAGTCTCTGCTGCAATAACACAGAAGTATAATGAAGAATTTAGGTGGCATTATTTTTTAATAACAAAAAGGAATGGATTTTTCACTCCAAGTTTTAAGGGCGCTTGTAAGCAGAGCCTCTTGTTTCTCTCTCGTATCTGTGAATATGATGTTGTCCTTTAGCACAGTTCACAGTAAATTTAACATGAGACATCCTCCCTTATTCTTTGTCCCACTGCAGCAGTTCCACTGGATCTTCCCTGGCCAACAGGGTCTTTGGTGGTGGATGTCAGACGAGGCATTGGGCGTGCATCTCTCCCATGCTGCTGGTCTTGTGGTCCCACTTCGGCAGCTGATTGCAACCGCAATTTCTCTTACCTCTGACCTACCACCAGCTCTGAAGTCTTGTTCTTTAGCTGAGGTGGTGGTGATTAATGATTTATTCAATACGTATTAAAGAAGGAATGAGGGTCCATAGGGATGGGCACTGTAGAGGTCTATAACAGAAAGATATCCCTCATATCTAAGTAACAAGTGGATGACATTAAAAGGATGGGGCAGGTAAGGCTTCTGGTATAGGCTGGTGACCTATAAAGGCATGCACAGGTCTGCTATTGCCTCTGAAAGAGCCAGGATTTCACTTGCACTGTAGCAGCCCTTTGGGATAGTAACTCTTAACTGCAGTAGAACACTTCACCAATGTTTAGAATTTTAAAGTCCATGCAAAAGGTATTTGAAGTTACCAATTACTATTTATATTCTTAAAATAACGGTATCCACAGAATGATATCTAAATGAAGTTTAGAGTAGTAACTTGATGAATAACGATGGGAAGAAACCATTGCGGGAACAATTGCTACAGAATTGCTGAAGACAAATAACTCTGTTGCTGTATGAATGTTTATCAGGGAGACATTTCCTATTCACATTTTCTTGGTGATTTTGCAAAATTGCACGGCCACTGCCTCCTTCTTTTACCATCAATCCGATTTTTGGATTGTCTATTGATAAGTTAAAGAAACTTCATCATCTTTTGAGATGGCTACAAAAGGCCATGGGAATTTAGGCCCCCCGGCTGGGTCCACTAATAGGAATTCTGAGCCCATGTTCATCTCTTGAAAAACCACTGCCTGAGTCTGCCTGTGACGAAGGGGGCTTGCGAGAGATCCAACGCTGGACTGCAGCCAAAAGGGCTCTGACCTGGGTTGAGAAAAATGCTGGGTCTCTTTGTTACCCACCGATGTTAGTGTAGTTGAATGTGCTCAGTATTTTGTAATGCCGTGTTCTACTACAGGGGAAAAAAAAAAGTTAATTACACTCCATGCAAATATTTAGCCACTTTATGTAATGCATTTGAAATGTGAGCCAGCAAACTATCCCCTCAGTCCACTTATCAGTATTTTTTCCTGACTTTCTAACTTCAATTATTTTCTCATCATTGCACTGTTCTTCCTTAATGCATGGATTACATGATGGAACAGAAAATATGTTCTTGTTTATTCAAGGGAAAAATTACACAAGTACTTTTATTGCATGTCTTTATAAGCAAAGCAACTTGCTTTCTAAAGTGTCTTCATTCACGTTACAGACATAGAGGAATTCTACAAAACCAGTACTATGGTATTTATTAACAGATAATATTTTCTTTCCCTTGACTCAGTGCTGATGCAAAAACATCCTTGCTCTTAGGTTTAAATTATGCTTTAATTACCTTGTTTTAAAATCACCTGTGACTTTATTAATCTTGCAAAAAAAATAGTTGTTTCACATACATGGTGGCTGGAGAATAGTAGTTTGTATTTGTTTAAACTGCTTCTTTTGTTAAATTAAGTGCTTAAACTAATTAAAGACATTTTTTTGGGATGTCTCAGCTTTAGCCTAATAAATGAGAGGCACAAGAAGGTACACATAGATACTTCCTTATTGCCCATAAATCTGTACTTATTACAACTGTAAACTCTGGAATGTAGTTTTATGACTCCCATTTAATTGAAAACTATATAAACTATTACTGATGCTAGATATTTGAATAAGAGCAATTCTGAATTTTGGATTTGATTGCTTTTAATTGTGAATTATGCTGAAGCTGCTGTTGTCATTATCTTAAAAACTATTTAATTAAATGTAAGTATCCAGCTGTGTGTATTTTCAAAGAGCCAAAATGGTCTAAGATCTTGAACAGAAAAGCAATATATATATGTATCATAGGGCTTGCAAAACCTTCCCTCCTCAGTTTTTTTTAGTATTTCCTTACTTTGGGGTATTTCATTTGCAGCCTTGATGATTGTTTTAGTCTCTATTTCTTGTGTGTAATTTGAATTTTTGAAATAATAAGCAGAAATTGAGGATAGGACTCACTTAGCAGGATGAATGTGCGTAGCAGCCTGGGCAGAGAGAGGAACGAAGGCTTGTATCCTGTCCCACCCCGGTTACCAAAGAGGAGCAAATCTAATATGCCCTGATTCTTCTGTCCACTGCCACTAAATGTGAGCTTATTTTTTGTCTTGATTTTTCTTCTTCAGTCTCTCACAGTCCTAATTACATTTCTTCCCCTCTGAGAGATCATTGTCCTCCTTTCATTTTCACTCCAGTCTCCATCTTTGTGCCAGATCGATACCAGATCCCTATCCAAGTTGCTCTCCTCTCACTTTCTGCAGGGTTTTTTCACAATTATTCCCTACCTTTCCGGTCTGAACTTCTTTCTTTCCTTGGCTACCTTTTAACTCACGTCTCCTTTCTTGGGTTTCTCATTTGTCAGTGTCTTTAATCTTTCTCTTTCTGCCAGTCTCTGGGATGAGCTTATCTCTTCTCTCACCTCCTTTCCCCTTCCTAATTTCTCAGGAAATCTGTCTCCTGATTGCCCCTCTTTTTCTCCGTATCACTGGCATCCAGCCTCTTAACTCAGCCCTCCCATATTGATATATGAATCTGTGCCCCCTTGGATGTGCAAATCCTCAGCCAGTTGCACAAACCAGCACGAGTTCAGCTAAGGCTTCTGCCCAGACTCCAGGCATGCCTCTGAGTTAATGACTTGAGTTAAAGAATCAGCATTAACTTTGAATTTTCTGGCTTTTGACTTTTCTTTTCACAGCTTGACATTTTTGTAATGCTTTGTTTTTCTGGTACTTCAAAAAAACAGATGGGGAATAATGTCACAGCAGAACGTATAACCCTGGCTTTGGCAAGTCTGCTACCCCATTACCGTAGCTCTCCAGGGCTGGTTAATGGTGTTGTCCTTGGTTGTCCTGGAGTATAGCCCCTCCTGGTGCCACGTGCCAGAAAAGCCACCACTCGGTGTCTCATCCCAAAGCCAGCTCAGCCACCTTGGATAGGTGCCACCTTGGATAGGTGGCAGCCGTAGACAGGCCTCTCAGCAGGGAACACGTGGCCTGCCAATGGTGCCAAGGAACAACAACAAAAAAAAAAGCTAAATAACTGAGGTGACACGCTCAAAGACAGCCAACAGAGAAGGGTCAGCCCATGGGCAGAGCAGAGAATTGATTCACTAACCTCCTAGATGCATCTCACTGATTTTCTGCAATACCTTGACAGAAACCAGATACTACAGTGATAGCTAATTTAAAGGTATCAATAGACACTCACACTCCGATCTCCTGAATCCCAAATCTTTTCCATAGTCACACGATCACCCTGTCCCTCCCAGCTACACAATATGCTTAGTCTGTGTGATATTACACACGTCTTCTTTGAACCGTGACAGATTGGGGCTGTGCGAACCATTTCAAAGGTACAGGGCAACTTAGTATATTCCATGAATGATTTCAAGTAATTACATACATAGATGCAACTTTGCACAAAGGCATTTTTTAATGAGCAGTGGAGATCTACTAAAGGGATGTAGCTCTGATAGTCACCACTGGAGCACTATGCACTGTGTCTCACAGGTCGGCGGGAGGCTGCGTACCTCCCCCATATGCACATCCCATCTCAGCTGCCTAGAGGAAACAAGTGGAATTACAAATGCTTGATTTGAACTGAATGCCATCATCTGGGTGTTTAAAATGGGATGGAATAAATTTGATCTGAAAAAATATATGGTAACGTAATTGGGGGTTAAAGTGTTATTGGGTCCTCCTGAAATGCAATTAGAGAGATACTATTCCCATTGTGAACAGCACACCTTTAATCTTGAACTATTTCAGAAGCTCCATTTGTGTGGTTTTTTGCTCTGCATTTGCAGGAAAGTTCCAGCCTAGGTTAATAATATAGTGGCAGTACTTCACAATGCTCTCCAACGTATGGAAGTAGCTATTAAACTGTCAACAGCACTGAAAGATGATATTTTGATGGCAATGGATAGGAACCCCATCTTCCTGCTCATGCTACTCAACATTTCTGTAGCTTTCAAGCACAGTCAACCATAATTTGTCACTGACTTGCATATGTGACATTGGCTGAATAGGTAGTCTAAGCTATAACTGTGTCAATCAATTTTTCAGGCAAAACTCACATAGAATAGAATCATAGAATCATTTAGGTTGGAAGAGACCTTTAAGATCATCAAGTGCAGCCGTTAACCTAGCACAGCCAAGTTCGCCGCTAAACCATGTCCCTAAGCACCACCAATAGACAGTTATTCCCTTCTCCTCTGTACCTCTTGCACTCCTTCCCGTTCATCATCTACCCAGAGGCCTCTAGAGAAGTTGCGGGACACGCAGACTTCATTGCTGAAGCTGTTCTGCTGATTTTGACCGCGTAATCCCCTTCCACAGCTGCACCAGAGGTACCATTATATGGACAGAACGAAGAGCAAATTCGGTGTCTGTACGTCCTGCGGGGAAATGTTTCCCAGGGCTGAGTTGGCCTGTCAGGCTATATTCTCTCTTTCTGCCTAACCTTTCCTTTAATGTTGCACACATCCTAAAGGACATTTTCAACATTTAGTGCAGGTGAAGAAATATTATTTGGCCATTGTTAGAAGTCCAGCATAGGAGGGGGTGACCTCAGCAGTGATCTTTGTAATCACCACCTTGAAATCCTACTGTACCTGCAATCTGGAAGAAACAGCAAGTTCTAATTTGTGCCAAAAATCTAGCAGATTATCACAAATGCTTCTGTTCCTGCTGCAGTTTTAAGATGGTGATTAAAGTCTTGAAAGTCATTCAATCCCATCTACATCAAACACTGAATAAAGTTACACTTTTCTCAGTTTAAAAGAGTCTAGAATAAGAATGTCAGGGAGAGAAATAAGCTTTACTTAAAAGACCTCAGGCAAAATCAAGTTATTTCATATGCTTGTGCTCCAAGTTGTTTTTCTTTCTTGTCTTAACTGGAATGATGAGAAAATGGTGAGAAGAAAAGTGTGTCCACCTGGGTTGTTCTAGAAAGGCTCAGCAGCAGACATTATGAAGTCTGCCATGAAATGTTTATCAGCATAATTTGTGTTACAATGTAGTGGTTCTCTGGATGAAATCTTGAAACGAATGCAAAATTTTTTGATTTCAATATTACCGAAATCACTATACTGAGCTGACAAGAAGGTATGTACTGTAGACGTCAATGAACTACCTGAACACAATACAATGCTAAGAGGCTTTTGAAGAATTTGTTCTAATGTTCTCTACATTATAAGTCTTCATTCCTGTTCTGAGTCCAATAACTTTTTGTTATTTGTTTGGCAAAAGCATGCCTTCTAGAAAGGTATTTAGGAAATGTAGAGGTCACTGTTGTACTCAGTAGACTTTTGTAGTAGGTAATCACCTTCTGCATTAGAAATATGTACCTCAGAAGTACTTCTAGGTATTTTCTCCTTGTAAAGCCCTTTGTGCACGGTAGTCAAGTTAACTCTCAATATCCTTTTTGACCAAAAACCAGCCTCAATTACATATTTTTAAGACCTTTTTCCTTAGCGATTTCAAATAATTTCTGCAGCTATTTTCTACACTCGCCTATTTGCCAGTGTCCTATTTAGAATATGGATACCAAAACTAATACAATATTTTGGTGCTCTTCTTAGCAGTATTAGATAAAATGGTAAAATCTATGCTTATACATCCCAATAATGCATTAAATAACTACATAGGTAACTGATTAAAAAATCCTTCATTGTGTTCAATTATTAGTTTCGTGATCAAATTAATCAGAACTATGAGTATTTTATTGTTATTATTTTCAGTTATTGCAGATTTCTAGATGGTGAACATTGAGCAATAGTGCTACTGCTAATTATTTAAAAAAACTTCAAATAAAAATTAAAATAGCACATCAAAAAATATCGCCTTTAAAACCCTATTTTAAAGGTAACACTGCAATGTACGACAGTTTTCTTAAAAAGTAAATTATAAATTTGCTGGTTTTCATTGCAGGGTTTGGTTGTTTGCTTTTTTTTTTTTTTATCTTTTACTTTATCTTTTACTTGGAATGCAAACATTTTGGAAGCCAGGTGTTAGCTATTTAGCAGTCCAAGAGGTCATTACAGAAATATGTGCAAAACCACGTGCGAGCAGCATACTCGGAGATTTCCTCTTAACTTTCCTCAAGAAGCACTCAGAAACAAAAGAGCCCAGCTTCAACATTTAAGTCCAGAAAATAAAACATTCATGCGCCGTAGCTCGATACCGTTGCTGTAGCTGAAGGACCGGCGCCTGCCTGAGGTTGGGGTGGCACAACTGAATTTCTATTCTGGCCGTAAAACCTGCATTTAGGGACACAAATTCTAAGCAATCAGACTAAATAGATCAGCAGGCCCAGGTTTTATCATCACAGATAACCCTCATTAATCCAGCAAGCTTTTCCTGAAGACAAAGGATAAAATGAATTGCTTCATCGGAGTTGCCTGAGCGGCATGCTAATGAGGGGAGGTGGAAGGCATGAATTATTCACGCTCTGGCAGCCCGGGCGGGCAGATCCTGGCTTTCCCTGTTACCATTGCAACAAGTGGCAGCTGGCCCGGGCGAGCCGAGGGCATCGCACATCTGCGGAGCGCAGGGAACGCCGTCCGGAGAGGGAGCCTGGTGCGAAATGGGCCCGGGGGGGCGCAGCCTTTGGGAACCCAGATGTACCCGGCCGCAAGCTGCTCTTCTTGGAAGAAAACGGGTCGCTGCGGTAAGTTTGTGCAACTTCTGGCGTTTTCCGAGTCCGCTGTGAGCTCTTCTCAGTTTACGGCGGCTGCAACGTGCAGTGTTTTACCAGCCTCCCTAAAAATAATCTGCATCCTTTTTGCTTTTAAAATGACTTAAAGAAGCCTAAAAAGGCATGCAATTCTTTATTTTTGGTGCTAGAAAAGATGTAAACAGTATCTACAGAACTGACGCTAAAGTTACGACCAAGCCTTCTTGAATCAACGTGTATTATTTAAATTTTCAAATCCCTGTAGCACACCACCAAAACAAAATATATTTATGATCCAAGTCTGATGTCTTGCAACCAAAACTGAGACTTAGGTAATTCAGCGTCAAACGGGAGAATCTGACGAACGTGTGTTACTTTTTGTAAGAAATGTCGGTTCCCTGGTTTAAGTGTAACCTGCGTTGTTGCTCTGTGTTCAGCTAAATCCATTTCTGATTGGGCTGGGAACAGGAACTGATCCATGTATCCCTGCATACCATTCTTACCATGCATTAACTCTTCTGTTGTATCATAAGATAGCTGAAAAGCATTGGTAACTTACACAATTTTTCTAAGGATAGGAAGGAGATATATTTTGTACGTAATGCATGTGGCACTGACAAACTAAGGCTAGACTTACCACCTCTTTATAAGGTGAAAAGCATCAAAATGTTTTGCTTTATTATTCATTATCAGCATACCTACCTATAATATTTCTTTCAATTGTGTTATTTTCCAGTAGTGATATTATCAGCATTGCCTGAGAACTCTCAGGTAACTCACTACTTGTCACAGTTAAAAAATGGATATAAATAATCAGCTCCCAAGAGCAGAGGCCATGGATAGGAGCGTGAATATGAAATGATTCACGAATAAGTTTTGATTGTGGATAACAAGCTCTCCCTCTTTTTATTTGTTTGGTTTTAATTACATAGTCCAGATTCTGCTGCTTCTACTTTATTTTCTTTGTTTTGATCATAAAAGCATTTTATCTGACATCCAAAAGACAGCCAAATTTTGAAGGGATGAAAGTACAGCATAATGATATCTCGTGCTAACAGTAATTAAATGTCCTATGTTTTAAGAAACAAGAGGTGAAAATAGGGATATGTAAATAACAGGAGATATGCAAACAATGGATGTAATCCTGCACTCCTTAATCATGGGAGTAATCCTTATTCACATAAGTAATCCTGTTGGTTTCAATAGACTCACATCAGTAGGTGCTGTAGCATAAGGCCCATATTTTTCAAGGAGATAACAGTGTCTGTTTTACCTGGTTTTTTCTGTAATGTAATTTTAGCAAGACAGTTTTTAGTGATGTGTTTGAATGCATTAGTGATAATGTTAAATTAGCCTTTACCACATGCCTGTTTTGCTTCTAAAAGTATAAAAGGAAAATGGAATAATGCATTAGATGTGTCAGTAAGAAGGTACAAACCCCACATATTTTATTAGAGATGTGCTTGCAGTGGAATAGCGCTACTCACCCTCTTGACTGTATTTGTAGATTATTTTTTTGTACATGAGGTATATAAACTTTACTTCTTTTAGAATAGGATGCAACTTTGGCAGAAAATCACTATGACACCTGATGTCTCATAAAGTACATTTGGGACTCCATAAAAGTGATGTTGATAACTATTGTTCATCTTTCTGACTTAAATACATGGGTTTTGTAGTAACGTCCTGGGAATATTTTTGGTGCTGTTATGGTCTCTGATCTTGCCAAAATAACACCTGCAGTTTTGCCTTGGGAATAACGTGTTTGTACAAATGATGTGGTTGTGTTGCCCTCCTCATCAGCCCAGCTTGGCACTTTGGAGCTTTCCGCTCCAAGACCATATAGTGCTGCCCTGTAATCCAGGATGGGGCTTGGGAGCACCCGTGTGCCCTTCCCCAGGCAGTGCATCTGTTAATGAGGGAAAACTAATTACTTAAAAGCTTTTGGTACAATGGGGTGGAGAAGTATAAATAGCCATGAACTGTTCCTGGTGCTCTGCAAGCCATCAACCCGTGTTTGTGCTGGATGCCAGCAGTGGCAGCGTGGATATGAATGTTTCCCTTTAACCATTGCAGTTATTGCTGTGTTGAGGTGCTTCCTCTGTGGAAATATTCCTGAAGGGGCCAAAATAGGAATGAAGTAAAAATACAACGGATGACGGCTCCAGATGGTACACAAAACTTCCAGTTCAGTGAAGTTGGTATTAAGTACCTGTTGGCTTTTTGTCGGTTGCATTGAGTTATCAAGAATGAACTGATTATTCGTTACTTGGCTTCAATACATGGCAAAGATTTTGGTGTTCGGTATTTGCAAAGGATGTATACTATATTATTAGTATCTGTTTGCACAGATATATCGTACAGAAGCAGTTTAAAGCTGAGGCTACATAGCTGTTCAGGACAGTAGAGTGCTGGAGGCAATAAAACGACCAGTGCCAAGAGGCTGGAAGGGCAGACTGGCAGCTGCTGCCAGGGGAGAGTCTGGAGTGGCCCATGGCAGCAGCATGTCTTTTTGCTTACTCCATGCAGGGTCCCAGCAGGAGCATTAATTCTCTTCAGGTAAGTCCCTTTCTGTCCCCTGATCCCTGTCCATGGCAGGAGCAACACAATTCCTAATCCTCGGACAATGCCACAAGCATTGGTTGCACATTAACTTCAACTTTATAACCAGTTTTGAGGGTACTTTTTTCTACATCTGTTTCTCCTCTGTTGAATTATAAAAAAAAAAAATCGCATGCACTATTTTTGTTCAAGGATCTCCTTGTGCCAATAGGCAGAGGTCAGGTGCCCGCTTTAATTTTTACTACCTTTCGTGAGTTTTAGAGATGGTCGTTCATGCAAATTTATTGAAAAGTCTTTAAAATTTGGCCAAAAAAAGTGCTTTAGAATGGTTCAGCTCATTTTGTATTAAAAATCATGGGCGTGGCTATTTGGAACAGCCTGGGTTTTTTTTTTTTCTTCTTCCTCTGTGCATACAAACTACTTACAGTAAGAGGTATTTTCCATAATCACTGACATGCCATTCTCATGTCTCTCTTCATTAGAGGATGGCCATGTCTCCTTCCTTCCCACCCAAGACAGAGGGCAGGGGGATGCGTAGCCTCCCCTACTTCCCCAGGTTAGAAGCTCTTTAAGAGCAAAGCTATGGGTGTGCCTGCTGCTAGCGATGGTAAGAACAGGTTCTTCGTGGTTTGGCAGCATTTCCTCCTTTGTGTAGATCTATTTTGGTGCTCTTTGGGGTTGGTGACACAAAGGCAGTGACCTTTGCATTGTGGCATTGTTACAGTTGACAGACTTTGCTGTATCAGCATGGAAGCATGCTGAGGTTTCCTGCTTAGGGTTTCCATTGCAAAGCTTGTATAAATGGTAGTTAAGCTGGAATAAGATATTTTAAATGATACTGACCACCAGTTCTAAGCCCAAGTAGTACACAAAATAAAAGACAAGTTTTAAAGTACAGGTAGAGGAAATTCTCTAGCTGTTGTTTTGCAGCTGTCTGGGAGCCTGTGGCAGAGGAAGCAGAAAGACTGGAAAAGCCAGCGTGCAGCCCGCACAGCGTGCAGATTGAGCAAGGTCTGGAGCGTGGCCCTGGGACAGCCGAGCGCTGGCTGAACATCAGCTGCTTACTTTACTAGTTCTCCAGGTCAGAGCCATATAGCAAACCTCAGCTAACGTGGCACGATGTCATCGCTGACTATGGAGCAGACCTCGTGTCGTGGTTTAGCCTCAGCCAGCAACTCAACCCCACGCAGCCGCTCGCTCACATCCCCCGGTGGGATGGGGGAGAGAATCAGAAGGGTAAAAGTGAGAAAACTCGTGGGTTGAGATAAAGACAGTTTAATAGGTAAAGCAAAACAGTAATAATAATAGCAATAATAATAACAATAATAATATAATGAAAAGGAAAAGCAGAAGCCGCACATGCAAGCAAAGCAAACCAAGGAATTCATTCATTCCTTCCCATGGGCAGGCAGGTGTTCAGCGCTCCATCACGCATAATGGTGACTTAAGACAAATGCCATCATTCCGAATGTCCGCCCCCTTCCTTCTTTATCCCGCAGCTTCATATTCTGAGCATGACGTCATATGGTGTGGAATATCCCTTTAGCCAGTTTGGATCAGCTGCCTTGGCTGTTCCCCCTCCCCTCCCGGCTTCTTGTGCCCCTGGCAGAGGATGGGAAGCTGGAAGAGCCTTTGACTAGTATAGGCACTACTTAGCAGCACTTAGCCACTACTTAACAACAACTAAAACATCAATGTGCCATCAGCACTGTTCTCATACCAAATCAGAACACAGCACTATACCAGCTACAGTCAAGAAAATTAACTCTATCCCGGCCAAAACCAGCACAGCCTGGAGCAGGAGATGTGTCCCGTGGTTCAGCATGTCCTTGTGGTGGGACTCGCCAAGTTTGTTGTGTGTAGGACCTTGGGGACAGCAGTGCCACACGTGTGCCTGGGAGCCAGTCCCCAGCGGAAGGGAATCACAAGACATTGTGAATGACCCAGTTTGGTCTTCAACCTTAACAAATGATTAAACCAACACAACGACCTTAATTATATGCTTTTATTACTAGCTGCCTAGTGGCTTCTTGGTGGAAAAGCTGAGCTGGTATGACTATACATATTAAATAGGACGAGAGTGCAGGTAAAACTGCAATGCATATGGACTTCTTACAATAAAGGTTTTCACTTGTTCTCCATCTGTTACCTTGCTGTAAATCCTGTTCTGTGTCTGAGATCAGCCAGGCCTGGAGGAGCAGCAGTCCTTACCCTCTTTGCAGTCCAGCCCAACCTCAAGCTGATATCTCCCCAGGGCACGTTTCAAGAATGTTTTTTCATACAACATTGCTCTTGTTTCACGTAACATTTGTGTCTCTGTATCCCTCCAGAGAGGGACAGGGGAGCAGAGGATGGTCACAATCAAACCTATGTGTGTGGTCCCAGGCCCAAACCTGTCTCAGGTGACAATCAGTGATGTGCAACATGCATTAATCATGGTTGTGTGATGGTGTGGCACGTCAGTCACGTTTCCCATGACATGTAAAATTTATGCATGAAAGATTCATCCTCAGGTTTTGAATTGCATAGTTCTTTGGGAAAGTGCATTTCTTCCTCCCAAAGGGATCATCAGTTCAGGAATTAGCCAAGCTCCTGAGTGGTTTCTGTCTTGTGTGCACCCAGTAGTGACACCTAGTGATGTCCAAGAAAGATTTCATTTCTTGAGCAGAAGAGTGGGTAGGGCCCGAAAGGAGAGAGCCCCAGGCTCTTTCTGGTTGAACTGCAGATGGTGAAATCATTCAGAGCTACAGAAAGGGAAGTTCTGAACCTGAATGTTGGCCTTAATATATTTAAATGACAACTACTGAACTGTCACCTAATGGCTGACAGTAATTACTGACAGGCAGAAAGCAACTGTTTTTATAACCTGCATTTGAAGAAATCTAAGCTGTAAAGTATATTGAGGGTCCATGCCACAGCCTTGTCATGTAGCCACGGCTGACAAATGAAGCATCTCCTCCAGATCTGAATTAGCTATAGTAGATTAATAAAAAACACTGATCGAAAACTTTTTACTTCACAGCCTTCAAGACTTCTCTATAACACACGTTGCTGTATTGTGCTGTGAGTGCAATTACCTGGAAGAGTGTGTTCATTTTCATTCATTAGTTGACAGTGGTGTCTTTCAAACTGATCTCTAGCATTATGAGCAGTAAATGATGGTATGCTTTCAAAGGTTAAACCGTTTCATTTTTTTAGTATAATTTGCTTATGTTCAGAGACGCTACATTAGAAATGTTATTAGACACTGGAGTCTCCCTCTAACCGTTACAGTAATGAACAACTGTTGGAAATTGCTTGATATTTCCATGGTTTGAGGCATTAGTGGCCCCAGAGAGAAACATGTTATCTTTCAACCAGGTCTTTAATTGTTTCCTAAGTTGATAAAAGAGTTAATCTATTACTGGCAAGATATTTGCTTCAGTTGTGGGTGAATCTTAAAAAAAACCTTTTCAGTTGCTGTCAAAATCAAGTGATCTTCATGAATTACTCTGAATAATACTGTGGAGTTTTTCTGTAGCAACACTTTGTCATTTTTGCTGTTTTCATATTTCCTGGCAACACATTTCCGAGAGCTTTGTTCTCGCTGTGGAATTACAGTTGCGACCCCCTCCTGTGGCACTGCCTGACACCTGACAGTCCACCAGGAGCAAATGGGGGAATTCGGCATAAACTACTGTTGGGCATATGGTGATGACCACTGTCTATTTTGAACATGCATAATCTTTCCTCCACTCCCGGCAAAGTATACACAGCCACTTGCTCAGTGTCATATCCTGACTTGTTGATGGTGTATTACCATTGATAATTAGGGTCCTGCCTAGGATTGTATCACAAACAACTGAAAATACGTCCTGGTTGCCTTTTATATAAACCTTTCCTGATGATTAAAGACCATCAGTGCAGGCTTTGTAAGGAACAGAGGGTGTAATGGTGCAGAACAAACGTACAATAAACAGTGACAAAATTGCCTATTGTCAGTTATTTTGTCAGTCTCTTGGAAGATGAAGAATTGAGTCAAGAGAATATACATATAATTTCCCTTGTATCTCTAGTATTGCCCAGGATAAACGTGGGGGAAAAAAAAGTGTTTTTAACATCAGAAGACTGAGCAGAAGGTAACACCAGCTGCAGCCCTCATGGTCGGCGTGGAGCACCTCTGGGATTGTGTTTCAAATCTATCTGTTTGAATTTCATTGATTGCATTTATTTTTATACTTGTATTGATCTAGAATTCTAGTGTCTCTTAGAGCTGCATACATGTAAAATAAAGTTGGGAGGTCGAGTATGCAACAACCAGGCAGGTTGGGGAGATATCTTGCTTGGTTTGGCTCGGAAGTCCCCACGGAGAAGCGCGGGCAGAGCAGAGGCCATGGCCGCACGCGGATGGGTACTCTCTGCAACTTTTCTGCCTACTGTCTCTTCTGAAACCATCAACTGCTGCTTTTCAGATGCTGAGAAGGAGCCCGCTCTCCTCTCCGTGCCACCAGCACTGTGCTGATACAGCTCTCCTCACATCCAGCATTTCCGCCACATAGATGAGACAAATACATTCACAGCTGTCAGACAATTGTACGTGTAAAACAATCCTACCCATAGCTCTTGTGCATAGCGTGGGCTATTTTGGAAATGCATTTAAAATTATTTTTTAAAATTTTTTTCCATAATATTGGGCTTTAACAGGCAAAGTTCCCCTGCAAAGTCTTACAGAAGGAGGGTACTTTTTGCCTGCGTAGTCAGTTTTTGTTATCAGATCATCTTTAGGCTAAATTATACTGAAAACAAGGTTTAATCAACAACTATGTGGCTGGCTCTCACTTTGCTAAATTTTCATTCAACCATCTTTTTGCTCATGTGACAGAGTGAACGAAGATAAGACACCCATTAAACTGAAGGCTGGTGCTCACCTTCATTAGTAATATTGTGCAGCACTGCAAAACCACAAAAGCAGTCTGCAGTGAGGTTCCACGCTAACCTGCAGATAACAGCACAAAATTTCTCAGCCCAATTTTAAAAAAGAAATTGAAGCAATGTGATTTCATTCTCGCTTCCTACAGCTAGAATTGGATGTGGATAACACAATGTGCGTTGTCACACTGAGTATGATATACCATAGATTGCATTGTGGATATATCTCTCATACAATCCTTTCCATGTAGAATAAAATAGTTGGATGGAGGTACAGAACTTAACGGGAGAAAAGAAAAAGCTGTGTACCAGAATGGACATAGCGAATTGTTAACTGCTGTTCCAGTAGATTCAGGAGGGTTGCTATGGTTTCTTTTATAAAAATCTTCCAGCCACAGAAATGACTCTTGCAAACAATGCTGTATGTAGGTGTAAAGAAACATATCACACATGCAGCACCAGCCCATGTGTCCAGGGCCAAGCACACCAGCGAGTGTTCAGCGCTTGGTGGGTGCCGAGCATTGCCGGCTCAGTCATTCCCTGTCCTCTCCTTGAAATTAAAATGTCATAATGCAAACCGAGAACTGCCTGGTGGTAACAGCTGTTGCTTGGTGAAGAGGTGAGCGCGTAGCATGGCATTGCTAAAACACCCCAACACCTATTTTCCTGTTGTATCCTCCTCTTTTTATTATCTAATATTTCTGAATTTCTCAATGCTGAAATTTTTAGGGCAAATGCTGCTTGCTTCGGGGTTTTTTTTTTTATTCTTTCTTTTCTTGCATAGTGCCTTGAACAACAGCTCATGACCTAGTTCTGTCTTTTAATTGCTACTGCAATATGAATTTTAATTCCAGCTAGAGTCCAGATGTATGTCAGGGCCAGTACCATTTATCTTGCAGGCCAGTGTTTCCCAGCACTTTGAATTCAGGGAGCCTTAACCTTTTTGAAAAAAATCTTAAACCATCGTCGTGTATTTCACTGTTGTCTGGTGATGGGAAATGGAGATAATAACTGTTAATCTAAATGCTAATACGTATTTTGTTTTATAGCTTAGTTTTACTGTTCTTTAAGCTTTGGCTAAAAATGTTACTGGAGATGAATGTGAGCCTTGTGCTCGCATCCTTCAGTGCCCAAGTGAACCTGGCCATAGGCACTGACAATTTCTAGGAGCCCATTTCTGCTTATTGATACTTCATATTTTTTTGCTTCTTTTAGTTGTAATTTTTGTCATTTTTGTCATTTCTTAAGTAATTTTTAGTGACTTATGGACATCAGTAGTAGAAGATGAGTGAGTCATCAAGAACTGTAGGTATTATGCATCTGGTGGAGATCATAACTTGATGAACAAGGTATTAGATTGAGCCTGCTCCAAAAGAGTACACTTTTTGGAACAAAGTAAACTTTGTTCACAAAAAATATCTTTCTTTACTTCTCTGCACTTCAGAAGAAACCCTAGCTACATTTACTGCATTTTGAGCATCCCACAGATTTCCTCTATCAGGTGACATTTAGCTGTTTGGCTTAGCTAAGATTTCCCTCTTTTGCCCCACTGAAATGGGTAGTGAGGGCAAGTTATCAATATGCCTTCTACTGACTGCTGACTGCAGAAGGGGCTTAATTTTAATCATTCTGTGATTGCAGCTTGTGAAGTATGTTGGAATCCTTTGGGAGGGGAAAAAAAGCATGTATATAAAAACATAAGATGTTTTACGTTAGATCAGATCTTGAAATGCTGGGATGCACTAGTATTCAGTCAGCATAGCAGTTTAATTTTTCATATTAAGTAAACTGCAAAATGGAGAATGAATAGCAGTTTCTGATGTACACAGAAGCATGCCCTACCCAAAACATACTCGTACAAGGCACACATGAGCGGAGTTTTTCTTTATATTATACCAGTTGATGTACAATGCAGAAAAGGAGAGTCAACGATCCTCTGGAGAGCCAGAGGAGAAGCAGAAAGCTAAGGACACAGCCTCGCACAAGCACTGGAAACGTGGCTGGGAGGAGACACCCAGGGAAGGACAGCACATGGGTGTGTTTGTGTTGAGTGCTGGTAAGAAGCTGGTGAAAGCTGGACCTAGGAGCAGAGCAGTTGCCTGGGCTGTGGCTCCATGGGCTCCTCTATAGGCAGTCAAGGCTTTGCGTCATCTTTGGGAAGGTGCGTGGAGGAGGATCCTTGTCTTCATCATTACAGTATCCTTTTCCCCAAAAACTACTTGCCAGAGCCTGATGCTTGCTAGTCACTCTGCCAAGCAAAGATTTAAAAGCACAGCTGTATCAAATTGTTATCACAGTGATATTTTACAGAGAGGTACAATGTACCTTGCAACTTGTTCTCACAGTAGACATAACATTATCGCCCTATATTATTACTGATATTTGATGCACTATATTTATATTTAATTAGCTAACTAAAATGTATTTTCTGCCAAAGATATGGTGAGCAGGAGGAAAAAACACCTTCTTGGAGAAATGCCTCATAGCAGGATGACTAATAAAAGCAGATAGTACAATCTGAGAAACAGAAATTTAGTACCTTAATCCCAAAGACCCCCCCAAAAGCTGTGGAAGCTGTAGCTGAGATTTCAGAATACAAACCAGCAATTTAGCTGTAAAATAAATCTCTTTTAAATGACGCTGTCATGATATCACGTACAAACATTTTAGAACAGCAAACTAATCCAAAGGTTACAAGTAAGATAGCAGAAAGATGCTTCTGTGCTCAAAGGGTAAGTACTTTTATGTTCAGGGAAAAAGACATTGTGTTCTTCACCCAAAGGGCTGAAGCTTTGCCTCAAGTGCAAAATTCAGCCGTGGCCCAGGGAGTAATCCCTAATACAACCACGCTTATATTGTCTCCTTGATACCCACAATCACAGTGTCAACATGGGATCATTAAATAAGGTTTGATCTTCTTTTTGCATCTTCTGTGGAGGCAGGAGACCAAGTTTGTTGGCCAGCAGTCTGCCTTGGTCTCTTGACTCATCTTTGTGTGGTTGATGGCAATTTCTATGCTGCCACGCTGCCCAAAGCCAAAACCTCCCTCGGCAGCACACAGAGCCTTCCACCAGCAGCTGAGCTATTGGCAATCGCTTTCATGTACTTCTCTCCTGTGGGAAATGTGGGCTGACTTGGTTATTGTATGTGGGAAGAGGATGTGAGAGTGCAAGCCAAATAGGTCCCTTTTCTCTTGCAGGTGGAAAGATAAAAGGGCTTGTAAATGGGTCTCAGAGCCCTCTTCCATAAAGCCAGGGGGTCTTTTCTTGCTTGGGGCTCCTTAGGGGGCTGTGAGAAGGGCCCCTTCTTGCATAGCCTCTGCTGCTTTCACCCTGCGAGGCGGACATAGGGTGCAAGGGCTGCAGCGGGGCAGGACGACAGCTCCTGCAGCACCTGGCTGGGGCAAGTCTGTGACTCCAAAATTGTGTTGTTATCTGCAAACCTTTCCCTGAACAAACGGGACTGCACAGGGGGTTCTTGCGGGAAGCATCCAAGGAAAGAGGGCTGGATGTGGTGTTGATAGGCTTGTGTAGAGTTAAAGAGCTGTTTCGGTGGCTCCTTCCAAGAGCTTGTCCAGCTCAGGGAGCAAAAAGATCAGAAAGCGCCAGGGGGAAGAGATCTGAGGAATAGCTCAGCGAGGTGCAGGGAAACTTGTGCTACTGTCTGCATTTTACAGGCTGGTAAATGAAGTCCTGTTCCAGGTCTGTGAGAAGCAGCTAAGGAAAGAGTGAGCAAGGGGTGTTTTCTCATGTGCTGGGTCTGCCTTTCCAACCCTTCCAGCCGATAGATGATCGTGGCAGGTTACTGTGTAATGACTTAGTCTTAGTCACCTTTGCTAATTTACTATCTGGATCTTCAGTGAGCTGCTCTGTCTCTTACTCATATCCATATTCTGCTGTGTTACTTTTAACGTTGTTTCTCTTCCCGTTTGTGCTCCTCAGGTAGCAACTGCGTTTTAGCTTGTTTTCAGAAACCAGCAATAATATTTCCTGAGATGATTCATGTCTTTAATTTGTTGTTGTTCTGGTGTCTGACACTTTCTGCTCATGCAGAGCTCTCCCTGGACTCGAGAGTCTCTCTGCAGTACATGTATCTTGAACACAGTTTATTTTAATCAGGGCTCCCAGAATTCGGTAATACTTCAGGCCAATTTCTACAGTAAATCTGAATGCACTCAGCAAAAACATGTGCAGCCAGTGATCAGACATAATTGCCAACAGTTTCACACCCACAGAATCCTTGCTTGACTCTAACATTCCTGCAGCCCCATCCTTCCCATCACCGTTTCAAGCAGGAATCTCACAGTTGCTAGGGGATGGAATTTTTTATGCACTTATATATGAAATATTTTTAGCATGGAGAATTACCCATACAGTTTTCTGGTTAATATTTGCTGTATTAAAATGGAAGGACGAAAAAATGCAGTAAGAAGCAAATCTCTAGAGGTCCAGAGGCCGGGTTTGTTGCAGGTACTATCCAGGCATTCAAAATATTACTTGAATCCATGTCAGCTGAATTTACCTGGAGCTCTGACAATTACAGGCTGTCACAGGAGACTTCCACTTGTAGTCCTGACTCAATTACCAAGTCTCATGCTTCTCATAATACTACCATTGCTGTAAATAAAGTCAAGTTCATTCTCCTTTTTCTTCACTATTCTAAGGAAAAAGGAAATGGCTGACTTCTACCACCAAACATCAAATTGAGCCCAAGTCTCAGAGGAACTCAGCTGAATTTGAATTAAATATTTTTTTTCAGCAAATTTGTGGTTATTGATGCACTGAGTTTAAAAAACAAAGCCTCCCATATTTATTGTCCATTCCCAAATTCTTGCTGTAAGAGCAGCTGGTACCTAAAGGCTAAAACTAACAGATATACCTAAACCACCTCGGTCCCCTTACAGTTTTACAGATGAGAATCGGTAGCAGACACAGTACTTTAGCATACCACTAGATTATGTTTAGTGCTACTGTACTTCCCATAATGCATTCTGTTCCTTATACAGCCTAATACTTGTTTTCCTTTTTGCCTATTATTGCGTGCTGAAAAGGTGTTTACACTAAGCTGTTCATGACTCTTGGTCTTTTTCCAAAGTGATTAGTTGATTGCAGCTCAATATTTGAGTAGCTCAGATTATTTCTCGCACTTCATGTTTGTAGTGATCTGAGTCTGTCTGTATACAACTTCTGAACTGTGTCCAGTCCTGGGACTCACTAAATGTGCGTGTGTCAGGCAGGCTCCGCTTCCAGTATAAGTGCTTTCCTTCTCTTCCTTCTCTCCTTTCCCGGCTGGGGTTGCACAGGCTGATTGAAAGAAAGGGTATCAGCAGAGGATCATGCCTGGAAGTGCTCTCCTGTTGAAATGAAATTTCTCTAAACTTGGGATTCCCAAACTGTGAAGTGCACACTGTAGTGCTACTAGGATATTGTATGAGTTGCTCCCAAATGCCTTCGTAGAAGAATTTAACCAAGCTGCACAAGATAAATGCCTCCATAGAGACAGTACCTCAAAAAAATATCCCTATCTTGTAGAGGTCCTTGCCGTACCCCTATGACTCCAACCCTCTTCCAGGCTCAGGTGAGCTCCCCCTCTGAGACATTTACCCCAATTAGCTGCAAGGCATTCGGGCTGATGTGTGAAAAGGTGGGATTGTATTTGACTTCTGGACGACAAGTGTGGTATCGAGGTTTAAGGTATGTGAGAATTGGTAAGAAGGTTGGGAGAGGGGAAATATTTTGGGGTCCTAGGTAGGTGTGTAAGGATTTGATATGATTTAATAGAGGAAGAAGTAATTGATGCATGTTTTGCACTTATGCACACATGCCTCTCTGGTACAGAACATATAACTTTAATCAGTTTAACCAAGGGTGATAACATAATGTTAAGAAACAAGTGGTAGTAGGATGGAAACCCCATGGAGGAACTGTGTTTAGCAAACAAGGGTATATTCTGTGTTACAGAGCTTAGTGCCATCTACGTTGGTTTTACAACAGCAGAAGGGAATGTCTGGGCTGCAGTTCTTGATTCTTATTTTTTAAGGTACTTTAATACAGTACTTTTTGTAGTGCAAAATGCATGAGCAGTCCCTGGAGCAAAGACTTCCTTTTAGCAGTGGATTGCCTCCCCTGTTCCTTTTATGTGCTTTATTTTATCCTGTGAACCCTCTATTGTTTTACCTAGCCCAACCTCCAGCCTGACTATGGGTTTTTCTGGGAACTGGGAGAACAGGCTTCTGAATCTCAGGTCTGGAGTCCATTTCCTGTTTCTTTAGGCCCTTTAATGAGCCATTTACTTATAACTAGAGAAAGCAGGTGAGACACCTGACATGGAGGAGTGGGTTGGGGCTGTGGATCCCAGCATCTGGGAAGAAGGTAGGAGCTGAGATGTGCCCTCCCCACTAGCCCATCAGCTGGTTTGGGCACCCTGCCCTCAGCCTCCCCTCTTCTCTGAATCCTCAAACTTCTTGATTTTTTTTTTTTTTGTCTCTACAGTGTGAGACTTTTTTCCACTGGTTCATGGGACCAGGGCACCTCAGAGGACACCCCTGGCTCAGTGCTGAAGCTGGAAAGTGGCCTCTATCGTAGTCCCTCTCCTCAGCCATGCACAAGGTGCAGGCTCAGAGCAGCCAGAGCAGCCCTACCCAGTGAGTAGGGCTGCAGACTGGGAGAAAGTCTTCAGCACAATGCCTTGGATACAAAACTGAGGCATGGTGGTAAGAGGGGACTGTCTGTGCAAGAGGACAACTGCTACGTGAAAATGAAGCTTCTCCAAAAAACCTATCTCTGCATAGACATCCAACCTCTGCTGTGCACCAGCACAGACTGCACCTCCATGTGCCAAAATACACCAAGATCCACAAAATGTCAACAGAAGGAAAATGCTGTATTTGCGTAGAGATTTCACCCAGATTCTGCCGCTTCCTGGTAGGTGCTGCTGGGGAGAGGTGAAGTGTCTTTGGACAAATAGCGCCACCATCACTGATGCTTTGTATTAAGAGGGCTCATTAACTCCTCAGTGCTGTGTCTGAAAATGAAAACTCTTCTTTTCACAGTGCAGGAGTTTTAACTGTGCCCTGGCTAAAGATTACCTCAACCTGCTATAAATTGAGATGTTTCACTAATTGGTTTCTTGGTTCATTAGCCAAGTTGTGTGTATGAGGGAAACGGAAAAAGCTCGGAATGAATTTCCCTTGCAATCCTTAATTTAAATGGTGAATAATAATTTTACGTTGAACAAAACATGTTATATGATTTGCAGTGATAGAGTTAATTTTTTACTTTGGGATCATTTGCCAACCTTAAAGCTTTGTGGGACAGTGATCCTCAGTTGTGCCTCATTTTGGCATGGTGTGACACCAGGTAGGAAAGTATAATCATTATAGTATAATGTAATAGTCTCAAACTTAATACAGAAGCACTTTGTCATGGGCAGTTCCTCTTCATAGCTTTAAGTAGTAAGATAACAGAGATAAACAGGAAAAATCTTTAAAAGTCAGCTTTACTGCAGTGGATGCTGCAGCTCTACTTCCATTACAGCCATGGAAGTAACAAAAATACGATGTGTCCCTAGTTTACTCTTTCCAATGCAGTGCACTCAGCTAAAAATCAAAGATTAACTCTGAGCAGCTAAAGGGAACGAATTCTACTAATTCATCAAAGTGAATGCTGTAGAATTTAATCTGTTTTATGAATTTTCTAGCATTGATTGTTATGGCATGATTGGGGCACGGGAGGCCATTTGTTGAGCGCTGAATTGCTAGTTGTGTGACAGTAAAAAAAGAAGGCTAAAAGAAAGGTTAAATTAAAGAAGCTGCTAGAAGCTATTTTTGTAAGATTAATGTATATTATCTAAATTAATGACAGTAAACCTCCAATTAGCTGAATGTTGATGCAGAATTACAGCTTTATAAGGTAAATACATGTTTTCTCAAGCCAAAGGGTTGGGTAAGGAAATGTTTAGCCTGCAACTGTAATAGGGTTACAGGTAGATGAACTTTTTCTGTGTATTGGGGCACGGTGACCTCACTGCTGTTGCTGACAAATCTTTACAATAAATCTGTCATTGCTTCCTAACAGCAATACAGGCTATGAAACTTATGACCTTGTTCTCTAGAGTATCCTCCCATAATATGGGATGGGCAAAAGCCTGGAATGTGCTGCTTTGTTTTTCCATAAACAGCTTAGCTTTTATTGTAGAACAGAGATTTCTTCTTCAGCCCTGTGCTTGTTGTTTTGGCACAAATAAGTTTGAAGCGGAGCCTCTAAACTTGTTTCTGTTTTGTTAATTTATTGAATTCCTCTGTAAATATACATCAAAGAGAAGAGCAATTATGAACTGCTTTTCTTGTGGTTTTTGCGATTTATACATACCAAAATAATTGAATAACAGAGTTATTTGAACAGTTTACTCCTTGAAAGGGTAGAATTTTCTTGCAGATTGTCTTTATGTGAAAGGTGGGTTAATCTCCTAGGTGTATCGTCTCACCGTAAAACACTGCAGTTGCTTACCTTCATGAATACTTGCAGTATACCATGTAGCTGTGTATAAGAGTTTACTGTCATTATGGCCTTGAATATCAGAAAAAAAAATCTGGTCTGTGAAAAAGCAAACAAAAAACCCAAAACAAAATCCCACCCCAAATCCCTAAAACAAACAAAACCCCACCTTCAAACCACTTTTGCATAATTTCTTAAGGCCTTATTTTCCTAAATATTTCTGAAGGATGCCCACAGTGTCTTTTTTAGAGACCCTGTGATGAGAACATAACAGCAACCACGGGGTCAGAGCGAGGATCCGGTTACACCATTATCCTGATTCTGGTCATTTAGGTTCACAATTTAATTATGCATTGTGCAGAAAAAAATTCTTCTAATGTGTGTGTGTCTACTCAGTAGTTCTACATCTCCCCATGCCTCTTCCTATGCATCTTTTGAAAGCTGTCTGTGATTTTTATTGATCTCTACGATGTTGTTTCTTTTTTGACTTCTGCTGCAAGTTCCAACTTATTTAGTGTCAGTATTTTGCAGTAATGTTCACCTTTCTGGGCCATTCTGGGAAAATATCAGTTCTTATTATACTTCTGCGGTTTTAGGATAGAAATTGAGTTTAAGGAGATTCTGAGGCACTGTTGTGTGTATTTTGTTTATTTACCTAGTTGACTGTATATTTTCCTTGGTTCTTGGCTATGCCCCTTTGTCAGCCTGGTCTTCTGTCATTTCTATATAATTTGTACTGGGGTTTTTTCATAGTGGCCACTGATTTATCTTAATCCCATCATATTTCTGAGATGCCTGTGATATCAATATCTCATTTTTAAAAATAAGCAGGCATTCTGGGTCACTCAGCGCTTCTACACTATGTATTCTTATTCAAACTCACACAGTTAATATTGCTTTGGTTGCTATTTCTGTGCTCCATGTATAAATGCAGTCTTCCTTGTCTGGACTGTTTGCAATTTTTTTTTTTTTAACCTGAGACTCTCCCTCTCCACTCTGTCCAAAGGTACAGAGGCTTTTATAACCAATTTTTTTTCAGCTTTTAGTTGGAAAAAAAAAACCCAACCCCAAAAAAACCCCAAACAAGAAAACTCTCTCAGCTTTAAAAGCATTAACTGTGCTGTTCTATTCTGGTGTAGATGGAGCCAGGCTTTCTTTGCAGGCCTCCTCCTTAGTCCCCAGGGTTTTCCCAGTAAAGCTCTCCTCTTTCCTTCTCTCAGTCACGTTTTTCTGCACAGGAACTGCTCTATTGGATGGGACTATTTTTTTCTCTGAGGGTTTTACTTTTTTTTCCTGTGTCCACCTCCACCTTTCCCAGTTTGTCTAACTGACTATCTGAGGAGAAATTGCTCTCCTTCTGAAAGCTGAGTGGTATTTCCAACACATGTAATCAAAGACAAATGGTTATATATGTTGCTTGACCCAGATCACCAGCTGGACACAAGCCCACCTTTTCCTTAAGTCATTTTTTCCTAGCTTTGATCCTCACTGCTGTTTATTTTACATTTCTAGCAATCTCTAAGAGACATTTAGCAAGGGCTTTGGATATAAGATGAATTCCTAAATCCATAGCTTTTCCTCATATTGTGTTTTCGAACTGAAATCCTCTTGAAAGGTCACTTGGAGGCTTGAAATACTTGAACACTTAGATTGTTGTTGATTTTTCTCATGGTGATTGACGAGCCATCAGGCTCATCATGCTCTTCTACTAAAAACAGAACAAGTGGTTACATTTTCTTTTCTTGTAAAGAAATCCCACTGAACTTCTTTGAAATAGCTGCTGGTGGAACTGCATTGTGCACGGATGGATGTCCACAGAAATAACACGTGGATCAGACCAAATATTGCAGACAATACTGTGTAGAGGAGAAACCACTTCATATATGTACTCTGTAGTTAAAGAAAAACACAAATCCATTTCAAAATGTTTATGATGGCTGGTTTATTTTCACAGATCAGCATGGCAGTGTTTGAGTTACAATAGTTCTATACATCCCCAGCGAGATGCCATGCTGACTTCTTTATTGTTGGTAGCTGGTTTGTGTGGGGCTGTTTTTGTTAAGTGAATGGTCTTGGTCATCATGCTAATAACATGTTTTTAGTTGTTGTACAGTTGACTGTAGATGTGTTATATGGGATAATGTATTTACAGCTGGAGGCTTGATATGATATCCTTTCACCAAGTCTGGCTGAAACAAGGATTACTGAGTTCACAGATTTACAAGGCAATCCCAAATAGTGCATAATTTCACAGACATTTTATGGTAGGTTAAAACACTGAATTGACAAGTCCTATGAGGAGCAGCTGAGGGAGCTGGGGTTGTTTAGCCTGGAGAAGAGGAGGCTGAGGGGAGACCTTATCGCTCTCTACAACTACCTGAAAGGAGGTTGTGGTGAGGTGGGGGTCAGTCTCTTCTCCCAAGTTGCTAGGGATAGGACGTGAGGAAATGGCCTCAAGCTGCACCAGCGGAGGTTGAGATTGGATATTAGGAAAAATTTCTTCACCAAAAGGGTTGTCAAGCATTGGAACAGGCTGCCCAGAGAGGTGGCTGTGTCACCATCCCTGGAGGTATTTAAAAGACGTGTAGATGTAGTGCTTAGGGACATGGTTTAGTGGTGGACTTGGCAGTGCTGGGTTTGTGGTTGGACTTGATGATCTAAAAGGTCTTTTCCAACCTAAACAATTCTATGATTCTATGATCCTGTGACTCAGGAATGGCTGGAGATGGTTCTTTTATAAAACTGATAAATTAAAAGTACAGCCCCCCCACCATCATATGTGGAAGGATCAAATTGCTTCTAGGACATTTTTACATATATAGAAAAAAATACTAAAGTTTTTGGCTGGATGGTAACTTCTTTCAGCATTGACCTGCCTACATATGAGGTTGATGCTGTTTTAATTAGTCTTACACACATGATGAAGCATGTAGACTTACAAGTGTCATCTGGGTACTGTTGTCTCTTTGAGATCAGTATATCTCCATTGCTCCACTCTTAGTTCATGGCCTTAATGCTTTTCCATTTAGCTTCCAGGCCTTAATGATGCTGCTCTGCATTGACAAAATGCAGAGTATTGAGTTATGATAGAAAAATGTTAATATCATACAGTGATTTTTTTTTTCTTGGGAGAAGATAGATCATGTAAATAAGGCAATCATTGCTGGGAAGCTAACTTAAATTTTTTCATTTCTCCAGTACAAAGTGCCAAGCCTTTTTAAGAAAATGGAAGATGGTAAATGCTTTATGGAACTCAGTAGCAAAAATATAGCTCTGTGTATCCCTCTTTGAAAAGCTGCAAGTCTGATTTTTTTTGTAATGAGTGAAAAAGTAAATTGTATATTATTTCTGCAAGAGAATTAGCTTCTATTTATTTAAGGCAATCAGTGTTTATTATAACTTATATATTCGGAGAAACAGATTAAAAAAAAAAACATACTCTCTTGGATTTACGATGGGGGTTGTGTGTTTGGTTTTCACCACAATGAAATAAAAACTTGTCCTAAAAAAAGAATATTAAATATTATTCAATTCTTATTAGAAGATCTTCAATTCTGTGTAATCCTGTATCATCATCTGTTTGGCAGCCACACAGCAGCTGTTTGCTCACTGTCTTTTGATTAATTCTCTTACTGGTCCAGAGTGTAATATACCTAGTTTGTTTAGAGAAAAGGAATATGTTTCATATTTAAAAATCCCTTTTACTGCAGTTACTGCATCTTTGCAGATTTAATTAGGTCTCAGTCCCTTCCAAATCATGTAAGTCAAAGGTCCCATCTTACTTGTCCCTGAGGCATCATTACAAAAAGTCCCCAGATGGAGTCTAGTTTCTAACTGATGACTTTACCATATAGGGGCTAATTACTTCTAATCTTACACATTGATGAGACTGTATTTTATGTCTGTGAGCCACTGAAACTGTAACTGCCAAATTATCCTCTACTGTAATGTGTGGGTTATTTCTCCATTAAATGGACTGGCTTCACAAATGACAATCCCTTCCTGCCAGGCTCTTGCATTTTAAACTGTAATTATTTCTGGCACACGGTTCCATCCAATGAGCCCTTGTTAATCCACGTTATGATCTGGGATAAGCTGCTAGTGCCTGGCTGATTTAAGCCAGGAAAGGGTGAGCAGAGCAAAGCAGGGCAGCCGGGAGCCCGAGTCCCAGGCAGACTCGGGCTCTGCTCTCTGGGGCTGCAGCTTGCTGGTTGTGTTTCACTTAGCCCTGCCTTGAACTGCCGGCTTCTTCTTTTTATGAGCAATAACCTCCATCAGATCTTTAAAAGAAATGACTCAACACTTTCACCTTCTGAGAGGGAAAAATTGTATTTGGAAGTCTATAATGCATGAAGGTGTTGGAAGCCTAATCTAGTATAAGCTGCCTTCAGTCAGCCCTCTTAAGCACCGGGGAAGAGAAACGAATATCTAAAAAGCAGCAAATAACTACAATTGCACTCTGATTTCATGGCTATATATGCTAGAGGTCAGTAACATAAAGCTGTTTATTTCTTCATACAAAGCGGCGGCTGTTATCATAACGCTGTAGGCAAAGGTATTGGAAACTTCTCATTCAAGCAAATATTGTATTTTATTACAGCATCACTTCATACCGTATATGCTTTCTTCCCTGCTTCTTCCTCTATTAGTTTTGACCCAGCCCAATGGAGCTAACCTTGGGGTTGGCTCCCCAAAGGAGAAGTTTATTCCAGGAATCTGAGCGTGAAGTTACAATCATTTGTGTTTAGTATATTCCAGATCTTAATCCAGCTCTGCCAATAAATAACCTCTAACTGGAAGTTTTGGTAGAAAAGCAGGAGTTTTGGAAGGTTAAATTTTGGAGATGGTGGAACTTTCCCTTGGCTTGTTTCAGGGAAGTCAATAGCACCTTATTGATTTAGCTATTACTTTTTCAAAGCATCAGGGAATTAAGCTGGCATTGCTGTCCAGGAGAAAAAAAAAAACACCAAAAACCAGAACAACAAACAACCCCCCAAACCCCCAACCTTGAAAATCCTGGGAAAATCCTAGTGTTATCACTATGGCTACCACAGCCAGAAACACTAACTCATACCCAAGGTACAGAAGCATTTTATGCTCAGTTTCAGTACTTTATTTAAATTAAAAAAAAAAAGGCAACACCCCACCACCTAATTGTGGATTAATAAAATTTCCTTAAATGTTGAATAAACTATATAAATCTGCATTTATATACCTATCAGCATTAACATTATGGCCAAGGTGTTAATCCCATTACTTCAATGCAGTAGTACGATTAGAGTAGTAAGAATGGTCCTAAATCAATATGACATATATTAGACTGATATTCCAAAGTAATGCCTTCAGTCTATGGTATAAGAAGCATTTTTTTCCCTTTTATTTAGAATAACATGAATGACTTGCTGAAATTTTTGTTTTTTTTTTACATCATAGATGACTTCTATCCCACTAAGCATCCAAACAGTATACTTATGTGTATTTTTATTTTTTATTTTTCTTTTTAAAAAGGCAATATCCTGAAAGTCTGTTTTTAATCTGCTTAAGGAGGCCAAAACCTTTAACCCAAATGACTGTAAGATTAAGCATGCTGTTGTCCCTGCTGTTGCAGGTGTCCCTGCAGTGTGTGTCTCTGTGTAACGTCAGTATGTGCTGTAGGATTGTGGTGAACAGAATATATTTAGCAATGTACAAAAGAGTAGCCCTGAATTTGCCTTTTCTTTCTTGCTGTTATTTGATCTTAGTCTTTTGAGTGATTAAAGCAGCACATGAATCTTGTGCTAATCCTCTAAAGTTGGCTTCAATTGGTAGGATTTTAATTTACTGTAATACTTCTGTTGTAAAAATTGGCCTTTTAGTCTCAACTCTCTTGAATAATGCAGTACTCTATAGAATCAATACATGTGTATACACAACTGTTTATCATTCTCACTAACCAAATCTCATGTATGTATCATGGGAAACAAAATACAGGATCTCTAAGCTCCAACAGGAGAATAGACTTCCACAGTTTTTAAAATAAAACATTACTGGCTTGTCACCCTGTTTGCCTACTCGTGGTGGGGCAGCTGTCGGAGCACTCTCAGCATGCGTTTATACGTACCCCAGCAAAAGCCAAGCTCTTCTCCATTTCACCTTTGGACATAAAAATCGCCAAGGTAACTTTTTTGAGTGGATGTAAAAAATGTCCATTACAAACCAAAAATGCAAACAGCAGAACAGTCAAAATGTCATCCCATCCTAAAAAACACTGGAATTCAACCAAGGTAACTTCAAGTAATCCAATAAAATCATATACCTCAGCCTATCGGCCCGGGAAAATTAGGATAAAAAGAAGATGTAGTTGTGCTGTGAGAAAGGGGGAGGAAGGGTACAAGTTACTCAGAGGAGAAATTAAATTGTTATTTCTGGAAGGAGGGACAGCATAGTTGGTGGAAACGAAGTACTTCACTGGCCTCTCACAGATACCTGCAGTGGTTTTGTGGCTGGGAATTTAGCCAGGACGCCGTCCTAAAATGGGAAAGTGTGGGCCCAGCAGCAGAGTGACAGACAAGAGTGTACCCGCAGCAATGCGTTAGTTACCTGAGGTTACCCCAGGAGCATGGGTGTGGGGTAAAGATGGGTGGGGGCTATATTTTAACAAGGATTCAGAAACAAGGTAGAACTAGTTACTGTGTTTTGTGGATACACATATTAGCTAAGGCAGTTAATGCGACTGGCAGTGAGTAATCCACTGGCACAGTGTACGTGCAAGTCCATTGCGAGGAGGTCGGGTTAATAATTACAACCTATTCCATAAAATGCCGACTGGTTCCAAGGAATTTTTCTTTGGCGCATTTGCTTGGGTTAGAGATGGTGAGGGGGGAGAGTCATGTTGCATCGTGAGAGAGTTCAGCTGGGAGCTAGCCCAAAATGGAGAGTGGAACAGTCTGCCTGAGGACCATAGCAATGTAGGTAGGCTGTAGAGTTTTATGTCTAAACTAAATTTCCAGCTGAAATTTCCCTAAAAGAAAATTCCACCCAAACTTCTCCTTTGCCAAAGCATCCAGGCTTGCACTGGCTCTCTGTACAAGGACAAATCTCCCCCATTCCTGATGCAAAGTTCATTGCTTTTGGCTTCAGACAGATCACCACCTGGTCACGTCCCACCTAAGCATCGGTGTCACCAGTACAGGGTTGTAAGCTCTTAGCACACTCCTTGTTAAGCTTGAAAATGCTTGGTAATGTTCTATAGGTCATTCTGCAGCTTCTAGCTGGAGGATTTAATGGTAGTTAATGTCAGAGAGAATATCGATAATGACCAAAGAGGTTTTTGAAAGCACATTCAGCAGAGTCTGTCTCCTGTAACTGGTGGATCTGAAGAGACCTTTGGGATCAATTCTCGTCCCAGAGCATGCAGTGGAAAGATCAAAATTGGGGGGGGGCAGAATTTGGCTGGGGGAGCTGAGCTGGATCAAGAGTGCAGCTAAATTATTTAATAGCTTATGTGTTGGCTCTGGATCAGAGATTGTTGCTGAACAGAACAACTGTAGGACAAACAAAGTGGTGGTGGTAATCATCCATAAAAACTTAATTTTGCCTTCGATAGATAGTTACTGCAGCATTTCGTTACACCAAGCTAAGCTGTCCAGTTATTACTTCACATGGCATTATTCCAGGTATTCTCTGTAGTAAGATTTGGGTGTCCAATGTTATGTCTGTCATAGTAGGCAAATTTAGGAAGGTGACTACTCTGGTAATGATTTGCTATGTGACTTTAAACAGGACAGATGTTGTTCATGATTATATCTAAGGTACAGCCCTACCGAGGTCAACCAGTTACAGCATCATTAGATCGGCCTCCAGCACTTAACTTTTCTTTAAGCCTCTCAATTTTCATAATCTTAGCATGAGGCTTCCATATTTTCTTAAAGAATGTAAACAAAAGGTGAAATTGAAAATAGAGGCTAATAAGAAAGAGGTCATTTCGTGAGAAGCAGAGCTGACAAGGCCTGTGAGTTGGTGTCCCGAGACCCAAGTCTCACCCTGGTGCTGCTCCCTCCTCCCCACATCTCCTCACCCATCCCCTCTTCCATCTGCCCCCCGTGCCTCCTCGCCGCTCCCAGGACAAGGAGCGGCACCCGCCACAAGCGATGCGGCACTATGGATGTCCTGCCCAGCTCGTAAGCGTGTCCACAGATCAAACAGGCAGGACCCGGTGAGCTTCTTTCTGTGGCAGCCTCTGATTTCTAAAAAAGCCATTGATTTTTGCAATAAGCTTCTCAGAGATCAGCTATCGACCCTTCTGTCTCATTGGTTGAAGCAGCCTACAAGCTCAAAAGCCTGAGGTTGGACAGACAGAAGGATAGGGCATAAATCAAATTTCTTCTGGAAATCAGGCTAAAAATTTGATCCAAGCAGAGAGCACAGTGTGAAAGGGTTGTGGGTTTTTTTGTTGTTTTTTCTTTAATTGTTTCACTTGCAGTAAATAACAATTAGGAAAAAAACAGGACTTCTAAAACAGGGGGACAGCTTTCCTGCAAGCATGGTTGTGTCATGCTATCCAGCATACTTATGCCCAAGAGAACGTGACCCTTTGCGTTTGGACCTAAACCAGTCTTCGTGACCTCATCATTAAAGTGTATAGGTATGTGAATTACTTTATTCATAGAACTGGCTCCTAGGAGACAACGATTGTTAAAATAGCTATTCACATATTGAAATATTTTCCAGATTGGTCTTGCAACAAAATGTGTTGGAGGGTGTGTGTATATTTTACGAATGCAACACTGCAGAGCAAAGAAGTCTTGCAGCATGATAAAGGAAAATGTGTTTTCTTATCCATCTGTTGCAGCTCTGATGTTGCTGAATGCAATAATTTGGGATCTGAGCTTGTAGTTTTGCACAAGAAATGGAATATACAAACAATCATGAGTTTTGGGTTGTTGCTAGGCAGCAGGTTATTGCTTCTTGGAAAAGCGTCCACGGCTGCCTGGTCCGGCCGGTGGGGCCAGGTGGGTGCTGACAGCTTCCAGCCCTGGTCCTTCTCACTCAGGTGACACCTGCAGCCGAAAGAGAGCTTGAGAACTCTCAATTTCATTCCTTGCCAACCAGTATTTAAAAGATGCCAAAAATTAAGGTTCTGAGGGCTTTAACATTTAATCATCAATTCTAAGCTTTTCTGCACCCTCCATTTCTGGATTGAAAGCCTGAGTGCTTAATAAAAAAAAGGCAATTACAAATTATCTTTTGTTGAAACTGGTGATAAAAACAAAATCCACCATGCCCCGTTTTATGTTTGTATTACCGCGTTTTTGTTTTAATCTCTAGCATGATCTGTGTTTCTAACCTGTTGCAATGGAATTCAAAAGGGCTAATTCAGAGATCAAACAAATCACAGCAGCGTGGTAAAAGCACACGACGAATAGAGGTTTGGTTTTCACTTTCCCTTCGAAAGGCAAATGTAGGTATTATTTCACCAACCGAAAAGTTTTACATGGTAGAATAATTACTAAGTTCAGCTGTATGAAGAGTCATTAGATTTAGAATTGGGGCAAGTCAATGGCAACTGAAATAAGTGAGAGCTGCGTAGTATTCTTAAATAATGCAAAACAAAACTATTTACTTTTTGATCAAACTAGTGAGTTAGAAATTTAACTTTCTAGGCTTCATATTTGTTTAAATCTTAGCTATTGTGTTTTTACCCTGTGAACACTGATTTTTTCTCTTGGTTATAGCCTACTGCATCTCCTATTATCAAGCAGTTCCTGATGGCTGTAATCACAGCAGTTAATGTGAAAGACTTTCCAGAAAGAAATAATATCCCAAGTATTACACAAAAATGAATGCTTCTATTATACAAAAGTACCATGAAAAGTCTATATTAAATCTGGCATGGCTGGTGCTCCACTGAGTTTAGTTCCGTTGTACAAATCGTTCAGTGTCAAATTTGGCTCAGAACATCCTGTTTCTTTGTTTTGGAAACAAAATTGGTCTAATATAGATGTGTGTTGGAAACGCTGCTTTGATGCCTTGACAAAAGCATCTGTACCCACAGCACACATCGTTTTCTGGAGCCACCACTGTATTAAGAGTATTAAAAGGGGGGAAAAAAAATCAATAAAGCAAATACCATTTTTAAGCAAAGGCATGGTGAAAAATCCCTGCAGCAGGATATATATTGAGTCATAAAATGCATGCATAACAGACAGTGCACAGGTTTTCTCTTGTCCTCTCTACAGTTTGTGTGGTCTTAAAGTTGTGCTCTTACAAAAGCAGATAAATGTAAGAAATATTGAATTGCTGAGGCCAAACAATTACCTCTAGCTCCTATTATGCATAAGCAGCTTTAGGCAAATGTGCCTGTTTGTAATTGCTACCGGTTCTGAGTAAGACTGGTGGAATTTTTATTTACAAAACCCATTTGTACCATCAAATTCTGTGCATGTTATGACCTTTATGTGAATACATGTAATAGCACTAAAATAAGTCTCCATAAGTATACTTTCTTGGCTGCAGAACTGCTTTTCCTTTGTTTGCTTATGCATAGTATTTGTCATGTTTACAGTTACTTAAGAATTTTCTGGCTATTTCAAACATTCTTGTACTTTCAGAAACAGACGTGGTCACTAAAATGTGGATGTCTTAATAACATGCTGTGAAGGGGACTCTAGGAGTGGTAGAGGATCCCTTCCAATACCTCTTTCTGTATGAAATATTTCTGTTAGTTACATCTTTGTTTTGAGAGTACATGAGGTGCTCAGTGGTCAATAAGCCAAATCACGTTGCAGTAGGTACTAATGAATCTTAGTGCAAGGATCTGAACCAGGAATAGTATTCAGAATGCCTTAAAATTAGAGGTAAGTGGAACCAGAAAAACTTAAATGTTGATGTTGCTTGGACTCACCTCCTTTCTTTGTCCCTATCTCCTGTCTACCTTCTCTTCTCTACAAACTTTTGGCACATCTAGTGTTCGTATTTAAATGTTTTTTTCAAGTTTATCTAACCCAAAGTCAGCGTTACATATTTCTCACATGAAACAGCAGGCCTCCAGTGATCACCTTGCTCTTGGTTTTTCTCCTCTCCTTTTTCCCGTGCCATGCCAGTGACACACTTTCAGATCCTGTCAGCCCTTCATCTCCATTTGGTTGCCATTGATCTGCCTTTTCCTGCATGGTCCCAAACGTCACCTCTGGGACACAACTCCTCCTGGTGATTCCTCTGCAGATGCTGCTTCCAGAGCTGCTGAGGCCCCACAGGAGGACTTATTTAAAAAATCCTAAATAACATTTTAGTGTCAGCAGCTTTCAAAAAAAATAAGATGGCCACCAAACAGGAACTTTGCTGAGAAACCAAAGGTGCCATCTCCCTTGTGCTGCCCCTTACCTTGGTGGGAGGACAGAGCACCTCATACAGGAATCAGAAGTTGCCAGGATTACCTAGAGGGGAGTCCCCTTCTCCAAGGAGAGTTTGGGTTTTCTGCTGCTCATGCACAATCTCTCACTGCTTTGCAAAATCCTCTCAGGAAATTGTGTCCAAATTATATAAAAGTGTCTTATCTGCCAGAATCATGGTGAAATATGTGGACAATACTGCATTGCTTTTAGCAGTGCAAAGAGGTGGGCGGAAGCCAGTCCCACCAAAGTGGGAGGCACCATGGAGCTTCAAGACTTTCATTGCTTGGCTCATGAGTGTTGCGGAGCTTGATGGCTTGCTCCTTGTCTCCAGTTCTTCCTCTTACTGCCACAGGAATAGGAACCTGTGACACTTATGGCATCTCTTCCATTTCTACAATGAAACTACTGAAGAAAAATTATGAGAGAGAATGATTTGGCTATTAAACATTATTATCCCTCATGATCCACCCCAATCCTCCATGCCTTACAGATATCCTCCCTCTAATACCCTGTTTCTAAGTTCCCCGTTCCCCTCCTACTGCATTTTATAAAGATCTCAGAAGAGCTCCAGCAGGGAGCTCCAGTGACAGATCATGTTATTTAGGCCAAAGAAATCAAACCTATGTCAGTTAAATCTTCCTCTGTACTCCCATTTGAGTCCTTGGCCTGAGTTATGTCCACACAGCTGGGCTTCAGCAGGTTTGGTGAGTTAGTCACTGCTTCTAGGGACTGAGATTTGTTAGCGTAAGATTATGCTGCCTAGAGAAACCTAGGAACGTGTCCCTCCCCACACCAGTGAGAATTTTTGAAAAGGATAAAAAAGAAATAAAACTTGGAGGAGGAGGAGAAAGGGAAAAAGGAGAAAGTGAAGAATTGACTTAGTTTTGTCTGTGTGTGTGTGATGGATATGCTGGGGTGATTCCCCACTTTATTTTATTAAGTGAAGATAAAGAATAATAGCAATGCATAATGAAAGCACAGTATTTTTTTTCTCTTTCAAGATATTCAAGATATAATTCCTGTGATCTTTCTAGCCCCCTGATGAGCACCTTGCTTCTAATGGCACGGATAATGAGAGATTTACGACTTCTGGCTTTTTGATAGCAGACCAGAACTCATTTGTCCATTCCATGGCAGATCTTATAATCAACTCTGCAGGCAGCCAGCTACAGCTTCAAGGTGTGCAAGCAGGGAAAGATAATTCAGTTAACAAATCTCATGATGCTACTTGTAATAGAAGAAAATCCATTCTGACATCCTAAAAAAATATTTTTCTATTTTGTTTACATAATGAATCCTGTTCAGACTGAAATGATTTCAGGCTGTTTTCCTTACCCTGATTTGAAAATCTTCCCAACAAAGCTGCCTTAAAATACTGTTATCTTTGTGCAACTGTGTTCAAGTACTTTCTTTTGTGGCAAGGTACTTGTTTGTATTGGTTTGGCTTTTTTCACGACAAGAAAGATTTCAAGAAAAGAGTTGGCACCTGCTTTCTCCCCTTTAAATATATATTGCTGTTTGACTCCCATTGTAAGTAGGTGCATGCTACTTGTAAGTTCAGCGAAGATGCTTTAACAGGACTGATGTACTCTGCCTCTGTCACCCTCTCTTGATGGGTAAGCACAGTGTGGTTTCTAGCTGTGTTCAAACTATCAGGATGACATGGTGTGCTCCTTAAGTATATGAGAGAAAACTGCTGTCTCTTCTTACATGAAGGTAGCTGAATGTCAAATCCTGCAGAGGTCAAAATCAGGTGCATTTTTATGACATTGTAAGAGTAAAATCCATGTGTGGCTATGGGGCTGCCTCCTGCCCTGCCTGTGCCCCATCTTCACGGGGATGCTCCCTTCAGATCATCATCAACGTAACACCTCACCTCTTCCTTGAGCTTAACATCACTTCTGAAACTCAGGATAACGTCCTTGAAGGATGGCAAGGCTGTGCCTGTGCCAAGGCTTTCTGGAGATGCATCACTCTCTCCACTAACAAGTAAACACAACATTCACTGGTAGATTCCCTGCAAATCAATTTAGTGTCAGCAGGGACTGCAGTATAAAGTGGGATTTTCAGCATTCATCCGTCTGTACTTTTAGTATTGGGCATGTGAACTTTAGCTTCATTGTTCAGTTATATTTTAGATAACAATACTCTCTGCAATTTTATGATAGTCTTTCTTTATGACACATGAAGAAGACCAGAAGACATGGACTTGGTTCTGGTGTTAACTCTGACTTGGCTTTCATCTTAGATATATCTGTAATGTCCGGATGGTTTTTCTGGATGACTCACTTCAGATCTGAAGAAGTGAATTATGATCTCTCCCAGCCCTTACTGAGAGAGAGCGTGGTGAATCTTTAATGATGACACTCTTTTCCTCAAGGCTTCCTCAGGTATTTGAATTAAATAAGTCACAAGCAAATTTAAACAAATCTAATGTTTTAAACATAATAAAATATAAATGAATTCCTCTGAGTTGATTTTAATGATATGATTTATCTGCTGATAACTTACAGCAGGAATAATGCATAAAAGGAGAAAAAAGCTTAAAAAATATTTTTACGTGATGCCAAAGACATTGAATTAGCCGAGTGATTGCTCTGGTGCCTGACCCTGCAGCCAAGCCATTGATGTCCTCTAACTCCCAGGTCCCACGTAGGGAATTTGAGCATTTTTGCATAATGAAAAGTGCTGACCTGAGGGCTGTAGGGACCCTGGCTGCCATGGACCTGGGAGGGAGCCCATCTTCCCTTGAAGGTCTCTTAGATGGTGGTCTAAGCATCAACAAAAAGATATTTTTTCGGTGAAGTGGAGAAGTTTTCCCCTTTTCATACTGGTGTATTTGTTCTGCAATGCTGTTTTATGGTGTTTTGAGGGAAGCGATGGTGATTCATGGAGCCTCCAGAGTTCATTTTGAAGTGATGCTGGTGGCTCAGAGGGGATGGCAAACCTGGTCAGCACGCAATAAGCAGCGTTTGGAGCAGAGCGGAGGAGATCTGAAGTGCTGACATGCATTTGAAATTTGTCAGCATGTGAATAGTAAATGAATGAAACATGCAACTTTCATGACAAAAACTGGAGACGGGGTCGCAGCCAGTGGTCTGAAGTCCTTCCAGCTCTTCCCAGTATCACTCTGGGTGTCTTCAAACAACCTCACCCAGGATGGCAGTCTGTATGTGTCTAGCAAAGACCTGAAACACTGGCAAAACTGCATTATCCGTGGACTGTTTTCATGCGTGTCTCAAGTTTTGTACAAAACCTCAGCTGGCTACAAACTGGGCTGTCCTGCGCATGTGAAATATTCACGGTACACTATTTTTCTCCAGCACCCACACCTTTGCAATCTATCTGTGTTTTAGCAAGCTGATTTACAAGTACATCTTTTCTGAATCATTATCTGAGCCGTCTGCCAGTTGGCCCGAGGCAGACATCCAGGCACTCGAGACTGGGAGAATCGGTTCCAGCTGCACTCCGTAATTAGGAAAACCCTGGTCTGTAGCCGGATGTCCAGATTCCTTGCCAAGGAGCATATCATTTGGTTCAACAAACAGTATTTGCAGGGAAAAAAATAAAAAGAGGGAAGTTGTAACAGGACAAAGTTCATATGCCAGCAGCCACTCCTCTACTCCTCATCGCATCTCCCGTTTGCAAGCTGGAGAGGTGGGTCACAGTGAGAAGGGAAGATCTGGGGAGGTTAAACAAATCCTCAGGATTTCAACTCAGAAATAAGTTTCTCATACTCCCCACAGAGATGGAAAGTACTTGAAATGCCATTTCTTTCATGCTTTTGCACCAGGGAAAAACTGAACTTTGCATTTCGTTGTGTAACAAGAGTTACAGTGCAATGTGTTTTGTCAGCAATGAGAATTTGTATGAAAACTCTGTATGTGGCACATCTCAGCTAAGCCCTTGTGCTCCCTGAAGCGTCTTTATATCAAACACAGATTCAAGCTCTTTTTAAAGGTTTAGGTTTTTTTTTCGCTTGTTCTGTCGACATGAATTAACAAATGTAAAGCTTCCAAGAATAGATTTAATAATATCATAAAAAATACCAGAGCTTTTGCCATCAATGCCATTTAATCTATTTCAGCAACTAGATTAAATGATTTGCCAAAAGTTTGAGTGTTTTCCAACAATAGAATTTCCGTAGTAATATAAAAATATGCACAGGATATGGTAGAAAATGCAATGCAAAACTCCACTCTGGATAATTTAGCGAAGAAAATAAATATTTCTTCCTCTTCTTCTACCCACCTCACTTAATACTATCTCTCCTGCTCCAGAAACAGCTACTTTTTGAAGTTAAACAAGCAAGAATTAACTACTCTATTCCAAGCAATCAGTGTGAAATTGGAAGGTCCTACTTACAGATTATTGCTAATCGAAGGAGGTTGCTTTGATAAGAATAACTTACATATTATATGTAATCTACTATGTGGACTTTGACAACTTGTTCTTGTTTGACCCTGTAGTATTCAGTCTTTCTCTTGTGCTGAAAATACATTTGAATCAAATTCATGAAAGGCCATCTGGCAAAACACGCCTGTCTGGATCTGATTTATCTCCAGCCAGGCTTCTGGATTTCCTTACGCACTGGTTGACATTCACAAGTTGATGTTCTTCTGTTGTAGCTTTCCAGCTCAATCTGAGACAACTGTGGTTTTCTTGCTGTAAAGTGTTTGAGGAAAATATTGATAACTTAGTCGAAGTTGTCTCTTTAATGACATACTTTTTTTTTTATCAAACCTTTGGATTTTTTGAGTTCTTGCCTTAATTCAATCCAAAAATTTCTTCTTTGTCCTTCTCTGCAAGTTATTCCCTACTTAGTTGTTTTAAAAAGTAAAGATGACAGCATATGTAGCAGCTCTTCACCGTGAAGGTATTCACATGTAACTCACCAGAGTACCAATACACTGAAAATAACCTTTCCATAAGGGTCACCCAGCATTTACCCCTATCCCAGTGCTTGTGGATGCAGGTGGATTTTGTCCTTCACGGAAAGAGCGGCACCTCCTTCTCGCTGTGTACGACAACAGAGTGACGAGCAGGCTCCAAGGGCATCTCACCCATGTTTTGTGCCAGCAGTTACCATGATCCTGTGCTAGATCAGGTTCGTTGCATTTTCACTGATTGCAATCATGCATTATTTCTTTGCCAAAAAATGTGTAGTGAACCCTCTGCTCCGGCTATTTCCTGGATTCTCTTTTTTTCTGTACTGTGGCTAATGAGTACAGCTGTTTTCTCTGTTGCTCAGGACCTTCTTTTGCTCAATGGCAAAAGCAGACCTTTTTTTTCATGCCAGCTATGAATATACACAGTGGCATTGGCATCTGGGAGCTGTGCAAGTAAAGTACTAAAGTATACCTTAGTATACTTTATTAAAGCAGAAGGTTCATCAAATGATGTGTTAATGTTTTGTGATTGCTGTTCCGTGGTGAGACTCAAGGAGATCTCTCAATGGGGGATAGACGTGATACGTTCTGCCCCTTTCCCTTCTACTCCTTAGCTGCAGCCAAGGAGATGAAGCCATGAAGCCTGCTATGGTGGATATGCTTTAATGAACACTTCTTAAAGTGGAGCTGAGTTATATTCCTTTGTTAATATAATGTTACATATAGACTGAAATTCTGCTTAGTAAAAAATTCTCAACTTCTGTGGCAGGCTGTCTAAGTGAAAGAAAAAACAAAGGTCTTACCAGTGGTGTGACTTGTTGCTATAAAGCAACAGCCAGTAATGTCAAGAGATTTCAGTCCAAATAGAGAAGTTTTGAAAATTATTTTAGGATGCTTATTACAAAATAGAAAGTAACGTCATTTCTGGCAAAACTGTTGACAGCAGATGTAATGCATCATTGCAATAGCCCAGGCTTCGTGTTACATGGAAATTAGCTCTGTGTAAAAAGTACAGATGGGCTAGCGCTCACAGAAAATAAAAGATGGCAAAATCAGAGACCGATGTACTGATGTAATAGTTATCACTGACCTAAAAAAGTTATGATGTAATAGAATTTGTGAATATGATTTAAAATTACTGTAGTTCTTTAAACGTGAAGGTGACTTAGTTCAAATGAAATCAAACTCGTAGCATCCAGCCCATTAATGTGCTCATTTGTGCTCCCAGTTCCGCAGACTACACAAAAGTGGCATTTGTTGAAATCCGCATTTCCCATCTTCCCCGATTCCTCCACACTCATGCCTGAAGCCATGGAAATCAAAAGCAGAGATATTCAAGCTTTGGATCAGCCCTGAACACATTTGAAGACTGCCCACTAACGCATCTTTACAACAGGATCCCAGGGGTGTTTCAAGTGCTTCTCCTTGGAAGAGGGAGAAATAGGATCCCTCCGATAACAAGATCCCAGGGCAATCACATAATTTACAGTAGCTCTTTCCTTCCTGCTTGCACTCCATTTAAAACCACATTTTCTAACTCAAGTCTTCCAGGACACTGAAAATAATGTTACTTTCTCTGCGTTTTTTTCCCCAGGAGCAACACAAAAGCGATGGGGCGCTGACGGTCAGAGGACATACACAGGCCTTCAGCAGGAGAGTGCTGCGGAGAGAAAATCAAGCTCTACCAAGGTAAAAGAAATAAATTATGTTTAGATAGCAGTTGGCAGAATGCATTCACATTCAAAAAAACAATCGCTGGTTGCTGAGCAGTGTATTTGGACTTCGTCTTGTTTAGCTAGGCTTAGCTTAGGCAGCAGAAAAGCTGAATGTTGTGATTCAATGTGCTCTTGGTGAGGGGGGGAAAAATTACACGTCTTGTGGGGGGAAAAAGTTGTTAAAAACACCTCAGGAGACTAAATCAAGTGGTATCCCAAATATCGGTACACTCGGTCTCAGATGTTCTCGAGATAAAGCCTGAGGTTTTCAGTTCACCACAATTACTTTGTGTAAGTGCATATTTGTTTCTTTTTTTCACAAGATGCAGTGAAGCTTGAAAGCTCCCAACGAGCATAGGATCAGCTGGTCAAACCTTAAAGATCCATTTCTTTGCCAAAGGTTGGGAGGAGGGAATAATACAAATACTCAAGCAGAAAAAGGAAAAGCAAATTTAAAATATTGGTGCATGAGTTTGAAGTTAATTGGAAGCGTTTTTGACATGCCTTTGGACTCTTGCAGAATGTCTCCATCTGTGCAGCCCTTAACAAAAGAAATAAATGTCAAATTAACTACTGGAGCATGAGAAATGCATCCAAAATAAAGTATTTCAAGCAACATTCTTCTTTGGTGCCCTGTAGAAATCTCAGGGAAGTCGAGAGTTTTGGAAGGCATGCAAAAGTCTTAAACCCGTAGGTAGAAGTAAATGCAGTGTAGAAAATATGAGGCAAATGTTGTTACGAACCATGAAAGAAACAAAGAAAGAAGAAAGTGCTTTCCCTGGGGCTGTGAAATTATTGAATTGTCAAAACCACAGGCAGCTGGTTTAAAGAGTTGATAAAATTTACCTGGTATTTCACCTCATTAATAAACTCTTGATCTAACTCTCCCTATTTGGGTTCCCAAATCAGCCTTCCGAAGAGTTACAAAGGAGCCTGTTTTCTGTGTTGTTTCTATGCTTGGGGGACAGGAGCGCAGGAATGGTTTTCCCCATGCATGGGCTGCAGTGCAGGGTCCTGTCTCTGGCACCCGAGCTCTAAGAAGGATGACCATGGCATCTGGGAGGTCACAACTCTGTCACTCACATAGTCTTCCTTGAGGACGGAGAATATTATGTTTTGTGAAATACTTGCCAAGTGCTGGCATTGATTATCAGATGACAGACGCCCAGATATGACAGAGGTGAATTCATAACAAGCAGGAGCAGTACAGCAAGCAAATGGCACCAAAACCCTGAATGAACTTGACTGAGCTTTCATTATGGAGCTAATCCTCAGAATTTGCATGCCAATTCAGTGGGTTTTTTTTCTATTGGGATCAGAAGATCTAGGAACACAGGGCAGGAGCAATCTAATCAGCCAATTTACAGCAGCAATGAGATTAGGTCAGATGCTTTATTGCACGTGACTTATGTGACCAGCCATTTGGATAATAATAGCAGGAGATTTTAAACTCAGGTTTACTCTTTGTCGGATAGCTTTAACGTAAAAGCATCTCTTTTATCACATCAAGTGAAGTAATTTACTTTCTATTGAGATAGATGTTTACTGTCATTGAAAAAATTAATCTGAGCCCCTGTCAATCAGTCTTGGACATATGTGGCTTTACATCGTTGATAGGTGCCACCAAGTAATGATAAATGAGAGGGAACTAACGAATTAAAACAGTACCCAGAGCCTTTATAGGAAATTATATCACTTTTGTGAGAGGGATCATGAAGAAGTCTTTCCATGCTTATAACTGGCAAGGTTGTAGAACAGTCATGACCCTGGTGCCCACGTGTCCTCTGCAGCATGTGACGGCACACATGGACCTTCAGGCTAATGATCCATAATATACTTAAATGCATTTTAAATTCCAACAGACCGTCGTGAAAAAGCAGATTAGAGTCTGAAACTGGCAATTACCTTTGGCATGTCCATTTTTAGAGAAACATAGCCACAAATCCCAACCGTGACAATAGGTTAAATACTGAAAATAATACTGTAGAATACACATTTTTAATTTCAATGTTTTTTTGCACCAGAGTGATAAAGTTTTCATTGAAGTATCCCAGGCAATTCAGAGCTGATTTCAAGAGCGTGTGATTTTAAAAGACAAAAGTTAGGATGAATAGAAAGTTAACATGAAATCTCAAACAAAACTGTCTAATGTGATAGATGGTAGATGAGAAATAGTTACATATATTATGATAGCATATGTTGATAATTTGAATCTTTTCATTTGCAGGAATCTCTGTCATCACAAAATACAAAATTGAGTTCACCGATAGTCATTTTGCAGATGATTGGTGAGAATAAATCAAAAGAAAATTGGCCTGCTTTGCCTATGCAGTCCGTGATCCCCCAGCCCAGTGCTTATCACACGAAGCAATCTTTGGCTAACCATGGTTCTGTCAACATTAACAGAGCATTTATGGTACTTCCCAGCACATTAGAAATTCAGGTATCTTTAGATGACACCGCTCCATCAGACTCTCCCATCACAGAGGGAAAACAGCGTCAAAACCAGCAGAAAGGGTTTACCTCCATAACTATTACAGCCAGGCGTGTTGCTGCAGGCTCCAGCGACCCAGCACGTGGAGCTGGAGCTGTGCAAGTGCCCAATGTTGTGTCCCCCACCTTGAGCAAAATCCCTGCTGCCCTCCGTCACTGGCCTCCACCGGACCATGCAAACCAAAATGTCTCTCCATTAAAGATTTCTGAATTTTGCTCACAATTAGGTGAAGAGCCACAAAAGTGGATTTTTGACCCTGGAAACAAGGAGAACGGCGTGGGTCTTCAAAGCAGTGGTGGGAGAGAGAAAGTACCACCTTCATTCATCTCATGTGTCCACCTTCAGGTTTCTCAGCAATGTCCAAATACCATCTATTATTTAGACAAGTCACTCAATGTGTGCATTGACCAACCTCAAATTAAATGCCAAAAAATTCATATATCAGCATTGTCCTTCAATATAAATTGCAGTTCGTCCAGATTAACAGCAGATGGAGTAGATGGCATAGCTAATGGAGACCCAACAGAGGAGATATTTAAGACAGAGCTCCTAGGAGAAAACAAGACTCCAGTCAGATCAAACTGGAGTGCAGACTTAACAGAAAATAATGTAATTAATAGAGAGACAACAAATGAAGGCGATGTGGGTAGTAAATACCCTTTGCAAAGTGTCTTCGTCTCTGAACTTCCAGCATTTGTGGATAAACCCAGAGGACCTAATAACGTAGTAACAACAAAGAAAGATGATGATAAGCATTCTGGCAGCTATCACACTACGTTTTCTGTCCAGCCTCCTAATTCAAGTGATGAGGCAGGTAAGTAACCTCCATAAACCTCAGTCTGGTGGAGCAGAGGTTCAGTCTGGAACAGACCCACCACAGTGATTTTATGTGAGCAGATAATAGTAATCTCTGCTTCTGCACAACCGAGACATTTTCAGTTCCAGGACTACCATGAATATATTTGCTGTGCTAGTGATGCATGCTGCTCATCAGATGATAGAGAAAACCCTGCCGGTATTTTCTACATTAAACCTCTATCTTTAACCATTTATAACTGTAATTTACTTTTTTTTTCTCCCAGCAACGTGCAAGCACTTAGCCCCTGAAAATAATTAGACCTTTCTTTGTATAAGGGCTGAATTTCAAGGTGTGAGATTAAGAAGGAGGTGGCTGCATTGAGCTTGGTTTTGTGCTCCTTGTGATTAAAAATGATCGTTTCCAGCTTTTATTTAGAAGGCTGTAGTCATAAGCCCAGGCCTTTATAACTAATGGCTCCAGGTAAATGGTTTGCAAATCTTTAACACATTTGTTTCAAATATCTCCAAGCATTTTGCAAACATAAAATTTTCTTTGCAACATTGCTCTTGGGGAAGGGAAAGGTACCATGGGGATTGCTTCATGCCCAGAGTGGTATAGCTTCTGCTGCACTGGACTGTAGCAGCTATTTTACAGTGTGCTTGAATAACCACAGCTGAGTTTATTGACTCTCCAGGAAGGGAGTGTGGATGGCAAGAATGTCAATGAGTGAGTCTGGTTTGTACCAAAAACACTAAGGTTAAAACTTACCCCCTATGTATCCTGCGACCTTGGGCTACATTTAATTGCAATTACCTTGTTCTTATATGGTCTTTTTGATCTAAGGGTCAGTATATGAACATAAGCTACTTCCTAAGATTCATTTGTACCTTCATCTTCCCAGTATGCGAATGGAACAAAAGAGAAAGAAGTTGCATGCTGTCTCATGGGCTGGACAAGGCACAAAACCCGGGCTGCGCCGTCCCTTTGCATCTCGCTGTTACTGCTGCACTCTCTTTCCCGTGCCTGAAATCAGTGGGGCTGCTCTTGCAGTTATCAGGGTCAAACAGTGAGAAGGCACGACTTTATTCAGAGGCCTCCTGCTTTAGCGTTAAAGAAAATTACCAACAGAGCCAGGACGTTCCACAGAGAAACCGGTGGTGTCAGTAATTCCAGAGTCAGGCCCTTAGATGAAAGCCGTGTGGGTCTGCAGGGTGAAGCACCCCTCAGGCTGGTTGCTGAAGAAAGCCGGAGGTAAAATATTTCTTTATAAGTGTAATCCAGGTTGTCTGTTGTTGAAGGGGAGATGGCATAGGGGGGAGCAAGAGGAGGAAGACGCCAACCAGTGCTAAAGCAAGGAAGAAATGTAAAGGGGTGAGGGTTGGTGAGGACCTGCCATTGACTGACCCCAGCAAATTAAGCGTTTCATCTTTGGACTTCATTGCATACCATCCTAATTTCAAATACCAATGTCCTCCTGAAGTTTCCATAGAAAGTACTATGCATTCAAGGCTTTGTTTAACGCCATCTAAGGTCCATCTGTGATGTACCACAGAAACAAGGATTAGAATAATATTGAGACTTCCCTAGGCTTGGTAATACTGTGGTGGTCATGAAGGAATCACTTTTACTAGAAGTAATTAGAAAGTGAAATTGGACACTGCTCATGGTTCCACAGTTTTACTAAAAAGAGGAAACAAGTGAGGTAACCAGCTGAGAAACACTGGTTTTTGAAGAATGATTTCCACCATTTGTGTACACAAGAATACAGGTGTAAATAAACAGGGGAAATGTTACCTTTTTGACTGCTTCCACCTTTTGTGTAAGCAATAATGTTGAACGTAAAGCTATATATTTCTCTTGATCAGACCCTTTGTAATACATAAGAAGGTGTTATCAGCATACTACAACTTTCCTGTGTGAAATTTGTACAAACAGCCAGAATAATGGTTCAAAACAACAGTCTTTCTCACCAGGATCCCCAAAGTAATGAGCTCTTGCATAGCCATCAGCCATTAAATGTGACAAATCATAAGAAACCTAGTTAAATGCATGAGACAACCACACTGCTCATTAAAATGAAAGGCAATTGGTATGATTTTAACCTGGGAGAATATGAAAAAGTGGGTTCCCTTTAGTTCCAGAAATGGGTGAAGGGAGGGAGAGAAGTGATCTCATAGGTCCGTTCTGGTGCAAATCTGGTACAGTCCTACAGCCTGTTATATGTCTTTTTTCCTGGACTAGTTTTAAATATTTAAAGAAAGCTATAATGGGACACAGTTGCCTTCCTGCTTTTTGCTGTGGCACTTCTGTGTATACAGCTCAAAATTACAGGACCTGTACTGCAAGATGCTGCTTTACGAGCACAGCAAAATAACTACCCCATCAGCAAAGTCCTTTATACCATTACCGATTCCCAATTCTTTTAGATATTTTTTCCTCCAGTGTTTACTAGCTCAAATCCATTCACGTTACGCTTTGGTCTACTGTATATTTATGCAATTAAATGTTTGTGAAATGAAATATTTAAAAAGAAGGAAGAACTCACAAAGAAGGGGCAGCGAACAATTTTTGACACCATGTTAATACTTTAACGTAGTTATCTAATGGATAAAGGAACTCCAGAGAGCTTTTTGTCCATCACATTTCTGATGACCCAGAAAGTTTAAGTTTATATTAGTTTGCAGCTGTAGGCAATACCTTCCTGCCAGGAGAAATACAAGTGGTAATAACATCACCATGGCAAAAAAAAAAAAAAAGAAAAAAAAGAAAAATTACTTTCAAGGCTAGACTTTTCTGTACGAAATCTGGAAATGTAGTTTTCAGGATATATGGGCTGCCTTATTAGAATCTGAAGTGGAATGAGTACCCAAATACTTCTCTGCTTTACAGGTACTGGGGCCAGGTTTGCTGTTTCCTATAGGGCCGGTTGAGTCATAGCCTCTTTGGAGTATCTTTTTTCTAATTTTTCATGTGGCTTCACTAAAGTAATGATGACTCTACTTATAGTGTCACTGATACTATTTCATGTTCAAATCCAAGTATTCAAGACTTGGCTTTACATGGACCTGGATAACCTAATCTAAGGCCCTGCTTTCAGCAGGAGGTTGGTCCAGATAATCTCCAGAGGTATATATTTCCACAATGTGCCACATATGAAAAGGATATTTTAGGCATATTAATGAAATGTAAATCTTAGGCTATGCTCATGGATGGTAATTGTACTTAGAAGTCCAAATGTCTCAGACTCAGTTAGCGTTCAAAGCCATATTTCATGCTATAGCATCCCAAGGATGGAATATGGTCTTGTGATTTCACCACTGTGGACTGTATCTTCTACTGACTCTGTTGCTTTGGGTACTTTACTTCCATTATCTGGCAAGAAATTGGACTGTAACTGCTGGAAAATCCATGTTACATGTGAAGTCGGACTTGAACTGCGGGAGGACAGAGAGTCACAAGACATAATTGTGTTTATTTTTAATGAGTGGCTAGCATTTCAGTCCCTTGGGCAGCTTAAGGAACGTGCACCCGTTAATGCAAAATGGCCTGCTGAGAACCACGCGACCCACCTCAGAGATACGACCAGGGTAAGCCCGGGCCAAGCTCCATGAGGTCCTTGTCACACGTAATTGATGTGCATCACCCTGCCTTCAGTCATGGCTTTTAACAAGCTGTCAGAACTTGCTAACTCTGCTTTTAAGTGAATGCTGCAATTTCCTTTACTGTCTGTAGCTGACGTCTCATAAATATAAGGTAAGTTAAAAATGAAAAGATGAGTCTTGTTTCTGCTGAAGACAGGAGCATTTTTAATCTTAATTTCTCCCCTACCTTTCATGAAGAATATATTCCACATGAATATCTAGTTTTCCATCCATCTTTTACAATATATTACCTACTGGGATCTATGCTGAATTATTAAGAAGGGGCAAAGAGAAGAAAATGGGACAACTTTAAATTCATTTTGACCTCTTGATTGAATGATATAATCACTTTACTATGAAAGATTATAAATGCCAACATCTAAATTTATGTTTAAGCTTAGATAATTGTAAAAGTCTTGATGCCTGAGCACCTTCACAAACGTCAGCTATGTTATAAACTGAAATAATTTCTGCTAACATCTCAACTTTTATAACATCTACACTTTTGTTTTCTTTTGTTGTCATGCCCAAAACTGCTGTGCAGAATTATTAAGGAGCAAGAGCTGAAGTGGAGAGAAATGTAAATCTGGTTTGGATGGTAGGTGCTGTGCTGACTCCCGCAGCCCTACGTTGAGGTACAGAAGATGTGGAGCATGTGCAAGGAGGGAGAGATGACAAAAGGGAATCTCCTGAATCACATTCATGTGTAAACTACCCACAAGTAGGGAAATCAGGATTCTGAGGCATGCAGGAATCAGCAATTGAAGGTGAATATGATGGATGGTGATGGTTGTGACTGTGGGTGTGAACGCAGGCGGCAGTAAGTATGGGTGCTGGGAGCCAGCCCAGGTACAGGGGGTGTCCCTTCTCCTGCAGAATTCAGGAATTAAGCACTCAAGAAGGGGAAGAACACATTTAAATTGGTGAAAAAGATGGATCAGAGAGCTGGTATTGCAGTTGCTTATACTTTTTCCCAAAGAGAATGGCAGGTGACTTGAAAGCATAATTTACTTAATTAAAGCAACCCAAGGCAGTGGATGGGGAAAATTGAGATAGGATCTGGGCTGTTGGGGTGTTGAATGGCCCCAGAGGATTATAGGCTTCTGTTGCCTTCTTAAGCAAGAGTTTTATTAACAAATGCTGAAGCCAGCAGCTTGTTTGTTTACTAAGGGGTAAATAACTACACTTCAATTTGTTTCAAGAGCTTTTTTAATTTTTTTTTTTGCATGTGTGTATATATATACTTGTATTGGAATAAAATCAGAACAGCTGGTGCTGTGGGATTTCAATACGCTGCTACCTGCAAAGCAAAAGAATGTTTCTGTTTTAAATACACATTGAAAAGCCCCTGGTATTTGAGACGTTTGTACATCAAGAAAATATTTGTAGGTCACCTTTTAAACTAATATATACTCATGGTAATCAGGATGGGCTAATGTAGGCAATCTTAAGACCGAAGACTATTAAGAGTATTTCTTTTCAGTTACTAAATAGTATTTGAAATGTTGCAATGAATGAATGTGGCCTATGTGGTGTTCTCACCTCGTCTTCTGTTTATGGGAAAGTCACCATGCAATAACGCGGAGTACAAGATTTGGGGGGGGGGGGGGGGGGGGAATATACATATATATATATATTTACATGAACAAGTTATAATTAGATGAAAGCTGTTCCTTACAATATGGAATTTATTGTATAGAAACTTGAGTAGCTACAGCTGATGCTAATTAACTCTCCAGCCTGAGAATGTATACAGCAGTCGTGATGGTGAAGACAGGAGAAATGTGAAATATGGCACAGAAGATTTTACTTTAGCTTGCACCTGCTAAGCATGAGTAGCCAAATCTTCAGCTGATGTCAACCAATAGAAATATCTGCCTTCAGAGGAGTGACACTGATTTACATCAGCCAAGAATCTGGCTGGGGACGTTACTGACTTGGCATTATGGACATAGCAGCTGGTGCTGACTTGTTAAGAACAAAGGACCACATGCCAAAAAGCCCATTAAGAGGAGCTCCTTTGATGTTTCACTTCATCTGGTATAAATTTAAAATGGAGGAGGTTGTCAATTTTCCTTAGTCTAGACGTTTTGTGTCATTGGGTCTGTGTCACACTGCAATGTGACCTTCATGTACTGTATGAGTTGCTGAGAAATTGAGGACTTGGTCCTTACAGATGTTGATAACTTGGTGAAGAATTGGCAGTCCTCAGTTACGAGTGACTCTGGAAGATACTTCCACCCTTCAAGACAGACCCCAACCTGTGTGACGGGCAATAGGAGTTGCTTCTCCTTCTCCTGGAGCTTTTTTTAGAAGGAAGGGGATGACTCCTATTCTCTGGAGGGCCCTTTTATGTTTATCGAGTACCGAGTTCTTGAGCTTTGTTCCTTGTTTCAAATGCCTGCTGCCAGTTTCTCCATCATCTGGTGTGACAAAGGAAGGACTGATGATGCTCATCAGGTGTAAAGGGAGAAGCAAGTGATCAGTGTGGAGGGGTGTTCCAAAAGTTTCTAAAGTTTTATACTATGGGGCATAGCAATGAACCTGTTGGATAGAAAGGCCATTGTTTCCCTAGAAGACAGGAGGATGTCTGCCCTGTTAATGAAGTTATGGACAGCATTTCTATGAGCGAAACTGATAAATTAGAATTATTTTCCCAAAGATGATCATATTGTCTGCTGAAGATCCAAATTAAAGTTCAGCTTTCCTTGCTTTGGCATGTGAAAGTTAACGGTTTGATTTTTTTCCACTGTTTCCCATCTTGTTCAGGGTGGACTTTTCTATTTTGAGCTGTCAGAGTTGGTAAAATGTGAGACAATTTGAAGTGAAAGACTCTGGAAGGGGCAAGTCACTCGTTAGCACTCAGGGAAAACAGTGGAGGACTGAATACTAGAATTGTTAAAATAGTGATTAAGAGAAGGAGATGGGCTATGTGGGTTTAGTGACTGCATTATGCCACTGGAGTAAAGGGCCTCATTTTCCCCTTATTCACACTTGGTTTAAACTGGGAGCAACGCTTCTGCAGTCTGTGAAATGAGTACTTGGCTCAGTCTGGCTGCGGTAAATTATCAGAAAGAGTTGAACAACTAGGCGTCTTTGACATGATGAGAATACCAAGTGGTCAATACATTTCTTACCCTGCAAATCACCATTTAAATGTTCTGAATCATCCTGAATAGTTTGGTTTTTTGTTTGTTTGTTTTTTTTAAAGTCACACTCCATCAGATTGCTCCTTGATTCACTACAATAGCGCCTGGTAGCTTCTAGCATGACATCCTTGAAATGCAAACATGGATGTCTAACTCTGAGGTTTTGTTACGTGGATGTTACAGAGAACGTCTCAAAAGTACAGCAGCAAATTTCAAAGTATTTTCAATAACCATTTCCATGGTTCTTAACAATATGAACAGACATCCTCTCAGTCTAAGGACCAGTTGCCTGGGAGTGTTGGGTTTGTTAAAGGCACGGCTTTGATATAGCATGGCCAAAAAGGCATGACAAGAAAAACAATGATGATTCCAGGCAGGAGTCTAAAATCTAAGACTGATTGTCTTCAATGAGAAAATAATTACCAGGTGCTTGACCAACCTCCAAATTATGAAAGATCTTATGAAAAGGGAATATTTTTCCTTTTATCCTGTCCCAGTGCATAGGAAGCAAAGGGGAAAAATGTTAGCAAAATATACAAACGCTATTCTCGACCAGCTGGGTATTGGGAACTCACTGGTGCAAGCAGTCGAATCAAATAATGTGGGAGGATTATTTCCTGACCACTAAAATATTCTGCAGCAATAATACACTTGCATGATTCAGAGTGTAAGATGATCTCCTGCAGGTGCCAGGCAGGAACGTTTCCTTTTTGCTGGTGCAGTCATTGCAGATTACACCCTTGTTCCACCAAGCTTCCCCGTGAGCAGTTGGAGTCAGTACATTACATCCTGTCCCAAGCAGCACGTTGGTACCCATTAGCTCCCTGAAATAAGTGGTGTTTCCTTATTTAACACCAAGAGAGGCGATTGATTAATTATTTGCAAAGTGTTTTGAGAAAATAACTTGGCAGTCACCACAGAGAGAGTTATTGTTAGGTGCCGTTGATTAGCTGCATTATGGGATTGTTTGCTCTGAAGCCAAGCGTTGGACTACACTCTAATTTTGCCAAAAGCCTTCTGTAAACAAGCTGTTTCTTGACATCAAGAGGTTCTTCCTACTTTGAACTGATTATGGGTTTGAAGCCTAATAGCTCTTAGGTACACTTGACAAGCTTTCTCTTTTAAATGATTACGACTTTCCACAGTCAAATATTAGCTTTTGCAAAAAGAAAGTGTCTTCCTTCTGAGAAATGTATCTACAGCTGTCAACATCAATTAAAAGAAAAAAAAAAACAAAACAAAAAACAAATCTACAAAACAAAAACAAAAGAGCTAGCTAGAAAAAAACCCAACCATTTTGTTAGAGATAATTTTTTAATCTAGACTTGTAGTTTGTGGCGTTATTGATGTAGCTGAGATAATTAAGCCTTATCCTCACCAGGCAGGGCTGTTTGAAGAAGCAGTAGTATAGGTACAATGACACGTTCATTGGGAGTAACAGTCTGGCTGATTCTCTTGCTTCAAGCTTGCAAAGTTGCCTTGACTTTGGGTCTTGACAGTTCTAGGAATGGAGCTGATGACTTGGCCCAGCCCTGTTTCTCAGGACCCAGCCCCAGGTTTTTATTGAAAGGTAAATCCAAGACCTTGTTGAACATTACATTTTGATTAGGGAGCATGGGCAGAGCTACATTACTGTCAGGATTTTTTGCAATTTGGATAGCTTCCATGGATGCTAATGCTGAACAGCATCTAACACTGCCTCTTGCAAACGAGTTATTTGACAAACAGCAAAAGGCAGTTAGGGACGTAGGTCTCACGGCTGGTCAGCAGAAATTTTAGTAAAAACATCTGAATTTTGTAGGATTCCTTGCTGACTGCAGCTTGTTGACTGATTAAAACTGATGTCTTTTCCTCGGCAGTGATCTGAACAATAAATTATCTGTCCTATCTTCCATCCCTTGACAAACACTGAAATAACTAAAAATATTGTCATTGCTCTCAATGTTTCCATTTTTCTGTGTTACCAGGCTGTTGAGACAATGTGGTCTGTTTACTTATATCTAAGATCATATGTCTTGCAGGGGTAATACTTGATTCATGATAGGAATTGAGCCATCGGTCTTTGTCATCAGGAGGCTGGAGCCTTGGTTTGGATTACGGATCACTGCTTGCCTGCTTGAGGCACGTGTGGGCTCTGTACAACCTACGCCTACATATGCCTGGGTCTAAATCTTGAAGAAGGTAGAAGTTTCTTATGTTTAAGGAATGTTAATTGCTGCTCCTCTCTGCTTGGGGTATTGGCAGCGTCTGCTCCCATCATGGAGGTCTGAGAGAGCTCAGGGTATGGGGCTTTTATTAAATTAAAAAAAAGACCCAGCAGGTGGTCTGTAATGTAAAGCCTACCTGCAGTGGTGATGTCTGATCTCATTAATGACACACAGTGAATCAACGCTGTGTCTCTCCTTCCCCGGCTGCCTCTTGTCAGGCTTGCTTGGTGGTCGTGGAGGATTTGTAGCGCTGCGTCTGTTAAAATGAACTTTGGCCGGTTTCAAAGAAGCACTTTGTCATGAATTGTCAAAAATCCACACTGAAACGCTAGGAAGAGTGTTATATGAAAGTATGAAAAGCTGCATTATCCCACTGTAAAATGAAAAGAAAAAAAAAGTAGTAACAATGGATAAGGGTATGTTTGCCTGAATTGTCCATGTTTCAAGGAAAGGCAAGTTTAACCTGCTGTAAGGCAGGGTCATTTCCTGTTAGCAAAACCCCCTGAAGGGAGAGGGAGAAAAATGTAAAAAGATACTTTACAGTAAAACAATATACTCATTTTACTCAGAGATCAAGGATTCTTTAAAAACAGAGCCTTTGAAAACCTACCCTTGGTTTTACAGAATATTTTTAACTCCTCTGTTATCATATGGTTTTCACTAAGTCATTATTTAAAAATTGAACAGTTGTCTTTTTCTTTCTTGCATAGGGCAAAAATGACTTTTGTCCAAATGTAATAATGATTTTATTCCTTTTTGTCCTATATGCAGCTGAACTTTTACAACTAGGATCTATATTTGCTGAATTTTATTAACAGAGTCATTCTGCTTTCTGTTTCTTTGAGTTTTGTTCTCCTGTATCTCCCAAAGCATTACACTTGCAAGTCTTTGTTCATTAGTTTTAAAGTCTTTCTTCAGCTGGGATAATAGAAAAAACATATATTGCTAGTCATCCAGTTACAATTCTAGCTATTCTCAGAGGGGCATATATATTTCAAGTTTGGTGTGTGGGGATTTAGATATACAATTCCAGATAGTCTTAATGAGAGTAACAGTCCTAATTCCCCACACAGTATATTAACAATGGATCCAGAATGTACAGAGTGAAACTCGGTGATCGTACCTTTAAAGCACCTTTGCCTTTTTCTTTTTTTCTAAATATTGTTTGCATCTGCATTTGTTAGTGAAGTTAACTGACAGCTGCTTTGAGGATGAGGGAGCTGATCTTTGGAAACCATGTCTGGTTTGCTTTGCTGTGTTTTCCTGGGGACTGGCTGTGCCTGGGTGTACCTTTTGAATTGAAAGATTAATTCAAGAGGGAGTCAGAGGAAAGAATTTACCAAATTGGCTCCGTTATTTTCTGATTGCCTTCGATGTTAGACAAGAACCAGGTGTGCCTTTTCTTATTGCCTTAATTAACTACAAAAAAAAAAAAAAAAGAAAAAAAAAACCACCGTACTGTGAATCTAATAAGGATTAAGATTTAGTTATAATATAAGATCTAAGGAAGACACTTTTCATGCAGAAGGGTGCAGTGTTTTTATACCTGCATTTCCTAAGGAATCTTGCTTTTTTTAATTCTTAGACATCCTTCTGTTGTCATAAAAGGCTAAGAAGCAGCCATCCTAGTTTTGTAATGCCTTTCTTTTCTTTCTCTCCAATCCACGTCTTTGTGGGAATCCCCAGACCTTATGGGCAGAATGCCACTGCTGGCATTTCTTTTAACAGGGAAGTTGTGCAGTGCAGAAGGGAAGGCTGTCTCCATTTGCACTGTATGTAAGAAAATTCCTGGGGCTTAATGCTCAGTTCTTGAAGGTTACTGTACTTAGACTTGGAAGCCAGTATCCACAAATAGCTAGTTTGGTAGTTAGGAGTAAATGGAGTGTGAATACCTCAGGCAACTCTTCTTTCTTTTGTTCAAATCCATATTCTAAGATGTTAGAGAGGAGGGATGTGACTTACAGACAACTCCTTCACTCACTCTGGTCTCTGCTGTTTTATTTTGCTACCTTGCAGCCCATTTTCACCACCCTGATGATTTGTGCTGCAGTTTCGGATACCAATGCCCAGCCGTAGCAAATAGCCTCTCCTGGGGGCACAACGCTGGTTTGAGCAGTCTGACAGTCACAGTGAAGAAGCTGTTTGGCTTCACAACACATGCATTTGTTGGACAGACAGTTTCTTGATAGGCAGGCAAATTATCTCCTACTGTGATGCTGCCTTGGATGAGCAGAAAGTCTTTTCTCCTTTCCACTCTCTTTTCTTCTCCTCTCTGCTTTCTACTGGCCAGTAAACTATTTGAATTTAAAAGATGATTTAAAGAGATGATCTGTTTTCCATTCAAGTTCTTTCTGTGGCTTAGCTGCCCTCTTTCCCCCCCCTCCCCTCTATTCTTCTAGTATCTTGGCTGCCTTTGGGAAAAGGTTTCCTTCTCTGCCGCTCTGTAGTTACTTAATGCTACCTGCTGCTTTCTTCATCTTCTCCTACCATGCTGCCTGTTTCTACGTCTTCCCACAAACACTCTTTGATGCCCATGACCTCATTAATCTGCCCCAATGTTTCTTCCCTCCATATGTCATAAAACATTTGTAGAAACACAGTGTGTAACTGCAGGTCCGGGATCAGTCAGGGAATGGAGGAACAGATCACTGTATATGCATGAGCTCCAACTGAGCGTATGCACAGAATTGAGTCTCTCCAGTTTGTTGAGAGTATTTGCTTTAAAACTATTTTCATCTGAGAAGAGACCTAAGTTTTGACAAAAGATAAGGCAAATATTTGCAACGTGTGAACAGCAAGAAGAAAGATAAGTTATACTAGAGAGAAGAGGGAGAGCTTGGATGCTAGCCTAGAATTTGGGAGCTCTGTGTGCACTTCCTTGCTTTGACCATATTTTCTGTATGGCTGTGAAATTGCTTAGGACAGGGTTTATCTCAATGAATTTAATTAGAAAAAAGTTAATTTTTCTGTCTGTGCTGATCTTCAGGGATCTGTCTCTAGAGGATCCTCTGAGAAGTTGACTCCTTTCTGTATGGGCAGTTGAGTTTACAGAAAGAAACATGTTAAAAGCTTTCTGATCTGCATGGTAAGGGAAAGCCACTAGATGCTGTACCTTAATGTCTCTGATTTCCCCAGAAATACAGGGTGACCAGAAAGAAATATGAGCCATTCAGATTGCTAAAACGTGTAGGAGACCATAGTTTTGTGGCAAAGAATATTTCTCATCTACTGCGAGTGGATTAAGGATTAGGAAAGTGAATTGAAAGCTTCCCGCACCACAGTGCAGGATCTAATTTTACTTAACGACTACGAGATAAGGAAGTGTCTAACATGATGTGGCATTTCATCCTTCCTTGTGGATTGGACCAAAGAAGAAAAACACTTCTAATCTTCCCTCTGTCCTCAACCAAGACATTGGAAAGAAGCATTTGGAGAGGGGCAGCTGCTGAGAATGAGTCAGCAGAGAAAAGAATTATGTGGCTGCTTTTAAAAAAGTGTTTGTCATGAAGCACCAGTAGTTTATTAAATGTGTTATGTCCACAACAGAGAACGAGACAATCCCTGACTGGTTTGTTTGGTTTTATGGTTAGGTCTGAAACCAGTTGGGTTTTTTTTCCCTTGTACCTCCCAAATCTCTCAGTTGCCTTCTTTCACCAATTTTTTAATAGCTATTGCTCATTTCCAACTACATAAAACTTTAGGTCTCGAGTCAGCCTGTGGCTAGACTACCAATAGGCAATTTATGCACATTATTAGAAAAGAAGAGCAGAGTCGTGCTGTGTGCATGGCCTTCTGGGTGCCTGCCTCCCACGAACTACTACCAGGTGGTTTATAGGGACAGAAAATTGTTCCCATCTGCACCTTCTTTCTTCCCCCCGTTGTTGATCCCGATGCCCTTTCCATGTTGTCCCTAATTCTTTGGATTTCATTTCCTGATTTTTTTTTTTTTAATTCTAGTTCTTCTCCCTCCAAAAGTCTGCCTAAAATGCACCTGGGAAAATGAACATTTCTGGTTTATATGCCCACACTCTCAATTTTCTAGGGTTTTGCTGGCAGTAGTGGTAGTCAGCTTGAATCATCTTTCAAGGTTTGTATAGTACAGAGCTTATCCGACTAGCTCTATTGCTTTTGACATAGCAGGGTCCTGCAGTTGTAGATGCTGTGCAACATCCTTCTTATCAAACCAATTTCAGGGGAAAGCGTATCTTGGGCAAATTGGACCTTTTTGCTGCTGGTTCCTGCTGTGGCTTTGCACAGAGGTAGAACACTGCACTAAAAATGTTGGAGATGGGTGCTGCTTTTGAGGCAGCCACTCCACTACAGAGAGGTTAAAACCCTGATCTCGAAACTGCTTGGACCTCCATTTTCATCACAGCCACCATTGGATCCTATAATTTTGATTACTATTTGCTAACTATAATTTTTATCAGGTTTAACAAATCTAAAATGTTCCTCTCAAGTGAATAAGAGACAAGAGAAGGACACATCGCATTCCTTTTTGCCAGAGGTATCTTGCCTCCTGCCACACTGCCCATCAGAGTGTAACTAAATTATTTAGAAAGGCAGTTTATTTTTATGAAGAGTATCCTCTGTGATTATTTCTATCGGTAACATTTTGTTGCAGTACAGCTGCATGGCAGTCATGATAAAATTTGTATCCGTTACAACTTTTAAAATATATGACCAAAAGTAGTTTTGCAGGAAATAAAAATTATGAGGCTGCGAAGAAAAATGTTCCCATGTTATAGAATTTGGGGTTGTTCTTTCTGTTTTTCACAGGAACACGAATGCTGTTGGGAAGCAAGAAGAAGCAATGCACTGCAGGCAGGAGCGGCACAACGGCCTCTGGCTCTCTTCCAGATACAATATCCAGAAAGGCAATCACTGCTGCTACTGAAAGCTCATTGAAAAAGAGAGATCCCTCCAAAGGTACCTCCAAATCCAAAGCGATCCAAGCACAGGGCATCCTGAAACCAAAAATGTCTGTCTCCGATAGTATGTGCAATAGAAAAGCTTCATCAAGAATCCTCTTGGAAGCAAATGTTCACAGGCAAAACCAGCTCCTAAAAAGTAAGGTACAAATCCTACTGTGGCTGTTAGGAATATGGTTTCAATAATAAGATGAGATCAGTCTCAAAGAAAAAAGTGAAGTAATGGAAAGTCAGTCCATTTTTGTCCAGCTTTAAGTGCTGAGTATGAGTCATCTGGTGAGAGATCAATCAACTAATCTGACTGTGTACATTGCTATGGTTAATAGAAAACAAGATTAAAATGGGAAAGATAGGCTTACTTTGTAAGTAGATTTAAGAAAATCTTGAAAAAACATTAAAATTGCAGAGTCAAGCTGTCCCAGTCCAACCAAGAAGCACCAGAAGTGTCAAGGTTATTTTTGCAACCTTGTTTTGATACCTTTCTTTCACTTCTGCAATCTTTTCTTTTTTTTTCTTTTTCTTTTTTTTTTTTTTTTTGACACGACAGCTTGAACTATGTGGTGCGCAGGTATAGCATGAAATGCTTAGTTTGGAGAGATTACCATGAAAAAAAAAAAAAAGAAAAAAGTTTTAACAATGGATTATCAACAAGGTTTCAGCATGTAAAACATAATTTCTTCTAGTTCAGCACCTGTTTGGATGTCGTAATTCCAACACTTATTCAAATAGCTGAAATGGAGATGAGACAAGCAGCTGTATTCGTGCATAAGGTATTTTTGCAGAAGACAACTGAGAAGCACTAGAGATTAATTTGGTTTTAGGATCAATAGATTTGTGAGAACTTCACTCCAATATCTTAAAAATGCTATAATGGTCATATAGCCTTTTTTCTTACAGCCCTTTTTCTTCCAGTTTTTTGTAGGCAGGTATGCAAAACTTCTTCATTATCGACTATAAAGCTAGTGAATATAACACCCATTTAGATGAGAGCAGCCTACATTCTGCTTTCAGTGCCTGAAGTTAACTCATGCCACTTCACCAACTGGAAGCGACTTAATTTTACAGAAGTGAAGCATCCACTGAGATCTATCAAAGACAAAGTTAATCGACACCTCTGTAAACCTGGCTTATCAAGGAGTTTAATTTCATGTTCACAGGTTTCAAGTTTTTTTCCAAAATGTTAACAAAAACAGTATTAGGGAAGAAATACAGTTCAGGCTCTTAAAAGGCAAATGTACCCAACACAGATCTCTTTAATATATTTTTTTTTTTAAGTACAATATAATATGTACAATATGTCATAAAGAGGAAAATATTTCAAGTTTATTGTAACCAAAAATTGAAATAAAACAGTAATGGGCTTTATTCCCAGATATTTAGTTCTAGAAATCAAATTATTTGGCAAGGAAGAAGTACTCCAGTGTGACTTTTCAAAATAGTTCATACAGAGCTCTTCCGAAGTTCCTTTGTTATTTTGGATTAATTCTGTCCTCTAAATGAGAATCTTGTCAACTCTGATTTTTGAGGACATAGCCTTTTTTGGTCCTAATTTGTGCAGGGAGTATCAGTCATAGAGCATTAAGGCATAATTATGAGTGTAGAAATTAATCTTTTTTTCTCAGTGGAGGACTTTGTGAATTGACCGCTTTCATGATATGCTATAATGCATATTAACCTTTTGTTTATTATTTTTTTCCTGGAGTCTTTCCACTGGCTAATGAATACGTAGAAATGATAGAAAGCAAACCGTATTATCAGCAAAGGAAAAAAACAAGAGTAGTGTTTATGAAAGTCTCGGTATGGTCAAAGAGAAATGACATGTAATTAAGGTCCATAACAATGTTATTTTCTACAATACAAGCAATAAATTGAAATTAACTGAAACTGCAAGTCACAGCGTGATATCCTTTGCTTTCTGTGATGCAACTGTGTTACAGAAACGTCTTGCTTTTGGGAAGCGAATACCAGCAAACGGAGCTAAGCATCCAAGTGGTTTAATTATGCTTCGATGTGATATCTGGCTTAATGTGAAAGATACTCTGGGTGTCACAGGGCAGTGAGTAGCACCTATGATTAGATTTGATCGATTCTGCTTAATGAGGCCTATTAATAATACCTTGGCATTCTTATTTCAGAAATTGCCCTCTATGTCTAATGAGGTGGAGAACCCAATAAAAAATTAACCATGCACTCTTAATGAACTTTTAAATCTCTCAAAGGTGATTATGAATTCTGTGGTTCAAGTGACAAAATAAAGGAGCGTAAGGAGGAGGATGAGCAGGAGCAAGCCAGCAGGGTAACACTATCCGCGGCTCGCTCGCCAGATGTTACTCGTGAGAAAAACGATGCGTTCACCCAGCCAGAAACCGGCTCCCAGCCTGAGAAAACTCCACCAGCCCCGCAGACGCTGCGGGTAAAGTATCAATTTGTTGTTGTTGTTAATACACGGATTTATTTATTTATTTATTCATTCCTTCTTTTTCTAATTTTATCTTTCTTTTTTTTCTTTTTTTTCTTTTTTTTTTTTCCCCCTTTTTTTCATGGATGGCGATTGTTTCCTGGGAAGTAGATGAGGGCAGAAGTTCGCATTTCCTTGATTTATCTCCTTTCCAGTGAAGTTTTTGTAGCTTGCATCAGCTGCCAAGACTTGCTTGGCTGTCTGGTTGTAAAAGCTCCCCATTCCAAGCCCCACCAGCCATTCCTGTAGAGAAACATAGTAAAAGTTTGGGGATTCATAAATTTCCCAAAGACACTTTTGAAATTGTACCTTAAAACTGCCAAATTCCCAAATGTGCATGACATCCAGCACCACGCGCGGCAGCCGTAGGTACGGACAGGACCCCAGGTTGATACCAAGCCCCAGCAGCAGACGTGTTTTCCTGCCTTTCCTCCGGCGCGTGCTGCAGACCAATCTCCACTCCTGTCTTCTGTCCTAAGACATTCCTAAATGTTGAAGCAGCCTTTGACTGGAAAGCATTTTCCTTCTGGATCATTCATGAGTAGGTCTGCATGACAATCTAAATAAACAGGAAAGTTTGTGAACTGTCAGTGACAAGCTGCTTCGGCGATGGGGTGAGACAAGGAAACAGGCAAAACATCAAGAACTTGAATTTGGATAACATAAAAATATGTAATTCAAAACCTTTTGGATATGTTTTCTGAAAGTTGGGGTTTTTTTCAGAAATTCTCTTTTGTCTGATCTGGAAATTTCACACCAAGGCAGCTTTCTAACAGTAAGAGGAAGTAAAGACAGATAGGAAGGCAGTTTGCTAACTTTTGTACAGACAAGCAATCATTTTCATAATCTCTTACTGAACCCATTTAGATGCATACCACATTTTTTTCTTCCTTTTAATTCTCTTAAAATGAAGTGTTTTCTCTGTTTCATTTAGGAAGCACTAGAAATCCATAAGCCTCAGTTCATCTCTCGTTCACAAGAAAGGCTGAAGAGACTTGAACATATGGTCCAGCTGAGGAAAGCCCAGCAGAGCAATGCTCCTGCAAGCATCCAAGGAGTGCTCATTCGCAAGCTTTCCTCAACATCCACTTCAAGCAAAAAAAAGCAATACACCATTCCTCACCCGCTCAGTGGTAAGTTGAATTGTGACCAGCAACAGATCTGCAGCTGTCTTTGAAATCTTGCCACGTGTATAGGATTTCCATATTAACTTTGTGAAAAAACATGAGACCTGCTGCTCCTGTTTCACCCCACAAGCTCTCCAGCATCTCTCCTAACGCTCAAAGCGAGAAGGTCTCTGCAGAACAGATGGGTTAGTGGGGATAAGGTGTTTTCTGTGGTCAGTGGCAGCAGAAAGATGACTTCCTTGGGGACTTTTTGTCATTGTCACATGCAGTCGTGTCCTTCAGCATGATGCAAGTTGCTGCTAGTTGTAGAGGTGATAGCAATAGATGGCATTTTGTACCTCTCACTGCTCACAGGAAGACCAGTTTGGGGAGAGAAGTGACAGGTAGGGGGACAGGTGGGATTTGGGAGTAGGAGTCCCAATCCAGTCTTCTCAGCAGCTTTAGGTGTGGACTTGCCACTTGACTCATGAGGCCTTCAGCAGTGAGCTAGCTGTGAAAGAACGCTGCCCATGGCTGCATGCAAGGCTGCTAAATCAATGCATCTAAACTCTGTGTTTTCCTAATTCAAGTTGATTAGCTTGTTTTATTACCCTAGTGGTAAACAGACTCAATATCCAGCAAGTAAAACGGTTCTGTCTGAGAAGCCCCCTCCCGGCTCCCTCCCAATAGCACCTCTGTAAATATTATCTAGGCGCAAGATCAAGATGTTAAACAAATTACTTCTGGTTTTCTTTCTTTTTTTTCTATTTTTTAACTGCCATCTGGCTGTTACTTAATTCAGCTGACTAACAAAAAAGATTTATTTGATTGATTGGCATTCCTCTCTACATTTTGGTTTTAAATCTGTGGCTGTTTGGGGCCACATTATTCTACTGAAAAGTAAATCAATTGAAAACATTAAACAACTAGATGGGTCACCTGGAGGAAGCAGGAAAGAAAATCTTTGATGTCCTCAACACTGGGAAACACATATATGTTTTTTGCTCCCTGGGGAATGAGATTGGGTGCAGGAAAGTTGGGCGCAGTCCCCACCTCAGGGCTCTTGGCATGCTTTGCATTGGAGAGTACCAACTTCTGCCGCTACATCTGTGCCGTTTGTTGTGGTGTGATGGAGTCTACCTTACATCAGATATGTAATGGGTTTTTATAGTAAGAGCTAAATAAGCATAAGTAAACAAAGCACAAAACATGAATTATATTTTAAAGAGTTGATAAAATTCATTCACCACTTCAATTATCGAAGTTAATTGACTTGGGTTCAGCTATCTCAAGGCCGTGCTGCCCTGCAGTGTTGGGGGCCCTGCGCCAGCACCAGCAAGCCCTCCCAGCAGGCAGTGGCACAGGCCACGAGTTTGTCATATATCTTAGAAGAAGTGGCACATATCTCCCCTTTTGTTTGGTCATCTTCGAAAGACCCCCAAACCACTTTGCAAATACTTTATGAAACAAAAAACAAAAGCTTAAATTATGTCTCCTGAAATTATAATTAAAGATTAATCTTTGTGCTTATTTAATGAGTAATAAAAGCATAATATTGAAATATATTCATTAATTATTCAAGTAAATTACTATTTCCCTCTTTTAGTAGTTGGTCATTAAAGATAAATTTGTCTAAAGAGAATCTTTAGTTTCCGTAACTCATCTGCCTTCATGCAGCCACATGTAATTTGCTGTTTGTGAGATCTTAATATTTTTATAATGACGGAAGTGTCACATGTCTGTTATTTAAGCATAACTGTAATTAATATTGGAAAACCCTAGATTCTTCATAAAGCACAACTGTGGAGGCTGCAGTTCAGAGAGCTGTGTAGGAGTGTACTGAGCATATTTAATTTGCTCCGAGTCCTGACAATTGGTATTTTAGGGCTTCCTCTGGCAGATGCTATTGTGCAGAAGGATTAGTATCATTAATGAGTCCCAGAGTGGGGGATCTTTGTTTCCTACAGATGCTCCCAAACTTCTCTAGTTGCAAGCCCTCTTGCAGAAGAGACAAGGGCTTCCCCCCTCCTGCTCACCAAGGGTGCTGGCTGCCTGCATCCTTCTGATGTCTCTGCTGATGACACCAGGGTCACAACCTTCTCCTTCCCTTCTGCCAGCCCCCAAAGCTGGAAGGAAGAGAAGTTATCATCTGTTGTCGTCATTATTCTGGATTCTCTGGAAAAGCCACTTTAGCATGTAAAATGTGCTTTTAAAGCAAGGAAGGATTTTGTCTCATGTTTTAGAAAACAAAAATGAAATTAAATGAAAATGCAGCTGTAGTCCAGGTAGGGGATGCAAGCACAGTTTCGTTTATTGAGATGGGAAGTGGACATCAAAATCCCAGTGATCTGAGGATGCCATTTCACATTACAAGCTGGTGCAAGGGAGGCTGTGGGCACAAGCAGCAGCGTCACCGCATGCTCTGTCACCGTGTGTGGCCCATCCATGCCCCCATATTTCAGTTGAATCTAGCAGGAGCTGCTTTTTAACTTTTTTTTTTTTTAATTAGGATTCCCTCTTTGAGTTTTTATCAGATCAAATGACTGATCCAGCTCGTCAAACAGTGTTGTGATCGGATGAGCTGGCGCAGGGTGGCGAGAGGGAGGATGGGAGGTGGTGAGGGAGGAGAGCAGCATCACCTCCCTTAGCACCAGCCTTTCACGTTTATGGGTGTATTGAGACCATACCCTCCCCAAAGAGAGCTCCCAGGCTGCTCGTGTACCGCACCCATGCACAGACGACACCAAAAGATGCCTGCCAGCCAAAGCTGGCTGAGCAAAGGAAACAGGGCAGGGTTCAGCCCTGACTATGTATTTCGAAGACAGCTTTTCAAGTGGTAGAGAGCCTGGGATTTATGCCAGACACAAAGTGGCCAGAAAAGGAAAGCTATCCTAAGGTGTGTCTGTAGGTCCAAACACAGAAAGTCCTGATGCCATCTCCACCTCTGGTTGTACTTGGTTGTGAGTCAGTTGTGGTCCAGGAGCAGCTGACTGTGACACCAAAGCTGGGGACAGGGGCTGGTGGCTGAGGCTCAGTGTTGTGTTATCACAACCATCGCTTTCCAGGGCACGGTCCACCTGCCGAGGGTGCAGTGGGCAGCAGCAGAGATCACAGAGCTGGCCTATGTCACCATGTACATTCCTGTGGTCATCTGGAAGCCTCTGTCTGTTGCAGTCACTTATAAAGGCCAAAACAGATATTAGAGCTCAGCCATCATTGGAAGTCAAGGGAACCGGGCACCAAACACTTCTGTGCATGCAGGGCAGTTGCTTTGCCACGTCCCCATAGCCATTGGTATTTTATTCAGAACTAGTGCTAATGGTTCTCCTGTTCTCCCTGCTAGTCTTAAAAAATCTCTGCCACATGCAGCCCACCTGCAGGCTTCTTGGTCTTGGGAAGCCGGCTGCTCTTTCACAGCAACACACATTGAAACAACATTTGAAATTAAGAACCCAAGAGAATAAAATGATGACCTGGAAACTTGCTTAAGTATACAGCATCATATTGGTGGCACCTTTAGGCTTCAGGGCGTGACCTTGTGGTTGCTTTTTTGAGTCTGATAGTTTCCTCCTTTCTCATTTTTTCTCTTTCCTAGTGTCTCTGGGATTTGTGGAGATAGAGGTCTTTACGGCTCTGAGGTTCATAGGGCTCATCGCCAGCCCACCCTCATACATTTTCCAGTGGTCTTTTTCATAAGATCAGGTTGGCTGATGAGTTTAATTTCCACTGACCCCGACACAGTGACCCCAAGGATGGATTATAAGCACATTTGTGGCTGGGCAGGGATAGAGTGTCTCTGTGCAGCCCCGAGATGCTCGCAGAGCAGGTTGCTGCAGCATACTTGCCACAAGCACTAGCAATAACATTAGTTATCTGATTAGTTTTCCACCACCATAGGACACTCCCTGGCCCAGTTCCCCATGTGCACAGCCATGCCCGCACGGGAAGGTGGCACAAGAGAGGGAGAGGTGGGACTAACCCCTTGGGTGGCAGTCTGCTTTTATGCAGGCATAAGTGGGGCTTAAACTGCAGCCCGAGATGTTTCCCTCTGCACTCGACAAGTTTGCCGCAATTATATCTCCCTGAAATAAGCTTGGTACATGCACTTCACTCTGGGCTTGCAGCTTTTATTTCAATAAAATAATTTTCACCCGGAAAAAAGAGTAATGACCTTCAGAGATTTTTCTCCACCTGAGATTATTCTATCAGACTGAAATGTCTTTACTGGTAATATGAAATTATTAGCTAGCACGGTTTTCCAATGTTTTGACAGTGTTGTTACAACTTTAGTTTCTTGTAGGAGAAAGAAATAACTGGCATTCAACATCATTTCCATATAAATACCAACATCTGTGCAGTTTCCGTTTACCTTCTCATCCTCAAAATCCCAAGTTGTTTACCATTTTTAATTGTAATTCATGAGCAGGATTTTACAAAATGCTGAAAGTAATCTTAGGAAAATGAAAATGTTTATCCTGCAGAAGATTTTATCATCACAAGAGCACTTTGAAGGCAGAGAACCTGCAACTCTCGTGCTAGCCTTTGTGCTGTGTAATGTGTACTGCTAAATTTCGAGAGTGCTAATTAGTCCAAGATAGACTACTCTGCTGTTGACTATGTCGAACAAATTAGAGATCCCACTGTGACGAACTGAATAGAAACAATGTTCAAATAACTGGATTTAAATCTCGAAAACCGTAATGTAATTACTTCAGTGACAGGACTACCAGCTGTTTATAGGCCTTTAAATCTGCATAATGAACAGCCTTGTGATCTTAGTGTACACAAGCACTTTGAGAGGTTTGAAAAAATTTCTCAGGCACATATGGTTTTTTCATACCTTCCATTTTCCTTCCCCTTGAGAGAGTGGTGGTTCATTGGAAATGGCAGTATAAGTTGAACGTTACCATTCAACCCCTACCACGGTGCCTGCTGTGTTTCTCTGGATTTCTATCCAAATCCTGTATCTTTAGTAATATTTTGGAAACAAGTTTATACCTCCTCAGTCGTGCTCCTAAAACTTTCCAAAAAGCTTTATTGTAACTGCAAAAGCCTGGAGGGCGAGGATTGCTGTTTGTTTGTTTGTGTTTTCAAAGGGCTGGCTTCTTGAGAAGCTCTACGCCAGGGAGGTTTTTATTTGGACTGTAGAGAGAGGAGAAGATGGCAATCGGAGAATTTGCAATAAGTGTGCAGCCAGCAAATCCTGCAGCCACTAACGTGCATCCTCGTGGTCTTCAGATGCCGTTGGTGGGCGATGAGATGTTTGCAGCCACCAGCCCGTCTCTGCTTGTGTGTGACTTTAGTTGTGCCATTTCTCGGGTTCCTTTTCCCTGTTGAAATTCATAGCTAGCAGCAGTGCCACTGATCCTGTCGGCACCTGGCCACTTGGTTAAGGCTGAGAGTTCTGAAGAAAGATTAAGCTGCAGCCTGGTAATTGAATTAGGAAGATGAATGACCTATTTTTAGGATATTATTATTCATCACTTTCATTAGAGCAGTGCCTATGAGTCAGCTAAACACAGCAGCACATTGCAGGTCACTGGCAGTGGGTGACGTGGTCCCTTGGGAGCCTGCCTGATGCTTGGGCTTGCTGTGATGACAAGGGAGGAGGCGATGCAGTGAATGGGGTGACCAGCATGTCCCCTCCATGCCCTTATCCTCACAAAGCGGGGACATAGCCAGCCGCTGTGCAAGGAAGGTGGCAATTAATCAGAAAATCTTCAAATACGAAGAGTTTTCTGTGTGGATGATGACAGTGTTGAAACAATGTGCCTTATAATGGGTGACTCACGAAGTTCAGTCGGTTTGCTGGGGGATAATTTCATTGGAGTCTTGAAGTAGCCAAATAGAAAACTGAATTTTTAATGATGGACTTTTTAATCCAGGAGTAAAAGGTCTGATTTCACCCATGATTAGAAATTGAAACTAAAGAAGTCGGGATTAAGAAGCTGGTGCAAATTTTACCAAAGATTAATTTAATCTTTTGATGAATTTACCAAGATACCTTCTTCATTAATTGCTATTTTTTGAAAGAAATTTATGCTTTTCAAGACTACATGCTCTAATCAAACAAGAATGCTTTAGGAAGGCCAGGTGAAATTTTTTTCTGGATGAAACCCATGAATGTTCAAGTACCATTTGGACAGAGGGGACTGAAATCTCCTTCATCATGCCCAAATTTAATTTATTATGAAAATGTTTTCATAAACTTGTAAACTATACAGCTTTTGTAGAGATACTAGTGATGTTTTCCATTGTCAAGACTGAAATATTAGGGAGGATCAGAAGTCTCAATAGCCACGGTGTAGGGCAGACCTGAACAGCTGGAAAGCCCATGAACCACCTTCCTGTGGGTCCTCTCGGGCGAAGGACCACTTTCGAGCCTCAGCATTTCTCTGAGATGAGCAGAAAGTCCAGGCAGTCTTACCATCAAACCTTTAACTAATGGGTTATTGCATTTTTTGTAAATAATACCAAAAACTCACCTGTTGAATGAAGCTGGAGTAATTTATTGTGTGAAGTCACTGACATACAACATGCAAAAGTTTGGGCAGCACCCCTGGGTGTAGGCACTGGTTTATATTCTCTGGATGAATTCCCGATCAAGTGCTAGGGGCATGCTAAGCTGAATGCCACCTTGACATATATCATAGATTCAAGGCTAATTTATTTTTTAGGGGACTGTTGATTTAAAAAAGCAGGGTTTAAAAAAAAATGTTTTGTACCTTAGGACTTCTCTAGGTGAATGGGCTTTTGGTGAATTATTTTTTCAGTTCAGTAAAAATGCAGTTTAATTAGAGAACCACCACTATCAGTGCTTTGCTTTTCAGGGACTGGCAACACATCCTCAAAGGCACGTTTTAGCTCCTAACAAACTTTGAGAATTTGCATCCATGTTAGGAGAAAATGTATCTGTATTCTGACAGGCAGAGTTTAGCCTTTGATAAATTTTGCCAGTCTTTTTTTTAAGTGTTTCAGTGATTTAGTGGTAAATAGGAAGTCAGGGGATGGTTCCAACACGATCATTTTATCTGTTCTCTGTCTAAACATTTACTAACTTCCCAAGCAGGAAAGTTATTCATCCTGTCTGAGGTGCAGTTTAGCATTAGTTAAAATATATTACAGTGATGACCCATTTACCTTCATTTACAACTTGCTGAAGTGACTTCTTTCTCCCACTATGGAGATGTCAGACCACTGTTGCACACAGTGTTGGTGTAAATACCAGAAGCTCAGTAGTTTCACAAGGTTTGAATAAAACACTAGTGAAGTGTTCCATGCCTATCTGTCTATTCTTCTTTTAACTGCAGTGCCTCAGTGGAAATGCTGGAAATGTCTGCTTTGAAATACCTTCTTTTCCATCCTTCAGAATAGTTTTCTCCAAAAGTAATACAAGGCTATGAAATTTGATAAGGAACTTTGATAAAATGCAATTTAGAAGACTATCAACCAGGGTAATTGTCCACCTTAGGCCCCACTTTGATCTTCGCTTGGAAGGAAAGAATGTTAATTCAGGTCTTCATGATGTGTTTGGCATGTTATAGCTCTGAATGTGTGCTGCTCTTTCACTTTGAAATATGCTTTCTTCTCGTTATTGAATATTAACAAATATTTAAATGCATGTATGATTCTTGTTTTCTCATTTATGCCAATTATTATTTATTTTTCAGTTAATTTTTGAATTCTAATCCTAAAATCCATCAAGGATTAGCCTTATTTCTGCTTGATGCTTGCATGTGGTTTTTTTTCTTATACATAGTGACCTGAGAGTGAGCTGAGAGATACTACATGAATGTTTACCCCTACGTGTTAACCTTTTGACTCCAAGCTGCTTCACAAAGGGTATTTTTATAACCAACATTTATTTTTTTCTTGGAGGATTTTCCCCAGAGTCTCTTTTTAATCCTTCCCTTCAAAGCCACCGGCACAGCCACACGCAGAGTTCCAGGCAGAATCGTGAGCAGTGATGGGTCTGATGCCCTTCAAGGCTGTTTCTGTGCCATCAGGAGAGGATTATTCTGGAGGAACAGCGTACCCTCCAGCACCCGCACAGCTCTCAGCCTCTGTGGTGCTTCCCACCGACTCGAACACAGAGGCCAGCCTGTCTTAGTGTCTTGTAGAGAAAATACAGATTAGCTTGTCACGCTGTTTACAAGATAGGTCGCAGGCCTGTAGATCCCCAGCTGGGTTTTTCATCCTTTGCATGTTCTGGTGGCTATGCACAGAGGTCTGGAAATGTTAATGTGTCATTAACAGCTTTTACTTAGGAAAAAAGGAGGGGATCCCTAAAACCATTAGTTTTGTTCCAGAAATCCTACATCTGAGAATTCCTGGAATAAACGTTTATAAACTTGAGCAGATGTCACTCTCAGTGCAAAGGATATAAAACCCGGGTTCAGTGCTTGCCAGTCATGCTGTCTGATCATATCGCATCTTGCAGGAGGTCCGCCTTGACTTATTGTGTGAGGGCTTGGTGCAGGTAGCGCAGGTTTCTGCTGGGGTGTTATTTCCAGTGCCCTCAGATGCAATTCTGTGCCCAAGGACAGGGGAACACAGAAGGAACTGGTTGTGACATCAGGTATCTCGCACTCAGGACCATATTACCACAAAGACAAAAAAGATGCCTGAATTTGCTGTGCAGCATGAAGTACCTCTTATTTTTGTTTTAGCACTGCAGAGTGATGGCTTTATACGACTTCAGACTGATCCCATGCCATTCTCTGGGTTAGAGGACATGCCTTGCAGGAAGGCATGCATCCTGCATTCCTGAGCTGTCAGAATAAGGTGTGCAACCCTGAGCAGCAAGGGACTATGCTGAGGCTGCTCTGAAGTGTGCTGGGTTCCACACTAGTCCCAGAAAATCAATGACCCTGGACCCTAATCCTTCGCCAGGACCACTTGGGTCACAGGCAATCTGCTCCCTTAAGTTTCAGGGTTATTTGGACAGCAATAGCATCCAAGTGTTTATTCCTTTTAACTTAATGAACATGTAAATTAACATAAAACCACTAATAAATACAAGGCAAATCACATTTTTCTAGCAAATTGAGCATGTTGCTTGTGTGTACTGAAGATTTAATAAGCATGATTAAGTGTAGACAACCGCTGAGTGGAGAAAAGTTAGTCCTCAGGCAGAGGAGGCTTTGCAGGCTCCTCTCCTTTCCCAGTTTGTGTTTTGAAAACTGTATCAGTTAAGAATAGGAACTGCTGCAAAACTCCCTTTTATTTTTACATCGAGATACAACAGTGATCTTAAAGGACATGTAGTGTTTTCCTGAGAAACGTGGTAATCTGAGTACAACTTTGCCTCTAGGTATAGCCCCGTAAGCTGCTTGGGGCTGTCTGGTTGCTAAGACATCTCCCATAAATATCCCTGAAACATTTGGTGTCTTAAACAGTGGGGAAGCAAACCTGGTGGGGAAGGGGTCTTTTTTTGAGCAGTGGTTGCTGGGTCTGCTCAGGGCCAGTGTCTGCACTGGGCAGTTCTGGAACAAATTATTCTCTCTACTTCTCTGTCTTGATTATTGTGCTTTGTCTCTTCACTGAGATGGCAGAAAGGCCGGTGTGGTCCCTGCTGTGATATATATTATGTCTTCTAAACTTCCTTGGAAAATATAAGTGTTAAAAAGTTTGCACACATATTTATCTTATAAATATGTTCTGCAAAGATACTGGCAAATACCTTTGATGTTCAGATTACTGTGACTACACAGGGCATCATACCCCTGTCCTCAGTGCCCCAGGGAAGTCGCCTGGACCTGGCTGGGCGTAGGCAATGCCCTGGTTGTCCTTGTGTTCAGAGACCAGAATGTAAAACCTTTTCTTTCATTCACCTGAACTGAGAAGTTCAAGTTACAACTATCCACGTCGCCTGCATGCATCAGGCCAGCAGCTCGTGCACCACAGGGATGTTCCTTCCCCTCCTTCGGATGTGTCCTGCTCTACGGAGGGGGGGCCCTGCCCCGTCTCCCCACTTTTTCTTTCATCATCTTGATGTAAATCTAAATAACATAGCCGTGCAGGCAGCAGTCCTCTCCTCCCTCCTCTCCCTGATAAACGTGGTTAGACACAGTCTCCTTTATGAAGAATCAGTTCTGATTACATATTTACTGTCTTCCCAGCTTGTATGAACACCACCCCTTCCCATTCAGAAACTATTTTTGCAAGGAAGGTGTTAAAATCACCCATTCCTGAGACTCACTGACTGCTAAGATTGGTAATCGTTTTCCCACATCCAGGGAAATGCTGATTGGAATTATCACAGATATCTTTATATTTGATCAGAAAAGAATACTATAATTTTCCCTCTCCTAATGCTTGGCATAATTGTTCACAGACCTGCAAAACAGGTGTAAATTGAATCAGAAATGATCATACCAGGCCAGGTTCCCAACACACATTGGATGTGGTCAATGTACGCTGGTGCAATTGCCTACATGAGCACGTGGGGAGAATAGATTACCTGATGTAGCAGAAAACATTGCTGGTTCTTGATCTGAATGAAAGATGTACACAGCTGCATGTGACAATGACAAAAATCATGTGCATTTAAAATAAATGAACTCTGCAATGAAGGTGGTTGCTATGAGTCTTATCCATCCTTCCCTTTCTGTAGGGCAGCTTCAGGAACAAATTCAGCTCCAGACAAAGTTGTTAAATGCCTTTCCATTGACCTGCGGAGACTTGGATCCGGCCATAAGCCATCAAAAATCTAATCAGAAATATCATATCATGACTACATGGAGCGTGACAGTTAAAACTTCAGTAAACGCAGATTCCTCCAATATTAACTTTATTTTCCCTCTGCTAGATAACCTCTTCAAACCAAAAGAAAGATTCATTCCAGAGAAGGAGATGCATATGAGATCTAAAAGGTACAAATCGCTTTGGTTTAGAGTTCACTGCGAATCACTGCCACCTCACGCCTAAGGCAGCGTATTTCCACGTCATCTTCATACGCTGGAGGGTTGTTCTGTCACGCTGCTTGCCATGCTTTTGTGCAACGCTCATGTTTTCCTTCCACTGTATCAGTTTGGTACATTTGGGTCAGCCTTGCCCTTTCAGCATCCTTTTTCTAGTGGTTTCAGATGGCATGGGGTATCCATGGTGTGAAAACTACATCCCTGAGAGGTACCTTATGCTGGACCTTCAAAAATGTAAGCAGTACAGTCATTCTGGGATTTTTTTCATCCTGATTATGGCATGTAGTGTGGAAATTACATCAAACTGTTAGAAATGTGGTGTCTGACCTTTAACTGCATTGCACTTCATGCCATCACTTACAGCAAGGAAAGCTGCAAATGGCTACCATGCAGAATTCACCTCGTTTTTAAGAGTGCTCAAGATGAGTCCCATTTCTCTTCTCCAAAATACAATCTCCTGGCTGAGCGCAAGCCAAAACAAGCTGCTTGAAGAACTCAGTATTGCAAAATAGTAGGAGGAAAAATCAGAACTAACAGACATTGTATGCATGCAAAGAATCGGGCTGCTGCAAAAGAAGGTCCCACTTTCTTTTCAGACCCCTGGGAATTTTATCACTGCTTTCAATGAAAAAAGATCAGGCCAGAAGTCACTTTTCTGAGGGCAACTCAAGTTATTTTTAAAATGGACAGATTATGTTCTCCTTGGTAGAAAGAGTTCCTAATGACAATGAAAAAATGTTAACAATCTACAGACTAATGATGGTTTTCTTATATCTTAGAAAAATACTTGAAAATAATTGCTTGATATTAATTTTGTAAAATATAAAAAAAGAATACAGGCCTGATTCTGATTTGAATTATGTTCTATAAATTGAAACCAACTCCACTGAGCTCATTAGAAGCTACGCCAGAATTATGCTGCTGCATTGAGATAACCCAATCCTGTCTCTTTCTTTACTTTTTAGTCTTTTTTAGTTTTTAGAAGCATTTTGAACAAGTCAGATTTTATATAAAAACATCATTGTTAATAATTTATAATTCCCGTGCCATAAATCTAATTCAAGTACTTAGAGATGCCCATTAATGACAAGTATTGCATTGAAGGCAAACATTTCCTATAGGAAAAACAAATTACTTGTGAGTCCCGGGGATGACGTGTGAAGTTAACTTTCTAAATTCATTCCAGGATTTATGACAATTTACCTGAAGTAAAAAAGAAACAAGAAGAAAAACAGAAACGGATCATCATCCAGAGTAACAGACTGCGTGTTGAGATTTTTAAAAAGGTAAGGATTTACTCTGAATGCCAAGTATAGCTTTGTAACCCTTCTTTACCTGTGAAAGGAGTCCGCACAGGCAGCACCTGCCTGGAGAGCCTGTGCTAACCATGTGCGAACCCTGAGAGCAAAGGATGTACTTTAAATCTTGTCCTTGGGGCTAGGCACTTCTTTAAGCTGAATTAACAGCTGAACCTTGTGTTGGAATAGCACCCAAGACTTTTTTTTTTTTTTAAATAAGAAATTAGTTTGTTGTGGTAGAAAGCTGCATTAGCGCAGTTAATCCAGGTGCAGATCTGAGGCATTCCCAGGTGATCTGCTCCACGCTGCACACAAGCACCAGTTTTTCCTTGTTTAAGTGCACTATTCCTCCATGTAATTACACCCTTCCTGTCCAAGATCGAAAAGCTTTCAGTGCTATTTTTTTTTTTTTTAGCAATGTAACCAGTAGATTTGAGGTCTGAGAATGCTCATACCATCTCACCTACAGTATCACTGAAGATTTCTACAGTTATAGGCACCTCGTGTATTTTAATGGTAACTTAAGGCTGTTTTGCATTTTTCTTTTCCTAGCAATTACTGGACCAGCTCCTTCAAAGAAACACGGAATGACAAAGGAATCTCTTGCCCATCATCATAATTGGATCTTGAATGCCTTCGACTGTTAGATAAGCCATAAAATTTACTGTTATTTCAATTACCTGGAAGTATTTTTCTTATCTTTGGCTCTTTATATAAAGAAAGATCGTTTATATTTCAATTGAGATCTTAAGGCAACTTTCAAGTAATCAGAAATAGTCTAAAAGGGAACACAGCTGTTTCAGAGCATCACCTTTTGGTCAGTTTACCCAGAGGAAATAATTTTAAGAATTTTTAATGCAAATACTGAATTACAGTGGTATTATTTATCTTAATCTTCTTAAAAAGTGTATGCCTCTGTAGCAACAGAACTGGGTGTATAAGACCTGGAAAACTTATTTCTCTGAAGTATTCTATTAATTGATTTCCTGTGAGTTAAATCCTTGAAGTAAAGAAAAATGAATATCATTATTTGTTATGTTTAGAAACTAGCTGAAATAGCATTACTACATAATCACAGCAGCAGCAGTTTCACATTAATACTTAACATACCAAAAGGGACCTATATTTTAACTCTATGAAGAACTCTATTCCTGTTTATATAGTGGATCTACATAGCAAGCTTACCTGTTAAAGAGCAATATTTTAAAATTTGATTATAACACTGTTTTTCGTGTTTTTCACTGTAATATATATTTTACTCCACTTCTGTGAGCATTAAGTATTTATAGAAATGGCATATTAAGAAGTGGTGCCAAGGAATATGTTTGCATCAAAACTGCAGAACTAAAACCATCTGTAATGTTTCCTCCAAAAATATTTAAATCTTTATTTGTACATTTTGGAAGTAAAAACAACCAGCTTACAAACCAGTGGAGTTTATTTATGGAATAAAATATGAATATAATATTGATCCAACTGCTATGTTTTTATTTGGTACTGTTAAATATAACACAATTATTGAAACTGCGTGAGAAGTCGTGCCTTTGTGTGCCACAAATCCTATGGTAAAAAATATCGCCCATAAAAATCACTGCAAAGTGTTAACCTCTGTTGCATGAACACTCAACTAAGTGTGTTTGAATGAGGCTGGAATTTGGCCTTTGATATCTGGGCTTTATTTTTCTAATCTAGCCTGAGATGTAAGGTCAGGTTTTTTGGAATAGGGATGTTTGGGAGCTGGGCTTTGGCCACTGCGATAGCCTCCAGCTGTGTGACCTGTGCTGGACATAAGGAACCTAGTTTTATTTTGTGCTCTGACTGTCTCTGTTAGATTACTTTGCCTCTTTGTGCTTCAGCTTCCCAGTTTGCAAAGTAGGATTAACGATGTTAATTTTTTCTCACAGAGAAGATAGAGATTTATTGAACAAATATATTGCATTCCAGATAGATATTTTTAAAAATTCATCAATTAGTTCAATACATTTTGAGAGGCATGTAAGGTAAGGTAATGCTGGCTGTGAGGAAGAAACTGCCACGGTTATTCCCCCCAAAAAGTCTTTTTAACCAAGCAAGTAGCGCTGTACTGGGAACTGAAGTCAGGGTTGGACCACACATAGCTCCAAGTAGAACTTGTAAAAGGGACTGCAAGAAGCAGCATCCTCCAAGCCTCACAGCTCAGCTGCGTGGTAGATCTGCTCTCCTGTGGGTTCATTGATCCCTCTTGCTGCTCTCCAGGAAAAACATGTGGCCTGCTTCAAACAGGAGGGCCTTTCTCTCTCTGGTGGACTTCTGGGTCTCCACCGGAGAGTGATAAATTATAGCCGTAAACACACCCACACACATGGGCTCCTAGACTGAATCTGAAGGATTATCTTTCAAGCTTTCTTCCAGTTATAGCTCACTACAAAAAGTGAGAGACATTTCCTATAGAAGTCAGTGCCAAAATCCCCTTTGATTTCATCAGGAACCTAGCATTTTTCCCCCTTGGTTCCTCAGTCTCTAGCTTCTTGACTTCAGAGAAATGCAGCTTTGGTTCATAAGTATGTACCCTTCAGGAGAATTATTTCCCACACACATCCATAGAGAAATACTACATACATTTAAGCCTGCTTTACTGTACACATTTAAGCCTGCTTGTAGTCTTACCCTAGAGCCACAGCAAGACATTTTGGTATGGAGACAAGATATTTGGTATTTGCTATCCATGGGGATCTGGATGGATTGCAGAGGAGCACACAGCGAGATACTCGCAGCCTGGGTCAGGGATGTCCCCTGGCATGGGACTGACACCTCGTGGCACCAGGAGAAGAGAGACCCAAAACTTTTCCCTCTTCTTCTCTGGCAGAGCAGAAGAGCCAGAGCCTTCCTCGTTGGGAGTGAAAGAGTATTTTACATTGAAATGAGATATTTGTGCTGCAGGATCCCAGGAGCTAAAGGGAGATGGCTTAATCTAACTGCCGTAATAGAGCCTTCCTCCATGCCCATACAATTCTATATGCATATGTAAATGTATGTAAATATATATATGTTTGACATGTTTCCTACTGTCTGGCTGGGAATATCAAAGAGAGGAGCTGATCCTCCTTAGAAATCACAGCACCCAGGTCCTCGTGAGGAACGAACCATGTGAGCAACAGGGATGAACAGCACAGGGTTGGCGTGACACGGCTCAGCCTGGTTTCTGCCCCTTGGCACCCCCATTGGCATGCTGACCAGGGCAGGACACTTCTCAACTGACCTGGTTTCCTCTCGTTTCTGCTGACCATCCCTGGACACAGGGTACCACACCGGCCCACTGCATCCTCACCTCCCCTGGCTCGTGAGTAACTCCACCTTCTCACAGACTTAAAGCCGGTGCACTATTCACAAAACCGTTTGGCTTTGTAGAATGGTTATTTCTAAATGTTTTCATTTTCTCTAAATGTAATTTTCAAAATCTGCAGGACAAATATGTGGCAATTTGAGGTGGAAATTCTCTTGTATAAATAAGCGTGGGAGTATACCTAGTGAGCAAAATGCGTAACGCAAATCACTGTCTGGAAATGTTTTATATGATATGAAACCTTTGCTTCAGAAAACCAAAAATGATCTCTGTTGCAAACCTAATTTCTCTGTCTGGGCCTCAGAAAAGAAGGTATCTGGTAATGTATCTAGCAAACAATTCTGACATTCATTTCAGCTCTACAATCCAGTCATTGTAATAGAAAATAGACTGTACAGGAAAATGTTACTTCAGAAAAACATGAGCCTCACAGGCTTAGCCCTAAACAAGCAGGCATCAACTTAATGAATTTTAGAGGTAGGAAAAAAATGGGCATAATTTCACTTTGGACTTGCAGGCATTTCAAAGTAAAGAGTACGTTTGCCATCGGATAGTAGTTGACACAGAAAACTCCCCACCCTAAACTGAAGATCACCCACGCTTGTCAAATACTGGAATTTTCCTTCTTGTTGCATGCTGTTTGAATTCGGGTTCTCTGGCTGTCGGCCCATGCCTTGTGTCTTCAGGAGGGACACATTTTCCTGCTGGTACAACTGTACAAGGGTTAATGTCACTGGTAACAGGCATTGCCATTTGTTTCCCATCTCCCTCGTTCGGTCATCTCTTTTCACACTGCTGATTTGCACGTGCCCGCAGAACAGTATTTAATAACGAATGTTGGTTGGGGTGAGAAGTTGAGATGGTTTTGGGGCGTTAAAGCACAGAGTCTACGTAGGTTTGCCAACCCATTGACTTGGTGTTCTCAATCCGAAACAGAAAGCCTCTCAGTAGGGTTGAAGTTTTGCGTTACTCAAACTGGAGCCCACACGGGGATCGCATAGTGGTTTAGGTGTGCAAGACGTGGTGTTTGTTTGCTTGCTGGCGTCATTAATTTCATCTGACAGAAATACCTCATTAAGGGTTGAAAGTCATTGCAATGTAAAGCACTGAGGGTTACAGTATTCTGGGGATTTATTTTAAACCCAAATATTTTCCTGTGTATGCGTATGCAATTCATTAGTTACTTCTCCAAGTTTACTCAGCTGGTCAGATAGATGAGGAGACTGTCTGGGTAAGACTTTTTAGGCGTTTTGTTGTTGAGTATCTGGGATTGGTCATGTTAGTGTAATGTTTTCTGTGAGAGAGCTGATTTACAAGGAAAACAACACAGAAAAGCAGGGATAAAGTTTCTGGCAGCTCTCTCCAGAGGAAACCATTCCCCGATACATCCACCACAGTAACAGCTCCATGGCTAAAAATACCCCAGCTTGTCTCATCCGTAGAGATGTTTGCCCCTTTGACTTCAGGGACAAAAATGCCTGTGTGCTTTAATGGGTGGGTCATTATCTTTTCAGGAGCATTGACTGGCCAGTTGTTCACTGACAGAGTAGATCAGTACACAGGGTTGTCCCACAGGGTCATATTTCATCAAGCACCATGACTTAAGCCCGTGTAGTTTATTACTCAGTATGCTTCTTGCTGAGCTGGGTTACAGCCGGCTGGATGCCTGTGAGATGTCCTCACTGTGCTCCCCCACTGCCGTGGCCACAGGTCAGCATCAGGCAATGGGGGGTTGAGGAGTCCCACCCCCAGCTGAGACCATTCCCAGTCTGCAGTCTTCTGAATAAAAGGTGATTAGAAAGCAGTGGCACAAACTAAAAAGCAAGGGCACCTCAGTATAAAAACGGATTAAGATAAAAGAAGATACTGAAAATCTTTCAAATATACTGTACGTAGAGAAGCTTAATGTATGTGTGAAAATACTTATTAAGCTTTGATTTAAATATGCATCTACTGATACCACAATCACAAAATTCCTTGCCCAAAATCCTTATTCAGAGAGAGGAGCCTGTGTTGCTCATTGCATGGTCCTAGTCTGCCTATTGATAATGGCGTACTAGTGTGTTGGGCTCTGGAAGTGAAACTTGTCTCCCAGCTGAACCACCTGGAGGTGTTTTGGGAGGTTATGATTTTCTCTCTTGCAACGTCTGTTTAGCTACGACAAAACTGTTGAAAGGAGCATGCCATGTGAAAACATATTTCTATGTTGAAAATAAAAATTATCCTCATCTTTAAGTCAAGCATCTTACTTTTACTAGTTCTCCTTGGCTCCGTACCAAAGCTGTAGGAGGCAGAATTATTTAATATCCACTTTAGATGACCCGCAGAATAAGATAATGAGGTGTATCATCTCCTTACCAGCTGCAGAGCGATTAAAAAAAAAAAAAAGAAAGAAAAAAAACCTCCACAAATGTGCTCATGGTACACAGAATTATATACAATTAGTAAATAGGAAAAGTGCAATGAACTGCTTGAGGTTCATGTTGTGTAGATAGGAATACGAAAACCAGACCCTAATTGCAGAGATTGATTTTTTTTTTAGAAATTGGTTACAGTGAAGTATTTTTAGACTTCATGTTTTAAATACTTTTATCTTCTACAGTATCACAGAATGACTAGACTTCAGTTAGTATATAATTATAGGAAGATCCTTATGCAAACACCTATTACCTGTAGGCTGCTCCGTGGTTCTGGAGTTACTAGAGGTCTGCAACTGGCTTGAGAAATTGTCGGTAGAAAATGACAAAGACCCTTTTGAAATCATTTGAGCTTCGTCTTCTCGCTCAGGCCATCTGTTAATACACCATCGGATGTGCACTTGCAGCTCTTGAAGTTGTGCTTGAAGGATGGGGAGCCTTCCATTTTTGTTTCTTATTTCTGTGCTTTTTTAGAACTTTTTGTTCCCTAAAGTATGCAAGCACTTTGCATCCCCTTCTGGGATGGTGTGGGGAAAGTTAATAAAGATCATGACCAAAGGTTGGTCATGGGAATGGTGTCCAGTCTGAACCTGGACTAAGCAGAAGATTACCTGACAATGGTGTCTGAAAGAAAGGTCCCTCAGCAATCTTTTTAATGAATTGTAAGATATAACTGTGGCCAGGGAGTTTAAAAAAAAAAAAACAAACCATATTCAGGACAGAAGTCTGTTTTTGTAACTGGGTTGTCCTCTGAAATTGTGTCGCTGCAGAAGGAGGCAAGGAGATAGGCTAGAGACGGACATGTGCCGTGATTTGGGGGAGAAATGATGAGGAAAGGACAATTCTCTTCTCCACGGATAAATAACGGGCTGGATGGACGGCGCAGCCGCCTGAGGACTGCCCAGCCAGGGCGGCTGGACGCATTGCCCTCAATGACAATAATGCGTGGTCTTCAACAGCATTGCAGTGATGTCAGGGAAAGGGAATTACCACTGTATTCTACACTGCTGATTTATAGAGAAATAAACCAGTGCTCAAATACTACATCCACATTAGTTCTTCATGACTAATGTTGTTACAATGAATACCAGAGGAATTAGTAATGAATACCCACTTACTGTAAAGTGTCGCCAAATATATACTTAACTTGTAATGCTACTGGGAGCACGTATATAATTTTTGTGTTTGTTATTATGTAAAAATATAACTTTGAGGGCTCATTGGTCTAAATTTAATTATGTAATGGCATAAGTTAAACTGCATGAAAGATGTATAATTATGGGCTGACTGTTCTATCTAATACTATTAGCTGATGTTACAAAACCAACATTTTCCTTCTATTTGTTTTAGTTTTGAGAGGTTTCACTTGCTGTGTTTGTGACCCAAAGCAAATGAAAGTTTTGCAACAGAATCTAACGATCAGAAAATGCCTATAATGAAAGAAGCTCTGTTTCACTCTTCCTTTCATAAATAATATGAGATTAAGACCTAATTGATTTCATTCTCCCATGATGTATACCGCAGTACTTTTTAATCATTTCTCTCAAATTTCTCATTAGGAATATTTATTTTTCTTTAAAAAAACCTCAAACTATGCTGTCTTCCTAATTTACTGTCCCAGCATTTATGATGATGGATGTTGCATTGTTTTGTGGTTTGTAGAGGGCTAGACAGGAATGTTAAAAATATATGACTTCATAATTTTTAGTCTGAGTTGAATACTGTCCTCTTGTGAGACATGTAAAAATTTGTGGGTTTTATTCTTTCTTTTGTTTTCAGGGAGACAGTGAAATTTGTAGCAACAGATCAAAGTGCTTATTCTCAATGTCTGGTCTGAAGTAAAAAAAAAAAAACATATTTAATGGGTTATTTGTCATATTTAAAGGGATTTTAGCACAGGAAACCTTCCTGCCATGCTTTCAGAAATGTCCTGTCTGATATAAGGATCCTGCTGGAGAACCACGACTTCTCAGAATGAGTACTGGAATTAGTAGGAAAGCTTAAAATGATGTTTCTTCCACCATGGAAAAATGAGGATCTATTCAGGTGGTCTGAAAAATAAGGAGCTATTCAGGTCCTCAGGGAGAGGATATAGGATGTCCATAGGCCCAAATTACTCTGGTTTGGACATTTTCAGGATTTTTCTGTAGCAGGCTGTTGGGCAGAAAAACCGTGATGCTTCTTCCTACGTGGCAGAACTTTTTTCTCGACACAGTAAATAAGGGTTGATCAACAGCAGAGCACCGAATGGGAAGAGTGTGCAACCTTTTTTTTTTTTATTTTGCAGAATATTAATTCCTGTCTGGTAGCATTAACCGAGCTGGTGTGCCATGGGTCCTCGCTGTGCCCTGCAAGGGAGAGCGGCGCTCATCAGTTACTGCAATAGGTTTGAGTAAGAAAATGGCAGCACCAGAATGAAAAGTGGGGTTTTAGGGCTGAGCAGGCATGCTGAAGAAGATTGTTTATTTAGTTACTTAGTTATTTAGTTACTCATTATTATTTATTTATTATTTCTGAAGATAAGTATTTGGTCATGTGTCATTATAACAGAAAAGGGTGCAATTAGCGCAGCTTTCTCCTTTTCCTGGAGAAAGGCTGGAAGAGGAAAATGTCAATGGCTAATTTGGTGTGGGGTGAAGCCAGGAGCTGAGCCCTCCATCCCCCAGGATGTTGAGGCTGTCGGGTCAGGGTGCTGGGGGCTGCGGGGGCGCCCACTGGGAGGGAGGGTGCCCCAAGGCAATGAGGGTGCCCCAAGGGAGGCTCAGCTGCGGGGTTGGGCACAGGAGGCTCAGCTGCCAGTGGTGGCTGTGCTGGTGGAGAGCTCTGTGTTTGCACGACCAAGGGTTTATGCTACAGGAAAAAAATGTAACTAGGGACCATGTGAGGTTTGGGTTTTTGTGTTTTAACTGCCGAAGAATTTAGGGGGTTGCTGTTGTTGTTTTTAAGGTCTTGTATCCTTGGAGCGGTGGGTTTCTTTGTTTGCTCTTGCTTGAGCTCTTCTTGGCTTTTTCACCCTTGGCCCTGTTACAGCAGCCTGCAACAGTCTCTGTGTAGTTTCCCTATAAAGTAGTATATAGAGCTTAATCAGCATTAAAGCAGAGCTTACTCCCCTGCTTTGTTAGAGGAAAGGAGCTGTTTTCCAAAGTGATGTTGCAGTGGAGGGCGAGGACGAACTGGGCAGAGCAGGCAGGGGGAGAGGAATGTGATGAGCATGTACCACTCGCCACCAGCCCTGCTATCCTTCTTCCAGGTAGAAATGATGCTAGCAGGCAGCGTTCTCCCAGCACAGCTTAATGGAAGGGGCTTGCTCCCTCAGATTATGTTTTATCCCTGAGAGAGACTAAAAATACTGCATCTCATTTATTAAATATATAAGTAACTTCAGGATGGCTGTGTCAATTTTACTTATATTTGAATACAATATTATAACACTTTATCATTCAAACAAGGTAGGGTTTGGTTTAGTTTCTCCTGTATCAAAAAAAAGGTATCTAGAAACATTTCAGTCCTGGTGTTCTGTGATCCATGGCAAAATTAAATCAGTATTATATCCTGTCGGTTGGCTGTAGTGGTTCAAGGTTCTCTACAAGTGCAAAGGACCGTGTTACTTCAAAGAGCTCAGAGATAGGTCTCAGAAGGAAACAGGCTCCACACAACAAAAACACAACTTCATAAGCATGTCCCTTGCATGTGTGCAACTAGGGAGAAACTGAGTAAATCCTTGGTCAGTAGAAGTCTATCCCTGTAATTAAACTGAGCTCTGTTGAAACTCGTGGGGCACCAGCTGGGCACCGGGAGTCCATAGACTCCGACAAACAGGCAGACCACGGCCTCGTGGCCGGCGGAGGGGAGACGTGAGGTCTGGCTGCTGCACGGCACTGGCTGGTTTGCCCTCTGCTTACTGCTGCCAGCCACGCTGGCAAACCCAAAGCTTCAGGGCAGAAATGTCAGATGAATTCAATGTTACGGTACCCTTAGGACAGGAAGAGAAAAATGTCCTAACCAAAGTAGGGAGCTGCAAGGGGAGTGGAGGGAAAGGTAGGAATGTATTTATTGATAACAAAAAGGTAATATTGCTGACCATGCATTGCATTTCATGGGCTTAACGACTTGGTTCAGACTCACTGTGCTGCTCAGGACAGCACGCCAGCTCAGCAAGGCATGCTAGCGTGCACGCTCACTAAAGATATGGAGGGTGGAAACTTGCCCTCGTAGAGTAGGAGATCTATAGAATGCAACTTCTCTCAACTATGTGCAGTAAACAATATTTACAGCCAGTATTTTATTTCAGTGTGCAGAGCTGATGGATGCTATTCTCGGGAGCATGCTATTTTATGTCTGAATGTTGTGACAGAGGTCTATAGCAAAGCTCTGCGGCTAAAGGTCACGCTGTATTATGCTATATCTATGCCTGTTAATTATAGAGGACTGTAGTCTGCCACTGCAGTCACAATTCAGCAGGATCTTGATTTTGCAGAGAGTTAATGAAGTGAGGAAGGACTGGAGACACAAAGTCTCAGCAGCTGGCTAGGGGACACACAGCTTTCAAAGGGAAAAGCTTTTTTGTTTTGTTTTGTTTACTCTAAGAAGCAAAAACTTCAGCCTGGAGGCCCCAAAACTGTAGATCCCTGTAGCTAAGCCCAGACAAGTCTTCATGCATTTTGGCACATACAGGAATAAAAGGACTTGGATTTCTGGATAATACTCGATGCTGTGATTACAGTGAGGTTTCCTGGATATCCAAAAGGAGATCACTGCTGATCTGGGAAGATGCGAGAGCAATGTTTCAGAGGTGCTTTCTCCCCACCAGAACCTCTTTTCTTGAAATTCTTCTATCTAGGTCTCATCTACCACTGTCTGAGGTGGTTTTTCCTCTCTTCGCTTAACTCAGGCTCTAATGCAGGAATGCAATTCCTGCTCTAGCAGAGAAGGGTAGCAGACATAGCTTTCCTTTTCCTTTTCTTTTTCTTGTACTCCATACCCTATAACATACCATAATCCATCTCCCAAGTGCCATATCGTTTGTTACAGTGCCTTCCATCTAATGTCATGGAAGCATACAATATCGTAGTCTGGAGGTTTTAGACTTAATATATATTCTGTCTGCTCCTTTTTTTTTTTTTTTCATGTTGTCTACATCAGTCACTAATTCCTTCTTAAAACTTCTCTTCTTTAACCAAGGGGAAACTAATGAAAGTTTATGTTTCCCTCAGTACATCCTCCTCCTTTCTGGTGTCTGTACGAACCCATATGTTATGCTTGTTTCCAGGTAAGTTATTCCACACTAGTCTCTTCCATATTGCTCTCTTCTGAATTGACCTTTTCAGTGCCATGCGAACTAAAGCTCCTGCATGAATTAGTAATTTGATAACCAGAGTCCAAGCCAGCTGCCTGTGTTGTCATACAGTCAAATATTAACTGTTAAATATCACAAGTGCTCTTTACATCAAATGATTTTCATGTGTAAACGCAAACTGAAAGTTAAGCGACTTCAGCTTGACCTATTAAAGTGACACAGTGAAACAAGTCAGAGGCAGGTGTGAAAGCTGGAGGGAAAAGGATGGGCAGCCGTAGCCCTGCGACCTGAATGACAAGAGGTAGCGATTAATGCAGGAGACATTCCTGAGCACCCTGTGACCATTACCAATTCTCACTCTCTCCCGGCTGAAAGGGGCCGTTAAATGTTTCCAAACCACTCCGAGGGGAAGCGGTGGTGATGCACTTGAAAGAGATGCCTGAAGAGGGGTCGTGATAGGATCTCCGAGATCTTTGTCACTTCATTCCTTGGTCTTTCCTCTAGCCACAGGTGACCCACAGCCGCAGGGTGAGATATTTCATCCACCCGTCTCAAAGTACAGAGAGCTGGCTCTGTGCTCTTCAGCTTGTAGCTAGTGGCTGGCTTGCTTTTCCTGCAGGGCAGAGGCTGAGGCTTAAAGCTGAGTGCAAACCAAGCTACCAGCATATGCCACCCTCTGTCTATAGTACTAGAGAAGAAATAGCAAGGTGTTAGGTTTCCCTTTCCAAAGCAGATAAAAATAAAGAGCAAAAAGACTATTTAGCTGTTCATATGCTGTTTCTATTGCAGGATAGGCCTAAACTAGTGTGGAGTGGAGGGCATGCTTTGGAAAGAAAAGCTACTCGCGGTTGAAGTAAAGGAAAACTAAATACAAAGAGTAAGGAAAATGAGGACAAAAATGAAGGGTGGGGAAAAAAAAAAACCACATAAAGAAGCAGTAGCAAAAGATACAAAGGTAAATAAAACCCCAGAAGTAGTGAGACACCTCCGCACAACACCCCCACTCCATTCCTCTTCCCCTGACAGTGCTAAAGAACAAAGCTGGGAAGGATGGATGGAGAGCCATTGCCTGCGGGAATAACCTGGAGAATCGGGATTGTGGCCCCCTTTGAAGCAGCCACACAACCTGGATGCAATTTTCATTTCCTGCAGGGAAACTCAGCCTTGTTCTTCTGAAGTGGATAAACCAAGCCTCGTAAAACTAATTGTGGGAGGTGGTTTGACATGAGAAATTAAAAGTCAAGCTTTGGCCTCTCTCGTTGCACATCGTAGTGAAGCAGGGGCACTTCAGATTAACTTCACTTTTCCTTGAGGTTTTATGTTCCAAAAGACTTTTGAAACGGCTATGAAATTGTACTGTTTTTCTCCAGAGCCAGAGGTAACGGTAATTCAGTAGCATTCCTACATGGATGTTGCTAATAAAATATTTGGGGCTCTTTTGTGACAAACTATCAATTTATCAACTTCAAGCCCATAAAATTAGCGTAGCAAAATGCGAGTGTTCCTTTCTGGTTAAGTTTTCGGGGGAGGAGGAGGAACTCTGATAACATCTAGTTCATTCATGCTAGTGACTGACCAAGATATAATTGGCTCCACATTCTCTGTTAGCGAATATTGTTACTCAACATAAAAATACTACTATTTAAGTGAAAAGCCATGTGGGATTACCAAAACTCTATTTAGAAGTCTTTAGTTCCCTTGACTGATTTTTTTTTTTTTTTTAATGGAGAAAATACCTTCAAAGAATAAAAAAGTCTACATGTCTTTTATGGTGGCCTTCCACAAAAGAATCGGTTTAATTCTAACATTTTTAACCAATATGCTGTGTGGAGCACGTATGTCCTTAATGAGAGAGTCAGTAGAGTTCATTAGTTTATATTTTAGGGGGTGAAATGTTGCTGACTATAGCTGTTAGATGTAATTGATAATGGGTGAGCAGGGAAAATTTAGCATTTGGGTATTTAAAGCTATACACAGGATAATCCCCGACTGCTTGCAAGGACAGGGGTTTCGTGGGAAGGGTCATGATGAAGAAAATGCGTGCTGCTGAGGTGAGACTTGAGGGGTAAATGTAGACCGAGTTCAAAATTCAGAGCTACTAGTCCATGGGTCTAGTTTTGGGTGGAAAGGTAAGGGGAGAAAATGTACTTTTTAACTGTGAAGAAAAGCAGCTGAGAAGAGATCTTTCTGCATGTGCTTCATGATCCCGGCTCTTTTCCAGGTTAATTTGTGCTGAGATGACCTGACATTACGACTGTGATCCTGGGGATGTGACTGTCCCCAGGGCAGTTCAGAGATGCTCTCAACTGCACAAAGCGGGCATGGTGCAGGGCTCCATCTTGGGAACCGCAGCATTTTGCACCCATTGAGTTTCTGCTGGCTCATTTATCCTCTAAACTGGGGAAAGTCATAGTCCGGATCATTGTGAATAGCTACCAGCCTCTGCTCCAGAATGGACCAAATCCGAGGTTCCAAAATCAATTTTTTAAGTAGGATTGCATGGCTGTGGTACCTTATGATGTATAGACACATATTAGGTCAGTTTTGCCAACTGTTTTATGCACAAGGAACACGGGGCCAATCTGCAGAATTAAGCAGCAGTGCGGTTTGGGAAGAATCTTAATAAATTAAAAATAAATCTGCACAGTAAAATTCTGTGAGGATTTACAGGATTAGGATCTTTCTTTCTACTGCTCTACAGCATTCTGCGCAACATGTGGGCATTATATGTATTTTGGTGGTACCTTAAGGAATAGATAATCTGTATTTGGTTATTCTCCCAGACAGTCGGTAATAATAATTTGAATGAGAAAGATTTTAAAAAATGCATCTGGCAACTCTGTGGGTGTGTTGGTGTTTTTTTTTTTTCCCTTTTAAAAAAAAAAAATAAAATAAATCGGAGGCACCAGAAACAACTCAGAAAGAATTATGAAACCAATAAATAATCCCCAAGCTCTAACGTATGCAGATGACTTTCCAGAGGAAGGAGCCAGGGCAGCAGAAATGGGGAAACCTTGGCAGCAGGGGGTGGGGGGGGAGCGAGGAGGTGGGGGGCCGGGGGGACCCCAGAGCCCCCCCGCCCCGCCGGGTGCTCGGCGCTGCCTGCGGTAGCGGGCGGTGGGACCCCGCGGAGCTCATCCGCGGAGCTCATTTGTTCCATGGTAAGGAGCGCGGTGAGCGCAAGCCAGCCCGGACAGGCTGCTCATTTATTGCAACGGTCAACAGAATTTTCCTTGCCAAAAAAAAAAAAAAAAAAAAAAAAAAATCAAAAAAACCAAACCCCAAACCCAGCCCCAAACCTCTTTAAAAAGAAAAAAAAAAAAAACCAAACAAGTCTTTTTTTTTTTTTTCTCTCTCCCCCCCGCTAAGAAAGCAGAGCCCAACTCATCAGCAGCTCATGCAGGAGCAGGAGGGGTTTTGGAGTTAACTGCATGCAGGAAATCTCTCACATCCTGAGTCCCAGCTCGCTCCTCTCTGTAACTGTATATTATGGTGCTGCTCTCCAGCCCCAGCTGATGAAAGTTTGTCTCCCTCAGTCTGGGCTAAGATGTCAAAGCGTCTCCATGCAGAGCAGCAGCGCTTCCCTCCTCCGCACCCCCCAGCCCAGATTTCCATGCTGCTGCTGAGCCTCAGCTGGCTCCTGTTAGCATCACCCAGAGCTCAAGGTAAGTTAACGATATAGAGCTAGATATATTTGTTTTCTGCAATACTTCCTCACCCTACGCTCCGTTTGCAGGGGACAAGCAACAGAGGAATGACTTTACCAAAGTAAGGGCCCCCAGCAGCTCTCGCCCGCGCGGGGCCGCCTCCCCCGGGCGCTGACTTTGCGCCCCCCGCCGCGGTTCTTCCGCCGCCCGCCCCCGGCTTCCCCCGCTCCGCGGTGCGGGAAGGGCGGCCGCGGGACCCCCGCTCCCCTCCGCCGTGTCGGGATTTCTAAGCCCTTCCCGGTAAAACCCCGCTTTGCAGCACCCGGCAGCCCCCGACCCGCCGGGGTCCCTGCGCCTGGGGCGGGGGGGGGGGGGGCGGGCGGTGGTCCCGGGGACCCCCCGGGGAGGGGGTGCCCTGCGGGGTCCCCGCTGCCGCAACACGGCCCGGGGAGCAGTTATCCCCTAAGGGTCCCCTGCGAACAGCCACCCGCGGGCTGGGGCTGAATTCAGGGTTTGGGAGCATTGTCAGAGCTCGGACTCTGTTTCCAGCCGGGAAGAATTGCCTGAAAAAGCCAAATACTGACGGTAAAAGCGTCCTCGCTGGGTGAAAGTTTACTCGCCGCTACGTTCATTCAAAGCCAGCACAAGTCAGGGATCGGTGGCTTCGGTTTTAAAGATGTTTTGCAGTACTGGCTCTGGGCTATCCGCGCTACAGACGGGGGGAACAGCCTAGAAAAAGTGACTTGTCTCTTTGTACGGCAAGTCTGGGGCTTGTTCAGGAATCACTGGAGGGCCCAGGCCCCGTCTTCTTCATCAAGCAGCAGCTGACAATGCATATTTTATGGGAAAGAGGAAGGGAGATTCTCTTGTGTAAATACATGCAACGGCGCTGAAGAGCGCGTGTGTCCCTATGTGTTTGTTTGTTACTACAAACTCTTGTCTTGGGTCTCTTTTTTTTTTTTTTCATTGTAACTTTAAACTTTGTAAATGTTCGCTTGCCTCCAAATTTATGCACAGCGGCTTTCGCTGGGACTTTGGCTCTGGACTTGCTACGAGAAAGGTAGAGATATACTTTATCGTGTTAGCCAGCACACTGAAATCCTAGGGTAGACAGAGCAAGTGGTTGCGTTTAATCGGGGACTTAGGATTTATATTAATGAATTAACAGGAGCCGAAGCTTTGCTTTGCCTTTGTGAGGGGTCTTCATTTCTCTTCATCACTATTTGTCTTTACACCAAATCAGCATGTCGGGGATAAAGGCTGCAGAAGTTCTCGGGTAGATGAGGAGAAGTAGGTCCCCGGTTCCCCTGTGGCTGTTCCTTTGCCGGGGTCGAGGGTGGGTTTGTCTGGGTCGAGGCAGCACGTGCTCCTTCTCCGAGCGTGGGAGCCACTGTGGCTGGCCAGGCCCCTCCGTGTTTTGGAGGTGCGCTAGGACGGAGGGTAAACCTGACTGACGCGTTCAGGAAAGCTTGAGGTAAGATGCTTCAAGCGCTCGCATATGACAGGGAATGAAGAAATGAACATACCTCGTGGTAGTTGTCCCTACAACAGACAAACTGTAGGTGACTTAGATCAGCACACGGATGAGAGCGGTGGATTGGAAGTGGGGGTGGAAATCCTGTTACCTGGTTCTGGGATTCCGTAAGAGCCAAACTGAAGGTTTGAGGAAACGTAACTCCAGGGTTACGTTTGCACTAATGAATTAAGCTCTCTGTAAAGTTCTGTCAGCTGCTCATCTTTATGGTGCCCATCTTTAGGTGTCTAAGCTTGAGCAACAGCGGTGCTTGCTCAGCCTTGCAGCTCAGCTGGATTTTGGGTTTGCCTCGCTACATCTTTCCTACTCCTTTCCGTAACATGTCTCTAACTTGCTCTTTTGCATCTGCAGCCAGTGTGCTCAGTGAGCATCCTCTCCTTTAATTCCTTTTTTTTCCTGTGGAAGTAGAGAACAGCTTTAGCTTTGCCAGAGCATGTGCTGCTTTCTTGGTCACAGAGGTGCTGAAAGTTACAGCCGCGTGCTTCTAGACCCAGCGAAGCTGCCCGGTGACGAAAAGTCCTCTTAGCTGTGCTGGCACGCATCTCCACCGGGTGTTTCGAGGCTTTGCAACTTCAACCTCAGCTGGCTTTACTGCTAGGACTGCTCTGGGCCCAGTATTAGTGATTTGAGGTGCTGCCAGGACATCCTAATTTTTACATAAACACACGGTTAGTGATTAAGACAGAAGTTTAAGTTATGATATGACTTGAAAACCGGTTTTGAAATGTGGCAAGAGACATGCATAATGTGGGACTGCCCAAGGAACAACTCTAGTATTAAACAGAAATTATTCGGTTATGAGCTAGGCAACTTAAAAGTAGCCTTGCCTCTCGCTTTTAGTTTCCTTTCCAATTTTTATGGTTTTACAATTGCCTTTTCCAGTTTTCAGCATTGCTAGCTCTTGGTTGCTGGCTAAAGGACCTCATGGACAAAAAAGAAAACTAACTGAAGTACCAGCCTCAACAAAGCAAAATTTGCTTTGCTGTCCTGGTGGAGGATAATATCTAGTAGGATAAGATCTAATCTTATAGATTTAGTCAAATGCCTTAAAATATACATCTCTATAAGCTTTCTGTAGAGTCAAGGCCTTCCTGTATCTGCAGGGCAGGCAATGAAAGGGATGGTGTATAAAGGTAAACTCCAAATTAGTGTGTGTGTGTAAACTCTTAAATCTCTTTTGGATATTAGGTGTTAGAACAGTGGAAAAATGAAAATCCTAAAATCGCAGTTGAAAATTCTTTACCTTCAATTAAAATAACTTTCTGTCAGATTTTATTTTTGCTACTGATTGCAACTGCATTGGCTGTGATGGAAATAAATTACAGAAGAATAAATCTTTCCTTGTCTCTCGCTTTAAAACTGATCTCTCCAGCACACTGTGTGTTTCAGAGCTGACTTTCAAATACCGTCTTCTTTCAAACTGTTCCAGCGTTTGTGGCAGATATTTACGGTCTGTGTATAATCACCTTCCTGTCTGACGATTATCCCTATCAGGTCCCCTGCAGATAGCCTGGCATGAGCTGTCACTGTCCACGGGGCTCCACAGATCCATGCCAGAATACACCAGCTGAGGATATTATGCCCACTCTTCAAATCACGTTTGCATCATTAACTCTTCTGCTCGCTAGGGAGCTGCTGGGTTGTTCGCTGGTGTTTTGTCGAGCTTCTCATCTCTTGCTTTCCTTGAGATTTTTGGGAAGGTCTCTATCCAGCCACAAAGAGCATCCTGGAACTAATGATTGACAGGCTATGTTTTGGGCGGCTTTTCATCCTCCCACCAGGGCAGCTTCTGCACTGGGAGCACTTTTCTAACGACACGTGAGTGACTGCAGTGGATCAGGGCTGTGTTTATCTGTTACTTCCACTCAGGCTGTCAGCTGCGACTGATGCTATTGATCATGAAATTGTTTTAAAAAGGCTGAATTCATGTAAAAGCTTATTTGATCCTCCACCAGCCTTGTTCAGACCTCACGCATCCTAATCCTGACAGATTTATCACTAGCGCTACCTAGGTTTCTAACATATCTCGCATTGCCAGTGCAAATTGTCCAAGGAGTCCAGCTGGGCTTCATTTTATTGGTGTTCATGTGCATCCTTTTGGGCAGTACCATTTGTGCTGCAAGGCTGCGGTGTTGCATGCGAATGGCGAGCAGCAAGCTCCGTTTGCCAGGCGGGCAGCAGGAGACGGCCAGCGTGGGGTGGCGGAGCAGCCCGCACGTGCGTATCCAGGGTGATTTTAACAGCCCAGCTTCTGCTGGGGGTGCTGCAGTCTCCAAAAGCCAGTGTTGGACAGGAGGCTTGGCATCTCTGAGGGCTGATGAGGTGGGTTTTGTCTTGACTTTTGCTGTGAGTCGTTGTAAACCAAGAAGCGACATTTCTATGGTGTCTGCAATTAGGTCTGAAATACTGTTACATTTACATGGGGAGGCTCTGCTACGCCAGCAGGCACCCCCCAGCCCTGCATCTCGCGCAGCATCCAGTCCTGCTTAGGATGCCAGGCCCTTCATGCTATTCATATTGGAGGGATTTTTTTATTTAATACCTTTTCTGATGGCTTTTTTTCCTCTATAAGTTCTAGTGTTTAACCCAACATCATCTCAGATTTTGCTCTTCATGTTGCATGCACGTTGTATTTGGATTTCAAGTAGCTTTTCAGATTACTCCTGGGACAAAAGCACATCATCTCCAAAATTTTATAGTACTAAAGGCCTAAATCCACCTGCAGAGGCTTCTCTTAGGCCCTGCTGAGTGTCCAGGGCAAATCTATGACAGACTAAATCAAAAATCCATGGCTTGAGTAAGTCTGTCAGAGGGTTGCAGTTGATTCTTGATAGGACAGTGCAGTCCAAAAGGACAATCCCTTTTGTTTCTGGCTAACGCAGAGCAAAGTGCTTCAATTGCATTAATTTTTTGTCTTTTTGAGAAAAGGATCACACTAACTGAGAAAAGGTATTGATTCTTAGGAGGCTGCTGCTCCAGAACGCTAATGCTTCTCTTTTTAGCATCATGTAAGAGTTTGAGGCTATGTTGGTACCTAGTGTGATGTTCACATTGGTGTTTCAGAAAGTGACTTGATCAACTACATGATCTAATCAGAAATGGTCACTCCTCTGTTAAATCACTTCACGTTGTATCGTTAATTTTTTACACCCCATATAGATGAGTTTGCTGCTTTCCATGACTTGGAGCTAGGATGAGAAATATTTGGTGGATTGGGGCCAGGGGGTTGTCCATTCACAAGGTTAACATCATGAAACTGTTGATTAGAAAGACCGACATTCTTTCTTGTCCAAACGATATGTTCTAAAAAAGCAAGAAGTGAAATGTTTCATGGCCTGTTAACCACGCTGGATAATACACAGCAAGGCATAAAAAGCTGGATGCAGAATTTGGCACAAAAGAATCTTTATCTAGTTGTGGTTTAACCCTGGCCGGCAACTGAGCCCCACACAGCCGCTCGCTCACTCCCCCCCCGGTGGGATGGGGGAGAGAATTGGAAGGGTAAAAGTGAGAAAACTTGTGGGTTGAGATAAAGACAGTTTAACGGGTAAAGCAAAAGCCGCGCGCGCAAGCCAAGCAAACCAAGGAATTCCTTCACCACTTCCCATGGGCAGCAGGTGTTCAGCCATCCCCAGGACAGCAGGGCTCCATCATGCGTAACGGTGACTTGGGAAGACAAACGCCATCACTCCCAATGTCCCCTCTTCCTCCTTCTCCCCAGCTCTATGTGCTGAGCATGACACCATACGGTGTGGGACATCCCTGGGGTCAGCTGGGGTCACTGTCCCGGCCGTGTCCCCTCCCAGCCCCTTGTGCCCCCCCAGCCCCTCGCTGCTGGGGTGGGATGAGGGGCAGAAAAGCCCTTGGCTCCGTGTAAGCCCTGCTCAGCAGGAACGGAAACATCCCTGGGTTATCAATGCTGTTTTCAGCACAAATCCAAAACAGAGCCCCCACACCAGCTACTGTGAAGAAAATTAACTCTGTCCCAGCCAAAACCAGTACACTAGTTTATTCTGAGATACTTGTTAAGAGGAACCATGGCAGTCCCTACAAATATAGTCTAATAATATGTCATATGCATTAAGTGACAAACCTTCTTCTGACCATGGTGAAAGTTTGCTGATTTCTTGTTTCTATTTAATGTTTTCTAATTCTGAAAACAGCTGATCAAGCAGGAGAAATAACCTCATGTGTGACTGCTTACCGTTGAAAGAATATATTCAAATATAAACTTCATTGAATCTAAGTGTTTATGGGATTTTGTTTTGATATAGTCATATTAAAAAAAAAAAAAAATTCCGGACTTTGTCATAATGCTACAGTTAATAAGGTGAGCATATGTGCCTGACTATGCGCGGAGCTTTACGTCGCCAGTATCTTTATTCAGCAGTGCTGTCTGTATGCAGCGATGGTAGTGTGCTGAAGATCCTCTGTTACTTCAACGATTAGGAAACGTGAGGAGCAGAACTACTCAGTCCAGATGACAGTAAATCTGATAATAAAATGTGGCCTCTGCAGCTTGTAGGGAAGGATACAGCATCTCACTTCTCATCCACATTCCTTTTTGAATTGGAGGTCATAAAACTGTATCCAGGTTAAATACCGCTCTTGCATTTTGACACAAATTTTAAAGCATGAGGTAAGCATTCCAAGTGGAATAGTATTTATTTCTTCATCTATTGCCTCTTAAGTGAGGAAAATGCATCCTACTGAAGAGACACTTTGGGTAAACACTTGTGGTTGAGCGGAGAGTGCGGGGGCATTGCAGAAGAAATCTTCACGCTTTAGAAAGAAGGAGCTTGTCTGTTTATTTTGTGTCATGTACATTCCTTGTTTGTGGGTCTGATCCTCAGCTGGGCTAAAATGTCTCACCTCCATCGATCTGGCTCCTCTGTATAACCTGGTGGTGATGTTCTGTGCTATTCATTTAAAATCTGCCTGACAGGATGAGAGGATGTGTAGGTTAGATGAACAAAGCTGTGTCAGTGACCTGGGAAGATATCCTGGGTGTTCTTCCTGCCCTGAGGAAACAATAAAAATAAATGTTCATTACTCCTGTAGCTCATCTCCTGAAGAAGTCTGTGAAAGTCAGGAGTTATGGACTGATCTAGTGCTTATGCTGACATTGGTTGTAAGGTCGCACACATAAACCTGAGCAGGATTGGTGGCTTCAAGAACATTAAGTAACTCTAAGTTTTCTGTTCATTCACGTTTCAAAAAATAGGAAGACAGACTTCAGTGACAGCTTATGTTAGTACAGGTGCAGTTAATTTTTCTTTTTCTGCTGTTGTGTAATGCGAGTAGCAGGTATTCCCCATACAAACAAAAACACATGATGGATATTAACTCCCAAGCCCAGTAGCTCATTTGCTAGGCTTGGGAAAGAACTACAAATCGTTTCCCATGCACGTTTACCTAAATTAATACTGAAATTTGCTTCAGCTGGATTTGCTGTGTTTTGAGTGTGATTTCCCAGAGAACATCTGAATGAATGAATGAATGATTTGTGTGCCTGTGACGAGCACAACTCAAGCTCCCACTCAGTAGGTTTTTTTCACTGATGATTGTATACGGGAAGGAACATCCCTCAATACAGCTATGCTAAGGATTCCCTGTACTCGGTGAGGGAGCCTAGTAAATCACTGGAGAAAAGGATTGTACTGTACCTTTTAAAAGACAGAGAGGAAATTGTATTTCGGGGAGTAATTTTGAACTTCATTCAGTGGAAAGTAGCCTTTCTTGAGGGTTTGGAGGGGAGGAGCTGGAGAGGAATGCTGGATCTGGATTTTCGTGTAATTATGTGGACTCATTGCTGAAAAGTGAATATATTCAGTACTTTTTTCTTTGACATTGGAGCTCTATGGATTAGTTGTGCCTGTGCTTGTAAAGCACAGGTTATTATTTCTCTAAGTTGTTTTTTTTCTTAGGTGGTGCCTCGCTGATGCTGAAGGGTGCGAGGCTGAGTTTATAACCAAAATGAGAATCTCTGGGACCGCGATCCTTTGGGGAAGGAGCAGCAGTTTAGGAAGAAGCAGATGCGCCCCAGTGGTGCCTATGCTGGGATGATGCTGGGGTGATGCTGAGATAAGACGGGACAGCCGTCACTGTGGCATCCTGGAAATACCTGTGGGAAAGGCGTTAGGTGAAAAATACCAAGAGTCACATGTTTTTAGTCCTGTCCCGCTCGTTTTCATGAGAAAGAATGACAGGGCCACTTTATATGGTGTGCATCAAGACCTGGAAAAGAAGCAAGCTTAAAACAGGATTTGTAGCAAGAGGACAGAAGTTCTCCTAAGCCGTTATGTCACTTGCTTTTCAAAGCTACTTTGGGTTTGAATCTTGCATTTACAATTTGCCCTATTCTGTGAACTCCAAGCGCTGAACTCTTCCATGGGGGGAACCTCTCGATACATACCCTTCACCCAGCGTGCCAAAATGCCCTCTGGTTCAATGCTTCGCTGCTTTATTTCTCTCATATTTTGAAATGTTCTCTTCTAGGAAAAAAAGACAACTCTGTCTTTGGACTGGTCCTGAATAGTAATTCTTCAGTCAAACATAACAACATCACAAATGAGGCTGGACAGCTGTTTCCCAAATATAGTATATGTATATATTCTATACACGTAATAAAGCTTGGTTTTCACTACTTGAAACATTCTGCAGTCTCCCTGCCCCCTCCTGCAGTCAATGGCAAATGTTGTTCTCAAAACTCCACTTGTCACATTTTGTTCTCGAGAACAAGGAGGATATTGAGATATACTGGCTTCTTTCCTTGAGTGCATTTCAATATGTATTTTGTATAATGAGAGCCCAAATCCTTCTTGCATTACTTATGCTTTAATCACACTGTGCTCTCCCAAGATTGCTTTAATCGCATTTGCATCAGCAGGAGTAACTCTGTATGATGAGCAATATTTCATCTGCAAACAGAAGGGACCGATCTCGGGTGCATGATGAGGAAGGAACTGGCTGTCCTGGATTTGTTACAGCGCAGCTCTCTAGCTAAGAACGGTGTAGCATCCTGATTTGAGAAATAGATATTCAAGAATTAGAATGAACAAAAGCTATTTTTATAGTTTTCTTGAGGACCTGTCAAGTGTGATAGCTCCCTTTTAATTTTCTAGTAAATGGCTTTTTGGCGTGTGTTAACTCCCAAGAAGCGCGATGCTGCCTAGTGCAGCAGACATCATTTTGTACTTTAGCCATGACATTACCGTATATGAGAACTGAAAAGTTATATTGATATTACACCAATATATAAACCATGTGTGTTAGAAAGACAAGTTCAGTTTTGAAATATTTGACTTAGCTATGCTTTTCACTTTCAATCTGTGCCAAACATGTGCTTGAATGACTGATGGAGTCATATGGTTCCCTGAATAAAGCACTTTATTGTGCGCAAACTTAGAGCCTTCCAACAGTTGTATTACAGAAGCTTGAAGATTAAGATGATCCAACTGCTTAGGGGGTATGTTCCACAATGAACATTTTATTTTTCTTTTTTTCCCCTCTCTATTTTTCACCCTAAAATGTGTCATTAGTTTGTTCAGCTGGTCGCGCAGTGACACTGACCGCAGAGCCTTTGGTGGAGAAGGACAGCAAGTACCTTCAAAATTTAAGCTTTCACTCCCATGTCCATATTAAAATGTTGAACACATGACTTTTTCCATGGAGTTTACGGGATTTTGTGGGGGAGGGGTGTGAGGACTGTTTCCTGTTGCAGATTATTTCATCAGCAGAATTAGATTTAGGAAGGGAATAACTCATGCAAGAACGAGCGATGACAGGAGATAGTTCTTAGAATTATAAAACTGAAATATTAAAAAGCAAGTTTTTAATGCTGTTTAACTAAAGGGGATCAGTGCGTCTCAAGCTCCTTTTTCTCATCCGAGCAGTCAGTGCCTGTGAAGCTGCTTAGCCTGAAAGATCAAGTGGACATGCTGCAAAGTCATACATAGATCAGTTCGAAGTTGACAGACCTGTCAAGTCGGAGAGAGGATCTTCTTTCATTAAAAGCAGGAAGAACAGAAAATTAAATTCAGAAATGCATGGAGTCATCTTGCTGTTGCCAGTACTCAGGCTTATCAAAGACCTTTGCGTACTTTTGATGTTTTAAAAATTTTGTACATGTGTTGTAATTTTGCAGTGTGAAGGAAAAGACAAGATTCAAGCCCAAGAAGATCCATGGAATTAGTAGTTTTCCAAAAGCTGTTTGTGCTTAAATGCCTGAGGTCTTGGGTTTGGGAATGGGGGAAGGAGTGAGAAAACAAGTAAAACTTTGTTTATAGTTAGGTGGCTTGCCTTTTTTTTTTTTTTTCCCGCAGTAATTATTTTCCAGGCAGGCCATGAAAGGACTAATTTTACTAGATTTAATAGAGAGAATCAATGTACTGCTTAGATGTGCAAAGGTTAGTTGGAAAAATAATTTATGATTTTGAACTAATAAAAACTTTACTGCAACAGATAAGATTTTTATTTTATGCACAGTCAGATCTTGCCCAGACTTTTGTGCTTACATACAGGTGAGGGCAGAGTCTGGCACGTTATGTGCTGTCTCTTTAAAGCTGTGTAAGTGCTGTTAGTGGGATGATGAGGGAAGTACCTTATCAGTGTGGTGGTTTCTGATTTTTGTCCTTTCTTTTGAGAGTGTGTCTGTGTTTTAGCTGGTGGTTAGTGTAAAATTTAAGACGGATGGACGGTTGACTTTAAGGCAAACTATTGCTTATTTGACCCTATGCAAGTTACTGGTCTTTCTTTCACCATTATGCACGGGAAGTCTTGTACTGGTTTATTTTGCAGCATTTTCATATTTATTATCAGATATTATTATAATTTGCATTTTTGTTATATTAATAAGTGACAATTTATTACTTTTCCTGTCTCAGAATGGGTGCCGTTCTAGAAGGTGGTTTCAGCAAGACCTGTGCCTCGATAATGTTTAGCTTGGGTAATGTTTTGGCTTTTGCTGGAAGATGGAGTGAAATAGAGGACTGGAAGCATACATCCCCACTCCTTGGCCAGATGGTTGGATATTTGACACTTTTTTTTTTTGGCATGATACAGTCTGAGTCCTAATGTTAACAATTTCCATTTAAAGCAAGTTGATTTTTATTTTTTTTTCCTTCATGCACAAGAGCTGGATGTGATCCTCTTTGCTCAGAAGTTCTACATTGCAATCCTATCTAACTTTATGTATAGCCACTTTATACTCTTGCCATCTATAAATATATCAGCACTGGCAAGATAAATACCAAGACATATATAAAGCTAAAGGACAATCATGGGTCCTGTCATCTTTGGTTTTCCAGACTATGCAAAATAATTCTTTTAGTTCCCTTCTTGTAATTCAGTCTTTCCACTTCCCTGATCACCCTGGCAGCCTTTCCAATCCACCAGCTCCAGTCTGAATTAATCTTTCGTGAACACAGGTGAGGAGAGATGCCCACGGTATTCCAGATGCGCTAGCATTAGTAACTCTCAGGAGTAACTTCAATATCTGATATTCACTGGAAACACCCCTTTTGATGCATCATTCCAGGATTGTCTTTGTTTCATGTGACATCGATGTTATACTGAATAGCATGAACGGGTCTTTCTTGTGTCATTTGCCTTTGAAGATTACTGCTTAGAGCAGAAAATATACTAGTCCCTAGGGTGCAGCCCTCCATTCTGTACTACTTGGTTTCAACCCTTTGCTCCAGCCTGCAAGTTATTGGATTCTTTTGTAGTATTCCTGTCCCTCTCCATGCAGATGTCATCGCCTAACTTGGAGCACTGGATTTCAGGAGAATACTTGTACACATTGAGTAGAGGTTGCTGATTGAAATACTAAGACTGATCCTAATACATTTTCTTACTGAACCTTGGTAGAAACCTTCCTTTACCTGGTTGGTTGGCGGTGTGTTTGGTGGCTAGTCTCTGCTCCTTGCCCAGTTTCACCCCCTACTTAAATTTCCTAAGTTCACCCCCATCTTGAAGGGGAAATACTTGGTCCTCCTCTCTCAGTGTATGAGCTTGGTAATTTTGGATAGAAAAGTTCTATTTTGATCCTGGAGGTGATAAAAGAACCACCCCAAATAAGACATGAGAGAGAAGCAACCAATGCGGGGGATAAAGCTCTTTCCCATCCGATGGGCATCCCTGCCAGCAGTGGGTGGCTCTGTTGGGGTTCCTGCCCAGCTCGCTGGGGCTGGAGGCACGGGACAGTCCTGAGGTATCCTGCGCTATAGGGGGAGGCAGCTGGCAGCAGAGCCTGGGGAGGTGCCTCAGCACCCCGCCGCAAAACTGATTGCCAACGGTCCAGTGAGTGCAGGAGGGAGCCGCGTGGATATAGCTCTTCCTCCATAGCCAGATCCATCCAAATCCCATCCAAATCATGGATCCCACTGACTGTGAACTAAGCTGAGGAAGCTGAAGAAAATGAGGAAGGAAATGGATAAAGCATGCCCTTTCTGTCTTCCACAGCATTGCCAAAGCCCTGCGATACAGAGCAGTGCCAGTAGCTGTTTTCAGTTTGTGGAAACATTACTCTGTCCTATTATTCTTTTCTATCCTAAGATTATTCCAGTGCATTGGTGTTTTGTTGCAGAGGAGAAAGTAGACAGGCTGTGACTTACAATTCTTAGGCCATTTGTAATACGAAAGGTAACACAAGGATAACATAATTTAATTTAACCTTCTTTTATTCTCCTGCTTCTGTTATTTTCATAACTCAACAATAACTGCAGTGGGTGACATGAAGGGTGTCCGGGTGCGGTGCACCAGGGAGGGCTGTGGTCTGGGCTGGAGGATGGGCTGGAGATGGGCATCCAGTGGCATCGCTGGGCTGGGGCCGATGGCCCCGGGCTGGGCTGCAGTGGGGTGCTGGGGCTATAGGGGCACCCAAGGGCCCTGATGGGACCACGTTAATATGTGTGGGACAAGAAGTGCACATGGGACTCCCAGAACATGCACATCCACAATGGGAAGGAAGCACAGCGTCATACGCTGGGTTTGTTGTAAATCTGTATGTTAATAGATCGATGGTTTTGATAAACCACCCCAGGTCTGACTCCTCTCGCCTGTATTGTGCCAGGGAAGCGGGGAGCAAAACCAGCACTAGCAGGATGGCAGGGGTGTGCAGTTGGGGGGTATTTTGTTTTTTTCATTCCACTTCAGCCCTTTTTATCCAGACCTGCTCAGTATTGAGAACACTCACCTTTTTGTTTATCATAAGGAGAAATAAATTGTACTGCCTGGATAAAAGCCTATTACTTTTAAGTAAATGGAAATCTGAAGTGTGCCTGGGCTTCTTCAGGAGGAAGCGGCCATTAAACAAAGATGTCACTTCACATGCTTGGAGTTTATTTTGCGCAGAGCTCAGAGGAACTGAAATACAAAGCAAAGAGATGAAAACTGTTCTTAACTTCTTTGCCAACAAGTCCTTGTATGATACTGTGCAAAGAAGAACAGTTGTCGAAGTACATGGCAGATAAAAAAATATTTAAGCTGCACAAAAGTCACTGACAGATAACATTTACTCATCTCACTATTTGTACAAAGTATCTTTTATATTACTGAAAAAAAAAGAATAAAGGGCGCTACATCAGCTTGTGGGCTGCTTGTGGATCAAAAGCGTTACCTTCAGTGCAGACTGAAAATAGAAAACAGATAGACACGACTGTGAAGTTTTTAACGTGAAAAAGTGGGAGACGAGCTTGCGTCAGGAAGAACTGGACAGAATTTCACTGAAATGGAAAATAAGTAGGTGAGTAAGTAGGTGCATGTGACACAAAAGATAGGAAACCTGGGTCTAATAAAAGTTTCTGGTAATACAGATGGCCTGATTTTCTTCCCCTCTCATGACACGTTACCGAAATTTAAATTCTCTGATTTCAATTATTACACTATTTATATTGCTGTAATACCAAGAGTCCCCATAGAGAAGAGGCCTCATTATTAATGTAATGCAAACAACACTAATGGTTCCAGCTTCAAAGAAATCCTAATGAAAATGGGTAAAGGAGATGAGGAGCGGCAGAGAGGAAATACCAGCACGTCTGTGCGCATGAAGAACTGCAGCACTGGGAGCTCACGGGATGTGGTCAAGGTGATGGAAACCCTTCGTTAGCACAGATCTCCAGCCTGTCCCATGTCGCTCCTGTCCTGGTGCTCCTTGGATGCTCCTCGGGAGGGCTGTGCTTATTCTCGGAGATGGGTGGCCCGAAACCAGCAGAAGAAAACCGGGACTGTGATTTGTTCAGCCATTGTGCAAGAGACGGGGTGAGGTATCCATCACTGCGATAAATTCTTCTCTGTTTCCAACTTTGAGGTGAGGGCCACGTGCGCCGAAGGCTCTCCAAGGTTGCCAGCAGCCGTCCCACCTGTGTAGCTACTCAGAAGCCCACACCGCTGCTCAGACTAGGGGCTGCTCTGGGGCTGCACATCTGTTTGTCCCATTTTTTTCAAAGTTTCCTGTACACTTCAATTTCTATGCCTATGTTTTTTTGGCCTGACTCTCTTCTTATGTGTTTTGTGGTTTTTTTTTTCTCCTGACTCCAAGTCTTCCCCTACCCATATCCTTTCTGTCTGCATCCCGTTGTTCGGTCGGGCTCAGTGGCTCTTTAGATGCTATCATCTTTCCCATCTCAGACGGTTATGTGTGGGTCGCTCTTTGTTGGCTGTGATCCCTTGTTTTCTGTAACATGTTCTTTGAAGATTTGCAATCAGGCTGCAGAATCCTATTTAAAAGATCTACTTTTTTATCTTCCCCCTACTTTCATATTTAAAGACTGATCTAGAGTTCACCTCTCAGTTATACAGGCTTCTTTATTTTGTAGTCTTTCACAAATATACATAGTACATATATATAATGACCTTAAATCAGAAAAATGTTATTTGATTTACAAAATAAACTGTAATGTGCTTATATTACACTGAGGACAGTTGGGAGTGAAGCAAGTGCATAACATTAAGTGTGTGCCCAAGTGCTCTTCAGAATGAGTCCCTGTGACAGGGCTGCAGTGCATTCTCTGCCTTCTGCAGGAAGCTGTGATTTTTATCACACCCAATAATTTAAATAAAAGCATTCAGATAAGCAGCAAAACATTTGGCTGAAGGAAAGCAACTAGACAGAAATTGATCTTGTGTTTTATAAATGCTATGGCTTCAGAAGAGTTTGCAAACCCAAAGCTTGTCTGTTTTGTTTCCCTCAAATAAATTATCTTTTCCAATAAAGATATAACTGCTGCCTATAAACCTGTCTTGATATCTGTCTCCAGACTATCAACGCTTCTGCACAATATGTATTTTCAATGTGCAGATGAATAAGCATGTGTGTAAGATTAAATTTGCTCATTGTAACCTTACTTTGTTATGCACCACAAGCATCACTTTGTCATGATAGAATAGGAGTGGCAAAATTGAACGGCACTTTGTGTAGATGTTGTTTCCTTTTCCCGTGATATTTTTAGAGCGGTTGCACTTTCTGGACCACGCCATGTAATGAGGGAATGACAAATCTCTGCACAAATGCTGATCCCTCCCCCTCTCCTTTCTCTTCTCTTTCGGGTAATGTTGTGATGTTAATGCTTTGCAGATTTAATAAGAAAGGCAACTTGCACATGTAGGAGTACCAGAAAGACTTTGATGCTTCGTGATATCTAGCTGCAGCTCCATGGTGTAAGACTGTGTGAAAGCAATGTAGACAATGCATCCGTGGAAGGAAAAGTATGCTCATAGCGTTTCTTAAAATTTAGATTTCATGAAACTTTCAGAGCGCAAATCCTACAAAATAATGGAAGGGCCTGAGTCATTTAATTCATATAGTTGAGACCGCTCTAGTGAGCCAAGAAAAAAAAAATCAGGGCTAGAGCCAAACTTTTCTCATTTCTCTGAGGTATGCTTAATAAATTTCTGTTCTGTGCAGGGAGCTTCATGCCTGATAATCAGAATAAAGAGCTGTGAGGTTCTGTTTAGACCATCCTAGGCAGATGAGATGGTATCTTATATGCCTCCACAGGGATGAACACAATTGTACAGTGTTTGGAGCAGCCCTTCCAAGGGCTGACACTCCTAGACCCCTGTCACTTGGACTTGGGCTGCACTGAGGGAAGGGTGGGAATCCTTTCTCTGCAGGAACACTCGTATAACAAGCGACTTTCCTCTCCCCGATATACTTTATCTTTTTATCTTACTCTTTTTTTTTTTTGGTGTTTTAGGGAAAGTGCCATATTTTTAAAAGCATGCTGGAAAATACTGAACTTGTCTTCCTCTCACTTCAGCTTAACACTAACAACTGCGTAGATGTTTTTAAGCTAATTCTAACAGGGACTAAATTGGGCTCATTCTGCCCAAAACATAGCTCTTGATTCTCAGAGAGCGTTAGGTGACCAGAGAGGGCAGCGCAGGTTGTTGGGATGGCAGTGCCAAGCACTGGGCTGTGTGGGCAGGTCTGACCCTACAGCTTTCCTCTCACTCCCATAAAATGGTTCAGCCCTGAGCTATGGTTGAGCTGCTAAAACGCTGCCCCATCACCTTCCTTCTGCATCTCCCTCGCACAAAGGCAATGGGGGAAGGAGGAAGACAGGTAACGCTGGCCTTTCTCCATCTTTGTGGAGGATGGACACGTTTCTAGAGCTCTCAGGTCTCATCCTCATGGGGTCCAAGAGCACCAGAGGGCTCAGTGTGATGGTAGGTCAAGAGTGTGGCAAACCCCACCAGCGTTTTGACTGTCCCATGGCACCTGGAAGCCACCCCTATCTTCTCTTTAAGATTTATTCTCAATACCATTTCCAACTCTTGTACTGTGATACTGGGTTTTAGGACTGCTTTGACAGGCACAATATCATTAGTATGTTTAGTGAGAGGAAAAACACTTGATAAATGTTGCATGCAAATAGCTTTTTGACATTGTAGTGTGAATTGAAGTCATCTGACTGTGTAGGAGTAGAGCATTATTTCAGTGAGAGTTTATATTCTCTTCCAGACTCTCCCCCCCCCCCCCCCCCCCCCCCACTAATGACAATATGCATCCTTGATGTTACGGGGTTCTCAGCACTTCATGACCTCCTTGTATGTTCATATAGAAATGCTGAGGCTGCTAAGTAAGTATTCAGTCTTTTGTTGTACACAGATCAGACTTGTTAAAACAGAGTACAACTGCATATTTCCATGTTTAGCAGAGTAAGGTGGTGCATTAAGAAGCATTTGGGGCATAATAAAATACCAAGGATTAAACCTGGTAAATCTGCTGCGTACAATAAATCTGGAACTTTCAGGAACCCCAAACCAGGCTATTACATCTATGCTGTGACTCCGACTCTCAAAGCGTGAGGACCAGCTGACCCCACCGCAGAAATGGGAAGGACATAAGGGAAAATCTGGGATCACTGCCTGCCCTTAGGGAGCCTGTGCCATGCAACCACAGGGTTTGTTCACCCCAAGGAGGGTAGGGCTCCAGTTACACCCCCAGGGGCACTGTACCCCCCTCTTACCACCCCTGATTTGAATCTGATCCAGTGCGACTGTATCTGGGAAGAGGCATGGGGAGAAGAGGGATTGGGGAATGGAATGATCAAGGCAATTTCTTAATTACGGAAAAATAGTCCTGATAAAACCTTATCTCTTCTAAATCCCTGCAGCTTGCTTACCCTCTTAATGATGACGCTGAAAGGACAGCCACCTACTGCATTCCCCCTTGCTATCATCTTCAGTGGAAAAAAAAATGTCCAAACTCTAGTATGATTATTAATGTAGCACTTTAAATGGTGGTGCCAATACCTCTCCAAATTTTTTTATTTAAGTCTTGCATCGCAACTGCTTGTCTTTGCATCCTGGTATCTCTACTCTTTATGTGCAGCCTTTGGTTTTGGCTGCTACAGAAATGCACCATCTAATCAGCAGTGGAAAGGACCTCGACACTTCTCTCCCAGAACCCCAGCTCTTTTAGAAATTTGTGTAGGTTTTGACACTGATGGTATGATCCCGCAATGTTTTAATTCTTAATTCTTTTCCTGAATTATTTCCTTTAGAAATATGCTGTCATGTTCCTTAAAAAAATGGTTCATGTTGTCAGATGCTGTTCCCGACTAACACGAAATGCTTCTCCCTGTCCCTAGGCGAGAATGTGGACAGCAAATTGGAGTCCTCGAGACAGCAGATGCCAAAGGACCAGTCAAAAGATTATGAGATAACAGTTCCCTTCCTTTTGAATGGAGAACAGTGGAGACCAGTAAATGGCATTTATTCAAAGGTTAGTCTTCATTTTGCCTATTATTTTATTGTAAGATGTATAACAGTTGGAAGGCTTTAGGGGAAAGTAAATGCACTTTTTTCATCATATCTGTTATAAGCGTATTTTTAATATTTTTGTAGAGAGTCTGCTGTCTAAATTGCTACTTACCTAATTTACGAAAATGGATAAGATCTTTGGTTGAAATGAATACTTCTTTATTGTAAAGTGGCATTTGTGATTGCAGAAATGGAAGCTTGAAGTGAAAGAGTGTTTTTAAAGAGGTTGACATACATTGCTTGAGATTATATCATACAACAGCAAAACAGCCCCAAAACTGAGGAAGGGGCAAATGCAACAAACACATTTGTGTGATTAAATACAGTCTGACAGCAAGAACTTAAGGAAAGGTGTAAATAATGTTGCTTCATTGACTGCAGCCTGAGGCATTACCTGGAGCCGGTCGTGGGAGATGGCCCCCAAATGCCGTCCCATGCACTGCGGAGGGAGTCGGGGTCGAGTCTCCCTTCACACTCTGCGTTCCCTTTGCCTTACAAGGGGATAAACTGTCACTGGCTCTGACTAAGCAGGGATTGTTTTCCCCTCTTGACAGGCCCTGATAAGCTCTCCTCCATTTTTTTCCCCTCAGACATTGGATGATAATACGGGTAGCTGTTTTTAGGAGAAAAGGGCTGGTTTCTGTCTCCTTGGTCTCCTGCTTGAAGGATGAAGACAGGTTGTTGTTTATTATCCCCAAAGATGTAATGGGAATCTCTTACCCAACCTTTTTCACTCAGGCCCAGTTTTCTTCCAGCTTACTTTTTATCTTGTTCTTTTAATTGTCAGAATGAGGAGGAAAAAGTTAAATTTTTAAGTAGTCAAAAAAAAAAAAGAAAAGGAAAAAAACCAGAAGCAGAAAACATCACACACAAACAATGCAAACAGCCCAGACGGCCCATTACAAACAGCTTTCTTTACTGCATTGGGAAAGTGTTTTGTGGAGGAATCTTACTTGACTACTGCCACCGTTTGTGGGACATGGTTTTGCATCGTGCTGCTGATTGACAGAAGTAGGTGTGAAAAGAGATTTCAAAACAAGGGATCTGACTTTCAGAAAATCTTGTCTGGATTAAAGTTTTACATCCTTTTTCTTTTTCCCTTCCTAAATAGGAAAGAAGGGCCAGTCCTAGTTTTGAATATCTGCAGTGATGAAAGGGGTATCATTGTGGGTGTATAATAGCTTATCTTAGAGAGATAACACAGATGGCTTGGTCCTAGACGTATGTGCAACTCTATTTTTAGAGTATTTAATTAGAAACAGGCGTTCACCATATAGAGTTCTTTTAGCCACTCACTGTAGCTTTCTGAAAGAATTACAACAGAGTATCTTTATGTGAGTAATGATAATGTGATTTATATCATTAATTTGTTTCCCAGAATTGCTTTCAGTTTAAGATGAACATTAGAAAAGATTTGTGGTTTGGTAGAAAGATCCACGTGCTGTATCAGCACTTTTTTTCTTTGAATACTTCTTTTCCATGGAAACTGTTATAAATTAAATACACAAAAGTGCAGATCAGGCTGTGGGAAGAACAACAGCATTAAACTGGTCGAGGAGAAGAGTAATGAATAGCTTGTCACATAAATATTGATCAAAAGCACAAAAGTTAAATACTGTTGTATTTTATAGTTAAATAGGACCTATTGTTCTTCAACTCATTTCAGAGTGTTCCTCCTTTTTATTTTAATTTTATATGAAGTAAAAAAAAAAAAGTATGAAGTACTGTGTACTTGTAACCAGGGGAATGGCATTGCAATAGAATATATAATAAAATAAATAATATAGTGGTTATAAAAATGCCAAAGTGTTAAAGTTATTTGTGTATAGATAATTGCCTCACGTTGATAGCCCTATTCTCCAATCCTTTGATCGTAAATACTCCTGCTTAACAATTAGTCCCTGAGAATCCACACTAGTCATTTAGTGCAGCGTACACTTTCTTTCCCATCTTGAAGATAAAACTGTCCTTTTATTTACCCCAGGAGTCACTGCAATATCTGTTGGAATATCTCATTCAGAATCTGTCAGGAATTATTATTTAGCTAATCACTTTCTCGTTGAGGGCCATCTATACAGTACGCTGTGCAGAGCACAAGTAAAACCACTGAAACTAGTCACACTGTCTAATCACCCAAAACCACAGACCTGCTCACCACCAGCAATAAAATTACATTTACTGACAAGAAAAAAAAATACAAAAGTTACTTAGCTATAACCTGATTTTACTTTAATACAGTTAGGGTGTACTTTTTCAAGGACATCTAATGATTTAGGTACTTCCTAAGAATGACAGTTCAAATTAATGGTAGGAAAATCCAATTTTAAAATCAGACATATAATCAAATTATATTTAAAGCATTTGGGTTTCCCTAAGTATAAATGTAGTGTTTTGTTTCTGGAGAGAACCTATCATTTACAGGGCAGATTGATTTTCTCCCTGCCATCCTTACCCCAAGTTGAAGTTATAAGAGACCAAGACCAGGATCTCATTGTGGTGGTATTATTTCAGAAATGCTATTGCTTCTTTCTTGTTTAAAAAGATGCATATGCTCATGCAAATGCTTTATATAGTGAAGCACATTTAAAAAATAAAATATGTATACTTAAGAGAAGTAACTATGGAAATGCATGTATGTTTTTGCAACTGTATGATGCTGTTCATCTAGTTAGTGGTTGTTAACATTTCTCCTGGCATCTTCCGTGGAATTCAGAAAATGTAGACCATTTTCAGTTGGAATATTTTAATGGTGCCCAGTTAAAGTCTTTTATTAACTGGATATAATATTCCGTTTCTAATCCTGAACACGCTGCTAAAATTAGTGGCTACTATTTTGAGTATCCAGTTGTTGCCAGTCAGGACTATTGATGACTAACTGTATTTGTGGGCATGTGGCAGCAAAATCAGGACCCTGAAGTGTTGTGCAACATTACTCTGTGCTTTCAAAGAATAGCTGCCCATATTCCGTGCAGGTGTGATTTCCGTCTTTGCTGAAATTTTGTGTCCATTATAGAATGTGTTGATAGGTCATTATACATTGTAGCTCCAGTTCTCCTTCCACTTCTCTCTTTCATTCGTTCATCACTTTGGATTCTGTGTTGATTTTTTTTTTTTCCCAGTGCTTGGTTTAAACCCAATGGGTTGGGTTCTATTTTTCTTAAATTTTTCTAAGGTTTGAACAAAATTGTTTCATTTTTATATTATTTGAGTGCAGGAAAAAGACTCCTTTCCCTGCATGTTTCCAGCTGAATATTTTTCTTCAAACTTGGCTTGAGACTTGCAGATCAAGCCAAGTTTGATGAAAGTTGGGTAAGCGATGTTTTAGTACACAGAACACTTCAGGGAAGATTTTTAGAGGACCATCTGTTTGGCTTCAGCTTTTATCCTCACACCCTGTTAGGGACACACGGTGGTTAATGTGTGCCAGATCCCTGCATCACAGGAGCTGTAGGTCAGGTAATATTGGTTGTGTTAGACCAGAGCCTGAAGCACCTACCTTTTCTTGGAGGGACAAGTGCTAGGCAGGAAGCATTTCTCGTGGGCATTAAAGGTTTCTTGGCTCCATTTCTGTGCTTAAAAGGTCGTAACTGTGGGGAAACACTGCCTGCCAGAGACCAGCCAGGGCAGACATGAAATAGCTGTAATGCTTGGGGGGATCCCAGTGTGGCATTGCCCTGAGGTGACATTCATTCTCCCAGAGTGACAGAGTCATTAATGAAGTTGGCTTTGTATCCAGGGTTTAGTCTTAAAACACATTAAGTTTCTGGGAAATTGAAAGCATTTTGTGCATATATGATATGATCAATTACAGAAGTAAACATAGAGTCCTCAGGCTGTGGCATCTGTCACTCAGGTGTGGGGTTTTTCTCTAGTCTTGGCTGTGCAGGATCTATAATGCCATTGCTGGCACCTGCAAAGACTCGAATATAATCATGAGGCTGATAAGTGCCTTGAAAGATTTAATCCTCTGAGGTTTCTAACAGCATATGAGCAAGTTAGGTGCAACTCTCCTTACTGGGTGATGCTTTGCATCTTTTGATGCTTATGCACATACTTTTGTAATTCTGATCTCTTTATCTATCTGAGTGCACTATTAAACTGCTCCGTACATAGGTGTATGCTCCAGTCAGGCTACGACTGCCAGTCATAAAGACAAATCTGAATGTAGCTGAACCTGGGCAGGTATTGAAGGACCTGTAGCCAGGCAGCATGGAGCTGAGCATGGTTTCTGAAAAGCCACATGAGAAGCTGGAAAGCCCTGGAATGTTTTAGGTTGCTTTGAGTTTACAAGTTGCCAGTCCAGGTTGTTTTCAAATGATGCAGAGAGTTTGGTTTTTAACATTACATTTGGGTGATGTATACAGGACAATGATCAAATTTTGCTGTGTAACTTCTTAAAAATAATTAACTATGAGAAAGGAGATGCACACAATATACCTGTGAATGAATTGAACCCTTAATCCACTTGAATCACAGTGAGTCTCACCTGACTCTTTTAAAGTACTGCCATTGACCTCGATATATAAAAAGTATATTGGAAAAGCGACCTCTTCCCCGCCTTGCAGAGAGTTAGACCTCGCGTTCGGTGGTGGATGCTGGATGGCTTTCCACACACCAGGGGATTCAGATCTGTTGCTGTTGGGGTTAGAGACAAGCAAAGGAAAAGAAAGATGCCCATGGTGGGCAGAGAGGATGGGAAGACCTGCAGAGGGTTCTCTGATGAAGAACAGCTATGACACTGACACTTTTTAAATCCAAATAAATCAGAAATTCATTTCCCTTTGGGAGAGAGGGGGATGGATTCAGAGAATATTAAAACTGCTTCACCAAGTGTAAGCTTTCAAGGCCAGATTCTGAGCTAGTGTGAATCAGTTTTCTTCCTTCGGCTGTTATAAATCAGGTTTGCAAATTGAAACCTTAAAGAAGTGTTTTCAAAAAGGAGAAAAAAGATGAGAAGACAGATTTCCTTTTCTTGTAGGAACACTCTTTTTTTTCTTGATGTTATGTTATACTTTGAATATAAACTCTAGCAATGAAATGCAAAGATAAAGATCAAGGCCCGCTATAAATATATACTTAGAGTATATTTCTTCTGTTTTTTAACTGTGTGGTTGTCACAGCTTAAAAGATTCTGCATGTAAAGTGGCAGAAGATTACCATTTTTTACTGCTTGGCATGCGATACATCTCATTGAGCTTGCAAAGAAGTAGCTTTTGCATTTCTGCCTGCCTCGTTCATGAAGTATTGTGTTATGGATTGTGTTCATAAACAAACATCAGAATCTTGATTATGTGTATGTCGTTTTGGTCACTGATTACTTGAACCTCAATGTGAAATTCTCCCCTATCTGTAAAAGCATCATATGCTCTGACAGTTGTTGGTTATCTTTATGATTCTCCAGATTTATCAAATGTATCGAGTGTTACACTGATTCTTTTCACCTTTTTGCATTTTTTTCATGCCTTTACCCTAAATGCCTAACTCAACACCTACTGAAATAGGGATTTTTGCCATTGAAACAAAAAAATCGTTGGAACAAGAAATAACTTTAAATTTGTTAAAAAGTCATAGGAGTAATGCTGGAGATTCAAGAACATATTCAAAGCTGCCAAACAGCGATGAGCCTTACCTCTTTGATCCTATCTTTATGCTCTTGCATTACTGCATTTCTCTTGTAAACTGGCAGAACAGGCACAGTCTATCATAGTCCAGTCTATCATCCTGAGCTATGGTGTGCACACCTGCCTCAGTATTATTATGAAATTATTGGTGCACCCATTAGAAAGACAGCAGTTTAACAAGATCTCTGTGCTGGTTCATATTTCCCGTCTTTGCTGCACCTCTTGGTGTTCTCTCGTGACTCTAATATAGGGTTGGATGCATGGAGTACAACTGAGAGGCCTGCTATGTCAGATAATTAATTTAATGCTCAGTTTTTTCAAGAGCAAACCCATTCAAGTTTATTTCATAACTGGCATAGCCTTCGTGCAAGTGATAATTGTTTATATTCCCTTCAACAGAGCCTCCTGCTGTTCTTTTTCATTTGAAATAATTACCAAAGTTTAGACTTCCAGACAATTGTATTAAGAGGAATCATACAGTGCTGCTTAAACAAGTCTTTGAAGACTGAGAGGACAGCTTTCATAGCTCTTTTACATAGTTGTTTTACATATCTTAAGAGAGAGAGGCATAAACAGAATTTATAGTCCTCTCCATATTTTTATGACTCATGAGTATCGAATATAAGAGGCAGAGCTGTGCATGCTGCTAAGGCTGTGTCATCAGCTGGGAATGTAGCTTGGCACAGACTGCCTCAGTGGTGTGAGAAACTGCACTAATCCTCAATAAAATTCTCTGGGAGATCTGCTCCTTGAGCCTTTAATTAGTAACCTGGTAGTCATTAATTTAATAGCCTAGTAAACAATCTGTTATTTCTTTTGCTTTTTATTATACCTATACCCCTGCCTTGTAGGGCCACTGTGAGGACTAATTAGTTCAAATATGCTCTATTATTTAATAACTTCTCCATTTGTTTAATTCAGTAATAGCATAATTTTTGCGTGGCAGCTACTTAGGAAAGGGAGCGTGTCATCTCCTGTGGTTCTTGGTTGAATGTCTGTGACTATGCTAGGAGGGCTGAATCGCTGCCCTGGGTGAGCAAAATGACCTTAAAGCCATCCCTCTCACCTTGTCTTGTGCAAGAGGGGGTCGTCATGGAGGAGACATGTTTGCTTCTTCTCAGCCAGCCCTGTAGCTGTGTTTAACCAATCAATCTGTCTGATCATTTCGTTTATGAAATTTTTTAGAAACATCAGTAGGCGTATCCTGGTTCTAGGGACTTGCTGGATCTTACATAGCAGCTACAGGCTTGAGAAATTCCTGGAGTTGGGACCACCAATAAAATCTTTGTGTTGGTGATTGAGTAGGGGAAATTCTTTTCTCTGTCTGCACTGAATCAGTGCCCTAGTTTCAATGAGATATACTAGTATTCATTTCCTGCCTGAAACGCTTGGGCATACTGGGAAGTGTTAAGCAATTGGGATTCATCCCAGAAAATGGTCCATTTCATTTTTAGCTTAAGTGATACAGTGTGTTAAGTTTGTACAGTTTTGTGCAATAGTTTATGCACAATATAAATAGCAGATATTATTGAGAGAGATTGCTGCTTCAATAAACAGAAAATGTAGAGTTTTATATTAACCATCCACCAGACATCCCTCCTCCCCTTAGCATCTTGGAGCCCTCAATAGGGTGAAAGTCCCTTTCATGAGCTTGTATCACGCTGAGCTGTTGGGAGGAATTTTGTCATACTTGGCCAGTAAAGATCACCAGTGATATAATAGTCTTGGGCAAGCTCTGTCTCTCCGTACCACCCGGCCTCCCTCTGCCAGCAATTGTATACGATGGGACTCTGCAGAAGTGCTTTGTTGCATTTGCTGCCTGTGACCCACCAGCTATGAGGTAGTGTCTCAGATTTGAGCACGAGGAATCCGTTCATATGTTCCCCTGTAAGGTGATGGGGCTGAAGCAATGTTCTTTAACATGAGTTTTCAGACTGGTATTAAAAAAAAAACCAGAACCCCAAACAAACAGATCACACTTCCCGTAATAAAATGGAAAAAATATTTTGATCTTAATGATGCAGTTAATGCTAGCAACTCTTTGACATGGTATTAAAATCTAAAACTAAGTTCTTGCGATTATGCGGCATTATGCTGGGTTTGTAAAGTGCTTGTACTGAGGCATTTTCATATTGAATTAATTTAGCTTATACTTGGCTATTTCATGTCTTTTGCAACAGATCTTGTGAGCGTAAGGTATGAATTTCAGTGTTGGATTAAAATAATGGTTTGCTTTCCAGCTATGAACATGTGATCATTTTTTTACAGGCAAAAGGAGAATCTCCCTTGTTCTTAATTCTTATTGTGATTGCCTTGAGTCAAAATAAACACAATGCAATTTCTGCAGCAGGCTCTCTCCCACCATATGCCCTTGGTATATGGAGTGTTCAGCTCCTGCAAGGAGTCGTTTGAGAGCTTGCAGGTAACAACAGAAGAACTTGGGGCCTTTCCAAGGACTAAAGTCCTCTGAGCAGTGAAAGACCATGGAAACGAAGAGCTGCTGATATAGGGTGTGACAAAGACCCTTATCTCAGGAAGCCACAGTAAACTGAATTGTACTTAGTGTATATTTTAGGAATGAAGGGGTAAATTTAGCTGGTCGATCCACTGAGTCCTATTGTTAAGCCTGATGCCTTTGTTGTTGAATCATATTTCCATTTCAATACCATTTACTCAAACCCCAGTTGATTTACTTCTTCTATAGGAATATTTCTCATTTCTCAGAATTGTAATGAGAAAACATAGAGGTTATATGCAGTTTAAAGCTTGATATGAAAAAAATAATTAGGATTGATAATAAGTCTTTTTTAAATGCAGTAGTAATATCTTGACATTAAAAGGATTTCAGAGTGTTGCTATTTTTCTAGAAATAAAATGACTGCCAAAAAATCTGCCAATTGTTTTTGAAAAGCTTGTGTAGATGAGGTGAAAATGATCTATATCATTTTGATACTGCAGCAGAAAGTTTGTGTTCAATTTCTATCTTGAGGAAATTGTGTGTCCCTTTTGTGCACTGTCTTTCCTCAAGGACACAGTTTTAAAGTATAATTGAGCTTTCAAAGCTTAATTTAACAAAATGATTGCAATTTACAGCATTGCAGACACGGTGGAGTGATGAAGCTTGGTGAGACTGGAGACGAAATGCATTTGGTGATAATTTGTGCGATGCCTTTCCCTTAGTGTGATGCGTGTGCGTGTGGTGGGGGTGCTGCCAGAGTCTGCAGGCATTTTACTGGACTTGATCTCATCCCTGTCCTGCAAGGATGTGCATGTGATATTTCTGGTCAGTGCAATGATAGATCTGCCAGTGATACTGGTTGCACTGAAGTATGTGTTTGCTCACCCTGATACAGCAGTTAGACACGCACACACACGGGCTCTTTGACGGGGCCACCGACTCCAAGGAGGGGTCTTGTTGCTTCTCGTTGCTCCTCAGCAGACCAGAGCGCATTGAGCTCCATTTAGATCTCCAGCTCTGACTTTGTCATTGCCTTTTCATCCTCTGTCCCAAGTCCCAGGATGCAAATATGTTCTTTCCTCTGAAGTTTGAATCACTCTCAGGAAATGAAGTGCTCTTAGGTCCTGCCCTCATTCCTTTGCCCTTACTGTGTCTCCTGCCTTAGGATTTATTTTACTTCTGCTGAATGAACTTGTTCCCCCTTCCTCTTCTCCCTCCACCAGGAGCTACTGGGCGGTTTCTTGGCAGGGTTCATCTCCGTGTTTGCTCCTTCTCTCTCCACTGACCACATCCTTTGAGGAGCGCTTCAGCAGTCCTGCACAAAAATGATCTTTTTGGTGAACCTGCCAAACTCTTCCCAGCCAGCAAGCACTGTCTGGGGTGATTTGCCGCCTCCTGAGGTGGCAGCATTTTACATTGTGTTTTTAAAGTGAAGCCTACAGATAATTTTAATATTCAAGAGAATTGTATTTGTTACCTAAGGCCACTTAAAAGGGCACAGGAGCTAATGTTTTCAGTCAAAGCTGCTGCCTAGCTTGGGGAGGATCAGACCTTCATTGAGATGCCTAATTTTTGCATGCTGGTTGATGCTATTTTCCGGCACGCTTCATTTGTGTGAGTGTTGGAGATGGCAGGCTTTTTCGGGCAGCAACCTTGGACGAAATCCTACACTGGTGTCTCTCAGATGACATTATTTACTTTAGTTTCACCCATTCCATCATCTTTCCCTAGATGTTTTCACATTAAGTACAGCTTGGGCTGAAAAAGAAACACTGCTGAAGGAGGTCTGCTTCAACTCCTGGCAAGCGATGATGAGACAAAAGTTCTTAGATGTGTTAATCTAAACAGCCATAGTATCCCTGCCCCAAAAAGGACCATTTCCTTGGCAGATACTGCATCTGCCTTTTTCAAAGGAGAAGGGAGTTTCTGGAAATGAATCTGTTGCGGGAAAAGCCAATAAGAGGAACTGTGTAATTTTGTCCTCCAAGCAACGGCTAGCATATTGCTGTTTTAACATTGCACACTCCCTTCTGCCTACGCTGACATGGTCAGGGTGCGTTTTCAGCAGCAGAAGAAAAAGTGGGGTCCCTCGAGTATCTCCAACAGAAACTGCCTTTCTCTTGGTTTCAACAGACAGAAACATTGTTTAAACCAGACTTTTTTTGGCATTTACTGGCATTACTAAGAAAGAGTTGGCAAGGAAAGCTGGCAGAAGGAGATGAGTTGGATAAGCTTTAAAGATTTTTTTTTTCTATAAAATGAATATCCAGAAGCTGTGTAAATGTATTTTTTCAGTTTAAAATGTGTATAGAAAGGCAACATATACAAATTTTTGACTGAAATAGCATCTAAGCTGGCTGTGCCCTCCAAATTCTTTCCCCTCAATTAAAAAGATGGGGGGGGAAAGAAAAGACAAAACAAAACAACACCTCAGGAAATCCCTAGAATGTTTATTCGGGAACAGACCAGCCTGTTACAGTCATTAACTTGCAAAGGTATTTCTGTTATAGTCAGAGGGCAAAGTAAATTTTAACCTTTTATTGCCAAGAGATGTCATGTTTGTTAGTGAAGTAGCTGTTGAGATATATTGAGGCATGTAAATTACTGTGAATAAGTGAGTGGCATATGTAAAAAACAAAACCAAACCCCAAAAGTACACCCTGCAGAGGGAAACTAAAATCAATTGAAATGCCTGTAATTAAAAATAAAGTACTATATTTCATACTTTATTGAGTTTCTATTTATTACTTTAGCATTTCTGGTTGTAAAAGGCTTCAATTACAACAAAAAGATATTTCAAAATATTGACGCCCGTTTTTCATTGCAAGTTTAGTGCAGAGTTGCTTACTGCCATAGTACGTTGATTATAAAGGAAAAAGGGAATAGGGCTGGACTGGTTTAAACTGTGATCTGTGGGAGCCCTCCAGACCAAAGTGGTTGTTTCCCAGGATCCCCATAGGAGGGAGAGAGGAAAGGAAACTGCTATTCTACAGAGATCAAGCATCAAGAGCCTGGGAACACTGCAAGTCGCAGAGGGCAAATTTAAGATATGGATAAAAACAGTTGGGTTTTTTTTAAGATGGAAACCTAAATTGTTTGCTTTGTACAGTCAAACATCTCCCCTTTTATTGTCTTGCCCTTTTCCATCTATAAAATGGGAATAAAGTTTAATCCAAACCATGGGAAATCAATTTGATTTTGGTAATGGCCTTTTCAGATTAGAAGTGTTATTTGTATTTGTACTCTTGCTGTACAACTTTTAAGGAGCAAGGATTTGCTGTTCTGAGGGAAAGAGGGGTGTCTTGCATGCGTGGATAAATCATGCATGTGTTGTCAGAACAAAGGAACAAATATTTTGAAGATTTTAGTTCTCAAAGAACTGAAGAGGAGGAGAGTTTGCAATGCTGCATACAAGTATTTTCACTGTTACAGTCTTGGAGGCAATTTAAAAGCAGCTTGTAAGTACTATGAAGAACATTAATTGGGATTTTTATAGTGTATGATGAGCGATATAAATCAGTCCAAGTTTAGCACGATCACCTTTCTTTAAAGGAGATTAACATTGACAGGAAAACACTTTATTTTAAGGAGCATTTTGAGAAATAATATTTTAGTGTATTATGTACTTTTCTTTCATGTGTACATTTCTTCTGCTCTCAAATATGCAATTTAATCATCAAGCATCAATTTATTTTTAAAATTGAATACTAATAAGTTTTAACGCACTTCCATACGTCTTTTATTAGCTAATTTAGAAAGAAATTTCTATGTGTAGAATTGAAATCAATTCTAAATTCAGCCTTCATAGAATTAGTATTTAGCAATTTCTCCAAATCTGTGTGTTTGAGATGGAGAGAATGACAGCTAGATTTGAACCATTTCTTTCAAAGAGATTCCTGAGGCCTCCCCACCTCATTGCTGAATTTCCCAGTAGGTGTATCCGTATCTATCTGGCCTCAAGTTGTGCCAGGGGAGGTTGAGACTGGATATTAGGAAAAATTTCTTCACTGAAAGGGTTGTCAAGCATTGGAACAGGCTGCCCAGGGAAGCGGTGGAGTCACCATGTGTGGAGGTATTTAAAAGACATGTAGATGTGGTGCTTAGGGACATGGTTTAGTGGTGGACTTGGCAGTGTCAGGTTTATGGTTGAACTTGATGATCTTAAACGTCTTTTCCAAACTAAGTAACTCTATATCAATATAGTAGGTATATCAATATCTATATTGCTGTCTATATCTATATCATCTATATCTGTACATACGTACAGATACTCTGTTTCCAACCTTGTCTCAGGATTCAGCTCTTAAATCATGGTTTGAAAATTCTTTGCAATAATATCTGAGGAAAAAATGGCTGAATAAGGTTACAGCAAGATTGTGGGTTGAAATCAAATCATAAAATCAAGTAGTTGAGAGGAAAGATATATACCACCGAGTGAAATTCCTATCAGTGTTTCTGCTTTGCTAGGACATGTTATTAGGAAGAAATTACATTTAGAAACAGAGGGCTTATCAGTGTGTCCTTGTAACATACTTGCCAATGTCATGAACTTCCTATATGTATATAGAGTTGTTCTAATTTTAGGACTAGGCAGTGGAAAAAAAGAACATATTGTAGAAGTAAAAACAGTATTCAGTCACTGAAAGTGTGGATATTATCTGTGTCATCATTAAAGAGCTTAAAAATTGCAACATGATCAGCTGCTACAGACATTTTGGCAGATATATATGAAATAAGTGTCTTGTGGGGCTGCGCCATTATTAGAGCTGAACAATACTTCCTATAATTCTAATAATTTTGGGCAGTTAACAAAGGGAGATTGAATAAGTTGTTTTGCACAGAAATAGAAAAAAATTCTTCACAGCCTCCATTACTAAACAAGTTAGAGGAAGAGTCCAGTCTGTGCTTGAAGTCTTCAAAGGCAATGTTCGTTTTTCCAGCAAAATCTTTATCTTTCTCAATGAAAGATGAATCAATATATCACTGGTAAAACACAAAGTGGTGTTTCACCAAGGTATATTACTTAACCTGAATGTGAATTCTTACATTAGCCATCACAGTCCAAATGATTTGGAAATACCGTGGTATGCTTTGTTTTTTCGGCAGCCACTGTGCCATTTTACATTTTTACATTCTATATTTTTATATTATGTGCATATATTTTCTTGTCATAGCAGTGAGAGTTTCGAAAGTTCCTCAAGAGCAATAGAGAAATTACTTTCATTACCTGTTCTTTTGGTGTGCTGTCTGGTACCTGACAGTCTAACGTGAGCTAGTGAGAAATTTATTCAGCATAAAATAAAGTCATATGGCAATTTATTGCTGTCTTTACCTATCCCACAAAATCATTCCTCTGCATCTCTCAGAATGCACTAATTTGCTTCTTCAGTTTTAGGGAGCTGTGTCTTATCTGTTGATGCAATGTCACCATCACAGCCTTGATGTATGGAAAGGAAATAACTTGTCCCACGTATTTAGCCTAAGGTAAAGTTTGTATGTGCAAGGTATTCTGATCTGTGAATTTTGATTTGCAAACTAAAATTTGATTCAGTTAGGTTTTTTTTTTTGGGGGGGGGGGGCAGTCAATATACCTTCTTTGTCAAATGCATCATGAAATTAAGGTTTCTTTAAAAACAGAGTCTGTATGTAAAAGCAAATAACTGTTGTCTGAGGGAATAATGCAGGATCCCTCAGCTAAGGCAGTTCAGAATCAGTTGCTCAGGAGTCCTTCAGGGGATGAGTACACACAAGGCATCTTTGCTCTTCCTAATTCTTTGCCTAAGTGTAACAAATTCATTCAGTCCTCAAATGCTATTTTCTTATGCACGTCGATGAGTTGTCCATCTGAGTTCCTCTCTGAAACTCTTCAGTCTTCTGGTGAGCAAGACTTCCCATTTAAGCTTTGTGATATGGCTCTAAAACAATCCTTCCCTCATTATCTCAGGAAATCAGCACGGTAGGGGGAACGCCTGCAGAGCCCTTCTCTATTTATAAGTTGATGATCCTGGCTGAAAATTTCCAAAAAGACTATATATACTTTTAAACCTGCCAGCAGAATCTGGCTTGCTCCTGTGCTTCAAAGTCCTGCTCTAAACATACTGTGTTCACTGACACTTTGCGATAAAACATAGTGGTACCCTTATCTGGCAAACACTTGCTATTTATAGAGACACCAATGAACCTTTCCAGAAGCCTTCCTCTTTGCATTCTGCTAAATTATATGACTCAGGAGTACAAAAACCAGAAGTCTGGTGCAATATGTCATGTTTTAGCAGGCAAAGTTTCATACACTCATATTGTTGAATTTCATTTAAATATGCAATACAGTGCAGCACCAAGGCTTTTTTTTTTTTTTTAAAGGGCTGTAAAGGAGTGGTAATTTGGCAGTTTCGGTGCATACCTCAATGAAAGGTTGGACTTCTTGCTTTCTGGGGAAAAAAAAAAAAAAAAAAGGAGTGTTGAATGGCTCAACAGCAACAGTAGGGTGCAAACCTGTTCATTAATAATGTAGTGGTTGGAGTACTCATGAGTGTAGGTGGGAGGCTGTGGATCAGACCACTGAGGTATGGAATCACACATGAGACTGCTGCCCTGGAGACTGGACATGTTTCATACTAGATCCTCATTGAATAATTACCAGGAAGGAGAACAGCCATTAAAATAAATGAGAGGGGGAGGTCACCAGGGGAGAACACAGGAAGGAGTGCAGGGAATGGTTGGAGGTCTGGAACCATGGCCCACGGTGAGGACCAAAGAACTGGGACTGTCAGTCTAGAGAGGAAGAGGCTGGGTGGAGACATGATAAATCTTCCAGTATGTAAATTGCTGCAGGAAAGTAGGAGGGAGTAATTAGTTTCTGTGTCACTGTTAGATATGCTCCCTGTCTACGGGAGACAAGAAGAATGGCCTTACAAGGCAGCAAGTAAGAGCTCAGTAATGAACATAATGAGAAAAGGATGTATTTACATGCATATAGTAAGGAAGGGAAGCTTTGAAGTCTCTCCGAGTGCACTTGATTTTCAGAAAAGCCAGAGAAACAGCTGCTAATGAGAGAGGTATAGTTGATCCTGACATGGGGCAGGAACCTCTCAGGTCCCATAAACCACATTTTCTATGATTTGATTTAAAGGGGAGACCATTCTTTCCCCTTTATAAAAACCTGCTTTGTAAACTTTTGCCATCTCTACATTTCAAAGAATAAGATTTGGATTTTTCTGAGTTTTTAAATACCTAAAACTCCATAGGGAACACTTCCCTTTCTTGCCTAGGGTGAAGACATTGTTGCCCCATAGCTTTTCTTTCTGTTCTAATTATGTAGTTTTGCACAACTTAGAACCAGACTCTAAATAATGCATAGACAACTAAAGCATTATAAACCTGTCTCAACTGGGCGAAGACAAAAATGCCCTAGCAGAAGTTGAGCCTTTTGTTTGTTCTTTTAAATTTTATGATTACTTCAAGGATGGGCACTGAAATCACAGACGCAGATCAGGATGCCATGGAAGCTGGGATATTTATAACCTGATGAGGCTTGGTTTAGGGATTAAGTAGTTACGGCTCTGGAAGGACTTGTTAAATTTTGTGTCATGCTGCAGAGTTCCCATGTAATCGTGGGTGGATCAATTACTTTCTCTGTGCTGTAGTTGCTCATCTGTAAATGGAGATAGTGGCACATCTCTGCCTCATAGCTGCTCAGTTGCAGCAGTGATAGAGGCTCTTATGAACATGCAAGAGAATTTTGGAAAACAGTAGTAGACAGCCTGAGGAAATCCTTTCTTTGAGGAATTTTGGAGGTTCTAGAAGGAGGTGTATAAGCCGTTCTGTTGAGACAGGTTATGAAAAAATATGGTGTCCGTGTGAACTGTTGACTGTGTCCTGTAGAGGCACTTGCCTTATTGCCTCTTTCCAAAGTATATACTATAAAATACTGTAAACAAAACTTGCATGGGGAGATTAATCTTTTGAAAGCTGGTTGAAGTCTCTTTTGTATACCTTTCTGGATTTTATGGAAAACTTGTTACACAGAAATAATCAGGCTTCACCAGAGGCCCTTCAATGACTTTCTGGGAGTACAATGCCATAAACAATGTTGGGTGGCAGCAGCAGACTCGTATCTGTGTCATCTGTTACTCTGAGAAGCAACAAAGCTTCAAAAGATTTTCAGGAAGGGGGAAGGGAAGAGAGGATTTAACTGCAGTGCATCATAAATAGACCAAATCCTGAGATGACAATTTCAACTGTTTACAATAAGCATGAAGTAATTCAAAACACATTCTGGGACATTCAGGCTCTAAAGTCCTGGTGGATCACATGGGCTGTGTTGCAGAGCTGTCTTATTTTTAATTAGCAGTGAACAGAGACATGGTGATGGGTTTGGGGTTTTGTTTTTTTGGTTGGTTTTTTTTTTTTTTTTTTTTTGAAGGATCATCTGAATGAAAACATGTTCAGTCCACAGCTGGTTGTGAGTTTTTTTTCCTTTCAGTATCTTTTCTGCAGTTTTGTGTCAGTAGCTATGAAGGAAGTAGACGGGATGCAGAGTGTGGCGTGTTTGGGGCAGATAATGCTGTGGTTGGCCTATTGTTAGAAATTTTCAGGTGTTCAACAGATTTTTTCGCTCAGTGCTCCTCAGTAATATATCTCTTTTGTGGTTACCAACTCTTCCCAATGCTAAGCTGGAAAATATAATTTTTCTGTTTTCATTTTACCTTTTTTTTTTTTCCTACAAAGGATAGTTGGTTTGTAGTTCTAAGTCTAAAAGGAAGGCTCCTCTGTGTCTAGAAGTGAGAATTTACCCTCAGAAGGCAATAAATCTCCAAAACTGACGGAAATTCAACAGTATATGGCACACAATTCACCTAGTGCAAATACCTAAATACTATCATAGCCCATCCCTGGGGAAATTGTTTTATTTAAATTTCCATTGGGGTTTAATCCTGGGGGAAAAAAATAATCTCTGAAATGGAAATAAGAAACAGAGAATTTGAGACTATCAGCAACATTAAAATCAGTGTGTTGTCAGAGCTTTTCTGCGTTTGCTCAGACAAAACTGCATAAAATAGACTTGTCTCAGACAATCTTTATTATTCTCTCTTACCTGTGCTAATTCACTGGCTTCTGGTATTGGGGAAGGCATGCAAAACAGAGCAGGACTCATACAAATAATGGAATGACAAGAAGAGGGGGAAACATTGTAAATACATACTTGAATGATATGTTAACATAAAGACAAAGGAAAGCTGTCCAGAAAGGCAGACAGACACTCTTCTCCCATGACAGGATGCTCTGGTAGCCTGGGTTTTGCACAAGCAGGTCTTGGAAAGAGGTCCGGTTACATAAAGAACAATTAAAATAGAGTTTGCAGCATATAACTCCACCTGCTCCTCATCTTTTAGCTGCAAGAACAACTGCTTTCTTCCATAATTTCAAAACTACTGTCAGGTCTATTTTCCCACAGTCCCTATGGATGTTTGACTCCCACATCCACTGGCAGAACTGAAAAATATTCTTACTCGTTCTGTTTTGCTGCATTGGTCCGTGAGACGGAGGCTGGGTAATTGAAGGTTTTACAAGCCTTCTGCAGAACTTCCATTTTTCTGTTTTCTAACCCTGTGCAATCAGTTCAGCAAAGAAACAGGAATATTTTTCCACATTTACACTGTGTGGTAGAGCAGCTGAAGGTGACAGTGGAGTTTATACTTTTATCACATGTTGCAAATGTCTTTGAGATGTTTCTTTCTTTGTTATCTCAAAATACTGTGCTATATTGATTTTTGCTTTTTCTCTAAGGGGCTGAAAATTTCAGCACTAACCCTGAAGCCACCTGAAGTAATTGATTATCTGTTTTTACCTCCTCTTCAGTTATTTACCTCATGCCCTTCAATGGAGAAAAGGTGTGCTATTTCTAGGTGATTTAGTGTAAAGCAGATCTTTGCTGAGCTTTAATACCAATTTATATAACCTTGATACAGGGGTTATTTTTTAGACTCACAAGTTTATCTAAAATGTCATGAGAGATCTTGTTCTAGAAATATCATTTTAAAGCTTGTTCTTATTGAACCTATGAGTAATAAGAAATGAAACAGGTTTTCTATAAACTCAGTTAGTAATTGAAAATACTTAAGCAAATTATCTACAGGAGGAATTAGATGCATATTGGCCTTCTATAATCTAGTTAGATATAATTTGAAATGTATTTTATAATCAATGGATAAATTTTTTACAGGTTTTGTGTATATATTAATGGTAATGGCATTTTCATCTGTATTTTGTCTTTGCCTCTGTGGCAAGAAATATGCTGGTCCTTAATACTTTAAATCTCTGTATCATTCAGAATAAAACATATGTTTTTGTTCTAGGGAGCTCTTTCTTTGATAAGTTTTCTGAGCTTTCCACATGACTTTGTGTCATTTATTTTCTATGAGAGTGTAAATGTATAGGTGGGGTATCTATAAGTAAAGTGTCTTTTTAATTAAGTAGAAAAATGTGAGATGCTGCCCACAGGTTTGCAATATCATTTGCTTTACTAGGAAATCTTCAGATCCTTCTTTCTCTTAGGGCACATTCCAGGATATAAAAATGATTCATGTGTCTTGGAAGTACAGCTTTGGAAAGTTTGTCAAGTTGTCTTGAGTAGCCCAAGACTGGGGTGAAATCTCCTCTTCCACTAGTTTAAAAAATATTAATATTTTATCTGTCTTTGTACAACTCATTCATCATCTTCAAAAGATCATCAGAGACAAATTACAGTTTGAAAGAGTGGAAATTAGATACCGGCTCCTCATTTCTGGTTTGCATTCCAGTATTTGTGATGCAAAAGAGAACTTGAATCCAGAAGCACATCTGTGATTGCAATAACAAATTAGCGAAGAAGATTTAATCTGAGCCACATAATATGAAAAGATGTTTAGAGAGAATGAAGTCTGAGCTCAGAGATCTTGGCACAGACCTGGTGCAGTGGAGTAGTGTGATTGGACGGGAGCGGGAGGGATCTGAAAGTGAGGAACAGCATGTGAATTAGGCCAAATAATTAAGTGATTTAAGCATTAATCTAGCCAACCCTCTGAGTTCATTCAGAGAAGCAAAACATATATTATTGCTTCTCTGGAGATTGTTGCATTGTCAAGGATTCAGTTTAGCCAGGACATTTAGACCTACCCTTTACTTGCGTTAAAAAAAAAAAAAATCCTTAAATTTCTCATTGTCTGAAACTGATTGTATCTTTTTGCCTTTCAGTAAGTTTCATTTAGTTGCAATTACTCTGGCTTCGAAATCTTGAAATCAAATGAATTAATGAAAATGGAAAATCAGAACTCTTTCCTAATTAAGAACTGAGCTTTTCAAGGAATATGAAAGGATCTAATTTAGAGAAAGATGTTTGGAGAGCATGAAATGTGGCTTGAAGGAGATACATGTGCATTTAATATAACTTACCGAGCCCAGCCAGATTTGTATTGACGGGAGACAAAAAGCAACTGAAATCCTCTTTCAATGATAGCATAATTTACGGGCTTTCTAAAAGCATTCGGAGTTGACTTTCAGTTCAGTGAAATGGGTGGCCATCTCAGTTTGCTTCTCGGTGGACACAGTTACTACTGTATTTTTCATTATTTCTTTCTGTGTTAGTTAGCTGAACCATAGAAATACGGGAAGGGGGCTGGCTGTGGTTTTCATTTTTGCTCCTCAACGGCTTTGTAGCCCTTCTGTATGGATGTGGAGAAACCTCCATCCTGGGACTGTCTCAGTCGCAGGAGGCTCTGAGGATGCAGGTGATGCTGAAGGGACATAAGGAGTGGGCAGGTGGCTCAGATAATGTCTATAATGGGCACAGTTCATAACAGTCTTAATTTGCTATTGGCCCTGAAACACAGTTGTCTTGATCTGCTGCTTCCCCACAAATACATTGTGCATACAGTCCCAACGCGTAATGCATGGAGCTCATCTGCTTGTGCCCTCCTCAGCACGCCAGACAACTCCCACTGTCGAGAACATTTTCAGATATAATCTGGAGGACGTGTCATTTCTTATCATTGGGAACTTAGAAGTAATTAGCATCGTAATTCTTATCCCCCACAGTGCACAGCACATTGTGGGTTCCCCACAAATGTATGCTGCAATAATTACGTGAATAGAAGGAGAGAAAAGATGGTTCTAAAGAGGGTCAGGCTTGCTGCTCAGCTCCAGCTCTGTTAAAACACAGTGGATGTATGGGTGGTAAAATGTTGAGCTATTAAATGGGAATACTCACAGAAAGTGTAGCAAGACAAAGGCAGTAAGTTGCATAAAATATACTGACAGTGGGTAGCTAGTCAGTCTTTGACACAGTCCATGCTTGACCTTGATTTTTTGAGCACATTGTAAGAATATGATGTGATAATCAAACTTCTAGTAAAAGGAGGTCACAGTCCCTAGTGTCCTGACAAAGAGGAGGAATTTTACTTTTAAAGCTATGCGTAGTTTTAAACCTAAATGGGATCTACTAAATCTACATGGCATAGTCCTCAAAGAAGTTCATGTACATTTCAAATTGGCAAATATCAACAGCTGTTCATTCACATTATAATTACCCAAATTGCAAAAGACGGTCTGCAACAAGTTCTCTTCAATGACTAAGACTACCCAGACCCACTGCAATAGCTTCCTAGCTGCCAGCTCTATTAGGTTTTGTTTTGTAACACTTTACTACAGAACAGACATGTTTGCTTTCTTTGCACAGCCTTCCACAAAGCATTGTTTAAGCAGCACATAATGTATTCCAACAATGAGGTACTTTTTGCTCCCATCTGTTTGATAGCAAAATGAACAGTTGTGATTCGTACGTACAGTGTAAATACTGTATAACAACTATGGGTTTACTTTGAGCAAATTCCAGGTTATTTCATTCCTATGCCAGGTTTTAGTTCATTTTTGAATCAGGGAAAGATTTCTGATGTTGGGCCTGAACTTTTCAGGTGTTAAACATCCCTGTAACAGAGTGACCCATCATTGTCCAGAGGTGATAGCGAAAAGCTGCCCCGAGCAGACCTGACAGCATGGCAGGTACTGGGAGGATGAGCAGCCATGTGCTTCTTGGCCCTCCAAGGCCGTGTGGTATCTAGTTGCCTTTTCTGAATCTACGACAATGCAGACACTCCCCCGGAGACTTACAGGGCTGTGGGTATTTCTATTTTAACCTTTTGAGGCAGCACAGTAAGGAAAACAATGTAGGGGAACATTTATTTTTTTAACCAGTCTTTTAACCAGACTCTTCTACAAGTCAACAAGTCTTATTTTACTATTAAAAAGACCTTTATATTTGCAGGTCTTTCAAAAAGCTAAGATCTGCCTACATGCAATCAACCTCCTGCCCAACCTCCTCGGGAGGTCACGGTGTGTCAGAGAACAGGCAGGGCACAGTCTTCCTGGCCAGTTTAGGGAATGGGTTGTGATAGCAAACAACACCCCTCCATCAGACTTGGATTAAAAAGCACTACTGCTCTTGGCCTGCTTCCAAGCTGAGGACCTACCAATCGTACTGATGGTCTGGGTAGAAAGTCCTGTGCTCCACAAAGTCAGGTCAGTACCTGAATGACAAAATTTGGTGGCCTTAGATAGCTTTGTGGAGATAGTCCTTCAAAGAGATGGCAGGCAGCACTGTAAGCAGGGGTCTTTTTGGTGTACATTGCCATGAATGAGAGCTGGCTAAAAGCATATGTATTTTTTATTATTTTTATTAGTTGCTCTTAATACAAAATTGAGTTCGCAGTTTGGTGCAGTCATTTCCATTCAGTCAAAACCATATGTTGTTGCATTTTCCTTTCTTCCTTCCTTTGTGATTCGTGAGTCTAACTAATCACCCGCTCCCAGATGCGGAGCAGACTCCTTGCAGGTCATCAGGCATGCAGAGAAGTGTAATAAATACACACCGAATGTTGGTTTATGTTGGTTTGCATCCATCCTGCTGCAAAGATACAGGAAGGGCTTCAATACCTCGCATTGGCTGGTTTGTGTTACAGCACGCATCCTTCTCCCAAACCACATCCTGAAACAGAGGATAGCGGAGCTCGCTCCCGGTCGGCTTTTTCAAAGTGTTGGCAACACCAGTCCCCTTCTTCATAATTCACTAATGTTTGTTCTCTGAACTTGTTTTTAGGAATCCTTGAAAGATTTTAGTTTCAAAGTTTGTCCTGAAAAGGGAGTATTGATTTTGACCTATTTTTGACCAATATAGTTCAGCAGATAATTGGATAGCTGCTTTAAAAACCAAGGCTGCCCTATTTGCTCTGCTTAGATTTAATTAAAAAGAAAGAAAGAACACATCTTACTTTTATTTTTTTAATATGTAAAGTTGTGAATTTTCTGTTAATCCCTTTTAGCTGGCCAAATGCACATAAATATGTTTTAGTGCAACATCAGTGCCTGGTAATGAAAATATGGCATAAATGTTGAATTCAGCTTTCGTGCCTGACTTTTCACTGACACCAAATAAGTTCATAGCATAACAACTCAGCCTCAGAAGATGCAGATTTTTTTAAAACATCAAACTGGTTATTTTGGATTTGCTCCTGAAATATTTGATCCATCATGTTATGACATTTTGAACATGTTTTAGCGAGGTTATTCTTTAATTTTAAAAATATGTAAATCAGGAATACCTCACAAAAAGGATGTAGCTAAATTGTAAGCGTGCTTTCCCTTTCCCAGAGTAGTCATTAGCTTTGTATTTCTGCATGGAAACCAGGAAACTGTGTGCTAAAGCTGTGTAGTTTTATTGATTTTGGTCTGGCAAAATTAACTTCTCAGTTTCCTCTTTCTTGAGCGTTATTTGTTTGAATTTTTAACTCTGGAAAGGGATCTTGGGACACTAACAGCGACCAAGGAATTGTTAATTTAAAAAGCCCTTTATAGGGATTCATAGAACCTTCAGCAGATGTTGCCAAATAACATGATGGCCAGAGGCTGGGACTGCCAGTGGTAGAGAGGTAGCACACCTAAACATTTATTTTTTTTTAAATTTTAATTGAAAAATCTTTTTAGCTTATGAAGAGAAGCCTGCTGAATTTGGGTCATTCCCAAGGTTATCCTGTTGCTCCTATTTTATGTATGTCACCTGAGCTCCATGGTGGAGTTTTCTGCTCCTGTAAGAAAGCCAGGAAAGGGGCAGAAAGGCTGCTGCCTTTGCCCTGTCCCTGCTTTAGGATCTCATGTGTGATGGTTTCTGCTGTGTCTTGCAGTGGGCAGCAGTGTAGGAAGCAGGAAAAGAAGAGGGTGGAAAAGCCTAACTAACTCCAAGCAGCAGGTTAATTCGCTATACAGGGAGGTAAGAAAAGGGAAGAAAAAAAAAAAAAAAGAAAAGAAAAAGAAAAGAAAAAATAATTAGATTAGGAATTATGCCTTCCAGGTAGAAGAATCTGGCATCTATTTGTACAGTCAGCAAGAAAGAGAAGAGTATGATCATTTTGTTTTCAAAGAATCACTTTATTTTAAAGTTGGGAACAAACTTGGAAGTTCTTTGGTTTCCTACATTATTGGAGTGGCTCAGCCAATTTGTTAAGGGGCTGTGATTCTTTGCTACACCATTAAAAAAAAAAACCAACCACAAAACACTCTGTTCTCTTTGTCGCTACTCATTATATACAGCCACAGGGATACATGCTTGTCATTTGACAGTAAGGGAAGCACAGCTGAATTTACTGCCCTCAGGAACTTGCAAAACAATATGAATTAAATGTTTATACTTTTCATGTCCGCATGAAATATCACTTGGGTTTGGAGGTGTTTGCAAGAAACATAGCCTCTTGTGTTCGCGTCTAAACTAAAGCCAAAAGAAAAGGAAGAAATACTTATTCCTTTAAAAGCAATGTGTGCAATTTATAGTGTTCATTGCCAATTGGAATTATCTTAAATGTATATACTTTGCAGACAGCTTGCATTTGTTGGATTGAATTCCAGTTATCATGGTAAGATTCCCTAGGTGGCTTTATTTCTCATAGATTTCCCAGCTTTTCCCTCTTTGTGTATTACAGTTAGTAGAGGAGTAATATCAGCCCAAAGATCTGATACCTATAAACCTTTTAGCTTGTGAAGACACCAACACAGAATGTCAGTGTGTGATAAATAAGGGGGAAAAAAAGGTATTTTCATATAGATAGTAGAAAATGGCACAGAATTTATCCCTGCTGGAAATAATGTACTCTTTCCTCAGTTATGCAGTTTCTAACTCCTGATGTTAGCTCTTCAGATACAAGAAAAAACGTCTAGATTTGTGTGGAATGTAACTATCTGATATATCTCAAAATTCCTTCATTTCCAGAATTATGCTTAAGAGATAACATAAACTTATGACCCTCACTTTTTTGTGTTGGAATTTCTGTTTTCAGGAGCATAGAGGAAAAAGTAAATAGGGTCTTATCCTTAGAGTAAATGTTGGTGTTTTTCGCACAGTTTAAGACTCTGGATTAAAAAATACTTCCAAATTATCTCCTGGTAGAGTACTTTGATTATCACATCATCGAGTCTGGTTTGACATGTGTTAATGCTGGGGGAAAACAGGTAACCAAAAGGCAACAGTTCTCGTTGGCTGACTTTGGCCAGTTGTGAGTAGGTAGTTTCTGCATGAATAAGCTATGTATTTAGTTTCATTCTAAATACATGCTGAAGTTTCAGGACATATTCTGGGTTTTCCACATTATGGAGATGTCTCTTCACTATTCCTCTCACTGTTTTCATAAACAAACACTGATTTGCTTCTGCATCCAACTGCCTTGTATGACACTGTGTTAAGCTGCCATCCACTATCGCATGCATATCAGAGCCAGGCTGGCTTTGCGGTAGTTGGTCAGGATAAATGACATTCGTCTCTTGCATCTCTATGTTCTTTATGCTTCCTATGGGAAAATTGTACTTTGTTGCTATGGTGTGGTAAAGCGATGACAAGCTTTGTGCAAGGCTGGAGTGGCTTCCAGAATTTCTTCTCCTGTGCTTGTCACTGATGATGTGATTTCTCTTATTTCAAACTAAAGCCCAGGCAACTAATTATTAAATGTGACAGTCTATGAATTTTTGCTGCATTTTTATTTTTGCTCCATGTTGAATGTCAGGAGCCTTGTTGCATACAACAATTTGCAATCCATAGTTCTCCTTATAATTATTTTTTTCCTTACCATCTTGCCAGTTTTGACCCATTTCAGACTAGGAGTGTCCCACCAGTGACCTGTCAGGACAGTTCATGCAAACTGTGGCCTGGCATGTGACAGGCACTTCATGGGCGTAGATCAACTTGACCGCACATGCAAAGTTGACCCTGTTGCAAGGGTGACTTTAGCGAAGTTAATAGCAGCTCTGGAGGGACTGGAAACCACTTTGTTGGATTAAACCTGCCTATTTCAGCCTATCACGTTAGGATATAATTTAAAACTTTGAAACCAGAGAAGCAAAATCATCCCTTTTGGTTCTGTTTCTTATGCTGATCTCTATTCTCAAATACTGGATTTGGACATCCGATACAGCTGAAAATGCATTTCTCTTTCCAAATGAATGAATGCTGCTGGTTTGAGTTTATTTTCACTCTTTCCCTTGTCTATAGATATTTCCTTTTATTTCTATTATGTAATTACTAGAATATTTTTTTATTTAAAGTTGTATGTGCTGGTCTAACTCATGTATCTTAATCCAGTAAAATCCTTTATCTTTTATAGAGAGGAACTGCAAAGATGTATGTATTAGGACTGTCCACTTCATCAGTTTTCTGTCCCTTCAAACATAATAAGAAATGACTTGAAGTATTCTATCCCAATCTCAACAGTCAGTATCAAGGGAAAAGCTTACAGCACTGCAGTGTGATCACAGTGCGTGCCAACTGCCCAGCCCAAAGGAAGAGATGATCCAGCAATGATTAAGACTTTTTCCTAGATTACTCTGCGGAAAAATATGCTCAGTGACAACTACTTTGTATTCAAATTCCAGAATGGGCATCCCACCAAGGTGAACAAATCTACTCCAAATGGACAGCTACTAGTATTTCGGGCATAAAAACTGAAATTTTTTTTGAGGCTATCATATTGTTATTATTAGAAAGTAGTTCCTGAAAGTATGAGAAATTCAAAATCTGCTACTGAGACTGTGTCTTGGTATTCGTGGTGATGTGATAAAACATGAGCAACTAAAGAAAAAAAAGTGTTATTGCTATTTTTGAGCCACTGTTCTTGTAATGCCTTGATCCCTTCGCCAGAAGGAAGGTGCCTGTTTGCTCACCTCTGTGTTTAGGAAGCATGCGTTTAAAACAATTTACGTGCTAAGTAGACAAAGACAGGAGGATGAAAACTATTGCCATGTCCATTCTGCAGAGGCAGGTTGGAGGAAAGAGGTAGAAAAAGTGAAGTACAAAAAGATTTGAGGTGTAACAGGTTGGCTCAGCTGGAGGGGTTTGCTGTTTCCCACAATGAAACGCAGTTGTCCCAGCCAAGACACAAGTCCATGGTAGAGCCGGGCTCCCAACATCATCTCCAGGTTCACAGGGGAAGCCCTTAATCCCCAAACCATCCTTTCTTTTCTCTTTCTATATGAAGATCTGGAGAGCAATGTGATTTAAAAGGGAAAAAAATCAATAGTACTAAAAAACCACGTACTAGTTAAACTTGTTTTACTAGTGCATAGTGATTTCAATTTCATTGTAAGAAAAAAAGAGAACTGCTCTGACTCAGAAATAGGCTACTGTCTCACCAGCTTCCAGTTGTTCAAGCAGTGCTTTATTCATTTTTTTAATCTGCTTTATCAGAGGGAATTCTTGCTTGGCCTTAACTTATTGTTTCGCTAATTTCTTTCAAAATATAAATTTCACTAATGCCAATTCAAACCAACATCCCTCAGCAAGCAAAGAAGGAAGGAGCAAATTAATGGGGGAAATACTTTTTCTTTTCTGTTGATACAATCTGATGTAGATTTTGAAAGTAATTCCTCTAAATAAGAGGGGGAAGTTAAAGAGAGTACTACTTCAATCATCCTGAAGTCAGTTCTGCATCTTAGGGTATCAGGGAACAATTTGTGTGCATTGATGAAACCTTCTCTTACGCCACAGAAAACATTGCCAAAAAGTAAGCAACAAATTGTAGTTTAAGAGTAGAAAGAACTAGAAAACATGTTTGTAGAGAAAAGAAGGTATAACCATACAAAAATATTTATTATGGTTTAAATAATGCTACTCTCGTAAGGTTGACTTTACTTTCACATTTGATAATTTTAAAGGGATCAATGTGGGAATAAGTTGTAGTATCAGCATGGAAATTATTTTTTGTGGTTCTTAAGAAAGGCTTATAAAAAGTGGTTCTTTCTGAAATGTTCTGAGCAGAAAAGTATGTGGCCTCACAACGTTCTTTTTTTGATTATTCTAAACAGAAAATATAAAACAGCAATCTAATATCTGTATTTATAATCATTCCCATTTCATCTTGCAAGTCAGTTTTGAAAATATTGATTGTAAGGGGAGAGCATTACCATGCTTCATGAGATTCAAAATGAGCTTTTAAGGTCTTGTAGCAGAACCATGCAAATACTTTAGGGGAGACTCCACCACTGCTGCAAAAAAAGGGAAGTAAAGATCTGAGTTCATTTCACAAGTGTATATGTTAAAAAAGGGGGCGGGGGGGAAGAACCCACAAGCCTAAAATGCCCTTTCTGAATGATATTTATTTTTCTTTCACATTGGAAATGTGTCATTTCCACTGGACTGGACTGGAGGGTAGCCAATGTCACTCCAGTCTTCAAAAGGGCAAGAAGAAGGACCCAGGAAACTATAGGCCAGTCAGCCTCACCCCCATCCCCGGAAAAGTGATGGGACAGTTCATCCTGGAGGTCATCTCCAGGCATGTAGAGGAAAAGAAGGTTATCAGAAGTAGTCAACATGGATTCACCAAGGGGAGATCACGCTTGACCAACCCGATAGCCTTCTATGATGGCATGACTGGCTGGGCAGATGAAGAGAGAGCAGTGGAGGTTGTTTATCTCGACTTCAGCAAGGCTTTTGACACTGTCTCCCACAACATGCTCATAGGTAGGCTTAGGAAGTGTGGGTTAGATGAGAGGACAGTGAGGTGGACTGAGAACTGGCTGAACGGCAGAGCTCAGAGGGTCGTGATCAACAGGGCAGAGTCTGGTTGGAGGCCCGTAACTAGCGGTGTTCCCCAGGGCTCTGTGCTGGGTCCGGTCCTGTTCAACGTATTCATCAATGACCTGGACGAAGGGACGGAGTGTACCCTCAGCAAGTTTGCTGGTGATACCAAGCTGGGAGGAGTGGCTACTCCACCAGAAGGCTGTGCTGCCATCCAACGAGACCTGGACAGGCTGGAGAGCTGGGCCCAGGGGAACCTCATGGAATTCAACAAGAGCAAGTGTAAGGTCCTGCCCCTGGGGAGGAACAACCCCACGCACCAGTACAGGTTGGGGGCTGACCTGCTGGAGAGCGGCTCTGCTGAGAAGGCCCTGGCAGTGCTGGTGGGCAGCAGGGTGACCATGAGCCAGCAACGTGCCCGTGTGGGCAAGAAGGCCAGCGGTGTCCTGGGGTGCATGAAAAGGAGTGTGGCAGCAGGTCGAGGGAGGTTGTCCTCCCCCTCTGCTGTGCCCTAGTGAGGCCACATCTGGAGTGCTGCATCCAGTTCTGGGCTCCCCAGTTCAAGAAAGACAGGGAACTACTGGAGAGAGTCCAGTGGAAAGCTACGAAGTGATCAGGGGACTGGAGCATTTCCCTTATGAGGAAAGGCTGAGAGACCTGGGTCTGTTCAGCCTGGAGAAGAGAAGACTGAGGGGGGATCTCATCAATGCTTATAAATATCTGAAGGGTGGGTGTCAAGAGGATGGGGCTGGACTCTTTTCAGCGGTGCCCAACGACAGGACAAGGGGCAATGGGCACAAATTGGAACACGGGAAGTTCCACCTGATTATGAGGAAAAACTCCTTTCCTGTGAGGGTGCCGGAGCAGTGGAACAGGCTGCCCGGAGAGGCTGTGGAGTCTCCTTCCCTGGAGACATTCAAACCCTGCCTGGACGCGGTCCCGTGCCCCTGCTCTGGGTGTGCCTGCTGGAGCAGGGGGGTTGGACGGGATGATCTCCAGAGGTCCCTTCCAACCCCTGCCATCCTGTGATTCTGGGATTTTGAGTGCTTATGTGTTTCCAATCACCATACCACCTGAGCAGTGTGTAATTTTTACTGTATTTGTGCTTATGACTGCCAGTCAGAATAAGAAAAAGTACAGTTTCATCTCTTCCCAGATGGCAAACAAAAAAATGAGCCATTTGTTTGAAAGAAAAATCTATGGTAAATCAAGAATCTGAACCTGGGTCTCATGCAAAGCAGTCCAGCATCCTAACTGGGGACATTATTGTGCTCCATAATAAGTTTCAGCTTTAAGAATTCTCTGAGAGATGTTTTTGTCTTGTAACAATTTGTTTTATTCTGCAACTGCTTCTTTAACTTTACAACTTACTAACATCAATTGACTGTCAAATAAGTACCACTGTGAACTCATGAATAAACATAGTTATCATTTACATATTAACAGAGGGCCTTTAGCAGAAAAGAATCCATTTGTGCTACTGCAATATCTTAATTATTTACTGTGTTATATTGTAATTAATTGTATTTTACTCTCTCAAAACTCTATAAAATGTATATCTTACGGGGTTTGGAACAAATGCACAGATATTAAAGTGGTAATCAACACTGCTTCTAAATATTCATGCCAATAAATGACTCCCATGTGTTTGCTGAATGCCAAGGATAGTCTGAAGCATTTATTTAGCATTCTAGTGGGATCTAGTTTCTGCGAAGTTCACATAGATGCAGAATTTCAATATTGTTGCTATTTTGCATGGGGAGAGGGAAAACACGTTTGAATTTGCACAAGCAGTGGGGCAGGGCACTTAGAAGAAAGCAATGGTATCTCAGTTGCAATCTGTGCTTAATAATGTCTGAGAGCACTGGGGAGTTGTCAGCTATTTTTTATTATAACAAAATTACAATTTTGTTTAGTCTACAACAGCCTCCTCATAATTTCACTTTTTAATAAACATCTACAATTTTCCAAATAATTTAAAAATCATTGCATTTCATGGGCGGGGTGCTCTGACTGTCACGCAGCCGGGGCTCCACCAAGGCACCGCTGTAGCAATCACAAATTCAGACACATTTCTCACTAAATCAATTAAATACTATAACCCTAACATTATCCTGCTTCAGTACTGCAATTGGCTGACATAAATCTTCAGAAAAGCATATTGAGTGTACAGAGGAACAACTGATTTATTGAGCTACTGTCGGAATTTCAAAACAAGGAAATTCTGTCTCACAATCCAGTAAGTTTGTTTAATGAAATGTAAGTTAAATGTAAACAGTCTTAAAATATATGAGTTCAGTCTTTTGGATTAAGAGTGACTAGCATATTGTAATGCGCTTTCTTGTTTGAAGTACAGTTTCAAGAGCCTGTATAGGTGCACTGCCCCTTTCTGCAAGTAAGTGTTTGAGCCTCCACTCCCTCCTGCTTCTGAGGGCGAATGGATCACCAGACCTTTCCGACGCTCTTTCACAGCTTCCAAAAAAATAGTGGGTTTACCTTCGGATGCTTGAGATGAAAAAGAACTTGTTTTATAATCAGGGGCAGAGCAATATGAAGATTGCACACAGTCACGATGGTGCTGAAAATGCAATCCAGATGTCCTGATCCCGGCTCCATGCTGGAGTACAACTGGGATTTCCGTGTGCTCTGCTGTTGATGTCTTGTTTAGAAAATTGTCTTAAATACTTGTATACGTACAAATACTTTGTCTATTGTTCTCACAGTGATACTTGATAATACTGTTGACCATATTTCTAATTGCTCCAACACCAAGTCTTTTTTCTTAAGCTAAACTTACTTATTCCTTATGAAAAGTTTAAAATACATATTAAAATATTTAGCTGTTTACAGGAAAAAAATAGTTCAGCATGACTGTACTTTATGTTTAGTTTCCATGATGGTCTTAAATCACAAGTACAGTTCTACATGTCAATATTTAGCATACTCAGCCTTAAGGGAAAAAGCATTTCTGTTAGAGCCACCCTGCTGACTGTGATCGCTGCACTGCAGGTCTGCTCTTAATGCAGAAGGTACAGCTTTGAACATGGATTTCTTAAACTGAAAATGGTCATGCAAAGCCCAAACCTGATTACCTGTACCTCATTTTAAAAAAGAGTGCAGCAAGATTGAGGATTAATAAGAGATTATATTAGTGTTTAATGTAGTTATGCTATTATATGGAGAGGGAAAAGAGAAAATTCAAAATTCAGATGTCTCCTGGAACTGATGCATACTGCATCACTATGCTTATCTTCCCAGGCAAGATGGTTTCTGATGTGCAAAGTTGGAAGTGATGCAATTGCTTAAGGGCACACCATAGAGTCTTGAAGACCTGGGTGTGAAATCCTACAGCGCCATGCTGCCTCTCGATGTTTGTTCACACTGAGCTGCAGCTAAAGAGCTGCTACACCACAAACACTTCTCTTTGTAGCTGCTTGCTCCTCCCAGGCAGGGCCCAGATGGACTCTGGGTTTGGACTCAGCCAACTCTGTTTTCCTTTTTCAGAATCACCCAGCACTGCTGCAGTTCACAATACAAGCTGAAAGTAAACATCTAGTCATCAATCTGGAGAGGAACGAGTAAGTACCCTTGTTGCATGTTCACTCTGTACTGGAGGTTCTCAGAGGAGGGTTATAATTTTAAAACTGATGGTTTAAAAGTAACCTGGAGCCAGGTTTGCTCCTGGTCCCTTACGGAACAGGCCCCTGACAAGAGAGTTTTGTTCCAGTTTGGATTGTGTGTTTGCATGCTGCTTATAGAGCAAGAATCTCTATGGCCATCTGCATTTATGTGGGGCTGAAAATGAACATGTTGCTTCTCAGTGTTTTCTTGTTGATCAATATTTTTATTTGTTTTGGGTTTGTCCTCCTTTCCTGGGGTAAGCCCTTTTATTTACAGTAAGGTGGAAAATCCTACAGTCTTTGGAACTTTTTTTGGAGGACTCATCCCTCCTGATGCTGCCTGTGACCATGGTTGCCTCCATGCAGTGGCCGATGGCATCTGCTCAGGAAAGATGAGTCAAGCACTTGGGCTTAACCCCTGCTGGACTTTTAAACGGAAGCTCTCTGGGTTTGTTGGCAAGGGGCTGATGATGGGATGTTTGTGCTGCTCACAAGGCCCGTGACCAAAGCTGTGCTTGAGCCCGTATTTGTGGGCTGTAAATACTGCACCTTCTTCCACGTGCTCTTGACAACTCCCACTCATGCCTGTAAGCTTTCAGAGAGGGATACCAGGGGCAGATGGTGCCACGGGCAGAAACCCAGCAGAGTTTTTCACAAAGGGGCACAGAACCACACAGAATAAAGTCACTTCTCTGGAAGTCCATTGCAAGCGGAACCAAAGTCATCACAGTCTTAGTCTACCTTCTCAACTGTTCAACCTCTTTTCCTCTAAGGGCATCTCAAGAATATATTGTGGGAATCCAGATCAGGACAACTACATGCTGCTTGTCAAAGGAAAACCAAAGATCACTCTCAGCCTAGGGAAAACTTTTGATAAATGTTCGCAAGGATCTGTGTGTTCTGTAGATTTCCCTGCTGTGAAATAAAAGCAGAAGAGGTATTTTTTTACTGGAGTAGAGAGACCATAGATGTGAGCGGTGCAGCTCTATGTGTTAGGAGGGAGGAATGTGCATGTGAAAGCAAATGTCCAAGGGAGGCTGGGTACATGCTGCCTTGGGCTGGTGATGGACAACTTCATTGGAAAACAACAGGGCACCCCTTTAGTCCTCTGCAGTAAAACAACGCAAAACGCTTTTTATTTCCAGTCATTTGGATGAACCCTAACATTACCCTGGTGTGATAAAATCCCATTCACTTTATTATTCAATATCAGACCCAAATCTTCAGCTTTCTTTACATTATTTTTAAAGCTCATTAGTTGTTCATTTCCTATCCTTGAAGGGTATTTAGATCCCCCATGCATAGGTTGCTCTGTTTCAGTAACTAGAGGAGGATTTAATTCCTTTAGTAAACAGGGTTTTAACTTTATATTCTCTTAATCTTTGTCAAAGGGTGTGCCTTCCTTCAGGAATGGGAAGTATGCAGCAATTGAGGAAACTATTTACATTCCATGTTGGCGATTAAAAGAACATAAAACTACTAATACAGGCCTTGCTGAACATACCAAACTCTCTTGTACCTGTTATAAAGTAAGATTTAGAAAACTGTAAGATGCAATCTCCACCTCTTTTAAAAGTAGGACATGAAAGTAAATTAACTCTATGGGCATCTATCTGACTAACCACATTTGGAGATGTTGAGATCTGCTCCTTAAGAAATACAGTATTTATCAATGATGATTTTCTAGTTGCCTATCTCTATGGTGGGGTGTCTACCAGAAGATCTGCATTCTAGAAGAGTTGTGTATGGTATGGTGTTAATAACATGAGGTTCCTCACCTTAGCAGGAGCTTCTAGTTGTAAAACGCTACAATTAGCCTTGCCTGTGTTTGGGATTTGTCGCATACAAGGCAGTTCATAGATCCCAAACCACAGAAAAAGTTGGTCCTGGTTTTGCAAAATCATTCCTCCCTTTTCTCCTGTATTACTGACTTTTATTTTCAGAAAAAATAACAGTCCGAGTGTTGCAAGTCCATGCAGAAGTTACTTTGGTGGGTGTGTGTAGGTCTATTTGTTGCCTGTTTCTGTAAATAACCCAGTGCATCAGTCTGCACAACTGGTCCGTGCTCCCCAGGGCAAACAATCTCAAGGCCTCTGTGCTTGTCTGTGGAAATCGGTGGTTGCATTTCTTCTGCTTGTAATGACAGCACTAGGCATGTTGTCAGTGGCACGGAGAGGCGAACGGCAGCAAAGGTGAGGTGTTTGGGGCATGAAGCAAGCAGCGTGGATGCGCTGCTGCTTCCAGGGGGTCCTGCAGGTTCATGGAGTGAAAAACAATATCCAGGAGACAAATGAGAGAATGCATTTCTGCAGAGCAGAGGATGGGGAATAAGGGCTGGTGGCAGTGAGCCAGATTGAACCTAAAGTAGATTATGGACTCCAGAGGTGCGAGAAGGTCATTGCATACCTGAAGAAGGGAGCAATATTTCCACGCTGCAGCTCCTGCCCATGAGTCTCCAAGGCTGCAGAGAGGACCAGCAGATGTGCATACAGACCCTGTGTCCTCCAGCCTGCTCCCTCTTTCTGATGTTGGCATGAAATATGCAGCTCAAATATCTTGAAAGCACTGATGCTGAGCATTGGAGTAGCCATTAAATCAGCATGCTTTAGGTAGAAGTAGAGTGCTAAACACAAACATCTTTTCTTGAGTAATAAGTGACAACGCATATGAAGCTGTGATATGTGTGCTGTTATTTTACTGTAGTTTCACGTAAAGCATGTTATTCCTTGGAGAATGGTAGGGGTGGGGGTGGATGGGACCCCTAAATTACATAATTTCTGCATTGGGTCATGCAAAAAAAAAACTGGATGTGATTTTCCATGGTTAGTAGAAACAGCTGCTTTGAGTAGTCTTGACATTAAACTCCATTTATTGAAAACCTTAGAGATTTTCCAAACCTTGAGTTATATTTCAAAACATGATTCAGATGCATTAGGCAACCCCAAGTGGGGACTGATGTGTTAAACCATCTGTTATCTATGGAAATATTTAATGTCAGCTTGGTGTTTTCTGATATTTAGACTCAGCAAGATGTGTTCATATGTATTGGGCAAGATGTTACAAGTTAGTTCTGGAAGAGTTACTGGTACCTAATTTCACAGTGTAGGTTTTAAAATCTTCTCTATGGTTTCCAGCTGTTAGGTTTACTTTTGTACATATTCGTTAAATACTTTAGTGATTAATTTTCAGGCATTGCCCATTTGTAATTGCAAAAATACAATTAATTGCCATGAATTCAATTTGTCAATTGTAGTAAACCTGCTAGCGAGCTTATGTTGCAAGTACATTTCTTACTATGATTTAGTTGCAAAATATGATTGCACTCTTGAGAACCTTAAGCTCTGTAGTACCTTAACTGTTTTAGAAACACTTGTCATACGGAGGGATTTCCAGAATCAGCAAATCATCGATCAGCTGCAAAATAAACCACCCTTCAGAGCAGCTGACTGTACTGGTGTACATTACATCAATAATACTGATGCACTTTTGTTGTGCAAGGGACAGTAATGTATGCACATATAAATTCCCTTAAAGTTGATTGCAGCATGTGGGTCTTAGAGGAAAGTAGGCTTACTATTGTGTAAATGAAACAAAACCCCTATAAGATTAAATCTGAGTTGGAGAGTGGAACGGTATGTGACTACTGGCTGTTTTTTTGTAACTGGAAACATTTTATACTCTGTCAGAAATAGGTCTGTATACAGCAAAGTACTTAAGTGTTCTTTTAACTTTAAACATATGAATAATCCAGGTAAAGTCAGTGGAATTACTTATTTTCAAAATTAATTTCATGCTTAAATGATTTGCTGACAAAGGTCATAATTATGAATGTCAGAGAAATATAACTTTGAACAGATGTTAGAGAGCTTTCTCAGTGCTGACTCCTGTGTATACCTGGGCCTATGGCAGACAAAGATAAGAAGCTGAGATAAGTCGAGAGCTTGTGAGGGCAAGTATGGAGGCAGGATGGCTTTGCCCTAAGGACATCAGGTATGTCCTGGACAGTTTGCTTCTGGTGGGAATTCATTGACCAGCATTGCAGAGGGAGCAGTGAGGGTGCGACCAGTGCGGTTGTGGCTGATGGGCCATTGGCAGTGTCCAGGGGAACGTGGAAATGGAAAGAAAAACCGAGTATTTTAGAGAAGCAGGGTTCACTATTCATTTCCCCAGAACTTTATGATCTTTTTTGTCAGTTTTATAACACACCGCTTAACAAAGCAATATAAAAAAGGGAATATATGAGGTTAGATTGCTGCCTTTTATTCCCTCAGTAAAAATTCTTCTATTTTATCAGGAGGCAAAATCCACCCCAGGCCATGGTATAAGTCTCCATCTTATCCTTTAAATCCCCTAGGATTCCAGAGATCTCCAGAAGTTTAGAGCATCTCTGACTGTCTCCCTTGCATGTTTACCGCTTCTACCTGGAGACACAGTACCAGGGACGTATTGGGAGGTAATGGTGCAGTACTGGAGGTCACTTTGGAAGCTTAGGTCCAGAACAGAGGTGGTTCCAGCAGTATCCCCTCAGTCTGAAAAGCAGGCAATAGACATCTTCATGCATAGTACTAATGTTACCTGTTCCAATGAGGCTTTAGTGTTCAGAAACATTCTGTATTCTTTTTTGGTTAAAAGAAAAGAAGTAGTTCTCTCATTCTTTTCTGCCTGACCTTTCTGAATAAGGGCACTGGTTGGTGTGCAAATGACATTCTAGCTGGATTAATTTAGAGGGAAACAACCCATTTCTAGTGCCCAAGAAAATAGCTGACAAAATTTGTTAATGAACTGACATGCTTATATACAATCAATGGCTTGAGATACAGACAGAGGAAACAAATATAAACAAACACCAAATAGAGAAATAGGACCTCTCAGAACATACTTCTTATAATTCTGTGCTGTAACTTAGCCAAAAAACTGTGACCCCTGACTGTTTTATCTGCAAATGCTGGAGCTGGCAGCTGTACTGCAGCATTTCAGTGTGAGCTGACAGTTGGGGTTTCACTTTAATTGAAGTAAAAGGTTCACTTTAATGGAAGTAACAATTTTTCCTTTCTGTAATGGCAATAGTGAAATGGTCTACGCCACACTGAAATGTGAAGATTCAGCTAATACAGCTACAGTAATGCTGGTATCAATCCATGGCTCTAAGGGTACAGGTATTTGCTGTAGCTTTGTGCTATAAGGTTGGCATATTTAGTGTGGGCGTTGAGATACCAAGATTTGTTCTATAATTGAGTGAGTATTAGCATAGGTTGGTATTAGCAATGGTAGTCAAGGTTGTGTGGTTGGGGCTACCTTTGGCTGTGTCGTTTTGGAGCTGTGTGTTGGAATGAACGGGTTCAGCTCCATCAGGAGAGAAACCGCTGCTTTCTTGATCTATTTTTCCTCTCCTTATATAAATACACCAAAAGAAAGGAACAATGAGAGAAGTTATTTATATGCTGATATAATATGCTGGAAGTGGAGAGGATAAAAAGACTGGAATTTGTATTCTGGAGACCTTCTTGTGGCTGAATGTCAGAATCTCTAACAGGGTCAAGCTTCTTATCTTCCCATGCCCCATAAAACAGCAGGGCAATGGGGCTGTGCCAAGTCCCCTGGAGAGAAGAGAGAACTGTGTCCTATGCACAGCCCAAACCCTGGGGGGTCAGGAGAGGCAGTGCTGCTCTGTCCTTTCCCTCCAGCCCTGGCATGTGTGAAGGCTGGGGGAATGATTCCCTTTCTCAGATGCGAAAACTGAGATATGGGGAAGTTTAACATTTCTGTAGGTACTGGAGAACTACAAATCTTGTTCATATAGCATGCAAAAAAATTGGAGTCTGATGGGTAGGGCAGGTACTGTTTTCTCTGTGTGAATGTTTTTCGGAGAATGGTATTTTCCAGAGCTACATTAGTTGACAGCTTTGAACCAAGTTAACACAAGGTTTTGCTTGTTCAGTGTCTGTCAGAGCAACCCTAGAGCTGTACCTTCCAATTAAATATATAACAATAATAGAGAGGGAAATATACGTGCTGGTGCAATAAGTTTAATAAAGAAGTGCCTGCTTTAGATTTCGCTCTCTAATATACCGCAGCAGTAGAATATTATATTTTCAGAACTCTGTTTTAATCTCTCTTTGTGCTGCAGAATGTGAGGTTTTCAGCATTTCATTTTAACATTGCTCAGCAGAGAGGTCGGGGAGGAGAGCTGGCTATCAGAAGACAATAGGAATGTGCACTCCCTCCCTCCTGCGGGCAGGCTGGAGTCAGCTCGATCACGATGATAACGAACACACAGGCAAAATGTAATCATCTGGGACTGTAAAATAAATAATTAGAAGAGAGACAAGAGATAAAAACAATTTTCTGGAAACCTTGTAATCTCCCACTGATAGTCATATGCCAGCCCATGTGGTGCAGAAGCGTTATGCGCCCGAGGAGCAATGGCCTCGCAGCCATAGTTTTGCAGGTTGGCAGGCAAAGTACGGGTGCGTCCAGCTGGACCCAGGCTTTGCTTGCAAAGCTCTTGGGTGTTCCTCACGTGTTTCTGCTATCTGCTGCCTAGGCAGGTTTCAGATTTCTTTTGTTTGTTGGGTTTTTTAAATTTGTTTCTAACAAGAGTGAGCAGCATTTCAATAGCAGCGAAGGGGAAGCACTGAATTCTGCTTTGCATTGTCACGTGCCAGATCATTACCCAGGATGCTTGGTCTCCTTTTCACAATACATGTAAAGATACCAGGCCAAAACCAAGAGGATTCTCCTGCTTTTCAGAAACATTTATGGATATTGCTTTCTGGCTTCAGAAACACAGGGAGGACTGTAAATGAGTTTTCAAGTCAAAATTGAGGCTGAGCCTGCTTTTAATGAATTTTCTATTAGATATTTTCACTTTGGTGCTCAGTCCCAGGGGTCCAAAGTCTTTGAATAACAGCAGATATGTGTCAGTACGTCCAGAGTCTCTAGAGTTTATCTTTTTGCATGTAGTGGAATTTTGCTGGCACACACTCAGTTCCTGGGATCTCAGCTTCTCCTGAAGGCTTTGAGGAGAGAAGAACAGTGTTGCCTTCATAAAATTCTATAGGGAAAAATGCCAGCTATTTAATTTGCTTATAGTGTTCACCGTTTCATGTATTTATTTTTAGAGTGTTAGTAAATACAGAGTACACTGAAGTACAGTTCCTCAGATGAATTCTCCATTATTTTATGTTGCATGTGGAAATGAAGTTTTCAGAAGGAACAATTCAGTGCTCTCATAATCCCTGTCCGGGAGCCTGATCTGCATCCCCACCAGGCATGGGGCTGGGCACAGCACGGGCCTCCCAAAGTGGGCACTGGCTTCCCAGCTTTTGACTGATCTCCACCAAAAGTGGCCATGTAGCTGCTGCAGACCTTTCTGGTAATCTGCAGGGGATCATTCCTAGAAACATTAACAGTCAACGTCCTTGTCCATGTGTGTGTGGTTGCAGGGGTCCCTGCGCTTGTCCTCCCAAATCACACTTGCACAACTGTCACCGATTCCTCTTCATGAACGTTGAGCAATGGGGTCAAGTTCTGTAATGCAGATTAATGTGTCTATAGATGTACAAAGTTCTGTAAAACATAAATTAATCTTCAGCATCTGAGTGAACATCCACTCAGCGCTTCCCCTCTGACCCACCAAAGCACAAACTGCACATCTGTGAGGAAGAGGCACAGCTTACTCTTTCCCCAAAACACATATATTTTAATACAATAAACTATCTATACGTCAGATTGCTGCTGCTGTTGGCACCTGTTTGTATCATGCTCTATTCAGGTAATCATCCCTTCCCTGAGTTTGCCCTCTTAGGATTTTAGCTGGTTGGTGGATGTACCAGAAAGGAGATAACAGCAGGAGAAGGATGTCCCACGTCCTGGCAATACATGTCCATGACCATGACAGCACAAACTGGAAAAAAAAAATCACAACAGTTGAAATAATTCAAGTAACTGAGGTTCTTTTTAACCTTCTCTTTTGTTGTGATATTTAAGATTCGTATCCTCAAGCTTTTCTGCTCTGTCATAAGTTTTTAAAAAAAAACCCAAACCAAAACCCCTAATAATATTGTGACAGTCATGGTAAAATCCTTAGGTCTGGCAGCTTTGCCATGCTGTAGTCATGGAGTTTAGATACGTGAAAGTCTAAGAAGACCTTTTCTTCCCCCAACACTCTTTCCCAGGTGATTTGTATTTTGAGGTCCTGGGACATGGTTTTACATCCCTGTAGCCTTAAAGGAATAAACATTTATGAAGAACTGAATGTAGGGATATTTTTAAGGGTCTAAAGAGAAATTAGTCATCCTGTTCTCATGAAAAGTTCATACCTTAGTTTCCTTTAAAAGTCTCAGTCAGGAATTGAGTGCAGGAACTTCCACATAAATTTTGACCTAATCTGGCTCTTTTTTCCTTTTTTCTGTCTTCTTTCTTTCTTTTTTCTCCTTTTTTTCCTCTGTTTTTTTTTTTTTTTTTCCTCTCTTTCTTGCCCTTTCTCAAAACCCTTTTGAGAGAGATTTCCAGCTGTATATAAATTTCCATAGACAAAGTAGGGCAGCCTTCAGCATTTCAAGCTTTTCTGTTCTGCCAGGGGTGCAGGTAAGGAGGCCAGTTTGCACAGACCACCTCTCTAAAAATATTTGGGTCTTCCTGTCTCACAGAATACGGGGAAAGAGGAGGGCCAGTGGGAGGAAGAAATTAATGCCCCACATCGACAGGAGAAGAGTACAATCCCTGGATGTTTCTTTGGGCACGATCTGATTCAACATCACTGATGTAACGGTTTCTTTTACATTTTTTTGAGAGAGGCGTATGTGACTCAGGCAGCAGGCATGTCTGCAGAGCTGCTTGCTGCAACAGCTGTTTCTCTGCATCTACTTATGGAAGGTTTTCCTCTTAAAAAAGAAAAAAAGAGAAAGAAAAGAAAAAGAGAGAAAAAGAAGGGGGGAAAAAAAGAAATTAAGAAAGAAAGAGAGAAAAAGCCAGACGCAAGGTACTTAAGGACAAGAATCTTCTGTATAGGGCTGGATTCAGAGGAGAAGCAGATACTTTCCTGGATGCTAAATTTGAGACTCTTTCCAGAAAATGTCAGTTCCTGTCCAAGTGACAGAGCAGTTTCTCAGGGCTGCAGAGGATGGCAGAAAACACTGCTGAAGAAATTAATACCCACTTGCAAAGCGCGGTGGGGTGGGAGCGTGTGGCCGGGAGGTGCTCGCGCCGCGTCCAGCTCTGCTAGCCCTGGGCCAAGTCAGCTCACCTCCCCACTGCCGGCTGCCCAGCTGGGAAATAGGGCTCATGGTATTTATTTATTTCATTTCCTTCAAGTGGAGCCTTGAGGATTAATTTGTTCACATTTTGAAGATGAAAAGCAGCATATGAGCGCTAAGTATTGCAATATCGGCCAAGAGGGATGATTCAAAAAGCAGAGTCTATATGAAGAGTCTGAGTGTGGAGGAAATACATATATGGAAACATAAGCTTGGCAATAGGGCACTTTTTTTCCCCCCTTTGATGTCTGGCCTCAGTAATCCAGACAGATTCCTTCAAGAAATTGGTCCAATTTATTTCTGTGCTTTTATCTTACTACCTGCTACTTGTTCATTTGAAGTAGCTATGAAAAAAATCAAGTACCTGGCTGTATGTAGAAGTATGCTTTTTGTATGAATAAGGTAATTTGAGTATACTGTAATACTCCCCCTAAATGGGACTGTTCTTGGCAATTTATGCTTCCCGAGTCCTCTCGGGATGAGAGCAGAGCTTGCCTGTTCCTTCATCTGACCCACATATTTGCACTTTCTCAGTGTTGTTTAGTCCAGTAAAAGCACATTGTCCTCTTCCTATCTGATGCTCTTTTCCCCTCCTAAGGAAAGAAAGAGTTATGTTCAGTTACAGCTCTAGTTATGGTTCAGTTTCAGTGCAGTCTCTATCACGTTACATATTTTATCTGACTAGCGTTCTGGTATCTGTGTTTTGCTAGTGCTTATGTGTAAAATGATCATATCTTATTACAGTTCTGTAAAAAGAGAGACTAAGAGGAACTATGTAACTCCTGCTCTCTGATCAAAAGAAGTAAACTTTCATCTTCAGAAAAGTTGCATATGACATTTAGAAGTAAGTTAAAACAAGCTTCCTAGTCTAACTTAATCAGAAATACATATATGCAGCCCACTTTGACTTCAGGGGAATGGTTGCCTATTTACATGAGAAAAGAATTTGATAGATATGAATGTTATTTTTACTCTGGATATTAGAAAAAGGAAAAAAAAGCTGAATGGGAATTAGGAGATGGAAGTAGAGATATTTTTATAACTTAGCTTTTAGTACATCTCTGAAAACCATGGAAATAATAGTTTTCTTTACATTACATACAGTTCCTCGAATATAGCCTAGAATTTTTGTCTGCTTCCCTCTGTTGCTTATATTGATGCGGTTTACAGACAGGTTCTGCATTTTCCCCTCAACATAGGTCTTTGCTTGCACTTTGTGCCTCCATCTCTTTCCCTTCCAAGTGATAGGTAAAGCGAACTCCACATTATCCCCGCCGCCCCCCAAAATCGTTTATTCTTGTTATAATTTAATACTAAGGCAGTAAATGCCTTATCAGTTTTGAAACAGCGGTCTGGATAATTCCAAGCAGATGTCTCTCTTCCTTTAATCACAACATCAGTTATTTCTTGGTCAGTCTTGATTAGCTGATTCTTACATAATGAGAAAGTATAGTTAATGGCCACTTATATGTGGGTTGAACATGCTGAAAAGAACAGCTTAGCCCCTTGAGAACAAGAGGCTGATGAGCCAGTAAAATCAAGCTAAATGGAATGAGTCTTCATTATGAGTCATTAGAAAAGATGACGCTTTGGCTAACAGATGAAATATCTTTGATGAAGACCAGTTGTAAAAGCACAACTTAATGCTTAATAAATGTATTGGGGTGACTCATAAATTCAACGTACACATTTGTTTCTTTGCAGTACGTGTCAAGTCCGGTGCAACACCATTTCCTGTATTAGATGTGTCCCCTGGCTGGATATGGGCTTTAAAAAAGACACTCTTACAATCACTGGATGAAAGATGACTGTACGATAACTTGGCAGAGGATTCAAAATGAAAATAAGAGTGTTCAGACCCACTGCATTTGGCTGGAAAATGGGTAAATCTCCCATTACGGACTGGCTAGTGCCTGTTAGGTGTATCATAATTTGATTAGATTTGAAACTAATCTAGTTGGAGATTGGATTGGATTGGTGGAAGCTACAATATTTTAAATTGTTCCACAGACCCATTGGATAGCTTATGCTGTTTTAGTTGGACAAATAAAAATTAGTTTATGAAACAGCAGGGATTTTGCATGCTACACAAGAAATGAAAAAATAGAATGCATCTCTTATCCCTACACAAACAGCAAAAAAACCCCTAAATATAAAGTAGATAATGTCGCGTTATTAGCCGGGGGGATAGTGTTGAGGGAGCATAAAACCCAGCAATGACTGTAAGATGAATGCTTCTGAAAAAAAAAATATTTGGGGATGAGAGGAGGGAACATGATAGGAAGATTTTTTTGGTTTTGTTAAAGAAGTGGGGAGCTCTTAGTCTTCTGAAAATAAAGCAATCAAAAGCAAGTAGCTACTCTTTTCACTTTTACTTGCATTTGGGTTGAAGAGCAGTACAATCTTTGTTCATAAAGGAGTTGCATCATCTTTAAAAATCTTCATCACTTTATTTTGTGGATGTAAATTGTGGCAAATTATTGTATTTCCAAACTATTGTAGGGATAATGTTCAAGTGGGACATGCACTTGACTTTCTTCAAACTCAGAGGTGTAGTGATTTGGTATAATGATCATTTTTTTAGAAAAAAAAACCCAGTTCTTGTTAAGATATTTTTATTTAGTAGCATCTGTTTGATATTTTTAAATAGTAAGTGCTGTTATTTGCAGAAAAAAGTATGAGGTTTTATTCAAATTTAGAGGAGTATCCATCAAAATCGCAAGTAACAGTTCCTTGAGAGGAGTCACAGAAGCCCGACTGTAAAGACGGGTTTATCTTGACAAAGTTTGCCCAAGCTGCCCTGCAAAAAACAAGCACTTTCCCTTAGCATAGCAATTCCTGGAAGAAAAATATTCACCATTGTCTAGGCAGCATCAAAGGGACTGCTATACTTTTTGCTTTCCAGAAGGCGAATTCATTTGTTTCATTTCCACACATAATAATTTAATTCAGATCAATGGTGCAGTCCCAAAGGCTTACTATCCTTCTTGCTACAGCAAGACTGACAAAGTTATGGACCCAAATCCTTGTAATAATAGGAAGAGATATACTTGCATCTTCGGTTTTCTGCCAGTGCTTGTGCTGCCAGCGCAGTGCCTTCTCCTTCCTCCCAGGCTGGACGTGCCCCAGGGGCAGCACCGCTGCCCCCACCAGTGAGCCCCAAGGTGTTGGGGTCCAGCAGTGAGTCACTGGGAGCAAAAGAGCCAGCAGCAAATATATATTTTTAATAAGTAATGAATTCACTTAGTAGGAAAGGGCAGGGTAGAGAATGAATTGTTTAACAGATTAATGTGAATGTCTTTTATATTTTATAAACCTCTTAAGTCCCTGGTGTGCTGAGCCAGGTTTTGTTTATATACATGGAAACATGAAATCTTTTCCAGTCCCTGTGCAAGTAACACAGAATTGGACTTCATTACATTGGCTAATTTAACAAGTCCTAGGAGGCTTTTTGTTACTCGGTAAGAGAGGAGGAGCCACAAACCCCAGAACTGCTGCACCAGCACAATCTCTTTGAATGAAATAATCTTCCTTGCTTTCTAAGCTCTCCATGAAGGGTTTGCCTGCGAGGCCTGAGTTCACAATGAACATACATTTGGAGCGAGACCCAAGTTGACTCTGGGGCTACCTGAACTGCTGAGCAGCAGGTGAGAGCCCTGGTGGCAAGCTCCAGCCTGGGTTCCTGCTGCAGCATACTCTAATATTAGTTTCTCAACAAATGGTTGGAAGCATCAAATTTTGGTGAAGCTATGAGCTTTAATGAAGGATTTGAAGATCTTTTCTTTATAATGAAAAGCATTAAAACTCTAAAACTGGGAATTTATTTATCTCTCATAACGGGTGGATAATCGTGTGGTGCTGAGAAGCGAGGCATTTTAAACTGCTGATATTATTGCTGCTATGCCCGTTAAATAGAGCTAATGCAAGCATTGCATAAATATTTTAATAGCTTTTTCCAGTATTTCTTTAGAAAATGTTTAAAGAGCCACCTAATGTCAGACAGAGATACTTCCTATGTAAACCCTTGTTAATTTTCTTGTAATGGCTTTATTAACATTATTTAATTGAATATTGATACATTTAGCAGCCCTTTAAGCATCCTATTTTATTGAAGTTTTACACTTACATATTGATAAGTAGCACAATGTAGAAGCACTGATTAATTGCAACTTTGCTTAATTCTATTTGAACTAGTTCAACATGAAAGATGAAATGTAGGTAAAGGAGAGCTCTTTTTTATCAAATTCATGTATTTTATATGCGTAGTTTGTACCACTTAATTTAGGTTCATTTTGATTCCCAGTATGCCCAGTTAGTATGACCATGATCACACTCTCAGAGCTAGGGGGGGTCTAAATATTTTACTTGGTGAAATGTTCTGTCTTTTATCTCTTCTGTTATGAATAATTTACTTGTTGGTACAGCTTCAGAAGTGAATCCTGTTCTGCAAAAGCATATATATTTTACTGGAAAAAGTAAGTATTACAGTGATATTAGCTCTCTCCTTGGAAACTGTCCTTACAATATTAGAAGGCTGCAGAGAGGTGGATGCCTTGTCTTGTGTTACTTGGCTTAATAGCCAGCTGCTTTTCTTGTATACTTCCACAAGAAGCCCTGGCATTACCATACATATTTAATCATAACATGGTTGCTTTTCTCATTTCAGATTTTCTTCTTTGCTTTTTTTTTTTTCTTACAAAGTTCAAGCAGAGTGAAAATCACTTCAAGAGCAGAGGGACTGTGGAAGATGATGTAGTGTACCGAAACCACATCTCTAGGGCTTTTGCCGTTGCTGGATTTTTGCATAGGCTTTCTGCACTGAGGTGAATTTTGTAGATTTTCCTAACATTTACTCACCTATTGTTAAAACAATTAGAAGTGTAGCAGTTTTATTAAGTTAGTTTTTCATGCTTATTTTCATTCACACATTCAGCTGAAACCATAATACCCTATGCGTTTGAGCAGTCTTACCAGCTAGGTTTTGAATGGTCTGTCAACATCTGAGAGTTAAAACAGAGCAGGATGTGACCTTACCTATTTTCAGTTCAGCAGGAAAACATTCTCATTTTTGGCAGTAGAATTGAAAGAAGAAAATCCCTCTTTTGTTGGCTTTCCTGTAGTCCTCTTATTTTAAAGGGAAAGTATGGATTTTCCATGCAGGTAGACTATGGGGAGAGTATTCAGCCTGCAGCATGACACGTTTTGCAAGGGACTCAAATCCTGAGATCTGATCTCAGCTCTGTGGATTTTGCTATGTTTCCTGAAGACCATGCAAGGGCAGGTATGTCTGTGAAAATTCAGCAGGTGATAACTGAAATCTCCAAGAACTGCAGATCCCACAAGGTTCCAAAATTTTGCATTACTATACATTTTTTGAGAAATCAATGTGTTTTGGTGATTGCAGACTACAACCTGAGCTCTTCCTTACCTTAAAAATTGAATTAGTCTTAAACGTCAGCCAGATGCAATTTCCTCCTCCTTACTTTATCTAAAGGGATCACCTAAAAAACTGCTACTGCTTGTGACAGTTGCCTTGAGCAGTACTCTGACACAGCTGTGGGATTGTAAAACACGGTGTAGCGCTTATGCATTACTAGAAGCGTTGGAGGAGGAATGCGAGAAAGGCCTTGTGCATAGGTTACACACGAGCTGGAGTACCAATTTTTAAGCAAATGTATAAGATGGGAATGTGCGCTATAGGCAGTCTCTTTAGCTGTGATTGTAACTTCATATCAACACCAAAATGAAAGCACTGCCTCCAGGGCTGAGGCTCTTGACTGACAGTCATTTCTCAGGAATGCCATCCTTGGCTCACGTGTGAAATGTTGGATTCACAGTGTGGTGGCACAGGAGAAAATCGTCCTGTTGGTGAAGGAAACAATCTAAAATGTATATTTTGAGTACTAAAGTGTTTGGGTGTCTTCACTTTTGGGAGTGTGAAGCACCTAGGGAGGAACTGAACAGAAATGCATCTCATTCAGATATAAATCTATAATTCACTTTAGACATGGGTTGGCTCAGAATCCAGTTAACTCTTCTAGAGATCTGCGTTGTTAGCAGAAGTATATTTGACATAAGTTAACTAATGGGAATATCAGACACAGAGCAGAAGCTCATTAAATGAGACTGTCATGTTCTTTGTTTAACAGTTCACTGCGCAAAGGTAGAGAAACAATGTGGTGGAGTAGTGACAAAAGAGTGTCAGGGAGGAACTGGATGTAGGCAGAGAGCAAAATTGGTATGGGCAAGTCTTTTGTGGAGGGAATAGGACTTTTACCATCACTGATGATTTAGGGGAAAAGGGGATAAATGGAGACCCCTTTGGTAAAGGTTTAGCACTGAAATGTAAAGAGGTCAGTAGGAAAAAAACCCTTGATACTATTGACATGATAAAAGGAAAAAAAAAAAAGAGTATGTAAAAGAGAACTGAAGGTAGTAGAGAAGATGTGATTAATAGTCTGGAAGATCTAAGAGGCAGTGCTGATATTATGAGGGTAAGGAACCTGGAGGGATTCAGTCACTGGATGCAGGTGGGTTTGCTGATGTCACGAGATCACAGAATTAACTCGTCTAGCTTTCACACAGGCATGAAATCATGCAGTGAGGTGGTTCCCAAGAAGGCATGAGAGGAGGCTGTGATTGCAGCCTCATTTACATAATACAGCCTATATGCCATCCTGGACACCACTTCTAGCTGTTCACAGCAGGATAAGGAGGGCTAGAGAGGCAGAGGTATGTTTTGTGTGGGTGATGGCAGAGAAACGAGGCTCAGGTGAGCTATATGCATAGGAATCTTCTATGGAAAACCTTTCTTGCACAGCAAGGTTGCACAGGAACTGCTGTTAATGAAAACAGAGTCACTGTGGTGAGCCCTAGAAGTCAGGAGATCATGCATGCACCCAGCTGGACTGCAAAACTTGTTTTGGTTTCCACTCCTGGAGGGATTCTGAGAACAGAGTTTATTAGGAAGGGATTATTGCAGTCCAGAGATAAGGAAAACTTATGATAATACCTCAGTCCAAGCAAAGAAATAATGCCAAGTATGTGATTGACAGTGCAGCTATTGATAGGACTAAAACATGCAAATTACTTTAACCCTGGAAGTTGCACCCCAGGTACACAGTGGAGTGCCCAGCTGGTATTGGAAGAGGATGTTAGAGGAGATGGACTCTCTTTCCCCTTAGGAAATTATGTCAGGAATGAAGTATAAGGAAACAGACACAACATGATAATTCCTGACTAAAAATTGTACAGGAAGAATAGGTTAGGTCGAAGGGACACATTACTCATTTAAGGTCATCTTAATTTGTAAAACTGTAATAGGGTCAACCATGAGCAATTCCTGTGTGTTCTCCATATCATTATTTTCAGTTGCCTAAATAAAAAGATATTTTCAAAGAAGGGAAGAGGCAGAGAGGAAGACAACAGGTGGCAATGGGAGAGAACAAATTGGTCATAGGATAGATTCTTTGCTTTACAAAACTTAAGTTAAAGAGAAAACTACTGCAAAATATGCCATAGCAGAAAAGTAAAATGAAACATAATGACTTAAGAGACTTGAAAATATGCTGATTCTATAATAATGCCTAATTTTTAGTTTTCTCTGGGATCGTGAAGAAACAATTTTATTGATACCAGAATTGGCTGACTGATTTTGATAGTTGAAGCTTATACAGAAGAGGAAACCGACTTTCTTTTCTACAGGAAAATAGAAAACTTTATATTTAGGAGGGATGGAAACATAGGATTCAGAAGCACAGGATTTTCTCAAATGGAGCACAGTCAAAAGTCTTTGCATCCACTACCAAATGAACAAAGACTTGGCAATGGTGTTGAGTTGAGGTCCAGTCAAGGAAAAATTAGGAGCCTTCAGGCTTAGAAGGAAGTTTAGGATGCGACTTAAGTTTAAGTACTAAAGTAGCCCCATTTGGAGCTTGGGTACATTAGTGCTTTGTATCATCTGTGTGCGTTGGGTTCAGAGGAGAATGGGAACTCCACTCAGATATGCTTAAAGAAGGGCTAACGTACTATTCAGATATTTTAGCGAAAGTCAATTCTAATTTATTTCTGTGTATTTCTAATGTCATTGCATGAATCATTGCAGAAGATATGGAGATGAGAATAAAAAAAAGTTAAATTGGAAAGGCCTAGTATTTTTCATACCTTGTCAGTTATGACATTTAATCTTAATTATGTCTGAATTTGACTGATTTTCCAATTGCCTAAGTTTAGCAAGAGTTATGTTGTTGCTAGGACACAACTACTTCATGTGATACATCTATCATGAACATAAAAGAAAGATTTTAAAGACTGATTCTTATATTTACACTCACAAGTATATTTTGAGCAGCGGTGCCCTGAATGCAGAAGCACCATAACACGCTTATTCTGAAATAAAAGCACCAAGTGGTAGTTTAGAAATGTTTCATTTTTTAATCTCTTCATGGATAAATAGGAAAGAGGAGCACACTCTACCCTCATTCTTGTTTCCTGTGATTCCTTTGTTTATCATTTTCATGTTCTCAGTAGTGAATTTGATTTGTTCTGTTTCTATTCTGTTGCATGTGAAAAGTGTCCTACTACCATTCATTTCTGCCACTGATTTGTCTTCCCCTTTTGAAAATTAATCATTAATTTTTAAGAACAGTCGCAGATACTCTGCTGGTTCCACATTGCCTTGCAGGGTATCTCTGAATCTTTTTTTATTATTGTCGTGACATAAAGGAATTCACTGCATGTGTTCATATAGACCCTGAACCATACATGCAGTAATTCTATTCTGTATTACAGATACTAATTATATAGTGGTGACTTCTAAGGCCACCTTTGTGACATTTTCATGGAAATATTTGAGACTGATTTTTTCAGTGGGCCTGAATGAAGTGGATGCCTGAATCAGCAACAGTGCATTCACTTCTAACTCTCTTACCCCTGAAAGGCCACAGTAAAATTTCTGTAATGATGTAGAATAAGACCTGTGAGGTCCTTGTCGTGTTTGAATCATGTCCCTAAAGCCCACAGAAGATCTACAGGCAGTTTGGATGTAGAATTGCTCCCCATAACTGTAGTAAATGAACATCTATACTGTTAATTGGTTTGAACTATTTATATCTGCGACCCAACTGTTACAGCATGTCACAGCTCTGGATGCATTTCAAGAACCAACACCTTGCCCTTGGTGACCTGACAGTTTTTTTTTTTTTTAATCCTGAGAGACAAGTAGCGTAGAAATGGACTCATTAAGACTCTTCTATTCGTTAGGGGTCTTCCAAATTATGGCCGTGTTTGGGTCCCAGTAAGTTCACACCACAGCCTGGCCACATGATGAACTAGCCCAGTCACATTTATTATCACTACACAGTTAGTAAATATACAGGATGACAGCATGATTACAGGAGCAGAGCTGGGAAATCCTTTGGCTTCCTATTTTTCTGTTCTGAAGACAGGCATTTCTGGAAAAAGTCTCTAGAACCTGTTTTTTCTCCTGAGAAAAATACTTTGAAGGAAAACATTTAGCCATTCAATCTGGAAGGAGAAGCAGATAGTGCCATTAGTATAACAAAAATGAGATAGCTAGACAAAACCCTCAAGTTAACGAATTAATCAAAGTACAGTTTATGGGGCTCCAAAATAATCATGAATTTGAACTGAATATGGCACATATTTTTATCTGGGAAATCAGAGGGCTGTTTAGAGCATGCTAAAACGTTTAATTTCCTGACTTCATAGAGAATTTTATTTCAGAACTGCTAAAACTTTTGCTTGATATCGGCTTTTTTGTTGGAAGTTAATGTTTCAGCATAGTAACACAGTGCAAGGCCAAGGCCATAGTAATGTGTGATGAGAACAGTTAGAATGTCATTCATCTTCAGTGTTCATGAAAAACTGAAAGAAGTTTGAAATTTATGATAGTAGAAGACAACGACTATTTTACTAGGGCCATTTAGGACTGTCATTTGCATGAAATTAAAGATGGCCTCTTATAAATTTATGTATGAAGTTCTGACAATCCACATCACTTTAGAGACAAAGATTTAGAATGTGATACTGGAATAACATTTGGTAGATATATTACTAGATCAAAGTCTGTTGATATTAATATGAAATCTCAATTTTCTTTATCTTTTACAAGGGACTTTTTTTTTATTTTTTCCTGGAGCAGTCTTCAGTTATCAGTGGTTCAGCAGGATTTTAACATGCCCTATGCAGGGAAGGGTAGAACACTCTTTTGGCACTCTTTGCTGCTTGATGTGTTTAAAAGGTTTCTCCAAATGGGCACTTCTGAGGTGCAAATTCAGTGCAGGGAAAAAAGCTCCTTTATCCAATATGAAAGCTCGATATGCCAAAAGAACAGATAGACATTTAATGATGTACAGAGAAGCTCTTGTGCTTTGAGGGTGGAGTAGCATGTAGGACCATAATATAAATTCAGATGCCATGAAAGAATGTAAGCAGTAATGTTGTATGCCAGAAAAAAAGTAAATGGATGATGTTCTGCTAACACAATATGCTCATGTTATCACCCTTGGCTAGCATTACTGACTTAGCTTGGGTTTTGTATTAATTATTGAAAATTGTGGGTTTTGTGCTCCCCAGAAGAGTGCTTTACTATTACAAATACAGCTGACATCTTGCAGCTGCCAGCACCTTTTTTAAACAAATTCCATCTTCTTACTTCTTCTGTGTTTTAACGTATGCATCGGCTTGCCAGAGTGACACTGTGTTAGACTATTAGACAGCATGGCAGGGGCAGGCTAAGTAAGTAGCATAAGTCAGGCAAAGCTGAAAAATAAAAGCAAGGAAACCGGTAAAGTGGATCTGTCATTGACATAAAATCAATGACCCTACACCAATTTATCTGAGCTGTGTTGATTTACAGGAGCTGGTGATCTCATACAAGAGGCAGTAGAAAAAGCATATTAGAGTAGATGTAATGACCTAGCGTTCATTGCTAGGTTAATGATTAATTGCCTTAATGCTCATCTTTGGTTGTTAAATTTATAATCATGATTTCCAGAGGTGTCCATAATATCATTCGTGGTCTGTAGCCATGATAGGCAGTGTCCTCCTGGCTGAGACCTCACAGTATGATTGCTTTCTTCAAGTGTCTATGGCTACTAACCTGGTCACATGTCAAGACCTTTGCCTCATGACGTGGTCAGTAAAATGTGCTCTAGACATCTAGGTTCACTCCTATAGTAATTAAAAACACAATAAATCATAAGATGTTTACACAGTGTTACTATCTCTATAGTTACAGAATGTAACTATAATGAATTATTTCCAGAACGTCTGGATGGATACGGATAATGATATGCAACTGTAATGTATCTGGATGCAACTGGATTTAATTTATGACTAATATTATACCTAGATGGTCATCTGTAAAAATATTGCTTGAACATAATACTTCTTATTTTAAGAATGTCTATTTATTCTGATAGTCAGTAACGGAGGATTTCCTCTCTAATATGGAGGTACATGAGCAAGTACAAATGTCTCCAGATAATTTAGCTGTCTGGATGTTTTCAGCTAGCAAAACTGTTGCTGATGAAGGGATCTAAGACAGTGGCAATACCTTTGATCTCTCCTGCTGTCCTCCTGTGGCACAGCAGAGTTTTATGGCTTCTGGGCTTCTTTTCTGAAGGCTTTTGTTTTATTATGAGAGTCTGGGGATTTCTCAACCTGAGATGAATGGAGCTGATGTTATATACACCCCTCTGAAGTGAACGTTTATTTTCTATTAAACATTGATTTGATGATGAACATTTATTACCTATTAACATGATTCCTTCTAGACCTGCATTCCTGTGATTCTTTTGCAAACTATTATGTCATGTGATTTTATGAAGTAACAATATAATTTAGTGTTTTGAGGGTGGAAATGTAAAGATCAGGGACCAAGGATATCAGGTGAACATTTGTGGCCTGTTGAATTTGAATGATATCTAAGCATATAAATGTCTTATAGGCTCCCTGAAAGCAAAGCTAGAATCCATTTTTACTATGCAACGAGGAGGTCTTATCTGCTGAACAGACAATATTACTTTATCAGGTACAAATTACCTATAGATGGTACGTTAAAAATGCTGTCAATATTAACATTTTGTTTGTTCATCTTGTCTTGAACTTAACTTTTTAGAATATCATTTAAGACCTCAACTTGTATTGCAAGAAAACATGTATGCCAGATTTGATTGATATTCCAGTATGGATCAGTGCTAATGATGTTAACACAGGCAGATAAGTCAGAATGAACATTAAATTGCTTTTCTGTTTGTGCTTGTGTCTCTGCAAGCCTTGTGTAGTGCAGTGACTGATTTCTTCAGGGAAAAAATATCTTTGAACATGGTGTTGGATCAGTTCCCTGCAATCTGTCTAAATCAAGCTTTCAATATAATTTTCAAGCATGTTTCTTCGAAGAAAATATTTGACCTCGTAGATCATCGTATTTCACTGTCACAATTATCGTTCCGTTGATAATTAGCCATGTTTATCCAATTTCAGATGTTCTGTTGTGCTATTCCTCACTGCTAGGAAGCTGATGCTTTGGAAATGCAGTTCTGGCAGTGGATTATGTGACCCTGAAGGACAGGCCTGCAGTTTATGTCCACCTGCTCTTTCTCCAGAGGCATCTTCTGGGGTTGACCAAGTGGACTGATGAATCGTCCTTAGTGCAGGACCATCCCCTTCCTGGGGACCATGTGGAGACAGAGTGGGAAATGCAACCTATGTGCATATGGTGTGCAGTAAATCAAAGCCTTGCAGGGAGCGCTGGTCCTTCTCTACGCCGGTGAAGTCTGTAATTAGAGCAGGGACTGTGGTGTACGGCATTACCGAAAGGACGTGGGGATCAGCGTGTCACTGTGTATCAGCAATGTGATGAGCCGGGCCAGAATGGAAAACTTCTGTGAAGGCTTTGGAAATAGGGGTCTGATCTTCATGACAGTTTTGTTATGGCTTAGGGAGATTCAGCAATTGTATGTGGTTGCCAATCTAAAGTGGTTTGGATTCCAGTGTTTTAATTTGTTCCTTTAGCTGAAAAGTTTCTATAACATAGCTGTAGCTGAACTCTCAAGCATGCGAAAAGGCATGGCGTGAAAAAGGCTTGGAAGAAGACACAGCTGTTTAGCAACCAGTCCGAATCATCAGCTGTGAATCCTTTCGTTTGCCTACAGAGGAAATAATATCAGATTAATAAATGAAGCATTCAGGGTCTGGGCTGGGAGGTATGCAGGATCGAATAACACACATTCTAGGCAAAGACAAACTCAGACTGTAAATGGAGCTAAGAAACCCTCTGAGTCTGAACAGTACGGGCTGTGTTTTAACCTGATTTGGTCAGGGAATTATGAATTGATCCTTTTAGGGACTGACACTGAATTGTTGACACTTGTAGGTGTCCTCAAGCAGCTTTTACAACTACGTGAGACTTGTTACACTACACTCTAAAATATCTTAATCTAAAACTCTATTAATGTTGGGCTTTTTTTTTTTTTAAAGGAAACTTGTTACAGGTCTGAAAGACTGGGACAACAGCAAAGATGCATTTGCCATTTATTTGCAAGTGTCACATTTAAGCTCCTATGCTGTAAAGGACTTTTCTACAGATCATACAAAACCCCAGCTAGGGCAGTAAAACTGACTTCCCTGTTTTGCTCATGGAGATTCAGAATTATTCCTCTTTCTCTCAGGATCACAAGGAATCAGTGACAGAATATAAAGGCTGTGCATGAGATTTTCCAGTACTGACCTACTTCTTCTCTCATTAAAATCACTTTGAGTTTTACCATTGACTTTCAGGCAGAGTCAGGCCAATATTGTGTGCTAATGAAATTGCTTTCCAAAAAGCTTCTCCAGTAGTTGTGTCCAACCATTCCAAGCCATGGGTCACAGTATGATTTCAAAAGTACTGAGGAGCCTGTCAGCATTGTGAAACATATTTCCTGGCCCTGGGTGGCTCAAATTTGCATCTCGTAGGCTGTGGCAGCAGGGAGAAACCACACAGAAGGCCCGCTTCAGAAGAATCTGCCTGTGCATTAGCCTCTGTGGTCTCCCTCTTCAAGTCTGGTGGAGCAAAAGCATCATGTGGAGGAACCTGGCAGGAATACAGAGCGGTGCTGCAATTACCCCTACACGCTACGCAGGGGTTGCATAGGACAGGTAGTCTCAGAGGATTCATTGCTTTACGATTTCTATCACATGAGCTTTAAACATTTAGGAAGACTTTTTTTTCTTTTTTCTCTTAATTCATTTGTAATTTGCACCATAGCTCAGTGTTTCACACTATCTGGACACTTGACAGCTGAGAGAGCTCAGCCAGAGGAGCACAGGCATAATGAAAAGGATTTTCTTTGGGGTTCAATGCATATCCTTAAGAAGGAGCTTTACCTGGGTCAGGTTTTTCCTCAAGTATCTAGAGGAAATGCTGAATAAGCATAACAGCCTAAATGGATGGAAGCCCAATTTTCCTAATATTAAGGGTAGAATCAGAGCCAGGGATTTGGTTTTGGTCTAAATGAACTCCAGGATATAAAGTCGAGACCAAAAGAAAAACAGAATTTTAAAATGTATGCTTTAAAGTTAATGACTAGTTACACTGTCTGGAGTGCTACACAGGAAATAAAAACTCTGGGTTTTTTTCAGCTTCTTATTTTTGGAGGTTTTGTTTTTTTCTTGCACAATTTGGTAGTCAGAGATCTCTAAAAGGAAGAATTGTGCATTCAGATAATTTAGGGAGGTTTTTTTTTTTTTTCCCAAAGGAAAAAAAAGATTATCTCTCCAAAAATGTTTGTGATGAGCCTCTGAAAGCCTGCGAAAGCAGCAGCAGTGTGCCCTCCAGTGACAGGACCTGCTACAGCAGCAAGAATGACAGTCTCTTGCAAGCTCTCTGGGGACATCTCTACACAGGGAAGCTCAGAAATTTAGATGAATTAATCAAAAATACAAAGTTAATACAGGCTAAGTGAAAATATCTACATTCCACTCTCACCACCCTCCCTTTAGCAGATGCTTTCATTCAGATGTGAAGTGCCCTTCATTTGCTGTAATCTTTATACTCTTGGACATTCATAGAATTGTTTTTGGCTTGTAGACTAAAATATACAAGAAAAAGAATGCAGTTTCCACATACATAAGTAGCTGTCAGTTGTAATAATTTTATATACTTTGATGGATAGTCTTGCAGGAACAAGGAGCTTTGTGCTATGTGGTACACAAGACCTTGATTTTGCAACTGGATTCCAGAAGGAAACCCACTGGTTTGGGGCAGGGATCTGTGACTGAGGGTGTTCGGCATACTGCCCTTTGTTGCACTGGAGTTACTCCAAGGACTGAGCCCTGAAAGAAAATAGGCTGGGTTGCAAGAGAAGAGAGAGAACCTGGCATATCTACTGTCCTCAGGGCAAAACACTTGTGCTGGGGGGAAACCAAAAAGACCATTGCAAGTGCAGGGTTTCATATTAAGACACGCAGCATTTGACGGCTGCTCTAGCACTTCCAACCTGACCTTTGTTGGTGGGGCATGAGTGTTGCTTGCGTGGTGTACTGCTGGTTTGGTTTTACTCTTCTGCATTGAGGCAGTGTCATCAACTTGACTGATTTTACAGTGAGTGTCATTATAACTGTGTCTTCATTTAGGTTTTCAGCGTTTGTGTGCCCTAAGGGCATCCCCAAAAGATGGACAGTCAAAAGGTAAATAGAGGTGTATCTGTGTAAAAATGTAATGACTTCGATGCTGAATCTTATTCTTCTGCATGGAGGGGGTATAACGACTGAAATGATAGGACAGCTCTTTGCAGTAATTACATTCCTCCTCCAGTATTCCTCCAACTGTTGCTCTGCAGGAGTGGCAGGTCAGAGCTGGCAATTTTTTCTGAACCCTGTTTTATTGTTTGAAGTGTGGGTATCAATGCAAGACTACCTTGCCCTCCCTTTCTCTTTTTCTCATGCGCTTACAACTGTATGCAGAGAGACAGAGAAATCCCAGAACAAACGGGAAACCAAGAAAGGAGAATGAAATCAAGAAAGCATAACAAAAGGCAGTGTTTTTTAAGACCCGTGTTATGTTGATCAGGGTAATGTGAGGAGAGATTTATGGGGTTTCCTGAGCAAAAGTTGAATTGTATGTCATCTCGCACTGCTGAATAATCATATTGTACACAAGGTCTGCCTTAAACATATGAAGAGGGAAATCCTTTCTCCCCAGTGAAGTGAACTGATCATATGGAGAACAGATGTAATTTAATAAAATATTATTAGTAGTGACACTACCTTACGCTGTCATGGCAGCACTTTAGAGTGGCACTCAATGTAGTTGCCAGGTGGGAAACACCAGCTTTTTAACTATTATTTCCTGGCTTTTTTTCTGCGCTACTTTTTCAGAAGGGGAAGAGACCTCAACTTACAGAGATATAAGCAGTTACCTTTTGCACAAAACCAGATATTTTGATAAAAACAATATTTCGATCTGATCACTGTAATACATCAACCTCTTAACCAATATTTTTAAAGCTTTAGAGTGCAGTTGTTTGCACATTGTTACCATACCTTCATGTAATTTTGAGGAGAAATAGCTGGTTTACAGAGTAGAAGAAATTGTTGGTTTGCAGTAACTCTGTCATTGAAGAGAAGATGCAGGTACACAAAATCACCTTGGGTTCCCAGATGGTGAGAACAATAGGGTTCCTTTCACTTAAACAAGTCTTAAAGAATCAAATAATTTGATTTTTAAAGTATGTCATACAGTGTGCAAGTTCTCATTGGTGTCTATAATTGGTCTACTTTTTAATGGGAGTCTTCTATGATAAAGAAATAAAGTTCAGCGGTATTGACTGAAAGCTCTTTAGGACTCTTTGTTTTAGTTTGTTTAGCACCAAGGAGAAAATTATTTCACATGTAGTCCAGGTTCCTTGACTATATTTTCAAAGTAATAATTAGTAACAGCAGACTGACATAGTAGAGCAGAAGAAAAGTCACTACTTTGCTCTCTTCCAGTCCACAGTACCATATCCTGGTCCAAGTCTGCAGCTTGTGCAAACCCTGAATATGTGAATAATGTTGCCTTCAGTGGTACTTTTCACACACTCATAGTTATGCATACAAGTATCTAGTTGGAGAAGGCAGGCCTAATATAAAAAAAATTTACGTGCACTCTTCCACAACCAAATTAGTTGAAGGCATCAACAGGTACGACCTGCAAAGCTGAGAGGAGTTTAGCTTGTGCCTATCTGTACGCTTAAAACACCTTATATTATTTAATTCCTAATCCAATTTCCTAATTTCTGCAGTCTGAATAATACAGGCAGATCTTTATTCTTTGTAATCTCACCGTGTTGATCAAATTTCGGGTTGTTTTCAAGGTGTGTGTGGGAGGGCATGGAAGTGGAGGCATTTGCATGCACATATAATAGAAACGGATCTAAAATCTTAAAACTTTCTTGGCACTGGTGAGCACATTTTGTTAAGGAAAATGAATTCCATTGCAGTGGCAGTTCAAAAGCAAAAATGTTCATTTCTGTATTTGCTTTAAATTGATTGAGGCACAGTACAGTTTTGTCATTTTATTTCAAAAAATATGCAATTCTCTTCAAATGGATGCTAAAAGAAAAATGTAAAACTATGAATGAAAAAATGTACCAGACATGATAGGACTAGTAATTCCTGATTAGAAATCACTGCTACAGTTGTTACTGTTGTAGATCAAATTTACAGCTGTCTGAAGGTGTTACATTTAGAATAGTCTCATTTGGAAATCATTATGAAACTTTGAATACACTTTAGGGGTTTTTCTTTTTTTCTTTTCTTTTTTAACCTTATTTACAATCAGCATGTTGAAACAGTTTCTATTTCTGTTTTTCTTGTTTACTTCCTTATTTATGTTATTAGGGCTGCAGACTTTTAAAAGCAAATTTATTCATTACAGGGGAGGACCGTGCATAATATAGAATTCATGCTATTTATCAAAGCCTGAAAAATAATTATGGAATTTGTGCATGAAGGAACAGAATTTACACATGTTAGTAGGATGATATTGTTGTTTATCCACCAGAAGAAATTTGTTTGCCTGAGGCCAAAAAAGTGTAGTATTTTGAAAGACTCTTATCAGAAGCCTCCTAACTTTGTATGAATTCTTATGTGGATTTAACTGCCAGCCATGCTCTTCTCGGAAAGAAAACAAAATAAAAATAAAATAAGAGCCTTTGGTAAAATATGTATTCTTTTCAGTGGCTGTGAGGTATTCAGTCTCATTCTGCCTTTCAAATAATTAGAGATCTTTTTGAAGTAGGTTGTCTTAGTGAAGGTGCAGCTCAGCCAGCCTGGGACTGTGCTGAGCAGCTATTTTGGGTATGATGGCAATCTTGAAGAGAAATTACCCTGTCTTTGGGTACGTGAAAAATTTAAATGCAGGTTAGACTTCACTTAGTTTTCAGTGGAAGTTTTTGTTATGAACCTTTAACTACAGCTTCAATTTTATTGTCTCCATGAATCTGCCTACTGAAAGCTGTTGTTTGAAGCCAAATCATTTTTACTCAGTTGCAGTTCTACCCTGTTTTTTTTGTATTTGTAAATGTTTCAGAAACCTAGGGCATTCCTATTTACTTAATTCACAAATTAAACAGCAGAAGGCTTTAGACCGAATCCTCCTCTCCCCAAAAAACCCCAAGCATTCCTGAACAATAAAGACAACAGGAGAACCACAACCCATGATTAGCCTTAAATAGGTGATGTAGACATTGTTCTTCCTTTGTAAATCAGCAGAATTTCAGAAGTGTTCATTCAGTAGGAAAAAATCGAAAGAAAGAAGACAGTCATGTATCTGAATGAAGCCTCTTCCCCTGCAAAACCCCACCTGAATAATTTCTGTCTGAATTAAATCTCTGTAGGCTTGGTCATGATAGACATCATCCCAAGTATATCCTTAAAGGCATGAAAATAAAACAGCAAAACCTCTCCCTTCAGGTATTGTCACCAGCAAGGGACCTTAACACTTCAGTCCAATGTTTGCATTTCTTTGAGATGGACTATATGTACACAATCTTCTAGTTGCACAACAGCTAAACTGAAATGCATGCAAAATGGTTTTTTATGACTTAGGTAAACTCCGACTGTTTAACTGAAAAATACATGCTATTTTATGCAATAGCAATTTGGAATGCTATAAAAATAATTACTTTTAAAATCTATACTGCACATATGCAGATGGTTAACAAACTCTGGCTCACTCAGCAGATGAAAATGATATTGGGAAAATCCATGCTCTAGAGATAGTGCCATTCCATTATAAATGTGCAAAGTATGCAAAAACATTACATCTATATTGTTTTCCAGAACAGACTGTATCTTAATGCCAGATGTTTTATTCTTTGCATATCTTGTTATAACTTAACAATTACTGTTCTTTGAGTTTGTCCAGACTAGGAAAGGAAATGTGTATTTTAGATGTACTAGCTAAATGCTTGTCTGGTACAGACAGAAGAGGTTCTATCTAGTTAATCTATCTACCAGCTCTCTCCTGGTTATTCATATTGCCTAAATAACACGTAACTCATTTTGTTTTGTCCGTGCTTGAGTTTAAAGCACAATATTAGTAACACTGCAAAAACATAGCTCTTGCGCCAGTCAGTCCACTGGAATAAATGGGAGTTTCTGTCGCCTGGGAAGACAATGGCTTAGGCACTAATTAGCTAGGTGAGGCAGTTCTGCTGGCCTCATTAGTCTCATTGATTTGTCTTGTGGCCTTTGCCCAAATGAAAGTTCAACAGTGATAGGAAAGACCACTTGAAAATTTCCATTATTTTGTAGGTCCAAACTTAGATTTTACCGAACTGAAATTTGTAACATTTTAAATTAAACACTTAGCTGCACTTTTAGAGAAGATTAATATCTATGCATTCCACAAAACTACCCTTTATACACCTCCACAAAACCATCACTTTATATGGGATCATTGCCAAGGGGAGCAATACCATTTCACTCTACTTGAGTAGCATCGCTTGCATCAGACATTTACAGGTAACCCAATGGTCACATTTTTTCAGTGAAATCAAGATTTTAAAAGTCATTTGTTCAGTTAAGACTAAATGATAAACAGTGAATTTCCTGGGTTTTATTTTGGAAGACAGCTTTCCCCAGAATTTATAAAGCACAAGTATATTCTGTAGTGTACAGAGGGATTTTTATCCTGAATTAAATCTATTTCAGTTGTCATCTTTTATCCTTATTACTGAGTTACTTAATTAGTAATTTCTGAGAGCAGCCATAATAACCATCAAAGATATTATAGGAGAGTCATCATCACTCTGCATGTTAATAAAATTTTGGGGATTTGTTAGTTTTCCAAGTGTTCCTGTTAAGCACCAAATGCTATTGCCAATGTTTTGCCCACAGTATTTCATAATTGAAGGAAATCTTTCTTTAAATAAGTATGGACTGCAATTGTAGGAGTCTTCTAAACTGCAATACATATCCTGCATAAGTATGCATTAGGAAAAGAATCTAAAATATGGTTTAACAAGCATGTGACAATAAATTAAGGAAATACATTTTGATACATGAGAAAAATTGGTTTCCACAAAAATACTCATCTCCTCCTAGTCACAGCTGTGACTTTTGAATATGTATTAAGCTCTGCAAGGATAGCTAAGCTAGGAATTTGGCAGTAATAGTATATTCATAAATATACATGAAATGTGAAAAAATAGTTTACAGAATTGCAAGTGAACATTGGAAGGGGTAAGCATACCTACCTTGAGATAAAAATTGCAATTCATTGTCAGCATATGAAGCCTTTGCTTTTAACTTATAAATGTTATAGTGTCATTAGATTTTCTCATATATGCTGCATTACTTATAATTGAATACCATATTAACAAGAGAATGGTTGTTTAAAGGAAGAGAAAGAACCCTCTACCCAGGCAGTTTAAGTTTTAATACCTACTCTCCAACAGAAACAACTCATTTAACATTCAAAGAGAGATCTTGGCTTTTTCTCTCAACTCACTTTACCTCAACAAACCAGATGGCAAATGTCTCACTGAAAGAGCCAGTGAAAACAGTGTCTGCATCTGCCCACCCTCATGTTTTTCTTGCCAGTAAAGGGGAAATGACATTAAATTTAGGGTCTTCTATTAAACACTTGTAGCTACGCTTCTAGTTTTTCCCATTTTGCATTCTGACACTTCATTGGGCCACCCTGCTGACAGTTTTTACTTACTCTGATGTATAGCAGAGAATGAAATGTATTTATTAACATCATATTTCATGTGACATCTTCCAACAATGAGCAAATGTGCCTTTGATGGGTATGTGATAATTTCCTGTAAATTTTTCACTTACGTATGTAGAGATCTATTCATTTCCAAAGTGATCATCTGTGATTTGAAGGCAGAGTTACGTTGTAAATAGATGGTTAATATATATAACCATAGATGGTTAATATATATATATATATATATATCACTTGCATAGCACAGATACTAGCTTGATTTACCGACTTTACAACATTTAAGCATTCGTATTTGGGGTAGCCAGAAAACAACTGAGATTATTTCTAGTTTTTCTGTTGCTTGCATCACCACTGAAAACTTTTGAAATTAGGATTGCACGTTGCATTCAGATTTCTGGGTTTTTCTGCACCCTGTCAGCTAGTGAGAGTCAAGAAACAGGAAGAATGGAGCATATGGAAATTGTTTTCATATTTGTTCCCGTGAAATCTATTTGGCATTAATATTATCACATTAAGAATTTGATTACTGGGTGATGAAATGAAAAGCGAGGTAGTAAATCATGTTTTCAATGAGTTCATGTAGGAAGAGTAGGTGTGTTTTAAAAGGCATTTTAAATTATAACAAAACTTACAATGGTACAAGAGTTTCCCATCCACATCAGTGCTAAAGGGAAGATCTTTAGAAAGGAGGGATATTGGAAGAGGGAGGGTAACATACCAAGAAAATAAACTATTGAGTCAGATTGTGTTTAGTAAGAGCCAGTGGTTGCACCTTACTTATTTTGTATCACACATATAGATATTTTCTTTAACTCTTTTTTATTTAACTTGCTCCTTGGTGAATTTTGCAGTGGGGAGGTGTATATACTGCAACATGGCTCAGTGGTTTTAAAATATTCCAAGAAAACAGATAAGAAATACATTGTCAAAATAAGCACACTTGAAAATCACAAGTGAACTCAGAGCAACAGTCATGCTTTCATGAACCTTTCCTGAAAGCACCACCACTATTTTCAGTAAAGGGAGGGTGGGAGACAGAAGAGGGAAATCAGATGGTTTTGATGCTTTTAGATTACACTTGAGATAGAAAATAGATGTGATCAGTTCAGAGAATCGGGGTAGATTTTGTTCACATAAATTGTAGCTGGTCTACATACCTCGAAAGACTTCTGTCAGAGAAATGCCATTTTGTAAAAGAAGTATCAAGTCTCATGCTCTGCAATATCTCGTTATACTGGAATACCTTGCATTCCCAGGCAGCCATCAGGAGCTCTGAACACTATTATCTGCTACTCGTCCATTTGAAAAGCAATGTTCAATTTGTTTATCCAAACAAAAAATGGTATTTGTGGTGAATTCATAGTAATTCTGAGCAAAAGTCCATATTGGAAATTAACATGGACTAACTGACTAATTGTATTTTCAGACCACAGTATAATTTAAAGAAGTATATATGTATTAAAAAAAAAATCCACCTTTCTTGCTATATATTTTAACTTGCATCACAGTAACCTAATGGATGTGTAGTAATTACAGGCAACATGTACTATAGCAGTTGAGAAGGATTGCATTAAATTCAAAGAGGAAGGATGCCTCCAAGTAGGAGCAGTCACCAAATTTATTGCCAGCAACGCTCCTCATCTTTGTTTTTTCTGCATAAGAGATTTATAGCTTTCAGAAGGTCAGGTGTGACACAGAAGTTGAGATCTCACTATTATGAGCTTTATTTTAAAACACTGGTACTTAGTAGCGTCATAAGCGCCTTGGTATTCTCCAAACCACTTAATATGCAGCTGTCTGTCCCCTCCATGGTACAGTAAAAAGGGCCAGAGCATCCTATATCCATGATTCCTAATTCATGCTGCGTTGCCCTGGGAGATGCATTCTCAGCAGCCTTTTTCTCCTTGAAATATTTCTGCATCTAGTCTCTTTGTTCTCAGTTGCAAGGGTTACATTAATAACATTTCCTTTTGCCTCCATGGAGGATATTTACACACAGATGCGTACAGAACATGAAGTCCAACTGTCATTTTCTCTAGTCTGACCTTTTTTTTATTCCAGACCACTAAATGTTGTTCAGTTATGCCTGTGCTGGAGTAGTTGGCAGAGTTAGCTACCTAGGGCACACTTTTTGCTTGGCAGTGTAGCACAGACCTCCCTTGGCTGCTGCAGAGCTCCCTGACATGCCCAGAGCTTCTAGAGAGGCCCAGTCTAGATCAGGAGAATCTTCTTTCAATATTTTTCTCTATTTTTTTTTCCTTTATGAAGCCCTCAGAGCTGTTAAGCTGCCTCTCTCTCTCTTCTTTGCTGTCTTCTTAAAGGTCCTGTAAATATCCTTTGAACAACTCACCAAATTGTCTCAATTTTCTGCTACTTGGGGACATTTTTCCTGATTCTCTCAGTTTTGGGTCATTCTTTCACTTGGCCAGTTTTTTTTCACATCTAGACACCTGCATGGCTGATGTTGTTATGTATGACCCTGTATTCTTCTATAGTCACTGCTTTCCAAGAAAAAGCTCCCCTCTTCTTTCTCACTACTCTGTGGGTATATGCTGCATTCATACTTGTTTAAGAAAAATCAAAACCACCACTGATGTGGAGATGTTTCTAATGGATCGATGTCTTTGTATTTTGCTGCACTAATAGATATCTTCCTTGAAGTAGCCCAATTAACAGCATAGTGCTTTCATATGGATTTCCTTCCAAGTTTGATTAAGCTGCATATTTTATGTGTACTTCAAAGTTGTTGATCACAGTGCAAAATAACCTAGTGCCTGCTACAAAAGCCTGTGGAATCCCACCAGGAACTAACAAGAGCATTCTTTACTGACACTCATTTTTTGAATTTTCTTGCTTCACTAATCCCTGTTTCATTTAGTATGTCTTGTACATGGATCTTTAGTCAGTACACTGTACGATACTAGGTCAAATGCTTTACAACAGTTTAAACCGTGTAATCATCTTTGTAAAAACAAACATGTAATCATATCAATGAGTGAAATCAGGTTTGCTTGACATGACCTATTTTCCTCCAACAATGCTGACAAAGATTCAGTTACAAAACTTCCTTTTCCTTATAATTGGTTTATAGGTCTCAGCCTTTTTAAAAATGCTAGTTCAGTGGCTTTTGTCCTGAATCCAGGTTAAGCTCTTACATTCTTGATGGGGAGAGCAGCTCATAGTGAAACCCCTGCATGCGTAATGTTATAATATTGCTCAAAAAAGAGAGGTAGGCGACCTGAAGTCTCTCTTGGTTTGGTGTCTTCTGCAGCCATCTGATAATGGGGGAAAAGAAGGAAGGGCGATTAGAGGTATGAAATATGCCCTGATATAAAAATAAAGCACATGGAAGCCTCTGTGATGCTGCTTTAAGAACTGTTCTTAAATTAATGTAGGCTGGGATATTAAACATCCTGGATTTAATACAGCCCCATTTAAATTTCTCTTGCTTGTTGGATTAGACTCATTAAAATTTTTCTTCTTTTGATTTGAAAAACCATTGTATTATCATCATCATTATTTATCTGTAACTTTTAACCTGCTGAACAGTGCCTCACTGGCTCAGGTTAGGATTATAAATTGTACTCAGTGGTTGGTCAAACTCTGAGCCTTTTGGTATCCGTGACAGAACTTCTATCACATATTCCCTTTTAAAATCTCAGTTTCCTAATATGTGAAGCAATAGGTATCATTCAGGTAGACACAACAGTGAATATGTGAGTGGAAGAAAGGCTGGAATACAGCTGAGGAGAGTAAAATGCTGAAGTTATGAGCCAGGGAGTACAATGGGAAGCTGAAGAGGTCTCTTCAGTAAGATGCAGCCAAGACAATAAGATCACAGAGTCTGTAAGTGCAAGAACAGGCAAAGTCACTCTCTATAGAATCATTGCAAAATTTAGAGCTGGAGAAATAGCCATTAATAGATGTCAGAATCCAGGTCTGGCTGCTTTGTATTGCCTTTGTATTGCACATGTCTGCACCTTACAAAGCACTTGAAAGCCTTGTCCTCCTGAAGAACAGAGTATGATTTTAAACATGTATTTAAAATGTGCATTGAAATGCTAAGATAGGAAAGATGAGTTATAATTTTAATGTATTTTAGCTGGTAATGCTGAGTTCCCCTCTAGGTTCTCCTTCAACCAACTGATGTTAAAACTAACAGTTTGGGGATCATGTCTTTGAAAAATATATGTCTTTGCAAGATCTTTTTTTAATACTTTATGTAAGAATACTATTTACACTTGAAAGAAGTGGCAACTGTTATTCACCTGTAACCCATCACATGAATCTGAGCTTTGCCTTTTGATGAAATGGGACAAGGGTGATGGATAAGAGTGTGAATGTAATAATATCCTCTTTAGATGAGTGCTTGGGAACTGTGACTGAGAACAAAATAGAGGCAGTTTGCTGCCAGCTCTTCATGAGTGCTCACACTGTTCCTCATTGTTTCTTGCTGGCTAAATAACTTTTTTAAAAGGTAATGAATACTAAGTATTTTAATAGAATATCACAGCTGTCAGAGGTAGTCTAAAACTGCTACAACGTGAATACCCGACAGCAGATCACCACAACTTACGTTGTTTGAAGTTGCATGTCTAACAAGGTTACAGTAGAGTTTTATTGGAAAGGTAAATATAGTGGTACTGATGCAATTCTAAAATGAATTAACAGTAGAAAGTTATGGATTTTTATACAGATGGAAGTAAATGTATTTTAGTTCATTACTTAAATAATTTGTAATTAAGGTGGATTGCTATTTAGGAGTAATTTTCGCTTTCCCATTTCCCTTCTTCTAGATCTTCTCTCTTACCTAATACAATTCTGTTCTCTTCCTGAATTCTTAAGAGCTGAATGTGTAATAGTCATAAAATCTTTCTCAAGTGACGATGTGATAATGTGTTGATAATTAGTAGTAATCAGTCTAACCACTTGGCTAGAATTTTCCATCATCAGAATAGTATGTGGTGTTGTGTAGCCAGTTCTAATTTGCCTATGGCTGTAGCCAAGATGCATTTGTCAATACCAGTGTCTCTTCCCTCCTCTGGCTGGAGCACTCCATCATAATACCCACTATGCTACCGTCTGCACCAACCCATTGCTCCTCTTTGACCATCTTTGTGCTGCACAGATTTCTTATCTGAGCATGGAAGTCCCCCACTTCCATGTTTGTCCCCTAACACTGCTACATTTTTAGTATTATTTTCATTATTCCTCTCTGGAAGTGATGTGTCTAAATTATGCTTAGGTTTTAATTATGACTTTTATTTCTCTTTAAGGTCTTGCATTAGAAGTCTGATACAGCTAGATATGAAACTCTTCACATTGTGTAACCCTGGAACTATATTTGTTTTCTAGCACCAGACTCCACAGGGCTATGTGATATAAATGGTGAAGATTTGCAGGTACCACTGTCTAGTCTGGCGTACAGGGGCATGAAAGCATAACTGCATTTCACAGATGAGGAAACTAAGGAATTGGACAAATGTAGAGAGTTCCTGAAGGTGCTTCAGTAGAGGAGTTAGGAGTAGACCCAAGGGGTTCTTGCTGCTCGTTTTTTTTCTCTTTTGTCTCCCTCATTACTGACTACTTTCAAGTATTATTTCAGCTATTTCTCTTTTAGTTGACCTTTAAGTATCAGATGTTCTTTTTTTTCCCCTTCTTCATCATGTTAAGGAAGCTTCAGTGTGTGTTTCAGGGATGGTGGATAGTTTTTCTTGTAAGGGATAGAAAAGTTAAGTCTATCCTAGCACTTCCCAGTATAACCAAACCTCAGCAGGGACTGATAGTTATGCAAAAAGACATACTCTTCAATTTCCGTAGCAGTTTTCCCATAAAACAGGAAAACTCATTCACCTTCACACTGTGAGATACAATCATAGTGCAATTCCACAAATGAAAGTCTGCCAGTACCTCTTTATACTTTAACCCTTTGACTTATTTCATTTTATAATGATGGATCAATACCTTTACAAAAGCCTTCACCTATGATGAACGCCCTCCCCACTCTATAGCAGTTAGGCTAATGGCCTTTCTTGCCACTTTCATTCTTTTCCTTTCTTTTTTCAAGCTTACATTGAAAAACCTGTTCTGTTATCAGCTGATGTTTTAAATCCATTTATAGCGACTCAGCATTTTACCAACCCACGCAGAAGTCTAACACCGTGTCACAGTATTATTGAAGCCTGAGATATTAACTTTAGAGTGCAAAGTGGTAAGAAATAGTGAAGTAGCTGCAGTCGGATGTTTAAGAGTTCATGGTGGTAGGTTATGAACATTTAGGAGGCCACACAGAAAAGACACTTGTATTCTGGAAATTGTGTAACCACTGACACATCAGAGTACCACTTGGACAACTTGTATAAGATGATGGCCCTACCTTGTCCTGTACCACAATTCCTATTGCTATTCTGCACTGCTTGGCTTAAGATGCTGGTGAGCTGAGTGTTACGGAGATCACTGCTATTGCAGACTGCTGGATTAGGCAGCACCTGGTGTTGACAGATGGGTGAGGAGCTGTAGAAGCAACCCACCAGTTTCCTGGTGCAATCTCCAGATACTTTTAAATTGCTATAAATAACCTGAGAAGATTGTAAATTGTGCTTTAGCTCTAAAGCTTCTGCAGTCTTCTGATTTTTCAGAGCCATATTCCTTGTCCTTTCCTTTTTCTCTACATATATTGAAGTTTTTCTGGTGAATATTATTGGATTTCATTCTGCCTGGAGTATAGAAATTGCTGATATTGGAACTGTAAATATCATGATGGTTTCAAAGGGACTCTTTTCTGTAGTTATCCCTTTTGTTTTAATGAAGATTTTTGTAGTGTTTTCCAAACTCATAAGGGAATTAATCAGATGAGAAGCAGAAATCTTTTGATACTTATGGTTGACCATGAATACCTCGGGGAAGCAGAAGCTGGCCTCACCTCCTGTGCTGCAGAGATCCTGCAGCAGCATAAAGACCATTGAAACCAAACTGTGCTGGTGACCCATCAGCCTGGCATTCAGCAGCTCAGGGCCTGCCTGGTTTTGGGGAGGTGGGAGCCAAGCGGTCAGAGGACACTGATTTCTTAGCCACTTAGGCCAGATGCCTAAGGGTAGTTGTAGAGAGAGAAAAAGCAAAGTAGAAACAATAGAGAAGCCAGATTGTTATTTTCTTTTAACCTTTTTTTTTAATGAAAACACTTCTTTCTTGCCTGTACCTGCCAAACAACTTTGCTAACTCATCTGTGTTTCCTTCATCGAAGGATAGGGTGGCACTTGTCATACTCTTTCTCTTGATGTTTGATTTCTTTCATGCTCTGAGGAGCCAGCACTTTCCTGTCTATTCCTGGATATAAGAGCCGCTGCAGTCCAAATCGTGCTCTCCTATTTCATAGGTATGCTGAGTGCTAGTACTCTGTTGTCGCTCTCTGTGTCTTACAGATGATTTCTTTGTTTGTTAAATGGGACACAGTTAAGAGTCATACTTCTGTCTGGATGTTTTCAACAGTTACTGTGCACAAAGGAGATGAAGTACAACTCATTTTTTTCATTCCTGTTTGCTGCATGTTGGCTTTCTAGATATAGAAACATCTTGGCAGAAAGTGCCCTGAGCAAACCTAGGCTTATATGCTGTGCAAGTCCCAGTTAAGACCTGCACACTTGAGTGCTGTTTCTCTTCTGAAGGGCTTGGTTACTTAACATTTACTTTTATCAAACAATTTAAAAAAAAACCTCTTAAAAATCTTCAGCCATGTGCTTAAAGACTTCTCTGAAGAGAGCTGGAAATAAGCATGTGTTTTTACTTAAATGGGTGCTGAAATCTCAGCTGGATCCTAGCCATAATTCTGCAGTTTCCTATTTAGTTTTGGTAGGCTTTACCCATTGGGAAGAGAAGGAGATGTTTTTCAAAACAGGAAAACGAAATTGTACCCCCACACACACACAATTGGCAGGCGAATAAAGGGAAAAGAGAAAACTTGAAAATACCCTTCACTGCAATTTAAATTGACTAGACTTCATTTTCTTGGCTGCAGTTCACTGCTGGGATACTTGATGCATGTCTACCTCTGTACAGACAAAATTTAGCTCTCCTATGTATTATCTGATACACTTCTGGATGTCTGTCATAGATTGAATGCTGTCTGCTGGCTTACTCCTTTCTTCTTCTACCTACAGATAAACCATATTTGCTGTAATGATTTGAGTGAAATACTGACACCGGTGAAGGCAGCTTGGGTTTTGACTCCAGCAGACAGGTTTTTATCTTGTGTGTCAGAAAGCAACTGTATGACCCGTAGCATCATCTATACCAACCAAGTGTGAAATCAGCTGTGCCGAGCACCTAGTATGTTATAATGAGGAAATAATTCCTCTGTGGAAATAAAATATTCATGCTGTGGCACACCTGCTTTTTTAACATAGAGACATAGAACGAGAAAGAGGATTTGTCAGTCTTTCTTCTTCACTGCTACCCACAGCTGACACCTTACAATAAATACACAGTAGGTTCAAGGCTCTGCTACAGGAAGAGCTGTGTCTTCATGAAAGAACAGGATTCCTTAACACTGACATTTGCATAAGGAAAAAAAGGTCTGAACAGTCCACCGAGAGCTGCGTCAATGAATGCAGGCTGACCTGTAATGTGCTTGTAACATGGGGCAACTTTTTCTGAATTTGCAGTCCTTAGAATGACAGTTTCCCTTCCTCCCCCATCTTGGATGGTGTTTTTGTAGATATTTTAAAATCTGTACTACTGGAGAGATATTGTTTTCTTGAGAATTTCTCTTTAAACCATTGTGTTCTTCACATCTGTGATTCCAGAAGCAGATAATTATTAGGAAGTAGCAAAACTTAAAATAAGCATTATTTTGCTGGTGGGCAAAAGCCTGTGGGTAGTCAGTCGGTCTGGACTGCAGAATGCCTCTTTCTGTTACCTTGGTATTGATGCTGTAAGCAAAAGGTTTTCTTCCTTTAGCTGGGAAGTTTTCCATAGCAACTCAGCACATAAGTGCTGTGATTGAGCAATTTTACATGAATTTGCCTTTTGGATTAATCTTTGACATCTTGAATTTGGTACTTTATGCAAAAGATACACTGATACAGAATGAATTAGTTCTACTGTTGCAGTGCCTGCAGTTGAGAGAATAGACTCATGCCTTTGCGAGGCCAGAAGAGGAATATTCTGGGAAGTAATTTGAACTGATGTTGTTGGGAGGGTAATACTGCTTGACATATCTGTTATGACAGCTGAAGATATGCTGAAGCACGAAATAGAAAAGGAAAAGACAGTTGTTAGGCCAACGACAAGATTAAACCGTACTACTTACGACAGCTGTTGGCAGCATGATATCACTGTCCTCAAGCTTTCTACTGATCTGGAATATTAGAAACTTCAAGATCATGTTCGTTGTGTGTTTCTAGATATCTTGTTAGGGGTAATGCTCTCTGACAGCAGCCAACTGTAACTGGCAAAGGGAATTCTTCAAATACAAACAAACATATAAAACATCAACATTTTCTTTCTGATCCTTTCATAGGGTGGTTGGTCATTGCTTTCAAACTGGAGCCATCTACATCTCAAGAAGTTATAAGATTTTCTTGCTTCTAGACCATCAAAGCAAAAAAATATATCAAGACATATAAACAAAAATAAGCTTAGTGACATGCGGAGGGACATTTTGGGAAGTGGAGGAAGGTTTGCCTTCTGTTTGCTGAGGTGTAGAGTCACAAGCCGAGCTGGTGTGTTGTGTTACAAGCCAGCCTTAGAAAAGCTTTCAAGTAAACAGTATCTTTAAAAGTCTGTAGACAGCAGTAAACTGTCCAGTGGTGAAACCTCACTGAAAACTAATGTTCCGGTGTCCTCCCCCTTCCAGACATACTCCTGGCTATTTTTCTGCCACCTAGGCTTTCCAGGTATTTTTGCTGAGGTTCTGCTACCTTTCCAGCTTTTAACCATCAGGAAGCTGAGACAAGCCAAATAGTCTCTGGTAAGGTCTTGTTAAAGTTTAAAATGCCTTTTTGGCAGCACTCTCTGTATCTTGGCAGATTTGGGTCTCTGTAGCTGCAGTTACTTTCCTGTTTCAGTGACACTGTACTTTGAGCTTCTCATCCATCAGAAATGATAAGAAAAATTTCCTCTTAGGAGAGCAGATTTCTGGAATTCCAGTGCTGTGGTGGTTTTTTTTTTTCTCCTTTCATAAGCTACAATTACTGTCTTGCACCGAGTTCAAAACTCAGCTTCATTTGTTTGCTGCCTGATTTTAACTGAAGGACCCAGTCTCTTTTGAATTCTATTTTTTGTTGTCATATCTCTTTCAGCTGATGTGAATCACCATAGCCCGGTAGGAGAGAAGGAGGTTCTGCTCATTTGCACTAGTATTTATGAAATATTGCTTCCTGTGCACTTTCTAGGTATGTCCAAAATATGCTTGTGAAACCAAGTATGTACATTCGTCACTTGATGTACTCTTTAAGAGTAAATATTTCTATCAGATCAAGGTAAAGAGATTAACTGCTGCACTGAGAACCATCATCTTCCAAGTAAAAATTCCTCATAGCTCTCAATGCTGAAAAAAACCCAGTATCTTGGGCTGCAGACCAAAGCTTATCTCTCTTGAAGTGTTAGGATGTGGGGAAACAGCATATCTCAGAAAGTCATGCAAATTGTAAGCCATTGCACTTTCCGAAGCACAGCCTGGGATATTTGTCCTCTCTGGAGCATGACAGATTGGAGCAGACCAAGGGGAAATCCAGGAGCAAGCAGATTGGCTTTAAATGACAGAATCAAGTAGAGGTGTTTCATTAATGGCATCTAAAAATGTTAGGGCTATGATAACAGTGGTTATCACAAAAACTTCTACCCTACCTAAAAGCTGTGTCAGGGTACACATGGTTTATTAACAAAATGAAGGGCCTGACTCCTATGTGGAAAATTAGGCCAAAATCTGAATGCAGTGAAGGTGCAGTGAAAATTAAATTAAGAAAAAAACAGGCACTTCCTATAAAATATAGACAGGAGGTAGGAAAAAAAGGCATTCAAAGCAGTAGAAGAATGTCCCAAAGCATTACTGACGCCTGGAAAATTCCTACAAATATTAAGGAAAAATTCTGCATACTTCTTTGGTGGTTGTTGCTTTGATTTTCCAAGGTGTTTATTTCTGTTTTTCTTTTGTTCCTTTTGTTGCATTAGTTAGTCGTCTGAGATGCTAGACTAACATCCCTTGGGTTGATGAGCTTTGCATGCAGAGCGTGTAAACCAGTTTTACTGCACCCTTCCATACCCTGCCCACTTCGTTTACTTCAGCCACGCTCTGCCTCCTGTCTTCTAAGAGCGAGAGAATTTTTGGGAATTTATAGGATATCGCCTTCCTGCTCAGACTGATAACAAAATAGACAGTTGGCAGAATTGAGGGGGGAAAGGGGACTGTGGCTAGATGGAGTGTATTGTATTATGATATCACTGTCTAATCTCAGACCAGCTCATTTTTTGCAATCTACACATCAGCCATCAGTTGCGAAAAACCTTTCCATTATTTTGGACAAGGATCTAATTAAAACCAGAAGTCTGGAGGGGAAAGGCTCAGTATCCCATTACACGTTTCCCAAATTGTTGAACTCCCTGCTATTTTGTTAGCAGCTCTGATTGTGTCTTCTGTTCCCTCACCTAACTGAACTGGGTTAGAGCTTTTTTGTTCGGTATTATCTAGATCTCCCTGACAACCTGGCAGATCTTCTGTAATGTGTGCTTTTTCTTTAACCTTTGTCGACAATGCTGTTGTAGGCTTGTCTGGCTTTGGGTAGCAGACAGACACACAAGTGGTAGAAAGTCTCCTGCCCACCTTCAGAGTGTTCTGCGTTGTTTGGACAGCTGGCATGGTACTGATAAAATTTTATCTCCTGCTTTTTGCTATGGAAGCGTTGCAGCGCAATGTAACATCTCTTGTCAAAAAAACCATCCTCACAATTACCCTATCATATTGACCTAATGACAGAGTCCAGCTTAAATGAGAAAAAAAATGCCCTTTATTTTAGGTAGGAGAATCAACAATAAATATCGTATGTATTTTTTTGGACATAAATAAATTTAAAGAGTAAAAATTCATTGATGTGCATGAAAGCAAACAGAAATATTTTGTGTTTACAAAGCAGTGGACAATTATACATTGATTACCTCAAGCCTCTTGTAGTGACTCAACAGTTCTCCTTTGGAGAACTCTTTTGGACAGGCTTATGCTAGTGGTTTTGTCATTTTTAGCTCTCTGTTGTTAAAAACAGTCTCTTGCCTTATCCGATACTGTCCAACACTGAAACATGGAGGGATATGTCCTGGCTTGAGTGTAACTCAAATAAAATAAAGATAATGCTGAGTGGTTTGGAAATAACCAGGAGATAAAACAGACAAAAAAAAAAAAAACGAACTTATCCTTTCACATAATGAATTAACCTTTCTTTTGATATTCCAGATGTGAAGGTTGCAAAATTTTCGTTTTGGATATTGACTGGCATTAATGTATGTCTCCACATTCTCTGGTTTTAGGTTTCTCCAGTTTGCAACGTGTTGTTCTGGGCAGAGGTTTTTGTACTGCTAGCACAGCCCGCTCCAATGCACTGCCTTCTCCTCCTGTTGTCACGAGGAAGCAAATTTAAGGGATAGGATAATATAGTCTCATCTTTTCCATGTCACAGTCTAGTCTTAAGCCTGTTGGCAAAACTTTTACCCCTATGAATTTCTTGGTGATGAGTGCTGTTTCTTTGACTGATATGCATAGGCAGGGGAACATTTCTACATCACTGCCCAAACTTTCTAAAGCATACTTAAATAATTTACATAAAATCCAAATCTGCATGTGAAATATTCTCATGAGTCAAGGGTTTATTCACTGTGAATTCATTCTGTGAGTGGGAGGAAACCTAAACTGTCTTGGATAAAATGGCCTTTATAAAATATAGATCTATTTCCTAATATTTATGTCAGATTCAACTCATTATATTTTTTTTCCCTCTTTCTTACCTCAGTCTGAAACTACATCACCAACCCCTTGCTAGCACTGCTTCACATGGATGTTAATACTAAATCATTAGAGTTTTTTCTGTGCCTGTGTCATTAAATAGTCTCTCTCTGATTTACCAGAATGTGGATTATAATAGAGGCATTAAAAAGGCATGTATCTGTAATTGCTTTTTAATGCTATTGCTATTTATGGGTAATTTTAGTTTCAAAGTAACCTAGAAAGTCATGTAAAAACATAACGCATTTGATGATAAAGGTGTGCCAAGGAAAATTCTCCATACGTGATGCTATTTAATTGAAGTACTGTTAAGGATCCTAGAATCAAGCAGGTTTCTAGATGCAATGTGTTATACTTATGCAAGTCAAACTCAGTGTTGTACTAATTATTGCAAACTCATAAACAGTCAAAAAATTTCCATATGTATGTTTTATATGAACATTATTAACAACTATCATAGCAGTTCCAGATATGACAGACATAGCCTGAGCCATGAATAGTAGAAAAAACTGATATTAATTCAGTGCTGTATGGAAATGCATGCCCTACATTTATACAGCAATCCAGCTTTTTATACGTGAATGACGTAGTTCCCAATGCAGAGGAAGCTGAGTTAGTTCAGAAGTTTCCTAATGGGTTTTACATCACTAAACAACTTTCAATGTAGCACTTAAATCTTAGCTGAGGAAGGAAGGCTCTCCAGGATCCTGTTGAACAGTTTCTCAAAAGGTTTTCTTCTTCACTCTGGGCATCTTCTAAGTTAGTGACACCTACACAAAATAAAGCAATATGTTGCCAAGATTTCTCCACTGATGCCCACAGGAGTAGCATATTCAAGTGTGAATAATTCTGTGTGGTGTAAGGTTATGGGGCGTCAGGTGCATATATTTCATATAGGTAACAGATAAATATGACAAACATTTTCTAAAGGGATTTTGTGTGTCCAACTTGACCAAGTGCCTTAGAGAAGACTGATTTTCAGAGGATGGTGACCCAAGTGTCTGAAGACGTGTATCTGAATAGTCACTTTTAAGACTATTTTATGTATGTGCAAATGCATATAGTGCTCCAAAGTACATGTGTGTCTGTGTGTGTGTATGCACATATCATTTCTGTGTGTTTGACTCATGTCTGTATATATGAATAGGTTGTATATAATCCTGTGGAACTTAGTTTTCTGGCAGATGAGTCTATGTTAATTCCTAAAACCCTGAGCAAGAACAGAATTACTTTGCAGTGTTAGGGGGAAAAACATCACAATAAAAATGAAGAATACTTTTAATTATCTGTAGTCATTCGGATGAAATCTATAATGAACTTGATAAATGCTGATGCTCTAGGCATCAATTTTTCAAATGATAGTAGAAACAAAAATATCTGGAAAAGCATTGTTAGCCTAGACTACACAATATTTTTGAGGTCTTGGTTAGTAGGAATAATTAAAATGACTTATGTAAGATAAGTGTCATATCTCTGTCAGCAACTAAATTTTAAATGTTATTATAAACTAATTACTTCCTTGAATTGAAAAGAAAATTATAATTTTGTGTCTTAACTGCTATAAGACAATGTCTGATCATTTTCTTGCCCAAGCTCTTTACCAGTGTATCTTCAGTGACTTCAGTGCAATGAGATGCCTTCGAACTGGGTGAGAAGCAAGTTTGGATCCCTGGGCCAGCAAAAAGCCTTACTGTAGCAAGAAGCCAGAATCCCTTTCTGACATTAATCAATTCCTAAATAAGTAAAAGCAGAAGCAGCTGATGCTGTGGGGTTTTCCTTTGTGTTTCTGATGGCAGGCTTGTCGCTGGAGTAGGGAGGAGGGATCCTCATGCCCCAGCCCAACTGCTTGCCCTTCCTTCCCGCGTCTGTTTGCTGCAGGTCTGCCATACTCATAGTCTGCAGTGAGCCAGCTCACCTAGCTAAAGCCACAGTCTTTAGCTTGATCTGATGTTTTCCTGCAGTCATTTGCTGTTAATTAATGTGTTTAATTGGTTCCTAAAGGTTTCTGACACATGGCAGAGTCAAGGAATTAGATACAGTAGAAGCGTACAGCAGAGAAAGAGGTGAACAAAGAAAGAAAAAAGCTAATAAACCTAGTTTACTCTTACCCCAACGTCCTGATTTCACTGGCCATTCTTCCTTTCCTGCCTGAAAAACATGAACGTGGAGCCTGACCAGGCAAACAGAGGTGATGATCTGTGTTATCTCCATTAGAGGTCCCACTGAAGTCCCATCCTGGGGAATTGGTCACTTGGTGCCCTGGCAACTGCCAGCCTCATATGCCATGTCGTGGTACCCACAGATTTGAGGTTTGTTTCAGAAAAGCACCAATGTGGTTGTGTTGCTCTTTTGTGTCTTGCTTACTAAGAAAAATGTATTTCCTGTTTAACAGTGTAGTAATAAACATAGGCATGTAAGAGGTGATGAAAGAAGGGCTAGGGAGGAATAATGCAGGGAAAAGGAGAGGGAATGGAAAGATGAAGAAGAATGTCTACGATAAAATGCAGGGTATGTAAGAAAGTAATTAATGGGTAAGAAATAAGAAAGGAAGGGGGAATATTTCAACCCCCATCGTTTCTCTCGGATGCCTCCACCCTATAAACTCGCTCATTGCTTGGTACCTCAGGCCCAGGTTTTTGTTCTGCAAACACCCAAATCACCTCATCCCAATTTCAAGTCATACATTGAAGCAGAATTAGTTGGAAATGAGCCATCATCCTCTGAGACTATAGCCTAATGTTGCTTGAAAAAGCACTCCAGGCTTTCCCAAATCACCTGAAGTGCCATACGCCAACGGCTGATGCAGTGTTTGGGATGCAGGGGCTGAGGCAGTTGGTACAGGGCAGGAGCAGCTCACTGCCTTCAAGCCTGAATGGCAGAGGATGTCCTCATTTCAGAACTGGTTTAGAAAACATGCAGTTACACCTACAACTTCATGCAAGAAATTATGCTGCTAGCAAAGCCAGAGAGCGACTGTATTTTTATTGGATCAGATTAGTGTTAACAGGAGTCCATAATCTCATGCAGCTTTGCTTGCTCCGGTAAGAATAACCCTTACACACTTGTAAACCACATGAGCCTTCATAGTCAGCCTCCAAACAAAAGCATACAGGTTACTGAGACAGTGGGTATCTTATGGGCTGTTTTTCTGTCCCAGTAAAATTGTGCTAGGCATGGAAATCAAAGCCTTATCCATAGAATTCCACAGGAACAGACTTCAGAGCACACCACACTGTAATTGCTGCCATTAACCTTAGCACATTGCCTGAAATCTGCAGCTGCGGTCTTGCTGTGTTACCAAATTAGTTGATCTCCATGGAAGTCTCTGCTTTAATTGGAAAGGAAGAGTATCAGGGGAGAGTGAGAACACCCTTGTGAGCTCTTCTTTAATCTCAGAGTCTCCACTCCACATTTGCCCCTGACTCATAAAGGATTTGGAGGCAGAGTGGGAGCAGTATTTCACGGAAATGTAGCATGTTTGTTGTCTTCATGAGTTATTTTCCTAGTATTGGCCACCGTTGGAAACAGAATATAGGACTAGGTGGACCTTTGTTCTGACAACCTGCAGCCAATCTTATGGCTTTTGCACCTACTTAGTTTTAAAAGATCTTGATTTGTAGGCTTGAGACTTAAACACAGATTTTGTACAAAAACATCCTTACACATCTCTTCCCTCTTCATCCAGAATTTTAAAAGATTAGTGAGAGAGACAGTGAGGAGTAGAGCAAGATGAAGGCATATCTGTAAAAGTCAATGGTGTTCTGTAAGTGAAATATGAGTACAGCCTACTTAGAGCAAATGGCTCATTCTTGTGGCAAGGAAAAAATTGTGGGTTTAGTAAAACAAAAATACAATTTTATGTTTCAACAAACTGGCAGAAATGGCATGACAACTTCATTTAAATTAAAAATGCAAATGCAGACCTACAGGCACACACTCAAAAGCAAGAATAAGATACAGAGAGGATGTGATTAGTGGTTAGAGTCTAAGAATAAACCTAAGCTCAGTGACTTTTCATTAATGTAATAGCCTAGCTTTCTAAAAGTATTGCAGATGCTGGCATATAACCTTTTGTAATCCCACAGCAATATTTACATTTTGTTAGTTATATTTTAATAAGTTCTGATTTTTCATTGGAATTGCTTAAATTTCTATGTTTATAAGTTTTCCATGTTAGGACTAGTTTTCTTGGATGCTTTAAATAGAATTCTGTACTAGTCTGGAAATGTTCAGATGAAAGTACAGTTAGACAATTTGCCCAATGACATCTGTTCAGCAGTGTAATTTTACTTAGCTACAAATGACATATTTAATTGAATGAAATATTTCAAATAGACTTTGACAGCTTTCCAGCCCAGTATCTCTGAACTTACTATTTACTGAAAATATGTCATCCTAGAAGTGTTACAGGGACTATAAAGAATTTGTTTTGTGAAAGGCAGTACTGTGATGTTAGAAGAGAATGCATTAAGATATTATGTCTGCCACTTGAGATATATGTACTTCTTAGCTTCTGAAATATCTCAATGTTTTCTAGAGAATCTTTTGAGCCACGATTTTATGGTACTATCTGAGTTGCCTACATCTGTAACTCTAGTGCTGTGTTCTGCATGCAAGATCAGAATGTTAAAAAAAAGCCCCTAGATTATCTTGTACGAGTTTTAGTGGAAGCATAATAATAGGAAGTATGCATTTCATGAGAAACCGCAGTGCTGTCATCTGAAGAACAGATCTGTGGAAGGGGAACCAGAGTTTCAGAGCCGTGTTAGTCTTCAGTCTAGCCAAAGCCAACTCAGAATACTGAGCTGCGTAAATTTGTCCGGGTTCGGCCTGCAGCATAGTAGTGCACATTACTTTTGATCTTTACCATAGATACTTCAGAGGTGTAGTAGTTCAGTCATTATTTCCAGCATAATGCTTTACTTTTGGCATGTTGCTTCAGGGTTTCACAGCCATTTCCATTATTCTAAGTTAAAACTACTTTATATATCTCACACAGTAAAGTATCTCTAAAGAAGTCAGCCTGCACAGTTTGCCTAAATATACAGAATTTTCCATCAAAAATCAGTTAACTAATAAGTGCTGTCATCTCTCTGTAGCTGACAACAATTTGTGGCAAGTGTTACTCTGGATCCTTTACTGAAGGTGTTTGCTTTTCATGGCATACTGTCTAGCTGAACTTATAACATCATTTCTATTATTCTGCTACACAGCAAAGCTCAAGGAAGTAATATAACATATTCCTCACAAGGAGCTCTCCTAGGACAATTCTGTGAAAGAGATGCTGAAAACTCTCAAATGCTGCTCTGGTATATTGGAGTGGGCTGGTGAAAAACAAAGCCAGAACATCTTTGAAGTTAACATGGGCAGGATGCTGGGAAACCGGTTCTGACTTTGGCTCTCAGTGTGTGAGATGAGCAGTTTTAGTCAAATCTCACAGAAGTAAACAATGCCTTTCCCTCTTCTACCGGAGAAGTTTCGCTATGTCTCCAAGCTCCCTCGCAAAGATGGAGTGAACCTTGCTGGTACTCCTCTCATTCCCCCACACATGCCATGTGAGTTGCTTCTTCCCTTAATGACCATCTGAGATGCAGCGTACCTAATGCTGTCCCGTTATGACTACCCTGAAGGGTTTGGCCGAGCTTAAGCCATTTTAGAGAGAGAACTTGTTTTTACCCATCTGCTTTGTTGGAAAACATGTTGTTTGTCCTCTTCCAAGGGAGAACACGCTTTCATCGCAACACTGGTTAGCAGTAGTCTCTTCATTAACATTTTTGAATTAGAATGATAAAATAAATGCTATAGTTTTGGCAAGTAAATGTTTGCCATAAACATTACAATGAGTGATGGAAGCAGGGTGTGCAGCTGAGAGCCTGGAACAGAATGGGAGGCTGCTGACAAGCTTAATTTCATTTCAATCTTTTTCTATTGAAGTTTGGGGAGGTAAGGATTATGGTTTATTTTCCAAGCAGTCAGAAAACAAGAAAGCTCTCAATCACTCAGTGAGTGCCAGCTAGGGAGGTGGTTTTCTCTCTTAGTTGTTCAGATTTGTTTGCTTAGACTGTTCTTTCGTTTCCTATATTCTGCAACCTCATGTAATGACTAGTTCTGAAGACATGATGCTTGTAGGCTTTAACTGCTGTCCTTGTCCCTCTTGCCTCCCTATCCCCAGCACACCAGAGAGCAGCTATCGATGAGAGTACCTGTGTTTCAACACACTGTCTAGAGACAACTCAGAGCGTGGCTCTCACTTTTGACGTTGTAGCACGTGTTCATGGAAATTTGTTCTCTTTGTGCCAATGCTGTTCCACTTATGCAAGGGGATGGGATTGGGATTTTAAAATGAACTCCAGTAGACACAGGTTTATATGCATTTCTGCATCAAAAGAACTGGGTAGAAGTACAGAGACCTATTTTTCAAATGTAGCGTATGATCAACTCAAATTGTCTATCTACAGAGCATGTGAAATAGGCCAGAGGCTACTACCATAAAGTTAATATTGAAACTTTGGATGCTTGGTTGATTTCCTAGCTATTATAGTTTTATTTTGCTCCCCTCTTTTCCTCAGAATTGTTGTGCTAATTAAGCTCTGTGAATTTCAATCTCTCTGGTTCTTCAATTATGACATTACAGTCCTTCTGTGGCAGCACACTGGAGTGTAGCAGATAGGATATTATGAAGTGGAGACATTCAATGGGAAAATGTCCAAAAGCATTTCAAATCACTTAAGATAATTAAACAAGGGGAAAGAATGTGGCGTGTTTAAAGAATATGTGGTGGTTTTGTGAATAGGATGATGTTAGGTGCCTGTGCATGGGAAACTCATTACGCATGCTTCACTCATTCGTTATATTGTAATGAGAAAGAAGAATTGAAAAACGCCTCTGTGAATACCGCCTTTGTGCGTATCAGGAGGTACTTGCACTGAGACCACCACTGCCGAAGCAGCAGGCTTAACAGACTCGTTTTTTATTCCTCTGGATATACCTGTGAAGAGATACAACAATTGAAGAAATAACAACTAATTCCAGTATAAAGGTCAAAATGACCTGAATTGAGATGCTTAAGAATTAATGGAGTACGCTGGTGTCAGTAGGCAGAGGTTTAGGTGACATTTCTCATAACTGCCTATATGCCATCCTGTTTCACTCTCCTCACCTCCCCCATTTGTAGACAAGGTTTAAAATGTGTAGCCGGAGGGGTTTTAATAAGAATTTTTATAACAGAGTGAGGCAGTACTTGGATGGGGGAGAAAACAGGCACTTTATCATTCGGAAGGAGGAGAAAGACTAACAAGTGTAAGTAAAGGTCAGATGTCTGTCTGAGCTGCAGGCAGCATATCTGAGGAGAAGGGAAGCACCGCAGTCAGGTTTGAGTCAGCCTTGTGCTACCAGTGGCTTATTATGATCAATGCTCCCACAGAGTGGGTAGAGCAGCTGACTGTTATCATTTAAGAAGTCATAGGAATATTTAATGTTCTTCTTAAAACACCAGTTCTTAAAATAGTGTAACTGTACTGAGATGTTAAACAAAACCAAAGGTAAGCAGGAAAGCAAACTTAAGAGCATGAAAAGGGTATGTTCCTCTCCAAAGCTCAATAGGTTCACAGCACCTTCTCTATATCATTAAAAGCAATGCTGTGAAACCTCCCAACCAAGGAGTGCATTGCTGTGATGTTGGACCCTAGAAGAGAGGTGTCCATGTGTGACCATATTTGAAACAAGATTTACGGCGAAGATTAGGGGCTGCATTTCCAAACCTTTCCACAGGATGAGGAGTTGCAGAAACAAAAATCAGATCATACATCTCAGTCCTGTGAGTATTGCAGTGTATATGCAGAGTACGCAAGATTCATTCCTAGGCATGTCAGACCTCAGAATCAAATAGTCAAAGCTCTAGCTCAGATTTGAGGCTGCTTTACACCTCCATGAGATTGATAAGAAAACATAGTACTGTTTTTAGAAATTGCTTATGGTGTTTCCAGTTCAGGCATGGGTTTTTAGCCAAGTGTCCAGTTTCTGCTTTACTTTACCCCATCTCAAAGTCCTAGTTAACGCTTGATAGCAGTAGGCAGATCATGCCACATCCCTGGGAGTGCTGGCTGGATTTGGGCTCTATGCCACAGAGCACCTTTCCAAGAGAAGAAGCCCAGGTCCCCGCTTGCTCGCTAGCACTGACAATCAGACAGTGCTAGCAGAAGCACGGATTTATCATTGTAAAAGCTTGGGTCTCTTCTACCGGCCCCGATTTCCTGCTGAAGCAAAGGTCAAGTTTTATGCTCCATGTCATGCCAGAGCAGGGCATAGTCCTTCTGAGATGTGTAGCTGTGAGCCACACACCACCCAGGATGTTGAAGAAACATGTACCAGACCATCCAGACATCATATGGTTTGGCTTTAAAGCAGTGCTGCTGAGTCTCGGTTGTTGGGTGTCACTTCAGTCTCACAGAGCGGCTTTGAGAGACTTGTAGATCCATTTTGATGGGTAACAATGTTGGAGTCTTTCCCCTTATATCTGTTTTGCAGGGGGATGACCTGGAACAGGGAGGGCAACCAAAGAAATTTCATCCTAAAAGTCAGATCAAAAAGCAAGCCTGTGTGCTGTTAGAAAGAGATTTGCTCCTCAGGCTTTTTTCTACCAGTTTCTCCTGCGTCACCAAGGGAAACCTTGGAGTCTGCTCCTGTTGTGATGATGCTTAAGTTTTTCCTGAGTAGCACTAACATGAGAAGTACACAGTTCTTGTCATTTTTATAGCTTGATATTCTACACTTGGCATGTGGATGGTTAAAGGAGAATTGATAATAATCTGCACCTATCTGAATGATGTATGTAACAAGAAGGAAAAGCAATTGTTTCAGCTTGTGAAAGAAGTGTAACTAGGAAAAACTAGAAAAGGCTGAATATCAGGAAATGCATCATGACAGTAACATCTGTTGGAATGCAAAGTAATCTCCCTTTGAAAGTGGTAGGATCAGCATTGCTTCTGACATTTGAAGCTCGATGAGACAGAACCTAATTTGATCTACAGCATGCTTGGCTTCCAGGGAGGCCGTCTGTATGATCCACTAGATTTTCTCCATTTCTAACTTCTGTGACTCTGTCTTTCTGACTCTCCCTGGGTGATGAAATATCATTATAACCTTTTGAAATAATATATTGGTGCCTGGAGAGCAGAGAGTGATTTTCTCATTTGCAAGTGAGAGGCAGTGTGTTAAATTACCATTTCTGCCATTAAATGGATTGAGTAAAAAAATTGACATGTTTAAAACAGGGCATTTTCCCCCTCCCCAAACAAATCGCCTGAGACTTCACATTGCAGGGGGCCAGGAAGGTGAGGATTAGAAGTTTAAATAACCTTCAACATATTCCCTGAGGCTTGGGCTAGTGGAAGCTGCTTGACACCTGAAAATGTTTCAGCAAATCTGTCAGGTAAGCTTCCTGCTGATTTACAGAGGATAAAGAAGCCTGTGCTATGTCTGTCACAGATCAGGAGGGATAAAACTTCTGGGCCATTGAAGCTTCTACTTGTTAATTTGGCTCTGGGAAATGTGAAAAAATCCATGGTGCTGACAAACACAGTGACTAAGTACATAGCAATTTAACTCAAGAATTGCACTTTTGCATCTTTGGAGAATAAATGAGAAAGTTGTGGTGTTGCTTCAACTGATTTTTTTTAATCATATGCAGCAGTTGGTGCAGTTCTCAATAGTGTTTGTTTCTGCCTCTTCACGCAGCACAAAAAATTGATAATCATCTGGTACTGCTGAGCACTGTAGCTGACAACATTTGAAACTCCAGACATAGTGATGAATTGCACTATGATATATTAATGTTATTTTGATCCTTGCTTTTTCAGAATTACATTGATCCAATTAGGTTAAGTAGCTTGCCATCTAAATTAATTTACTTTCCTCTATTAATCTCCTTTACTGTGGGTCAAAACCAGAAGTGTAAATCAATCTGTTATATTGCATGTCTTTTTGGGGGAGGTAATTAAATTACCTAATAGATACATATGTTGAATTCATTGTTTGATATGTTAAACAGTATTGCCATAATCGGAGAGTGAGGTGGTGCATACTCAGTTGTGGAATTTGAGTGCTTGTTGCACTTAGATTTCATAACCTTTCAAGAAATGCCTTTACATGACTTGCTGTCCCTGGATACTAATGCTGCGGGCTTATTTGGCTATGCAGCTTTTAAGATATTAGACATATTGAAAGTGGGGATAACAGCTGCTTTCTCTGCCAGAAATTGTTGGACCCCCTGGTGACATGTCTTGTATAGGTCCCCAGCCTCTACCGTGTGGAGAAAAACTTTCCTCTGGCCTGCTCTCAAAGTAGCACTAGTGCCCTACACGGCAGGAAAACAGACGTCTTAGCAATAATGTCTTAGTTACTAAACTGACGGAGTGTTAATACACACTCCTGAAAAACTTTCTCATTTTCTGAAAAAGGTCCTTCAGTGGTACATGAAATTTCCATGATTTGAAATCCTACTTTGGCTTCTACATTGGGGCATACTTTTTATTTTATTTAGTTAGTCTGATAGTGGGTATCTATCATCTTCGTGCTCTTGCCAGTCTTTTACTACTCACACTGGGAATTCTTATTTTCAGCCGGTATTTTCATCAGGGTGGATAGCAAACTTATATCCTGATGAAACATGCCTGATAGGGAGATTAATGACAGCTACACCTGGAATTCGTTTACCTGCTATATTTCCTCACCTTAGTAGGTAGAACTTACTCTACTTTGAGTAGACTCAAATGAAAATGGAGCATTGATGTAAGGGAATGAGATCCAGTGGCTGGAACTGAACGTTGACACAGTCAAGCTAGATACAAAGTGCAGTGTTTTTACATGGAGCTTAATTAACTGTTAAAAACTTACCAGGCTTGTGATAGCTTCTTCATCATCACAGATCTAGACAAGGGCTCTATACAAGAAGAAAATGGGTCTGGTTCCATCACAGTCATAGAACTAGAAGATTGATTCAAGTCATATGACCTATGTAATGCAGCAGGTCAGATTGCTGATCACAGCGCTCCCTTCTGGTAGTAAAATCTATGAATCTATGAAATTTTTTCTAAATCTGTGCTTGAGGGTAGAATGAACAGAAGCAGAAAGGTCATCTTTATCATCACTGCTGTCAAACACTTTGGAAATAACAGAGCACAAAGCAAGTATATTGCTCAATCACTTTGCCCTTATGCTACATCTGTTGCCCTATCCCTTGCCTGTATTTTGTCCCATTAAATAAAAATTGCTCTGGTATCCTATATGAAATCCCATTTCCAAGAAGTACACAGCATACCTCTCTTGGCTTCAACAGCAATGGGATCTTAACTTTTGCCTTTAGAAAGTTCTGCCTGCTAAGTACAGAAATTAACACTGTTGTTATATAAATAATAATGATAATTAAGAAAGCAGCTGCTCTTTGTGATAATGAGACAGTAGGAAACATGGATACAGCACACTTTGTTTCAGGCAGATCTTCCAGAGGCTGGAGGCACAAGAGGTGAGATAAACGTAGGTGTCAAGTGCCATCCAAGACACCACAGGGTGTTTGAGGTGTCCCTGCGGAGCTGGTTGGTGAAATATATAGAGTATCTAAATCAACACTAGAGGCTTGGTTGGGCAACCAAATCCTGCTCTAGGTCTGGTGGTTGGCTGAAATCCGGAGCAGTTCTTGTACAACCCACCAAACGCTGCAGTGTTTTAACATTCGGTATCTATTAATATGCTAATATTTCCCACAAACTGAAAAATGTAAAGTAAGAATCTATGCCTGAATACTCATTGTGTTGGGGCTTTGCTATCTTAATCTTTTTATGTTGCCATTTCCTTATTTTTTCTTTTTTCGTCTTCTTTTTTTTTTTTTTTGGTCTTGTTTCATTCAGCCTTTTTTTTCTTCAACCTTAATATTGAGGCTTTTAAAGATGAGTTTTCCCTCTGATAAGTGTTTGTACAGTTCCTAGCACAACCAGGTCCCAATCATGACTGAGCCACTGGATATTAATGTGATGCAAACAAACCAGTAATGAAAAGTAAATGTTTGTTCATGTTCTAGTTTTAATGTTGATACAAAGTGCAAGAAATGTGCATGGAGACTGTGTGCTGGTTCACACTAGTATATGTGCGCAAGTGCAGCATTAACCACCTTTAAGTAAAAGAGAGAGCCTGGTTTGTTCAAATGAACAACCCAAGGGAGAAAGGCTTCGTTGTGAAACCCTATGCCAAAGATTTTCAATAGTCTAAACTCTCCATTTTTCTGAAGTGACAGTGGCATTTATCCTTGGTTTCTTCTATATTGTGCTTTTGCATTTCACTAGAATGTCAAAACTCAGGGATGTTTGTGTTGAGGAAGATAGCTTAACACCTATGTTAGGAGTAAATGTGAATATGTATTCTTCCTTCTGGCCTTGTTAGAAATGCTCTTTAGATAAGAAGTTGAAAAACAGATTAATAGCAGGACTTTTTTTTTAGAAAAAGGCAGAGGCTGCATTCCCTGTTCCATGAGTTTACTACAAAAAGAAAAGTTTTCATAGTTGTCATGCACATGCCCCTCTCTGGAGATTTCCGGAAAATGGTAATTGCAAGTCAAAATTTTGTATGTCATTGCGAAAGGCAGGAGGGGAAGTGTGAAGAGAATGAGAACAAAATGTCTCATCACAGACATGGTCTTCCACCATCTCCTAATACATCATTTCAAGTCATTAGATTTCCATTCCTTTTCAGATGATCAGAATAAATCCAGTACTCTAACTTCTGTGATGTTCTTGTAGTGTTTTTCCTTGAGTGTCAATGGAAGAAGTTTGTTTCGTTTAACGAGAGATAAACTAGTCTTTGGGTGGTCACTTGCTGATGAATACAACACATCATATGGTAAAATAAGTAACACAGGGAAAACATTTTCCTTTTCCACAAACCACCATTACTTAACAATACTCCAAATGTCTAGATTTCAGATTTAATGTAAAATGTGTTGAAAATTACATGGGAGATTCAATACTGAGATGTGCTGGCATGCAGTCCTCATTTGGAAGAGAAAGCGGTCTGGAAACTTGTAGTCTTTTCACAATTATCAAAGGAAATGTTCATGAACCGCAGCTTCACTATTTGGAGTTATATTTTTCCTTATTTTGCACACAGCCCCGGTAGTCATTGTGTCATTAATGCTTGGCTTTGATCACTATCTCAAACGGAACCACTAAAGGACAAAGTCAAGGTGATGTGGCCTTAATATTATATCTGCTCTATTTTTTTCAGGGGCCTGTTAGCCAGCAGCTTCACAGAAACACATTATTTGAAAGACGGCACTAATGTGGTTCTCGCACGCAATTACACGGTAAGGTTGGTGTTTTGTGGGTAGATGATGCTTCATCGTTAAAACCCAAAGTGCTCTCTGCTGGGATCTGAGCCATGGGATGAAACAGCTCCGTGTGATCTTTTTTTATTGTTGCCTTCAGTACCTTTTTGACTGCTGTGATCCTACACATGAATTTTTAGAGAGAGACTTTAAAGGCAAGCTGTGGGGTTTTAACCAGGTGACTTTTAAAATCTGTAAGATCTATTCAGCTTCCTGGAAATATATCCATTATAGTTTTGTAATAAATGCAGCCATTGTTGATCAGTTATGGAGGAAAGTCCTGACTGAGTTAGGAAGAAAGCCCTAAATCTCTGATTTCCATAGTCCAGAAGCTCACATCAGAGGTTTTGAAGGCTTGGGTGTCTTTCCGCATTGGGAAAGCCACGGCTGGGGTTTGAGAGAAGGGGGCAGTTGTTTGGGTTTATTTTTTAAACCAGACCATAAGACAGTTATGGCTATACTTTATACATATATTTATGTGTGTGTGTATATATATGTATATATAAATAAGGCTAATATGATCCTTGTTAAAATCAGTAGTTTAAAACTGCTTTTTATAAGTAAAAAACATTTTAAGGCAGTAATGTTCTTTATCCTCTGATGGTATGAACGCCTTAATTAGAGACAATGCAGCAAGTGATTTAAATGACAAAGTTTATCTTTTATCTGTTTAAGTCCTATAAAGTGTTTGTTATGTTACGTTACTTGTTTTTTGACTCTGTCAGAAGAGGCATCATGCTTTGTGTTCCCATCCATAATGGGCTTCGCTGATATCAGTGAAAGGCATTATTTCTATGCATAACATCCTACTTCTGAAAAAGCATCTTCATTACAGCCCCAGACCTCCCAAGTAAAGCAATCATTTTGAAAGCTTTCAGTGTTTTCTTTTTTGCTGGATGCTTATATCTTCTTCAAAATCAGCTTAGTAGAAAATGGTGGTTTGTTTTAGAAACAGGAGGGCTGTATAGGCTCCTCAAGGAACTAAAGGGAAAGAAATGAAGCACAGACCTCTTTGACAGATTAACCTACATTAACACAACTATGTCTACAGCTAATGATAACTAGCCTTTACCTTACTAAAAAAAAAAATGTCTGTTTTCATAATGGCAGTAAGTCATGGTTAATACTGACAGTGCATTTTGCTGCCTGAAATATTCTTTTAGAGAAATCAGTGAATTAATTTTTCATTAAATGCTGCAATATGGTTTAAAAAAGATAAGTCTCTGTGGTTTTATTTTTATATCTCTTCTTCACTGAAGACATTAATATAGTCTGTAGTTGAAAACAAATCCAATTTCCCATTGAAAAGTTGCTTAGTCAAATTCTGCTTGGAGGTCAGACCAAGTCAGGTTTGTGGAGCTGTCGTGTTGGGAGTTTCTCTAGCACATGAGTCGGTGTCCAGGCTATTTTTCTGGTTTGTAGCACTCGAAAGATTTGCAGCTGTCAAAAACTGGTATTTATTAAATGATCTCAAGTAAGGGTAGAGTACTGTTTTAAGTGTGACAAATCAGCTATGGTAATTATTTGTTTTTAGGAGGTTATCCATTTTATGTACTAGTTTACAGGAATAAAAAGATTTGATAGGTGAAAAAAAAATCCTGCAGTTCAGTGGAGTTACTGAGCTAGAAATCAATTTTCTACTAGTCCAATTGCAGGCCATGGTCTGATAAGTTTACATTTTCGGTATTGAACTTTGGCATCATATAGCATGTGGATCTCGGAGAAGTTGTGAAATGGGCCACAACAAGGAGCTCAAAGTCAATAAAATGACAAGTTGTGTGTAGAGAGGGAAAGAAATCAGGACAATTGCCATAATTCACTCTTTGATAAAGACAGCTAGACTGCAGCAGCAGCCTGTGTGGGATGAGATATCAGCTTGCCCTCCCCTTTTCACTGAGGACTGTGCTTAACACTGGTGATGCTAAACCCCAAAGGCTGGCTTCTTAAGAGCTCTGAACTGCACCTCTGCCTTATACTTAACTTTAAGTGACAAGAATAAAACTACTGTATTTTTGGTTTTAGACGGGTCACTTCAGGGTCGCTTTATGAGAGTCAGTGCTGAGGTGGGGGTGTTGTTTTTTCTTCTGTCTTAGCAACTGCATGCATGTAACTGATAATATTAAAATAAGGTGAAATAGTACACTCATGCTGGAAACTTTGATGTCCATAGCAATTGTGACTGAAGCAATCATCCCCAAAAAATTCAGTCTATGACTTCTTCCCTTTTATTGTGGCTTTATCCTTGCTAATGCGTTACTGACTTTTTATGAGTACTGATGATAAAAATACCCAAGAGTAAAACACTATTACCCTGTTTTTATCATTTCTTTCACTGAGATTTCTACTGAGATTTGTATTTAAAAAGTCAGATGTTGCTGTTCTGTGTTCAGCTGCTCACGTTGGAAACAAAAATGCTCTAAACAAATATTTTTCGTGGTATAACCTTATTTGCATAAAATTCATATCTGAATTATTCCATCTTGCCCAGCATTTTCATGGCTATTGCTTTCTTCAACAAAATCAAGGTGGTCTTTAGAAGTCTGCTATGTGAGTCTTTGTAAGTTAAAGCCATGCCCCCAAACTGAAAAGGTTAATTAATGCAGCTAGATGGATGTGAATGAACCGAGTAATAAAAAGGCACAGTGAGATGACAGGTTGAAGCATGAGTGATAACTTTCCTTTGCACTAATAAGATAGGAACCTTTTACAACAGTGTTTTCAGTTTCCAGGTGGCATTCAAAGGAACCATGAGAAAAGAAATGCTGGATGTGACACAATCATTGCTTTCCAGCCAGTCACATAATTGGGAACATAGTATAACCTTTAGTCAACAATAAAATTAACCTTGATTCCAGACAGATATGTGTGTGTGTTGAGAAAGTATCTCTGTGCCTTTTGCAAGCAGTGCATTATTAAGGAAATACAATAATCTAGCTGCAAAAAGAACCTGGACTGCTGCCTCTCAAAATAGAAGACCCTCCTATTCTTGGTTGTTCTCAATAACAGGCAGCCACTCAGTTGGGTAATTCAATAAAAGGTTTCCTTTCCAACCTGTTTTCCTTCTCCTTCATTTGCTCTGTGATTTTTTTCAGACTATGGGGTTGGGATTGGCTTTTTTTTATATACTTCCCTTTATACATTGCTACCTCCCATAGACATACATAGATGTAAATGACCTTAAATAAAAATATGTGTGTGTAGAGAAAGTAGTAAAATGTGTCACCTGATTTGTTCATCTGATTAATTTTATAAAATACTCCATATTGTAGCTTTAAATAAAATAACACAGAAAAAGGTTGTCAGTCATGCAATTTAAATACCGTTCGACCTCTTTAAAAAAAAAAAACCAAACCACAAAACACGAACAACAAAAAAACCCCACCCCCTCAACCTCTGGGGTTTAAAAGCACCCATGGTCTCCATTTAGGAACCCTTTGGACTGTTAAGTACAGTGAATATTTAGTGGGGCCGGAAAGGTGCTGTCAATATGCTTCTGAATGAAATTGAAACCAGCTTTGAAAACCGTGAGAGAACAAGAGAGAGAAGAACTATTATGATTACTGAAGTGTTTTCTCTTTTTTGCAATCAGGGTCACTGCTATTACCACGGCAATGTACGAGGGTACCCCGACTCCTCAGTCAGTCTCAGTACCTGCTCTGGACTCAGGTGAGCCAATATTTCAGTAATACTTGAGCTCCTTAAGAAACCATCCCAGTACTCATTGAGGGCTTTTTTTGCCTTTTAATGAATGTATCAATATCCATTTTTCAAATGTTGGTACAATCTCTGTAAAAACGTTTTCCCTCTAGCTGCTCTGAAGAGAAAAAAAGAAATAGATAATGCAGTCTGGGGGCTTTCCATGACATCCCTTCTCTCTTGCTGCTCATCCTTCTCTATACCCTTTTGCAGCAGTGTGGTGCTTGGCACATTTTGGGTTGGCAGTGCCCAATGGCCCTCCAATCCTCCTTGTCCTCAAAGCTGTTTCACCAGCGATGGCAGGACTGCTTTGCAGCTGCGAACTCATGCGTCGTCCAGCAGCCTCATCATTAGGAGAGGTTGCTTTATAAATATGGCTGCAGAGCTCAATAAATTGCGTTCATGGCAGGTATGATGCTCAGCATTAGGATTTCAGCTACTTGTTAACAGAAGAGTAGCAGATTCACGTTGCTGAAAACCAAACCTCTTCTGAGTTTGAGAAAGGAACAGGCTTACAACATTTTAAATTCACAATGGACACAGTTCAGGAAACAATTATCTTCCTTACTTGGACAATCAGAGACTGGTATTTACTCACGGAGCTGTTCCAAATCACAGTAATTAACTGTAAATTGGCTCTAGTGTTCTCCCTGGAAAACCCAGTTTTCCTGTCAGATTTCCAGCTGTCTCAACCTTTTCTGGGTTTGTTTAGTTTATCTACAAACAGCATGAGTTGTTGGAGTCTTTTTCCGTTGATTTTGCATTTTGTGCAATAGTGGTATTATCAAGGCTTTTAAAACAGAGCTCTGGGACAGACAGCAGCAAAGAGAGCAAACAGTTTGTTACCAGGACCCTTCTTCCTGTCGGAGGGACCTGTTTGCTGTAGTGGATGGGATTCCTGTGGCTCATTCCCACACCGAGAGGGGTTCTATGGGTGCTTCAGTATGTACCTGGCATCTTCTACAAGTTTCCTCTAATTAATCCCTTGCATGGACCATGGCAGTCTGTGTTTACCAGTCATTCTTGCAGCCTGTAAAAATATAATGCAGGGCTCTTGGTATTTTAGTTAAATTGCTGCAAGGTCCACAGGAAGAATTTGCACCATGTGGGACAGGGTCTGCACCAATGTCTTGTTCCAGAGCTACCTAAGAAATTAGGAACTCTCAAAAGAAATTACTCTTCTCCACATTAAAAGCATTTTCTTTCTTCTCTAATGTTCTCTTTTTACAATTGTTGAGCTCACAGAGTCATTTCCCAGGTTTAGGTAGTCAGGTATGTCAAGGCAACATATGGCGGCAGTGACATTTTTGTCTCATCTGGCACTATCACAGATAAATCCCCAGAGTGCAAGCTGGCAGTATTAGGCTTCTTCCCAATAGGAAAAGTGTAGCAGCACCTTTTTCAGTACAAGTTTTCATAAGTTTCCCCGCCAATGCATGTTTTGCTCTAGCAGGAGAACAACTGAGGACGTATCTCAGTATCTGTGCCCATTTAGCTGCTGCATTCACTGCTGAGGTTGATTAAGAGAGTGTCCATGTGTGACAACAGTTTCTGATAAGGGTGCTTGTTGACTCACTCCACAAAACTCAGTTCACAGCCTGACAGTCAATAGTAACAACTTCCAGTCATTACCTGTGCTTGATCTGAGCCAGCAACGTCTGCCTGAAAGGTTTCATAACGCACTGTCAGCTCCTTGAACCATCCCAGCCTTCTCATTAAAACTGGTTAGGAATAAAAGGTCAGGTGGTGTAAAATCCCAAGTAGCTGCACTGAGGTCCTGAGAGTACTAAGGATCTTCCAGAATCAGACCCACAGGTCACCAGATACCTCTACCACCAAAACATTATTGTGGCAATGCCTCCCTTGAGAATTTGGGTGGAAAGACCTAGCTGAAGATGACCCTGCTCATTGCAGGGGGGTTGGATTAGATGACCTTTAAAAGTCCCTTCCAACCCAAACCATTCTATGATTCTGTGATTTATTGCATATGATCCAGTCTGAAATAATATGAGGAGAAATAGGACAGTGGAAATTTACTTCATGGCTTACTTTGCTGGCAACTTTACCGGTATTACAGCTTGAATGGATAGGATAGGATAGGATAGGATAGGATAGGATAGGATAGGATAGGATAGGATAGGAGGCTGTAGTTGCCCACCAACTTGCTGGAGTTAGGGATTCTTGGTTTTCCATGCCATGATAAAGACTGCAAGCTGCAGGCATAAAGACATAAGACATTGTGTGGCCATGAAGCCCTGGGTGAGGGGCAGCCGTTTCGCTTGCAGCAACCGGTGGAAGAAAGACTGGTCTCATTTTCAGTCTGTTCTTGGCTTTGTGACAGTTTCTAAGTCAATTGGACAAATCTCTCTGTCTCAGTTTCTCCATCTGTGAAATTAATTTAATGGTTCTTACCTAGCCCACACAGCTGTTGCATGGGGCTAAAGTTTATGTGCCTGAAAAACACCTAATGAGAGGAAGTGAAGCTGTTAGCTCACTGAAATCTCAGAGCACAAATATCCTCCCACTCCTACTAGACAGGCACCTTGGGCATTTTTCCAGGTGTGGAGGGGTAGGGACTGTGTCTTTTCCCCCAGATTAGGAGAGTTCATTAAAAAACACAAAACTAGTCATAAAGAATAAATTCCATATTTTAGCATGCTCTGATGCCTGAGTGCTCAGGGGTAGTCAAAGAAGCAAAAAGGATCATAGGAATTACTGAGATAGAAATAGAGGAGAGAACAAAAGCCCTCATTACCACTTTATAAATCCATAGTGCACTCACATCTTGAATTCTGCATGCAGTTCTTGTTTTCCCCTCCTCATACCCATCTCAGAAAAGGAAGCATTATATCCAGAAAAGGGCAAAAATTATGATCAAAAGTATGGAACAGCTTTTATCCATGGAGAGAAAATAGACTAGGACTTGTCACTTTTGAAAGGAGATGATGGAGAAAAGGGGTATGATGAAACGAGGTTGAATGTCATGCTGAAGAGGGGACAATTGCTGAATATTTTTCATAACCCCAAAATTAGGAGACATCAAATGAAACTTTATAGCAAAGGAAAGTACTTTTTTGTTCACCACATAATGAAGCTGTGGCGCTCACTGTCACAGGTGGGTGTCTATATAAAAACTATCAGTAGATTCAGAAAAGGTGAGACAATTTGGGCAGGGGAGCTTGGGGAGCTTCACCAGGGCTGTCAAAACCAAAGATGTCCCTGACACTTATGCTGTCAGAGCTAGGGGTACCAACTGGGGTGTGCTTGTTACGTTCTTACATTTTACCCCTAAGTATCTGCTGTTGGCCAGGGCCAGAGACAAGGTGCTGGGCTGGAGCAACCTTGCTCTGACCAAACACAACATCAAGTTCTTTCTTACAGTGCAGCATTCTTGACAATGCTCACTGTAGCTCACAACATGGTTGAGCATTTGAGATGCGTTATTAGTTTGTAAGTATGATGCGGTTAATCCATGATGAGCAACAGGAAGACTAAAGTGTGAAATCTGCAAACCAAGACAGGTTTGACTAGTTTACATTTTTCAGGCAGATAGAGGGGGTGAGATATAAAGATAGGTGAGAAATAGACTCGGCTCTCTTACACACGGACACTCACGATTCCAGCTATGTAACATCCTCTCAGACATAACGTTCGAGTGCCTTGCTTCACATAGGATTACAATGGCATAAATAGTTGGATTGACACTGATAGCTGCCTAAAATGCAGATTAGAGGAGAATATAATCATGCCATAATCTGTATCCTGCTGGCTTCTCTGGAGGAGGAAGAGCTGAATGGCAGAGAGGAGACAGTAAACGCTGAATGCACGAAATGGGAACAATGGGTAATCAGGATTTCCGGCACTTCCATCTGGATTAGAAAGCCAATTAGACTGTAAAAGCTAGTGGGAAGGTGAAGGTACGACAAAGTCAAGTCATTTCCTTCCTGTCCTCAGGAAATACCCTTCTGTTTATCTAGCTTGGAGGCTCTTCAAGTTTTTAGCAAATAATTTTGGCCTGTAGCCACCACACACATCTTCTGTGATAAATTTGTATAGACTTGAATGATTTTTCCCCCTACTACTTTCTCTGCAAGTGCAGAACCTAGCAAATACACACAAAAATGCAGCCTGAAGAAGAGCACAATCTCCATGGTCCAGGGGCTAGCAGAGGATGCTGGCACAGGAATGTGCAGCTACAAAGGCATCTGCAGTGATGTCTCTGGTGGGGGGGAGCCTGAGAGGTGCTCTCAGACATGCCTCAGTATTTTAAGGATACAAATCTCACAGGAAGCCTTTTCCTTCTGAAACACCAAAATGCTCTCGAAAATCCTAAGAATCCCTTGGAGCTACCCAATTATTGCTAGGTAATAAGCCCATTCACACATATGAAAAGTATTCAGTCGTTGTCCAACCTCATCAGCGACTGAAAGATGCTGTGTCCACAGTGACAGTGATGGGGATAAGGCCCCAGAACTGAATAGACAGTCATTTTTAATTGGATTACATAGTTATGCTACATGAGGCTGCCAATACTAGAGCCATCCATTTTTCAAATGGTCTGGCTGAACTCACTGCATCCCAGACACAGTCAGCTAAGAGGGGATTTAAATATGACACTCCAGACATCAACTACTTAAAAAAGGAATGGAAGTAGGAAACCAGTGAGAAAAAAATTTAAATTCCTCATGACTCCTCAAGCATGATTTCCCCACAGAAGGGGAGATTTCATCCAAAAAAGAAGCTAGGAGAAAATCCCAGTTGCAAAAAGCACTGGTTTGGATGTGGGCTTTTTCTCCATACTTTCTGAAGAGCTTTTAGTTCATATAAACATCTCGCATGGTTTTTAAGTTACCTGACTGTGAAACTACTGGAGGATTTTGAGCTTAATGTTAGAAAGCATTCAATTTCTGGGATTTTATAACTTCTGTATTCTGGCTGGTCAAGAGGCAAACAGCTCCTGGAACATGATCACCTCTGTGATCTGAGATGAACATTGTGTCCATTCTTTGACAATTGTGTGCACGCTGTCCCCAGGTGCACAGTAACACACTGCCCCCACCCACCCCACCCCCAAGCATCATTGCTACTGCTAGGACAAGCATGAGAGACGACCTGTACCCAGCTGTTTGAGCCTGACCCTTCTCCATCAAGTTTGTGTCTGACAGCACTTAATTAAAAACAAACAAACAAACAAACAAAATAAAACCAACCAACCAAACAAAAAAAACCTGAAACTAAAAATATTTGTATACATTTTGTGACTTGAAAAAGCATCCTATGAGCCTTAATGTGGTGTGCAAGTTTGAATCAAGCCTTCTTTTACTGTTATGCCGTTTGCTGCACAGTGCTATAAAATGTGCTCACTAAATTGGCACTGATGCCAACGTCTCTTTCCTTAACCATTTTTCTCTGATTTCCTTGGTCTGTCTTGTCACCCTCCCAGTTGAGCTCACATGTGACACTTTCTCTGATAACACAGTTACTGTTTCTTGCAAGCCAAAAGCTGGACATGAAATTGCATTAACGCTTTCAATTCAAGTAACTCCCTGCTTAAATTCCAGGCATCAAAGTTGCAGGCCAATATGCATTCACTCTGGACAAATCTGTCTTGCCCTGAGAAAGGATTAAGTGCGTGCTACAGTAGTCTCTGGGTACGACTACTTTTTAGACACTGTGTTATGGAATATATTTTCAGGTTAATGAAAGGTGTTGGCTGGAATAAAATGTATTTGACTAATGATGTGTCTGCGTGAGAACACCTCTACCACTAGTGCAATATGTAAAACCAATAATGCTACTGCTTTAACCTCCCTTTGACTTGTTGCCCTTTGACGATTTGGGTCAGACTTGTTATTTTAATGGAATCCTGATGTGCAGTATAGTAGGATAACAGTATTATTTGGGTCTTGTGTGATGCTCTTCATCAATAGATAATAATTGTGTGTGGTTACTAAAATTCACCCCATTTTAAAGGTGAGGAACTGATGCAGAAAGAGGTGACTTGCCTGTCGAAGGCTGCCCAGGGGCAGTGGTAGAGACAGGAGTACTTCTGTTTCTGGAGTCTAGCTCCCATTCTCTGTATTTCCCAGTCCTTTAAAATTCAAGAATGACCAAACAATTTGGAAAATATCTGGAGATCACCTAGCCCATTAGAAAAACAGTCCACAGATCATCTTGTTCATTTATGCCAGTAGTATTAATCTGCAGCTAATTAAAACAGACTAAAAGTGAAGTTTTCATTCACTACTTCATTTTTCTTTCTCTTTTGTTTGTTTGCCTGCTTACTTGCCTGGGAATTTGTTATACAAAGTCCTGGGAATGTAGAATTGATAAGAAAAATAAATAAAAATGTCCTATCACTTTACAGATCACCTTCTGATATCATGCATGTTGAAAAACACCGCAATGAGTAACTGCTGTACCTCCATCACAAGCATCATGAGGACAACACTCCAGGGCCACAAGGCTCCAATTCTGTTACCTGTTCGCTTAAAACTCTCATTGAAATTGGTGGTACAGCTGTGGGATTGGTCCCTTTCCTTTTGAAGCTGTAGCATTAATTATGAAATGGAGGTCCTGTAGGTTTTTAGGTGGCACATGAGTACTGCACAGTCTTTCACTGTGTCTGTGGGCAGAGACAGACTTAATGTGAATATGCGGTGTGTAAGCATGACAGCCCTCTATAGTCTAATTAATTTCTTACAAACTGAAAACATCTACATTCCTCTTCCAGTGGTAATAGAGCTTTTTATTATTATTGTTTAGAAATGAGTATAACTTTGAGCTTCATTAAAACCAAATGTTTAATTGCATTCATGGATATCAGATTTATTGATTCACTTAACTTTCCCTGTATAGTACAGCAGAATAATATATAACAGTTTCATATAATGCTATCCTAGCCAAGTTTTACTTCAGCATCACAATTTCTCAGACAAGTATGCGTTGATGGTTTATGTTGGCAGGGCCTTTGCTTCTGCTGACAAGCTGGAAAAGAAAAATCCCATTTATATTTTGAGATTTCCTAAAGCCTGTTGATTTATGAAATACGACTGGCCTTGCATTAGGTTTTGTTTTGGTTTTTCTTTTTAAGAGAAAAAAAATATCGCATTTGACTTTATCAACAATTTCAATAGTGGAATTATTTCATCAAATTGCATTTCCCTAATTGAGAGATTCCTGGCAAGTTAAACAGCAATTAATAACAAATTAATTATTTAAGTTATGTTTCAAGTTCTTTTTCTTTGAGAGGGAGAGAGTTCTTCCATCAGAGGCCATCTCATATACACATTTCCCATGTGTCCATACAGCATACAATGGCATACAGTAGGCAAATAGCCATGAGTTGTTCATGTTTAGAGCTGATTAGCAGCAATGTGGGTGTGGTGCTGACCACCAGACACAAGCAGGATTCAAACCCTGTTGAGAGGTAGAATGACATATTAGCTCAGGCTCAAGACCACACTGAAGCTGCTTCCAGTTGGCTTGGAGCCTGTGAACTGATGTCTGGGCATGCTGCATGGCATAGGTATTTTTTTCCTCCCTTTGTGCTACCAGTGATGAAAAGAACAGCCCCATAGTTTTAGGTAGGGGTTGAATTGTCTCTTTTCTTTCCTGCCCAGGTCATTTGCAAGATCTTTCTGACTTCCCAGCATCGGTATGGTTTGGGACTGGGGAAGACACAGATGCCATGAATTAGATACCTGGAGACCAAAAAATGTATACTTTATATTGCATTTTTCCCAAATATTGATCAGCTTGGGAATTCTGGTAGTCTTTTGCCTGGTAGAGGTAATGGTAGAAATCCCACAGATTTCAGCAGAAGTTAGTCTTAAATATAGCCTTTTCTCAAATACTCACAGAGTTGCTGAAATCCCTTTGGGGTTCCTTGTATAATTTTTGGTTGCGGATCTGCACGTTAATATACTGTGTATTTGCTGCATTGGAAAACATTATATTTAACATCAGTGTCTCCTGAAAAATGGAAAAGTTGTACCATCTTGTTCTTTGGAGAACATAAGCTGACTCAGGAGTGTGGGAGAACCATGTTCAAGAGGAAGATACAGAAATGGTGTAGGAGTAACGGAGGCTTTTTTGAAACAACTGACAAAAGTGGAAGGAAAAAGTACTTATGGATTTATTTTATTTGCATCAAAATCTTAGTACTGAATGACTGGTAAGTATTGTTCATCTAATCCTGCCACACCAAAAAAAGAAAGAAACCATAGCTTTTGACTAGTTACATTTTTAAGGTGCTGTGCTTGGCACTGGTCGATGGGGGGAAAATGCAATTGTAGGAAAAGAAAATTAGTCAAAAACAGAGAGCTGGCCAAGAAAATTCATATTTGATATTCATTATCTTATTACAGATGGTCACAAGCCAAGTGCTGATATCCTGTAGGCAGCACTCAAAGGATAAGTGTGCATTAAATGAAAAGTATATTTTCCTTTATGCCGAATCTGCAGATTTTTTTTACCATTGGATTGCTTCATGTGCAAAGGTGGAACTGTTAAAGGCTCATGCTGTCACTTGGGATGGGAGTCTCAGTGGCAAGTTGAATAGGCTGCCCTGGCTCTGGCATGCTCAGTAGAAAACAAAATTAATCACTCTGGTATCTGATCATTTGTCCATATCCTCTGCAGCTAGAGAAAATGAGTAAAGAAATGGTTATTTAGTTATTTTAGACAGTAGCTGGGTATACAAGGGGTACATTGGAAACCTGGCACTGATGTGGTGTGTTTTGGCTATGAAGTCTTGACAAGAAGATGCTGGCTTTTAAAAAAAGAAAAAAAAAATAAAGAGGGCACTTAACCCAGTAAAAGGGCACTACTAAGTCTCTCCCTTTCTAGTGTAAATAATTAAAGAAAATTATTTAAGTCTATATTTTTAAGTTAATGTTCTAAGCAGGATAAAGTTTAACATTAAAAGTAAAACCCTTCATGGTTTTATGTTGGTTTTGAGTTGTCAATAACGGGAGATGGTCAGGCTACCCCATTTCAAACAGTGACTAATGGACTTTGGCCTCCATTGCTGGTTCCAGTTGCCTCCAAAATAAAATTAATTGCACAAGGGAAAGACAACAATCCTTATATGATTGTGCTGATCACAGAGTTGCTGATTATCGCAGTAAAGGGAATAAGTTGTCCTAGTTTCCCTAAATTCTTCAAGGAATAAGGCAGATCTGAAGATAATTTAGAACTGTAGGGTGTAAGGTTACTCAGATCATGGGGTGACCTGCTCGGAGGTCTCTCATATGTCATGCGTGCATTAGTGTATCCTGTCTGTAGCTACAAGGGTTGCTGTGATAAATCAGTTCTGCTTTTCCAACTGTGATCCATCATACACAGCATGCCTGTGCGATGGGTAAATAATATATCTTACCTGATTTGCCAAGTGTACTAAGGAAGCTAGAAATGAATTATCAGACCGTGATTCTTGGTTCCGATCAGTAAAGCAGGCTCCTGCGAATGCTATTGCACAGCCTTTTAATATCATGGGTTTCTAGTCTTTTTTTTTTTTTTTTTTTTTCTTGGATGTATACGTATTCTAGTTCACAGTAAAATGGTCATCTGTTGGCACGGCTGAACTGATGTTAGTGATGTTTTGTAGCAAAACCATGCAGTCTGCTTGGAATGAAAAGTTCAGTTAACTGGTTAGGAGGCCAAAGACTTTGAGTTTCTTCATCATATCTTGCTAAGAATAGAATAGCTAGGGCAGCTTTTTCCTAATAATTTTACTTCTTATTTTTAAATCAGTCTTTATGGTATCATTAACCTGCTTCTGGATCATTCCTCTTTTTCCTTTTTTTCTTTATTCAGCTTTCTGCAGAAGAATTCTATAGACACTACAATGGTTGTAGCATCTTACCTTTGTTGCAGTACAGAGAGAAATAAAAAGAGCAGATGCTTCCTATGCACCAAAAAGACACACTAATAAAATACAGCCAGCTTTGGACTGAAAATGATTGCTGTTTAATAGCATATATAGAGAGTATAGAGCAGTTTAGAGGAGGAACTGAGGAAGAATGCCTTGGCCAATTAAAAGTTTCATGGAATTCCAGATAGGTAGATTGTAATTATTGCTGCTGAACCTTTGCCAGTGCTTAGGGATTAATGCCTTCATAATTTAAAGACAATGAAGAAATTAGTAATGCAGTGCGCTATTCAGTGTAGTGTCTAACTGATGAATGCTTACAACACCCCATAAGCAAATGTTTATCCCTAGTTTAGAAAAGAGAAATGGGTTTTAAAGGGTATCTTTCTATGGTCACACAGTTACCCAACAAAACCTGATATCCTGCTCAATGCAGGAATTATGTAAGACCCTCCTGTGTGGTTGGCAGTATGTGCTCAGGATGCAAGTTAGACACTTACAAGTTAGGGACAGAATATTAAATTCCTTTCTTTTACAGTAATTTCTACCTAAGCCCTGACTGTAAACCTACTTCATGCCTCCTTATGCTGTACCAGTCCCGATGTACAGTAGAGCAGTCTTCTTACTCTGTGGTCCTACAGCTGCAGTTATAATTACTAATTCCAGTGGTATCGTTGGAGATCATCCTACTTTGTGCCATGTAGTATCAGAAATCCTATTCCAGCATGTGCAGACCATGGAAACAGCCTGTATTTCCTGTGCTGACCTGAAAGAGCAGCCTTATGCCAGCAGCTTCCTCAGCAGGAGGAATTAGAAAGATAGTCAACCTTTTGTCAACTTCGTTTTACTGTAGCAGCTCATGAAAATTGGGCAGGACCCAGCACGATAACCCAAGCATGGCTTTTACTTTGTGAGTTGTCTGGAGTATACAGGGAGAGCAGTTTTTGGTTAGGAGGCAACACATAAAGCCCAGAGCTGGGCACATGTCCTAGGTTCTTCCACATGCTTCTCAGAGCAAGGTGTTGTATCTCTTCCTAAACCCCTCTTTCCTCTTTGCATACTGTAGCTTAAAGTATGCAACAAGAGTGCTTTCACTGATGGAACCTTTGAGATCCTCAGAGAGCAGCTGGTATTGGTGTAAAAATTATTATTTTGGGAAGTAAAATGAGTTAAACAGGAATCCACTGGTTAATATATCTGAGCTTCATTCTGCTGCCCCACTGTGCAATATTTAATAATCCATTTTGATACTGCAATGCCCCTTTCACCTGGCAGAATTGATGCTTGCATCAGCATTTGTTTTAAAAGGTATAATGCACACTGCATTATAATGAATATAATTTTAATCTAAATTAATACTTTCACTCTGTACCTTTTCATACAAAAGCATTTCACCACACTTCTGTTCATTACTGTTTGCCATGGGTCCTCAGAAGCATACACATCGTGACTCCACTTAGCAGTGCCAATGTATCACTGGGAGAATGGAAAACACATAAAACACAAATATGATTTTGCTCTACAGTACAGCACTTCAGAAGAGGAAAATTTTCTTTGAGCCATTGCTTCTTTTAAAGTGTAGTGTGCTGCAGTGACAAATATACAGCTTCGATGTTTCCTGCTCCACTCCACCATGACATTGTAAATCAGTGTTTTGCTGTTTCATACTCTGTCATTATTAAAACCTGTTGTAACTTTGTGGTAGACAAACATACGTTAGCTCTTGAAAATCGTGCATCTTACTCTGTCCTCTTCTGTAACAGGGGAATTATTGTATTTGAAAACAAAAGCTACATTCTGGAGCCATTAGAAGGTGCTACAAGTGAACACAAGATCTACCGAGCAGAAAATTTGAAAATAGCCCCAGGATCTTGTGGCCACCAGCTGGACATCTCTGCCATGAGAGCTGATGACAATGACACATCACACCATTCTCAAGCTGGCAGGGTAGGTGGATAGTGCACTTTTATGTTTCTGGTTTGCTGAGTACATCTCGGGTAACATTTCCATATTACTGCCTACCATAACTCTTTGTTACAAGGAGTCCCTACTGAGCAAAACATTAAACCATATAGTCAGGTTCTGTTGATGTCATGTGTTTAAGTACATGCTTAAAATTAAGCATATACTACATCATTTGCTAAAGCTTTATTACTTTTTCTTGATCTTGCTTGCAGAACTTGCTTTTTACTTTCTTTTTCGTAATGAGATGGCACAGAAAAGTTTATGGTTTCATGTTATAGTAATATATTTTAGTTCATGTATGATTATAGACAGAATTTAAGGCCCCATAAGAACACTGAGCAATGTCTGGAAAAGTTCTTGCCCACCCAAGATGGAAGAGAACATGATAGCTGTGACCCTTTGCTAATATTAGGCTTTGAATCTTTACATTCTAGTAGGAAAGTATCTTATGCAGACAAAACAAATTCTCGCTGTATTATTTTATGTGAATAATGTGAAATGCATCTAGCTAATGGAAACTGCATAAAATTAAATGAGCTAAAAATCAGGACAAGGAAACACTGTAATAAGTTCGTCTGCATATTGGATAAGGATTGTAGAAAAGACTGGTTTAGGTGTTCAGAAATTATACGATGATACAAATCTGCCCTTAGCATTTATTAAATGTCACATGTCGGGATTTATACTTGCATATACTACTAAGCCTTTGCATCAGGTTAGTTGTAAGGCAAGCAACCTAAATGGCATCCCTAGGTATTATTTATGTAGTGGAATTAAGTTATTTTATATTTTAGGAATATTAAATATTACATCTGATGCATTAGCCTTGGCATATACCATTTTATGGACTAAGCATATATCTAAAAATGTGTGCAGGTTGAAAGCATTGGAAAAGTACTTTTCATAACTTTATTAAGGTTTCCTTGAAATCTTTGTGACTTTTGACTGAATTTCACTGAAGCAATCAATGTAACACTGGGAAAATGAAATAAAATGTGTGCACACAACTAGCTGATTCAATCAAAGCAGTTTTACTATTACCCTAATGGTTCTCAGATTTTGTTGATGGCTTCAACTACATGCCAGAATTCACCTTAAATATCTGAAAAATATTTTTGCTGTGGTTCAGTAGACATAATTATAAAACCTGTCAACAGTCACATCATATGGATAGGTACAATATATATAACGAGTATGTTGGATATGCTTCTGATGAATGAATTTTGAAAGTAGTAAAATGTAATGTGTGGAGTGAGTTTTCACATTTCAGTGTTGTCATCAGCTAAGTAGACTGTCAGGACATACTGAATAAAGATGACTTGCAAAGTATGGAGACATAAGGCTGCTCCAAATTATACTCGGTGGCAGAGTAAGCAGAAATCTAGTCTCAGGTTCAAGGCATGATAAAAATTTTCCATTTCTTGACAGGTTTGGGGGAAGCTTTTTGTTTGTTTTTTTTCCCCTGCCCCTTCATTCAACTACCTGCACTAAATTCTTATTGAGCAGAGCTGAAATGTGAAATCAGTATATCACAAAGCTAGACTAGCCTTTGGGTTAGGTTTAAATACAGATAAGTGATAAGACAAACAGACTCAGCTTCCCAGATCCAAACATGAGATTTAGTAGAGCAAGTCAGGTAATGTAGCAGATGTGTGCAGACACGTTTTGCCCCATTGGAGCTGGGTCTCTATAAATACCGGGTCATTTCATAACTCAGTGGACACGCAAATTGCAGCAGGGAGTGTGTTTTCCAGTTGAGCTCCACTGAGATAGGATCCTACAGAAAGCAAGCCTGATGCGTAAGATAGTGCCTACAGTATGGCATTTTCTCTGTAGCCACACAAAATAACTATTTTGGTGGTGCTGGTGGACCACAGATCAGGCAAGTGAGCCGTTCAGGGCAAGTGGATCATGGAGAAAGAGAGAGTCTGCAACACTGCAATATGAATCCAAGCCATGCCAATTCCCAGGCAGGGGAGCATGAGGAAGGGCTACAGCAGCATGCAACAGCAGTTCTGTGATAGGATCAGGTGTGGTAGAAGCAGGGGAGAAAGACAACCGTCAGTGGAACAAAGCGTATTGTATCCCATTATGTATATCTATCATGGCTGTATAATTGACTCTTAATTTTATTTCTGAAAGATTAACTCAGGCAGTGTTATGTGCATTTATGCAGTTGGCTTCAGAAAGCAAGCTGAAATAAGTCATAATTAGGTATATTTTATAAATAAATGTTGTATCCAAGGAATGCACATAGCCTTTGGACAAATCACAGGAATGGATTTGTTATGCAAGTCAGTCACCAGAAGCTTACATGATTATACCCTGCTAGGCAGTTTCTCTCAAGCTAACTCTCTCCAGTCCAAACAGTTTTGGTAAAAACGAAATGGTTTAAACTGACTGATGTAACACAGCTCTTCTTATATCTTTGTACCTGGAATGTCTCATCTTTTACTCTTCATTTGAAAGAAGACTAGAGGCACCTTGGAGGTACATCTCTGGTCAGGACCGCATAATAAATTTCAGGTTTATGCTAGACTTTTAGCATCTGAGAGATCAGTTCCATCACAAACAACACCCACATGGTAATTCGCCTTATGTGGCATCTCACTCATGTCTGATATATTTTCCAGGGAGGTAAATCAAGCTCTGCCAGAGCACTGTAGGTTCCACTGAAGTCTACTGAGTCATGGCAGGCCCTTTGTATTGCATCCGCTGCTGTTCCAGGAGCAGCAGGAGGGGACATGCTGACTCCTTGGTGTCCCGGTTCCCAGCTGGCGTATCACCAGGCACTGCTGATGACCTGTGTGGCACACGAGGCATGGGCATGTGCACCAAGTCTGTGCACACACCATGACCCCATGGTGGTGACTGTTGCCTCCAGTAGAGCACAAGAAGGTGACAGAGAACCCCAGTACCAGGAGAAGCTGTAAGAATATTTACCTGAGCTCGTTTGCCAGACCCCTAATAAGTGTAATCCTGTGAAGTGTTTGTATCATTGATGTTTAGTTTATTAATGATAGGTTTTACTGCTTTCTCAGTTCATAAATACTGCCAAATGGAACTTAACTATTTTCCAGCTATTTTAGTTTGAAGACTGTGTAACATTATTAAATATGAGTTTGAAAGTCAGAGTTACTAAAGGTTACATTTGTCACTTTCCTCTAAACCCATTGCTTCTTGCAAAACATTCAAAACAGTTAATCTGCAGATAACAAAGAGGAACACTTTGGTAATGTGAAGAAAACTTTGTGAAATTTGGCTGGAAGGTGAGGTCCAGCTCTGACTTAGCTTAGGGGATCACACAGTTTGCCTTGGAACAGTTTGCTTTGGAAAGCTTTAGTCATGTTTTAGGTTATAGAGCATTGGTTTAGTTCAAGACATCATGGTCATTAGTAGGTCATGCATCTGCTTAAGCTCCTTAAGTTCTGGCATGAAGACTAGATATACTGCTGAGACCTCTTTTCTCTAACTGTCTTATTCCAGAAACAAGGGAGGAATGATAGAATAGATGCTCAGCTGCTGTAAATCACAGAACTTTTACAGGCATTAATAGAGCACTTAAATTTAGGGTAGCAGAGGAGCTGTACTCTGATTAGTACTATTACAAAATCATTTCATTTTCTTCAGTGATCTTTTTGCAGCTAAGCATTATGATTTTTTTTTGACCTGCATTTAGAACTGCAAATAGTGTGACCAGCTGTTTTATATGAATATACAGATACAAGATTAAATGTGTGCCTTCCACCTTTAGAGTATTAGCTTGCTTCCTGTGGTGGGTTGACCCTGGCTGGACACCAGGTGCCCACCAAAGCTGCTCTATCACTACCCTGCTCAGCTGGACAGGGGAGAGAGCATACAACCAAAGGCTCGTGGGTTGAGATAAGGACAAAAAGAGATCATTCACAAATTACCATCACGGGCAAAACAGACTCCACTTGGGAAAAAAAAATTAATTTAATTTATTACCAATCAATCAGAGTAGGATAATGAGAAATAAAACATAAATCTCAAAACACCTTCCCCCACCCCTCCCTTCTTCCCGAGCTCAACTTCACTCCCAATTTCTCTACCTCCACCCCTCCAGCAGCACAGGGGGACGGGGAATGGGGGTTGTGGTCAGTCCATCACACGCTGTCTCTGCTGCTCCTTCCTCCTCACAGGGAGGGCTCCTCACACTCTTCCCCTGCTCCAGCATGGGGTCCCTCCCACGGGAGACGGTCCTCCATGAACTTCTCCAAAGTGAGTCCTTCCCACGGGCTGCAGTTCTTCACGAGCTGCCCCAGCGTGGGTCCATTCCATGGGGTGCAGCCCTTCGGGAACAGACTGCTCCAGCGTGGGTCCCTTCTGTGGGGTGCAGCCCTTCGGGAACAGACTGCCCCAGCGTGGGTCCCTTCCGTGGGGTGCAGCCCTTCGGGAACAGACTGCTCCAGCGTGGGTCCCTTCCACGGGGTGCAGTCCTTTGGGAACAGACTGCCCCAGCATGGGTCCCTTCCGTGGGGTGCAGCCCTTCAGGAACAGACTGCTCCAGCGTGGGTTCCCCACGGGGTCACAAGTCCTGCCAGCAAACCCACTCCACCGTGGGCTCCTCTCCCCACGGGTCCACAGGTCCTGCCAGGAGCCTGCTCTGGCGTGGGCTCTCCACGGGGTCACAGCCTCCTTCGGGCATCCACCTGCTCTGGCGTGGGTCCTCCATGGCTGCAGGTGGATCTGCTCCACCGTTAACCTCCATGGGCTGCAGGGGCACAGCCTGCCTCACCATGGGCTTCACCACCGGCTGCAGGGGAATCTCTGCTCCGGCACCTGGAGCACCTCCTCCCCTCCTTCCTCGCTGACCGTGGTGTCTGCAGGGCTGGTCCTCTCAAATACTCACTCCTCTCTCTGCCTGCAGTTGCCCAGGGTTTCCCCCCGCCCAGTTCTTACATAAGTTATCCCAGAGGCGCTACCACCGTCGCCGATGGGCTCGGCCTTGGCCAGCGGCGGGTCCGTCTTGGAGCCGGCTGGCATCGGACATGGGGGAAGCTTCTGGCAGCTTCTCACAGAATTGACCCCTGTAGCCCCCCCGCTACCAAACCTTGCCACGCAAACCCAATGCACTTCCCCAGATACTGACAGTTCATTCAGTTTTTTTCTGCAGTTTTTGTTCTTGGGCTTTTCTTCCTACATAATTTATCAGTTGGCCACTTGATCTCTTCTCTCCTTCACTCAATATCCCTTTATCTGTCATTTTTCTTAGTAGCCAGTTTGTCTATTGTGTGAAATGTTTGCTAAAAGTCATCTCATCATTTCTTTAAATGTGCCTTGGAAATAGCAAAGGTCTTTCTGCTGCGGGAGATTATATTCTCCTGCGAGGAAAGATAACTGAAACATTTCAACTGCAGAAAAGTGAAAGGTTGAGAGACTTTGCACCACTTTCCTGCTTGCTATGATCAAATCCTGTGGGGTTTTTTTTGTAAGTACCACGTAGACTATTTCTGTTGTAGTAGAGAAAAGGAAAACTTCCATGAGGAGAGCGAATACAATAAAAATTTTTATGTAGTGAAATCTTTGGAAGTCTGAGGTGTTGTGTATCTCCTCTTGCAAGCACTTTGTTGAACTGAGGCAGAGCTGATTCCAATGGTCACTTATTGCAAAAACAAAATACTATTTCCATCTTTTTTGACAGTACAAGAGGGAGACTCTGAAGACAACAAAGTATGTGGAGCTTGTAATTGTGGCAGACAATCGTGAGGTAAGAAACTTAAAACTGAAAAGTTATGGGAAGCACGGGTAGGAAATGGGTAGCTCAGTTCAGCTACTGTGGTATTGCATGTAATGTGCTTCAGACAGTAATATGATGGTTTTCAAAAGTAAAGCTTCTTCCCTAATTAGGGCTAAGCAATGGAAGGCACTATTAAGATAGGACAACACTGACAGTCAATTGCAAAATTTCTTGCAATACTTCATAAGGAATTTGACTCTCAAATAACTGGGATATCTGGCAGTAATTGAAGAAGAGGCAAATACAAATTCCCTGCCCTGGATCTCCTTGAGCTAGTTAAGTCTTTGCTGCCATTGACTTTGGCCTCAGTGGGACCGTCACTGTTTGGAAGACACGACAGGATCCCACGCTTGCTTTTGAAGCAGTACTTTACCATCACATTGCATGAAGCACAATTTTCTTCCTGACAGTTTGCAAAGAGAGCTTCAAAGCCAGTAACCAGGACTGGCTGTAGAGATGTTCCAGTGAGTTGAATGGCAGCCGAAGATCTAAATCTTGGTTTGAATTATTTTGCTACTTACATTTTTTTTTTTGTCTCCTTGAAGACTGCTAGTTAGGGAATTACAATCACTCTGGTGCAAGAGCTGAAACAGCTAACAGAAGAGCCTGTTTTTCACAAAATATCAGTCCCTGAAAGATCCCTATGTAAAACTTGGGGATTTTAAAATCTTTTAATGAGAACCAAAATCCTATCCCACAGCCTGTGCTCATTCTGAGGCAGACTGTGGTCCCATGAAGCCAAGAGGAGTCTGCCGATGGCCTTTGGTTGCACTATGTCATTCCCAAACATCACTGCCAATGCTGGCAGAGTAAGGTGGCTGGTGGGGAGAAACTGTGATATTTGTGCTGCTAGTACATTGATCCTTTATATTCCAAGTTTCAGAGACAAGGCAAGGATGTGGAAAAAATTAAGCAGAGGCTGATAGAAATTGCAAACTATGTTGATAAGGTAAGAACATGAGCATTATTTCACTTTTTCCAAACTTACTATGCTTTCTGAAGGTTGTTGCTGTGAAATCTATGTTTCTTCTACTAGTAAATTAAGAAAGCCACTGTGCTCAGATCAGCAGCTTTCACAACCTTTGCCACATCTCTTTATCCACCCACCTTTTCAAGGAGCTAACCCTGCTGCTTTCCTAATACTCCAGTATTTCAGAGCAATGCTTCTCTCCAACCAGTAAAACTGAAAAAGTAGACTTAAACCTTTCATATGCCCTTCAACATACTAAGCCATGAGCTCTGCTCTGCTATGTATGGGATGCATATATCTGTGGAAGCACTACTCTTAAGGATATGTACAATTTAGCCCTACAATTTTATTAGCCTGGGAAGAGGGTGGGGATAATCACATATGGAACAGCCCATAGAAAAAGGATTATTTTGAGGAGAAATTTGGAGAACAAAGTCCTTTACAGCAGCAAGAGAAGGTCCAACTGTAAGGGCAACAAAGAACCTGTGAAGACACGGTCAGTAAGATATATAGCCCAAGGAAGATGGCAGAATTAAAAAGCTGCAATGCTTAAGGAAACAGAAGTTGATGGCTGAGTGACAGCAATAAGAAAGAGACATACACTGGGTTTTTTGTATTTGAAGTAATTTCTTGACAATAAACAATAATGCTGAGTCCTCTACAGTGTCTTTTGACCAAATTAAAGTTTATTTTTATTGTGCTGTATGGCCAGAAAAAATTAGGAGTCCAGTAGTGAAATTATAACTCAGGGAGTCTTAATTTAGCTGAGAACTTATCAAATGATACTTCAAGGGCAATAACTCAAGGAGAAGCATTCTTGATTAAAAACAAGCTGCTGAAGACACCTCCACCTCTCCCATAATTCTCTTGCTGACTTATTACTGGAGGACAGGTGTTTATACGTTATCTGCTCAAAATTAATTTTGCATGTTATAGTATGTTCATGTTTCATGCTTAATTTATGCTCAGGAAACGCCAATGTTATCCAAATGACTGTAATGCATATAAACAAGACAAAGATCTAGTATATGCTTTTCTCAGACTGTCAGCCAAATCTGGACTTGATCGATTTTTGAATCCTTCTTCACATTAGTCTTTCATTAGAATTGTTATCTCTGCTCCATTGCTAATGCTGCTCCAGCTCCCCTCTTGTAGCAACTGTGGCATTTACCGGTGGGACAACAGTGTATGTAGTGCTAAAATCACTTGGTTTTTTCTGCTGTGAGCAAGACTCGATCACCCTGGCTAAATTTTCAGCTACTATTTTGGACCACAACTGTAGTACAGCACAGCTGCCTCTACCTCTTGCATTACGTTGGTGCTAGTGACGGAGGGCAGCCACGGAGAGAGCCATCTGCCATAGCAACACGTTTGTTGAGAAGTGAAGGACATGTGAAGGTAGTTGCAGCATTTAATCTTGAAGGAAGATACCAAACTTGGGTGGGACGTGGAGAAGTAACATATCTCTGGATGTCTTTGAATGCCTTAGGGGTATTTAGTCAGGTCAGACCTGGCTTCTGTAAGTCATGGAAGCATTTTGTCCGAGTCAGTCCTGTCAGGTGTTCACTTTTACCCTGGAGAGGAGACCATTTAGGGCTCTGCAAGAAAGGTTCATATGCACATTATGCTTCTCTTGAAATACTCTAATCCAATGTGGTCTAAAATGGATTTTAGAGACATGTTTCTATTTTTCTTTTCTCATTAGTTCTATAGGCCACTAAATATTCGAGTAGCCCTGGTTGGAGTGGAAGTATGGAATGACATGGATAAGTGCTCTATTTCTCAAGACCCTTTCACCAGCCTCCATGAATTTCTGGACTGGAGAAAGCTAAAACTGCTACCTCGTAAACCCCATGACAATGCACAACTGATAAGGTAGACTTGACACTATATTTAATATCGGCCAGGATTTCAGTGATTTGAGAATAGCTGTACTGAATTCTTCCCCCGTTGCTAAGCTGTTGGGAGGAACATCTGTGCTCCTAAGGGTTTGTCTTTCCCCTCTGTAAACATCAAACATAAAAGCATTTTGCAGAGCTCTTCAACAGATGCTTCAGATTAATTTCCTTCCACAGCTCTGTTACTTGTAGACCTTTCCTGAATACAACTCATGTAGAAGTGTAGATGTGTAATAAGCTGGTAAATACTTAGGGTATGAATTTACAAGTGGTTTAAGCTGGTCTCAGTCTAAACTGTTTATGGAAAAGGCAGTCCTGCGCTCACCCCGAAAGTAGAGCTAAGGGGACACTATGTGAAGCTTGTTTGTTAATAGAAGGACCTCAGTAAACTTTAAAATGCTGTCTAAATTGGACAATTCATTTGCATTTGTGACTTAAAAATTAAATCATACACATCTTTTACACTGCTGCTGTTTCCTGGATTAAAGTAATTGAGTAAATATGCTCAAAGTAAAGGCACTCTTTAAAAAAAAAAAGTAAGAGGTACACCTCTTTCTTGAACCAGGTATCGATCTGATCAATGAATCTTTATACTATACAGATAAACATACCTGACCTCTTAGTAATTAAAAGGAGGCCTTTACTCATTACATAGATATTCTTACATTATCTGTGCAAGAATAGAGTGAGCCCTTCCAAACTGTCCCTCATGAGGTATTTGATTACTCTCTATGTATAGTAATGTTTTGTTTGGAATTATTGTATTCTAGGCTGTGTATTATAACAAGTAGCATATAAACTTCCCGCTGCATTAAAATAACCCTTCTCTGAGCTAGAGACATTATTTTTATGTTTTTATTTCTATTCCCAACTTCAGTCAGGGCAAAAAGAAAGGAAAGAAGGGTCCTGTTACAGCAGTAAACCCAAAGGACAGTGATCAGATGGATCTTTCTCATAACAAGGATGCTGTCATTGTCAGTTTGGCAAGTCGACACGACTAATCTGTGCTTTTCATTGTTTTAAACCTGCAAATGTCTGGAGCTGACAGATTTGAAATGGGACCTTTGTTTGAGATGATTGGCAGAAATACAAGACTGAAAATAATAGGGCAGTATCTTGTCACTGAATGGTGATTCTGTGATTCTTCTTCTCCTTTCCCGCCCTCCTGCAGCGGGGTGTACTTCCAAGGGACTACCATTGGCATGGCGCCCATAATGAGCATGTGCACTGCAGAGCAGTCTGGAGGGGTCGTCATGGTAAGTGGTAAAAGCATGAGACTTGAAACTGGCCCAACTGGTGCGACACAATCTCAAGTATCATAATACTGTATTCTGTACCAGAACATCAGCCCCATCTGTCCCATTTTCAGTCTCAATATTATCTATATCTAGATGCACATTGCTTGTAAACTATAGTTTCCATAGTGAAAAAATCAAAATATTGCATTAAAATATAGCATGACCTCTTTGCAAGAGTCCTCTACTCCTAATTACCGTTAAAATAGGTGCTGAGGTGCTGTGAAGGATGAGAACCAGAAGATGTATTTGTTTTGCACTTGGGTATATTAGTGTTACAGGCAAAAACAGTCTATCGTGAATCTTTTATTGTATTGATTTTGTTCTGTATTTACAGAGTTTCCTGTGTAAGGCCTTATTTTCCATCTTTGCAGCACAGCGGTTTTATTACATTGCCAGACAACAAGAACAAACAACGGCAGTATTTATTCTACCTGAGCCTCTCTAAGAGATATATTACTGGTAATGCTGTTGTTAGATGCTAGACATGATGAACATACAAGTAAACATCTTGGCCAATTTCTGGAAGTAGTTCTGGTATATTCTCTTTCAGTGTTTTTTTGGGGGTTTTTGGGTTGGTTTTTCTTTGGGTTTTTTTTGGTTTGTTTTTTGGTTTTTTTTGTTTGTTTGTTTGTTTGTTTTTTTGGGTTTTTTTTGTTTTTTTTTTTTATTTTTTTTTATTTTTAACTTTTTTGTGCAAAAGCAGGGGAAAGAAGTTTTGCGTTAACTAAGCTTTGCAATAGATGTACTTTAAATAAAATCAGATGTGGACTCCCAGAGCTTGCAGGCCACTAGCAGGCTCAGCTGGTGACCTCAGAGCTCAGTGCTGGAGCAGAAAGCCAGGGAGCCCTAAAAACCTCTTAGATAGTCTCTAAGTTCAGCCTGCACGTGTTGAGAACGTTTGTGTTTCCTACAGCTTTGTTTAGACTTCCAGCACCTTAGGTGATGTGGTGGTTCTGTCCAGCTCTGCTGGACACCTCAGCTGGAGATCCCTCCATAAATGAGGTGGGAGCTCAGGAACGCACAACGTTCAGAGTTTGCTTGGTCCCAAAGCTCCCAGTTCTTCAAAGCTTCATCAGGCTAACCTGGAGCCCAGGGCGCTAAGGCTTTTGCTTCAAGACAATCCATGTAAGAGGGTAATGCCAGAGATACAGCCCCTTGAAGCCCCTGCATTTCCTTCCTTCTTAACTAGCATGCAAGCTGAGGTTGGTCCACAATGCAGGGCTCCTTTGTGGTGTCTTGGACAAGTAGGCAAGAAGCCAAGCTGGGGTGATGTGTGCATTTGTGGAAGACGATGTAGAGATGGTTCAGACTGGGAGGATTTATGAGGTGAGGTATGGGAAAGAGAGGGAAAGAACAATCAAATCACATAACTTGGAGAAAGTAATGTCAAAACTGTAGAAAAGACAAAGGCTTCAGTCTCTTGGTAGCTTTAGAAGCTGAGTCTCTCATTCGTGTTTTTTACAGCTTTTCACTGGGTACCTGGGGGATAGGTACAAAAGGAAAAGGAGGAAAAGAGGACGAAAAAGTGGTAGGAGTCTCTCAGTGCACTTCCAAATCTTGGCAAAAGCATATATGAGGCAGAGAGCCCCATTGTATCCATTTCACCCTCGGGCCAGCAGTCACTGCTTTGGCTTTATCTGCAGTCAGAGATGCCCTTAACGACGATTTTTTTGTCCTTTTAATTTTTAGCACAAACTTTAAATATGCTACAGTGTGTTTTACTGCAAATCAGTCCTCTGCTCTGGAAACTGTCATTTTAAACAGAAACAACAAAAAAATATTTCATTCCAGTAAAAAGAAAAGAAGAATCAGCATTTCTTTAAAGTGCTCTCAGGGCTCTGACAGAGGAGAGACTGATTAATATGTTCAGGAGAAACCCAGTGTCTGCGTATGAATCGTGGGCCAGGCTTCAGCTTCAGTTGTGCAGGGGAGGGCAATGTTTCCCAGCGACTCCCACCCCAGTGAACTGAAACTTTTGAGGTGCAAATTAACTCAAGGCTTGCACAGCAAAACTAGAAATGTTTTCCGGTTCTTTAAGCAAATACTCAAAAAGGAGCCAAATCCAAAAGAAGCAAACTCTCATCCCCAAAACCCAAACGGGCAGCTGTCCAACCTTCCCCCCAAGTTAACAAAGGCTAATTCAGGTGTATACAAAAAAAGTTTTTATATATATCAGTACCTACAGAAGAAAGCTCTACCTTTGGAAGACATGCAAATGAAAGAATGAGTAACTGTTAACCTGGGAGGCTAAAGTGCCCAAATATCTCAACACTGGGCAATCAAATATTTGGCCATCCTTATAATTCAGCCAACCTCTTACCAATCCCAAGCTGAACACTCAGTACCAAAAAGACCCCGCACTCTCAAAACTGATCTGACAGAAAAGCCAATGGAGAGACTGCATGAGAAATAACAAAATCTGGAGTCATCCTTGTACGATCTGATTTTCCTGACGGTTTCTGCAGTTACTCAGCTCTACTATATGATCTAAATTCCTCTGTCATGCCTCCCTGAGAGCCTGCTCCTCTCTACTTTTATATAGGACTGAATTCTCTCAGTGGTAGGTGACACCCTGTCTCCCACTAATTTTAAGAGAAACTCAAAGTGGGGAGAGCAGGCATCTGAGTATGAGAAGCTTTTGGTGTATCAAGAGCATTAGAATTTTATTTTACTGTGATGGTTCTGTTGTGTTGTAAAAAGACCAAACAAAAGCAAGCCTTAAAGCAAGTCTTTGACACATGATTCAGTCTTCATTCCATTTCAAAAGATTGCCCACTAAATTCATGGATTTAAAGTAAAATACTTTTGCATTGCTGCAATGTAATGTAGTATTCTCACTCATGTAAAATTTCTGTTGACTTTAGTGGGAAGTTAGGCTAAATGACAAGCGTACAGCTGAGGCACTTACATTTCAGTGAATTGCTTACATGAAATAAAAGTGTGTTTTGGGAAACTTATTCCTACAACTGAGTGAAACTGCATGGAAAGTACCAGGATTGGGGCATTTGCCTGTTCTAGCTGTAGGGGACAGTATTTTATTATTACGATTTGATCTGAATGAAGCAGAAGGAGGAATGAAGAAGAAGAAATGAAGCAGAGTTCAGCTGAAAGCAGCTGCATGTTTTGTGCAACAGCTTATAATATCTTAACAGTAGATGGTTGCTTATTTAGTGGTTGTGAAGCTGTTTGGTAATGACTTTTGCTGCTCAAGTTAACTTTAAAAGACCCTGATGGAATAAATCAAAGTCACATTGCTATTCATTTCTTTAGTCCTTGTGATACTTAAATGGTCTCAGTATCAAATGGGACATGTCACTGTTTGCTTTGATAATCTTCATTTATGCTGTCTTCATATAACCTCTTGTGCTGAGACATCACATTCCTTGTTTTAAAAAACCCTCTCTAGAAACTGATAAAATTGCATTCCAAGTGGATCTGAGCAAGTAACGAGAACCGCATGGGCTGTAATAATTGTTTGCCTATTCAAGACCCAAATTACATTTCAGATCATTTATTGCTCTAGTTTTGGAGTGGACTGTGTGAATTCTTGTTTTTATTTTTAATTGCCAGCTTTAGAGGTCTTCAAATAAATATAATCTCTGTTCAGTAAGAGAGACTGCCAAAATTAAGAAAAACTGAGCTCAGTTTGTTGTCTGTCTAAGTAGCTCAAAGCTTAGGGGAGTTGTGTCTTGACCACATAGCCCTAATTTCAAGGCATCACTCCAGTGTGTTGCTGGTAAATTATATGGAATTTTTTCATTGTTTTCTTAATCTTTGGTCCTGGATTGTTTTCCAGTTGAGTGAGAGGTTGTGCTCTTTTCATTACATCAGGTTTGATTACATTGAATTCTCTACATGTTTCATACATTACTATGAGTACAAAGATAAATCAATCTGTATGTGACTAGTATCTAGATAAGACATCTCCATATGTAGGCGTTGTGCAGGAGTATATATTTTCTTGATTATTACAGATTATTTTGCTGCACAGGTTTACTCTGTTGTTTCTTTTACTAGGACAGGTTGTACAGCTTCTTTCAGCAAACAGGTATCAGAATATAACTGCAGACAAACCGACTGTTATGTTAGTCACAATATTTTTATAGTAAAATTGTAAAAATCAGGAAAAACTAAAAAGAGATCCTTTGTCAAAATACAAAATTCTTCTGAGTGTATTCCAAATGCAGAAGGAGTAGTTTCTTGTTTTCAGAATGACTGTATTCTCTTTTTTATTTTGTTTTCTGCTTGAGAAATGATTTACCAAAAATATTAGCACAGGCAGATGAAAGAAGAAACTCTTACATCTACCCCAAGTCATGTGTTAAGGGATTCATTAATATATAGCTAATGTTTCAGACAGTTTTACCTTTCACTTCTTTTTAGTCTGAAGGTTGGCTTAGACGATACTAAAAGAGTTATTTAAACTGAATATATTCATATATGCTTTTAGAGCAGGAAGCTGTACATGGTAATTCCATTTACTGACTGATAAATAGTAGATCATGCATTTATATTACATGTTTATGCCTTTAGGTAAAGTTTTCATATGAGTACAGTGGAATTTTTTTTCCTCAAGGAAAATGATCAATGTGGAAAGGTCTCTTATTTGTGGTTAAGCCAAAACATCAGTCTGATCAGCAGCCTGTCATCAGACCATGCATTGAATTTCTCAGAAATAATTGTCCCCAAAATCAGCATTTCAACAAGGATTAATGTTAATATTTCAATATTGACACTTGCAACATTCAGAATATTCATAGGTGCCATCAAAGATTTCAACTTGCATTGTCTTTTCATTTTAAAAAGGAGGTTTTCAAAGGTACTTGGTTTTTCTTACAAGGCTTGTGAAATCTTGGACTTTCTGATATTAAAGAAACAGTCTGAAGAATATTAAATAGACCGAGTGAAGTCTCTTGCTGCATTTGTAATTTACTTCCTGATGTGAAGGATCTTCTCACTTTTCCCTCATCACACTCATCCTCACCCATAAATGATTACCCTTTCCAACACTCCACATCTGGGTGACTGTTTTCTGCCACTGCCGTGTCTTGGGAGTATGGGAGATTTACTTAGCTGGGGAATTTTAAGCCCTAAATAAAGATGTAGCCCAGATGTTCAGAGCTGCCCAATAGTCTCAAATGTCTAATGTGCTGGGGAAACTGGGTGGCCGGGACAGGTAGCCTGTCGTGAAATTCCCAGTCTGCACTGCGTATATGTGGATGAACTTAAAATTGTGTCCATTTAACAAGAGGGTAACTGCAGCTGGTAAGTTTAGAAAACACTTCAAAGGATGGGCAATAGGACCTTAGAGGGGGAGTGTGTATTTTGAATTGGTTTTATATGTTGACTTCACTAGTTCTTCTGTTTTTTTTAAGGATCACTCAGAAAACCCTCTAGGTGCAGCAGTCACCCTGGCTCATGAACTGGGCCACAATTTTGGAATGAATCACGATACATTGGAGAGGGGCTGTAACTGCAAAGCATCTACCGATAAAGGGGGTTGTATCATGAACCCCTCTACTGGGTAAGTGCAAGGGTAAGCACTGGCAAGATACAGTTATAGTGGAAAATTTTTAGTTTTGTTTTGTGTCTCAGGAACATTTAACGGGAAAAAAAGAAAATCTTTTCAACACCTGTCAAATCTTCTCACAGTTACTCACATCAAGCTGAAACAATTAAACTTGTTATCAGAGCACGACATGTACCATAGTACCTTTCTATTTCCATGTTACTAGTGTGAGAGATAAAAATGCCATAAGCAACTGGTTAATTAAAAAAAAAAGAAAAACCAAACTGCATTGCAAGTGTTGAATCAGAATTTCGCCTTCTCTCATCTTGCCAACTGAGTATCATAGTCATAATAGGAAATGAGCAGTGTCCCAAGGCCAAGACTAAGATGAATGTGTAGGAAATAAAGTAATGCAGGAAATACATTATTAGACTCTCTGTAAAGCCTTTGTCTTGTGCAGAGAAGGTTTTTAGTTTTGCACAAGCTTTTGTCTTTCACCCCTTGTTATAAGTGTGTAGCAGTATTAGCATGTGAGCAAGTTAAATCTGTAAGTCAGTGGGGTTAGGGCTGTTCAGTTGCCAGAGGGAGATCTTCCAAGAAAAGATATAAGACACTGTGGGAAATAAAGCCAATGAACCCATGGTCATCTCTCTGAGTCAGTGCTGGACAATTACTCTGCTCGTGATAAAGGCACTATGTCAACGGAGAAGCGTAGTGTTTTTGTAGACACAAAAAGTACAGGCACCATGACCAGGGTAACTAGTTACAGCTTGCTTCGCTGTATTTTAAAGTACTGTTAGAAACTGAACGGTGTAATGAATGAGTTCTCCATGTCCATATTCAGACAAGAACTGTTAGGATTAAATTGAAGTCAGAGAGAGTAGATTTACCAAAGCTTTGTGATGGCAAGTGATGCGCTGCACTGGATTGCCTGCAGAAATGTTACTGCCTGCGACTGGAAGCTGGTAAGAACCAGTCGGACAAATATCTGTCAGCAGTGTCTTGTAGGTACAGTTGCATTTGCCTTGGGGCAAGAGGATGGTCTAGATGATCTTCTGATGTCTCTTCCTGCTCCAGCATTCTCTGTGTGTGCTTAAACTTCGTCTGTTGCTTAAAAATCTCTTCTGGGAATTGTGATCAGCTCAGTCCCTGCCTTGTCCGACACTGAATGTTTCTGGGAAAGAAGGAGAGCAATCTGGGAGAGGCCAGGGAGTGTTGGGGAGTGTTGGGCAGGATTGCTCCCTGCTGGTCAGCCTAACAGCAGCCTTGGCCTTTCTTCAAAGGCATGCTGTCACTCTCTTTCAAGGCAGAAAAAGGGATTCTGGCCAGAGGCCAAGCACAGCAAGTTAAGAGACAAACAAAAGAGAGTTGTGTGTGTGGAGGGGAATGAGAGTGATTTCTACAGTTTGGAAAAGAAAAATAGCTTGGCTCTTCTAAAACAATAGGTAATAAATATCTGTATGGTACTGCATTCTGCAGCACGTCAGGGCTCGTATGCACACTGTGAAAACAAACTGAAATTTGGAAACAGGGCTCTGACGTGAGGTGATGTGATAGGTGGTAAGCAGTGGGCAGACAGACCTCTGGGCGCTGAGCTCCTGAAAGATGCATGCAAGCTTTAGTCATCTCAACTGAAGTACTGGTTGGGCATCCAGTTACTCCACTTTTGGAAATAAATGTAGGAGATGGTCTCAGGACAGAAATTTCTAGACGCTCTCTGAACTCATCCTGTGAAGTTATCTCTAACGTCAGATTAGATAGCTCTTCCCTGGTTCTGCCTTCTGCACCAGAGTCCTTTGGGTGTATCTGAAGCTGTCCTCTGTGCTGCATTATGCCAGTCCAGACACTTGGCTCTGACTGGCTCAGGGCATGGACAGACCAAGGCTGTACCCGCTCAGTGTCTTCCTCAGGCATGAGTCCAAGCAGCTCAGCTCACTTTATGTTGGGGTTTCTGTAGCACCTTACAGGTTAAACGATGTGCCCAACTCCAGCACCCCACAGATTTGACAGTTTGGGGAGGGGGCCATCAGGTACACTGCAGCTTTTTAATGCTCTCTTTGGATTTTTACTGAACTTTATATACAACTTGTGCCTGAGGAAGAGTTGTGGGATTCACAAAACGGAGCAGGCTGTTTTGTTTGCAGTGATTATTGATTTATAAATGGAAATTTTAACATCAGGTTTATAGCCTTAGGCTTTACCTTCACACTGTGCTGTCAATCTGTAATAAGTATTCCAGGAGAATACTTTATGCCTTTAGCCAAACTGCATTTTACCAATTTAAAATTAACACTTTGAATGTTTACCCAACATCTGACCAATGGTAATATTCCTCTGAGCACCTTTATTCAAGGAACACTGAGGAGTTTTCAGCTTTGGAAGTATGTGTCTCTTAAGGGGAGGCCAAATTAATATTGCCTACCTGAAAAGCATTCTTAGAGTAGGAAAAACATCAAAACAAAGAGCATCCCAGGGAAGCCAAATATATTTAGAGAGACAGCCTGCTCTCTCAGTATACTCATTGGCACTCTCTCTGTGCCCTTCTAATTTCTGTTGGTTTAAGGTAGATTTAACAAGTGCAAGAAAAAAAAAAAACCTTTGGGCTGGAGCTAGTGTAAAAAGTACAAGCCACTGAGAAGTCCTTATCTGATACCTAAAAAGAATAGGAAATATCTGGGTTATAACAGAAAAGCCTCTGTAAACTTAACTTTGGAGTCATTTGTGTGGTTGTGCAGCAAAATGTTTGAAGGTTTTTTGCTTAAAAGTGATTTCATTAATTATTGCCATCTTCTCCCAGTTCTTATGTTTCAGTCTTTGAAGAGGTCTTGGAAATTACTTCTTGGTGGAAAAAATCTCCAGGGATCAGCGTGGAATTTAAACTCTGTTGGATCTATCCTTTAATGAGATTCCTATGGCTTTTACTCTTAAAAGATACCAGCAAGATGTGTACCACTTGTGTGTGAGCTACAAATGCCTTAAAGACCCACTACTTTAGCAAAATATATTTTGTATAACATGGAATTAAGCATGCAAAACCCAAAATTTCTGGCACTCCAGGCCTTTTAGAGATTCCAATATCTGCTATGGAAATTACATCAATCCTACTGTAAAAGGGGGGGGGGGGGGGGGGGTTTGTTATAAAAATCGTGTCAACAAGGAAATATTTAATATTAACACATTGTTCCCTTTTTATGCATGTTTTAATGATATTCCTTCAGTTCCTTTAGTTGTTTTGACCATAGACTATTCCAAGTGAAAAAGAAGGCTATAAGTAGTCTTAAAGAGATTTACAAAGCTTTTTACTGAGACCACAGTATCTGAAAACTAAGGGACTAGGCTGACTCAGCGAGGCCATTTCAGTATTCCACTTGTTTTCCAAGTATCTCCATGAAGTTTCCACTCTTAAGAGTGAAAATATTCTTCCCAACAGCTGGATAAAAACATAAGAGTTCTGGTGGAACCCAAGGCATTAGTCTAGATTTATACCACTGCAACTAAAAGCAGAATTTGGCACAAACCGTGGAGCAAAATTATGCCAATTAGCAGTGCTTGTTTATTTAATAATTTTGGAAATGCACTTCTTGTGTGCTCCATCAAAATTGAACACAGGTATCTCCATGGGGTTTGAAACTGGGTAAAAAGTAGTTGAAAGCTTAGAAGTTAATATATGCTTGAAACTTCTTGCCAGCCTTAAACATTTTTAATTAGTCTTCTTCCCTCCTGTAAACCCAAGTGTGTAGACTTCCCCTCACCCACATGTCTGTGTCCTTGCCAATAGCGTGCTCTTCTAGTTTATATATAGGTGACTTACACAACTAACTTGTCATCAGGGAAATCGAGCATACTGTAAACATGTTCTTCCTTCCCCCTAACAGAAAGTACTCCTTGATGCCTTTCCAGTCCCCCTCCCCCTAGTTTAGGTGTTAATGAGAGACCAGGAATCCATTAAGGACAGCTAGTTTTACCAAGCTCATTCAGATGCTGATCCTACTGCAGTCTCCATCCCTTTGAGGAGTCCCATGATTTGTTATAAGCCAAGCTGCTTTCCTTGTCATCTCGCGGAAGTGTGTTGCTCTTACCAGGATCAGTTCTTGTTGCTGAACCATCCCAGCCATGGCTAATTGAAATGCCAGGCAGGCTCCTAGGATAGAGCTGTTTGTTTCATCTCTCTCTGCACTTCCATAGACAGAAGCAGGTTTTCACCATGCTGATAGAAAAGAGGATGACAGGCAAAGGGCTGCTTTGTAGTCTCTCCTCCAGCCCCTTTTGCACCTGGCTATGGGAATGACAGAGATTTTCTCTAGGTCTGCCCTACTTCCCCCACCCCATTTCTTTTGCTGTCTATGTATTATGAGATGAAATACCTCATATTGGCCTGGAAGGGTGCATGCTTTAACCATAGGCTGAAAGCTGTCTTTAAGGCTGTAAATCATGGGGGGCTTTTACACAGCCATTCAGCAGATCCCACTTACCCATTACTCTAAAACTGCAAATGGAAAATGCAAGCCATCTTGGAGTTTGTCCTTGCAAGCAAGTACAATAGTCAGAAGGCAGGATGGGTTTGTGCCAAGGAGCCATGACTGTCTCTGCAAGGGCAAACGCCCTTGAACTCTAGCATCAAGCACTGTCACTTTGTGTCCAGTCTTCCAAATCCTGCTGCACATCAAGCACAGCCTGGCAGCAGGTCATGTAAGTCTACTTCAACTCTTATTTCTACCTTGGCTGTAAATTGCTTCTCTTCAAAGACCATGATGAAGAAAAGATTAAATAAATGCAAAATAATTGAAAATAACAAATCCTTAGGAAAAGAAAAAGACTGTATGGGCTATTGTTTCAAGACATGAAACAAGTATGTATTTAGAAAGTGCAAAACCTGATATGTGAGAGAGATCTTGGCCATTGCTATTTGCTCAACAGACTTTCGAATTAAAGACTCCTCAGGAACTTTTCTTTTAATCTAGGTCCCTAGTAGACTTGTTTTTCCTCTGTTCCAAGAATTGCCTTGTTCCAGGGCGTATGCTGGTTTGCATCCCAGTCATGGCACGAAGCATTAGGGACAGAAAGCCATTTGGTGCCATTCAGAAAGGTCTGGGCCAGTAACATAAGCAAGGAAGCAGCTTCTCTATCATAATTTCTCTGCACAACAAGTCCTCTGTCATATTGTCATATTCCTTTGAGAGTGATGTTCCTTTGGAAAAGTCAAAGAATGAATGGAATCCCTCTATGCCCGCTTTTTTTTTTTTTTAACATTTTTTTTTTCTGTTCTTATCTTGGATCTTGTGTTACCATTTCCATTTTCACAGCTAGAATTTAAAGTCAGTATATCTTTCTGATTCGATCAGGTTTTAAATTCAATTTACCCAGATAAATATGACTGCATGTTACAGGGAACTTGGACTGTGACACTGTGACTTTGTGCTGATGGAAATGCCTGTTTTGCCTGTGCTGCAGGATAGCTTGGGGCTCTGCTCCAGCCAGGGGACTGGGTTTTGTGTAGTGATCATAAGTGAAGGAAAAGGAGAAATGGAGTTGAGATCAATTCTTTAACCTCTCAGCTATTGATCATGATTTTAGAGGATTTTTATGGAACTGTGCCTCTTGGAGGAAAATAACAGCTAATTTTGAGTAATTGCCTTTCAGTACACAATTTCACTTTAACTATTGAGATTTTGGAGGCAGGGTTTGGGGGAGGAGAACAATTAGGAACACAGAAAGAGCAAATAGTAGAAATCATACAAAGTAGGTAGAAAAATACTGGTTCATCTACTGCTGAAATTTGGAGAAGACTTTTTTTTAAACCAATCCAAAAATCACCCACTGTTATCAGTATGTTTTTAAGTAAAATTGAAGCCTTTATGTTAGAATTAAAACAGAGAGCCAATGGGAAGCTGCATAGTTATGAATGAGAGTGAGAGCAAAATAAGAGTGACAGTCCCAGATTAAACTAATTGACTCAATCTAAGTACTACTGAGGAGAAATGGGGAAAAATTAAAGATGGGAAGGACTATCAAGGTCAGCTTGTTCTCTCTATTACAGTAAAATTAAATGGTAGATCGTGGGCATGTAGATTATAGAATCTGTGTATAGGGTCTCTATCCAGAAGCCATCCAATATTTCTCATTATTGCATTGCACCCACACCATGAACTGTGGGTTTGAGCAGAGAAATTGGCCCATGGATCTAAACCCCAACCTGATTTGCTCCTGTGCTGCAGTTTACTTCCACGTCTGGTGAACCAGAATAGCGTTTTGTAGGGCTACGTGACAATCCAGATGATGGAAATTTTCCAAGCTAAAAGCAAGGCTTGTGGGGGCAGAGGAATGTATTCTAATGAGGACTATTAGTCATCTGTCTGGCAGTTCAGGCACACACTTATCCTGATGCAACTGGGGTAACTGAACAGCAGGATTGGGTCAGGGTGAGGAGATGCTCAGCAGCTTCTTTGTCTGCCTTCACCACGATGGGCAGCATCTGGGGGAATAGCACCCTGTCGCTGAAGTGTGTTAGACAACTGGTGTCCTTTGATGGTGCTGAAGGTCTGTTCTTCCCTCCTATATCACCCATTACCATTAATGAGATTTAGGACTGCACATCAAAACAAAGCTAGTAACAGTAATGCTGATTTTATAATGCGTAAGGATATATTTGCATGATAGATGGATGGCCGATGTCTCCTGGAGAACTGTTTTGCTCAGTTCTCAGTAGGGTTGGCTCTCAAAGGCTTTTGTGGGGAGTCGTGTTATTTTGTCGTCTGCTTTCCTTTGATTTTTGTTTTTAAACTGCCATACAAAAATATATATTTAATTGCATTATAAACATGTAGTTAAATAAATAAAACATAGTTAAAATCTATTAAGACAAGTTAGGAAAGTACTAATCATATGTGTCATTTGTTGTATTAAGTATTAGTTAAAGTCGCATTTCTTCTTTTTGAAAATGATCTCAAGGAAGCAGGATATAAGGTCACCTTGATTTTGGTTATTCAAACTCTGAACTGGAGTCTACAGAACTGGGCTATGAAAGCATACACCCTCCAGAGATTTCCAGCCCACTAGCTTCAGGAGACAGTCAGGTATGCCATGAAAACAACATTTTGGCTTTGGTACCAAATCAACTTGAAGTGAAAACCACTTATTCCCACATTTCACAAGGTTAAAAAAAAAAAAATCACCAAATGAACCTAATTTAAAAAAAAAGCTAGGAAAAAAGGCAAAAGGTCACACTAGAAATGGGACAGAAATCAGAAATACAGTGCGGGAAAGGACACTTTAATTTACTGGCTGGTTCTTTTTTCTTCTTTCTAGACATCTCACAGCATCTTGTAGCTGCAGAGCTGCTAAACGTTAGATAATCAAACCATTATTAGTTAGCACAGTATTTCCTGACCCCTCTCAGTCTGTTTTCAGCTGTGCAGACCTCACTTTGCATTTTTCGGTCTGGCAGCTTAGAGACATTAAACTGTGGAGTCAGCAGAACTATCTGGAATTACCTCTGTTACAATTTGAAGAAAATGAAATTATCTTTAAGATGTAAACAGTTTCTAATTAAACTCTGAGGTTGTTTATGTTTCCAAACCAGTCTGAGCTGAGCTCTGCACAAAGACAGACTTCTTTGTTGTCTTTTTCTTTTTTTAATAAAGTTGATATACTGATGTAATAAATTGCTTGTGACAGAGCTAGGTCTGTTGTGCCAGCAGTGCAACTGCTTTTTTAAAAAAACTTAGGCAATGTATCCCTATGCCCTAGTAATTTAGCACATTGCATTCTGGTCCTTCCTTTAGTAGGAAACAGCCACGAGATTACAGAATAGATTTATGTGAGTCTTTCACTTAACTCCAAGTAGCCCCATGTGTGCAGTGCATTTGACATTCCTTTTTGTTAGTAATTTCCATACATTACAGATATATTTAATTGTTGAAGTAAATAAGATCTGCATTGAAGAATTAGTAGTGTTGGTTGAAATACATCACGTTTCCCAGTCCTTTACAGGAGTGAGTTGCTGTTAACAATTAGCACACAGAGCTATAGGGCAGGTCTTTAAGGAAAAGATTTTGCTTTTGCTTTTAGTTTATTCTTTCACATTTCTGTAGATGTGCTGTTAGAATTGAAAATATTTGGCTTTTCTGGTGTATTCTAGAGGAGAACTCGTACAGATTTACTGCATGCATTTTCTGTAAGTGAAGCTGACAAGGAGAGAGGTTACTTCTCAAATGAAAACACATTTTACTTCTGGTGTGATTATTTATAGCAGATACTTAAGGACAAGTCGTGGTTTCTACTATGTGATGTATCCAGAATGGGTACAGTTTTACTGGCTTGGATGCTGGTATGTGAGAGCTCAGCTGCATTTTGTCTTGTCGGTGTAATATCCATAGAAAATATAGCTCTGTAAGGGACATTTTTCTCTTGCAACACTGCTATTGCCATGACCCATAAGAACAAATCATGTAAGGACATTTCCTTCTATCTTAGCTTTCTGTTTCATCAAAAAATTTTTTGACCTGCAGGGCTAGATCTGTAGTGCAGCGCATGGAGAATTAAGCACACAATGTCCAGTTTTAATTGGCGTTAATGAATTCCAAATTCCTAGAGTATAAATGGAAACATACCTTGAAGGGCATATTCTTAAGGTCACATGAATACTCCTCTTTGAACATGTGTTGTATGCCCTGAAGCACTTTAAGGAATTTATGTTGACTCGGAAGGCTGAATCACTGTAATTAAATGATGCCTACAGCTGCATTTGCCACAGTTGTCATGGGAATCACAGAGTCTTTTGTGCATGGGATAGATGTGCAAAATGATTAAAATTCAGAGAGGAAGGATGTCCATTTTACCCCAACAATTGCTTCCTGCAAAGTCATTCTTTTTCTTTTCTAATGTCAAAACCTATTACAAAGTCCCAGACACATTTACTGTGAGATTCTTGTGGCAGAAATGCAGGTAGGCTCCATTTCAGCTTTTTAAAACTGAAACTGGCACAGCCCCAGTGGTGAGATGAAGATAAGCAACCACCTATTTTAGTGTAAAGTCACTGAAAATAAAGAGGTCAAATAACTTTGGTGTCCTAGGGAGCCTTTCTGGCTGCTTCTAACATAGCATGGAAAATGTGTTCATCTTCGTCATTATTGTTCTCCTGGCAGCTGACCAGCACTAAAAGTGAAATCCAGGCTCCCTCAAAATTGGTAGGAAAGCTCCTATGGACTTCAGTAAGGCCAGGATTTCATCAGGATACCTACGGATTCCTTTAGATTTCTCAGAAGCCTTTCATTCCTGTGAGTGAAAGTTTTAATTTGCTCACTTAAGGATCCTAAGTCTCAGGTCACGGCTGGATCCATTCTTTTCTCATGGCTTGAAAGAATTACATACAATGTTGCTACTAATTAGTTTATTTTCTTTGTTCAAGCTCTGTGAAAAAGAAAAGGGAAGCTAGAAAAAGTGATTCATTGCTATTTTATAGTTATGAATTTTTTTTCTAAAGAATTCCACTTCCATTTGTCTGAGGTGCTTTAGGTGGTATGGGATAAACTACTTTTTCCTCAGTGCTTATCTTGTAGCAGAAGGGAAAGTGGAAATGCTGGGGGAATGCAGTCTGATTTCTGGCACTGTTATGCCTCACTTATCTTTCCTTCAGATCTTCTAAAAGACAAAAAAAAAAAAAATTAAGCCATGCTGCTTACAAGTCAGATACTCCTGTCTTGAAGTCCTGATTTATTAAGAGACCAGGTAGCACAGATGTTAAGTGAAATGAATATGACCCTGTCCCCCAGGCATATATTATTTCTGGCTTTTTGCAGGGCTCCGATGTTTTTCTCTAGCACCCACGTCTCTCCAACTGGTATTGCCATAAGCTTCATTCTCTTAGTGCTTCTGCTACTGCTCTTCCTGGTAGGCAGCTCCTTCATGTGCTTTGTCCAGAGGGCTGCTTCCCAAATCTCTTCTCCCTGGCCTGGGCTCCTCTTTGTGGGGTTTAGCCCTCCTTGGAGTCTTCTTCCCTTAACTTGCTGTCATTCGATCTGCTCACCTGGTGTACAGGCTCATCCTCGCCAGAATCCATCTGCTGAGGCCAAGTACCCATAGCATGGCAGGTCTTTAAATCAAGCTGGTCGCACTGATTACATCAGCTGGGAGGATAACAGTGTATGCTGCTTTCGTTCTTTAGGGCGCAGTATATCACGAGCTGTGTTTAGGATACACACAGGCAGGACAGGAGCTTGTACTGGTGAAAGGCGGAAATGTCCATAAAGAAATATCATGGGTTGATTTTTCTGTATTACAGTCTGGGTTTGATATTCCCTTTTGTTTGGTCTGCTTTGGTTTTTGAAAAATGATTTTGTTCTTCTCCCTCGCCCAAATGCGCTCTCTATAAAGTGCTCCTCTCAAAACCAAGTTCCCAAAGTCAGATTTATTTTTTTTCTCCCAATCTGCTCCTGATGTACTTAAAAAAACAATTTCAAGGCTTTTCAAGGGAGAAAATCAGAATGTAACTGCCTAAAACAAAAGCTGATTGTAAAATCATGTTGGGAACTAAATGAAGTGTCATCATGATGTAGTGCTGCCCTAGCATTTCAAGCCAGGTCAAACAGTGCCTTTTATCTAACCAGAAATCAGTAGGAAGCTGATCTTCAGCAAGGTATTTTGAGCAAGGAGATGGACAATTTGTCTTTATTTGCTTGTCACGTGCTGAGGATGTTGTGTTTTGTGTGACAAATTTAAACACAGGGCATTCTGGTTGTTCTTATCTCCCGTTTCCTTCATTGCTGGCAACTGCTGGCAGGCACAGTACGCCTGCTGCCCTGCTTTTCCTTACCCTGGGACCAGAACTGACCTGGTCTTTTCATCCCTTGCTCTGCTATTTGTTGCTTTTTTACTTTTACTGTAGTCAGCATTGGATTAACCTCAAATTCTGAGTAGTAGATTGTGAAACCTGAACTCTCAGCAATCCAGCAAATTTTTATTAATGAGGTAGTGGTCTAAAAGGAAACAGAGCAAAAGATGAGCCAGAGGCAAATTCAAACTGATTATAGCTACTTTCCTTGGCTGTCTGGTTTCCAACAGGAAGAACAGTTGTCTGAGTTCAATTCCCATAGAGCTTTTGCAATGCAGATAACTCCAGCATAGTCAGAATACTGTCAGGATTGATAAATTGGTTTAGTATTGCTTCACCCCCAGAACACAGAAGTGAAAGTCACAATAGGCCTCTCACCAAGAAAAAACTTCTCTGACCCTACATTTGTCAAAGTAAAAGTAACTGCTAATAATGTTTTATTTGGCAGTTTTGTGACTGCAGAAATATCAAGCCATGACAATGTATACTGTATAAAGCCATTAAGTTTTGTTCCTTTGCAGAAAGCACTTTTCTGAACCATCCAGCCGTTTTTTTCATCTCTGCTTTCTGCCCTGAAGTCCCACATTCAGTATTATAAATCTGCCTTTTTGAATATTTCAGGTAGTTAAATTTTCACCTTCAGCTTAATGGGAGAGGTCAAGTCTCAACTGGGGCTATGACAATCCCATCTAGGCACCTGAAGTGAGATTACCTGAATGCATTCTGGGAATCTGCACTATCCCCAGGACCAAATTAAAATGAACCTGAAGCATTTGTGTGTGAAGCTTAAACATTTACTTGGAAAGACTTTCTTTTCAATAACCCTGGAAATTTCATTGTAGCACAACAAGCCATTGCCACTACACATCAATTAAATTAACCACTAGTGTGACATATTCACAGTTAGTTATTAGAAGTGTAAAAACTACTATGCAGTGAACATGACAAAAGCTGTAGGAGAAATCTAGGCTTGTTTTTAAATCACTGACCATGAACTCAGACAGCAAGAGCTTTGATGTCATGTATAACTACATGGCCCAATTCCGTGCTCTACTTTATTGATGCTCTAGGGATTAACACTATAAAAGAGGAGCAAGAGAGTGAAAAATAGGCTAGAAAAATAAGTATGAGTTGACAGACATCTAGTGCCTCTTGAAGCAAACTTCCCATTTCAATACTTTATATATATATATGAAACCACTCTACGTTTTTAGCTACATCCTTCCAATACTGCCGAAAAAGGTCTGCCCCATCAGCTGTGGGACTGGTGTCTTGTACAAAGCTCTGTCATGTGTTACTTGCAAGGGCCTGCACATCTTCCAAGAGCCCAAAGAGTCCCTTCCTCCCAGTTGTCCTGGGTGTTTGTCATCTGCAAAAGCTTTGAGTGGGAGAGAATCTGCAGGTACCTTTAGGGTCTCCCTTTACATTATTGTGCTTGTGGGATCTACTTTAAAACTTTATTTGTGTCTTTCTCCCTCAAAAGTACTTGCAAATGAAGACATTGTTTAAATAATAGATTAAAAAGCCCTTCCATATTATGGCACTTGTCTAATTTTTTAAAATTGCTATTAAAACATGAGGCGTGAGAAATAATGTGTAATGACAGAACTTTATACATTAAGGGATCTGTAGAATTTGAACACCTATTTCAATATCAAAGAAAACTGGATTTTATCTCCTGCTTAATACCTAATTCTGTGAGGTTCCCTAAGCTTACTAATTCATTAACATAGGTACTGTACAGAATACCTGAAGTGTCAAAAAAATGTCATCTAATAGCAAATTCAGTTTTACTCTAGTAGGCTCATATCTCTTAGGAGACCATAAAAAGTTGTTGTCAAGGGATGGAGAGCAGTAATAATGTCTAGAAGGTTAAAACCAAAGGGGATGTTTTTTAGTGGGAAAGAATTATGTCAATTAGATCAGGGGTTAGAGGAGGCTGGAAAATTGTCATAGTTCCTTGAAATCAACACCTCACTGGGTCTAGAAACATTCATGTTGTTGAGCATCTACCTTCTAGAGGTTTATTCTTGTGTTACTCTCTCTCATGCTGACATTTTTTCCATGGAAAAATCACTTTTACCTGTGTCCTGGTTTTGGCTGGGACAGATTTAATTTTCTTCACTGTAGGTGGTCTAGTGCTGTGTTTTCGATTTAGTATGAGAATAATGTTGATAACACACTGATGTTTGAGTTGTTGCTAAGTAGAACTTACACTAGTCAAGGACTTTTCAGCTTCCCACACTCTGCCGGATGCACAAGAAGCTGGGAGGGGAGGGGGCACAGCCACAACAGCTGATCCAAACTGGCCAAAGGGATATTCCATATCGTGTGATGTCATGCTCAGCATAGTAACAGGGGGGGCATTGGCCAGGGGGCAGGGGGTCACTGCTTGGGGCTGGGCTGGGCATAGGTCAGTGGGCGGTGAGTGGTTGCATCACTCGTTTTTCCTGGGTTTTGTTCCTCTCTCTCCTTTGTTGTTTTCCTTTTCATTACTACTACTACTATTATTATTATTACTACATTATATTTCAATATTAAATTGTTCTTATCTTAACCTACAAGCTTTCTTACTTTTGCTTTTCAGATTCTCTCCCCCATCCCACTGGTGTGGTGAGGGTGAGCAAGTAGCTGTGTGGTGCTTGGTTGCTGACTGGGCCTAAACCACAACAACCTGAATTAACAAAAGCAACCCTATCTCTATTTTTTAAGTTAAAAAGAACCTATTTTAGGTTCCTATGTAAGACTGGGATATGCAACAGAAAACCTACACACTTGTGTGTAAGTCATTCTGTAGACTCTGAACAAGAGGGAGCTCAAACTCAGATCTTCTGCCTCCAGTAAAAGGATCTGAGCTGCTTTCCTCCTCTCCAGTTGTAAATGAGCCACTGTGCAGCCAAAAATCATGAATTTTGGAGACTTAAGGAGAGTGAGTATTCATATTTGTGAATCTCGAAGGGTCCTAGGGTTGAGAAAGACACAAAGAGACACTGATGTTCAGTTCAGACAAGGGGTTGTCATGGAAAGTGTTGGAAATTCAGGTGCTTGACTAGTGAAATTTCTGCCTCAGAGGGCTGGGACTCAGCATTCATCTGGTCTTTGAGCACCTTCATGCTCCTAAAAAGCACGGCTGATGCCGTAGCTATTTCCAGATATGGCCTCTCAGGCTTGATTTTTCAAGCATTCTGGACAAAGCCCGGTCCCAGTTTTCTGCACCTTTGGAAATCAGCTAGTCAACAGTTGTTTCAAAAAGTATGCTCCTGAAAATCAAAATGCCCTTTTAAAATTAATATAATCTCCAATTATCATATTACCTCAGGGAGGAAGGCCTGGTGGTACTTAATAGAGCTCTTTGGGGCTGTTGTGCATTTTAATTGAGTGAATAATTGTAAAATACTTCAGGGCCTTTTGGTAAAAGGCTCTGTTTAAACATTGCCATAATGCTGAATAATCAGGTTGTGATATGAACTGGAATAAATGAACCCTATAAATAGATATATAATTTATATATACATATAATGTATGTGGGTATGTATGCCAACATTTTGGAGAGAACAAGGCAGTTACTTTAGAAAAGTCTTACAGCTCTTGAATAAGAAAAAAAACCTGAGGTTGGATAGCGATAATCATAATAATCGAAATGTTAGTTTTCAAGATATTGTGAACCTGCAGTTTATCCTCCTGTGCAATGCACAGAGAATTGCCGGAAGCATTGATGAAGTTACCGCTTCCGTGATGCTTCTTGAGAAACAGCAAAATATCTTGAGTTCTGTGGCGGAGGAACACAGAGGAGGTAGATCCAAGGTACTAAATGTTTAGACACCCAAAGATATAGGTAGACATGGTTTGGAGGAACCAAGGGAGTTTCACTTCAGATGGCTTTCCCAAGGTATTGCTGCAATGCTGTGGCAAGATTTGGAATGGAGCAAAGACCTGCTGCCCAAGCCAGTGCCCCTCCAGGCATTTTCCAGATGAAGCAATGGAAAAGACAGCAACAGCCAGCATGGCACACCAGCCTCAGTGGCAGTATCGGTGCTAGGTCTGTAGCTGATCTGCCCTATTACACTGCATGGATCGGTAGCCACTCTGTTTCTCCTGAATGCTTTGTCTGTCTGATCTCTTAAGACTATAATTTTCTGGGGCAGTGCCTATCTCTGTTTCTGTGCTTGTGCTCTCTTGTTACTCAGCCCATTAGGAGGGGAAATGCCTCTGAAATGGAGATGATGGAGATGAACTTTTATAGTTCATGCAGGAAAAAGCCTATGCTGGGCAACACGGTGCTAGTACAAAGCACTCTCTATTCTTAAAAGGGACTTGACACAGTGATGATGCCACTTCACTTAGTTAATGAAAGGAACCTTCTAATACAGGCTAAATGCAAAACTATATAAAGGAAACTGGCATTTGAATGGCTTGAGTGCTTGAAATATAAATGAATGGGACAAGACCAGACTCTGTTTTTAAAGGAATCAATTACCAGGCATCCTCTTACTACTGTGAAGCTCTCATTTGCAGGAGCAGTCAAAGCTATTTTTGCTGGGAAGTAGGATTTTCGTTGCTTGAGATTAAGCGCGTCTTTTAAGCACAAAGGAGATGCTGAGGAATGCTGTGGATTCAAGAGGGGTAGAAAGACTCTGAAATTATTTTCCTTGCTGTAAACCCACTGAAGAGACTGATGTAGTGCTGGGCATGATTTGAGTTCTGTAGAGTTGTACCCACAGCCAGGATGGTTTGACAAAACGATCCACTGTGTATTAAACCTAGAGATTCAAACAGTGTAGAAAATGTGTGGGCTATTCAGCATCTTAGAACAGGAATTATATTGGACCAAAGTTTCCTTTCTCTTCCCAACTGCAGAAGAATAAGGCTCTGTAAAAGAAAATGTCTTGAGTGAAGGATAATGGAATATACTGATTGATAATTAATTTTTACCTCTGGAAGGTTCTCCAATGGCCTATATGAGCTGGTAGCTGAGGGTTTTTCCAATACGATAAGTGTCTGAGCTACCACAGAAAGCACAAGTATCCCTGTTTAGCATGTTAGAGAAGACAGGTCAAGGACTGACTTTACTGTGGAGACCCCATTACCTTTTCCCACCCAAAGGTAGTTCTTCCAGGTGAGGTCTGAAGCCTCTTAACAGAGTAGTGCGAGAAAGCTTGCTGCATTTGTTCAGAGGACTAGTTTCTTTCACATGACCGTTACTTTGTCATTTCTCACAAGCTCCAGATTCACTTAAACATTGTGCCTAATGCTACTGACATCTGGTATCTATAGCTTCCCTTCCCATCTGCCAGGGATTTCATGCTTCTGATGAAACAGCTTTAAAATCGCAAAGACAGACAAAATATAGCCTAAAAATCACACTGATCAAATGCTGTGGGTGTTACATGGGATTTTTTTGTCAAAAAAATGAAGAATGGTTGTGTGTCAGAATATCATGGTATTGAAGGTCAATTATGTTTCCAATGAAATACCGACTGACATCAATTTATGTGGGTTCTTCTCTTGCATGGTGTGGTTCCCCTTCAGTTGCTCACTGTTTCCACCTGTTGGGTTCATCTCTGGTTTTGTATTGCTTTATTTTGGGCTTACTTGGTAAAGAAAAAGTATTTTCAGAAAATTTCATCCAATAACATGTACTGCACTGATGTCAGCTGAGGAAGTCAGCATCAAGAGCAGGAAAAACCAGAAGATGAATGGATCTTTTAGTTCAAAATAGGAAACAGCTTGAAGTTCCTTTGGGGGGAAACAGAAACCTCATTCATTAACAATGACATTATTTCACCTCTGGTACAGAGTGAGGATTCTGTTTTCCCAGTGATGGACAGACACATCTCACATTCATGCAAATGACCCTGAGCATTCACGGATACAAAGGAACAGCCCTAAAATATTGACAGTTTTGACCGGTGAGGTTTTCTCATGATCCGTGTGTGGCTAAGACATATGGCACAGGGGAAAATGCACTATTTGTGTCCTGAATTGATTTCAGTCTGTGTAAGGTATGTATGTCTCCCTGTCTCATCTCAGTGGATATCAAAGTAAATACGTGTCACTGAAGTGAAGGATCTTGCCTGGATGATGCAGTATTCATTTATTCATACTTTGATATCAGGATCATGTCTGATCAAGCACTCATATATTTTGTGCAGGATTTATCAGTCAGATGTATCCAGGTTTCTTGAGTTTCTTCTGGTGTTTAAAAGTAGTGTACATCCATCTACTTGTTCACAATCACGTACACAAAGTTTTGTGGGGTTTTTTTTTTTTTCCAAACTAAGAGTAGGACAAGAGTTTGTGGTATCCTGTTAAGAACATCTCCAATTGCTCAATAGAAAATGATCAGTAGGAGATTTCCCAACTGCCTTTATTTTCTGTTCCATTACTCCAGGTACCTTCCCTCTTTTCCCTTGGGGCCCAGAGCTGCAGCTAGCAGCCTGACTCCTACCTCACGCTATTCTGAAATTTCTTTATTTATCTTAGACTCTGTCATTTTGCCTAAATGTTGATATTTTCCAGAAATCAGCTTTTAAAGTGGAGATGGCTATTAACTTTCTGAAGTTATATGTCCGTGAATCACAGAACTGTTTAGTTTAACTTGACAAGCCCTGTAGTGATACATGAAAATTATTTTCTTCTTCAGAGTCATGTTTATGTTCTTTTCCAATGAGCTGGCTGTTTTATTGCAAAAGAATCTGTAAAAGAGGTGATTTTAAATAGGCACGAAATAAATTCTGTTCTGTAAGGTACCCATAACCTTTCTAGAGGATCCTAATTAACCTCCTCATGTCAGCAGAGGAAGCTCTATTGCATTTGTAATTGTCAAACATTTCTTTTTTTTAATAGAAATGATCCCTTTCTGATACATATAGGCATCATCATTCACAAAGTAAGGTTTTCATTTCAGGATATTAGAAACAACAGTAGGTTAATCGAAGTTTGAAGTTCAGCAGTGCAGAACTTCCATCTATTGTCTTGCTTGTCTGCAAAGATTATGCCCTAATAGCATGTGAGTGATACAAAGCATTTAGTGAATAAAGTCCAGTCATTATCAGGTTGGCTCCCTGTGCTGCCATAACGTTGAACTACTGCTGGACCACAGAGCAGCGGTGACGAAGGTACCATGCCTTAGGGGAGATGCTGTTCCACGATTTGGCTGTGATCGAGATTCAGTGTAACCATGTGCACGTCTCAGAGCGGAGAGGGCGCAGCAGACTTCAGGACATGGCTCTGGTGGCCAGATCCAGGTGCCACTTTGTCTTGTATCTGTGACTCAAACTCTGAACGTTCATTAGTGAAAATGGATTTAAGTCCTCCAACAGAAAAACACAAATTATCTGGTGATATTTGTACTACACTGGATCATTTTGATAACCTTGTCCATGTGTTTTCCAAAAGAATTCAAAGCTGCTGTGTACCTGCACAACAGGGCCAAATCCTCCTCTCAGCAGTGTGAATTCAAAATATGGGTATTTTCAGTAGTGTCTTTACAGTCATCCTGATTTAAAATAAGAACTGTATTTGCTTTAATCATGCAGTTCCCAAGCTCGACTTTGATGAATTGCAGAAGCAGGCTGTTATCAAGTAACTCGGTGTTTTTCTCAATTTTTTTTTCCTGGAAAGAGCAGGAAGTTTGCTATACTGCAGAGCAAGATGAATGAATTTGCCATTTGAGGCTGAACATTCCAAGAAGGATTAGGATGTTTTGCAGTCCTGTAAATGTGGCAAACCTCCTTACAAGCCCAGTATTTCTTTAGGCTCATGATCAAAATTTGTCTTATAACTACATATGCAAAAAAGGGAGGAGGAATTCCAAATGTGAACACTTCCAATCCTTAACAGCAGCTACAAATTTAAGTTAAAATTATGGAAATTTCCTTACTTATAATTAGAAATTATTGAATGTTTTTGGCACAATTTCACAGTGAATTGCTATTTCTCAATCTTGTGTTAAAGGGTTAAAAAAAAAATGAACGCATCTTCCTGTTAGTGCATAGGTGTCCTAAAAGTTCAGCAGCGTGACAGGACAGAGATGTTTTCATCTGATAATACTAACTCCTTTTTTTGTCTCCATGTATTTTTCTTCTAGCTATCCATTTCCCATGGTATTCAGTAGTTGCAGTAGAAAGGACCTGGAAAACAGCCTGGAAAAAGGAGTGGGAATGTGTTTGTTTAACTTGCCTGAAGTCAAGGAGTCCTTTGGTGGACAGAAGTGTGGGAATGGCTACGTGGAAGATGGAGAGGAGTGCGACTGCGGGGAGCCTGATGTAAGACACCACCCGAGAATTACTGCTCACCTCCTCTCTGCAGGTTTTTAACAGTAAAGGCAAATCAGAATTGCTTTGGTGTGTTTAACGCTACTTGGTGTAAAACAAAACTCTCCCTTCGCTGCTGCTTCTATCTTATCAGCCTAAACCTCAGAGTCCTCAGAAATGCGGGAAGTTTCTGCTTGACTTGCATGTGAGTTGCTGAAGTTCAGGCAGGGCTTTAGTTAAGAATGTGCTTGATTTGCCATTAGAGAACAAACTCTCTCATGGCTTGTCCAACAGACTAACCATGACTAACTGTCATGTTCCTAACAACAGAAATTCCTTTAAGTACTAGCTAATAAACTAAACTCAAAATAAATTTGTTAACATTGCTCAAATTTCTCAAGATACCATGCGTTAATTGAAGGTTTGTTTCCATAGATAAGAAGCCACTCATATATTTATATTAACATAAATATAAATACCTATATAAACATTAATATTGCCTAGGTATTTTTTCATTGCAGCCAGCTTCGGTTTTTAGGTACAAGACCTTTCCCTCCTTCACAATGAGATTCTTCTTTGCTGCTAGCCAATTATCTTACTAACAGAAATAGCCTTTACTGCCTCCCAAAAAGATTGCTGTTACTTCAAAGTTCATTCCATTTGGTTTAGTGAATGTGTCAGAGGACTGCTCAGATCAGGAGGAGATAGGCAAAACCTGGAAGTCAAATAAGATCCGAGCCGACATCCTTATCCTATGCTCATTGGCTGTATTGAACTTCTCTTGGATTATCTGAATTAAATACATCAGCAGATGAGGGATTTGTTTCCTGTGATAAATATGGTTCTGCAGACAAAATAGATCGGGGCAGTTAAAACAGTGAGATACTGCTGTATCCTGTCTATACAGTGTATTGGATTTACACAAGCCATAAGGATTTCCTGACAGTTCACTCATTCTTCAGGGTAACAAGGTTGGAGGAAGCAGGCTTATCTTCTTGTTTAAAGTCAATAGAGTGCAAGCAGCTAGCAAATGTCTTTCTAACCCAGTTATCTTTCTCATTTTCACTTTTGAATGTTAGCAATACCTTTTCAAGTCAAAGACACTTAACGTTAGCAAGCACTGGCTTGATTTGCCTCTTCTTTCTATGTTTTTCTTTTTTAGTTATATTGGAAAACTGCAGCTTGGGCCCAATTAAATTAATTTGGAAATTACTGCTATAATCTGAGTGGTACCAGAAAACCTGTTAGATTAGTTAATAATTTACTGCCCAGTCATTTATACCAGCTGAGTTTTGTCAGTAGTGATGCAATGTTTTATGGCATGGAAAGCTGTACAACAACATATGATAGTTGTATTTTATCAGTGATCAGAATTAAATACCAGCCTGAATATGTAGGTGTGGGTGGTTGGTAGGGATATTTCTCCTTTAAGTAAAAATCAGGTCTGTGCTCACTGACATTCCTTAGCAGTAGGACAGCAACGGATTCATAAGGGTGGAGAGTCGTGACTGTAGCACACCTCCCACCCTTCAGACAACTGGAAACGCTAATGCTCTAGGGACTGTTTGACCACCTCCATCTACACTACCATCTTGAGTGCATCAGGCGCTGGTCATCTTCTTGAGTATGATAGGTACTGGTATGGCCACCATCAGGCCAAGAGAGTAAGACTTAACCAAGGACAATATTACCAATTAAGACCCAACTTCATTTTGGATTGTATTACCAAAAATGTCTGACATGCTACAGTGTTTCTGGAAAGAGGGTTAATGTAGATTACACATGAAAAGATAGAAGAAGCTGGTGGGGGAGTAAAATCCTTTGTCCCTGAGAACTGAAGGGTTACAAATGTGGCTAATTTTATAACGGGCTGCAAGGGGGATCAGCAAACTACAAACTGGTGAATCAGAAGTCAGACAAATTACTTCCAAATGTAATTAAGAGCTAGAGCCTGAACAGCTGTGACATGGCAGGGACCAGTCAACACAGCTTTTGTGCCAGGAAATCTTGTCTTATAAACCTATCACAGTGCTCCAAAGGACTTAACAAGTGAATGGAAAGGAATGATGCTGTTATTGCAGCCTGTTAGGAGTTTAGAGAGTCTTTGGACTAGAGCCTTCTACCAAAGCCTCTTTAGGAGACTAAGCAGCTGTAGAATGAGAGAATAACGCATGGGCAAAAACTGGGTTAAAAGATAGGAAATAGAACCAGGTATCAATCATCCATTTTATGCAGTGGAAGGAGATCTGCTGTGATGTATCCATGAGACATGTCCTAGGGACTACACAATTCAGCATACTCATAAACAGCCTGGGAAGAGGAATAGTCTTGAATTTGCTGATGATATTAGTTAGGAAGGTAGAGGTGAAAGCTGGTTGTGAAGAACTGCAGAGGAACCTTCTGAGACAGCTGGACTGGGCATTAAGATGACAAATGAGATTCAGTGCGGAGTGATGCACATTCCAAACATCACATATAAGATGATGGACTCTGAGCTGACTCTGACCATAGAGGAACAAGACTTCACATGGCAATAAATAGTCTCATGAAAATGTCAGCTCAGTGCTCAAGAGTGGTCTAAAAGGTAAATAGTCTGTTAGAAATTACTGGGGAAGAGATAGGAAAACAAAACAAAGCACCAGTAGGCCTCTATAAATCTGCAGCGTGCTGTGTCTGAAACTGCATGTGCAGTTTTTTCCTACCCCTCCCTGATCTCAGGAAGGATAAAGCAGAATGAAAAAGGCTGAAAGAAAAGCAGTAAGGAGGTTCAAATTTTTGGAAGAGCTCTGGCAGGAAAAGAAGAAAACAAAGGAAAATGCGACAGAAGCTGATAAAATTGTGAGTGAAATGGAAAGAGTGAGTAGGGAGCAATTGCCCCCCAACAAGAACTGTTCATATAAAGTTAGAAAGTGGCAGGTTTCATACAAGCAGGAGCTGCTCCGCAGACTGCGTCAATTACTTGCAAGTTCCTTTCCACTGAACGTTAGAGGTGCTAAAAAAGTCTGTGGAGCCAAGGGAAAGCCAGGAGACTAGGAAGGTATCATGTATGTGTGTTCACATTCTTGTCCTTAAGCATTTTCTGCTGGCTGCTGTCAGGGGGACACAAGGCTAGAAGGGTTATGGGCTGACCCAATGTGGCCTATCTTGTGTTCTTAGAAAAGCGGGGTTGAAAACAAGATGTCCTGTCTACAGTAACCGACATCATGTAGGTGATGAGAGAATTGCTGTTGCGTTAGCCTGTCTGAGATGCTCTCATGAGCCCAGGAGACTTACACCAAGAAACCCAACTCCCATCATTGCTGTTGTTACTAATAATAACTAATGATAATAAACTACAACACAGCAGTAGTTTTGGGTGGCAGCCTCCAGCCTCTGAAAGCCTTGTGAGCCTTTTCTGTTTGCTTGCTTATTTATGTTAAAATCATTCCTGACAATTTAATAGCTCAGGCACAAAAACTATTTACCAAGCTCATTCCCTACAATGAGTAATAAGCGAGTGAGCCATTGGAAATTTCGAAGGCTGCAGTAACATCATTCAAAGAGCTGCATCTTTATCCCAAGCTGTCTGTGGAATGCCAATTGCTTTCTATGGCTGGCTGGTGTAGGGCCAGATGATGGGGTATAGGAGCTGACTGTTTCAGAAGTACCTTAATTAGACTGACATTGCTTTCCTCCACCCTGCTTTTCTCAGATTGCTATTGAGGTGAATTTATAAAATGTGCTTCTGTGCAGAGGAACGTTACTTCTTAAATACAGCAGCTGCACAGAAATATTTGCGTAGCCTGCTGCCTTCTGGCATGATCAAAAATAGGTGCGGGAAGTTGTTCCACTGCTTCAGAGCAGCACAGTTAGCTTTGTATATTCGGGCAGATATTATCTAAGAAAACAGTGAAATGCTGAAAATCATTTTGCTCTTTATTTGTGAGTGCAGTGGTAGCCCTATCTTCCAGTTGGAAAGCTTTACAAAAGCCAATAAAGTAACAAGAGGCTGTGAACATCATTCTAACCCACTTATTTTTCCTGTGTTCCCTATATTGTTAGTGATCCCTTGTTAAGTCAAACTGACTTAACGCAGCTGAAGAGCAATTTTATCTGTTGCTATTTTTGTTAGAGAGCTGAGATTCCAGCGCAGCTGATGTAACTTGCAGCTTGTGAGCATAATCTTGGAAAAACAAACCCATTATTTTCCAAAACTTCTTACTAGCTCATTCTACAGAGAATAAAGTTTGCAAAAGCCCACACGTGCCACCATCTAATCTGTAGGTGTGAAATTGGGATGTATCAGTTAGTGATAATGCAATTCATACTTTTCTGAAAGCTCTATTACCGGCATACCGTGATAAAAGATTACATGGAATAGTGTCATCATCTCTCTTTGCGGCAGCCACCAGTCTCGTTGCAATACAGAGGTTTGGTGAGCAACTACCACAAAATAGAAGAGCTGTAGTGGCGATGCTCGGTAACTGCGACACAGGTCCTGGATCCTCGCAGGAGGCAATGGAATCACTGAACTCCTTTTTGTGGAAATAAAACACCATACTACTCTATCAGGATTGGTATCGGTATACTTGAGTTGTTTGTGATATTTGGGATGGGATCCATAGCTAGAATAAACCAGCCTTCCTCAGTGGCTTCTCTGGTTTAGTACAACTATTGCGCTTGTTGAATCTAAGGACAGACAAGACTGTTTGGATCAAGTTGTAGAATTTCATGCGTAATTCATTATTTCATGCCTAGGTTTTCTTGGCGGAGCTATAGGCAGCCTCTTGATTTACAGCTCATTGTGACTGAAAGTTGTCTGCTCTAAATTTATCCTCCATCTAGGAATGTACAAACCGGTGCTGTAATGCAACGACCTGTACTTTGAAACCGGGAGCAGTGTGTGCACATGGACTTTGCTGCAAAGATTGCAAGGTGAACCAACGGAAATGTTTCTTATCTGTGTGGGGTGGGAAGAACTCTATAATCTTCTCAACTGCAGAGCAGTAGGCAAGGATGCAGAACAAGCAAATTGGTATCATTAAGCATTAAGACACTTGCATTTCATGTAAGCAATTAAAAAAAATTCTCAAACTGTAACAGTTATTGAAGGAGCAAATCAACAGACTTTTTTAATGGTGTTTGTGCTATTTGTAGCCACTTCATTTGCTCATGCAAAACCTCTTCTATTTTCATGAACTTTTATACGTTTTGATTTTTTTCATGCTTATATGGAAGTTGTGCTCTGGCAAGCAGTCATTAAATGCTGGACCCTCTTTTTATGAGAAGACTCTTAAAATATTAATTCTGTCAACAGCATATATATTTTTAATGGCAGATCATCAGCTCTTGTGGACTCCTAACGTGCTATAAAAAGCCAGCTTGCCGCAGGCATTTACCTTCTTGAATTCTCAGACCATGTCTTGCATATGGCCTAATAAAGCATTCAGCAAGTTTCCATTGTGTCTGTGGCAACCATCTGCCTAAAAGCTCAGTAGCAGCAAGCTATCAAAACAGCTAGCAAATGCTTTGTAGCAAAATCAATCTTCATGTCTTTTTGCTTTTTACCAAAGGCACGGGATGCAGTTAAAATTCAGTGCTGCTCCCAGAGCACACCCATCTTGTGTGGTTGTTGTTGATAAGTGAATGTTCACACTGTCACATTACACCATTGCCTACCAGTTGCCTTCAGCTCTGAAAAAATGTAGATATCTAGGGAAATCAGGACAGGACAGGAGCAGTTATGTGGACTAGTTGTATGATTAAGTTGAAGAAGATCTTGATGCCCATGACAGAACGACATTTCTGTGAGGAAATGCCCCTCCATCATAGAAAGCTGTCAGGCAGCTGAATCCAGAGTCGGGTGAGCTGGTGGCTTCGTGAGCTAGAACATAACGCATAACATAACGTTATGTGATCAGCTGGCTGCCCTGGACACTGCAGTGTTGTTATAGCCGTATGGATGAAAAGGTTTCTGATCTGACTTTTGGTCAGTGCTACAGAGCATCCTTTGCAGTACAGACCCAAACTGTTTCTGTGCCTGTGTCTTCAGGCATGGTTGCAGGAGGCATGCTGAAAACTTTGGTTTGTATTTGAAAATGAACAAAAGGCTGGGTTTACCTTCTGATTTGAGCTGTGTGAGCCATGTTTGCAGCTGCAACTTCAGCTTGGCCCTCCTTCCTGCAAAACCCTTCACAACCTGTGTCAAATAAATGGATTTAAGGAGCTGTGTAATCCTTATACTGTCCTCTGTGGTCAGTTGGTGCAGAGCCAGTGGAAAAAGCTGTTCATGCGCCGCATGGGTTATACCGCTGCATAACTCTTATAGATCGGAATTACAGCAGTTAAGGGGTTTTGTTTGTTTTGCAGTTAAAACCAGCGGGGATTTCTTGCAGAGAGTCAAGTAATTCCTGTGATCTGCCAGAGTTTTGCACAGGAGCCAGCCCTCACTGCCCAGCTAACGTGTACCTGCACGACGGGCATGCGTGCCACAGGGTGGATGGCTATTGCTACAACGGCATATGCCAGACCCACGAGCAGCAGTGTATCACCCTCTGGGGCCAAGGTGAGTTTGAGAACCAGGAGATCTGTTTATGAGATAGACTTGAAAAAAAAAAAAAAGTGTGATTATAGATGGATTTGGAGGAATTTTGTACAGAACCAATCTGTATCTATTCTTTTCTGAAATGGAGAACTGAATAATGAGGGAATCATTCTGTGATTCATTTTATCCTTGATTTGCAGTCGTGTTCATTTCTTGCAGCAGGAGGTAGAGAGCAAGAGTAACTGGGTTCATTCTGCTGTACTGCTGCAAATGGCTCTGTGAACTTAGACAAATCATTTAATACTGACTTGATATGGCCTTATGTCATCCTACAAAGTGCTGAACGCTCTTGACAGGTTGAAATCGCATCCCTTTTCAGACTGGTATGTAAGCTTCCTTCTGTGCTCTAAATTGCTGAGCTGTAAAATATCTATGTCTGTCTACATCCCAAAACGGAGTTCAATATTTGACATTAACATAAGATTCTTGTATCATTGTGTGTATTTTATTAATTGGTGTTACCCTGAACACCTGCCTTTTGACAGTACTCTTGGCAGAGTATGCACTGAAGCAGAAGGAGATTTTATTTTCCCAAGGGAATTTACTTACTTTTTGCAAAAAATCTAATAGCATGGGTTCTTTGGTTATCCTAAACAGATGATATCCCAGGAAAGCTGTTCAGCTTTTTGTTACATCCTGTGGCCCTTCCACTGGAATACAAGTATTAACTCAGCATTTTGCTATCGCCTCCAGCATTGCTGGGGACAAGTCACGTCTCCTTCATCATCTCACTTGCCCCCTCTCTCACATGGGAAAAACACTTTGAACTCTCCTGAAGAGAAGCATTATTTAGAGCTAGATTCTTTTAAACTTCTTTTAAACTAACATTTTCCACTCCTTTAGCCTGTTTCAATTCAGTATCTCTCTGCCTTGAACTCTGTTTCAAAACTTATGTATCAGTATAATGACACACAGATGTTTCATCAGAAGCTTATTGAAGAGTTTATCTGTTATCTTCATGGGGACTTGGACCATTCAAAACTTTTGTTTTAAAGAGATCTGAAGAAATAATGCCACTGATGCAGATAGGTTAGCGTGGTCATGTGGGTATAAGAACATGTTAAAGGAGTTCCAGTTCAAAATTACACTTCCCATGTGGAACAAACCATGCATCTGATATACTCCTCTGAATCCCACTCACATCACAGAGTTAATATGAGCTCATATAGGCATGCACAATTATAGCCTCCAGTCTTAGTCATACTGGGATTTTTAATCCCCTGGATACAGAGACATTTTCACTTGTATGAAGCAAAATCTCCTTATGAACCAGTTTCCCATGCCATGGAAAGTTACTCTGTAGGACTGTTAATAATTTCAGTCGCTGAGAAAAATTCAGCTAAAGGTCAGGGAGCTGAATTGCTGCAGCTCCCTTGCCAGGTCTGTTTCCTAATGAAGCGCATCCTCCAAACCCCCCGGGCTCCCCTAATTCTGTCTTGTCTTCATTCTTGGAGGAATATTCAATATGGGCACTGCTGTGCACGGAGTCTCTAGTGGTCAAGGCTAGGGGGGTCTGTTTATGAGAAAGATGACTTCGTTAAGAGCAGAGCTCAAGCAGACTTTAACTGGAATGCCCTTATTTGTCTTGGGAATACCCAAGGATAAAGATTTTGAAAGGGAGGGTGGGACATTACCAAACCTGAACTGAAAGGCTTGATTCTCATCACATTGTTGGAAGTATAAATTAGAAATAATGCCAGTAAAGTAAACCTTCAAGCAGTTTAGCAGATAGGGTTCAAGCAAAACCCAAGGCCTATATTCTGGATTTAAAGACTGGGGATGTGAATATCCACCCCTTGATCACATCTGGTTGGAGTAGGAGCTGGCAGATGCGGGGTGGAATGGGAAGAGGGCTAGGTGGGCCACACACTTGGAAAAATATCATGGGACAGATAAAAAACTTTTCTTCCAGCCTTGCTTGCAGCAGAGAGACTTGACATTCTAAGATGTTGTCTCTGGACATTGTATTAAAAAGATACACTTGAACCTTTTACCAGATTGTTGCAATTGATTAAAAATGGTTTTAACAACTGCATGTGTTGGAGTGGAGTGAAGGAGTAGTTGTTTGGTTTTTAAAAAAATATTCTATACTGTAAAGAGAAAACAGATCATAGTTCATTTATGTTAATTCCTTTTTTCTTCTTCCCAGTAGGAGAAAGCCATGCAGAACAAAATAGAACTACTTTTCTTAGAATAATATTCAGTATATTGCATTCCTTACCAGTGTCTTCTTCTGTATACCTTTTTTTATTCATCAGATTACAGATGCCCAGTAGCCTAATTATAAACATCAATCTTCATATTTTCAGATCTAGCTAAAGAAAAATGATGAGCATTGTCAGAGCTTGTTTACATTAGGCTGAGCAATAGGAACCTCTTTTCCAGAAAGTACTTTCATTTTCTTGGGGGTTTTTGTTACTTTCAACAGATAAATTCAAATCAAATAGAGGAATATTTTTTGCTTTTCCCTATCTGCAATAGTGTGGAAAGCTTGGTGTGAAAGACGGGAGGAGCACCTGGGGACAGTCTCTGAAAATACCCATAATTTCCTTTTAAAGACTAAGTTCTTTCCCAGAACACACAAATTTCTCTACTCTCTCTCTCATCTTAATTCGTGTCATTTTTCTCTTTAAGGAGCAACATGTATAAATTACTTGTGACCTTTCTAGTTTCATATTCAAAAATACCCAATCGCACTGATCTGACCTATTGATAGTAGTGTGACTGAAAGATGCATCGATAGCAATGCATCTGTGTAACGCCTGGTACTCCATTGACATTTTCTGAGAGCAACTAGATACACAGATAAAGCTACTTAAGAGAGAGAAATTATTGATTACCAAGAAATAGACGATTCTGAGCTTTAGACTTATGGCTTTTTCTACATTGACAAGAAAATTATTCTTTAGGGAAGGAAAGCAGATGTTTGTCAGTGTGTTTTCCTACTTTTGCCCGAGAGGTAAAAAAGCAATGATTTTTGGGGAGCCAATGGCAGGCATTGACTTAAAAATTAGAACATACTTAAGTTTGTTGCATAGACATGGCCATTTGTTCAGGCAGGAACAACCTTAATTTAATGTCCATATTTGTTACAAAGGCCTGTCACAGGTGTAAGAGGTCTCAAGTTCTTTCCAGGTACAAGTCTATAGGCAAAATACATCGAAGTTAGCTGACCCCAAACCATTGCTAACTGTTTTTTGCAAAAGTACTGTTTAACCAAGCACTGTAAAGATTTGAATTCAGTAAAATCAGACTATTTTTGATCATCACAGATTTATATCCAGGCCTTTTCTTTGGGAGATGTGAAAAGCATTAAGCCATATTCTCATACAGCTTAAATGCAAAAAATAACAGCTCAACCCCATCTCGCTCGTGCACAGACTTAACAGCAGGGATCACCAAGATGAAGAGAGAGGCCAAGGGGAGCTTGTGGAAAGATTGCTTTGCATCATCAGTGCAGTAAGACAAACTTCATGAGATATAAAATCCAGGTGCAAATCACATAACAGAGAACTGTATTTTTATGCTTATATTTATTTATACAGTTGTTCGTGGTGCTAGTTGGCATACTCTGAACAACAGAACTCCAGTCTGTTACTTGGAGATTGGGGTTTTTTCCCCTCCACACCCATAAACACTGTATAATTTTTTTAAATAAGTCTTGAGACAATGCTGGGAACCAAATTGAAATACCTTTCTTTTCCACTGTCAGCCTGATAATGGGGGTTTCTCTGTTCTTGGAATCAGCACCATGGTCAGAAATTTCTTTCCTCTCTTTTGGGAGACCGTGACGATATTTTCTCATTGCAGCAGGTCTTGCACTGATCTGAGATGACACAGCATTTCTGTATCGCTTCCAAAAGCACAGAACAGCTCTTTTTTTTGCAACCATATAGGGAGGAAATGGGCTCATCAATATACACATTTGGAGAGAAAAAAAAAAAAAGGGTCCAGGCTGACAACTGCAGTGGTGAGCTTTGACCTTCTGCAGTTTCAAACGGCTGATTTAATCCCTTGAATAAGGCTTGGCTTGGAAAGGCTGACAGGACCTTATTTACAGGGTCACAATACTATAATTATGAATAGCAAAGTGAAATAAACTCTGCTCATCCAGCTCAAAGCAGTTAGTAACCAGTGCAAATCTTTCACAAATCATTTTGCCTTTGCCTGTAGAGGTAGCAAAATAGAGAAAGGCAGGACATTCTGCTTCAGTTTATATGGTGCAATCATGATAAATGGGTTTCCTCCAGAAACACAACATTACAATTCTCTTCCTTAAGCATCCTCTGAAAACCTCCTTTTAACTTGGTAGCTCCATCTGTTCAGCTTCTTACACGCTGATATGTTTTCATCTATAAAAAAGTCCAAATATTGTGAGAAACCAGTCAGGAGAGGCAACAGGCATCTGAATCCCAAGCAACAATGTGTTTTGGTTTGATACCAAAGACAGAAATTGAAGCTAGATTTTGGTTTCCAAGCTGCAGATGATCATTGGGTACCAGGTGTTTTCATACACAGACTACTCCGAGCCTGGCAGGGGAGCATTTTTTTTGTACTCCATGAGATCTGTTTTCTTGTCAAGTATTATTGGTTGGAGTTAAAGCTCACTGTCTGAGCCCTGCAAGGATGCTGCAGATGTGTTCTTCTTCCTGCAGGCTGCTTTCCATCATGTGTAGCACACTTGACTTCTACATTCAAAAAAACCAAACAAAAAAAGTTTCACCAGGTGAAAGAGGAAGATAAATACCTTCAACTGCCTTCGTATTTCAGTGAGCCCATTTTCCCTTTAACACTAATTTTTTAATAAGTCTTTGTTAGGTCACTTACAGTCAAAGCACAGGACATGAGCACTCATTTTGCTTTTGGCAGCTTTTGGAGCCATACACCACTCTGGGGAAAGTGTGTCTGTGCTCTGGGCTGCTGCTGACACATCTCCAAGGAAGCCTCCAGTCACTGCAATGATGAGCCGTTGGCTGAACTACTTAGGGCACAAGGCTCCTGGCCAAGAAAAAATGAGACCCATAGCAATTGCATAAGATCATGGTAGATGGGTTGGGGGTGCTTATTCTTTTGGCGAGGTAGATCTGAGCAAATTGGTCTTTGCAGATGAGGGAGAAAAAGCAGTTTTACTTGGCCTCTTGCTTACAGCAGGTTTTTTTCCTTCCCTCCCCTTCCCTTCTAAAGCTGGCATAGTATATGCACATGTTAATGTTTGTATCAAGCTGAATAGTTAATGTGCCTGCCCTGGAAAGATGAGGAGGAATCTACATGCTGAAAATGGAAATTTTACTTTTGCTTTTTGCACAGTGTCTTGTCTGGATGCTTTCATTGATTTTTTTGATTATTGCTTGTGGTTTAATGAAAAGAAGTGAAAGAATCCTGTGTGAGTCCCTTTTAATAGTTCCAGATTTGAGAAATATTCTGAACTCAGCAAGCTTGATCATAATCTTCCAAAGAATTGCAAGCTCTTGTCCTGCTCTCCAGGGAACCAGCAACTCATATTCTGTTCCTTCTGTGCCTTTCTTTCTGAGTTTCCCAGTTTCAGTATGTAAAAATGTTAGAAGGAAAAGAAGGTGCCATCTTAAGCCTCTTTATATTAAGTTTAAATATTTTGTTCTTAATAGTATTAGATTGCTGTTCAGCAGTATATAGTATTAGTCAAGCTTCTGACTGTGAAATGCAGATAATTAATTGAGGCTTTAATCTTTGAGTTATTAGTGAAAAGATCCTCACTAAGTGGAAGTTTTACAATCATATTTCTATTTTCTTCTCCAGGAATTTGACCCCCCTTTTTTTTTAAACCTTCTTACTCTTTGAAGGAATCTTCAGGATGGTTTAAACAAATGATATGTTTTACCCACAGTTAGAGGCATACACAATTGGAACTGGCTCAAAACATTTGAAAAAAGGTAACATTAACTCAGATGTTCTGCCTCTGTTAAATATCAAGGAACACTGTAGAAATGGTATATTCTCAGCCTTTAGGCTATCTCATCATTTGTTGCCAGTTCTTTTTGTTTTAATTTGGCTGATCTATCAAAAGTACAAAAATGTATGTAGCAGATACCTGTTAAGAGTTTTAGCCAGTGTATCTCCTTACAACCTCATCTCCTCAAAGCAAGGCTGTCTATTGGAGTAGTTGAAATGTTGGCAATTACTTGATTGTGCTATTAATTATCTTCATGGAAAGAAAATATGGGGTAGTAAAGGGCCTTAGCAAAGGGCCTCTTAATCTTACAAAGAGCAGTAGTTATTGGCTGGAAATAAAAGCCACACTTCACATTAGAACAAAGGGATTAAATTCCAATACATGGACTAATTAATCATTGCAACAGTCAAACCAGGGAATTAGATCCTCCATCTCTTAGACATTTCAGATTGACACGTGTAACTTCCCGTAGAAGATATTCAATACTTGGTCATAATCTGGGAAAAAAATGGACAGGAGATTGTCTGTATAAGACATTAGAATAGATGTGCTAATAGTACCTTTTAACTTCTAAATCATAGGGATGAGTAATCTGTCTGCAGAAACATTTCCAGTACTACTCCCATCAGGGAAGTTCCTTTGCTGTTAGGACATGTCTCCATCATAAAAGGCTATGGTGGATAAGAACCAGATGCTGCCTGTCTTCCCAGATTCCTACTTCTACCACCATGGTAGAAATGACCATTCTTTCAAGTCAGTCTTTCCTCTCAGGAGTGAAGTTACTGAGGATTAAGGTGTGGGGAAGGGTTCTCTTCCTCTCCCCAGTACATTAGCTTGAGCTAACAGCAGCATATTCTCTTCGCCGTGTCATGTGTTCGTGTTTTTACAGTCATATAGCACTCTAATTTGCAACTGGATTTTTTCTGGTTTCTTCTTGTTCTGAATTGCACTTTAAAAGGCCTTTCTTGAAAAGTATTTTCTTTGGCTTCAGCTCTTGGGCTCTCACTAGAATCATGTGGACTCCTGTAAAAAGAAGGGAGTTAACTTACCAGCTGGCCTTTGTCTTTCTTCACCAAATTAGATTTGGCATTTGCTAAAAGTTTTTGTGTCCTAGGAGGATTCACAAGAGGGATATCATCTAGAGAAATTCTGAAAGAGAATGAGTTCTGCATTGTCTATTGCTCAGCATTGCCAAGAGAGACAAATAACAGTGGAAAACCCGCACATTCAGGCTCTTCAATTAGCATGCTGATCCAGCACAACTGTTTTGTGTGCTTCATCATTATGCAGATCACATCTTACCTTCCCCTAAAGCTTCAGTGGAACTCAAAGAAAATTATTAAAAACACCTTGTATAAGATGAAAGTTCTGATTAGGTTTTGTTTCAGGTGCGAAACCTGCTCCTGGGATCTGCTTTGAGAGAGTCAATTCTGCAGGTGATCCTTACGGCAACTGTGGCAAAGACTCCAAGAGCTCCTTTGCTAAATGTGAACCCAGGTAGGGTCTGTCCCTACAAACGCAGGAACATATACAAGGGTGGTGGGAGAGGGCTTATAACATTTTAAATTATTTAACTAATTCTGGTTTTGTTTATTTCCTTCAGAGATGCTAAATGTGGAAAAATTCAGTGTCAAGGGGGAGCAAATCGACCTGTAATTGGTACCAATGCTGTTTCCATAGAAACTAATATCCCACTTCAGGAAGGTGGCAAGATTCTGTGTCGTGGTACCCACGTGTATTTGGGTGATGATATGCCTGATCCTGGTCTCGTGCTGTCAGGAACCAAGTGTGAAGATGGAAAAGTAAGGTTCTGAAATACTCCCAAACAAGGAGAAGGTCGCTACCCTTATGCTGCAAAGTATTTCGTACTAAACTGGTTTTTGCTTTGGTATTTTCTTTTTTCCCCACAAAAGAATTGTTTCTCAGGCTCACACTGAGTCAGATTTTTACTCCTTCCTTCTTTTGGCCACTGTTCTGGATTACAGATTCGCAGATGCAATGCAAGTTGCTTAAGTTTATAACTGATTTTTTGAGGACAGTCCCAAGTATCTGTCCATGTAGGCTAGAGGTTTTCTGCAAAATAAGTACAGAAAAATACATTACGGGACAGTTAATGAATTTCTGAAGAGTTCAATGTATTCACTTTCCCAGCATCTATGGCATTGCAAAATTGCCATTAACTTCGCTTTAGTTTTCAAAATGTATTATATCTGCTGATTATGGTTCCCCCCACTTTCTTTTTTCTTGCAGGAAAAGCTATCTCTCTATGTGCTATTAGGAAAATATAAACCCATTGATGTTCAGCCACCAAAACTGATTTCTGCACTTTGTGAATTATCCGTTGTGAATGTAGTCCAAATTTCATATGGCTGTCTTATTCTTAGTTTTTCTTTTGTGAGAAAAGGAACAGAGAAAGATGGGAAACAGCCATGATTTTACAGGGGGGAGGAATGGAAAGGAGTCCAAGAACTATTGAAATGCAGGTTTCCATACCCTCAGTGGATTACTTGCAAAAAGAAGAAAAAAAAAAGTGCTTTGATAATTTCTGCTAAATTCAAGTAAGCCTCTGAATTTCTGAATACTTTTGAGTTACGCTGGATTATCACACTGCATTGGGAACACGTTTAAAATACATCCCTAGTGACACTACAGTTCTGTTACAGGAAAACAACCCTTACAACATTTCTAAGTCAATCTGTTCTAAAATGTCTTTTCAAAGAAAATTCAGCGCTGGGAAAGCACCCCATTATGTTTTACTAATGAGTATTTAATTTTTCTAATCTATCTAATCATACACATACATACTATAGAATACACAGGCTAATACTTATGAAATTGTATGTTTTACTTCGAGGACATTAGTGCATTTGTATTATGGATTAAGAATATGAATTTAAATATTCTTGAGTTTTCTAAGCTGAAGATACACAATTTGAAATGCAGCCATTTTAATGTGATCAAAATTCTGTGTGCTACTGCACGATGAATATTTGAATTGTGAATACTGCTGTAATCAGACCATATTCTCTACATGCATGCATGTTGATGCCAATTCACTCTAATTTCCTTTCCATTTTTCCTTCTCCCGAGGGGATAAGTGCCCTGATTAAGCATCCCTGTCGTCTCCTTCAACACTGTTCCCTGCTTAATGCTAATTATTGTGACTGACTTTTAGTACTATTGAACTGAACTGCAGTTAAACATGACCAAAATTGTGCAGTGATTTTTTTTTCTACTTTTTTTTTTTTTTTTTTTTTTGGTCAATGTAGCATAATAACAGTTATTCCAGTCCTAATTTCTTCTTTTTTCAGTTTTGAGTAGGATAACTTCTCCTTACTGACATCTTCATCAGTCATTTGATTGTTTGATGGCATTATTAGATGGTACTAGTCTTACTTTACCTCAATTTTCAGCTATACTGGCAGATTAAAGTTTACCCATAATGACTGGAAAACAAAAAGTTTTGAATTTTATTACTTTGCATATGCTATTCATTTAGTTCCATTTCCTATAAGATTATTATTACACTTTAAATACGGTTGGTTTATATTTGACACCAAAAAAATTGTTTAGCTTGGGAAAAACTCTTAGAAAAGTCTCAGTTTTGCTGAAGAACAATGATGAGCCCACATATATATCAATGACCTCAGTTAAATATTCAGGCTGTCCTGGGTCCAAGTTCTGTACTAACATGAAAAAGTATTGCACGATTGACATAAACAGAACTATTCGAATTGACACCATGAGGGGACCTGAACCTTTCCTTGAGGAATCATCTGCTGCTGTGAAGACATGAATGAACGCAGCCAGATCAGGTACATGGAAGAATCCTGCTAAATGCATTCCTAGTCCTGAAAAAATGCAAATTACTGTTTTTTTAAATTGGCTTTAAAAACCCCAAACCCCAGCGGCTCACCACTAGTTCCACTTCAGTGAAACTGTGAGTGTTTATTTACACAAGCTCAGCATATCAACCAAATATGAACTATGTTTGAAATTCAGCGTTGGCCAGGATGCCAATCGAGAGCAGAATACAACTCCCACAGATTTGGACCTAAAAGACTTACAAAGGCATAAGGAGAAGACGACACCTAATTCTGGGGTCCTTGCCTTTTTGTTGTTGTAACATTGTCACTTCAGTACGTGTACTGGGAAATCTTTAACTGCTAAAAGAACCACTGATGGATGAGCAGACATACAGAGAGGGACGTGGTGCCTTGTGAGCACCAGCAGTTCTGTCCCTATTAAAACTCCTTTTCTCTTATTTTGCAGATTTGCCTTAATCGCCGATGCCAGAATACAAGTGTTTTTGGTGTACATAAATGTGCAACAAAGTGCCATGGACGTGGAGTAAGCATTATAGGAACACTTTTTTTACAATCAGTCAATAAACACTGGACAAGAAATCATTTTATGTAATAGCTTTGGGATCTCTGATTGTTTGTAATATACCAGTCAAAGTCACCGCAATACTTTTTTACTATGTATTTCCATTTTCAGTGTTCCATATATGAACTGCAAGAGATGAAATTATTTTTATTTAACAAAGAAATATTTATCAAGTAGTAATTATCTTGTTCTTAATTAACAGTCTGTGATAAGAAGGAATTTTGTCATCTTCAAAGCAGCTTTAAGTCTAACCTTCTTTCCTGAAGAATTCCCATTAACATTTCAAAAAAATACAGTTTATATGTGGATACAGAGAAGTTAAAATATGCATTTGAATTGAGAGTCAAATGGAAAAGCATTGCCAAAACTATTAAAGTAAAACCATATTGATGAGTTTCATGGTATGAAAGTGGTGCAAGATGAAAAAGTTGATGATATCAGTTAATAATATCAAAATGTTTTGAAACCTAGTTTATATTATGAAAATGTTAAGTATGTCAAGCTATGCCTTGATTTCATGATGATCTGTTTCTGTAAAAAGCTGAGGCAACCACACTGGAAGAGCTGTAGGAAACTCTCTGTCCTCTCCTGAGAAGAGATTTTAATTTGCTTTAACTTATTTTATCATCCTGCATTTGAAAAACTGTGCAGTGTTGATGGTGGCGCATGTTGTTATCATTGTGCTGGGACAAGCATCAGCTTAGACTGGCATCTTTATGTCTGTATGATGGAGAACCTCCTGAGTAGCAAAAAATGACCTTGTGAAATTGTAGATGGGAACTCCTGCAGCACTTTAATTTAAAAATCAGAGCTTAACAACTGATATTTTTAATTATCTTGCTGTCTTTGAAAAGTAAATCTTTTGGGGTTTTTTTGCATTTTACATGACCGTAGCCAGTCTAAGCTATGTGAATGATATTTTAATACTCTGCAGACACAGGCCATATAGTCTTTCTGAAAGCCTGCCAGCTGACCTTGCCAGAAAAATGCATACTTGCAAACTCCTGTGGTCTACCTAGTGTCTTACTGAGAAACCCGTTTATTAATCTATTTTGTGGTTTCTCCACGGTGGTGGTAGATCCGTGATGATCACTGTTAGCACAGAATTTAGGGCCATATTGACAACTAGCCCTAAGCCTAAAAACTTTATTTAAAAATCAGTTTGAGCATCTACATGTGACTGTGCCATGTCTGTCCTGTGCAACAAATTTTTTGGCCTGTTCAGTTCATGTGTTCTGTCGATACAGCACGGAACTTTGGCCTCCTTATTAGTCACATAGCCACTACTCGGGTGGTAGCAAAGGAAATAAAAAGCAGCCCTTCTTTTGATGGCTGTTTGGGACTGTGGGACCTCCTGAGGAAAAAGCCATGAGTCTACCGGCTCCTTCTGCTCTGTGCAGCGGGAACAGGCTGATGTTAATGAGGGCCTCCAGTCCTTTGGAGTTCTCTTGTTCTGCAGGGAGCATTTGGTAAATCAGGTCTTGCTAGTTGTTCCTTAACTCAGATTAAAACCACCAGAACACTGAGGACTGTATCTTTATAAACAGTGCAGGTGTGATATCAAAGGGAGGGTTTCCTCAGCCCTGATTCCAGTTTCACTTGTTCTTCCAGCAACTGGTTCATCTTAGAGCTGGGGGATCTGAGCAGTGGAAAAATCAGCATGCAGGCTAGTGCAAGCCCTTGATGGATAGGAGTGTTCAAGTGGGCTGACAAAGCTTTACAGCGTTAACAGCATAGAGAGACTCTTGTTCCTGTGAGGGCAGAAGGAACAGAAGTTAGAAAGCAGATAATGTTGCTGCTGGAGGCAAAGAGAGAATAAGACTTAAGAGTTGTGTGATTATCCTTATATTATTGAGGTTGTCAGCTGGTGCAACTCAAATGATTACCTGCCAAATAAATAATGCTCTTTTAGGATCCTTGTTGCTCCGTGTTGTCTTGCACTCAGAGTTGCTCTATGCCACCTTAGCTGTACCAATAGGCAGATACCAGTACATCCCTTTTCTTCCTTAAGTTTTATTTCTTTCAGATGTGTCACTATCTGATTAGGAGGCCTTATCAGCCACTGCTGCTCTCAGATGTATAGGGTAATCTTTTTCACGTTAGGTCATTTGTCTCGTTTTGCAGGTCTGCAACAATAAAAAGAACTGTCACTGCGAGGCTGACTGGGCCCCCCCCTACTGTGACAAGCCAGGGTTTGGTGGCAGCATAGACAGCGGACCAATTAGGCAAGCAGGTTAGTAGTAATTCGTGCTTTACTTGTGGTTTCCATGATAAAGAGTGAAAATACAAAGTGTTGTCTTGTAAGCAATGAGCGTACGAGACTGGGAAATAAGTCAATAAATCAAACAGCTTAATCCAAGCACATTGGCACCAACTTGAAAATTTAGTGAAGCAAAACCAAGGCTAGCTGAGTACATCAATTTTCTTGCATAACTAAAGGCACAGTGGTCCTGGTGGGTCCTTTCTTTTTGCCTTTCTTTGCCTTTCTTTTTTTTTCAAGATACATGGTCATGTTTAGTAGCTCACTGCAATAAATAGAAAATGGTACTGATTTAAGCCGAGGATGAGGAGTTAACTCCCGCACTTGAGCTAATCCTGTTGCCATGGTAGATGAATGTTGCAGTACTCTTGGATTCACCTTGAGATATGCCAAGCTCCAGTGTTCTCCACTGAGTGTATCAGGATAGAACACATTATTGTACACATAACCTGCTTCTGTAGTTGTGTGCCTAATGAAGAGTGGATATTGCAATGATTATAAATGCAAAATTATTGCATAATCAAAAATCAAATACGTTTGATATTGTGCTTCTAAGGAGGATCTTTTGTATTGTGGAAAAGAGCAGATTTCTGATCAGAGGAGATTGAAACTACATTTTATAGATAGCTTCCACACATTTACCAGAAGTTGCCCTCACATATGATAGTAGAAGGAGACGTGCATTTTCTATAATTTGTATTTCAGTTCCCCCTTGTTCAGTCTGCAGAACATTGACTATAGTATCTTACTTCACCTTTGGCCAACCTCAGAAACAATTATTTCTACACATTGTGAATTTTATAGGATTTGATGATCATCACATGCCAATTTTTCTCTGAAGTACTGTAACTTTAGTGACTTCCACAGAGGTGTTTCTGATTTATGTTTGAGCAAGGGACAGGACAAGCAGTCTACACACATATACATATGTAAATGAAAACTTGCTGCAAAATGATCTGCATGTTTTCCTATCAATAATACCATTCAAAACCAAAATGGATTGTATTCTCTACATGTCAGATCCTGCCGTGAATTGTAATACTGGATTTATGACATCACGGTCATTTCCATGACAAAGCTTCACATTATGATTTCACTGTAGAAAGATCTTTTTTTTTTAAATACCTACCAGCTGGTAAGATAGCAAAGAAACTGCGCTCAGGCACTGAGCAAGTGTGATTACTTGTGTGTTAAATGTTTTCTTTTAAGATTTGCTCTAAAGCATTATAGTCCTTTTTCAGCTTACCTGAAAGCCAAGTATCTAGGGAGCTATAAAATATATTATAATAACCTGCTGCATAGACAACACTAACTGGAGAAGACAAATACAGGACACCTTTGATAATTCTTGCATTTTGTGTTGTGGAAGCTAATTCTTCAGTTTAACAGCAAATTGTTTTAACAATAGTTTAATATAGTGTGGTAGTTTCACCATTTTTCTCAAAGGACAGTGATTCAATAATACTGGGAATAAACAAATATGGAAATTGCTAGAGGACCTAATTTTCTATTGCTGACACTTGGATTTAAATAAGAACATTTGATAGGGTGGTTTGGATTATGATCCGAGTAGTTTGCACATCTCTAAATCAAATTGCAGAAGGATTAGCTTAATAAAATACTTTCATCTTAGTCAAACAAGGCACATGGTCTCATTAGTATTTAGTAACTGACTTTACCCAGCTGACTTGGAATAAATGTACGTTTGACACACTACATTTTTTCTTACAAAGAAGCCTTAAATATTTAATTGTTAGGTAGAGAAGTTAATTAATTTAAATTGCATAATCTTAGCTTATTAGTTTTATCAATCTTTTAGAGATGGTGAGGGATTTGTTATTCTGCAGTGCTATAAGGTAAAAAGCATAGCACTCCGTGCCCCATCAGGGCCCACATGTAGTTTGTTCAGCCAGTGTTGCCAACTGTGTTCATCAGCATCCGAGTGAGCTTAGGCCAGTAGATGAGAGCCAGCTGGCTCAAAATCAATCAGGATAAGACTGAGACAGTGATGATAGGTTACCAGAGCAAAGATTAAAGATGTTTCTCCTACTGTAGGAATGTGCATTTTTTTAGGTCAGCAGTCCTGAAGAATCACAACATCCTGTCCTCCAGGCAATGATCATATCACGTACCCATAATGATTGGAGCCACTGCTTACTTCTTCCTAAAAATAAGGCTTTCTTTCAGCTGCAAGTCATCTAGTCTGGGTTCACCTCACCATTGTGCCTCACTTAGGTCCCAGCAAGGTACTTAAAGCAGCTTAAAGCACTCTGAAAACTAGAACAAGTACAGAAGGCTGCAGCTCCTCACTAAGCAGAGTGTCCCTCTGAGAGCACACAACACTTGCTGAAGGCTTTCCTTCAGCTCCTCACTCGTCTCCAGATTTGTCTTGACAGCCATCTGAGCTAGACCACAGTAGTCCAGATTTCAGACTGCTTGCCCAGTGTTAAAGTACAATGGAACCCTTAAAATCTGGTTATAAAGGAGCTAGGGTTACTGCTTATGTTTGAGGGACAGAATATTTAAAAGCTTGCACTTTACCAAACCATGATCTAGGCATTTCTGTCCCTTTTCTCTCCCGCTCGGCCTCTGTCTCCCTCCTACCCTGGCAGCAGGCAGCCCATGAAGAAGGTGCCGGTCGGCACTGCTACAGCCATCACCCTCTGGGTGTCTGGATGAGGCCAACAGCCCATACACCTTATGGCCCCATTTGCAGGTGACAGCCTAACCAGGACCTGAACATAGGTACAGAGAGGCTACATGGAGATGTTCACGTTTGGATCCAGATATCTGACTAGAATAGAATAGCATAGTTCAGCTGGAAGGGACCTACAATGTTATATTTTCACCAATTTTCCCCCAGTGTTAAATAATTTTAAAACAGAGCAAAATTCAAGCATCAGGCTAGAAGAAATAAAAGTTGATTAGTCTTTAATTCGTAGTTTATTCACTTCACCCTCATTGCAGTTAGAAACCCAGGCCAGGCAGCAATGTCCTGCTCCATCTACATAACACATTTCAGTGAAGATGGCTCTTGGTAGAAGTTAACTGAATGTGTTTTGTTGCAGATAGTAAGAGTTTAACCATAGGAGTGTTGATAACCATTCTGTGCCTTATCTTTGCTGGATCAATCATGTATCTGAAAAGGAAGACTTTGATGAGATGGTTGTTTACAAGTAAAAAGACAACAATAGAGAAACTAAGGTATGATCATTTTCCCTAATTATACTCGAATAGATGTTAGTAGAAAGTAGCTGTAAGCATGGTGGCTCTCATCTTGACATTCATCACAGAATGGTGTGAATACGTTAGAAAGAGCCAGCCTTAACAAAAATATTCACCAAGTATTAACCACGATGATATTCCTGGTTTAGTTTCACTTTATTGATTGTCAGGAAATAACGTAGATTTTGGTTTAACTATATACCTGTTTTCTTTTGTGATAAAAAATTAAGAAGTGAAGGAAGTATTGCCTTTATCTTCATTTGCTTGAAATAGTTTCGTTACATTGCATAGCCTTTTATCTAAACTCAGTCGAGTGAGCTGAAACTTTCATATTTGAGGTCATTACTGTTTAAATGCTAGATTCATTAGAATAGTCTCTTGGGTGTTACAAAGCTGCATTTCCACAGATTGCAGAAGCTAATTTAACAGACTATTGGTTTCCAAAAAATCAATATTTATTTTTATTCTTGCAGGAGAACTAGACAATTTTTACTTTCCTTGTTTACTATAAAAAGTCAGAAAGTCCTTGCAAAATCTCATTCTGAAAAGAGGCTACTGTTTAAAAAAATGTTATAAAGTAGAATGTTGTGTTCAATAAATATACGTTTGTATTGCAGGTCTGTGAGTCCAGCAAGACCTTCCAGTTCTTCTGAGCCTAATCATGTTCATACCACATCTCTCAGTAAAAATCTCATCATGAAGCCACAAAACACAAACATACAAAAAGTGAGTCCCTAAATAGTTTAAAAAAAAAAGGGGGGGGGGAGAAAACAGCATATTACATTATCTTAATATCATGTAGAACAACTGATATGTAAAATGAGAGAAATGTAGGCTTCAAAATACATTTATGGCTTCCAGATTTTAGACAGGTGGAGGTGTCAAGTGCAGAAAGGAAATAGTTTGGTCTCCAGGATAGAGCCAGCTGGCTTACGCCAGAACACTGCAGCTAAACGGTGAAGGATTAGTGCTTGAGTAGGACTCCAGAAGCTGTTAATTGCTTCTCTGGTTTCAGAGGTGTTGAAGGTAGATGAAAGCACAGTAGAAGAGAAAAGCAAGTGAATAACATAGATTTTAAAGTAGTGATGCTTATGTCAACTCTTGATGTTTATAACTTTTTTGTTGGGGTGGGGTTGTTTTTACAGAGAGATGGTCCAAGACGACCACTGCCGTATCAGATCATTGACATTAGTAACCCTGTGAAGACACACGATTTGCCACAATTAAAAACACCGCAGCGAGTCCTTCCACCCCTTCCCCAGCTGCCATGTCATCATGCTGTGCCTGAAAGACCCCTGCCAGCTAACCCTTCGCTGAGATTTGCCCAGGTAACCACTGATTTTCTTTTAGCTTCTCTTCTATTTAATATTTAGTGTGTGAGTATCTGCATGAGGTGAATAGGAATGAAGTGTTTTCTCATCTTTCATACTGGCCTTTTTCCACAGTATTTCCTTTATACTTTGTACAAGTTTAGAAATGCAGTGTAGATAATTTCGGAAAGATATCTTAAGTTCCCATTTTGCTCATGAAGGTTATATTGGTTTATGCCAACTGAGGCTGTGATCCTAAAATTTAGGATCCTGAATTCTCTTTTCCCCACTCAAAAGACACAACAGTATAAACAAGCTCCATATTACAGGCAAACACAGGCTCATCTTGCCAGCTGCCCAACCTGAGGGGAAACTGTTCAGCCTGTTAGCAAGGTGCTAAATACAGTGATATGGTTTAGGAAGTCAAGTTGTAGATGTCTTGCGCAAGAGCAAAAGTTATATTAGCTTGATGTGCTTCTGTTCTGCTGAGGGGTGTGTGAATTGCATGGGTTTTTTTCCAGAGCACAGATCTGAAAAGCAGACTTGTAATTAATTACCCACACTACCTCATGTAGACATACCTTTCATTGCAATGTTTAAATAGAGCTGGTAACCCCTTTTTTGTAATAAGATGCATCTCAAGGCAATATTCAGGGTAGATGAAGTTGTCTGAATTAAATTGTCACTTTTCTTGTCACTGGCTTCTCTCTTGTGGTTGTATTTGTAGCGTGACTGTGTCTAAGCAAAGAAATCAGGCACCCAGCTATTTCTGTTTTGTAGATACTGTGCTATTCTGGATATAGTACAAGATTAAAATGAAGTGAATGTCATTATCACCAAGCTAACTTAAATTAGTACCACATTGATTTGGGTGCACATACTGCAAATCTGTACTCACATAGCTGTGTCTTGAGTGACTGTCCCTATCTGTAGCCTAGCTAGGATGTCCAAGGGCAGAGCACCTTTTTCACACAGCAACCTTGTGAGCTACACCGAGACGCCTTCCCAATGATTTATAGGTGGCTATGGCTATGAGAAACAGTTGCTGAAGTGCAATGCTTTGAAAAGTGGTTGTAAAAAGAACACAGAAACAAAAAGAGATGAGACAGCGCTGAGCTGCCATGGCAGTGTGCTTACGTATTATGACAGCAGAAAAAAGTGTGTCTACTTTTAATTTTATCTACGTCTGAACATTGAATCTCTCAGGTTAGACCAACTTTTCTAAGTGTGGCCAGTTTATTAATCAAAGTATTTAAGCTTTTTCTTCTTCTGTTTTCCACCTTGCTAGTCATTTATTTTCCATCTCAGGGGAATGGAAAATACCAATTCTTTCTAAAATCAATTTTATAGGAAATCTGAAGTAGTATTTGTGTTGCTTTTGTCTTTAGCTCCAATGGTTTTGTTGTTTATTACCTTGTATTCCTTACCAACATTCTGAATATTTCACAGTGGTTAAAGTTAAGATTTTAGGTACAATTGCTTTTCTGTTTCTTAATCAAACAATTCCTTTTAAAAAAAAAAAAAGAGATTTCTTCTATTTCTTCTTATCTAGCAACTTACAAGCTTACACTGCCTCCTGCTAGAAGACAGATGGAGAAAAGGCTTTCCAAGAAAAAGTAACCACTTCTCATTCTGATGGTGCATCTGTATCTGCCCCAGCCTGTCACTGCACATCAAAGCTGCCCAATGCACCACTACAATTCATGTACCTAAGTGCCCTCCCCTTCAAATCCTGCATAAAGTGCAAGGTAGAACACCAGACCTCTAGTACTATCATTACCAAAGACTGACAGATCTGAAACTGCCGAAAAGCTTTTCAGTTTGGCAGCTCAAATTAATTGTGACTGTTACTCCATCAAGCAAAAAATATCATTGTTTTCAATTTTCAGTCGTTGCATGAAACAGAAGTAGAGTAAACAGGGGATCAACTCTAGGCAACCTAGTGAATAAGCAGGAGTGGCTTCTTTCAAAATTATGTCCATAACCTCAATTCAGGACTGTCAGAAATAACTACTTTTTATATCCTAGGGACACAGAAAACACTGTATGGGAAGAAAATCTCTTCTTCTGAAGTTAACAATTTTACTCCCTCAAAGCTTGGAAGAAGTAAATTAACTTGAAAATAGATTGTTTTGTTCTACTTTATATAAACACTACTTAATGTATTGCTTCAGCACTCTCTTGGAACTGCATCCATCAGGTCATCAAGAGGAAGCACTTTAAAAATCACTGCTATATTCATAATACGATCCAGATGCTCGGTACCGCAGTACAGTGCTGAAGAAGAGTATCTGAAACCATTCACTGTTTCTATGGCTTCACAGCTGCCTCCTCCTGCTTCTCCCGTCTGAGAGGTATATTTAAGCACGAGCTACTTTCCTGCTGCCTCTGGGCTTTGAGCAGTGGATGGTTAAGGCACAACATACTAAGTAGGCCCTAAGACAACTCTCTTCCCCTCTAGTGGCTGTTGAGACAGCAGTGAATGGATTATTATTTTGCTATAAAATTTCCTTTCAGATGTAAGTAAAATAGTTAAAAAAAAAAAAGAAACCAAACAAAAAAACAACCAAAAAAACCCACTTAGCAAATGAACTGTTGCCAAGATTGACATTTAGCAGTCTTGACTGTCAGAGAGCTTTTTCTTCTTTCAGATGCTCTCACAAGGCAAGCATACTTTATTTACAGGCCAGATTCACAGTCAATATAAATCAGCACAGCACCACTGAAATCAAGGAAATGGTGCAGGTTTATACTAACCATGCGTTCAGTCCATGCATTCTGATTTGATCGCTTCCACTTGGTTTTGTTACTGTTAGCATTCACTTGCTGCTTCTGATACTGTCATCATCTTATTACCAAAATATATCTCATATTTTACAGGTCATCCTCATTACAGGAAATATGGCTTGGTATTTTTATTTTTCCCCTTGTAAAACTGAGCTGGACTCCCCTTCTGCTCATTCTACCATAGTTATTGTTGCTAATACCTCTCCTATGTCACCTCAGACTGGCTTTAGACACAGAGGGCTAACACAAATTAAGTTCCCATCTAAAGAGATTGAGGAAGACACCCCTTCTCACCCAGTGCATTTCAAGCAAGAACCTTCTACCAGTTGCTGATTTAAAAAAATATATCACTGAAACAAATTAAAGCTTCATGCACTTGATGTCTTTGTAGCTGCTCAATATGAGAATTTTCTTCCTAGCGAAGCTGTAAAACGAGATCATGACAATATTTAAAACAATACTTCCCCAAATATAGGCAGAATGCATTAAATGCTAAGTTGTTGATATAAAATTGGGCAAAGAAATCCATCCATAAACTCTTTGTATTGAAGAGCTGAGGGTCATAGGGGAAAAAATCATGGGCTGGGAGAAAGGAGAGAGAGATGAAGCAGGGAAGCACAGCCATGGTGGTACTATCAGCTGTGCTAGGGACTTGCCAGGACATCAGTTTGGATTCTCCTGAAGCACATAAACAATATAAAAGACCATCCTGAAATCAGTTTGGGGGAGGGGATTTATTTCTTCAGATATTTTTTCCTCTGCTTCTAAGGATGTATGTTTTCCTGGTGGCATTTTCCTGTGCTGGCATCTCCTTTCTACGAATTACTCCTCCGTTTTGCTTCATCTCAGCCACTAGACATTCTCCATCTCCATTTTCATCTGCAGTCCCTCCTTTTTTTTTTTTTCTTTCTTTTACCCTTTCTTACCAGCTTGCCACATTAGACTTTCTGTCAAGCCACTTTGCTGCTTCCTCCTTAAGGTTATTAACTCAAGGATGACATTTTTACAAGCTCTTGAGGGGGAGGAAAAAAAAAAAGAAATCAGGTGTTGGGCTTGTCTACCCATGAGAGTTATATTTATAGTATTATTGCTGTTTCAACATATTCCCTGACGTGGATGTTTCTTCTGGAATAAGAGGACCTAAAGAACTAGTTTGGCTTAGGCATCAAAGATTATCTTAATGCTCAGCCTTGAGAAGATATTTACTCCACAGCTGAAGAACTGTTCTAGATCAGCACATATGGATTAGCCATTTCAGCCAGCTTCCCCTGCAAAAAGGGGGAAAACCACAACTGATAGGGTCCCATCAGTCCTCAGCTGCTCTGAGCTTCTCAGAAAGTCAATAATTCCCTACTATCAGGTGTTGCAGGTGGTGATTAGACATAGGACACAGCTAATAAACACAAGCAAACAAGGACAGTTCTCTTCTCTTTTTCTTCATTCAATCTTACCAAATCTTAAGCTCTTCAGACCTTTGTTTCTCTAGACCACTGAGGCTGGATCAGTTCCTCTTCCCAATTATGATACCTAAGCATTCTGCCAATTGAAAAGTAAATACAGATCATGCAATGACCATTAGGGACTGATCAAGCCAACAGCTGAATACTCATGTGATCAGATTAATTCATGTGATTAATCATGTAAAAGTACTTGAGGAAAAAGGCCAATTCTGTGAAGGCACTCAAGGGAATAAAGGCTTTCTGGTTTTCAAAGATGCATTTGATGTTTGCTGTCTTTATAATGCTGACGTTTGTGTGTTTGTTACAACTTGTTTTTTAAAATACTGTCACACTCGAGGTGATGATGCATATACTCTCCCATGTAATAAACATTATGACTTTTAACAAAGTTATTACAGAAGCAACATAAATTTATATTTTACTGTAGAAATAATTCAGTTATTTTAAAAGTATCAGTTTCTGCTGCGATCTAACTTCTTCCAAACTGGTATATTTCACTTCAAAACACACACGTTAAGATTTCATTGTGTAAGGAATTTAGTGCACAAAGTAAACTTTGGAAATCCTGATGGTAAGATTTCTTCTCTTAATAGTTTTAAGGTTCTAGTTCTGTATCACAGAAAATGATCGTGTTTTGAAGAACTTCTTCCTTTGCTTGTATTTAATTAAACTCTGTGACTTTCAACAGGATAGCCCTATGAGATAAAGCTTCACAGAGTATTTACAAGCATGCTGTTTACTTCATCATTTCCCAGGCCCGATTATTTCAAGAATATTTGCAATCCCCCCCCCCCCCCCAAAGACAGAGCTCACAGACAAGCTTTTTGTAGCAAAATGTTTATTTTGTTTTATAGTGGAAGAAGTTCTTCTGGATGATAATCGAGACTAATTTTTATATTGAGTGAGAGATTTGGCTATAACATTAAGTTAAAATAAGAGAATTTTTTTCATGTTGATCTTTCTCATTCACTCAAGAACTAGTACATGTTTTGCCAATAGTGAAGAAAAGGGACATTGTATATAGCTTTAAAATGTAGTTTGTGGTAAATTTGAAATTACTATATACGAGGTTTCCTTAAGCTCCACATTTTCTTCTTTATCAAAATGCATACTAATAGTCAACCTGCATTTTCTTCTTGAAAGAGCAAACATTTGCCATGAAAAGTAAGAAAGCAAAGGGATGCTCAAAATGAATCATGAGCAGTTCATGCCTCTGCTTGTTTTCATTACATCTTTCAGGGGATCTTTAACTAGATTATGCTTGTATGCTCTTCTTGTTTCTCTTTGGTCAACTTTGTTAATGATAGTTATGGCAAACTAATAGTAAAGAGTAAAATTACTTAGAAAAAGCATGACTATGCAGTTCAAACAGTAGAAGGATCTCAAGGGAGTTTTTGGATATATTGGAGAGTTTTTGTGTGCCCTGAGCAAGTCACTTAATCTATCCCAGTCCTTCAAAATAACGACCACAAATAGACACGTTACCATGTTTACAGTGTTTCAAGGACCACACAGAAGAGACATTAGCTCATGCCTGACAGCAGATGACTTCTGTTCTTTATTAATGAATCATTTAATTCCACAGAATGAAAGCCCAGCAGCATCTCTAAAAAAAATTCCACAGACGCTCCCAATTCAAACTGGACTTGAGCAGTTTTTTTCTGTGGTCATCTGAATTTGCATTTTAAAGTCATTTCTAGTATTTCCATCTTTCTATATAACTACTTCTACAATGTTATGTATTCAGTCTATGTTGTTTTGATTTACCACCAATTAGTCACTAACACAAATATAGATGCACCCAGTATTTTTGGAGAAAAGAATCAAAAGAAACAAAATCATTAAAATATAGTATTAAACCTTTGTTTTAAAATTTAAGTGCCTGTTTATTGAAAACAAGTTATGGCTTACTCATTTAAATATATGTGGTCACAGCTACTCTGAACTTCTCATCAATTTAAGTCAGTTGTTGCTTTGTTAAGTATGTTATGTCGGTTCCAAAGACTAATATGACCTTATGTTTTAAAATAGGAAAACCACAAACCAAACCCTCCTCAGAAGCCTCTGCCAGCAGACCCTCTGACCAAAGCGCGCTATAATAGTGCATGCACAGCAGTGCCTGGACATACAAAAGCTCTGCCTCACGTTACTCCCGTAAGGTTGGTTCTCCTAATCAAAATGGCTTGATTTATAGCACTTCATTCAATGACATGTCTAAAATGTCCTGAGTAACCATGCTCTGCTGTAACTGCTGCTGAGAGCTATGCAACAGCCGTTTTCTATTTGCTTATATAAAAGCACGCGGTATGGGACTGATCCTCACTGGGAGTATATCAGCACAATGGCACTGACTTCCACACAAGTATGAGAACTTATGCTACATATGAAGGGTTGACTGCAAGCATCTGACTGTATATTTACAAAAACTCCCCAATAAATACAATTCCTTGCAAAAGAAAGGAGTTAATAAACACCAAATTCAAGAGAAACAAAGCTCTTGCAGACAAAAATTTCCTACTCGGACCACCTACAGAATTAGGCTGAGAACTGAACGCTGTTAAGATCAACCACCAATAAAAGCAATTTTCCGTTCACACATTTCACAATGGAACATCCATTTATATAATCTGAAAATAATACCCAAAACATTCAGAGGGCACACAAATTGCACGCTTCAAGGAAAATGATGTTGAAAAAAACATAATCTGGAAGTAAAAAACTATGCCCAACATTAATGGGCATAGTCAATGATATTTTCTTTCCCGGTATTCTTCGGTTTCCTGCAAATAAAAAGTGAGCTCCAAGGAAGATAAAAGTAGTATTTTCTGCTACAGGAATTCCACTAGCGAGGCACTTAACATTGCTCAGAAAAATTAAAAATAGAATCAAGTTAATTTCCTAACACTTCTAGCAAAAAGACTGCAAAGAGTGAACTTTGGTTAAGCTCCTGGCTGCCCATTCTAGTAAAATATTCTGAAAGTAATAATATTTCAAGCTGACTGCTCCAACTTTTTGATAGCAACTGCTACTCTACAGCATTAAGTAGCATTTTTCAACAGGTGCAAAATTGATGAGCACCCAAAGAAATAAAGAGTTTAAAGAACAACACCTGAAACACTGAGCTAGCTTATCCCACTGACCAAGCAGCAATTAACACCTGAACTGCAAATAAAGGAGTCTGCTGGTACCACTGACACTTCTTGAGGGCACTCGTGTATACAGTAACACGTCTGATCTCCTCCCAGGAGGCGAGTCCTATGCTACGTGTCTGATGTTAGCTTCGAAAACTCTTTCTAAGAGGTTTTACCATTCATCTTCAAGCCTCAAGCACGATGCTGGCAGTGAGAACTAACAAAAGCTGAAATAACAATTTGCTCTTTTCTTTCTTTCCGACAGGCCTGCTCCTAAGCATCCACCACAGGTATCCAGGTCCAGCAACACTGCTGATGTGAAATGACTAGAAAATCCGACACCTTTATTTTAAAAACTGAAGACAGAAGTTTGCACTATCTTTAAACTCCACCTGGAGTTCATTTTTATGACAATACTTAGAATTTTTAATGTTTAAAACAGCATTATTTTTAAGAATTCTGAGCTACTGCCTTTGGTGCTGTGCTGTGCTATGGTGCTCTGTATACTTGCTCAGGTACTTGTAAATTATTAATTTATGTTGAATATTTATTACAGTGCAGTGCACTGTAGTAGATATTTTTACCATAGCTGAGTTTTCCTAAAAAGGAAGCCTTTTTTGTAATATTTCATTGAACTTGAATAATTCTGCTCTATTGGTCCTATGTAGAGTGTTTAGTTTTGATCTATTCTTTAAGGAGTGCTGATACTCATGGATAAATCAAATGTATAAACAACTCAATCTCAATGGTTCATAACAAACTTTTGAATAAATAATGTCAGGGTAAAAAAAAAAACCTCTTCTGGAACATGGTGAAATGCCCGATATCTGCACACAGATGTGTAACATATGTATTTAACCAAAGTAATCACTCAGTGTTAGCAGTTGTACTGTAATTTCAGTTTTCACATTACTGTTTGAAATCGTCGAGAAATCTGTGCTGAAAGAGGATGTGTTCACTTGGGACAAGTTCTCTGACTGAAGACGTACTGTATATCATAAAACTGTGGGGTTTTTTAACCTCATTTTCCTCAGACACAATATGGTTAGTACATATTAATGCAGATATCAGGCCTTCCAGTGTCGTTACCTTTCTGATGCTTTGGTAATTAAATTCAGCGATACCATGTAAGGTAGTACCACCTCACTATGTTGCATAGCTGTCCTGTTCAGGCTGGCAATACGTTAGGTGCAGGGGGTGGGGGGAAGCCCAGCCAGCGTTACAAAGAATCACATTTTAAGGATCAACTATTATACTTACTTCTTTTGCCTCATCGCTCTGCTTATCAACTGTATTTTGCATATTTACTACTGTTTTGTATTTAACTTCTAAAATATTGTTCTGGGTTTCTTAATTTTCCAGTCAAAATGCATACTTTAATACATAGACTTTGGTTATCCTAAGACATGGAAAAAAAATTTAATCTCTTTACTATGTGGTAGCATTACATCTGATCTCTTCTGTACCTTCTCAGTAGCACTTCTGAATACAGTTGTTTCACCTATGCTGTAATAAAAACAATTTTCAAATAACAGTTGAAATAGAGGGAGAAGGAACTATTACCTTATATAGGTTAGTTTCTTCATTGCTTGTAGGTTTTGTTTTTTTAAGCAAAAATAAAAGCATTGACAGAAACTTGGATCTCATTTCAGTAAGTGTAATTGTATTTAATTTTCCCAGTTATTCCCCACTGTGGTAATATAGCATTCATGTTTATGGATAATCTAAATAAACCAAAATAAACCATAGTTTAGTTTGTTGCCGAATAACAAAATAAAACACGAGTAAATGCTTCACAAAAGCATTTCAATTCTTAAAGCAACCCCAATAGCAACAACAGTGCTTTATGTATGGAGAATCGCTACAAGAGTTTCCTGGGTTTGGCAATGCAGCTGAAACCAAAATTATGCTTTTTATGTATTTTAGATATTTTATATTTAAAACACTAACTTCTTCCCATCAACAGCAGCTTTGTACCTAAAATGGGGGGGGGTGAAGAGGGCATCTCAATTTGAAGTGGAGACATGGTCTCAGTTTGCTTGTTTGAATACTCCCATTTTCTAGAATGACAAGTCATCATGCTGTATCAAAAATATTTCCGATAACCACTGAAAATCATAAGATGATACTGTAAGTAGAGAAAGAAGGTGAAATTAAATGACTAAAGAGTTCACATCAGCAGTTCTAACATCTGAATTTAATGGACCAGCTTGGGTAAGACTTAGCACATGTATAAACTTAAAACTTTAGAGTAAACTTTAAGTTTAAAATAAACGTGACCCACCTATGCAGTCTTACGAGTATAGAAACAGAAGTATCCATACAGGGCACCCAGTCCGATCCCTGTAATTGCAAGCGGCCATCTCACCAACACTGAGTCCAGAACAGTCCACAGACCTGTGGACCCGAGCACACCAAAGCTAGAACACGTCTCAGGTGATGCGGAGAACCTGTTGGAAGTATGTTTCTCGCCTAGAGAAACAACACACACACAAACGTTTTTTCGTGTATGGAGGAAGACAGCAGAAGAATAATGATGACACTGCAGAGGTGTCCCTAGTCCCAGCACAGCAGAATTTTTAGATTAAAATGCCTGGATGGTCTCACTCACTGGCTTGTGTCCCTCGAAGAGGCCCGTACCTGGCTGTTAGCGTATTCCTGAGCTGACGAACAGCGCAGGCATCAACACACGCTGCCTGATATTGCACATGCTGGTCCTGGAGGACGAAGGTCCAGCCATTCATCGTGGATGAGGTGTGAGAGGACATCCCTGGCTTCTGCAGCTGAGCAGCAGGAGCCCAGAGGCAACAGGGCACCATTAGTGTAGTACCCTTTACTGTCTTTCTTTAACAATTCAGAGAGAGAGAGGGCAATCTGGGAAAAAATATATTTGAACAAGCTGTGAACTAACTACTAAAAACTGATCACTAAGCAGAAAAAATTTATTAACTATCAACACTTTTCTAAAACAAGCAGCTGTACCCAGTGACATGGAATGTAGTTTTACAGTTAAGAGTGCATGATTATATACACATATCATCTAACAAAGTTACTATCTTATGTTAGACATGGCTAAAGCTAGAGATTTCTAGCCATTTGGGAAAAAAAAAAAAAAAATCATAATTCCCCAGCTGAAACAAGGGCAAGCAAACCCAAACAACCTGTAAAAATGACTACCATTACTTGAAACCAGCACAAGGTCTTTACTGGCATGTTACAAGCTGATTTTTTTTTTTCACAGCAAAACTAATGAGTGGGTGCAATGTGTACAACATTCCTATAACCTGGAATCTTTCCAATTAGCAGATACACAAATATATTTATACATATTCAAATGCAAAAATCCTACAGGCAGAAAAAGATCTGTAGCTTTTAGAAGGGAAAAAAAAAACCAAACCTAAACCCAAGCTATCAAATACTTCTTTTGTTTTGGTGCAATTTTTTTCCCCAGGATGTGAACAGTAGCTGGCTGTGATGTTTTCATACCAAATTAGTGTCTTTATGATTAGACATGCAGATGTCATGTAAAATTCCATTGTGAAAACCAGATGAATGGGTTTACATTCTTAAGGACAGTGTAAGCAAACATATTACCATGGGATACACCAGGACGTGAAAGTCAACATTTGCTGCTCTGTGGTAGCTGCTCAGCGGATGGACCTGTAGTATCTGGTTACAAAGAAGTGCTGTCAGCACAGGCTGTAAGTCCAGTCATAATATATTCATCTATCTTTATGCTCAGCAAACTTTAACGTCCAAATCACTTTTAAAAATTAAAATACATAATCCTTTAAATCCTCAGTTTTTTATAGTGTTCAATTTATCTTTGTGGGAGAGATCTTCTGAACAGACCATGCTGATGTCTACTTTTCCATTCTGTCTTCTTCCGTACACGTATTTCAGCCTCCTTCCTACTCAACACAAGACACTGAACTAGACAAGTCCCCTTTCCAGAGCCAAGGCAGGAACAGAGTGTGCTCTGCCTAAAGCACTGCATGACGATGCTGCTATTGTGCTAATCAGTAGAACAGTAAGTACAAAACACCATCAAAGAAAATGAATAAATATGCCGTAAACAAAAAGAAAACTGCATATTTATCCTTTTTCTCCCCATCAAATCTCTCAGTTTTAGTATTCCCAGATTTTTTTTTAAGAGCTATCAATTACCAGAGTAGCAAGATTTTTATTTTTTTTTAATTTCACAGAATATTTTGAGAGCCTTATCAAAATCTCAGAAAGGAAAGAGATACATAGCTTTTTTCTTAGTTTCAATTCTGATTCCTTCTGATCATTTGAGTATACAATACTAATTCTTTTTTTATTAGCTTCCAATCAGAGTATTTTTTAATTTAACTATAAATTACCATATAGCAGTAAACAAATTCTTTACCTTGCAAGCATTCTCCAAAACACAATTTTCTCAACCAGGTAATGCTAAGACTCAGTCTGCACCCAGACCTGCTTTCCAGCTAACTAAACCACACACTACCAAAAGTTAAAGATGCCCCACACATTACAGGCAGTAGCTCTTTTCACATAATACTTTTAAGAGCGAAGCATTAAAAACCTAGAGCATATTGAGATCAAGTTTTGAACTCTTGGAATTTAGTTAATTCAGAAATTGAACACCCTACATCATCTTCACAACAAAGATTTGTTTCTTTTCCATTACCCTCTTTTTTTCTTTTTTTTCCTTTTTTTTACCTTTTTTTTTTCCTTTTTTTCAAAGCAATATGCAGGCATTTTGTGTCTCTACAAATGAAGAATAGATTTTTAACGCTTTACTACGTCTCTAATTTTTACGTATCTTAATTTTTATCTTTTAATATACTTATGAATACACAACTTTCTGGTGCATAGCATCAGCACAAGAATAATTTTGTATATTTTTAAATATAATATTACAAAGTATTTCCTATGATTATAAACAATCAAACTAAGAGAAGGAACAGAAAGATTTTAAAAACACTTTAAGGCAGGCTATCTAAAAATACAAGCACATTTTTTATTTGAAAAGGTGCTACAGTTAAAAAAACACATTTAGGAGTGGTGAGTACTTAACTTTAATATGTCATTCAGACTGTTTGTGGTATGAACGCAGATAAACCAACATACCATTTTTATGAACCATTCATTTACAATCCTTCAGTTAAACTTCAGTTTGCTAAACATTTCACAATCTGTGCTACATAGCAGTTTTTTACCAGTGCAGCAGGTTTTAACTTACATGTGCATTTCTAGTAGAATCTTCCACTTGAAGGTACTTCAAGCAAATACACTGCGGTAATTCGACAGCTGAACTATCTGCTCATTCCTAAGTACTATCTCTCAATAAATACAGTCTCAATTATATTTGGTGTTTTGCCTATGTAATTACCCAAACGGTTAAGAAAATGCCAGAGTTTCCTCAACATAAAATAAAACGTGCTAAGAGAAAAGGGCATCTTTCTGCATGTAAGTTCTCACTGCTTCAAGTACACACATCAAATAAAAAAATTACTATGCAATAGATTGCCTTTTTCTTGTCTGTACCTTTCATTGTCATGTCACTGATATTTCCATGTGCAGATATTCCCAGGATATTTTCCTTCTATTAAACAGAATTTAAAAAGGAGAGGATTTGGTAAATAGAAGAACATCAGTTAAACCAAGAAAAGCATCCCATTCAGAAAAAAAGCCATTAGCTGCATTGGCTATCCTGCAAACTGAAACCACAGAAAGAGCTGAGCTCAGAGAGGGCATGTATAGAGACACAGAATATAAAGTGAATACCATTAAGCAGAACATCTCACAGAGCAGCCTTTGTTCGGGCGATTACAGAGCAGAAATTCAGTGCTGCAAAAGCAGCTTACCTGCTTCTCCACAGGCCAGAATTAGCTTTGGGCAAGTACACTAGACAGGTCACTTTTCAAGATTTTAAGTATATGGCATTGAATGGCCTCGCATTAGCTGCATTTCAGCTGTGTGTGAGCATGCCAGCAATTTTAAAAAGCTTCCAACTCTCTGCCCTGCAGGTTTTGGCAAATTTGCAAGAGCAGGGAAATCATTACCTGCAGACCCTTTCCACTGTAGAAAATGTAAGCAATGTGTACATACTACTACTCTTATTTTACATTATTTCTGTGTGAATGACCCTGTGGGGAAAAAATAAATACCTGATTATGCTATATATAAGATAACGCTTTATATGGAAGAAAGGACTGTATTTTTTTTAAAAAATACAAATTTATATCTGTATTTATAAAAATACACAAAAAATTTCTGCATTTTTCAACACTTGACTTTATAATCATGATATTCCTTGATACAAAAACGTCTAAGACCACTTTTTAAACCCTGAAAACACAGAAATCATACCTTATGGCATGCCTGACTCTACCTGACCATGCTTGTTTGTAATAAGCAGCAGCAATAGATGGCCTTTCACATGCAGCACTGGGTAGAAGACAAAGCATGTATTTGATTATCAGTGTCGCAGATGCTTGCTGCTAGCAAACAGACTACAGACACCCTGCATCTTGGCCTGACCACAGCCAGACTGACTTTCTGACTCCCTCCCAGTCTCCGTGACCCAGCCCAGGTCTCTTTGCCTGCCATTCCCAGTTCCCAGGCAGCAGGATTCTGATCTCAGTCACATCCTCCTGGCTTGTTTCCTCCCCGCTTCCTGCTCTGGTCAAACTGCACTTCTTTCTCCCTGTCCAGGTTTCTGTGAAAACTTCCTGAAGTGCTGTAGTTTGAAGTCTGCACCACATAAAGAAGAATTAACAGAAAACTGGGCTCCATAATTTGATGTGGCTTCTTCAGAAGGTTTTGGTTGTCGTTTTTAAAATGCTGAGTTAACAAAGTTTTCCTTGCAGACACTATCCTGAATCAGAAGGAATGCTAGAAATATTTTCTGATTTAAAAATTACATAAGAAAAAGGAGTAGATGAAAGTATATCCTAGAAATATGGTCCTTTCTCCTTTTCCTAAAGTCATCTATACATAAGAAGCAGATAGTGAAGTAATATCACAGGGAGATACTAGTATATTCCCCAGTAAAGCAAAATGTTTCCGCAACAATTTTAGAAGCTTCTTCTTGTAAAGCGTTCAATTAACTTATGGATTTTTTTTATTGTATTTAAATTTCCACTTTCAATTTTCAATAGTCTTTTTCTTTGAATGTATATGTTGTTCTGGCAACTTATCCACATCATGGCTTAAAACAATGATGTATTGAGGGCTGGTAGGATAAGCATCTTTGGGAAAAATATAACAAATAAGAAGTAAAGAGAAAGCCATGCAGCATTTTTCATCATCATAAAAGGTAACAAATATTTACTAGACTTTATCAAAAAATGAAAGTTACTTCTTGGAGCAAACTTTGTATTTTGACATACAACTACCCTTTAAGTTTGTTTGTACAAGTTATTCTTTGGGTGCCAGGTAGCACGGCCATTTCAAAACAAAGCAAGTAGCTGAGAGCACCACAACATTTCATTTTACAAACTGGAAAGAATTATAATGTATTAAAAAAAAAGTTTTAAATGCCATTCCATGCATATTTCATGCTATAATGTGCAGACAGCCATCAAATACTAGCTGTGGTTAAGATGAGTTAACTTATATGAATTCTATGCCCTGTTCTCAAAATTTGCAGTGTCCTATTACCTTCTACGCAATCCTTCCACTGTGAAAATTTAATGTTATTTGTACTAAAACACAAATATTCCGCACCAGTCTACAGGAATGAACCACCATTTCCCTCTTTCTGTGCAATCAACATGGCCTCCTCCTCCTAAAAATCTGTTGATATAAAAATATAATGTCCTCTCTAAGGTTTTGGGTTTTTGTTTTTGTGAATAGAACTGAACAGTGACAATTCATTTTTACCTTCCTATCAGTGTCACTGTCACGCAGGTCTGAAAAGACTTCGGATCATTTATATCAGATTATTTTACTATTAAATTTGTAAATTACTTTTTAATTCTGAAAGCCAAAAGCCAAAGTTTTTTTTTTTAAAAGATGCATCAGATTAGTTGTAACCTAATATGCTTTCTGAAAGAATATCAGATGCCCTAACACCTTGAACATATTCTTCATATCTAGAGTTGAAGCTAAATTTGCTGCACAAGCATTGTACTCATGATTTGAAGTAAAGAAGCATCTCCTTGGAAAATTTAAAAATGAGTATTAACAAGGTTGGGTAAGAAATACTAATTATTTGTTTACTAAAGGGACAGTCATGAAATTAAAAAGGTCTTGAAGAAGAGAGGGAAGCAGTAGAGAAGAAAAAAAAATAATAATTCAGCATTTAATTTCCAGCAGCTTAAAGACAGTTTGCAATATCCTCAGGAGAATGCCAAAAAGCATGTTTGTTTATTTGAATTTCTTGCTTTACATCTAACTCTGCATGCAAGAGGTTTTTGGTTTTGTTATAAGAAAACAGTGACTGTAGATCCCATAGATACACTTAAAGACAGGAAAACATGCTGAAGAGAATGCTGAGCTCCACAATTTATTGAGTGACAGGGACTCAGAAAACTGAATACTAGAGGTGAAAGAGGCAAGTTGCAGCACTTAACTGAGGTCCAGAATTCATATTTTCACTTTCTTGGTGGAAAAAAATCCACTCTATCTCTGTTACCTGAGTCACCCATCTCTGAGCTGGAAGATAGGGAAATAGCAGTTTTTCTCTTAGTTTTCTCTTCTTGTCTTCTAACAAATTGAACAAGCTCCAAACAAACAAAAATCATAAAAAACAGAGAATGAAATACATTTAAAAAAATAAACCCAGAGTCAGAAAATCAATATTTAGAAATTATTCTTATCTGCCTGTGAAAACTTCAAGTCTGCCAGGAGTCCTTTACAATACTGAAAGACAAAAACAATAGCATATTCCTTTTAAAAATAAAAAAGCAAGCTCTGTTTACTTTAGGTATCTCATTTTTAACAGCAGTTTCTCCTCCACTTTCCAACAGCAACAGAACAAGTTCTTCTTGATTATTTAATACTGATACCTGTAAGTTTTAAGAAGAGCACTTTAGAGGAGTTGCGTTATATTACCTACCACATGCCAACATGTATTCATACTGTGCAGCCCCAATCGTGCCTACAGACTTGAAGGAGAACCGCAATAACCAATATTTTGCAGAATCATCAACATTAGAAATAAGATCCTAAAAAATACCTGAGAAAACAATCTCAACAGCTAGCTGTTGCAGCTGCAGTCCTGGGAACTTTATCCCAGAGTCCAAGGAGCACATACTGAAAAAATAACCCTAAATCCTCTTTGGAAGGTATAACCTACATCCTATACCAATCTAATCCGGGGTGCTGGTGACTGGTATTAAAGTAGGGACTAAGGTTTTAACAAAGCATAAAGAACCAAAGCACTTTAATACCCCCGTTGCTACTTACAGCCCACACAAGGATGCAATGCAGAGTCATTAGATTGCTACAGAAACCATTAATTTGATTTTGGCAGTAAGTAAAGCCTAGTAACTTGGAAACTGCATCAAACAGATGGTCTGAAAGAATTTTTAGGTAATGCCCAAGTAGTCTGCGTGGGACTTACATATTTATCTAAAAACATAGGTCAGGAACAGCTGCAAAAATTAATCAAACTCTTCCTTGTTTAGCATAATTTTGAAGTGCATTGGGAACGTATGAAAAATATATCCATTCAATGAATACATTCAGTGCTTACAATTCTTTACCCTAAAAATGTATTTTGGATAGATTTTGGACTATTCCTTCCTTTCCAACTATTTTCAACCTATTACCTTCAATTACTAACCTAAATTAAAGAAAAATAACAGCTCTGAGAACAGAAAATCCTCTGGATTTACTAGAGCAGAGAGTTTACATAAAATTCCAATATTCTCAAGCATTCAATAAGGCATAACAAACCACAGGACAATAGCTTTAATGATTCCTATGTTTTTAACCTTCTGAAGCTTGCATTTCCACTTTCAAGCACACCTTACCCATCGCCCGAGGGAGCGCACATACTGCAACCCGCAGTGAGCCCAGAGATCCCTGAGCCTCAGCAACACCCATGTAACACATAGGTGCACCTTCGCAGCCCTGCAATAACCACATTCACACTTGCATTTTGCTATTCAGTTCTCTTCAAGATAGTCTATACAGTCTTGGCCCTTCCACATCCAGCCTACCCTTTCTTCACCTATTCCCTCTTTATCATTTTTGGGTCTTTTTCTGTCATTCATTCCTTCTTTTTGTTGCATCCTCTTTGTGCTCTGTTGTCTTTCTGACAGACTCACATCTCCCCTAGCCAATTTTATCTAAATCCTCTAGAAGAATAGCTTCTTTTTCCCCTTCTTATTTCAGCCAGGCCTGTCTTTTGAGCATCATCTTTGTTTCTCCAAGGCATGCGGATTCGAGCCATTCCCATGGCAGCACATTGCCTTGCTCAGGTGGGCACACTTGGTATTTCTGTAAGTGAGGAGAGCCCCAGGTCCCGAGAAGCACACTGTGGGTACAGCTCATTTGCCATGCCAGGCCAGAGTAAAAAGCCAAACTCCAGATTTGCTACTTGAGTAATTCCCAGTGTCAGCTTTCCACTCCAGAGTACAGCAGCACAAATTTTGCTGGGCCACAATTCTCTTGCCAGACCAATTTTTTTTTCAGCCATTCAAGCCAATCTCAAACCTAAAGGTGATTACAAAGGAAGATCTTACACAAGCCTCTCTAAGGAATCTCTTCATTTTTTTCCTTCCCCCTCCCTTTCTCTCTAGTGTCTGCCACGAAGCTTTACGACCTCAGATGTGCATTAATAATCTCCAGAAGCACCATCATAAATAACAGGAAAGATAGTTAAATGGTTTGATTGGAATAGACAAATTACACTTTCATGAATGCTCACATTTCAGATTTCTCTTCTCCTACAGCTTTGCCTTTTCTAGCCTATTGAAATGCCTTGATACCTTGTTTCTTCATTCTCTGAAGCTGCACCTGAACACCATCTCAGCACTGACTGTTTACATTCCCCCCATCTGGAACGTACTGAAGTTTCTGAAGGCTGTAACTAAAATACAACCAGAGGTGTGGTTGCTGCTGGAACTTTAACTTAACCTTACTTCTTATTTCACCACTTCAGGCAATGATGACTATTGATAATTCCCTCTGTCCAAAAAACTTCATTATTGCAAAGCCAGTACTTTTCCCAGCACCAAATTCTAATCACAGATCCTTTAAATTGTTTTTAACGTGGATAAGGTCTCCCTGAGGGCACAGTTAGTGCTATCAGAAACTCACCCAAGTAAACGTGATCACCATCTGACTCCTTTAGAATGAGTACAGCTACAAGCCGTCTACACAAAAAAATAAGGACCAACTTTTCTATAGAAGTCTATGAAGTGGCCAGAGTGGAAATCAAAAGCCATAGCAATCTCTATCCTGAGGGATAGTATAGTCACTGAAGTCTCAGAATGCTTTAAATAGGGATGCAAAAATTGGTTCATCAATTTTTTTAATGGTGAACAGAGCTCATTTCACCAGATACCAAGCAACTTCAGTGCCCTTCTCACAGAATATGCCTATTCCAAGTACTAAGGATACAGAAATGCAACAATAAAAACATTACGGCTGCAAGGAAGTTCCAGAGAATGTGTTGAATTTGGTAGTTTTCCAATTGATATTCATCTCCAATAGCAGCCCAAAGTCAACCACAATACAACAAGAAAATGGGCAAAAGCTTAAAGAAGAAAGGTTATTTCCCAGTGCAATACAGTTCTTGGAGAGGCGCTATCCTGCATCTTGCTCTTCCTCTTCAAAGTCCCTTGTCCTTTGAGGAACAAGAAACATTACTGCCCTTTATACTCTGTAAACAGCATGAAAGAAGTCAAGACAAATGCCTCTCAGCAGCTACTGCTAAGCAGAAAGTTTTCCAGACTTCCCCTCTCAAGACACGTTAACCTGCAGCAGAACGTGTTGAGGGGCAATGCCTCCCAGAGAACTGCAGTTCCCAGAAAATAACTTTTTCTTCCTTCTCATCTAAAAGCATCAAACCACAAGCACGAATAGCATGCTTTACTGTACAGCATTACAAATCCATTTAGTAATAAATTATATTATAAATCATATAATTATAAGCACCTTAGCCATGAAGTTACTAGTATAACAAATATCCAGCAGCATTAAAGCTATTAAGACAGAAACTCTGGTAACGTACTGATGGCTGAGAGAGTAATACCCAGTAAATAATGAGGGTGATCTGCTCCATCTTGCTCTCCAGAGCTGGGGCATTGCTACATACACCAAATCTCCATTTCATAGTTTATATCCTCCTACCCTCTTCCAAAGACAGTCAAACAGTATTTCTCCCCGCCCCACCCCGAGAACTGCCAGAACTGAGTAACCATATGCTTAGGTTAATGCTGGGAGCAGATTGATGTGAGCTGAGGGACAGATAATCTCAGCACAACTCACAGCTCCCAAACAAGATGGCACTGGGAAGAAAGGGGATTTTTTAAGGGGAGAGAAAGACCCAGCTTCACCTTCAATTCTGTCAATTCAATTCAATTATAAAAGAAATATAAGATTAAATTCTGTCCCACAGTATGCAAGTTTTGAGTGACAGCTATACTATTATGACACATATTATCCTGATTATCTTTAAGAAAACCATTAGGCAAAACTTAAGCTTATCCAACACATACCCAGTCTTCTCTTGCCCCTTGCTCTGTCTGCAGTCCTGCAGGAAGCTCCATCAATCTGATTTTTTTTTCTTAATCTAAGCTTGTTTTACAGGTCATCAATTTAATTTCTCAGTGCTTTAGGTTCTCCACTATTCTGAATTAGAATGACATTATATCCATCAATCCTTATCTCTGAATCTTCAACTTTTCATTTAGCCTCCCAGTAGTGTTGAGCAGGGCTTTTCAACACCTTATCAACTGCAACCATGTTGATTAAATTATACCAACCATTTTCTAATATTTACTGAGCCATTACTAAATATGTCCAATTTTGTTTGCTAATGCATGTTTGTGTCTCTCTATGACGTGAAATCAAAACCAGGCAATCCTGACTATCTCCTGTTTCATGGAAGCCTGCAAATAAAACAAAATACCTTATTTTATTAAAACTAAAAGTGAACAATTATTGGCAAGGAAGGTTCCCTATTATATCCTGTATCAACTACTAATGAGAAAATTTCCCTTATGCTCTGATTCCCTATTAAGGAACTGTTATTTTCTCATTACTTAAATATAGCTAAAGAGGAGGGATCTAATTGCAAAACCAGTACAATGGAAACATCACTGTCCTGAAGTCTTAGAGGTTATTCTATTTACTGCTATCATATTAGCAGGGTTTTATCCACTACTGCATTTTTCAGTCATTTTCACAGTTCTTCACTCTTCTGAACCCATGCCATTGTCATGATCCTTTCAGGCAAATAAGTTTCCATTAAGCAGCAACACTCCTTTGCCCAAACAATTCAGAAATGTATTAGTGCAGGACTAATATGGGTATAAAAGATTCATCTCTTCACATCTGGGACAATGCTGTCTTCTCTGCAAAAGGGATAGATAAAACACCTACATCACAGCCATCATCAACCATCCATTCAATAACCTGACAATGTTCCCCACCTCCAGCCCAGTGCAAATCTGTACCGCCTCCCAGATCTCGGGCTTCCTAGGAAGCACCTTGTGATCTCAGGTACTTAACCATAGCCAGGTGACCAGCAAAAGAAGCTAACATCAGGCTATAATATTAAAAATACAGAAGAAATATTCTGTATAATATTTTGTGTAATATGTTCCCATTCTGGTGTGAGGGTGTGACCTTTGTATTTCCAGATATCAGCTGGAAACTATCAAAACCTAAAGGACCTGGACTTAACGCCTCTATTCCAAAAGAGACAAAGCGTGGTTTTGAAAACAGGTTTCTTTCTCCTTGAGTAAATTCTTAAAACACCCTTTTCATACTTAGAAGGCAAAGGTATTTACGATAGTTTTATTCTCCGGAGGTTTGTTACTGCATTTCTGCACCACCTATTGCTGGAGGTCAGTGGCACTAACCACTAAAATAAACCCAGCAGATACGTCTCTGTGATAGTTCTTTGCGTGCTTCAATACAGTCAAGTGCATGTGCCTGGAACAGCTTTCACCAGCTGTTTAATGTCTCCATCAGCTCTCCAGTTAAGCATTATCACCCGCACAAATGGTAAGATCTTAAACTCTGCACCTTTTCTTCAGTGAGTGTCTAGAACTGCCTTAATCATAGGATCATAAAATCTGGTATGGACCTCAGGAGGTCTCTAGTCCAACTCCTGCTCAAAGCAGGGCCAGCTCTGAAGTCAGACCAGGTTGCTCAGGGATTTATCTAGTTCGGTCTTGAAAACTTCTGGGGATGAAGATGAGGCACAGCTCTCTACTACCTGTTCCACTGCTTGGCAGTCCTCATGGTGAGGAGTTTTTAATCATATCCAGCCAGAAAACTCTCTTGCTTGAGTTCATGTCTGTTGTCAGGCCATCCATGGACTTTAAGCACCTATAGGGTTACGCCAACTGAAGGTGTCAGCCCAGTTTAAAACATTAGACTAACAACTGTTTGTCTTGCATCCTCACCCTCATCCTTTCTGTCTTTTTATTGAATAGTGTGCTTCAGATGCTCTCAACAACATCCTTAACTGTACTCGCCACACCAGCGCTTCTTAGATGATCCACTTGTTCATTTAGTTTAAAGTGATTCTGGTTCTCAAAACCTTAACCATAATAGGAAATGAAAAGAGATACAATAATTTTTGGTCAGAGTAATACAAATAATACTGCGAAAGAACGAGATAATATTGTAGCACTCCAGCTAAAGAAATATCTCATCAGAGATTATTCTTTCACTTATTTTCCTAAATGATGAAAATATCAGATTATTGTGTTGATTTTCAGCTGACATCCTCTGCTACTATGACTCCTGTCCCTCACTCAGCGTGTTTCCACAGCACCTCTCATGTGATCCTATATGTTCATATATAGTACATATCTATACATATACATGTATCTTAAAATTTAAGAATGTAGGACTTAAAGAGATCTTCCAGGTCTTCAAGTCCAGCCTCCTACTATTACAAGCAACCGTATTATTTCATGCCTTTCAAAAATTTAGCACATACAGTCCTCAGTGTAATGAGAATTTTTCCCCTGCCAGCTGGACAGCTACTCCAAAAATCTTACTATGTTGATGTATAAAACCTTCTTTTTTTCCTGAGACAGATATCTTTTTTCGGTTCTGTGTATTACAGTCAGATCCAGATCTGATTGGTGCTTAATTATCTGCATTTATCTCTCAGAGGTTACAATTAACAAAACTGTAGGACTCTCTCCACTAATGAGTCTTCAATGCAGTGCTTGGCCAAATAACATTTCTGTGTCAATCATGTCAAAACCAAGTTCCAGTTACCAACAGTTGAAGTTTTCTGTTTATTATTTTTCATTTCTAAATGAGAAATAATTTATATTTATCACAGTGCTTTTCCAAGTACTAGGATGTATTTATCCCACCAGTAAGCAGACCAACTGCCATGGAAAAGAATATGCAAAGTGTCAGCCACATTATGGTTAAATTCACATTAAAAGGCTTATTGGTTTGGATATAGCAGTGTATAATGTGATTCAAAATACAATACTATACTGGCTTACCCTGTCACGGACATAATAATACTACACCATATCAATACATTTACTAAATATGCAGTAAAATTATAAATAAAGCAAATTAAGCTGAAAGCAGAATGCAAGTGTGAGCACTGTCCACCATCCTCAGACAGTCAGCCGTGGAGTCACAGTCCAGCTGACACTGCAGAAAATGGATTTTTAGAAACAGTTGCACATGAGGCCTGTGGGACAATGTCATGTACCCTGCTTAAACAAGCTGGCTGAGTGAGTAAATGCAATTCACAATTCAGATATGTAGCCTAAAAACATTATCTCAGCAAGCGAAAGTTACTATCCTAGTTTACAATACGCTCTATCCATTGAATATAGAGTTGCACAGTGATTTTAGCTAGAAAACTTTAAATACTTCGTAAGCTCAGAAAGTTTTCAAACCCTGGGTCCTTGGTTGCAAATATGTACTTTAACAGGGATGAAAACATAACACAACAATTTTTTTTTTCAAGCAAAGACAGTAAATCATAACATCCCCTTCTTCAATGAATGCAGAAGAAAGCTTAAAGACTTTGGGACAATATGGGTAAGAAAATATACACGAGAAAGTGAGCCAACCAGTTCTTGAAACATTTTAAGCAGTCCAAGAGTGATGGGCAGGTCATGAAAGAAACCAAGCATCATCATTCCCTCCCTCAAATTTCCATGCAGGACAGCACAGCTGCATGTGGGGCAAAAAGCTGCCAGTAAAACCAGCACCGTTTACCACAATAATGGGAAAATCAGCAGAAGGTAGTTGACAGACACATGGATGCTCCAAGAGAAAGACCTACAGAAGTTGGGCTGCTGTCCCACCAGATAACTAAATATGACAACACTGCAAGAACACGCACACAAGTCATTTACTAAAGAGTATCCAGCTACAGTTGGGAGAAATAACTTCTGTGTATGACCAGAGCCCAGGGAAAAAAAAGCCAAGACAGTTAACAAAAATCATCACAAGGAACACCTGTTTTAAGCATAGGACTGCTGGAGGCTAACAACAATTTTATCAGCCTCCCCATGATCATTCAGTTCTGTGATTGCCAACCATCAGGGTTGAATAGCTGTCAAACAATGCAGCAATCAGCACACGAGGATTTTTATGGATTTACAGCTTAACTAAGAAACATCTACTGAATCCCAAAAGCAATCTTTATGCTCAGGTTCTGTACTTTAAGCCATTGGACTACCTAGCTGAGGCCCTTTAAGGCACAGGGTGGAGGTGGTGTTTAGGAACAGCCTAGAAATTAAAGACATAATTACCCACCTACAGAACCCTAGACCTAAAATAACATTATTTGGACGGTACCGTCTAGTCTACAGAATATTCCTTAAATTGTGTAAATGAAGAGCAATGCCTAATGCAGATTAATGCAATTCAGAGCCACCTCTCTCTTTCTTCAGCATTATGCTTTTAAACTACTCCTGCACATCCAGCACACTGAGCTCACCTACCTGAGCTACTTAACTGCAGCCTTTTAATCCTTCAGTAAAAGGGACTTAAAAACTGACCTACAACAAACAGAAACTGGTCTTTGACTACATTTTGGATTTTCAGTGAAAATAGCATAATACTACTTTCAAGATAGAAGGGAAGATATCAGTAGGGCACAGAGCACAGTGTACAGTGATGTACAGTGATTCTTTGCTTTTGAATATGGAGAAATAGGTTTTCTTCAAGCAACTTCCTCACAAAATGTACATTAAGTGGAGAGGTCTGACACAGAAAAGGATGCCTGCTTATTATCTGGCACTGCTTCTGTGTTATGTGGAAGTCTGCTAGAGTTTAGCTTGGGACAGGCATTTTTAAAAAAAGATATTAATTTTGTTTGATTTCTTTCTTTGCAAATCTAAGAACACGAGTGGATTAGTGAAGGGGAAAAAAATCGCTCTTTGTTACAGCCAAGTACATACAGACCTTCAGTAATACATAAAGAATACATACAGCAAAAGTTTCCTCTCTTTAGGTCCCATCTAAAAGACATCACTTCTGACCTGCAATGTTCAGTGCTCAGAACTGAGGCAAAAGCGGATTATCAAACCCACCCACTTTCCTGAACAACACGGACATGAAGGCACGGACGCACAGCTGTGCTAGACACAGCTACGGGGCTGTGTGCTATTACCCCTCAGCTGCTTGACACCAATTCTCTGGCTGGAAATCACCATCCCCTCCAGAGAGTCTGCAAGCAAACTCTAATCTACTTCAGTGCAAGTTCAACCAGCTCCAACCATATTCACTGCATGTTAAACTAAGTGGCTTAAACTAAGCAGATGTGAACCTGCACAATGCCATGCATGGGCTAAGGGAACAACCTCCAGCCCGGGGTCTGTATGAGCATTTAACTGCTTCCACCTTCTACCCCTGTAGCAAAATCTGGGAAATATCAGACAACCCAAGACAAAAATGAACAAGGTATTTTTTACCTGTGATCTAAACTAGATTATAAATCACAATCTCCAGCTATGAAAAAGCAATGACATAAAACATACATCATATATTTTAATATAGATATTGATATTCTAGATATATACAGCAATGTTTATATGTCACAGAGTCTCTTTGTATCATATAGGAAATATATTCACACTATACCTGTCTTTTTCACTTCCATTTTTCTGTCCCTTCTTGCTTCACTATGAATGCTTGCAGAGTAAGTTCTAGCTAAAATTTGCAAATAACAGCTAAGCCTGATATAAAAGAGGATACACTGATAACTGAGTTCTGAAAGTACAGTAGCATGTTATTTATGGTATTATAACATTATAATGACAATTATAATGTAAATAACATTTACAGAACATTGCATAATACCATTATTAAAACATTTAAATAACATAATAATGCTATTTAACACTTCTGAATCTGTTCTTTTAGACCAGAACATTTTCTTACCCTCCTTGAAGAATGTAAAATACTGCCTCTACATCATTTACACTAACAATGGAATTGTTCCCCATTCATTGGTTTTCCTACAGAAAGTACAGTGCAAAGCATTTTTTCCAAAAAATAGTTGGACAAATTCATTTTACTTGCATAGTATTAAGCTACAGCTGGTAGATGATTAATTTCATGTTTCATAATACAATGTTCTGCTATCTTTCACTTTCCAGTTTACTTATTCAAACAACAGAACCCATATCACAATTTTCAGTTAGCTATGTTTCATGTCATATATTATTCAGAGTTTCAATAAGAACTGATATTAGTATGACAAAATATTTCAGATAGGGTCTTCTTTGAAGACTGAAATGGCTTCAGAGTCTGCCTTAAAAATACCTTCTAAAGGAAACAAAATAGGATCAAATGAAGAGTCTGTATCCTTTTGCTTGCCAATTAATTTTAACTTATTTTATTAAAACAAAAACAAAGCTTATGTTTGCATTTTGCATTTGTATAGCTCTCTGTGTTTATTAGCTAGGTAACGCAAAGCAAATATTTTTCAGGTAAATACGTAACACTGGAATAGTCCCAGAATCCCATAGGGAGGAGAGGTCCCTAACAGCCACTCCATGTGTGAAGAGAAGAAAGAAGGACAATGAAGACTCAAAGAAACAAGTTGCAAAACGAAAAATATGAAGAACAAACTTAGAGGCAGGGGCAAAACAAAAGATAAGAACGTAACAATTGAGCACAGTGATAGTGCTTAGCTGCTAAAATTACTTGCAAGGAGGAGGCAAAGAAAAGGAGATACAGAAGGCAACAAGACAAGCAAGAAAAAGTATGAAAGAACAGGAAGGGTAGAAGAAGAAAACATTCCAAATTTTGTTAAGTTGAATTGAAGTCTTATATCTCAGTATCTCATACTTCCCTGGAAAACATTGCAACTCCGCTACAAACCTGCAAATGAGAAGCCAGAAAGTGGGCGTAGGACAAAAAACCAACCCAAAAGGGGAGCTACAAATTAAAGTAATAGAGAGCTTGTGGAAAAGAACTACAACTAAATGAAGACCTACGGAGAAGAAGAAAAAGGAGCTAAAAGGCTTAAGATGGAGAAGGCTTGTATGGACTGAATGGGACAGAGCCAATAGATTGGAGGGAAAAGACAGGGTCAAGCAAATGACAGGTATAAAATGTTTATATCCCTTTTCCTCAATTTATAATACATACCTAGATGAAAGGTAGCTGATAATGTACCAAGTTAGTAGGTGAATTAGTTGAACCAAACAAATCATATTTTACAGTCTCAAATCACTGACATAACATAAATGGACAATCGGATGCAATCACCGTTTCCTTCTTGTACTCACCATTGTGACTTTCCTATTTATACTAATGTATCTGCACCTAAAAATGGCTTTCAAAACTATTTTTTCCCTTTGAATCACCTCTGGTAAACTTTCTTGTAAAGGTCACACATATCTGCATGCCAAACCACGTAGTTCCCACAATCACCATGGCATGGATACACAGAGGCAATTAATTTGAAAAACAAACGCTACGGTTCAATACAACACTGGTGATTAGAAATAGAAGGACTAGGAAAATAAGAAATTAAGTACAAGAAGTACGCTGATGTACTGAAGCAAGTCCAGCAAAGGGTCACCAAGATGGCCAGGGGCTGGAGCACACGGCTTTCCAGGAGAGGCTGAGGGACATGGGCTGCTTCTCTTTAGCAGAGGAGGTCAGGAAGGGACTCTAAGGGCTGCCTTCAGCTATTGACCGTAGGGTGCAGAGACTCTTCCCCTGAGTGTACAATGAAAGGACGGGTGGTAACACATTCACCTTGGATGATGGGAAATTTCAACTTGATATACAGAAATTTCTTTACCATGAGGTGGTAAAACACTGGAACTGGAGCACAGAGAAGCTGTGGGATCTCCACCCTTGGAAAGCTTCAAAACTCAACTGAACAAGGCCTTGAGCAACCTGGTGTAGCTAGATCTGATCTGAGCAGAAGGCTGGACTGGATGACCTCTGGAGGTCCCTTCCAACCCACAAGACTCTGTGGTTCTACATAAGAATCCTTTTTCAGAGTGGGAAATCTTCACAGTTTGGTATAATTTTTAACAAGAAATTAATCTTTCAGCTAGGGAGATTAAATACATTCTTCCCTTGGTTTCGCACAAGAGATCTGACCTTTCACAGGAGATGTGATTATTAGATGAAAACAATGTATCTGTGAGGGTGAAGGTCACATATTTGTCTTTTGAAATAAATTCTTCATGTATTATCTGAGCTGCTTAGTTGCAAATGTGCAGGTAGTCATATCGCGTGGTGATAAGCCTTTATTTACAGAGTTTAAGGCTGCACTGAAAGCCGTGCATAAATGACAAGTCCATTGGTGAAGACATTCACCAATCAACAAGAAGCAGCTGTTTATCTTCTTTTCTTAGGTTACAATTGATTAAAATTGCATGCTTCATTTAATCAGAATTCTCTTGTACTTTACTAAAGGGGGAGAGAAAACTTCTTCCAAACATAGTAGTTTCTTTTCCAATTTATTGAACATCTTTCCAGCCGAATACAAATTGGAAACCTGTTCTGTTTTGTTTTGTATAATATGCAGACACTCTTTTCAAAATCAGAGTTAAAATATTTTGACTGTTAATCAGAAATAAACTGTAACAAAAAGCAGTTGGTGCAACTTCAGACTTAAATTGTATTTCCTTTTCTATTTAGTCCACGTGTATATATACACAGATACACACACAAACACACATACGCCTGTTATATATACATATATTAAATTGCATGAACTGACATGCTAGTATTAAGACTTTCTGGATGTTAGATCAAGCAGACGATATGTCCTACTCCCATAAGGGTGAGTGAGTCTTGCTGATCACTCCTTGGCTCTCCAGTCGACGAATGAGCTCATGGATGGGAATCAGGGAGACTCAGTTGGTGTGATATTGCCACTGATGCACTGTTGCGGTAGAGATGGGCACCTATTGCTCTTCAACCCTCAGCAACCCCCCTTTTGTGATTGTTTTTCCTTGCAACTCATGTACCCGTGCCTCTAACATCGAGGTAGATTTCCCATCCCAGTTCCTCATGTCCTCTCCATGGTCATGCAGGTAAAACCACAGGGTGGCCTGTGGTGTGTATCCACTATATCCTCTCTCTTGAGCAGAGGAACACTTACTCCTGATAGCTGAGATACTGGTCCGTATGGGTGGGGAGTAAGACATATCCTCTTCAAGTTGCTGGACCTTCTGGGACAGTTTCTCCACAGCCAAGATGAGGGAGGAAGAGAGACTTTCTTTGCACTGCCAGAGCTGACCAGCCAATTCATCCACCGTTGGTTCCTCTCCGTCTTTCCAGGTCATTACTGCCAATGAGTTTGCATGCAACGATGGTGCACTCCATACAAACTTCCGCCACGTGGGTCGTGTGCACCTGACTTCATCTGGATCTTTGGGTGAATCTTCATTGTTCAGGTCACCATAAATCATCTCCAGCATGGCTAATTCACTCAGGTACTGGGTACCTCTCTCCATGATGGCCCACTTGCCTGGGTGACATATAACATCTTCCTTGAAGGGAAACCTTTCCTTCATGCCTGACAGGAGTTACCTCCAGAGGCTGAGGGCTTGTGCCCCTTTTCCAGTCGCTTTGTCAATGCCCCCATCCCTAGAAAGGGATCCCAGTTGTTTGGCTTCCTTACCCTCTAATTCCAGGCTACTGGCCCCATCATCCCAGCACTGGAGCAGCCAGGTGACAATGTGCTTGCCTGGACGACAGCCGAAATCTTTTCGCGTATCTCACAGCTCACTCAGGGATAGGGATTGGGTGGTTGCCATCTTACTTGTGGGTTCTGCCTCTTCCTCCTCCCGTTCTCCTGATGTCCCTTGTTCATCTTCATCCCTTACTAAATGAGCTGATTTTCTTGTGTATTTCTTCTTGTGTATGGGGGCGACAGATACTGGCATGGGTTGGTTCTCCGGTTCAGCTCATTATTATAGTGCATCAGTCTCACTATTATAGTGCCTGTCGCCAGGGTTGAAGCAGCTGCAGTGCTCGTCGCAGGGGTAGATCACTGGGAGGTATTCTTAAATAGTTGTTTAACCCTAACCAAGGCCTGAACCACGTTCAGGAGACATAGCAATAGGACCATCCTGGTTTGAACATCCCAAGGATATTAAAAATTCTCAAGAGCTGTTGTAACTAGCCTGAAGGAGAAAGGGAAGGTGAAAGAGCCAGAGAAAACGTCCCCCCCAACATATACCATCATATAGTATGGAATATCCCTTTGGCCAGTTTGGGTCAGCTGGCCTGGCTGTGCCTCCTCCCCTCCCAGCTTCTTGTGCACCCGGCAGAGCATGAGAAGCTGAAAAGTCCTTGACTAGTGTAAGCACTACTTAGCAACAACTAAAACATCAGTGTGTTATCAACATTATTCTCATACTAAATCCAAAACACAGCACTAGACCAGCTACTAGGAAGAAAACTAAGTCCATCCCAGCCAAAACCAGGACAACTGCTATGAACCAGCATGGTCTAATCTGCAAGGCAACCAACCTAGAGCAAAACTACTTAAAGAGATTTCTGCTTTGTGCAGTTATGAAATAGAAAAGCTTGAATGCACTTAGAAAGTATCTAAACAGGGAGTAAAAACTGGTGATGACATCTCAGCTCTTCAATGTAGTAGACAAAGGTGGAGTAAGATGCATTGACTGGAGACTGAAACTAATTAAGTATATGCCAGAAACAAGGTGTACCTTTTTAACAGGGGTAATTAAGCTCTGGAACAATTTACCTATGACTGTAGTGGATTCTCCACAGTTATTTCAGCTCAACCATGAGCAAGAACTTGAACAGAAAATCCTATTGCTTAGGTTATGCCAGAGATTAGATGCTGCCTGTAATAATCTGGGTAACTTGTAGAGAACTAGTTTTCAACTGAAAAAATTATTTTAAGCAAGCTCTGATTGCTTGAAAAGCTGAAGGTTTGTTACAAATGCATGAATTAATAAGCCTCAGCTTTGGAAGATCTGCTTTGAAACAAATGAGTCTGCTTAAGCTTACTTTACTGCATCTAATGCTCTCATATATTCCATACAACAATTCTTAAACACTATTAGTTTTAAACATAAAAAGCATCTATAAAAACATATGTTCGTATTTTAGGAGAGCCCTCCTTCACTGTGGAAAAAACATCTGCAATGCCAACTTGGAGATTTAATGAAAAAGGCTCATGGTAAAAAACTAATTTCTGAAGTCATTTCAGGTGCCATCTAAAAATATGGAAGACTAGAATTTCTGAAAAACTTAAAAATGAGCTGCCTGATTCCAAGCAGACATTATTCAAGCCCAAGAATGTTTATTAGAAAAAAAAAAAGTATTTATTATTTTCATCATTAATGATTTTTATATTATTCTTATGATGGCTAAACATCTGCCAGTTACAGAAGTTACTCTTTCTTCTGTCTGCTTAAGAACACCCTTTCTGTAGTTGGTCTCATCCGACTGAGCACCTCTGACAGCAATTATTAAAAGCTTCAGAAGTACAACATGTTGAAGGCAAGGTATTCACTGACCAGTGCCTTGGACACCTGAAAAGAAATGTAATTTATATTCTCAATAAAAAATGCTAAGTCAGTCACAGGAAAGAGCATGCATGTCTGCACTTTCATTGACAGAAATATTTCTGGTATTATAATCATATTCTTCCTAAATCCAGAAGGCATGAGATAGGCTACATAAAAAGTACACAGCTGCTTTTCCACCTGCTTACCTTGAATGACCAACACTTGGCTAAGGAAAAAAGATTTTAAAAAATAATTTAAGAGAAAAAAAAGAAAGAAGAAAGTAAAATAATATTTTATTCTTCATTTTTAATATTATGTTAGCACTCTAGAGACTATTATAATTTAATCTACAGAATAACTTCAGTCCATATTAATTGACCTGAGTATTAAAGTAAAATTATGTGATTTCCCTAATGTCTGCTCAGAAAACACTTTTTTTAAGCATTTTTTTTTTTTTTAAATCTGTCTAAGGAGTCCTTGAATTAATCAATTCATTATAATTTAAAATCTATACTACTTTCTAGTAGGGAGCACAGGGATAACTGGACTATAAGCAAAAGCTCCTTTACAACTAGTGACCTTTAATCGATATCTGTAGGACATTCTTGGCTCACAGCCACCTGTAACACGCTGTGTAGCATATCCTCCAAAAAGAAAAGAAAGTCTCATATGTTCTTTCAAATATTCCAAAGACTTTCCAAACATTTCAGCACATAGCAAGTGATCAGAGATATTTCTACAATGTTTTCAAAGCATATGCATTACCCCTCAAAATAAAGTGTCCTCAAGTTCTGCATCACTGCTCCCATACTGATGCATCTGTCAAATCTAGGCACCAAGATATAATCTATATTGGAACATAATGATTTTTTTCAATATAAACTAAATCATAAATTAAGACCAGAATACAAATCACTGTTTTTTTCCAATGAGAGCAAAGCTTTTTGTTTTGCTTATGTCCCTGACTAAAGAGTATTTAAATTGACCCACACAGGAAAAAACAAATTTGTAAGTAACCATATCTGTGCCTGTGAATTAGGTTTTCTCATAGGAAAAATGGCATTTAGAGACAAGAAAAGACATCTGCACATATAAATAGTTCACCTGCACATGTAGTTAAAGCAATATCTGAATATTATACATCTTCAAAAAACACCAAAGGGGAACAACATGTTTTCATTTACAGATCATCTACAAATTTGAATATTAAAATAATTCTAAAATGTGGGAGAGAAGATTTCAGAAGAGCAGGTTTTATCACAATCTAAAGTAGACTATTAATCAAATATTTACAACAATTCTGAAGTCCATCATACTATACCTGCTATTTTTAAAAAAATGCTCCTTCAAAAGAGCTTTATTATTTATTATTTTTATTTATTATTTATTAGAATTTATTTTAACTTTTATATTTTTTTGAATGCTGGGTATAGTCAAAGAGGTATTTATGGAATAGAAAGAAGACAACTGGACAAATCATAACAAAAGTTAGTACTAATACAGTCTAATCCTGCCACCTAGTGACAAACTTTCCTACATAAATTTTCAAAGGACATTGCTATATGTGTCACTAGAAATGTTCATCTGTAGGTTAAAGGACCAAAGTATGCAGCCTTTATAACTGAACCAGCAAATTCTGTATTTTACTACCACCACCACTTCATACTTAGTTCAAAGGGAAGGGAAACAGAGTCTCTGTACTCATTTGTAACAGTACCTAAAAAGTGAATATGTTATCTAAGCATATGGAAAGTACTGGTTTGTTACAAGTGACTCCAGAATTGTCAAGAGCTTATCTGGGGAGACACCTAACACATAAGCAGGGTGAAAAAAAAAACCCAGCCCCAGAACAGTCAGAAGAAGTTGTGCATGTTATCCCTCCATGGGCTGTCTCTCTCTATATAACCAATCACACAATGATAGATCTGAAGAAGACATGGCAGCTTCCTAGGTATGCAACAGCACTGAAATTTTTCAGGACTTGCAATGTTCCCTTCTGAAAAAAAATCCACGTGCAGCAGAGTAAAAAAATATTCCTTGATAATATTTAAAGTAAAAATGGTATTATTCAATATATTTATTAATAAATTACTTTAAATGTTAATAGTATAATGCAAAATTCTAATTTCACATTTTACTTTTGCAAAAGATACATTTACAGCAAGTATTCAGCATTTCAATCACTCTCAGCTTTAAAATGCCTTACAAATCTGAAGACACAACCACATTAACTTTGTACCTACATGGATATGACTCCGTAAGTATGCAACATTGGATCTCCTTTCTTCAACTGAGTAGTATTACCATTGTCCTTATCTTCTTCTATCTGGTCCTTCTTCTGGGGCCCAAAGCAACTGAATACAGTGGTGTATCACTTCTGTAACTGGAGAATGTGTTTTATTGATGGTTCTTTTTACTAGAAATGAATAAATATTTCAAAACATTACTTTTATAATATACTTTATAAATATTTTCACCTATGAGAAAACGGATTTTGGTCATTTGATATTAAATTGTGTTATTGTTTGATTTAGCACTTGTACCTATAATAGGTGCTTGGATACACACAAAAACTATGCACGTATTTTGCATCTATATCTAAGTAATAGAATCAACTTTCAAATTCACTATTTGATGGAGAAATAATATCTAAAGTTATTGCATTGGATTACTTTAGAAATCTGGCATGGTTGCATACTGAGCCTATGCATTCAGTTTTAATGCAGTCTCTACTTCTATACACACAGACTTCCTCTTACCAAATTTCTTTTCAACAAATCTGAGATGCCACATGCTTGCAGGAAGACTTTGGGCTACTGTACACCAACATGCAGCTCAAGTCACAAAGCAAGCAAATCTAGGAAACAAAACCCAAAAAAATACCAAAAATTTTGAATAAGAATTCAGAAATTCCCTTCTGTTTTTTCTATTTTCTTAAAAACAAACAAACAAAAAAAAGCATATATATATATATATATAAATAATCTGGACAAAAGAAACATATTGGTATTATAATATATAATGTTAAAAAATAACATAAATCATCATGCACATAAGGGTCTACAAAAAGCTGCTTAATTAAGCAATAACTGTTCAACCTCAAATACTGAGTTTCCTGACTGTATAAAGGAAAATCTCTATTCTTGTTATAACAGCAAAAAGCAGAGATGGTTGCCCTCCTGCAGTTATAGCTTGGATGACAAAACACATGGTGCCCTACACTTGCAAAGCACTGCTTTACAAACACACACCCAGGAAGTGAGGATAACAAAAAATCTGTATGCAGGAATTTTAAATTAGGCAAGACATATTCAGTTAAGACAAACAATTTTAAAGCCCAACCAACATTTTTGTTTCTGGTTAAATACTTCCTAAAACAAAAAAATGGATATAAGAAACATAATTCTGAAAACTAAATGAGACTCTTGATAAGCATGAATATAATGAGAAAAATACATAAATGAGAAAAATATATAAATGAGAAAAATCAGTCTGAAGGGTGAAAAGAGACAAGAAAATCTGGTGTTATAGATCTTCAGAGAAAACAGGATCCCATAAAAATGGCAGAAGAGTAGAAGATACATTTCCAATGATAAAATGAGGAAAACCTTTGACTTTGCAAATGATTAGGATGTCTGGCAGTCAGACTGGCAAAATAAGTATTTCTCAAAAAGCCAGCAGGTGAGAGTCAAACTCTGAAAACACATACACACCCCTGAGGAGCTGGGATGCCCAATGATATCGACACTTACAGTTGACTCTTAAAAATGTCATTTTTACATAAATTTCTTTTTATAAAGGAAAAAAACAAGTTCTGCAGGTTCTATTAACATAAAAATTATCTGATCTCCACACAAATATTGCAAGGTTTCCTTAAGAAGTTTCCATTTACAGAGGCTGTGAATTGAGTAACCTTAAAAAATTTAAATTGCTCTTCAGTAATGTTTTAAAACATGGCAAGATGTACTTATTGGTTTGAAACAACTATGAGAAAGCCAACAGTGTTTTCTGTGAGCTATACTACACTGTACTAAAACAGTATGAATACTGCATTTTTTTAAGCCAGTGAGTAACATAAGTCCTATTGCACTTAACAAAAACCACTCATTATTTATTCTCCCTCTGATTCATACTATTCTGCATTCATTCCATATAAGCCTATGTAAGCTAAATGTCTACTAAACTACTTCTCTTATGACAAAAATACCATACAAAGATATTCTCAACATGTTATTAGTTAATTATACCCCTTGGTTGTAAAACTTAGAACAGTTTTGTACAACATGGTAACCACCAAAAGCGGTGGGCTTAGGTAGAAAGTAACTAGGTTCAGCAACATCCATACAGCATAAATAACTGATTTAATGTTCTCCATCCAGGTGGCACAAATGCTTCGAGCAAGTTTTTACATCCTCTCTGTATAAGACATCCCTTTTTTAGCGCACATTCCCTGTCAACATACAAAGTCTGAATTGTTGCAGTGTCTAAATTTGCCCTTGTTAGAAGGACCTGAGCTGTCTTGGTAGGTACCTGCTCTTTTGATAAAATGGTTTCATTTCCCTGAAGAAAAGTTGTCTCTCATTGCAAAGCTGTGAAGCAATGTCTAATATGAAGACAAGTCCTTTAAGCTTCCTGTACCATTATACTTTTACACATTGCCAACTACAATTCGCGTAGTTTCCAGATGCATGCAAAGGAGAATGGTGTATTAGCAAACACAAGCCTTCAAGACTCAGTACCACCTTCAGAAACCCTAAAAACCACAAAAGGAGCAACCTTGTACTAGAGGGCCTGAGGTCTCCGTCCAGCTAAGTTCCTTGGCCAAAGAAGCCTTCAGAAAGAGATGGGGATCGCATAATCCAACCCATGTTTTATGGTTACATTTCTGCTGCCAACCTGTCTAGGTAACTAGGTCCTACTCAAAGGAACTAAAAAATGCAAACATTTCCTGATTTTTAAATCCCATCTTACCTCTGTTTATTTTTGGAGCACAGAGGAACAGTATAAACAAATGATTTATCAGAAGTCTATATTCCCCGACTCATGGAAGCATAGAATTGTTTAGGTTGGAAAAGACCTTTAAGACCATTGAGTCCAACCGTTACTCCCACCTATGGTTTTTCTGCAGCCTTGAGTAGCAAAGTTTTACTAGAACAGTGAGACTATTTATCTTCAAAGTTAACTTAAAACATTTATACCTGTTTGTGTGTAAACGAATATATTATACACACACCTACTGCATTTCTATTACTATATACATACCTCTAACTTTTCCATTTCATGATTTGCTCTTACTTAAATCTCATTTCTCTAAATGAAGAGAAAATACTATCTTTGTTGGCAATAGCTAATGCTGAATTAGATAAATATCTGTCCACTGGATACATTTTAGCAATAGCAAATACTGTCCTGTAAATATTGCTATGCATAAGACAATTTTAATCACTAATCAAGAATTTGCATGTTATTAAAAATACTATATCGGTAAAAAATTAGAAAAAAATCTTGCCATTTTGATCAAGGAAATCACATTTTCCATGGACAATGAAAGTCTCAGAATTTTCTATACTTTAAAACCACTGAATAATAATAATAATAATAATAATAATAATAATAATAATAATAATAATAATAATAAGCGCAGAAGAAAGAAGTCAAGTTTAGTCCATTTTGTGCAGTCTCTCTTCAGCAGCCCCTGCAAGCACAATTCAGGTTTTGGCCCGAGGCACAGATCACAGCAAGCTGGATGCAATGCCATTGCTCCTGCTCCAGAGATCAGAAATCACACATTATGGTGGGGAGAGGGGCTGAAGGATGAGTGTGTGGTTTGGGTTTTTTACCTCAAATTATTATACAATCTGGTCACTGGATTTCAATGAGTATGATTTTACTGCTTTAACTATCATTTCTGAAAAGCTTTCCCTATCACCTCTTAACTTGAATCACATTTGTCTCACTTTACTCTCATTTCATCAAACATGCATTGCTTTTCATTAAGCAGGAAAGCATATACAACACGGTGCTTTAGTATTAGATACATTTTACCCACAGGAGAAAGAAACAAAAAACTCCTCCTTTATACCTTGCTAGAGCCAGGGCTGTGATATACTTGTATAAGATTGTTCTTAATGAGTTATTCAATAAAGGCCATGACTGAAAGTAACTGAAAAGAGTGTAGTAGTAGGTGAATTTGAATATTCAACAGTTCATTCAAAGCTCATGAAAACATGTGTGGTTCTTAAAAATAAACAATACCATTTAGTCCATCTAGTTATATTCTGATGTGTAAAAAAACCCCTACCACTCTGCACCTATAAAAGGCAAAGATACTATATTTGCCTCCTGTTTCAGAGGCCTAAAAAAATTGTAATTGAAGTATTTATTATTATACTAGATACCAGATTTCATTACCATGACCATATAGCCCTTCCTAACATGCTGCAAAAAGGTTTTAGTGCTGCAGTTTGCTTTAGTACTATCAAAGGAAAAAGTCAAAGTTATCTTTTCTGGAAATTTTCAAACTTAAGGTGAAATAAAAGGTGCAATTTTCACAGTAGAAACAACATGGTTACTGAGAATGAATAAAAAATAATAAAGCAGGTATTTTTCTTAATTGACATGTAAAATTATATTTGCTTTCTTCTATGGAGGTAAACAGAAACTCAAGATCAAGAGATCACTCATTATCTAACATTTATTTTTTTGCTTGTATCTGAAAACTACAACAGAGTTTGACCCCACATAAAGGGTTATATTCTACCTTGAGAAAATAAGCTACATTTCCATAATTCTTTTAACCACACGTCTCACAGATATATTAACAACATTTTCTGGAAGAAAATTTGGCTTGATTTATGTCAATGGCAAAATTCCCATTAAATTCAAAAGCCAAACATTTAGTTCTGCATCTGTAATGAAGCAGACATTCACACATTATCTGCATATACAACAAGGAGGACTTGATTTGGCAGAGTATAGCCATGCCAATTCACATTGACTTCCCTAATATTTTGGCTTGAATAATGACTGTAGGGTAAAAGCCAAAGAATGAAGACTGACTCCATTTATATCTGCAACAAAACTCCTACTGACCCAATTAGGGTAGGAATATTGTAACACTTCGGGCAAAATCAGTGCAAAATGGTGGCCAAAGCAATGACACGGGATTTTCAGGTTTTAAGTCGACAACCATGGCATTGCAACAGCTCTGTAATGAGACCCAACAGTGCCAGTGACCAAATGCAGCTGAGAGGCACTGAGCCAGCGCAGTCTCACATGAAAACAATCTCCTAATGTCAAAACAAAACAAACTTTTATTTCGGAGCACATTGATCCTTGCCATTTCCCAGTCACAGTAACTGTGTGAGCAGAGGAAAACAGCCATGTCAACTCCAGCTCAGTTCAAGCAGGACCAGGAAAAAAATGTTCAACCCCAGCATGCAAAGTCAATCCTTCATAAAGATGAAGTTCTCATCCTTTTGCCTCGGTTTTTATTTGCAGTACTGCAGCATTGTGTTTTGCAGGAGTGCAGTATTTGTTTATCACAAGACATCCACAACGTGCAGCTTTTTCACTTCTCATCCTTCATTAAATAAGTTATTAGGTTGCAAGTTCTTTAAAAGTTGGTAAGGATAAACAAGTACTAATAAATGAAAATTTTTGGAACATGAAACAAATCAATAAAATTCATACGTACAAAAAACTAGCCACAAAATACTTTTTATTTTTGTATTAAGAAATAGACTAGATTAACTTTATGTATCTTTTTTCCATTCTGCATGATCTAAAGCATTTGAAATGCATATCCACAAAGAAAGGAATAGACTTCTGTGCAGAGAAAGGCAGACACGTGTGACAAAAAAAAAAAAAAATGCGGGGGAAGAGATGACATCTTATTTTATTGGTCAAATACAAAGAAATAGTCACATCAATTAAATCCTAAAGAGGAGACTGGAATATCTTAGAATACAGAAAGTTAATTCTAAAGAGACTTCTTATTCTATCACCCATCAGAGCAGCAATGACCACTCAAAGTTTCATGCCTCCTGCCCAAAGTGGTAAAGAAAACTGAAGTAATGAATTCACAAAACAACTGCTCAGCCACAGTCTGCTGACACAGCAGGTCTGCTCATCTCTGCAATGACCTCTTCTACAGTTGGAAACATCTTCTGATTTTGGGTTAGGTAATTTGAATAACCCAAATAAGTCCTTCTCAAACTCTTTGGGTTAAATCATGGCCCCTTTTCATCAACTGCAAAAGCCTGCTAACTGTCGGGTGACTAAAGGTTTGCCTTTGAGTTGATCCCTTGGCAGCTGCCCATAAATTTATCACCACCGCTATTTATCAATATCTGCAAATGCTTCACCTTATTCATTTTCCATTCACATTGCACACCTTTCTCTTTCATTGTTCAACATCCCTTCCATATGTTCCACCTCATCTCCCCAAAATCCAGAAATTCATATTCCAGGCCATAAAAATATTTCAGCCTTCTCATTCAAAGAAAAACATAACCACATCACTAATATTTTCACAAACATAGTCCCCAACTTGTTCCAAGAGACTTTCCAGAGAATATTTTTCGGCAGTTTATAAAGCAAAAGCACTCTCTGACAAACAGCCCGATGTTTCTCTATTCCCCTTGCTGCTACAGCACTAGTTTTCGCTGCCGCCCCATCAGACATTTTGGCCCCTACCCAAACTTCTTGTCTGAGGTTCCTGTCATCTGGAACAAAATGTACTAATACTGTCTAGCTGACTCTTCATCTCATTTCAAATCCAAGTTCAAAATATCCTTTATTCTCTTCCCTATGAATTATTTCTATTTCTCCCTCCTCCTCCTCCTGCTGCTCCAGCTCTGGAAAGCGTTAACTCTACAGTATGCATGAATATTATACTAATGACTTGAAGAGAATGCTGGTCTTGCTTTTTCTAAACAACATAAAGAGAATAGAAAACAGATGAAGATATCCCATTACATTAAAAAAACAGTAATAAATTAGAATAAAATTCCATTTAGGCCTCCTATCATCTGTCTTCGTAAGATGTCTTAGTGTTTAAATAACACTTAAAACCGTCCTCTGAAACAGCTCAGGAAAAAAAGATAAATATTGCTACTAGATTGCTTTTCATATCATCATTCAAATGAAGAGTAAACAAGCAGATCTGATGCCTGGCTGACAGTTTTGTGGATAATGACCTAACACAGCTATACTACAGATAATGAGATAGCCAATGGTTTTATTAAGCAAATGGTGGTGATAAATACAGTAATATACAGGAAAACATGTTTTGAGCTTTCATGTTTGGTTTTTTTTAATTATGAAAGTTAGGGGCATTCGGCCTGTGTCCCATACCAAGGCAGTCCATCCCACAGTCCTCCCCTGGAGATGACCTGGGGACACAGGGCTCTGGCAGAAACCTCCCAACCTCTCTCCTCACCACCTTCTTCCCACCACCCATCACAGAAACGAGCACGCTCATCAGTCTCAGCAAAACCCCAGCAGCCCTACGTTTGCTCAGCAGGTGTGTTAATTGCAGTACTAATGGGAACCTAATGCCTGTCACTCCACACGGACAAAACGCCACGTCTTTCCAGAAGTACTCTTTAGGCTTAAATGGTACATAAATTAATCTTACCTATCCTTACCTACAAAAGGATACCAGATATCACTAAAGAAAATCATTAAAATTGCTCCTGTTACTGATTTGGGATGGGTGGGATATGGAACAATTAATAAAACACTGATTCTGTATATTTAATTTACTTTTTCTCCTTTTAAAAATAAAGCTTACTTAAACTTCACGTCAGTTTATGACAAACTATATTAAGTTCTCAACTCACTGTAACCTGTTGGTAGAAATAATACTCAACCATTTTACATTTATTGCCACTGCTGAACTGGGCAAAGTCACTGCATTGTACCCAGAGCCTGCTGGAACGATAAAACAGCTTCTGACCATTAAAGCGTCCATGTGAAAAGAGAATATTTTCTTGATTTGAATCTTGTAGGATTATACTAATCTGAAACCATCCTCTAAAGTCACTAGCTGTTAGGCCACACTTCCTTTTCTTAATAAATGTGATTGGAATTCTAAAATTCCAATTCTAAATTTTTGTTATTATTTTTGATATTATTGAATATGTAAAACAATTACATTGTTATTAAGTGAATTCCAATCTCAATCCACAATTAGCAAACAAGAAAAAAAAACCACAAAAACCACAAACCAAAAAGTGTCTTACATACTTTTGCTTCACTTTCACATAAATGTGAAAATGATGAATCTCAAAAACAGTCAAGTATATTGCTTACACATGCACAATTTCAGCTCAAAACGCATGACATTCTCATTCAATACTGGGCAACCAGTGAATTAAAACTAGGTTGATTTTTTTTTTTATTTGCTGACTTCAAACACTTTGTTCTAAACCAATCTATCACTGCCTGTCAGTACTTTTAAGAACAGCAATGCAAAACTAATATTTTACCAGCAAACAAAACCTTAAGTGGAAATTAAAACACAATAGAAGTGTAACTCATCTGTACTGCTACAGTCTCTCCTATATGATGGAAATTCTCTATTTTAGTTTGACATTTTGCTTAATAAACAGTAATATAGTTACCGTATAACCAAGGTTAAATGGTGCTGTCAGTAGGCCAACAGAGAACCTAACAGAGTCTTCAAATGAGAGAGGGTTTTTTCCACATTTGCTTGCTGTCCGTTGACCAGGCACCAAGCCCTCATATTCACAGGAGTATAAAAAAGAACAAAAAGAAAAAACAACAACAACAACAACAACAACAAAAAACAAAACAAAAAAAAAAAAACCAAACCTGCAGAGGCTATTAAAGTGTCATTTTTAGTAATAGGACTCCATAAATCATGGTGATGTTCTTACCTCCAGGTTCTACTAGTGCTTGGGTGCTTGGCACTGCCTCCCCCTGCAATCAGCTCCAGCGGGTTTACACACACAGGTTACTGGTTCAGCTTTTATTATACACGAGGAGACCGCCGGCTCCATCCCCTGTCCTACTTTTGTCACAGAAAAGCCCTTTGAGGAGGATTTAACATGGGCTCACCCTCCTACTTGCAACACCTGCCTTGGCAGGTTGGCTGCCCCTTGGGAACGGTGCCACCATAGCATTGTGGATGATGAGCTGCGGGTCCAGGGGCCAGCCTGGGCTTCTCCTTGCCCTGGACATGTTCATGGCCCTGGAGTCCCACAGCTGAGGCCACCAGCCTCAGGCCATGGGAAACCAGAGGCGGCTCAGCAGGGTTATCCAGTCCCAGCAAATAAACTAAGCTATCTGGGTAGGTAAACCAGAAAGATGTCTACTTTTGCAGGCCATCAGTCTTCTGAACTGCATGGGCTCCACATAACCCTCGTTTGGTCTCATTAAGAAAAACAAAGAGTTCAAACAGATTACAGCTCCTGGTGTAAAGTGCAGGGGAGCAAGCGGGCATTGTACCAGGCGCACAAACAATATGATGTTACCAGCATACATCTTTTTTTTTTTATGTTAAAAGGGAAAATTAGCAAAGCCTTCAGGGAAAATGTAATTCAAGGTTAGGAACAGCCCCTCCACTTTCAGCTGCAAAGATGCAGTTCCACGTCCCGGTGGACATACACACAAGTGCTGGACGGATTTGGCATCAAAAGATTTTGTGCTGGAAAACAGGATGGAAAGAGGAACTGTTCCTGACAGCATCTGCTGGTTCCCATCTAACTATAAACTATAATTTTGCTTTTTAAAATGTGATATACTTCACATTTGTATTTCATTGGCTTCATTTGCTTCATTATAAAGTAAATTTAATCTGAAACTCTATTTAAACAACGTTCTTGGGGAAAAAAGAAGTGATACCCGTAAATTCCCATTGCTATTACAAATTACTGCTGCCAAAATGGGGGAAGAAAAATGAAACAGAGAAGAAAGAACATTGTAATACTGTTGATATTACAAATCCAAATTCTGTATGAATTACATACAGAAAATCCGCTTCCTCTGTAAGATTTAATAGCAAAGCTGCAAAGAGTACCTATATATTAACAAGGCTTTATTAAAGATACAGAATATGTTATGTGGTATTTACTGCTTTCCTACAGCACATTATCATAAGCACTTGCACAACAACATATAATTTAAATCAACAGCAAAGTTCTCACTGGTATCTTTGAAAGCAGCTTATACCCTAATTTACTAAAAGCACTCATCTGCAGCAAGTGTTCCTGTTATTTATTAGAATTAATTAAATCCTTCTCTATTATGTTAAAAAGTATATCTTGTAAATCCTTAAGGGCCGCTATAATGACAGCAATCAGAAGAGATGATCATGAAGCCTTATGTCAGAAAAGGGTGCAACACTCCAAAGGGAAGAGGAGACCTTGCTAAATAGGAAAGCCAAGAACAACTGCAGCGGCACTACAGGGGACATTCGACAGAACGGTCAAAAGCAGGCGGAGTGACAGGGACAAGGACAGAAGAGACAGACATCATGAGGTCAAAATCAAGGACTAAGAGAGGCAAGATCAGAAACCAGTACGCTGGAAGAAAATGGCAGAGCTATAGCAATGAGGCATATTGAGTAGCAAAGAGCTACTGCTTGGATGTCTTAATTTGCAAAGGCAATGCTCAATCACGCTCCTAGCCCAGTGTTTGGCTGTGTTCATGAGACTCCTTGATTGCCAGAGAAGCTGGCTGCAGAGAGCTGTTGGGCTGATGCTCCAGGAAGAGGCTCAATCAGACACCTGGCTGAAGATCAGGATAAAACTGTTACACGGCCCATTTTAGCAAAGATAAATAATGTAAACCAGTTAACAACCTGTTCTGTTAAAACATTCATTATCACAAAAGGAATATTACCTTCATAATATGTGATTTTCAAATAGTAAACAGTCTTCTTGATTTGGTAACTTATTTAAATTTGCTCTCCTCCATTACAGGTACCAAAAAGGAAAAACAAAAACATCGCTGCGGTATGACCATTCAGATTTGTTCAATCCACCAGAAAACATTGCTGCCCAGTTCTTAGGTTTTGAAGAAAACAAGCCTATACTGCAACTGAGGAAAGCAGAGAGCACGTACTGCTACTGCTGCTAAGCATATGAACACGCAAAATGCAGGATAATTCACCTGTTTGCTTCATGTCATTTTAAGCTGAATTTCACAAAAAACAGCCTCTGTAGGATTGCACTCTGTCAGTCCCCTCATGACATTTATGCCTTATTGAGTGATTTCAACTGCATCTGAGAGTGGCAGAGATCTCAGTGGTAGTGAGTTTGCAACAATAAATAGGAAGGATGCAACAGAAAATGAGTTAAACATTAGACATCAAGGGATCCACTAAGGTCACAGGAAAAGTGACTTCCAAGTCCAGCTGAATGTGACATAATTCAGTGTCATCCTCACAGGTATCATGACACGCCATCCTGTCATCTTCACGGGTATCAGGTAGGTCCCCACTGATGTTTAGTCTGGAGCATATTTTGCAGTACTGTAATGCCAGAGAGTGGGCAGATAAATCACCTGGTCCTTTTGCCTTTCAGAGATGCTCCTCCAGAAGATCACGTTTGGTTTTGGCCCTCAAACTGGGCAGTCTGTCAGTCTTTGCTGCCAGCCCCTCTAAGTGCTGATAATCAGCCTGTTTTGTGAGCAGGATATAATTAAACTTATCTCATTTGGATTGAGATATTCAGACTGCTGAACAAAAGATTTTCTCCTACTTCTCTTTGTTGGTTTTCTATGCTGCTGTCATCAGAGAATGCATTAATAGCAATGTAGCCAATATGGTCCGAAGCTATGAAAAAAGAAAAATTTGTAAGAAGAGGCAATAACTTATTATATTACTTAGCGCAGAAGAAGCTTGATATAGAAAAAGCACACAGGCATCGTGCTCATAGTCTGTTCATCAAGACATTATCAGTATCATTGTTCACCAGGAGACTTGCCTCTGGAACTAAAATAAAAAATGTTATTTAATATTTCTCTTACAGTACAGATCAGTCAAGATTAGGAGACTCTATTTTGCTACTTTTGAGTCCTAAGAGTTGGAGTTTACGTCAGTAATTTGTTCTTCCCCCGTCTTCCAAGGCCGCTTCTGGTGCCCTTGAAGGATTAGAATTGGCATCTCTCTGCTTTTTTTTAATGTGTTAAGTATATTTTAGATTTTTAATTACCGCAAAGGCTGTTAAAGGCTTGAAAGTTTTCCAAGTAGAGTTAATACACAGAGTACATAAAATGACTCTTTACTGCTCTGACTTTCTAAAATACTGCAAACAACATAAAAGTGAAGCACTGGCTCTTCCCGACGGACACTTTCACGCAGCAGTTACCTCCCGTTAACCGCACGCTCGCATGCCCCCGCGCTGTTTTTGCTGCACCCAGGGGTGAACCCCATTGTGCTGGGATTAGCTGGCCACATGACCATCTCTGCGATCACAATAATCGCCCTGTAGCCTCCTATTCACAGCAGCCAGGGCACAGGCGGGAGCGATAAAGGTCAGGCTCAGCGTGCTCTTTCCCAATTATTCTCCAGCCTGGCCGAGCAGTAGCAGACAAGAGCACAAGCAAACAAGCTGTCTGGCACTCGTGGTCTAACTTTAACATGCTACTAAAGTGCAAAAGCTACTCAGCTTCTGTTTCACATCTTTTGGTTTAATCACCTCTATTTTGAAGAGTTTTGATGATTTTTTAAAGATATATTTTCTCGAGGCTCATCCAGATTATTAAACCACTTGAAGTGTGACAGACAGACCACAAAGAAGGCAGCTGGACCCCAAGACTGAACTTTTAAACTGAAGAGCTGGGAAATACTAATCCTGAAGCAAGCAGAAATGGATTTCCTCAGGGTTAGGGGGCTTGAATGATCAATCAATACAAAGGACTCCTTCCATTACTAATGTGCTGTTGCTGGGAAAAATATATGTAAGAAAAATGGAGTTTTTAACCTTTTCTCCAGAGAGCCACTGCTTTTCAGAATTACTTGACTGCAGCGATGGTGATGAAGAGGAGATACTAGTATGTGGAGAAGATTTAGAGCTTAATCCTTTCGATGGCTTGCCTTACTCTTCCCGTTATTATAAACTTAGGAAAGAAAGAGAAGAACTTCCAATATGGAAAGAGAAACATACTTTTATGGAAAGTTTGCTTCATAATCAAATTGTGATTTTGTCAGGAGATCCTAAGACTGGCAAGAGCTCCCAGGTCAGTACAACATACTTGGTTGGGGTGGGGGGGGTGGGTATTTAAGTTATTTTTAGAACATTTAATGTTGTACGCTTTTCAGAGTTACTATTATTATTTTACTAATATTACATGTTTTTAAAACAGAAAAAACTTTTTGCAATGAATTTACTATTCACTGCTGTTGCCCTTTATCTATATTAGGCACATCAACATCCAGATTTATATTACGCTAATAGCTGGTTTCTGTTAGCAGTGGACTGTTGCTATGCCAAGTGCTGTGCAGTACTGCAATACCATAACGCCCAGTTCTGAAGAGCTCAGCGTGGTGTACGCACACGTAGCTGTATTGAGTTTAGCAGTTCTCAGTGTAGAAGCAGATGTGCAGCCATCTATTGTAATCTGAGGTATTAAGGCCAGAGAGGGAAAGTGAAATACAAAAGGTGACAAAAGATTCATGCAATCAAATATAGATGTAAAATATATATAAGCATACATTTAAATAACTTTCTTCAAATACTGACAAACAATTGACACTTTACGTTTGTCCGTTACAAGCCATTTTCACTTGGTTGATGATGTCTTTTGGACTTCAGAGTAAGTTGAGCACTGAAGAGTAACACTTCTCAGACTGCGATTGTCTGACACAGTGTCATAAATAACTAACAAAAATGTCAAACTACAACTTTTTTTGTACTAAATAATAAATTTATAAAATCAAGCCCTTTCTGAACACTGAAGACCACATGCATTAAAGTTTAAAATTCAGAATGAACTATACACATAACCTTAGAAAAATCCTGTATAAAATTTTCTTGTATCTATCAGTATGTGCACTGTAAATTATTGCTTTGTTTGTATATCACAACATAACATCTCAACTTGAAAAACTGTCAGCCATATATTTTAAAATGAACTACAGGATGTATCATCTAAACTCCTTCCCTACTGAAATTACAGGTGTATTTCTACTGTCTTCAGAAAGGCCAAGGCTAAGTGTAAAACACTTTAGGACTTACCTCAGATTGCTTTAGTGTTTTATCAATAAATCATTCCTTCTACATTTGGCTGGCCACTATTTTGTTCCACTGGAAAATTTTATTGCCTCCTCCCTAATATTGACTAAACCTGTCATTTTATCCTCTTTTTGCCCATCATCCCATTGAATGCCCAGGGGAAATGGTAGACCCTGCAATGCCTATGTTGGGTTCAATGTATATTCTTACTTGGAAAGCATGTTTTGGTTCTGATTAGTGCTATATCAGGAAGGAAATACAGTGAATTTGCAGGCAGGTCACAAGAGAAGGTGAAAAAGTTCTCAGGGAATGAAGGATTGAAATCAGTAGGGCCCTTTCTCAGGGAGAAGTAATGGTCTTTCCCTCACTTCAGCCAAGAGCAAATGCACTTTCCAAGAATACACAATTACTTTGCAGAAATCCTGTTAAAAGACATCAGTGAAGCCAAGATCTCTGTTGATTCTAAACACAAAAATATCCACTAGGACTATCAAATTCTGCTGTAATAATATATAACAACCTAAGCCTGTTACCACAGTAAGCAGAGAAGAATTTTCAAGCAAGTGTTATAAGCCAAAACATGATGGTTTGTGACTGGGATCAGGAGAAAACTTTCCTGCAGGTAAAGCTGTAGGAGAATTACTGTTGCAGGGCATCTCATGTCTGCCAGACACTTCGATGCTGGACACTGCTAGAGATCACATATTGAACTAGAGACATCATAATTGAAAATTCCTATCTCCCTATAAAAAGGATACACACCCACCTGCTGCCTGGAATATTTTTTGGAGTGCAAAGTCTTTACCCCTTGTTATTGACTGTAATTTATACAAAACAAACTTTGTATAATAATAAACTACTTGCTAAAAAATGTTAGCTTTTTAAATTGTTCTTGAACAAATTTAATAAGATGTAAGACATTGCTGGCTGTTTTTTTAAACATTTTAAAAACATAAATAACTATACAGAAATAAATGATATGTGGCTGATGAACCTAGTTTATATGTTGATTGAGTAAAGGATTTGAAACCTAATACTTTCACTAAAATAATATTTATAATGTAATTTTACTTTCTCATTACAGTAACACATTAATATTTTCTAGTGTTGATTTTCTACTGTAAATATATAAATTATAGAGCTACTGCATAAATTTCTGGAGTAGTTCAGCTTCAGTTATCTTTATTTACAGTGTAATTAATCCAAAATTACATATATTTACTGTGGCGTTTGTCAGTTTGAAATCCTCTTCTTCCTGGGACACGTTTCTCATGTCAAGCACCTGAATATAACATAGCATGGGCAGGTTTACTGCTGAGCCAGCTGAGAAGCCCCTGACAACAACTGCACTAACACTGTTGGATCAACCAGGAGATGCTTAAGAACGATACTGCCGGTGTTACCTGCTCCCCAGAGGCCAACTCTATCCCTTCTGCAATGTGTTCACACTAATCTGAGTCCAGTTGAGAAATTCCCAGGTAGACCTCCTAGCCCATGTCACTACAACTCTTGACTACTTAAGAGATTCAGCATCTTGACATTTAACCAGGCAGATAATTTCTGTGTCAAGGCCAGCTCATCCGTCAGTAGTCAGGCAGACAGTAAGCAGCGGGTGCTCAGGTTCATTTCGTTCTTCCACACTGCCTACTTTTTTTTGCATTACTGTCTCTGCTAAACATGTTAAATACCAAATGCATCTGTTTTCTTATTTGCTTACAGATCCCTCAGTGGTGTGCTGAGTATTGCCTTTCTGTCCACTACCAGCACGGTGTAGTCGTATGCACCCAGGTACACAAGCAGACGGCGGTGTGGCTGGCACTGCGTGTAGCTGATGAAATGGATGTCAACGTTGGCCATGAAGTGGGGTATTTCGTCCCTTTTGAAAGTTGCTGTTCAACAGAAACTATCCTGAGGTTTGTGTGTTTGGTTTTTAATGCCTTCAACTACTATGTAGCTTACGGTTCTTTGCAAGTAGAAAACTTTGCAGCTGTCAGCACTCCAGTCCTTAGGTTCTTCATTGCACCACTCCACTAATGTGGTCAGGACAGGTAACCTAACAACCATGGGGGAACATTGCTATAGTTGCAAGAGATTTTTGCATACAGTATGAAAACAAAAAAAAAAAACATTGCTCTATAGAGTTGTGTATAATATTTTAAAATGCAGATTGAGGAGATTTTGTGGTTAATCAATAAACTGTAAAAGGCTTGAAGGAGGTATTCTGTGCTAAATTGTAGTAGAGATTTAAGAGGGCAATGTTACTGTCCCTGCAAAACTTCATTAAGCACCTTAGTAACCTCCATATCATTCTACTTTTTCCTTCTCTGTTTTCCAGTACAGGAGTCTTCATTACCATAAGAGAACATGGGATAATCTACCACAAAATAAAGCTGGAATTCAAAAGCAATCAAAAATCATGGCTAGAAAAGGGTATATTCAGTAACAAGAGAAAAAACTGTTTAGGAGGATTTTTAAGAGATAAGAAATGCACTTTATGTATTAAATATAGGCAGGTGACAGCAGCAACACAGGGATTCAGACTTGGAGTCTCTCTGAAAGTTAGGAGAGTTATTTTCTCTGGTTCCTTAATATGGCAGGCACAAACTATACAATCTAGATCATAAGCCTTTTTCCCAGCCATTGATTTCCAGGGGAGAAGAGGATACTCACCACTTCTGGAAATCACGTTCAACTGCTCTTCCTTTTGCATGTCCTTTCTCTTTCATGGAGAACTCTGTAAACTTAGTCCTGCAGCACATCTTCCTGCAGCTGCTCCTGATGTGAACGGGAGATGAATCCTATCCTCTCACACATCGAAACCTGGTTCAAGAATTCAAAGTTCTGCTGAGCAACACAGCAAAAAATAATATCCTTTTAAAAAACTTTCAGTAGCAGGAATAATAGGGACAGAAGTGAGGAGGGCTTTACGGTACGAATTAAACTCTCATCTTGGTTCTGGCATGGCCTCAAGCACGTGTGTACGCCTTCTTTTCCTCATCTGAAAGTATTAGTTCTTAGCTCAAGAATTGATTATGGCATGCAATATGCTTAGACAGTCTGGAAGATGAAATATAAGTCATGATTTTAGGGCAGAAGTATTTCTTCTTTTGCCTAGAGCATCCTTTCAACCAGAGTGCCACTTAGTGTCACTGAATTACATTGAGTTTGTAGCTACTTAAAGAATGATTTAAACACATAGTTGAGACTGTGATACTGTCTACAAAATAGACTCTCTGTTCTTATCGAATCTTTCTTGTCAGAACAGCAAGAATCAAGCTGTCCCCAAGACCCTGAATTAATTTCTTACAATCAAATCTGAATACTCCAAGAAACTTCGTAGAGTTTTCTGTTTGTATGTTGCAGATACTGTACAGATGATATGCTACAAAGGGAAATGATGTCTACGCCTCTTCTGAACTATTATGGTGTTATCATCTTGGATGATGTGCATGAAAGAACAGTTGCAACAGATGTGTTACTTGGCCTTCTTAAAGATGTCTTGATATCAAGACCAGAACTGAGGCTGGTAATACTCACTGCGCCTCATATGTCCAGCAAACTGCAGAGTTATTATGGCAGCGTCCCCTTCATAAGGGTGGAAAACAAACACCGCGCAGAGGTTGTATACTCTTGCAGCGTTCAGAAAGACCACTTTCTGTCTGCACTAAGACTGCTCTTTGAGATACACCACACAAAAGAGAAGGGTGACATTGTGATCTTTCTGGCATGTGAACAAGTAAGTTATTTACTGATTCCACTATTTCTGATTTCAAGCAAGAAACAATTCACATCTGTGTTTTTATATGACCTATAACTATGTTGTTGCCAGGATCTAAGACACTGGACATTGCTAACAGTTTTTATCAATTCAGTTTTTTCCTACAAAGAAGTTATGGTATACACAATGCTGTATTAGATATATATATATATAGCATAAAATAATAACAGGAACTATCAGTTTTCTGTAGGCTTAAAGAAAGGCCATCAACCTGCTTTGTGATGCAAAAGGCAGCAAAGGCACCATACGGGGGGACAAGGGCCATAGATGCAGGGAGCTAATACATTGCAACCTACTCTGGCATTGGGTATATCACGTTTTGTGGTATCCCTCTTTTGCAGGAATGGACTCACATCCAGTTTGCATAAATGTCCTGCACTTCACATGAGCGTTTTTTACCTTAAACCTGCTTACAAGGTCTTTCCATTTGTATTCTTCTTTATGGCAGCAAACTTCCAAACCATTTGTGTACACAAATATCACTCCGGAGGTGCAATGGTAATCCAGGAACTAACACGGGCTTGGCTGTTCTAAATAGAGGCATCTTTGAATCCCTGAAGACAGCAGAGATGCCCTAAATTCACTGTTGCCAGGATTGCACAGTTATTTCCTTCTCAGAAAAATGTCACAGTACTTTATAGCTGTCAAAGCAATCTCCCATCAAATAAACATTTTAAGACTTGAAATTATTATAAATTATTATTATTATTAATTTCATGATAATGATCTTCAACCTTCCATTTTGTATCATTAAATCTACTTTAGAACAACAAATTCACATTAGTAGCTCCAGGAGATAATGACTTTTCGCATGCAAAGGTAAATTACCATAAACTACCCAGGTAGTATTGCTTTTCACTGTAAAAAGGGGGATGGTTATGTAACAGTTTTAATAATGCTAATAATCAGTTGTAAACTTTATAGACACAAGTTTTAGAAATGGTGAATTAATGAATTCTCTGTATCAGTTCCCATATTTACAATAGGTAACGTTAGAAAGAAAACACATAGTCTTTCCATTTCAAAGGACTGGGGACCAGGTTTTATTTCTGCTTAAATTTTTTTTTTTTTGATGGACAAGTCCCACACAATACTAAAATAATAATTTCTGTCTTGCTGAGAAAAGATTACTTAGTGCTCTCTGACACGATGAACAAAACACTCATTACGAACTGTTACCGCACAGTTCTCATCCCATGCAGTCTTGCTTAACTGTGATTTAAAGGTTCATATTGCTAATGACTCACTGTTCCCTAGCACTCAACTGTCTTCTAAACTGAACAAAAATATGAATAAACTAAGAACATTAAGATTTATGTGTTGTCTTAGTGCCAGCTTTGCTATTAGATGCCACTGTCATATCTTTATAAGAATTTTTATAGAATATTTTCAACCTATAACTACTATGAATGTAGTGGCACTCTCAAACAGAAACTCAATCTGGTTTTGCAATTTTGAAAAATGTTTGCTACTACAAATGCTTTTGAAAAAAAATACCTTTCAAACGGAACATGTCTATGAATGGTTTTTGTATACTTTAAAAAAAATATCATTCACAACACAAATGATTTTATATTTTAAAAAAAGACTAAAACAACAACAAAAAACCCCACCTTTTACAATTTATATTCAACCTCTGAATTTGTGTACTCTTTTAAAGGTTATGTTCCATTAATGCAGCTTAGGGACATTTTATTGACTTACCTAAGTCTTCATAGAGTTTATTAATCATTAGGGAAAAAAAAAAACCAATAGAAACTTTTACAATGCTTGTATTTTCTTAAACGTAATAATTAAGGTAAAGTAGAGAGGTTTCTGCATGCTTGGATCTTTCTACGTATTGTAATCGGACTAAGAACATAATAGTAGTTTCCAAACTGACGCAAACAGGGGCTCTGCCATTTTAGCCCGTCCAGTGATGGGGACAGCAGCGACTGGAGAGGGCCGGAGCAGTGGTTTGCTGTGGTCTGTTCTGACTCCAGGAGCACCCATGCACATCAGACCTTCACCAGCCGTGCGGGTCCCCCCGCTGCCAGCCCCGGGCTGCACCGTGCACACGTAGAGCGCTGTTCCCCAGGGGACGCTGCCACTCAGGGCACCCACGTGCATAACTTTGGCTCCAGCAGAAGAGAAAACATTTTGGGCACACCAGTGGAGTGCCTGAGTATCTGCCACAGCATTACCAGCCCTGTGACAAATTTGCACCAAACTTTGGCACTAAATGACGGTTGTGGATACACCCTACATGTCCTATATACAAAAAGTTTAGTGACCGCTTCATAATTTCTCAGCCTTGTAATTTCTATACTATATTTTTGCACATCTGTTTTCCCCTGGAGGTTGGTTTGGATATGATGAAAGCCAGAGAAGACTATTTTGAAAATTGCAGAAGAGAAAAAGACATTTCAAAAAACAGCCCAGCTTTTCCCTGGTCTATAGCTAGCAGATAGAGTCAGTAAATTCTCATACATAGTTCTTTTCCCCTTTTTTTCTCCTTTATTTATTATTCATGTAAGATTTAAATGTTGTTATAGTTTGATACAGTTAAAATTCATTTTAGAATAAAAAAGTTTCTTCAAAATTAAATATTGATATTTGGTTTTCATACTCATGAGGAAAAAAAAAAAATCTTTCTCCTGATTACAGGAAATTGAAAAAGCTTACCAAATGATCAGACAGGAACAGTCTAATTTAAATCCTGACCTTGGAGAACTCATCCCAGTTCCTTTATACCCCACCAAACAAGACCTAATTCCCAAGCCAAATCAAGACAAACAGAAATGCTGTAAAATATACAGAAGAAAAGTGCTGCTCACCACAAGCTTTGGAGAATCTTTGATTTGGATTAAAAATGTAACCTTTGTCATTGATGTCGGTGTTGAAAGAAGAAAGGTTAGTAAAGTTAACCAAAATCAGTATGCCAAGAATGAACTATGCATAAGCTTTTTTTCAGGGTGGGGAATGGAAATGTGCAGCTAATAGATTAGAAAACATTTGCACCAAAGAATCTAATATTTTTCTATTCTTTCATAAGTCAGATTCTATAACTTTTTTAACATTCAAACTACCAACATTCATAGATATGGGAAAACCAAGCAAGAAAACACAATTACCTCATAAATACAGTCAGAAAACAAAATTTTCAAGTTTCTAAAGCCAGATTAACACTCCCAGGTGAAAGTGCCACTCATGTGGGCACCAACTCATCAGATTCCATTTGCAAACTACATCTCACCTTAATTTTGGCCTATCATTCCTAATTATGTCTTCGGTATCTTAGAGCGAAATACTATCAGTTCTTGGATACCTATTGGCAGATTACCTAGTTTAGTAGATTAACCTCGTCCCTTGCTTAATGCCTTCATAACCAGTGTAGTGCCACAGATCATATAATGCCAAGGGACGCTCACATAGGGAACCACTTCTTTTTAAAGATGCTTGTGCTCCTTCTGTATACGTGCTTCCATCTAAGAACCTCAAAATGCTGCAATTTATCAAATGAATCTTTGACCTTTTATAGTTCATTCTAAGTATGGCCTCAGTTCTTGTTTTCCACCTGTTCCTGGGAAGGACTAGTGCAGCTGCAAACGCATGTTTCTTGTTTCTTTCATTTATACAAAACTGATGTCCTAAAGAATGAGTGACTATGTAGGAACAAGTCATTACATGCATTGGAAAGCTGCACTGCGCTACAGGCTTTGCAACTGTTCAATGCGTTCTGCTAGTCAAAATAAATATTCCAGTAACAGGCAAAAGAAACAATATAATACAGTTTCTTTATATAACCCAGAATTGAATCACCAAAACGGAAGTTAAGGGTTCATAAAATTTTGGATTGAAGATCATTAATCCTGATTAGCCTTGAGAGTAGTTCAGGCAAAAGCTTGGGAACTACCAGTACCTATCATTTTCATTGCAAAAACTGCATCTAACTGTCATCTTTAAGGGTTCTCATTTGGAGGTTATAAACTAACTCAGCCTCAAGTCAAGTGTAAAAAAAATTGTCATACTTTTGTGTGAAACGAACAAAAGCCTAAAAGCAGTTTTCAGTTAGACCATGCACAACCCAACTTATTTCTGAAACTACAGTTGTCTTGATGACAGAAATTAATCTCACTTCCATGGTAATCTGGAGCCCAAAGTAAAATTCAGTGCTTCCAGACTTCTGCGAATCAGAACTATGAAGTGATGGGAACAAATCAGTTTCAACACAGTCCTCCTGATGGCCATCAAATCACCTCCATCGGTTACACAATTTTTACCCTTTAATTTAATTATTTTGTCCTAACAGCTGAAGTTTAGTCCTCTCATATTCAATCCTCAGCAGTCCAAATTCACATTCAATCCATATGGCTGAAAGTCAGTTGAACATAGAGCGAACAGTCAAAGTTTTTTGCAGGACAAAATCCCACCTAAATCTTACAGTCAGGATATATAATAAATTTACCTGGAGGGAAAGAAATTTGTCCTCTGCACTGAGGGATATTTTATCTTATTTATTAAAACCCTGCTTAAAGTAGACAAGGTCAGTTCAGATGGCATGACTAGAAAGTTTCCTTATCCAGATGTTGTCTGTCTTGCCATATACTACAGAAGCTTATGGACATCATCTGGTGGTCAGAACAGTGAGTGAATCAGCTCCTCAGTTTAATCAAAATAAAGTACAATTAAGAAAAAAATAAAACAGGGCATTGTACATCCTTGTTTTCTGTACTGAATTGTCAGCTTTTAGTATTAAGACAAAAATCTGGAATTATGGAACAAAATGTTATCAGACAACGTTGGGATTCTGTCATTGGAAGAAATAAATAATCTTTTTTGGTGCTTTTCTTGATGATACAATAGATATACATTTTGTGCTTCAGTAAGGTACATTTCTTCAGAAAAAGACATTTATCTTAGAGTATACTTACAGAGTTATTGTGAAATGTAAGCGTCTGTCAATTTATCAAAGTGCTGACAGCTCTCATTTCCAAGCTGGTGAAATACGTAGTATAAAAAGAAATAAAACTGTTACTACACTTTCTGTAAATGACCTAGACAAAAAAATCAATACAGACCATTAATATTTTTGTAGTCTTCTCTTACTTATCTGATGCTTAATATCTCTTTCATTTAAAGGTGTACAATCCTAGAATCAGAGCAGACTCTGTTATAACGCAGCCTATCAGCAAAAGTCAAGCAGAGATGCATAAACAAATTCTGGGCATGTCTTCATCAGGTAGAATTATTAGCTCAAAATTTAAATCCATTAGCTCAAATTATTAACGGAATTGATGCGGCAATGCAAAAAAAAAAAAAGAAAAAAAAAAGGTAATTTTCCTGAAATCTCTTCCAGGAAAACTGTTCTGCTTGTATCCTGAAGAATTTACATACAAAGAAATGAAACCACATCTACCAGCCAAAATACAGGAATCAAAGCTAACTAGCATGGTTCTCTTCCTGAAGAGGATGGATATAGCAGGCTTCGGACACTGTGACTTCATAAGCAGGCCAGGTAATGATGATACACCAGTTTTCCATATTATTATTATTATTATTTTTGCAGTCATGTACAGATCATTTTTGTCCTGTTATTCACAGTACTGTTCTTTATTGAAGTACTTGTAATAATATTGCCACTGCTTTTACCAGTTACCTGCTAGAACAGATCACAATGCAATACCGTGTATGAACTGCTTGCTCTGAAGAAGACCATGAAGTATCTGAATGGAATTGGAATTAAAAAAAAAAAAAAAAAATCAATATTCCAAATATCTCCTCACCTAGGTTTCATATTATATTCCTGGAACCCACAAAGATAATTTGTGTCCCATTGTCCAAGGCATTGTACAAATATTTAACAAAATATATTCCTTTAATCAAAAGTTTATAACCCAAATAAACTACTGTTGCTACCTGGGAGATATATTTGAAAGAAATCAGCTTTCCTCTTATCCTCCAGCATCTCCCACCTCAAATTTACAATATGCTGTTACTTAAGGACAATATTATTTATAAAATAAACCCGAATAAACTTTCAATACTAGACAGGGAATACTCTGAATTTTGAGGTGAGAGTGTGAAGAATGTGGTTGCTTATTTTTTTTTTATTTTGCTGACTTCATATTTTAGGGCTTTTTCTATAAAAGGATATTCTCCTCTGTTCTGACCTACCACAAAATCCAAGTACCACTGCAAATTCTGCTGTTGATTAGAAGCCAATTAAAGTGAGGGAAATAGCACAGATTTCACTGGTTTGGGGATCATGTGACCTATTGCTAGCTCCGTTTATGATAATTTTGTAGTGCAAATAGGAAGAATTCTTATACTATCCTCCCTTTCCTCATGCACATACACGAAATTAGAACGATCACTTGTCTTCTATGTGTTGTGCACTGTAATTAATTAGTAATAAAGGGTTTAATTCCCACTGTTGGATGTTGTGAGAGATCAGAAGTGGAATTTTTAAGTAGAATTTATTCTACTTTTCCCTTGTCTGTCTGTTTAGCAGAAACATGCCTGAAAGAAATGTGAAAAAACATTGCCAGTCTGAGTGGTAACTAGTTCAAGACTGATGAGAATCAGAGTATTTTGGCCTTGTGAGCATCACTTCCTGCGTTGAATCTAGGAAATGTTCATGGAAAATGGTTATGGAATACAGTTGGCTTCCACACAAATTTAGAAAGTATTTTAGTAAAAAAAAAAATATTCTGAATTGTATCAGTGCTTTTACTGGAAATGAAGAAAGTTGTTCTTGAACTGTAGAATGAATTAGTAAAGTTATATTAGGAAAAGCATTCAGTATTTTTGGATTTAAAGGCACAATTGAGACAGTTGGTATTCAGAGAGAATGAAATGCTAGAGGCATTTAAGGATTTCACAGATGTAGGAATTCTAAGTTTTGCCTATATTTTTGAGATAATGCAGCTGAAGAAGCATCTTGCTGATGTGTACAAAATTGTAAAGGCATTTGATGAATGCAACAGCTTTACTTGGATAGGCATCAAATATGAAAAAGTTTTTGCTAACTAGATCAATAGTGCAAGGTCAAGGTATTGAAAAGTTTGAGGAATTACTGAGACAGCGTGAGGAATGTTAGACAAACTGTTTGAACAAAGAAAAAAATACCACAAACACTGTGGGGGGTCCAGTGAAAGGAGATGAGAAAGTCTGCACAATTTCCTGGTCTCCTTCCTGTCTTAATGCCCCACACAATTAAACATTTGAGACATTGCTTTAATTGTCTAGTACAGCTCTTCCTTTATCCTAGGATAGATCACACATTGGCTTTCTTTGCCTTGGGGCTTTCTTTTTCCCCACTTCTGAGCAGGCAATGAACCTCCTTCCTACTAACACTTAAGTTATATCCCTACCACAGTTCTCCAGAGATGACTATAAAGCTCACGCTATCAGAATACAGACAGTTTGAAGTACCTGGCGTGAAATACGTTTGTCTGAAAGAAACAGGAATACTGAAATAAGCAAAGTTGTAAGGGGAGTTAGTTATTGTATTAGACCAACGTGCAGAACTCAAAACACATGTCAAGCTTCCAAGCACAAAAAAACCTTCTTTTGGGCCCTTCATGCTCCTGATTTCAGCCTGTGAAAGCCCAAGTTTTCTCATTCTGTGCTGAGATAGGCCCAACCTGCCACGCACACTCAATGCCACACACGTCTGCAGTGGCTGAAGAAGCACGACATTCTCCAGCAGAAGCAGAGACTGACCCTAAAGTCACACCACAGAGTCCCTGCTGCCCAGCTCCAAACACCTCTGGTACCCAGTTAAAGGGTAGCCCTGAAGCTTTTTCGTTGCTAGTCATAAGGTCAAATAGGTGTTACACCTTTCTGGATTACATACTGCAGGAGAGTGTCGCAGAGGAGGCAAAGAGAAGAACTATCAGAGCTGGAAAGCATCCTCTCTTGAGCAAGAGATTTTTGCTTCCCAAAAAGGCTTCATTATCTTTGCTGCAGTTAGTTTACTTGCATAAGCCTTCTGTAACCTGAAGTGAAGAAGGCGGCTGAGGAAGAGGAGGAGGGGTCCCTGAGATGGTATACGGACCGAAGTGAAAAAGATGAGCAAGAAAGCTCACAGAACAAGCAGTGTTGCTTTTCTGACCCTAAGAAAACTCCTGGGCATAACAGTTCTTATTCACATCTACTACCAATGTACACAAAGCCAATTTGCCCACCCTCAACCAAACGTGGCACAAGATCAACTGGACCACCACCCCCACCCCCCACCCAAAAAAAAGGGCAAATAAAAAGACACGGCAGTATTTCTATATGCTCTCATTTGACCCACCAAATCAAGTGCTGTTCAGAGCATAGATACTAAAACACAAATAGCCTTTCTATTTCTCCCCAGCATTGTTTGTCCTGGGCTTTACTATTCCATGTCTCTTCACCTCCTTGGATTGATTTCCCTTTGAGTAAAGGGAGTAAACACATTGCAGCATCTCACATGTGCCACAGGCTTTCCTATGCACCATTTCCGCTCAGCTAACAGTCTCATGTTGTCTTTGCAATTGAAACACATGGAGGCTTTGGGTTTTTTTTAACCCAAAGTGAATTTCTCCTAAATAAAATAATGGTTTCACTGAGATGGCAGAGTAACATATGGACGTGAACTGGTGAACAAACAAATCAAAAGTACACCGAAATTCATAGCAAGAATTCAGAGAGAAGTACTTCCAAGTCCGTTCCCTGTACATGAAGTAGAGAACATATAGCAGATAAGTGAAGAAACAAAAATTACATCAGTAAAACATTTTATTTCTGCTCAACAACAATATGAACAAGTTTTTTTTCTGCTGCTCTTTGAGGAAAAATAAAAGTCTGGATTAACTCTGACTCATTACTGCATTATGAAAGCAACAAATATGTCAGGCTTACAGCTGCTGCACTTAATTCACACTATAATCGAGATGAGCAAATGCAGCAGACTTGTTACCCTTTTTAGAATTCATGAGCCATATGAAAACGTTTTTGGCACTGCAGTTCTGAAGTGCATTATTTGAATTCCTGTGCCACTATAATAGGGATGTGTTTACATTTTTGTCAGTTAATCAGCTAGATCTTCACCGTGTTATACAGTGGGACAAAAGAACTCCTTTCCCATAGATTGCAGCAACATTATGTATTTTGTAAATCACTGGAAAATCCTTATTTAAACTATGTAAATCAGTATAAAGATGAAGCCATGTAAAATTTCCGTAAGAAATGAAGGTGAAAGCAGTTTACAGATTCTGCATTCATGCAGAATTACCATAAACAATTTTCAGATTGAAATATTTGTTGATGGTGATGGATACCATGACATTTGAGAGCTATGCTATTGTTACCCTACTGAGAATATATTTCTAGAATAACCATAATAACAAGAGTTGTATAAATGCATATAATTTCAAATCATTTCAGAAAAAAAATTTGTTTGTGTATTTTTTCATTAGAAACAGACTGTCAAAGACAGAAACTCAGTGTGCCATGTAAGGTCTGCTCAACAGAGATCACATCATGGCAGATTTATTATCTTAAGTTCTCTTGTTGATTCTTTGATGTTTTAATTTCTGAATTTCATCAATTAAATAGTATTCTATATCTCCTAATGAAAAGCTTTCTGATAGTATAGACATGGCCACATACTTCATAGTCTGTACTGCACAAATCAGTGGAAAAGCATAAAAGGAATTGGAGGAGGTAAGGACCAGACAGCAAACAAACACAGGAAGCTAAGTATGGACCGGACAACCTGACCCTTAGCTGCGGTCCCATATCCATGGGACAAGAGGCATCAGGAATGGGAGTCGGGGCAGTATGTGTAGCCCAATAACTGAGCACATACCACACCGAATGTAGCCAATTGCTTAGAATAGGGAGCTGGTATTACAAAGGGCATCCCAAAAATGAGAAGGGGTAGCCCAGTACTGTTAAAGCTGGACTGCTCTCATGTCATTTACTAGAGGGTAACAACAGAAACCAAAGGGATTAAAATATTTTTTATGCCATTATAGAATATTCTTTAAATCATACTCTTTGTGGGTGTACATGTTGCAGAGTCACGTATGTGCTGTGAGGATGCCACAAAGCAGACAGAAAACCTACCTCACTGAACAGTCCATGGTATGCCTGGTGTGTGGACGTTGCTCAGTATCTTTATGTCAGGAAAATGCAGGTCAGCCCCTGTCCTGGCTGTCCCTGCTGGCAGAAATGCACAGTAGGGATCATTACCAGCCAGCTTGGAGGAGTGAAGCAGCACCATAAGGGGGAATGGCAAGACTGCAAAGTATGAGTTTGGAAAAGTAATTTTTAATGATCAACTATAACTATAATTTCAAAATAATAGTTATAGAATTGGTGGCTTCAGTGCATGGCAGACTCATAAAAAATCCTACCTCAGAAGTTGTAGGGGAAAAAAGAGAATCGAGATGAAACCTGCACACAGAAGCTTGTCCTTGCAGAAGAAAAATCTTTGCGTAACTTGAAGAAAACTTGGCACTAGATCTCTCCATATCTTCAGTTTGTTGTCCAAGGAGCAATGTTAAAAAACAATAACAGAAAACGCCATTCCCCAGAACTATTCTCCCTGCAGTAATTACTTTGGCAGTTCTTCATGCTGTTAAGCCTAACAGAAGCTGGAAAAACTCGTGGTTTGTCAGGCAGTGAGTCAGCTCTTTAAAGACAACATCCCTTCACCTGACATTCTGTCAGCTCTAACTCTGTCACAGTTATTTCTGTGGAAAGAAAAGATCTATCAAGAAAAAGGTATTTTACACACTCAACATTTTCACAGAGGAGGAGACCAGAACACAGGACCTGCAGATCCTTCAGATAAGCACGATATAGCAGTTATATGGATTATTAAAAATCATGAAATTTATGTTTCATTCCTATCTCCAATATTCACTTATTACAGAACTTTGGGCAAATCGCTAAACCACTTGCTTCTTTATGCAACAAGAATAATACTTCTGTATTTATTTTATCATACCGTAAGCACTTCAATTTCAGCCACGCAGGATGTGATACTGAAAAGATTAAAGGTGCAGCTACCTTTAGAAACATAACTGTTTCTAAACTGTTTCTAAGTATAGAAACTTACCGTGTTCATGTCAAAATTACAAAAAAACCTGTGAAACGTAGAATAGAATTTTAAATCAGCTTGAAACTCTCAGATAAGTGGTTTCAGTGCTAACAATAACATTTCGTTACACATTTGCTTTACTAAGCCTAAGTATGATCAAGAGTAGGATCTGCATTTATATAAAACTGGTCAGATTTCCTGAAATGAGTCCAGAACAACCCAGTCTTAAGTAGCCAAAGAACACAGGTAAGGGAAAGAAAATATCAGATAAGGAAATACCTTTTGTATTTCACTGTGACAGTTTCTTGGTGAAAGCACAGGACACATCCTGAGAGCTTCTTTTTAACTTTGCTCCCGTGAAAGCAGCAGTGGCGTCACAAAGCCTCGTGGTTTGCCTCGATGGCAGCTGTAGTTGGCGTTGGCAAGCAGCCCTAAAAATAATGACACTTGCTTGCTAGAAATCATTATAAGACAATGCAGGTTTCTGTTCTTTAAAGAGCTTTGCATATCTAAACATTTATACTACTTTTGTTTTATCATAGTATTAATTTAAATAGGAACCATACCATAAAGAACTCTCAAATGAGTGTTTGCTGTTCTTACAATGGCTTTTTATTGATTGAGTTTGTGCCTCAAAATGCAGGCCCATATCTGAAAGCCCTATTCTATTTTTCTTTTCCTGTTTTTCTGTTGTTTTTCCTCCACTTGCTCGAATCTACCTTTATGATCTTGTAATTTCTAGCACAATGAAACTCCAGGAGTCTTCTTGTTCTACTTTTTTTTTTTTTTTTTTTTTTTTTTTTTGAGTAACACTTCTAGCAAGATAGGGAAGTAATTTATGCTTATAAATCTCAAGGCAACTAACTAGGGCATAAAAATACAAATTACTGATGCTATCAGCAGATTGAAATTGGCTGTCATATAACCATATATTTTGTAAGTTCTAGCACAAACGACTTAGTTGATTTCTGGAAATCAGGTTTCCATGATTTTCTAGTAATTGCTACATGTCTGAATGACCATTTTACCCTCCCTGTATTTTCAATCACTGATACCTATTTCCTGTCACTGACTCTTATTCTTCATCAGCTCTTGCTTTTCATTTCTTTAAACTTCCTAAGTATTTTCTTCTCAGATGCTATAGCTTTTGCAAGAGCTCATCTTTTATCTCATTGAACCTCATATGTCTGATAACAAATGTTCTCTCTAGACAGAAACCCCTCATGCTGTACAGGCAGAGATATGAACTCTTAACACTGAAATGAAAAAGGTCCACAGTTTTAACAGGAATTTACAGACTCCTGAGAGAATTTCTCTGAAAACTAATAGTAAGTGTTTTAAAATGAAGTGAAGTCATAACACTAACAGATTTACATGCTGGAGAAGTTCTGTAAAAGCTGTAAGTGAAATTAAAAAACTACTTTTTCCCTTCGGACGTTAGTAACAGAGAAGGGTTAAAAACAACAGGTGCTTGCTTGCTTCCCACTTCACTTTTCTCTTTACTTCATTAGAAGTAGTTAATTACAGAGTGATGGCAATAAACTAATAGTTCACTGCCAACAAAGTAAAAACCCAAACTCAAGATTTTCTTGCAGGAAGGCAGGGCGCCTGAAGTGCGGCATTATGGCTAAATGTGACCTACTGGCTCCTTACAGGCTTGCTTTGCTTTTAATCTTCATGATGCAGAAGTAGCCTGCCAAAGACAGGTTCCCATTTGTAATGAATTCAAGCAAAAAATTATTTCTAGTCATCAACTAATGACACAAAAACAAATACACACCCTGCCTGTGTGGGTAGCTGTGGTTGCGTTTTTTTTTTTATTTAGAGATTTTTTTTCGGCATTAATATGCAAACTGACAGCAGCCCACAGAAGCCTGAAAAATTGCCAGTTCAGTCATTAGTTTCCCAGTGCCAGGTATGCTTGGCTGGGGATGAGGCCAAGTCCTCCTGTAGTGGAATTTTTGCTACCAACTTCAACGGGACTCGAATTTAACTTGTTAGCCATAAAAAAAAGAGATAAAATATCAAACAGTTCCTTAAACTGGAATAAGGAGAAAGTTGCTGCAGTGATAGGAGAGCAGTTATGAATGTAAATGAACTGGCACTCATAAAAGATATTGACCATTACAATAAGACCTGGAACAGAAATCTACCTTTGAAAAGAGCTGGGAGGAAAGAGCCTTCACACTTCAGGAGTTCCCAGATTTTTCCCAATTGACAATGTCTACTCGGCTTTCAGGTGCGCCCTCTCTAGCCCCAGAACTGTGGCCTCGATGGCTGCACATAAAGCTCTTCTGTGCTTGTTTTGCCAAAGGGTCCTACTTTCATCAACAGCAGATGTCCTACAGACCTGTTCAAGTTCTCATTTTAAGTACAGATTTGCTTAATCCTGTCCTTTCAGACATGTTTTCTTATCACTGCAACTGTGAGGGTCCGAAGTCATTACACCATTCTTTCAGCAGAACAAAGTGTCACTGAAAAAACACTTAGATTAAATTTTTCAAAATCTGAAAAAAATGTCAGACTAATGCTTCACATTCTTCTGGCACCTTCTATCAAAAGAAAAAGCAGTCAACTATAGTAAAAGGGCTAGGGTATATATAAGCTGATTCTGTTCTCCACTGCCTCAGATGCAGAAAAGCAAGAGAAAAATAGTGAAAAAAATGGTAAAGGAGAAATTCAGCAAGATACTTAATGAGAAAGGAGACAAACAAGTCAAACTCCTTCGTTATTTACTCCCATCCAGCTGAGAGGTTCAGAAGAGCTACTGCAAATGCCATCTTTTGGTCTATCAAGAAATAACTGATGAGATGTAATGATAACTCATGAAAAAGGCATATTTGCATCTGTGTGTATAAGCCATTTTCTGTATCTTCAAATCTTGCGGGTTGTTGATCTCATTCACCCTCATCTGTGAAAGATATACTGATGATTTGTGGAGGTACTCCTCATAGAATAAGCTCAATATGCCATTGATCAAAACTGAATTAACTGAATTAATTGTTGACACTCCAGCAGCCTTCAGAAAAAGCACATGTGGACCACTTTAGCCTGAAAGCTCGGTGTTCAACATATGCTGTTGAACAGGCCTCCACTTGTATCTAACATCTAAGATACAAAACCCATCACTTTGTTCTCCTCTGCTTTCACCGTTCAGATCCCCATCTTAAACGCTAAACTCTAACTCATGATATCCTTCATGTTTGTCTCTGTTCAAGCCATCTCGTACTCCTCCCCCCTACCCAGTGTGTGGCCCAAATTCACTTATTTCGTACATTTTTCCCCAAATTAGTCTCTCAGCCTACCTAATTATTTTCCCATATTCACCCATTAGTTTTTCTGCCTCACTGTTCTTACTTCTACCTATGTAGGCTGCAAGGAAGTTATAACCTACAGTAAGGGAAAATTGAACAATTAATTTTGTGCAGTGAGAAAGTACAGCCAGTTGCTTGGGAGACATTTTCTTTTACTATGTTCCCATTTTTCTTCTGAAGGCATGAGAAACTATGAAAAAAAGTAATAACAATTAAAAAAGGCACTCGAGAACTCCAAATACCTGCAAGAATGATAAGACATCTACAGCTTTTCTAAATACTTGTCTTTTGGTTATAATCCTCTTTCCTAGAGCTGTTGTGTATCTCTCAACATCCCTCAAATTTGACTACCCCTCTTTAAAAAAAGGATGAACACACACACACAAAAAATACCTGAAGACTGCCAATAGTGGAAGTTTTTGACATAGTCTTGCTGCAATACACTATTCAGCGCTCACTGTGTCTTGACTTTTGACAAAAACTGCTCTGACAGAAAAAAGATCAACAAAGTTATTTGCAGCCCTGTAATTGTTATCCCTTATTTTCTTCCTCCAGAACGTTCTCAGCCTTCTGCTCATCTCATTTATTACTTTTTCTTCTTACCCGTTGTCAAATGATAGAAGCTGACTTCTGTCATTTTCACAGACAAAACATACAACTGAAATATTATAATGAGAATTCAGGCATTCATTTACATGCAGCCATTCTCAAGAATTTGAATTATCTTTCCTTTTTATTAGCTCCTGAAAGCCTGATGCAGGCTTTGGAAGATCTCGATTATCTAGCAGCCCTGGATAATGATGGGAACCTTTCTGAATTTGGAATTATTATGTCAGAATTTCCCCTCGATCCACAACTGTCAAAGTCAATTCTGGCTTCGTGTGAATTTGAGTGCGTTGATGAAATGCTCACCATTGCGGCCATGGTAACAGGTACTCACAAACACTGTCTTACTGCATGGCTTGTGCCACCTGCCAAATCCACATAGACTCTTTCAAAATCTATTCACAAGGGCAACCCAAAGGCAAACTTTTGTTATTCACATCATGCTTATTTCAAGTAAATTAACATCTTTGGCTGTTTAAGTCTTTACTTTAAGCATGCAACGAAACACAAGTAATGAATTCATAAGTAGCACTCCAATTCCATGCTTCAGATGCCTCATTAACTTCCAACCCTTTGTCAGAAAGCACAGACAGAACATCCCTTCAAAATGAACTTTCCTATCTTGTATTCCTGTACATTTGTTACAGACCGAAGCAGCAAATTAGGGGAAGTTCTAATCACAACAATATTGAACTGCTGACCTACAAAGAACTACTTTGTGATCTTGTTTCTCCAGATTAAATATTTTATAAAACTAACCATAAGCATCCATACCATTCTGTCCTGATGGATCACTCTGCTCCTATATGGCATTGTGAGACAGACCAGCTGGCCCCAAACACTGGACACGTGAAGTCTGGAGCAAGAACGTTTATATTAGGAGGTTGTTAACTATAGAACTTCTTTCATTTGATGTGACAGAGCTTTCAAACCAACACATAAACCCCAGATATTTAAAACCTATTCATTCTGCAAAGGGTGCTACTGAAATCTTAATACATCAGAGGTGCACAAAACCAAAGATTTCAGGATAACTGAGAGGAGGGTGACTCTAGAAGAAGTTCCAATAGCAGACGATGACAATGACTTCTCAGGATCCCACCAGATAGTGCAGGACAGGGCTAGACTGAGATTCTTTCAGGTCTCAGCATTACCTAGTGATGCTGGCTCCAACAACGTTTAGCCGTCTCACTTCTCTCCACAGCAGCCTCCTAACCATATAGCACTGTGCTACTGGCTTTGTGGCATAAGCCTAGTGCAGAACCAATGCTTGAGAGCTATCTACTGCCCAACAGCCACAGCTTCACCTTGCCTGTGGACAATGTCTTCGCGTGGCATTATTGTGCTCTGCCCAGAGGGAATATCCTAGGCCCAGAAATTGGTGAGGAGTCTTAGGCAACAAAAACGTGAACCCCCATGACACCAAGCTGCATTAGTTCTTCTCCCTATGGAACAACTTGGTTTTATGCTGAAGCTGGCTTGGTTTTTAACAGTGGGCCTAAACTTGTGTTAAAATTTTTAAGTACATAAACCAAACATAAACAATTGAGCACATTTCAGTTTTTAAAAAGCTCAACAATCTCAAACGACACAATTATGTTACAAAGCACCACAACGGAAGTAAAATGCACTGGAAGGCACAAATTTAAACATGTAGGAGCAAATTAAGGCATTACATCCATAGATTTAGTTTCTTTAATATACAAAGAAACCATATGCTTGGATTCTGGATAAATTGGATGATGCCATTATGAAGCATTTTTGGCATCGGTCTAGGAGAACGCTTCTCACCTTCTTTTGTATTTACAGCACAAATTAACTAAAAAAGAGATTGAAAGAACATGCACATAAATAAAACCTTAGTGAATGCAATAGATTCTTCAACAACGATTCACCACTGAAGATTAAAGGGATCTGAGAAAGGAAAAAAAGAAAAATATCGGTGGAGTTACTATTTGCGCATGCACCTATGTGTCTTAATAACTACTGGCTTCATTTTTTTCTAAGCTCCTAATTGCTTCTTACACGCACCTCCTGGAACAGAAGAGATTGCTCTTACTTGCTGGCGAAAGTTCTCACACCCTGCAGGAGATCACTTTACTCTTATCAACATCTTCAACGCCTTCAAGGAAGCCAGCGCAAACTCCGCGAGCCAATGTAAGTGTATCCGTACCAGACAAAATGAAGCACTTTGTGACCAATTCGGAAAAAACAAAACAAAAAACCCGAACATTGTTGGCATTTCATTCATAAACCCTTTTTGAATGATTCTTTCTAGAATCACTGATTTGCAAAGAGAAGAGAAACCTAAAACAGTAGCCATTACAAATTAATATTAGTATATTAACTAATTAAAAGTGACCTAGGACAGCGTACCTCATCGAACAAGAATACATCAGCACTATTGCTACTGTCATTCGAAGTGACATTGTTCAAAAACAGAAAGATGGTTCCTCCTGTAAAAGCACATAATCCAGGTTTAAGACGTGAAACGACATAAACAGTTGAAAAGGGACTTGATTCCCCCAGCAGCCCAACAATTCTGGTGTTTATCTGATAGCTGTCAAGTAAAAGGAAAGTTTGAGGGAAAAAAATGAAAGTAGTAAAGTTCACATTTACAGGAAACCAAATAAAAGCCAGGGGACTGCACAGCAGACAGAAGTTCTTCACAGTGCTTCTCCTGTGCTCAAACATCTCGCTCGGGTTCATTTAGCCTGAGTCCAGTACTTCGACACTGGCGCGATAGATTTGCATATACTAAGTAAAAACTTAGGGCAGGACAGTAGGACTGTTTCACGTTCAGTCAGGCTGAATGCTGAAGAGAGGTCCAAGAGAACCTGTCCTTCACCACCGTGCAGGATCATCACCAGCACTACAAATGTGATTTCAGTTCCATATCCAGGCCTGAATTCAGAAAGCCTGAAAATAGAGTTGCTACTCGTTCTATTTGAAGCTATTACTTTTTGCAGACCAAATAAGGGATTTAGAATATTTTTATTCAGAAAAGCATGGCTAAAATGCCATAAAACTAAGGATATCAAGTATTGCCCACTCATTTTACAAGCGAGATCTACGAGCCCAAGTTGTCCATATGGTACTTGTTACCAGAATTTTGGACAGCTCTGACACAGCTACTCACTCCAAAATGTTTTTAATCTATTGCACCAGTAAAAGAGCATTTTACAGAGCCATATCTGTGGATAGCACCTATCAGTAAGACTTTGCTTTAAGTCAGAATGCTGTGTTTTCCTCCACAGACTACGGTAATGAGAAATGGTGTCGGGATTACTTTCTAAGCTGTTCTGCACTGAGGATGGCAGAAATTATCAGAGCCGAACTAGTAGAGATTATGAAGCGTATTGAACTTCCCGTTTCAGAACCGGACTTTGGATCAAAAGAAAATATACTGAGCATTAAGAAGTCTCTCTTATCTGGTTACTTTATGCACGTAAGGAAAAACATTGTGGTTTCATCTTACTGCATTGTTAACTTATATAAAATGTTTTCAGAGAACTCAAGTAGTGAAATCTTTTGATCATTAGAAGGGTAAAAGCCATTTTTTCCAGAGTGTGTCAGACAAACACTTCTGCCAATTCCAGTCTTCTCTCTGGGGTTTAGCTATCACAGCATGAAGTCCACACACTTCACTGCGAGAGGAAAGTCGTCAATATGCCTTTCACTCAAAGAACTCTTTCACCTGAAAAAACTCTTTGTCCTGTAATATTCCGAGACATTATTTCCTTTTTGAAGATGTTCTTGTGAAAGTACCCTGGAAACAGAGACTTGACTAGTTGAGTATGTTTAGGTATATATAATATACAGCTTTCTTCATCTCAACTACACGAGGTACTCTAACTGCAACTGTAAACATAAACAAGAGAGATTAATTTACTCCCACTTGAAAACATGCTTTCCTTCACATCACTATGCTCCACCCAAATACAAGAACGACCCCTCCAAACTACACTACTTCAAGTGCCCGGCCACACGTCGTATTGTAAAGTCTTAGAATTCTTTAAGAACACATCTGCTTTCACATAGACCATTCAAAGCCCACCGCCAAGTTCAGATATTGACTGTATAAGCCTGCCCTCATTTGTTGCAGGCAGTTTCCTTTCAAATATACAGATCAACATTTTCTTTAACTCTAAGCCTCATTTCATAGTATCCAGTCCCTAGCTTTCCCAGGGAAATCTGGGAAGAGGTGTAGGCTCTCCAGTTAGAAGTATCAGACTACAAGTTTAATTCCTGGTTTTAATATAATAGGCAAACACTGATCTATGCATCTTGTACATTCAATTAAGTAATGGATAACTCTGCATTTTTTTTAGATTGCTCGTGATGTGGATGGCTCAGGTAACTACTTAATGTTAACACACAGACAAGTGGCCCAGCTTCATCCTTTCTCATCATATTATAACACCAGAAGGATTCCTGAGTGGGTTTTATTCCACGAGTTTAGTGTATCGGAAGACAATTCCATCAGAGTCGTCTCCGAGATATCACCCAATCTGTAAGTTAACAATGATGAAACTGTTTCTTCACTCACACCTCTACAAGAGCACAACTTAAGTCACAGACGGGGTGAGGACGTGTGTGTATGTTGAGAGCAATGCTTGCAGAGGTCAACTCCGGTCATCTTCTGCATTTCCTTTACCTCTGTCATAAAAATAGCTATCTTCTGGTTCTGTTGAGAAAACATTCCAAGCATAACTGATTCACTCTAGGCAGGGATGTTGGTTTACAACACCACCACCACCAAAAACAAAACCAAAGAAAATCAGTAAACAGGCATAAGAGAAAAGGACAGTCTTCATACCTAGAGTTGGCATCACTAGAAGGGTGAAGAAATTGGGTTTTTTCCACACTTTTTAAATTCACTAGTGAATATATGTGGACTAAATGTTATTTCTTTGTTGCCAGTATTGTTCTGTCACCGTGTGTAGCTTTGCTTGTCTCCATTTTCATTCAGAACGCTCACTGAATTAGAGCTCAGAACTATTAATAAAGGGAAGAACTGCGATCTCATGCCCTTACTCTTGTTTTCATGCAAAACCAAACATCCTTTAAGTCAGCCTTTTGTGTTTCCTAACGTGTGCTGACCTGTTCTGGTACTGAAGTAAGTCTCCACTATGTCTGCCACTGTAACTATAACCAATTCATCCATTGAAAAAACACCTCACAAGTAGCAAAAGCTTCTTACAAGGTAAAATATACATAAAGAAAAATCAAGGAAGAGTTAACACAGCAGTGTACTCAGATTAATCTAGCTGGAAATTTCTTTGTTCCCTGAAAAGCTGTTTTCCAGCAAATCTTTTTCTCGACATGTTTTATGTACCCAGCCAGCTAAATCACCCCATATAAACTGTTTATGGATTCAAGAAAAGACTACAGTCTTCCTTCTGCAAAAATCTCTTTACCCCGAGAATATACATTTCACTGTCCTATCTTTTCATTTTTCAATGTTTATAAGAAAGCCTTTTTCATACTTATATTGAACCAAAGGTACGTTCAAATCCAGAAAAATTACTATTTAGTGCAATCTGCAGCATCGAGAACAGAACGACAATCACCTGAAGGGTAGACCGAGTACATTAAGTGCAAGCCTTCTGAAAGCACAAACTACTACTACATCTTGTAGAGAGTTTTTGCTTTGAGTTAAAATACCAACTTCGTAGCTGTATGCATCAGCATGTTGCTGGTGTCTTTTGTACAAGCCAGGAAACAGCTATTCAAACATTTCAAAATGCAATTAAAAGAAATAATAATGTTTTGTCTTATTTCCTCACCAGATTCATGGAGCTGGTACCTCAGTATTATTTTAGCAATCTTCCTCCTAGTGAAAGTAAGGATATTCTGCAGGAAGTGATCAATCACTTGTCACCTGTTTCAACCCCGAAGGAGGAACAGAAAACTAACAATGACAGCAAAGAAAATGAAAATTTTCCCCAAACTCCGACTGAACAAAGATGTATTATTCAGTGATTTGAGAGTGAACTATCATATACTGGACAAATATAAATAAAAACAGTCCATACAATATACATCCTCATCTTAACCCATGTAATTATTTTGAATTTTTGACATAAATGTATTTAACAGAAGAAACATATAGAAGAAGCGCTTTTCTTAACAAAAGGAGTTGCATGCATTGTTTCGTAACAAAAATGTACGATTTGGTTATAAACATATTGAGCAGATCTTCAAGTTTGCTTGTAACATTGAGTTTTTATTGACTGCTTAATGATGATACCAAGGCATAATAAGATAAAATATTTAAAAATATTATTTTGATGGATATTTTCAGTTGTACCACCTACTTGTCTTCTAAGCGTACAGAGGAAGCATTTGAGCCATACAAAACCATTAACTCAATAGCAGTCTTCCGAAAATATTGTGAAGCCCTAGTTTTGCATGGCTGCATTATAAAAGCTGGTGTTTATGGGAAAGTTCAGAGTGAGAGATAGTCTTTGAGTTTATCCATAATTACATTAATTCCATCAGCTGGAACTATCATAACAGTCCGCAAAGGTTTCATTGGTACATCATCAAAGGACCATCTGCCGCCCAAACAGGTGTCACTTTCCTCTTGCACGGAGTAGCTGAACTTCAGAAGGGCTTTCTAAACAACGGAAATAATGCATTAGGATTAAAATTTTTAATTAGCATGAAGATAATACATCATCTAAACAAAGTAAAAATAATGACCCTATTATGCACATGCTTATTAAAAAGTTATTTTCTTCCCTCTCAAAAGGTCCACCAAAAAAAACCTATGAGAGAATCTACAATTAAATGTTTTAAACTGTTTGCTTTTCTCAGAATTTATATAATTCATATTAAATTCTAAAATTATTGCTATCATTATAGTTTGGTATCAGAAAAAAGACATAAGAGGGGGAGGAAAAAAAAAATATCAATGCCCTCTTTATATGTTTACTGTGCCCCGTTCTGGGTGGTTTTAAGACAGCAGCTCATTCTGTATTAACACATTAAGAAATGCCGACCCTAGAAGCTATTGTGCCTACTAGCAGGGATCCTTGACCAATAACAGGAATATCAGGCTCTTAATAGACCTTCAACCCTGGAGCAAGAGGAAACCACTAGCTGTGTAATTCTGAAAATTAGCAGATCAGCCAAATCCCAGATCAAAGGAACACTGAGAGAGCGCAGGTAGAATAGAGCCTGCATCAAAGACGATAGCTTGGTATGGGGAATAGGTGGAAGGCCTGTAGCAATGAACAGGCTCTGCTCTTTTCATGGCCTACTCTAAAACTGCTCAGAGTCCTAAAAATTAACGTATCTGTAAGAATATGTGGTACACTTATCCCCTCTGTCACACTGCCAGTAGAAATTAAATATTTAAGGGATAGGCACTAATATAAATCCTGAGCAGAATTTCAAAAAGCTCTTGGAAAGTCTCTAGATGGCTGGAGCCACTGAAGGACGTACTTATAAAGGATGCTTCTTCAAACAGGTAGGTGTCCGTACTGTGTATGATTTTTTTCAGTGACATACACTGCATACAGAGAGAACAGTCCTTTTTTTATTAGCTTTCCCAGACAAAATGCCTGATAGATAAGAAAAACTTACCTAACAAATGTTTCCAGTTCTCACACAAGTCAGATTAAGAAGCATGAACTGAACTCCTAAGCAGAAAAACTTATCTAACCTCTTCCCTTTGCAGGGAAAGTTAAGATCCAGTCTCCCTTTAGGATTGCTATTTACTAACAGTATCTCAAGGTTGTAAATTTAATTTTGGAAGAACCATCAAATTAATGGAGTGGCTTTGCTCAAGAACAAATAATTTGAGCACTGGAGGCCCTAAACCTTTAATCACTTCCAAGTCTGGTTATAACAGAGCTTTTCTTCTGCTCCCTCAATAACGTTTTAAGGAACACAATAAAGCACAGGGAACTGACAAGTGCAAAAAGGCTTCTCTCTGTTTTATATGGCTCTAAGTGTCTGCCTCACCGCATTTAATACTATTTTATGGCAATCTAATTAAGGTTACGTGTGATCAGGGAGGATATCCCCTCCAACACTAATTTAACACGTATACATTATTAAGTACAGAGACCCACTTAATCTAATATCCTCCACAATGTTTAAAATGAATTTGTTAAAAACACTAGAAAGACTGTTAAAAAGAAAAGCATGTTCAGTTTGAGTCTGTCCACTTGAGTTGAAAATTATTGCAATTTAGATAAAAGCACACGGTTAGCCTTTAAAATGCCACTCAAAATAACAAAACAGAGATAAATACAAAATAGGCCTTCTAGAACATAACACCCGTGGACACACGGGCATCACAGGCTTCTCCCCTTCAGTTTTTCAATAACATGTTTACAGAGAATTCGAGATCAGTTGGTAAAGCTGCTGCGGCAGAAACACAAAATCCCAAACTTGTTGCTGCAGAGAGCCTACAACAGTATTCCCTACAGCTAACAACAAATTCACCCACTTTTATTTTTCTTCTTCCCAAGAAATAAAATTACAGCCACATCATAGCCTCTAACAGGGAATGCCATGAATGATTACAAACTGGAACCTTTGCCATTAACCATATGATGCATGTGCAAGTACTTCATCCTGTAGGCACTGCCAGAAATGAAAAATAAGGGGCTCTTGACGAAGCAGTAATATTGTAGAATAATATTTTTAAAGCTTTGGAAAAAAGCAAAGAACAATGAAAAATTCTTTGCATTTCAAAGTACATTTTTAATTTCATTTCCTGCATCTTCCCCTCTCCTGATCTGGCTTGGGACCAGCAGAATTGTGCAGACAGGTTGCCCTGGGAAATCGGAAGCAGTATTTTCATCGCAGTATTTTACCACTATTTATTAATATACTTGTCCTGAGTAGAATAGAGGCAGAAAAGGGAAGTGATAGCTACTTGTTTGGATTTTCAAAAGATTTTATTCTGAGTGGTTTTTGAAAGTCACAGGTATCCGAAAGAAAATAGGTAAATCAGCTTTCCACATAATAGGAACAACAACGGTACAAACGCAGAGCTTTGCATCTGTTAAGTTTCTTGGGAAGAGATCTCAGAGAAATGCACTGAACTGCATTATCAAATCTAAATAGAGCCTCAACAGCTGTTTTTTCTGACACAGGACTATGTAGGGGCAAGAAAGAGAGATCTGTGTATTTAAGTATTAACATGCATTGCAGATGCTGATCCAGACTCTTAACAACAGAGAATCCTCTGCATTTTTTTGAATCTTTATTATCCTCAGTGCTTAAAGCTGTGACACGTGATTAAGTTAGAGCACCCCTGCAAGCCACCATCAGTTGTTTGAGCTGCCACCCTTAACCACCAATTGTGATGTAAATCACGTTAGCTTGAATCTCACTGACAGATATTCAAGCTAACCTGCACTTCCTGCAATTCACACACCCGGGTCAGTCTTCTCTGTTCAGCTGACACAGCGATTTAACAAGTCTTTCACATTTCTTATTATTCAGATTAAAGAAGACAACTGCACTGTTCCCCAAACAAAAGGAATTTCAAACTTCTGTAAACTCAGAAGGCCTGGGACATGCTGCTAAATTCAATAACCAGTTTTATTAGCATTTGTTCGTCCTAAAAATGCGGACATTCCATTCACAGTATTTCAACAAGTCTGACAATTATTACAATCAATTCTATCTCTGCAGCATTGCTACATGAGCAAAGAGATGAAGCTTCTTAATTCTTTGAGGCCAAGACACTGGCCTCAAGACAAAGTAACACCTGATCATTCCCTTAAAATCTCTGTTTATTTCAGGTATTACTTGAATTTTTCCATTACGCCCATAGCACTGGAGACTATCAGGTAGCAACGCTGCCACAGGCAGTCTAAGTCATACCATCTTATAGTCAGGTTAATTGTGACCCAATACAAGTAACATAGTAGTAAATTCATGCCAATACCGAGGATTAATTTAATAATTTGGACTTATGGAAGGCACACCGCTCCATGATTCTCTAAATAGAAAAGGTGTTGTGTTCAATACACAAAAATAGGTTGCTTGCTCAGCTCTCAATATTACTCTAAAAAAAAGCTGGATTCAATTTAAAAGATATGTGACCAGATCCTTTTAAAAGCCCCCCTTGAATTTAAGATGAAACACCTTTTTTGCTGATATGTAAAGAAAAATAAACATTTGAAATTAAAAGGATCACTTATGTTACCTCATAAAAGAATTCTTCCTCTGCATTTGCAAACATTAATTCCTCCTTTTGCTGATTTCTCCCTTCCCTCCTCTTAGAATTGCTCTTTGTGGCTTCTGTAAAGGTCTTGCTGATAAGAAGATAGTAGTGGCACTTCCCACAAGGTTTGTTTGTTCTCTGTGCCTCAGTCAGCTCTTTCCTAAAGATAAAGAAATGTTTACACACACAACTTAAACCCTCAACGAGTGTATAAGTAAACCTTATGATGTATTAGTATAGAAAGGGTATTCATATTGCAGCCTGTTCTTTTACGAGTGCCTCAAAAAATAAATTTTGCATACACATTCCTAGTACTGAAACACACCATTTGCACTTCAAAACAATAAAAATATGGATGTCTTTCCACACCTCACAATCTAACCCTTTTTTCCCCAGAAACCTGATCATGGTAGAGAGTTTGTGAAATGATTCTAAGTGTAACTCTCCTGAAAATACATCACATTATCACTTCCATGAGGAACTATAACTGAAGAGACAGAAGATACCCTTGCCCACCCTTGTGTTAAACATGTTGTCACTGCAACACTCCAAAACCTTTAAGACACAGAGGCTGAGACCTGAATTTGAGTTGTGACAAGTGCTGTACTAGTGGTAAACCTCAAAGCCAGGCCTTCAAGCACCTCATTTCTTTCTTTAAAAACCTTCCCGACCAACCTCACCAACATGTCTTCCTTCACAGTAATTCCTTAAAGGTCTAATTGTTTAAATGAGCCATGACAGCGGCCAACTGAATCTGACCTCTAATCTCACCTCACATGAGAGAAAAGAATTAAAAAAAGGAAGGGGAAAAAAACCAAAAACAAAACATCTTCATTTGATTACTGTTGTTCCTTGTCCAACATAATTTCCTGGTTCCCAACATGGCACTGAAACAATATAACGTTGTATCTCGGTGGATTCATTTACTTACTGTCACCCAGCCTATGATATAAATCCATGAATTGGTAGAGGTCAAACAGCACCTAACCTGCTTCACTCATTTACTTGAAACTAATCAAAACACTGCATATGGTTTTTATGGGCCAGAACTCATCCACATCACAGAATCACTGAATGTCCTGAGTTGGAAGGGACCCACAAGGATCATCAAGTCCAACTCCTGTCCCTGCACAGTTCAGCCCCAAATTCACACTAGGTGTCTGAGGGCCTTGTCCAAGTACTTCCTGAATATCGCCAGCCTTGGTGCCGTGACTGCCTCCCTGAGGATGGAGAGCCTGTTCCAGAGCTCCACCACCCTCTGCGTGAAGAACCTTCTCCTAATACTCAACCTAAACATCCCCTGGCACATCTTCCTGCCATTCCCTCGGGTTCTATCATTTTTCACCAGAGAAAAGAGATCTGCACCTGCCCCTCCTCCTCCCCTTGTGAGGAAGCTGCAGACCGCCATGAGGTCTGCCCTCAGCCTCCTCTTCTTCAGGCTGAACAAAGCAAGTGACTTTAGCTGCTCCCCATACGGCTTCCCCCCTAAATCCTTCCCCAGCTTCATGGCCCTCCTCTGGACATATATCCTTGATGTACTATGGCGCCCAAAATTGCACACAGCACTCGAGGTGAGGCCGCGCCAGCGCAGAGCAGAGCAGGACAATCCCCTCCCTCGAGCGGCTGCAGTGCAGTGCTTGATGCACCCCAGGGCACGGTTGGCCCTCTTGGCTGCCAGGGCACGCTGTTGGCTCCTGTTCAACTTGCCGTCGACCAGAACCCCCAGGTCCCTCTCTGCAGAGCTGCTCTCTAACCTCTCATTCCCCAGTCTCTCTGTACATCCAGGGTTGCCGTGCCCCAGGTGTAAAATCCAGCACTTGCGCCTGTTAAATTTCCATTCCAAATCTGGCACTTGCTCTTGTTAAACTTCCATTCCAAATCTTCCATTCCAAAGCCAGACGTTAACACATGAGCAGAAACATCCAAGTTGCTCATTATCAGCGTGCTATAAAAAACTTCTCATTTGTAAATTTCCCTAGATCAATATGAAAATAATCTGCAATACAAAGATAAACTACAATATACACACAGCTATTTCGGCAGTAGAACAGCACATATTCTTAAACGATTTCCTCTGTCTTAAGGTATAGAGTTTGAAAAGCCTAAAGATATAAAAAATATATAAAAACTAACTGAAGACCTTATATGGAAAATACTTTTTTCTGCTCATGTCTTACTTATATCTGTAGTATCACCTGTCTTATCGTAGCTCTATATACGTAAGATTTCTGAGAAAACATAAAGAAAAATTCAACATCATGTCAAAAAAACCCCAAACAAACTTACTGAAGCTGCTGGTGCATGGGCAGAGCAATCTGCGGTGGTACATTAATGAATCTTTCACTTAGTAGAAGACCCACAGGCTTAGTACTGTCATTCAGGAGCTTATCCAGTTGTTTAACTACCTCCTGTTCACAGCTCTTCTCACACCGACTTAGAATCAGCTCTTTGATTTGTTCAGCACACTGCGTACCCTAAAATCAAAAGGTATATTTTCTTTACATTACAGAACAATTATTTACACAAGAAAACCTTGAATGTGAACTTCAAGGGAATATTCTATAGGCCTGCTGGCAATTTCCTTAAGCAGTCTCTAAAGCACTGTACAACTTCACCGAAATTATTTACCAACCCTGAAGCTGGGGGTAAACAAAGGTTCTTAACCGTTAAGGACTGCAGCTAGGAGCTGCAACACCAGTACACTCAACAGGAAAACTCAAAAGCTGCGAAAGATGAAAGTGAAGAAATAAGAGAGGCCGATGGCTCAGCTACCCTGGAACTCCTTATTAGGCCTCATTTTAACTCCCTAGTCCACTCTTCGCTTTATGTTTGATGTTCAGCAAGTTACGCAGCATTAAATCCAAAAGAAAGCTAAGTGATGTGCAACTTTTAACACCATAGTCCTCCACGTTGGAATTCAAAATCCTGATCTGGCTTTCTAGGCTTGTTATGCAAGGCAGAAAAGCAAGACACAGTCTCACTTATTACTGTCTAGACATTAATGACGAATACCAACCTTCCTTTCCGCTAAGTTTAAGCAGCTTATAAAACCGAAAACTTCATCATCATCATCATCGTCATCGTCACTACTGTCTTCTTGGACTTCTGCTTGCTATTTAATGAAAGAAAAAGCAACAACTCATATTGACATTCTATTTCCACTCTCTGCAGCAAGAAATGTTTCTCTTTCCAGAAGATGCTCGGCAGATGACAACCATCTAGGTAATCTGTACAAACACACAACCTACAAATTCTGGTTACGGTTATGAAAGTGCTGCATCATTGAACGTCTCTGTGTACTTAGAGCCAGCTCTATAGAGAGCCAGGACATGCATCTTCTACAGCACGGTCTTTTGAAAGGCACTAAAATTTGATAGCTCACATATAATAAGCAGCATCTCGGTACAAGGGATGGCAATATCTTAAGCAAAACCAATTTTCTTCAGTTTCTAATGTAGGGAAATAAACCTGCAAAGTCTTAAAAACCATAGAGCAATAGAGCTTTGATAGAGAGTGAAACAAAAAGCTCAACAAAAGTCCGCAATGAAAGACTTGGGGAAAGAACTGGGGGCCATGCAGTTGTAATATAAGGATCATATTCAGCTTGAGCGGAAAAACTGCTGGCACAGGACAAAAGGGGAATGTATAGCAACGATACCATGCAACATGGTACAACAGCACAGCTGCTGCGGTGGCAGCTTGTCTGGGTTTGAAAGCTGCGTGGCCGTGACATCTTGAGCACTCTATAGTACGGAACAGCTTCCTTAGCCAGCAGTAACTCAGGAGCCTCTGCAGCGTGCTCCACTGCCATAGCAGAAGTTGTTCAGGACTCACTCCAGGACCCTTTCATATGCCCAAAGAACTCTGCGCAAGAGGAAACGGCATGTGGGATATTTTTGGTCTATATCTCTGTACATCCTGAGAATGCAGGGAAATCACAAGGTCCTATTTCTTATGGAGATGGTAACAAACTTCTCAACAGAATTTGCAGCATTATTACTCTACTGCACCAAAATTCAGAGAGAAAAGTGAAGCGCCTTCCATATGTAGAAAGAAACCAAGCAAAATAACCAATCAAATTCCTTGTTTGGCTGAAAGTGGGCATGGAAAATTTCAGCTCCCGTAGAAGAATTATTCTCAAAGCAAAAAAGCGAGAAAGCATACAAATTACAAAGACAGGATCCCCTTCTGAAAGTCTGTTATGTCATTTCAACATAAAAAGTACCGCACTTCATTTACAAACGTAAATTCTGTCTTACCTTGATAATACTTCCGATATGATTCTGTTGTATTAATATATCAGTTAATTCAGCAGTGTTAACAGGAGCTTTTAGAAACAACTGGAAAATGAGAAACAAGTAGTAAGAAGTTTTAGGCCAGATGATATATCAGAGGCCACTTAGTGGAAAATAAAGTCAGTAATTTCTCTAAAGTTGTTAGGCAACACTTTGTTCCATTCTTAATTTCTATTTACTGAGTTTGTTTACTTAACTTCCTTCAATAGGATACTGTAAAGACTAAAAATCACCTTTTTGAAGCACTTGCTCCTCGACCCTCTACAAGCTGGCACTTTGCATACCTGGTATCCTTCTGAGTTTGGTATGACCAGAATGCTTGCTGAGCACAGCTTTACAACAGAAACAGCCAGAAGACCACTGGAACCTGCCACATTGAACAGACACATTCATTGTTTGTCTGTTTTTAAAGGCTGTAATTTACAAAAAAAACCTCCAGGAAGCTGATTAACATTGAACGAGGTTTTTTTGGGCAGCAACTAACACAATGAAGATGGAAAGATTCTATACACCGTGGAAGTTGGGTAAAGTTCTTGAAACCATGGTTTAGGAGAGACATGTTCACTGTGGCTGTAATTATTTAATCTTCATGAGCCGAAGCACAGTAAAGCTATGAATCAATACAGATAACGTGAGCTGATGACTTTGCATCACTTTTTAGGTATTATTTATTAATGGACATATCAACCATACTGACAAGAAGTTAAAGTACCTGTTGTAGTAGTTTCTTTATCCCATTATAGTCATTGTCTGATATGGAATGTGCTTCGAATTCGATATTCACTTCCTATGAAGAAGTAAAATAGAGAATATCAAACATACTCGTCAAGAAGCTATATCAAAACAAAGCTAAACTATAAGAAACTTGAAGACAAGCAATGGTCAACATCAGAAATGGAACTTATTTCTGTATTTCAGTAATCTCAGCAATTGTTACAGTTATAATTTCTTCTGTAAGCTTTAGAGAGCATCTGTGAAAGTAACTTCTTAAAACTAACTTACAAACTGGGTTGTAAACAAACCTTTAATGCTTTGTTCCTTCAGTCTGGTTCACACAATCATGTTTACTGTAGCCACATAGACTCATACTGCAGAGAGGCTTGATCCAGGCAGTTAAACTCTTAAAAATGCAGGATTGGAGTGTAATGCCTTGGCTAAAGATGAAGATTGCTGCAGACATTTAAATAATTACATCCAAACCCATACTTCTGCTATTTCTTCAAATCCTAATGGTATCATTAACCCCACTCTGGAAGTCTGCTCAGTAGGCACATGATGAGACCCAGCCACAGCAAAAACTGAATGTGAACTCCAGAACAAATGCTGCGTGCCTACCAACCGGTTTTACTGGTATTCTTTAATAGTACTGCCTGCCAAGGTTGCCTTGCCTACCTACTCTGTGAACCACTGCTCAAGATGATCCAAATTTACTTTGCCTTTTAATTGTCAATTCGGATTCCACTTTCTGAACAATCTAAACAATCGAGCCTTACTTCTGCCACCGATTAGGACTCAAAACTCTTTCCAATCCTATATCGAGGTCATGGTCTTTACTGTCCACTGGGAGAACAGCGTTAAAGGCCTGTTTACAATGGTATACAGCTATACAACCACTTGTGGGGGATGATCAAAATCAGGAGACATGCTCAGATATTCTACTATGGTCTAGCAAAGCAAGGAAGCTCTACAGAGGTAACTGAAAGCTCATCACCTACTTGAGAAGCTACTTATATAAGAACACAGACTATTTCATTGCCATTCACTCCTGGCATCCAAAACCTTTGTGACTGCTTTAAAATTCAAGGATCTCACTGAATGATGAAGCCAGTAAATTCTGAACAAAACACAGTTTATGGTGGTTCTGAATGCTGTGCAAATCACAGCCATAAAACTGATATAAACCACAGGAGTGCTAGATGTTCTAACACTGGTTTTCCTTCATGGCTTTTCCACTACCCAAAATAAAAGCCTGGTATGAAAGAGTTTACAAATCCTCCATCTTTCATCTATTAAAAAAAAAAAAAGGCAAATAAAACCTCATCATATATTTTGGTGTGCCCTGTCTTGTTACTGTGCGCTTATTCTCTTCCTCTTGCACTGCATCCAAAGCAAAGCAAGAGCCCGCAGAGGAAGCTGTTATACGCAACAATACTCCGCTACATACAACAATACAGCAGTGAGCAAAGATCCGTCTCAGCAACCAGGGCCCATTTGGCGATCATACTGTTGTGCTCAGACTGACAGAACTAACACATGCTCCTTCGTATGAAGAAAACATCTGCGTTAAGGAAGAGATTGTCCTTTTTCCACCTGAAGTGGAAAGAGGTGACGGGAAAGGCTAGTATGGCAAAAATAAAAATGCTGGGAGTTACAGGCAAACAAAAACCCTTTAAGTACATGACTGTAGGAATTTCTGAGTTTGTACAGTTATAAATGTTCAGTACATTTATGAATATTAGCAATGCACACTTTGATGTCTTATACAAGAACTGAGGGAAACTCAATATATCTTTATATCAAGGCTTCGAAACTGGAACAGATGTAATAGCGATATATCATCCTCAAAAGCTGGACTACTAAACTAAAATAAGCGTTTAGAGCAAATTTTATCCAGTGCACAATTACAGGTAGTGCACAGCAGCGCACAGCAGTGCAGGACGCACGGATAACATCCTCAAAACCCCTGTCACTGAAGACTCGATAAACTTCAGCCACAAACACCACAATAAAAACCACTGTCCTACCTACGTTACGCAGGAATGCTGAGCACTTTAAAGAAAAAAAAAAAAAAAGGACTAGTGCCATTAGCTTTAATTTCGTAGTGCCCAGACACTAGTACAACATCTTGTGTCCGTTTACAAACACTAAACAGTACACAAAATACTACGAGTGCTATTCAAGAACTTCATAAACCCACGTGAGGTCAAACTAAGTCAGCACCAATTTACCTGTGTGCCACGTCAAACGTGCTTTTCCATCACGTTAGTCTGATGGATGACACAAACCTACGCTTTTTACTGTGACGTAGTTTTAATGAAAAGGTACTTCTTTTTAAATTTGCTAACAAGCTAACTGAGGCCTCATGTAAGAAAAAGAAAGGAAGATAATTAACTCGAAGTGAAATTCTAGTGAAGACAATGAAGTTAGCAAAATATTTAATTCGAAATGTACCAAGTTAAAACCCATGGATAGTTCTGTTTTTTTTTACTCTTTTAAGCCCTGTTAAAATCATAGAATCACAGAACCACTAAGGTTGGAAAAGACCTCTAAGACCATGAAGTCCAACTGTAAAATGACAGATTGCCTTATCATTTTAAGATTTTAGTAGGAGTGCAAAGTCAGTGCACCTCTCCTCCTTTCCTAGGAGGGGGGACACCCTCCCCAGTGTTGTGCTGCACAACTAAATGCACTTTCACGCAAGTCCAGGTGCAGAGATATACACAGAGCTCAGGCAAGGAATTAAATTTGATTTCCGGGAGGTCTGGTGTTTTTTCCTCTCCCGCCCCACCCCCTTTCTTATACAAACAGGAAATGGAAGGGAACCTTCCGCGCTGAAGGCGTTATTTTCAAGTGGCTGCCGCCAGCCCCCCACAGGAACGGCCGCGGGCAGAGTCTGCGCAACCGGCTGCGGCCTCGGGGGGGCCGGCGTTAAAAAAAAGAAGGAAACAAAAAAACTCGGGCTGTCAGCAACAATCAGCTGAGTCAGGCTTTACCTCACCGGTGGCCGGCGCACACCTCACGTGTCACCCACGCCTGTACCAGAGGACGCGGAGCCCGCGGCCCGGCGCCGGGCCCCCCGCGGGGGGCCAAGCCCGTCCCCGGCAGCCCGCAGTCACGGCTCGGTGAGCCCGAGCTCACGCCTTGCCTTAGCGCCGGGGAACCGGGCGAGGCGGGGAAGGCTCCGGGGGCGGCCGCGAGGGGAGCCCGCGCAAGGCCGTGACGGGCCGCGCTCCCCCCGCTCACCTCAGCGATCCGCTCCGAGTCCGAGTCCGAGTCCGGCTCCGAGCCCGAGCCCGGCTCCGAGTCGCTCTCCCCGGCGGGGAGCTGGGCCCGGGCCCGGCGCTTGGCCGGCGTGGCCATGCCGCCGCGGCGCGCAGGCGCTCGGCAGCCGGAAGGCCGGGGCGGCGGGACGGGCGGCGGGCAGGCGCGGTGCCCGCTCGGGGCGGCCCCGGCCCTGCTGCTCCCCGCGGGGCGCCGGGAAGGGCCTGCGGTGGGGCGGCCTGTGGTGAGCGCGGGGACTGGGGTACGTCGTGCCCGTCCGCGGCGAGTCCCAGGGAGAGGCTGTGTGAAACGGCGGAGGGCGAGGCCGGGGGGGGCGCCCGGGGCGTGTGGAGATTGGGGGGGGGGGGGACGGACGACGTGTCCTGTGCCCCCCCGCCCCTAAAAAACCCGGGACTCCCTCTTTGTGCTGCTGATGTCACCTGCTTTAAAAGACGTAGAGTGTTCTGGGAGAGTCACCCGGGCTCTGCGGGCCTCCACGTAACGCTCGCAGGCGACCCGCGGTAGCTGCCGGCCCTGCCGAAGCAGCCTCTCTCTAAAGGCAAGGTAATAATTGTCCTGTGCGACAAATGTCCTTGTGCCTCGCCCGTCTCTTGGCGGCCTGTTTGTGTCGGACCTGTCAGTTCTGCTCTTGGAAAGAAAAAGCCAAGCGGAGGCTGCAGCGCGGTACTGCGGCCTCTGTGTCCTGAGCATCTGTGGCGTTAGTCGTATTGCTGAAAGCCAAGTTAAAAAAGGAATCCAGTGCTTACTGCTTACTTAAAAAAATCAGTTCCCAGACTGGTTATAGATAATTCCAGACAAACGGACGGCACGGGCAGTGAGGTAGGATACAGTCAGCACAACGTAAATGTGTTTGTTTTGAAAATATCAGTCGGGGAAGATGTGTTGAAAAATCCTAAGCGCTAAAAGTACAGAAGTGGCCATTAATATTTGAGCTCCTTCATGTGGACCATGTTCCACGTAAGTCCTCATGCCTAGTTAATGAAGAAAGGTAGGTGTTAATGAGGTCATTTGAAGAAGAAGATTGGGAGTTGGCTATTGCCAGCCAGAAGAAATGCAAGGCACAGGGCCCGGGATGTAATTTTGGCTCCATAAATGCAATCCAAATAGGTTAGAACTTGCATGTCTCTTTAAAGTATCAAACATCTCTGTGTTTATTTTTTTTTTTTATTATTTTTTTTTTGAGAGCTGTGTCTGCTCTGGGAGCACTTAGGTCATTGCCAAAATAGGAATACTGATAGGCAGGGAAAGAGCACAGTGTGGAGAAAGATGTATCCTCTGTGGGGATGCAGTCTGCATTTATATACAGTTTTCCATTTTATTTCTGAAACTATATCAGTCAAGAATGACACTAATTACTAACATTGCATTTGGTAAAAATCCATGATGTAGTAGAAATGTCCAAGTCCTTTGCTGCTCCTCTGGATTGCCTGTCAAAGAACTACTTTTGTTGCTGAGTTTTGTGACATAGTCACCCAAATAGCAGGAATTAAATCTTTTTGTGTTGTTGTCACTTGATGATATATGCATTACGTTATCTGTGAATTTGGTAGATTTCTGAACCATACTTCATGGCAGCCTTACAGGTAGGCTTTTTTTCTTCTGTGGTTATTAAACCCACCTAATTATAGTGAAAGAATGTTGGTAAGGAATGCATAGCATCAAAAATCCTAGTCCAGGGATTTTTAGAGGTTTTTTTTTAAATCGTATCTCAACAGTGTCTTATAATTTATCTCCATTTATGTTTATGGTGGAACAGACAATTCCCTTTGCACTTTGCAATCAAACCTTATTATGTGACCCATACAGCTGCCTTTAATCAGAATAGCATTAGAAAAGTTTAATATATTTTGCAGCTCTTCGTGTCACTTAGCAAGAAACAAAGGGACCCACTTATTTCTTTTTACAAGCTGTCCTCTGTATTAAAAATAGTTCACAATTAGTTTGGGGACAGCTTTTGAAATGAAAGTTGAGTCACCCACAGAGGTGTTCTTTCTGTACAACGTTTTATATAAAAAATCTGCGAAGTTTTTTTTTTAATATGAGAGTGTTGCTCATTTTTACTGTACTAGTATCAGGGATACACATCCTAATCAGCTTTATAGTTTAGTTGAAGGCACAGGGACGTTGAATTTTACTGTGTGATGCTGTGAATGGGAAGCATTTCAATTATGTCTGTAAGCATAATATTCTGAATATGCAATGTGAGCTAAAAATACCCTTCTTCTAAATTAAGTAAGGTGGACTTAATTTTTAAGTTATGTGGACTAGAGAAATAGCACCAAGCTGGTTTTAGCCTTCAGTCATGATGTAATGCCTCAGACACTCCAGTCGCTCTTGTAGTTTGTTATCAGAGCTTATTGGGTAGTTCTCCAACCTCAGACTGACTAATACAAGTTTTTCCTCATTTTTCTGTCTGTGTGCTCAACACAGAAAATCGGTTGTCCTCTTATTAGCAAGCCTAATGGGTTTTAAATGGTATGCTTTTTTAACATTTGAAGAGTAGTCTTTGCAGTGTTGTTACTGATGCTCAGGCAAACAAAGTGCTTGTTTAGTGAGCCAAAAGCGGGTGGCCAGCATCATCCTATAAACAAAGACTTGGCAGTGGAAAACTTATTAAGGTTATTCATACACATTCTCTTTTCCAGATACAGATTGAGCACTGCCAGACTCTGCTAAGTCCGGTCATAGTTCTAAGTAGAAACTTTTCATGGTTGTTTAGAAGTTTGTGCACAGCTCTTTTGATTTAAATACAAAATATGTAAGATATAATTTATAGGTAAAATATATTGATACCGTAAGTTGGCACATCTAAGCACCCTCTAAAACTCAATGTGTAGTTTTAGAAAGCAGGCATTCTTTATTGCGGCGCTGGGCGCCCCGGGGATCGCTTCACCTAGTGTGCGCGCCGAGTTGCTCTACTACAGGGGTTGTATGCAATCAAAATATACGTAGTCATTAGATCTCTAGAAAATTATTACCGTATTCATACTATTCTTGGAACTCATTAATGTATGCAAATGTCCTTAACGCATGCGCATTCGTGCTCATCAGTGGTCTTCCAGGGTCCCCTGGTGGTCGTCGATAGTCTTCCTCACCGTGTCCGCTGGTTGAACTCAGTCTCTGGGCATGCTCAGTTCAGTTTTAGCTTGGCTACACAATTCTTATTGATACTGAACTAGCTTATTCGAGTACATTTCCCTTACTTATTCTCAAGGATACAGCGTCTCCAAACTCCCTTCTATGTAATCACATATAGCAGGTTCTAAGACTATCTTACTTGTAGAGTATTCCAAGTATTTCAAAACTTAGCTATGTTGCTCCTGTTAAAGGAGGCTGTATGTTCTTTTGAAGCTGGTATCAGGTAACAATATAAGATATCTAAAATATATCTCAGTATTTTAAGTTCTTACTTCAGAATATATCAAAAATTACCAAAGATGTTGTATGTCTTATTTTTTGCTTTCTCGTAATGCTCTTTGATTCATTAGGAATGTTTGTTCGGGTTCTTGACTCTATGTGTATTTAGCAGAAAGCTAGCTGTTTGGAAGATTGTATTTCAGCCATTTGTAGGGCACTCCTTAGTGACATTTCAAAGACACAAGTAAACCAGTAAAAATACGGTATTTCTCTTACTGTTCCCAGTGCCGTGGGACCCTCGCATCATTGCAGCAAATCATAAAAACTGCTCTGTATGTTTTTTCCCCACAAAAAGAATCCATCATGGAGTTTTAACTTCTTCACCCTTTGAATGTATATTGGCATATTTTTAGTTTGAAAATGTGCTCGCATGTGCTCGTCCCTCTTGGGGATCTTGCCTGCCTTCTCTCCTGCCTGCCCGTTAAGACGGCATTCTGCCCCAGTTCACAGTGATGTGGTGGTGCGGCGCACTTGCTACCCGGAAGGAAGTTTGGGTGGGCTGCACCCATAGTGTTGGATGTGACGACCTGGCATTTGGAAATGGATACATTCCACCAGTTTTCATTTGGTCACACCAGTCACCAAATCTGTGCGAACCTGCCTGAACTACACGGGCAGAAAGAACAGAACGGTCTGAGAGGTTTATGGCTGCAGAAAAAGGGGCTAATTTTTTCAGCAGTAAAACTGAAAGCACTCAGAGGGTGGTTGAGATCAAAATACGTGTTGTTCATGAATGCACAATCTTACAGATTCCTTAGGTCAAATTTGTTTTCTGTTGGACACTTGCAGCCCCTTTTTGGAGTGAGTAAACGAGCTCCCTTCTGGCAGAACCAAAAATAAGCCAGTGGCTTCTAGGAGCGCCAAGGCTGTGCAGTCTTGCTCTTTTTACAAGTGAGCCAGATGGCTGAGTCCAAAATACAGCTTGTATGATTTCTTTGTAGAAACAGCTAGGTAATTGCATCTTGCAGTAGTTTGTGATATTTTATGACTTTGTAATTATTCTTTGGTTTCAGTATATATTTTGTATGCAGGATCTAAACAAAATAATTAATTTGATTATCGTAAATCACCTTGTTAAGTATGGATGTTTACCTATTTGTTATTATTATTCATTACTTGACACAGCAGTAAGGCATAGGGTGGGAAGTTAATTCGTTTCGAACTACCTAAAGTAATTAATTAGAAATCTGCTTTCCCGAGGTGTACCTGAATTAACTCTCTCGTCTCATCTGGGGGTTTTATTACAATACTTTTGGAAATTGCTCTTTCCAAGAAGTATTATCATCTCGTATTATACACTTTGGAAGGCCTTTTATTTTTTTCTCCTTACATTTACATTTTGATGACTTCATAATGTTATTCAAGGTTATATATTTTGGAAATAGGAAGGTGTGGTAGGTTAGAGTTAACATCATTTTCTTTGGTGCTGTTAGACTTTAAGAGTACCAGTAGAAATGTAAGCGTGTCATACCTGGAGCATAAGCACTGAAGGTAGAGTTATAGTAAAGATTGTCAGTAACTTCAGTATCAGAACAACAATCAAAGAACTGTGTGCAAACTAGATTTTTACAAGAATGTTGGGGTTTTTTTCAAAGTGAAGACACTTACAATGTTAAAGTGACTTTTCTCAGTCACTTAGCCCTACCTCCTTCAAGCCACTAGCAACTGGATACTCAGAAGTATTCAGGAGCCTAACTCTTGAAAGCTACGGATGGGATCTACTTTGGCATGTGCTCTAGTTTGAAGTCAGCAAGAATTACAATTTTTGAGAAGACAGCCCTCGACGAAGTCCTTGTTTCTTCTTCTATGTGCGCTTTTAGTCATTCCCTTTGACTTCACTGGGCTTGGTGTTTCAGAACTACAAAGTCCTACCATTGTGGTAGGTGCCATTGTATCCATTTTGAGTGCTGGAAGTCTTGTGGAAACGAGCACTTCCACGTCTAACGGTAAGGCGTTCCGAATCGAACACCTAAATTATGACACCACATCTTAAAACCTAGATTTAAAAAAATGAAGTTTAAGATCCACAAAATTAACGTAGTATCCCAGTCGGATGTTGAGTTCCTGGGGGTGGTGCTTTGGGTGCCCTTTTCACCACCTGCGTTTTGCCGTGCTTCTGGCTATAGGTGACTGTGGGACACGGAGCTCTGGTTACTTGTACCAGATCCCGTTTTGTCCACTGTTGTCTAAAGCTGCCTCTTCTCTTTTCATTTTTATCTGAACAGGTTTTTTTGTCTTTGAAGTTTTGAGTATTTCAATGCATGTCATGGAAATGAATAAAATTTAAGAAGTTCTGTACATTTGGATATTCATAATTGTTAACTTTAAAGAGAATTTGCTAGTATGTAATCTATCAGCAAAGCAACGCATATATAGTTAAGGTAAAGGTGCAGTTAGAGAATGGATTTCTGTTTGTTTGCATTATTGCACTTGTTTACTTTGATGCTTGGTATATTTGCTTACGTGTTGTAACAGGCTTTGAATTCAGCACCAAAGTCAGCTTTTAAGGAACTGAGAACCGTCAACTTCCATTTGAATGGCAGAATATATTTTTTCAGTATTGCCTTGATTACTATAGGTATATCAAAGAAGGCATATGAATATTACATATATTATATTCAGATGTATAAATGTGTGTATATATACACATGTTTGTATTTTTAAAAAAATTTTGAAACGCTGCCCTGCACACCTTTTCCCCCATGAAAAGGGTTAGACCCCAAATGCATCAAATTAAATCACTTGATACAGAAGCCCTTGTGTACTCATTAGGATGAGCATAGGGTGGAAACTAGCACGGAAATTAATGGAAGAGAATAAGTTTTTATAGATAGGAGCTTATTATGTTGCTGAACATGACTGCATTGTAGCGGTTGTTACTCCTTCCACAAAATAGTCTCCTTTAAAATGTATTCTCCTTGATGACTTTCATTATCGTTTTCTCCCTTAAGCAGTATTATCTAAAGACAACATGTTATTTGTTGGTCTTATCAGGGTGGATATTCATGCCCAGAGAATGTACGTTAACTGCTTACTCATTGTATAGAGAGCAGTGCAACTGTTAGCAACCCAGCTTCTTTGAAGCTGAGCTATTAAAGTCACTGTTCAGTAGAAAGTCCTCTAGATCTCATTTAGATAAATTCCATTATTGTATTTCAGAGTTCTCTTGCAGTTATTTGGTAAACAATGAAGGTTGTGTTGCTGAAGGATCCCAAAGACAAAGATGCAGGACCAGATCCCTATATTAAAGTGAGTAAACTTTAAGTAAACAATTGTGTCACTTCACTATTAAATAATAATACCATGCTTTCAGCAAGATAGATGAATTTAACTGTTTCAAGTGAAAAACGTGCTTAATCAAAACTAGGAGTGCATGACTGAAGTTATGATATTTTCTAAGAAAAATAAAATTAGGAGTGCATGTCTCAAGTTATGCTAAGAAGAAATTGATGCTAGAAAATTTGCTGTTACTGAAAAAATTATTTTAGTTATGGGGCCTTCGTACTGAATTCACCATTAAAGCTCTCAGCAAAGTATTGATATTAAAACAATTTCATTTTAGTTATTTAATATTGATTATGTTCGTATGGATAGAATTAAGAGTACAGAACATGTTAGTAGTCGTACCGGGAATGTAATGTGAAAAAGAGGTTACCTGTTGCTGTGGTCCTTCCTGCTGGTGCCTTCAGTCATGTGAGTAGGTCTTACTCATAAGAGCAGTTCTATTGACTTTAAAGAGTTACAGAGGTGTACAAGGATATTGGCAGGACTAGGTGAGCGGTTGTGGCTTAGGGACTTCAGAGTTATGTGCCAGTGTGTGCTGTAACCATTCAGTACCTGTGTAGGAGGCCGCGGTTCCACAGCTGTTTGTTTGGTGTTATGTTGTAATGCTAAATAACTAACAACACCAAACTAGATTCATCAGTAAAAGCAAATAAGATGCCTTTGTATTTTACTCTAGTAAAAAGAAATATTTGTGCTTGGTCAATTCTTTGAAAAAGAAAAAACGACTGTTCAAAATCTATTTCAAGAGCTGTAAACCTTTCGTTGATAGGAATTAGGATTATACGGATTTGAAGCAACTTTGATTCCAGTTTTGTCATTTGAATTCATATCTCTTGAAAGCTTATTTGAAAAGGTAATTTTTTTATTATTTTTTATTTTTTATAATTTTATAATAATATTAATTATAATCTTTATTATAGTACTATAATTTATATAATCTGTATTTTGAGATACAGTTGTAATTATATAAAATACATACTTTAGTATATTATAGTATTATAATATAAATATAATAATTATAATAAATTAGAATATTAATTCATTATTAATATTAAATTTAAAATTATTTCAGTTGTCTCATTTTCAAGAGGATTTAGGCCATGGCTGCCAAGATGCCATTTCTTATCTTGATTAAATAATGCCCTTCGTGGTACCTCTTTTTGTGTTTCCGCAAACACAGTTGTATACAATACCATGTTGTACATAACGCAGTACGGTGTTGTATACAACATCCAGTATGTTGTCTGTACTTGTTAAAGAATTAAGTTGGTCAGATGGAATTCTCATTTAGGTTGATGGACCATAGATAGTCACAGGTATTGGGGCATTTTGTCACAACAAAAAATTAGAAGCCTGTAGTGACAACTAGAGGTTACCTGAGGTTTCCCCCTTACTGAACTGTACTGAAATTGTGTGCTGCATCTCCTAGTTACGTGGAATAAAATTGCATAATCGGTGTTCTCTTTCTACTCTTTCTTCGATGTATGTATTTCATTTTAAAATGTTGAAAATGTTTTCTAAGGGAGTTTCCCTTTACTGAGAATCGCCAACAGCACTGAACTTTGTTAGGTGTTTGAATGTATCATGATCTGCATTTACAAGTGATCCAAGAACATTTTTCCTTTTTTTTGAACTGATCTTTGAGAGCCCATTAGTAATCTTAACTGTTCTTTGAGGGGCAGGGGGCAAGGAGCTCTCTGGGTAGTGCCCTCTGTGTTACTCCTTTGTTCTCTTGTATGAATTTGTAAGTAGCTCATACGTTGTTCGCCCATCCTTCCAGCTCATTTCAGTGACAGGAATCCTCATCCGTTCCTACAGATTCTCAGAAGTAATATAATCTGGGCAAGTTTTGTCCTGAATTTGAGATTTGTTATACATTTCTCTTATAAATACTCTGGCTACTGATAGTAATGAAGTATTTGCCCGTTTCAGTTTCAGACATTTGTTGAAGCTGTTCTGTTCTTCACAAGGTTATAAAGAATTGATGAACTGAATTTTTTAATTTATTTCCTCATTTTTTTATTTACTTCTTAACTTTACTGTTTGCAAGTAGCTGTCTCATCCAGAACGTTATGGAGGCCTCGTTTTTACCAGTCCAAGAGCATTAGAAGCCATCAAGATATGTTTAAAAGAGAATAGTAAAAATGAAGGTAAGTGCATATATATATTCCTTGGTCTTTCTGTTTCGGTATTTTGTGAAGTTTGTAATTTTATTTCACCCACCACACCAGTGGGTTTTTGGAGTATGCCTTTTTTAAAAAAAGCTTTATCTCATAGTTCCTTTGGCATCCTAAAGGCGTCATGCTAAATTGAGCTTTTAAGGATTGGGTTTTCCACACTTACGCTGTTGTTAAAAATGAAAGGCAAGAGCTTTTGGTGCAAATTACTAATTAGTGTGAGCTTTCTCAGTTGTGCTTATCTCTTGCATAAGGAATATTTTGCTGCAATGCCTAGTTTTGCTCACTAACTACTTTCCTCCCTTAAAGAGAGGAGCATGTTATAGAAACTGGTCACTGCTACTCCTGTGCCTATATAGTTCATATGAAGTCTTACAGAAAAAGAGATTTCTGTCTTGAATATAAAATTTCTCAGGTGAATTAAATATTAGCTAAAAAGCTGTGAAGAAATGGTGATACATAAAAGCCAACCACCGATTAGTTGTGAATAAGAATCCTGCAGAGTGCTAAATAGAAATTACCATACCAGTGATCTATCAAATCCTTGTGAACTCTTCTAAATTCTTATGCTAAGTCGTAACTTCTGGCTTTGAGTATCTATGTACACTGAAATTGTTTTATTTGTGCTGTAGCCATACTAATCAATGTACCGTGAGTAAGGTTACACTCTTGAAGAAGCAGTAAATACACTGAGACTGTTAGCTTATTTTAGCATTTTCAGCAGCAGAGGACTAAATTTTAGGATTTTTGGTCAAATGTAATCTCTTTATCTAGAGTTCATACCTCATCTTGGTTAGGAGTTTTGGGAGCTGCTGAAATACATATTTTAATGAATAAAATGAGTCTTTAGTTCCTTTTGGGTTCCTTTCAAAGGTAATAAATCCTTATCTTTTTCCTTCTTTAGAATAGTTTCCTCTGATTATTTTTCTACTGTTGTAGTTTCTAATTTTTTTTTCCCCCAGGAATACTAGAAAGGAACTCAACGTCCTATGCTGTACTTTTTTAAGACAAGATAGCAGAAGACTTAGTATATCTATTTTTGACCCATGAGGATTTCAGGCATAGGGATCAGTAGCTGGAACCAAGAGGTGTAGTCTATAACCTACTTCCTGCCTGAAGGAAAGTAATATAGTAATTTTATTTTGGTCTCTGGTACATTTTATTTCTGAGCTGATAACTTATTTTTGGTGTACGTTTAAAATACGAGAAGTTTCTCTATTTTTCTTGTATAAAGAAAGAGTTGCATTATAGAGTACTGAGTGCATGGATATAGATTTTATACCCTTTTATTTGTTGCTGTAGAAGATTATATTTGTTTTTTGCCTAAGCCTTCAGTTTTAAACCACCAGTTTGTATGTCTAAATCTCCCTTTGTACGGTGTGCTGGTTTTTCCTATGAGTTTTGATGCTTTTTTAAATCCTTAACGCCAAAATAGAAATGAACATTGCAAGTTGCATGTGATCTGGCATAGGGCAAATGTGCATTAAAATGCTACTTAACAAAAGCAGCTAAGAACTGTTTATGCAAATGAGGCTTTTAAAAACACGTTGTAGACCACTATTTACACAATGAAAAAATATATTAAAAATTCATTTTGTACATCCAGATTTGCTGAAATATGTAGTGGAGTGTTAGTTATTACTATTTTGCTGTATTTGTAGAACAAACAGGAGTTCTCATTTAGCTCATTTAGCATTCGTATTTTGTCGCCGAGTGCTTAAATTTAATTTAATGTTTTTCAGCCTGGTCAAAATCTCTTAAACAAAGATGGAATACCAAACCAGCATATGTGGTAGGGAAAGCTACAGCTTCTCTAGGTAAGCTGGGTTTTAAAAAAAGAAGTCTTAGATAAATCTGTCTTGTAAGTACAATTTTTGGAGTATTAGCAGCTCTTCAAGGGTGCTTAGAAAAAAATATGGATAAGTTTTATAAATGGATAATTTTGAAAACAGGTAATAGTATTATATGTGTTAGAGCTATACATGCTTCAGCTAAGGATCTAGCTTCTGGTTTTTCGTTACTTTTATCGTAACGTGATGGTAGCTACTTCAAAAATCTGGTCAAAAAATAAAAAAAACCCTCTTTGCTCTTAATTTGCATGTGGTTTTTTTCATTCACTTTGGAAATGAAATTGGATGAGGGGGGTTATAACATGATTGCCTAAGATTGTACGAAGTGTGATGCACTGGCCCTTCTTTCCCTCAGTGTTCCTGTGAGGCATTTGCCAAACAGAAGGCAGCAGCGTACCTATTGTCCTCAGCGGGTCATCTGCTTCATTTGTCTTGACGCTGGTTTTAATCTGATGCAATACACATTTTATGTGCATAACAAAAATGCAATGTAGGTTTTAGTTTATGAAAGCCTTTCTTATTGTAAAATTGCACTGTAGCTTTAGCTTCCACTGAACCATGTAGGAAAAATTATGAAAAGAGTAACGTTAGAGAATTTTAAAACTCTTGATGGTTTTCTGCTTCTACCTCTATAAAAAGCATATTGTTTTTCAGGCAGGCTGGTAACAACACTGGATCACCAACCGGTGACACCTAACAAGCATCTTGAATCAATCAAGTCCCAAATTAGTTAACTACTTAGGGGTTCATCTTATCCCTACTGACTCGCTTAAATAAGAGCAGTGTTATACTCTCAGATTTTCCCGTAGGATTTCAGCCTTCACTAGAAAGAACCGCGATACGGTCATTGGGAAGCTACCTGCAACCAAAGCGTGCCAGGAGCTGTGGCCCATTCAGCATAGTCAGGCAGTGCTTTCTGTTTCACCGCTTCAGGTACAAGAGTTTAAAAAAATCTCCAAAACAGCTTAGCTAGCCCCAGAATTCTTCAGTTGTACTTTTTTCATGTATGTCTTTCTAGAGCCAAAACCGAATTTTTCATAGCATGTTACTACTTCAAGTGCTCTAGTGTTTCTGCTTTTCAAAGAAGTATTTGTGTGCGTGGATCAAGTTGTGTCTCCTTTTTCACCCGTGTTTCTGTGACAGTAAATCTGAATTGTTCTCACTGATTTCAATGTTGTTCTTTGCTACCTTTGGTTATAGTGGAAGAAATTGGCCTTACTCCACAAGGAGAAAAGACTGGCAATGCTGAAAAATTAGCTGAATATATTTGCTCAAGTAAGTATCTAAAATCTTCTACTTAAATTAAGCTAATGTACCTTCCATTGTTTCAGGATTTCCTATAAATAAAATCGAGTGTACACTGATGCAGAGAAGTACGTACTGCATGTATCTCTTATGTGTAGAATCCATGAATTTTCAGCTTCTGGGAATGTGGGTGATCTCTCTAAAAGACGATAAAAAATACTTTGAAATACCTATACTAAATATTAATTTACATGAAATCTTAGACTCTGTAATTGATTAATAATACTCTATGTTCCAGTAGAAAAAGTATTTTTACTAAAAGATCAGAGCTGTGATGACTGGAAATTGCTGCTTAATCGTAAGATGTAAATGATTGTGACCATAGGTGTGCTGGTTCCCTGCGGACTTTGGGTGACCGGACTTTCCTTGCTTCAAACCAGTAGATGCTGGGGATTTTTCACCATGCCATAGTTCAAACTAGATAAGGGGAACCCCTTTCCTCAGAATGAACACGTGGTTTCAGAGGAATCTATTTTTCAGCACAAAAGGAGAGTGGTTTTGAAGAAGTTGCAGAAGGGGTTATTTAAAATGATGGTTTGTTTTGTTTAACCATTTTGTTATGGTTAAAGTTGTAATGCTGATCTGTTTGCTGCTTCCAAATGTAGTATCAGATTGTTGGGTAATTTTAAAAGTCTAGTTAGTCTACTTCCTCATATTTTTTTTTTACTTTAATTTGTTAAAATTTCCAATAGTAATAAGAAACATTTTTAGGCTTCAGGGCTGATTATTTTTTGAGTGGATGGGTCAGTACAAGCTGGGAAAAAAGAGGCTGTGTTTTTGTACAGCCTGGGTTATAGAACTTGGGTGAAGAATGTCATAAGCAGGAGCTGCCAGTTTGACCTCAGAGCTTCTGACGCACATGGTGGTGTTCCAGGGGATCCACAGCTGAGGTGTGTGCTGCCTTCAGAGTGTCTGTCGGAGTATCGGCTGGGAGGAACAGTTACCAAAGGCAGCAGAATTAGTCCCCAAGCTCTGTGAAACTTGCTGCTAAAATAATCTCTGCTCCAGGTGAAAATCACACCTACGCAGCGGTATCTCAGCAGCAGCCTGTCAGCTGGCAGATCCTTCTCTGTACTTTTATATGAGCTGGGGCACATCCCCGCTCACGTGAGAAAGCAGGGAGCTGTATAGTGGAGCCTCATAGTGAAATTAGAGGGTGGCTTTCAGTCTGATACAAAGTTATGTCCTTCGCTGAAGGGCTTTCTGCCCCAAATTTAAAAAGAGAAGCAGAAACCTTCATCTGGAGGCTCATGCAGTATTTACTAGTTGAACAGAGAATGACCAACGCTTTGAAAAGCTGCGTTATTCAGCCAGTCGAGGGAAATAGTCTGCCGTTGGCTAACCATAGTCAGAGAAACAAATGACAATCAGTGCAATTATTCTAGATGTTGGTTGAATTACTATATCTGCTGGTTTAAAAGCCCTACTGCTGACCGCGCTTCATGAACTTGCTGAATAAGGTGCTAAGTGCTTCAGTAGGGGAAATGATGTTAAGAACCCTGATGTGTTATTTTTGGCTTTTAGGCATAACATTAGATATGAAAGAGAGTGCTGATTAGCAAGGTCTGCGTAGTAGCAGAGATTTATAGGTAAAAGAAAAATTGATTGGAGCTGGCAAGTATTGTTTTTTATGGGCAGAGTGCTCTGTAATTCATTGGGAAATAAAATATTTTAACTATATGGAATATTTCGTGATAAAAATTACAGTTGTCAACACAAGATCAAACAATAAATTCTGAAAAATTAAAAACAAAATTTTCAACACAAAAATGCCAGAAGTGAAGGATAACCCATATCTACTCTTCAACAGGTATTTTAAAACAAAGACAGGTTTTAACTGGTTTTTTAATGCTGGGAAATCTAGTTTTGGTAATGAATTAATGTTTGCCAGTTTGCAGAAGGAGGTTTTTTTGAGAAGGAAGACGAGAAAAATACCTGTCTCTTCTGTTGTACGAATGTGAAAAAAACTAGGATCAGGTCTAAAGAAAACAGTGCGTGTAATACCAGGGGTGGAGAAATTCCTCGACGGTGAGCCTGCGACCGGCACAGTTACTGCATCGTAACCTCTTCTCGGTTATTTTCTCAGTCCAGCTGAGGGTCATCCTGGCTCTTCCTCCTCCCGTGGGAGCTGCTTGGTTCCCAGACCCTGTTGCTTCTGACCGCATGGGATGCCGTGGCTGTTCCCCCGCGTTGCATGTGTGCTCTCGCAGAGTTAGGAGCTGGCAGTCGCGGAGGGAGCAGGACAGGGAACGGCGCTTTCTGGTGACAGAGAGGAGTTCAGTCCAGAGCCAGCAGCAGCTTCTGCTGGCCACCACAGGGAAGGAGAGATCTGTGGGTTTTACAGCCTTTTACATAGCGTCTCCTGAGGGCGGTTCCATACCTGAACACCAGCAGGCCATTTCAGTTAGCACAGTGCTGCAACACTTCGTTATCCTTGCAAAAATGACTGCCTTTGAATACCCTTTGGTTTTGATAACTGACCAGAGAATTGCAGTCATCAGAGACTGCTTGTTGTTGATACGTATAATCATACTCAGAGATTTATTGGATTGTGCATATTTATGCACTCGCAATTTATCAAGTGGTTTATAACAACCTCTGAAGCACAGATGAAATTACATCATGTTCCCTATTATGTATATATTTATTTTTCTTCATGCATAAAATGATAAGTAGAGATTCTAGGAATAGCTCTGATTTTTTTATATCATTAGAATTTATTGTCAGAACAAAAATAAAATCTGAAGCAGTGATATCTCTTTTGTTATTCACCTTTTGTGCTTTGGTACCCATCTCAGCTTAAGTGATCGGGAAAATAAAGGAATGTACTCCTTAGCTAGCTAGCTTTACTCTCTTTTCAAGGCAGATATTTTTTGTAGTTTTATTACAGCGTAACGTTTGTGTTGGTTACAGAAGTAGGGGATACCATTAGGGCCAATGCTTGCTGTATTGTTCAGGCCTACTAAGGAATTTTTCTGTGCTTTTTCTGTAAACACAAATCAAAAAGGATTAGTGTTTCTTTACAGATATCACATTGACATTTCAACTAACTGACATGAGTTCTAGGAGGATTAATGCTTCAATACTTAGGTTTTATCTTATTATTTTAAAATCCCTTTTACATTCTGTCCCAAGTTCATTCTTCCTTCCTGTAAATTATTACAAGCATATCTATGGCTTCTAGTAAAAACGTCAGTATGCGTTTGGGACAGTCAGGTATATCTGGGTTGACTCCTTCTAGGGTCTTCCCATTTGATTTTTACTATCCTGTCCTTTTCTTTCCCCCCGAGGCATCTCTGACGCTTACTGTTACAAACCAAGAATCTACTGCCAGCACTTAAAAAAAAAAAAAAGGCGTTTCTTTTTCTAGTAGTCATCTCTTAAACATGTATATTAACATATCTGAATTAGTAATAAAATAATGTGTTGAGGAACTCCTATTTATTTTGAAAGATGAACGCAAAGTTGTGTGCAGCCGTGTAGAATTTCATCTTGAAATTTTCTCTATTTTTTACTTATAGAAAAGGCAAACTGTGCAAAAAAAGTCCGCTGTTAAATTCCTATCCAAAAGTCGAACTCTTCTTCGATTAAAATGCTCTTTACCTTTTGCAAAGTGTCAATATTCACTTTTATTAGGTAAAACCTGGTAGTGAAAAGCTTTCCAAAACAATTAGTTTAAGCCCCAAACCCAGGAAATTACTGAGACTCTCATATAGACAATGCTGTTTCATTCTTCCCGAGCCAGGTGTTGGCATTCACAGTGATGATTATCGTCTGTGTTTGCACTTTACTCAGAGTGCACGGGGCCAGGACGGCTGCGTGGAAGGAGGAGTTGTAACCCAAGAGGTGGCGACATGATTACAGTTCCCTGGTGGTATTTTTTAAGCAGAATTTGTTTACTCCTCTGCTAATGCGTTAGAAACATGCAAAACCTACCACGTGTATCGTGTCGTACCAGAGTTAAGTTATGAACAGCCGTGTATCAGAAGGGGCCTTCCAAAACCTCCAAGGGGCTTTCACGGGTTGGCAACGTAACAGTAACTGAGGTTGGAGGTCGCTTCCATTTTAAATGACAAGAGCAAGTGAGGATATCCACTTCCACCTTAGCACTGGAAGTAGAATAATTTTTCCTTGAGGAAGGAAGAAAATAAGACTTACAGATAGACGGAATCTTTTCAGCAAAGTCTTTCTGTCCTCTTCTTTGTCTGCCTGAACATTCTTTTATATAGAGCGAGCTGTCACATACTGCGTGGGACTAAGATTTAAAATATAAAATTGAGGAAGATTGTGTTTCTGAGGAGGAGGAGATAACTTGCACAGTACTTGCTTTGTAGAACGGCAAGGGGAATACAAATGCAGTTTATCTTTCGTGGGATCTTTTTAGGCAATGTATTCATATTATAGTTACGGAATATTTTTTAATTTACATGCTAAGTAGCCTCTGTCCTCTGACTTGTGGATGCAGCTGCACTGCAGATGTTTTCAGTTATCTTAGGGCTGTGTCTGTGATGAAGCATGTGGCGTTTACTGCGGTGTTCAACATTTGATACCTTTAAAATGTATTAAATGTATCATGTTTACTCTTTAATAAAGGAATAAGTTAATTAAAGTTCTTGTTTTTCTGTTTACAGGAGAGAAACCTAATTCCTCAGCTCTTCTTTTTCCTTGTGGAGCCCTGAAAAGAGAAGTACTTCCTACAGCACTTCGAGAAAAAGGTTGAACTTCCCTGGAGCCTCATTTTGATTAGTCAGTTGCGAGAAAAGTTGTATCTAAAGCTTGTGAACCACACTTGAATAAGTAAAAATTGAATTTGCTGTTTTGTTGGTTAGAAGTTAGAGGATGGGAGTAAAATCCGTGAGGTTGGATTGCTGCCCATGGCTCTGGGACTGAGCTGTAGCGTGATGCGAGCGAGGTTATTTGCCTCGTTCTTCACTTGCGTTCTCTTCTGTGAGGTGGAAGGTAACTTATTCACAGAAATATTGCAGGACTTGCCGGTTTTCCAGTGTGCTTCGAGGTCCTCTGGTTACAGATGCTTTAGTGTATCTTGCAACTCTAGAAACACCTAGGAGTCCTTCACAGAATTTTTTCTGTATCTTTTTAGCCTAAAATGGTACACCTAAGTGCAGTTAGCATGTTGAGAGTGTTTTTTATTGAAAGAATAGAAATTAATGAAACCCTGTTGAATTACGAATGTATATTCTGATGCCAGGTATACCTCTGGAAAGCCTTACCGTTTATCAAACAACCCAACACGCTGACCTGCAAGAATCACTGAGCAGTTATTTCTCACAACAGGTATGGGATGCCGATGTAATTTGAGAATTTTTGAGGTATATGATAGTACCTAGCAGAATATACTCCTTTTTCTCAGCTGTCTGTAAATGATACTTGTGGCGTTACAAGAATATCCTGCATAGGCTCCTTGGTTTGTTTCCCTGTTGACTACCAAGAAAATCCTTTGGCAAAAGTTTCAGACCAAGAGCGTGAGTCCCTCAGTTATTTGTTATGGCGATTGTAAATGAGCTTAAAAGACACACTGCCTCTGTTCGAAGAAGGAAACAGGTCCTTGCACATTTTGTCTAACTTTCAAAATATATGTATGTTTCAGAATTACTGGAAAACAACTGCATAAATAATTACATATTCCGTTTATTCCTTTGAGCTGGACAAGACTGCTTTTTAAGTAATACCGTCTCAGAAATTACATTTAGCGAGGATATCTATTGAATATGGAATAGTATTAATTTTTATTAGTGTAATTGAAATATCACTGGACATCTTTGCTACGTATTGCAAATCAGAATCTGGTAGTAGTTACTGCCCTGCGTAGTCGCAGTGTTCCTTCCCTGATTATCCAGCTTATGAATGTAGTAATCTCATTTTAAGTGGTTGTTGTGGTTTAACCCCACCCAGCTGTCCCAGCTGCGTCCCCTCCCAAGCCCTTGTGCCCCTGGCAGAGCATGGGCAGCTGAAAAAGTCCTTGACTAGTGTAAGCAGGACTTAGCGACAACTAAAACATCTCCACATTATCAACACTGTTTCCAGCACAAATCCAAAACGCAGCCCCATACTGGCTACTGTGAAGAATATTAACTCTATCCCAGCCAAAACCAGGACAACGTTAGAATTCCAAGTGACGTGCTGTTGAGAAATGTATTGAGAGATATTTGCTAGAATCACTATTAATGTTTTCCTCTTTTTAAAACCATCTAATCAATCTAGTAAATCAAAGATCAGTGCATAGTAAAAGATTTGAAGGTACTAATAATTGCTGTTATTTTTTCAAGACTGCCTTTCTGAATTTTCCATTTGTAGGAGCCTACATCATACGTAGGATTAATTTTATTCCAAATGCGGGCTTTCCTTCTTACAGAAGCTTGGCCTCTCCGAGCACGTCGCACCTCTTTTTAAAATCTGTGCGTTAATGTCTTGTTAAATTACATATTGATTTTAAAGTTCTTTTCCAAGAGGTCCTAAAAGGCTATGGCATGGGCAGTCTCACTGATGCATTGTAGTGTCCTGGTGTTCCCAGGTGGATATTGCAGTTCTGAAGCTCATGGTATTTAGTTTTATAGCAGTTATAAAAGTCAGTGGGTAGTACATATGCATTTTGTAACTCCCTGAACTCTTTATGGAACTCCTTGCTTGCTGCAGTTAGATGTTCGTTTCAGTGTAGTGCTGTTAAAATGTGTTTCTCGTGCGCTTTTTAGTTGCTCTTAACTGATGATATTGTGGTTATATATTTAGTGCATGGAGAGCTGACATAAAATGACAAGCGTTTAGCACTTTGTGAGACAATGAGCAGCACTCTATTAAACTGTCATTCTGGCCTCCACGAGCTAAGGCTAGCTTCCAAGTCATGCACTATAAAATAACAACAGATGTAGTTTGCGTGGAACGGGTGTATCTTTCTTGTCAGGCAGAAAATCATGATAAAGAAAGCATGTGCTTCGGGTCTGCAGCTCAAGAGCTTGGGACCTTCACTCCAGGCAGAATTTTGCAGTTCTGTTTGGCTACAGAAGGTTGCTGCTGCTGCCTTAAGGCAGGCTTATTCTGAGAGAAAAAGCCCTTCCAGGGGTCTGCAGTCCTAAGGCATCGCCTCGCCTTTGCCACAGCATCTCAGGGCGGGCAGAACTTGGGGTAAACCACATCAGCTGGGAAGCAGAGAACATGTGCAGAACTGAGAGAGATGGGAATGGATTTAGGGAAATAACTTGCTGAGTTTTCTTGCTAAGCAGGAAGATGAGTACGGCTCCAGAACACTTTCCGTACGTTTATCGGCAAGCACTTGCTTGACAAAGTGTTCGGTCAAAGTCACACCTGAATTTCAGCATTCTGTGGTAGAATGGGGGTTCGGCAGGCTGTCTGCACCACAGGAAACCCTGTCTGTTGGCTTAACTGCTGTTTCTCATCAATAAAAACACTTCACGTCCGTATAGAGGCAGTTGAAGGGACTTGTGTCAACATGTACTGAGGCACTGCTGGAATAGTGAGTAATCTGTGCCAACCTATGGTTACTTTTATTCAGGGAATTCCAGCAAGCGTCGTGTTCTTCAGTCCATCTGGCGTCAAATTTTGCCTCCAGCACATTCAGAAGCTTTCGGCGGGTTTTATCAACCATATCAAGGTATCTTCTTCTTAATAGTGGTGAAATGCAAGAGGGAGTAAGTTTGGGGTGGGCGAATGAGAGAGAGGAAAGCTGTAACACCCATTACAAACCTTCATTTCCTCTTTTGTTTGTGTTTATTTCTCTGAAAAAAAGAGGTTGTAGCAGATACGTAGATAGCAAATGCAAATGTTATTATATAGCCGAGAATTTTTTTTTTAAAAGAAGAAAGTGGAATTGTTTTCACGTAGAATTTTTTTCCCCAACTAACTTGCCCAGTGTCCACTGGGTATAGGCTATATTTTCTCTTAGTGATGTGAAGGGGTGATTAGCTCTTGTTTGAATCAGCAATGACAGGCTGAGCCCTATTAAAATTCCTCTCACTTTTCCTGTTTGGTGGGACTAGGAGCTTTAAACGTTTGTAATGGCGAGATAAATAACGATCGTCCCTAAGTAATTTCTGAGTAGCTCAGTTGATAGGTGGTTTTTCATACTGAACGTCTGGGACCTGAAATGGTGCGTACGGTTCAGTAAGCTCAGCCATGCAAGCTGATACGCTGGCAGTGTCAGCAAAGAAGGAAGGGTGTGTACCTGGTAACTAGTAAGAGCTGGTGCCATACCTGTCAACGCTGTTAGAACCGTACGTAATGTCATTTCAGTTTGCTGCCATCGGTCCAACAACTGCTGAAGCCATGGAAGCGGCAGGAATCCCAGCTAGCTGTACTGCAGAGAGTCCGACTCCCCAAGACCTCGCTGCTGGGATTCAAAAAGCGCTTCACTTGCAGAACTGCTCTTTATCTAAATAAGAGCACAGTATGAATTTAAGGGGAATATGGTGCTGTGGAAGGTTTTTCTTTTTGCAGACCTCTTGTTCTGCAAGAAAGTGTTTTTCAGGCGTATGCAACCCTGTCCTTGTCAGGGCCTGGTGTGAGAAGCTTGCATCTAAGTATCTAAGAAATCTAGAATTTGGCCAGCATCTCTTAAAGCATCTGGCTCTTCCCCTTTTCTCACGTGTGCACTGTAAATATTTTATGTGAGCATTCCTTGAAAACTAGTTGTGAGAGGCTAATCTGCATGAGAGCAGTGTATTGAAATAAGGTCAGCGTATCACCTCAGGTTATCTCCTAGCACACAAGGTAAGGTTTTCATTTCTCTGTGTAATCAGTGTTATGTGCACATCTTCTTTTTCTTTTGTAGAAGAAAAGCATACTTACAATGACGTATTTTCTGTTGTAAAGCTTACTTGTTTGTTGTTCTGCTTTTCAAATATTTATGTTAAAATTATGATTGTAGATCCTCAGTGGAACAGGACAATTCTTGCAGTGATGTTGCATGGCGTGGAGCTAATAGCAGGTCAGCTAAATATCCTTACAGTACAGGGTCTTAAAAAATTAGGTTTTGGTTTCTATTCCTGTAATGAAGGAGGTTTTATTAACAGAGAAATAAACTGGCTTATTGTTGATAATAATGGTGTTAGAGTTGTCTGTTTTAGATGTGGTTTATGCTTTAATTGTTTATCTGTGAAAGGAGAAAAAATAATCCTATTTAGTGCTAATGCTACCTTTGCTAATGCTAAGAAATTCATAGAAGATTTAAATCATAATATACTCAATTATAATCCCCATGAAAGTCAGTCATGTTGTTAGTGTAGTGCTGAGGTTCATAGAATAACGGAGAAATCCTCATTTCCTGTAAGTTTCTCTTAGCTTAGTTCTGAGTATATAACCTGAATTTCCAATTAGGTAAGGTGCTCCGTACCTCGACTGAGAGTTAATCTGAACCCCATTATGTTAATATAAACTGAAGTCATTTCAGATTGTGTGTTCGGGTGCATCAGTCAGACCGGGCACAATGAGACAACCGTTTTGCTTTATGAAGCAGTTCAACTTCTTGCGGTGAAGTAGAATCTCAGAAGTACACTAACTGCTGGAGATAATGTTGAAGAGGGGAAGGAATCACTGAAGAAGAACATCCTGTAGGATGCTGAGTCGCCATGGTAACTGGGCATGGCTGCAGGATCCTGGAGACCGGCCCCAGGGAAAGAAGGAAGAGAATGATTATGCAGCACTTGTTGACTTTGCCCCCGTTTTTTTAAAGGCATTTGAAGTTAAGCTGTTGAACATTCAGATTCAGCTGGGTAGCGTCATTGTAACATAGAGTGTGCAGTACCGGTCATCTCTTCATTCATAAATAAATGCACGGCAGAGTGAGGATTTGGAAGGCTGTTCAAGTCCCTTGCAGTGCTGCTCCCATCCCCGGTGTCTGCCATAGAGACGGCTGGGAGAAGGTTTGTGTGAGCTGGTGCCTTGGGGAGGAGGAGGAAGGGGAGACGGGGTCAAGAGAAGAGAGCAGGAACTGGGAACAGAGGCCAACCGTGGGCTTGTGCTCCCTTGCACCGCATGGCCAGTTCTTTTGCAGGTGTTAGTTACAGCTAGTTGTTTGTCTCGCTCATCACCTCAGGCCTATTTCTACGTCTTTGTAGCAGGAACTATCAGGTTTTGCCTCAGTATTCATTGCCAACAAACACATACTTACCACATTTAATATAACAATATAAAACCAAGGCCGCAAAGGGCCCTAGCAGGGGATGAGGTTGCCCTGCGTCTGCCGCATCCGACAGCGTGCTCCTTCTTGTCCTGTGGCAAAGAGAAGACAACTCGGAAGGCTTGATCTGCGCTGGAAGGGGTTAACCTCAGTGAGGTACAGCTGGCGTCTGCTGCGGGATGCGGAGGCCGCACAACCAGTTGCTGTGACTCAACTCGTCCTAGGTCTGAATCTGAAATTCAGACGTATTGTCAATGAAAAACACCAGTTTGAAAACATCAGCTCTGTACCGTGGTTCGTGGTCGTACTTAGGGATGTATTTCAGTGAAAAGGGAGTAGAACTGTAGCAGTTGAATGATTTTTTTATCACTTTCCAGTCAGATCAGCTGACGTACAGGCCTGGCTTGGCTTTATCCAAGCAACCCCTCCACAGCTGAAACAACCCTTCCCAGCTCGCTGTTGCCACCGCGTCCCCCCCAAGCTGGGGCAGAGGAATTCGTCCTTTTAGAAGATCCAGACAACGTCCTATACGCTGAGCCCTTGGCTATTTTACCCACTACCACCCTGCCCTTAGAGCGCCACACGCAAACGCCGCTCCGAGGAAAAGACCGTGCTCCCAGCGGCTGCCGCCTCCGCCGTACCGAGGCTGCCGGCGTCATTGAGAAGCGGGAGGTGTTCTGCCGGGGATGCGGCCTATCCAACCGCTGCCGCGTTCTTCAACCAGAGGGCTTAAGACTTTTAGTAGAAGTAATTTGGCAGATTACAGACCTGAGCTGCGTGACTCGGTGAAGTACTGTAAAGTATCACTTGTTTCTGTGTAACGAAAACGGAAGAAGAGGTTACACGGCTTCCCCAAAATCTCAGTAACAGACTTGTGCTGGGTCTCGGAGCTTATGCCGAGGCTCGTCTTGCCACCTGGCTGACAGTCACCTGCCACATACCGAGATATCTGTGCTCACAGCTGCTTCTAAAATCAGCAGGATCGGGGAAGGGGTAAAGGGTGTTTTCTTTTACAGCATTTTTACGGCTACTTTTTACAGCATTTTAGTTGAAGGTGTGGTTTGTTTTTTTTTTAAATTGCCCCTACAACCCCTCCACCCCTTTCCATTCCTCCCTCTTGTCCTAAACGGCACCCGCTACCTCAGATTTTCTCAGGAGAAAGCACTGCCTTTCAGCACGGATCTGTGCAGAGCCAGTAAAATGCAGGTGAAAAACCTCTTCTAGAAAAAGCCCATTTAAGCATCTGCTCAGTCCTGGGAGGGCCAGAGATTACGCTCCCATCTGAGAGTTTTCGTTGGGACAGACCTTCAGGCTGTCCCTCTTGAATGAAGTGGAAACGGCGGCAGTGCACGCACCGACCTCTGGCCTCAAGGATCCTGCTGAATCGGATCTGATCAGAGGGTTTGGGCTAGAATTTCCCCTCGCCAGCAGGAGTCTGCCAGGGCCAACAGCAAGAGCAGAGCAAGCGACCATTCTCTAACCAGGAATTCCTCTCTCTGTTCTCTGCACCTGAGACACCATTACTGATCGTGGCAGTCTTGCTTTGTCACCCCTCAGCTCCTCTGCTCCAAAGAGACTTTGTCATGACTGGGTTTCTTCTACCCCCCGCCCTTGCCAGGCTTCCTGACGGCAACGACCTCAAGTGTGGTGCTTTTAGCCGTCTTCAGAAAGCTGCAGCTTTGACCTCACCAAAAGCGAGGAGGCTGTAAGGGGCGGCACATGGAGCCAGCCCCCGGTGGAAGGCAGGAAAAGACACAGAAACCTAAGCTGGCACATGTCTGTCTTTTCAAATTAGTCATTCCAGATCAGAAGCAACAGGACAGATCATCTTTCATCCTTTCACAAGGTGCTTTTGCTTCTTTCAGGTGCATTTGTGCTCGGTGTTGCATCAGAAAGTTCAGGTTTCTTCTGAAGACAGGTATAGGGAGGCACTTGTAAAACCACATTTAAGTTGTCACAATAGAAATTTCTACAAGCTGGGGTTTTCTGAGGTGAAAATGTGCCCCTTACAGAAGTGCTGTTCTGTATCTCTCACCACGAGAGTAAGAATCACCTCCTCAAAAGAAGCAGCTTAAATAATTCGCTACTTGTATATTAAGTATAGAGATTAAAAAAATAAATACATGTCTATCACATGTAAAAACTGTTATACCTTTAATAATGTGTTCTATACTGTTACTGTACAATAATGAACCACATTTAATTGTAGAATAACATCAAGAGAGCAGATGTTAGAATTCAGAAAACTTCAGATAATACCTCTTTCCAAGAAACAGAGTCCTCACGTGGTGAGATTAAGACTGGGCTCAGGTGCTAGGCCTGAGTTTACAGATTTTTTCTAGCCCCCACTGCCTTTCAAATAGTTTGAGTTGTGCTGAGCGGTTTGCTTCTCTCATGAGGGTCATAACCAATAGACACAAGACAGAACAATTCATGGGTTTATATTTAATAAATAAATTTTTTATTTAAAAATACACTCTCATTTATTCACAGTTTCAATTCTGAAAAAGATAATACTATTCTCAACCGATTCAAACACAGCTAAAACCATTCACTTTCTAGGGTAAATGAAATCCCAGTGATGGATAATATTTGCACAAGTCTTGCGTCAAAGCTGGAAAGGCACACGTTTTTGTGCAGGATCGCACCTGTAACAGAAGTAGTGTGTCCATCTGTCCACAGCGTCAACAGGAATGTCCCCGTACGACTTTGGTTCACGTTACCGGTTAAAGTGTCCCAACGAAGCCTTGCTTACAAAGTATATTTCGTTAAATATCAAACCAGAGCAACTGTGAAATTACATTTTTATGCAAAACATTTGTATCACTGCAAAGCCCATTACAGGTAAGAGAAAAATCATTAAATTTTCCAACATAAAAAAAATTATTACGTTTATATCCAGAACCCCAAACTGGCACTTCCAACAGAGGCGGGCCGGTAACAGAACCGCTGCAGACTTTCCGAGGGGTGAAGAGGAATTCCTGTTCTTTTCCCAGATGTACGGTGTAGGCAATATTAACGCCTTCAATACATACAAATACCACATGGGAAAACCCACCGCCGCTCCCATGCGCAGCAAGGCACTGTTTCTGCTGGTTTGCAGCATTTCAGTCACTGAACTCCTCCAGCACCGGCTGCGGTGTTTTGGGTCAGCTGGCCCAGTAAATTTAAGATGACCTCTATTCGTTCTAGCAGAGTCGTACTTTTGTTAGCAGTTGCACGCAACAGCAGGGAGTAGACTTGCTTGTTTGTTTTAAGAACAGCTTCTTCTTCATTAATGCCCCTAAAAGGAAACCAGATAATAGAAACTATTAGCCTGACCACAATGTTTTACTCTGCAAATTACCCACACAATTATTAAGCAACAACTGATGACTATCCCCGTGAAGCCACGCGGCTGGGGTGTGATTGGAGTCTCGTTTCCTCAGCCCCCATTTCCGACGGTTTCCCAGCGCTGCCCTCAGAGCCTCTGGTGATACTGCGGAAGGTGTCAGGTGTTCCCGTTTTTATTTCGCTCCACTCTGGCCATTTTATGAACTCATGATCCCAAATCGCACCGTAAACCCTCCACAATCCAGGTCTCTGTGCCAGAGCTCTGTGCTTTGGTCCACGTTCGTGCCCAAGCCGACCTCGCCCGATGCAGACAGACGCCCGAACGCTCGGGAGAGGAGACGCGCTCTCTGCGCTCCAGTGCCAGCGCCTGCCATTAGCTCTCCCCTCGAAACCGCTGCAGACATCACTTTCCCCTTCAAGGCTGCCCTCGTCCGCTCAATTCCAGACATCCGAGCTATTGCCCTACCACAGAGGCGCTCCCAAGCTCAATACCTCTACGCAAAAGAGCTTTCCCTCTTTTGCCAGGCTGCAGTCTCTAAGCTGCCACCAGTTTTCTCCATTTGACAAACATCACTTTAAGTCACTTAAACACACGTGCCGGTCTTCTGCTTCAGCACTGCCACCCCTCCTCCGCTACATTTCATGTCCAAGCCTAATAAATAAGTGACACAAACTAGAAAAAAATACAAATAAAAAATGCTGCCATTGATATAAATAAATTAAGCATGTATGTGTGCAAGCAGCAGTCGGTTTAATTGCAAATGCTTTGGGAATTACCAAGAAAGGGTGAAGCAAATTAAATTCTCAACACTTGGCAGAAATCAGACAGGCTTATTTATTAAACAGAAGAGGTAGTCAATAAAAAGCCACTGAAATGCAAAGTATTTCCAGGATAAGTTACAAGAATTCCCAGAACGAAGTATTACTTTCAATTACTTCTTTCCTCCAATTTACATAACCAAGTTCAGTTACGCTTACGCATTTCTCTTTTAGAGGGTAAAACTCTGATTTCATCCAGTTTTATTGGTACTCTGCAAGTTTCACTATCAAACGGTTTTACCACATGTTCTCCTGTTCTCTGCCAAAGCGCATCTGAGACCCTGGAACAGCATCTGCGAGCTCCAGGTTCCTCCCTTTTCGGCCTATTATTAAAACAGAAGGCAGACGTCGTCTTCTTCTACAAAGTCAAACCGAGGAAGCGCACGCAAGGTGTGCGCAAGGCACTAGAAAGGTTAAGCGAAGGGTGGTTTTAAGCTTAGCCTCAATCCACTGTTGTTTGAAAGAGTTCACCGTGTTAGGGCACCGCTCCCGCTCCCCACTGTCGAAGCTGTAACACGGTCTCTGGGTGGGACCCTCAGCACAAACCCCCGTTCGGGAGAGAACAATAAGTAAATGGGGGGGGGAACCCCAAACCAAGCAGTGTTTGTTTTACAACACTTACCCATATTATGAGATAAGAGAACTAGAACAATTTACTCAGTTACTTGGGCATCTACTTGGTCACGCACAACTTACACTTTAATCCTCTGCATTTCACATATTCAGATTGCCACCTTGTGGAAGCTCTTAAAAAAGAGTGAGAGCACCGAACAACGCACCTAAACCACTGCTAAGAAAGCCCACGGGCTTGCTTCTTGTCTCATATTTACCAGTCTCTTCTATCAGCAGACGCTTACTGTGCGGAATGAATTCGTTTCACGGTTTACTTTTGGCAAAACAGCACTTGCCTCAGCAGTGCTTCAGTCTGAAAAACTATTAAACACAGCTTCCAACAATAAAAGAATTCTCTAGAACTATGTACTAGAACTAATGCCACATTTTCATAAATTAACGTATATAACATTAGAAACAGCAACAGTATGCCGCTGTAGTGACTGCAAGCCCACACATTCGCTGCTGAGGGAATAAAAGGTATTTTCTGGATCCCAAAAGCAACACCACTCACATTCAAACCTAACCAACAGAAGCAACAGCGCTGCAAGGAACGACACTGCCACACCGAATCCCAACAACGCTCCAAGGTCAACACGACAAGGAGGAGCCACATTTGTGCTGAATCCCAGCAGCAAGACAAAGATTATTTCTTCACTGGCCTTAGAAAGTTCTTAGACGCCAGTGAGTACCTTCCCCATATCCACCCCTCTCTACTTACAGCAGTTCTGATGTGCCAACATTTATTCTCAAGTATTTTACTTGCTAAACTATGCTGTCCCCAGTCTGTCTTATCAAGAAATATCAAAAGATCAGCCGTACTCAGTAGTTTCTCCCCCCCCAAACTTCCACGCGCTCTGTCACAGATGAAGACCAATGTCAGTTAAGACAAAGGACGCCGTATCCACGTACCTCATCCCCTGAGCAAACACTTTGATTAAAAAAAAAACACAAGACAATGAGAAGCGTGGCAGCAAAATTATGGCGGTACAAGTTAAGACTGCTTTGTGTGAGAATTCATACTCATGAAAGACATCGGATTTATATTCTCTAAAGGATAAGTCAGGTATCACAGAGCATAACACAGCACGTGATTGCATGCTGTACCGTGCTTTTCAGACTATGATTACAACCTATTGTCTTCCTATTGAATACAGCCGTTCAAGTCTGATTCTTCTGTCCTTGCTCAGTCCTGGGCTGCTATCAGAAAAGAGGAGAGAAAAAAAGCTGCCTAGACACCCTCAGTAAAGGTGTGTCTTGGTCATTCCCTCAGTTATACAGAGAAACACAGAAAACGTGCAAAATTCAGACAATCAAGGCGTATCTCGGCTCCTTCCCCACACAGAAGAGTCGCCTCCCAATAAACATCACACGTCCTTGCATGCTTGAGTACGCTGTATAGATTTATGGATGAGAACCACACCGACACACGCACATCGAGGCCCAACTTACCCAATTTTTTTTTTGGTTGAAGTTAACAATTTAATGGATTGGAGGAGAAGGAACGACATTCTGGACTCAAAAATACTAAGCAGTTTCAATACTTCTTCTTTGTTAAGGCCAGCAGAGGAATCATTAGGCAATGTATTCTCAGCACTACTTTTATCCTTGCTTATCTACAAGAAGAGAAAAAACAGAACTCATTTCGCTGAACTCCACCGTTTTAACGCGCTTCGGTTCAGCCAGACCACCACACAGGCAGGTTGGCTCACTCTATGCTGTGCCTGTGAGGGTGTGTATATATATATTTTCAGTTATAAAAATATCAGGAAAATATGGACTTGACCAAATCTGTTGCTCAAATTGTCGGCAAGGGATGAACACGTGTCAACATATATTGCAAGTAATTATTTCTTTAGGCATCAAGAACGTATTGACATTCTCTATAGATAACCTTCCACATTTTAATATTTCAATATTAAATATACTATATAGAGAGCATTCCCTTTTATATTGTACATTCATTCTTAAGTTCTTTAGGACGACTTTTAAGGGATAATACAGAGTTGCACAGAACCCCATTCACTCAGCCAGCCAGTCAGTATACCTCCTCATACAAACACGTTTTAATCCATCTCTGGATGAAGGTTTGTTCTAGAGTAATTTTTTTTTTTTATCCACTTCCACTTAAAGGCTAGAAGTGAACTGCAACAGGTTCAAACCCTGTCCACGCTACTGAAGCGACCTGCTCTACTGAAAAGTAGCCAAGCAATACCTTAGCTGCCAAATGACCAGTTTTACGCAGGTGCAAAAGATACAATGGAGCAGATAATCCGACCGCTTGACTTTCAATTACCTGTTCACTTTCTGCCACAAGCTCTTTTCTGATGAGCTGGAATGCACTCTTGGTTTTTGCCATTATATCTAGGGCCCCAAACAAAGTCTTTAATTTCCCAGCACTGCTGTTCTGACCTAGGAAAAAGAAAAAAAAAAAGTAAAAATCAAAGATGCAAATGGCTTATGTTACGGATTGCACTTTTTCTTCCACCTAAAGATTTCAAGAGTTCTCACAAGAAAACCGCGTACTGCCCTAGTCACCTGAAAACCAGTAAGATAAAAATGTCTCTTCTGTCTTGAAGGAGATTCTATTCTGCAAAGCAGACTGCTCCTGCTCTCATATACAAAGTTATCTAAAAATGAAATGAAATAGGTGAAGGCGGTTTGGGAAGCTGTTGTAGGACAGAGCTAGACTTACTCGCCATCTGGAATTCTGCAAACGCCACTCTTTCCAGCTGCACACGAAGGAACTCACAGGGCGCATCCTTCAAGAGCTGGAAGAGTCGTACTGCTTTACTGTAATGAAGATCAGCGAGTACACGGTGTTGTTTCCTCAAGTGTTCATCACCAACCTGCACTCAGAGTAGGGTACATGGTAAATCCCAGACAATTCGTAGGTAACAGTTAGAAAACACACGTGCTTACAGACTACACGAGCTACCAACAATAATTCCCCAGCTCATTTCATAAGGGTTCACTTAAATGTCTGCACATTTCTAGAATACATCACCAGCCTGCCATCTCTGAAGCTACTGTAATTTCATAGCTGACACTAACAAATTCACATCAAGTAGAACTAAGTTAATCATAAAGAATAATATTTTGAGAAAAAAATCAGAATGCGACACACAAGTCTACATGAAAGCTTTAATAAATCATATGCTAATGTTCTAGCAGAAGGCTGCCTGCTTAAGTATCAGAAGAGTGGCTTGGAAGCAAAACCAAACCAAAGAGAATATTTATCATCAGTGGCTTCTTTTATGAGAGCACAGAACTCCTTAGAATAGACAGAGCCATAAAGCTCAATGCGCTGTATAACAGACAGACTGCTCTTAAAAGTAATGCATTTCAGTGATTTGTAAATAAACCACCTCACATCTCTTTTGTTTAATCATTTAAATAAATATATCCCAACTGCACGTAGAAGGATAAATATCCGCCTCCACACACCCTGGGCACGTTAAGTACGGAACCGGTACCGAAAACCAAACCAGTCTGTACTAATACCTGGTTTCTCAGGCAACTGTGGTACATTGAAGCAAGCCTGTGGTGGATGGTTGCAGCCCGATATTGGCAGAGAGGCTGTCGCACAGACACTGTATCAACATCACAATATTTCAAGGACTTCATCATGGCTTCACTGACTTCCTTCTCTATCTACAAGATAAAACAAAAAGATGTAGCGTGGTTACTTTGAAACCCGAACAGCACTATGTGCAAGTGGAAGGGTTAACTGTTTGCAGCACTACCTTTTCATTAAGCAAAGCCTTAAAAATGCAAGTGACTGAATGTTTTATGGTTTGCAAGAACTACTTCACAGAAGTTCTCCAATGTAATAAAGGTTTACAAGTTATTCCAATATCAGCTTTGCTCACTGTTTAGTTTTTCAGGAAGACAACAGCTTATTTTACCAGGTGTTGTCACAAACGCTCTTCGTTACCTGTTCCTGAGCCTTTCGAGACAGTGGAGCATAATCCTGCTGTAGCGTTGCCATCGTGAAATATGTAGTAGAGAGCTCCCAGTTGACAGAATCCCAAACAGCTGGATGCACATCTCTCTTACCCAGTGATCTTAATGCCTTCAGATAGTAGTCAATAGCCTACAGATTACAAAATAATACACGCACATGGTTACTGGTTTCCTCATCTTCAAGGAAGCATTCCAAAATCATCTGTCTGAGCCTTCTTCAGTGTTTCCCTTACACCCGTTTTGGTCGTAACTTTAATCCTGACCATTCTATCTCCCTCGTGTGGAACTGCAGTCTGTTGAACATCCAGATCTGAATGTCAGAGCACTTCACATATCAGAGCAATGGAATCAAACAGCAACAACAATACCAAAGTCTATACAGCAAGGATTAGGACAACAGAAAAGCCGGAGAGGTATCCCAACTTATTACATCAAGACTTACAGATATTTACAAAGATATTCACAAATATTCTATGGTAAAAGGTATATTAGGGTATGGGACATTCTAAAAAACAGTATGATATTACCTTATTATAATAAAGGGCCTCTTCTGGGGAAAACTCTCTTTTGAGGTCACCTTCAGTCGCACAGTGCGCTTGAGCACAAATTCGCATCAGTCTTCCTGTGTTGCACAGCAGAAGAGCAGCATTGGTTGCATCATCAATTGACTCAAAATTCTGAATTCCTTCTTCGAAGCAAGAGAAGCTCTTCTTCCAGAGTTGCTGCTCTGTCGTCGATACGTTTTTACTCACTAGGGTTAATACACAAGGCTTACCATCTCATCCAAATTTTTGAAAAATTCTGAATAAATATTTCCCTTATATTCTTTTTCTCGTAAACGACCTTTTAGAATTTAAGGGTGGTAAATGATTCTGAAGACTCAATTCATGGAAAATACTCTTAAGAAAACCTCAAACATGAAAATCTTAATACATGAAGTGCACTATTCTATATACTACGATTTCAAAAGAATTGTGATAACACCGCACAAAAAAAACCAGAGAAATTAACAGGATAGAACACCTTTTTTTTCCCACAGTAATATTCAGGGTATTGCAGTTACTTCTATAAACTTACAGCATGAAACAAGTAAAGAGTGACTTTTACAGACAAGAGAGATTCAGTGTTTGAGCTCTGAGTTCAGCTAAATAGCAGCTCCGCAAAAACACGGAGATTATGACAAATTACAAAATGAAAAGTCCGACCCAAAAATCCTTCAAATATTAATTGGACAATGGTCACAGAAAACAGCCGGTATTTGAGAGACTGGAGCCGCTTCCTTTGAACCACCAGCACCTAATTTGTTCTAGTTTATGTAACTCTTAACTCGTAGACAGGACATTACTGGTTTTGCTTTCAAAAACAAAAACCCATCAAACACCTTACCCTACAAAGAAGCTTAGGCAACCTCCATTTCCTCAAAAAAACTTCTCCAAACCCCAAAAAAACCCACCAAAAATAAACCAGAAGCAAAGCTTCCAAGGATTTACTCACTAGAGAATTCATAGGCTGACTTCACTGAAACTCGTTGTATGTTTAAATTAAGCTTACACTTGTTCGCACTGAGCTAAACCAAACACATCAAGAATGCAACGTGCCCTCCCTTTATGGAAACTTTAACCAACTCTGTTATAATGTTTTTTGAGGACATTCTACACACTTCAGAAGAATTCCTCCACAGCTCTAGATGCCATTATTCAGTTTAGGCTCAATTAAATACAGTGTACAAGCCCCAGTAATCTATTGTAGACAAATATTTACAATGGACATTAAAGTTACAGAACATCAACTACAGAAAAGTATTTACTATGAAGTTCTGTGAATGTCTTCTTTCCAATCAGAAATACTCAAGATTCCTCGCACTGTTAGTGAACACAATCATTGTTGTAGCTCCGTGAAATAATAAGAAGTGGAAAAAAGAATACTTGCCCACTCGCTCCGTCTGCACTGCAGCAGCCTGGTTCATGTAAAACACCCCAATCTCGTTCCTGATATTACCCATCCTCTTTAGCACCTGTACACGCTGCTCTGGATTTTGGTTTTTTAAGTTACTGAAAAGTAAAATTTCATAAGCTGCTTCATAACATTTACAGCTGACGGAAAGCTGGCATTCCAAGTCTGTAGACAAGTCAGTAGCCCAGGCAAACACTACAAAACAAAATGCAAAGCCTGCGTGTCGAACAGTATTTCCAAACAAACTTAAATCTGCGATGGTCATCATTTTGGGCATTCTCCTCGACACTAAGCATAAGACCCGTGTCAGAATGATCCCACAATTTCTACAGATAAGCACAATTTACCCATTACTTAAACAATTACTGTCTTTGGTTATTTTACAGCTTCAGGCACATCATACAATATCTTGACAACCTCCTTATGTACGACAGGCACGATAAGCTTTCTCTGAAGAAAACAGAACGGAAGCATAATAAACCCTCTTCCAGAAACGTGCATGATTTTGAGGAAGCACAATGAAATTACTGATGTCTGTCATATAACTGATTTCTGGCAGTTATATCAGTATCATACCTTGGCACCTGGATTCTCTATGAAGACTGTGTAATATTTCCTGATCCTCTTTTGTCTGGTAATTATATTCTTCAAGATATGCTGCTCTGTTGTTTGCATTTTGAGCAAGCATTAATTGGATATCTCCACAAAGGGTTAAACACTGACAAAGAAATAGTAATACTTCAGGAAGCATGCTGGCGCAGAGACAACAGTAGGTATCTATTAGGAAAAAAAACCCACGGATGAGGGAGTGGGAAAGAAAAGAATTAAACATCAGAAGGTTTGACACATACTGACAATATAATTGGTTTTTATGTTACCTGTCACACTTATTCTCTGTATGCAGACAACACCTGTTCTTCTATGAACTAACCTATTTTAAAGCTGCAATTGCTCCACACCGCTGACAGTTTCAAAAGAGCAACTATGCTGTTCAAGATGAGCAGTGAATCTGGTAACTACAACTGCTAATCTCAGATTTGACTAAAGGAAAACTGACTTTCTACAGATTAACTCAAGTGAGAGAGAGCCTGAAAAATTAATTTCCAAAAGGTACAGTTTAAACTTGTTTCCCAAGTCTTTTAAAGACAAAGCTGAAGAATGCTTTGAATTACTGATAAGCATATTGATGCTTTGTGTTATAAAGCAAGAACACTTGATCTTAAGCCTCCCCCCTGCCCCAAGCCCTACAAATATGGAAGCAAAATAGCAGTACTACAGTACTAAGTGAACAGCATTTTCTGAGTAGTTATTCTCATTATTGTAGTAATATTCTAAACAGCCTGATTTTACCTCCTTCATTTTCCTCAGTAATACCGGAAGATGTATTTCATTTTAGAAGAGTACCCAATTCACCAAATGAAGAAGTTTGGTATTTCTGAGAGCTAGGAATATTTTTAAATGAAATGGGAACCACCAGGCATTTCCAGGCAAAACACATCTGCTTGCAGCAATAGCACTTAGACCACAGAATACTATCTTGGTCTTGGCACCAGGACCAACTCTCCCAATTTCAAGTGCTCTGAAGTTCCAAATCTGCACTTTAATTTTCCTGATCTGTCAAAATGGGAGCACTTTTCTACCAAACAGGGACAAAAGTTATTCTTACTACAGACTTCTCTCATGAAGAGTGAGCTAGACACTTAGTTTAACTAAACACATGGTTGTCAGGCTTGTCACTAGGCTAAATCATGCACAAGAGAAGCATTCGATATCATGAGAGGTATCTACAGGCAATGGTACAGATGACAAATACATTCTAGCAACTTACCATGGCACTGTAAAGCCAGCTTGATGTATCGCAATGCTCTCCCATATTTCTGTAGAATCATAGCAGCTTCAGATAGGACATAATAAGCCTTTGATGATTTCAGAATGAGCTGGAGTTTCATTTTATATTGCCACGATCCAGGAATCATTCCTGACTGACTGGAATGCTTACCCTTCTGAAATGAGCCCACTGTAATGCGAACAGAACCTCATCAGTAAATCTCATCTCCATAACATATGCCAGAGGTTGGACATAACTTCATCAGTATACTGACAGAATGCAAATTGCCTTATTACAGCTCTGCACAAGTAGAGTTATGCCAACTTGTCTGCCACCACATTTTTCATCTGCAAAATGGACCCAGTACTTGGAACTTTTCCACGTCCTCCACCTGACAGTCGGATGCTCAAATACAATAAGCACAGTGACAGTGCAGCTAACCTCTGATACTTTAAACAGCTTTTGAAATACTGGTGCAGTGGCCAATACTATTCTGTTAGGCAGCAGTAGAAAAGAACGGGAAAGCCACAGGCATAGTTTCTCATGTTCTCCACCAAATCCTTAGGATATATGCTCTGTTTCTGCATGAACAGTCTCAAAGCAAGAAAGCCTCCATTTGTGGGTTTAGCCTCCAGCACAGAAGGAATCAGATAACCTGATCCTTCTCGCAAGGAAAACCAATGCCTTTCTCACACTACTTTCAAGGCATCCTCAGCATAAGATTATGAAGGTTCCTTCTTTGACGCTGCAGTGGTTATGGAACCAGAGAGAACAGGCCACTGACTTTAGGCATACCAAAGACAGAATTTTGTCCTGACAATATCTGCACACAGAAGTGAGTCTCTTGCTTACAGGTGGACCTACAAGGCCTGACTTGCAAGCCCACTATCTTAGTAAGTTCTAGAAGAACTACGCATTTATGTTAGGACAAAGACAAATCTAATACAGTAACACCTCATGCAGTTAAAGACACAGAATGCACATATACTTTAGCTATATACTATTCAGAAGTTGTTCTCTTCAAGAATTAAGAGCACTTACCCTTTCTATATGTATGTAAACATACACATGCAGCAGAGAAACTACGTAATTTGCATCACAGAAAACAAACCAACCCACATACTGGAAAAGCAAAAGTTTTTCCCTTATGTTTGAGTGTTTGAACCATTTTCCTCTAGGTTGAATTTAATCCTCATGACCTCAACAAGTAACACCATTGCTACTTCAGGGAAGAACTCCAGCACAGCTCCAAAAATCAACTAAAATATTTTTTTCTGATCAGTACAATATTTATCTCCAAACATCCCCCAGGAAACACTTGTTTCTAAAACAGAAAAAGTTAACGTGGACATTCTCCTTGCCAGCTGGCAAGCAGCTGCAATGTGTCATCAGTTCCAAATGGTGAAGGCAGAAGACAAGAGCCTGGCTGCAGGAGAGCTGAAATAAGCACACTCTTCTTGCTGAGCTGACCTAGGTAAAATTTCTTAGTAGATCTTGGTAAAAATTAGTCCCACAGTCCATATTAACAGTACTGTGCAGAATTTATGCAAGCTCAACACAATGTAACTTTTTGCTGGAGGTGTTAAATTCTGTGGTCACATATCTGATAAAAACTAAGAAAGTAAGCATACATCTCCAGGTTATTGACATTCAAGAGATGATCATAAAATTGGAAAAGAAACATGAGAACACTTAAATGGATAACTCAAAACTGAACTTGCTTATTATTTAGAGATCGTCAAGGGGGAAGGGAGGAAAAAGGAAAGAAAAAAAGAACTGTAAAAATATGCAAGGCTTAACATTTCTTTCTGGGTTACACTTACAGGGCTTCTTGCCCTGCAGAGAGCTCTACTACTTTCAGAAAACAACTCCTTCCTATACCTTTTTATGGCACTCCAGAGGAAAATAAAAAAGACAGACTATAGTCTGAAACTTCTGGAGTTTGCATATTTACAAAGTATCTTTTATTTGCTGCTTCCTTCCACAATTGTAGACGTACAAGGAAAAAAACCCAAATCCTAGTTAATGTTTTATATGCATTTCAGCAGCAAGAATAATGTAGAAGAAAAACCTGCCGGAAGTAAGAAGTTCTTCCACAAAACTTCCAAGTCACAAAAAAAGAATGAAGACTGTTTTAAAAGCAACTCACACAACTTACGGTGCTCCACATACCAAACCCCAAAATACTAAGCCCTTATCTACAAGCCACATCTAAACAGGGTCCAGTAAAATTATGTGTTTACTAATAAAAGATGCTTTGAAATGCAAAATATCCCAGATGAGCTATTCTTTTCATATTTAAAAAGGAACAGACTGTTCCCTAATTTTTGGTATATTACTGTTGCTTACACAATAGTGTAATTAGTGACTTAAAAGTACACTGTTTCGACAGTCAAAAAGTAGCAGCAGTTTGTGTTGGCACTGGAAAGGTCTTATTTGCACAACAATACAACTTACTTTTGTCTAGAAATAATGCCATCTGTTTTTCCAGACACTCGGGACCACCACTGGTGGATTCATCTTCATATTTCAATGGGATTGGTGTGCTGGGGTCAGCTGCAGGAAGGTCACCCTCTTTTTTAACACTGCTGTCAACAGACTTCAAGCCCTGTAAGAAGAAATTATTTAATTCACCTTGAAAGCAATGCTTAGCAAGTACAGAGTACATCAAGAATTGGGTACTAGGTGAATCATCATTAGGAAGTTGATGGTAAACTTACCTCCAGGACATAGTTGAGCACTAGCCTGCAGCGCTCCTCAGTGCCGTGGCAGACAGGAAACGCACAACTAGGCTTCATTGAGGGGGGCAGCAGGGAAGGAATAAGAAGAGAATAAATGTTCAACATATAAAATGTCAAAATTACTGGCTAGAAGATGCAAATGAGAGATAGCGTTAAGAAAACCTGTTAATGGAACATCTGAACTCTATAAAGTGTCACAGTATTTCTTTCCTTTATCTCAGTGAGCAATTCATATACCCGGTCATCTACATGTGGTCTCTTCTGGTAATGCCAAAGACAACGCGAAGGGAAGAGAAGAGATGACTCTGTTCCATAACGGTAATTACAAAAGCATCCACAGACGGTCTGCACTGCAGACCTGGGAAGATAAGCAGATTCAATACTAGAGGGAACTCATTTCCTCAGCCTATACATCAAAGTTGCACTTTCATCACCTTTGAACAACTCAATGCCTTGGGTTCTTTTTGGTTTTGTATTTTCGTTTTCTTCTGGGGTAGAGTGCAAGGGGGAGAAGAGAGGGGAAATTGAGCGCTTCTGCACCTGTACAAGTTGTTGTATTTTCAGCTGATGGACCTCGAAGTGGTAGAAATTAAGATAGCAATAAGAGTTACAAATTTTTTTAAGAAATCTTGTTCTTTGCTACTGCACAGAGGTTGGTCAAAAGCTAAGCCTTTTTCCTAATAAGAGTAATTTCATAATCATATCCCTATATAGGTAAGACAAGTGAAACATCAAAGAAGTAAAATGCGACGACCAGTTTCTTTACTGATCTTCCCAGTTTCTCGTATTCCTCTATTTTGTTTCGATAATAATACACAGAAAGTGTGATGAGGGTAGCAGCATCACACTTCTGCTGATTCATTTATGAAGCACATGTATGTTGATGAAGTTTCAGGAATACGGTGGTTATGCATCCAGCAGTCCCCTTAGACACAACATCTACACGTAGGCAGAGTAAAGCTGCATCTCTTTTTAAAAATTAACTATAACCAAAACTTCAAGGAAATCAAATTTTTGCATTCCAACCAGTTACCTTGGAAAGACAAATCAATGAGGGAAACCAAAGACTAACACTGTGGATATGAAGTAGCTGATGCTCCCAGAAAAAAACCAAACATTAATATTGCTCCTGAAAAAATACGAACATACCTTAGGTATCCACACAAACTTGTGGTCATCTACAGCTCTTACACATGGCAACATTTAGCAATATTTCCTCTACCACCATGACAGGAATAACTTCTCTGTAGCCAGCTGTGCAAAGTCATGCCATAAAGGACACATGCAAGATGGTAGGGGAAAATCTACATTAAACCTGCTGTACTGTAAAATTCCTAGACCTGAGATTTTATGAGCAGCTCATGAAAAGTTTCTTACCCCACATGTTATGCTTCAGTTAACCTGAAGACACAACTAACAGGTAACTGAATTTCAATAACAAACCTCGCTACATGAACTGAATCTTTTAAGAAAACCCTTAAAAAAAATCCACAACATCCACTTACACGTATTCTATGAACAGACTTGTACTTTTCTGGTACTGATAACTCTCCAACAGATTTGATTATAGCCACTGCTTTATTGTCATCTGGTGGATCAGAACTGTTACTGTAAGAACCGTTTTCATCACTGTCTGGCATTTCTTCCTCTTCTTCGCTGTAACTTTCATCAGAATTTCCATTTATAGGGAAGTCTGTACTGTCGTCTTTTTTAGGTTCATCCAACTGAAAAAGCTCTGATAACATGTAGTTTGCTGAAGCAATAATCTTTTTAAATAAGAAAAAAAATAGAGATTTATTTTCAAGTTACATTTTTCTTTTGAAAGGCAACATCAACATAATTTGTCTTAGAATATGGAGTAAACAGTATGTGCAAGTAGGTATTTGATAACCTGTAAATACAGCCTGTACACACACACACACACTGTATGACCATATGTTTGAGCACTGAATTTTTAACAATATTTAAGAAACAAATCACTGCAGACAGTATGTTGTCAACTATCCGTATATGTGCATGCAGCCCCTGCAATCAAGCTTGCCCACGCTTGGTTTCATCCCCCACCTTGCAGAACAGGAGATGAAGACCTTGTAAGCGAGAACGTAAAAGGTAAAACTGGGCCACCTTGGCCCAAGACAGCTTTGGGGTTTTTTTCTTAAAACAAAAAATAAATAAATAAGGGCAGCTCTTGATCACCCTATTCACTTCTTTTGAGCACCACCCTAAAAAAACTTCTTGTTTATTCATGTCTTTTGAGTTTTACAGATTTTCTCAACTGCAGCTATGCTGCCTTCCAGGGAAGCTTTAACCTTCTCCAATTTTGTTCTAATGCAGGCAATAAAGGTAAAATCTGCCATAAGAAAAAAACAGCAGCTATCTTCTTAGTTGACAGTAAGGAGGTATTTACCCTTTCTCTTCTCTGGACTGCTGTCACATGGAGAAAAATGAAGGAGTAATGAAAACTATGTTCTGGCAGGGCTAAGCATTCAGGTCTGCATTTCATTCTTTCCTGCTTCTTCCGTTTATTCATCTGCATATTTATTATACACTGCCAAAGCTTCAAAATACATTGATGAATGAGGAGATACTGGATATCAGCATTTAAAAGCTACCCTATAGCAGCAGCAACATTCAGAGTACTGAAAATTTAGAGCACGAAGAAATCAATTTCAACTTCTCAAAAACAAAACCACCAAAACTGACAACCCAATAAGAGATTCAAATTGAAACTCAAGAGGTCAAACAGGACACCAGAGCACAAGCAGCATATACCTGTGGAGGTAACTGTAGCTTGCTTTTTACAGTGAAAAAAGAAATAAAACTCTACAATAAGTCAGGAAAAACACAACGCACACTGGTGAGCCTAAAGCACGCAGCATTCCCCCCTGCAACAGTTTGGTTTTATACAGAAATAAAAAGCCTTGAGGCAAGATGTACCAAAAGTTCCGTCTCATTTCTTGCCCAACTGCACTATGCAATCCGGTGCACGTCGCTCCATAACCTCCCCTTCCTTCCACTCAAAAGGAGAAAGAACATGAACACCTGTAAGCCAACGTGGTCCAGCATCAGGCTGCGCTCAGAACGCTTCAACACTCGCACCAAAGACTAAGACAGGAAGATGAGAAATATGTATATGCACTATAGGCACACATACATACACTTTTTTCCTTCTAAGAGCAGAAGTGCTTGAAGAAAAAGTTAATTTGGAACCATAAACACACCTACCAGTTAAGCTAGTAATAACAATATAATAATAATCCTTATGATAAATATTAAGCCCTTTTCTTTCTAACTCAAATTTACTTGAAGGCTGAACTCTTGCTCAGACAGCTCTCACGCTCCTATCATGAGGAATTTTGACACTAAGGCGAGTCATTCGCTAAGAAATTTGGATCAGATCCCATTTAAAAAAATCTCACACACAACACACATACACACCTTAAAGTGACGTGCTTTGGGGCACGTGGTCCCTGAATTGGAATGAACAATTTTATACTAAGTGCTTAGGCCCCACCTTAAATTATTGACTCTTGGGTAGCTCCAGGATTATGCAAACCCCAAGTAATAGCATTTGGGCTTGAACTTTTGGACTTAGGCAACATAAGAAGGATCTGACTGCCAAAAGACCTGCATTTTTGCTTCATGAACACACAGAGTGATTATGATAAGGCATAAGTTCTAGAACATTTTTACAGTGAAAATTCTTGCTTTTGAGATGCCTTTTTTCCCCCCCAATGCCAAGTGAGTGTTGAGTGAAAGACTTGTAATCGACCTGAAATTCACCTTGGGGATATGAACTCCGGCACTTAACTTCCTGAACATTCTGAATATAAAAAAGTGTTGAGTGATTTCTAAAACACAGTAATAGGGCAGCCAGGCTTCCCACCATCCTCTGTACTTCTGACTGTTCAAAAAAAGACATTATGTTTAATGCCACTGAAGCCCTCTGTTCAGGACAGCACGGTTACCTACAGTTCCTGGTTCTGGTAATAAAGGGCACATTCTAGCTCCTGGTTCTGCTGGAGTCAAGTGAGATCGGACCAGAATACAGTCCAGCAGCTTCATACAAAGCGGAACTGAGATATAAGTTCTCCACAGTAGCGATGCTGTATCATGTTAGCTTTGTTAAATAACTTCCCTTCAGAAGAGCAACCTTTTCGCATTAGACATTTGTCTGAACTGCCAACCAAACTCTATTTTACACTTCTTGTGTATTTCTGGAGGGCTTTTTGCAGAGGTGTTAAAAAAAATCCCAGAAAATTAGTTATTCTACGAGGCTGTTTTCTGAACCAATGTACAACTGCTGATAAGGCAAAGGAGGCCACCACTGTGCAGGAGCATGAATTCAATTAAGTAGCTCAAATAAGCAGTCTCTCCTGCCCTACTAAAAAGTTACTTATGGAGTTAAAAATCCTATATAGGAAATGGAAAAGGATTCAAGCCTGATCAAGTTTAGAAGAGAATAAAAACCAACTGGTAAAGAATGAGTATTACCTGTTCTAAAAGGTTGCAGATCACACGAGGCAAACGAGAGAAGGATTTTATGCAAGCAAAAAAAATAATTTTCCAGAGCTTCTAGTGGGATTTTGAGAGCTTTCCACAACTTTAGAAGGGATCTACAAAGCACTTACTGATTTAGTTAATATATGCCATGTCTCCTCTTGTAATCCATTTCAAATACAATTCAGACTTTTCAGATCACATTTTTGGGGTCAATTTTCAGTTGAAACCAGCTTAAGTCTAGACCACTTACATGTAAATTAAGTTATACTTTGGATTAGATTGGTCTAAAGAGATTCTTTTTCTGACTCTCCCACCTACCACAGAACAGTTGAGGTTGGAAGGGAGCTCTGGAGACTGTCTAGCCCAACATCCTTGCTCAAAGCAGGCTGGTCAGGACCACATCCAGTCGGGCTTTGAGTATCGCAAACGGTAGAGACTCTATAACCTCTCTGCTTGACCTGTCCCAACATTCAGCCACCTTCAGAATAAAAATGTTTTTTCTTATATTCACATTTTCCAATATCTAGCTAAGATCTTCTTCAGTGTCTGCACAGCTTCCAAACACAAAAGGGCTCTTTGGGAATGAGAGGAAAAGAGCAAAAGTAATGACAAGTTCCTTTTTAGAGCAGGACAGAAGACTCGTGCAGCAAGGAGGGTCAGTGAAGGCTACTAATTAAAAAAAATAGTCTGGGGTTTCTTTAAACATAAATCAATTTCTAAGTTTATAAATAAATTTTCTCCCCTGCAGAGGGAGGAGGAAGTACCACACAAAATAAAACCAGCTGCATTACGATGACAGCACTTCACTTATATTTACACCAAGCTACAAGAAAAATGCTTAATTCTTACTTGAGGATGTCTGCCATTGTCCAGTAACTTAAGACAATTAAGGAGTAACGTTCTGATAGTGCCATAGTATTTCTTGTTCTGGTTCTTCTTCAGCATCATATTGCAAGCAACTCTAAAAGTGAGTTAACACAAAATAGTAAATCCCTGGATAATTTCTTTGTGCTAGAAGAAAAAAGCTTTGAACAACACCACTGCAAATGTAGAGCTCCCAAACTTTATGATGGGTCTACAAGACTTACCAAGTAAGAGTGTAGTTCACATGGAGAAATGGTAAAAAGGAGAAAGTCTTTTTATTTAGCAGGACTGAGACTTACCAAGTTTATGTGTAAAAGAAGATTTTTCATTTCATCTATTTTTAATTTCATCGTAATTTTTGGTCTGTATTCTTAACAAATACAACTGCACAAGAATTAAGTATTACAGCAAAAATTATAAAAACTCACTTGTATAGAAGAATTGCCACTGGCATTGTAAAAGGATTTTGGTATTTGTCTTCTGTCTCCTCACAAAGGGTGGTTAGGTCATAGAGCTTTACTATATCGCTCCCACTTGCTGAAAATTAAGACCTTTGATTAATCAACATGACATTAACATAAATCTTTTTAAATTGATCTAAATCTACTTACCCTTAAATAGCCAATAAGTATGTCCTTCTTTGGTGCAATTTGATTTCAGAAAAGATAAGATATTTTGAGCAATATCTTTTATCACTTTGGTAGAAAAATTAGAGTTTTCCAAATTGGGAATATCTTCAGTCTTGATCATTTCATATTTCTGCAAGGAATATATGTTAAAACTCAAGATTAGAAGGGTGTTCTGCCACCTACTCCCCAAAAATCTCTACATCAGTGTCTTTTATCAACTGCTAAAAGAAACAAAGGCTACTGTTATCATACAGTGTCATGACAAATTGAGTTGATTTCTATAATTTACTTTAAAAGCAAGCACATCTTGATTACACTACTCAATAAAAGTGTTAAAAGAGGACTCACTTCTATGACAACCACGGTAAAGTAAAAGGAGAACAAGGGGTGGGGGAAAAAAAAAAAAACACCCCAAACCATGCAACACCTAACTATTAGGTCAATGAAATTTAGTCAGCCTAGTAAGCAACTATATACCAGCTGCAACAGAAACTCAGCAGTGTGTGTGGTCTATTGCAAAACGGCAAATACAAACCAAGGTTTAAAAACCATGCATCTATCTTGGCAAGCGAACACTACAGATTTTAAAGACGCAAGAAACTGATGCATTTTCTGCTGCTACATTTTCTATTTTTGCCTTCATTCATACATTGGGGAAGTGTGAACCTTGCATGCATGGAAGGGAGAAAAAAGAACACAGTATTTTTGGATGACTTGCAAGCTGTGTAGACACTTCTTTTTCTGCAGTGAAGGATTCTTGCAATCTTTTTGTCAGAACAGTAAGATTAGAAGGAGATCTTACAATTGGAGCAATTTCAGAAACTGAAGAATGGATGAACTGGGCATAATGCAAAGCGACAGCCTTACCTGAACAATTCCATTAACATGAAAGCACATCACAAGCTCTGGTACATTGCATATTAAGTTGTCCAACCAATAGTCAATTCCTGTTAGCACATTTATTGGCTTGTTGTTATCCCTAAAACCAAACATTTCTAGTGTTATTTAAGTCTTTATTTACTCTTCAGAAAATATTAGGGATGTTTACTAATGGTATTTAGAAGTAAGTCACCTGAGAGTGGATGGATACTAAAACAATTATTTGTGAATTGTTCTGTTTTAGAGAGGCAAACAAGGAGTTATATCAAACCGAACAGATGTATTGATCTCTCCCATGGAATAGGCTCACATTCCCTCAGCAGTTTTGAATTTTTACCCACACTTATACTGAAACTTTAACAAGCTTCAGATGTCAGTCTCCAAAATAACAAGTACTTAAGAAGGTCTCAAGGAATAGCAGTATTAGATGCTATTAATCATAGTGCAAGCCTTCTCCCAGACCTTCCAAAATTCCTTGCAGAGCAAGGTACTGCTAATTCCTAGATGTGTCTTAAAAAGATGACAAATACGTCAAGCAGGTTTCAAGTTTTTGCTCATTCTTTGCCTACACATAGGCAGGAACAGAAAAATGTTAATCAAGTCATCAACATAAAGTATTATTAGTGAACAGTACGACAGTCAGAACTTAGAACTACTACAGCCACAAGTTTTAAGTACTTATGAAGTGCCCAACTATAGTTACTGAAATTCAGAATCCCCGTAAGAGAACTATTGCTGCCCTCTTATAATAGCAACAGAATGAAATTAAGGACTAGATGCACAGAAGTGTTTCACCACTCACTCAACACTGAAGTCAGGAAAGGTTGCAAACTGCCAGTACTTTCAAATAAAGATTTAGTTACAGAGCCAGAAGAAGTGGCAGAGCATCTCAAGCCCTAGTGCAGTGGCATGGCTATGGGACTCTGTTTTCCAGTGCTTTACAGTGCCATCACCATTTAAGTCTACAGCATGAATTTTATTCTTTAAACTGCATGTAAAAATGAAGAGTCAACCAAGTAAACTGCAGGTAGCTAAACAGGAAGCAAAGCAACAAGTCTGTCAAGGCTAGCATCTATATCTCGTTACCTTCAAAACTCACCTGAGACGCAAGCTCACAGCAGGGTACCTCCCACCTCCAAATATAGGCATATTTGATCCTACTAACATGTGGATATCTTCAAAGGTCCACAAGATATTACGGACAAAGTCATTTTTAAGTCCCTTCATTAGGGGAAAAAAAAATTGGTCTATAAATCACTGTTATAAAACATGTTCTCTATGACATTCTGCAGAATTATGAGAAAGCAAGAAGCAAAAACAGCAAATAAAAGACAGCACATAATGAACTATGCTACGCATTCACATTAACTTAAAAGACTGAGATCACAGATGCCACGAAAGCTACTTCTACAGGGAGCTTAGTTTTTCTCTTGGTTCCAATTTAGACCAAATTTTAAAGTGTGTGATTAAATTGGGGGTTCAGTGTTTGAGCTCAAATTTCACATACAGCATACCTGACTGTTTTCCCCGTCATTGAACAAAGTAGTCAGGTTTTGTTCTTTGGGGGCTGAGGCCACATGCCCCACTATATATGAGGGTTCAAGAGGCACACTGCCCTGTGAAAAGCACAAGGATAAGGAGTGATTCTGCTGCTGAGGTAAAGTTAGGCCATTAAAAAAAAAATCTCAACAACAAAAGCATATAAGGGAAAAAACCTTTACCTCTAACATCTTCAAATAAATATTTATTAAACTACAAAAAAAGCCTCTAGTCAGTGACTAGAATGTTTCTTTTCTGTAGCTAGCACCAAAATTTTGTACTTTATATTCTCATAGGCTTTGGAAAGAAATCAGAAAGTTTTTATAGAAACTCTTTATTACCCCAGGGTCCGCACACCAGGTTATCTGTCTCCAGAATGTAAAACCTCTACCCTGATGTCTTATTTGTAAATTAAAGAAAATGACACTGTACAAATGCCCAACAGCTTCTTTATGATAAATAATCCACCGTATTAGGCAATAGTTCCTCAAGAAGGTGGAAGAGAGAAGCAGTCCTTTTTCTAAAAGCTTTCAAGTACCGAAATATTTCTCCATTTTAGAATATTACTACACCACCACACAAGCTGTTACAATTTTATGGATAATGTAGGTTAGAGCCTTCGTAAGTTAGCTGACCAAGTCATTTGGCATACCAGTTGGTAATGCTGTCTAAGCATAACTATAGCATCATTATTATATAAATATGGACTGAATATAACAGATCTTTCGACCTCTCAAAAATGTAATCAATTCCTGTATTATGTTACTCAAAAAACACAGGAATTAACAGTTTTCATAAATAAGCTTAGCCACAGACTGAAACCCTGGATTAGGGCCTATAGTTTGTCATAGTTTGTTGTATAATTACTACAAACATCTCTTCCTTCCACTTATGTAATCTCATAACAAGTACTTGTAAATGTTGCTTAATTGCTTTGCAAACATTTTCATAGATCTTCACCTAATAAATTCAGGGCCACAACAGATTCACTTTCATGGCAGATTTAAAAAGAAAGGCCAAAACCTTAGGCTTCCATAGACACCTTCTGAATATCAGATTTTCCTACTTTTACCTGAAGTCATTGATGACTACTCCCAGCCAAATGTTTTGTTTCTCAAAAATGCATAGATAAATATGTATTTAGTACTATGGCAACAGAAAAAATAACTTCTGAAATTTGGAGCTCTGGAACACTGGCATAAGCTAAACCACACATACTGCCAAGTCCTTCTCATGCCTTTGTTCATTTCCTTCAGCAAAGAGTACTGCAGCAGCACCTTTGAAAACCTTTCAATACATATGTCTCTAAAAAACTAAGGTGTCATTTAAAACATTATATATGCTAACCTGGTTAGAGGCACCTGGGTCCTCAGATAACGAAGAAGGCATTTCAAAAGGAGCTGGCCAGGAGGCCCGTCCTGTTTCATCACTCTCACCTGAAACAGGACCCTCCTGGTGTTGCTTTGAAGTGGAAGGAACAGGCTGAGCAGCTCCATCACCATTAATGCTGACAACACAACATTAAAAAGGTCAGTCAACAATGTGCAAACAGAATCCATTTTAGAATTGTTACGTTTGATGCACTGTTCTCAAAGAATGGCTTTGCTAACACACTAAAAGATTGCTATACTGCCAAGTTGCTCAAACTCTTACAATACTACAGCAGGTGTCGCGATCTACCTCGCACATTTTAAGTTGTGCTCCCCCAAACCCACTCCTCAGAAGGAATATTGAGATAATACTGAGTTAAGTCACGCTGTTTATTTTATACTTTAACACTTAAAATGCTTCAATTCCTGTTAAAACATTTACATGTTATTTCCTGATTTCATCCCTCAATTTTCTCTGCAAAAGTATAAATCTGTAAATAAGACAGACCATAATAGAATTTTAACATTTACTTCAAGACAAGAAACCAAGCAAAAGTAAGTGGTAGAGAATTCAAGATTCATGCAGACATACAGGTACCTGTAATACAAAAATTTAGAAAGTATAGCCTTCTGGTACCAATGTTCTTTACTCTTCTTTTTTCGTTGCCACTTCTGATCAATCAGCCTTTGATAAAACTCCTTCAGCCATGTCCAGTCCCCTGTCTAGGCAGTATCATAAATACAAAATTAATGTCAACAAACATCTACAAATTAAACCAAGTGCCTTTTTACCTAATGAATATTCATCCACAACAGCAAAAAACCCTCAAACCCCAAAAACCAGAAAATAACTTCACAGCTAAAGCTCTGAATTGGTCATTTATTGAAAATGTATCTACTAGAAAAATTACATTCTTAGTGAAAAGTTGACTTCATTAGAAAGTCAAATATATGGTAAGAGATTACATAGTAACAAATACTTATTAATAATAAAATTAATAAAATAGTGTAGCAATACTGAGGTAATTACAGGAATGTGGGACATGGAATTTTAATCCTACGATACCATTAATATAGGACATCAGATGCAGTTCGTGGGTAAACCAATCGCTGCAGAATACAGCACCTTTTGTGCTCGCATATGGCTCTCAGGAATTGACACATACCTGCTTCCTTGCTAGCTATGCTATTCTTGAAATAATGCATTTTGACCATACGACATACTTAACAAAACCAAATGGTTAACCTGAGATGATCGCATGAAGAGTTCTTGAATATCTAGCTCATCCAACAAAAGCGTCCGCCCAATGCGATGTACTGCCATGCTCACATGTGACTTGCTGTAAGGTATCTTCAGAAGTTTTTTAATATTCTTGTGGGAGAAAAGAGAACAGAGATTATATTCCACGTAATTACACTGCATTGTAAGACAATTTTTAGGAAATTGTAAGTAAAGAATACACCACTAACATTGGAGAGGCTTGGGCAGACAAATAAAACCTTATAGTGCCAGTGATTTTAAGAAGGCCATTCCACAATAAGTTGCATTTGTGGAGGTCAGAGAACATGAATGACAGAAATAGAGGCCAAGTAATCAGTATAAACCACACACATGGTTGAAACATGATCTCTCTTTGGATCATCACAACCAGGTATCATCAAAAGTGACAAAAAAATGCAAGTGTATGGTTTGGATTTTAAAAGCTTTATCTTCACCACAGAAATCCCAACACTTTGGCAGATATCCAGAGGAACCTGGACAGAGATCTAAGTCTGAATAAAAAAAAAACCTGTCAAACATGTATGTTGCCTCTTCTGAATTCTGTAGATATTACCAGCACCAAAAAAGCTGGCAAAAATCAGAGGAAAGCTCAAGAAGGTTGGAGGGGGGCTATCTCTTCTAGATAATAGAAAAAAATAATCCTGACAGTAATAATTTACATCACAATAATCAATTTCAAACAGACAAGACAACTACATTGCAAAACTGATATGCTGCATTCACTAAACTGCATATTTTAGCTGATGATTATTTGTAGAAGTCCACAGGAAATATGGTTTTATCTACATATTTCTTACCCAGTGATCACAACTCCCTCACGTGACAGAGCAAAAGTAGGTGATGAGTTTGTGTTTCACCAGAGGAATCTTTATTTTAACTCAAGGGGCACAAAGATGACAGAAGCCACTACAGTACCTTAAAATAAGATTTATACAACATAAGGGCTTGAATAATGGAACTTAAAGTTATACATACCTCTGAATCAGACACAACATCGACATCATTTCCAACTGAGTCAATGAAGTCATACGCCATCCCAAAGCTATTTAGAAAATATTACAAGACAAATGCAGTGTGACAGTAAATAGAGATCTCTTTCTCCAAAGCTTATTAACTCTTTGAAAGCTTTTTCTTCATCAAAAGAAGAATCTAAACATTACGAGGTGTAACGATCTAAATGAATTACAGTAAGAATCATCTATATTAAAGAAGAATGAACTTTGATGAAACCGAGCAACTGCATTGTGCTTTATATTCTTCCACCGTTAATATTATTTTCCCTTCCTTTTCTGTCCTATTAAACTGCCTTTATCTCAACCCATGAATTTTACCTTTTTTTTTTTTCAGTTCTCTCCCCATCTCACTGCAGGGAGAGGGGAGCAAGCAAATGGCTGTGTTGTTTAGTTTAAACAAGTTTAGCTGCTTGCCAGGTTAAACCGCAACACAAAGTCATTTTGACATTCTAAAATGTATTTTAAGTTCTGTTGAAATCAAGAAAATCAGAACTATTTAAAGTGTTTGTTAAGACAGCTACAGAAAATAAAAAAAAAATCAAATCAATTTCTCTAAAACACTGAAAAGGAGAACAGTTTTTCACAGTTAATCTTTAAGGCATTAAGTACATTAAATTCCTTCATTTTAGCAGCTGTCATTTCATTTTTTCTGAAAACTGGCCTACATGTTTTAACACACACATCCTTGTATCTTCATCCACCCTCATTAAGGCCTCTTTAAATTACAAGCTATTAAATTAAAATATTTCAATGTACAGACCATTCTTTCAAATTAAAGCAGATATTACTATAACCCAACCAAATACATGATGCATGTCTGAAGTCATACTTTCACTATTAACTTTTTAATACTGGCACTAGAGGCAGAGAGATTAAACTGCCAGCTTCTATTTGACAAACATAATATCTAAAATAAACAGGACAAATTCATAAAGCCCTGAGAAACATATTACTCTGCTCAAAAACATACACCTCCTGAAACAGATTATGAGGATTTAAACACAGGCCCTCCACAAACTGTTAAATTTCACTAACTAGTGACTTAGTGTGAATTTGCTTGCTCAGTACAGGATTTAGGCCTCCTATTTATAAACACTCTGAAATCAACTCATCCAAGTCTTTAATAGACATCCATACTGAAAGGTAACACTGCTTTTTGGTTTTGCCCCTTATTTCACCTTCTGTGTTCACTCTTATGACATGACTATGAAATTTCTTTTGCCATTAGTTAGCCAGGTTTAATTTCTAAAGATCCAGAAGAGCTATAAATTGGCTCTGTAACTTTCAAGGGGAACCACACTTGTTCCGTCTTCACCTGTCATCAAAAGCAGAATGGCTGGCTGAACCAGTCTAGTTTGACTTTGGCCAACAGACAACAGGCAACCAGGGAAGAACATGAAGTCAGTTTGACTGTCTCAGGCAAGGTGTCAACATGCACTTAAAAAAAAAATAATAATCAACAGCATTACCAGCATCATTAATCATTAACAAAGGAGACAAGATTATAGCGTACAGGCAAGAACTAGAGATAAAAAAAATAGAGGGAAAATGGTTAACAAAAAGCAACAACTAGTTGCTATGGTAAACTGTGTACTTTGTACTTTGAATTACATAGGGTCTAAGCTCGCTATTAGAGTTATTATTAAGGGCCTGGAAGAAACAGAGCCTGCTGGTATTTACCTTGAAAATGGTTTACTTTTTTTGTTGTTGCCAAGAATGGTTGTACCCGCTGGTCCCAGCTTAGCGCTTTCACGCAACCAGTTGGCAGGTGGAAGTTTCAGGTCTGTTTTCTCCTGAAGACGGGCAAATGCTGCTTGCGGTGGGGCAGACGAGTATTTCACCACAGCACTGCTTTTCACTTCATTGCCTCCAAGAAACAATACCGACCCCTAGTTTTCAAAGAGAAATTAGTCTTTTATTTATAAAATAACTGCAATTAAAACTATCAGGCTCGCTCTATGTTAAGCTATTGTTAATGGTAAGCAACTAAAGCCCTGGCCTACATTTACTCGTAACTTTCTCCTGCACGTGGTCACAAGTATTTGAGTTCCCCCGACTCCAACACTCGCGCCAAGCGTATGCTCCCCTTTACGAGTTATAAGGCTAGAGCGCTATTAAGGTCAGTTCCCCATAGAATGTGAGACTACTCAGAAAGGCCAAAACCAGAATATAATTCACGCTAACGTGGCAAAGGTTTGTGAAAGTAAGTGTTCGCTAACGCTAACATTAAAGCTGAACACGCTTCTGCCTTAACAAGTAAGCCTTAGGACTGCGCATTTCTTTCCAAACACCACAAAATACGCAGCTGTCACACTCGCTTTGAGAGCTTTGATCCAATATGCATTAAGGGAAAAATAGATCCACAGGACACTATTTATGCAAATACAATGCAGCACACCACACTTAAGCACAACAACAGAAATACTGTTTACAATTACGGCTTAATCATAATTATTACGTTCCCTACCGTACTGCCGTCTTAACAACGGCATTTCTTTACTGGCCGAGCTGGGAAGAGGACGCACGCCTACGAGGCAACTAAAAACCCGGTACTCTGGGCTGTGTTTACAGGTGCTCCCCTGCCCTCCCGCCCTCGGCCCGCACGGGGCGGGCTGAGGCGGGGCAGCTCCGCGGGAGGCGGCGGGGCAGCGGCGCCCTCCGCCGCCGGGCCGCCCCCCCCCCCCCCGCCGTTACCTGCTTGGGCTCCTCCGCATCTCCCCTCAGCGGGGCGGCAGCCCCCGCGGGGCCGCAGGGCTCCTCCATGCCCCGGCCGCCCTGCGGTGCCCGGCGCGCCGCCCGGTGCCGGTGCAGCCCCCGCGGGGCCGCGGCGCTCCCTCGGGGCGACGGAGCCCGGCCAGCGCCCGCTGCCGGCGGGCGGCGCCTCACGGCGGGAACAGGCGCCTCTCGCGAGGCTTCCCAGGGCCACTCGGGGGCGGGAAGGGCGGACTCTGGCCAATAGGAGAGCGCGGGGGGTGGGGCTGGCGGGCGGGGCGGGGCCGAGGCGTGAGGAGAAGGGCGGCGGGCGATGGCGGCGGGAGGTGGCGGGTGTTTGCGGGGCTGTTGGGCCGCCTCTCGCCCCGCTTGGCGGCTGGTTTTGGCTCTCCTGGGCGGCTTCCCGGGTGGGTGCGGTGGGGCTGCGCCGTCAGCAGCTGGCCCTGCCGCACGCCGCTCCGTGCCGCACCAGGACGGCGAGGTGCTGCGGCCCTCGGGGCGCGTTTGTGTGGAGATGTCGAGCCTCCTGCCCGGCGCTCCCGGAGCCCGGCTGGGCCGGGTTGTCCCAGCCCTGTCCTGAGAAGGGACTGGCCCATTGCCGCGTTAGGTAGCTTAGCTAAGGGAATGGGCCGGCAGGGCTTACTGACGGGGTTTGCAGCCCCGCTGCGTAACTGTCACCTTCGTGGAAGCGGTGGGCGCTTGGCGATGGGCACCTTAGTGTGGGGCGAGCATGAGTTGTGGAGTGCTGGCCTCTGCTTACACACTGAATTTGACAAAGGCTCAGCTGTGACATCCTAAGCAAGCATGCCATGAATAGTGCCCAAAAGATTTTTAATATTTATTTTATTCCTCTTGGTTTATATATTTTTCTCTATGCCACAAGAGGCAGTACAGTTTGTGACTGGCCAGGAAGTACAAATGCTGACTGGCTGTCATATATATATGTATGTATATATATATATAATTTGGGCTAGGGCCTGCCTTTCTTTACTGGGGTACTTTTCAGTCCTGCCACTGATCCTCATGGAGCTTAGAAGATCCTAGTCATCTTTGAAATTCTTTCTTTCCCTCAAAGTTGGTTGAAAATGGCCTGAAGATTTGAAAATTATTCCGGGATCTCAGAGGTGGAAAGTGCAGTTGCATATGCATTGTTTCCTTTGTAAACCAAGCTAAAATACTCTAATTTTGCATATTTTTACGAACGCAAAGCGTGTCTTCTAGCAGTAACAGCAATATAAATACAACAATACACTTCCGTATGAAAATACGCATACAGAACCTATTTAAGAAATATAATTATTTAAGATAATGTTTTAAAGTAGCTTTAGTCAAACTTTTATTATATCGGACCTATGCCTACTGCCATTGCAGGCTGGCACAACTCTTCCTTCATTTAATTATTTATTCCTTTAGAATCCTTTTGTGGTGTTAGGAAGGGACCTTTTTAAGTTTCATCCTTAAACTTTTTCAGCTTTACCCGTATCTCACTGGAAAAGAGCAGTAAATACAAAACTGTTGCAGCCCTTCAGAAAAAAAGATATTCTAGTGGATTAATACTTTAAAAGTCAAAGTGCTGTTTGAGTTTGCAATAGTGGACCCCAAGTTACTGAATCTGAGAATTAGTAGAATGGAATGAAAAGGAATTGTAGGTTCCTCTGCCTGTCACGCACTTTATCCTTCTCTAGTTGTCTCTATCACTGGCTTACTGGGTCTTAAAAATAGCATGAGTTATCTCCACAGCCTCCTGATCTGATCCTGGCATGTTTAGACATCAGCACAGTTCATTTCAGTCAAGGCTGAGACGACAATGCGATCATGAAAGTGTTTCAAAACACATTGCTCTTACAGCTTGTTTACAATTGTTGAGTTTTTTTTTCCTTAACCAAAATTGCGTTATCTGGAACAGCTTATTTTTCGTAAGCAAGGTTTACATTAGCCTCTGTAAATCATCATAAAAGTCATTTACCTACTTTTGTACTTAAAAGTAACTTGCAGCATGGCATTATTAATAATAGCAAGTTCCAAATAATCATTCTTACCTGTATTATCAAAACTTCAACAGATACTTAGAGGAACAAAGTAGGTCATTTAGAAGAAAGCCTTGAAAAACTCCATGATGGCAGCTAGTGTTCCCAAATATGATTACCTATGTGTGACAGTAAGATGGAAAACCAGACTTTCCTGCAGGAACTTTGTAATTGCCTTTAAAATAAATGGCTGTGACTGTCTGAAGCACTTAACTAAGACAAGTACCCTGTTTTCTCTTGTTCCATTTGCCAGCCATGGTATCTGATTCCCACGTAAGTTAGCCTTGAATATCAATATACTGGAAAACAGGCTGCTTAGCAGAGGAGTGTCGTGTCCTTTACAGTCGGTCAAGGCCCAGGAGGCAGAGTCTTGGCTTGTGCTTGGTTTAGGGAGAAGTTCTGCCTTGTCTGCAGCTTGCCCACAGGCTCCTTTCACAATAAGCAAGGACTTTGTGCCTTGGTTTTTCTTTCTGTGAAATAAGCCTTACATTTCGGTTGGTTCTCCACTTCCCCATCCATAAAAACATGTTACAAAATGTTATAAATCTTAAAAAAAGAAGCCTGCTACATCCATTTTAGGGACTACGTAGTACAATGAACGGACTGGGGACTTTTCTGGCCAGCAGGCAACTGGCATGGTGCAGATGGCATCCACGCTCCAGCGCCGTCTGCCACCCCCACATTCCTTGAGGGACCCGTGTACTTCCCTGAACCCCTGCCTGGGCAGTGCTTGCTGGCTGAGTGAGCAAACTCTTAATAATTTTAAGAATTTATTTCACTTCAGTCATGCGGATGTTTACAAGTCGGTGCTCAAACACGAAGGCAAAAATATCCTTAAGGTGCTGTCAAGTTCTTTTTTAAACAAATATTGTTTATGTCTGCGATTAAGATGTGTGTACGTGTAAAGCGATTTTAAGAAGATCATGAAGTTACATCTTAAAAATAATATACCTAATGCCCTTGGTTTTTTACTCAAAAATGACGCTCCTTTCTTCAGATATTACCATTCAGATTGTAAAGTGTCGTTGAAGTAATTGTGCAGAACAAATTAATTTTTAAACGGAACTCCATTTCTTTCCCGTTTTAAGACAGCATTCAATAGTTTTACCAACTTTTTTTTTTCCATTCTGCAGTCGATAGGTAAGAGCAGTGTTACCTTTGCTGGTCTGGTTCTTACTGGAACACCAGAATCCCGCAGTGGTGCGGTCGGGGAGGGTGTGATGTCACCCCCCAGACACTCTCTGTGGGAGGGACAAGTGGCCGCCATGGTGACCGGGGGACCCGGAGGGGCGGCAGTGGCGGGGAGCCATGGCCAAGGGCAGGTGCTCCCACCCCAGCGAGCAGCACGCCGGCACCTGGGTGAGGGCCAGGCGGGACCCCCCATGTCCCCCCCCAGGGCTTTTTTATCCTAAACTCCAAAAAAAATGCCACGCTGAGGGTGACTTTGTCCTTTAGCCAGGAAGAGGTTTCCTGTTCCTGATGTTTATGAGGAAAAAGTGCCCTAGGTATTCAGAGCAAGTGTGCTAAAGCATTCTCTGGCAGAATTTTTTCCAGTTTTCCAGCAGTGCTGGAGGTCTCTTATTTTATATTTAGCCCTAGCGGATTTTCTTTCTCTTCTGGAAAATGCCAGCGGATGTTTGCCTCAGTTCTCGCCCTCAGGAGAAGTGCCGCGGCCCCAGTCAGAGGCCCTGGGCTGGGATGTCTCGGCGTCCCGAGGCACTGTGACGCACGCCTGGCCCAGGCTGTTCTGCAGTCTCTGAACCCGTGGGCCTAACGTTTTGCTGAGCCGATCCCCAAAAGTTTTGTGCTTTCAAACCGACAGTGGTACAACAGCGGGAGCAGCGTGGGTAAAAAAAAAGACGTTATAGCATAAGTGGTTTTGCTAGAGGGATGATGGCTAGATAAACAATTTTTTTGAAAGTTTCTCGAGAAATAATATTGTTGTCTGTTTTACTCATCTACGTTGTGAGGTATTTATGGTAGGGGTTGTGTTGTGTGGGGGAGGCTCCTGATTTTTCCAGAGGCCACTAGGTGCTGCTGCAATCCAAATAATAAAAAATGAATGGGAAAATACAATTTTCCCCACATTTCTGATCAGATTTATTTGGTTTTTTTGTTGATGGCTTTTTTTTTTTTTTTAAATGGATCACAATTTTCATTATTTTCTAGTTTGCTCATGTTGGAGCATGCCAGAGTCAACCTGAGTCAACTACAAGCTCTGCACTAAAACAGGTCCAGAACTCAGGAGCAGCTCAGTATATTGCGGATAGATTGCTGCTAGCATACAGAGCTTGGAAGCAGGTGAGTTACTATGGCAATACAGTCAATTTACAGAGCTCCTTTTTGCAAGATATTGCTTGTTAAGTTATAAGTAAGAATAGCACTTACGGTAGTTAGCAAAGCAGTCATAGCAGGCTGGCGGACTTTGTGCCTCAGAGATTAAAATGATTGCTAGCTGTGCTAAGGAGGAAACATATTTTGCTGTTACTCAGTTATAATTTTGGATACTCAGAGTCCTGCTGTAGTTACTGCTGATTTCCAGCATCAGTTACTTTTCCCTTTTATTACCTACTAAAGCTGTTTGAGACACGTTTATGTGCCAGAATATATTATGATCCATCTCAGTCCAAAACCTGTGTGTAAAGCCCTATAAGAATGTTTAATTGAAATTTGATGATCTGTTTTGAACTGAAGGTCAGAAATTCTGTATATTCAGGCAAGGGATTATTTTTTTGATCACTAAAAAGTTAGAAGTTTCCCATTTGAAACACTTTTAAGGCTTGCTTAAGAATGAGGAGATTTGGGACAATTTTGAAAGCAAACAAAATACAGTTTTAAAATCACGAGTATTTAAAATGTTACAATTTCATAAGCACATTTTTATGTCTGTATTTTATCACCACGCTGAGCTTTGCTTTACTCACCCACTTTGTGCACAGAATATTTTCTGTTTTCATTTTCTATAAGCATAGCAATTATATTGAGTTCATTTCACAGATTTGGCTGTAATGAAGAGCATAAATGGGCTAGGAAGGAATATTTAAAAGGGAAGCTTGGGGCTAGTGAAAAGGAGATTATGCTGTAACATGAGTATACACTGTGTTGATACTACGTATACCTCTCTGTGGAGCATCTGGCCTTAGCCACTGTCTGAGGAGAACCAGGTTAGGTGGACCTTTTATTAACCCTGGTATGACAGTTCACCTGATGTTTTATGCCTTGTATTTACCAGCCCTTCACTGTTAAAAAGAATTAGTGGAATTCCTGTCTGTCATAAATCAAGAACTAAATTGAGGTCAGCAGTGAGAGTATGAAGATGCATTAAAGGCTAAAATGTGACGTCACAGGAACAATCTGAGGAAGCTTGTTTACGTGACATTTTTAAAAAGTGCTGGTAAAGTGTTGGGAGCCCACTGCATGTGAAGCTGGTTGCCTCTAATCTCTTTGATGAGGGAACTCACTGGCTCTGAGGTTAATTAATTTTCTCAGAAATATGGTACTGTTTAAGCTTATGTTACCTCTTACTTCATAATAGTATAATATAATTATAATTATATAATTATATATATATAATTATAATTATTCGGTAATAGATTTTTTTTTAAACATCAGTTAATATGGGGAATCCTTCCAAGAGATGATATTCAATATTTACCATCTTGGTTTTCAATTTTCCTGCAGCACATAGGTGCTAGTAATAAACACTATTACTAAAATGTTAAGATTGATGTGTAATTGCAGTAGGATATTTTAGTAGGACTTACAGTTTGCTGAGTTAGAAGGTGCTTATTTTTAAATGCATATATGAGAATGTATATGTCGAATTTACTTATTCATTGAACTACAGTCTGGTTGAATCTGTATGAGAAAACAAGTGAACGTGTGGCATGTATCTTAAAAAAAAGTAGAGAATCTGTCTAGCACACCAAATACCCTAAGGTATGATGATTGTGCAGCTGACTCCATGCAGGTAAATTTTGTATTTGGTGATCCTTTTTGCTGGATCAGGCCTCCAGTTACATTTATCTTAGAACTGATTCAGATTCATTTACTCTTGAAACATGTTTTTTTTAAATTGTGTTACATGAAAACTTGCTTTTCTGTTTGGAGGTGAATATCATAGTTGGAGCATGAAAAATGTATTCCACAATGTTAACAGTAAAAATTGCTGTAACATTTACAGAAAAAACGTAAAGTTCCCGATGAAGCAGGAGGGTAGTGCTTGGGGAAGAACAGAGGCAATCTAATAGTTCAGCAGAGTTTTCAGAGTTCCAATTTTTAACTATTTTAATAATATTGCAATGATATATAATAAACTTTAAAAAAATTAAATATGTTAAATTACTTTTAAAATAGTTCTTTTGCAGTTGTCCTTTTTTCTTCTAAAACTCTAGTTTCATTTTAGGGACTGGATGAACATTATGTTAAAGAATGAGATTATAAATCAGGTATACAATTAATACCTCCTCCACTTCCCCTGCAACAAGCAGTGTACATGACATTCAGTCCATAAATCACAGATTAATTCAGTTTTGAGGTCCCTTTTGTAGTTCATTTTAATTAGCTTTAGGCTTACTAGTGAATCGAACTAGGCAATCCTGACACATATCTAGTATTTTGCTGCTTGCAGACAGAATGTATCATTTCTTATTTGAAAATCCACACTTTTATGTTAATCATGTATATATTCGGCAAGTCAAGGGAATGCAAATCCTGCCAATAAATTTGTAAAACAAACAAACAAACAAACAAAAATACAAAGGGTCCACATTACCCCTATAAAATCATGTGCAGTTGAAGATTTAACATATGAATATGACTTCTGTGTTAGAACATAGACAGCTGTCATTTCAGCATCTGTCAGAACATAAGAACTAAGACTAGTAGACTCCAAACAAGGTATGTGAAAATTCTTTTTTTTTTGCTATAATTTCTCTTTTTCAGAGAGCAGTGAACAACAGTTTCCCATTTTCTTCTCATGACAACAGACACAGTCTACAGAATGTAGGAGAGTATTTTGATTTTGTAAGTATCCAGCACTGAGAAAAATCAAGCACGTTCATGTCTCTCAGTCTGCCAGAGACTAAACAGAGTATCTTTTCTCTCCCCTGCAAAAATTATGGAAGCTAAAAACTGTGATAAGAGAAAAATGTAAACAGCAAAGAAAACCGCACTTTTTAGTAGTATAGGGATGGGACTCCCCTGGGGCTGGCACAGGTATACAGCAGCACACGTGGTCATTGAGTGGCAGAATTCAAGGGCAAACAAAAACCCCTTGATGTGGGTCTCGGACAGGCATTTTCTAGTGGTCCTAGTTTTTGTGTCTTAACACGGTTTTGTACCCAGTTATATGTCCTATTAGTCTGCTACAAGTGATTGGCCTTGTGTTAAACTTTTGTCGGGGTCTCAGCCACTCATAATTCACAGTCCCACATATTTAGTTCAGGCTCATCTTTATCATAAGTTTAACCAAAATCCGTAGAACACCCACAATATATCTCCAGAATGTATGATTTTCCAATCCACATCTCTCTATAATATACCTGTTTAAGTGTATGTTGCAGAAGCCACAACTTTGAATAGAAATTAAATTCTTTTGGGCTCTTCCATATGTTCAGCAGTTTCATGTTCTTCTGCTTTTCTAAGATAATTGAAGTCTTTCTAGGTAGGAAGAGAAATAGTGCAGTTCACAAGATAATGAGTAGAGGAGGAAGCAGTGAATTGTGATATTGAAAGTTGGTCTGACTTTGTGCTCTCTTAGACCTAGATTTTTTGGTATTCATTATTCACTGAGTAACCTCCATTTCTGTGCACTTTATGCAGCGTCTCATAGTTTTAGAGATACTGATCAACCATAATTCCAAATAAATTTCCTGCAAGCTATGGAGTGTGAAAATCAGTCTCCATCTCTCTGTGTTTGGACACACAAGGGATAGTTTTGAAGATTCAGATTTTGTGGCCTGTCTCAGTTTCTTTATTGCAGTCCAAACATAAAATTATTAACCTATTTCTTTGGGTTACCCTACAGATTAATTTAGCCAAGTGTAGCTAAATAGCTTTGAGTATATAGTATGCTACAGAAAGGCAAAGTGTAAGTGGCTTATTAGTACTAAGAGATGGAAGGTCAACAGATTTCCTATTATATATGCAACCAGAAATGTTCATACAGGCAAGTCTGACAATATTATTTTTAACTTGCTGAAGATCAGCCATGAGTTCTTGAAATCACTGTGGTAACAGCTTCGTTAACTTCCCAGTGGGGTAGTGACTGTTACAAGATTCATCTGTGAAACTGTGATTGTAAGTCATATGTTTACATGAATTTTTGTTTCATTTTTTTTCTAGGGTATGGGCCGGAGGAAGGTGGAACCAGAGAGACAGCAACAGAACTCGCAGAACTTCCTCCTATGGGCTCATGAATCAGTTCCTAGCAACGAGGATGGCTTAACCATTTATCAGACATCATTTGTGAAAAAACAAAATCCTGAGAGCCCATTTTATGGGCGATATCCAAAACACCACTCCAAAAAACGTTGCACTGACAAACCCGTTCCTGAGAATGAAAAAAACCCCTGCAGCCAAACAAGTCATCTTAATTATAAAAACACCTTTGTAGCGCTGACTTACCATCATCAGAGCCTTTTCTCGAGATCTGAACTACTTGTTACTCAAATGGATGATGAAATAAACATTTGTGTAAAGTGAATGTGGTAGTACACTTGAGAGTTCATTGCAATCAACAATCATACGTTACTCTGAAGACATACTTTGCTATAGAAATTTTAATGAAGAAGAGCATTATAAGGAAAAGCGTGTTTGTACATATTTTTAGAAATACCTCTATTAGGAGAACAGAGGCAGTGATTGTACTTGTGTTATTTGATACTGTTTGACCCTCATCTTGATACAAAAGCTCCTTCAACTTCAGAATCAGTGGTACGGGTGCACCTCAGGCAGCTGACAGCATCTGTGTTGACAGAAGTACAGAATGGAACTGGATCCTTGAGGGTTTCCCACAACGGGGAGCCAAAGCTGCGTGCTCAGGTAAGAGAAACTTTTCGGAAAGGTTTCATGGGTATGACAGCAGGTTACTGGCCGTTAGAGAAACTAGACGAAAAAGAAGCTGCATGTTAGATTGCTGTACAAAATAACTGTGATGTTTGGTTATAACACAGCAGTTGTGTAAGTAAAGAAAGAAAGGATGTTGTAAGCAATGTTTGCATGCCTGTGTGTGCCCTCACAAAATATGAGTGTATGTACAGATGCATCATTCATGGCAGTAAGGGGAAAAAAAACTTAAGCTGAAAGTGGAAGGCTGCACGAAGGTTTGAGTGACTCAGACTGGATCTGAAAAGAACTCATGATTTTATAGTTACATGTCCCTAAGGAACTGAATTCAGAACCAATCCTCCAAGCACGGCTCCCAGAATACTTACTGGCTTTAGGATATGGAAGGCATTAGAGTCAGACCTCCAAATAATGTGTTTTCCTCTTCTGGATCATTTCCATTAATATCAATAAAATAATACACCAAACTGCATGTCTTAAAATATACTAGAAATAAGCTTGTTGCTATGCAAAGTAATGTTGACTAAAAAAAATTAAGCATGTTTATGGCATAATTTCCTTTGTTTACAAGATAAATGGAAAAATAAACCCTCAACCCTTAGAATTCCCTGCACTGTAAGAGATGCCTTGAAAATGAACTATGTTAAGAAATGATTTCTGCCTCTCAGCAAACAGATACGTCTTTTTGTATCAGCATACAATGGGTGACCTTTTTGTGTGCCATCAAAATAGATTGTATTAGAATATTTGCCCAAACGTGTAGCAATTTTATTAGCACATGCTGAAATAATAACCTTTTTTTTGTATGAATTTCCCCCTACTAAAGTTCTTGGGGTGCTGCACAATATTTAGAAATGCAAAACACCATTGAACAATGTAAAAACAGATAAAAAGCCAAGTAACATAGTGTTATTAAAAAGAATTATTTTTTCTCAAAGTAAAGACAGCCTGCCTGACAAGTCTAGAGTCAGAATTTCCAGAGCTTTAGCCAACAATTTCATCTCCAAACTGATTCAAAACTGAAGTGTGTGCCAATCACATGGTAAATGAAGTACCCCATGCTGTTTGGCATACTCGAGAGGGCAATCTTGGACCTCCATCAGAAGGAAGAAACACATTCTTGTTACATTAGTAATGTTTATCTGTGGTTTAGCATTACAACTGGATATGGTGAAATAAATTGCTGTAGTTCGTTATGCCTTAAAACACCAATAGAAAGATTCCAGATTTCTTTTTCTCCCCTCTTTTTTTTTCCCCCCTCACATTTTTACTCAAACGTGGATTTTTTTTTTTTTTAAAGTAACTGTGGATTATTCTATGTTCTCAACAAAATTGTGATAAAGATTCTGGAGGAGAAACTGGAAAGCTCATGTAACCTCTATCCAAACTGAAATATACTGTGCTGGGTTGAACAAAACAGGTGATTCCTACATATCTCATGCTCTGGCTGTGTTTCTTGGGTAAATAACATGAGATACAATATACTGAATTTCAGGATGAATGATAAAAGCCCCAGCTAAATTCCAGAAAGGCATAGCCTTGCGTACTTTGGATAGAAACCATCAGTTTTGTTTAATCTTGTGATAATAATGTCTCTGAGAAGAAGGCCCTATTGAGTTAAAATATTTTTGCAATATGGGTTTTTTCCCTTCTTGGGGGCCAGAGGAGAGGGGAGGAGGGCTGGTAACTCCCATAAAGGTTTCCTAGTCAGCACAGGAAAGTGCTCCCAGCTGGTGGTTCATCAGGATCAGTCAGGTGTAGGTAGGCAGGCTCAGCAGGATGAGCATACTATGGATCAACTCAGCCAAATACTACTCTGGAGGAGTAGAGGTTATGCTGTAGGTGGTGCTGATAAAGATGGACTTTTTTGTGCCTTGTTTTATTAAGAAAAAAAAAACAAACCAAAAAACAAGTGAGTTTGTTGCAAAATTTCCTTGAACCATATTTTCAACAATTTGAACACAGCCAAAACCTCTTTACAGAAACAACAGGCTTCGTACTATAATCCCTTTGAGTAAGCAGCTGTCGTTGCCTACATCAGCTCAGGGACTGTCTTACAGCTTTCTTAAGAAGTCTCCTTTGTGTTAATTTAAAAGTGTTTTCAGTATGTTAGCTAAATTCACAGAACTCAAGCAAAAATGATTAAAAAAATTAAACCAACGGGATGGGCAGATGGCTGCAAGTTCCTTTGGTTTAATGAGTTGATGCTTACCAGCTGAACCCGGCAACAGGCTAAGGCTGGTGATTAACATGGCTGAGCTGAAGAGTAGCAGTTTTGTCACTTAACTTTCCACGTTCTGGTTGAAGACACCTCGCTTCTCAGGTTCCATCAATTCAGCTGCACTGGAATACAGACTTATGCTTGTGTCTGCATGGCTATGTCCTCTTGTTTAAAGTGGGGGGCTTATTTATTTTTCTCCCCCTTTTTCTGCCCGGGTTGCTCATAACTAGATCTGAGAAAATGGTCTCACTCAAAGCTGCTGCCTCTTGAACCACACGGCCTCCTGGTAAGCTAGATGTGAGCTTTCCTTTTATAGCTGTTTCATTTATGAAATGTTGTGACCTATGAAATGCTTTGAATAGTGATTTTGATGCTGATAGAATAACTATTGATGTTGTATGATAGCAGATTGGTTTTGGTACAATAGGAGGCAAAGTTTAAATTTTGCCTTTTGTTTACTTGGTGCCTAAAGAAGCTTAAAGAGATGCTTAAAGCCTAAACTGCCTGGCCTGTGGGGAGGGTTGGGTGGAAGGGCGAGTGCTGCTGCTGCTTGTGGAGCTGGTAATTCAATGGGGATGCAGCAGCTTGACTTCCAAGTCATCTGCTGCTAATCGAATCACTCTCTGTTCATAATCGAATCACTCTGTGTAGCTGAAATGTTGTTTCTTAGCATGTACTCTCAAGGTTAGTCTGAGTGAAGTAACTTGATATAAATACTGCGCTGAAGAAGAGTCCTTTTCCTTCCCTGGGCTACGCAGTAGCAATACTGTTGGGGATGAGTCTAAACCCAAAACTGGTGCTGATTTATTTGCAATGATATAGTTCAAACGTGGATGATACGAAACTTCTACAAATGTTCTTATGCTGGTTTAACTCCTCCCTAGCTGAGCAAAATAGTGGTATACCTGTGATGGTGCTAATGTTGAACTGAAAGTATAGGCCTGTATCTAATAGAAATGTTTATGTTGATGCAGTGGCCATACTGGTTGACAAGAAATAAAATTTCTGAAAATAAGTGGAAACTTTGGATTAGGCACCTCTATCTTCAAAGAAGAGTCTGCAAACTTTTTTTTTTTTTTTTATTATTCCCTAAGCTCCCCTCTGCTGCTGCTGCTGCATTATCTAATGAGCAGTAGATGGGGCAAGTACAGAGACCCATTCCACTCTGGGGTGGGAAAGGCCTATATAGGGGTGCCTCATCCCAAATTTCTTGTTGTATGCCTGCCTCCCCTACAAAGTAATAAAATAGCAAGCTGTTAAAGCATTATCTCTGGACTATCTAATTAAAGGGAAGTCTATTCAACAGGGTAGTAATCCTAACTGGCCTTAATTTGGATGTATGGCAATAGTGGGTGTAAGTGAATCACTAAAGCACCCAATTTATGATTCAGGCAGGCATCTGTGTAGCATTTATGAAAAGCATGTTATCAGCTTGCTCTCTTGTCTGATCATGGTGTTATACTTCAGTATATTCACCTGAAAGTGAAATATCTCAAATTATCATTTCTTAAATGTGATGTACAGAAAGAAATGTTGCTTGAAATAGCTAAGTTTCAGCCCAATAGAATCAAAGCAGTGCTGCTCAGTGGGGACCTCTGGGACATGTCTAATCCAGCTTCCCACTCAGGCCAAACCCTTCTCAGCAGAGGATCGGCTCAGCCATGGCTTTGTTGATCTGAGTCTAGAAAGCCCCCAAAGAGGGAGCTTGCACAACCTCTCCAGGTGACCTGTTGTAGCACTGCACTGCAATGCTGGGGAGCAATATTTCCCTAATATCCATCCCAAACTTCCCAGTCTGCCCTCTGTGACCACTGCCTCTTAGCACATCATCAGACACTACCAAAAAGCTTTGCTGTGTCTCCTTTGTAGCTGTTTCTCACATAGTCACAGGCTGGTCTTAGCCTCATTGTCACCAGACCAAACAAACCCATTTTCCTCAGCCTCTCTTCACAAGTCACGTGCCTCTGACCATCGTACTTTCTGCTGGATCCTGTCCTATATCTCTGCAGCCCAAAGCTGGTCACAGTATTCCCCTACAATACTGAGGGAATAATAACATCTCTGAGCCTGCTCATGGGAAGTGATTCTCAAAACCTTAATCTCTCCTGAAGCCAATGGGTTGAAATCATCTGTTTGGACAGTCTGTAAAACAGGTTTGGTTTTTTTTTTTTAAAAAAAAAAAAAAAAACCTGGGTGAGCTTGCATTTTTTTCCCTTCATTCTGAGGTTAGGCAGCTAATTCTGTATGTAGCAAAAGTGGAAACTCTGCAGAATTCACAGAGACTATATATATTTGAACTCCAGTTAATCTGGTGGCAGATGCTAGAGACACCCATGTCCCAGAAGTCTTCCATGGGTGCTTAAAATGCTACTTCTGGACAAGTCTGTCTTAGTTATGACAGCACCAAGCTCCAACCTGCCTTGGGGAAAAGACCCACAAATTAATTATTCTCATGTCACCACTGTGCTTTAAGTTGGGAGAATGCTCAAACACATCAAGGTCTTCAGAGGGTACATGAAGAGCAGCTATTATCATGTCTGTGTGTAAGAGCTTAATTATTACAACACTCATTTGAAATAGGTTCTATTCTTTCCTCTGTTCTTGCATTGTTTCAGGGAGAGGGTTATGGCATATTACACAATGGTGCAAGTTTTCTTTACTTTCCTCTTCCTGAAGCTCTCTCATGCACATGGAATGTTTAGATGTTCATTAAATCAGCCAGAGAATGTTCACATGTGTACGTGAATGAGAATGATGATCTAGCCCAGAGGTTAGGACACCCGCCAGAGAGAGGGACCTGCCTGGGTCGGAGTCCTTGTATGGCTTTTAAATTTTGAAGTAAACATTAATTGAAGCAAAGAGTGGAACTCGGGTCTGCCTGCTCGCAGACGAGTGCCCAGACCGCTGAACTAGAGAAAACCCCGTGCTTTCTTTCAAGCCCAGCGTTTAACTATTTCATACAAAATGTAGCAGCTCTGGCAGAAGGGGTGTAGAGTGGTCTTTTTCTCCAGACTACCTGAACCAGTTCAGAAAATCAGAAGGATCTTAGGATACCTTTTGGTTTTTTGTTTGTTTCATTGCTGTGAGATGTCTAGAAATAGTAATGTGGTCATAAAGCACTACCCTAATAGCAATGAATTAATCCTTATAGTAGCCCCATGAAGTATTTAAGTAGTAGTACTCATTTTGCAGATGACTTTAAGTGTGGCATGCTGTACTGAGGGTGATTGCTCAGTCAGCAGCAAAGCCATGACGATCAAGTGGAGGAATCCTGACTCCCAGACTTTTCCTGTAACCAGCACTACTTTCCCTGTGCATAGATTTGCAACAGAGTATTTAGAGCTTCATTAGAGAGTTAGTTGCCTGCCAGTGTGTTATTTTAAGAAACTAATGGCTGTGTATATGTTTTTATGATCCCTTTCAATATTCTATGGAATGAGAGACAGATTTTGTAACTCAAAGCATGCTATTTCTGAAGCGGAAGTGTTTTTTTAAATTTAAAATGAACATCCGCTCTCCCTCTCTCATCCCTCCCACCCCCAAAAATAAAGATCATGTTTAGATCGTCCAGCACATTCTAATACCTACAAATGGCAGTGCTTACTATGCAAACAGACCAACAGAAGTATCAAGTACTGTGCTCAGATGTAAATTCTTGTGGGATCAGGCTTTATAATACTAACCAGACATTCATGCCTCAAATGGCATTTTAGGCATGCATTAATGACCCTAAGCGACAGACCTTCTCATCTTATTGCTTAATTAATCAATGGCCCAGTGGCACATTGGCAGTGCTCTTTTTCAAGCTGTGCCTCCCCTCAGATGGCAATCAGATGGTATATGGCTGTATCTACTTATGGGAAAGTCAAAACCCAATAAATAAAGTTTAATTTCCTGATTCCCCTGGGATATAGTGATTCTTTTTAACAATGCTTCTTCAGTTGAGTTGAAATTAAAAAACAGCATGATCAACATATTGCATAATATTTCATGGATGGAGTTAAGTACCAGGTTTAAAGACTTTAAAAAAAAAAAAAAAGAGAAAAAAAGAGGAAAAAAAGAGGACTGGTGGGGGGAAGACTTGATATAGAAGCAGAATATTTTCCATCAAAAATGCCTAACCCTATTTTTGTTACTGCTGTTAAAGTCTACATTGTCAGCTTTTAGGCATTACTGTGAAGGTTTTCTGTGCATGTGTGGTGTTAATTTTCATTCTAAATTAAGCTTGCTATCGTTTGGAATAGAATTAACATTTAATCTTAAAAATATTTTGTAACATGCAATACAGTTAGGCACCATAGGAGGGCAGATGTGTTGAACAGCTTTATTTTGATACGTAAGTGTTACATTAGTGTAAGATCTACTGTAGTGAGTTGAATTATTGCATTTATACTGGAATCGGTGAGCTCTCAGTTGTGTCAGAGAAATGCAACAACTTGATTCAGACACAGATAGAAATATGTAAGTCTCATGGGTTTTATGGATTTAAATATCTTTTTCCAGTTTTTAATTTTTGATGTTTCCAAAGTTCGAAGATTTTTCAATCCACAGTTATTTTGTTTTGCCTCTGAGAGCCTATAATCTGACTGCAGTTACTTATTTAATCACTGACAATATCCAGCAAATTAACAAAATTCTTTCGTTTACTACTTAGATTGAATTCAACTTTTTATTTTTCTAGTTTCAAGTTTTCAATATGTGCTAATTTATGCTACAGTTTTCTTTATGCTTCAAGTTAAATTCAGGCTTAAATATAAAAGAGCTTTAGTGTCTGGGTTACATAATTCCTTATGAAATAGGAAATTTGAAATTCCATTCAATCCATATTTGCCTTTCAAGTGATTGGAAAAATGAATGAAACTTGGTTTGTTAGAGGAAGAAGTGCGTGTGTGCTTTCACTGCTTAGATGATCCCTTCTTGCAGAGTAATTGGGAGGGACCCTGCTGCAGTGATTGGTTTCTGAGCACCGAGCTTGTGCCAAGGTCCCCACTGACAGACTGTTAGGTTCAGAAACGCCATCTCGGAAAATAGTTGTGATCTCCCCAGTCTGTCTGTTTGACTCTGTTGTTCCTGACCCCTGAGCATTACAAAAGGTGGATCCCTGCTGAGTTGTTAAGCAGAGGCTGTCCTGCAACCTGGGGGTCCTGCTTTCCCGTAATGATTGTAGAACGAAGGCTTTCAGTGGGCCATACTATTTCTTCTGAAGGTGGAGAAAAATTTCCACCATCTTGAGCTTAAAGAGTAAGCTGAACGTTTCATCTATCTCATATAACGAAGTCCCTGAAGTAGAAGAGAGCTTGTTAAGCAGTGAAGACATTAAGAGGCACAATTTCTAAGACAAATCCAGTCCTTCAGATGCAGGAATGACTGTGTGGCAGCCTGACCCTTTCTTGCTGTTCAGCTGACCTCGCTTCTTCCCTCCGAGATTGGCCAAGTCTCTCTCCAGATACACGGTAGCACTTGCAGAGGGGTTTCAACCAAATTTCCTGCAGCATGAAGCAGCTCTAAACTGCTGTGGAAGCAAATATTCTTAGGTCATGGGTGGATGATGTGGAAGAGCGGTCTTCTGTTGTTCCCATCCCCGACAGCCCACAGAAGGCAAACCCTTCTGTGCTCTAAAAGATGAGTTGTCACAGGGTCTGTTAGCAGGTGGGTCAGCCCTTGCTTGCAAAAGTGGACACTTTTGTTCCATATTCTTCTTCTGCAGCACAGCTTTGGACTGTCAGGTTGTCTGAAAACTGTTTTGGGACTATATCTTAAGAAGAAAGATCCTCCTCGCCTCCTGGTTGCCCTTACATCTAAACTATCTAGAGTCTGATCTTACTGCCAGAGTAGATTTCAGAAGCCAATATGGCAACTGTCATACAGGCAAAGATCCCGCTGAGATCTGTAAGAATAATTCATGTGTTGGAACACAGGCCCTCCGATAATTTTATTTATCTTGATGTGCAGGTGTCTCCTTGGATAAATTCAGAGTCATGTCAGCTCGCTGCCCAGTGTATGGTCTAAATGCTGATATCTAAGACATGAATAAAATCTGTGACAGCTGTTGATGTCCTTAGTACACGACACGTAAGAAGTTTGTCTTCACATTTTCTTTGCGCTCTAATTATGAGTATCTACAGCTTTCTTTGAATAATGAAAACCTCTCTCCCATTTTCCTGAGTGGTGTGACTGTAGGCTAACATGCCAACATTGGCCTTTTACAAATACGCAAAAACTTTTACAGCCAGCTATGTTTTGCTGTTTCTTCCCTACTTCTCCCCACTCCCCTTTAACTCCCCCCTGTAGGATTTTTGCAATGCGTTTCTAGAAATATTGTAAGCACTCTGACACAAAACAATATCTTCAGCAGTAATAATAAATTAGACGCAGTGGGAATTTAAGCTTGTTCTTTTGTCCAAGGTGATATAATGGAAGTCATTCATAATGAAGAAAAAAGTAATTGTTATGCAGCATTTTTGTATTAAACATGCCTCCCCAAATTATCCAGAGTATAAAAGAGAATGTTTTTAGAGCTTTGTTACAACCGTGGTTGAGCAAAATGCATGTGAATGTCCTCTTATTTGCATAACTGGGTTTTCTTAAAACACAAACCATTTGTATTGTGTTACGCTCCCTCTAAGCCTTCCATCCTCGCAAGACGTATCATAGTTTTATCATTAATCAAAACAAAGCCAAAATCAATATACATGCATAATCAGGAGTGTCTGATTCATCAATATGCAGTGTATTTGCATACTGGAAATGTTTCTGAATCTAAAATAATTTTATTCTTTTTCTTCCCCTCCTAGAAATCCCTGAGCCTTTTAATTTTAATATTTTATGCATTGCAATGCAAACAGGTTAAGAATGTGTTCATGTATTGGAGATAACAAGTTAAAAGATAAATGTTGGATGAATCTCCTAATAGTTTTTGTTTACTGTGTTGACTTTAAAGGCAGTTTATGCTTCTGAAAGGCTGGTAATTATTTGTCCTTTAAAGGCCCAATCCTGCACTTAGCAAAAGCAGTTGCTCTGCTCTGCGCTTTCCTGCTGGTACCAGAGCACGGGCAGCCGCGTCCCTGAGCCCTGTGCCAGGGCTGTTTTGTTAATTAGTGAAAAATCAGTTGTTTCTTATGTGTAGGGCGATCGAAGTGTTACGTGCCAAGGGGACAGAAATGATGTTCGGTCAGGACAGGCTTGTGTCCTTGGCGTGTGGCCCAGACAGTGAACAGTACCTGCAGCTCCATAGAGCAAGGGCACTGTTCCAGGGGGACACGAGCTCTGCTTCGAACGCTGGTGGAAGCTCAGCTCTTCTCACATACTAACAGATCCCACAGATCATTGCTGAAATGTATTTAGTGCTCCCCTCTGTACTTTTAAATTTCTTATCAAACATGTATATATTATGATCTATAGAACATTGCCATCTGAGGATGCATCCAAAAATAAACATTTCAGCAAGACACTCAATTTCATAGGTTTCAGAGGGATTGCACCAGTACAGTAAAGAACCTCTGTCAGTGTACAGCTCAAATTAATGCCACAAATTCCTTTAATCTGAATCACAGATTTCTAACAAGTGAGCTGTGATGGGGTAAAACTTATCAGCAACTACTGCTTACCTCGTTCTGAAGCTGTGCATATCCATAGCAAGTAGAAAACACAGACCCAAGAAACAGGCACATCGACAACTAGAGGATTAAAATAAAACAGAATTCTATGAAGGCCAAAGTTAAAGGAGAAGAAGGATGAAAAAGATCAGTGGTAGAAAAGCCAGACTGCAATTAAGTTGAAAAAGTTCCTTGTTTGCTAGTCAAATAATAAGCCGTGTCAGAGCTGTAGAATTGGCTATTCTAGCATAATTGCATCTCTTGTGTATCTGTGGGACTCTGCTAACCACAGGCACGATCCTCTCGTGAGAGTCATCCCCTCTGAGCTGATTTATTAGCAATGTGAAAAGTTTAAAGGTGTGATGTTTATTTTATATCACAATAAAATAAATGTGGCAGCGATCATAGATTAGGAAGCATAGTTTCAAACTGTGAGTCTTTCAGGCTTATTAATTTGCTGTGGATGGGTTTCACAATGGGTATGTCTATTTGCCAAGTCATACTTATTTACATTTGCTCAATGCTTGTTTTCACAACCATGGAGTATTAAAAGAAAAAAATGTCCTATGCCTTTGGTGGGAATAGGTGCTCACCTGGAAAGAAGCGGCAGATCCTGTGTGTAGCTGCACTCCTTATTTATGGAATCAGCCCCACGGAAGTCAACAGAATTGTGTGTGTATATATATTTATATAGGTATACACACACACATATACATATAGATAGATAGAAGCTGAGGGATGCAGTGAGCTCCTCAGAAAGTCAGTTCCTTCTTGACTTGGGTTTGGTACAAGGATAGTTTATGGGACACTTGGTACTTATGCCTTTTTTTTTAATGATTCTTCAGGGATCTGATCTGAGACTTTTAAAAACAGGATGGAGTTTTAATTTTCATGGCAAATGCCTGCACTAAGGAGTGTATTTGGCAAAGGGAAGAATAAAGGTTACCGCAGCGATGGGTTGATGATCAAGAGGAGCTGAGGTTTCAAGCCAGAACGTCTCTTGATGTTGTTCTTCACTTAAATTGCTTTACTGCTGCTGCATAGTGCTTGGCATATGTTTGTGTACCTGTCTGTGCCTTAACCATGCTGCTTTTCAGAGGATGGTGGTCTCTGGCAGCTGTGTCTCTGCCAGGATAACTGTGTGCGCTAGCAACGCTCCGGAGAGCGTGGCAAGATATTCCTCAGCATCTCCCTCACTACTCAATTTCCCAAGCTAGCAAGAGGAGTGAGGACTGTTCATCTTTGCTTGAACCTTTGCTTATGCAGTCTGAGATAGAACCTGACCTCTAGCCTTTTCCTTCCCAATTTTGGTAATTGTAGTACGTTTCTGCTGGACTACAAGAAGCTTACAGTGGCTGTGTCTGCTTTGTCCGCTCTCACTTACTTCATTGCATGCATGAGATAAAATTTTGAGTCTTCTACATATGCTCGTTGTTTCTTTTAACTGTAATTTGTCATTTTGGTAGGTCTAAGACTAATGAGTAATTGTTATGACCTGATGTACCTTGCACACAAGTTCTATACTACATCTTTTTGTACTCAGTTATTTTCAAAAGGGAGAAAGAAAAATCCATCAGCCAAACCAGGAGAAACAAACTACAAAGCCTATCTGGTTCTGGCAAAGATGGTAGAGGAAAATACAACTGAAGCCATTTTCTTATCGCTTGTGGGGGGTATTCAAATAAATAAGAAACTAGACAGAATAAGAGTAGTGGTGCGAGTGATTAATATTTTTAAAGCCCTTGGGTTTCTTTGGCTTGAACTTTGTGCAAGAGTGGAGTATTAACATTAATCACAAGCAAGGCCCTTCAGTCTCCAGAGCCATCAGCCTGGCACCACTTCTCATTGTTGCATTTAAAAAGGAGGAAATAAAAACAATTACCTGCAGGAAAATCGCAGAGGGTAACAAGCCATCGGGTAAAGGAAAGCATGATCTGCTCATCCAGGTCTGAGAGCTAGAAGGTTTAACATCAATGTGTACTGTAACTCAAAGGAATGGTACTCACTGGGTTTGTTAATCTCTAGCTACATGGCCTACCACTTACATTCAGGCTCATACAACATTCTGTGTTTTGAAAATATTTTTCATATAAGACTTTTGAAGAGAATAAATGGACCTCTCTCCACCCTGGAGAGGTATAATTAACTACTTGGCAAAGACAGGATTGGAACCAAGGAATCCCTTTGCCTTTATCTCCTTACCCTGCTCTAAGCATTTTTCATGACCTTTTTTGGAAAAGTTTTGCAAAAGTAATATCGAACAGAGGACTTTTTTTTCCCATGTCCTCCTCTGTTTTGTTGCACAGTGTGGTCTGTTTTAAATAAGCTCTACAGTGCAGTCATTTAAGGAAATGAAGATATTTCATAGCATGCTTAGCATTTGCATTTGAATATAGGCCACCCTGCTGTTTGATTAAACTGGAGTTTAAGAAAACTATAAGAATCGTGGTTCATATGCAGTGCAGTACTTCACACTCAGATTGCAAAGGTTGTTGAAGGAAAAAAAAGATGATAATATCCTTGGAAGTACATGACTAATGAGAATATATATAGCACTTCTGAGACAGCTCAAATATATAATTATTGTAAGGATTTCACAGACACATAAATATAATGATCTTCAGCTAAGTAAATTGCTACCTACCAATGAAATAAATATGGTCCCTTCAGAATTTGAAATAATTCAGTACTGTAGGTGGTGGGAAATGATTCACCTTAGCTGTTATCTCTGGAACAGTAATATAGAAATATATCTGCCAGTACTGTTACATTTACATTGTTCTTCATATCCTGTGGAGTTTGTCAGAAGATCTGTGGTCCCCGCCGACTTCCACCCCCTTATTTTGATAAGGCTCCTCACAGCATGGCTCAACAATGGGTTGGAGCAGCTAATATTGTTTACCACAGTAGGCATCTCAGCCATAATATTTTTCCAAGAAACACTGATGTGTTTAAAGGTCAGGTTGATACTGATTTGGCTGCTAAACATGAATTCATTTTTCTAGGAGTAGAAGGGTGTACATGCCTTGGGATAAAGGTTAAACTGTTGTTTATGCACTCGATAGGTGGAAAACACAAGGCTTTAATACACAAATCATAATAGCCTGTTCTGGTCAGTCAGGGAAATGTGATGCTTTACATTTAAATGGAAGCTTTGAATCCACAGACATTTTCTGACTATTGCTATAGAAGAGTCAGCCAGTTTAAACTGGTAGTCCAGAACTCATCCAGGTCTTTTAACAGCACCTGTAAAATTGAATTTTGCTACATCTGCCAGAGACTGGCCCCTCCTGCTACAGTAAGGGGGGTGAAAGGAAGGAGGGAGGGAGAGATGGACAGCCCTACAAGTTTGGATTTGCAGTTCTTGCCATGTTCGGTGGAGTGGGAGTGATGTGGTGGTGTCTGCTCTTCCCAGAAGGAAGGTCACCTCCCCTCTTACAGCTACCACCTCTCCTGTTAAGTGCCTCTTTCCGTGGCAATGAAATCGTGGTCAGTAAGGCTGGCTTAGCCATGGTCATTTCTAGCAGGCAGCTGCACTAGACACTGGATTTAAAGGAGGATGTGACATGTTCTGATGGCTTCAGCTGGGCTGGCTGGGCTCCCCAGGAAGGCAAAACTTACTCAGGACACACTCAGCTCTTGATTTCGTAGAGGTGACACATCAGATAGAAGCGTGAGCACTCAGTGTTGAGCTGTGCCCTATTCGCAGTACCCTCTGTGCTCGATCTGTGGTGTTCTCCAGGCCAGGTGAAGAGGGTAGCACATTCTAAACCTGAGAAGGAGCCTCTGCGATATGAGTACAAATAGAGGGCAAGGATATGCGTGTACATCCACGTAGGTGTCCATCTCATCATTCTTTCCTGGCTTCCAAGTTTCATTTCCTCCAGCTTCTAAGAAGTTATGCTGCTCTCAAGAGAGATTTTAACCAAACCCCATGCTTTGTGGGAAGTGATTTGTGCTTCCATCAAAGGGTGTTCTTTGCCAAGTCTCCTTTATTGCACTGTGTCCATGTCCGTCACCCCCTCCTTTACCATTCCTCTCGTTTTGTCCTCTTCCAGCCTCTCAAAGTCTGAGTCACCTCATTTACCCATCCTGTTTGTACCTCTCCTTCAGCTTTCTTCTTTCTTTCAGTAATGAGAAAATCTTTAATGTCAGGTTAGAAAGAGGTGACTGTAGCCATGTAGGAAGCTAACATACTTTTCAAATAACTAACCAGTGTGCTCTCATTATGTATTTTGGGGTAGGGCTTTTGGGGCTGTTTAGGCGTGTAGAGGGGACTGTGTCACAGGTGGCCGTCTGCTGCTGTTTTTAATACAGTATTCGGCTTCTGTCTTCACTGGGATAATGGGATGCCTCTGCAGTAAACCAACACGAGCTCTAAAGATGTGTTTTACGAACTGAAGTTTACTTATCAGCACTGATAAGCACACAATTTCTTCTTTTAACTTTGCCTTGTAAAAGGATCAGTTCTTTCATTGTTTGTTTTAACTTTCATTGATTTATTTGGGTTGTAAACTCTGCTTGAAAGCCTCAAAGTCCATCCAGGATTTTTCCTACTGAATTATCTTGTAAATGTTTTCTAGACTTGTTGTCGTATTTTATTTCTACAGATTTTGTCTCTGTAAAGACTCTGGTCCTGGCACAGCAGATCAGGTCACTTCTTTGATCCGGTTTTCAGTGGGATGTTCTGACACCTTGACCATCTTGGCATTTGCTTTGAGAACAGATGGAGAAAACAGTCCATAATATGCCTGTTGGCCTAAAAGCAGAGAATCTAGTAGTGCCATGAGTGGTTTGCTGGCTGACATCAATAGCACAGGATGCTGTATTTGATTAGCTTTGCTTTCACAAGAAAGACCCACTGTATTGTTTTGAAGAATGTGTTCAGTTGTTTTAGCAAACTTAAAAATCCCCCGTGGCTACAGAAATAGAACATTCAAGTGAAATGGCTGCCATGTCAGGGATGAAAAGCCTTGCAAAATGTTCTGTCTACAGATCAGACTCAATTCTGAAGCTGTATCAGTTCAGAAAAACTTCTGGATTTCTTTTTTTCTTTCATCTTATGAAGACAGATAAATCTAGAAACCCTGCAGGAGGATTTCTGACTTAGCAAACAGAGCTTGACTGCATTTTGGGTTGGTATTTTAGCTCAACGTTACAAATACTTGTGTCAAAGATCTTGGCTTGAATCCTGGAATTATTTCAGATGCGATGGTGTGATAATAAGAAAAAATCCTCCCTAGGCTTTCATGCCTGCCTCTTATTTCTGCCAGGTTGTCATTACTCTCTTACTGAAGAGGAAAAGTTGAAAAACTAATGTTGTATTCCTGAGGTTTCTTAATGGGAAGATGATTTCCATGGATGCTGTGTCAGGAAACTTCTTTACTGTTTTTAAAAGGAAAACATGTCACAGAAAAAAAGGGGCCACTTGAGGAAAACCAGCACTGGACTGGAAATGAGAACTTTCATTTTTCTCTCTGCAGCATGTTTTTCTTCTTCCACCCCCGCTTCTCACACTAAGGCAAAATCCCATGCCCCCTTTCCTGTCTTTAGTATTAATCATTCCCCTGCACTGATATCTTCTAATTGCTTTCTTAGAAAGCCATCTCTCTGAATTCCTGATGCGTGGTGCATTATCCCTTAAATGATGAGCAGTAGTGACAGCCACTTGTTAAATTAATTCCAGATACATATTTTACAGAGGTAAGTCCATATTTTTTAAACATTTTAATAAGTATTTAAAAATATTATAGAAACTAGATATTGTATCTAATGTCTACACTTGTTGGTCCACCTTTAAGGAATTCAGGGGGGTGTTTACATTTGGTGGTTATTTTAGAACTACAATCCTGCAGATTTTTCCAGAAATCAGAAAATTGAAAAATAAGAGATAGATATCATTCCATGTTAGGGTTGTTTCAAACCAGAAAGAAGGGAAAAAAGCTTAATCTGTTACAGAGCTGCTAGGTTTTCTTTTCCTTTTTCGAAGTAAGTAATGGACATTCACCACAAAGTGTTAGTTTAAAATACTAATTGAACAAGAGAGAGGATACAATTAGATTTTCTGTTCACTAGTTAATTTTATGTCATTTTCATTACCACAATGTCTGAGTGGTTTTGAGTCTGTTGTAGTTTTTATGTTCAGGCACTTGATACTTTGGGTTGGTGCATTGATCAGGTACTTTTTTCCCTGCCTCGATCTGTACTCACCAGGCAGATAAACAACATACCATATACTGAAAGTAGACCGTGAAGTGTATGATCAATTTTTGGATCCTGAATTGCTGATCAGAATAGTAGGTTGAGTGATGCCTCGAGTCTGAACACTTCCTAGCTTTGCATGTGTTTCTCACCAGAGCATTTATCATTGCTAGATAGGCTTGCTCTCTCTAATGGAAACATAGAAAGCATAATGGGTAAGGAAGTCGTAAAAATACAATAGAATGCTTGGCTGTATAGGTTGAAACATTGTATTGCACAGCCACATTGAAACTGCCTTGAAAGGAACTAAAAAACCCCTGCGCTGTCTCAATAATAGTATAGTACAATCCTTTAACTATGAGATGTTGCCTGGGCAAGTTTAAGGCCTATTTAATAGTAAAAGGAAAACACACATCTCAGGTTTAAAAAAAAAAAAAGGTGAAAAGAATGTGGTTCTTGTTAATGGTATAAGGCAAGGGTTGTAGACACCTTCAGATTAAAAAAGGCAATTAATATTTATTTCATATCAAAGTAGATTGCTAATAGGGCTGTGCTCTTCCCATCCCCCAGGGAAATAATCAGATGAGTGGATCTCATCTGGAAAGTTCACTCATGGCAATGAGAAGCTCATCATGAAGATAAAACCAGAAAAGAACCTGGATGACCTGGTGAGATGTTCAGGCTATCTCACAGACTTTGCTCTCTAATGGGGTTTAAAAGACCTAGTATTAGTGAATTTATTTTACTGGTGTTCTGGTGACACTTTCTAAAAGGCCATGATTATATATAGCTCAGTCACTTGTCAGTGTCCTTTCATTAACATGCCTAAAGAATCTTAATTGCTCAATCAGAATAGCAGATTTTTCCTCTGCTGGTAAAGTTTAAGAGGTTATTCAAGCCAAACAGAGAAAATGGAAATCCTGCCCAAATGGATCCAATAGAAAGAACAAACTGTTACAGGAAAAAGTCAGGGAAGACTAAGAAGGAAATTGAAGAGCAAATAACTGAAGATAGAAAGATAAACAAGAAATTATTCCGAATATACCAAAAGCAAGAGTGGCAGGGAGTGAGGGACAAAGGCAGTGCTTGATGTTGGTATGTCAAAAAATGACAGAGCTGAAATAAACCAAAAACTTGAAAAACAACAGATAAGCTAAACTAGACGGACTTCAACATTTAAAGTTTGAACTGCTAAACAAACTATGCAGTCTTTCCTACCTGCTGGGTACAATGCCACATTATGGGCATTCAATAAAAATTGGGTGTGCCTCTAAGTAAAGGCCCAAGTGTTTAAGTAAGCCTATCCTTGGCATACGGTTATCACTTGAAATGATGAGTAGGAGGGATGTAAAATTTTCTGGTAATGAAGAATTGCCCCCTTGTCTCTTTTTAGTGACAAAACCTTGTCTGTACATGTGCAGAAGCAGTTTGTTTTCCTTTGGAAGATTTCAACTCTTGCCAGCCTTCCCAATAGCACCGTCAAGGTCCTCTCCATTGAAAATGGAATGTTTGGGGTTTCGATGAAAAGTTCATATTTCTGTCTTAAAAAAAATTAAAGAAATTCTTGGGGAAAATTCCTGTTTCCAAACAGACCTAATCATAGCTGTACTGTAAGACATTTGGGAAAAATATAGCTTCTTTGAAAATCATGCCTTTCTGGTCTAGTAGAATGTTTTTGTTCTGGTTAACTAGTTAAGCGAATAAATTTGGACTTTCAAATGTCTATGATAAGCTGTTCGAAGAGCTAAATTGTCAGGAGGAGAGCTAATTTTTCTTCAGTTTTGTAACTAGTTTTTAACCTGGGGGCGGGGGGAACCCATCAGAACAACAGTCAACTTCTAGTGTGACAAAAAATTAGCAGAGCTGTATCCCAAGGATTCGTATTGTGTCTCATTCAGTCTCTTAACATTGGGGAAATAGTGTGAGCAAAAAGATGCTAAAAGTTTCAGGTGAAACAAATTAGCTACTTACTTAAGACTAGAGAGGCTGATGAAACTTTGAGGGAACCAATATACCTTGGTGTTTGGACATCATAAAAGAAATTAAATTAGGTGTTGAAGTTGCATTAAAGCATATTTAAAAGAATCATTATAACTAACCACACGGATATAACACAGATGGTATCTAAATTCATTCCAGACCCTCAGGAAAAAGATCCAGAAGTGCTTGTAAGAAGATTAATGGATAAGCTTTCAGATGTATACCTTTCAGTAGCTAAATATAAGGCTGTTTTCAGAAATGCATAAAAGTAAAACTGAACTATTATAATGTCTTATATCTATTCTGTGCACAGCATTACCTGAATTGCTTTACTCGATTCTGATCAATCTGTATTAGACAAGATTTAGTGGAAATGGAAGAACTAACATATATTATTACAGCTATGGGGAAAAAACTTCCCCAAAGAGTTTGAATAATGAATAATAAATTCAAGTAAACAAAAAACCTTCAAAATAATTCAAATAAAAACTGGTAAATTTAGTAAAAGAACCATGCAATTTTCATGACATTTTCCAGTGTTAGGTGTGTATTTAAACTCCTTCAAATTGATTCTTTGATGTTTTGTAGATTGTATTATACATTTTGAGGTATTTGTGTGGGGAAAGGTGAATAGCTGGAATTTTTTCTTTCCTTTCTTGAAAAACCCTGTTTGCTATTTCGGATTTAACTGAAAGATAGAGGTTGTCTCCTAGAAGCATAATGTTATTAAATCAACAGCAAGAAGTCTGACAGGGTTTGCCATTGTTCTTAAAAAACAATTAGTGTAGTGGAGTCAACCCCAGTGGAATACAGGTATATCTGCTTTATAACCTTAAGACTTGAGTCTTAATTACACCGTGGCAGTAGTCACTTCAGCACTTCAGTCATTTTGCTGGATGTTGACATTACTAAATTATCTCATGTTCTAAATGCAAAGTAGCTGATTTTTCCTAAATGCATTTCTTGGCAACCAAGAGATAAATTGGTCTGGTTCCATTTTTAAGAAGGGCTTTGTCCTATAATGGTCCTTAAATTAATCCCGATAATTCCACCTGAGAGGACACCACTTCTAGAAAGTGTAGAACAAAATTGTGTATTGTATTGCTTGCACGCATTTACAAATATTCTGTAGTCTGCTCCTATTCACACAGAAAAGGGATTTCTACAGTTATTTAAGAACCGATATATAAATAGATGAATGTCGTTAAAGAGCAGACTTCCTGCCTTTGAATGTAATGGTAGAGCTTTCGATGAAGTGGAGGACGGTTTGTCCTAGAAGAATGCAAGTTCATTTTCAGCAGAACTAGATCCCTTAAATTAGATGATAGTAAGACATTTATAGGTATACAGCATAAGAATTGTTAATACATCTCCACAGCACGTTCCTTAGTCCATCTTAATTCTTAGAGTGATCCTTTGGAACAAGAGATACTTAATAACCTGTTTTATCTAGTGAAGCTATAAGGTTCAGCGTTTGGGGATCTACATACTATTGCCTTTGCTCCTTTACATACGGCAAATTTTTAGGCACAGAATTTCAGTGACTGTTCTGAGATCAAAAGTGTGTTTAGGGGAGCCAGGGCAGAACTCAAGTCTGTCGCTTGTTCCCAGGGTCTCTCCACAGAGTCTTTTGTTTGTTTTTTTTGTTTAAATTTTTAATCTCGTAGTGTTTTACAAGTCTTACTTTAGAGAAAGGTGGGTACTGTGTTTGTTTAATGAAAGAGAAGCTGTAGCACAAGAACTCTTGAAGAACCAAACCTGCAGGGTGCTAATGCCAAGAGCTGGGCTGGATGTTCCCACATCATCTGGTGCAGCCACGCTTTCTCCTTTCCTTCCACGAAGGTACAGATACCACCTCGATCTTAGCCCACATCAGTCTCTAGTTAAAGCAGGGATTGTCTCTCTCACCATGTGTGCAGGGAAAGAAGACCGTGTTGTCCATCTCTTCCTTTCTAGTAACAGTAGGGACCAAGAGAGAGTCCAACGATGTGCAGCAGCCTGAGAAGTGAGGAGATCTTTATGTAGCACTGACTTCACGAGGACCCCTCTGAGCATCGCTTACAGCAGACAACGTCTACAACTTGAAACTGTTGTCACAACTTTTCCTTTCTTTGCTTCTTTAATATGCAGCAGGAATATGCAGTGTAGTACGGAATCTAAGGAGTTCTCCGGTAGATGGTGCTGGTGTAAACTTTTGCATAACTCAAGGCTCAACTCATCCCTCGGAAGGTACAAAGAGGGCAGTTTGTGTGTGTACACGCACTGTCTTAGGGTATGGATGTTTATCCCAAACTTCCCAAAGAGGCTTTTCCAGCTGAAAAGACTCCAGAAAAAATATCTGCCTTTACTTTACAGAGCATAATGTGTTTTGGGCACCATAATCATACCTACGTGTGCCAGTTAATAAAGCAATGCAAAAAGTTACTCAGCAATATACCAGCTTTATTATTTAAGATCAGAAAGACATCAGTCTTGGTGCCTTCAAAGAAAGGCTTCCTTATTGGTCACAAAAAGAAACTAAATTAATATAAACTATTCATAAATCTCCAGTAGTGTATCAGAAAAAAAGGGACTATGCATGCTCACTTTCACTTGGTTATGGTATCAGTAAATCTTTACAGTGTGGCATACAAAAAAAAAAATAAAGGGCTTGAAGCATATCTGTACTTCAAATCCTTTTGTTTGATTTCTGTAAAGGTAATTATTTACGGTTCTGTGATTCCAGGCGAAGACAGATAGGTCAGGCTAATGACAGTAGTTCAAGCTCTCTTCCTGAATGCTTTTTCTCTGAAAATTTTAATAGTAAATTTCCAACTTGGCCTCACAAGTAATAAGGAAGGAAAGAGCTCCTAACAGAGTTAAACTTTCGATTCAGTATCTGAACCTTTCTCTTAAACCCCAGGATAGTCAGTGGAGGTGTTAACACTGTCCTTAATCAGCGGGATCCTGTTCCTTCTAGAGGCCTCAGAGAATTGGGATTTGAAACAGGGAAGTATTTATCAGTTAGAAGACTAGTAGTAGATTAAAGTGTCACCTGCATCAGACTTTTGCGGTTATTGTAAAGTTAACATGATACACTAGTTTTAAATGAATACAGCTGAAGTCCCATCACACCTCACTTTGAACAAACCTCCTATCAGAAACTGAGCTGGACTTTCACCTCTCTGTTGAAATGCCCATTGCAATGAGGGCAATTAGGTAAAAATCAAAAGCCACGATACTATTTTCACCTCCGTCTTCCCGATTTAGAGTTCTGCATTCATTCCTTTGGCAGTGGAAGAGTTTGTATGGGATGGCACCGAGACCTGGGAGCAGAGACCTGCCCACACAGAATAACCCATAGAGATAGGCAGAGCGAATACACCGACAAGAGACTTTTGTGTGTGTGTGTGTGTGTGTTTGTCTTCCTGGTTATCTTTGTTGGGATCAGGGCAATATTACAAAGTAGTTAAGAATGTATTTTGCAACTGAATTAAAATGGTTTAAGTCCATGATGCTGCCAAAGGAGCAGTCTGGGCTCTCTCCTGGTTCTCAGGCTCATGGTCCTGGTCTGTCTAGCACTGACAGTGATGCTCAAGATCAGACACTCAGATCAGCAAGCTGATGTTGCTGCAAGCACATTCATCTGAGAAAGGAAAAGGAAAGTTTTGTTTCTTGCATGGACTACTGAAGCTGAGACAGAAGCAGCACTGGAGACGTGCACTCAGGATGGAAAGAAGGTCAGGAACACCCCTTTCCAGCTAACCTGGTCTTAAGTATGCATCAGCTGGCTGCCACACTGCACCCATAGGCACCTAAATATTAAGTAAAATTTACTGGCTTACTCCAAAAATGGAGTTCCCAAAAGCTTTAACTTCCTGGCTATGTAGACCTGAAGATGCCCAAGTCTTTAAATGCTTCTGTTCCTTACCCGTGTTTGCTAACTGCCTGAGAATCCTCCTTGATCTAAGCATCAGCTTTGACAAGACCAAGTGGAGAGCTCCAAGCATAACTCAGACCTGATCCCCCAAAAGATTCAGAGCTGTAGCTGGGGAAGGGTGGACAGACAGCAGAAGGAGGAAAGTGATCTGAGCACCAAAATGTCTTGCAAATAGTTGTGATCAGAGAACTTATACAAGTAAATGTAATGTGCTGCATAAATAGAGATGTATGTTTGATTTCCTCCTTTGAATAGTCAAATTCAAATCTCATCTCTCAAGTGATTTGAGTTATAGATGGATGGGACAGGAGCATTACTAATTTTTCCTGTTCAAGATTAATTAGTCCAGTGAATGCTAGTAGGAACAGCGGTCCACAACCCAGTACACAGAGCACGCCGTTGGAAAGGGAAAAGGCTGAATGGGATCTGTCTCAAATCTAATGACCGTTTGGCTTGACATACAGAGGAGAGATGCTCTAAAGGCAGTCTAAAACCTATTATATGTTGAGTTGCTGTGTCTCTGGGAAGTTATAAAATCCTGTTAATCCTAAAATCAGACCTTAGCATAATTTATTGAGGAATCATCACTTGTGTGTTTATCTGCTTGTCATACTATTTGCAATATAGAGCTCTGTCTTTTTATGACCCTTTGTGGTGGTATCATCTGTCCAAGAGTACAGGAAGCCCTTGGACAAAGTGAATGCTGTAGGTTAACTTTCAGCTATTGTGCGTGTGCGTGTGTGTGTGGTTGCACTGTAGCTGAATTAGCCACCTACCAGGACAGTAGCCGGCTGGAAGTCTCAAGTTTCAGGCATTTCCATGTCAGAAGTGCATGTACAGAAATGTTTTTGGTTGATTCTGCTGAAAGATTATTTGGTTCAATTTGAACAGTGACTTTCTTAAGACCAAATATGCTTTGGAAGCGTTGCTTGAGAGTTTGAGGTTACAGGGTTGGTTGGTTTTATTTATGCGGGGTAGAGATAGGGGAGATTTTAGAAGGAAAGGCAGTATATGCATAATGATGTTGATTTTAATACAAACTGAACTCTGCATCTACTTCTGGAAGATAATAAAAAATGGGACTCTCTTTCCATAATTGTGGTTAAATAACTGCCCTGTGGCTGCATTTGTGGTGTCAAAATTAACTATATTTTGCATTGTTTTTATTGCAACCGGCAAGTGAGCAAGTAGCTAATAGTAACAGAGCTGTTGTGTAATCAAAACTAATCCTTACTCATGGTAAGAATCAGAGTCAAAAGCCTATAATCCTACTGTAGGCTACATTCCTCTGTAGGTTTCCTCTTAATAACTCTTGTTTTTTTGCTCTTTGTGGACTATTCTCTGTATTTTTAGATTAAATTCTTGACCTAAAATTTGTACTGTTATTTTTTGAGTTGTGGGGGGTTTTTTTTGTGTGGTTTTTTTTTTTTTTTTCCATGGGGAATGTGTTCTTTGAGTTTGCCTCAGTGCCCTCGTCATTGCATAGCAGCCTGCCTTTATGTCTTCAAAGACAATCACAGTACTGGCAGTGCTCATGCATTTCATTGCAAGCCTTGCTCTATTTGCTGCATTGCTCACATTCCAGATTTTTAGATTCTTTCTCTGTTTCTGAGAGTCTCTGCTTTTATTTAATACAGTAAGAGGAAATAAAGTCTTTGTGGCTGTGGAGAAAGGTCTACCATAAAGGCCTATAAAACAGAGAAAAATGAAAGAACTTCAAATTCAGTCCTGGGTTTTGGTTTGTGGTTTTTTTGTTTTTTTTTTTTTGCAGACCTGATTCAGAAGTTTTGAATACTTCTAGCTTAATATCTTAACATTTCTTTTACAATGGATTGTGATTAAAAGGGACATTGTGCACACGCACGTGTAGGTGTTCACAATGGCTTTTCCTCTTTTGCCATTGTTGAACAAGTGCACTGAAGTCCTCTGCACTAAACTGTTCATTGGTTAGTGGTTCTGATATCCCACAGAAAATGAAATTTTCCAGTACAGTTCTGATAACGGTTGCTGGAGATTAATCATAACTCTTTAGTACTTGTATATGCTGATTTCCTGATGTACAGAGCTTATCAAATCAGTAGTTGAGATGTAACAGCGGTTCTGTGGCTTCTTGCACAGTTATTTTTTTGGAATAACTTACATCAGTTGTGATCCCCAACTTTAGCATATGGCTTTGGTGCTGAAACTGGAAGGGACTGTAGATCCATCCAGTTTGCTAACCAGTCCCTACCAGGGCTAACATCTCAAACTGGAGAACACAGACCGCAGGTGAACCATGGTGCTCGTAGACTATTCACCAGCTCTGTGTATGGCTGTGTGGGAAAATTCTTCTCCGAGACCCGTCAGTGATCATCTTACAGCCTGGAGCATGAGACTGAATACTTCTTATTATCTTGATCTGAATGGACAGAAGCTCTATAAAAGGTAGAGGAGTCCCCCACCCTCCTTTGCTTGTGGCCTGACCTGGGGCTGGAGGGCCCTCTGTGAAGGCAGTCTGCCTCTTTGGGTAATAAGCTGCCAGGAAACAGTGGAGAGCGGCACAGCAAGCCAGCCCAAGCGGGTCTTGATGCACTCTGCTGGGAGTAGAAGACTGCTGTATCATAGCTGGTGGTGCTAAAAAGGAGAATTAGCCAGAAAAAGCATTGCCCTAACTAAAATGGAACACTTTCCGTGCAATTTTTTTTCTTTTTCCTTCCTGCACATCTCTGACTGATAGGTAGTACAAGAAATCCAATCCTGAAGTGGCAGCACATTAACCGGCAGAAGGGTCACGTAGCAGCCAAAGCGGGAGGTTACTTTTGTGCATCTGTGTATATGATATGATTCAGCCATTAGATCTCTTCTCCCCTGCCCCTGGAGGCAGCTCTCAGAGGTTATGCTCCGAAGCACGCTGCCGAGCCTCTGCTCTGCCCTGCCCTGCTCCGTGCCCAGCCCTCCTTCAAGCTGGGGAGGTGATCCCTGAACAGGACCCATTGTGTAGGAGTCACAGTTCCTGCCCCTGGGCTGCCTGCCACATTATCCTTAATATGTTTGGGCTTGGTGTGATTGTTTTTTTTTTGTGGGAAGGAAGCAGACTGGCAGTGCAACTTGGCATAGTAGCTTACAGGTAGGGTCAGCCCCAACACGTTGGAAGGTCTCGGGTGAACTTTGAACAAGGGCAGATGGACCACGGCTCTAGACAACACTTAAGCCCTAGATCAGGCCTTCTGAAGTCACCAAAAGTCAATTTATTGTTTTTTCTCTCCTCTCTACCTTTCTCCCATCTCTGTTTTTCCCCATAAACTATTTAGACTTGCTCATTTTCAGGTATTTTTCCTTTCTGAAACTTCATATAATTCTTGCAAATATGATCTTGGGTATTGAAGGACACTAAAAGGAATCAGATTCCTTTCTAGTCAAAGAATAGCCAGAATGTGAAACAAAGCTGCTTTAAAATCTTCTTTTCTGCCTAAAATAAAAAAATGATGAAAACTGAGGAGAGATGACAGTGTTGATCAATGATTAATTGAATGAGGATGTTTGTAGATGGACATGCATTGGTGATTAATTTGATCAGAATACAAGATTTATGACCAGTTTGCAGTGTACTTACACTGGCTTAAACAGTATGGAAATTATTTAATTTTGTATTAAAGTTATGTAATGCTGGTAGGACTGAGGTCAGTATCTGTTTTGAGCTTGTTGTTTTTCTTCCAGTTGTTGTAGGTCAAAAAGAAGAATAGAAAAAAGTTTTTTTTATTAAGTTCTGAGCTTGTTAGAGCTTCAAGTACCAAACTCCCAGTCGGGTACAGTGCCATACTCATTCTTTCACCTGCAACAATCAACACTTCATTATCACTTGCCTTATAATCTGGAAACTTAATTACTACGATTAATTACTACCACTGAGCAACAATTTCCCACCACTTATCCTTCCCTAACACCATACATGTACTAAACTCCATGCTCAATGTAGAAATTAAGCAGAAAACTTTCCATGGAGTTTCAGACAGGTATTTTGGATTTGTCTGCTAGAAGTACCCTGTAATACTGCGTATTGTTATATGCCGCCTCTTCTGCTTCCTAATAAACTATGGTAGTGAAGTGTGAAACCAAAAACACTTGATACACTGTGTCTTGAACTCACAGGGAATTAAAATAAAAAGCTTTATTGTCTAACAAAGAATGCTTATTGCTTGTCATCAGCAACAATGGTTTTTTTCCTTGCTCTTAGAGTTTGAAAATCTCTGCTAGTAGACAACCATGAATGAAGAGTTTTTACACAGACCAAATTTTTTTTTTTAAATTAGTAGGAGTTTTGTCTATTTTGGAATGCAGGACTTCACTTGAAGCTTTATTTTAAATTGTTTTAGATCTAGAGGGGCTCTACAGAACGCGTGGTACGCAACACATTGGAGTGGATCTTATAACGAGGTTGTGGTGTCTCCACCTGTGGAAGTTGGTTGGCCTCAGAGGTTAAATAGGTATCACAAGCCTTTTTGTGGCTTGAGATGAACTAAATGACCTCAAAAAGTCCCTCAAAATTCTATTATTTTGTGATCAAGCCGTAACTTGCCAAAGTTCACTCTTGTATGTATCTCATATAAAACCGAGGCTCATGCCACTCGAGATGAGGCTTTACACCAGAATGTCTCATCAACCTAAGCAGGCTCAGCAGCAATATTTAATAAGCACTGATCTTAAAGAAACACTAAATTAGAGGGAAGAGAACTTTGCTTGAAAGCAAAGATTGTGTGTGCCAGACTGCTTCCTTGTGGGAAGGAAAGGTATCCCAGGTGAGGCAAGAGGTACTGCAAGCAGTTACAGGAACTGGTTGCTCAGTTCTTGCAAATTCACATAACATAGGTAAATTGTATTATATTCTAGAATTGTACCTATTGAGGAATGAGGGGCTGTTTAGGTGAGAAGTTAATAGGATCCAAAAGCAAATTAGGAAGCCCTGGAAAAATCCAATAGCAGTTGTCTCTTCTGGCACCACGTTTGATTTTTTGACTCAACAGTCTTAAGAGACAATGAAAAAAAATAGAAGAGACAAAACTGTAAATATAAAGACATCAGAGGAAAGACACGGTGGATGAGTATAATGAATGGCAAGAAATGATTCAACAGGGAGGAAATGTCAGCATATATCATACATAGAAAACATAGTTTTTTAAAATCAACGATTTATTTTGCTGAACTTTGTTCATTGCAAACATGTAAGTTAAAGGATCAAAACCAGTTATAATGCACTTCATCTCTGTTAGCATCTGATAATAAAGATTGAATTGGTGAATACTGTGGTGAATTTCTACCAGTTCAAATCATTGCCTCTGCTTTCACCTACGTACATTTTCTAAATCGTAGCAATTAACTTGTGATTCAAATAAGCTTGTGATTCTGAACAACCCACTTAATGTGAATAGATATTCTTTTTTTTAATATTAAACTGAATTGCATATAGTACATCTCTTTTGCAAATGGAGGTGCTTTGGATAGCGATAAACATCCACTTCCTCTTATCAAGAGTTTGGTTCCGTGATCTGTCTTCAACTTGTAGCTGTCTTACTCTTGCATAGCTGGTGATAGGAATGGGTATTTACTGACTCTGCAGACGAGGTGAAACACTGAGATCCAGTGGAAAATGACAAAAGCTCCACCAGAGACTTTGCAGCATTTTGCACACATTTTGCGTTGCAGAATGGTGTTTTACTCTATTCCACCTTTCAAGAACTGACTGAAGAGTAATTTTGTATTTAAACTAAGTAGACATTTTAAACTGGCTAAACCACTTTATCTGTCAACATTTGTGCCTCCTGTCAAATGGCTAAACCTTGCCTTCCAATGTATTTGCAATTTCCTTTTAACTATCACGCGTTTGCACAAAGTAGATGGCCCATATGCTACTTCCGGCAAATCTGTTACTTCATTTCAGCCAGAAAGGGTCATTGGATCTGGTTTAGTCTTGCATGTAACATGTACTCCAGGATTTCACCTGGCTATCTTATTTTTTGAGTGCAGTCATTCTTCACTGAGGAGGAAGAATCTGAGTTCCGTTTATTAAAACAGTCTTTGTTCTCATGTAGGAGGAGAATATAGACAGAGATAATCTTTATCTCCCAGTCTCTTGATATTAAAGAAAAGCAGCTGTCTTGAGAGCTGGCTTCTAAGTAGGATGGAAAAATCAGGTTTTTTCCTCATGAAATTTCATTTTTAATTATTAAGTAATTGGAAAATATGAATGAAAAATAATTGGAGGAGGTCATGCATTTGTGATCACTGCAAATAAACTTTAAATAAATTACAGATGGCTTTTTATTAACAAAATGTTCAAAATGCCTCAATTGACAAATATATTTAGCTAGACTGTATGATAAAGTAATGAGCGAGTCAACAAAGCAAACCAAAAATAAGAGATCATTCTCTTTGTAGAGGATGCACATGAATTGCAACTGTTGATAGAGGAGCACAGTCCTCAGAACCAGCGGATTAATCTGCACATAACAAGGACTAGGCTCAAAGCAGGAGGAAAAGTTTCAATAACAACAATGGGAGCATTGTTGGGGAAAAATGCAGAGAACCCATCTGCTGAAGACATGTGACCGAGTCATACACAGAAACGGAGAGGAGAAGTGTGCATCCTGGAGAGCAATCTGGTACTCAGCTGAGAGAAGATCTGAGCTAGAGACAGGCTGGACCTGCCTTCTGAACACCTTTCTAATGGGGGAAAAAAAAGATGCTAGAAAGAAATTTCAAATAAAAAGTTCCCACTTGTTCAGTTGATGGAGTGACCTTTCCAGAAACTCTTACAAATTTCCAACCTCTGAGTCTTAGGTTTGAAATATGAATTTAGAGGGTGGAGGGGGGGGGGAGGTAGAAGGGGAGTGTGTCATTTCTTTTGGTATTTTGTTTCCAGCTCTATCCTTTGATCTCTGCAGCAGTGTAGTTCAGACAATCTGTAGAAATATTGCTAAACCAAGTTACTTTGTTATATTTTACTTCAGCCATTTGTCAGCATATGCCATAAAAATTTTAGTTTTCTCTCTTGATCTTTATCAGAGATTGCTGTTTCTCTTTGATGTCTCCCTCCTTATTTGACATTTGGGTCTGGTTTCCCATTTAATTATCTAACTCTCTATTGCTATTTTAGTTTAAAAGTTCACTGCAATATTTTACTCCTCCTGTTTCTCAGGCCATTCCTCTGTGCTCCAGCTGAGGCACAAGAAAATGATGAGGGTAGTCACCATGTTGGGGAGTTTTATGCCTGAGCCCTCCTGTGAACAGAGGGGAGCAGAGACCCGTTGGTCAGTGAGAGTGGGCTGCAAATGCGAGCTCAAATGCCGGGTCTCCTAAATCAAAATTTCCAGGGGCCATTCTTTAATTAAATGGTAAACTTAGACCGTTTCATTTAGGTTTGAAAGTCTGAAATGTAAACAGCAATGCAGTCAAAATAGCTGTAAAACATGTCATTGAATACAGTCACAGTTCCTACAAACCACCTTACGAAAATACTATCCTTGCTGGTTAGCGGTGTCAGAAAGCAGAAGGAACTCCTCACATTTTGTAGCCTAGCCAAGAAGGAGATTTGCCCTCAGGAGAGACAATCCGAAGCAGGGTGAACATTTCACCTCCCCTTCAAATTTCTAGGAGCGGGCTGAACAGTGAGGAGCTGGGACTCAGTGCCGCAGTTCAGCAGACATGAGGTGTCTGTACATATGTATTCCAGAAAGATGTCTTGTAATAGCTGGAAGCTCTTCAGGGCAGCTGGTTCTTGGGGCTGTTTTGCAAGCTGTAGGCCATTGAGCTAGGTGGGGATGACCAAAGACCAAAGGATAACTTGATCGAGTTGGTTTATTGCAGCATAGCGAGGCCACGTGAATGTGCTGTATGAAGGACTGTCTGTCCTCTGGCACAGCTGGAGAAGTGCATGTAAACCAGTAAGGTAACTGTGCTGTGTCACTGATGTGATGAAGTCCTGGTGAGCTCCTACGGGGTCAGCAGGTGGAATAGAGAAATTTCATCTTCCTGCAGAACACGACAGGTGAGAGGAAGAGAGGAAGTCTAGCACTATTTCTTGCTCTGGAGTACAGGGCAGGTTAGAAGAACCTCTTCTATGGGTGCCCTGAGATAAAGGATGAAAATATTTCCATTGATTCTTATTAAAAGCAGAACTGGGGCCATGTACAGCTACAGGGTAAGTCCTGGCATATGGGCTGAGGGTCTTTAGTGGAGGGTGTGGAGCTCCATCTGGCAGGCCCAAAGAAGCATATCCACTGGGAGCTCACAGCAGAGCCTCTCTGCAGACTGAACATGTTGTGCTTCTGCCTGGGTGACCTCCTCCCCCACCCCAAATTTGGCAGCCAGACTAAAACAGTGGAGGGACATACTAGGTTTGATCAAACCATTCTTCTTTTTTTTTTTTTTTTTTTTTTTAATTTCTTAGCTTTTTTCCCCCTTTTCAAATGAAATTTTTGAAAGCAAAGAAGAAACTAGGGAAGTGATGGTCCCAACCTGCTTACGTTCAAGAGTCGGAGTGAGTTCTCTCAAATGAAGGAGACCTAGGTTCAACCCCCTCTTTTGCCTGAGAAGACTGGAGTTTGCATTTCCCACCATTAAGGAAAATAACCCAACCACTGAGATATTTGGAGATGTATTTGGATATATGGAGATATTTTCATGTATTTGCTGTGCATCTTTTCTGTTAAGCCAGTTCTTCTCTGTGGGAAGTACTCAAATATAGATGGAGCAGAAGAGAAGGACTGTGAGAGTGACTCCCTGACATTATGTTTCAAACCAAGAAGTATTCTCTGCTCTTTGCACTGCAATAGCTTATTTTTCTCTGTCAGATAAGTCACTTCCCATAAGATGGTGCTTGGAAATACACTCCTTTGGAGACAGGCAGAAAATATTCCCTGGCTATGTCCAAGGATGGAAAACCCAATGTAGCACATCTGAACAGGGTTGTGAGTCGGTTTGCTGCCTGTGTGGAGATGAGGCTCTGTGTTTGTCTGCCTCACCCCGATTCACCTTGTCTCTCGACATGAGCTTGATTTAACAGTGAATCAGAGAAAATGTTATAAACTCGAGCTAGATTTTTGTTTTACAAAAAGTAAGTAAAATAAATAATTATATAGTCTCACTCTGTAATTGAGAGAGAGCTGTACCCTAGCTCTTCCCTCTTTCTCATCTAGGTTGTTTTTTGGGATATTTCAGATGAGGAGTTCTTTTTGGGTAGTACAGGGAACTTGATCCCAAGCCTTTGGGTGTGAAGGAGTGTCCTCTTATCTTCCCATCAAGTTTTATTCTAGCTGAAGTTATTCAAGATTTCTTGGGCAGTTTCTAGGTTATTCTTGAGTTCAGTGTTCAGGGGTTGGGGAACAGAGTTGACTGTATTAATTAGGAAGAGGTCATGATTTTATGAAGGTTTTTTTTAAAGTACAGAGAGGAGTTTCAATACTGGGAGACATTTTCTAGCAGTTATGGGTCATAAACTGGAATAGCCTTTCAAGAGAAGAGAGGGAAACTTTGCTGACATCAAGCCATTTAACATTAGACTGGACAAGGCTGTATAAAAACTGCCTCCACCTTCAGGGATGTGGTTTTCAGTAACATTTTCTTTTCCTTGGTGTAACTGTGTTCAAGTCAACTTTCATCATGTATAAAATGCCTGGTTTCTAATGGGCAGTGAGAAACAATAATACACCAATGACACTGGAAAACAGCTTTTTCACTTAGCATCTCAAAATGCAGAAAATGTAAGTCTCGGGGATTTCAAACTATTGAGCTGTCTGTTTTCCCACTTAGGGTCAAATTTAATCTCTTCCCTCCCAATACACCAATAAGTCTTTTCCTTCTCTTGCACACAAATCCTTAGTAAGTGGATTTTTGTGTGAGGACCTGCAGGGGAGCGGGAGAAGGGACTCGCGGTGTGTGGATAGCTGGTCTGTCCCTGCTGGCGCAGGCAGAGGAGTGCTGCAGTGTGGGAGGCCCAGGGGTGGCCCATGCAGTGACAAGGAACAGGTCCCAGGCTCTGCATTTTGGCAGATCTCTCGGCTTGCTCTAACAACAGGCTTTGCATCCTTTGCCCAGAAAGGATGGTTCAGCTTCAGGTGCCTGCAGAGTTGTATTTACTCCCCTGGCATCTTGTGTGTCCCTGTGGAGGAGGGAGTTTATATCTGGTTTGTTGCCATGCATTGCTTTAAAAAGACCACTAATATCTTTCTAAGTTTCCTTTCACAGTTATCACAGGGGAAAAAAGAGAGCTAAGGCGTTAAGGACTTTACACGCTCAGAAGGACGGCGGGAGAAAAACAAAGAAACTTAATCTGGGATACACAAAGAAGAAGTGGGGGGGGGGGCATGATGTAGCTATAATGAGAAACGGCAAGATTGACATGAAAAAGATGGGACAGCCAGCAGAGTATAAATAGTAGCTGCAGTTTATTTGTAACTTTCATTTTTAGGTGGGGATGATTGACACATGGATGGGCTGGATGAAGGTAACCTCCCTGATCTTTAACTTGCAGGTCACATGGAGAAAACTTTGAGAAAATACTCCAACATGTAGATGTCAAATTGAGTGACAGCCGCGTGTGAGGTGAATTGCATTTACTGGCTTTTTTACATGCATCACTTCACAGAAATGATGGCTGCCATTTGAACAAAAAGACATCCTTCCCGACCGGGGTCAACAAACTGACAGTGCCCACCCATTAATAGAAAACACTGTCATTTAAAATAAAATGCTATGGAGAAAATTTCAAAAATCTATTAGCCAACACAGTGGATAGTATCAGTTTATGCACATGAATTACTGTATACCATTCCAGTGTTAATGTACAGCGCAGTGTGTGGTACAATTTTCATCTGTAACAATATATATAGAATGCCATATGGCTGACAGCATGTACTACACATGTCAGGCTCTTCTGTTTTCTAGCTCTGTATGTCTTATTTGCTTCTGTCTAATTATCTTGTTCTGTTGAGGGGAGGGAGAGAAAATAATAAAAGCCAATAAGAATTCAAAAATCAAGGGCAACAAATAGTGCCAGTTACTTAATTCCAGTGTTAATGTGTTTCTGCAATATTTCTTAAAAGATGCAATTGGACATCCGTTGCTCGAGGTGGAATGTGGTGCTGCAGTGAAGGCTCTATCTGTGGCATTTCAAACAAAAAAAAGCAAATGAGAAAGAACAGCCCTGCTTTATGTTGTCCGCTTATATTGTTTAATTCTAGGCATAATTTTTCCAGCTGCTAGAATGTGCCCATATTTTTTCCTCTTCTTATCTCTGTCAAAAAGTAGTATCTAGATTTTTTTTTCCCAGCAGAAGCAAAATAGTGTTGAAAAGAAATGCTATAAAATTGGACCCCAGGATCTGAAATGGTCTAAGGAGCTCCTCAGAAGTTTAAGCCCTGAATTTAAGTTTTTTCTGAGGGATTTTATGTTGTTTAAAGGTCAAAGCCCCAAGATTTGTCTTCAGAGATTTAGTCCTGGCTCATCTGTCAGTCACTCTCACCCTCGTAAAGGCCAGAGGCAATTGCCGGCACACCCCGCCTTGCTGCGCTCCCCTCTTGTTGGCCAATTGCTCCATCTGAGTACTATCTTGTCCTAGATTGGAAGGAGGAAGCTCCCATCTCTTCTGTAATGGGAACTAGATATAGAGAAGAAAAAAATGGAACTACCACCTACTTGCAAAAATCCTGACCAGGGCAGAACTACTCCTCCACTCTGCTCTTCCTGCAGTGGTTGCGGTGATGGAGTCAAAGACTGTTACGGAGATTGCAGGGTGGCTGCAGAGCTGCTGAGAGGGGATGGGATGTGTGGGTGCCCGGGAGCCGCCTTGGGTTTTCACCCGTTTACAAAGCATATGTGTGTATTTGCCTTCAAGTATCAGGCTGCAAAAATCTGTTAGACTTTCTATATAGATTCTGGGTAAATTCTTTGTGATAACTCTTGAAGAAGGGCAGGTGTTACTTAGTTGGGACAGGAAATGAGCTTGTATTTCACATGTGAGGGGTAACTTGTCAAGTACTGAGTACTTCTAGGTGGTACTGCCCAAGCGGGGCATGGAAGGGACCGGAGAGGGTGGGGATGTGTGGCTGCTGCAGCAGCCTTCAGGCTTTGCGTTCTCACAGGGCTATGAAGCAAAAAACCCTTAACTCCATGGTTAGAAATGATTGGTTGGTCCACCATGAGCTTAAAATAGTAACATTTTTGGATCATTAACTTTTACTAGCTGCTGCTTTTGAAATGAAGCTCAGTGCCATGCTGAAAAGTCAATATAGTTAGAAATGAATTATAAAATTGGTCAGGAAAAGCAAATGACACAAACAGCTGGCTTGGTGCACCGATAGGCTGACAGATGCTAAATAGTACTAGTTAACATTAGTTGGCGTATATAATATGTTCATGAGTTAGGGGCATAAATTGAACTCCATTTTTAATCCGCACAGCATGGTCTTCCAAGCAGGAAAAAAAGACTTAATCCATGAATGTGGTGTTCAGAGCTGCCTTGATGAGGTACCTGTGGTCTATGTGATTGGGATGTTCCAAAAGGGGGCATTCTTTGATCAGCCAGGCCAATTTTTCCTTAATGTTTTCAACGGCAAAATGGTTTTTATAGTAGAAATCTCATTGAAAATTCAGGAAGCAGCCAAAGTTAACAGCACTCTGCTCTGTTGTGTGAAGATCCCTTGCCATATTTTGTCTTAAACCTAATTAAACATGACTATCCATTTAGGAAAAGAACCCCTAGTATCATTTTCCAAAAGTTTTCTTAATTCAATATATTATCACTTTATACCATGACATTTTGCTCAGTGATAGGGCCATTTCTGCTAACCTTATAGCATGATTGCAGCTGGAGTTTCCTACTCCCAGAAATGCGTGTTCTTCCTATGAGTTGTCGTGATCTTTGTATCGATTCCAAGTACATGATATTTCATTAACACACATTTCTTCTCGTTCATATTTTGTTGATTGTGTCAGATTCCTTCTGCACAAATTCCATGGTAATTATGAGGAAGAAGCATGTTCCACGCTCCCATTTTGGTGTGAAACCTGTTCCAGCAAATGGCATATAATTCCTCTCTCCCAACTTTAAAGTGGAGATTTAATTTCACACCAGAGGTGTCTGAAATTCCAAAATAGGGGCGTAGTGCAGCAAGGCAGAAATAGAAAACTTTTAACATAGAAAATATGAATATTTAATACAATAAAAACTAAAAATTTGAAACTCTTAAAAAACCACTCTGAACAGTGCTTGGTTTCCTCTCTGAACACGTCTTCAGTGAGATTTGAGGCTATCTTGAAGCTTTAGAATCAATAGCCCCTGCCTCAGTGATGGAGAGACCACGGCAGAATTGTCTCTACATTCTGCTCCCTGCAAATGCTCTGGTATCTGCTAAGGGTGAGGCACAGAAAGAAAGATTTCTTATGGATGGAAGGAGTCCTAGTCCTAGTTTTTCTGTTCCAAAAAAAGTAGTTGTTACAAAGTTGAGAGAGAGATTACAAAAGCATTGAAATACTTCGGGGGAAAAAAGGGCCTGGGGCAGAAGAGTGAGGACAGGATGGCCCTGGAGCCACAGAAGGGAGAAGTGAGCTGTGTTTTCCCATGTGTGTGCTCACTCCAGGACACGAACAAGGTTACCTTTGCTCCACATTTTGTTTTTTCCCCTAAATAAAGATAATTTAGAATAATCAAAATATTAATACATGTTTGAGCCTGAGCATCTTACTGAATAACCAACCATATTGTTATATACATACTTTGACAAATCTTATATACCGTGAGGTAAATTCAGCTCTTTCACCCACAGTCATGGAGATTCAGCCCTCCCAAAATGGATAGTTGACAAAGATGTGGTGTGAATGGAAAAAAATAGCTCATTTATCCATGGCAAATTACAGGATCAAGTTCTACTATGTGTCATTAGTGCGATCCATAGTACTTCAGTTATTTAAGCATTATTTCTCTGGCTTTCTACAAGGGCAACTTAAGCAGTGGAGTATACCGTGCTCTAATGTCTGTCAGACTGATCAGACTGAGGAGTATTTTGGTATTAAATAAATTATTTTTGTGACATCTTGAAAATAACACCGAGCTAGGTTCCCCTCTAGGCTCAGGCAAATGAGGCAGTTGCCTGGAGCAGGAGACCGTACAGGAAGAGAAATGGCCATGGCACTTATCCACTGCCTGCTTTGCTACAGAAAAGCCCTTGGATAGCCAGAGCGGCTTCTGCTGCTAAGCAAACCATGACCCTGGAGGGAAAGCATGGTAGGTACGGCCAACAGGAATAGGGTGTAAGGAGCCCACCCCAACAGCAACAGTAAATCTCTTTTTTTTCCATCCCTTGGTCAGCAGAGAGACAGCCAGACTCCCCAGGGCCCCTGCTCCCCTTCTTGTACCCCAGTTCTCTGTTTCAAATATGCTCTCTGCATTTTTCCTTCTATCTTGCTCCCCATAGGCATGGCCCAGCTGCAGCTCTGGCCAAAACCTGTGCTCCTATCTCCAAGATATGAATGTTCAGTATTGCCGGTGCTGCTGGGAAACATGTGACATATACCTGTGATGGTCAGGATGCCTACATGATGGCCATAGATGTCATTTTGTGACAGTAATATCTCAATAAACTGACCTGCAAGAATAATATCTCCAGTGCCTCTCCTGGAGCTTACGTGCATACCTCACGTAGCTAAAGCTAAATGTTGCCTACCTAAATATTCCCTCCGTGTCAGTTGATCATGCTGGGTCTCTCCTTCCCTCCAGTCTATTGCTGTGAAGAGACATTACAGAGCATCTCTGTTTCTGTCTGAGAAAATGACTGTACGCATTGATGTTTGCTCTAGGGCTGGCTTCTGGATAATATTAATCATTAATTCTAATGAAGTTAGTGGTTTGGGTCCCATTTCTGTGTTGCAGTTTTGTGCAGAACACTTATATTCTTAGGATGAAAGGTTCAGAATAAATGTGAGGTATAATCTGTAATGGGTATGAATAGCTCACTTATTGAAAACAGTGTGAGTGATTAGCTTTGGCTGTTTGGTCATTAATTTTGGTCACAGGCACTTACAAGAAAGCAGAAAGCCTGCAGGGAAATCACACCAGGCCTTTGTATCTGCCCTTTCCACCAGAAAAGACGGTCCTGCTTCCTCTCCTTTGTGACTACGAGAGCTATTCCATATGTGGAATGAGTTTCCATATGCATAGATTCTAGTTATATGACCCTATACAATTGTTAGTTGTGTATGTGTGCATAAAGCATGTCTAGATCTCAGTGGCTTCCTCTGCTGCTGCCAAATAACTCAACACTGACACAAATGGGGAATGGGGAGCCCATGGGACTGCAGCTCTGAGGGGCCGAGTGGAGACACTTCCATGGCGTCCGTATCTCCTGCTGCTTGGGAGAAGAAACTTCTTACTCCTGTAGGTGTTGCAACCTGGTCAAGCTGTTTCCCATAAAAGCTTTACAGTTGTGACCAGGGAGAGGCTGTTGCAGAGGGGAGAAGTCACCAGTCTCATTGTAGCAGGATCTGCAAAGTGTGGGAGCCTCAATGAGGTAAGTGTGAGACAGGGCCTGAAAGGAGTCGGGGGCGGGGAAATGTTAGGTCCATCCAGTCTGGAGTCTGTGGTCCTTCTCTGGCTCTTGATGTGGAACATCCAGAAACTGGATCCTGCATCAGCCTTTGCTCCGGGTCCTGTTGCTCAGACTTTCAGGAGATGTTGTGGGTGCACCAGGAGCTGTAGAGCTTGCCTCCATTGCTGCAATAGGCTGACTGTTTGTAGGTTACACATCTCTGCTTTTTCTTACATGTTTCTGCAGTGCCCAGGCCCCTCAAACCCAGTTCATTTCTGGGGAACAAAGCTGTTGCTGCAGGCCAGCTGCATCTGGCCTCACTTGTGCAAAAGTCTCCCTATTTCTCCCCAGCCGAGCTCCAAGGTGAACAGCATGCTTCATGCTGATGCCTCTATCTGCACCACATCCTCTTGACTTTGGTTGCATGTGAAAATGCAATTCTTTCTATTTCACTCCTTCAAGGACCTGTGTCTATTCTGGGACAGGAGGCGTATTTGTTCTTCTAGTTCTCTTTACCCAAATACCACCGTGTTTCTATTCTTTCTGTTACCTTTTAGTCTGCTGTTGGAACTGCCTGCCCTGTGGTAATATTTCCAGCCTTGTGTATCTGGCTACTCAGTGGGAAAGACAGTTAGCAGAGCAACTGCTGCAATAAATGCTTTTTGGCATCCAGATGTGTATTCTTTCATTTCCCATGCTGTGCATGTGCTGTCTCTCGCATCCGTGCATCAACAAGTGTGGACAGGTATAGAGGCAGATGGTGGTGTTATTTCATTGCTGACACTGAAGAGGGGCTTTCTCATAAGAAAGAAACCAACTCAGCTACACCTGCATTTTTACAAAGGAGACCTCTTTAAAGTCAGCGGCAATTCTCCTCTTTGCTTCGGTATTGACTGGCTTGCAAGTGGGCAATTTGCTCTCCATTTCAGCCACAGATATAGCGAAAAGCATCCTGCCGAGAGATTGTGTGTATGCACGGTGCTGTTTGTTAAGCAAATGCTTCCCAGACAGGTACGCTGGGATAGGAAGCCAATCTTCATGTGACAAACCCAAGCTTACATAAATGTGCTGTCATTAATCCTGCTCTGTGTTGGATTGCTCTTCCAGAGTGACCCTGGGTTACAGAAAGTGGGCGCAGAGGAGATCTGTGATTCTTGGTGGTGCTTTATGCCTCGTTCCTACAAGTACAGAAAACATTTAATCCATTTTATTCCAGCAAAATGAAATTTAGATACACAATTAAGAAGATGCCTCCCATGGGATTTCCTGCAGCCCAAATAGCTGGATTCCGTTTCTGCTGCTATTCTCCACACGTGGTATGCTGAAATTGTACAAAGGATCTACAGATTCAGAAGCTATAATGGGGGACTTTTAGCTCTTTGAATTACTTTATTATCCTTCCTCTATCTGTACCATATGCTAAATAATGCTGTTAAATTTGGCTTTGATTTTTATTGTTTTACAGTCTTGTAACATTGATAATCTTGGCTAATCCTCAGAGTGTTTGTTTGGGAGCCTTATTCATTATTTAGGCCAAAATATTAAAAAATGTCTGTCAGTTCTGGGGCCTTGCTTTTTTGTGAGTTTCATTTGAGTTTTCTGGACTTGTTTTTTGTGGCAGTGCAGAGCAGCCCACTTCCACTGCCGAGAGCAGAAACTTCAGAGGGGCATTCCTGTCCTGGAAAGTGGAGGAGCCCTCTGGGCTGCACTGAGTACCAGGTGCAGAATGGGTCTTTTCTGTAGAAGATGTGAAGTGACCTCTTGTGATTGCTAGACGCTGGGCCACACTCTAATGGAAAAAAAAAAAAAAAAAAATCTTTAGCTATGTTAGCCTGGCCGTACTCTGCCCTGAGAAACTATGTTTGCTTTTTCTCAGTTCCCCAGCAATGTCTTCTGCAGGACACAGCGTTCAACAAAACCTCCTGCCTAAACTCTTGCATTCTAGCTGTGAACTCCTGAAAAACTACTCTGTTTTATCCCTGAACTACTACTTTTCTGTATTGAGTAAACCCTATTTCAGTAATGAAACAAATAGGTTTTCCAGTGTTTATTTTATTCATGTGTTTCCTGATGGTGCCTAAGGGCTGACTCTTGTACAAACACAGAGCAGCAGACAGCTTCTGCCCTGCCGAGCTTGCGATCTAAGTAGACAAGACATGCGGGAGGGTGGAGGGAAGGGTATGACACACAATCAGGGCGAATGGCACGGTGGCAGCAAACGGCACGCCGACTCGGTGGCTGCATGTGTGCTTTGTGAGTTGGAGTGGGGCTGAACTGCCAAAGAAGTGGGGAGAGAGCAGAGAATAAGCGAGAGAAACAGGAGTGAGCTGAGCGTGAGAGTCAGCAGAGATTTAAAGTGAATAGTAGAAAGCAGTAAGAGTCCTCTTTCCTGTCTCAGAGTGGTGTGGCAAGGAAAAACTGGTGCTACTGAAGCTCTAGGAGCTTTATGTGGAGGAGTGAGAGCGGTTAGGTGCCGGAGGGGCAGGCAGCGCTGTCCCTCACGCTCACCAGTGGTACCTGGTTCCTTTTGCCAACGCAACTCTGTACCTGCAGCCCCTGGTCTCAGTTCTTGGCCGAAGAGGTTGCAATGTGCTTTTCTTCCTCTACAAAGTACCTCCTGCAGTACATATCCCTGTGCAGCCATGGCTGTGAGATGGTGCCATGTATACCCAAGGCTATGGATTAATAAACCTGTCTAACAGAAATCTCCTATAATGACAGCAACTTGACCAACCAAACAGCCAGCTTTGTGAAGCAAACTGCATTTACTTCCCATCATGAGCTTGAAGTGTGGCAGTAATCCTGGACACTAAATTTGTAGACTTTCACATGGCACACGTACTTGCAGAAAAAGGACATCTACTACAAAACTTGTTGTACATAGCCAAGCCTTCCCATGCTGGTGATAAGTATTTATGCCATGAATGTAGAATGGAAGGTGGCATCTTCCTTGATGAATTGGGGGCTAGATGCTATGACTACATTATTTAGATCACTTTTTTATAAGGGGTTACAATTTTTATTGCCTGTTGCAAAGCAGATAGATACAGTAGATCTTCCCAAAGATCAAAGTGTGTCTCTCGGGCAGCCAGTAAATTAGTGGAGATTATAAATGAGCACATAGTCATTGATGTCTTGAGAGCTCAGCTCAAGAGATCAGAGAGTACTCTTTCCCCCTTTCTGTTCATAAGTCTCTTTCTAGAATAGATTACTTTTTTTACACTTAAAAGCAATATTCATGGACTTCATAAGAACAAGTATTTCAGTAGGACATGCTCTGATCACATCACTCCCTGTTGTATATGGTCTTATTACGGACTGATGCTTCCCTGTAATACAGAGTCGTGGAGACTGATGCCAGTGATGTGTGTTTGGGGAATCATATCGCTTAACTAATTTCATCATATTTTATAGCAAGTACAGCCTCCATAGGAACTTTTTTGGCAGAATGGGAGCTCTTCGAAGCTCTGTTATGAGGTGCAGCGAGTGTATGAAGCAAAATAAAAGCAAATTAGCGAACACTTCTCTATCCTGAAAGAGGAGATTATAGCTATGGTGGGGAAAAGTAAATATAAAACAAATCACACTATGCCAAAAATTGCAAATAAAAACCCCAAGAATAAACATCCATTTCATGAAGGGATTTGAAGTTAACTTTTAATATCCAAGCTGGGAGAGAAGTCAGAATTGTGTCTTTGTGCAGAAGATGGAACAGAGCTCTCATTTTCTGTAACAAATCTGGAGTCTATATATTGTAAGAATAACCTCAATCTGAAATATTTAAAAACTTTTTTTAAAGTTTCTGTATATTCCATGAAATAGAAGGAAAAACATAATCCCAAACCAGAGTTTTCTGGACCACTCAGCTTTAGAGAAATGCTTTGTGTGGAAATTACCACTGTGGAAATAACTGAGTAGGATTATATTATCAGGTTTTAAGACAGTTATCTGGTGCTGTCAGTGGAGATAACAGCCTTAGGTTTTCAGGGGTGGCTTTGATTCATTCATCCTAGTGCCCTGTTACAGGAAGTGTCTTTTGCCATCCCAGTGGATGCTCTGGTCTGGTTGGTCTGAGAAGTTTAACCCTGGTGAGGGGTTCCTAGTGAAAGGAAAGACTCAGTGCAATATGACATACAATGAGCAGATCAGTTGATGGTGCTTTTCTGCCTGTCTGTCTGCTCCTGGGCAGCATTGCAATTCTTCATTTGACTGCCCTCAGGCAGCTGAGTCAAAGAGAGAAACAAATTCCTTTTTGTTAGGAATATGCTACCTTTTCCTTCAGGCCTATTCTGAACCTTGAACCAAGTTACCCTGACTTCAGTTAAACTGAGTTTTTTTGCCTTTGCAATGACAAGAAGGTCATCTCCATTGCTGTTATATATTGTTTAAATGAGGATTGGCCGTCATGAAAATACTACACAAGCTGTCAGGTACAGCAAACACGGTTTTGATATGTTGGGCAATCTGAGTAGTATGAATACCTGTTGAGTGGTTATTTTATCTGCTCTTCTAGTCGTGACTTTGCCTGGTGGGGCCAGGTCCTGTGCTTGGGTTGCAAACACGTATGGGCACAGTGCGATGATGTTTTGTATGGAGTATAGCATTTCATGACTGCCTACTGAAGCCTGTGTAATTGCAGGGTAAGATGTCACCAGCCCTCAGCGCTGTTTCCAAGTGAATTGTAGGTTCTTTTTTCTAACTTAATCTAAGGAAGCCAAAGATGTCACAAAGATGCCATAAGGCCCAATTTGATTGAAAAGTACTAGATGAAACACCATACTAGAAGTAGCTTCTTGCCAAAGAACGGGTTTGCCAATGTGAGATGCATCATTGTGGCGCACTGCTGAAGTGCTTCACTCCTTGCTGGAGGGACTTCAGCTGTGCCTTTGCGTTTTACCTCCCCTTGCTCTGAGTGGTAGGACTAACCAGGACTGGCAGTTAGCACCAGCAGAGCAGTGGATTTTGTTCTGTAGATCAGCATGTTTTGGATTGCCTCCAAGTCATTAATTCCTTTGACTGAAACAATGCTACAAGTGGTAGACGTCCATTGACCACTGTAGGTGCCACAGGAAAATTGGACTTGAAAGTTTACAGACCAATGCTCTATCTTTGAAGATGTTAACATTTTGATGAGGAAATCCAGTCTGTAAGAAATCCCTGATGGTACCTGCCGCTGTGGTAAATTGCATAAAAGAAATTGCTAGCTGTAAATAAAAGTGCGTAGGCTTTGTTTGCCATGTTTGCACTATTACCCAACTTAAATGAGTGACATACCACACAGTGACAAGTACCATGCTGTCCGGAGTGCATCGCTTGTGCAACACAGCTCCTAAGGGCTTAGCACTGAAAGCTTCATTTTGGTGAGCATTTTAAGCTGTAACAGCTGCTCAGAACTGTAGCGAAAATGATGTTATTAGTTTTTACAGAAGGAAATTCCTAACCCCCATGTGAATTCCTCTGGAATTTGTTTTTCCTCTTTGGATGCAGAGGATTTAATGAGTGATAAAATACCATGTCAAGAACAGGTCTGATTATTGATGCTTTTTCATATGGAGAGGAGTGGGTTATTTGGGGAATTTCTTTGCTTGAAATGTGGATCCTATTTTCTAAGGTGATTCCTGGAGGGATTAAGTTTTTGTTATTATGGTGTTGTGCTTTTCCACCTACCCTCACAAAATATTTATACCGTTTTTTGAGACCTAATGTGATACTTTCTTGAATGTCAGTTGGTACCAACTTTGATGACATCTTATGCTGCTTTCTGTGCTACTTAAACTCCAGACACTTTAATTTCTTCTCTGCCTTTTTTCAGAGGTCTTGATTGCCCACTTTGGTTGTTACACAGTGTAACTGTTTACTTTATTGTTAAGATCCATCTGAGGACAAGCTAGGTTGAATGGCCAGCGCAATGTAAACATGTGACTAATCTGTCTGATATGGTGCTGTTTGGTCTTTAATATTCTGGGCTGAAAGATAATGTCTGACAGCGCCTGACAGGAGATGGGGTGGGAAAGGGGCAAGAAGCAGCTTCCTTTGAATCTGAAGAACAGTCTTGAAAGGCTATCAGGTGATAAACTGAGATTTGAAGCAGTCATTAAAATATGTTTAACTGTTGGGGGTTTTTTCGGAGGTGATTGTCTGAGTCAACCTTTCTTTCAGGTTTGAGTGCTCAGGGTATACTTAAATAGCTAAATTACTCCTTTCATGTTGCTGCACAGGAGAAGAAATACACAAACATTTTAGCTTTTAAAATATGGAAAAAATATCTGTCCCTATCTGCTGTGGTGAAAATGTGTGGGAATCCTACCTGTATTTTCTGGCATGACATTTTGGTCCCTGTCGCTGGATTGCAAGTCTGGTTTTCAGTTCTTAGTCTGGGTGAGGAAACATGAATGTTTGTCTTGGCTCAGTAAAAAAGTATTTGGCCTCAGAAATGTAGATGCTAAATGTGACAGCTCCAGTATAGTAACGTCCTGTGAAAAGTGATGGGAAATTCAGAGATGCTTGAGGCAACCGTGGAAGAATCCTTTTCCTTTGGGGAGCGTGGTATTGACCAAGTTTCTCCTGGTACCTGAGGGAAGTGGTTGAGCTCAGAGGGGAAATAAGAAACACTAAGTTTGCAAAATAATGACAGACTAGGCAGTCAGAGCAAAAAATAATGTGTTTATCTCAGTGCAGAGTTCTGCTCCTTCGGTAGATACCGTATCCCGAGCCGCAGCCCGGTTTGGCGGGGCAGAGCCAGCAGTAAGCTGCTCATCCACCTCGCACGCTCTGGTGTGCCCATGCAGGAAGAGAGGACGGCTCCGGCCCCTCTGCATTGCCGTGGCCACCACATCGCCACGGCTGACGGGCCGTGAGCTGATTCATATTGATCGGGATGCTGCTGACACCCGCTCAAAGCTCCCGCTCCCATCGCCATGGCAACCAAGAGCCCGAATACTTGTCCACATACTTTAGGAACCTCATTAAATCAGGCAGCAGGACAGCAGCTGTGGTCTCAATGTGTTACACTGACAGCCGGGGACTCGTTTTATGATACTCAGGTGATTTTTGGCCCTCTCTAGGCCAAACTGTTGAAAATCTGGGGATAGTGGGACAGATGGCAGAATAAATAAATATTGCCAATATGTTTAATGTGCACACATCTTCTGAAAGGTGCAAAGCAACCGCGCTCAGTTTTATCAACTCCGTTAATTTTAAGCAAAGCATAAATAAAGAATAAAAGAGTACAGATGAGCTGAGGGGTTTTTTAAAATTTATTTAAGTAGCTGATTTTAAGAGCAACTGGATTGAACTTAAGTCTTACAGTAGATCTCAGAAAATGTTGCTCAGGTATAAGTAATTAAAGTTCTCTTATCTTGATATAAAATCATTAAAATTCAGCAAAGCAGGGCCCACATCGGTAATTTTTACCACTGCCTTCCATCAGGCTTTGCCAGAGTTAACCTCCACAGAATAATATCTGCTATTTCTTAGGCAGAGGAGTTTCTCATGCACCATAGACATGAAATACTCCAGCCATCCCCCCAGCCTTGGCTTTCAGCTAGCTCTCTGGTGCACTCCTCTGAACTGGATTTGGTATTATTAGCGTAAATGGGACTTCATCCTATGGGTCTAAGTTAAAGATAGATTTAGCCCAAAACCACTCTAAAATAATGTACAGTACATTTTATGTGACAATGATTGCAATTATTTCATGGTCTTCATCATTCACCTGATTTGACTTAGGGTGTTAGAAAGCAGTAAAGTCAGAATGTAATTAGATGCTTCGTGTCCTAGTATTTTGCATAATTTTGAGTTGGTTTGGGCTTTTATATTATTGCCTAAATAAAGTGGAAAAATGGTGGCATAGAGTTCTCATTCTCGTTTTTTGTGTAAATAAAATTGGTTGCATCGCTGCTGAATGATTCCCCCTGGTGCAAGGTGGTCACCCAGAGTACATTCATGGTTCTAATAATTTCCAAAGGACCAAAGAAAGCAAGGAAAACACTAAACTACGTACAATAAGTATGTTACAAACACTGAATCTCAAAACTGGTGTGTCTCAACAAGAGCTGAAAAATAGCAATACTGTCATCCAGGTGCTTTAATTTTCCGTGGAAGGAAATGACAGATGCCTCAGACCCTAAATTATAATTTGTAGATACTAAACAAAGAACCTCAATTAACCACTAGTAAAGCAATTATTAATATTGGCTGGAATCCATTCCGCCCAGGGTCTCAGACTGCAATCCAGTCCAGTCGGCTGCCCAGGACTGTCTGACCTGGTAGGCACCTAAATTCATTTGATAATTCCCTACATCATTTGAAATGCTCTGGGCCCTTAACCTTGTAGTCAGGACGGGGTGCTTTGTTTTGCATTTGGATTTTTTTGTAGCCATTGATGGTGTCATATAAAACGGGCACATATCGTAGGACACGTGGACCAAAATGCAAGGGTTTCCGCCTGCCCAGCTGGTGCAAGGCATTCAGTGGGACTGAGATATTGTCTGAGCTCCTCTCCATCTGCATTGTGAGCTGTGTATACCTGCCCGAAGTGTTAGGAATAAAAACAGAGTTCTCTCAATCTGATTATCTCCTGGAGAGAGCATTTTCTTGTGAGGTTGATTCAGTTGCCCTCAATGCCTAGAACATAGGGCCACCCTCTTTCGTTCCCTAGACTAATATGCAAAAGCAGAGCCTCACTGCTGCTAATCTGATTGATGAGCACAATCAGAGATGAAGAAACCTAGAAGACCTGGATCCATGGTGGAGAACGGCACCTCATGCTTCCTGTCGCTTCCCTATAGCCTCAAAGGGGCAGACATTCATCTTGTCATGAAAAGGAAACCCACTGAAGGGTTAGTAAATTTATAAGAACCACCTCTTGCTCAAAAAATCTTTCGTCTGCAAGTAGTGGGTGGGAGTACTGGTCTGGCCACTCTAGAAGACAGGACTCTGCCCAAGAGGGACCTGTGGTCTCATCTCCAGTATGACCATTCTTATGTTTAACTTCAGTGGATTGGATTGCTGTCTAGAGGCACTTAAATTTTGTATATAGCTGTTGGGAAGAAGGAAATGCATACATTAGACAGATTGGATTGCTCTCTGTGATTCTTCAGGTTTTCCATTAACTACATTAAAGATTAAGCAGTTTTATGAGATGAACCTGCCTGCCCTTGCTCACTGCCCCTCGGTGTAGGTACCTAAAATCTCGGTCAGTCAATGATTAAGATAGCTACGTCAGAGGGACTGTCAGGATATCCCCCTTAGAATAATGTTTTCAGACTACTCAGCCATTTTAGGAATATGATCTGTACTATGCACGGAAAATTGGACCCTTGCTTTTTTTGGCAGGTTTATTTTCTCATCCACCATCTTACTTCTTTTGTGTATTTGGAATTCAAAATAAATGCATTGCTTTATATAGTTCATGATCAAGGGCACTTGTTATGCAGCTAATTTTATTCCATCCATTGAAAAGAAAAACGATACATATACCTTTTCTGACTGTGTGAATAAGATGAGCGAAAAGAATCTAAATTTAATGACCAAATCTGGGTTGCCTTTCTCCTGCAGTAAACTCAAGGGAATCTGCTTAAGTAACTAACGTGCACAGAATCAGGCTTTAAATGTGGCTGTTTTACCTGAGAGAGCTGAAGGACTGACTTAATGGCATTCTCCGTGAATCCTGCACAAGAGAGACAGAATGCTGCTACATATGCGGATAATACGTGATCATAAACGGCAAGTTACTATGTGATAAAATGGCTTTTGGTTGCTAGCACAACCCGTAAGAGCTCAAGGAAAGCTACTGGGGCATTTCTGTAGCCAAAGTGCTCCACAGCATTGCTGATAAACAGTCTCTCTTGGGTCAAGTTTTGCTTTTCCAAGTGGAGCACAAAATGTTTCTGACACATGCTTGTCAGGACCACTCACCTCCACTTTATGAGTAATTTGTAACTGTGCAGGTGTTGACCATGGAAAAATACATTGGATTCTTGACTTTGGTACTTTAGAATTATGCTCTGAGTCACAGATAAAGTATTTTGTTAGTCTGTTAGTCTGTACAACAAATATCCAAAATAATATCACGTAAGAGAAGGGAAAATCTTATTTATAATGGCCAATCATTCATAACTGACATGATTATGATAGTGGCAGAGGCTGTCCATTCCACATGTAACTTGTAATGATGTTTAATAACTGATAATACCTTTATTCCTTTCCTATATTAATTTTATGGGTGCTTGCTTAACATATAAATATTTGTACTGTGTAATAAAATGAATTAATAGATTCCCCCCAAAAATGTATGAATCATAGAATCGTTTAGGTTGGAAAAGACCTTTAAGATCATCAAGTCCAACTGTTAACCCAGCACTGCCAAGTCCACCACTAATGCATGTCTGTAAGCACCACATCTACATATCTTTTAAATATGTCCAGGGATGGTGACTCAACCACTTCCCTGGGCAGCCTGTTCCAGTGTTTGACAACCCTTTTGGTTAAGAAATTTTTCCCAGTATCCAATCTAAGCTTCCCTGGCACAACTTGAGGCCATTTCCTCTTGTCCTGTCACAAGTTACTTGGGAGAAGAGACCGACCCCCACCTCACCACAACCTCCTTTCAGGTAGCTGCAGAGAGCGATAAGGTCTCCCCTCAGCCTCCTCTTCTCCAGGCTAAACCCCCCCAGCTCCCTCAGCCGCTCCCCATCACACTTGTTCTCCAGACCCTTCCCCAGCTCCGTTGCCCTTCTCTGGACATGCTCCAGCACCTCAATGTCCTTCTTGTCCTGAGGGGCCCAAAACTGAACACAGCATTCGAGGTGCGGCCTCACCAGTGCCAAGTACAGGGGCGCCATCCCTGCCCTGCTCCTGCTGGCCACACTATTGCTGATACAAGCCAGGATGCTGTTGGCCTCCTTGGACACCTGGGCACACTGCTGGCTCATGTTCAGCTGGCTGTCGACCAACACTCTCATGTCCTTTTCTGCTGGGCAGGTTTCCAGCCACTCCTCCCCAAGCCTGTAGCGTTGCATGGGGTTTTGTGACCCAAGTGCAGGACCCGACACTCAGCCTTCTTGAACCCCATACAGTTGGCCTCGGTCTGTCAATCCATCCTGTCCAGGTCCCTCTGCAGAGCCTTCCTACTCTGAAGCAGATCAACACTCCCGCACAACTTGGTGTAGTCTGCAAACTCACTGAGGGCGCACTCAATCCCCTCGTCCAGATCATTGACAAAGATATTAAACAAGACTGGCCCCAATACTGAGCCCTGGGGAACACCGCTAGTGACCGGCCGCCAACTCTATTTAACTCCATTCACCACGACTCTTTGGGCTCGGCCATCCAGCCAATTTTTTACTCAGTGAAGTATACGCCTGTCCAAGCCATGAGCAGCCAGTGTTTCCAGGAGAATGCTGTGGGAACTAGTCTCAAAGGCTTTACTAAAGTCTAGATAAACAACATCCACAGCCTTTTCCTCATCCACTAAGTGGGTCACCTTGTCATAGAAGAAGATCAAGTTAGTCAAGCAGGACCTGCCTTTCATAAACCCGTGCTGACTGGGCCTGATCACCTGGTTGTCGTGCATGTGCTGTGTGACGGCACTCAAGATGATCTGCTCCATAACCTTCCCCAGCACCGAGGTCAGGCTGACAGGCCTGTAGTTCCCCAGATCCTCCTTCCAGCCCTTCTTGTAGATGGGCATCACATTTGCTAACTTCCAGTCAACTGGGACCTCCCTGAATTTAAAATTACTCTTAGTAAAACCAATTAAACAGCAAGTAATTGTTTTACTTTCTATCAGTAGTTTTAAATTGGCTTTTTAAATTGAGAAACAAAATATAGCACAGTGAATGCACCTGTGTTTCTAATTAAGCAGTCCTCATTGAAAAAAAACAAACAAGAACACTTTAAAATGATAACAAGTGAGATCCAATTGGGCATACATTTCAGCATTTGTTGTGCCCAAAGATAATGCCTGGATCTCATCAACTTCAGTGAGACTTCAGCAAAGTTATAAAATTTCTGTATGTACTCCTGGACTTTGCTGAAGAGTTAAGCTAAGGCCCATGACAGGCAGTAGTTCTGTGGGAGTCACCAGAGTTATATTAGCACAGGAGAAAATAAACTGTCCCAGTAATCTTTAATTTCTTTTCCCAAATCCTGTAACAAATGCCATTTCATGATGTGCCATTAAAGCAGTTATTCACATTGATGTGACTGATAGATTTCAATCTCCGTATGTCAGTGGAGTTAGTTGGAGACATGACAGAGTCCACAGCCCATTCGTTTGAGAAGAATTACCTTAAATTTCTTGGTCCTTTGGTCTCAGAGAGGTCCAATTTACACTGTAGAGGAAACCTACCATCAGATAAAGGGCATCCAGCTGGGAAGAACCATCTTCTCAAGTTCTTCTTGAAGCACTTGAATTCATGCATGCTAAAGACAGAAACCTCACTTGCTCTCAATAGAAATGACTATTTTTCCAGTAACTAATTATTTATTCATTAAAAAAATAATTGATCAGTCCAAAATTTTCTATAAGGCCAACCCAAACTTTACATAAAAATGATTTTTCATTCTGTATTTACAAAATAGCAGTGGTCCATTTTTCTTCTCCCATGCTAACTCGATGATAATGGTAGTAAGGCATATAAGAAGGCTGGTTCCTGCCTGCTGTGACTAATTCAGACACCCAGAATACCCCAACAACTACCTGGAAAGTATTTTAAGGTGAAACTCTGTAACTCCTTTGGAAATAGCAGTGGATAGGATCTGGGAAAGGAGTGTGCTGTGAAGGAGGTCTCCACCAGCTGGGGAACATGCTGGTTTGAGCATCTGCTCCCCTCAGATCAGGGTGATGCTGCCAGGACTTTGTCTTGGAGATGCTGCCTGCGAGGGATGTGTCCTTGTCTGTAGAAAGGGATTAAAAGCAGATTCATCTTAAATTTATTCTTTCCAGAGCTTATATGACTGGGAAGATGATGTATGTTTGGCTCTCTGCTGGCCTAAGGCTAGTTTGCACATCCTATGGGAAAGGGGTCGGCCACTTGGCAAAGTCCCTTTGTGAGCCAGTAGACTATCAAATAGGCTCTCGAAACCTCGTTAGTAGCATTACTTGGACTTTATATAAATACTGGTGAATTAGGAGGTGAATGTATTCTTCAGCAACTGTATAATTTTACAGATTGGTTTTCAAACACTAGCATACTTTAGAAATTAATCTCTTTTAAATGAAATGTTCATTTAAAAATGATGTTTAATGAGGTCTAATGCATCCTGAGATGCTGGCAGGAGAAGGTTTGTTCTGCAGCTGATCCTGACAAAGGAGGGCGGGGAGGTAATTAACAAAGACAATCAAACTTTCATTAGTATTAATAAAGCCTGCAAGTTAAAATGTTTCGATGCAAACAACTGCTATTTATGTTTCAAAACACCGTTCTTTTCTATCAGTACATCTTTTAGAGATGCTTTATTGCGTGGGTTTCTAGTTGACACCACATGTAATAGATTTCTTGGAAATAGAGTTTAACCATTAAACATGAGGATGTATGTCATTATTTTCTTCAGCTAAATGCCTGAAGGTGAAGCTGAGTGAATTTAATGCATTAAGAAAGGTAATTATCAGATAATCTTGATTGCCAAGATTGTTCCTGCTCCAACAAAAACTGATGGTGGCATAATCTGTGTACACGAGCATCTCATTTTTCCTTTATGACTTTGATTTAGGTTTGACAGCAGTGTACAGCAATGTTTCTATGTTATTTTTGTATTTTTCTTCTAATATTTCTTCTGTATTTCTCATCTGTTTCCTTGTTCATCCCCATAAATTACACTCTTTTTACCAACTCCTTTTCTTTAAGTAATAATTATATGGTCAAATGGATTGCTGTGCATTAAGGGCTAGAGGAAAAAAATTGGCAAATTTTCCAGTAACAGATTTTTTTTCTCCTTTTCTGAAAGCTGAGGTGTAAGTTTGTCACAGCTTTCACAAATCTTCTTTCTCAGCAGTCATGCATCAAAGGCTTAGAACTGCAAATGAATTATTTTGATTACTGCTGCCCTGGGAAGATCTCCAGGGATGGGAGGTGGCAGGCTTAGCTACTGTCCATTCCTGTTGGGCCGAATCCTGCTCCCAGGGAAGTAAGGCGTTAGGAATTTTGCCACTGACTTCCATGGGGCTAGGATTTAGCATGTAGAGCACAGACATTTTGCTTAAAAAAAAAAAAAACCAAAAAAAACCAAAAACAAACCCCCAAAAAAAACCCAAAACCCGACTCAGGCTCCTGTGTGCTCATGGTGGTCGACTCCCAGATTTGGTGGAATTTAACATTTTGCTTCCCTGCACTAACCCAATATTTAGTTAAGTGAGGGAAAAGAAGACAAAATGAAGGACAACTGAGGAGACAACAAGAAATAAAAGAAAAAAAATATTTCCAGTTATATTTGCATCATCAAAGACAGAAACACCTTTTCCTTCCCCGGGTTTTTGCTTTTGTGTGATAGATACTTACAAGACTGACTCTGCCACCTCACTACGGGAAAGCCTTAGAGATGGTGATAAGGATAAAACTAATGAGGATCTAGAGAAAATAGTCAAAACCAAATAGACTCAATATTTCCTGCAGGATTTTTTAATCAGTTCACAAAGCCCTGCACTACAAGGCATGTAGGGTTTTTTTCATTACAATTTTTCCACCATGCTTCTCAACTGGAAGGGGAAGAGGTTGGGGCAGGAGGAGTTTCTGGGGCTGGAAGCCTCTCTCCACATGCTTGTCTCCTTCATTGTCAGTCCAGCAGAGGTTACCTTACTTGTGTTTGGCAGCTTCCTCAGGCCCTTAGGTAGGCTTGGCCTCAGACTCCACTCTCTTGGGTACCAGGTGACAGCCTGTTTATCGTAGACCCTCATTTTCAGACTCTTTGAGCTTGTCTGCCTGGGAAAGTCATGACCAACCTGGATTTCCAGTGCAAAAATTCTTTTTGCTGACTCCGTTCCTGGGTATTCTTACTGCCTGCTGAACCTGCACCTGGAAAACCTTACACTCGACTACATGCCAGTGCCTTGAGAGCAGAATAGCAAGTCCACAAGGGGAATAAGGGCACAACAGCTATTCTCCAACCGCTATGCCAGGCTACTCTGTTAGTTAAGCCCTGTGTAAGCCTGCACCAGCTGTAGGTGTTCCTCCTTCCTCCTCTGTCAAAGCAATTTTTTTAACAAATCAGTGTCTTTTGATCTCAGGGCTATCCATTTCGGCAAATAACCTTGTCATCAACACCTGGTACTTTGGAGTTGATCCTTGTGCCTGAATTATGTGGCATTCCTCTTTTACAGGATGCTCTAGACTGCTCTTACCTTTCCTGCTGCAGTCTCCATCAATCCTTTTGATCTAGCCCTATAGCAATAACTCCTCACAAACCAAAGCATGCTCTTACACAATGATATAGCAATTTTTCAGTTTTCTGTGTCCCTCTGTTAGCTTAAATGAGGCCAGAATAAGTGAACTGTTAGGTTTTTGTTCCTTGAGTATTTGCAGGGACTCTTTAAAAATGCTTTTGTTTTTCTAAATAGAAAAGTAAGATAAATATATCAAGTATCCCCAGCTGTAACAAAGACATATATTTTTCATAAGCTCATGCAACCCAGCAAGGTTTGGCTTAAGGCTCTTCTTTCTGGTCCCATGTTCTGAATCTGCCTTTGAATGCCTGTGTTTGCCTTCAGGGTAATTTTGAGCCTGTATTCTCCCCTCTTCTCCCCCTTTCCTTTGGCACCCACCCCTTAAGGCAAGTGTCTTCTTGTGCCCCACACAGGGGTATGGTCCTTTGGAAAATTACAGGTAGCACTCTATCCCCAAAGGTAAAGGAAATTCAAATAAATTGGATCATTGCAAAGGGCATAAAAAAAGATGGAGGTGGACTTTTCTGAAACAAGAAAATAAGGTCTTAGAAGAAAAGCTTGAGGTTTACTTAATTAACTGAAGCAGAGGGTCCATCTCAGGATGGATGTCTTCTGGCACTATGCTGCTCTGGGGTTGGCCAGCTTCCAGAGCAGAGCACTTGGCTTTAATTTTCTTCAGCCCTATGTAGGTCTTCCCACGGTTGCTTCTGACCTTGTTGGTGTTCCTGGTTTGAAATCCCTCTGTCTCCTTGGTGGTGGGGAGATGGACCTGTTATCCCTGAATAATTATTGTTACCGCAATTTCCCTGCAGACCAAGTCTTAGAGTAGTGCAAACCTTCTCTTGGAGGCAGAGGGATTTCCTCAGCTATGCCCTTTCCCTCTGCTATCTCCAAACGGAAGGGATCTTCCCTCTCTTTTTTCACTTTGGCTGACTCTACCTCACTTGCTGTGCAAGGAGCAGTGCTTTCCCCAGGCTTGGCACAGGTATGGAACCAATCCCTTGTTCATTGCTGAGCCAGCCCAGCCCTGCTATACTGACTGCTTCTTCCCCTGTGACCTGGAGAGGCTCAGACAAAGTCCAAGAGCTGGGAATCCCCAAGGGAGATTATATCTTAAATCACAGAAAATCCATGGAAGTATCAAATCACCAATAAGCGTTGCTGTATTTACACAGCAGCAATAGTAGATTCGCCAGACAGCATGAAGGCAAAGTTCTTGCCAAGGAAGCCATATAAAATAGTCTTTTATTTTAATTAAAGTAATTATTCATGGGACTCCAGATGTTTTTAGAAAAGAAAGAACAAAACCCTCCGCCTGACAATGAATAGCAACATAAATTCTCTGTGTCAGAGAGAATGGATCCACTGATCAATATATCTCTCCAGTTTTATAAAATAATGTTAATAGCTATTGCTGTCAATACTCCTATGGAAAATAATTTAATAGATTATTGTAATTCTGTGACTTTTTTTTAAAAAACCATTCATTAGAATGATATCTTTCTGCAAGTTGTCTGAAAAAAAGGCTCTGAGAAGGACTCCCTGCTGTAGTAAATTCTATAGGCCTTTAGAGGAAATTCCATAGACCTGTGTTACATTTCTATAGATTTAATTCCTGGTGCTTTCTATGGGATTTTTTTTCTGGGAGAACATGTGTGAGAGATCTAATGCTCTACTTGTATGTGCTTTAGCATTCAGTAGTTTTCATCCTTTTTCTGTCTGTCGGCTACTGAAAAATTTTCCACTAGAACATGTGGGCTCTTGTGTATTGAATTTAAGTCCAGTGACCATAGACTTAACTGCTTTATGCAGGAATTAGAAGTCGGCAGACTCCAGTGGATCTGTGGACAGCACTTTGGGAACCACTGCTTGCTTTCTTTCCTTTACACTGGCCATGGAATAGAAAATGTACCCACCGCTCACCATGTTCGTAAGCGACTGAGAATAGCTGCCTCCGCATTTACACTTTTAACACATAGAATCATTATGTATATACTGTAATCGCCACCATTGTCATTTATTAATTTACACAGTTTCACATCTGCTTTTCCAAAGTGAAGATCAGGCTGGAATTATCCCCTGAAGTAAAAAAACATGAGCAGTTTTAAACCATAAGTAATATCACTGCCATGGTGTTAGTTTTCAGAGAAGCAGCATTAGGGGAGTGGAGGGGATGCTCAAGGAAGAAAATATCCCCAGGCTGCTGGGAAACTCCAAATATGACAGAGTGCGCAACTAATAAAAAAATCTGCAACCGTAGTACTGAAATGCAGCCTGTGTGTTTGAATGCGTACGTTCAATGTCGGATTCTTACTGATACTCATTAAAATATAAGAATCAGTGGACTTTATTTTTTCAGAGACCAGCGTTTTGCCCCCATTTTGGTGTTGAAAGACAGAAAAAGAACCAGTATAATATTGCACATAATGAGATTTTCTTGACTTCTAGACAGTGAGTGTTTATTGTTGTATCCCTCTCTGTGAGTAAGCTAGACAAATCATTTATGAAAGTGTTCTTGCTGGCTCTGAGAAATCATACAGATGAAGGAGCAGAAGTTTTAAATTATCCTGATGCAAAACAATTTTCAAGGCAGGTTTTTTTATGTTGCAGGAACTTTGCAAATCCCCATGAATCAGTGCATTTGGAATCTTATGGAACAGGTTCAAAACTGTCAAAAAGGTCTATTCAATATTGAATATGCTTGCACTGTGAATAGCAGAGAGGAAAACCCAATGTCTGCCAAAAGAATGTAAAAAGGACTGATAAAACAAGCAGAAATCAGTTCTTTCAACTCCAAAAGGTTTTGTTTCTTTTTTTTTTTTTTTTAAGTAAAAAGACATAAACACAAAAGCTGCAGTTGACAGTGTCTCTTTGACAGCACTTTTGTAGCCGTTTAAGCAAAACAATGCAAAGCAGCTTTCTGGAGGACGCTGGCAGAACATACTGTAGCTTTCAAACTTCACACAGACTGCTGAGAAATGAAATGTTTGACTGAGAAGCTGATGTGGGTTTGGCAACATTGCTTAATTGATAGTGTAAAAAGGAAGAGGATTCTGCTTCGACCATCTGCAACAGTAACGGGGACCAGCTCTTTGTCTAATAGCATCTGTAGCCTTTCTTCCACCTCTGCCTCACCAAAATAGGTTAATTGCAAGGAAACAGTCCAGCCCATGTACCTGGAAGGATCAAAGAGTGTGAATTTCTTTTCAGGTTTAATTACTAATATAAAACTCCTCTTTGGTCTTTCCTCGTTACTGTTGGAAGAAAGATTGGTTAGAAATTGAGTTAGGGGCAGGGGCTTGTAGGACAGACCGCGGAGGTCTCTGCTGTGCTGTAATGGCCTTTCCGAGGCTCGCAGGTTGGTGTATAACCCAGCTGAGAGATATGATGTGTTTTAATGTAGGACTTGCAGGATTGCTTGTGCATTCAGTAATGTGATTGGGATTTCCTGCTATTTATAAATTAAAACTACTTTGCAAGCAATCTGTGGCTGTCATACCAATCCTCGCTCCTCTTTGGACGCGGTGGCAGAGCCGCCTGCAGAAGCATTCAGGTGAGCCCTGGCTGAGCACCTCCGCACACTGCAGTGCAAATAAGTCTGTCACATTAATTTTACGTGTGATGTTTCACGTGGGCATAGAGTGCTGCCTATACCACACCATGCCAGCCAGAGGTCAGGTGTCTATATCCAAAGTTAACGTCTTCCTCTTACCTGAAATCTACCTGCTTATGTTTGGGTCCTATTTTTTTACAAATAAATCTAATCCCTGAAATTGATGTTTGCAGGTAGCTTTTGACAACGTGTTCTGTCCTCCTACTTTGAGTAAGAGGATTTTCTTGCCCTTGGGCAAACACAAAAGTTCCCTTGATGGATCAGAGCGTGGCCTGTTTGTTCCAGCATCCTATCGCTGGCCATGGCCAAGGCAGGGAAAATGCAAGAAATATCAACACAGCCAGTTAATGGATAAGCCAGACAAATTCAGAACACTTCTTCCCAGTACTCCTAAATCATGAGCTAAATTAAGCCCTGTGACAGAAAGTTTTAAATCTCTTAGAAAAAAACCCAAGACAAGCCCACGGCATTTATTTTCAGGTAACAAGAGAGTGATTTCTTGTGGATGTTTCTTACTTCCCTTGGCTCCCTCCTTGTTTTCCTTTCTAATACGGAAAGTGGCTGATCTAGCCCTGATGTTGCACAACTTAAGTAAAGAGCAAGTTTCCCAATCAAATTACTTGAGCATCTGTATGACCAGATTTAGGAATGGAGCGCTTAGTTGTCAAATTTTGATATGAAAGAATTTTGCAAAAAGCCTCTGGTAAGCATAAAAGTTTTATCGCACCAGCATTTCAGTTTCTGTAATCCTTGAGAGATAAACTATAGGACAGTTCCTGCTATTGTATAAATATCATCTGTGAAAATAATTTCATGTGATGAGGGTGTTCGTGACTAAGAAGAAGTTGCACCACGCATTGCCGTTATCGGCTTAATCCTCCTCTTTGTCCATCCATCTGAATTCCATTCCCAGTCTGCCTTCAGGCATGTTACATACAATTAATAAATCATCTTTAACAACTCTGTTTTTTTCCATATATGTAATTTTGGCTGAGTTATGTTCAAAAAGGGGGGCAGTACTGTTGTGCTGACTGAAAATATTTTTGTATTATACTTGATATGCACAGCCTTTATTTCTCATCTCTGCTTTGTTTAGTAGCGTATGTCATGCCACTTAGGCAAAGTTGTAATCCTAATGGATCTGTACCCAGAAGTAGAGAATCGTGTCTTGGTCTGGCAAGCCAGTGATGGTTCAAGTAAGGAATACGCTTGAGGTGACAGTGGACAATTAACAAGCAGAAGAAAATGAGTGAAATGTATTGTTTGTTTTTAAACATTTTACTTTTAAAATTTGTTTTCATGAACTTTTCACCCAGCTCTGGTTTGGACCCCTGAGCACAAAGCTTGTCCTCCTTGCTCTTGGGAGCATTCCTTCCCGGCAAAGAATTCCTGGCTTTCTCCCACCGCTGCCCTTGCGCGGGCTGCAGTCCAACATCAGTGCTAAAATGTCTGCTCCCTTTTTTCTCCCATTTTAACAGTTAGACCTGCTCAAACAAGGACCAGACTAAAAGCTGGTGAAGCGCCTGCGCTCTGAGTCCATCAGCAATGCTGGGAACGTTGCTTCTCTTTGGGAACGTGGTAGGGTTGTAGAAGGGGAGAATCCCAACAAGAGCTGTGCCACAGCTTGGGTGGGGAGAGCAAAGTGGGATGTGCACTTCTCCAGCATGGACAGCCTGAAGGCAATGTCACCTTGTACCCCTCTTTCAGTTGACCTTTTCTTGTCTGTTAGCTTATACAAGAGTTAGGTGGAAATGGTAGATCAATGTCGTGCAGCTCCCTCCCGTTACAAGCAGGGCTTTCACTTGGCCCACCCTTTAGTTCTCTGTGGAGAAGACAGGAGCCTGCCAAAGCCAGAAAGCCATTTCCCTTTAGGAGCATCAGCACTCATGTCAACAAGAGAGTGATGAAGTGACATTTTATGCATACCTCTTCAAGATTTAGTCCTTAATCGCTAGCAAATATCCCTTGATTTTTACACGTACTAGCTAGAATTCAGACTTCTTCTAAAATGACAAAGCTTCAGTTGTAACTTGCAAAAATTTATACCTTAACAAACCTGGGGACCCTGTTTGCTGACTCTATTTTTATTTTTAAGTCCTAAATAAGCAAATACATTTTCTTGAAATGGTGTAACCCAGAGGGAGGCATTTAAATATACTGGCCTCAGAGGAGATGACCCCTACTCTTGTGGCTTGTAATTAAGAGCCTCTCATTGAAATTGCCAGGAGTGTCTGTTCATTCTGGCTGTCACTTGTTTTTACTGCAGCTGGCTAACAAGAAAAAAGCAGTTTTCTTGCAGGTTTTTATCTGGAAAAATCACAGCAACCTGTTGTGACTGGTATAGATCTGTGAGAGAAATTATAGCAATGTTTTGATATGTAGCACTAGTGGTAATACCTCTGTCATTGACACCCAATGCTGAAGGCAGTGATAACTTCACTGGGAGAGGAATTAGATAAAGTAATCTGTAATAAATAAATTTGGTCTGGGTTGTAAATCGCTTCAGCATTTTTGTAGTGTTTTGTCTTCCTCACTGGGCTTCAGAGGTTTGGTGTCTTCCCTGTACTTGAGAAGTGTTTGTGTCTCTTCCCTAATGAGCTATTTGAGTAGGACAGCAAGTGGGAAGGTTCTGAAATCTGAGTTTAGGTTTTTGTAATTGAAATTTTAGGGTTTTATTTTCCCTTCCTAGAAATCTACTGAATATTTTGGGGGTTACTTGATAAGGTTGCAGAGGAAGCAGACTGTGATTCAAGGGAAAGCTTTCTGAAAACTTTGAATGTTGATTTTATTTTAATGAAACAAAGTTTAAAGTTTTGAAAAAATCCCACATAAAACCAGGTTATCTTTTTGTTTGCTTTTAGCCGACTTAGTGCTTACAAAAGTCTGCTGCTATCACTACTCCTGTATTGTACGTACGTGTTACTTCTTACTACTTCTGTACAATATTTGAAACCAAGCATCACCTTTCTTACCACTTCTTTTTAATAAAAGAGACCCCTCCAATACAGATAAGAATAGTTCCCGACATTTTATAGTGTCTCTTTTTTTCTTGGGACCAAGAAATTGTGCTTGGGACAGAGCAATGTTTCTGAAGAAGAGGTTTGTCTATTCGTGCTACCCAACAGTTCCTGAGCCGGAGATAAATGAGGCAGCAGAAAAAACACCACCAGAGGAGTTGGAAACAAGCACAGCTGTGCTAGGTGAAGCTGGCTTGCTCTGTGTGGAGACATGGCAGCAATACTATCCGCCTCCTCTAATGATGTGCTGCAGGCAAGCAGAGAGGCTTCCCGTGGGTCGCCTCTCATTAGTTGATGTCAGCGTCATCAGCACGAGATGGTGGCCGAGCAATGCACCTTTCCTGGCCGGTCTCCTCCATGCCCAGTGCCCTCCTATAGCTAGTGAGGACACACAGCGCCTGCCCCTGCTTCCCCAGACACCCCGCAGCTCCAGCCAGACTCCCTTCCCTTCCCTCGGCTTTTGCTTCTTCTTAGATATGTTTTATACTTCACACTTGGCTAAACCTCCCCTGGATACGAGCATGTCGCTGTACATTTTCAAACTCCTCATGTGGCATGCCTTGCAGTTAGCTCATTCTTTCTGCTGGATAGAACCTCAATACATTAAAAAAAGGATTAGTATGTGCAAGCACAAAAAAAATCAGAATACTGTAGAGCACTTAATTGGCCAACTGCCGTCAACCATTTCAGCACTTGCATCTTCCTAGCTACTTGTACGGTATTGTTAGAGGAGAATAAATCATTTGACACAACTAGGTTTTAGAAAAATATGTGAAACCCATTCAGGCAAAAAATCAGTTGAAATGTATGAAATTTTCCATCTGAGTGCTCTCTGCTAAGAGAAAATATTTCAGTGAGGTGAAATATTTAATCTTGTTTTAAAATAAATAGTTTACTATATAAAATCGCTCAGGGTGTGATTTTTAAAATGCAATGTAATTTTATTTTAGTTTTAAGGTTTGTACCAAGAGATGCTGGAACATGACAAATAAGGTCCAGGCAAACTTGTGCATTAGAAATAAACCTGCTGCAGTTGGGTTGTATATGGCACATGCATGGGTTTAAATCTATGAAACACTTAAACGGATGGAAATCTGCAAGTGTGGCTAACAGAGCAGAGCCCATGCTTGCTCTTATACAAAGTGTGGCTTTCCCACATACCTACCCTGGGTGAGATGCTTTTCCTCATTTGTACTGTTAGAAATGGTGGATTTGCACTAGCTCAGAGGAGGAGGCAGAGGAAATAAATGATGGAGTCGAGGTCCGAGCCCAGATGGCTGTTCCCATGTTCTGCCAAGGTATTGCATGGTGCACGCTGATGCTTGGGACCTCTGGCCCTTGGTTAGTTTGCAAGTTTAGAGTATGTCATAAAAATACAACGTTTGTAGAAGATCAGTATGTATAAAGGTTATATTACAGACTCTGCTTTTGGGACAGAGATTGAAATATAGAAAAGAGCATGTCATACCTAAGTAATGCGTTGAAAATGTCCGCTATAGAACATTTTGCTAATTAAGTTATTAAAACTATAGGGGTTTTGCAACACATACATGCATATACCCAGTCGTGGCTCATTAAAGTCCTAATTCTGAAAGCTGCTGAGAACTCTAGACTTTCTCTGAACTGTGCAGTCTTTTGCTCTGAAGTTTTATGATCTACAGGAAAACAGTACTGTATCCGATGTCGATACATGACCGATACAATCAAACAGTAAGTGGCTCCGCATGCATTCTCTTAATTGTTAGCTGTCGTATTGAGATTAAATTGGGCATTAAATTAAAGTTAAAGAGGGATTAAATTGTGACCTGAGGTGTAGTAAAGTCATATAAGCACTTAAATATAAAACCCGTTGTTTATAGGAAATAAAAGTGAGAACTCACATTGCCTTGTTTGTAGAATTCAGTTTATTCTTCTTAATATAGACTAAGAAAATTTAAAAATAACTTCTGGCTGTGTATGATCTGTGTTTACTCTCTCAAAGGCAGAGCAAAAGGAGAAGCTTTAGGGTCCAGAAAGCTTTCCCATGGCCCTCCAGCTGCTTCTGCAACACTCTCCTCTGTCCCCAGGTAGTGATCAGGGAACCTGCTTAGAAAATCCTCTGTGTGCAGCTGGGCATCTTGGGTTTCGTGGAACTTAGAAACTGAACTTGACTCATTCTTTCCAATCGTATAGGAGGATGTTTATTTTCTTGGATTTCAGGGTTGGAGGAAGTTTTGTTGTTGTTTTTATCATTGCTTTGGTGACTTGAACATCAAATATGCTTTTTGGTCCCTTAACAGGAGGGTTAGCAACCTGCGGTGTGGGTGCTGAGGGGCGGCTGGGTGGGGGGTGAGTTGTGGGCAGCAGGTCCACGTAGGCTGGGATTTGGGAGCTGCAACATCTGGGGGAGCCTGCAGATCACAGCTCCCATTTCCCAGTGAATTTGAGACTGAAGTGGGGCTGGCAGCCCTTGTCTCCCATAGCAGCAAGACATTGCCAAGCAGCTAATTGGCAGCATCTTGTTTCTTTGAGAGGCCCTATCTTCTGACTCCCATCAAATCCCTGCCAGCGCACGTAACCTCTAATTGAAAGAAGAGAGATGCAGTCTGGCACACTATTCCTAAAAGCTTGCTGATCTTTGCATTAATGACCTAATCTTTGGTTTTATTTTGTTCCTGCTTGTGCTACCATGATTTCAGCTCTGCTTCCTATGTTCCTCCTCTCTGTTTTTGTTATTTCTCCATGGTTCTTACTATATATCGGTCACTGTCCAGCTGAGATGTCCAGTGGTGACTGGGAAGATGGTAATGTGCACTCATTCAAAGCCCTTAGGCCTTTTTGGGAATCCTGGCTCCAAAGGACTGTATCTGTGAGTGGCAAGTCTTATTGCAGGGTATAGATCTGGCACAATTTAGCTGTAAAACCAGCATGTCATTGCCCTGCATGGGCCCTAGATGAGGTAGGTCTTCTGTCCATGAGGCTTGGTTTTCCTTAGTGAATGTACAAACAGGATGGTCCCAGACATAAGAGCAGGAGGGCTGAGCAATGCAAAGGCTGTGCCTGCGTGAATATGGTAGCTGAAGATCCAACCCGCTATATTTTCTCTTCTTTTGAGGCTGAAAATAGCGTTGATGTGAAATGTGACATAAAGTTAAATGATCAAAACAGATAGCAAAGTTTGATCTTTTAAGTACCATCAGGCAAGAGAACTGGACAACCTTGGATGAGTTTGATACCTTGTTTGAGACACCAGGCTGAAGCAGTGTCTAATGTGGAAAAGATCTTGAAGGTTTCTGGCTCCCTGTCCAGTGCTCAGCTCATTAGAACATCCTTCCTCGCCACTTCAAATAAGCAGTTCTACAGTTTGCTCATTTAAAACCCTTTTGTTCCTATTGCTCCATTTCTTATTTATAAGAACGTTAAATTAAGCATTTGCCTTAAATTAAATCATGTAAGTCTGTGAAATACATTTTACTTCAGCAAATATGAAATAAACCTTGTCATATAAACAATTAAAACAAAGAGCAAATTCAGATATATTCTAGACATTGAGCAGTCAACCTTTGCAACCAAATGCAATTGTATTCATAGAAAAATAAATGATGAAATCAGATAATTAAAAACCATACCCAAACAGGACCATCGCATAAGAGCTGATACATAAGAACTCCATGAGATCAGTTCTCAAACCGCAGACCTACAGAGAAGATGATACAATGCCTCTCACAGCGAAAACCTCCCACAAATGGGCATGAGCTATAGGCATGAATTACTGTAATTACAACTCATTTAGGAAAATTAGGCTGCATATTACTCACAGATTTGGAAGTGGTATGGGCGTTTGAAGAGAAAAGGTGATGTTCCCTGTTCTCAGGAGATGGTAGAAGGTTCCTGGAGTCAGGCGGTGGGATCCCCAACACGGCTCCTGGCCATCAGAGCTTGACAGAGGGCTCCAACATGAGAACCTGGGTTTAACTGCCATGAGATTATTCAAGATTTAGGTAATTTATGTCAGCTTCTGAGCCAGATCCCGGGCTAATCTGTACTTTGTGCAAATCCATGAGCTTGCAGTGTTGGAAATTAGAGCAAAATTGGATCAATTTATGCAGAATTAACGTGGTAGTAGGTGACACATACTTGTTCCCTTCACTTCTGTTGATCATGTTTTCATTGGATCTAAATTTGCTTGTTCCATCCTCCACTTAATTGCAACTGTAGACTATATATATTATCTTGCTCTCGCTTGGTTTCTGTAGACTGCTAAAGGTATTTTTTTCTTTCCACCTGAAGACTGAATTGCATTCTGTTTTCACAGAGGTTTTGAGGTTAAATGATCCAATATTTCTATTGCTATTTCTGGGCTTCAAGTAAAGTTTTTCTCTGCTATTTCCTCACTGACCTTTTTAAAAATTGAAATGACTTTGGGCTCCCTGTTATGTTTGCAAAAGACTTCTGCATTTCATCCCAGTGTAGTGGCATATTATAAGTATTTCTTTTGATGTGTGTCTTTACTCCATTCCCTCCCACCCTCTCCTTTTCCAGAATGGCGTACTGTTCCCTTTCTTTTCCTTCCACACCATGGCTGCTTATCAGCAGCCCGAAGCTAGGAGGTGGTTCTCTTTAGCATGTAAATAAAGCAACACTTTTTTCCAGTAAGTAGCTCAGGCTGGCATTATATGCCAGAAACTCTCATCTACACAATGATGAGTTCAAGTTCTGCATTGTGCGAAGGGTTTTTTCTTTCACAGTAGGAAAGGTGATCAGTCTGCAATTAGTCCTCTCGTTCCCCAATCTTTTGTAACTGCATCTTTGCTAGTTTCTCATCTCCGAGGACCAAAGCCGAAGGTAACTTTTTTTGGAATCCATTTAGTGTGACTGTCCTCCCATCATCCAGCTCTGCATAAAATTAGCCTGTCCTCCAGCTGACAGTAAATGATGTGGCATTAGAGCAATATTTGGAAAGATGTGCCTAGAGTTCACTATTCTGGTCAGATGAGTGGGGAACATGCTTTTGCATTTTAATTTGAAATTCAGTGAATATTTTGAATGCCACAGCATGTCTATAACATTATTTAAAAGATCCTGTGCACTCAGGCATGTAATGATTGACATTGGCTGTAACTTGATGCAATGTTGCACTGTTTTAATTCTTTTAGGGGCAGTGTTATCTTTGATCACTTCGTATTCACTGGAAAAATCCCACAATTGCAATCCCACATTATGTTTCAGTGAGGATGCCAAGTTCTCTATGGTACGTAGCTATTCAAGGCACTTTGTCTACCCTCAGGCTGCTCATTAAAGTGATGGCAGTTTCTATTTTAATGAATAAGGTAGAGTGCAAATTCCCAACTTCATTCATAGACCTTGAATGGTAAAAAGGAGTGGGTTCTTTTTTCAGTTCCTAACTTCTTTGTTTTCTTGGAAATTGTGTAAATGTGTTCATAACCATGGCCACAACTCCATGTGCATGCAAAAACCATCCAAGCTACGAGTTTTTAACTTGTGTCCAGGGTTCATACTATTAAAACTTCATTCTGTGACCAACATTCCCCATCCCAGATTTCATTTCTAGACAGTTACACGTCCATATTGCAAGAGGTAAGAGTAGGAAGATGTCTGACAAGAGAGACTTAGTTCTTTCTTTTAATTCTCTGTTATTCCCTCACTAATCGTCGGTACTGTGCCAAAAAACCTTTCCATAGAAAAATAACATTCCTCGCTTGCAGTGACTGCCATTTAAAAGTCTGCACTTGCCCACAGTTACACAGCAGGAGCATGAAAGCTGCTGCACAGTTCCTCTGCGGTTAAAATATAGCACTTTAAGGTAAAGCATGAACTAAGTGCATCGCTGAAGTGCTGCAGAAGTGTGAACAGTCGGTGTCAGGGAAGGAGGCAGAGTTCCCCGCTCGCGCTCCTGCCTATTATCCGTGTGCCATTCAAAACTAACGGCCTGAACGCCTTCTTTTGACCGCTGTTACCCCTTGGTTTGCTGTGAAAAACTCTTTTTTCCTGCCTATTACCCGAAGTTTGGGAATATCTCTGGCTGCCAAGTAGAGGTTTTTGAAGGCGGTGCTGAGTTGCTCCTCGAAACTGGGTTAAGGAGCACGTGTATTTTTTGCTGTGCCCGCATTTATTTCTGTCCCCCCTGCAAGCCAGAGGGAGAGGCATTCTGGGGTGCCCATAGCTGCCCTGGCTGATAACAACAGCCAGCTCAGGGGATGCACTGATTTGCAGCACTGCTGTGAGTGCTGGGCTCACCCCTTGGGTATCAGTCTGGTGGTGGGAGGTTTTGCTCTGGGTTCCATTTCAGCTTGTGCTCAGACTCAAGAAATGAACAGCAGGAGCCACTGAGGGCCCTTTCCAAGTCCCCAGCTCTCTCATAGAACGCCCTTTGCGGTTCCCCGAGTTTGGGCAATCCCCGTGTGTCTTTTCCACAAGGCCAAGCCATGGGGCAGTTGGAGACCCACCAAGAGGACTCTGTCTCCATCTTTCCCTTCCCACAGCTCCTTGGACCAGATCCATCTTTTCTGCGGAGATTTTGGCTTTAGCTAGGAGGTACAAGTTTCTTTGCTTAGTGCACAACGATTTTCACCCAGTTGTATAAAATCAGAGGATAAAGTACTTTTATTTTTTTCCTTGAGAAAATCTGAAGATAAATATTGAAGTAAAAAAAGGGTTTGCTATTTAATAGTATTAAATAACTACACATGGTTGCAGGAGACTAAGGAATTATTTTAATATTATTTTCGTTTGCATATGTTCCTTCAAAATCCTCTTGCTGAAGCATACAGTTTCAGGGGAGAAGCTGAAACATTTAATCATTTAATAAAAGCAGCTCTTGCCATGTATTTCTTATTGTCCCATGTATTTGTTATTGTCATGGCTTTTACACACCAGAGGATCTTCGTGGTACGCAAAGAACATGATCCAGAAGGGAAAAGTCCTGCCTCTTTGCAGCTACACTAAAAACACTTTTGCTCCTTAAAAGTCTTCACCTTCTTTATCCATGGGGCTTGGTGCTCCCCAGAGGAGGAGTTGGCCTCAACTGGCAATTGGAATTCCCACCCCATCATTGTGTTTTGATAGAAACCATGTTTGACTGGAAAATGTGATTTACAGTAGCAACTGGAAGTAGGGCCATACACGCCTGAGTCAGAAATGATAAATAGCTACCCAAACTTGTGCAGTTTCTTCTGGAAGGGTTTTTCTTCATTCAGTAACTTTATGTTTGCATCTGGTACCAAACACCACTGCCTCTGTCTCATGCACATCCACAGAGACGTGCACATAGATTTCAATTTCCACTCGTGATTTTCACCATTTGACAGGTTACTCTACTGTGTAAAATGATCTTTTCTTCAGGCATAGCTTCAGCAATCTGTTTTATACTTCGTAATTTGGGGTAATTAGTGGTTGCTGTGAACTCGGTTTTGCAGTACCACTATAATGTCATTTGCATGGTTACATTTTTCTCCTGAAGTCAAAAAGTGCTAGTTTCTATTATTCTTTACCCTGTAGAATTTATTGCACTTGGGCCATGCGAAGCTGACACCCCTGGAGAGCGTGGTCTCCCTGGCCTCCTCCGTTGGGCAAGTCAGCCCCAACGGAAAGGGTCAAACAAGGAGGCTCCTTTGCTCCCCCCATCAGCGGAGGCTGGGGTTTCCTTCCCAAGGCTCCCTGCCACACAGAAGAGAGTTTTTTTTACTAAAACTTGCTGTTTTGGTAAGATTGTTGGCTGTTCCGGGGGAGGGAGCACTGCCACCGTTGAGCTGTCGCTGGGCCGCGGTGCTGCCTGGCTGGCAGGAGATGTGTCCCAAGGCAGCCGGCCTCGCTGCAGAGCCTGCACGGAAAGTTTTGGCTCTCCTCAGAGAGGAATCATAATGACTGGCCTAGCTTCAAATCTGTTGAAATTAAAAATTAAATGAAAGGTTGTTGGGGTTTTGGTCTTTTTCCTTAACTGGTAGCTCTGGATTCAACAGAGAAAGTCACTCGGTGGCCTTTTTGCCTTGAGCATCCTCAGCACAAGGATTTAGTGTTTGGAATTTTAAATTATGATTTGATGATTTTCCACGTGCCAAAATAGATATCGTTCACTCTCCTAGGGCTGCATGAGCTGCAAATAAAACAGCGGAAAAGCAGGAGGGTTAAACAAACAAACAAAACCTCAGCATACAGAACTTGAGCTTTTCAAGGAGTAAACACATAATCACAAGGACTGTGGTCTTAGTGGTGTATGACCCCTAACACGCAAAAGAATTAGATCATTGAATTAAAAATGAGCCATTTTCCAGAGTGTAATTGCACCTTAAGGGCAAATAAATACCTTCTTGCTTCTTAGATTGTAGCGTTCCTTCCCATAACTGAAACATCAGGAATAATTATGCTAAAAGACACTTAAGCTAGTAGAGAAAACACATATTGCATTTTATGATGCTCTTGCTGGGCTTCTTGTGTAACATGAGAGAAATTATATTAACACTGGTGCTACGCTGGTGTAGAATTACACCCCCGTGTTGGTCTGAAGTGCATTGTGCAGCTTTCCTCACTTTTTATAGCTCTATTAATGGTTTTCAAAAATTGTGGGCTAAAGGAGTATTAAACTGTCTTGGCAATGTACTGTTGCTCAATCTTTTTACTGTGGGATTACATATACCTTGTTTCTATTTGATTTTGATTGCTTGCTTGGCCTAGATTCTCTGCAAGCATTTGGTATGACTGAATAATTTTTAGTTGTACTTTCTTGCCATGCTTTATGCTAATCTGCTGATGTTTTGCAGCTACAGCATTGCCAGTCAATGCTGCAGTCTACAGTCTTTATCCTTTACTGGATTTTTAAAAGGGTATTTTATTGCCTGTCATTACCATTCATTGTGGCTTTATGGACTGTGCTCGCCGCTCGCGCGCTCTCCTGATGCTGCGGCTGCCACTTGCTCCCTGCCGCATCTCCCGCTGCCTTTGTTCTGCCGCAGGGACCGGCCCCTCCAGCACAAGTTTTATATCGTCCCTTCTGCCTCCTGCCCTTCTGGAGCACCTCGGATAGCCCCTGTGATGGGGGCTGCTAGAGCACGCAGATGGGAGAGTGTAATTGCAGCTCCTGAATGTCTTTGTGATTTAAACTGAATGTTTTTTTCCAGATATCATTGGCTGTTTCACAGGGTAAATGCTAAATATGAAGTTCCAGGCAAAACTGCTCTATGCTTCGTGAGTTTTGACACCTCTCAAGCTTTTCTTATTATGCTAATGTATATTTGAAGGAAGTTGCAATGTTTCATTCAACTGACATAATTAATAATTATTTATTAAGAACACATTAAATTTCTCATATCCTGCTTATGCATATTTCTTAGCTTTATGTCATAACATATGGGTATGGGGCAAAATCAAACCTGTATCTGCATTTCCTCAAAACTTTGGTGGCTTGCGTAAAGCGGAACTCAAGTCTACATAAAATTATTGTGACCTTGAGGAGATTCTTACAACTCAATGTTCGCCTTCTTTCATCTTCTTTAATAGGTATGCAATTTTGGATACTTTCTTTTAGTTGGAGATGCTTTCGGGACAGTTAAGTCATTGGGAAAATACTTAAGCTCTATCGAAATAGGAGTTTGCCAGTTTAACTTGCTGAAAAACATGTAACAAATCAAAATAATTTTTTCATGCAGATAGGACCTAATACCATGCTCCTAGCCCATAGATCCATGGACAGGTGTTATCCGTGAGCCCATCAATATTGCCTCTGGTCACAGGAAATAGGGAAGTAACAGCTGAGGCTGACAGGCAGAAACCAGTCTGATGTTGCCTGTGGTGCATCACTTTTTCAGTGCTGTTGTCCTTCTACCTGTGAAGGTCTGAGATTACGGAAAGGAGGGAAGGCTGGAGATTTACTAGTTTGGAGTTAGACTTGAACAGAGGTATTTATGTATGAATACGAATATGCATAAATCTTTGCCTGACTACTCAGCAAAAGGAAAATGGATAGTTTCCTATAGCAACACTTAAATGTTTTTATTGCTGTTTTTAAAGTAAATAAATCATTCACTCTGTACTTTTTCATGAGGCAATTTATATCTTTAAAATGCAATGTTCTTTTAAAGTAAGCAAATGTGTTAGATTGGGAGGGCAGGAGCAGCACTGTGAAAGCCCTGCTTCTCAGGCTTGATTATCTGCAGTGGCTGTTAACCAACAAGTTAGCTCCCCTGTGCTGCAGAGACATACATTTTAAAAAGCCTGGCTTGAACGCTGACTTCAGTGGGTGCCGAGTGCTCAACACCTCCCAGGATTGGACCTCAAATACTTATCTGTATGAGCTCTCCATTATTCATTCTACAAATGAAGCTGGTTGTAATGTAAATTATAGAATGAATCTTTCTATGGCTTAAGATCCTGTAACTTAAACCTCCTAGGCTGCTTATCTGCCTTCTGCCACCTACCTACAGTTTATCCAGTGCACTTGGCATTCTTGATTGTTCCTTGCATATAAATTTCAATCATACCCACAGGGTACCTCTATTCTATAATAGCTTGCATTGTGAGCAATTTAGCAAGAGAACCGTTCTGCCCAAACGGCGAGTGAGACATTTGCTATTGGGAAAAGCAAAACCCTTGGGAAGTACCATGCATATTCCTCACATAACACTGTAATAAGGCAATTGTATTGAAATTAAAATAGAGATTGAGAGATTTATCTCCCCTTTCAGTCACACGGTATCATGGAGCTGTCCGGGAGCCTCTAAGCAAAGCAATCCCACATATGCAAAATCATCCGTCTCGGAAAGTCGGGCTGATTGGCTAACGATGGCTTGATACCTTCTACAAAAGTCATTAAAATTCTTCCTTATCTCAACAGAATAACTTTGCACTGTAATAATCTTATTATACCCCAGTTGTTCTATTCCTCTGCCAGCCAGGTTATGCACAGTGCCTGCCTCTGTGATTCTGTGCCTGCCTTTCATCCCACTCAGTGTACGGCCCCAAGCCAGCCCTTTGCACGAGTTTCTCTGAAACACCATAGAAGCTGCTGCAGAAACTCCTCTGCACAGTAAGAAGTGAAAAACGGTCACTGGCTGGCTGTGCATGCACATGTACTATAGGCCTCAGAAAAACCCTGCATGGAGTGGGTTAACTGGAGACCTGAGCAACCGGGAAAGCAAAAAGGAGGTCTTTGTGGTAGCAGTGCTTTCCAAGAGAGGTAGCAGTAAAATCCGTCCTCCACCTGCCCTCAATTTCTGTCCTTGGTGTAATGGGATAAGAGGGAACATGGAGAAGACCGTGATGTGTTAGGGAAATGAGGTCTATGGAAGCAGGATGAAAGTGGAATGAGGCTTGAAAGCCTGGTAGTCTATGAGGAAGTGTAAGGAGATGGAAACGGTGCCATTTGTGTGATACCAGCCAGGACTGTGATTTGGAGCAGTCCTTAAAGGATCTCAGACAGACATGGTCTTTTTTAGCAAATCCTGAGAAGCTTTTGAAATTTTGATTGCATTTAAATCAATGTAGTTTTTAATTAAAAACAAAAAAAACCAACCCACTTGTAAGCAATTGCTCATGTGATTTACCATCTTGCTGTACCCTGTAGCAGCACAATCAGACATGGAGCAGTCTGGAGAGATCACAGAGGGGACCCACAGCAGGAACTGTTTCAGGACATTGTAGGCAAAGGGAGTCTCACAAAAGTCTTCTGGGGAACCTAAAAGATGTATTCAGTGGTTCATACCAGTATTAGAAAACAGCAAGAAGGATTATGCTTAAAATCTGTTGCAAGTGATTTCCTTTAATAAAGTTAAGGAGATTTCTCTCTGTAATACTCATCATGTTCTCCCTGAATTTCATTCTATTATCATCCTCGGTAGTATTTCCATGAAGTTGTCCTAGTATTTATGGGATAGAGAGTTTTGGCCTCAGGTACACAGGAGAGCATTTTGGGGAGGAAAGACTCTTTGTCTGGGGAGGCAATCGCGGAGCATGGCAGAGTGCTGGTGTGTCCTGCTGGCAGGACCACAGGAGAAGAGTGTGAGAAATGTATTTGCCAGTTCAGCAAATGAAGAAAAATGCAGTTAACTTCTTTTAATTGTCCTTTCCAATCTGAACTGAGAGTGTTTTCTCACTGAAATGAAAAACAAAACAAATTCTGAAATACTTTTTCAGGTCAAAATTGGAAGTAGTTCACTATAAAATAAAATGTCTGAATTTGATGTGGGGCAACTGCCAAAATCAGAGAGAGGGGGTTTCAAGGAACGGTGGTAGTGGTTTCCTTTTTCCTGGCAGTCTTTGATGGGAAGTTCTCCCATGGCAGGAACTGGATCATCCAAAGGCCTCCAAGTAAGGCCTCTTTCTTAAGGAATGACAGACACTGCCTCAAGCAGTGTGATGAATTTGAACCAACCACTCTTAGGTCAGTGTCCTCACGAGAAAGCTCTGGAGTGTTGCTGGGCTGGACAGTCTGTCCTGTGGAGTTCCACATTGTAGAAGATACTTCAAGAAATTGTGGGTGACTTTATGGTGTGATGGTACCCCATTTGCCTAGGAGAAACCCGAGGGCCTGTCTCTGTCCAAATACGTAGAGATTAATTAAATGTTAACAGAGCTTGAGATGTCTCAGAAAGTCTGTGGTGTGTTCTACCCTCATCCCTTCTACCGTCAGTCCTCCCACTAAAGCCAAAACAACCTTCCTCAGTCTTGTTTTTTCTGCATTATATTCCCAATATGTATCCAACATTGTACTTGGGGAGAAGAGCAGCGCTTGAGCTCAGCTAGCAAGATCTGCAGAAACAGAGAGACTTCAGGTTGTTTACTGTGGCCCTCAAGTTATGAAGTTTAGGAAGTCTCTTCTTCAGTTTCACTTCACCTTCGGTATAAAAGTAGGGACATACCCTTTATCCTAACCTATCCATTTAGACAGAGGTGATCTTTGCATGTTTTTAAGAGGAGCTGTTTAAATCGAACTTTAGGGGAAGATCAATTTGTATTTTTTTAGCTGTCATTAGCAATGATCCCTAGGTACACTAAATAGGCTAAGTCTTGGTGTGAAACATCATGCAGTCAAGTAGTAAGTGAAAGTCCTTGTCTGAAGAAGTTAATGAAAATAAATTTTTTTAAAAAAGCTGTATATTCCACATGTTCATGCATGGGAATTCAGACCCACATTGAGTGACTGATCCTGGGTGGCTCCCAGAGTCCCTGGTAATCTCACTAACCAAAGCCATTACTTCAAGCTCCAGTTCACATTTATTTTCAGCTTTCACCACAGAGTGGCTTTTAGCGCTCCACGCTTGCTCATTTCTTTCTCTAACAGGTAAAATAATTGATATTTCTCTAACGCTGCCTTTAGTCAGCTCTAACCTGCTTCTGTGGAAATCAGTGGCAAATCTCCTGACTTCACGTGGAGCACCAGCACAGCCAACGTGCATTATAAACACAAGGTGGTAGTAATTACATCTATTCATTTGCTGCACAACGGCTGTGTAGAACTTTCCTCTGTCTTTGTCCCAAGAGCTACAATATGTCTTAAAATCAATAAAATCAATACCTTTAAAAAAGATTTGTTGATGTTTGGACTGCACATAAAATTAGATCCTCTGATTAATACTATGACAATGTGACAACATCATTACCTTACAGTACGTGAAGCCCTTCGTCACTCACCCATTTACAAATAACTGTATCATGTAATAATAAAGACTAAAAGTTACAGCTAAAAGAATAGTTATTGACTTCCAGAAATAAATTGCAAACTACTTCCATTGTGCTCCCTTTCCATATGCATTGTATTGTCATTTATTCATGTCCTTCCTCACGCTGGACATCAGAGCACTTAACAAAGCAACCAACAATGTAGTCCCACCGTGGGGTTTATGCAGTGACTGCTACGCTGTAAATAACAGCCCATCAGAACCAGCCCCTCAGCTTAGCAGCTCTTCAGAAGAACGGTGCTCGAGACACTTCGGAGTGAGTAACCATCTCCTCCTCTGGCGCTGGCGGCCACATGAGTTATCTCTGCGAGCTCCAAAAATGTAACTCTCTGCTTATAAATATTGGACTTGAGGATTTGTTTGTCTTTTAAAAAATTATTCTAAGCGATAGGTGTTACTTCCAAACGTTTGCCGATGTCAGCTTATTCCCCAGACTCTCCTACATTGTCTTCTCAGCTGTCTTTGTTTCAGCCCCTGGTTCAGGGAAGAGCTTGTCTGCAATATAAATTTTGCAGGTATAAAGGTAGTGCAACATCACCTTTATCAATAAGCTTAAATCCTTGTAAAAGAGAGAGTGAATGAGGATGTGCATTAGGAGCGCAGTTCAGTCGGCTGACCTTGCTGTGTGCACTGTGTCCTCTGAATGTAACTCAGGGGTGCAGAATAATTTTGGAAAATAGGTGTATGGGAACTTCTGAGTCTGCACGCAGCTCAGAAAGCCAGTGGCCAAACTCTGCCCACTGATAATCATTTTACACCCTAGGGCCTTCAGAGAGGTTGTCTCTGCCTTATATTAACATCAGAAGGAAATTGGCTTCAAGTTCTCCAGCATTTCCCCTCCTTCCGCTGTAGATGTGACATGACATCCGAGGAGTTTCCTCTCCCGTGTTCTTGGGCTCTGGGAGTGTTTCTGGGACCGAGGAACTAGCAAGTGGGAATGCTTTGCATTCAGTCTGGGTTGTCTCTACTGCTTAGGTTAATTAGATTTATGTCCCATTTTATAAACTTTTGTAGCATCTTATTGCACTTCCATAGATTCACCTCTCAGTAGATTGGTTTTAATTGCTGTGCAGTGTCTCTGAGTTTATTTATTATCAAATGTTCTTCTCTGTATTTTAATTTTAGTTACAAACCTGTAGCTCCTATAAATCCAGTCTCAACGATTTTTTCTTTCTGGAGTAGCTCGTGTTTCTCTTGCATCTGTGTAGTAAGAGACTTCTCTCTGTTCCTTTTGAAAATAATTATCACACACACACACACACCAACTTTTCAATCTTAAATAACCATGTAAAGGTATATTATTTTTTAAAGCCTTGATAAGAAGTTATTTTATTATTCTTCAGATGGGTAATCAAAGTCATCTGAGACTGCTAGGTGAAACAAAATGAAATAACATGCTGAAACAGAGCCTTTTTGGAGAGAACAAAGCAGCCAGTAATTGGCTGCGTTATCCGAATTCACCTGTTTGGTAGGAAGATCTGCCAGGCACGGGGGTGCTGCGGGAGGTGTGTGGTACCTCGCCATGGTGGTGATGTAAACCAGAAGAGCGACAGTCTGGTTCATGGTGTGTTTAGTGGAAAACCAGGAAAGGGAAGGAAGGAGAAGAGGGTTTGAAAGACTTTGGAAATTTCAGAAATGAGGAAGGAAGCTCAGCTCAGGGATGTGTTGCGAAGGCTTTCTGGAGAGTAGCAGAACCAGCTCACTGCATTGTTATCCAGAAGGCGAATGGGAATAGGGAGATATGGCTGTGCGGTTAGGGGGAGTGGGCTTTGAGTGTGCGCATGCAGCTGTGCCTGGTGGCGTGGCCAGATGTCAGTGGTGATGACAGCAAGGGTAGAAACCTGGTACGTTCTTGAGAGGACAGTTTTCATAAGGATGGGATGAGAAAATGGGCTACAGGTGGGTACTGGGTGAAGTTATAGTTGGGGAGCTAGACAAATGGCTTGCTGTCATCAAAAAAGAGATGGTCTCATTTCCCCTCTTTGCTCCTGGCCACAGTCTTCTTGCTTACCTGGTGCTGCTTCTGCGACTTGTGGGCCCTCGTCGTGAGCCTCGATGGTTTACTAGATTATTAGGAAAAAGGTGGAGCGAGATCAGGATGTCCCCCATTGTGCAGCGGTGGGACCGGCTGTTGGATCAGCTTGACCATCCTGTGCACCTTCGCCTTGTACCACTTATTGGTGGGGGGCACCTCAAGCTGTGGGGAGCGGGCAGAAGGAACCACCCCAACGCTGGCCCTTGCTGCTTGCTAAACTATCAAGTAGTGGGGCAATGCTAGCTGATTAATCAGTAACTCTAACGCTACCATGCTATGGGGAGATGAACCTGTCCTTTGCAATAAATTGTAGGAAAAGAGAATGAATGACCTAAAAAACCTGACATTGCATGGGCAGGTGCAAAGTTGCACCCACTTCTACAGGAAAAGACGGTGCCAGAACTGACAATAAAACTGTGATCTTAATCCCAGTCGCAGCCAAGGAAAGCACAGCTCCTAGCTGCCATTATCTGAAATGATCCAGCTGGTTACACAGCAGGGATGTACCTGGGTGGGTGAATTGTTAACAGTGTGGTCCTTATCAGCGTGTGGGACCTGTACTGAGGGATCGGGGAGAACAGCCAAAACAAAAATACTCTGGGCAAGCGGCAGCAGTGGGTGCTGTCCCACTGAAGGGCAGGGGAGTTCAGCAGCAGGGAGGGGGATTACTCAGGGGGCCTCCAGAAGTGGTTCGTGCTTCAGTGATTTGCTTGTAGCAAGAGATCTAGCTTTTTTGTTGTTCCTTTCTCTCTTTTTGTAAATTAAAATGGAAGATTCTTATCACAACTTTATAGCTTGAATTATGGGACAGTATGGCCATGTGAAACACTTGTTAAGATGGCTTTGAGCATGCTCACACAATTAAAACTCTGACCTAAAGCAGTCCTTTCATTCTGAAAGAACTGTTTCTCTCAGAACTATGTCATACTTAATTTCATTTCATCACAGCGACACCCCGTTGAGTGTAAAAAAAAAAAAAAAAAAAAAGAAAAGAAAAAAGACAATTACATTTGCTTCCTCTCTGTATGAAAATGAATTGAATGTATGAAAATTGAGTTTTTATAATTAAGTTCTATAACATCAGGAGAAGCAAATATGTCTGTGAAATGTGTGCTGACCCTGAGTGGAAAAAGTCAGTTCTGTTAAGATAATGTATGTATAGAAATATAGATATTTGTGTATCGCTGTGTACACACAGACTTGTACACTTCTGCATGTTTTCTGCTGCAAATTGCCCTTCGCAAGCATGCCTCTCTTCATATCACTGCCAAGGAGCCCCGTGCAGACCCAGGTTTTGGAGATCATATTTGCATGGGGAAGAAGTCACTTGGGTGGGTCATCCCCATGTTGTCCAAACAGGAACCACGTTTGATCGCATGCAGTCTGAAGCACAGTGAGGGTCACCTGCAGAAATATGGGCTGCTGGAAGGAGAAAAGGGACCTTGGGGCAAGTTCTGCTCTCATTCGAATGCAGCCGCAGTGGATTATGCTGCTGCAAGGGACAGCCCAGGTCTGTGGGCTCCTGATGGTGCTCTGAGCAGCTGGGTCATACTGCTTAAAGGGCTGGGCAGAGCAATTCTGATAAAAATAAGAACTGACTCAAAGCTTTGCTACGTAGTCTGTTGACCTTGATTTTGCACATTCGTGAAGATGAGCAAACTTAACAAGGTTATAGGTAGAAGCAGAGGAGGACTGAAAAATTTACTGTAGCAAGACTTCAGACCGACCTATGTCTGGGTATGTCCCTGGTATTTAGTCAGCTGGGGTTCATAATACTTACGAATAGATATATTTGAAGTAAAATTCTTGCTGTTGCTCATGACATAGGGAAACAACTGTTAGGGGACCGTTCACTCATTTAATTATCCTATATGTGTGTCAGTAAGGGTGGGATTACTTAGAGTATTTAACAAAATTCAGAGATACTCAGTAAGGTATTTTTGTCTTGTTAAACATTTACTCCCTCCTTCCTCCTTGTGAACAGCACAGGAAGATTCGGAGAGTTCAATATTCTTATGGTTCGTATGACAATTGAATCCCTCCTCTTGTTCCATCCAGGCTTAATTAGCATTTTCATGTGCATTTACTTGTTCTTGCTGAAAAGCCTGAGATGAGAGTGAAGATGTTCAGGTAATTAAGTAATTATGAAATACCTACCTCTTTCTTTGGCTGCCCCAGGGAAATTTGCCAACTTGCTAACCTGTACTGCCACTGCCTGCGTTGTCACCTGCGCCTTCACCTGCCCGTGAGCTGCGGTCAGGCTGCAGGGTCAGTGCTACACAGTGTTGCCCTGATAGTCATCACCAACATATGTGTTAATGAGAAGCTCTCTGATGGTGCATGCACTGTATCTTCATGTAAATGCAAGGAATCAGTTCACAAATAAAGACCTAACGAGTTGTCCTTTCTGCTGTGCTAAGACCATTCCTGGTGACCATCTCATGGTAATTTTGGAGAGGGCGGAGAGAAGATGTGTGCCCAATGCAGGCAGGACTGGAAAGCAGCAGATAGGTCCACTCACCCGCCTTTCTGGAGACTTCTTAAGATGCCCCTGAGCTAAGGGCTCCCACTGAGTGCTGTGCCCATTTGTAATTGCAGATGAAGTGGCGATTCAAAGGCCAGGATGGTTCTCAGTGAGAGGAGGCTGGCGAGGAGAGGTGTGGGAGTGTGCTACCATTGCCTGCCCAGCTTGGCGTGTGGCCGCAGCCGTCGGGAGGTTTGCCACTACATTTAATAGGAGGCAAGGTGGCCCCTGCGCTGTGCTGGAGCACAGCTAGCGAGCAGGCTTTGTACAGGCTGATCCATCGCCCTTCAGGAGCAATTCCCACTTAGGCACTTTGGGGTGGTGATGCCCGTGGATGAGAGGGGCACCAGAAGCCCATTAGTGGTCCCTGTAGGACCAGACGGCTTCGATTTTGCTGTTCTTCCCCTGTGATTGACAGCCTGCATACATTTATGGCACTTTTCCTACCTCACTGCAAACACCAAAATTACATGCTTTGGCTGAAAGACAGCCAAAATGTCTGAAAGGCTCATTGTTTCCCAAGTAATATTTTCAATACAAATTGAGCTGAATGGTTCTTGAAAACAATTGTATATTAAACTCCGGCAAATATACGTGCTGTTCAGGCCCACATAGGCTAATATAAACGCCAGCGTGACTTGATAAAAGCACAATGAAAGGTTCTATTTTTGTTAGTGTCAGTGACCTTGCGTGGCTGTTCGAGGACTGTTCAATCTCCTGTTCAGGATGTATAAAATTAATATACCTAAGGGGGAGGATGTTATTAGGAGTTAGCTCGGAAATGCTACAGGAAATGCTGCAGATAGATGGCTGAAATTACCCTGTAGACATTGTTCAAACAGATCTGTGTTTAAAATTAAACTTACAAGAAAATCCTTTTACTAGTTAGTCACCAACAGAATAAGTATCTATTGATTGCATCTCCATTTGTTACATCTTAATAAAAGAAAGAGTTTTAAAACTACATAAAAGAACAAGGGGGGGAAGCGTGTTAGAAGTGTTATTAACATATTAAAAGATAACCACAATGGATATAATAAAATACATTATTCACGAGGCATGATAGCAAAACTCAGTGAGAGTGTCTTTGCCCCTGCAAGTTCTTAACATCACTGAAAAGAATTATCTCTCTTCATCTATTTTCTGCTGCATGGCTTTACCTCAAAAGCCATACATTATTCCCCCAATCTATTTCATTGAGCAAGATAATTATCTATGCATGGATGCTTTAGCATGAAAGACATCTCCCAGGAAGTACAACTTTCCCATTTATTTATTATTTTTTTTTTAACAAAAGGGCTAAAAGAAAGGTGTGTGGGAGAAGGAAATAAGGATCAGTGTTTAAAACATAGCTAATGACATGCTAATGTGCACAAATGAATATTGAAAGAACTCAAACATTGCTTTGAAATTAATTATACCACTCCCTTTGTCTTGTAGAAATGGGAGATTAAAACCTGTACAGCGATGTTTACTATGTTTAATTTTCAATTGTTTCTTTGATGTAACAGATAGAAAGGTTTGCACCTGCAAAGTAAAAAGGCTGTGAACAGATTGCAAACATTCTGCAAACACTTCATCAAGAATTTTAGTTGTCAGCCTCCCCAAGCACAAGGGAGCCTTGATGATATCTTTGTGTGCCTTTGACTCCTTTTGATTAATAAATGCAAACAAATTTTGCTCAGTAACCTCTGGTTGCAATCTATGCATAACAATTAGGGACAACCTCTGGTGAAGGGATGCACTGAAGTCTGTTCCCCCTTCCTCTCCTACACAATAACTAGTTGATATTTAATGCTTTTTGACAATTAGAGAATGAAATCTTTTGTAGTTGTGCAGTCCTGGCTACTTGTCGTTATTCTGCAGAGAAAGATCGGTGTTTGTTATAGTATTACAGTGGTTTGGGTGGATGAGCTAATTTTTTTGTCTCCTTTTCTTTTCCTAATGCTGCTTCATCCTATAATTGAAACTTGGAGTGCAAATACTGCTTTTTTACTGAACAGCGTTGTGAGTCTCATCAATACAATGGATTTCAGCAAGAACTGTTAGGAACTCGCATAAACCCCAAGTAAAGCATTGCTTGGGTCCACCTCAAAAATAGTACTTAAACTGTCTTAAAGTGATAGGGAAAGTACCTGACACCCTGGGCAAGCAGCAGAACCTGTTCGTATTTACCCCGGTGCTAGGGCTGTGGTCCTGTTACGGCACCCCTTATTCTTGTTTAGTTATGATGGCAGGCACGGAGGCCGACTCTCCCATGGACTCGCACATGGTGGGAGCTTATCAAATGAGGTAGATGGTTTCAGAAATGAATGAACTGAGTTGCTTTATACATGGGAACAGATGCACAGACAGAGGATGCAGAACTTGTTTTTATAAATGCTTAGGTCCTAAAGATACGGTTAGGTGCTTGAAGGAATTCAGGAAATGTAAGAATAAAGTAAGCTGACAAAACCTCAGCCATAACAGCCTTTGTAAGGAAAAATAAAAGACATACCAAGGCTTTTTAGGGGTAAGAAGACAGAACAAGAAATGAAGACTATATGAAGGGGGTTGGGTAGAAATAATCAAAGTATGACCCCAAAAATCAGTGTCTGTGCCCTGGTTTTCAACCAAGGTGATAGTACGGGACAGAGGCAAGAATTTACCTGGTCTCAAGTAGAAGCCATATTCAGGTTGCTCAGTGTGCTCAGATTAGGAAGGATTAATACATTTGCCTAACTGGAGACAGCGCTGTATGTTTGGAGAAAAGCACACCGAGTACCTGCACTTGAGAATGGGGAGACAAGGGGATGAACAATGTTCTCGACAGCCAAAGCCTGATTGTTTGATCTCAGCAGTGTACAAGACTTCAGATGCTATTTGAAGAAAAACAGTAATTAAAAGCTTTAATTAAATAATTCACAAAAGAGGATATAAATGGAAAATAGGATAACATACAATTTTTTGTCCAATGGTATCACATGCCGTGCTAACCTGATTTCTTTCTCTGATAGGATAACTGATTTTCTTGACAAAGAGAATGCAATAGGTCTCATCTTTATGGACTTCAGTGAAGCATTTGATATAGCACCACATGGGAAATTATCAGTTAAAATGGAGGCAGTGGAGATTAGTAGAAAACCTGAAAGGTTGATAAGGAACAAGCAACAGGTGGAAATGAAAACAGATTGCATTAGCAAGGAAGACATGATGTTAGAAGGAGGTTACCTGCAGCATCCCCCAAAGACTGGTCTTGACACTATCTTGTGTAATTTTTCCAGTAATGGCCTTGGGGAGGAGGACGGTGCTAACTGAGTTTGCAGATAGCACAAAATTAAAAACGTCATCAGTACAAGAACTTGCTATGTTGTCTACAAGGAATTTGGGACTGGAATAGTAGAAAAGGATAAGACTGAGTATATGCCCTAAGGGAGAAGCAGTGATGATTTCTGTGATAAGCTGAGGCTCGCAGGTTAGGGGCACGTAGGTGAAAGAGCAACCTGGCCATGCTTTGGAATCCCAGAGGGTTTTGAGCCATGGTATGATGCCATGAAGGTATTTCGAGTAGTGCTAGTGAGGTATTACTGTCTGAGGGCATCCTGCTGCTTCTGCTGAACTGCCGTGTGCGGCTCTGATCCCGCTCGAGATCCGCTCGGCACAAACACCTGGGGAGAAGCAGCTGCACCCACGGCTGGCCCCGGTGCTGGGAGCTGAGATTTCAGGAGAGGATACAAGAGCCTGGATCATTTAGGGCAGCAAAATAAATGCAGAGGTAGGATATGATCATTCACTGATAAATGCCAAGGGAACAAACACAAGTGAGGAGAAAAGGGCTAATGGACAATGCTGACACAGAAATAAATGGATATGAAGTGACCATTAATAAATTTTCTGATCACAACTGGATTCCCAGCCTTCAGATACCCAATGTGCCTTTCAGCAAGAGAAACAAGGAGAAATATAACCATTTATAAGACATTGCTTTATCAGATTATTTGGTGTTAAGCAGAACTTAGCAGCCTCATCCCATCCAGTGTCCCTTTTACTCTTTGAGTGGTGGATTTTGACCCCTTGCTGTGGTAGAAAGCCCATCACTCGCTGCAGGTGCTGCAGGGGTGTGTGGGGAATGAGGGGGTGCATTCCCCAGGGTCTCTGGGACATCAGTCTGAGGTGACTATCGAGAGGCAATTGATTACGGGACTGGTGATTCGATCCTAAAAACATAGAGGAGGCAGAAAGACTAATTACATTAGGGTGGCATAGGGAATATACACCTTCCAGTGCTTTTCCTCAACCCCAAAAAATACCTCCTGCATCCAGACCATTCCCAGGGCTGCATTGCTGGAGTTGCAGCCATTCCTGCAGCATCGTGAGGCAGGGCAGGTCCGGGGTCCCACGCGAACACAGCATGTAGTCTGCCCTCAAAAACTCCAGGTTTTCTTTTTTCTTTCTTTCTTTCTTTTCTTTTTTTTTTTTTTTTTTTTTAATGAAAGCTTAAGTTAGGAGGAGCAGTGCCTGTAACATTTGCCAGACGTTGCATGGAAGCGGTAACGCACGCTGAGAGCCTTGTATATCTCGCAGATGTTTAAAATAATTCCACCTCTAATAACTCAAAATGTTTCCCTACCTTCCAGGTGAAAATAGCTCTATTCCCTAGATCTCAGTAGGCATTAGGGGCTTAAACAAGACTGACATTTTACATCAAGTAAATTTTAATTTACAAATGGAGCAAAAAAAAAGTAGAATAATTTTCTAAAGGTGAAGCATCATCAGTTTTCCCAAGTTCCACAAATCTGTAATGATGAGTCACTGGGAATTCAAGCATGTAAAAGCAGTTGTTTGCTAGGCAGAACTGAAAATTTAGCTGGGAAAGGTTTTCCAGAGTATTAGAGGTGACGAGGTGGAAAACTGGTCATACACTGAGAACAGTTTGTCAGCATCAGTCTTGCAGGAGCAGATCCTGAGTCCTTAAGTCGCTGTTCACCAGTCCGTTACCTCAAAAGGACACCAGTATCTCAGTATACTTCTTCCTCTTTTTTTCTGGTAAATCCTGAGATGACAAATCAGAGCATCTACAACGGGTGTGAAATGGTTATGTAACTAGTGAAAAAGAGTCAAAAAATAATTAAATGAAAAATTTCCTTCACATTTGCTTAGTTGCCCCTCTAACTATTATAGATGTCCTCGATCTCCATCTCTAGCCCCTGTGTTACAGCATGTCCTGGGGCACTGGTTCACAACAGCCCTTGCAGGAAGATGCTAGGAGAAGAGACACCGGTGCTTGTGTACCAACAGTTACGGAGAATGGACCTGGAGATGGTTGCCCAGATATGTTCCTGGGGGTTGTGTGCTCAGGATGGGGTTTGTTTTCACAGAGTTCATGTGTACAGTCCTTTATGTCCAGCTCTTAATAATACCGAGTTTAGTAGTGTGGGGGCAGATATATTTATTCTCTGTATTATTTAATACTCAGATAACTACTGCTGGGGCATTTAATGAGTTCTTTAAAAAAAATCCACTGTGAGCCACACATTCTTGCATACCTCCGGCCTTATTTCATGAACTTAATGGACTCCAGCCTATGCTCTGGTAGTTAAAAATCTTCCATTACTATCACTCCAGCATTTTTACTGCTTTTTTTTTATTTGCTCAATCATTTCACAGTCCAGTTGTTCGGTTTTGGTCAGGTGGGCTATAAAATATTCCTGTAACAAGTTCAATCTCTGCAACATCTCCGGCCTCCATCATAATGACTTTGCACCATTGCTAGTTTCTCCCAAATCACTGCTTTCAAGAACTAACAAATCTTCTTTGCAGACAAACACACATCCCAAAAACACACACCTCTTTCCCAGCAGCTCCCAAACAGCAACAGTGTTTAATACGGTTGGTTACTCTGTCCCCATTGGAAAGATTTCATTTTAAATGATCTGAATTTGAATAAATTAAAACTTGCAGTGGCTGAGCACCAATTTACCCTGCTACCTACCCATGCTTTTGGGCCCCTCTCAGGGCTGGTGCTCCACAATCCTGTTTTCCGTGGCTTTTGGGGGTTTTTGTGTGTGTGGTTTTGCCCTTCAGTTTGTTTCATGGGCGATTTGCCCAAGCAAGAGCTGGAAGAGCCTGGCTGAAGCCCCGTGAAGGGTCTGTTTGGCAGAACCGAACCCCCGTGTGATGGCCGCAAGGCTCAGTCCACACCGAAGGACCGCTGGGAGCTGCGGGTGAAGGAAGGGCTGTGTTGTTTCCTCTGCCAGCTGCAAAGAAAGGGCTGCATTGTGTTTTGTGCCCATGTGTGTGGGGAAGGGGGAGCGTAATGAGATTTCCCCCGCTCACATGCATCTGTCATAATTTTGGGGTGGGAAGGCGGTGGTGAGTCTGCATCGAGCATCCTTGCAGGGAGCACGATGATGCTACAGAGGGCTGCCTCCTCCAGCCAGAGGAGCTGCCCAAGCTGTGGAGAGGAGTGGGGAGCCCCGACTTGCTCTGCAAGAGGCCATGGCCCTGTCTTTCCTACCATGGGGAGGTGAGTCTCTTGGTGCTATGTGTCTATGTGTGTTCTGGAGCCTCTGCGCACTCCTCAGGGACATCAAATCCTCTCCCCGGTCCCAAAAGCTCCCCGTGCATCTGCCCAAGCCTGCCCTGCCAGCATGACGTCTATGTCCAAGACACAGTTAAGGAATATTGTGCCCAAGCCAACCCCAGTGTTCAGGAGTCAACTCAAGGCTGTTGAGCTTGGTACCGGATTCAGGCACTTCCTGGAGGTCCTTGTTTGCTCTGCAGGCTCCAAGTCTTTTAACGGACACAGATTCCCATGTATTCACGCGTGAAATAAGAAATGGGAGATTTAATTAAAAATATACTAGGGATTTGTGGTGGAGTTGTGACTGTGGGTTACTTTCCTGAAGCCTGTGATGGGAGGGAGGAGGTTCAGCACCCGCGGAGGCTGGCGTGCAGTTCGTGGCGTAGCACGGAGCTTGCTCCTGCCCCGCAGCACCATTTGCATGTTCACGAGAAGGAAGGTTTCAGCATCTTTCTCAAACATGCTGCAGTTCTGTTCTTGGTGAGGAGGGGCAATGGAGAGAGTTAGTCTATAAGCCCGCAGAAATTTTAAATAAGGAAAGTTACTTCGCTCCGTGTCTTGCATTCAAATAGTCGCACGTTCCCATGAGCCGGACCCTGCATCGCCAGCCTGTCGAGCTGGCAGCTCCTGTTGGATTGCTTCATTGATTTACATCGTGTTGTAACTCGATGGAGTGGTTACAATATCTGTGGGGTTTACACTGCAATCTTCCTCTGCCTGACTCACCTGGCTGGCTCCGATTATCTCCTTCCCTGTCTATCATACCAGTCAAAATCGCTTTCCAGTCCTTTCCCACAGGTAAACATCATCTTCAGCCTGTGATGCATTTTGTATCTCTCCAGAAAGTAATACCTATAGAAGTCAGCACTTCAGTGATTTATGTAATTAAAATATGATGGATCAAGTCATTAAAATTCACTCGCGCTGGTACACGTGTTCACAAGTACACAACTTGTCTCCAACTATGCCTGTCCCATCATCCCAAGATGACCTTGTTTTATTACTGAAGCTTTTACTCTGTATCAGAAAATTATGAATAGCAGAACAAACTGAGGAGTGGAATTAAAAACAAGAGTGCCTGGTATATTTTTCTGCTTGTATTTACTTTGTCACTTCAAAATGACAGCCTTGAAATTCCTGCATGATCTTCAGCATGTTCTAAAAATGACAGCTACTATAATTCAAATTTACTGCTGTATTTTTTTTACTAGTAATGAAGTTGTAAATGCAGCATTTCTTTCATTACCTATTCATTAAAGATATGACATGAAAACAGAGTTACCATGGAAATGGCTCTGTGAATTCTGAGTACATAATAAGAATTTCATTGTTTACACTACAGCATAGATAACTGATGGGTGTTGTTGTTGCTGGTAAAGTCTTATTTAGCCTCTGGAATGCTTGTAAGGGGAAAAAGGTTATGCAATTGGTCTTCCACTAAGTGCCTGCATACAAGCAAAGCTCTGTAAAATCATCAGTGCAAAAGAGTTTTATGATGAAAAGGACTAAATATGTTCTGAGCTTTAAATCTTTGAGCATCATTGGGAGTGAATATTTAAACATTCAAAATAGAGATAGCCTAGTTCATGTGTTACTAATAGTCTCATCGCAGATCTAATGCATACACATCTCATATAAATAAATTGGCGTACAGAAAATTTAGGAGTTTTTATACTTAAACTGAAAACAGTAGTTTTTAGTAGCATGAAAGTGTCAGATTTCATAAATAACAATGTCAACAGTTCTGCAAAAAGGTAAAGGTGCTAGAAGCCTTATTTTTGTACCAGGGCTTGCAATTTCAAATGGATTAATGAAAATTGGGAGCACTAAGTATATGACAAGGACTGCACTTTTGTGCTGTACTGCACCTATGAAAAGGATCTGGGTTTATACATAATGGGACTAGGAATATTCTTAAATACCCAACTGCTATGGTTGACCCTTTGACAGCTAAAGTCAAAGTGATGGTCAACAGCACTTTTACTAGTAAAAAGATTTTAATCTGGTTCTGCACAGCTATACAGAACCCACGGAAAAGGCTTGGCCCTGTTAAGAATAAATGAGTCAGGATTGTCATTTATGCCACAAAACCCCGAATGCCTGTTTCTCATTTGAAAACCAGTTCATTCTAGGGAATGAGCCATAAAGAGAAGCATTATAGAACTGTGTTATAAAATAGAGTGATAATGATATCTCCTTTGTGCCTTAAATAAACGTTTAACTGTTCCTAGTTTTAAATAATAAAATATGTACATCTGCACAAAGATGAGGAGTCTGAATGTGACCGGGCATGTCCCGAGGCCTTTGATGTCTGTGACAAGATTCCTGTTGATAATAACAGCGCTGAATCGGGGTGTTTGATTTACATGAGTACTCTCCAGTTCCACAGTCGTTTGCACTAGGCAGCACTAATCACTCCTAATTGCAGCTGATTGGCAGAATAACATTAATGACATCCCTAAAGCAGCCTGTGTGTTCATCTTCCTAGGTCCTTTGCCGGAGGACTGTTTCCTCTCAAATCTTCCAGTTGGCAAGATAATGGGTGGAGGGTAGGGACTGTGCCAGTGACACACACGGCAGTGACAGGTACAGCCATAGAAACCAGGTCTTCCCATTCTCAGCCCGGTGCCGGGAACTCGTGCTGACTCTCATTTTAGTAGAATTTGGTAAGTTTGGGGAAAAATTAGACACGGCAGCCATCAGCCATAATAGCTTGAAATAATAAGACTGTAGAGAGCATCGGATGGGTCACCTACATGCATATAGCAGCTCGTACTTTCTCCCATGAGCTAGTCTGCCATAGTGCAGTGATAACCATATTAAATCTGTCTTTATGAATAATTTGATACTTCCAGTATTCTGAGGGACAGCCACGGACCACAGTTATTGCATAGTATGAATAATGATTTTGTAGGAAAGGATTAGAGTGTTATTCCTCAACATATCTGAAGCTACTTTAGGAGAAGAGATGTAGGCAGTGGAGGGACTAGACGCTATTGCCACACATTCACCAATAACTTATAGTTTGCCTTGGAGATTATGTTTCATTGCCTTGAGTGGGAAAAGGTGGTTAAAAAACTAGATTCTCTCCTGCTCCTGGTAAGAATTATCTTCCACCTTCAGCTATTGGGAGGGATACTGCTGTCCACACACGCATCTTGGTGCATATCACACGTCTCTCTTGTGTGTGGCCTGTAGGGATACGCTTTGGCTTTGGTTCAGCTTGGTCAAGTTACGCAGCAGCTGATGGGTGGCCAACAACATGTGGCACGAGAGGGAGAACAGTTTTCACATCTTGCTGTTGATTACCGAATGAAATGTAACTCAGATTATTGGAGCTGCTCAGATTAATGATCTTGATAGTATTTTAACTTTGCAGAGCATCTGCACCATATGTGATCCCACCAGTGTTTTGTTGGTTGAATCACTGCTGTGACAGAGCAGAAGAAGAAGAAGTGTTTAAATCATATCTTCTGTTGGAACCAGTAGGAAATGTTTTGCTTTTGATAAAATTTCGTCAGACACAAAGAAATGTTAAATGAAAAAGGAAAGCTATTTGAATAATGAGTGCACTGACCATCATATTAAATATAAAGACGCAGTAAGTTACATTTTGGACCTAAATTGTTTGTTTGAGTCTGGGTTTACAATTTAGTTATTTTTTTCTTTTGCAGTGTTGTAAGCTATTTTTACTGATTTTATACGTAGGGTCAAATTCTTCTGATTAGATAGAAGAGCACAAAGACAAAAACATTCTTCAGCTGCCTCCTAAATGGACCAATGTGCCATAAATCAAAAACTATAGGAGCTATGTCTTGGTCTGAGGAGTTTATCTGGCTCCTCACATGGAGTTTTCCTCTGCGTGGTACTGCAGGGAGAGAACAAGCAGGAATTTCAGCCCTCCCTGAAAGCTCTTTGAGGCTTTGGGTGTCCCAGGCGCTGCTGGTTTGCCATCGCTGAAGGCTGCAGAGGCATTTGTACTACATCCAGCATCGGCTCAGTCCACACTTAACTTTTGCGTGGGATCCACACTAGTCTCTGGGGCCCCTACATGCTCCTCATCACAGAAAAGCTACTGCAGGATGTATAGATGAGACGGGGGGTATATAAATAACAGAGGTATTTCACATTTTACTGTATTTTGCAGGTTTGGTTCTCCAGGCTTATTTTCTACACAGCAGGGGCAATTTGCACATAATATCTTTGCTCCTGGACTGTGAACATTTATGCTACATGAAGTTAAGCAGCTGCTATAAAGCCCTCAGAAAGAGAGTTTTATAAAAGAAGTGCTGACACACTTTTAATTGGAGTGCTGGATGCCACAGGAGCACTGTGTCATAAGCCTAGGTAGTTAGTGTATCTTATTTCGCAGCTTGCAATGTCCAAGCTATAGGGCATGACTGGCTTTATTTTTAATGCAAATTATAGCTTATTTCCAACTGTTGAATTGCAGGTCCTGGGAGCCTTGCTTGCTCTTAAAACTGTTATTAGTAATTTGAAGAAATTGATTATCTGAAGAGCAGGCAGATCCTTGCAGGCAGGGGATAAACACAGTTGTTTGCTGTGAGGGTGGTTTGTTTTTTTGAAACATTTATTAAAACTGCTAGAAACCATGCTGGCTAAAAGTGTAGTTTGCAATTTTCTGAGCGCTTTATGTCTCTTTCAGAAAAATTCATTATCATAACAGAGTAACCGGGCTGACTCTATTTGTGTAAAACAACAGACTCTCTGGAGATACTAGAGGGGTAACAAAACAAATGTACAATGTCCTGATAGAAATAAAGGTATCGATCTGATGAATATTGCAGCCTAAAGACTACATGTTATTAGGGCGTAATGAAATCTTGTTTTGGCTTCAGAGCTATAGCACTGCTGCTGATCACTACAACACTGAATTATTCAGAAATCACATCTTTGGTAATACTCGGATGTCTTAGAAGATGCCATCAGCCTCCTTGTTTCTTTTTACTCTTCTCTCCCATCCAAATGCTCTTTTTTCTCTCCAAATATTCCATAGATGCTTGAAATAAAGCCTTTCCGCCCTGCTTTTGCCCTGTTTGACAGAAGCTGAGGTTGTGGCTCATCAATACAGTAAATCTGGCACTAAGACTCTTGGTATTGGATCCAAAATGCCACAGGCAAGTGATGCAAAGTGCTGATTCAATACAAACTGACTCTCATAGTTCAAATTTATTTGAAAATGTTTTGATAGATTCTAGCATAAGGTTTTCTGCTGAATCAGGTATTGTCTGTAATCCTACTGCTGCAATAAAGTTGGCATAAAACCAGCATGAACTTTATCTCATCTGCTTTGGCTCCTTTGACAGAAATATGATCATGTGCCCACTCCTATCGCAGAACAAACGTGTGTGCTGGGAAGCCCAGGACTGTGCAGGCTGGGTGTTACCGGCAGCAGAGCCTCCGCCTGAAATGAAACCTGTTCTATCACAGAGAAAAGAGGGGGTGGAGGTATTTGAGGTGCCACATCCAACGTCAGAGACAACTTATCCATGGAGCAGCCATTCTTGTGCAGCCCCCCTGGGGTTCAGGCAGTATCAGATAGGCTGTGAGTTAAACTATTTTGGTCACTGGCCCTTCTCACTGACCAGTCTTTCCTTAGTAATTTCTATGGTCTGCAATTGATCCCTCAGTGGATTTGCTCCTGGACCTGTGCTCACGCGCTTGTCAGTAGCCTGGTTCAACGGCAGCGTTTCAGTGTGTCTGGAGCTGTTGCCTCCAGTGTGGGGTGTAGATAGCAGTCAGTGCTCCAGCCCTTTTCCCTCAGCTGTGCTGCAGTGAAATTATCGGCCCCAGAGAGCACTTCCCAGCAACGTGGTGACTCATGTGATGCTCTCACTTTTCCTGCTCATGGACAACCGGCTCACAGCAGAGTGCACCTCCCCAGTATTCCAAGCAGCACCACCTCCACTGGCTTCCCCCCCTTGTTCCTAGTCATGAGGTTGGGTTTATATATAGCTCTATCCATAGCTATGCCCAATTTCATGTTTTGGACATAGATGAAAGGCCATCTGAAAGTTTCAGAGAGAAACAGACCATCCTTTACTGCACATGATGTCTTCCTACCCTTCCAGGCTTGCTTTATTAGCACAAGTGCCCTTCACTGCTATTTCACTTGAAATCAATCTCTCCAGCACTGATTGGTATGTCAGATTCCCTCTGTAGGCAAGCTTGCTGAACACTTTTATTGTACTGCCCGCAGGCAGAGTGGTCCCACAAAGAGCCCTCTAGACTGAGCTCAAGGTCACAGGTCCTAATAGCTTCCTTAGGATGGCTGCCTACTCTGCCACAAATTCACTTTCAACCTGATCTTGCTGTGGAAATAAAATCGACTCAGCTTTAGCACTGGTGAAAGATGTTGTCCAAAACAGACCGTCGTGTATAAAGGACTTACCTGCAGGTTTCTCTGGAGCTCTGGTGTTTCCCTACAGGGGGTAGGTTCTGGCATCAGGGAAACTTCTGAAGTCGGGCACCCATCTCAACCTTCTAAAAACAAACAAACAAATTCAGTTGTTAAATGTTATCAATTCAACATATAAGTAAACATTTCTTCTACTGAGTCATCTGTTCAATCCCTTTTACCGCTGCAGGCAGTGATGAATCCTCTGCATTTCACTTTTCAGCTTAACTACAGCTGGTTTCGGTTCAACTGCAAATAGGTAATCTTGGTTGCTGATTACATCAAGCCTTGTGGGCTTCATTTAGGAACCATACACAGGCTGCTGTTCCTGTGCTGTCAGCAGTGGTGTGGAGGAGAGGTCCACCCCGTACCAGAAGCCAGCAGCTTGTGTACAGAGGATGAGCACATCCCTGTTGGGTCACTGAAAGGACTCGGAGCAACTTTGGGCCAAACTGCAGCCCTTGCAGCGAAAGACAAAAAAAAGAAGCTTCAGGCAAAAACTGTGCTGTGTTTGAGAGATCAGAATGGCATTTGTGTCTCTAAGACAGGGATCGGTCCATCTGTCCACTGAAGATGCGGCTGTTAATGCAGCCTTTGGGCCCTAACTCTTCTCAAGACAGTATTTTGGAGTCAGTGGTCCTGGACTGTAGACAGGCAGTCTGGCTTTGTTCCTCCATCCCAGGCTTACCTGAACTGTTGATGCATGTGGCTCCACACACGCATCCTATAAGGCAGTCATTATATGATTGTAAATTAATGGTGTACTCCTTTTGTTCATAGCATTTGAATCGTCTTTGGATTGATTCATCCACTTATAGAGAATCTATCTTACTTAGGAGAAACATGTAGAGTTTTAAAAATAGGAAGCATTTAAACCTCTGATACATCCTGGATTGGATTAAAAGATGAAGGCCTGGGCAGTTGGTCTGCTCAAACAGACCTCACTCATGGAGCGAACGCGTTCTGGACAGCCGCGTTTGGTGCTCACATGTCCATGGAAATCCGTGGCATATTGGGATATACCCCTAGTGCAACTCTTTCCCTCTCTTCTAATTTGGTGTAATTTGTTTCTTTGTCTTAGATGCCTTTGTTCAGTCCCACTAGTGGTTATCTCTCAATACACATAACAATAGGTTGTCAATCTGTTTCATCATACATCTTTGTTATTACTTTTTTTGTGTGTAACTGTCAGATAAAGGAAAATAGCTAACATTTCTCTCTGGAGGCCTTTAAGATATTATTATTGTTTTATTATACATATAGCATTATCTTCCTGTTGTTTAGGGTCATTTTAAGATACAGTGCACTTCACCTTTATGTTCTGCACATTACATGCTTTTGTGTGTGACCTTTCAAGAGTAATAAAGAGAGAGGTTTCAAGAACACATCCACTTCTGCTGTATATTGTTCACCTTGAGCCATGCTCTTCCCGTTTATGACATGATAATTTTCATAGCAACCGGTTTTCATACAACGTAATGCAAATGAACGTGGTACTGCATCATCCCCATACCACTCTTGCAAAGTTAAGTAGTTGCTATAATGGAAATGTTGCAATAAGAAAGTGTGAGGTAGAGACAATAGAAAAGGAGAGGCTGCCAGCATCTGATCGGTGAGAGGTATTGTATGTCGAGGTAGAAGAATGACTGATGTGGGATGGCAATGTGGAAAACAAGCAGTGAACAGAGCCTTTGAATATTGGATTTTTCTGGTTTGGTGACCAAGGTACAGGAAACACTACATTAGTTTAAGTAATTACCAAATAATTCAATATTAGATTTTTGTCAAAATGAGAACAAACAGAAACAAATAGTTCAGGTTAACAGAACATTTTTGTCAAGATATGTGAAGAGGTTATGTATTTTCCAGATTTCACATAAATGCAGTTTTGAGTCCCTTTCCACTGTGCCAGATATGGTGCCATTCTCTTAGGATTTTTTTTAAAAAAGAAAATATGAACTCACTAAGGCCAAGAAAGTTGGATTAAAATATTGAACGTACAGTGTAGACTTACATGGTGACCAAGATTTCCTTCTAGACAGGAGAAGGAAAGGAATCCATTTTAAGATTGCTACCACGGGCATTTATAGCCACAAAAGCCCATGAGAAGACTCCTATTACCTTCCATTACCTTCTGATCTAAGTCTCGAAGAATTACTAAAGGATATTAATACCCATGGTAAGAATTCTCACAGAGAGAGCATAGGAGCTACAAGCCCTGAAGCAAACCACATCAGACATCCAATAGACCCACGTATAAAGAATCTATGTTAAAAGGTGGCTGCAGCGGGAAAGTTTGTAGAAGGAGACAGGTAGTGTCAGACCTGCAAGAGTAATATAGTACGTTTGTGCGTATGAGGTATGATGTTGTCTTTAGTTATGTGTTCATATGCTATTTTCTCTGAAGAATTCAGTGCACAGAACTCACAGAACTAATTGCAAGGGCAAATTCCATTTTGCTTTTCATTCAGTTGGTGACTTCCTGCCTTAATTTGTGTACACCATCCAGACTTTGCTCTCAATGTACCCTAAATATCAAAATAATAATCTATTGTAGTCTTGATGGTATCTGAGTGCCTTGGACACACCGGTGAACTCATCTTCTCAAGACCATGCTGACATAAGGAAGATCACACTTTGTCCATCTTGCTTGTCACCCTCCCAGATCACCGTAACAAGGCTGACTTCTTACAGCTACTTGCAGTTTCTAAGAAAACATAAGTATTTTCCCCAAATCAAGCACCAGCATCTTTTCTTTGTCTTTCTGAAGCTCTAGTATCAGTATTCATGTCCTTCCACTTCTGTGGAAGGTCTGTGCCCTTAGAATAAGGTGTGAGCTCATTTGTTGCAAAGGATAGTGAAGAAGAGCAAAAAAGCTGTTCAGACTTGTGCTATATGCCAGGCAAATACAGTCACTGATAGTGAGGCCATTTCACATTGACTTTACAGTTATTGTTGCAGCTAGATTATTTTCCTATATTAGATATTTTATATATTAAGCAAAGATGCAAAATGCTTTCCAGGGTACACTGTAATTTTGCTTTTTAAGTTGGAAAAGCATTTACTCTTTTAAAGCCATAGATGTTTAAAAATGGCATTGCTTGAAAAATTTAGCTTTTCATGTTCGCTCTAAATTAGGAGAAGAGACTAATTGCCATATTTTTTGTAACACAGTGGAATACCCTTAATATTACTTCTGGAGTTGCCTAAATTGGGAATTCTCTGGAGGCCCCAATCTTTCTCCATCAAAGACAGAGAGAACCTGTGGTCATGTAGGCCCCTTAGCTAAGGTACCTCAATCAAGTACCTGCAGTCTGTAGTCCCCAGCCTGAGGATGGCTCAGAGTAACAGAGAAGTGAATTTTCCCTAGTACGTTACTGCACATCAGCTACCCTGGGGTAACCGTCTATGTAGGCACTCTCGATATATGTCCTTCGCAAGGCAGCATGTTGCCGTAGGTTAGTGTAAAACCAGAGAGGGCTAAGTTAACTCAAATTATGGTGTATTTTCTGTGCACTCAGAGCATGCACACAGACCAGCTGATGTATGGTAACTTACTCACCTGATGTAATTTGTGGTTTGTGTGCTGGAGCCCGTGTAGTCTACAGTAATGAGGTTTTAAAAAGACAGATGCTTCCTCAGCTCCAAGGTCTCTTGGAAATGTTGTGTATTTCTAACGTCTCTTTTCACAGCGGAGCCGACGTTTTCCAACGAGTTATTATCACTGCTCTCCAGCTCTCCGATATACTTGACTGTGTTTGGCCCATGTATAGCAGTCACCTTTTTATTTATGAATGATTCCTATGATGCATTTTGGGGGAGAAATCAATTTCTTAGGAATCTGAGCATTATAATGCTTTTATATATGCTGGGTTTTGCACGTTTAGTTGGCACACACGCATACTACTACTAAGAGGTAGAGAGGTGTTGGCTCTCCTCATGGCATGACAGGCCTGAGCACCTCTACCTTTGTCATGTATGGTTTGTTCTCTTGACCGTTGTGACACCAACCATCAGCCCTGAGTTTGCATATTGCATGTGCATCACAGTGCTCAGCAACTTCCCTACCCCAGGGTTCAGAAGAAGCACATCTTTTGGGTTTGGGGCTCTGAGGCTGGAGCCACCTCAGCTCCCTTCCTCCACGAAGGAGCCAGTGTAATTCCACATGGAGGTACGTGAGATGCCAAGTTACTGACTTGAATCTTGGCAGCAATACACCCACCGGGCTAATTCGCTTGGCAGAATTTCTTGTTGACACATCCAGGTCAATTTGTCATTAGCTCTATCAGAAGTGTTTGGAGATAGCCACATACACACACCCCTCCCTCACGCAGGGGATAGCCCTTCTGCATACCGCTCACCACCTGGGCAGATGGAAGGCGGCGGCCTCACTCTTCATCAATGAAGATGAAGATGATGAAGGTGATGGCCTAACTCTGCAGGACCCCCTGACTCTGATGGAGAGAATGAGGCTCTGCAGGTGTCTTCAATGCAGCTGAGCTCAAGAGGCCTGGGCAGGGAGGATGTACGTTTTATACTGTTCTTCTTTCCCGTGTGCATTTCAAGAAATGGAAGGCAGGTTGCTTTTGTCCCTACAGCGGTTGGGTTTACCACTGCTGCCACCACTTCTTGGGAGCAATCACACCCTCTAAATCTGTTGCGCTATACCTGGGGTCAGAGGATACAGAAAGACTCTTCAAGGAGGACAGAGACATCCAAATACCTCACCTTCACCCTTCGCTGGAAACACATGAAGTTCAAGGGGCATCAAAGTTGTCTTAAATGTCCTCCTCCAGTATGCACACGCAACACCCTTTCACAGACTGAAAGGTAGAGCCATCCAGCCCAGTATATTCAGAAACAGTTTATCTTGCTGAAATATGTAGTTACAATGGATGGTCTTCTGTGATTTATTTAGCAGTGCTTTGTTTCTCACCCTTTTTTTAAACTCAGCCCTCTTGCTTCTGCAGTGCAAAGGAAGAGTCAAACTGACTACTTAACTGACTGAATACGTCACTTGGGATGTTTCATTCTAAAAACCTGGGCAGGTTTTTTTTCAAATTATTTACACTTCAGAGTGGAAAAATAGCAACATTACTGTAGCATTAGATTAAATTTCTCCAGGTTAATGGGCTCAGTGTCAGGAGTGAATAATCACAAGTGCATTGCCAATGGGGAGACCATAAAGGCATGTTCCTTTCACAATATATTCTACTCCATGAATACATTAAAATATTTTTCCCAGTATAAAAAGAACGGAAATAGCCTTTTGTTTTCCTCTTTTCATAGCAAATGCTCCTGTCATTTGCAGCACGATGAATTCCTTAAATCTGTACAAGTCAGTTTTTATCCTTCCTTCAAGACCCAGAGGCCACTGGAGAAATCTTTCACATGGCTAAACTTTGTTGAATATATTTAACCAGTAAATTATTTGTCTTCTGAACTAGAAGAACCAATACTCATTTATGTTCTAAAAATGGTTTGTTTTACTTACTTTATGAGTTAGGTCTGCAATAGTAGCAAAGCCAAAGGACATTTAATTAAGTTATATTTGCTTTTTCATGATCTTTTAGCTTTAGATTATAAATCACGAATCAATGAGTACTTAATTTCCTTATATAGCATTAAAAGTAATTGCTTCATAAATTCGTTTTAGTAATCCAAATATTTGCACAGAATGCAGCACAAAGAAGTTGTTTCATTGATGAGACTTTTCACTTCCCTTTCCCCTGTTGGAAGAAAATGGGGTTTGCTCATTTGGGGTCCAGTCCTTCATGGTACAGTAGGCTCTGAATACTGCTGGTGATATTGCTATTGAATATAGCCGTCATGTGGATTTTTTGATCAATGGTTTCCTTGGCACTTGAATTACAGTGAACTTCTCTCTAAGCTCCAGTCTGGCAAGGAGAATCTTGTGAGTAGGTCCGTGATCCTGTGCAGGGCCATCAAACAGCTGCTAGCTACAAATATTTCTGCTTTCTTTCCAAAATCCAAGCCCAGATGTGGAGATGCGCTTAGAAACTTGTGTATTGGATACAGCATTCTTGGACTTGACCTTCCATTTAGCAATATGGAGCAGAGAAATTCTTCCTGCATCACTTACCACGGCAATGTACCATCTGGATAAAGAACCAGCTGTTCAAGAAGCTATAGCTTTCCAAAGGTACTTACATTGTACATACTACAAGTACATATGTACTTGTAGAGTACATCCAATGCATGTATGTATTGGGTCATGCATGATTATGATGATTTGTTATTGGGCATTGCTGGTTTTCCCAAGTGGAGGATTATTTTACTGAGTTGTGGACAGTATGCTGAAAATCACGGTAATTTAAAAAACCAAAATGTCACAGTAGTGCAGTGGTTCAAACTGTATGCAGCTCCATGAGAGCACTTCTTCAGTTAAAGGCTTCATTTGAATTGGAAAGCTCCCAATGAATTGTTTTTTGATGGAAAGAAGAGAAAAAATTGCCAGCAGCTGCTGTATGGAAAAGGGTCAGCTTTTCCAAGTTCCTAAAAGACTCGGCCGATGCCTGGTGCCATATCTTGAACACCTCTCAGATGGGTTTCAGTGGGCTTTGCATTGCTTCTTAGCCACAAAGGTGGAAGACAGTGAACTGATACTGTGCAGAACTATGCAGGAATAGAGCTTGTGAAAAGCAGCTGAACTCCAGGATCATCTGCTTTGTGGCACTCCTAGGGACAAGAAGAGGGAGGGTATCCTAAAGAGCAGCTGAAGAGCATGAAGCACACCTGAGGTCTGGCTGGTAGGAGCCAAAGCCCACGCTCCAGCTGGAGCTGATACAACATTTTCTTTAGACTTCATGCACCCCTTGTCTGCGATTTTAAACAGGATATGCCCAACATACGGAGATGACTCTAGCTGGACTTCCAAGAGTTCCTGCAGGTATTCTTGTACAACCATAAGTCAGGCAAAATCTCCAGGGGAGTGAACAGCAATCTGGGCAAAGTAAAGTGGAAGGGAGGAGGAGGAGGAGGAGGTAAAGGAGGAGCTGCTGTGGCCATAATTCTGTTGTGTCTGAAAAAGGTTTTGAGAAGGAAGTGTTTTATTTCTTTAATGGAGATGTGGGTGGCAGGGAGGGGTCAGAAAAAGAGGCCTGGGGTTAGAAGCAACTGTTATATTGGAAGATCTCCACTAAAGTGCAATGGAATAATCAAGATTTATTTATAAAATATCGCTATTAAATAAACATTACAGAATCTCTCAAATATCAAGCTTATTTATAGCTTTAGGTGTGAAAACCCACATTAGTATGTTGAATTATATGAGTTCACTGCTGCCTGCTAGCTGACAGCATGTCAAATTATTTGCAAATATTTTCTGGAACAGTAACCTTGAAGGATGCCAGCATCATTCAGTGTAACCTTATCACGAGACAGGAACCAAGTTATGAGATGAGGACTGAGGATACAGAGTTTTTAGCAGCAAGCGACCTCTGACTCGCTGCCTAAAAACAGATTCCACGTGGTACCTCCCTCAGCAGAGAAAGATGCTTTTTTGTCTCTGACATTTGCGGTGATTCTGTGCAGGGGTTTTGGAAGATGGTGTGAGTGATGTCTAGATGAGAAACTGCTCTGGGCAGGAATTTGAGAGTACATTAGTCACATTTAAGTGGGTTTATCTCCTCCAGCCTGCAATACCAAGCTTCTGCAAAAATTATGTAATCATTTTAACAAAGTGTTCTGTAATTGACATGAAAAAGGCAAAGTAAAATAAAAATGAATTTCTGTGTAAGCAGGAAGGTTCATTCATTTTAACTGAAATCTGCAAGAGGGAAAAGGGAAAAAAAATCCCAAATGCAGGCTTTTTATGGAAATTGTGGCCTCGTTGAAATTATAAGCTTTCTGCTATTTAAATGAATAATGTTCCCTAACACAGACTATTTTCTCATTTAAAAGTCTGTTGGGGTATAATTTCATCCTTTTACTGTCTGCTGTGTTTTAACTTACAGCAGTCTGACTAAATATTGTATTTTCTATCCATCAAAAATTGTTGGTATAGTATAGCATTTGTTGCTCAATTAGAAGTCTGACTTTGAAACATAACATTCTCCATTGAGGTAGATAGGGCCCTTGTCACATGTAAAGCAGGTGGCATTAAAATGCATATTTTGTTCCCTGGTGATGGCCAACAGCGATGACGCCTGCTTGGATGCACAAGGAGTGGGAGGCATAGGAGTCCAAGTCATTGCACATTACCTCTGGGCAAGATGCAGAGAAGCAGGCCATGCGCCCGAAGGACTGTCCTCCCTGCGAGGAAGGGACAGAGGGGACAGGCAGGATGAGCGACCGGCTCAAACCCACCCCAGGCAGAGGAGCTGATGTGAGCAGTTGTGTCTTTGGCACCTCGGACATGTTGGAGGGCTCCCTTGGGTGCAAAGTGTTTCTCTACACCAGCAAATTCGGTCCAGCGCGGGCAGCCAAGCACCTTATATCAAAAAAAGGAGTGATTCACATGTCCCACATGCTCCCAAATGTAAGTCACAGCTCCCAAACCTAGTCTAAAAATAATGAGATGTGAGTAAATACATGCACTCGAGTTTCTTTGCCTTCTGGTTTCCAAGCCCATTTAGTGTGTACCTGGGTCACATCTTCATGTTTTTATCCATAGCTGTGATGACTAGTCATGTTATCGTTGTTGTTAAAACAAATGCTGAGGTTCTCACATACTCACTTGGCTGGGAGTCAGGGCTTTAAGGAGCATACCATGGGGCTCATGGTAAAATGATGAGAGCAAGCAACTTGCAGCATAAATTACCTTCGATCTTTTGAGGGCTTCTTCGTTAAGCAGAAGGACACAGCAGTGAAAGATATTTAATGATGACAAAAAATGTCTTGCCTCAAAGACGCAGTTAACCTTGACAAATAAGCGTGAATCCTCTAAGGAGCAGTAAAAGTGCTCACCTATTTTATGTCTGTCGGTCTGTCGTTCAGATGCTGGTGCTGGTGCATGCTCTATCAATTCTTACAATATTTCCAGTGGCGAGGCCAAGTGGTGTATGAAGTTTTACATGCTGCCAATGTGCTGATAGAATTACAGCTGTGGCACCTCTTTTATAGCAGGAGAGGAGTTCCCAATGACCGCTGGTGAAGCATGGTTTGTGCGAGGCAGGCATAGGGACCCGCACTGAAAACAGGCTGCCGGGAGTGGGCAGGCGGGCAACAGGCGCTGCCTGTGATCGGCAGCAGGAGCCCCAGCGGAGAGCCCGTGGCAGGAGTGGCATTGCTCTAAAACAAGGGTTAGCAGCTGCTTCCAGGACCTTCCTCTGCTTATTCCCCATTGGGGAACACCTTCTAGGTATCTACCCACAGTTTAATCATGCTGAACTCCTTATCCCACCCAGAGGGACAATCGCAACCGAGAGGACAGCAGCCCTGGCAGGAACGGTGATAAAAATTAGCACCCCTGGAAAAAGCCACTGTCTGCGAGGCTAATCTTCCTTACCATGTTAATTCAGTGATTAACTGCAAAAGTTCCTCTCTCCTCTTACCCTGCAGCAGTGGGGAACACCCGCAACTCCACGATGCTGCCGTTACCACAGTACCAGAGCCGCTCTGTGGTTCTTCCCAGAGAGCAATCGGGCACCACCAGCACTGAAGTTAGCTTATGGTCTCACCATGCGTATGGTCCCTGGCCTATGGACACTGATGATTCAGACACCTTCTCTTGAAAAAAACAATTAAACATGGGACAAGTATTTTGGGGCCGTCGTAAAGGCAACATTCAAGCCTGAGTTTGCTCTGCACTGAAGACCTACACATTGTGAAGAGAATTTGTTACATTTTCTTTTTGGTCCCATTCTTTTCACCCACAAAAAGTCCTTACCAGCTCGTTTCATTTAGAAATATGGAAAATACCCAGCTGCACATATCCATGGTGGCAATGACACTGCTTTGAGAGGGCTGTCAATGCTGCTTCACAAAACAGCCTACTGAACATCATACATGGTCTCTTGCAGGCTATGGGCAAATACCTGCTAAGAAACCGGAAATCTTTGCCATCTGCTTGGACTAACTCACCCCATCTAAGTGGGACTAGGAATGAGCAATGTAAGTGGCAGTAACAGTGGAAATGCAGACTGCACCGAGAGACACGGCTGGGGGCAGTTAGGGTACAAGAAAAGACCAAGCGGAGAGTCCCCGGGGGCGTGGAGCACTGCCATTCATCAGCGTGCAGGGGATGGCCTGGGTACACCAAGTTTTCAGCTCCTGCTATCACAGCTGTTTCAAAGGTCTAGCAAGCCTGCAGGTTTGCTTCCCTATGCCCTTACTTCTTTGCATTTACAGAAGAAAAGCAGTTCAAACTATGCTAAAAGCTTTTGGCCAAACCAGACTTGAACTTGACAGTCTCTGTGGCCACCGCTGTCCTGAAGGAGACAGCCAGCAGCACCAGTGTAATTATGACCTTTCAAGCTGCAACTGAACTCATCAAAGTCAAGCTGAAATACCCTCTCTGTCCTTCCCAGGACTGTTAAGCAACAGAATGTCTTCTCTCATGGCAGGTTTATTTAGCACGCCTTAGGAGACGTTTCTGGTTTACTCGCATATCCCAGCTTTGTACTGCAGGTTGTAGGTAGCCAACCTGGATAACATGTTAATTCTTGCAGAGCTGAACAAACGCTTCTTGCCTCTCAGTTCCTCTCACTCTGGCTTCTGCAGGGGGATCTCCCTGTGTTGAACAGCCACAGTGGGTGACTCATGCTGTCAGCTTAGTTTTTGTCTAATTGTTTACATTTTGGCTTGACACAGCAGTCCTAATGCTTCTCTGGCCACATGTCTGTCCTGCTAATGCCCTTTCTGTGACTGAGCATCCACTGCAGAGGTCCTGAGATGGGGTGTGAGGTGGGAAGGAGCTTGCCTTTCAATTGCCACAAGATGTTGCTTAATGGTATTTACTCAGTTTCGGCTTGAAACCTTATTCTTCTTTTGCTTATTGTCATTACTCCCAGCAGTTTGTTTCACCTCTTATCTTGCTATTCTAACATGAAGTTAGAATAAAGCCTCTTAAGAAACAGCCCAAGTATGTGATAAATAGCAGCCATAGGAGGCCATAGCCGAGTACTTTCTGTTCTTGCCTTTTCTGTTTTCTACTGTTTGTACTTAAGGATACATTTTAGACTTCACGGGCCAAATTCATCCTATTCAAATGAAGTTACCTCAGAGACGCGCTTGGCTCTGTTGCTTTAAAAAATAGATAATCCCAAACAGCAGGATAATTTTATGACCACTAATTACATTTGTTGCCATGCAAGCTAAGATAATGATAAGAGTAATCGTATCTCATGCTTCAGGGCATACGCTCATCACCTGTGGACGTCAGGAAGGAATTTTTCTCCCCATGTACAGAACTGTTCAATTAACTAGATATATTGTGGTGGTTTTGTTTTCTTTCTGTTTTCTTCCTCTGAAGCATCATCTATTAGCTGCAGCCGGAATAGGTGTACCAGATTAGATTAACCAACAGTCTGATCCAATATGGGTATTCCTAAATCAGCTGAGGAAAAAGAATATGTAATCTTTTGCAATTTGGAAACAGATCATTTTTTAAATGTCTGAATATTCCACTGGTAACCAAAGTTGAGAATGCGGCAGTGCTGAGCTTTGAGCTACCATGTCACATAAAGACCGGCGCTGCGAGCGTCCCAGTTTGAGCAAACTTGGAGCATTGCTCTTCTCTTTTGACTCTGCGAGTAGCATCTGCATTTAAGCACCACTGGGTCCTACGGATTATGTTTGTGGCTACCCGTCACGTTGCATTAGAATAGCCAGCCTCAGCCAGAAAAGCAATTGAAAGGCATTGGAAATCTGCCTCGCTGCCCACATCCAGGGAATAAGCTCTCTGATAATCCTAATAGAGAAGATCAAATTTGCCAAGAAAATAGAAGAGATTGTTTGTATTTTGCTTCATTCTCCTCAACTATCTTTCTGCTCCTCACAAGACTTAATCAACAGCTAATAAACCTCAGCTTCTCGGTGCACAACAGAGTATTATCTTTCTAGTACTTGTGTTAGGTCTGGGATTTATCTGGTATTGACTTCATCCCTTTCCTATCCTTCCCTTTTGTTTGGTCCCTATTCCCCTTTTCTCACTAGCGCTTGCTTTATTTTTATCTCCAGTAAAGCAGGTCTGCCATTTAATTAGCAGATTGGCCTCTACCTGAAGCCAAATGAAACGTAATCTCCTGTCGACCTGCACGCAAGGTGGAAATTCCATGTCTGAAAGATTTCAACATTTGTCTTTGCTCATTCCTGGACAAAATCAAAAAACTTCCACATTTATTTCAGGGAGGAAATTCTGAAAACAAAATGGTTTGGATTTGTCAAAACTTTTTGGGCCTTTGTTTTATGGTAATAAACCAGCCAAAAGGAAGCCATTTTACAGCAAAACATAGCAACTCTGCATTAATTCCACTGGCCTGGGGGAGTGAAAAACTTAACGGTATTATATTCAGATGCAGCTTTTTGTGGTAGATGAGAAGATGAACACCTCAAAAATTAAATCGGATGTGTCCTTTGCTATTAGGCTAGCGTGCTGTGCAAAAACCCTCCAGAGCTGAGTGGCTGGAAAGAGCAGGGCAGCGCCACAATCGCTCGGGAGCCGTCGCCTTCCCAACTCTGGCAGCAATCAGGGTGAATCATGAGCTACGGCTATCCTTAACATCGATATACACCTGTGTTATTAACTGTTCATAAAACTATACGGCCCTTTTAAAACATCCAGCTACAGTTTTTTAACTCTCTTGACTTGTACAATAAAAATGAGATGGGAGAGGATGTCAAACACTTCCCCAGGAGTCAGCCCCACAAATACATATCTTGCAGGGTGCCTGAGCTCCTGTGGTGCTCAGCATCACTGAGCATTGAACGAACATCACCTGAATAAGCCCACCTGATTCATTTTGAGAAGAAAGTCGTCCATCGTAATCAAGTAGCACAGGTCAGTATAAGCAGTGACAGCTTATTTTCATTGCTGAGCCTGCACTGCACAAACACCTATCTGTCAGCATTCAACTGGTTTAGTTCCAGGCAAAATGACTTGCCTGCTATCCAATCTGGCATGCTGGCAGTGCAGGAATGCAAACAGCCAGCCCTTTGTGTTCACCTGCAGCTTTATTCCCTTCATCAATAATTGCTAAAAAGACAAGTGAAATTTTTCATACGTTGATTCTGGAATTATATGACAGCAGTGGTTTTGTTTGATCAAAATTGCTAAATATTTTCTGTAGCTTGGAACAACATAAAAATTACAGTCTTGAAAATTACAGATATGCCTCATCCTAACTTGAGGAATTCCAAAAGCTACTTGTGAGACAAGTCACGCTTACCATATTCCTTGCAGGTTGTCCAAAAATGGTTGACTAACCTATCCTGATTCCATCAAAAGCAATGGCAAAATGCTCAGCGCAGTTGGGAACGTACTGCTGCAATGCAAAGTTCTCCTTAGCTGAGACTTCCAGATCTAAACACTTGCACAAAGTAAAGGGACCATTCGAATGCATTAACAAGACTGAGCACAGACCTATCAGTTTTATCCATGTATCTTTAGGTCCACAGTATCACAAATACTGCTGTTCCCAGGGGCTTTGGCATGGGAAGATGGCATCAGTCCTACCTCTAACAGAAGTCTTCAGAGGCTGAGGGTAGTCGGTACTGACGGGGAGTGCACAGCATTTTGCAGGCTGGCTCCACGGCATAAGTTGCCTGTTTCTTTGGGTTTCTCTCCATGCTCAAAAACATAGGAGCTCCACACAATTCCCTTTACCTTCTTCAACAATTCAGATCCAAAACTTTGTATCTAGCCCAGCTCTAGCTTTTAAGAGAGCACTGCAAGTAGAGAGTGGGGAGTTAGTTGTGGCAGAGAGAGAAATGATTAGGAGGACAATAGGAAAGAGGAGTAAATATGGAGCTGGAAGAGAGGTCTCACAAAAGAAAATCAAGTTGCCTCTGTAACAAAAGACAAGAAATCAGGAAGGACTTGAAGGAAGTGGAAGTTCACATGGTCAAAGTAACAGGAGAAGTCAACTTCAACAGGGAATTTAAGCAAGATTTCAGAGGAGGGAGGGATGGAAAACGAAGAGGAGAAAGACAGTTCATGGGCTTTGGCTTCACAGGGAAAGGGAAAAGGATGGATTTAGTACTAGAAAAGGGAAATAAAAGTACCAAGTGGGAGAGCCAAAGTGCAGGGGGAGCAGAAGAGTCAGGACTGAGGCAACACTGAAGTTACAAGCCTGTGAAGTGGAAAGGTTGTAGTAAATTTCTGACAAAGAAAGTGTTAGGAGGGAGGAAAACAGCTTTGTTCCAGAGAAACCAAATCTGAAATAACAGCCAGACATTTAGGAGAAAAAGAGAGCTGAGGGAGAGAGCTGGAGACGACAGAGGAAAGAAGGAATAAACTGGGCAACACATGAAGAGGCATTGGGCTCATTAGTATTAAACCCCTGACTTCTTGTAAGTGTTCACACTGACGTAGTGACTGCTTCCTTTTATTTTATTGTACTTGGTAACCAAGAGCAAAGACAGAAAGAGAGATAAGGCTTAAAACTAAAAGGAAACCTGTTTGGCTCATCAAGTTTCCTTCTCAGACACCCAGAAGCCAGCAAAAAGCCATAACACCACTGGATTGTGCAGGAGAGGTGGCTCAAGCAAAAGAAAAAATAATCTGTTTACATGTGGCAACAACCAAATATCTTAATAGCAGCTGGGAAAATCAGTTCTCTTCTTCTTCGACATGGGAAGTGACAGTGCCCAGATTGAGACACCGCTACGGAGGCTGACGTGCTAAATGGCAATTGTTCGGTACTGGGTTCCTGCGTACACCCACATATATTACATTCTGATGTTTAGTGTTCACAAACCATTAGATACGTGTATATTTATGGTTTGATAATCAGCTGTCATTAACAGATGAGTAAACAACATAATGTTCATATTTAGGAGGAATATGCAAACTAAAGAGAAACTGCCAACTCCTAAGAACATTTATTTTCTCTACACTTAATGGGGGGAAAGGAGGAGGAAATACTCTGTCTGTAAATTAATTATGGGATATTGGCAATGCCTCCACTACTGTGCAACTGTAATTATCTCATCTCAGTGCGTGGGACTGTAGTCATGCACCCCCAGCTATTCACATTCATGGGAGTTAAGAATATACCCATCAGTGTACATTTCCAAAGTTAAATCGTTTTTACTGTCTCTTTGAACTCCGAAGAGCAGAGAAATCATGGTCTCTTCAACCACTGTTGTGCCAGGATGGTGAGGCCTTCTGCCCTACTCCCTTCTTGAAAATCAAATGTATCTCAAACGTCAGGACAGGGTGGAAACTTCTCCCCGTGGGAAATGCCAGTTTAAGTAGAGCTGTTTGACTCAAATGGGGTTTTCATGTAGTTTTGCAGACCTCCTCTATTTTCTTACAGATTTGCTTTTATCCATCAACTATGAGCAGAGAAGACCATGAAAACACATCCTCAACCCCTCCACAAATGTCCCTGAGATTTGTCCATGTAGTCGTCACTCCCTGGTACTATCTTTAACAGTCCCCGACAGTGCTTTTCATCCAAAGACGCTTTGTGAAAGGTATCATTATCCTATTTTTATGGATGAGGGAAACTGAGGCACAAAGCAGGATGGGATTTACCCAGGGGAGAGGCAAAAGAAGTAGAGAATTATAAGGAAAGGTCAGGTCTGGAAAGAATGAATCTGCAACGATGAGAAGACACTTCACTAGACATGGCTGAGAGAGTTGGAAGAAATAAAAAGGTGTCCAGCTAGGGGTGAGGCTGGGAACAGAGTCCAGTCTTCTGACTGTTGTCTCCCCACTCTCCTACCAGTTAGGCCATGGGCTTGCAAAATGGTATGCATACTCATAACGCATATGGATATTTGACAAATAGCAGATTAACATTAACAGTAGTTTCCTGGGCAATGTAACCAACTTTTCCCTTAGCTGATTCTTCCCCTGCCTTATAAAATTAGAACATTTTGCAATCCATTTTGTAGATGAAAACAGATCATGTACAGATGCAACAATTTGGCATGTTATCACACCAGCATTTTCAGCGTGGGATAGCAGAGCCTCTCCAGCTGCTAAGTATCAGTCTCTTCAGCAGAACCAAATTCACTAATCTGGTGCTTCCTCCTGCCCATAGCCAGGCTTATTGGGGAGGATTATCTCGTTGTCCAGGGGTAATTCTCTCAAATAAATGGGTCAAAGTCTGTGCTGGCTCCCCTCCTGCAGCCCTGCTGAGTTCAATGGCTTTGCTCAGGGCGCAGACTGGTTCTTCGTTTCCATCTAGATCCTTGGGCCGTAGCTGAATAACTAGAAGTGGCAGGTGAAGCCGAAGGTTTTGGCTTTGTTTTTTGTAAAGAAGAGATGAGTGCAGCAGAACAACATATGGTACACTGCTTGGCTAAAAATGATTTAGTGGGAAACTATTGCTTCATTTCTGTCTCTCTGCAACCACATACGCTAATATAGTGGTGTAACTATTAATCTAATAAACTGCTAATATTTATTATTAATTGAACCATTTAATCTAACAGTGGATTAGGGGAAAGCAAATGTAGGACTTAATGGCTCTGCTGATTGGTATAAATTTTAACAGTGAACACAGGCTGTATAATATAAATTGTGTTCCTGCTGCTGATAAATACCTTGTAATGGAAAAAAACTGTGCTCAAGCAAAACTCGCACTGGCTATCAAGAGGTATTTTTTTGTTGTTGTTTTAGTGAACACTGTAGGACTTAACTCCAAAAGATGAGGTCACTGTTTATCACCAGTGGTTTATTATACTAACGGCAAAGAAAGTGGTTATTAGTAATGTCTGCTTAACATTAGAGGTCATCTTACATCCAAAATAGGCTCCTGAATGGATGGTATAGTGCTGCTGTGATAAACTGAAGTGCAGTATAACAAACCGTAATTATCTTACACTTCTAACCAAATCCCCTGTGTTGTCTGCAAATCCATCTTCACCAGGGCTATCTTTAGCCCACCCACTGTTCAAAGCAGCTCCAAATTCCTAGCCTTCTATAACAGGAAGGAAGCATGCACCCATATCTTATGGTAGACAAATATCTAGTTAGTGCTAAATCTTGTTTCCCAGACACTGATGCATGGGAGTTAGGAATATTTCAGTTTGGACAGGAGTGATGCTTCAGCTCTGGTACCTTTCAAGGCTTTGTAGTTAGAAGCAATGTCTGTATCCTGTGGGGAAATTAATGGAAAAGCCCAAACTTCCTAATGGGACGTATCTTGCTCTAAGCTCTTGGAGGACCTGAGATCTTAGACTTTATCATTATGACATTATGGGCTTTAGACAAGCTATTTTTAGAGGTTTCTTTAAAATTTGATCAGTTATAATTTTCCCTTTCCTATGAGCTCTATAGCTAATACAATAACTCTCAGAAACATGGCAGCACCCTTTCTAAGTGTGTGTGGGGGGGTGGTGGTGGTGAAAAATACTCCTAATTAAAAATATTATTTCAAACATTTGCAAATTAATTTTTGATTTTTTTTTTGTTATACGTAGGACATATGGTGATGTTATGTGGTTCACAGGCATTTGATTTTGCATAAGTTACTGCAGCAGTTCCAAATTTTGTGCTGAGAAAATGCTGATGCCACTTTCCAGGTCTGATGAAAATCAAGGGCATGTTGTTATTCTTGGCTATCCTACCTTAGGCCTCCATGAGGCTTGATGGTAGCAGAAAGAGTCTGTTTCGGTCTACATCATCTAGTGCCAGCAGAGACCAAAGCATGGAAGTCACCTTCCATTTTGTGTGTCCCCTTCTCTAATTTGCTCTCCATTTTCTACAGCTGAAGGAAACATGCCCTGTGCTTCTGCTATGAAAGCAAGGATGTGTTAAAGAAACTAGAAACCTATCTTCCCCTACCTGGGAAATCTGTCTCCCCCCCCCCCCCCCCCCCATCTAATTCTGGTAAGTGAGCTGGGAGAAAAGCTGTTTCTTACCCTCATGGCCTCTGGACGTCAAGGGAAGAGAGAAATGGAAGAAAAAAAAGCTGAGGGATTAATTAGGAGAAAAGAAAGAATTGGTGGAAAGGTTAAAGCTGGGTGGAAAGAAAGGAATAGAACCTCTCCAAGAAAGAGATGACCTCATAGCTTGCTCACCTGTTTGAGATACAAATGTGCCAGGAGTTTTGGCAGAAGTCACTTTATAAACTTGGTTAGGAGCTCTCTTGCTCTAGCTGCAGTATGGGCATGTCACCCTACTGACACAGCTACAGTGTCTCACATTTCCTACTGTTATCCCACACCTTCTGCCCTTCACACTCCCAAATTAGCTGAATCTGGAAGAAAATGCAGCTAAGAGAGTCCAAGGCAATGGAAAAAGTGAAGGGAAAGAGTTCAGCAGAAGGACAGACACTAGAAAGACAATGCAGAGAGAGAACTAAAGCAGAGGAAATCCTGATACAAAAAAAAATTATCAGGATTTGAATATGGAAATTTGAAAAAGGAAAGACTCAGCAAAGTGTCCTCAATTCCAAGTAGTAGCTGTCAAGTCGTGTTTTCTGATCTTCAGAAAAAGACAAGGGGGTGCAACGTGTTAGTGAAGGTGTCAGCGCTCAGCCGGCACGAATGCTTAAAGCTGAAGTGACTGCTGCTTTGGCACAAAACGCAGGCTCTCCCCTCATCTGCATTGTACTTCTGAAAGTTAATGATAAGCGTGACTCTGCTCACCAAAATCAGTGCAGAGGACCTCCCTCGCTTGCTTAACCAGGGGTTGAGTCCTGCCACAAAGATCAGTTCCCTGACGCAGAGGGAAGTAGCTCTGAGGGCTAAGTCTCTCACCTGGGAAAGTCTGAACTACAAACCAGTTTTAGGAACTGGTGGCGAGAGAAACCACAGCTCTTGGCTGGCCCAACACAATTAAGAAGCTCAGCACTTGCTGCTAGCAATTTTGCTAAATGCAGATGTAATTTTTCAAGCATACAGGTCAGAGCCTGCATCTCCTTCACCCATGGAAATTGCCAAAGGTCTCTTGACCTCCAGGGAAACACACTGGTTTACACCATGGCTCCCTCTCAACCAGTTTTCTTCATCCTTCTCTTAGTGCTGTTTGGTATTTTATAGGTGTTTTCTTGCTCCTGATGCTCATTTAGGTTGCCAGGTTGTTTCAGCGTTCGGTTATTCTCCTGCCCAGCACCAGAATGGGGCTGTAAAAATTTACTTTCTTGTTTACATCCACTCAGCAATTCTTAAGAAGAAAAGTGGGAAAAACCATAAGCAAAGAATCAATGCTTGCATTTAATAGTTACGCATAAAAGACATTCTTAAACAATATTTTTATTTCATTTTTAATGAGAGACCAGAAATACCACTACTGGGTTTTTAAGGCCCATAAGGTGTTAGTACTCTTGTTATCTCTGATGTTCATGGTCTCTCGCACACCATTTATGCTGGGCATTATTTTTGACAATGGCAAATGCCTGGACTGGGATTCCTTGGAATGAATAAAAGATTTATAGTGGAAATTCTACAAGTAATATCTTGTTATAATACATTTTTGTGCTAACTGCAAGTGACAAGTGATTGCTCAAACTTGTTCCTGCAGCTACCAGGTTTTCCTCTTTAATCCTATATTAGTTCTACAGAAAAAAATATGAAATACAAGGAGAGCTGTCTTTTCATTTATTTTATCTTGCCTCTATAGGAATATTTTCATGGTAAATTCAATATACTTTGTCCAAAATGTAAATGGAATGTTCAATATATTTTTAACTCAAGCACTGTTTAAACATTAAAATCCTCTTTTGCAAATGCCATTGTGATAGAGGTTCAAGACTTTGCAGGGACTTAATAACTTGCTGAGAGGAAAATGGGCCAGTTTCGTAGTTAAGACTTGGTTTTAGAGGCTTCACTTCCTTGCTCTGCTGCAGGCTTCCCATGGGACCAGGGCAAAGTTGCTAATTTCTGTGTGCATCATTTCCCCGTCCATGAACTGGATGCTGCGTGCAATGGGTGCTCGGCAGTCCAAGGGGCAGGGAAATGTTAAAAAGACTAGACACAGTTAAGAGAACTGCAGTGGGCATTGATGGAAATCATAGAGAGGGTGGTGCTATCATAAAATAATTTGAAATTTTTGTTCTGTTTGTAATGTGACAACCGTATTTTGGGGTCATGAACATAGAGCTTGGGAGCTTTTGTGTGTATTTGTTCCACTCTTGTCTACGTGAAGTTATGAGGCACCACTTGGGCTGTCAATTAAAAAAATCTTTACATGAAAGGGGAAAACCACAATGAAGTTTGAGACTGGTGACATGTCACTGCAGATTGCGGTATATTCGTGTTTGCAGTGCAAACCAGAGAAGGTTGTTGTATACAAACAGCGCAGACACGCTCCCCCAGCGTAGCAAAGTGCAATATTTCACATTGTGTAGAGGTTACTACCAAATGTTTCCAAGGAACGTACAAGGACCTCCCCAAGTGTCAATTAACAGCAAACTCTATCCAGATTAAATTTTCATCCCAAGTCGAAAGCTGTTTTGGCAGTTTATGTCCTGAAGGTTGAATATGCATCCCGTTCATCCCTTTTTCCACTCTAATCTAAACACAGGATGTTATCTTTATTACATGTTTTCAGAACTTGCACAGGGTTTTATTTAGCTCCTGTATGAGAAGAAAATGAGAGGAAGAAAGAAACTGGCTTGGGTTTTTTGGGAATAAAAACAAACTGGAGGAGTGCTTGGAGAAAAGATATAAAATAGTCTAAGGAGATGTAGCTGGTCACTCAGGGAGCGGTGAGCGGCAGCTGAGTAATACCTGGCTCCATGCTCTGTCGGCTTCAGCAAACCTCTCCATTCTGGGCTAGAAAAACACTTTCCAATTCAATATCCAGGCAATGTTCAGGTTCTTTGCTGAGATTGCCAAAGGTGCCCATTTGGGTACCGGTGATTGTCTATGTATGGATGGCTGCTTACCAAAAATTGCATTGATAACACCTGCTGTGTCTGTCAGCTTTTATTGCTACCAGATGTAATTGGATTTAAGTGGTGACACAGGAGTATGAGACAATCTGCCTCTTAAAATACAATCTTCTGGACACAACAAAAACTTCTGAACCTTGGTCTATCCTTTTGTTAATCATCCCGCCGGCTTCAAGATTCCCGTCTTTCTTTTGGATTTCTCACTCTGATTTATTCCTACCCGTCTGTTTTACAGAACATACACCAGGACAGCTCACATCTCCATTTCCTTCTATTTTCTCTCCTTTTACATTTTTCTTGTCATACTTGGTACTAAAATTTTCTTCAAGCAAAAGTATTTCAAGAGCCATTAGTTTTTCCTTACTAGCCTGAGTGTCGCAGTAGTGGCTTCTATTGTAATTCTGGCTTGTTTATTACAGCTAAAAGCTGAGCTCATTGGTTGTACTAATTTATTGGTTTGTAGCCAAAATCAATCTGTGCATATGTTTATCGTGCTGTCACACAGTTACTGTTTTTTTTAAGGCAGTAGTTTCTCTGACAACTTGGCTCGGTGTCCCCTGGATAATATCAATTTGCTGTAGGTAGACCTTCCTGCTGAGTTTCAAATGCTTCCGACCCACCAGAGTCAGGACTGAGCCTGCTCACCATCAGTGGATCTGTATCTGTAGCACACTCCTACTCTCAGGTCTCTTCTTGGAGCCCGATCTACAGTTCAGACACAGAAACGGTGGCCCAGATTTCTCAATCCCCACATTGTTTCTGCTCTTTCTGTCGCATCTTATAAGTCTGCTTTTGTGGACAACAGAAAAGAGCAGGCAAAGCAATGGATTAATGAGGTTCACCTTGCTCATCAAGGAGGCTGCAGAATAGCAGTTTTTCCGAAGCAGCAAGTGCCATTGTGCTGTCCTTGATCTTGGTATCATCCCTTTTGTGAATCCACGGTTTTGTCAATATTGCAGGTTAGGAAAATCATCATAGCATCACTTAACTTCCAGACTAGTTTTGCTGCATGCAACGAGAGCTATGATCAGGCTTGTCTGCAGAGAAGCCACTGCCATGGGGGCATCTCCACGGGCAGTGGCTTAAAGACAATTATGTGTAGGTCTTAGATAGCTCTGTCTTGGCTTCTCAGAGACGTTCAACTGGATATCAACCTCCTTCCTCAGGCAGGTGATTCTGAATATATCACAATAACCTTGTGGTGGATATTTCTCTATTTGTTCGGCTGCAGACCGAGGCTGAAAGCACTGTTGGATATACACTTTAGCCAAAGATTGTTTAGGTCAATTGTTCCTTCTGGTATTAAAGTTATGAATCATCTTGGCATCAAGGTGTGACCTTTCCTCTTTACGCTATTATGTCACCAAAAAGAAGGCAGAAATGGAAATAGGAAGATGATTGCAATAAATTTCTCACCACTGATCTAATGTCTCGTGTGCACCAGGAATATTGTACTCATAAACCTCATCTTCCTTGGCACAGATCCACGCTAAACTTTGTTTCTACTAACAAAATCCTTCACTTTTTTTCCAGCACAACTTTCTCGGCATCATAAACCACCTGCTGGAATGAGTTCTCTGAAGTGGCAGTGCAGAGATTTCCATCCAAAACCGATACAGGCAGTCTGAAAAGCTGCACTCCCGCAGTGCAGAGTCCCCACAGGAATGGTCTTTCCAGACATAATGTTTTGATGTTGCTTGTCCAGAGGCGATAGTGAATAAAAACATTTAAAAACCTAAAGTATAGGTAATGGTGAGGGAATAAATGTCAGTTCTTGATCTGTATCTGCCTTGGAAACAGTTAAATCTGCAGAGCAGAAATTCAGTCCTGGTTATTTACTACAATTCTAATCTCTCACTAAAAAAAGATTTTCCTCTACAATAAAAACTCTTGAAATTAAATTTGACACATTGGAGTCTGAAATAAACTCTATTTCAAATAAAATTGTATCTTTGGAACAATATACATCAAAATACAGAGGAAAATTGCAGGGAGATTATGATAGGATTAAGCTATTTCCTGCACAGAGCGATAGCGCTGCAGCCCTGTCAGGAGCTCTTCTCCAGGATAATGCGGTTGTTCACCGTAAAACAGGGCTCCTGGAGGATGCTGTTCCCTCTCTAACCTGCCAACTGGAGTGGTGTTAAAAAAATGTTGGTACTAGGAGTTTGTCACCTCATATTTCAGCTTATTTTAGTTTCACTGAGTTCAGGCAGCCTGTGTTACCCTGGGCTGGGTCCCCCAGCTGAAGAGCAGCCCTCAGGGACACAGCAGTGGGGTTTTGGATGGTCATCAAGCTTTCAGGAGAGGGAAGGGTGCTTTAGCTGACTCTGCAATAGCACTTTGCTCAATGTGAAGGGCAAGGGGAGTGGGAAGGGAGGGTAGCAGATGTAGGGCTTGAGAATGGCGTGCACAGTGCTCTGCCAGAGCATCTGGATGCAGGCAGTTGACGCCTGAGTTATCCTATGGTTATCACCTTCAGCCCCGCTGTTCAGGAGAGGAAGGAGAGCATCCTGTCACCTTCCTCCCGTACTTCTCCTCAGTCACTCTTCCTACAGAATTGGTGCATTATCAGGATTTAGTGTAGTGTAAAAACCTCCTCCATCTTGCAAACCAATTCTCCCAGTAATCCAGATTTTACAGCCTCTCACTCCGGGTGTCAGTCCATCATCAAACCGTACATATAAAATGGTAATGGATAGTTTGATTTTAAAAGAAACTTGCAGTTTTCCTACGCTGTTGTAAAAACTCTTAGGAACATAGAAAATGGCTAGCTTTACAATAGAAAAATCTCTTGTCAATGTTCCCAGACCTCAGCATTATTTCCCACTAACCTTTTTAAAGAAAGGTAAGTCATATCATTTCTTGTCTGTGAGCAGGATGTGTCTGCGCTTTGGGATTGTGAAGATGCGCTATCCCTGACCAACACAGCAATGCCAATAAAAGCCGAAGGTGTAGCTGTATCTCTTGAACCGAGCTGGTGATGGTGTGCAGAAGCTGGTATTGCTGCCACAGGGCAGGAGGAAGCTTCCCGGTGTAGCTGCATCTGCACACAGCATGCTTTGCCAGGGTGCTTGCAGTGGGAGAGCATTCCTGCGCAAGCCCACCTTTCAATTATTTGTAAGAATTGGACTTTCTTCTTAAAAGTGAAGAATGTGATTCATGTTGAAATGCTGAAATCCCTATTCCGTCTTTGCTCCTAAAATGTCAATATTTTGTGATGTTTTAGTTTTTGATAGCATTATACATATGGCTCATGATTCCAGTTTGATAAAAATCTGAGAATTATATTGCTTTTTGATAAAAGAAAAAGAACTAAAGCATGCTTACTATAATTTCTATTTCGCTGTTAGTAGGGGACTAATTACTGTGAACTTTTGTATCGTGATTTCATGTAACTTGTTTAAAAAAATCTATTTATAATCTGATTCCTGTATTTTGACTAATCAAATAATTTGCAGTAATTAGTTTTCAGGATTAATAAAAGTAAAAGGAAGAAGCCATGGGAGACTAGCTCCATATTTTAAGCATGCATAAAGAATTACTCCCATTTACATTTAACTTTATATTCAGCTTGCAACTGTTCCTGGGATAAAATTAACACATAGCAATATTATTATTATCTTGAGTTTACACAATGCTTTGAATATACCCAAATCCTCCAGGGATCATTCCTCCCACAGTAGAATTGGGTTTCTGCCCTGCCGTCATATGAGAGCTCCATCTTGTAAACCATTAAATTGTCACACAAATCAAAACTTCTCCTAACCGGACCGTAAGAGTGGGATCGCTCAGCTACAGCACAATGCCCAGACCTCTCTTTTAACGCTTTCAGAATTTATTTCCAAAAGCTCTAATCCAGCACGTGATTTGAACAGGCAAGTGGTTCCGTTGAAATCAGCTGGTACAGTGGAAGTTAGGCTAAGGTTTATGTTCTCTGTTGAACAGTGGCCCCAGCAGAGGAGGGAACAGAAGTTTTGGGATGCAGAAAGACCGTCTTACGAACAGGAGGGGTCAGCACCCTTCCCAAGTCAGGACTGGCACACCCGGAGAAGGCAGCATCCATAAATGACTGCTGCCAGTAGGCAAAAGAAGCTGTTCTGTAGACACAGAGGATAGGGACAGGGGGGACAATCAGCCCAGCCAGGAGGTTCCATGTAGAGGTTGCCATCAGCTATGACTGTCTATTGGTTGACTGTATGCTCGCGGAGCCTGATCTGCACCTACCTTGCTATCCACTGACCATCTTTTTGACATGTGAATGCCCCTTTGCGTACTACTGCAGCACAAATAATAGGAAGAAGAGGGACACAGTGGCTAGCCAAAACTCAATCTTTTGCTCAGGGCACATGCCACAAGCCATCCCAACCAGCCCACGTGTAAATGGGCACCTGATTGCTCTGGCTGGGGAGTCAAAAACACTTGACTGCAAAGTCTAGGCTTATTGTTCCGTTATTGGCAATGACAGCTGCTGTGCCCACCCCACACCAAGCCCTTCTGAAAGGCCAGTGCACCTTGTAAACTCTAGCACATCATGGGTGAATAATAAAAACAGGGACCTGGGAGCACTATATGCCCTTTGGCATATTTTATGTTGTTTTGCAACAATAAAATTGAAGTTTAATTGTATTTACCAGCACATTCACAATATGTAACTGGAGCAGATCCTCAGATTACAAAATTGCTGAATTCTATCTGTGTTTGATAACTGACAACCTAGATCCCTGTTTGCTATTGACGTAGTCAATATGTTTTGTGTACTACCTAACACATAGATAATATCTGTCCCTGCCCCATGGAATTTACTTTCTAAGCAATAGTTGTTAGTGGATTCAATACTTGTTTAATTAATTAAAGCCCATTTTAGGTTTGATCCAATAATCTTCCAGTTGCAGTAGATCTATAGCAAAAATAGTTTATGGTCCTTTAGGGTCAATATCCAACCTTTTAAGACTTGTTCACCTAAAACTGCTGTTGAGGTAGAGGTGTGTGCCTTTAGCCAAAGTTTCCATGAGTATGTACAAGACAAAAGGTCACGTGTTGTTGTCACAGACTGACAATTTTTTTGTGAGGAAATATATTAAACACTTCTAAAGTAAGATTATCTTATTCCACTTCACCATCTGAATCACTGCAAATATTTATAAATTAAGCAAAGCTGGAGGAGGAGCATCCAAATGCTTGAAATAAAAGAGCAGGAATGGTTGGTCCTGATCATGATGATATTTTTACCCTTATACGTGCTTTCACCTGGTACATTGAAAACACTTCTTGCAGAGGAGAGAGGCCTTCCTGAAAACGCCACCAGCTCTCACTTGTATGTAGTCCCTGTGTTTGTCAGTGGGCATTTACACTGCAAGACCACTGCTTAATCTACTTCCAACACGTAGGTTTCCCAATGAAGCCAATGTGAGTTACACCCCAAAGATGTAAAACTCGTCATGTCACTTCAGACCAAAGATTCCTGTAGCCTTATCTTCTCTGTAACAGTGGCCAGCAGAGGATTTTTGCTGGAAAAGAGTAAGTAGAATAAGAGCAAGCACAGTGTCGTCCTTCCACTGGAATACACTCCCAGCTTCTAGGGAGTTTTAGGGACTTCCACAGTCCTACCATTAGAAATTATAGTCCTAAAGCAATTATTTTTATGTCCTACAGGCAAAAAAAAAATCTGTTTTCCATTTCATTAGTATGTTTCACTAGAGAGAGTAGAGCAACTAAATAACAGTATCTTGCAGATAGAAGGTGCTATTGAACTGCAATGCTTTTCATACCTTCTGGTCAATGTTGCAGTGGCAGCTTTGCTCCTAAGAAATGGCAGTTGCAGCCTTTGCAGGGGAGCAAGCAAGTGTTTATTGACTCCATTTTTACAAAGAAGTGTAGCATAGCGAGCCATCAGCATTTGCCCCAAGCCCTGCTTGCGCTTGTAAGCCTATGCCATTTCTCATACCACTCACACCACCGCAGTATTGATGTACTTCAGAGCAGTGTATTAAAAGAGATGACTTAACATCTTTCAGATGCTTTCTTTCTCCTGTCCTCCCTTGTGTAAGCAGTGCGGTGTTTTATTTGGAACTGTTTTGTTTCTGTTTCTAATGTACATGCTGCTGAGCCTTTATGACTGAGAAGGCAAGTTCAGAAGTACATCTTGTACTTTTAGTGGAAGGTGTTCGGGTTTGTGATTGCTGTTATTTCCTGTGGGAGCTGGCTGTCAGAATTATCTGCCGCAGCATTATGTAGTGACTTGCAAAGATATTGTACCTGGGATTGTGGATGTTACCAGCGCTGCTGAAATCTTAGGCCTTCTAGCAGAAATAGTTGGGGAAAAGATCATGTCTAAATACCAGAGCGCAAATCAGAGCCAGCCTCTTATCTTCTTCCATACAAATCACTTCTGCTTAATTAGGTATAACTTCCCATCCGTTAAGCTTCACAAATTCCAGGAACAGGTTAGGAATTAGTATCCCAGATTTACATATGGAAATCCAAAGCTGTGGAGAATCCATTATCCAACATCATACGGGAAATAAAATACAGATTTCCTGACATCCACAAGGTTGTCCTCTTAGCCAATTATACAACCCTAGGTTATATGAACATTTAATGGAGACAGTGACAGAACAGCACGCATAGCAAAGTTGCCAGTTCATATAGTAGAAGATTCCCATAAATATGTAAAGGAGTATCAAGCTCCTTGTGTACCACCCTGTGTGTCGCCTGCCCCAGTGAAGCCCTGAGTTCGCACGCAGTAATGAACGACCAGGAGCAGAACCTTGCATTAATGATGGACATTAATCTAGTGAGGTATTAACTGATCAATTCCAATTTTCAACTATGTTCCCACTGCACGGATTTGTATGGATTAACACTTGCAATGAGTACACAAGGCAGAAGAAGAAGCTTTTGCACTCATGGGCAGAGGAAAATGGGAACTGTTGACTGTCAGCCTCTATGGGGTGACATGGCCAGGGGGAGAGGAGAAGAGGTTTTAACAGCAAAAAGCAGGATATCAGAGATTTTTATTTGTTCCCAACTGAAATATTTGGAGTGATCCTCCATTCATTTAGCAGGCCCAGCAGTTTGATGAAAGTGAGACAAACCAGAAGAACAGCAATGATGAAAAACACCAGTCTTGATAAGGAAATATTGGGTGCTCAAAGCCAGCTAAGTGCTTTCCCCTACTCCGCTGCACAGCCTGCCCTGTGATGGCAGGAGCAAAGTGGTAGAGGTAGATCACCTGAAGGAGCAGAGATGATGAAAAGTATAGCTCCCTTGTCACACATGGTGATATTGTTAACACATTTCCTTAAAGCCCTTGTGCGCTGACTTGAGACTGGAAGGCTACTTGCTGAAACTGCAGTGCCTCTTGTAACAGAGCCAGTTTGTTAACAGATATATCTATAAATGCTGGCAGACTCCCTCCATTTTCTGGTGGGGAGATATCTACATCCTAAAAGCCCATGCTAGTTCTCTGGCTGGCACCAAGCTGGACAAGGAGACCGATTTTGGAGCAGGCGTGGAGGCAGGACTCCCATCCCAGCCCTCGACTGGCTGCTCTCAGTGCTGGAGTCACCGTGACGGGGTGGTGGGAGGAAGCATTTATCCTACTGAATACTTACGTGCGTGTAACAACAGGCTTCGGTCTCCAGAGCTATCAATCTGCAGTCTTTCAGCAGCATTAAATTAACTAGGGAGGAATCGGCGAGTGTGTCTGGAGAATATATAGGAGAAGTTCAAAAGTTTAGCATGCTCGCTCCATGTATCAAGAAGAATAGCTTCTTCAGAAATGAGACCTTTCTGAGCCACCTGTTGCAAAGGAAAAAAAAGAAAAGGAAACAGAATTATGATGCTCTTTCTGAAGCCAACCCTTGGTTTTGGATCCAACTACTTATATGGGACTGTGTGATGTAGGTGCTATTGCAAGAGTTGTCTGATTTCTACTTTTGGTCATCAGTGTCCAACATACTATAAAGGGCAAATACTTCAGGCCAGAATTTTTAATAGTTATTAGAGCAGAAAAGAATAAGGAAAGGTGAAGAAACTTCAACAGAATCCTTGTTCTCAATGTGGTGTGTCAGGATAGATTGCTACATTTGCTAAGTATTGATTTCTTTCTTATTTTAAATAAAAAATTAAGTCCATTCCTTTATGGAAGACCGAGTGATTGGATTTTTCCAAAGCTTCTGTAAGTTTATGTGAAAAATCATGTGAAATATATAACGGACTCTGAAGGCTGACAACTGATACACCAGCAACAACTGGAGCCCAGTAATCCCACAGTACTTATGCAAAACTCCAACAGAAATGGGTCCTTAAAAATTAGTCTGGTAAACTTAATTTTACACAAATTTCCTGATCTAGAAGATTATTCATTTTTAATTAAAGATAATGTGGGTATACACTCTACACATACAGAAAGTACACATCATTATTTTTTGTAGATATTCACTGATACTTTGAAAGCTTCATATACTTTGTCATGCTACGGATATCCATAGTGGACATCAGACTACAGTAGTTAGAGGAGTGAAAATTCACGTTAACTATTTGACAAGCCTAATGATGCCTTGAAGATCCTACAGCTAGATCTAGACAGCTGCTTGAAGAGGATCTCAAGCCCATGTAGGTTGAAGAGACTTTGCTGTGGTCAGACAGTGGATTTGTGGCTGAGCTAGGAATAGATGCGAGGTCCTACCTTCCCGCTCCAGGCTGCATGTGTTGGACCATATGAGGTAGCCGTTTGGGACACATACCTTTCTTTTGACTTTTTAATTGGTACATTAGCTCTTTGTACATTTTGGGTCCCGCAAAAAGGAAAGAAGCAACTACTCTTAGAGGTGGGCTTTTGCAATAGCAAGAAAAGCCATAGAACTCTTCCTTCATTGTAACATCACTGTTGATAAATGTATTCTGATGGACTACTTAGTTTCTCATTCATGGAGATATTTAGTACATTCCTTTAATGGTTGGTGATGCACAAATCGGTTTTAATATCAATAATGAACAATTTGGATGGCATTCAGATTCAAGATCTGCCAAAAAAATTTGCTACATGTCAGGATTTATTGAGTACAATACAATGAGGTTGCCAAAGAGGCTGGAGTTCCTTCAGCAGAAAAGTAAACAGATGGTCCCAGGAAAGTGAGCACATTCTTAAACACTGAATTGCATTTGGACAGAATGGAGTCACATCTGCCAAAGCTTGCTGGCCAGAAGTATGGCGGAAGGGAGCCATCAGAAACTAATGTGACATTCTTCAAGCTCTTTCACTTAATATTGATATTAGTAATCTAATAGGAATGTTCCAGAATTGCCAGGTGTCCTTTTGGTTGGCCAATTTGGGGGAAGGAGACATGATTAACAGTTAGTAACTGGATACACATATGCACTGCGGTCTGAAGTGTTCATTGCTAAATATATCCTTTCCATCCATGTCCACCTGGCCCGGAGCTAAAATGGTAGACGCTCCTCATTTCAAATAATCTGTTTCTGATTTCTGCTATCAGAAGCCAAGAGATAATCTTGCAAATGTGCATGTCCCTCTGAAAGGCTGGCTTTGAGAGAAGACACCAGACCTGGGAGTGCATAGCGCAATTATTCTGCAGATCTTCTCAGACTTAGGTTGGCCAGGGGCTTGGGTTCAGGAGATATAAGGCGTAGGATATATCAGGAGTTATATAGACTGTATGAATGCTAATGTATTTGTGCTTGTGCAGTATTTTGTAAATATAAACTGCAGTGTAATGGAAAAGACTGACTTGTTCTTCAGATGTATTTAAACAGCAGAGTGGGAAATCATCCAGGGTAGTACTGTGTGTGAGGAAGACATCCTCTGGTTCAAGCAAAGTCTTCAGAGCTGCAAGATGAGGTTCTAGCTCTTGGTCTAGCTTTGCAAAGAGTAAAAATGTCACTAAATCTGCTCCATGGCTCAACTTCCCATCATAATACAGGGATCATAATACTCACTTCACGGGACTTTTGCAGAACTTACTGCATCAATAGAAATACAAATACAAAAAATGTGAGGTCCTCGTATGGAAGGAGCTGTAGGAATGCACGAACTGGGCATCACTGCGAATCACAGGAAGAAATCACATCACTGATGTGATGGAAGAGGTTGTCTGGAGAGCAAGGAGCTCTGTTAACGGTCAAGCTGAGACACCTAATGCACTCAGTGAGTTATACAAACGGTAAAATGTTAAAGAAATGTTAAGGTTCACTTTGAGACTGGCATGAACAAAGACGTGCAGAGGTAGTGCATCAGTAATTGCAGTTGAACAGGATTTATTCTTTCTGGCATAGAACAAACAAGTTAATTTCACCTTTTTATTTCCTACCCCAGAGCTGGCACACGACGTGAGTGTCGGCACTCATGGCTAATCAGTTCTCAGATGATGCCAAGAGAAGTGGGAGTTGTGAGCTTCATCTTATCCCTCTTCCCATCAGCAAGTCTGGGTACACCTTCGGGTAAATTGAAGCTGACAGTGCATGTTTCCTAGGTACTGGGAGAAGGGTTGAGGGTTGGTGTCTCTGCCAGCTGTGAGGTTTCTCCCTGGGCAGAAGTTGCCGTGAATTTTTCCTGTCCTGGAGATCTCTATGGTTTGGCTGTTCTGCATGCTCTGCCTGTTTTGTTGTGTAGAGTTAACGACGTCGTAGGTAATACACACTTTTGCCTTGACTACCATATATATGCATATATATTATTCCTTGGGAACAAGTGTTTTTTCCCATCGCAAGGCTAAGCACTGCCAGGTCCCTTTTCTACCTTTTCAGGAAAGAGTCCTTCCTGCCTAGAATTCATCCTCCACATCTACCCAACATGAATCTCAGTATTTTACACCTCAGCCTATGTTAACCTCAGGCCTCACTACTGAGAGGAGCAGCATGTTTGTGTTACAGGCAAAAACCCTTGAAGTGGAAGCGCTCACAAACTGGGTGCAATGAGCCCTTTCACCCTCTACCTCCAGCCCCTACAGTGACGACTGCAGCATGAACTGATTGAGCAAAACCTCCCACTGCTGTCAGGGGCAAGGGGAGGATGCTCAGCACCTTACAGTGGCGTGCAGCATCTTTCCATAGCAGTGTCAAAGCAACTCCCCTGCCAGCGCAAAAGGAATAAAATCTTTCGGTCGATCATCTGTGTGCGTAATGGGGAAATGGGTAAAATTTTCTTGCCTGTGTTTATGCAGGAAGTCAGATGATATGATCATAACGGTCCCTTCTGGCTGCAAAATCTATGAATATCCCTCTGTGCTTACTGAGGTGTTTCACGTACATGTAGTGAGCCTATTTCATCTCTGGTTTAACTCCACTGACATCAGTGAGTTACACCAGGGATAAATTTGGCCTTGTCACTGTGTTTTGTACTGTAATTCAGTTCCTCCTTTGTTTAACACTTTTGGTAGCTTCATATATTATAAGTGCTGCGTACATATAAAATGCATTTCTTTGAGCAAAGAAAAATATGCTAATATGCATATTCCTACTTTGTCTCTTTCTTGTTACCAGTTAATCAATCACAGAGAATGTTTGTGACACTTATTAAAGGGAATGAGTAGATAAAAGCACATGACTTTCATTTATGAGACCCTGATAAGTTGGAAATACAAAGGATCTTACCAAAGGGAGTCAGTGTATACTAATGGGTAGAACAAAGAGCCGAGAATGAAAAAGAGATTGAATGTGGATCCTGGTTCTATTAACTCCCTTTGTGATCTCGTGTAACTAAGCTATTCCCCGCACTTTGTACGTGTGACCAGCTCCAATCTGGAGGCCATGCTTCAGTTGAATATCATTAGGCCAATCATTCTTTTAAATAAAATACTTCTGTGCTGTCAGCTTTTAATTGCTATCAGCCAGAAATCCAGATTAAAATCCTGGAGCCTGGATCTGGGAAGATTATGTTTTTAGCCTGTGTTCAGATGCAGCTTCAAAAGAAAAACAAATCCCAAATGCTGTGAATATTACTTATCTTTTTTTTTTCCTCTCTCTTCATTTCCTTGTGTATTCGGATTGAGTGGCAAATCTGCAAATCTTTATTCCACCTGGTTGCATGGTATAAACTGAGCAATTTGCTCTTCACTTGAAAACTCCAAGGCTCATGATAAATAAACCCCTGGAAATACCAAGTTGAGGAGCAGAATGGATATTGATCCAACATGCCGTGTTTCTCAGAACACATTACTTTCCTTTTCTGAGGAGAGCGGGTCTTTCCGAGAGCAGGAATGCTGCCCCGGTGGCAGGTGCTCCAGCGCAGACAATAGCGGCGGGGTGAGGGAAGCGTGCTGCCTTTGCAAGACTGGGAGGAAAACTAGCACTCCAGCCTAGTTGCCATGGGGTTGTCCAGGTGATGGTTATTACAGCGTGTCTCAGCACAAGGGACCCCAGGAACCTTCATAGACTAATTTACATTTTACGCACGCTTCTCCTTACATATCCCAACTCCAGAAGTCCCCATCCTGGGGTGGGGAGAGGGGTGGCAGCCATCTAAGTGTCTCTAGCAATATTGTGCAAGTGGAGCAGGCAGATCTTGGCCACGGGCTTGGCTTTGAGGCACAGTCCTGTTCCTGGGGACGAGTAAATTCAGTGCCATGGGACAGCAGTGCTCCTCTGCTGCACCCAGGCAGGCAACGTTGGTCCTGGGGCTGCCTTCGGTGCTGCTCAGAGGATTGTGGTCGCAAAGCTGAGGAAAATAAACATTTCATGGGCTTGTTCTTGTGTTGCTTTTTCCTTACATTATTTCCTGTAGGCTGCTATGTAGCTTTTCACTAGCTTTTGAAAGGCAAATGTTAAAAATGGCCTCTGAGAAAACAGTACTTGCCTCTGCAAGTTAATTTAATGGTTGAGTGTACGAGATGGTGACAAGTGGCGACGCACACTTAACTGTACAGCAACCCCACTCTGAAAGCTGGCCCTCTAGTAACCGTGGAGGTTGGATGCCTTCTCTCTCGGGCGCTTGGCTCCATCAGAAGGAAGTTTGTGAATATGGCTGGGCAGGTTAACTCTCAGGGAAATGAATCGACCGCTTGGCCTTGCACTTCTCAGAGGAACCTCCAGCTGACAGAGCGATGCCCACATACGCGTGTTGCTTCTCCCCAGGAAGAGCGTGAAAGTGGAGAAGTACAGGTCCCGAGGACAGGAAAGGATCATTGGAGGTGTGCGGATGCAGACACCACCACCCCCCACACCCCCCCGAGATAAACAGCTCGTTTTGGCACTGCTTAAAAGCAAGGGCTGAGGTCTGCCGTTTTCTCACTAGGTTTAAACATGCAGCCAGGTCAGATCCAATGCCCGGTCTGAGCAAGGGCAGGAGAAGCCAACGGACAGAGCGTGGTCAGCCATGAAGGAGAGCTGGGCTCTGGTCCTGCCTTTGATGCTGCTCTGTTAGCACTGGGCGAATCATTTTCTCTCTCTCATTTCCCCATCTGCAAAGCTGGGATGATGATGCTACCCGGTTTCATAGTGTTCTTTGAGATTTGCAAGTGAGAAGCGATATTATTGTTATTATTAATGAATCTGTAAACCTATTAATTCAATGCCATGGCAGCATAATAGCACACAGTACCTTAAATATGGTTCTTAGGTGGCTGTATGAAACATATGCTGTTGTTATTTTAACTTCTTTGTATATTTTCTAAATTACTCCCTTTTGGTAAGAACAATTATGTTATAAAGTTTGGAAACTAAAGAGAAGCGTGCAGTGTAAATGCTCAGGAATGACTAATTTTGAGAGTTTTTTACAACAAAGAAGTCCAAAATGCAGTTAAAGGCCTGACTGTTAATGAATGAAAAAAAAGTAATTTGGATACTACCAGCAGTGCAGGAGCTACTTTTATTAGGTAAAGCAATGCAAAAGTTTGGCATGGGTTCAGTAATAATAAAAGAGCAACTATAAAGAGTTAATTATCTCTGATCCCTAAAGGAAGTATATCTTTCCTATCATCATTGAGGCCTTTTGTAGTGCAGTGTTGGGGAAAACACAACCTTTTGGCTGAGAGCCCAACACCTGGCCTGGGAATCATGTTTTACAGTGGCCAAAGATCATCAGCTTCTACTAGATAGAGTGCTAATAATGTGAAATCGGTGCTGAAGTTACCTCATTAGTAGCACCACTAGTAAACCCCATAGCATTCTTTTATGGAAAAAAAAAAAGACAAGAGGCTTGGAGTCATGGTGTTTGCCTTGCTTTGATCTTTAAATAAAAGTGTCACTGTAGTTTCCTGAATAAAAAAAGGTATGCCTGTTGCTGGCCTAACCCTTCCTTCTCAAGTCCTCCCCACTGCAAAGATGGGAAATAAAACCATACAGACTCTGTCATCTGTATTAAAAAAGGGGAAATGAGGAAGAAAAAAAAACTGTCGAGCTATTTGGAAAATGCTTCTTCTTTTACCATTTACTCCAGCTGAACTCTTCTACCTTTTTTTTCCATAAAACCAGATATTGGTGAAATATTTTGATTCACGTGTAGCCTGTCCCAGCGGTGCTGCAAGTGCATCAGGATTCACGGTCCTCGGCAGCCTGGACGGTGGCAGCCTTAGTTCTTTCTAGTTGACAGGGGTTTGAGCAGAAAACTTTGTGCGTGCCTATGTGCATGCATGCATGTATGCATGGATAAAGCAAAGGAGTTTTAAGAGAGCGAATCATACAAACAAATAAATTCACCTGACAGCTATGGAGCAGGCACACAAATGCATGTGGAATCTGTAACAGGTTTAAACATTACTGAAAATATACATCTATGGACACATTTTGCATGCTATAACAAGTTGTTACAGGTTGGGGATTTCACTGGCTTTCCCCAGGCCAGCAAGGATGAAGCATCTTGGCTGAGAACAAAGAGGCATATAAAGGAAAGCTGCAAGGTCCTTTGCAAAGAAATAGATGGCTTTTTTTCTGTTTTCTGTCTGAATAGTCTCATCTTGTTCGCATTACCTGGATAGTGATTAACCTGTAGTCTTCTCTTAAACCTCCCCTGCATTATGCCACTGCTGCGTGGCCCTATGACCGCAGAACAGCCAAGGAAGGTTTTAGCAAGGCTGATGAGTTTAGCGAGGTTCATCCATTTCTGGTGGGGAGGGCCCCCACCGCTGAGGAAGGGGCTGCAGCACCCTCGCTGTACTGGTCCTGCCCAAGCACAGGGACAAGGAGCCGTGGCAGCTCTGTGGGGTCCATTGGCAGAAATGAAGTGCACCGTCCGCTGCAGCTCCTGGGAGGGAAAGGAGAAGGGAGGCCCCCGGCAGCAAATCCAGACTGATGGTTAGGGCAGTGTGGTCCTGAACCAGGACTCATCAGCTTGATGGGGGGAAAATAAAAGCCAAAAAAAGCAGGTAGTTTCTTTGAAAGAAAATAACAAATGTGGAAAACGATCTCTGTAGTCATTTGCTTTGCTAGAAAATAATCTTTCTTTAAAAGCAAATGAACAAAATCAAAAATTTAAATTGCTGGGAACATTTTACAAACCTAGAACAAATCTTTCCCAAAACAGCATGAAATATTTCTGGTTTCTAAGGATTTCGTTTCATCTGCCCCTGTTCAGAAATTCAAGTAGGAAGGCAAGGCCGCCCTTTATTATGTATGCCAGCCAACAAGTCCCTTCCATCCTTTAATAACTGTGTCACAACACCTTTTTCAGATGCTTGATGGTATAACGCAGAGGTTAATTGGTTATGGAAATGGCTGCTAATGTTAGAAGTATGAGGGTAATTTTTTCCCCCGAGCGGGAAGAAGATGCGGCAGTGGCACGTGAGCGGTTGCATCCCCACCAAAGGCCGGTCTCCCTGCTGTCCCCACTGCCATGGCCGCGGGATGCTCTCCCAGCACATGCTGGTGACCTTCCCCTCCACCCCAGGCTCCCCAGCCCTCACTCCAGCGCTGCGTGGCCTGCCACGCCGGTGGGGGAGAGCTCACATCCATGCTTCTTGGTACCTTCCAAATCTCCTGAGAGGAGCAAATGAGCCAGTCGTACATGAGCCCCCGTCCCCCGGGAAATATGGGTGGCTGCATCCCTCCTGCCCAAAGTCAGTCAAATGTTCTGGGGATGACAGTGCTGCTTGCATTGCATCTGCCATGGACGTACATTTAAGGTCTGCTCTGGACTGCTTCCAAAGCCAACTTTCCCATAGGAAAAGTCCTCCTAATGGACATGAACAGCAGCCAGGTACAAGCTTTTAGGCCATGGGAGGGTTTGGATGCGTTTCTACTTCTTTGGTATTTGTATTTCCTAAGGGATGTCCTCCCTGTGCTGGTATTTTCAGGTGACAGCGTGTGTTCCAGGTGGGCAGCTCCCAGCCTGGCTCTGCAGTGACAGTGTGCCCTGTTTTGGTGAGATCTGGTGCTACTTAAAGCCAAACCTTGGTTAAGCTCATTGGCCCTGGCCCAGAGCCCTGGGGAACTGACCCTTTGTTCCCCATAATGGAGAAGGCTTGGTTCCTGGTCCAGACAGAGCCTCTCCACCACTGTGGTGGAGGCTTGCTGGCCATTGATGGCAGACACGGTGTGATCCATGATACACGGGGCAGCAGAAGGGCTCGGAGGGGTGTTTGGGGTGGTTTGGACGCATCCTGGCAGGCACTGGCGCCTACACGGAGAAGGTGTTGCTGCCCCCCAGGATTCATTAGGACTGCTCTTTGGGTTGACGCTATGCTGTAACAACAACTTCTTAGTTAGGGAAGGAGCACATATATTGCCAAGTCCTATATCCTATATTCACCCATGGTTTAAATTAGCGTCCAAAGTGCAGCAAGTATCGATAGACCAACATTGTGATACTGCATTTTGCGAGTTTCCCTTGGTCGGTAATAAGGATAATTTACTTCAGCAAAGGAAGAGTTAACAATCCCCATAGACATACTTATGTTTATAACATACTCATCAAAAGCTTTTAACCCAGCATAACATTTACACGAAGGCTGCAGAGCTCCATCATGCTGCTAATGCTTACAAGATTTCCCTAAATACTTTTCCAGCAGCTCTTCTTATGGAGAGAGTCCAGAGAGTATAAGTGAGCTGGAGCCGGGCGTGCTATCCCTGCACCCATCCTTCCCAGCGACACCATTCTCAGCCCAGCCTCATCGGATCCGCTCACCCGCACACATCAGCAGGGTGGGGAGCTGTGGGGGTCCCACGCTCCAGCACGGGCTGAGCCAGGGCGGCTGGAGAGATAGAGAGTCGTGGCTGCGGTGCAGCCAGGCTGATGCAAGAGGACAGTGACAGATCAGCTCGTTGCATCTCGCATGTCTTGACAAGGAGATGGGGACGCAGATGCTTGAGATTTCGCCACCAAGACAAAGAGCTTGGGCAAGTGCCACCCTTCCAGGGAAGAAGGACAGGGCTTCCAGTGCTGGGTTGCATGCATTTTGCTTTCCTTTACATCTCCAGTGAAAAAAATTGAAGGCTTCTGCCGTTTCATTCATCCTTTCCAAAATGACTGAATAAGGCTCCTCTTTCTCCAGCTTCCTCGTTCCCCAGTCCAGTAAATAATGTGCCACTTAAATAGCTGCATTTCCCTTGATGACAATTTATTGCAACAGAAGCGCCGTTAATTTGGCTGCATGGCTTCCAGGTGGGGCTGTGCTGGAGCAGCGTGTGCGCTCGCTGTCCTGCCAAAAGTCCTCAGTCCCTAGCCCCGAGGAAATGAGCTGGCACCCGGCGAGGCACCACGTCCCTCCGGAGGGGAAGCATCCAGCTGAAAGTCTCAGCTACTGAGGGTGGGTATTTTAATTTCTGACCTCCTTGTGCTTTAGAGTATTCTAGACATTGAATTGCAAGGCTGGACCTCTGAATCCAAAACGCAGTGAGTGCGAGTTGGTGTAGTAAAGCGAACAGGATTTACGTTAACTGAGGATCAGGCCCCCAGTGTGTACTCCATTCCGTGGTATATTCTTACCTGGAGGCACCAGCATATTTAGTTCTGACATCATGAGAACATTACCTACCTGTAGCGGCTTAATTTACACACTCTCCAACACCTTTAAGATGCTTTATAACCTTGAAAATCCCCTGACAACAAATATTCTCCTCTAGCATATGCCAGCAAGGAAACGGTGCAGTATAGCCATACCAATTAAGACTGAACATTTCATGCATCCATGGTATTTTTTTATTGAGGTACTGTCTATCTTTTTAACTACGTTTGTTTTTATTGAAGCAAAAACCTGCCCTTTTAAATGAGCAGGCTAGTCTATCAGAGCTGACATTTAGTGGAAAACAAAGTGCAGGCATGAGAAGGTTATGAGAGCTGGCACATGCTTTAGCCCAGATTAGCCCATAACAGAACTGGACTCATCTAGTTTTATTTTAAAAAAAAATCCTTCTGTCAGTAAATTTTGTCCTGCTTGTGAGCAGAGTAGGAGGCCAGAGCAGCAACGGTACTCGACAGCTGTAGAAAATAAGGGTTTGGGATTTATTCCGTCATACCTACTCCAGAATTGATAAAACAGGTCAGGACTGGCTACAGTTGTAAGCTCAGTGGCTAAATCTATGGTGGCTTTACCTTTTTGCACCACAGGGAACACGTTTGGTGTGCAACCTGAGGCAAGGAGCCGAGCACAGTCCCATCTCCGGGACCGAGTGTCATGCCAGGTGTCATCCCTGCTGTCCTCCAACCCTGTCACCCCATATCCGAGCTGCTCTGCTGCCGCCTCGCCCAGGGCAATGAGTTATCTCTAAACAACCTCTGCTCCCAGCAGGATTTGGGCCGTGGGAGCTGAGCACCGCTCAGGCTGTCCATTACGCCTGGCAGGATGTGGTGTTGCCAGTTACTGATTACAGCAAATTTGGCCATGAAACCGCGATTCTCTCCTCGCTCTCTCCGTGCAGCTGCCATTGGGATTGGCAGGAACTTTAAGCTTTCTTAAGTGTGGGTTTCCAATGGCCTTTTTGGACCATTGTAGGTAAGCAGGTTTTATTATCCATGTCCAAATAATACTAAATTAATTATGCAACCTAGACTTGTGCAGTAGATATCCAACTGAAGTCATGACATTTACTAAACACTGGGGAAGACTTTTCCTGGCGTGTGTTATTTGCATCATATGGTCAGATATTGGCCCCGCACTGAAGGGCAAGGCTCCTTTCTGTTCAGCACTGACCGGAGATGAAGAGGCTGTCCCAAAGCCAGGCAAGCCACAACGTAGCTTTGTGTGGAGATAAAGCAGGCAGGGGTCAAACTGAATTACTGGCAGGAGCAGGGGTCTTGAAACCACGGAGCAAGTGGGCTTTGCAGAGGGTGGGCACTGGGGAGGGACTGGAGGAGAAGTCTTGTCTTCCTTGGTATCCGTAGGAAGTTCTTGTGCAAGTGAAGAAGTTACAGTCTCAAGGTTTTGGAGCTATCGTCACTCAGTTGCATTGGGTTTTTGCATTTGGAAGGGTTTGGAAGCAATATTCAGCTGATCTCAATCCCATGTAGAGTGAGCTATCGTAGGCTTTTAGCACTCCTGCCTTCCTCTCAATGAAACAGAAAGGGCCAGTCGCTGCCGGTGTGAATCCAGTTTTAGGTTTGCGCCAGAAGAACCTGGTCTGCTCAGACAGGGAGCACAGGAACTAATCAAATCCACAGAGTGAAGATTTTTAGGAAAATATTTGCTTCTCTAAAACTTAAAGTCTGAGTGTATTTGCTTTTCATACAGTTGTCATTATTTGCTGGTAAATATTAATAGCGGAGATATTTAAGCTAAATGTTCGGAAGAAGAACTTTCCCTCTGCAGTTCAGTGCCTTTATCTCCCTATTCATAGACCCAACTCAAAATTCTTTACTCTTAACATCATCATCTGTTGTCATAGAAACTATTGCAATACATAAGTACTCTAAATGACTGCAACTTCGTTGAATGGCAAGGGATCAAGATGGACTGTGATGGGGGAACACTTTAAACAGGTGTATCTATCGACAACAATTGATGGCGAGAAGGAGTATTCAGTCTCTCAACAATGCAAGGTGTACAACATTCATTTTTATGCTAACAAAATCACAGAATGGTATTTATTGAACCTTTTGTTTATTTGCTCTATTCTTTCCTCTGAGACATATAAACCAGGAGGCTCTTTGTTTTGTTTAAACAGATCTGTGTAGTCCAGTTCTGAACTAGTTTTACTGGGATTTCTTGGTGAAATTTCCTACTGAGAGTTGGGGTTTACATTCCTTATTTCTTAAGTTTACGTTTATTTGTACCTTGCTTACAAAGAAATAATACATCTGCTTGGTTTCCTGTGGTCGAGAAAATTAGCACTGAGCTTTGCCTCTTTAGCATTTATACACCCATATTATCTTAAAGTGACTGGTGACAATACATTCACCAAAACCAGGTAGGTTTTAAGTCTATAGCAACTTACACACCTCCAGTACGTCTGCAGTCCTTTAAGTCCCATACATCCATCTGAAGCATATACTGTTCCCAAGAAGCAGAACAGAAGGTCAGTTACAAGTTATCGGGTTTTTTTTCCCTTGCTATAGCTGCAAAATGCCAGAAGAGCTTCAATTTGAAGCCTGAAGAAACTGTTATTCCTGCAACATCTCAGTGGAATGCGAAGCTCAGACAGGTCCTTAGGATGTGTAAATGTCACAGAGATTCAGTTTTGCAGAGAAGCCATTGACACTCCAGTGACAGCACAGCAGTATTTTGCTTCTGGTTCAGTACAAATTACAGACAACTTGACATTAGAGACCTTCGAATGCAAAAGCAGACTGAAATCCTACATGATCAACTGACTTTCCCTATTTACAAAAACACGGCTTTCATTTAGATGTCTCTTCAGGGACAAATTGATGGAATGGAAACGGAGTGAGGAGAAAAGCCGGGGAAGTTTCCGATTTGTATGGTACTGCCTGCTCCGTGGTGAAACCTCTGAAGTACGGCTGTGACTCTCCCTTGCAAAATACTACATGTAAATGTTGTTGGCACATGCTTGAGCTCTAATGTGAGAGCCTTTGCTCTCTGATCCCCCCCTGCATAAAGCACGGAGAGCCAAACCATTTAAATAAGAAAGGACTTAGTCCTTGCTCATGTTGTTTATTTCAGATAATTGCCTGTGTTCATATATGTTGTCTGGTGACTTTGCAATTATCCTCTTATCTTTCTTTTTACATGCAATAACAGCCTGGTGCCCATTCTGTTAAGATGATTGAATGCAGCTTGATTCTGTGTTTTAAAGAAGTCATTTGCTGAAAATATGACAAGACAGCTCAGCTAGGAACTACTGTGGGCCATGGGTCAAAATAATGCCTTGGGCTCTATAGACAAATTAAAGAGCACCAATACAGGGTGTTGTGTGTGTATGGGGCCAAGATATTGTGGAGACTTTGGTGAATGGCTTGGCTGGAGCAATGGCTTTTACTGCCTGTGAAGTGAAGATACCATTGCATTCTCCCAGCTGAATCTTGTGGAGATCAAGAGACTGTGCAAACACTGTTTTAAACAGCACAGGAGAAAAAGGGTTAATAAGAAAAAAATTGTGCCAGCATAAGTAAAGCGTGCTCTTGCCCCAAAGCGTGACTCCGTGACCCAATGTGTACCGGCAAACAAAGACCAAATCAAAAGTACAGAATCATTTTCATGGCTACACTGCCCATTTTTTGATTTCTTACGGGTCGGGGTTTTTTTTTTTTAACCTGCTCCCGGCTGTGGCTGTGGGCTGCCTACAAAAGCAGCGATCCCATACCTTCCTCAGAATAAAACCCAGTAGTTCCCTGTGAGGCTGCGCTGCCTCTGCTGGGGTTGTTGGGGCAGGGGCTGGGCCATCAGATGAAGGGACCTTGTGAGCCCCTCTCTGCCGTTAGAGAGGGCAAAGCTCCTTCTTGGCTGGAAAGTTGGGGTGGCTCACACCTGGGGACGTGAGCACCCCCGTGCTCTCCAGCCTTTCGGCCATGGGAGGACTTTTGCATTTCAATTCCCGTGTTAGCAGGACTGCTTGACCGGGATCAGAGGAGCAAGAGCCCAGATGACACCAAACTCCTAACTTGTGATGCTACTTGGGAAGAAAAGTCGTTGCAACTTGCGGAACCAGCCTAGCAAAGCTTGGGCCAATCAGAAGGCAGGGTTTATATGGCCTAATTAATTCAACTGTCATGAAATTAAACCATCATGTACTTTGATATCTGTCTGTTTTCTCAGGTGCAGTTATATTTGAAGAGACCCCACGCCTGTTTAGCTGTGATCCCTTTTGGAAATAATTGGCGCGGTTTTGATTGATAATGTGTATTCCTCTTTAAAAGAAAACACACTATTTTTCATAATCAGAGGCTGAATGCATAATGAGTGCTCTGGTGCTGCCTTTAGCATCAGGTCTGTCAAACTGCACAGTTATTTCCATATTGATGCAAACTAAGATATTACACTCCCTCATTACATTGACATGGCACATCTTTCAACAGTCAGCTTCCAATCATACGTTCCTTGCAAACAAAATTACCTTCATTTTCTCTTTTGCTACAGAAGGAACGAGCAGTGGAAATGTGCCCTAACAAGCTAATCAACTAATTTTTAGAATATGTTTGAACCATTTAATATTCTAAAAGAAAACAAGAAAAAGTTGCTAATGGGTATGCTGGCATAAACAGAAATAAATAGACAACTGGTTGACTGAACATTAGCATACTTAAGTTTTATCGAAGTCACAGTGGAATTCATTTTGCAAGTCAAAAAAGCAAGATCTATTTGTATCCATAAGCCGAACAACCTCATTTCCTCTGTACATTCTTGAGCAGAAAACCTTGGTTATGGAGGTAAAAGAAAAAGAGGAAACTATCCTTTTATGAGCCAAATACTTCAGGCGATAAATTGATTTTAGTGGGACCAGTGTGTAGGGCTACTGATAATAGTTTGTGTGATGCTAATGGCCCTGCTGCTAGGAGAGAGGAGTCAGGCTCTTGGTTATGGGCTGCCATTCAGTGGGTTGGCAGGGAGCGAGGGTGTTCCCAAAGCGACATCCAGGGACGGGAAGAACGGAGAGGCAGCTTTGCGTCGCTAAATCCGAACTCCTGTCCCAAACAGGCAACCGTCATAAGGGAGAAGAGTTGGTGTTTTAAATGACCCAGTTCAATGAAAGGGGGAGGGTCGCGGTAAGCAGACTGAAAGGGACCGCGGGAGAAGAACATTGACTAGGGAAAGCATTGCTAAGGTAGCAAACACCATGCAGGGCAGGTGGGCTGAGGCCACGAGGTGCCTCACCAGCCCCTGACCAGGTCCCCGGACGTCCCCGGGAGCTTCGCAGGGACCCTCCGCTTCTTTCAGGAAACATATCTGTTTTACTGGAGAAAGGTTGCAAACTCTGAGGAGAGATCATTATTCTGCCTCACATCGTACGGTTTGTTTTCAGAAAGGAGCTTGGTTTCATTTCCTATCAAGATATAGCTCTGCATTTCTTACATATGTTAATTTGCTTTGGAGAACTCATGGAAAAATTATTGTGGTGATACAGTGTTTAGGCCAACCTTCAATGTCTCCTCCGGGTCTGAGTGTGGAAAAAGTGACAGTCCTTCCCTGTGCCAGTGTATGATTGCAAAGCCCTATCCTGATAAGGGCCATAGTGATCACCGAGATGGGTTGTGCCTGAAGACAGTCCTGGGCAGCACCTTCTCCTGAGGCAATGCAGAGACAGCAGAGCCATCCTTACGTGAAGCAGAGACTTGCCTGGTGCAGCTGGGTGTCCTCTGTGTGCATAACATCTTCAGACAGATCACTGATATGTCCATATGACAGCTTGCTAGCGTGACTTTCATCCCAGTCTGGACCGGGAAGTTGCTTCTGCACCGTCCATTATCCCCAGATTTCATTAAGGTCATGTGGACCTTGCAGCTTGCAGGTTAATCCTGAATACTTTGATGTCCCAATCGCAGTTGTTCCATGCACAGGTCACTGTAAGGAATATATGGGGTGATTTACACATCTGAAAACATAATCTGGTAGCAGAATCTCGACTTTCCAACTGTATGTCTAAAATTTGGGCACTACATTTTGCATTTCTTTTCCTATAGGACATTTGAGAATCCAGCCCTGAAGGCCATTAGGTCAGAGTTGCTGTAAAACCTGTCATTATCAGCTGCATTTCCTTACATATCCAGGGAAAAATACCTTCCAAAGTTGACAGTTGCATGGGAATGCACCAGACTGTTCCCTGACGTGGGATTAAACAACATACTGTGTAGCAAGAGAAACATCTGTTTGTTCTTGAGCTGAGCAGCGACTGTCTCGGATGAGGGTCCGGAAGAGGAGAAGGATGGCTCAAGATGAAAGCTTGCACTTCAGCTGTTGGGGGAAGGAATACATCCATGCTCCTGTAGAATATTTCCGCTCGATCGTAAAAATCAAGGCAGTGGCTATTCCAGCAAATACCCCAGCACCACTGCGGCATGACAGCCAGCAAATGAAACTGGAAACACTTCCATCATAAAGTCGTATCCTACTAGTCGAAAAGGTGGGCTAGAGAACAGATGTCCCAAGATCTGAGCGGATCATATCCATTATGGATGTCTTTTAGTCTAGAAAACAAAACGGGCTTTCTGATGATGAAAGTGGCTGTTGGAAAAAGAAGGGTGAAGGGTGGGAGAAGCTTTCATCCGTTGCTGCGACTCTGGCAGCCTGTATCCCACCAAATGGAGCATGCGGATGTGGAAGGGAATGGCACGTATAATCAGAGGTTGTGGGCAGCCAGCCAAGGGAGGGGAGTCGGTGTGTAATGTGGTATCATGGTTTTCAAGCAGTCGGGCTGATGTGGGGCACGGAGCCGGAGGGGTAGCTTTCCTCTCCTGTGTCCTTCTTAAGAGGTTTTGAACATGCTCCTCATTTTGCAGATTTAGATACAAATTTGTACAAAGAAGTATGATAATTCTCCCTGAAACCTGATTTGATTTTCTCCCTTTGCTATCTTATCTGGCATGGAGGAGATTTAAGTCATACCAGATTATGAAGTGTTATCCTCTCTACTCAGCCAGAATATCTCTGGACAGTCAGGCTTCGAGAGCTAAGCTCCAGGTTGCCTCTGACTGCAAGTTTAAATTTTGAAGGTACTTTTCACCCGATCGCTGACTCAAAAGATACAAACACAGAGTCCTATGCCTGGTAATTTCTTTACATAAATAACAATTCTGCAAAAGATCCCTTTAATGACATCAATTATACATAACTAAGTGCACTTTAAAGACTGATTTCTTCTTTTAGGGGGTTGTATTGAAACGTCTTTGAATTCATTAATAGTAATTTTCCCTTTATAAACTAAAATGCAACTTTCCATAGAAGCTAAACCCCCTGACAGGTACATTGTTCCATTTTCAGGTCTAGTTATTTACTTGCCAAATGCATCAGATACGGAGCCCGAGAACAGCTGCACAGATATAAAAATATACGACTTAACCTTCCTCTTTTTCCCAGCCAATGCTTGTGCATGTGGGTTGTAAACGGAAAAGGGGCCATGCCATCAGGGGCGTGCTGGGGGCTGCCCTCCCTCCCCGGGGGCTCCCCTGCTGCTGCAGGCCGCATTTAGCCCAAGCTGCCTACACAGTGAAAGGAAAGAAAAAAGTAAGAGTTGAAATCGCATCATTTAAAGGTTAAATTAAGAAAGGCGGGAAGGTTAAAGGTTTGTGCTTGCTGTCTGTAACGAGCCGTAGCCATTCACTGGACAGGCCCTTTGTGGGCATCAGTACATCCTTCCACCCAGGTCATGTTCCCAGAAGCATTGAGACCACCTGAAAATGCAGCGACTTGAGTTTTAACTTGTGAGAGTTTCCACACTCCGCTTGCAAACCTGCCGGAGCTGTGGCAAGAGCCACAAGGCTTCTTCCTTCCTTCCCGCTTCTCCTAACAGCAATAGGAGGTCCTGTCCAGACAAAGGGCTTTTTCCCTTGGCGGAGTGAAGGAAACCTTTCTCTTGAATTAGGTATGCAAAGCTTCATTCTTGGCCAAAGATCTAAACCTCGACTGTTTGTGCTACATTGTGAGAGGTTGTTTTATATTGTCCCCATTCACGGTCCCTTTGTGCAGGGAACGGGGACAGTCATCTGTGCCAACTCACACAGACGTTGCAAGAATAACTGCATTAAAGACATGAGGCACTCAGAGCTTATGGACATATGGATATCTGCAGCAGAAAGAGGCGACCCCAATCATATCATTCCCTCTGCCATGTGAGCCACTGTTTCTACTTAAAATTTCACTGACAATATAGAAAAATGCCATTCAGGCAGAGCAATATGCCTATGCATAGTGGATTGCTGGAGAGTATAAAATAACAGCCAGCCAGCAGCTGATAATCTGCTTGTAAACTTCTGTTTGAAAATAAAGACAAGCCCATTTTACAGTAACCAGATGTTTAACAGAATATTAGTATTTACAAGTGCCTTAGGCTATTGTTTTATAAAGGTCTGAAGAAGGCTTACAAAAATGTAAAATCACAACCAAGTATGCAGTTCAAAGGCTTCTTGAAGCTGTGAAATCTCATGTACTGCGGGACAGATCGCCTTTGGTTTGTGCCTGGTATGTTGGGTGTGATTGTTTGCCAAGTGTTCCTCCATAACTTACCTAACCAAGTTCCTCTCTGCTCAGATTTTTCCCCGTTCTTTACTATCCATAATTGGATAACTTCTCTCCAATTTTCTCCTTGGAACACTGAAGATAAGGTTTCTGTTTAATCATCCCACTTTAAGTACTTGCAATCAGACAGGATATTGCTGCTTTTAAAATAAGACAATGACATTTAATGACTTTCATTTCTTCCTATACAAAAGATTAATTTATATGCTGGAGTCATCTTTTTCACTGGAAAATTCTCTCCACTCTTTTTGAAATGATTCAGCCTGATTAACAACTTAATTCTCCTTTTATATTTCTGATTTTGTGACTTTTACTGCAAGCATTTGCTTGTCATCTTTTTACCAAGTCTAATTCAGCTTTTGTTTCTGAATGAGTCTGAAGTTAAGAAGTCAGACAAGTTGTAAGGTGTGTGAGTGCAAACATGCTGCCACTGCTAGTCTGCAGCGTTAGGGAGGAGGTGGGAAGGATGACTCTGTGCTGGGCTGATGGAGCGGCAGATAGCATCACCGCGCTGGGAGGCATATCCTTAAAAGCTGTAGGAAAACAGAGGGATTCCCTTAACAGCCCTTAGAGGCTCTAAGAAATTCAGGTGAAGGACTGTGGGGTCTGTGTGTATCCCTGGGAAAACACCGGGCAGAAGCAGTGCTGGGGAAGCAGAAAATGCATCACTGATGTTTTCCAGGCAATTGGAAGAAGCCCCCATGGCAGGAGGCTCCGCAGGGCAGGCGGGCAGGGAGGGGCGGCGGAGGGGGAATGGGTCAAGAGCAGCGAGGGAAAAAATTCATCATCTAGAATACACCTTGCCTGGCTGTTTCAAAATGCAAAACCACAGATTATTTAACCCGCCGGTTTTACACTGTCTGCTTGTAGTGTTTAATATTCTCCTGGAGTGCTGTTGGAAAGAAAAGTTTCATCAAGATGCTGTCTTAGGAGCACATCATCGGGATGTTCCTCTAAGTACAGACACGAAACATCTATTCAAAGCTTTGTACTTTCTGCATTGTTACTGACGATTTGACCGTTAATAACATAAATTGAAATGTAATCTTTACCTTCCAACAGGTGAATGTTTGCCTTTAGCTAGGTAAATACCATTGTTAGGAATTTATTTTCTTTTACTGCTAATATGCTTTAAAGGTATTACCGTTTTCTTTACTCTGCTGGCCATCATTTTCTTTCTGCATGTTTTTGCTTTACCTAGTGTCTAAATTTTAATTTACTTTACTTAGCCTCTATAACTTTCTGATTTATATTTGTAACACTTGACTTCTGTGGTGTTCTTTTTGCTTCAGAAAAGTCTTCATTTTTTCTTTCAAATCAAGCTGTTTCTGTTTCTTTAAGTCAGCGAGGCCTTCTGCAGTTGTGGGATTAGGGGTTTTTCAGCACACAGGAAAAGGTACTGGAGCAATCCTCATTATAAGTTGTTTTTTTTCTGACAAAACTCTTATGCCCAACAGATGTAACCCACAATTGTTTTCTGGATTCTGAAACCAGTCTTTCTAATGGACCTAATCTATAAATACAATGTTGAAGTGGGTTAGCATAAGCCACTTCGCCGCGTGAGAACTTTTCAGAAGTTCTAATGGCTTTTTCTACACTTTTCTGTCTTTGTATGAGCCCAGATGCTTTTATTTTGTCCCAGTAGTCTCTGTACATACATGGGTTGACCTTCCCTGATGTGTGTAACAAATGCAACAAGGTTTGCGTGGAGCTCGAGCTATAACACAGCATTTCCACACTCGCTTTAGTGTCAAGGTATTACTCCCTATTTCTGCCATTGGCACGAAGTGGCACTTCGTTTTCACTTAAGTGGCATCTTCGTTTCTGAAGATGGCACTTTGTTTCCAGTTCACGTGTTATAAGTAGGATCGTCAGGGGCCTCCTGAGGCACACAACCCCAGGTCAGCAGGAATCTTCTTGGGTTTTTGCTGCTCCTGCCCTGACCCAAATGTGGTCCCGGGTAGTGCTGGGTCCAGAGCTGTTCTGGGCTGGCCCAGGGAAGCCCTGCATGTGGTGTGCAGCCTGTAGCTGCCCCAGCTCTCTCTTGCATGGGAACTTCTTCTGCCCCAGCCCCGAGGGCTTGGGAAAGGTGGACACGCACATGCAGAGTGCCGCTCGGGGCTGTTAGGCAGGTGCTAATGATACTTCCCATCCAAGGACTGCAAAGTATTGTAATGATGCTTTAACACAGCTCAGCAATCAAACACTACAGTGTAATGAAAACAGGAATACGTGTTTACCAGAGTATAAAAGCAGATAGAGAACAGAATGAAAATGATTCTTCACTTAAGGGCACACACATGTAAATACACGTACACGTCACTTGACTGCTCTGTGACACTTAAACGCAAACACAAACCCTATTGCTGGGGCACGGCAGCCACGGATGGAAGTAATACATCCGACTAGATTGCATCCACTTTCCAGATTAAGATCCTAATCTTGCAAATAAATCCAGGCTGCTGAAATCCTACAGCCACGTGATGTCCTCCGTGCGGTGTCTTCCACACCCCACCGGGGATCAGCTCTGCCCCAGTGTCTGCCCTGCACTGCGTTTCCACCAGCATGGCAGCGACCGTGCAGCAGCTCACTGGGAATGCCGGGGTGCCAGGCAGGGCCCAAGAAAAGTGCATAAGGCATTAAAGGTGACAGATAACGAAAAGCTAAGTAGACTAGGGGAGAAAAATAGTCTGACTCAGGACATTTAACTCGGAGCATTGCCTCTCCTGTTGCATTGGTTTTGCTGGCTAGAGGGGCGGCTTTGATGCTGTTAGTACTCCAAGTGTAGTTTTGGCATTGTAATTTCCTTTAAGAAAAAAATACCGTGAAGTGAATGAGAGTTGACATGACAGATTGTATCTGCTGTGCCTGTTGGCCCCAAAGGCAGTCATTTGTGTTTTAAAATTCAGTAATTATGTATGTACACAAATGTTTCTAATGGGCCCCAAACAGTTAGCAACATGGGCCACCATCCCCGAGCGCTGCGTAGCAAACGCGGGAAAGATTAAAATTAAATAAACAGGCGAGGAATGTGAGGTTCACCTGGGTGGAGAGAAACCTCTAGAAGAGAAACCTCAACATCGGGAAGAGCCACAGATTCCCCTGTCATGAGGAAGGTCACTTGGAGAAGTCTGACCGCAATGAAAGAACAAAAGCCACCAGGAGCTCTGCAAGGCTGGTCACCTCTGCCAGAGGAAAGTCCACGTCCTCCACCAAATGGTGCAGGCAGGAACAACTGTGCAGGCAAGAGCTGTTAGGCACACAAATGTATACCCTTTGTCTGGCTTAATCTGCATCTTGACCATGCCTGAGGTGTGGGCTGGCTCTAGTACGGATTTTCATTCTGTTTTGAGTGGCTGATTCCTCTCTTTAAACCCAGCAGAGACCCTTGACCGGGCAGGATCGGCTGTTGGGGTAGCGCCTGGTTAATGAACCGCCACAGCACCTTTGTTTCTCTGGCTGCCTGGTGCCCTGTTCTCACTTGTACAATTATTACAAAAATCAGACAGAATGTTGCCTTGAGATATGATTTTCATAGTGGGATAGATTTTATTATACCAGCCGTACAATACCCACCATTATCATTTTGATTATATGCTCCTCTCATTTGCACTATTGGAACATTATCTGTGGTACATTCATTATTACTTTATAAGAAACTGAAACTACATCCTTAAGATGAATTGTAAGGAAGGATTTCTATTTCCTCAGATAGATACTTTGGCTGAGAACATTAAGTGGCAAACATTATTTGTAAAAGTTTATTTTATTTTATTTACGTAAACTCTAAAGAAAGAAATAACATAGATATTTCTAACAGACAGAAAAGCCTGCGGCTAGTTGCAACAAATGACTACAATTTAGAATTCATGTACTATTAAGAAGTTCTGATTAAATTGTAAGTTCCTTCAGAGGAAGGAAGTTGAATAAATGAAAGTCTGGCATTGGCCCAGCGGGCTTAGATGGGCTTGCGGGAGGCAAGGGTTCAACGGTGGCTCTCGGGTTCCCTCTGCCCCCTCGACCCAAGGTCTCTGAAGATCAGATCCACCAGGAACCTGATGGGAGAGGGCAGAAGGTCAAAAAGATGTTTGTGCTTAATAGCCCAATTGGGTTTAAAACAATGGGTTTAAAGAGATGCTGGATCACCTGTGTGGCTGGTAAGCATCCGTCACTGGAGCGCACTACGTGCCCATGGGTGAGACAACCTTGCACTGTATGTCCACAAACAGAGATGGCCTTTGCCCTGAGGAGTTTACTCCCCACCTTTTCTCCATGTTGCCGTTACCATGCAAGAGGCCTCATCCTCCTTCTGCACACACAGGAAGGGAAAACTGCCGCCCACGGAGACCTTACCCAGTGCTCTCAGTGCAGAGAGCTTCCAAACCAAACTGCCCCACTTCTGCCAAAGTACCTGGGCACAAATCCTGACCTTAATCAAGGCCTGAAACTTCCCATGACTGCAATACAACCAGATTTTCACAGGTCCTCTGGCTGAACGGAGGCGAGAGCTCCTGACTCGTGAAGCATTCCATGTATTTGTTGAAGATGTCCCTGCTCATGGCGGGGGGGGGTGGACTGGATGACCTTTAAAGGTCCCTTCCAACCCAAACCATTCTGTGATTCTATGATTCTGTGACTTGGCAGTGCTGCTCATGGCCAAGTAGGACTCAACACTCATTTAAAGGGCATCGATTGTTTCAGCTGCCACAGAGTAGTTAAACCCCAAACTGTGGGTGGAGCTGGACGATCTCAGGGAAGCTGCTAATATGTGAAGCCCATTGCCAATTTAAAAATTATACTTTGTGACTTCACTGGAAGAAATCACACTTTGCTGTGTAGGTAAGGGAACATTTTCAGGTTGATTGCAAATCATAAATATTTGATGTACTGTATTACTGGTTCTTAAGTATCATTTTCTAAATTATTATTATTTCTATTAAATGCATAGGAACTTGGGATGGGAGAGTGAGTTAATGCAGTAGCACTTCATCACTGAAGATCTGGGTTTGTGGAAGGTCATAAGTGAATTTGCCTTTTGTTTCTTCCCATCTACCCATATCACAGACCCCTGCAAAAACTGAAATTGGTGCTGAGGTGATCCCAAACTTAGCAGGACAGAAGTTGTGGGCTATGTGACACAATTTAGACAGTTTCGGCCTGCATAATGCCCAACTCTGGCTGATATTTCCGGTCTCCGGAGATCCAAACTCATCTAGGCACAAAGACCTTTTAAAAATAGCATTAGTCATCAACCAATAGAAGCTAAAAACAAAAGTAATGCAGGCCCATGAGAATAAGGGCTGGAGTCATGCTATGATTTTACGCTCCTCTTTACTCCTCTCGGCTGTTTCATCATTGTGTCTTTGGGCAAATTATTTAACCTCTCTCATTCCTCAGAGCCATCAGTTAAGTGGATACAATAATTCCTATTTCATGGGTCTGTGATAAGGTTCAGCTGATGTTTGTAAAGCACACTGAGATGTCTGATAGGAGGCACGCTATGAAGCATGTTCATCTTCAAGCTGATCAAAGAAGCAGGACGTGGGCAGTCCAGCAGGCCAGGGACAGAGATGTCACTGGGGATGAACCACCCAGGATTCTTGAGGTCCAGTCCTTCTCTGCTCCAGCAAATCCTCTCTTGACCCTCTGGGAGACCACTTGTAGCCAGATCTCTAAATCCAAGCTATTTTTTCCCATGTATCCCATCCATCCCACATCAAAATTTCCCACTTGGCGATGTTGGGTTTGAGCTGCTGGTGGTGAGCCAAGGGGTGCAGCTGCAGCAGCCCAGGTGGAGATTTCTCCTTCCAAGGCATTAAATAGCATCCTAGAGCCACCGCTCCAAACCTGGGCATGGCACTGGCCGAGTCCCCACTGAGGCAGAGGTGGGTGGCTGCAGTCCCCTCTCTGGCCAGTAGTTCCTGGACCAGTTCTGGATTCCTGGTGTTCAATTGGTTTCTGTCTGACTTCTAGTGCTATCCTAGTGCACCTATTCTGCGGCTCAATTATTACTTACAAGTTGGTAAACAGAAAGAAAATATTCAAACTAATCTGGAATAAGTCAGATATACTTTTTTTCACCTCCAGGGAGATTTTCAACTATAACAATGTAGCTTTGAGCTTCTGACAGATGCTAATGAATTGTTGTTTACATGTTTGATTTACTGCCTAAACAAAGATAAGACATGCTCTTGAAAACACATTGAATGCACAATCCAAACACATCCATTAAATCTGTCACAATAAACATGACAGCTTTCTTCTAACCTAACAACTGGCATGCCTTATTTACATATTAATGAGAAAACTGGGATCAGTCTGCACAAATTGCTTCTATCTTGCAAAGGGGAAGCACTGACTGACAGTGCAGCTCTCCATGGTGTAAATACAACAAGTAAATACCTCTGCCATCTTAATGGATTTTATTTTTATTTGCCTATTTGGTTGCACGGTTATTGATTAGTTGTCTCTCGTGAACTGCAGTGACAGGCGTTACAACTACAGGGACAGACATTAAACGAGTTCCTACAGCTTCCCAGGTGCCTGAGGTGTCGGCTGGGCTTTGGAGTTGGTAGTTCCCAAAAGGGCTTGGTTAAAGGCTGAATCTACCTCGAACACCTCTCTGGTCTCCATCACCACGGGGTATGGGTCCCAGCACTGACAAGCGCTCTGTTGTCCTTAAAACATACTATGTTGTCCTTAAACCAGCTCTGGAGGATGAGCCATTCAGCAGGTGGGAAATCAAGGCACAGAGGGGGAAAAAAACTATTGAAAAATGCGATCCTGGGCCACTTCTGTCCCACTTCAAATGTGACTTGGGAGCTAAATTCTTGGAGTTACTTGGATTCCTAATTCTGCAAAGGTTGTACCAGAGTATGCTTACCCCCATGCTGTTAGGATAACAGTGCCATCTAAATATCATATGCTTGAGGCATAGTGGTAACCTATAAAAGAGTTTTTCTTGGACCCTGGAAACTCTGAAGTCACATCAGCAGGGAGTTATGCACCATCGCACATTTTTTTTTTTAGTATCTGTACCCTACACTACATTTTAGTGTACTAAAAGCCTACTTTATGTATCTCTAATTATCTAAAAGTTAGATATCTGGTCTTAGCTGGATGCCTAGGCTCTCTCTGTGCCAGTGGAGAAAGCTCAATGCGTCCACAGGGCAGACCATGCCACCTACGTCTGTCACCAGGCTCAGGAGCGTTGCTCTCCGCTGCCTGTGGAGAAATCCCAGGAAGCCTTGTCCAACTTGTGGACAGCTAAGGGAGATAAGATGAATTGCACCCCCAATGTCGCTGACTTTCAATCAGGTTTACACTCTGAAGTGCTTAAATTACCTTCTAGAATGGCACTTAGTTTTCTAAATCACCTAGCTACTTTTGGAAAATCGACTTTATATATTGACACAGTGCTACGTGGCTGTAGCACTCAAAGCCTTGTGCTGTGCAGACGTACCTAAGACAAGATCCATGCTCAGGATCCTCAGAAGTAGATCCCAAAGTAGCTTAGGGACCCTAGAGACTGTATCATTATATATTACTGTATCAAGGGATCATACCATTGTACACTGCAGTGAGCCTGAATTTTCCACAGAGCCAGAGGCCATTGCAGCAGGGACAGGGGAAGTTGCATGCTCCCGGTCTGAGGCAATGTGAAGATGAAGCAGATGCAATCCTTAAATCCAGCCAAATCCTGACTAGATCAGGCAGAATAGTATAGATTCAGAATCCAAATTTTCAACAGATGAAGCTTTCGAGTGTTCAGACTTGGTACTTCTGACCATTATGTGTCTGTTTGAAGACACCGGAGAGCTATTTGCAAAATTTTGATCTGCCTCTAGTTGTACACTTAAGACATAGCTTGGGCTTTGGATTTAGAGAAGTTTCCTGTTGTAATAGTTTGCTCTAAAAGGCTGTATGAATAACATCCAAATGATCCAAACTGTTCCAGAGGACTCCAGGGAAATTAATGCACTCCTGTGCTTTTGGTTTTGAAGTTAAATTTTTTTTTTTTGTCTCAATGAACTACTTCTTCCCTACAAAATTGTGCACACTGCTTTGTTCTCCTGAGGCCCACAGAACCAAAAATTTCAGAAGGCTAATTTATCTCCTGAAATTTATAGTCCTATTTCTAGATTAAAAGGGATGTGTTCCGTTACTCTTGGATATAGATTTCTCCTCCTCCTCTCCAAGACTCTGTTATTGGACTCATGTCTCCAGACATTAGTGGTTTGCCCCTGAAGTAGTCTTTCATCTGTTTATGGCTGAACAGTTTGTGTGCTACTGGGGCATGGCATAATAACTGAATTTGTGTTAAATAATTAACATCAAGTGAAACAGATTTTCCTGTAAGTGTTATTCCAATCCAGCATTACGGAACTACATTCAAGTGAATGAACACACCCAGAGAAACCCAGACAACTTCCCCCAAAACGAAACAAAACCCCAGCCCCCTAACTTTCTCTGGTGACAAAGATCTTCATTCAAATGCAGAGACAGATCCCCCAGCCTTATTCAGGATGAGCCCTCCCTCGCAGTAAGAGGCTCTGGGGAAGTCGGTGGGGTGTCTGGTAGAATAAGCTATTGCTCAACCATGCTGAGCAGAATTAGTTGCATACAACACACAAGCAATGAACTGATTTAATTTCACTGTCAATCAACAAGGAAAAAGGGCCAGCATAATGCAGATAGTTGCTTCTCTTCAATCTGAGAAGAGCTTTGGGGGAAATATTGTAAATGTCATAATACAATATGTTAAATATAGTAGCTAAAATAGTGTTCTGCAGCCAAATTCTCTTCTTAGATACATACACAACTCCCACTGGCAGGAACAGGAATTGTGCAGGGTAGCCCCAGATGAGGAAAATCTTTTCCGGGGAGGGAAGGAGGGCTGGTCAGCGTGTGCTCTCTCAACTGAGCGTCAACAAGGACCTGTGGATACGGAAATACTCAGGGTGACTTTGAAGGCTAATGGGGAATAATTCTGGAAGAGATTTCTAATCTCATGCTCCAGGACACTGGACCAAATCCTAGGTCAAAGCCAGCATTTCTGTTCCTCTGTACTAATGAACCGTGGACTAAGTAAGCGCAGGAGTGAAGCCAAGAAGACCCCAGTCCTAATCCTGATTTTAACACTCCCTGTTTGTGGTTGCATGCAGATGACTTAAAGCTGCTTATCCCACACCGTGCAAAACCTTAAACGTAATTGTACTGATAAGGGCAGCAGCTGTGGAGAGACTGAACACAAGGACTGTGCTTCCCATGTTCTGAGATCGCTCTTTCTCGTCTAAAATTACAACAGCTGCACAGGCAGAGATTTGCCTTAACTAACGCCGTTGCTAACCAGCGAGCATCGACACTGTGAGGACCCTGTCTCCAGCACTTCCAGCTACAAACGGCTTCCAATCAGTCACAGCTTAACAGATGGATGAGACTAACAAATGGGGCAAGGCTTTGCTGTGGGGGTAGTTAATAAATACAAATAGATAAATATTTTCCTGGTAGTGATAGTTCCAGGTGGTAGCTTAGTCTTCGCAATTATGGGAAAACTAGGTTTTTGTAAGGAAGATGAAGACAGCGAGGAAGCATGCTTCTGACGATCCCGTGACACCAGGATCACCTGGCAGGAGAAGATGGTTTAAATAAAACATTGTGACACCAAATGTGTCACCATCACATTCACTACACCTGTAAGAAGATAGAGGCATGCTAAGGCCATATTATGATATATTCTTCATATTTGGTCATATTTTTCTAGTGACCAGCAGGAAGCTGCATAAGGTAGAAGCTGCACAGTAATTAAAGAGCACGGATTAATCAGCACATGTGGACCTTGAAGGAGGTGTGAGACCACTGAAGGAGGAACGAGTCATTACAGCTCAGTGCAGTATAACTAGATGAGTCAAAAGAGGAAAAAAGAGGCAAAATCCGTCCTTTTGAACTTTCCTATGTAAATTTGTCTAATCCCTTTAAAATCCATGATTTTTTTTTAAATGTTTTTTTAGCGTTGACGCACCAAGGCGAATGAGTTCCACAATTTAAGTAGACTTTATGTGAAAAAAGGCATTCCTGGTATTTGCTTTACCTACTGCTCAAAAGTTTCATTTGGCATTTGCTTTTTCTTAAATTGAGTAACGCATAATCGCTCCCATTACACCTCCTCCACGCCACTCAGGCTATTACAGATCTTTATCATATTTCCCCTTCAATCATCTCTTTTTCTAAGCTGAGGGGGGTACAGGAGAGCTGCACACAATATTCAAGAGGTGAGCACACATGAATTTATATAGTGGCATAATGACGTTGTCTGGTTAGCAGTATTTTGCTGCAGTTGTGATGGTCTAAGGATACAGATGGAACAGAGTTCATAGGCAGATGTAATGCCTTTTATTACACCAACTTATATAGCTGGAAAAATTAAATGAGCTTTCAGGCACACATCCCTATAATATTCTAGTTGCCTTTCTGGCTGCCTGTGAGCTTTGACTGATGTTTCTTCAAACTATCAGCAGTGGCTCTCAGATCTCTTTTCTAAGTGGTAATAGCTGCAGAAGAGCTCATCAGTGAGTACACAGAGCGAAGGCTGTTTTTTCCCTTTGAGCTTATCAGAATTGAATTCGATCTACTGTTTTGCCACGGAGTCATTTGGCACTATGAGACCCTCTGCAGCTCTCAGACGGCTTTGCCTTTGCCTTTTGCATCATTTCGTAACACCGTTTCATTATTCATCTGTTTTCTGCAGGAAATTTGTACAAGGAGGTGAATAAAACGCAGGGGTCAAATTAGTATATGCATTTCTTCTGCACTAAGGCGCAGGTATTGATGGGCTCAATAGCTATTCAGAATGAACAATCACTCCAACATAAGAGTTTTTACTGAGGCATTGGCAGCTCTTTAAAATTGCAGTTCATGTGTACTTTTTTTCATGCTGGGTCCTGATCATTACAGTTTCCAGCTGAGCAGCTGTCAATTTGGGCTTACCTCGCCTCTAGGATCCCAGTTGGGAAAGCCTTGTTAAACTCTTATATTGCAAAGCAATCAAACATGTTTGTTTGTTTGTTTGTTTGTGATGATTTATGCTTTGATTAGGCATTTGATATTACACTGGTTAGGGTAAGGTGCAAGCAATCTCTTGAAACAGTGCCAGCACTAAGTCAATATTTCATTAAGACTCATTTGTGAGAGAGCAGATGAAGTACTCGAGTGAGGTCTCTACACATTTCATATGCATCTATTTGGGTAAGGCAGCTGATTTTTTGAAATATATTTAAATACTTGGTATAGTTATAACTGGTACAATTCCTAATGTAGGAACAGTCATAATGATAAAAAGTGTATTTTGTGGACAAAATTTATTCTAATTCCCTACAAAAATGCGATTGTAAATGTGTGAGTGTAAAGACATTGATTTTACTCTGTCTGCATGGATGTATAGGCAAAGCTGGGCAGAACAGTGGGAAAGTTTGAAAGAAGAGCCTGGGCAATATTGAGACCAGGCTATGCTGCCTGTGGCAGGTTTTATTTATAGTATTTTTGGCAGGGGCATATATTTCCTCCCCAGCTTTTCCCTTGTACTCAATCTCTGCTCTCCATATTGCTTACAGCTAATCCACGCCGTGTGACCCACACTTGCCAGCTCGGCTGGGGTGGGAGCGGCACCAGGGTCCATCCGCAGCGGTGCTCATCCAAGGTGGGACAATGAAAACACCAACAGCTTTTAAGGCAATGCAAGTTGCCAAAAAGCAGATACAAAACCAAATGCAGAACCAGCTGAGAGATATAAAAAGAAGAGTACGGGCCGGGCGTGTTGCAAGAGCTCTCCTTGGCAGGCAGTGTCTGTTGAAGGGACGCTGCCTGTTTGTGCTGACGGGTGCACACTTTCCCTGGAGACTCAAAGGAGAAAATGTGTTTTGTTTAGATGAGAGTCCAGAGACACCTTTTTACCCCAAAAGAGGTTTTTCTCAAACTCAGTAGCACCATAATGCACCATATGAGTGAGAAGCATGCAAGTAAGCTGTTGGCCAGATGAGGATACATCCACAAGATGAGCTCCTCAGCCGGTACCCATAGACAAGGAAGGCTTGAGCACCACAGAAAGTCTTGTGTCGAGTGAATAAATGAAGTGAAATGTTAACGCCGGCCCTGACAAACGGTCGGCACCGGTGCCGCTGGGGAAGATTAATGCCTCCCTTCTCCTTACCTGCACCGACATGATGTTCTCTGACACTCAGGTCTAATTGTAGGAGCTGAGGTGTAGGAAATGTCACCCTCGCTTAAAACGTTATCACATAATCAGTTTGCAATGATGTGGAGACAAACAGGAGGTTAACAGATAGGTCTTTATCTTCTGCATGCGGAAGAAGGTCTGCGTGTCTGCCGCAATGATAGCAATCACTGTGGTATGCGCTTTCCTGTGCTGGGAGGGAAATTATAAAGTGAGGTCAACATACCCAACAAGATGCTGCCAAAATATGTATTTCCTTTCTACAAGCCTTTTTTGAAGAAAAGCCTCATGCTGGAGACAGTAATTAATAAAGGAAATATTTATACAGTGCCACAAAATTTACCAGTCACTTGATAAACACAGATGATCCATGTTCCCTGTCCCAAAGCACTTACAGTCTAAAAAAGGCAAGAGACAGAGAGCAGTTTAGATGAGGGAGAGAGCAGGGATAATTAATGGTGAGAAGAAAGAGGATGGGTTGCAGAAAAGGCTTTATGAGAAGGGAAATCTTCATCATGGAAATCGAGGTGGTTGTAAGGTGAGGATGGAAAAGTTGAAGATTAAGGCAAAAGTATTTTGAAGGGGCAGGTACAGATGTGGGCACACATCTGGGAGCAGAGGTTCAGGCGGAGATGCTGGTGGAGTGACTGATGAGAAAACTGTGAAGGGGCTCAAGAGGTCTGGAGGGGCAGAGGGAAAGGAAGATGTTGTGGAGCAAAAGAGCTTCCAGGACGCAGGCTGTCATGGAGCAGCAGCCTCAGCGCAGGGGATGAGTGGAGGGCTGGAGAGCCCTGCGAGCTGGGAAAGGCGCTGGATCGGGGGGAGCTAAGGGAAAAGTGGAGAGCCAGCGATGGAGAAGGGAAGAAAAGATGAGGAGTCATTGCAGAAAATGCTGAATGAATGTGCAGTGGAGAGAGGAGAAATAGGAACGCAAAGCTGCAGAAAGGAGAGGAAGTGAGATAAAGGAAAGGAAGTTCAGGCAGCAAGAGTTAAGAACTTTGCCATTGATTTTGGAGACAAAGGAGGAAAATAAATAAGAATGATAGAGAAGTGAGTGGGATTAGGGGAAGTGCTTGAAGATAAGCAAGGGAAGAAGGTAGAAAGCAAAAGACAAAGGTGGGCAGGCAGCACGGGGGAAGAATTAATTAGGGTCGGGCAACTGGAGGGGACGGTGAAGCAACCAAGGAGCCCGATCCACTTCTGACATTGTAATTGTTCTCCTCTGGTGGGAAAAAAGAAATTAAGATTATTTTCAAATAGCTGGGCAGTAAAACTGGGGCATTGCAACTACCCTCAGCCTTCACTGCTTGATTCAACCCCATGTGTGCGTTGGCTGGTGGCAGCACCAGGGTGGGATTGCAGTAAAAACTGTAAGGGACAATGCTGCAGCTATGCAACGCTTGGTGAAATTGGTCCTTATCCAAAAGCTGGAGAGTTCAGGCAATTCAAATATACAGTAGTTTCCAATATTCCCTCAGAAAGATAAAGTCTATGTGTGTCTGAGTTTTGAAGTAGTAAAATGCCACAGTATTTTTAGTCTTTGTTTGATCAAAGAAAAATGAACCAGATAGACAAGTAAAAAATTACCCAGGAGCTGAAGTCACTGGTGATGTCTTTTATTGCACTATCATACAAATAGGAAGGATGTTCTTTTCATCTGACATAATGAAAAATGTATACCCTTTTCAAACTCTCTGGTATTAATTCTGAAGTTAGCCCCAAAAAAAACCCCAGACGTTACCTAGAACTTGACGACTTCTGATTAATTTAATAGGAAAAATCTCTTGATATCAAATACCAGCTACTGTTCAGGAGAAGGTGAAGAGAATATGAATTTTATTTTAAACCCGTCTATTACGTACAAGTAGTGATAAAGAGCAATTTTCAGACTTTTCTCATACTAATATTTATTGTTCATATTAGATTAATGAGGATGGAAATGTTCTCATAAGAGGTAGGGACGGTTCACTCTGAGCCAACACTGGGGCCACGTTGTGCAAATCATGGGCGGCACTTTGAGCAAGATGTCCTCCCTTCTGCCTTGCTAGAAGCCCAGTTGGAGACCAGAAACGACGTGGTGGTGGTGTACAACTGGGGACAGACACCCACAGTTAAGTGACTTTCCCAGGGTTGCACAGGAAGTCTATGGCAGAAATAAAACCTGAAATCAGATCTCTTGGGTCCTGTCCAGTTCATTAACAAGAAAACGCTCTTGCCACATCCTGTGCAAGCAAAGTCTACGCACGTGAAGCAGCCCCTGTGTCATGGTTTAGCCCCAGTCAGCAACTCAGCACCACGCAGCCGCTCGCTCACTCCCCCCAACCCAGTGGGATGGGGGAGAGAATTGGAAGAGCAAAAGCAAGAAAACTCGTGGGTTGAGATAAAGACAGTTTAATAATTAAAATAAAATAGTAACAGTAATAATAATAATCATAATGATGATAATAATCTAATGAAAAGGAAAACAAAGAGAGAGAGAGAGAGGCTAAACCTAGGTGGAAAAAAAAAGTGATGCAACCACTCACCACCCGCCGACTGACGCCGCCAGTCCCCGAGCCGCGATCGCTGCCCCCCCGGCCAGTTAATATACTGAGCATGATGCCATATGATATGGAATATCCCTTTGGCCAGTTTGGGTCAGCTGGCCTGGCTGTGCCTCCTCCCCTCCCGGCTTCTTGTGCACCTGGCAGAGCATGGGAGGCTGGAAAAGTCCTTGACTAGTGTAAGCACTACTTAGCAACAACTAAAACATCAGTGTGTTATCAACATTATTCTCATACTAAATCCAAAACACAGCACTAGACCAGCTACTAGGAAGAAAATTAACTCCATCCCAGCCAAAACCAGGACACCCTGCAAAGCAGACCCTGAGCTACGGTAACAGCAGGCTGTTGGGTCTCCTTTGGGGTCTCACTCCACACTTTGTAAAGCTGATGGCGAAAGTCCTGCTGAATTGAATGGCCAATGGTCAAGCCCTAAGGTGCTTTCATGCTAATTACATCTTTCATTTCATTTTGCATGATGTCAGTGAAAATGCATTCTTAGCACACAGCCCTTCGAGGTTTTGAACCTAGTGATGGCCATATCCAGCCCGTGTTTATAGCCTCGCCTCTGTACCTTATTAGCGTACCTTACGCTTTAGTAAGGAGAAGCATATGCTTTCACATGCAGTTTTTTATGGCAATTCATAAAGGCTTCTTTTGAGCTATGATTTATCATAAAACCCAGTAGAAGTCAGTGAAATTCTGAGCTGAATTTGGAAGGCAAAAGAAGATCCCTCCCAAAGTACAGTTTAGGGATATATTACTCCATCCACAAAGTATTCCCAAATAAAAGGGAAATACAGTTCCTGGCTGTGCCACTGGGTGGTATGTGATTGAGGTGCAGCCAGAGAGAGCCTGGGGAAACTCTCCTGACTCTCAACGCAGGTACAGTGGAGAAGTTTGCATTCACTGCATTGCAGCCACAAATGCGAGAGTTAATGCATTTACGGTTTAGATTTGGTAATTAGTTTGGTGGTAGACCACACATTCTTACTTTTGAGTGTGGTCACCATTGATCAGATATACATGAACCAGAAGCTGAAGGCTTTTGCTGCAGTGTGAGGGTAATTACGTTCATAATTTTGTATTCAAGCGAACGATGGAATGAAAAAAAACCCACCAGCCACAGCCTGGGTTCTCATGATACTGAGACACATGGAAGCAAGGGGGAAGATGACTTAAGGTCTTGCTTTTGTCTTAAATTTGAATCATAAATCACGATTTTATGAGAAGTAGCTTTGGCAGACTTAACAAGACTGCTCCCATGGTTTAAGAAACTGTCAGTGTGAGCAAGTGATTGTAAGCAAGTGGCCCTTTGAGTGTGGAGTCTGACACACTCAAACACTGGAGGAACAAGGACTTGTGAAAGAGTTTGACCACGCAGAAAAAAATAATAGAATTTTTTTTTTTTTTTTGGTTTTGAAGTCCAAATTAAGAAAAGAGCATAAAACAGTAAAAAAGTGAGAAGAAAGTCCTTTGAAAACAGTAGCAGACTGTGTGATACTCTGTACAGAAGAGGATTTTGCTTACATGCAGTGCGGAAATGCTCAGCTGATTGTCCCTTTAGAGCAATGTTAGACCCTGAATCAGGAAAGACACCCCCCACACACATCCTAAAGGGCTTTCCTGATGACCAATACTTTCCTGAACTGGTGCCATAAGGTTTGCCTTTTATTTGAATTTATAGCTCAAAATGGGTTGAATTGGTTCCTTTTGACCTTTTCTTTCTGTGCCCATCCTGCCTGCATGACCCTGACCTCATGTCCTGAGCCAGCAGCTTATCCCAGAAGCACACGCTGCAGAGGCAAGCGAGTGGGGCCCAGAAAGGCTGGAAACCACAGACCCAAGGGATGTGCAGGGACAAAAACGCCTGCAGCCACTCCTGATACCGGTTTGGGTGCGGATTTTTAATCACAAGCCAAAGTGGGCTTTGCCCTGGAAATTGCATTGCACACAGAGAAATGGGGATTTGTAGATCAGAGCCCAAGATGCGCTAGATGAAGGGGCACGTCCTCTTTCTTGCAAAAGGGCCTTGCAAGCAAATCAGGTGTTTATTGTTTCATGCACTTTCATGGTAGGAATCCTGTCTTCAGGTTAGGAAGCTGAAGCAAATGATGTTCTCATGTTTGCATTTGATTTGTCAGCTGGGATATTTAAAATATTTTTCTTCTGTGTACTTGGCATTGCTCAGAGGCAAAAAGAGAGAATATGTGGAAGCAGCTATGAGATGCTCCCGTACAGAGTCTGGACGTACAGGCTTCCAAAGTTTCTTGCCTAGCCTGTGAAGCACTAGCCATGCTTTCTATGGACCTATATCATGTTTGCACTCTTTTTTCGCATAAAAATAAGATGAATATCTCCTTGGTGACTGTGCCTTCTTTATGAATGCTCTCGGTGTGGTTACTGTTCAAATTCAGACCAGTTTTATATCCTGGCTCTATGTGCTCTCTCCTGGAATGCATGCAGAGCATCACTGCCAGGTGAAGATCTGCCTTCCAGGCAAGGGCAGGAGCCTGCGGCAGCCTCATCCCACTGCTTTTCCACCATCCATTCCCCACCAATTTGGTGATGCCAGGGATGGTTCAGGGCTTCTCAGCAGAAAAATGCCATTTTCCCATCCCCAGGATGACGGGCTGGACCCAGACCTCTCTTGCCATAGGAAGGGACAAAGCTGGGAGCTCTGGACATCCAAACTTCTTCCCTCTTCTGACATTTGCTAGGTTTTTATTAGGGTCACCTCTATGTTTTATTTTACTGGAGCAGCATAGTGTAGGCTTCTGCATGCTTGAATGACTGTGTTTCTGTCTCAGCAAGGGCGCTTCGGGTCCGGGCTGTTGATGTGCTCATCACTGCGGTACACGTGCAGCGGAGGGACGACCTGGCTCAAACTCCTCTGGAGTGGGCGCAAGCGTGGTCCCCAGCAAGACCCTGCGGTTTCCTCTGTACTCTAAAGGCAATGACACTATTTCGGTTTTCTCCTTCGGTGCGTGTATTGTCAAACATCTCTTTCTCTCTTTCACTCCATTTTGGTGCTCTGCTTGCATTGTCTTAGATAGAGGTGGAGGTCTGGTCCCACATGTTCCAGGTCAGCGGGACATTATCGAGGCTTTCACTTTGGGCAGCGAGGGAAGCTGTGTTTGCTGGGGAGGGTAGGGGACAGGCTCTGTTTTTTACAAACTGAAAGGTCTGTCTGTTCAAGCTTTTTTTTTTCCCCCAGCAGAATCTTTTTCCATGCTTTCTCCCTCTTTATCTCTCTCAGTAGGGGGCAAACAAGGAAGGAGACAGTTTTCTAGGAATTACGCTGCATGAACCTTTCCTGTCCTCGGTCAGTTTTACCAGTAGATCCTTATCCGAACCTCTGGGGTGGAGGCTTCCCGCAGGTGGAGGCAGAAACATAATATTTTTGTATTTCAAAGAGAGGGAATTTTTTATTTTCTAACAGTTTTCTTGCATAATAATAATCCCCACCACTTTGCAGGATCCTTGTCGTAAAAGACTTCTGGGATGGATTAAACTCCTTGGCACCTCCTCAGTGATTAATCAATCTCAATAGGCGTTTATTGCTTTGTTCACTATAGCGCAGGAGAGATTATCCCTTAAATATACTTGACTCTTTTGCTACCATTCAATTACACCAAAAAGAGCCCCAACACATATACAATTATTTTGAACTACTTCTCCAGCAAGGAGCAATTGATCTTTGAGAGTCTCTTCCTCTTCTTGTTATGCTGATTAATAGGCTTGGAGAGAGTCCCTGAGAGGAAAACATTTCCAAAAATAGATGACAGTTTCCATCTTCGTATTTTAATCCCTCGAGGGCCCTTTACATCCACAACGAAGCCTAAAGGAATTTTCCCATTTCTCCCCATCTTTTTTAACCTCACCACCTCCATGACGGAGCCACCCAGCTCCCAGCACAGGGGAACGAAACGGGAATCATCAGCACCTCTTTGCTCCCTTCCTCCTTTGAACAGAGGTTGGACGACAGAAGGATGGACGGCTGCTGCCAAAGGGAGGGAGCTCTTCTTCCCCCGAAAGGCTCACAGGTGCTGGGGGGCATGGGACAACCTGGAGCTGAAAGCCAGTGCGGGAGTGCGGGTCCCTCCCATGAAAGCAGAAGGAATTTGTCCCTGTGATGTAGATTTTTAATGCTGCTGAACGGTGATATTGATCTCATTCTCCCATTAGTGAGGAAATAACTTGAGTGGTTCACAGCAACTTGCACCGACGCAACCCACGGAGGTACTTCACGGCATCTTCAGAGCATGTGTTTGGGAAAAATGCTGGTGGTTTTGCCAGTTCCCCGTTGCTGCTCCCCACCAGCACGGCTCTCAAAATCTGTATTTCTGTATTACCATTGGTTTGGAGTTTGGTTCACCCACGACACCTTGTCTGCTACTGAAGTTGGCCAGACAGACCTGCATCACCCAACGCGGGGGTCCCTGCACGAAGGAGAGGGTCACGCCGGGCGATGCCAGCCAGACCAATTCAGCACGGCGTGTGCTGCTGTACCAGGGGTCTGGGGCCGGTTAAAAGATGTTTCACCTCCCCTTGGGGCCACGCTGTGTGTGCCTGCGTCCCGTGAAAGGATGTCAATGTCCTCGTGGTGAGGCACCGCTCCAGGGGAGGACAAACACAGTGGCTGTGGCAGGGGCGGGGTGAGAGAGCTCAGTGCTTCCCAAGCACCTCTCCTCCAGTGCTGAGAGAAGCTGGAGCATCACCCTTGCCTACTGCGGTGGAAATTCCCGGGTAAATAATCACAGAAATCCCGGGAAGGGGGAGAGGGCGGGTGGCAAAGATGGGGAGGGCAACGCAATGAATTGCAGGGTGTGACCTGGTGAACCACCTTCCTGCTGAAGACAAGCCCATGCAATTTCCTACTTTTAAACATGAGTCTTATATCTAATTGTACATTTATAGCTGCTCTCATGGCGAGCAGATGAGTCTGCTAGTCATTTTGGGATTGCATATTGTAGTTACTCTTATCCTAGGAAGTTTTTTTAATACTGTTCCATACCAAATGAAAATAGCCAGAAGGAAGAGGTGACTGTAAATCTCAGACCTTCCTATCAACCATGAACAAATAAAATCCACTGTATAAGCAAAGCAATGCTGCAAAAACATCCACTGGCAAAACATACAGCATTGGAACAAGCTACTCTCTGGGCCATACACTTACAGGGGATTAGTACAACCAGTCCTGCTCAGACATTCGGGCTTTGAGCCTTTACCGCACGCCACAGCAGATGTTGTGTAGCTGCTTCAATGAAACACTTAATGGAGACGGGCAGATGTGCTGCCTGCATTCCCGTAGCGGAGGATGTGGTCCTGCATCAGCATAGGTCCAGCATCTGCCCTGCACCATCCCCGACGCTGGGGAACCACACGGCGAGCCCAGGCTACCACCGCAGCAAGTGGTGTGGGGCCAACTGAGCTCCCCGGAGCGGCTCCCCGTGTGCTGTGCAGGCACGCGGGACGAGGGCAGCACGGGAGGGATGCAGCTGACGGGGTTTGCATTACCGTGGCATCGCATGGTCGTGGTGATTTCAACGAGGAATCGGCTCCTTTGGTGCAAATGGTACCGCGCTTCAGGTCCTGCTCATGAAACACTTTGCTCCTCCCAGGAGAGGTGCAGGGCTGTTTGCTTTCTGCATCTCAGCTCAGGGCGTGCAAGCCCCGGTACTGTGCGAGCGCCGCTGCTGCACATGTTTTCCCTTTAAAGGAATAACATGGTGTCGGTTTGCAAACAAAATAATGATCTTTTGTTACTTTTCAGGAAATGATTTTTAACATACTTTATTGAAGCGAGGGAAAAACAATTTAATTGTGAATGCTGCTATGAACCATATTTAACCTCCGAAGTACTAAACGCAGTGTTTTCAGATAAGTTATGGTTTTTAATCTAAGTTAAACCATTATGTACATAAGCACTATGTTTTTGCTATTCTAATAACTGCCAGCTTGGACTTACCAATTCTTTTTTTATCATCTTTTTTGTCTCCCAAGACAGACTGCTCCATGTGAACTTTAAGCAATATTTTACATTTTATTCTTCTTCATTTCTTTTCCACAGTGCGCAGTGCAATACTGTATTCTTAAATCTGAGCATGATTTCCCTCAGCATATCTGTAACTTACTGGCTTTCCTAGGAGTTTTGAAATGTCTGGATAAAATTCCTGCTTTTGAGAAGTGCATGCAAGTGGTCGCATTTCATCTGTTCTGGATGGCATCCAGTGGTCTGTTGTTAGCTCAACGCTCTGATTAATATTTTACATATACTTTACTAGTGCTTGAAATGAAGTTTCTTCCCTGTGAATATTAATTACTGAATGAATGGTATTGAAACCGTATTATTCTCTTAATTAATTTGGGGAGATAATCTTGGTAAAACATGAAGTTAATTACGTGACAGCAATGGAGAGGGTTTAAGATGTACACTGACTTCCCTGCCCTTTGAATAACTGTCCTTAGGTTGCAACAAAACACTCTACAATAACAATTTCATGTGCGAGAGGCAAAAAAGAACATTTTAAGGAAGAAAACTTGACTTTTTAGTTCATCTTTACATAAACACCACATCATTGCGACTCCTTCCCAGTACTTTATATATCCATTGTGCCTTTCATGCAAAGACCCAGAAATGCTTTACAACCATTAATTAATCAAAGTTTTGCAGCCGCCCTGTCCGTAGGCCAGGTCTGAGTGCCCTGGCTGCAGCAGAGGCAGGTCGGACACAAATAGGTTAAGACAGGGAGGGAAAGGGCAGAGACGAGATGAGAGCCCCGGAGAGCTGTGCTGCTTCACCCCGGGCACGACTCACAGTTAAGTCATCCTTACAAGAAGTATATTAATAACTCTTGTTTATTCCCACGTCCGGTGATCCTTGTTATTAAAAAATACATCAGAATCACATACTCTGTTCCCAGCAAACAATAATCCAGAGACAGTAATTTTAACAAAACTTTTTTTCTTAAGCGTTTTCTCCACCTTTCCAGAGAAATGAACATTTCTTCTCACACTAACCACTTTTCTAACCTCTTTTCAAGTGCACCCCAGGGACGACTATGGTGCCTAGTCCTTATCCCACAGCAGCACCAGCAGCTACTGGCATTGCCCAATAAATGACAAGAAGCTGTGAGCACAGGTTTGGCACTTCAGGGTTCAGTGACCCCAATGGAGTTGTTATTTCTCAGCTTTTATTTTCAGCCTTTTTCTAGTTAATTCTTAATATCATTTACCAAGTCTTCTAGCAATATTGACTCAACAATATTAAGTTTAAAGTTATCCCGCACCCTACAGAACAGGAGATAAACAGCTAATCAGAGTAAACACCTTGCTGAAAGGGCAGCAGCAGCCATTAAATGGCCCATGCAACGTGGTTCTTCTCTCCTGGGTCTGTGTTCCCCTGCCCAGGCTGCATGAGGCTGGCAAACAAGGCTCACATATCTCATGGCTTGCTCACATACATACTCTTCCCCTGGAGGTATGGCACGTAGCTAGCATGGCTTCCAAGCCCTCCTCTCTCTGCGGGATGGTGGACCAACTTCAGTCTCCAAGATCCCACCCCTCTGTGGAGCTCCTTCCTATCGATGGTAAGAAGACAACTTTTTTTCTTAGGATGATTTCTTGTAGCATTTTCACCTCAGTCCTCTCCCAAACACATTTTAAGTATTCTCAGTCTCTAAAAGACCTCAGATGTCTTGGATTCTGGGCCTTTCAGTGTCCTTCAAGAATATTATCACTTGGCTTGCTATGTTGAAATCAGTGACTATCTGTCCACAACCTCAGTTGTGTGGAGCCCAAGTTGTGGGGTTAGTGTGCTGTGAGCAGGTCTGTTCTCAGGGAAATGCTGCCAGCATTTGCCTTCCAAGCAGTGTCATCTACAAGCAAGAAGGTCTGCACAAAGAGGCCCATCACTGAGAAGACCTGTCCACACGGGAGCAGACGCCCTGTCAAACACTCGAGCCATTAGACCAGCTTCAGTTGCAGTCCCTCTGGCTCTTGCTGAGATGATCTCTCTCTTTATCACCACCTGAACGCTCAGTGGCTTCAATTCTACAGTCCGTGCCCTCCACCACCACGGAGAGGTTTCACCATTACAGGAGCCTGCACATGCCACTGGTGATTTCCTCCAGAGCTCCTGGGCAAGGAGTCGCTCCCCTGGGGATCGTTTGCTCTGAGCTGAAAGGGTTCTTTCAGCAAGCAAGGATAACGGGATGTGTCCCCTAAAAAAATTGCTACCGACACAGGAGTTTATCTCTGGGAGGTGATCAGTAAATTACGATTAAAAAAATACTTCCTTCGGGACTAAAACCATCGGCTTCTAAACTCCTCAGGAGGCTGTAGCACAGGGACACAACATAAGGGAAGAGAAATCAGCGCTGCAATCATATTTCCACTTTGTAAGTCAAACAGGCATTGTCTTGCGCAGCTTTTTTCCACTGTAAGTCAGCTTATGACAACGGTTTCTACCAACACCAGCCGCGTGCTGGCAGACTCCCTGTCTCTTGCTTGAAGATAAAGATTACAATAGCGTCTGGGTGGAGGCCTGGGCGAGGAAACGCTTCCCACAGCATCTCCCGGGATGCTGCCCGGAGCCCTGGCAGGCATGCCTGCAGTGCCCAGGGGCCCGACGCTCCTGCTGGGATTTGCAACACCCGACCACCGAGCACACGGGGGGCCGGGTTTCATGTCTCAGGAAAGAAAAGAGCCCGTCCGGAGGCAGGTGGGTAACTCCACACGTGTCGGCTGCAGGGCTCTGCCACTGCACCAGCCGGTGTGGAGGCACAGAGGGAAGTGGGTCTTATTGCATCCGCTTATAGTTGGAAAAATAGAGATGCTGAAAGACTTTGCAAGGTTGTGCCCAGGGATAGAGGACTTGGTCTTGCTTCATGCTGAGTGCTCTTTTTCCAAATCAGCCAAGTCCTTAAGAGTGTGAGCAGCCCTAATGAAATCAGCAGGATTACTCCTGTGCTTAAAGTTAAATGCATACATAAGTGCTTCGCTGGACCAGAGCCAGGACTCAGGGAGAAAACGCTGCACCGCTCACCGGCATCCCAAGGGGCTGCTTCCCATCCCTGAACCCCAGAGGTGGCCGTGGGTCTCCGTGGGCCTCTCTCTCCATCGCCAGATGCCAGATGCATCCCACAGCAGTGCCTCCCTTGGGCACAGCCGCATGAGTGCCTTGCAAAGGTTTGGGAACTCCCTGCTTAGAGGAGCTACAGGACCCCGTCACCTCCGTGCAAGCGAGTCTCGCTGGTACCTTCCCCCAAAATAAGTCGCTCTGCTGCTGGCAGACAGCGGCATGCCTGCCCTGGGTAGATGAGCACTCCCCCCAGACTTCACCGAAGTAAACTCTGTATGTATTGCTTGTCAGTCCCGCTGTCAGATATGCTCACAGTGCAGTGTATTCACATTTTTCCCTCCCTGACCCTCAACATCTCAATTTTCTGTCTGCCTTTGAAATCTTGGCTAATTAGGAGGCTACATGTTCCCTGTGAGACTGGCCTTTTGTGCAGAGTTTGTAATTAGAGTGACTGTGTAGTGCTCTATTAATTGCAAGAATTGTGATTTTTAGATTAATGAGTTAATTGCTAATATCTGCATACAACATTCCCTCAAGATGTATTACATTACAGTAAATAAACCTTGTGTCTGGAATGGCAGACATTAAAGGAAACTGCCGTGATTAGTTTGAATACTTTAGATAGCTAAAATAATATTTACTCTAAACACAATGTGTGTAAAAGTGGATTTTAAAGCCTTTTCTTTCCCCCAGCCCCCTTTGCTAGATAACACGTATGTTTGATAGCTCGCAGACAGGAGCTGCCAAGATGCTGCTCTTCCCATCGAGGTCCTCCACCGCTTCCCCAGCCTGTCCTCCTGCCCCAGCTGCACCCTCCCCAGCTTCCACCATGGGCCGTCCATCAAGTCCTCCGTCCGCAATTACACTTGATTTCTCATTTAGACTTTATCCCACACGCTGCATTTTGTCATTGTTTCCTCCTGAAGGGACGCTCCAGCAGCCTGCAGCAGTTGCTGTCATCCCTATACGCATCCCCAGCCTGCAGCACAGCAGCATGCAGGAGCCAGGGAAGAGCTGAAGCTGCAGAAGTTGCAACAGGATGGAGGGAATTATCCATATTTAAACTCCCAGGCCACTCCTGCTTAACTGTTGTGGAAAAATCCCATTGGAAATGTAACAGGCAGAGCTAGCCAAGAACTTGGTAACAGCTGAGTGATTTTCATCAGACAAGTAGCTGTTTGCTGAGAAGTGTAATTTTGGGACAGCTGAAACTATTTGCAAATTCATCATGATTTCAGGAAATAGCCTGATGTAGAAGAAAAGCCCCAAATGAAAAACTTTCACAGTTTTCCAGTTCGATATCTTATAGAGTAAGTGCCTCTTTTTGTTTTGCAAATGAAATTTGATTTAGATATTTATCTAAATTAAATAAAAACCTGCAGAGAATGAACACAGATGCCGGTTTGCACGACACAAACCCTTCTGGGTTGGCTCAGAGTAGTTCTTTCCTTTTTGTACTTTTTGTTTATTTGTTTAAACAAAACCTAGGCTCTACCCGAAACAATTTCCCAGGATTTTAGTTTAGTCAGCAGGCTGAATTATTCACATGAGTTATTCTCTTACTTGATAATGCATAGAAATAAAGGAAGGATGAGTTAATTCCAGTAATGAGCAGCTTGCTTTCTGCTTGGTTCAGTATCAATATCCAATATACTTCTCAGGGGCACAGAGAAAAGTTTGTATGGAAATATGTCATTGCATTTGTGCTTTTTAAAGCTCCTGTTTGCTTACGCTGCTGAGAGCCAATGCAGCTCAAGCGCTGAAGACGGGTCCCCCCAGCTCCCCCTGCACACCTTCCTCCCAGCAAACTGTGTTACCTATCAATTTCCTGGGGAGACACTAAACACCAAAGGCAGCTACGCTACTCGTACACACCCTTCTAAATTTAAAAGTTCCACTTTTGTGCTGCTGGACTGTGAGGCTAATGTGGTAGAGACTAATTCCAAAGAATACTGTCTCGTATTAAAGGGTTCGGGTTGCGTTTGGCCTTGGGATGCTTTGAAGGGAAGCTCTTTCACCAGGCTAATACAGCATGCAGTTTGGGCACTCTCCCTGAGCCTCATGTGCAAGCACAGCTGAGAGTCATTTTTACCACCGTACATAACTCACCAGGCTGCAGCCAGCCCCGGTAGCCACCCTACAAGCTCTGGTGACCCTGAGGTGGGACGCCTGCGGGCTCTTACCGGGGGAGGCAGCTGCCGGCTGCTGCCCGTGCTCGGCACAAGACACCTTCCAACGTGAGGGTGAAAGGGCACAGATGTCTTTTTGTTCTGAGAAGCACTGGGTATGGCTGGGCTGCTTTATGGCTCCTCTAGTAACATTCATTCTGTCTTACCTGTTTGCTCACTTGCTGTGAAATGTTAGGACTGGACGGGCGAGGAGGGCTGGATGTGGGGTGCTGGGGCGAAAATCATCAGTGTTATTAGGTTCTGTGAAAAATTTGGCATCAAGGCCAATGGTGAGGCATCCAATAGGACTGGTGCTCACCAGCTTCCTTGACAAGAATCACATCGGAGTTACCCCCTGTAGCTTTAGGTACCTGATTTTTAAATAAGATGCTTCATTACATGAATTAAAATTTCCTTAGTGCTATTGAGAAAACAGTAGCACCGATGACAATCAAAAAAATCCTCTTCACTGTCGAAGTATTTTAGATTTTATCATTATAAGCCTGGTTAGTCAAAACTTCAGACTGCTTTCCCGAGAAGAGCAGCTGCCCTCCGTGTTGGTGCCTGTTTGTGCACATGGTCACACCAAGACACATGCTTTAGAGAGGATTGCATGGTGGCTGGGCATTATCCTGCCTTGGGAGATCCATCTGTATCTCAGATATCCACCCAAGTACTACTGTGCCTCCCAGGGCTCTTCATCGTAGGTACCGTGGATGCACTTACTAAAACCTTTGAGATACAGAGGTGTTGTAGCAGGGGCCGTGCAAGCATGCAAGCCAAAAAGAAGGAAGTGCCCCAGACAAGGAGGGTCCCAAACCAGAGCACAGTCTATATACACATTCGGTACCTATGACATATTATCACAGTGCTATTAACTACAAAAGTCACCTTGGGGTGCCCTGAGTCTCACCAGGTTCTCTGTCTCTGAACCGCATGGAAGCTGGACTCCAGGCACTTCAGACTCATTCCTGCGTTGCCAATGTGTCAGACGACGTGTAAGCTGTCGAGACACTCAAAACATTCTGGTTTGATTCTTAGTACACTGAATCCAGGAAAAACTTGTTGGCCAAGAAGGATGGAGCAGGTATGAAAGAGAATGGCAGAGAAGGAGGAGTTGACCGGCAACAGATGTCCCGCAGCAGCTGTCTCTGTTGTGCCAGCCCCTCTGCTCTACTTCTTGCCCACACCCTCCAAGTGGCAAAGATTTACATCAGATGCCTTTGCTGGCTCCGCTTTTGCTGAGCTGGGATGAAGCACCAGACACAAGCAGAGACTTTCTTCTTCCCCTAACGTGAGTTCACTGAAATCTGGACGTCCACCAAGGCTGTGACCATGCTAACGCTCTGGGCATCCTTGATAACCTGTTACAGAAACGCATCTAGGGAAACAGCACTGCTTAGAAGCTGGCTCCGTTTGCCCCTCACCACTGAATACATAGTGCTCAGCGAAACATGATGTAGAAAAGTATCAGAAACATCTCTTACTGGAACCTCCCTCAAACCAAGGCAGAAGAGCGTATGTACAAAAATGCAGGACCCAGCAGAAGGTAGGCTGCATCATGTGCCTCCGCGAAAATGCTGGAACAAACAGAGGCATCCATCCTGTCTCTGTCTTTTGTGAGATTTTTTCCTGACCACAGATCCTGGGCATCGGGATTTCCTGGGGATTTAACGGTGAAGGTTGAAGGCATTTCTCTGACTGCCCGTTTCTGAAGTCTAATCAGGAAATAGGAACATAAGAGACCAGATTTTCTGTGCCTTTTATCTTTCTCTTTAAAGGACTGGATTCCTACAGCTTGTTTATTGCCGACAAAAAAGTAAAAATGCTTACTTAGAAACTAAGGACTGGTCTTCAGTGCAAAGGTTTGTTGCTTTAATATCATTTCTGTTAAAGCAGCAAAAATCCTTGTGGGGACACAATTCAATCGCTAAAAGAAATGCATACACCAGTGCAGCTTGTTCCAATTTGGAAAGTAAAATAAGCAAGATGGTACAGGGCGTGTTTACACCGGTATAATTATATCACAGTAGGACTTCCAGTGTGTAACTGTTTCAGTTTAAAAAAAAAATCCTATCTCTAGCTGTCACTGCTATAACAGTAGGACTGTTCTGGGGCGGACTGTCCTTTGCTTCAACACACGCAATCTGGCAACGAGCAGCTTTTGGAAGGATTGGCTGAGATTTGGCTACGGTGCTTTGTTTTCCCATAAGCAATCCTTCCTTCAAAATGGTGAAGAGGAAGGGTGAGTGCAGGTAGCTTTGCCGCTCGTGCAGGGGTGGAGTCACTCCCAAATGCCCGATCGACCTCCAAAACAACATCCCCTCTTTAAATTCCCAGTTAGAGATGGTGGCAGTCCCTACCGGTGATCACGTCCATCGCAGGAGACTGTGTTTGGTCGCGCTGCGTTATTTAGATTACAGTGCTGGGTACAAGGCTCACACAGCTCAGCTCCCTTTGTACTGTACCGGCACCATATAAATGCTTGGCAATCCATGGGCGCTGCCTTATCTGCATTTACCTCGCTCAGTCCTGAGCTGACACCACACTTGCTACATCTCTGGTGACCAGAGAGATTTAAGACACAATTGTACTATCAATGAAATGCAACTTTTGCCTTCCAGGCACTTAAATCCTTGGAGGGCCTCGTTCAGGGCTGCACTGCTTCAGTTTTATGCCAGTAACTTCCTAATTAGCATAAAAACCAAAGACCGGTGCTCTGGTGAATAGGATGCTGGCCGGGGACTGGTGAAACCCAGCTTCTCCCTGACCTACCGAGGGACTTTGTGTACAGAGTCACTTCATCTCTTTTCCCCCGGTATTTCTTCTGATGCTTCAGACTGCAGGTGCTTTGGGGCTGACATGATCTTCCTAAGAGCAGGCAGTGTAAGAAGGTCAGATCTGCTGTCTGGGCCAGCTCTGGTCCGCCTCGCCCCACCTCTTGTCTCTAACAAGGGGTCGCAATGGATGCTTCAGGACAAACTCTGAGAAACAGCAAATACCCTTCTAGCTTCCAACAACCAGCGATATGAGGATTCCCTGAACCCAGAAACTGTGTCTAGACGGCCATGTGCAGTAATCACTGATGGACCTGTAGCCCATGAGTTTATTTCAGCCCCATTTAACCCACGATATAATTTGGCTCCACAGCATTTTGGTGGCAGGATGTTGCACAACTTAATTTTCTACTACAAGGAAAGATTCTTGCTTTCAAAACCTGATACCTAGTTGTGATTCAATACATTCTTCTGTCATAAGAATTAGTGAATACTCATTCCCTATTCCCTTTCCCATACCCTTCAGGGCTTTATAGACATCTGTCATACCCCCTTTGGCCAGCTCTTTTCCAGCCAGATCTCAGATGATGCCCCAGGCACAACTGCAATTCAAACAGCGAGTGACAGCTAGAATAAGGTGGCCGTGAGTCGGGTTCAGCCTGCCTACAACATGGCACTGAGGAATACGAGCAAAACGCGTTTCACTTCAAACACCAATAATGGCCATGCAGGGCAATTACCAGTGTCCCGGCAAACGGCGAATTACCTGGAAGGCCCAGTTCACCCTTTTGTTTTGTTATCAAACTCTTTTCTATTGACATTATAATGGTAAATCTCCCAATAATTGGCTTACAAAACAATAACAAGTGTGGAACTAGAGACTGGGTGCTGTAGTACTCCCCATTAAGATATTAAAGTACGCTGAAAGCACAGGCAATTGAAGCAAGCTGGCGTTTGTGGAAGGTGAACATTGACGAAGCCCACAGCAGATAAGGGAGAGGGAGCGGGAAGGGCTCTATACGTCTTTATCTAATAACTATTTGTTTAGAAACACCTGGCACATACATCAAATTAGTGCATCCAAATGCCCTTCAAACTTTAAACCAGACAGATTGTTTCAAGAACCTTTCATTAAACTTTCCTGGAAAGATTAAACAACAGCCATGTGTTACATCAGCAGAACAATTCTGCTCACGCGGCGATGACATTAAGATGTTTTATAGAAGGGGTACACAAATGTGTGTGCACTCTGTGAGGCTTTTCTCCAGACTTGCTTAAGAATATAAAATGATAAAATGGGAAGAAAAATACCCCGACAGTTCTGCATAATGATTTCACACACATGTAGCGGGAAAAAAAGACCCAACAGGATTATCAAGACAGAAATTTCTTGTATGTTTGCATCCTTTTGCTCATGTTTGCAAAGGGAAGTGGATTCGAGAATTTCCCACCGATGTTGAATTCCATGTCTGTAGTAGGACAGAACTAATACGTATTGCCTCTTTCTAATCATCAATTCAATGCAAGAGTTCTCAGCATGTAAATCTTTTTCTTTCTCAACGGGAACAAATTTGCCAAGAAGGGATAACACCAACATATTATGAAAAATATCAGCTGGTCGCTAAATTTGTGTGACTTTGTGAAAATCATTCAAAATCTATATTTAATTTAACATGAAGAAAGTATGATACCGAGACCGTAGTTATAGCACAAAACAACTGTTACTATTACGATCCATGTGGTATTGAATTAAATTGGTTTATATATTGTATTAGAGTATCCCATGTGTTTTGCTGGTCTTACCACGCACTTGTGGAGGATTAACGTATTCCAATAACGTGTGCGGGTATCCCATTCCCTGCCGCAGCCCCTCTGCAACCCCACGCTTGTCTCCCCAACACAACCACGTCCCAGTATTTAACAGAGAGATATTTAACACCGCTGGAGTCTTTTCATCCACAGATCCTACAAAATGCAGTGTCATGCTTCTGGGAGTGAAAACCTAGCGCTGTAACCTCTGCTGCACAGTGCACTGAAACAGTAATATATTAACACGAGGTCGTAGCCTGACAAATGCTTTTAAGACGGCATAAGCCAGTGCTGCCATAAAACCAGCCCTGCACTCCCTGTCGCTTCTGCTCATCCCCACCCACGTGAGCCTCTCCCCGCGTGAGCACGTGTCTCATGCAGCTGAAGGCAGAACCAGGTTGGGGAGCAGATCCAGCCGAAAATAAGCTTCCCCCCCGCCACTCCCCCGCCCCGGGATTAGAATTCAGTTGGATCCGGTCCCTGATCCACTTCACCTTGCAGCTGCACAAATGCTCGTGCTGGCAGCGGGAGGAGGCAGCACGGGCCGGGAGCGCGTGGCCGGGGCCCAGAGGAGCCAACTGCTTCTTGAGGCACTTGCAGCAGCAGCTGAGCACAAGGCTGCAGAGCGGCTATTTTTTTAATGGGTTTGGTTTTCTTTCAGAATTACAAAGAACAGAGAGAGTTTCTGCACAGACTGCAGATAACCCGCAACTTTCCAACGAGTTGCTCAAAGTACACCGTAACCCCGCGGCAGGACAGAACTCGGGATGAGCAAGTCCTCTGCCTGCAGAGCTGCTCCCGGAGGCAGAGGGCGGGCAGGGCAGGTAGGGCAGGCCGGAGGAAGACGATTCAGGGTCTCAGAGCCCCTATAGAGCTCACACGACCGCCCGCGTCAGTTTGGGATCAGAGCCTGGGGGACCCAGCACCCCAAATACCACGGCAGCATCAGTGTAAGGTAACAAATGAGGGCTATCTCCCCTAAGAAACCCACTTGGAAAACTCCCATGGAAGTGGGGAAGCAAAAATACTGAGAAGTATTATTCCTGGCAACCTCCGAAGTGAAAGCTGCCTTGATGGCTTCTTTTTTTCTACGACAAGCAAAGATTCACCACGCTTTTAAAGCAGCAAAAAAAGACGAATCCATTCACCCTTCTTTCTCCGGGTTCCCACAGAGAACTTGTGGCATAAATGAGTCCTATTCATTTACATTAAGTTAAATACTGTTACGGTATGAAACTCCAGGTCTGTAGTGCAGACCTTTTAAAGATGTAGAAAATAATGTTACAGTAATTAAATACAAAAAACTAATCCTAAATTAGGGGGTGGGGAGGGCAGTTGCCGATCTAATAAAGATCATATAGTGCCTTTAGGAGCAGGTTTTTTTCTACCGGTGCAATCCTTCACGCTGGATGACATCCTTACGGTAAATTATACAAAAAGTGATCTGAACCACCCTCTTAATGAACTGACTTTTACAGGATTGATACCAAATGTTGGATTTTTGCCTTCCCACTAGAAGTAATTGTGCTTGATGGTGCTTGTGTACCCGTGTCAGCCTGGTATGAGATCAAAACTATAAGAAAAACAACCTCTCTTCTAAACGCTGAGTTACAGAACAGTTTCTCAAATACGTTTTGGAACAACTTCATCCCTGGTTTGCATCAGTTATAACAGCGAAATGAGGGATGTGTTTCTTTTAATGCATTTTAAAGTTAAACTGGAGTACTAATATTAAAAGTGGAGTACGCAGTAAAATAAAGCAATTAATTTCTCCAGGCTCCAAATTTACACTCATAACAATTTTTAAGGAAAATTCCTTAGTGTGTTCATATTCCTGCTTACTGTACCTAGATTATCGACAGTTAAACCAGACTCTAGGCTTAAGTTTCTAGATCAATAGAACCGGTAGAAAACAAATGTTTGCGGCCACTGATTTGTAAAACAACACGAGCGCCTTCTTAAACATAGATGATTATTTTAATGAACATCCGTTATAAACTAGCCAACATATCTGTTCAAAACCAGTTACGTTTTAAAAACTGGTAAAAAAGAAATGGGATATTGACATCGGTGCTGGATATGTGGCATTACTCAGCATACAAATTTCATCTCTAATGATCAAACGCGGTCTCTGGCTCAGAAGGATCTAGGCGGGATTTGTGTCTGCCTGTTCCTACACAGCACTGAGTAACTAAGTTGCACAAACACTTGGAGCAGTAAAATAACTAGTCTATTCTAGTCAACAGATACTCGCGCTAAATCTGCAGAGAGATGCATGCGCTTAAATTTATGCACGGAGAGTCATCCAGCTGAAGTCACTCTGACTCCTCATGCTACATAAAAGCTATGCAGGAGCATCATCTTTGCAGGATCAAGGCCCGTATTTGCATCTGCAAATCAACCTCTTTAAGAAAACCAGATTGTAAATTTTATTTTTATTTTTTCTTTGTTCCCTGCAAGGTCTCGAGAGGTACCAGTGTAGCAGGAGGTGCTGCGCTCAGGCTGACGTGTCGCTGAAGTGTAGAGGGAAAGTGTGATTGTGCTCCCGGTTGATGGAGTGCCTCGTGTGACGTGCGTTCAGCTGCTTGGAAGCCAGCATGTGGGTCAGGAAACAATATTTGAACATCACCGTTTTCCTGAATACACTGCTAACAGAAACCAGGTTATTCACAAGAGAAGCACGTAATGCCTTACTAAAAATAATTACAAATTCATCAAATGTCACTACTACAGACACAGGGGCTACAGACTTTCTGTTATATTTCAGTAAGCGGTTAAGCTGCAACACCAGACGAGGACAGTGAGTACTGAAGTTAAATAGCAGCAGGGAGGAGCGTTACTTCAGCCAGCGAGGTGAACCCTGGCTGGCAGGGAAAAGGGGCACCACATAAACCTTGCACCCCAAACGCCCGGATCCCCTACTGGAAGGGCTCATAAGGAGTGCATTTTTTCACGTTCATTTGATTTCACAAAAAAAATTATGCTGGGAGGGCTTGGTTCCTGAATAGTGCAAGTAACTTTTCAGTACAGCTACCAATGGGTTAAAATAAATAGAAGAGAGGGAGAGGAACAGCTTGATATTGCTTTGCTTCGCAAGCATCCCTCATAACCAAAGTTTTCAGGACTATTCTTCTCCTAGCAGGGATTATCTGCACAACTACCCTCAATTATTCCTTAAGGATGGGAGCCTCAGTCTTTTAAAGTATAGTTAGAGAAGGAGGAGATGTGGGGAATCCGCCTTTTAGATAACAGCCTAGTGCCTGCAACATCTGTCCAGAAAGTGGATAAAATACAGAAATAATCCGGAGGAAGGAGGCCAGGAGAGAGTTGTGCCCCGTGCCTGCCCGGGCAGCAGGACCATCCTTCTTCCTTCGGCTCTTCTGTCTTTCCCTTGCCCCAACAATGCCGCTCCCGAGCTCTGGGGAGTCAAAACGCCCCACGCCAAGCACGTGCTGCGTTTTGCACAAACCAGTGAGATACCGGAGGCGTTTAAGGTCCTTGAAGGTTGGGCAGCAGCTGAAAGGAAGTTTTAAAAGCTACAACTGGAAGTTAAAAATCTGTCATTTCAGGCCCCCCACCAAACCTACCATGTATCTTCCTTCCTAGCATCTAATTACAAAGGCTATTTCACACTTGATGGATGTTCGATCGCAATCCAAATAGTTTGAAGAAAAATCCACATGCCAGAGGATTGCCCCCTGCTAAACTCGAAGACGTTTGCTTCGGAGCTTTCTCCTTTACAGCCTGTAATCTAATTGCTCCGGTGATAATTTATTTGTGTCTTTGGCCTCAACGTATGTCACTTACTTTGTTTATATCTACATTATTTATTAGAAGCAATTACTGTTTTCCCGTCCCGCGCCCCCATACATTGCATATATAATGTTTAACAAAGCAAATTGGCTAAAGCAAAGAGCGATGGCAGTTGTGGTTTCAAAAAATCACCGCTGAAATGCCACGGGCCAGTCCTCAGTTGGTGGAAATTGCTGTTATTCGTTGCGGCCCAAGTTCCATGTGCTGAGGAGCCGCCCATAACATTTTGACAGTTAGCAGCGCTGCTAATGATGAAAATCTAAGAAATCCTGATAGTACGGAGACTGTGATTTTCATGGTGAGGTTTGCTGCGTGCAGCCAGGGTTTCCTCTTCGGAGGGACTTTTGCCAAAGGGAAGAGTGCAGAATTAGATGCGTTTTCCAGCTGAATGCTGCTAAATTTTATTAAAATCAACTTGGAGGCGCCCGGCTGCACCCTGTGTCATGCAGAGCCTGGGTATCACGGGGTGCTCACGGCTGCGGCCGTCTCGGCACCTACACCACGGGGAAGCCCGGGGAGCTGAGGCTTCGCGAGGCTTCAACTTCTGCGGGACGGAGGTGGCAGCTCCCAGCAGCAGGTGCTTGGAGGACAAATGATGGACACGGTGTCAACATCCAGCGAGGGTCTAAAAGGCACTTCTGAGAATCAAGATCTTTAGGCTCTTCACCATGGGATTTCTCCCACAAAACCTGAAGTTCGCTTATTAATTTTGATGGCCAGTTGATCTGGTTCAAGGGTTTTATTTGACTAGAAAAGGAATGTGCTTTTTCTCAGGCGGATTGAGAAGCACGGGATATATATAATGCAGAAGGCTCGATGATTATACAACAAAAAGATGGGATCACCACCTGCCCACACTCTTGTGATAAGCAGATGAAGAGCGTCTGTCAAAACATTAATTCCCAAATCTATGGGGGTAATGCAGAATACAAATACAAATAAACGCGCGTCGGAGCGCGCTCTCGTTATCTCGCATTCAGCCGAACGCCCCGGAGTGATTATACGATAGTCACATCAAATTGGGCGCTCGGCGGGGATGGACGCGTCAGCCCCTCCGTCTTTAAGATGTCAACAGCGCGGGCTCCGCACGCCTGGTGGCCTTTATTCCCCGGTCTCGCAACATCAATTTCAAACCCTAGGCGCGGCGTGCGGGGCGAGGAGGGCTGTGATATAATAATTGCATTGTATGATATAATAATTGCAGTGTCGAGCAGAGGGACGCGGCAATACAAAGAGGCGCGGGGGCACAGGCCGGGCTCCGGCACCCGATCCCGGGGGGCTGCGCTGGGTGTCCCCCCCGCACCCCGATACAGGGTGGCCGTGTGGGTGCCCCCCCCCCCCGTAGCGGTCCCCCCTCGCCTGGGGGGGCCATGGGGGGGGGCACGGAAGCCCCACGGGGGCGTTGGGCGCGGGTGGCCGAACAAAGGCGACCCCTGTCCCTGTCCCTGTCCCCGTCCCCCCCCCCCGGCCCCGCCGAGCGCAACAGGCGCGGCGCCCCGCGGAGCCCCTCCCGCGGGTGGCCCGGGGCGGTGGCCCGGGTGTCCCCCCCGGTGTCCCCCCCGGTGTCCCCCCGGCGCCTCCCGCCGCCCCCCCCGCCCCTTCCTCGCCGCGTCTGTTTGTACTTTAGCTGATCCACTAATCCCCCGAGAGAGCCTATTTGTAGTGAAGAGTATCTATAGGGGGCGAGGCTGGTCCATGTGGGTTTGTGTCATTGGTTTGCAAAGAGAGACCCCGCCTATTGCCCAAAAAAAAAAAAAAAAAAAAAAAAAAAAAAAAAAAAGAAAAAAAAGGGGGGGGGGAAGAAGGGGGGGGGGAAAGGCAGTGAGAGCCCCTGCCTCTCCCTGCGCTCACCCGGCGCGGGCAGGGGGAGCGGCCGCTCCGCCCAGCGCCGCCCGGGCAGTTTCCCCCTTCTCGGGCTTAAAAACAGAAAGGGGGAGCAAAAAAAAAAAAAAGAAAAAAAAAGGGGGAGAAAAAAGAGAGGGGAAAAGAAGAGAGGGGAAAAAGAGGGGGGAAAAGAGGGGGGGAAAAGGAAAAAAAAAAGAGAAAAAAAAAAGAGGGGGGAAAAAAAAAAAGGAAAGCCATCGGCCCTCCCCCAAGTTGCAATTAGCATCCTCCGCGCTGCTGCTGGGCGCCGCGGCGGGGCTCCGCTGCCCCCGTCCGCTCCCGGCGCGGCGGCGGGCGGAGCAGGAGAGCGGCGCGGGGGGGGGGGGGGGGAAGGATTAAGTTGGGTTTTTTTTTTCTGTTTTTTTTTTTCTTTTTTTTTTTTTTTTTTTTTTTTTTTTTTTTCTCCCCTCCTTGTGTGCGCGGTGTGCGAGCGGGTGGCGTCGTTAAGGTGGCTCTCCGGCAGGCAGAGCCCGGCGGCTGCGGGCGGGGATGCGGCGCTGAGGCGCGGTGCGGGGCCGGGACGCGGCGGCCGGGAGCAGGTAAGGGGGCGGCGGCGGCGGCGGCGGGGCTGCGCGGAGGGAAGGACAAGGGAAGGCGAGGACATCTTTGCTTGGGTGTCCCCGGGCGAGCGGCGGTGGGGATGGAGGAGGAGGAGGAGGAGGAGGAGGAAAAAAAAAGGAGGCTCGGATGGGGGGGGGGGGGTTTGATGGCGGCGGGAGGCGGCGGCGCAAGTTGCGCGGGTGGCGGGCGGGCGCGGAGCGGCGGGGGCGAAGGGGGGAAATCTTTTGTTGTGCCGGGCCCCGCATTGTTTACTTAGTGCCGAGCGCCGCCGACAACATCTGCCGGTGGATTAGCGGGGCGGCGGCGGCGGCTGGAAAGTTTGGGAAAGGGGGAACCCCGCGGTGCGGAGCGGCCGCCGGCTCCGCGCCCCCCCGCACAGCGCGGTGCGGGCTCGGGGGGGGGGGGGGGGGGGCGCGGAGCCGGCGGCCGCCGTCCGGTGGGTTGGGTCGGGGTATTTTTTTAGGGGTGGGGTGGGTGGGCGAGTTGTTGGGGTTTTTTTTTTAAAAAAATTTAAATCTTCCATTTTGAAAAAAATATTTTTAAATTTTTAAAATTTTAAAATTATTATTTCATTTCGGTGGAATAACCGCACTCACCCATCAGGCACTTAGCAACTCAACCCGCGGAGGAGCGCGGTGCCCGGGCTCCGCAGGGCACGGCGATACGTGGCCCGCGCTTCCCTCCTCCCCGCCGAGCTCGAAATGCTGAATTTCCCCAATATTTATTTATCCTATCACACCCCCCCCCCCCCAACTTGGAAATTTTAAACCCTCCTCAGCTATCACTGGAAAGCAAAAGCGGAGGAGTTGCGCGGGTGCGCGGATTTACGCGTTGTTCTTTTCACCCCCCCCCTCCAAAAAAAAAAAAAAAAAATCAAGACACACACACACACACACACACACACACTCCCCCCCCCAACTTGCTGGACTTGCTGAGGGGGAAAGAACAGCCTTTTGTCCTGCCCAGGGACCTGCCCCTAAGGTAAATCCTGGCCGGGGCTTAGGGCTTGGTACTTTGCCGGGTCCCACGGCTCTGCCTGGCCAGGCTGGGGAGGAGGGAAGTGGGAGATGGAGATCTCAAAGTAGTAGAAGTAATTTCTTCTTTCAGCTGCACTTCTCCGCTGCCTTTGAATTGCCTGCAATGAATGTACGTAGCTCTAATTGAAGTACTTTAATCATTCACACTTGATTAAGTATACCGTGACCGGAGGAGAGGAATACACACACGGCTCCCTAGAACGTGAGGGATGGTATGACATTTTAATCCTGTGTTTTAAAAAACATTTGCGAAGCCGGAAAAATGATCGCCGGTGACGGTTAGGTATAATGGACCGTTGTTTTCATACAGATGGTGGCTTACCGATGGGAATGAAATTGCAGTTATTGCAGATATTTCGGGGGGGGGGGGGAGGAAAAAAGAAAAGGCGAGGACTTTTCAGTTTGTTTAAGCAGAGTGAAGAAAATAATGATAGACGAGATGCCTGGTGACAAAATGCTTTTGTTCCTGTTTCCATCAGTGCATAAGGGCGCCGACCTGCTTTAGCATTCTTTAAAGGTCTCTTTACCAAGGAAAATTGAAGACGGTCTCATTATAGGAGAGTGTGTTCAGAATACTATGAGGTATTTATGAATTCAGAGGTGATTGTTGAGTCGCAGACATTTCAATTACACATCCTGTAGTAAAAAAAAAAAAAAAAAAATATTTGTGGCGATGTGTTCTGTAATCTGTTATTACCATAAAGCTGATTTGTGTGCGAGCTCCGGAGCTGGCCGAGGGAATGGGTTCGTCCACGGGGCTCGAATCTTAAACAAAGATTTGTATTCTTCGCCTCGCAAAACTTTCTGCTGCAGGGGCAGCCTGAAGGTCCTATAACAGCGATTGTTTGGGAAACGTCAGCTATCGTCAAGTATTTTTCTGGAAAGTCTGGCGTCGTGAATGCAGGACGGTATTTTTAGAAAGGAGCTTTTTATTTTTGGACATGTTTGGGAAACCCACCTGTTAGTCATTAGCGGGGAGCGGGGACAGAGGTTTGCTTTCATCATTAGCAAACCCGGGCGCATCTGGGGGCTGCGGGTGGTTCCTTGCTTGATCGGGCTCTCACAGTTGTGGACAATCAAAGTATCTTTCCTTTTAAAAGTCAGAACCGAGTATTTGTCAGACTGAACGGGTAGTTGAGTCAGAGCGGTGAGCCGCTCCTGGGTTTTGAAACGCGGATTGCAGGAGCATTTGACTTTTCAGCCCGAAATTCCAGGGGAAAAATGAGGTGCTTCCTCAGACCAGAGTTTTATTGTCAACTTTATAGCGTACAAACTGTAGATGATGTTTTCTTGCGGTCAGCTTCCCCTGGTTTTAAGGTAGTTTTCTTCCTCAGCCCAGCCCGTTTGGGATTGCCGAGGTTTGGCCGGACCGGGCGGCTCCGGAGCGCGGTGCCCCGCAGAGCTGCGGGCGGCCCCACCGCCCCGTTTGCTGCCAGCTCCCTCTTATCCCGACCCGCTTTTCCAGGGCAAGGTTGTGCCCTTTTCCACTCGTGCTTTTCCCAGATGGAAAACGTTCAAAGGAATTTCCCCATAGCAAAAACTGTAGCACAGACTGTCGTCTCTAATGCTGTCTTTTCAGTACAGAGACTTGTCACTGGGGTCCAGCGATAATATTCCTCGTATCAGGAAAAACATGAGCCTCAAAGTATGAGGTCCCAGGCACGAGTTGGAAGTAGCATACCGAAACCTTTGGCCAGGAAAGTTGATTTATCCATCAGGCTGGCTGCAGTTCAAATAAAACTTCTTCAGTTCAGCTGGCTCTGGTAAGAACATGTACTTTAATGAAAAAAAAAAAAAAAACAAACCTGAATCTGGGTTTGCCCAACCTTTTGGAAGAGGTAGGTTAATTTGCGCTGGTTTTTTGGTGCTGTTTGCTAGCTGTGGGAACTGAAAGTGGCTTCGTGTTTAAGCGGAAGAAATGGAAAAGCTTCTCTGAACACAGCACTGGCAATTTGCAAGTGTTTTCTTAAAATCTGGTGGATGATGCTGTCTCATAAAATCTGATAGGTGTCATATTTACTCCTCACATAAGATCTAGCAAGTATTCCTTTCTTTGCATGATGGTCTAGCTGTAGTAAGTTAAAAGAAATGGAGAGTGAAGCTGCTGGTGAGGAGCTCTTCAAACTGGGGTGATTACACCTGCCCTAGAAATTTGGCTTTTTTCAGAGTACAGGGACCCCTCGCCCCCAGCAGTTCCCCCCCCCCCCCCCCCCCCCCCGATCTGTTTGCAGCTCCCTCCCTGCTCAATAAAATCACTTCTTTGTATGTTTGGTTACTCCACAGAGCTTGAGAACAGCACCCTGAGCCAGTCTCCCAGCTCTTGGGGGTCGCGTGCAACAGGGAGTAAGGAAATGCGATATGGATCTTCGTAATTTTTATACTTGTTCTCCTGCTGCAGTAGGAATTACAATTTTGTTGTAAGAAACATAAAGCCCTGAAATATCTTTTCTTTCCACTGTACAGCCCACTTAACTCTTAAAATGAAAATTATTTTTGCACTAAGGGTATTTAGGTTATAGGCTCCGACAGGAGGAACGGCATCAGGTCTCGCAGGCGAGTAAGAGCCGTGCCGGGGGGAGCGCGGGGTGGTTGTTGGGGTCCCCTCTCGCAGGGAACACTGAAACTTTGGAGGGGAGGTTTCGGCAAGTCACCGCTGGTTTTGCTCTTGACTGGGACAACACAAACGTTGTAGCCGGGAATTGGTGTTTTCTCCACCGCCGTACGTGATGCTGAAAGATTCCAAAATGCGCTTTGGCACGCCCGCGTGCGCCTGGGCCAACTCTTATTCCTTCTCCCATGTTCCCGTGGTTCGGGTTTTTTTTTGTTCCTTCTCCTTTGCCAGAGGAAATGAAATAAAGGTAAGTTTTAGGTGAAAGGACAAAAAATGCCGTGACCATCCTTTGCCCCAGCGAGGGCGTGGAAACCAAACCTTCTCATTATGCCGTGCATATCTTCTCCTTCTGCTCAGCCCCATCGTGGTGAGGAGACCGGGATCTTTGGCATTTTACCAGGAAGGCAGCAGATAACGTTTTCTGTGAAGTCAGCAGGAGTTTTTGGTAACAGAGCACAGAAGAACCAGTTGTTATTTATTTAGTTTTCCAACAACCAATGAGGCTTTATGAGTGTGCACTCCCCTTTCTTGCACCCTGAGCCCTGATGACTTCTTAAGAACCAGGAATTGTTTTCACAGGAATAAACAAGTGGAGTTTTGAAATTATTTTTTGTTTCTCCTCTCTGAGGTGGTAATGCTGGCAGGATGTCGCGTTCGGGAAATGTGATGGTGAGATTGCAAAGAGAAAGATGAAGACTTCTTGTTTGGAAAAGAGGTACTGCACTGTTGAGAAACAGAAATCCCATTTTGTCACATTTATCTTCAAGACAAGAGGGGCCTGAGTCCAAAGTTGCTTCAGTCTCACCTAGACTTGATGCCCTACTTGAACTTTCCGGGTTGAGACTGCGAGATAATCCCTGCCGCGCGGGCTTTGGCGTTTGATTTGGTCGGTTGGGCTTGTCATACTTGGTCTGGTGAGGGGGGGGCACGGTGGTGATGCGTGGGAAGGTTTTGATGGTCCTGCTGGCAAAATTGGTGGTGTTATTTTGCTCTGTAATGATTTGTTAGTGCCTGGGTTATATTATTTGTAACTTCCATGGGATTATTAAAAAGAAATACAGCTGGAATAGTTGGAGGGGAAAAACACGTGGTGGAACCAGAGCGGCCCGATGGAGAGGTTTGCATCTGCACGTCTTGAAGGTCCGTGCTGGTGGTCGGAGTTTGCTTTGGCCGGTCTGAGGTCTGCAGTTGTGTGTTCTGCATGAGGAGAAGTGTGGCGAGGAACGGTGCCGGTGTTTTCCCCCAAAACGTCAAAGCTGTGGTGCCGCAGAGGATGCCCCGTAGCGGTGTGCACGTCACTGCCTCCGTTCCTGTTAGTGTCACGTTTTCAGGTGTTTCACATGTGTGTTGTCCAGCGGGAGACGCGTGTAGCTCCTGGGGGGTGGGCATGCAGCTGCTGCCCGACCCCTGCGGCAGCCGTGGGGAGGGCTCGGCATCGTCAGCATCGACTTCGATGGACCCGTCAGCCCCTCACGGAGGTCAGCGGTGCTGCTGCGTGGTGGGGTTGCCAACTTCTGGGACTCTTATGAAATTCCAGCCCGGAGAGGAGCCCGCTCTGGGAGGATGCCGGAGGCTCGTCTCTGCTCGGCGGTTGTGCTGGGGGAGGACAGCCCCCGGGATGCCATCACCTTCCAGGGTCCCCCCCGCTCCACAGCTGATGGGAGCTGCGTGCACTTGCATTACCGAGTCATTTTGGATAATTCAGCCTTGTTTTTCAAATACGAGGTCTTCCGTGTGGATCGAGTTAGGCATCTTGATAGGCGTCCATAAAGTCCCATCTGTTCTGGGACTTTACTGTAAAATGCAAATAAAACCCAAGTTACTTGAATACATCAATAATAGATTTTAATTATTAATGACTTGCTCCTCGAACCTTATCTGGCAGTAATTTCATGTATACTTTAATCTTATGAAAACCAGTGGTCCTGCTGAAAGTAACTGCCCTGCTTACTTCTGGGCTTCTGCCCGTCCCTCCCACCAGAATTAGGTTTTATGCAGTTAAAGCAACCTGCTTTGTTGCTGAATTTTCGGCTCTCCTTCCCCAGATCCTCTCCCTAATCCCCACCAGCAGTCGGAGCAGCGTGAGATGAGGAAGGACCTTTGCCACCCACCACAGTGGCCAAATGAAAGTTGACCAAATCACACCCTTCTTTGGACCCAGGTGTAGGAAGCGCGGGGTACCTCGGTGAGTTTTTTGTAGAGATGCTGTTAGGAACCTCGCTGAACCGATTTTTTTTCACACGAGGACCGCCACAGTTCTTCCCGTGTACATTAACTTGTGTAATGTTGTCAAACACTCAGCCACTATTTCTTTGCGACAACGCATACCAATTATTACTTAAATAGACCCCTGAAGCACAGCGCGGAGGGGGAATGTGTGGATTAGAGACATAATATTTACAAGGAGCCAAGTCTTTAATGAGACCAGGAATAATGCAGATGGATTCTCTGTTGCTAAAAATAACAGATATGTAATGGATGCTGCCTATCATTTTTTTTAGCGACCCGTTCACTTTGGAAAAAGAGTAGCTTCTGTGCTGAGGAGGTTGGCACAAAATTGTAGGATACTCCAAAACTAGCCTGGCTTTTGGTTATTATTGTAATAGCTACAATGTATGGCTCTGCAAGGTATACGTGATCCTGGCTGGGACCGTGTTCTAGCCCCTTTGAGATGCTGGTGAGCTTTGGGAAGAGCAATGGGTGTGCGAGTTGTCCCTGTACGGTTGCAGGATCGGCCCCGAAAGAGGCAGAAGGAGGAGATGGAAGTCATTGTTAGGACAGAAAATAAACAAAACTGACAACTGATCACGGGGCTGGCTCCTGCGCAGACGGCGGGTGTCATGCCGTGGGGTGCGATGAGCTCTGCAGGTCCTCAGCCTGCCTTTGTGGATATTCCAGTTTATATTTAGGGCAAGCTGCCGTGACACAGTCCCTCCCTTCTCGCTCAGCAATTCCCTTTTGGCCCCGTTTGTGCCTGCCAGTGTGAGCACGGGGGCAGCACTGCCGTCGAGGGGATCCCCTGGCTTTCCTGCATCTTTTCTGCATCCCAAGCGTGCGTGCTTACATCCACGTACGTACCTGCCGAAGGCTTCCCCGAGGTGTGAGGTCTCCGTGGCCGCCTTATTCCTCTATGGGTGATGCACTTGGAATGCTTAGGGTGTGAGGAGCTCGTAGTTTATGTTCCAGATGAAGTTTTTAGTTAAAAATTGGCCTTCTGCAGGCCCGTTTGAATAACTGCATCTTGGCTTTCCTCATCAACTCTCCTCCTCGCTTTTATCAGCGTACCCTTTAGGTTTATGATGGTATATGTGTGGGGGGCGAATGACCTTTATTTGTGTTAGCTGGAGGGAAAACCCTGTAAATTCCTCTTTAAAAATGTGCAAGGCCAAATATAAGAGATAATAATGGTACCTGTAGAGCTGTCATAAAGTGTAAACTTTTTTATTATTTTTATGCTGAAAACCAGGTTCTGTGTGGGAGGGGATGTTGGAAGAAATCAGCAATTTAGGCAAAGTAATTAGGCTAAATACTAGATGTTACACTTAAGATTTGAGAGACTTGAACTTTGCTGTGATTAGTTGGGGATGAAATTAATTTCAGTTCAATATAGGGATAAAAAAACCTTTTCATCAGCTTTCATGATCGTGCAGTTACCTGAAGTTTCGTGATCCCGCAGCACAAGCTCGTGTAGGTTTTATATTTGCCGCTTGTCTGAGCTAGTACCTCTTTTCGTACAAAAATGGTACGGTGCAACATTCGAGCCTAGAATTAGGGTATCCAGAAGTTTAGTACTGAAATACCTGTGCTAACTTCAGCTTTTGCCCTTTGCCAGTAACAGCAGCGTTTCTCAGATGAAACGCCTGTTCTACCTATTTTCTGTTCGTAGAAGGAAACGAGGTTTTTTATATGCTGCAATATTATTCCTAGGTGAAGCGCCAGGACGACATATTTTTCCCATCCACAACGTTTGAAGAGCAGAAAGCATATATCTGTATCTCTGCATCTGGACAATGAAAGTTGTGAATATTAGAAAGAAGCAACATAGACAGATTTGGGGAGACAAAGTGCAATTTTAGTTTTGTCTAGCCAAAAGTTCGACATATTTCTTGAATTTGTGCTTTCTTGGAGGTGACCCAACTTCACTAAATACTAGTTCCAGCCTTGCTTGGAGTATGAAATCTCACTCTTGTTTAGCCCCAGGCAGTGAGGTCACGGCCAGTGATTTTTGTTGCGGTAAGGGACTTGTTTAATGAAGGAGGGAAGGATGGCGATGCACTCAAGTCTCCATCAGCACGAGTTTAGGGGCAGCACATACTTCAGAGCTAACTTTTCTTTTTTTCATTTAAAGAGTTTGTCGATGGGATTGATAAAGGTAACTGTGGGGATTTTTATTTACTTAAAATTCAGCAAGAAATGCCGCTTCGTACAACACTGCTGTTTTGGCTGGGGGTGTGCAAAAGAGTGACTGGCTGAGACCCAGCAGAGTGTCAGTTCTCAAAATACAATTGTAAAGTCAGAAATAATTTCCAAACGTCTATTTCTAGCAGCCTCTCTGAGCACTTGTTTTTGTCCTAATGCTGCTTAACGTGTCTGTGAGCAACCCGTGACAAGGCAGAGAGTCACCATTGCTAAAGCTTGAAATGTCACTAAGATTGGGAGAGTGGTAAATAATGAAAAGAAGTGACCGCTGGTAGAAGCAATTTGTATTGCTTGGATACAAGCAGGTAATATTTCTCAGATGGCCAACTGTAAATTTCTCTATCTAAGGGCAAACAACGCAGGCCATACCTCCAGGATGCTGTCTGGAGAAATCGTGTCTTTATAGAGGAGCGAGGAGTCGCGAGCGAGTGCTGCTAATATGCTATTATGGCCAAAGGTCTTGTGTGCTCCTTGCCTGCGCTGGCAGGTGGCTGCCAGGCTGGGGGAGGGACGTGGCAGCCGCCGAGTCCCCGGTGCCTGTCGAGGAGGGTCTGCGGAGGGCTGCGGGAGCACGCAGGAGTTGGGAGGGGATGCCGGGGAAAGGCCCAGGACCTCCGTCCGCTTGACTTATCTGGGAGAGTGTTGGAAAATAAATCGATTAAGGCAATTAGCGTTGTCGTGGGGAAAATAAATTGAATAATAAAGAGCTCTTGGGTCTAGCAGGCAGAGTTTTAACAAGACCTGATAGCTGGAAGATGAAGCCAGGGAAAGGCTGGAGTTGAGGTCCGCGGTTTCGGCACCGCTGGTGGTGGAAGAGGCTGCTGAAGGTGCTGGTGCTTTCTCCACCTTTGGAAATGCCAATTTCAGGGATGTTTGTTTGTTGGAATGAACAATGTTCAAGCAGGGATTAATTTAGGTAAGTCAGCGTGCAGTGTGTTGGGCTGGAAAATCACAGTGGTCTCTTCTGACCTCAAAATCCATGAAAGCCCATCGTTTGAATGAAAGCGTCCAGATATTTGCAGATCCCCAGCACCAGCATTGCAGATTCTCTCTAAGAGGATGACTTGCAGAGAGGAGAGCTGTATCTAAAGGTGAGGATTGCAGGATGTGACCTTTAGTGCTCGGGGGAGATCGCAGGTTCTTCATTTCCCACCATTTCCCTAAAAAATTCCTTGTGTCCATCACAGGGATGAGTTACCTCCAGTGTCAACACCAGGTACTTAGCACTAGGTAAGAAGTTAGCAGGGACCATGTTAGCCTGGATTATGGCTAACGCCTAGGTCAGATGTGAATTAATTTAGGTGCAGGAAGGAAATGAAGGAGGATTACTTTATTTTTTTGATAGTTGTGGGCTTTATCTAATTGTGCAGAATTTATTCAAACTCCAAGTCAGCTCTTGGTGGCCACGGGACATCAGAAATAACTCCAGCCTTGGTGGGAAACTTCTGAGCAGAAGAATATGGACAGGAGTGCAAACTGATCAAAAGAGATCAAACCCAGATTTAAAAATTAACTATACAGTGCTTGTGTCGTGGCTGGGACAAAAACAATGCATTGTGTGCAACTTTATTTTTATTTTGAGGTGAGAATGTACAGCCGGATGTTTGCAGACTTCCTCTGCTTTTAGGTGAGTTTTCAGATCGGTCTGTCCATCTCCTCCATCGTTCATGGATGAGGTTTGTGAGATTGCCGGGCTCTGGTCCATGTTGTGCTTGAGTATGCAGGAGCTGTCGTGGCAGGAACATTGTTTCAGACCCCCTCTGTGTGTGTATATACACATTACATACGTGTATATATATATATACATATATATATGTATCTGCTGGGTATAGAACGGCTTTTTAGGTCTAGAAGTTGAATATGTTAAAAGCCTAGTTGCAAAGAAAACAGGGAGCACGTGAAAACGTTAGGCAGTGCGGGGCAATGTTTCATGGTTCATTTGGCCACTCGAGGTCTCCGTGTGCTGGCTGACCTCTGGGAGCGAAACTGGACCAAAATGGGAATTTGTTGGTGCAATTAAAAGCAGGATAGTGAGACAGGCTGATGTGGTAACACAGCTTGGGCTAATGCTGTGAATTAAGGACGTTTAGTTGTTTGGTTTTGTATGATTTAGTTTAAACAAACAAACATCGCATTAATCTCATTACTCAAGCAAATGAAATAAACCTTTAAGGCACTTAAAACATGCCGATATTAGTTAGCTGTCAGACCAGCGAGACCCATTTCCAGACAGCGCTTCTGCTCCTGCGCGTAACGTTACTCATGTGTGTAAATGCTCACAGAACGGTTGCTCCGGGAGTGGCGGTGGGGCCGGCGTGGCTGGATGTGAAATTAGTGGGAATTGTGGATGCAATGGGAATTGCATTAGCCTGGCTGCGGAGAGCCGGGGGCACAAAGGGTGAGAGTTTTTCCGCTGCTGAGTAGCGGGCGCTGCTCACCGCATTGGCACTAGACATCCATGTCTCTGCATTGCTTCTTTATCCTTCCACCATAAAAGATGCGACTGCAAAGGTCCTTGTGGGCAATGTAATAAAACCCCCTAAGGTTGTCATTAAAAGCGACGTATTCCTATGTACCGTGTCCTCACATTGCTCTGGTAGTGTAATGAATGCGACAAACCTAAGCCTTGAGAGGTTGGTGATTTTTTTAGTGTCCTGCACGTGGCACTTTCTTCAGAGGAAAACATAAGAATTTTATTAACTTTGACGTGTTAGGCTAGCCCAGGAATTTTCTGTTGTCTTTCAGTTGCATTTGTTTGGGCTTTGGTTAGGCGGAGAAATGACTGAATGACATGTCATGTTTATAAAATAAAGAGTACCTAGCTATTTTCATACAGATCTCTTAATAGAGATTAAACACAAAATAAAACAGAATGCATCAACAGTGATATTCCCATAAGCAATATCGTAACTTGTATGCACTGTAATTATATTTTGTACACTTGCCAATTAAGCAGTTACACTTTAGAGAAAAATTACTTTCAAGAGATGGAGGAAAAGTATCGCAGTAAATCAAATAAAATATACATGTGTTACAGGGTTTTGTGTATGCAGCTGAAATTTTAAAATTTCCTGCTGTGTTCAGGTTGCAGCATGAGTTAACGATGCTCTGTGTCCTGTAGCTTTTTTGGGACTGGAAAATAGCATACAGAAAAAAAAGGCGTAAAAAATATGTTGCTTCCCAGCATAGCTGTATGCCACGTGAAGCTGGGATGCTCAGGCAGTCCTGCTCTCTGTCCTCGCTCCTGCCCGGTCACCCTGCCCTGCATGCTGCCCCGCGGTAGGAGAGGGTGTGGGTACCAGCCAGGCAGGCACCCCCGGGTCAGGTCCGCGCATCCCCAAAGCCCGGGGCGGCCGCCCCGCAGCTCCCAGCCGCTGCTGCAGCCCCTGCTTCCCTGGTACGTCCTGTCGTTCCCTGTTTGTTGGCTGGTGCGTTGGAGAAGGGCACTCGGAAACGCGTGTGCCGGGCTCAGGCTGGTTTTCTGCTGTTTTCAAACAGTTTTGCTCTTGCCGTTGTCGGGGCAGCCGTCTTTTCACGCCACACCCCTCGTGGCAGCCCGTCGCACGATGCCGTGGGACCGTGCTGAACCTTATTTGTGATTAAAGACCTGCAAACTAACCCTCTCCCAACAATTCGTGACTTTCTTTTCTTCACCTTCTTTGACAGCAACGGCACCCACGGCGGGGGGAGTATGAGATGTCAGCATTTTGCTAACAAATCGATGTTTGCCTGTAATTTCAATGGCCATCCTTTGGTATCTTGGATACCTTCAGCAGTTAGACCTGCTTTGAGGGTTTGTGCAGAGCAGTCACCGAAACGGTCATTTCCTTATACCTAAGGGAAACCAGTCTTACCGTCCTTGAGGTATAGGTGCTCACGGTGGTGGGATAGGCAGCCGATACCTGACGTTGTGGCGGGTGAGTGATGCTGCGCTGCGAGCCAAGACCCGAGTACCTCAAATAACGTGCTCGGGAGCGTACCCAGAAACGCCGGGTTTCCAGCGCATGGCCAGGCTGGGCTTGCTGGGAATTACGGGGAACTTTGTAAAGGCATAAGGAAGTTACCAAAGTACTGTTATTTGCTGAACAGACATGGTATCAGTTCAATCTCTGGCTAATTCTCTTTCCTAATGTAAACTCAGGGCAAGGTGAGTGTTAGGGAGTTTAAGTTGCTGATAGAAGTGCTACGAGATCTTTTTGTTATACTGTGAGGTCTTTAGTTGAGGATTTCAAAACATTTTGCAGAGCAGAGATGGGTTGAATGAGCTGGCCAAGACCATGCTGTGTGTCCGACACGGGGACAGGGGAGCTCCGTGGCTCTGGCTCCCCGTCAGCTGTGGGAGCCTCTGCTCATACAGGATCTCTTCTGGTTTTTTTTCCCGTCTAAATCACTAAATATATGTTTTTATCAGTAACCCACAGCGCTACTTTAAAAATCCTTTTCTATCGTACAGAATTAGGAAGACCTCGCTTTAAATGCATCAAACAAATATATTGAAGTAAAAAACCAGCCCTCAGAAAACTCAAGATAAGGTCCGCAGGGAGGAAGGTGCTGCAGAAGACTTTTCTCGTGTCGTGGCCGGTGGCCTGGCGGCCGTCCCTGCCTCGCCGTGAGCCGAGGGACGGCGTCTGGCGCCGGGACCTGGCTGCTGTGCCGGGCTCCCCTCCTGCCTCCCCACGCCAGCGCTCGGCTGCAGCTCGGGTTTGGAAACGGCGTTTCCTCAAGTCGTAGCGCGTATGTATGTTGTGTAGGGGAGAAATTTCTCAGCAATTTAATGATTTGGTGGTGGTTCTCACTGAAGGGTATTTATTTTAAGGTTTTAACCAGCCCAGAGTGTAGTCTGCTGTGATGTGCATCTTTCCCAAAACCAGCTGATTTTTTTAAAAGAAAAAAAAAAAAAGCTTTCAGATAGTTCTGATGTCCTTTCCTGAACTCTCTAATATAAAAACAGTCCCGTAAGTCAGGTTAAGAAGGAATCCAAGCTAACTAGGTGTTTGCTTTTGAGGTGTGGCTGCATTTGTGAGGCACGGGGCTGGCAAGAGACGGTGCTGCCAGAGCCGTGTGAGTGGGAGCTCCATTTGACACATCGGGCTTATGCACCTGCAGCCTTCGAAATAAAATGTTGGTCGTCTAAACTGCTAATGTTTTAAATGTTAATGTCTGAGTGTGCCTGGCATGGTTTATTGTTTCAGTGTTGCAAATCTGCACGCTTTCAAAGACTTACAGAAGGTGTTTGCATGTAAAAGCTGGCGATGAGAGTTTAGTTTGAAGATGACAAAATAGAACAGTAAAATAAAAAAAAAAAAACCTTAAAATCCAGTATGATGCGGAATAGGGTTACGAGCTGCCCTCCGTCTCCATTTCCCTGGACCCTGGCTGGCAGCATCACCTTCCTGCGTGGGTTGTGCCAGCTTCTGCCTTCCCCAGCTGCGCTCTGGGGAGGATGAGGATGCTCTTGGGCAGGCTACCGCTCGCCCACTGCGATTCCGTGCCTGGTCTCCGGTGCTGGCAGTGAGTCTCTTACCTTTTTGCTTCTGACGCCATCCCTTTGCGGTGCTGCGCAGTAGTAAGTGCCGAATGCAAATTGATGGCTGCAGGGTTGGTTTTTTTCCCCCCTCAAGTCCTGTGCATTTGGTTCTTCAGGAGGCTGGCAGCTGAGGCAAGTTTATTTCTGTCGGTTTATTTTTACCCTGATGCTTCTGGCCCCGCTGTTGACGCTGGCCGCCACTTTGCAATCCGGTGGTTCGGAGCGGTGTAACGTGGCGAGTCCGTGTCTGTGTGTGGGTTCATTTCTCGGGGGCATTTACCTCGCTTGTCCCCGACGTGCCCGCGTCGGTGCGTACGACCACCGAGCTCCGTCCTTGCATGCATCAAGCAGGTGGTGTTTGGAAGTGATGAGGGGTGATTACAGGACACAAGCAGCAAATTTCAGAGAGGGTAAACTAAATGTTCACCCCATGTGTCCTGGATGGGTGCATTTTGCAAAGTGCTTCTTGACTTTGTCACAGATTAATTCCTGGCTATATTTGCAGCTGCATTGCTTTCAGCACGTTCTGGGGAAACTGCCCTGGTATTACAATCATCTTTTTTTTGAGACCATGCACTTCATTGCCTTGAAAACCGTATCATGAATCCCACTAATATAAAGTGAGTCTAAACTGGATTTGGCGTCGTTTTTTTCCACCAACTTAGCACTAATGTGCCTCTGCTGAGGATGCAGGACTTCAGTCAAGCTGAAGAGTTTCCTTGTCATGCCTTGGGTTTTTCAGTGCCTCGTAACCTTCCCTCCTCTCCCTCCCAGCAGCTTGAGCCTTTCTGCTAATTTTAATTTGAGAGGAAAAAAGCCAAGGTATGCTCTGAGTATAAGGAGATGATTATCACAATGGAATAATTACATTTTGGTACTTGATTTGATTTGTTAGCTGGAAGATTAGTCTGAAAGCAGAGAAGAAAATGAATGCATTGTTGACTGCAGGAAGTTATTTATGAGTTTTTACTTATGTTTAAAGGAATTCCCCCTGTGACTTAAGTAGCAGTGCGATTTATGGCCTTTCACATTGGATAGCTGAATAAATAAATAGAATAAAGACAGGAAGAATAAAAAGAAATGGTACCAGGTTTTGTGGGTGTAAAGTTTCTGTTGTGGAATGCAGGAAGCAATGGCTTTCAAAAACCCAACCAGACGGATCAACAAAAATAATGCATGCATTGCATTGGAAAAAGAACACGATCCCAGTGTGTTTTTCATTAATTATGTTATAGCAGGAGAAATGCTTGCATACTCACACGCTCTGTATGGGGTTTGTGTTATGTTTCTATAATTTTTCCATAACTATCTTCATGTAATATTCCTTCCATGGCTGCTTCTCCTATTCCTGCTTCCACAAATCAAGCAAACAGCATGATCCAGGAGGGAGAAATGGTGTCTCTGCTGGACATCTAATGCTGGGAGCTGCTGGTGCTATTTAGTGCGGTGGCACAGGGGCAGATGGAGACAGAGGCGGGTCTGCTGGGCACGGGCTAGGAAACAAGAAGTGAAAGGGCAGCTTGGAGGTGAGGACAGGTTTGGACAGGTCTGACTCCTGTGGAGGGGACTTTGCAGCCGTCATTGGAAAGCTCATGTGTGGAAACTTAAGTGAGAAGCCCATCTGAGTGGAGTTAGCGTGTCTTCTGCTGCTATCATAGAGGACATGAGGTTGGTATAGCCCTTCCGCAGGCTGGCCCCGAGATGTGTCCGTCTGCTTGGATTGCTCACACGACAGAGCAGAGTACCTGCCTTCCAGAAGCAGGCTCTCAGCACCAGGCGCACATTTATCACTTGACCATTAAATCTTGTCACTCCATACTCGGCATTTCCACGTCGTGTCCTGGGTCAGCAGGGTGCAGTAAAGTGGAAATAAAGGCAAACCTCCTGCTCTGGCTCTGGAAAACGTCGGTGATGAGTGCGCTGATTCTGTCAGAGGAAATCAGGGATGCTCCTGCGCCTCGGAGCGGCGACGGGGGCCAGGCTCTGCTCTCTGCTGCGCTGCTGTAGTGATGCTGATTTACACTAGCTGGTGATGTGGTCCAAAATTTTATTTCAGAATAGCTTGGACATGGATCAGACTTGCTGTGCTTTCGGGAAGCCCGTCGGGCAGATTTCCTACCTTTTCCAGGTGTCCTGGTGTTGGCAGTGGCTGGGGAAAAAAAACACCAGCCAGAAAGCAGCTCGCTGACATCTCCCAAGGCTCCATTTCATGAGTATAACCTTCAGGGTTTGAAGGTATTCTCCTCAGGGGAGCAGCCCGCTTGCAAATGCTGCCTATAAAATGTTTGGTGGTTGGTTCCTTCACTCTTTCTTTGGAAGGACAGAAAGGGAAAGGAGTCCTGCCTGAAGTCCAGACCACTGGTTTCTGTGGACCAAACCTGTGGACTGACTGAAGTTGATTTAAACATTAAGAAAGCTTAAGTCTTGCGCTCCCCAGCGCTGCAGACTGAAGGGATTGGTGGGAGTGGACTCTGCAAATCAGTGGGGATGGAAATGTCCAAAGCTGAGATGGTTCCATTTACATCTCAGGTGTTTGGTTGCTGCTGCATTTATGTACTACCATGAACAAAAGCAACTGGGTAAGTGAAGAAGCAGAGGCAAAAGACAAATTCCTTGCTATCCCCACACTGCAGAAGAGTCTTGGTCAAGGAGCACTTTCCAGGTGCAAGGAATGGGAATAACGCTGCCCCTGCTAGCAGAAAGATTCATTGTCTTTGTGGGAGCTGGAAAAATGATTTGGACCTTGGACAGAGTAGAGAAGACTCTGTGCTGTCAGGTGCTGAGCACCCTCACCTTGGAAGATGTTGCTGGCCATGTCTTTCAAGAGGCTGAATGAAGAAGTGAACTTTCACGTGCGGTGTTGAGTTTATCTGGGTGTGAGTGGCGTGGTGGATGTCCAGCAGGACCTCCTTCGGTGGCCCAGCCAGTGAGTCGTACAGAAGATGTAATTTGGGGGAGCAATAGGAGGATCTTGGAGGGGTGGAACAGTGATTTACTTCATGTATTTGAGAAACCCATCAAAAGTGATGTGCTGGACTACAGCTGTATTAAACTTTCACTGGTTTTACATAAACAATGTTCACGACACTGGTCATCAGTGTTGTGTCAGCAGAAGGTACTGGACGATCCATAAAACGTAGAGCAGCTGTTCACGGAGGGATTATGTATGATATTTATCGTCCCAAAGCGGGTCTTTGGGAACCCCCAGAAATCTGGGACGCCCTTTGCGATGGGTGGTGGAGGGAAGGGTAGGGGACTGGGGGCAGTCGCTTGGTTGCCTCTCACAAGCTGAACCCACCGGCGTGTGTTTTCCATGGTGGCTGGGCCACATATGATCACTTTGGGGAGAGCATCGCTTGTCACAGACAGGCGGTTGGGTGGGTTGTTGTGGGGGGTCGGGTGCTGAAGCCCAATGCAAAGTTCCTCTCCGTCCTTAACTACATTGATTGATGGTGCGATGATGAATGTCATGCATGAATCCTCTGAAAAAATGCTGATTGTGGTCCTGGCTATTTTCAGGCAAGCTTGCGTTGGATGCGTTCTGCGGTGTGATCAGCACAGAGTGCTGCCAGCGGACTGCGTTGTGTCCCCGTTGCCTGGCACTGACATGCTTTCTGCAGTACTAGAGAGTCCCTTTAGTAATATTCTGATTTTTAAATACTGCGTGTAAGCTTTAAGTAAGCCAGAGTCAGTGGTGATCGTGATTTATGTTACGATGGCCGTGCTGTAATTTGCTGTGTTATGCACCAGAAAGTTGAGAGCATTAGGATAAAGTCTTTCAATAATGTGCAACAAATTGTCATCATCAAGGAGTAACTGTTGTATACGTTGTGTTGAGTAATTATAGAGTACAAGGAAGATTTGATATAGGAATTGTAGCTTAATCTCCTGCACTTCATTACATTTTCCCTGTGGTGGTGGCAAGAAATGGGAGGTATATTTTATTTTCCAATTTGAGTATGCTTGCTCAGGATGGCCTTGCTCTTAATGTTGCTTCACAGGGGAGAATTTACAGTGGGGATTTCCATTAATGCTAATGAGAGTTATGCCCATGCACTTCACTGGCCTGGTGACAGAGGAGGAGAAATACTAATAATATTCTTTGTTGTCTTAAAAAAATAAAATGACCTGAAAATGTCCGGTATGTCAGTGGGAAGTAACTGAGAACAGGAACTGCTGTCATTGCTGCGCTTGACCATTCACTGGTAGCTGAGAGGGTTTTCCTCTGTCCCTCTTCTCTGTTCCTTAAAAGATAAGGGAAAGGAAAAAAAAATAAATCGAGAAATGCATTCTAGTTGGGGGGAATAATGAATAATCTAGGGATAGGTACTGTGATTATAAAACAAAACATAGAGGTTGCTAATGTAAAGTTGTCTGAAATGAGTTGCAGTAGGTTTTCTTTATGCTTATGATTAATACATTCTTCCATTTAAAGCCATTAGGTATAGTGCTGCACTTGATTTAAAGTAAGTGCAGTTAATATTTTTGGTTATAAATTTCAGGCATGCTGGTAAGAAATCATCAAAAAGTACAATTCTTCATGTAAAGCAACCACAAATTCATGTTAGTCCCCGTACAAAACAAGAGGCAGGTTCTTCTGGAGCTGGATTTTGCTGGTTGGGAAGGGCTGGTTGTGTGTTGGGGAATTACAGCGAGCACAGCGTTAATAGGAGCTGTTGTGACACATCTTTTGTAGGGGAGTCTATCGAAAGGGAGCGAGGAAAGGGCTATACTTAATCAGTATAAATGTCAGTAGCATATTTTAATAAATTCTTGATTTTGCTTGGACTGTTTGCAATTGCATATTTAAAAGGAATCTGCCATCCCCTTTCGAAGGTATGTGACATTTAAAAGATCTGTAAAGAAGATTGGTTTGACAGCTTCAAATTACATTTGAAAGAGTTTTTTCCTTTCAAAACAGAAAATGAATACTTCCTATTCTAAATGTCACTGCAAAGACATAAACATGTTTAATCAAATTATATATTTAATTTATGTAAAATGTAATTTTTTATTCATGCAAGAGACTCACTTGTTACATTTTTACCATCTCCAAAGCTTTGCAAAGTTGGTGAACTGCTGAATCTCTTGAATAAATCACTGCTCAACAACATTTTCTTCCAAAATAGCTGTCGGCTTATTGTTGGATCTCCCCACTTCCAGGTATTTGTGTTTCGCCTTAGGCTGCCGTGCTGCTGTCATTAGCAGAGCCAAGGAGTTGGCCAGGTCTTGCTGGGGAGGAGAGTGCAGCTCCCATGGAGGAGCCAGGGTGGTTGGGGTGGTGGTGGAGGACCTCTGGGGATGCCCTGGGCTTGTGGAGCCGCAGCTGTGCACCAAGCAGGTCACTTGTCCTCTGCAGCATCATAGGGAGTGAGGGCTGTTGACCATCAGCTTGTATCTTCTTGCACGGCCATTTTGTGGTGAACCAAAGCCACTGTGATGAAGCTGCTGGGCCAAAACCGTGAAACCTCTCCTAGGAGAGAGGAAAAGCTGTTGGATTTGGTGCTCTGGGCTCAAGCTTTCGTGGCATCTGCATCAAGGGCAGATGTCTGAAACAGCCCAGCAGGTCCCCAGAAGATAAGGAGCTTTGGCTGCTGGCAGGGCTGTGGGCCTTTCTGTGCTGCCGTGCACGAGCTCGCTGGAGCAGCTACCTGCTCATCTGGGCCTCCGCCAGCAAAACCTCACGGGCTGGAGCCGCAGGCAGCTGAGCCAGCAGTCCAGCCCCAGCTGCCTTCGAGGATGGGCTGCTTTTCAAGAAAGAAGATTGAGCAGTAATCCCGGGCGAGTCCCGAGAGCAAAAGCCTGCTTTAAGCAGACATGTGTCATCAGGTGGTGTCACCCGGCTCAAGATAGATGGGCGTCCAGGGGCTTGGGCTTCCTTGCTAAGAGACGAAGCAACTGAAGAGGAATCAATGTCAAAAAAGCAAAATCAGGGAATTCAGCTATTTTGCCTTGTTTCTATTTCGATATCTGCAAACTTCACATATTTGCTGAGCAAATACAGGTGCTAAACTCATGCTTGTCCCGGGAAAGGTCAGAACTGCTAGGTCGTACCTGCCCTAGTATGAATACAGCAGGGCTCGGCAAACCTTTGAGCCTGCCTGGTTGTCTTGCATCCAAGTCTCAGGATGACCAGGCTGACCAGGCAGCCTGTGGGTTAGCTTTGGCACACTGGACGATGTTGTGCAGGTTCCAAAAGCCAAGAAGCAGCAAAGAGTATAGTCATGTTACTTGGAGGCCTCCTCTGAAGGAGGGAAGAGCAGGACCTGCAGACTCTGCCAAGTCGTGAGCTGACAGTGGAGCATTTTGCTCAGGTGCTGGCCATGGAGAACTGTCTTGGTTTATACAGCTCTAGTGATACCTTCCTTTTCCATTTTTCAGTCTCATCAATAACTACAATTAGTAATTCTGGTTTAAATGCTCACTGATCAGGAAGAAGTTATGGTACTGGGAGTTAATTGCAGTACTCGGTGTGTGCACCACTGCCAGGCGGATCCTGCTTGAGGGCAGACCCAAACTACTGGGGATGTAAAAGCTTGAGATACATCAGAAGGCATAGTTTGATCATTTGGTAGATAGAGGTACCTTTCAGAGAAGACTGGCGTGCACAGCAAGGACAGAGCAAGCAGAGTCAGCATGCATGCTGGAGAGCAAAACTGAAAAACCTGACGGTCCTCAGGTAAATCCATCCTCTAGCAGGAAAAAGTGTCAGAAGTCCTTCATCGAAGGTAGGTCATGTTTTCAGGATCCTCTGAAACTTCTCTGTCCTCTTCATGTTCCCAGCAGGTCTATTTGTGTGTATTTATTCATGTAGAAGATGGCCAAGTCAAAGCAACTTAAACGAGGATCTTGCATGCAAAGACCCCTATTCTTGAGCAGTCCTGGAGACTGCTCCATGTCGGTGTGGTGACTGTAGCAGCTCTGAACATCAGGTCTCCCTTGAAGAGGAAGACTTCCTTGGTTAAACCCAAAGATCTGGAGGAGTTTGGGTCTTCCAGCTCTTTTTTGCTAACAGCGAAGAGGGGTTCAGTGAATGAAGTAATATTGACAAAGCTATAATTTAGGTAATTAGCCAGCTGTCATGTGTATTGAAAAGGACAGGGAATATTTCTTCCCTGGTTTGCAGTTTCCTTAGAAGGGAAAATGTATCTGACTGAAGACACATAGGAAGTCACAGTTCGCAGGTAGCTGAAAACATCGGACAAATGGCGAGGGGAGACATGTATTTTTAGAGACCCCAAAGGGAGCTCCTGAATGTTTTCTAAGCCCTCCTCCCTCAGCGTACCTCTGGTGTTGGCCTGATATTGGAATAGTACAGGAGATAATAGAGGGGTTTTGTTTTGCACCTGCTAATGTAAAATTTCCTGATCCTGACTTGCTCCTTCCCTGGGATTTGAGAGCACCTTTCTTCAGGCTGAGGGATGCCGCGTTCCCATGCGGTGGGGTCAAAGTGTGGTCAAAAGGGTTCGTCCTCCATCTCCATCCCTATGTCAGGCTGCAACTGAAACTTAGGCTGGGCAGAACATTCTGGATTTGGGGTATATTTTATATTTGTATTTTATTTATTAAAAAAAAAAAAGAAAAACCTTGAAAATATTCCAAGCAATATTTATCGTTCAAGTACAGTAGATTGGCGTGGAGGTTTTGGAAGACAGAGCGTAGTAAACAGTAGAGATTTTCAGTGTATTCCTCCTTTATGTTTTAGGGGAAATGCACAGTCTATAGTTTTTTTTATTACCCATTTCAGTATGAAATATGTTGCAACATTAAGTTGTATATTTCCATTGAAATATATGGTAGGAATAAAATTCCAGATAAAAGGTAACTATTTGACATTCTGTATAGTTGTTGTCATGCTGTTAAAATAACACATTGACTACTAACTTGATATGAGACAAAGATGAAGAGGAAGCTGTGTCAGCAGGATTTTCAGAGGAACCCTGTAATACCGACATCCAGGCGCTGCCTTCCCTCACCATACCGTTTCCTCTGAACTGCAAAAGCAGAGGTTGCCCTGAAATATTAACATCCTGAGAACTTCATTTTCTAAGTAAAATAATCCTCCCTGCCTCTTCCAAAAGAAAATATACTCACAGTACATTTCAGCAAAGCATAATGTTTAAAATTTGTTTTCACCCTGCATGTGCTCTGCTATAGAGAGTTTAAATCTAAAATTAGAAGAAAATGAACACAAACTGCTGTTAGTTGGCTGAGCTAACAAGATTTCAGGAGGTTGAAGTTCCAGACCGTACACTGGCCAAGGCCTTAATGTTGTAGGGTGTAGGATCATCTCAACTGAGTCAGCCAAAATTAATTTAAATATTACATTATATATTTTACCCATCAATCCTAATTGCTGTCTTTTAAGCTTTTGCTGACCCACTGCCTACCATGAATGGTCTTTGTCCCTTGTCAGGAGTATGTCCTGCAGTTGCCATACTTGATGCAAAACAACAAAGTAAGTGCAGAAATAAATATTTTTGCTACTGCGAATATTTCACACGTCTGGTTACATGCTTGAATGACACAGTGAAGTCGACTAAGTCCAGCTTCTTGCCATGCAAGAATTTTGCAGGCAACCTGTAGAGTATGAAATAGCTGAAGGCAAAGGTGTCTAAAACAAGAGCATAAGCCAGTGCAAGTTTTGTCAGCAGTTTGACTCGTTGCAGTGCTCGATGGTTCTTCCAGGCTCAATATCTAAACTGCCCCATACATCTCCCAGTGGAGGTGGAGGTTGCTCCCCAGTGACAGGACTCCGGACTGTGGGCACCTTTCCTGTGCAAGCTGCGTGGAGCTCCTGGAGGTGCAGTAATGGACCAGAAACATCTCCTGGAACCAGGAGACCAGGAGAAGCGGTTGGGGACTGGTTTGTGCGTAGGTTGTTTAAAGTAATGCCAGACAGCAATGGAAATGTATGGTAGAGCAGAGTGGTGCAGGATGGGGGGAGTGGACTTGACGACCTGATGCGTCCCTCTTTCCTCACCTTTTCTCCCAGCCAGGCTTATTTTGTCTAATTACCTGGACAAAAAAAGGCTTGTGAGATGTGGAAAAGAGGGAGAGCTCTCTTTCCAGAGTTTTTTTGTGCAGTACTGTTCAGCAGTACTGGCTGAAGCTGTGCTTGTGGTTTCTCTAGTTAGTACACATGAACATTTTCGGAGCTCTGAGGTTGCTGTATAAGTGCTGAGCTTTTTGCTGTAGGTGATGGTCTCGTCTGGACCATGCTGTTGCGGTTGCAGATGTTACTGCTCAGCTGGAGGTCACCGTGGCCGCAGTTGACCTACGGAGTTTGTGAGTGCTCCTCATCCCCTCCAGTGCAGAGTTTGCCGTTGAAGGGGTAGCGAGGACAGTACGGGGGGGGCAAACCTGGCTGACCTTGCAGCGAGGTCAGGAAGCGCCCACCAAACCCTTGCTGCTAACTTTGCCGTGGGAGCAGTGAGTTTGTAGATCAGCACCGCTATTTCCAAGATGATTGTATATTTAAAATATTATTTAAGAACTAGTACTCGGGGAGTTACTGGGTAGGTAGTGGCGCGTTGCCCCAGCAGAAGTGCTGTCAGCCTTAGCGCTGTCGTCCTGATACTTCAGACTTTTATTTCTGGTGGTGGCAGGACATGACCCTTAGCTGCACCAGCATAATTGTTTTGTCAACTTTTAATGCTCTTTCCTTCCACTGGTCTGTGCAGTCAAGCATCCCGCTGTGTGTTTCCTCTTCTGTGCATGTCCTCTGGGTGTTATCCCCTCGTACAGCCCATTTCTGCTGATTTTAGGAGGCGGTGGGTCAAGTCCAGCATCGTGGTGTTCCTGGCATGGCTCCGCACTGCTGGAGTGGAAGCTCGGGCTGTGGTGGTTGTAGCAGAAAAGCAAACAGAGCCGTGCTTCCGCCTGTGCATCAAGATGCTGCACAGCCTTATTTCGGCAGCTAGGTCTTGCTGGTTTTTAAGTGCTGTGAAATTCTTGGGTTATATTTGAATTCCTGCTTGCATGTCAAGGTGTTGTCCCGAAGTGGTGAGCGGTGACCCATCTCTGCTCCTGGGGATGTCACCGGGACGCTAAACCCACCCTGCTCAAAAAAATCCTGCCTGGAGAGCCCCACCGAGGGCTGTAAATATGGGCTGTTATTAAAAGATCCTGGAGATAACAGTTGTAGCAGTCTACCAGCAAAATGAATAGCTTGATAGTAAATTAGATTTTTAGTCAAATAGGAAAAAAAATGTTCATTTTTCCATTGTAACTGACAAACTTGGTTTTTTGCACAATGCGTTATTTCTTCACTTTTCATACGCGCATTTTCCTTGCTATTTATAGCTTTACGTGTGTGCAACTCGAAACCAGCCAGTTTGAAATGTTCTAATCTCAGATTTTCCATAAACATTCCTGCCTGTGCGGAGACCCCTGTGCACTGAGTTTATGAAAACAATCCCCTCTAGGCAAAGATTTTTCTAATTCCCTGAATATAAGGGGAGAAGTTTATAATGAAGTGTTGATAGGACCTTTAGTGTAATGTTGTGAGTATGGCTATCTACAAACACGGTAAGAAGTAGTTCTCAAACATTTTGCTGAATAAAGGATAATTTTACATTCATATTATTGTTTCTGTAACTTATTTACATGCAAAGTCTGCTTTTAAATATGTAAACAGTTCTGCTGTGACAACATATACTTTTCAATTTCAAAATATCTCTTTCAATATGAAAAATTACTGCAAAATAATTGATTCTGCTCAAATGTCTTCTATTAAGCAGGTTTAATGTTTGATATAAGAGGCCTTGCAGAGTGTTATTTCAGACGCACACACAATAATATTCAGCTATTAGGCATTTCCCCCATATGTTAACACTTAAAGCCTGACAGACATTACTGTTATTAAAGGGCTTTGCAGAGGAGGGCATTGCATTATTGCTGGGGGCTGCTATAATTATTACACTTGTGGGATGTGCAGGTTGTGAACACCAGCAGCCTTCTGTTACCTTGCGGCGTTACGGGGCGGTGTGCTGGCGAGGGCTCCTGTTACCCGGTTGCACAGATGAGGTTTGGAGGGTGTAGGCTGGAGCCGGGAAGCCGCGGCGCTGGGGCGGCTGCAGGCACCCTGGGCTGCCTGTTGTGGTCCATCCTCGTCCTTCATCGCCCACCCCAGGCTCCACCGTCCCAATCCCTCTTCAAACTTTATTGTCAAAGTGGCTGGCTCTGTAGCATTAAGCAGTGTTTAGTTGAGACCAGGAGGAACTAAAACATTGTACAGCCGTTGATCCCCCCCATGAGGATAAAACCAGTCTTGGGCTTTTTCCCATGGCAGCGTGATGTTCCCTGGTGGACCCTCCTTCGTTGAGACCCACAGCACCAGAGAAGGGAGGACACCAGCCACAGCATCTGGCCTTGCAGCCTTGCAGATCACTGAAAAATAAGATCATGTCCTTGCGTACCACCATTGCAGAAACACTGTTTTCCAGGCTGCTGGTCGGGAGAATAATAAAAATATCTGGACTGCGTCCTGGGTTGTCCTTATGAATCAGCTGTGCATTTATACTGAAGTCCTTGGTGGCTTCCAGATATTTTGTTGTGCTGGAGTTTCCTCTTTCTCCTGGTATCTTCCCCCCGCACCCCCCCAACAGTACGTTAACGAGATTTACTGGCCCTTTGAAACGTTTAATGTAACACGGGCAGCTTGCGGCATGTCCGGTCACCGGACCCTCTCCGGAGGCTGCTGGCATTCCCATCATCTGCAACGCGTGGCTGGGTACAGGAGAGTGCAGCGGGGTCTGAAAATACTCAGAGTGCCCCTAACAGTTACGGGCTCATGTATAGAGGCCATACGTGTAAGTTAGGAAAGCCTGGGCCTCTTGTGGGTGCCGGTTCACTGGCAAATTGGTGGGCACCAGGTCTGCGGGAGAGCTGGGCTGCAGCCTGCGCCGTGCTGATCCTGCCGTGGGGTTGGCCGTGGTGCTCTCAGTCGAGATGATGGCCCTTCTTTTACTGGGACCCCTCGAGGCACCTGTGTCTCAGCGATTTGAACTTCTTTCTTTGGGAGTCCCCGTGGACAGAAATCTTAAATTCGCCTAAATGCAATCTTGCTGCCGTTCCCAGCTCCCTAGAGTTAACTTCAGAAGATTTTGACTAAATCTTGCTGGAACAGGACCGTGGCTTGGTCAGCTCAGCATCTCTTCAGTCTGCTTTCAACAGCGCCTAAAAAAATGTTAATTGAAAACAGCATCTGTGTGCATCTTATCCCAGGCTTGGCTTCTGCACTCCCCGGGTGCTCAAAATTACTGTTCCCACCCCTTGGGGCTTCTGCTTGTACAGGGATGCTGGAGGAGGAGTGCTTAGAGAACATTGCTGGTAACAGGGCTCCACAGGCGTGCGCAAAGACTGAACCGGGACCTCTGGATCAGGAGGTGTGAGTTGCTTCTGCCAGTGCTAAAAGCGTTCTGTTTCCATTGCTTCCAGGATTATTTTCTAGCTGTCATTTTCAGGGTTACTGGTACTCCAGGAAAGGTATTCTGATGGTTTTGGCTCCAAAACACCTGACCTTTGGCAAAGGATGCCTTGAAATTACTTACCTGGCTTTACCTGTTCAGAAAATAGCTCCTTTCTCTAAGATTAATTTGAATATAGCTTTTAAAAGGTATTTCTCTCATGACAAATAATTCTTTTGGTAATGAGTGTTCATCTCTTCTGCACCGATGCTGCCTCCTTGATTTCCTGCTCCAGCATCCCTGAGAGCTGCCAGGCTCAAGGTGCAGCCCAAGACGTGATATTTGGATGCAAAATCCTTGCTTCAAGTATTTGAAGTATCCATGGTAAAGGACCCCCTGGAAAGAAAGGTTTGCAGCAGGAGCTGGGAGAGATCTGTAGCGATGGTGTTGCAGGCTGCACAGCGCCGCTGTAATGTTCTGTGAAATACTGTACCCTCGCATTATGTTTTAGGAAAAAAAAGCGTTGTAGCAAACTGACAGTTTCCCGTTGGTGTTCGGCTAGTCCCTTCCGCACGCGCTGGACCGTGGCTAGTGCTGTGAAGGAAAGCAGGGTGGGAAAATAATAATAGCAATAATAAGAATAACAATAATAATGGAAATTATGGCTTGGAAAAGGGAGAAAAGTGCAGGTTGGCATTTACGGGGAAGAGAAGTAGTTTGTAAGATTACACCAGACCCATATGGCAAAAGAAGACCCCTCGGGCTGGGGTGGACCGTCCGTCCTGGTGTGCACTGCCCAGCCCGGGTTGCAGCTCCCATCCCTGCCCAGGTGGGTTTTCCCAGCCCCTCTGAACTCACAGGCTACCTCCGCCTCTCGCACAGGTTCAGGAGGGCTGCAGGGAGGAGGGCGGTGGATGCACTGCCCGTGCCAGCCGGCAATGGCACCGTGCTTCTCCCCTTCATGCTGCACCTTCTTAATGTGTGCGAGTGCTGCTAAATGCATCACCTCATTTCATATTGCATTTGCAGAGAAAGTGCAATTTTATTGAACATTAGGATTGAATTCTTAACTGGCTAATCAATTTTAGTAGTAAGTTAAAATGCCTAGTATTAATGGACAACTGCAACCATTAATCAGGGCTACAGTAGATTAACAGTTGTCAGCATTTATGCTAATAGTATTTACATACCGTGGTCTTACGGATTGCACACGCCACTTCCGTGTTTTTCTAAACATGTGTAACGCTCTGGCTTTGCACCTATTGATTATTTTCTCCCTTCTTGGGCTCTTTGGAAACGCAAGCCTAAGCGACATCGGGATAGGGCTTTTTGGCACACTTGGTTTCATGTCAAAAGAGATGGAAAAGGTTAATTTGTTCAACTGTTTGACTGTTTAATTTGATCTGGTGTGCGGCTAAACCAAGACAAATAGAGTGTTTTTAATGAAACTATTTAACAATTTCTGGCAGCTCCAGAAATCATAACACATTAGAAAAACACGATTCAAGGAGTTTGGGTGGACATAAATAAGAAATGCACTTCAGGATTCACTTACCAAATTCATTTTGCTTTCAGTATTTCATCATCGGAAGCGGTTTTTAAAGGCAGCGAAGCAAAATTTTTGTTCAAAACCAACCAAAACAGAAACAGGCCTTAAACCTTCATGGGTTTTGTGAAGGTGTTTTTCTTCATCTGTTTTATTGGGATGTTTTTCAATTTGAAACTGGGATTTCCTAAAATCTTTTTAGTCCATGGTCTTCAATTAGCTGATTACTATCGATTATATGCGTACTTTGGATACCTCATCAAGCTGTCTAATAGCTGGATCATATTGATTGTCCTTCAATTAATCATGTCCCCGATTTTCATTTATCAAAATCAAAATACATGTAATTAACTCTGAAGTGATATAGCTCTACCGTAAAGTGATTTTGCTACTGCTATAGAGATAACTCGGTAGATTATACTAATAAGAAATGTGAAATTAAATTAATGGTATCGTGTCCATCACGGAAGAATAATTAAAAAAACTAAAAGTGAACGACCATAGGGAGGAATCCTTTGTAACGGCAGATACAGATGTTTGTGTCTGTTTTCTTATTTGCATCTTGGGGACTTGCCATCCTTGAGCTTTTGAACGGTTGCCATCAAGCCTCCCAGAGGAGATGCAAGAAATGCCCCGAATTTCTTGCCACGCGGGGAGAGGGGACCGAGAAGGTGCAGGGTGGGTAGCTGCAGATTTTTTTTTTTTTCCATCAGTGGGTCAGCTTATGAAAAAACTCTACCAGGTGACATTGCTTTGCTTTCAAAGCAACTTTATTAATTTGAATGTAATCTCTCCTTCCCCCAACGCTCATATTGAAATTGGCTCAATGTGCTTAATTCCATGACAGACTAAATTGTAATAAATAATATACAGTATCCCTAAACCAGCTTGCTTCAATTGGCATGATATTTATGAACAGCGAGTTTCCAAATTGCTCATCGTGGCTGAGACTTTAGGCTGCAATTTTTTTCATAAACACAACTGTGTGTAAACTCAGGGAGAGCAGAGTATTTGTGTATATCATCATTCACGCTTCCAACTAAAATGGACGTACTCTGGAAGTGCAGGCTTTTCTGTAATGCATTGGCATTAATTTTTGAAGAACTCATGTTATTTCAAAATCACTTCCCCCCCTCCCCCCCCAAACCTTACAGGTGGGAATACGTTTGTTTCTGGAGTGGAGAAGTTACCCAGCCCACGTTATCTTAGGACTTGTCACTGATACTTTGATATTCCTCAGGACCTTACACTGAAAAATGCTTGAATTATCTTGGTGGGTTTTTTTTTTTGATAGCCAGAATAAAAAGTAGTAGATTTAAAAAAAAAAAAAAAAAAAGTTGGCTAGAATTTCCAATATGCTTAATTCAAATAATGTCTATGATGATACAGATCAAAAATTATTATTTTCTTTGAGCTGGTTTGGTTAATCCTTGGAGAACAGGAGTTCGAGCTTTGTCAGTAGTGCTGTTTCACCACCACTTCAGCTTTCCTGCCTTAGGCACTTTGTTATCAGACATTAATATCTGCAACAGCAACCAATTATCTTGTAATTTTAACAAAGGCATCAGAAAAGAGAAAGTGCTTGTTGGTTCGATGGTCGTAAATACATAGATCACAAGCAAAGAGCCTTTACTTTTATTATGCAAAATAATGACTATGTAGCTGTTAATGGAATGTACTTTATACTATGACGGTTTACACTTCTGCATGTCTGTGGAAGAGCTTTCCCACCAGGCTGTTTTGACAGCTCTCTGTAATAATATAGGAGAGTGATGTGTCTAACGAAGTCTCCAAGAAAAATACCTGGTTTGCATTTCAGAACTTGTCATTCAATGTGTTTTGCAGTAGGAGATAGCATGGGAGAAATGCCTTCCATCTCCGGCTGCCATCACATCCATACGGCGTATGTAGGGGCTGACGCTGCCTCTGTGGAGCTGCGGGATGGGAGGAGGGTCCTGCTCTGCTCCCAGCGAGCAGGGTCCAACCTTTAAGGAAAACTTTGCTTTTTCTGAAGCCGTGTACAGTGCTATGCTTTGTTGGTCCAGGATCGCAGCTATGTTGGACTGCGCGGTTGTGATGCCTTTTATTTCTGGTAATAAAACTCTTCTTGCAAGCCTGACCATCTCAGATGCTGTCTGCGAGCTCTGTGCTAACCCTGTGGACGATGGGGGTTTTAAGCTGTGGTTACTTTGGCTGGAAAGGAAAGACCTGCAGGGCCTGTTCACTGGCTGTGCATGGGAAAGGGCTGGTGATAGAATCTGCTCCGATGACATAAGTGATCCGTCCAGGTGTATGAAATGATGACTGCTGGAAAAATTTGTAAATAATGCGTACATATCAAAACAATGCTGTCAAAACTGTAAATGAAGTCTAATCTTCATTTGGGGTTCCCATATTGGTGGAAGTGGGAGCAGTCGGAGGATTAGTGCATCGATGCTAATGAGAGATTGCTGCAGCTGGCAATTCTCTGCTACCTTTGCAGAAGACCTGATTTCTGAGGTTTGGGACCAGAGGGAGAGCGATTCTCGCCCTACCCTCCCGTACCACCACAGCAGGGCTTTGCAGCAAGCCGCGGTCCTCTGGCCATCTCGGCCAGGTGGTCACGGCCGACTGCAGCTGCCTGAGGAATCGCCCTCCCCTGGGCTTTCGGGCTGCCCAGCGTGGAGGGGTGTGGAGACCTTCCCCAGGTGGTGGTGGAGCACGTGCAGCCCCCAGCGCAGCTCACCTTGGGGCTTCTCCTGGCCTCTGGCTGGGAGAGGGCTTCCGGGGTGCGCGGGCACTTCATTGCACGTTAATTAGTTTCATTAACTCCCCTCTGCCTTGGCAAAGACTTGTTTACCGGGAGAGGAGGCGGTTCCCGCAGCGCTGGGATCTGCGGCACGGGAACCTCCTGCCGGCTCTTCCCACCCCGGTGCCAGAGCGGACCGGGGCAGCGAGGGAGCTGCGTTTGGCCAGGGATGCGGCCGAGTTTAAGTGTTAAGTTAGGCTTTGTTGTTGTTTGTCTCTTCCTCAGCAAGCTTTTCTTCTTGGCTAATCCTCAGAAGCAGCCCAAGAAATGACATTTATGCATATTTCATAATGTGATTTCTGTAGGCATACGGAGCAAACAAATCAATTTCTCAGCAGCACGCTGTTTAAAAGAAACAGCAACAACCTGTGGGATAAGTTGCAGAAGCTGTTAAAATTAATTATAAATGGCAGAAGATATAACATTTGGGGGAAAAAGTGCTAATGTGTGAAGAATAATAAACATTCAGTAGATGAAAAGGAGCTCTCTGTTGTCTGATTATTTAAACTTCATATATTTATAAATATCATAACATGTTAAAACAATGTACCGCTCACTACCAACAGCACATGACCCTGCTCTGGGTGTACCTGCTCAAGCAGGGGGGTTGGACGAGATGATCTCCAGAGGTCCCTTCCAACCCCCACCGTTCTGTGATTCTGGGATTTTATTCTGGAATTGCAACAGCCTCATCTGCTATCTCAGATATTAACTTTCACCCTCCTAGGCTTGGAGTTTTACTGCAGATTCATGTCTGCGTGACTATAAAAGCACTACAATGTTTTTCAAAAAAAAACAGGAGTCCGTCAGCAGTGAATGTTGATGGGATTTTACTGGTCTATGGGCTTAAGCTGCTGGCTTAGGAGATGTTTTTCTGTTAGGCACGGTCTTGGGGACTATAGATGTGACTTGCGTTCAGGTATTACAGCGTGGCTGTCATCGGTGGTGGATGTTTTACTGGTATCTGCTGAAGGATCAAGAAAATGGAAGAGGACGTCTGTTTGAAGTGAAAATTGGGTAGAATAAGCCAAATCTCTAGAAACTGATGCTGATACGGAGGCATTCGCTGGGGTGCAGTTAATTTCCCTTCAGCCTTTTTTCAGGAGCAGAAGCTCCACGGTAGATACGGTCATGCTGAAATATCTTATTTTTATTGGGAAGGTGGTGTAAATTTACCCAACTAACGTGTTTTTTTAATGCTGCAGGCTTCAATGAGAGTGGGGTAGGGCCTGTCAATATATCTGTCGTCTGTTCGAGGTGCCTCTGGATCGCAGCGCTGTAATTTCTCTGCGACTAACACTTGGGTTTCTTAAAACCGATTATCCCACTAGAGCTAAGGAGTTTGTGTCACTGCAATTTTTACATATATTGAGAAATGTGATGGCATGAATGAGATCTTCCCTGGTCACCAGGACCGTTGCCACTGAAGGTGGCTGGGGTGCTGTCTCTGTACAGTGACTGTACACTTTGTACAGCAATGAGCACGGGCCCCATGGTATTAACTTTTCTCAGATTGCCTGTACAGTGAAGAAGTTAGGTCATCGGTCAGCAAAATATGCTCTCATTAGAAAGAAATTGTTATTTTCATCCTGCTTTCCCAGGTGAGATCAATGGAAAATACTTGCTGCTCGGGACGTCTCATGGCTTCGGATTTGGGAGCGTTTAGGTGGGAGGCTGCTCCTGGCCGGGCAGGAAAGCTGCTGGGTGGCCAGCAGAAGGGCTGTGCAGGCAGAGAAGGATGAAGAGCATCTCTCTGCCACGAAAGGGGCGCGAGGAGGTGGATGGGATATGGAAACCTGCGGCAGAGTGATATACTGAGCATCATTAAGCCAGAGAGGTTTGCTAAATTACGGCTGGATTTTGCCCCCGCTAAGTTTGGCAGGGTTTTGCCGTTGGCCTCTGTGGCGCAGGGTTGGGTCTCCACCATGCCCATGAGCCTCCCCATGGTTTTAGCAGCCTCCCATTGCGGTTATTTCAAAATCCACATTTTAAAGATTTCTTTCCCTTTTCCCGAAGGTGCTGACCTGGTAACGCAGCGTCAAAAGCACTTGGTCCGGGTCACCCCGCAGCCTGTCCGATGCGATGTGACACTTTGTCCCTAACATATGTCACTCCGCACTAGCGTGTTCTTGCTCCTCGGCTGCTGGCAGGAGACCTCCTCATTTCCGTGCATGCCACCTCCAGAGCCCCACTCCGACCTTGGGAGCATCGTGTGCCCGCGATACCCGCCCCCGGCACAGGGATGCTGTACCGGGAGCTCGGCGGGGAGCGTTTGCCGAAGCCCGCACCAGCTCGGGCTTTGCGGCCGTGACCTGGTCGGCGGCAGCGCGGCTTTGTCCTGGTGCAGGAAGGGAGCCGGGGTTGGGGAGCGAGGCCGTTTCGGCTGAAAGGCTGTTAGATTCAGGTCACTGAGTTTGGGCTGCTGCGTTTTCTGACAAAGTCTAAAAAATGCAGATTTTAGCAACCCTATGTTAATGAATTCAGACTGCTTGAATTTCGCACTGAATAATGGCCGGAATTACCACAGATAGTGACTTAGGAGATGTGATTGAATATCATGCTTTTCTCGAGATTAAATTGATAAAATGATATAATATCACATTATTTTTATTAGCACGCTTTGATACAAAAATCTCCGTGGAGCTGAAGATTTCGTTATAATAAAACAAAGGTACTAGAATGACAAAAATACTCAATAAATTTTTAAAACGTAGTATCACATTTTAAATGCAATTTTGTGCATATGGTGAGTGAATGCAATACCTCTTTACCCTCAGGCCGCCCACTTTAATACATTAAAAATATTCTATTTAAATGCAGATTTTGATTTGCTATCTGGCATGGCGTTCAAGGAGAAGAGGCAGGAGAAAAGGAAGAATGCGTGCATCTCTTAATTTAATTACATGTTTCTTTTGACGTGCAAAGGTACAAGCAGTTGTTAGGTGTCAGGACATGCGTGTATAAAAAAAAAGTGCAAGGTCAGTTTTCAAAAATCTGTGAAAGAAGAGGTAATCTCACCCTCGAAAGAGAGTCCAGTGAGATCTGATGGATGTAAATGTGTATATATGCGTATATGCATGCATTGCCACGTGTGTCTTACAAGCTCCCGCGTCCCTCACGCTGCACCGCTGGTTCCCAGCCCCGTGACTGTGTCAGCACAGCCCTGCTGAAAATGAGATCTCAGTTGAAAATAACCACCTGCTAAACCAGAAAGATTATTTTTAGCCAAGATTGGTGCAATATTCTGGTTTGTGGTGTGGACCCATCTGGTGTGGCAGCGGGGTGCAGGCTGGGGAGCTGTCCCATGCCTGGGAGCTGTTGGGGTGGGTGCCCCTTGTTCCGTTTGCTTGGTGTCATCCGGCTGGATCTGGGTTTCTGGAATGAAAACCAAAATGTTTTGTTTTTTTTTTTTTTTATAACTACCTTAGAAACGCTGGAGATTGACTGCAAGGGGCAAAAGTCATAGTAGCAAAATGCGTTGAACACCACGGAAGTGATTTTGCCGTTTGGTTGTGTAAAAACCAGGGAGGTTGCATTTGGCGTTGGTACTCTTTGTCTTCATTTATATGTTGTACAGTGAAAGCCTATTTTCAGAACTCAAGAATACTTGAATTTCAGTGCCCTGGAGCAAATAGGTTGAGTGGTATCAGAGATTATCAGATTTAATTCATTTATTTTAAATGTAAATTGATTTGAAGCCACTGGGAGCCGTTAAAGTGTGCAGTCGTTGGCCTCCACACTTGCCGTGTATTATTTCTCCTGCCGTCCATCTCCGTCCACCTCCGTCCATCCCTTCTTCCAGTCTTTTATCAGACTGGTTTTGTTCCTCCCATCTCAAAGAGACCCGAGTTTCAGGGCTCCACGCATCTCAGCATCATGTACGAGGTGTGATGCCTCCTCTCCTGACAAGTGCTTGAACATTTCGGCTTTGCCGGTGACGTGCTGTGGCCGCGTCCCAGACCGTAATCTCCCAGAGCCTGAATTTCTCCCTGCGTCCGGCGGCGTTTCTCTCCCTTGTTTGTAACTCATAGGTAACGCGGGTGTTTAATGGAGTAAGGGGATGGTTTAATTGGGGGAGGTAATGGTGATTATTCCTGTGGTCCTGCGAGGGTACCGGGCTGCAGTGGGACTGAGTTTAAAAGCCGCTGGGCTCCCAACTTCGCTGCCTCTCCGGGCTGTGCCGGCTGCCTGGGCACGGCGCCTCTGCTCCGCCGAGTTGTGCAAAATACATGTTTTCAGGGGCTGTGTGATTCACCATGAGCAGCTTATAGTTTCCTGTAAATATAAATTCAGGGCTGTACCAAATAATGCCAAATGTGTATTTTTAAGCCTATGTATAAAATTATTTGGTCTCTGAGAGCATCGCATTTGCCAATTTTTCTCTCAGGCACATAGATATTAGAATCATATTATGTACAATATGTGGTAGTAAAATTGAAGTCGCAACGGAAAGCAATATTACAATTTTTTCCCTTTAATTTTAGTCTCAAAGAATCTGTCCTTCTGAAGAAAAGGTTATTTGTCTAATATGCTGGAGAACAGTTTGCAAAATTAGGTAAGAGTTATCCCCATAAAATGAGCTGCAAAGAGAAAGCAAGCCACGGAAACACTTGGGACTCTCAAACCATCTCGGTTTCCCAGCACAAATGCACACTCTTAATTTCTCGATCGTTCCTAGGATAGGGCGGCGGGTGGGATTTGCTGTGAGGTGGTTTGGGTGTGCAAGGGCCGCTCCTGCGCTTGGAGGCAGCGCGGAGGATGCTCTGACCTGCGCATCCACTCCTCAGGCCCGCGGGGCAGCATCGGGAGGTATTTCAAATATGCTGTTCCTGTTCAGAGGAGGTAAATCCCAACCCATTGCTCTCCTTCAGCATTCAAAAATAAAAGCGTTTAGAAATGGTCATAGCCTTAAAATAAATGTTAGTAGGTGCATAATAAAAGCTGATTTAAAACATCCGAGGAAGCGTTGATGATACTATCTGTCACGTGAGTGCTTAACTTGGGACTCCTCAATTTCAGACTGGTAAGTTTTGCTGGTTTTGGGGGTATTTTTTTTATTCCAAATGTGGTGAGGGGAGGAAGAAAATCAGTAGAATTGGTTTACATATTGCCTTAACTACTCTCACAATAGTGAAAAGCTCTCATCAAGTATGTATCAGATTATTTTATTATGCCAACATTAATATTGGAAGCACACACGTAATCTGGAGTCAGCAGGTTCATACACTACTATCTCATTAAATTTTCAGGCAAAAGCTGCAAAAATTAATTGGAGGCGTGTAATAGTTTAGAATGTGAGCTGGCTTATGGTAATATAAATTACATGAGGAGAAGACAGTTTTATATACTGAGAGAGGGAAAACTGGTTTACTTTAATGAGAAGAGATAGAAATGTGGAGCTATTTTTTCATTACAGATGCACTCTAAACTGTTTGGACTTACTTGATGAATAGAGTTAATTCTCTGCTACAGTTCCAGTAATTCATGTTGCACAGTTTAATGACTTCTAGATAAAAACAGGATTGAAATGTTAATTTCTATGAAGAAATTGGAGCACTCTCATACATCAAGCTTTTTTTCTATTAAACTACTAGTTAATTTTGCTAAACAAGTCTCTTGGAGATATTTCATGCTACATAGATTTTTGTATTTCTCACCTGCTTTATTTTATTCCGCTGACCATGAGCATTGGCTACCGCAGAGCGCCACTGAGATGCGGAAAAATTTCAGTTGTGCTTAACCTGCCATTAGAATAACTAAAAGAATTTTTTTCTGCGATGCACGCGGTGGTGTTTAGGCCTTTCGGTGTTTTCTCCTGTATTTCTGAGTTGATGCTAGCGATCCACCTGGTGAGGGTTTTAGGTTCTCACGTTCACCACCCTATTGAGCGATGGGTGGGGGAAGAGCTGCCGCTGCTGCCGCCCCGATGCGGTGCCGGAGGTGAAGCTGCTCAGGACTCGGCTGCCTTGGCGGCCCCGGCGTAGCCGGCGGGCTTCTTCCGAGGAGCATGTCTGCTGCGGGGGCGCAGGGAGCTGCTGGGTGCTTGGTGACGTCTGGCTACGGTGCTTGGATCCCCTCCTTAATTCTTTTTGACTAGTGGTCTTCTGCCTGCTGCCTGGAGGTTGGGTACCGCTGGCTGATGCTGCACAGAGAGGAAAGAATTGTTTTTTCTGTTGCATATTCTTTCTTTTAGGAGTTTCTCTCCTAACTTGCATCCATTTCCGCTGTTTTGATTCTGTTTTCATCATCACAGATAAGTAGTCCTTGCAGCAGCCTTGCTTTTCCCTTGTATTTGGTGCCGTACCACTCGCTGCTACATGTGCTTGTCTGTTTACCTTCCGTCAATTTGGTATTTGCAGTTTAATATCTGTGGGTTTATATTTGTGGTATTCTGCAGCATCTTTACGTGGGGGACCTCATCAAACAACCTCAGTTAGTACAAACCACCTTGATCTTGCCTTTTACATGGGATTGTAGGACTTGTGCTCCTGCTTGAGGTACCTTCTGCCCGTGACTTACCTGCCCGCCCTGGCCATGCTGGGCTGCCGTCCCCTCTGCCCACGGCATCTCCCCAGCTGACGCGCTCGGTGCTTCCAGCTCAACTTCCCCGGAGGGGTTCCTGCATTTTTATTTTGGGGTTTCCTGCATTTATATTTCTTGCTGCGGCCAGATCTCGCCCGCAGTGCACCGCTGCGGCACTATTGGGTTGTGTTCGCTTTGTTGCTTGCTTCAGGTTTGCTGGGAGCCAAAGTCCAGATCTGCAAAAACACCGACCTGGTCGGAGGTCAAACATTTACTGTCTGTACAGCGAGGTGATGGTCAGACACTCATTTTTACTTTTTATTTATTTACGGTCACTTCAATGTAAAGCTGTTCTGCTTTTCTTTCCATGCCGTTGGTGGATGCTAAAGATCTTTGCCCCTTAGGCTGGTAAGATGAGGGTGAGGGAGGTGCCGGGGCTGTCGCAAAAGTGCCGGGCTCCGCTGGGCTTCTTGCTTCAGGTGCTGTAGCAGCCTTCTCGGTAGACTCCATAAGTGTACGTGCGTTACCACAGATGACATCGCTTTGATGTTTCAGCTTGGCTTTTCTTTGCTAAAGTGTCCCCCCTGGCTTCACTGGGACCGCAGGTGCCATCGGGAGGAGGACTCATGCCCATGGTGGGGACCTGGGCTGAGCGCAGGTGCTTTGGGGGTGCGTTCCCCGCAGGGCTGAGTGGGTCATTGCCACCGGGCTCCTGTCCCCGTGTCCCCCGCTCCATGGCTGCCGTTCTTAGATAGCACCGTAAGCGTGCAGGGAGATGGAGAGCCGGCATCGCTGACCGGCAGAGCTCAGCTCCCACGCTGTGACCGCGGCGGGGAGGGAGGGACACGGGCTGCCCAGCACGGTGGCACTCCCTGTGGTTGTTAACACGTGCTTCTTGAGAACGGGTTTTCGCCTTTTATATATATAAAGCTGGTTTTCGTGCACACAAGAAAAACTTTTAACCTTGCGCTCTAGACGTACAGTTTCATGGGGTTTATGTGCGCGTGGAGGTGAAGAAAACATTGTCCAGGCTCTTGCAAAGAGGTGAATTACCAAGGCGAGGTTGAGCTTGGCCACTGAGTTGGTGGCCGTGGGGACACCACCGCGGAGCTGCAGGTGAGCTCTCCTTCGGGGCTGGGAGCGCTTGTGCCGGCTCTCCTCTCCCGCACCCTCCTGGTATCCATCTCCAAACCCCCATGGGAAGTGGCCGGTCCCAGCGTTTTGCCCGAAGGAGGAGGAATTCCGGGGCCCGGTGCCATCAGCCAAGTGCCCGTCCAGATCGGAAGGCGAGGGGCTGGCCGCCGGCGGGAGGGAGCTCTGCCCCTCAGCCTGGTTCCCCCCGTACCGTGCCTTGGGCTGTTTGTCCTGAATGGCGCTTTTATACATGGACCTCGTACCGCATTGTGCGGCCCCGGTGTCTGACACCGGATTAAACAAAGTGTCGCGCGCGAGAGGTGTACGGTACAATTATTTTAACCCGTTTTGCTTTCTAGTGTGGAAAATCTGCTTAAAATAGGACTTGCTAAAGTCATTGTACCATATACAAAGGGGTTATTAAAATGCACTCTCGAAATAGAAAATAGGATTAGAAGAGACACTTTGGCTTTGAGGCCTTCTCCAGACGAAAGAAGGCCTCATGGCCAAAATGTCTCCTTTAATCTCATTTTCTGTTTTCTGGTAGGAATTTTATTAACTCTCCTCTCCCCCCTTCCAGCCCCCCATCTCTCTCTGCCCACGTGCTGGTATCGCACTGCTCGGCTTTCTTCCCACAACTGGGAGCTCGTAAGACAAAAGGATATTTTTCTCTTGTCATTGTGGCAAGAGTTTTTATTGGTAGTCCAAAAAAATCCGCCCCCCCCCCCAAACCCAAACCCACAACCTCTTTCTATCCAGCCGACTTTTGGTTATTTGTAATATGGCTCCCATCTATCAGGATTCTTTGCTCTTCAGTCCTGGGGAAGGCTTGTCGTGCTTCTGTGTCCTTGGTACAAAAAAACACCTGGCAATCCTAATTATTTAATGTCAGATGCTGCATTTTCTGTCTCTGAAGGTAATTTGGTAGTGGATACCTGTGATGTGGATAGCTATATATCTGCATATCTGTAGACCTATATATTAGTTGGAAGTGCAAAAACTGCACGATATACCACAATTTAATGTTTTAAACATGTCCTGTAATTTAAATTTGACCTTTCCTGGATAATATTGAACTGATGCCTAGTTGCTTCACAGCCTTCTAACATGTCAGTTCCTAAATGGAGTTTTTAATTTCACATGTAAAAATTTGTGCCCCAGATTAGGGGAAAAACAACCAACTCTTGCTGTAATTCTTAATTACAGTTAATTACTGTATTTCTTAATTAGAGTCTTAATTTCCAACTATTTAACTTTAGTGAAACAAACTGAAAAGAAGCAGTCCACAGAGAACCCATCTAAAAGAAGCAGTCATGCTGTTTTCATATTTTTGTATTTTGAGGGAATTCTGAACGCATTGAATTTTATTCCTGTAACTGGGAAGGGCAGCAAACTTTGGCCATAATTGCAGCGGGAAAATTATGGGGGGGGGGGAGGGAAATACCCCGTTTGAAAGGAATTGCACCCAGTTTGCAGGTTGGAGGCGGGAGGGAGGCACCCAGAACCGAAAGCAGAGAAATGGTTGCAGAGGGTGAACCTGCTCATCTCTAGGAGGTTACTCACCAGTTGGAGTGATAAATATTTGAAGAACTTGCCGGTGACCAGATTTTTAAATGTGAAAACCTTTCGGATATTTACAGTTGGAGCCTCAAACTCCTTCCAGCTAGTAATGTTGCCTTGTACCCACCTGAGTGCTAACGTGAAGGTCCAGCTGCGGCATTTGGGTTTCCTCTGAAGATGCGCGCTTCAGAAACGTCACCTGCCCAGCCTCCCCATGCCACAGCCTCCCTGCTCCCCCCAGTGCCCTGACTCTAATGATATTTATTTTTTTCCACCCAAAGCAAAAGTAAACATGCAAAAAAAAAAAAAAAAAAAAAAAGACAAACCCCGGGATGTTTGCTTGAAATGCAATACCAGATGCGAGCGTATTTCTGCTTCAGAAAGGCTGATTCTCCCTCGGAGAAGGATACAAATGGTCAGCTTTAAACCTTATAACAAAAGGTTAATTTTTCTTCCTTGACGTCTTGCTGACTAAGTCAAACCCCGAACATGAGGTCGTTCGCTGTCTCATACGTTTCCAAAGACGGCTTTATACACCCGTGATATCAGTTTTGTGTCTCTTGGCAACAGATTGGTTCTGGCACCCCGAGGACGGGGCGCGTTGGCATTCTTGAACTGCCAAGAGACACAAAGCAGATACTGGGGGTATTTGATGCCTTGCTGAAAATGCATTAAAATACGTTTGGTGAGATAATAATGTGTTGTGAAAAATGAGCTTTTTTTGTTTTTTTTTTTCCCCGAGCCAGTCCTCCCCCCTTCCCCCCATTCATCGGTATGTTTTTAATGCCTTGGCTCCCGCTGCCCTTTGTGGATGGACGCGTCTATCTGGAACGCCGCTCGCCCTCGCCCAGGGGTGATGCCTCCGTCGCAGAGCTGTTTTCTTTCCCTTTTCCCTCTGCGCAGAAGGAGAAAACTGCTAGAACCGCAAGACGAAAACAGTTTATTTTTTTCTTCAGGGAAACTGTCCACCTTAGAAAGAGCTGGCAATCCAGCATTTCACTGAGGTGTTTTCCTCAAAAAATAAATAAAAAAAAAAAAAGTATAAAATGAGATGATTTTTCATATTACAGGGCTGATTATGATGTGTCTATTAGATGATCTTGGCAAAGCCTTAAGTGCCTTATGTGCATAACCAGGACAAGTGCTGAAACCATGTAGAATAATTTATAATGCATTGCACAGCCAAAAATCTGCTGTCTTTCAATCGGTGAATTAAATAAGCGTCATCCTACCTAGCTTTGAAATCACCCCGTTTCGTTACCGCAAATTACGCGTACAGTGGTGAGGAGCGATGAGAGCCAGGGAGGTGCTGCGCAGGTATGTGCTTGGGATGGGAGGGATGAAGATGCACCTGAGGATTTCGGCAGTCTCTCTTGCCCGGTAGCGGTTGCCAAGCAGAGGAGTCCTGACGACCGGAGAGCAGATTCCCACTTCCGTTTGGGTCCGTGGGCGCTGTGCCCTTGGCTTCAGCAGGACCGGGCTGAGGTTTTGCATGAGGGCAAGGTGTGGAAGACCCAACTCGGGAGAGGCAGGCACGGGAAAGAGGAGCTGGAAGGAAGGGGCAAAATGTGAAATTATAAGGTTTTGAATGCGGCGTGGATGTGCTTGAGGAAACTGGGGGGAAGAGCGAGGCGGAGGTTTTGGGTGGTTTGCACGTGTGCGGCTCTGCTTGGAGGGGCTTGGGCTGGTGCAGTTGCGGCCGCTCCGCCTCTGCCCTGGGCTGTGCAGAGCTGTTTGGGGCATGTCTGGTGTTCGCCTGAGACCTGCCAAAACGCGTTTCTGCTTTATTCAGAAAGGTTGATTCTCATTTCTGTGGTGCTTGTGCCACTAAAGACCTCTTACCTGTTGTTAAGGAGGTGCTCGTCACGATGTGCAAATACCGGTGAGATGTGTCTGAGAAGTTCCGTGTTGGTCTTCAGCTAAATCCCGATTTCGTACAGACTCAGAACAAGTGATTTTCTTTGCGTTGCTTCCTTTCATGTTAAATTACACCGTCGTCTTTTTGTTACATTCACAAATCATGAGACTTGATTGTCGTCTTCCAGTTTTAAATAGAGCACGTGGGAAGATCTAAACAGGCAACTCACTCACTCTGTGTCTAGTGGGGACTTGATACACTTGCCAGCGTGTACTCTGGTATTTATTCCTCTCCATTAAATTATATGCTCAAGACTGCTTTTAAATACGTACGTATCCAATGTTAATTTCAAGGAGCCAGATTTTTAAAAATACATATACTTAAATGGTGATGAACCCATAAAAAAAATCTATTTAAAATCAATTGTGTGCGAGAAGAAGTCAACAAACAAAAGGGCAGAGACAAGCATATCAGCTCTAATTTAGTACTGGATTCCCTTTGACAGGAGCCATTTAGATAGAGGGCAAAAAATTATCTCACTGAAAAAGGCAGTGATTGATCACATGTTGGTAAGTGAATCAAGTCTGCAAAAAACAGAGGCGATTAAGGGACAAAGAGGAATTATCATATTACAATGTTGCTGCCTGTCAAACCTTCCTTGTGTTGTGCATTCATGTGTCACGTTGTGACATTCGATCAGCGCTTAACTCCCTGGGACAAAGGGATGGTCGTTAAAAATCTTTAAATGCTGCTAGGAATTGTGCTGGGAGTGTAAATCCGTGTTTTGACTGCTGACAGAGATCTTTATGCCCACAAGAATAGATACGCGGGTCCTGGCTGACAACTTATTAAGTAGATCTTAATGCCAAGGCGTTTCGAGCTCTTGCTTGACTTTGTTGCTGCTTTCCTGGCCAAAACGGGATGGTTTGGGAGGTGTCAGGGAGAGTGGGCTGGCGTTGCTCACGGGGGAGGTAAAAGGAGCTGAAAATTGGTTAAACCAAGCGGGGTTAGTCTCCAGAAAATGGAAAATGGCCCAGGTGAAGCCAAGAGGTGGGCTGGTAAAATCCTCTGTGAAAATCAGGGGGCTGAAGGTGAGGTGGAAGAGGGTTTGTAGGAAGATGTGGGAAAAGGAAAGAAAACCCACGTGCAGCGGAGCTGTAGGGAGAGGCTGTCCGCTCGATGGACTTCTGGGGGTTAACAGCAGTCATTAATGAGGCTGGAGATGGAGGAGAGAAGACGTGCAATTTCTGCATCAGCGTTTTCCACAGGCTAGACCCCGTTAATATCTAGACCAGATCAGCTTCTTTCAGGTGGCAGCGCTGGAGATGAGCACGTGGGACGCGGGCGGCGGGCGCATGCCGATGAGGAGCGACAGGGACGGGAGCAGCAGGCTGGAGAGGCTGGAGCAGGCAACCTCGTCCTGCAGGCACTGGGCCAGCGTGACCCATGTCCCTGCGGGTCTGTGCCTCCGGGCTTGACGACAACTTCCGTGGCTCAGCATGTACTGCAGTGAGATGCTGGTGTCCTGCTCCCAGCGGGGCAGAGGCTTGTGGAGAGCATGGCACGTTCATAAACCTCCTCTAGAAACCCGACAAAAAACGTGCCGTTTTGTTAAAATGCTGTACTACGGTTAAAAAGAGTAACAAATCTTTAGTTTTGCAGGCTGCGGGAGGTGCTGCCAGGGTACCACTGGTGTGGCTCCGTCCTTTCCCACCCACGTGGCCTCTCCTCTGGACGCAGCAGGACACTTGGATGTCCCCGGGTCGCCAGTGCAGGAGCTCCATTGGAGAAGCCCCCTTACTCTGCTGCTTTTCAGGGTCATGCTCACATCTTTTTTTTTCTGCCTCCAATACCCGTGGCTAACCAGGGTCTTAAGAGCCTGCGTGGCTCTGAAGAACGTGTGTGGCTCCACGTGGTTTACCTGCTTGGGGTTTTCTACAGAGAAGAAGAGGGGAGGATGGTTAATTGCCTCATCTGAGTACCAGCTCTTCTGAAAAAAGCAGAGTTAAAGATACCTACATGACAAGGATGTGATAAGAGAAAAGTAGAAAAATAACATATCTGGTTTGTTTTTTTTTTTAAATAGTACATCAGCATAGTGGTAGAGCTCAGAGAACCAGCAGACACAGCTTGTGACTTTCAAAGAGCCTCTGTTCAAGCAAGTATTGCGAGGTAAAAAAGCTTGCTCTGGAAAACAAGGAAAGCATCAGCTTCTTTTCAGGGAAAAAGTTGATGCTGGACTGCTCTAAGTATCTGCATCGTGACTGTATGTCTGAATATTGTCATAATAATCTGGAAAAAAGAGGTGGCACGGAGGCAGTGGAAGACGGCCCGGCATTCCTGGTGGGAGGCAGCTCCGAGAAGAAGGTGGCAGAGCTGATGTTAAGTGAAGGAGGACCACAGGGGCAGCTGGAAGTCCCCAGCTGCCAAACGCAAGGTTAGGCACCCGGGAAGGAGCAGTCCGAGCTCCTCGTACACGTTGCTGCGCTTTAAATGAACTGTAACCACTGGAGAGAAAGACCCGAGGGTTGTGGCGGACAGCTCGATGAAGACATCTGCTCAGTGTGCAGCCGCAGGCACGAAAGATGAAACAAGACGTTAGGCCGTAGGAAGAATGGGTGAGAAAATACGGAAAGTATGATAATGTGGGTGTCCGTAGTGTCCTGATCCGGGTGTTGTGTGGAGGTCAGCCCCTCACCTCTGTGGCACGGGAGCCCCCGAGTTTTGAGAGCTGGCAGCTGACATGGTCAAAGCTAATGGTGTCACTTCTGCGTAGTTGAAAAGATTGGGACTGTTCGGCAAGATCATGTGAGTAAGACGATTCGTCGGAGAGGTTTTGTAAACTAATGCTTGACATAGTTAACCATTCTCAAAATCGGAGAGCAAAGGAAAATCCAATAAAACCGGAGGTGTGCATCAGGCACTCTGCAAGGCAACGTTTCTCCCCTGGTGCTCGCTGAAACGCCGGGGCCGTCGGGCAGCCCCCTGTGCTGCCCTGACTGCGGCCACGGCCGACCCGCTCCCTCCTCCCTGCTCCTGCCATCGAAGTGTCATCTGTTTATCTATCGACAAGCATATTTTAGCCTGTTTGACACTTTTCGGCAGCGCGTACTGAAACTGCTTTTCATACCGTGTTAGAAATATGGCCCGTCACAGAGTGTTCTCCGCTGCTACCAAATCCTTGCTGGGAATCTGAAACATTTTGAAGTCACATTCAATTAACGTTACTTCTTCTGCAGCGCAGGGCTTCACTCAGAAATGTTTACACCAGCTTCACGGTTTCCCTTTGTCATGCAGAAATGTTTCTTACAGTCCAGCCTTGATGCAAGCGCTGGGGAAGCCCCATACAGCCTGTGGGAGATCCCTGGTTGGGGATGGGGTACGTGGTAAGAGCGTGTAAGGCCATACGGGATGGTTAGGCTGCGGCGTTTTTTGGAGGGGAGTATGTTACGCACACATTCCTCTTCCTCACACTTTTTTCTTTGAACTCGAAAAGAGTTCTTGAACTGGGAGGGATGATTAATGCACAGATACTGAGCAGCGTAGTCAGCTTTTTAAAATTTTAGTTGCTTGGAAATATGGGCTGGCTGCCATGGAAGAGGGTGCTGTAGGAGTTTATCTGAATACAAAATACTGGAAAGTCAAATTTTACAGTCATTTAATTTGTCCAGTGTTTTCAAATAAGGATACTAAATGGATGTTTAAAACAGTGTTACCTCGGGAAAAATATTTATTTGACAGGGTCACTGCGAGTTCACTGGTACGATACTGGAATAGCACAATATTGGTTAAAGCGAAGATGGAGAGAAACGCCTGCTCAGTTTGAAGCCCTAGTAATGCTGCCTCAAAGCCAGTGGCAGCAAGCAATCCTGCGTACCTGCAGGCTGTGCTCCATCGGAGGTGGCTTCCTCTGCAGAGACAGCTTCAGTAGCTGCGTTTTGCGTTTGCGTTTTAGAAATTTGCCTGCTTTTTTTCTTTTTTTTTTAGTAGCTGCAAAGATTTAAGAAGTGTAGCAGCGTGCCCCCGTTACAGCGGCTGGGGCTCGTTTTCTGGCGTCACCCCAGTACCTCAGCGGCATGAGTGGGAGATGTGGTCTGGGAGTCATCAAAGAGAGGGCAGATGTTGATATACTGGCTATATAATTACATCTGAGCCTTAATCAGTAAAAGATTAATTAGTCATCTAATCCGTATGAAACCTGTAGAAGCAGAGCTCTCCGATGGACTGGAGGGCTTCGTTTGGGGCACTGGTGATGGAGCAAGGGTGAGAGTTATCCCAGACAGGTCACGTCTCGTGGCCCGGGTACATGTGTCGCCCCTTTGCTGCGGTCTGCTCTGGTGCGTGCGCATCTGGCCAGAAGACACAAAGAAGGGTCCCCATCCCCTCGGGTGCTAACTGCATGTCAGTGAGCCGTCACCACGAAGCGTGTGCGCCGTGTGTGTAGCGGGTGAGATGGCGGAGGGCTCTCGGCGGGGCGAGGGCTGCCGGTCTCCAGCGGGGCTGGGTGAGCGTCCGATGGACAGCAGCTCCAAGGCCATTGCAAGGATTCAGAACTGTTTAAAAACCACTGCTGCTCCGAAGAGTCAGAAGCGGCTCCAGCCAAACCAGCCTGGTGCCAGGAAACAGCTCGGATGGTGGAGTCTCCTGCCGGCATCGCCGCTCTGCCAACAGTAATCCCCTGCGAGAGCATGGGAACAAAACTGTGCTGCTCGCCCAGCTACTCCTCAAGCACAGTCTAATTAATATTAACCCCGTATTGCTGCAAAATTCACACTATATTTTTCTTAGCTTACGTGCTAAGCACACCGCTCTGCCAACGATCATACACCAAAACATGGAGCGCAGAGGTATGTTGCTTGGCCCGCGCCGCCAGGTTTGCTCAGAGGTAAACAAAACGCTGGCACCTCTGCAGATGACAGTCTGCTTTGTTTTCTGCTCCTTCGAAAGCGCTGGTTCTCCTTGGGAGCAGGCTGGCGAGCCTGCAGAGGCGTGGGGACCCACGCCGTAGCTCATGGTACGTGTGTAGAGCCGAGCTTCAGAGCCCCAGCCTTAATTTCAGTGCCAAGCCCGATGCTTTTGTGCCCAGGAGCTGGATGCGTTGCTTGCTTAGTAAAGCGGGTTAATGCCTCGCTGGGCTCCGACACGCCAGCGGCTTGGTCAGTTCAAAACAAACAAAATTCCGTTTTGGACTGAGCTGGCCCAAAATGAAATGCCTTGTTTTGTTTTTCCTCCTGGATATTTTTCCCCACACGGAGTTTTATAGTTGGCTGGAGCTGCACGTTGTTGATGTGAAAGAGCTCCAGAGGAAGAGTGGATAAACATTTTGATGTCAAGGTGTCTAGCGAGGGAAAGTTTGCATTTAGGCTGCCATCAAATTAGGGGTTTTGGTGGATGCTTCATCTCTGTCCAGGAATTTTTCACATTTCCATCTCATAATCTGTGGACCAATACAGCCAGGTTTATAGGAGCTTTTGGAAATGAATCCATTCCAAAAATGAAAGTCAGAGGGCAGCTGAAGGCGGCAGTGGATTTGGCTCACGTTTCCAATGTTGAGGCTCACTCAGTTCTCAGAGGAAGGATTTGAAAAGGAGGAGGAAAAAAAGAACAGAGGAATTACTGCAGGTGATTCAGAGGGGGACGTTGCTGTTCCATCACTTCTGTCGCTCCCCCATCACGGTGGCACGCTGCATCCTCACCTGCGGACACAGCTCCTCCATTTGTTCTTCTCATCATCACTAAAGATGCTACAACATTTTCTCAAGAGCAGAAAGGCAGAAAGTCATTCTTTGTGCCGTCTGTAGTTGCATTTTAATTCCTCAGAGGTCCCTGTTTTCCAGTGATTGGCAAAGTTCAGCGTTATGTGTGCATTCATGAGGTGCTTCAGGATGAAAATACAATATCTGTATGTACCTTTTGCTGCAGTTATTTAAAAGATGCTTTTTATGTATCGCTGCCTTTAGTTATAAAAAGCAGATGTTGAAATGAACGCTATGGGAATTTGAAATGGTGACCGGAGACGTTTAGCCAGTGCCACCTTCCTTCACAACTGGTGAACCCTTGGAGCCATTTTAAGCAGGCCCAGGGTGAAGGCGTTGGAGGTGATTTTCCTCGAAAACAGGCAGAGGAAGACAACCACAGAAATGTTTGCACTGGAGAAAATCCTACAACATGAGGCATCCAATGGGCAAAGGTAGTTTTAAAACGTCCCAGTTCTGGACAAGCTTGGGTCAGCATTTGTGTGGTCCAGAAGACATGTGGGAAACCAGGTTTCATGAGCTCCTGTGCTTCAACAAGGGGTTGGTGTTGATCATAGCTCCCATTGTTCGTCTTCTGGTGTTCCTTGGGTACCTGTTGCTGTAGTGGCTGTTACTCTTAGGTGATGTGTAGATGGACAGCCTGCTCCTAGGAGTAGTTCATGTGCGTGAAGCGTGTCTCAGACCCTGCAGGCGGTTTGCTCCTGTGCATTTGTAGGCACGGGGAGAAAATTCCCCCTAGCATTGTTCTGTCACATGCTTTTTATTTAAGTCTCCTAAGTTTTCTAATGCTTTTCCCCTTTGTTCTCAAGTCAGTAGCTTTTATTATGAAAGCCTTGGGGTATTGATAACTATTGGGGAGATTCCCTGAGGCTGCTGAGCAGGAATCTGCCTTGATGACAGAGATGCTTCCAGTTTTTAAGCAAAACAGCCTGTAAACTGTGCCATCAACTAACAAGTACGGGATCCCTGCTGTGTAATGTGTGGGATCCTGGAGTATTTTTATTTCCAGGGTGATACCCTCACGGTAGCATGTGGAGCTACAGCTGGGCCGCCAAGGAGCATCCTGCTTTGGGAAGATGAACGGAGAATATGTTCCTCAGGATTGCCATGCCTAATTAGCCTCAAGTTCTGGTATTAGGAGATGTTAATGAGCTGGAGCATATAAACTAACCGCAGGGAAAAAACCCTTTTAATGGCTACGCCAGCGGTAGGAAGAGTAGTGCTGCTGCAGGGGGAGCTGGCTCGCAGCTTGGGGCCGGTGGCACGGGGCAGGGCGTCACGGTGGCCAGCCCGGCCACAGGGACCTTGCGGCACACGTGGGCATGGCCCGTCTCGTTTCAGTGGTAAACCAGAGACGAGTCTCTCTAAGCTTGGTGATTGCAAGGAGGTGTGGTTATTTTCTATAAAACGGTCTAATGAGCACAAGGACAGTCTCTTCTTTATTTTTTTGTGTTGGGTGTGTAGCCCTGGTTATGACCAGTATACCCAGTATTGCAAGCTAACAGCGTACCGCTTTGGTTAGCACTGCCTGCTCGTATTTGTATGTTGTATTCCATTTAGCTCCATTTTCCCCCCTTTTTTTTCCATAGCGAAGGTCAAGGTTTAAAAACAGAAGTAGGAGATTTAATTCATGTGCAATTCTGTGTCAAAATTCAGAGAGGTCAAAGAAGTTAATTCTTTCTATTTCATTTTGGCTCATTTGGCATCTTTCCTTAGAGGCAGGTAAGGAAGTTGCACTTCCATTCTCTCTCCTTTCCATGCACCTCCATCATGCACTGCTTTACCATACCAGCTTTTTTATTCATTTTTTCCCAAAAGTGCCGTTTATGGGCAAGCTAAGCTGCCACAACGTAAGATTTTTATTCTTCATGCTGGAAAAAATGTCTTGTCTTTTTTTTTTTTTTTCCTCATTGCTTTGAAACTGTGTAAAACAGACATGGGAAAAAAAACCCATAAACCAGTTTGCCAGGCTCTTAAGTGAATTGATTGCATTGAAGAGCAGAGTTGGAGAGGAGCCAGCACAGAACCCCTGATCAGGCAAGAAGGGAAGGGATAACACGGCCATGGTGAGGACATGAGGCTGGAGAAAAGCTCTGAGAGGAAGAAATAATTGAGGTGTGGAGGCAAACAAGAAATGTTTGATAAGAGGATGTCAGTTAGCTGCCAGCGTGGGGCGAGTCACGAAGAAAAGATGCGTGCGTCAGGCAGGGAATCGGCAGAGAGGGGTGTTACTAATGCCTCCACAGACCCAGCACACCCTGCCTGGGATGCTGCCTGTGCTGCTAGCCAGCACGTGATAAATTTAGGCTGGAATTTAAAATAAAGCTCATATTCAACTGAAGAGTGAAGTTTCTCAAACTTCATGGCCCGAAGGAGTCGGACGGTGAGACCCCTCCAGCCGCAGAGCCCCGGGTTCCTGTGGGGCGTTCGCCTTGGGGGCGTCGGACCTTGGTAATACTTCAGCCATAAACTCGGTGTCTTTTTGCTGGAGCTCTGGGTTATCCTTTTGGACTTGGTGGAGCACATCTGTGTGTGCTGCAGCAGCTAGCCTGTAGTCATGCAGCAAGTAGCCAGGGATAAACTGCCCGTGTCATCGTCTGCCAGTGAGGGGGACAGCTTCGCACAGCTCCCAATGGTCGGTTGCTTCAGCACATGGCCGTTCCAGATATGATTTAGATCAAAGTTGCTGCCAAAGCCTGAGAGATGCACGCATTTTTCCAGGATGGAGGATGGGTATCTGGGTACTCGGTTCTGACAACAGCAAAACCGCCGCAAGAGCGCTCTGCTTGGCTGTCGTAAGGGCAACGCAACGAGGTTCTCGTTGGAAGGTGCCTTCCAAGCCTGGCTTTGCACACTGGTGCCACTGGAGATGGCATGGAGGTGGCCACGTGCAAGTGGTATCCTGCTATATAAATGCTTCTTCTGGAGTCTGAGGTGGTGGTGGGACTCATCTGTGTGCCTTCGGCTGCCCGCGGGAGGGGAGAGCGGTGGGACGTGTAGGGTGTTTTGCAGCAGCTGCTGTTGGAAAGAACAACTCCCAGAGCTGGCAGCCGGCGTGGAAGAAAGTAAATAAAGAAAAGTCATCCCCATTTCAAGTTGTGGTATTTTGACTTAGTTAAAATATTTATCTAAGAAATCTAATGGGGAAATGTAAAAATGTAAGTTTATGAATGTTCCAACGAATAGGAAGAAAAGAAAAAAGGCCTGGGAGAAAATACCACAGTATTTTCATTCTTTTAATGATATCTGGCTTGTTTTTAAGTGCTTGGGGATGAAGGACTTATTGTATTGGTCTGATTACAAAGTACTCGTAGAGCTCAAGTGTAATGGTTACAGGCAGTGCTCATTTTCTGACATCCCATGTTCTTGAGCTCTGGGAGTGTAATACCAGCTATTCCCTATCCTATTTATTGCATCCAGCTTTTTAAGTAATGGGCCAAATAATGATTACAGATGCTATAATCAACATTTTTTGTTAATGATTTAGAGCTCTGTTTGCAAAATAATTAGTTCTGCAGAGCTCCGTGGCACAATACAAGAGGAATGCTCTCCTGACTTTTTATAGCCACAAGTTAATTGAAACTACAGAGCCCGGTGGGTGCAAGGCAGTCCAAGGGCAAGCCTGGGAGCCTCAGCCCCAGGATTATTGTATCCTGATGGGTGTGAAATGAGCTTAAATGCCGGCTGTGGATCTGCACTGTTATACACCTGGATGCTTGGAAGAGCCTGCTTCGTTCCCGATGGCAGTGTAAGTGGGCTGTAGCTGCTGCCTGTTAAAGTTGGGCTGTGCCCTTCAATCACGCTCCTTGCTGTTTTCTATAGGTTCCTTGCAGCTTCTCTGTAGGTTCACAGAAGACTCATGGACCCATGCAGGAATAACTGAGCCCTTGGGCGTGGGGACCACAGGGAAACCACCCTGGTTTCTCACAGCAGCAAATGCAGCGGTGGTGCCTGACAAACCCAAACACCTGACCCATCCTTACTGAGGGCAGATGTATCCTGAGAACTTTAAAAACCACTTGAAAGAATCCATTCTTGCTATAAAGAAAAAAAAGAGATGTGCTCTGTTTCTTCCCCACATGACCAAGATGGTGGCTGGGTGCAAAGCGGACGGGTTTTGTTGCTGCCGTGGCTCCTGGCCACACCGGACAGGACTGGTGAGGTCCCTCGCTCCGTTTTCCCTTTTGTCTGTTTGGATTTTCAGCTCATGAGCAGAAAGGTCTTGATTCACGCTTGGCACAACACAGCTCTGATCTCAGCGGCAGATGCCAGATGCTGCCGGAATAATGAAAGAAATAATGAAAGTAACCCAAAATGTGTGAGTCAGCAGTAGGTGTGATGGGGGTGCCTCCTCTGCTTTGTCTGTCTTTCTCTGGCTTTTCTTACTCCATCCACTCTGCCTTCAGCTTTAGCCTCAGGTCCTCATTTCTCCTCCTATTTTCTTCCTTTGGTTTCATTCCCTTTTGTCTTTTTTTTCTGCCTTTTGCCATCTCCTTACTGCCCACTCGTGTGATGTGACCACGTAGTGGGGGAGTGACATTCCCCAGGACGCTTAGGAGAACTTGACTTTCCTGGTAACTAGATATCTGTTTCCATTGTGCTTCAATTCCCTGGCACCCCGGGTACCGTTAGTGCCGTCTCGGCAGCGGACATTTCATTTATGGAAATTCGGAGTGTTTCTTCCTTCCTTCTCTAAACACAACGCTGTGTGCCGGTGTCATTGCAGAAGTGCTAACTGCAGTCAGTACCTCTTTGAAAAACGCTGGATTGCTTTAGTTTTTCATTGTGAATCGCTAATTTTATTTCCTCCTAACACTACATACAGTTTCTATAGTTCTGGAGGTCACTGGAGCTTTGTAAGTGCAGCCAAAAGTGTTTTAAATAGTCATTGTGCAGCATAGTGATACCATCAATCTCCCACACCATTATTATATCTAGAAAGTTGGATTTGATATCCATTTTCATATTTAAAGCAAAATTACTGGCAAGCTGCCATATCCTGTAAGGCACAGAGAGTGGTAACTTGTTCATAAAGGTTTATATGAGTGTAATGGTATTACCTATTGGTTTGGGATATTTTTCGACAAATCAAGAACTGCTGGCAGCCAAATGGTTTCTGAAGAGGGTCTTTTCTCCTTAACTGGTCTTATTTTATTCTTTCATTTCCAAGCCTGTCTGTAGTCTAGCTCTAATAATGATTAGATCTTTTTAATTGGAGTCTCATGAGCTTCAATTACCAGCTTGCCCAGAAATACTTTGCTTTTGAGCTTTATATATATATATATATATGGGGGGAAAAAAAAGGAAGAAAAACCCCAGAAAATAAAAGTGGAATGTAAGTCTGCAGCATATTGAATTAATTTCCTGTTCCACTTTTGCATCAGCTAACCAGACAAATAACCAATTTGTTAAGGGCTCTGCTACTTCCTTCAATCACTTGCTCACAATACACTTTTTACATTTTATTTCCTGGTTTTTCCATTTCAATTCCTTGCATCCCCTGCAGGTCTCTCTGTTTCGGTGCCAACAGCAACATACCCACTGAGGGAGGGCAGGGTGTGATCCTTCGCCTCCCAGCAACCCCATCCGCTCTCTGCTACGCGGGTTTTCTGCAAGGTCCCCGACTCGAAGGACACCGAGCTCTTTGATGAGCATCCCTCTGCCTTCCCCTTGCCAATTCGCGGGGACCCAAACCGAGGATCCCGCTGGTGCCGCCTCTCCATTGCTTGGCCTTGCCTTATCAGTGGCGGCAGGAATTACGGCCATTTCAAGTGGGTTCCCAGTTTATTGAGCTATTTCTGAGGGCACTGAAACAGGAACATCGCCACGGCACGGCGGAGGGGAGGAGGGTGTCAGTGGTCTGCATTGGGCAGCAGGATTAAGCAATCATAACAGACAGAGCTTTTATTATTTTCCTCTGCTGCCGCATGATGGATTCTTTTGGAGACTGGTACAGCACTGGGTAACTAAGTGCGGTGTGGCTTTTTGCTCCGTTCATTGTATTTTGTGGGTTTATATTTGTATTTAGGAAATTGATTCTGAACACTCTGCCAGGGATGTCTTTCCAGAGAAATTAAGGCAACAGGGAGGAAAAAAACCCCATTCTGCGTTTCTCGGTAAGCTGCCTTAACTGCCAAATGGTTCCTTGCAGATACACAGTCCTATAGGAAAATCTGTAAGAAAAATAAAGATGTGTAATTTGAGACTTTTCGAGTAGAAGTTAAAGAGGGCTTTCAGTGTACTCTGATGGATAGGGGAGGAAGTACATCAATTCAATTGCAGTATTGTGTAGAGCATAGTAAATATTTTATTACCACAGACTACCATTTAGTTACTAAACAGCGCGGGGCAGATTCTGCCCTCGGATGGTGTCCGCACATTTGCAACTTGTGCATAGTGAATGAAGCGTGAATATCATGCAAGTTCATTTCTGCAGTCGAGGACAGTATTTGTGTCAGATACTGCAAAGTCTGCGCATAAAATATTCAAGCCCCACGTAAGAAAACTCTTTAGGCTGGCAACGTAGCAGCGTGTTAGGGCAGCAGTTGTTATGAATCTAATGGTTTTTCTGGTTTGACCATAAAAATACTTCGGCCTAAGGCTGGAATTTGATAAATAAGATGAATTAGACTATTTCATTGCTGATGATACAGGATTATATGTATTTTGAAATACAGTACAGCCTTGGCTACCCAAATGAGAGGGGCGATAGCGAATGCTGTCTTGTAGGGTGAGCTGAGCAGGTGCAGTTGGTTAAAAAATCTTTGGCCTTTTGAAAGGAATTCTCAAGAATCGTAGGTATTTCTAGGTTTCGGGAGTTTCTGCGGGTGTTTGCTGTGCAACGTGCATACATTTCTGTTGGAAACAAAGCTCAAGCATGTTCTGAACAAGAGGCCAGTGAGGACGGATGGTTGGGAACCAACACCCATGTGGATGGTAGGGCATTCGCTGAAGCAGTTTAATAGCAGGTTTGGTGGTGGCGGGGGGAAATAGCTTGGGTAACTCTTTACCATTTGAGTCTCTTTTTTGCATTCAATGTGATGCGAGGAAGCCAGAAAGCCAGTGGGAAACTGGGGAGGGAATATGCGTGAAAACCAGCAGCAGAAATCTCATCATTTTCAGGTAATCGTTTGTGAGCTTTCTGAGCAGCTACCGCAGTAACTTTTACTTTCTGGTTTTCCTGCTGTCATACAGTAATGGTTTTGAATTTGTCATGCTGGAGGGAGATGCCAATATCAAACTGAGAATTTAGTAAATGGTTTTGATTGGAATTGAAAAGAAAGTGTTCCCTGCTTTAAGCTAAGTTTTAATTTAACCTAATTACACAGTAATGTAATCGGTGTTTAGTTAATCCTGATAGGTAAAAATTCAGAAGTAAGGCAAGAGGCATGTCCTCACCCAGACACACGTTAAGTGCTTCGCAGGTTGGCAAGGAGATGTGAGATTCCTTGCTTTGCAGGTTAACATTTGCATGACTCTTCGTGTCCTTTCATGTGCTTTTCCCACTGGGACTTTTTCGGGGCCATGTTTAATACAGAACCACTAGGACACCCGTGAGTTATGGGATAATAATTCCGTGTCAGATACTGTGAGAATGAAGCTTATTTTACAAGAATTCCCTTTGATGGAAGTAGGGCCCCTAATTCAAACTTGAGTGCATTTTAAGAGACATATACATGCACACAATAAAATCCAGGGAGAACAATTTGCATAGAAAAGCCAGGAAACAGCTGGGCTTGCAGACAGCTGAGATTTTAGGGGTTGTTTTCTAGGGGAATAGGGGCAGAGTCAAGCAAAAGATTTTTAAATCCAGGCCACTTTTGAGGATTTTGCTTAATATTGTATATGTCAGCATAATTTTTAAAAACACAGCTGTGTGCTGGCTCCTGAGACCAGGTAATTTTACGTAACGTTAATATTGAGGCTGTTGTTCTTTGTTATTATCAGCTAACAGTAATGGTAAGAGACACTTACTTCTCTGGGTCATATATGTATGTATTTGCTCTTACTTTAAATTCTTTCCCATAGATACAGTTCAGCACAATCAATGCCAACAAAATTATTTTGAAAGCAGATTAGATTAAAAACCTCATCCCTTACTGAGCTTCCCATTGGCATATGAGACGATCCTTAGAGAATTAAGATTTGTGTCAGTGATAGAAATGGTCGCATGAGATTGCTCAGCCTCTTGCTGGCCATTTTTCCTTTAAATATTTGACGGAAGTGCCTGGCCAGGCTCAATTCAGTCAATGTAGTATACTTCTGGAGGTTGATGACTAACATCAGGGCAGGAAAGAAGTATCTGAGAAGCATTTTTCTCTACGAGCATGTTTGTAAGTGGTTTTATTCCAGGTTGTGTTGCTGGTGATTTAGGGCTTTCCTAGAAGGAGGTCAGGACTGTTCGTGTTGGGAAGGCCTATCTGACCTTGGGCTAAATCATTTCCTACCCCAGATGGTTGGGGTCTGCGTTGGGAGTATCTCGGGTTTGGTTTTGTTGGTTTTATGTAGAAGTGTGATACCATTTGGTGATAATTTAAGCCCAATCCTTGCCCTTGCGGAGCCAGGAGGATGCTTTCCAGTAACATGTTTTGAGTTTGGGGGACAGGAGGATGGTGCAGACAGCCCTGGATCAGAGTGATGGAACTTGCACCTTGTGCTGCTCCCCAAAACTGCGGTGCAGTGGAGGCGGAAACAACCTCACCCCCTCTTTCTTCCCCCATCTCCTGGACACCTTGAAACATCAACCCCATCATTTAGAGGCATGACTGTGGGTGTATGTGCACCCACACGCGCACATGTTGGCGAAACTGTAATAAAGCTAACGGCTTCAGCTCATGGCATCTATAAATGAGTCCTTTCTTCCCTGGATTCTGGTTTAACTCGCTGGTGTTCATCCTGCGTGCCGCTGGACACCCGTGCTGCTGCGAGCAGCCTCTCTGCAGTGATGGAGCCAGTTCTGGTCATGCACAGCGGGCGTCTGCAGGACTCGGACCTCAAAGTCTTCGAGGCAGGACCCTACCTTGTCTCTTCTACGTTGCATGAGAGCAGGTCAGTGCAGATTTGCAACAACTAAATGTGAAGGCTCAGCCTCCCCCTGCTCTGCCTGTGACCAGTCCATTTTTTTATAGTCAAGGGTAAGTCCCAAGACTGGAAAACCATTTGGCTGCCAGAACACCGTGGTTCCAGATGGTTTAGGATGATAATTTTGTAGAGGTGTATTAGGGTCATTTGGTATCCTTGCCACTTCATGTATCTATTGTAGTAAATAATTTAATGGAAAAATAAGCGAGGCTGTGACTTTGGAAATAAAGTTCAGGAGCCTCCCATTGTTACTGCTTTTGTTGGTTTTATTTAAAACAGGAGTCACTCTTTTTATAGATTTATTGCCCCAGCCTAGCTTAAAAGGAAAGGGGGATGGGACAATCAACAGTGATTTATTTCTTTAATGCATTTTAAATAAGTAGACCCCCAAGAACGAAGCAACAGTGCATAATTACATTACGCCGGTCACAAAACTTGGGCTGTTCCTGCTGCAGGCTATTTATTTGACACCTGGTGAGCATAAATGAATGCACTGCTAGGGTTGGAAGCTGTGACTTACTCCGGTTTTTACAAAGTCTATTTTCTGGTAGCAATTTCCCTCTCAGTTTCTGAAAGCTAACAAACATTTTTGCCATGTCTGGTGAAGCAGATTATCATGTTATCTTCCAGCTAAGGCGCTATGTAGAGAGGTTTTGCCAAGCATTGTATGAAGGTTGGCTCCTGTTGTCCTGCCTCTTTCTCCCATTGTGAATGTGGGGAGCGGGAGGCTGGAGGAGGAGGGACCAAGGGGTTTCCCTGGCTCACCCTGCCAGTAAAGAGGTGCTGGGGCTCAGAGACCTTTCCCCCGTCGCTCACAGCCTGCTCTGTTTGCAGCGTTGCAAGTCCTGGAGCTCTGCACCAGGGAGTCCTGTTAGCTCCCCTCCCACATTCATACACTGCCTCTGCTCTATCCTTGTCCTCCTCTCCTACACCCTACGTGTACCTCCTTCGGAGGAAGGGCTGCGTGGAGAGGCATGGAGCTCCTTTCCAGATTGCAATCTCCTAAATTAAAGCAAGCAAAATCGATTTGAATATTACATTTCCCTGCAAGGACCTCCTGCTAATTTCTATGTTTTTTACAATTACGTTTTCCTGGTTTTGTTTAGTTTTTTTCATCTTTATCACTTCCCTGCTGCTGACTAAAGGAGCTACACAACAGGGGAAAGTGTGACTAACTCACTGCCTGCACGGGGGAAAGAGTGAGACTGCTTCTACACATGCTGGTGATAAATGCACAGAGTAAACAGACTGGAAAAGTGGAGAAAAACAGCTTTTTTTCCTACAATCTCTTTTTTTTTAATAGCAATGTTAGTAATTTCTTCCAGCAAGTATGGGTTAAAACAACTTCCATCGTAAGATTTCTCACAGAAGAAGCAGTATCAGCTTAAAATTTGTACTTCCTTCTGAAATTGTTTTTAACGTCTCTTGTTGTAAGTTCTAAGAAAGACCGAGAAATGCTTTTCCTCTTTTATTCAGTGTCTCCTATGGTTTGACAGCAAGTCAAATAGATGCAGTTTTTCTCTTTCTCCCATGCGTTGAGGTCCTATGTCAGCTTGGCAGGTACTTCCTATGTCAGTTGGGAGGGAAAATGGGAAAAGGGCAGGGGGATTCACCCAGGCATTGGTCCCGAAACTGGTTTTAACTTTGGTTGCAATGGAGTAGATTCCAGATGACAGCATCCCTTTAATTAAGCAATGTAACGTCATTGATTTAAAGACCGTTGAAATCAATGGAAAGATGCCATGGACTGCAGAGGGCTCTGGAGCATGTCCAGTCTCCTTCTGTGGTATAGAAATGATGCTTCAAAAATTTAAGAGCCTGGGGAGGCTGAATCAGAAGCACGACGAGTGACCTGCTACGTATTAGGTCAGTGGCAGGAAAGAATACAGGTTTGAGCTCGGCCCTCGCTGACTCGGATGCTAACGAACGGCCACATTTTCCCTTCACGAAGTGTTATGGCAGAGCGGCTTTCATATTTTTCCTATGAGTATCCCAGTGTGGCTTTGGAGAGGAAAGGAAAATCTATTTTGCGTGTAAACTCAGTATTGCGATGTTTGTTTAATGTCTTTGTTTACTTTGAAAGTTAGTCCCATACTAATGAATTTATAAAACCTACATTATCCATAAAACTGTCACTGGTGCGAAATTTAGTAATAACTCAGGTAATGTATTTAAACCACTAGTGAGTTTGCTCTATCCTTGAGTTGATAAATTGTATAGTTTCATTTGGTAGGAATCAGCAATTTTATGTGGCAATTAATTTTAACAGCAATAGGGAGCCAAAGGACTAAATTTTTACCCTTGGTTTTTCTGCAAATGTGTGGGAATATCCTAATATTTAACGTTCAGGTTGCAGGCCTGGGAAGCAGGGTGTGTGTGGAGGGAATGTTGCTTTGCAGACCGTGCTGCTCCAGCTCACAATCCAACCTGCCAGCTAAACCATTTTGGGGATTTCTCATCTTTTAAAATATATGTCAAAAAGATGGCAGATGGCAAAAAACATCTGTCCCCAGGATCTGCCTCGCTTTACCCCTCTGTTCTGCACGAACTTGCTGGTTGCCTTTTTTACTCTGTAAGTCACCACCATCAGGGATGATGCCAAACTCATGAACTTCGGGCTAGAGACAAGGAGATAAGTGTTTCTGAAATTATTCTGGTTGTTTGTTTTCCCCTTTCTGGTCTCTGATACCTAGCCTAGAAAGGTCCCATTTGTACAGTTGGCTGCAAGCCTATAATTGTGTAGGATCTGATCTGGGAACTGAAAATGCCTTAATTCTAATCTTAGCTCCTGCTACCAAATTTACATAGCGGTAGCAGGTCACTTTACTTCGTAATTTATGTCTGTAAACTGACTGCATCCTCAGCAGTGTACAAAAAGCAGCGTAGTTCCCCTAAAGCTAAAATTTGTCTTGTAGCAATAAAAAATACCAAGGGAGGTAATTTGAAGGGGATTTATTTATGATGCTGTTAAGTAACATCCACATTTTGGCTTTTGCTGTTTGTGAAACTGGCTGAAGAGAGCTGGGCCATGGGGTGGGTTTGGGTGTAGCCGGGCAAAACCCCACGGACGTCGTTGGACCTGTGGGGTAAGTGAGGGTTTTGTTTTGAGGCACCCTCCTTGCCATTGCTGCAGCAGCACAGAGGTCTCTAAGGTAAGCCTGGGACCGCAAGGGGTGAGTGGGGATGGTGCACATAGCTCCTGAGCCTTGTATTTCGGGTGTTGGTCTCCCATCTAAGGCCTTGGAGCCACTGGTGGCTCTGTGAGCGCCACTGGCTCGTGTCTGTAGGTGGGTCTGCGGTTCGAACATCATTTGTGTTACGACTGTGTCAGTTCCCAAAGTGGGGTGATGGCCCCGAAATTAAGTTCTGGGAAGTTATGAACAAGGTCGTGAGCCTGACAGAAATTTCATTTTGTCCGATATTTATTCTGCTGTTTGGGGTTGCACGGAGTTACTGGTCTGTAAAATGAGGTCGCAGCCAGGAAAGAAAGTTTGGGAACTGCTGCTTTAGAGCTTGGGTTGAAATTAATTATTTGTATACCTTGGAGGGTTGTATTGGTTTTTAAACAAGACAGCTGGGTTAGAAAAACAGTCCAAATTCATTGTGAAACACATTGTGTGATGGCCAGCTTTTGAACCTTGCACTCCCTTGGCGCGCTACCAGCCAGAAATTTCAAATTGGCTGCTTAAAATTGGCCGTGTAGTCACCCAGATATTTCATCACGTTATTTCAAAAATCCCAGTGGCTCCAGATGCTCCAGGGCTGTGGAGGCGTTCATTGTAGCCGCAGTTGGAAAAGTGGGTCTGGTGTAGCTGTGTAACTTGCATTATACCCACAGATACTTAGGCAGCAGATATATGGATGCGGAAAGGAAGGGTGGCCTGGCTAAAACCAGCTTGAGAAGAAAAAGCCCAGCCAACATAGAATTGGATGTGAAAAATGCAATACCAAAGGTGTCAGCTTTGCGACTTCAAAGGAAAATATGCTTTTAATTTTTCTAAGATTAAAACGCCTGTTAAATAATACCCTTTAAAAAGCAGAGTACTCCTCAAACACCAATTCAAAATGCCAACAATTCTCAGTTTGCAAAAAGAAAAGCCTACTGCAAAGTTACTGTGTTTTCATGCACAAAACCTGTGGACTGTCTGGAAAACAAAAAACTGATAAAACAGCAGAGCCAGGTGCTTGTGTGTGCTCTTCAAGGGGAATTTCTCTGTAGGGCCTCTTCTTTCTACCAGTAAAGTCTCTGATCTCCCTACCAACCTCTTTGCTCTTCTGATTTGGTATTGCACAGAGGATTATTTTTGGGGTGAATGTTTATATGCAGGCCATGTTCATAAGAATGAGTCATTTATGTATTCTTTTGAGTCATGAAGTGCTGACTCTAGACATTTATTTCTTTTTCTACTTGTTGCTTCCTTCTTAAAAAGTCCCGAAAAAAATATTTGAAAGTGTTCTGCTTAGGCTTGAATTACTAATTGATTTCCAGATTGCTGTGCTTTGAGGATATTTGGTGGGAGGGGCAGGCGCAGCCCTCCCTCGCCACCTGCCTGCTGTCCCTGCCTGAGGGATGCCGTGCGGGGCAGCTGCCGGTTGCTAGTGCTCCTCTGGTTGCAAACTCAGCACTTGGTGGAGGAATTTCTCTTCGCCTTGTTATTATGGTTTGACTTGTGACTTTATTATCGCATGTTCTGAGTTCCAAGGGGGGGCGGGGAGGGAAGCAGGAAAGGAAAGTGGGGTTTCAGTATGCTTCCTGCACCATGGGGAGCCGTGCTCTGTGTTAGCTGCTGATAAGGAGGTCTTTAAACCCACAGGTTTTTAAACCCAGCACATGGTTAAGCACCAGGGAAAACAGATGCCTTTTCTGTCTTTTAAAGCAGCCATTCCCTGGCAAAGTCTATGCCCTTTTGGAGCAGTTCATACCAATACTGTTTGGCTCCAGGGTGGAAATACCCGCCGGTTCAGGGCTCACACAGGTATTTAGAGCAGCTCCTGGACCGCCAGACTCCTGTGCAGAGGAGAGGTGTGAAGAAGTGCCGGGGACTCACAAGCAGCAGACGCTGCTCTCCAGCACAGCTGTTGGCTTCCACGTTCCTGCAGCCATCGCTCCAAATAGCCAAGCAGGGCAGGACACTGCCATGCTGGTGCATATTAGATGGCTGAAATGAAATGAAGGCTGCATCAGAAAATTTGGATGGGTTCCTTCAGCTGTTTTTCTCCATTCGCCTCGCTGGAAATGGTGGAGCAGTGCAAGAATTTGTTGTTCATCCTGTTAGATGTAGCAGAGGTGGGGATCCCCAGACAGGTCCCAGGTAGCTGCAGAGATACAGATCTGCTTGTCCTCTTAGGCCATATATCTCTGTGTGTGTATGCAATGCTGCTGGCCAAACTTTGATTGAAACCACGTCATCCCTTGCTCTTTTCAGTCTACAAAGCATGTTTTGATGAGGAAAGACTTACGACCATCGTGTGCTCTGTCAGATGCACCTTCCTGGTCCCCAGGAAGGAAAACGTTCATAGCTCAGTCCCCACTCAGGGAACGATGCGTGGGTATACCTGGTGCTGCATGCAGAGCCAGGGTGGACGCTTGCCGGTACGAGGCGCTCCCGAAGCCCTGCAATATGGCCTTGCCAGAAGCAAACCCCTTCAGCGGCCGCCGTAGCTGGCTGCGGTGGCTGGCCTCTCCAGAGCTGGCTTGTCCGTCACAGGCTCCGTCCAGCCTGCAGGACACAATGGCACGCGTGGTGGCCGTCTCTGTACTTGGTTGGTTTTCTGTGCCGAAATGCTTCCTTATTGCTCTGTCGTCCTCTCTCTCTCTCTCCCCCCTTCATTCCCGTTTCACAGCCTACTCTTGTGAGCTTTGCATTTTTAGGGAACTGAAGAAATTGTCCATCTCCCAGGTTCCTTGGGTGGCACTGTGAGAAGACTGTGGGTGCAGGTGTTTATGTTCAGAAGTCACAGAGCTCCTGCATGCTTGCAGTAGGTCCATGTTCACGGCAATATTTTATAAACCCCAGCCCGTGAGACCATTCTTCACTGCTAGCACTTAAGATGGTGCCTACAAGTGTTGGCAGACACGGCACCGACTCTGCTGCAGGCTGCCCCAAAGCGGTGATTGTATTTGCCTGCTTCCTAGCAACTTTGTGTGCTGGTTCAATTACAAAGGACTCGGAAAAACACGCTCCATCTGGTTTTCCAACCCCAGATGCGACCACCCCAAAGAGTGATCTAATTCTTCTGTATTTAGACTTGAAAACTTCTCACCAGTTGGTGGTGCGGGAAATCAAATGAGAGTCCTTAGGAGCAATAAGGTCCACATGCTGGCCTAATTGCACATGGAGCTAGACTGCTGCTCCTACTCTAGTGTATTTGCAACGCTGCTGTCAAAGGCGTATTGTTAGGCTGGGGGAAAACCCACAAATCTTAATTTGAGTAATAATTTAATGTGGTGCAATAACTAGCCATTCACGATAGGGGCCCCTTCGCGTCTGGTGTGGCGTGTTGTGTGGTGTGAGGAGAAGGCAGGCAGGCAGGACTCGTGGGCGGCCTTGGTCTGTAGATCGGGGTTTGTGGAAAGGGATAGTATCTCGACCTGCGCTTCAGTACGGTCGTTTTAGTCTGCATTAGATCATCTGAGAGTGTTGTTCTTGTGTTAATGTTTATTTTTTTTTTTTTATTAAGACAAAAAAAGCTGCTGCTTTCCACCTCTGCAGACTGAATCAGGAGGGCAGGGTGCGTTGTGGGGAAGGAGAGGCAGAGCCCAAACTGGGGAGTTACTGAGCGATAGGAAAATGTCACACAAACTCGATGGAAAGCTGGAGTGTAAAATTTCCTCTCTCTTCTGTTCTGCAGAAGGCGCCGTCCTGTAATTTCTTGGTTATGAACTTTTTGTCGACATAGGGCTTGGCATCAGAGCCTTATCATTTTAAGCTTGTGCTCAGGCGGCGGTGGCTCATCCTGCCTGGCCAACGCTGCGCTTTCCTACGCGTAAAGAGCTAGCCGGGAAGCCAGAAAGTTCGAAACCGCTTTCCTACGTGCCTAAAACTTCAGACTGAGTTTTAACGAGGGGGTACCAGCCTTAAATATTCCCTCTGTTTATTCGAGCGAGCCCTGATTCACACTGGTGGTTGTTTTCTGTCAGGGTTTCCTGTGGGAGCCCCCGCGCCGCTCACAGGAAGCGTGGCCGGGCCCGCCGCCATCGACCTTCTCCGGCCGGCGGAGCGGCCGTGGGGAGCAGCGCCAGGCTGCTGCCGGCGGGCAGGCGAGCCGCTGGGCAGCCGGGGAGGTGAGCCTGGCTGTCCAGAAAAAAAAAAAAAAAAAAAAATATAAAAAGGCACGACCCCTCGGGGCCCGCGTTTTGTCAACAAATCAAGCAGGCGCTATTTTAAGCTGCTATGTACCTAACGCTTCCTGTTTTTCAGAAGAAACTTCTTGTTTTTTCGCTTTTATGTTGATGGATTTATTTTAACGGCTTGTTCCTGAGGCGGCGCGAAGGATTTTTCCCTGCCCGCCCCGAGGCGTGCGGGGTGACGGCCATGAGGAGGGAGGGAGCCGGCGGGGGCTCCCCGGGGCTGCCCGCGGGGGCCCCGTGCGGCGAAGGGCACCCTCAGCCCTCTCCCGAGGATCGCTTTGGGGGTTCCTGGGTGCACCGAGGTGGGCAGCCGGTGGGACGGCCGCCACGGGGCTTTCGTCCCGTCGTGAACGCTGCTAAGTTAAGCCATGTGTGGTTCTCTTTCGAGGAGCGGTGGCCTAACCAATAAGGACAAAGTAAATAGCATTCATTTCCCGCTGACCTTTTAACACGAACAGATGTTTTCTCTTAAAAGTACCGTAGGCCACTTCAGTCCCTGACCTCATCAAGTGGGCTACTGCCGTTTTCATACTCAGCAGTCTATAAAACTGCTTTTTTAACCTGTTTTGCTGAGACCCGCCTGCCGAAGTGGGTCTCCTGCCTTGGTCAGGACCCATGTGCCTTTAATGTTTCTGACTTTCTTTTCTCTGGATGGACCAACCACTTCCTCCTCATTTTTGTCCTCTGTGGAGGATGGCAGGTGTTTCCTCTGATGGGCTCTATCAGGCAGCCCGGGGGAAATGAGTTTCCCTTTATAATATTTTCCCTAGCAGTCCTCACACAGGTTGGACTTGCAACCCCACAGCTGGAGCAGTAAGTCGATTACCCTTATCCCAGTTTGTGGTGGTTGAGTGGAATGAAAGGGGTCTTGGCGTCACCTCCAAGCTCAAACAGTAAAAGGGTGGCAGTGCTGGAGCTGAGGTTGGAGCTGAGGAAACCATGAGTGTGGTTTCCCTTCAGTGCTCCCTGCGTTCCTGGAGCCACCCTGGCACCTGCTGGTGCCTTCTCTGCTGCCCCATGGGTCTTGGTCCTGCTCAACAGAGTCAAAGTGATCTCAGCTCTGTCACAGGCAGCTCTGCTTGGATATCACCTGGGTGTTGCTTTTTTGCCACGTGGTCTTCCCTGCTGCAGCTCTAGATCTGCTGCTGCGGATGGTGCTGGGTGGGATCTGTGAAGGAATTGAAGCAGTTTGGGAAGCAAATGTGGTGGGAATAAGCAGTAAAGCTTCCTCATTCCTGCCGTCTTTTAATTTGCTTTGGGCCAAGGGACATGCAAGCCTGAGCATGACTTGTGTGTCTAAGAGTATCAGAGATGCATAGTTCATCCAGGAGGCAGCTGAAGGAAGTTTCTCTGCTGGCGCTCCTGGCCAGAGCCTGCTTTCTTCTGCCAGTCCTGCACGGAGACCACGGGAACAAACTCTGGAGTGAGGTAATGGAGGAGAGAAACGTGGACGTAGGCTGGTATGCATGCCATGAATTCACTGAGACCTTGGCATGTTGGTGAAGAGCCTTTTTCCAAAGTTGGTGTTGCAGTAGCGTCTCATCTGGTGGCATCAACAGGGCAAAGTGTCTCCGTGTCTGGGATGAAAAAAGCACAGCCGTGGTGCTTGAGGGCTAGTTGATTTGCTGCACTGTGTGGTGCACAGTTTGTCTTCCTGGGTTAGTGGCATTCAGTCTGGAGAGTAAGTCCTTCACTCTTCTTTTGGTTTCAGGTGGGGGACATTGGAGGTACGAATAAACACCAGTATGATTTTTAGTTATTGAGTTATGCCATCTGGAAAGGGTTATATGTTAATCTAAAGTAAATAGAATCACCTTTATAGACTTTTTTTTTTAATACCATGCTGAATGTAGGTTGATAGAGATTCCCAGCTTCTCACTTGTTGGGTTTTTGGCCTTTCCCTATGGAGATTTTTTTCTTTTGTATTTGTTCTTTCTACTCTCCATATGTATTTAGTGGAGTATGTTCAGAAGTTTTACTCCATGAGTTGTGATTTCTCTCCAGAGCAGTGGGTCTGTGCAGGACAAATGAGGGAAAAAAAGCTCTTTCTGTGGGTCAGGTTACCCTCCTTTTCCTGTTCAATTAAAAAGAGAAGTATGCAAAATCTTAAAAATTCCTGAGTATTACCCAAGCATTACCATTTTTATAGTTTCAAGTTTAGAGAAAATGACTCATGGGCATTTTTAATAAAGGATTGCTCAGAATTGGGTGGAGTGTGATTCACGTTAACAAATCAAGACACAAGTGAAGCAACAAAGAAGCCTTTAACCTGATACTCACTCTTCCCCATGAGTATATTGCAAAGTGGATGGCTGAGGTCTCCCCTCTGCCCGTGGTGCCTGGCAGCGGGGGGAGCAGCGTGCCGGGAAGGAGCAGCGATGGATGTTGCTGAACGGGCGCACCTCTGCTTCGGGGGCAGCTGAGACGCAGTGGGAGCAGTGAACGGTGCGACCTGCCCCTGCTCCAGTGGTGCATGTCCTCTGTCAGCCCCCGTTCAGTCCATCTTGCAAGTTATCTGCTGATGTCTTCCTGAGCATGTTGGTTGGACAAAATGATTGCATCCTAAACATCTCCATCTGAGCGGTAAGAATCCTGCCCACCCTGTATATTGATTTTTATTGGTCAGTGTAATTAGGCAATGCCTACTTGTTGTAGGCAACCATGAGGGTCAAACCTTTGAGCCTGAAGTGGAAGAAAGCCTGTAGTTGGGTGCCTTTTGCAAACACGCCTGCCTGTCACTCACCAGCACTCAGACCTGAGCGTATGTCCAGCGCCGCACTGAGCTATTTTAGTTTTGAGGTCAACATGGCAAGAGAGATGTTGCATCTACAGCAGTGTGCTGCTTGTAGGGACTTTGAGTGAGGAGCCAGCTTCTTTGGCTCTACCTGAAAGCAGGGAGCGTTCACAAAGCATGCTTGTAACACAACGCTTGTGGGAAGAATTGTTTAACAAATAGCCAGATCATCTAGTTTGCCTTTTCTGCGGTGTTTTAGTTTGCCCTGTGCTGGCAGTCAGCCTTTCCCAGGTTTCACCTTGCATAGAAGATTTTATCGTGTGAGTCTGCAGAGACAGCTGCTGGTTGTGGAAAACATCACTGACTTACCAAGTGGATTACTGGGCAAAATCAATTTTACTTGGTACATTCATATGCTGAAAACCAACATAATAGAGTCTGCTTTGCTTCCACACCACCGACGGTTAAGTGCCCCAACACATGCTGGAGATCCTGCACGAGCCTGAGAGGTGACTGAGTGTTTTGGACTGTATTCATCACCAGCGTAATTCTGGTGGCATCATTTTGGCTGACTGAACAGGACCTACAGAAATGCCTTAGGTGTACATGCTGATGTATATTTTGCCACTGTCTTCAAGTACTTAAGTGTTAAACATTCCCTGTGAGCAATGAGAGCAGACCCCTTCCCCATGCACCTTGCGGCTTCTTTGGTTGATATATGGTGTTTTCCCTCCTTTTTGTCCAAGTGTCCTCTGTTCCAGAGATAATGCAATTGCTATGCAGTGCCGTGCAAATACTCTTCTGTATTTGTATCTCTTTTCTATTTAATTATACTGTATAAATGTCCTCGGTAAATTTGATAAGTTGGGTGAAGGATATTGATTTTCAAGTCTGTCTTGTGCAGGGCTCCTTGCAGTAGCGGCAGCCGTTCACCAGACCTATTTCCCGAGGAGGTTTTGAAGGTTCAGCATTTAAGTAGCTACAGGATAACAAAGGAATTTCTTTCTCTACGCTCCCAGTTGAGCTGCTGATTGCAGGGTTTAAGGCCACAGCGAAAACATTCGTGTTGCGTGCGTTTTTTTTAAAGCATTGGATTCATGTCATCTGCAAAAGCAGGTGGGAAGGGAATCAAGATAAAGAATAGACCCATTGCCTTCATTCCTGCAAATAGAGCCTGTTACCAGCTTTGGGAAGAAATGAGAGAGGGATGCTCCGGGGGTCAGGTGAGGTCCTGCCGCGGCAGTGGGGACCCCAGGCTTGTGGGCAGGCAGCCCCCCCTCACCCTTCCATCACCCCAAAGCTGATGGCGGGGCAGGAGGAGCGGGATGGGGATCGGCAGGCGTGCGGGGAGGCGGAAAGGAGGAGAGGGAATTTGCACGATTAAAACAGAAAGACCAACAGTCTATTTTTAACTGGAGTTTTGGATGTAAAGTGTCACCAATGTTAAAAAAAGCTCCTGGTAAATAGTGGGGAAGATGCATGCGATAGTGGAAAGCCAGCTGCAGCTTTTTGAACTGTTCACTGCTGTTTGCGAACACTTGGTTAGTGTTAATGTTTTAATTTTCCCTTTCTCAGCCTGAGGTCTCCCTACACAAGGGACTTTCTTTAAACCGTGCTTAGCTTTCAGCCTTGTAAGTTTATTTTTGTTCTTCAAGTGGAAAAGAAGGGAGATATGTAGATATTTGTGCACTTTCCTCTTGCTCTCACTTTCTTTGCGTTCTTTTGGAACATAAAATGTTTTCCTTTCCTTTTTTTATGCCGAAAATTGGACCCTGGTTTTTTTCTAGCTAATTTCCATGTATTTCTCATACAGGATTTTAGCCTTGATCTGTAATGCAGGCCTGTGGCTGTTCTTGCTGAAAGTTTGGTCCCGCCGGGGCTTTCTTATAAATCCTTATTTTCAGTAGCAAATTACTTTCTGCAAATGTCACCTCTCGGAACCAGCCTGTTTGGGTGGGGAGGGGGACAGCATCCCCGTGCTGCTGGGCCCTGCACCTCTTGGCCGTCCACCCACAGCTCCCCAGGATTTGGGAACCTGGGGATTCGGCATGTTTGCCTGCTTGCTGCATTAAGTTGGGAGGCTGGAGCCATTGCGGTCTGTCATGTCAGTGATCCGTGGGATAATGCATCCCCAAGTAGTGGCTGTTTCTGTCTATTGTGTCACCAATCTGCGCGTTAAAGGGACCCCGAGTAGGTGTTGCTACAATAAACCATAACAGCTCTATAGGAGCCGTCACAGTTCATTGCATCAATAATCTGTGTATTAAGGCGTCCCAAGCAGGCCTGGGCACACAATGGACCGTTATGGCTCCAGATGAGCCTGTATAAATTTAGGTCAATAACCTGAGTGTTGTTAAATCCTAAAATAGCCTTGCTACAGCGAGCTGGCCAGGCTTATAAGAAAGATGTGTAGATTATGCAAACCTGTGGTGGTTGCAGAGGATAATCTGACTTACCAGTTAGTGGCAGGAGAATTATTTCATCTTATTTATTACTGTTATCTAAACCTCTCTCCGCTCACTTGGCTCCCTCCTTCCCTCTCCTTTCACTCCTCTGGAAATTAAACCGCGTGAGTGATGCTGCAAGAGCAGCAAAGCAAGATGCGGAGGGAGAGACAGGGATGGAGGGATGGAGGGAGCAGGGAGGAGGCAGTGTTTCGCAGGTGAGCTGTCCCAGAGCCACCCCGTGTCCCTCTGAGCTCTTTCGCGTGGGATTTCATGGGAACACTCACACATTTCCATCTTGACTGCACTTACGCCTGACCCCATGGGGCTTGGTGTTGTTTGGAGCATGAGTTTTGCATGAGGGGAGCTCCAAGGGCAAGGGGGTCCCTCAGGGCTCCCCAGACCTTTGCCTACTCCAAAAGCCACCCTCTATCCTCGTCTCTGACCCGTTTCTTGATCCAAGCCCTCCTTGGTCTTCGATGTCCCAACACCTGTCTGGGCTCTCCTTCTCTCCACGGTTCTTCGCATCCTGCTCCTTCCTTCATTTCTCATTTCCCTCAGACAAGGCCCTTTTGTAGGTAGGTGGTGGGGAGAGGAGTGCCTTCGGCACAGGACGGAGAGGCCGGTTTGCATCGTGGGTGTACGCCTGAATGGAGATATAGCCTTGAACTCTTGAACTCTTTTTCTTTTTTTTTTTTTTTTTGTAGAGTAAAGCTGCTATGTGCTGAAAACAAACAGGACTCGCTCCGATGGAAAGGTTGTGTAGTGAGAACAGATCTCGGACCACAAGAAATGGGGTTTTCCACATTTCCATTCCGAGACTTTCCGTTTGAGATTTCTCCAGCAGTCAGGCAGCAAAAGATGAATTAGCTGAGCTGGTAAAGGTATTACATGTGTTTCCCCCTTCGGAGACTTGTTAGAACATATTTTCTTCGGTGATAGTAATAAGTGTTACAAACAAAATACAGTTTTCCCCTTTGAATATTCCTTTACACAGAGCATCATCTACATAAAAAAAAAAAGTGCGTTAAGCAACATGAATAGCTTCAGGCTATTTTATTTCATGTTGCTAAATAAGTCAATGCAGATGAGGACTTTTTACGTAAGAGTGGCTTGTAAACATAAGCACGCAGATAAGGGCAAATTATAACTCCAAAGATTTCCTGGAGACAGAATAGTGTCACTGCTTTTTGCTGTTCCCAGTCCAGGTAGAGGTCCTAGGACAGGCTCTGGGAGATTTGACAGAAAAAAAACTTGAGATATCTGTGATGCAATGAGAAACACAGGGAGTTTGTTCCGAATGGGAGAATTTGGCATGCTCATGGAGGGCTGAGTCTCCTGGTCTGCTGGACCATGGTGTAGCTGGGGCATGAGGGGCTTCGCCTCTGCTCTTCAGGTGAACTAGGTCCATCCTGAGTGAACGGTGGAGCCTCCTGCCAGGCACTGCTTGTGGTTCCTCCCCTGGCCCTCAGCTGAGGCATGAAGGTGTGGGCTGGTGTGCACCGCTGTGATCTTCCCTGGGATGTGGGCACGCATCCCCTGGGGAACTGGGCTGAGGCCACCAAGGTGCCTTCCACGATATCGAGCCATTACCCTGTAGCAGTGTTTGGTCCCTGTGGGACAGGGCCCAAGGAGAACGTCCTGTGTCGCTGCTCATCGCTGCAGCCACTTGGGTCTTCATGTGAGATTTAATGGTCTGATCCTGATTACAGAAGAATTAATAAATTTCCAGTGAAGGGAAGCATTCCAGACTTGGAGACACTTCAGTTGTATGACCTGTAGGTGGGCTGTGCTGGCAGGGATGAGGATGCCGTCATGCTCTTGTCTTACATCAACCCGCTGATGCAGCAGTGCCTGCTTACAGCTCAGGATACGAGGCGGGCAGCGCTGCCGGAGCGGGGTGCCTTCGTGGACAGACTGCCAGGCGGAGATGGCGCAGAGGAAGGAAGCACTGTACTCCCTGAGTATCCCATGTGTTTGCTCGTAGGATGAACTCATTTAGTTCCTTCTTTTATTATTTCTTTTATTTAGGAGCAATACGAAGCCAAGGACTTGCAAGAGTTGAAAAGACAGGTGGTCTTGGTTTTAGTGGTGGTCGTCTAGCATGGGCACCCAAAGGAAAGCGTTGATACCCAGAGTCCCTTTGGTAGTCTTGCTGTTGCTGCACTTGCTGTTTTGAACTTTCTGTTAAGGAGGAATTGAGGAGTAAGTTGTGAGCATTGTGCCAGTATATACTCCATACAGATGTTTAATCAAATCCTGCAAGGCAGGAGCGCTGGGTGCTGCAGTAGGGTGCCACTGCCTCTTCCAGCCCTGTGCTTTCGGACAGAGACCAGCAAGGGAAGTGGGCTTGGTGGATCGGCAGCACAGAGTCGTGGGGATGGGAGAAACGCAAGGCTTTACGGGGGGGTGCAGGGTGCGTGTGCGGCAGGAGGGGGGTACAGAGGTTGGGAGGATGTGGCTCTTGGCCACATGAAGATTTTGGTATGCAGCTCATACTCAGGAAGTTTGGCCACCCTGATTACAAACATACGTATATTTGGAGATGCATAGCAAGATATCTATCTCTTTCCTAATTTGATTTGTATTTAGATGGAGAGAGGAAAACCGCCAAAGCAGGGAAGTGGGTGGCTTTGTGTGGTTTCCTAGCCAGCAGAAGCTGAAAACAGTTTAAAGTTCACATTTAGCGGTATAGTAGTAATTAGAAGGAGACATCTGAAGGTAAGTGGCCATGTCCTACCTCTTGGCAGTGAGGAAACTGGATTTGCCTTTGTTCGGCTCCGGAGACGGATGAGCTCTCCTCTCTAGCTACGGAGACAGGTAGTGGTGTCATGGCACAATTTGCAGTTTTTCTCGGTTAATCAGTTTCAAAACCTAAAACATAAACTGCTGTTTGTGAGAGTAAAAAGGATGAAGTTTGCTGTGTTGGAGTTTGCGGGGGGAAGAAGTGAACTGAACAAACCCAAACCTTGGAAGCAACAATACCTGTGCACCAAAGTGTTTATTTAAACAGGACTTTTTTTCATAGCTATTTCATCTTATTTTCCCCTTGTCCTTGCTCTTGCTTGCTCATCTACATACAGCATATGGAAAGGTTGAAAAGTGGCAATTACTAAATGAGAGTAGACAGAAACTGTTCTCCAGCAGCTCCAGATGGGGGTTAGTGATGCTGCTCACAAGCTGTGTGCCAGCGCTTCACTCTGCAGTGTAAAATGCCCTCTAATGGCCAAGTAACTGCATAGCTCATCCGACAAACCGGCAAATAGTCTTTTTTCTCGGTGTTTCTAATTTGGCTGTGCTGATTTTGGTACAGGAGCAAATAACAGCTTGAGTAGAAGAGAGCTTTTGGTTGTCCAGATGTGCAAACAGCGAAGGTTCACCTCGTTCCAGCATTAGTCTTTGTGATTAGTGAAAATAAATAACAAGTAATTTAAAGACCTCTGGTAAAATATAGAATGAGATTTTATTTTTCAGTGTGACAGGGACCTTTGGAGACTGTAAGATTATTTATGTATCATTTCCTCTTGTTTTATTTGAAAAGTTAAGGGTAGTTTCCCAGGCTGTTATGTGCTCTAGCAATATCAGCGTGCACGCTATCACCGTCAGATACTTAGAAAAACAAGATAAGAGAGGCTGAAGGAGGCCCATGATTAATTAGCAGATGGATTAGGCGCTCTCACAGCTAAGTGGATAATTCGGGTTCAGCTCCTGGTTATTGTTTTGCCTACTACCAGGCCCCTGAAGGCTGTCCGTGCAGGGTAAGCAGAGCATCGACCAGCTTCACTTCTAATGCCAGAAAGAGAGATGATGGTTATTTTCTTTAAAGCAATTTTCTTGCTTTCTGTTTGGGTCGCTTGTTTGTATTTTAGCTTTAGGAATGAAAGGAGTGCCAGCTCTGGTATTTCCTAGTTTTACCTGAAAACTCACAGAAGATCTGCGGGGGGCTGTTACTACCTGACAAGGGAGCATGCCTGCATCTTCTTTTCTCAAAGCCAAGAACTAGTCACTAATGTTGGAAAATAAAATTGGGGGGAAAAATAGTTGAAAAATAAAATAGGTATCTCACCTCCCTTTCTTTTGTACCATGGCTATGGTGGCAACGTGACTATTGTCATTTCAGTAGGTCTTCCTACCATCTTTCTGGCTACCGAGAACCCAATCTGGAGCACAGTTTGTAACCTGAAATATGATTCCTAAAGAAACTTTTATAAAAACATACAGATCCAAACAAAAACCTCTCTCATGCTTTATGCATCGTTAAGATGGAGAGGAAGGAAAATGCTACAAACCCATATGTCTTTTTTCTCTTTGAAGGGCGCATATATATATATATATGTATAAATATATATATAATTGTGATTCTTCTTTTACTGAGTCAAGTAGCTCTGATGGAGTAGAGTTGATGAGGGATCCTCGCCGTGGCTTTCAAGGTCTGAAAGGAATGCAGGATCAGGCCCTCTATGTCGTCTTAGAAGCCTTATTATTTTAGCACATTCTGTATCATGTTGCATAATGTTTTAAGATGTGGTCTGCATCATTATGTAGCGTGTTTAATTTAGCAACAGATGTGCAGGCTCATATGCCGTTATGGTACATTTTGTTCACTCATATAATAGCAAGTTCCTCAAAATTGTTACCAGTTCTTCAGCGCAAGACTCCTACAGCATGTTATTCTCCTTTTCTGTACGGTGAAGAGCAGAAGAGCTCTTTATTTGCCGTCAGCAGGTGCTAACGTGGGAGTGCCGGCTCTCCGTGAAGCGCGTTTAACCTGCTGCGTTACTGCTTTCTCTGCCAGGCTGCGGCACCCAGCGAGCGCGCTTTCCTCAGCAGTTTTCGGGGGAAGGCACCAGGTAGGCAGTGGAGGGGCAAGACTTTGGTCGTTAAGTTTCTGGGCAGAAAACAAGCGAGGCACCTAGACAAAAAAAACACTTACTGCCACCCGCGGCGTCATCCAGTCATTCCCACGGAGAGGCCTTAATGCAAAACATCGCCGAACGCTCTGCGGCAGCAAAATCGTACTAAGAACTAGTAAAAGCATTAAACCTAATTAACAATGGTTTTGTAGCAAGAGTCTTACCCTCACTGTTTTGAGGGTGCTGAGGGTCCATGGGGGGGACGCAGCCTGTTGGGAGCCTGGCACTGAGGTTTGATTTAAAGCCAAGGTAGTTCTTCCAGAAATTGGGGAAAAAGCCTTTTTTTTTTTTTTTTTTTTTCCCCCCAGCATCCTATTTCACATGCAATGGCTGAGAGTGTTTAATGGAGCAGGAGAAGTCCAAATCCTGGCCACACAGAAACTGTGTGATTCCTCTTCCCAAGTTGTGAGTGTTTACATCCCTCAGGCACTTAAAAAAAAGAAATACCCTTTTTTTTTATTTTGGCTAATGAAAATCTATGTTTGTTCTCCCTATACGTATAAATGTTTAATCCATTTTTGTTTCCTGCTGGGCTATCAGGCTTAATGGTGTCTTGACACTGTGAGTTCCCCGTATTGTTTTATTGTTATTTAAAAGAAAATGTGCAAAAAAGGGATCTCAGGAAGGATCGTGTTGTCTGTCCCTTCCCTTCCATGTGCTTCCCTCCTCCCCTGCAGTAGTGGCAGGGCTTCAGAGAGAGGAGAAGGTGATGGGGGCTGAGCAGGGCATCCCACTTAAGGATGTGCCGCCGGCATAGGGAGGAACGACGACACAGTGTTCGCAAAGTGTTCCTCCTGCATTGTACCGTCTGCTTTGTCCGCTTCCCTCCCCTGTCATTATCTCTGTGTGTCTCCTTCTTTCTTTTCTCTGCGTTGCCTTTCTTGCACCGAACTCCGCTTCTCAGCCCCTTCCGCCCTCCCCACGGCAGCTGCCAATGTCTGAAATGATCAGCCGTGGAAACGGCCAGCTTGTTCAGAATAGTTAACACCCAGTGATGCTAATGCAGGGCTTAACCAGTTCACGGCTCTGAGGGCTCTTCTTGCATTGAAATCTCAATTCAAGTGTGATTGAGCTTTGGAAAACTGGACCTTAACACAGAGGAGGCTGCAGGGAGAGTTGCCCTTGGCATTGGCAGATATAACTTCATGATTATGGACCACTTGGGCATCCTGGTCTGCTTCCAGCTGAGAGGACTGATGGCCTGCAGTAATAACGAGTACAAAACCTTCTCCAGGAACCTCTCCTTTCCTGAGAGCCTACGAAATGTCCGACAGTATCATCAAAACATTTGGAGTGGATTTTCCTTTGTTTAAGTAAGGAGTTGTATGTGTGGAAACCCAGTTTAGATGTGAGGAAGCACAGAAGTTTTCCATTGCTGTTTGGAAATGGGAGCTTTTGCAGTTCCTGGAGCTAGGAGTTTTGTGTAGTAGGGAATCTCCATTTTGCTGATGGCATATTTCGAAAAGGGTAGAAAATGTAGTTGGAAATTGTGAGCAACAGGTTTCTGACTCCACTAAGGGTCTGGGAGTGTGTGAGTGCTTTTTTTTGATTGTTTAGGAAGATGCTCATATTTGAAGTTAAAGAGGAATCCCGCTTAACCTACAACCATGTATTCATTGGCAGAAGCGTTGTGTTCGTACCACTTGTTCATTCACACCTCGAAAGGCAGCAATCGCGGTTTTATTGCATCCTAGCTGATGAGCTGTGTTTTGGGCAGGACTCACAGGTGCTGTTTCTTGATGCTTACGAAAGCCTGCGGTGCTGCAGCAGGGCTGCGCGCTTGCATCGGCTTCGGCTCGTTGCAAAACAGGGTGTAGGAAACCCCGTTCCGCTTTCCTGGGGCTGTGCACAGAGCGAGACACGGTTTTGTGTGGAGTGCTGGAAGGGGGGGCTTTTAGTCACCTACTGGGTGCCACTGTGGTTCGCTGGTGACGCCGGCGATGGAGGCTCTAGAACAGATGTTGCCCGTGTTTGTGCTCCTGCACTACCTACGTATGCTGTGAGAAGACGGTAAAACAGTGCTAGTTGAGAGAGGACTTATAAGGCAGCACGTTCTTTGTAAAGTCACCTTTCTCTTATTTTTGTCTAACAGTGCATTTTATTTTGGCAAATCAGCTTTTCTTTCTTTCTGTTTTCCATCAAAAGCAGGAAAAATAAGCCCTAATACAGCTTTCTCTGCTCTCGTTTTCTGGCTCATGGATTGTGGTATTTAACGGGCAGTATTAAGAAGCTATTTAAATGTGTTACGTCAGGATTGTTTTTTTCCTAAAACATTGTATTTATGTATGTTCCTTCTTTAAATAAATAAATAACTGCTGGGCTATCATCGTGTCTGAGGGTTTTCAAGAAAATTTACATTTTGAAAGACACTGTTGGAGGCTAACAGGGCCATGCAATTACTGTATGTAAATCACTTTTCTTGTTTCCTAATCTTGCTGAAGATGAAGTACAATTTTTGTGCGTGCGCCTCTCTCTCTCAAATTTCCTTATAGAATGAGGTTTTCTTGTATTTTAATTGCTGACCATGACTTTTGTTCTGCCTAGCCTGATTGTATTTATTTCATTGTGGAGGACGTTTAGCCTTGCGATTGTTTTTAGATTGGGTTGGATGCAGAAACCATTGAGGACAGATTGAAGTTGGGTGTGCAACTAATTGCATCCCACAAATGGAAGATCTGCTTTCTTAATTACAGCTTCATACATGGCTGGGGAGTATCCGCTTGTTTCTGTGCCCCACACATCTGCTTTTCTCCATTTTATCCATCCCTGCCAAATCCTGCTCGGCGGCTCCTGCCACATTTTTAGTAAGTCTTCTGAGTTGGGCTTTTATTGCTGGTTGATATCATCATGGACACCTGTCAAACAAAGATGGAATAGTTAACATCATTAGGAAGGAGTTCATTCATGGGCATTACATTAAGCTGTGCGGGATTCTGATAATATGAGCAGTAATTTCTCATTAGTTTCTTTTGTAGAAAGTTTTCCTCCAGGGAGTAATGCAGGGAATTGAGATGGCAGGAGAAAAGGACTTTAATGGAAACATTCGTCCATCAGAAAATGCACTCTGTCAAAATTAAATACACTTTGCATATTGATTTTGTTTGGGGAAAAAAGGGGGAAAGGGTTGCGGCCCGACATAATGAACCATTTGAGCATTTTCAGAAGAAAATGCTGACTTTTTTTGTCCTGACGTGACTTTTTTATAACCTGGTATTTCTCCCTGAAAGTGGAGTGGGAGGTAATAGAGGTAAAAATTCATGTGTATACTTTTAAATCTTGATCATGGAAATGCTCTAAGCTGCTCTGGCTTTAGCTACACTAACAGTTTAATTTTTGTTGTAAGAAATATTTTGACTGTAGCAAGCTTCCGCCTCTGGAATGGAAGTTTTCTGCTTCTTTTAGAATGTTGCATTAATTATTAATGTGAGTGGGAATCGTGCTCTTTAGTATCCCTATGTTTAAAAAAAATCAATTAATTATTGCTATAAATCTCAGAGATTATGCTGCAGTTGCGCTGCTGGGAAATTCACCATTAACTACCAGGAAATCGCCTATCTTCCCTTAGTCAGAATTCCGTTGTACCAACACAACCCTTTTCCTTTTATAAATTAACTATCAATGTGATGCATAATTGATAACCATTTATAATAATAACAATATTCTCCATGAAATTGTCATCTCGGTACGCGGCAGCTTCGTTAGAGCCTTTACCCCTCGCATGCTCAGCCTCGCCTATTGTGTTTGTTAACTGTGTTTTCTGGGAATTTATTGCTTCACTGGCATGGTTTTAGGAGAGCCGTAAGCTACTGCAGAGGAATAAAATAGAAACGCCTGACTGGACTACGTGAATATGAAGAACCTGAAGTGTTTTGAGAGGATGGGTTAAGTGTTGCTATCGCTGCTCTACAGAAGGGGAAGCAGAAGTCGAGGTTACGGCCGTCGCCCATAGTCAACTTTTGGACATCAGCCTGGATTTTCCTGGTTCGCGGTGTCGTCTTCTCGTGTGTCCTGTATTACGTGAACCCAGCGTTCTTTCGCTTCGTTGCGAAAATTTTGTTTGCAAATAAGGCAGTGTGAAAATTCACCTGCCACAGAGGAGCTATTTTTGTTGTTTGGGGGTGAATTTGACCGAGTGGTACCGAGTTGTGATTATTACCAGCTCTTCAGAATTTATGTATTTTTTAACCCTTTCTAGTACTTTGTATGCAGAGTGGTTGAGACTTTGCAGCTTGATACAGATGGCCAGTCAGGAGAGGATTTCTTGCTGTGCTTGCACTCATGCCTGTCTCCCTCTTCCACTTCTCTCCTTGCAAGGCCTCTCAAAATGTGGTGGTGTTTTACTTTGTGTCTGGAAATCACAGCTTTCCACTAATTACGCTCTTTCGGCACCTTTAAGTAGGCTTAAAAGGGTGGTGGATAGCGGGGGGCGGGGGGGAGCGGGGCAGGCAGGAGCCTCTTGAGCAGGATGCATCCCTGGAGGTTTTGTAGCTTGTATCAGGGTCATCTGTCTTCACCTTAAAATATAAAAGAGGAGATTGAATCACTGGTAGTATAGCATAACTCAGTAAAAAATTAGCGCACGTAGTGTTGAATTGTTTGAATTCAGTTGTCAGCATGAGGTCTCTTTTTGTATGTCTTGATTCATGAATACTGTTGTGGAACTTGCTTTGAAAAGCTCATACCTGGATTTTACAATGAAGTTTTACTGCTGGGTAGAAGTGCCACAATGGCACATTCAGGGTCTGCAGCCTGAGGTCAGGTTGGGGCGTTCAGGGATTAAACGAACTTTTGGCTCTCTGTAGGAACAAAAGCGTCAGACCTGAGAGGATCCATTTAGGGTCTTCCTCTGTGCCACCAAAATCCAGAAAAGCCTGCAGCTGTTGTCCCTTTGTAGAGCGTTTCTTATACATCAGCCTCACATACTGCTTTATGGTTTGCTTTATTTCATGGCATTTAAAAGTGTGCATGCTAGGGATGACAGCTCTGGCACCCAGAGCTTAATGTTAGCCCTTCAGGTATGAAGGTAAGGACAGGCTACAGTGACAGCTGGAATATGTATCAAGGTCTAGCTGCAAATTCAAGGTCCTCTGATGACTTCTACAGGGCCAGGCTTAAATAAGACATGAAAGTGGTTTGTGTGTGTGTATGTGTGTGAAAGTACTGCAAGAGCAAAAGCTACTTTCCCTTTTTTATATACTCTCTAATAATCTTTCAGTGTCTGTGAGCCTACAGAATAGCTTAATGGATTTTATCTGCTAGGAATAGATTTTTAAGACAGAAATAAAACTGGGAAGGCCATACAGCGCTTCGGCAGCTCTTGTGTACAATCCTGTTTTTTCTGATCACAGGGAAGATACAGGGGCTGTAAGCTTGTTTTGCAGTATAAGATGTGTGACCGGTGGGACGCTGCGGTTGGAAGCACTGAACTCAGAGCTGTCCTTCTAGAAACCTGCTTTGCTGTTGGGGATGGGCAGGTCTCACCTGGTGTGCTGGAAATCCTGATGAATCCTCTCGTTTCTTTGCAGGATCGACAGTGGCGGTATGCACGCCGATTCCTGTGAGTTTTCCTAAGTTCCTGAGGGACTGCTTTGCGTTTTGAATCAGAAAATTACAAAATACCGTCGAGAATGGCACTTGTGGACAAACACAAAGTCAAGCGACAGCGACTGGACAGAATTTGTGAAGGTAAGAGTATGCTTCAGTTTTCCTATAAAAGCTGACAGATTGTTAAGGTAGAATATCTATTTTTTCCTTGTTTTTTACAGCACTTAGCAGAAAGAGATCCAGATCTAGGAGTAGAACCCCTGTCCTCTGTGCCGACTCAACATACAGTCATACTGATGTTGAAACATTGGCAAGGGATATACTGGTTACTCATCTGAAAGTCATCTGTAGTCCTGTGAACAGGGTTTTTATTTAATTACCAGGTCTTCTCCTTTTATCCTAATTTCTACTGAAATGATCTAGTCAGTCCCAATTTGAAACATAGCTTAAATTTCTACTGTCTTTAGAAAAGGGTTGTACTCTGTTACATGTGCTGCTTTCTGGACGTCTCCTCTGGCAGGAGAAAGTGCCGGGACACAGAAGCTGGTGCTGCAACTCTTCCCTCCCTTCATGCTCCGAGCAGTGCCGGTTCCAGTGTCTAAGACTTTGGACATCAGCCCCTACCATGGCTGTCCTCTGGCTGGCTGCAGGGCTGGGAGAGCGCCATGCAAGGCGTGTGGATAAAGCTCAGCATCCTCCACTTCCATGCTGCTGCTCTCATCCTTCCCCGGTTCAGGCTTTGGCTTGCTTCTCGGAGAAGGGCAGAAACTTGGCTGTCTCAGAGTTGATTCTTTGCTCAGGGGGGCATGAAAGTGGGTGATCTCCCATAATATTGACTATCATCCTATGGAAAATGTAAAAGTTGTTGTTGGAGTATTTCTTACGGTTTTGGGAAAATTGTTAGACTGGCTTTTCTTTCATCGGTATGTGGTGATAGGGCAGATTTGCTGAAAATCGTTCTTTATTAATAGTATGTTACAGTGTCGCAGCACAGGTGACTTTTACCTTCTGTTTATTCAGTTTTCCAGCAGAAAAAGTCTGTAGGTAACATTTTCTATTGCAGCTCACATAGCGTAAGTTGCTTATGATAGAAATCAAGTGATGGCAAACAAGCTCTGACTTTTTTTGTGTGCACTCCGATAATTCTCTTATGCAAACCGACACTTGTGAAAGTCTTACCATCAGCAGCAAAAGCAGAACAGAGTGTTATTTTAGGAAGAATATCTTAAGTCATATATCTTAAAGAGTTCCAGTGTTCATCTGCTCTTAAGGAGATGGATAGTGGCCTGCAGGGTAACAATTTGCAGTATTACTTGAATGCCAATGAGGTAAAATAAGTTTTGCTCGCGGATGAAAGCGCAGCGCTCACAGGGGAGTTGTACTGTGGCCGTTCGAGCAAGAAGTGTGGGGCTTCTTGGAGTTTCTAGGGAGTGTAACATGTTGATGAGCAGGACAGGGTGGTTTTTGCCTTGATTTTTGTGTGTTATATATTGCTTCCTTTAGCACGTCAAAGTAAAACTCGCTTGCTGTTGCTTTAAACTTGGCATGAGTTACTTAGCTCTATTAATTTTGCTCTGTTAATTTCGGAGGAGGGAGGCAAAGCAGAGGAGATGAGAGTTCGGAAGGAGTATCCAGGGTGCACTGCAGTGTGGAGCTGCATATTTCTCCTATTGAATGTCATAAACACTCAGGTGTAGTACACTATCTCATCTTCAAAATTTACTTTGAACTTGACTTAAAAGAGTTGTATCAGCTGAGCCTGGATTTTCAAAAGCTGCCTTCCCGGTTTGATGTTTACTATCAGATCTAGTTGCTGAGTGTACAAGAAATTCAAAAGGTTCATACGACAAACCTGCTAACGGAGCTTTAGATGTGATTGAAGTTTAGATTATTTTCCTCTGATATATGAGCTTTTTTTCTTCTCTCTTGGTCACAAGATATTATCTTCTAATCTGTAAATGTGCAGAAGACATAACTTTTTAAAGTATGCTTTGTCATTTGCCACTTGTTTTGTGATTTGATTGAAATGATGGGATTCACCGTTGTAAGATGCTGTTGTGTTGTATTTATAAGCAACAGATTAGGACTGAGTGTAAGCAACATTGTAAAAATTACCTTGAAAAATGAAAAAAGCTTAGGATTTTCCAAAATACTGCGCTTGCAGGCCAGCAGTATACTCTACTGGCATCTCTGATGGCTATTTTTTATTACAGGCTCCTAATCTTGGATTATAATAGCACAGTAAAGCACTGAAGAGGGGCATTCCAGCTGCTGTGCAAACACACTTTGAAAAAATGAGCATTTCTCTTGGTTTTGTCTTGAAAGATTTATGGAATAATCGGTGAGAGATGATGAGAAATTAGGGAACTACTTCAGCAGACTGATGAGAGGAGTCTTTGCTAACAGAATGGTGTTCAGTGAGAAGAATCTCTACCGCTCCATCAAGCCGAGTGCAACGTGGTCCAAAGAAGTTGCTTTTAACGAGTTCCTGTTCTGCGGAAGCACTTGAGCAGCTTTTCTCTTTAAACAAGTGGACAGGATACAAAGCTATATTTACCTGATGAAAAGCTAAATGTTTTGTAGTACGTAGGTGGATTTCTGTGCTTTTTCTGAAGTTGCGTATAGTGTACTATCCCTTTTACTATGCACAACACAAACCCTTGGAGAGTTTGCTAGGAACAGACTTCATCCCACACAGCAGGATGGTGACAGGTCTGGAGGTGAAATATCCTTGGGTTTCGTGTTGTGCAGAACGATAATGCCTAACGCTTCAATTCTTCATTGTACTGTACGAACTACCACTGAAGGATTCCTCATATGGGTTTACTAAAACATAACTCATCACATGTTGAGGAAAATAGCTTACAAACTGCCACAGTATTAAAAGAGTATATTAAGAAGCTGCAGTGTTTGTATTACTGTGTTAAACGTGCATCTGGCGTGGAAAAATAATCCAAGCCGTACAAGGGGGTGGTATCTTTGAAAACACAGGTTCATAGCCTTTGTGGGCAGGTTTATGAGTCTTCCCGGAAGAGAAGCAGTTCAGGCTCATTGCATTACTCAGCTTGACCAGTTCCTCTGTTTTGTTCAATATATAGTTATGACATCTTTGCGTGACAGTGTTACGTCTTCCTCTAAGCAGGCTGTTCTGAGGACTTGAGTTGTTTATCCAGGTAACAGGTTTTGCTCTGTAGAAAAATACGGGTGGGATAAAGGGTGCAGATCCCCTTTAGAGGGGATAAAGAAATTTAATAAAGACATTTAGAGCAGCCTGTTAAGAATTAAGCGGGTTTGTGAAGCCTGTCTGAATGAAGCTAAGTCGGAGTGTGCTCGCAGTGATCTTGGCTTACCCGTTTCTTTCTTTTCTGGTTGTCCCAGAGAGTTTGGGTGCCGATTCTGTAATTGGATCCATGTGAGTGGAAAGATGTATCCAGTGAATGGCTGGGGCTTTTGAAAATAATATATGCGGAGTGGTTTACATAATTCCTGTTTGTGGAATTGTGTCTAATTACGTAGCGGGTCAAAATATGCTTTAGAGGTGGAGCTGCTGCTGCTGTGTTTAGTTAGACTTGTCCAGCACCCCCTAGTTCAGATCCTGTTCCCATCAGCTTGTAATTTTGCCACATTTTAAATTTGTTTGAGCTGAAATTTTCCATTCCATGATGAGTTGTTACCTCGGGGTGAATTAAAAAAAAGAAGAAGTTCCGGCAAAAATTGTGGAGCCATGTCTGAGTGGGAGGTGGAGAGGGATGTTGTTTTTGCCGTGTTTGAAACAAAGCAGAGCTGTGATCCTGCAGCCACGGTACCCGCCTGCTCTGCGTTGGATAAAAAGGGTCTGAATTTTGCAGCCGAGTTGCTGCGGTGTCAGGAGTGTGCCTGTTATTGTTCCCAAATTTGGGGCAATTTCTCAGCCTTTGAAAGAGAAATGAAGTGAGCAGAGCTAACGCAGCTGCCGGCCGTGTCGTGTGCTCTCTAACGCTCCCCGGGGCACAGGGGCGGTGGGTGCGAGGCGGGGACCTCTGCCAGAGCGCAGGCGTGCAACGGGGGAGCAGCAGGGTTAGGTGAAGATCAGCGCAGAGTGAATCGGAGCAAGGAGGCAGGACAGAGCCTGCGCAAGGAAGGTGAGATCAGCTCAGACAACCGGCCCTCAAACTTAGGCACTGTGAGAAATAAGGTTACCTTTCTATCCTTCACGGCTGCCTTGATCTTAGGTTGTTACGGCCATCTCAGATTGCATGATCTTACAGGTATGTGTGTTATTTCCCCTAGTCGTGTAAGCCTGGCAGTTTCCTCCTGCTCTTCGGGGGCTCTCCGTGGTCAGCCTTGGCTCTGCTCAGCGCTCCCGCACAGCCTCCTCTGCCTCCCTTGGGGCAGCAGAAAGTGAGTGAAGCTCCAGGTTGAGGAGAAAATGTGGCAGGCCCTGCTAGGATGACAGAACGTAGGCAAGGTGTGCAACAGTGCTGGTACGCTGTTTTCCTTGCTGTTTTGCTGAAGGGAAGGGTCAGCTGCAGAATGTGGCCGCAGACGGTTGTGTCCCTGGCTGCGCAGTGCCCTGGTCAAGGTGGCTTGTTGCAGTGCGCGACTCTCACAGCAGCAATTTCAAAACATCAGCAGCAATAACCCTCAGGGCAGAAGCTCGCCTGCCTTTCATTTAGGAAACAACAACAGAGAGAGATTAGGTGTAATTTTTTTCTGTGCTACCTGTGGCAGAACAAGGTGTCCGGCAGTGCCTCCAAGAAACCACTAGCTCAGAAAACCGTGGCACTCCTGGCGCATGGCATCCATCACTGCCGTGGGGTTCCAATGCTCGCACAAGGCATTCCTGTGCGAGGAAGTGACTTGAAGCATCACTTCTGCTGCCCAGCCTGCTGCTTGCTCAGCCGTTCCTTATGCTGTGCTTCTGTGAATATGGTTAAAAAAATATTAAATAATGCCAGGAGCTAGACAGGGAGTGAGGAGCAGCCCTCCGCAGTTGCTGGCAGTGTCTTTGGGAACAGTCAGGCTGGGAAGCCAGAGGAGAAGGTGCTATGGCAGTGTGCAAGGTCGCATTGTCGTTTCCTCGTGAAATGTAGAAACTTCATGGGGACAAGGCAGTAGTGGAGGCACATCCAGGATACAGGATGGCAGTGTCTTGCCTCTGTGTAAAACAGGGGGTTTCCCAACTCCGCTGAATTCCTCTGTGATGATTCCAAGTGCTGCCTCTGCTCCACACCATTGCAACTGCACTACTGTGCTGTCTTCAACAGCAGCACCATGAAATTTTAATGCCTGGCTTTATAGGTTAAAGTTTGAACTGACATTTATGAGTCAGTTAAGCTTTCAACACACGCCCCGAAAATGGCAGCCCTGGGATGAACGAGAAGCAAAGAGGAAAAAATAATTGCAAGGCCAAGTGAGCCCAGACATTTTCTGATAGTTTTTGCTTCAGGATTTGCCATTATGCAGTAGAAAATCATGTCCTTACACGTCAGTTTGTGCCACCAAAGCTGTCTGTACTTCGCAAAATAGCAGAACTGTTTGCAGTGTCAAACAAGCCATTCATATTCTTTGTTTTCTTTCAGATCCTTTGATATGTTTGATGGCCGATAAATGCCAGCACAATCACATAATACTTTTCAGTGCTTAATGCATGAGTCTCTCACCTTTTTGACTTACTGACTTATATTCAGAGTGGCACCCTGGTATCCTCTTTGGATGAGGCTTCTCTGGTGCTACCCATGATTCACATTTCCTTTAGGAATTCCTCAAGTTCACTATAATATCTATGTGTGGCCTTGACCCTCCACATCCCTTCCTTTGTCAGTGGGAGTGGGGCACCGTCATGGATACTGATGGCTCTTGGATAGGTCTGAGTCCTTTGACACTTTAGTTAGTCTTTAGAAGCTTGACTAAGCACCTTCCCGTGATACACCGGCCAGCTGGGATGGTGGTTTTCTCTCCATTCTCCTATTTCCCCATCAATTTGGTGGCCATTCAAAAGAAAAGGAACAGGAGCACTTGAACAACGTACTTGCATTTTCAGGCTGAAGCAGGAAACTCAAGACGAACTAGGAAGCGCCTTTGTTCCTCCAGCAGCCAGTTCGGTTGATTGCTCGTTATTTGTTTGTTTGCAGTGGTGTCTGCTGTTTGCTGGATTTTGACCAAGCCCTCATTAAGGAGGGTGTCTGCTCTGAAGAGTTCACAGCATAGGGCACCTGATGGTTAAAACAAAGTATGTATGATCTAAAAGGAGCTGATGTCAGCAGCTGCTGCTCGGAGCAAAATCCACGCGTCCTGCAGCAGGCGGGAGACAACGTGGCCCTAGCGCTGGACACTGATGAATGTGTCTGGTCATCGCTCGGAATTACTGAGTTGGGGAGCTCTCCCAGCTGCAGTTGCTGAACCATCCACAAACAACCCAACAACCAAAAATCTGGAGAATTTTCTGCTGGGTTAGTGGTCTGGGTTTCTTGCTGAATGTCCAGCGGGATGCGGGGAGGGTGCTGGGGAGCATGATGTGAGCGTAGCAGGAAGCGGAGGAGGCGGGAGAAGAGTGGTAGCACTAGTGGGAGCCTGAAGCTGGCTCATTTTTTTGCAGAGGTGGGAAGGGGTTTGTGAAATGGGGGAGGGAATTCGGAGAAGGAAAGGATGGTTTCGTCATCAACAAAGTTATCTTGGCCGTGGCTGCATAAGGCTGGTTAAGTCATTTCAAGGGTGGACAGAAATTCTGTATTCCACATTTCCACCTGCGATGGAAGTCAATGCAAACCATATCTAGTAATATTTAAATAAATATACTACGTAACGGTAGGTGCTCTGGTAAATACAAACCTGGATCTGTGGCAGGGGTGCTTTTTACCTGCTCTTTATTTCAGTTTCTCATCCATAAAAGTGGACTTAATATACACACTGTCAATTATTGCTTGTGGTGCACTTCCTTATCGTTAAAATCTTATCGTTAAAAACAACCCTCAATAGAAGTGCCCCTGTAGAATTGTAATGGTTCTGGCTTTTCAGCAGTATATGAACAGTGTGTCCTTGACGTCTGGGCTCGCACACCACTAACAGCAGAATAAGGAATAGGTTCTCATTCAAAAACTACAGTCCATTCGCGCTAAAGAGAGGAACCTTGCTCGTGGAAGCAGATGGGAAAATGTACTTAAAAACTACAAGGCAGCTGAAATTAAAGTTGTACAAGCAACCTGAATTCTGGCATTCCCTCATTTTCCAGGCCTTAGTGTTTTGTAAACATGGTATTGTGTAGGAGTTCATCAGTTATAAGATGTTGTGGTACATGTAATACCAGAAAATGAATTGTTTCAATGCTCAGCATCTCTCTTCCCGATCATTGCATATCTGAGGGTCTCAGGAGTGACCGGGCAACTCTGGAAGGTGGCTGCCTCCAATTCTTGCTCCTTTATATAATGTAACAGTGGCCAAAATGAGTATGTTTGATATTTGGGTGGAGGAATTTTCTTCCATTCTTGCAAATTTGAATGCCAAGTAGCATCTGATAATACTTATTTTTACTGCTTAGAAATAGAATCTTATTATCTCAGGAAATTCTTATCAACACTAGTCATTTGATGAGAAACAATGAGTTAAAGATGATATCAAGTGTGGAAGAAACTGCTTGTCCTGAGTAAAAGTGACTTATTTAGAATAAATGTAGACCTTTTTTTTTTTTTTTTTGTGGATTTGAGCTTCTTTGTTCCATGAATATAAAACACAGTACAAGGATTTCTCCACCCTACAATAAAGCTTTTTATACTTTTTTTTAAGTTTCCACCTCAAAGCACATAAACAACCGGGCTTTTAAGGAAGGGTTGCTTACCACATTTTGCCTAGAGAAAAGGCAGAGTTATCTTGTCAGATCCTCTGCCATCTCACTCTGCACTGATTTATGCTCACTGAAGATCTGTCTGGCTGCTCCTAATGTTTTGCTCTTCTCAGAGTCGATACGGAGTTCTTTGGCCTTTATGGAGGTTTCAAAAAATCACTTCAAATTCATACAAAAGCTGGATTACACCTTTTTACCAATACGGCAAGGAAAAGTATGCCACCCAGCAGTGCTCTTAATTACCCATTTGCTGATAGAGGCGTAGCTGATACCCATTTGCTGATAGAGGCATACTCTATTCCCAATAGAGTAACTGGGAATTACTTGTCATTAGTAAGTTTTGTTAAAATTTTCAGATTTTTTAAAAATTGGACAGAATCCTATGGATGAAAGTTCAAGCAACCTCAGTGGGTTCACAGACATTATTCAAGCTTATTGACCTTATTCCATGATTTTCAACCCTTTTGTGGTGCTGAATCAAGAACTCTCTATATTTGTAAGTGGACATCTTCTGCTTTGGGACGGAGGTACTGTGTAGCTCATATCTACAGGTATGCTGTTGTCCTTACAGCATGGAGGCATAGGCTGCTCAAGTAGTCTTCCAGTTCTGTGTATTTTTTTTTCTATACATTCACTTGCATGCAGTCTGTCTCCTGTGACATGCCATAGAATCATAGAATCATAAAGGTTGGAAAAGACCTCTAGGATCACCAAGCCCAACTGCCAACCCAACACCCCCAGGCCTCCTAAACCATGTCCCCAAGTGCCACGTCTACACGTTTTCTGAACCCCTCCAGGGAGGGTGACTCCACCACCTCTCTGGGCAGCCTGTTCCACTGCCTGACCACTCTGTCAGTGAAGACATTTTTCCTAATATCCAGTCTAAACCTCCCCTGGCGCAGCTTGAGGCCATTTCCTCTCATCCTATCACTTGTTACTTGGGAGAAGAGACCGACCCCCACCTCACCACAACCTCCTTTCAGGTAGTTGCAGAGAGCGATAAGGTCTCCCCTCAGCCTCCTCTTCTCCAGGCTAAACCCCCCCAGCTCCCTCAGCCGCTCCCCATCACACTTGTTCTCCAGACCCTTCCCCAGCTCCGTTGCCCTTCTCTGGACACGCTCCAGCACCTCAATGTCCTTCTTGTCCCGAGGGGCCCAAAACTGAACACAGCATTCGAGGTGCGGCCTCACCAGTGCCCAGTACAGGGGCACCATCCCTGCCCTGCTCCTGCTGGCCACACTATTGCTGATACAAGCCATAGGGGGATGAGCATGACAAGATGTAGGACTTGAGCCAGATATGAAGCCAGCCTGACAAAATCCCCCAGGCATCCGGTAAAGAGTAAGACACATTTAGATAAGGTTGCAGACAAAAATGTCATTAATTTGGTATGCAGCTTTTTTTGTAATAGATATGTGACTCAAGCTATTGCAAGAAGGAGAGCTCCCCTTTCCCCGAGACTTGAGTGCTGTATGCACAGAAATAGGAAAAAATACTTCTGTTGTGTTCTCCTTGTGTTTAAGCCCACATTTATGGTAACTTAATACATGTCTAACTCTTAATTCTTCCTTGTGTTTTTCAATTTTCCCCAGCCTTAAGACAAGGTTCCGTGTAACACACTTTATAATGTCATGTCATTAATTAAGAAACAATTATAGCTGATGACTTCAATACCATCAACTTAATTTTCATCCTTACCACATTTCCCATTTAAATTAACTGGTTTATGGATTAACATGTTGTCATCATATCTGGGTTTTTTCTCCTTACTCTAAATCCTGCCCCGCATTTAAAAATTGCTCAGAAAAATTATAATATCCCCAGAATATGCAATGAGAAACCACATTAAGGGGTAGTTGTAGTGGCAGCCTCGGGGCAGCACTGTCGCCTATTCCCAAGCTCCTGAGTTTGGGAGCGCTGCAGAAGCCACCTCCAGCATCCAGGGGGTGGAAGTTGGCTGCTTTACCTCTTCCAAATATGTAATGGGTAATGATCAGCCCTTGGGGACAGAGGAGAGAATAGGATGGATTTTCCTTCAAAATATGAGAAAAAACTTGTATCTAACTCCCAAGTCAGAATCTTTCAAGGACTGACAATGTTTGGATGTGGACCAGACTTTTAGGTTTGATTCTGACTCTACTGAATATTTACTAGTAAATATTTTGACAGGAGTAGGACATCTGGCTGTACTAAAATAAAGCTGCGGAGAAACGCATTACACAACTTTTCTTTTATATTTTTTAGTATCCACAAGCAGATGTAATGGATCGAAGTGCCAAAACAGTGAAGGTTTTCATTACGTCTTTTATATCTGAGAGCTTTCTTCAAAGAACAAGTTTTCTAGAGCTGGTTGTGTATTTTTCTTGCCTTAAAATTAAATGGCCTTGATCATTCCTTACTGACACTTTTATATAGCCCATTAGCTTAACACTATTAATTTGTTTTGTCTTTTTTTAGATTGTCTTTTTAACTTTTTAAAAAAAAACACTCTCTGCTGCCATCTAGCACCTCAAAACTTACTGATAAGCAGCTTCAGTTCACAAAACAGCCTATAGTTCTAGACTGACACTCATTTTTGAGAGAAAATAGTGTTGCTGCCTGCTAATGATAACAGGTATTTGACTGAATCGGCAAATGAACCTAAGCAAGGGGCGTGAGGCTGGCGGCTTCGGCCTCGGGGTCATCGCCATCGGGGAGCTGCCATCCCCCGTAGCCGTCCCCATGGATGGTGGGGGACCACAGTAAGACATACTTGCAGATGCGGTCCCTCCATGTTTGATACCTTGATTTGATTATTGCAATACAATAATACAATATAACAACCTTTTAAAAAAGCAATGCCTAAATATTTTTTAGCTAACCTAATATTTCTTCCTGTTTTGGTTTTTATCTGCATTGTGTCTGCAAGGGAAGGACATGTTTCAAGCTTTTGGCATCATCAGAGGAAGTAAAGGAGAGAGACACCCTGAACCTCAGCCTGTTTATCTCCTCTGGACCCTGTTACAATCTAGTAATTAATTATTTTTTATGCAAAGCCCAGACATGCATGGCAGAGTTCAGAATTACAATATATATTCATTTAACAATGGATTTCTCTGCTGCTTTCTGGGACAGATATAATTCCCATGCTTTTCATTACACGTGCTATTTAAATCTTGATCCTGAATTCTTATTAAAAATGATGAAATTTGACCTCAAGGTCTAATACCCCGTTTTGGAGACAAGGTGCTTGATGTGATTTCTAGAGGATTATTTTTAAGAGCATTCGTAGATTAGATCTTTGTGAATAGTTGAGGGATGTGCCCAGTGAACCTTGTCTACTGGCTTTTAGACTGCCGCTCAGCATCCAGATTGATCTTTATTTTGTAGTGCTTGAAAGTGTGTAGTTTTTGTGGTGTAGGGATATATCTGATATCTTTATTATCCCTTTGTTGATGCAGGAATGTGACAATGCTGCTTCTCCTAACTTTTATGGGAGTCTCCCTATACTTGAAGGCAAAATGGTTTCTGCTTGAAGCTTCAAGTGCTTCTAGGGCTCATTCCAATGGCTCAGAGTGTGTTTTACAGCTGGGGTTCTTGTTTTTAACTCCAAGTGTATTTTAGGTGATTACTAGCTTCCTGCATTTGTTACCTGGAGATCGATTTTCATGCTGGGTGGCAAAAAACCAGGGCTTTGCCAGGGGAGCAGGATAACATGGGGTGACAAGTGACCGTGTGCTCGTCGGGGTGCTTCTGCACATACCCTTATCCTGCGATAAATACAAAGTAATTGGACGTAGGGTACCCTTCAATGAAAGATGGGTGAAATGCCTCCAGCCAGAGAGTTACTGGGATGTGGCAGTGATTTGAGATGTGGCGCTGGCTGGCCGGGAGGGTGCGAAGGAGCCTGCCTCCTACACCAAACTCTTTCTGAGCGGAGAGGCACAGAAAAGCAGTGGAGAGGTGAGCGGTCAGGTCTGCAAGGATCAGGTAAAAGGTCACTGTAGTTTCACTGTGTGAAATGCCACTGTGCACCTTCTCAGCGCGCCTCCAGCTGGTGTGAGTGGAAGAGGCTTCGCATCCTCACTCGTCACGTTGATGTGTGGGGTTTGGGGGGATTCTTGGGAAATTACTCAGAATGGCACTGCAATAGTGTGTCATCAGTTTTGAGAGTAAACATCTGTTTTATTTGGCATGGGAGGTAGGCTTCTTTGCAGTGCCTCCACGTTTATTTAGGTACAATATTGACCTTTTATTTTCCATATGCATGGGCCCGCTTGTATGTAGCCAGTGGGAATGGCAACTGAACCCAGTCACAGATTCCGGTTTGTGCGTAACATTTAGGGGCAGCGTGTTCTAGTGCATTCCTGTAACTTATAATGCATGTGAGCCAACGGTTACGGCACATTTCTATCCCAGCGCCAGGGGGGTTGAGTTACAAATGGACGTAAGCTTTTGTTTTTTTGCTTTAAAGTCATCAAAATACAGAGTTACATGAGGCAATGATTGTTTAATAATCGGCTGATCTTAAGAGTGTTTTGTTGTAACGCACCAACAAATGGTATTTGAGAGTGTTTTGTTGAAGTTACAAAGCATCTATGCTTTTGGTTTGGAAATTAGAAAAAGCATGTGGCATGGCTTCAAGCGCTGAGTGCTTTCAGATGCTGTTCTGTTCCTTTGATTATTGAAAATGATTCCGGCACAATCCTGCTAATTTTCTCTTTGTACTCCTCTAATTTCAGGAGACTGTTAGAAAGTCCATCTAGGCAGAGTGCTTATTGCCACTGTGAGAGAGATTTTTGCAGAGCCAGATTTTAGCAAATGCAGTAATTTCCAAGGATTTGGAACACTTTCTTCCTGCTTTTCTTCTACCAATTTTTTTTTTTTCAAATTTGTGCACACGCGTGTGTGTGTGTGTGCGCGCATTATTCATGGTGCATGCTATTCCTTTTCCTCTCCATAGCATCCATGGTATACCACAGTATAGTTTAGCACCAGCTCGCTTCTGCTTCCCCAGCATCCTGCAAGCTGAAGGGAAGAGGATGATGTTCAGAAAAGGCTTCCCAAGCTTTGGGGGTCATTAGGCACAATCACGTGCGGTCCTTGAAGGCCCAGGCAGTGAGGGCTGAAGCATTTATCCTACTGGGAGCTTTGTACCTTGTCACCTGAAAACATATGACAAACACTGATTAATCTTAACACCATCTGAATGTGATAGGTGTATATTATTATATTCTTCTTGATGGAAGGGGAATCTGCGAATAAGAAATTAAGCAATTTACTCACTGACAGGGGCAGAGCGAAGTGTAAGGGCTGGGTGTCCTGATACCTGCTCTCTCCATTAACACGAGATGTATTTGTTCTCTAGAGGATTTTTTCACTACCGGCGGTAGGACTCCTTTGCCTTTAAAAGAGAAATAGCCTTTCCAATACTGATGCACCTTATAGTTTTTGCCAGAAATTACATTTGGCATATTGACTACATTGTTTCAGTTCCGCTCTCTCCCAGACGGAAATAATTTGGGAGAAAACATCAACATTTTGCTACATTAAAAATAATTTTTTCCAATAGAAACAAGATTTGAACTTGTAATTGAAAAGTATTTTACAATAATAAAAAGCAAAACTAAAAACAATCTGTACTATTTCGTTGCACAGAGTAATTTCTCCAGCAACGTGCTTTCAGAATTTGAAATGAAATGTTTCAAATCAATGTGAATTAAATTTCACATCCAACCTCCCCCAAGTCAGTGCTACAGACACCAAAAAATGTTGTTTACACAGTTGTGTCGCAGCTTTAGCATCCTGATTTCTTCTCACAGGTTTTATGTGTAAACCAGGCTTTCTCTTCACGGGAAGAAAACTGCACTTTCTAGCACTGTGTAAGATACTTGTTTCATACCCATGGAGAGTTGTTTCCAGAACCAGATTTCATGCCATCCATTTTTGCAAGTGGTGTTTAAACAATGGCCCAGCTTTCTTCTACTCTGTCATTACCTTTTTTTCAGAGCAGACTTCTTCTGTAGTTGTTGTATCATAGCAAAATTTATCATGTGTTACTATGAAACTCGGGGTATTAAGTAAAAACTGTGTATTTTTCATGTGATCTGAAATACCAAAGAATTTAATCTCTTGATCAGCTTTTTTTTTTTTTCTTTTTGCTTTTGTGTCTGTTTTTTTCCCCCAAATACCTCTAGAATTAAAAGATAAAGGGAGAATAAATTTTCTGCCTGTCCCGCAGTCCTTCATCTCCCCCTCATGTCAGGAATGCTGGTACCAGTGCCTCCTCCACTCCTGAGAAGTGCAGCTGAGATCAGTTATGTTGGGTTGTGCCTCAGTGCCTCCACGTCCTCTCTTGGCCATCGCTGCCTGGGTCTGAATTCAGAAATAGCTGCGGAGTTATGGGAATTTGCACAGGCACTGCTTTTAAGAGGGGCAAAAAAAGAAAAAATAAAAGACCTTTACTGCCCATAGATAAATATTTCATTCTGATAATTTCATATTCATTTCTTGTTTCACTGGGGATGTAACATTTACTTTGCTGCCATGGTGGCATGGGAGGCCACCCAGCTCCACGGCTCCCGGGCACATCTTCCTCACCAGCTGCAGGGTCGCTGGCGGCTCTTGGTCAACAAGAAGAGGGGCCAGCAGAGCCCTCCAAAGAGAACATCTGCCCCATGGCTGCAGGGAGAAGTACGAGACCTACATCCCCTGCTCCTGCAAGCATTTACCTGTGCTTAGCTTGGAGCACAGGAGTAGCTGATTTGTTCCATTGAGGTCAGCGCGTATGGGATAAATCCATCCATATGCATGAGTGTTCCCAGTGGCAGGTCTGAAGGTAAAGTTTCCTGGCTCCTGGGAAGCGGGTGTGAGAAGAGCACATCCTTCTGCCCCAGGGCTGCAAGGTTGCGCCCCATGCAAGGGCAGGCTGCTGCAATGGCACATGGTGGTTTTTGGAGCCCAGGCGTGCGGCTGCTCCTGCGGTTGGGCTGAAGGGAGTTTGGAGATGAGTCTTGTGGTCCTGCTGTCACCCATGTGTGCGCTGGAGCCAGGCAGGGCACAGCCCCCAGTTACAGATCTGCTGGTTTGGGTGAGGTCTCTTTTGTGTGTCCGTCATGCAACCCAAGGGCTTATTAAAGCTTTCGGTTTTTTCAGAGGTAGTAAATGCTCAAAGCTCCCCTCTGACTTCCCTTCCAGTTGTTCAAGATCAGCATTTTTGAAATTTAATTTCTCTATGGCGTGTTTTTTTCCATTGTCAACCAGGGCTTAACATGGTGGCTGTGTTCATTAGTGATTTCTTTGAAGACAATGGTGGAAGATGCCCTTGATCTATAGACGAGGATTTTATTATTTTTTCATATACATTTTTGGTAGCTTTCTTCTGCTGCTTCAGAACAAACAAATGGCACAGATCTCGCTGTATCCAGTTGGGAATACATTTTATTCTTTAGCAAAATGTTGTTGTAATAAAATGTTTTTGTTTGTTAAAATGTTCTCTGCTTTATTTATAAGCCACAAATGTGTCTTCCCATTTTGACTCTCACAAAGGAAGAAATTTTCCAATGTGCCTTAAGTTTGTTAGTTAATTCAATATGATGCCAATCAGATATTCTCCAAGAATTGCATAAATAATCTTTTGGGGCCCATGTTTTGCATGTCTGTGTAATATCCAACATAATTTTAAAGACTGTGGTTCTTGGGGATGGAATTGGAGGAGAGAATGTTTGAAGAGGATTTATAATATTTACTGCAATAAAGAAATTTAGGGATTACTCAAAGATCCTGCCAGTATTTGGGTCAGAAGTATAGCCCAGAGGTATTAGTATGATAGGCAAGTATAAGCATTAGGCTGTATTAGTGATTTAGCTATCGTAATAGCACAATAGTCTATCATGTGATGGCTAGTGCACTAAACATTTATTGTGGATTAGCCGGGAAAAATGTGCAAGCTGTCTTGCAAACAGACCGGGGAAGGCGACTGTTATTCCTTTTACTGGGTCCATCCTGGAAGGGGCATGTTGGAGGTGCAGAAATTTGTGATCACAGCAGAGAAAAGCAAAATCATTTCCATCTGATTTTTTTTCATTAAAGAAGGAAAATGTTGCTTCACTAGCAGTGGTTAGCAGAATAAGTAACGGTTGACCTATTCTTCTTTGCAAAGGAATATTTGAGTTTGAGCAGCATGTGATAATTTAGATACATGTTTTGGGGAGCCATTTTAATACCTCCGCTGAAAACAGTGACTATAAATGGAAATTTTTATTACATTCCCAAATAACAATTTTCTGTGGTGTGATTCCATCTAAATCTTTTTGCCTACTCTAAGGATAAATAAAGCTTAATCCATATGAATACTGAAATATCGCTAGATACAAATTGAATTTTTTCTGATGTTTCTGAGTGTTTTCCCATCTCATAAACGTAGTTTTTCCAAAGGAAGCTGGAGATAATAGGCAAAGGTATACTATTCCTTTTTGCTTTGTAAGACCAGGCTTTAGGTCCTTTGATCCTCCCCTCCTTTTCTGTGACCTCTGCTAAGGTCTTAAAATTATACATTCCAGATTACACCTCCACAATTTTCTGTCCTGGGATGATGAAAGGATTTGCATATTATGATAATACTGTAAAGAATCCTTTTGGAGACTAGTTAGTACGGCTAATTTGAAACTACAACAAAAAATGTAATTTCCAAAGCAAATTACAATATTCATAAAGTGTTAAATAGATGCCTAACTAATTTCTAATCGCTCTTGTATTCTTGAGTATCTTGCATTGGCCTTTTTTTAGGCCTGCCTGCTTGCTCTCTCCCATTTAATTTGTCCTTAGCTGTGTGTAGTGGATTAGCATTTCATCAGGGTGGATTAAGATTGAGCTGACACTGAAGCTTTCTTTTTTATTTTTACATGCGCGTGTGTGGAGACGAGTGGATACGTGCACGTTTCATTATCTCGCTGCCAATTCCTGGTGGGTGCTGGTGCGGACGGGAGCCCTGAGCTAACGAGGAAGGAGACAACTGAAACGGATGAAACGTGTGTTAAAAAAACCAACGCACGAAAAAAAAAAAAATCATTCCCCGGGGAGAAATTGCATTGAGGCTGCTGGCTGGGTCGGCACGGGAGATTTCATCGGGCTAAAATGATGTCACATGGAGTGAGGGCTTTAGTGGTTTTATTTAGCTCCTAATCCCCACACAGTGCTCGGCCAGTTGTCCATGTGCGCGCGCCGTCCCCGGCGGCGGAGGATAAAGCATCTGGGCTGAGCGCGGCCGCCCTCTTCTGCGGCTGCACTGCACGGGAAGGGTCTCTCCCTCCGCCAACCTGGAGTGAGAGCAGGCGGCAGCGGCCGCTGCATGCTTTCTCTACTAAGGTTTCAAAGAATTAATAATTCAGGCAACACTTCGAAAGGTAAAACCGCCGGTCGGTGGTTCCTGAAGTCCCGGGAGGGCTCAGGTTGAACACGGTTTGGTTTTGATGAGCGCTGGAGAAGCGCTGAGAAGGAAGGCGCCTCCTCTTCTGCGTTTCGGCGGGAGCAAGCGGCCTCGTGACGATGCCCATCCCCAGCAAGCACCCCAACATCGGCCGCTCGCAGAGCTGGGACGCTGCCGGCTGGTATGAAGGCAACTGGGAGAGTGAGAACACCTTCGAGTACCAACGGCCGCCGGGCCGGAGGAGCTCCCTGACCTACGGCAGCGAGGGCGGCTGGTACGAGCCGCCGCGAGCCAACGATATCATCTTGCAGGGCGGCGTGGAGCTGAAGCAAGAGGCGTACCCATACCAGGATGCCGCCTTCGCCCCGGGCCCCCTCAGGAAGGGCTCCGTCCCCGACTTCGCCTACTGCGAGCGGCAGGCAGCCATGGCGGGCCGGGGCTCCCTGCCGCCCCAGGATTACTACAGCGACCCTTCCCTGGCGGCTAGGTCGCCCAAGGACCCCCGCTACTACCGCGACCACGCGGTGAGCAGGTCTGTGGCGAGCTACGGGGCGCCCGGCAGCCGGCTGTCCTGGGACCAGGCCCCGAGCCGCCCGCCCGCCCCGCCGGAGGCCGCCCGCCTCTACAGGGACCCCAAGATGGCCCTGGACGGGCAGCGGATGCGCGGCAGGGATGTCTCCCCGGCGCGGTACGGCACGGAGCCCCCCGGCCCGCGGTACGCGGCGGAGCCACCCGCCTTCCCCGGGAGACAGGCCTACGGCGACGGGGCGGAGCGGCCCGCCGAGCCGGCGGGGGGCAGGCAGGCAGCCCCCACCTGCCTGGTGGTGGATCCCACCGGCGGCAGCTACGGGCCGGGCCGGGAGAGCGCCAGCGCCAAGGGCCCCTATGACAGCTACGAGGCGGCGGTGGCGGCGACCCCTTCCCACCCGCCGGTGCCCCCCGCCTTCCCCGCGCCGGAGGGGAAGAGGAGCTTCGACCCCGAGTTCGTGGCGCTGCTGCGTGCGGAGGGCATCTCGGAGAGCACCTTCGCCGCCCTGCTGCAGCAGGGCTTCGACTCTCCGAACCTGCTGGCCATGATGGAGGAGAACGACATCAAGTCTGTGGCTCCGAACTTGGGGCAGGCCCGCGTGCTCTCCCGCATCGCCCAGAACTACAAGGCAGAAATGCAGCTGCAGAGGCAGGAGCGGAGGAGCGGGGCACTGCGCCCCAGGACCCGCTCCAACAGCTTCAGCCACCGCAGCGAGCTGCCGGGAGACTATGGGGCACCCCTCGGCTCGGCGCCCGCCACAGATGGCCCCGCTGCCCCACAGCCCCCGCCTCCACTGCAGCCACTCTCCCCGAGAGGGGGAGAGATGCACCGCCGGCCGTCCAGCGCCCCGACCCAGCACCTGCTGGAGACCACCGCCTACCCTGCCTCTGCGGGGGCTCCTCAGGGGCCGCACTTCCTCCCCAGTTCTGGATACAACACCCCCCTGCCTTGCAACACACACCCGCGTCCAGCCTCCGCCTACTCTGCTCTGGCTGGCATGCCCATGACCACGGCCAACCCGCACGCCAGCCCCAAAACGGCCTACCCCACCACCTACACCGTGCCCATGGAGCTGATGAAGAGGGAGCGGACAGCAGCAGCGTCGCCGGTGCCCAGCCCGCACGGCAGCCCGCAGCTTCTCCGCCGGCCGGGAGCGCCGGGGGACGGCGGCCTGGCACCCACCGGACCCGGTTTCCCTGCCCAGCTCTCCCCATATCCGAAGCTCAGCAGGCGCACGGGGCCCCCGGTCATCGTCTCCACCATGGCATCGCCTGAACCAAGTAATTTCCGAAGGGTCTTAGCCCATACGGTAGTTTAGAACCACCTTGTTGTTGCTTGCTTTATCCCTCCTGCAGAAAAACCCACAGTCAAATATATTGGAGTTTCATGCCTAAATATTAGACACTTTCCTATTTAGAAAAGGAGGCGAACAGGATTTCTTCACAGGGCCGCACTGGCTACGTGGAGCTAAAGATGCTGGTTCTCACTCTGCGGTTAAATTTGAAATATTTTATTTGTTTAGCCAACTTCAGTTAAAAGTGAGCAGTATCTCAGCTAATGCTTCCAGGGTTAGTCTTGCCATTCCCGTTGTTTGTAGAGAACAGGAGATTAGATACTGCGCTGCCTGAGCAATTAGGACTATAGGGTTTGCCGCAGATTGACTTTTTACTGCTATTATCAGGCACAAATGTGTTCCTTGGAGGAAATGGTTAGCATTGTTTTGACTAAATTCATCAGATAGCTAATGGTGTTATTCGAGAATCGACTTACCTTTGGCCATTACCTAAGTCTTTTCTTCTTATTATTAATTTGCTGTTTTATCAGGCATACAAAATAAACCCCTTGATTTTCTTCTAGAGATGCCTGTAAGTGAAGTGATATAGCTGTTAAAGTAATAGGCCTGTGCTTAAAACTAAAAGCCTGTCATTAAGCAGTAGAACAATAAAAATGAATGGTGGCTCCTTGTCTTCCCCTTTCAGAGTGCTCAGGCCCTTGGCTGCTCAGATGTGAAGCCGGATAAGCTGAGCAGGCTCCACTCCTCCACTTCGGAGATGGACGTGGACAATAACACTCAGAGCCCGACTGAAACTAATCCCCAAAAACGCACTGCTAAGTACGAGGAAGTTTGGCAAATCCATTCATCTGTGGCTTGACTTGTTTGAAAAATGGGGAAAGAAATCCCTTGAAATGTTTTTCCTGGTAGTGACTCTGTGAGCAGGGAATTTTCTCCCTGTGCAGTTCAGCTGAACTCCCATGCAAACAAGTCTCGAACAATGTGCCGTACCAGCGTACACGCACAAAGCTTTAATAAAAGGATACCATTTATAGGCATAGAGACAATGCCAAACTGGTGATGCCATTCCACAGGAATCTAAATAAAGAATGATTTTGTAAGTGGAAATGATAAAGTTGTCAAAATGCAGACGCTTGGCGCACCCCTTTCCCTGGCTTTCCATAATTACACAGCTAGGAAGTAGATGCTGTTTCTTTCACGCTTATGCGTCTTTTATGTAGCTGGTGTAATGTACTGATTTCTAAAAAATGCTTAAATATTAGGCAACACGTTCTGTGTTGACATGGATCAGATTCGAAAGGAGTACATCCAGGCAGTATTTTTAAATAAACAATTTCCCAAAGCCTGAAAAAAAAAGACGAACTGGCATAATGCAGGGAACAGAGATATGTTCATTTATTTGTGGCACGTCTGACTGGGCCGGTTGGTACCGATGCAGTGGAAGCCCTGGTGCGAGGGTCCACCAGAGCACATGCACTGGGAGCAGTCTCCTCCACCACGAGGAGAGGACCCCTCCTTCCGTATGTCTCGTATATAAACTGCAAACCCTACTCTCTAAAAATCTAGATATTATCCCTTCCCTTTAAAAGAATTACTGGTGCGCAACAAGAGGAAGCCAGCAGCGTTTCTGTGCTGCTGAGCTCCTTCTCGCTACTCAACCCCCTCTTTTTTTTTTGCCTACGACCAACTCATTTGCATGAGGATGACATTTGTTGCTCCAGTAATTTCATCTGATAATGGCCAGCTTGCAAAGCGGATCTGAAAACATATTCCTTAATTATGTGTTGCTAAGCAACGAGAGGGTTTGGCCATAATCACAGAAAGATTATCTTCTCATTGAAGTCCCTGAAAGGTTTAGCTGAAGTACGACCTGTAAAATTGTCTTCATTTTTATTTATTTCCCCTTTTTATTTTCCAAATAGCCTGAGAGGTTTTCTTCCTGTTAAACTATATTTTAAAAGTAGAAGCCAAGGTAAGACACACGGCAAATGGAAGGATGCGGATTAAAAATGGAAGGCGTGGCGGTTTGTAGATGTTTGAGCTGTGTTGAGGAATTACTATTTAAGGAACACCATTGCTAAGGAGTGTTCACACTTACATGCGAGGTGATAAGCGCATATTACAACTACGTTAAGATGTTTTTAAAACATTGAGTGGATGACAGAAACTTGACTAAATCCAGGAAAATCCTATTTGCCAGCAGGAAGAGAGAGGATGCATTTTTAGGAGCAACAAGCCTCTCCTGGCTGTAGCTTTGGCTGTGGATACTTGAGCTGCAAGGTGAAAGCAAGTTCAGTATTGAACTCTGTCTCTAAACGGCTGCAAATATTTTCTGTTGGTAAAGGTTAATGTGCTCTCAGTCAGCAGAGGGTTATAAAATATATGTTACAGTCCAGTGATGTTCTGAAGCTTGTTATATGGATCGGGGCTTAAAATAGATCATTTTGGTTATTTTTGAAGTCTTGTTGGACTACATATTATAGTCTTTCTACAGTGAGTTGTTTCTAGATACCCAATTTGAGATTTTGTGCTGAGCTTTGACACTCCATACCGATTCTGCATGGCTACTGTTTACTTTGGAGTTTGGGCAGAGAGGGCTTGCGAGAGGGAGGTGTCTTCTCCTGCCCGGTGCTTCTGATGGTAGAGACAGCGACTGGGCAGGGATACAGGCGCGCGCCGCATGCGTATGGGCCCCTCGTTTCAGTACGGTTAGATAAGGGAAAATCAGCAATGAGATTTATTGCTGCAGCTTCTTTGCATTTCATAAAATAATTATTAAGAAGTATCTAGATAAATTGCCCTTCCAGGGAATTGCAGAGTTGTGTGAAGAGAAGGTGGTGCATGAGCACCCTAAACCCGTTGCTGTGGCAGCAGTGCGAGCGGGGCGTAGGAGCCAAGAGCGATGTCTCCGGATCCGAGCCAGCTTCTGATCCCGGGAACTCCCCCAACCACGGCTCTGGCAAAGCTGCTGCTCTCTGCGTCATCAAGACCTTGTCCGTGAAGCTGTCAGGAATGGCTTACCCAGGGAGAAGTGTCCTCAGAGCTGGCTGCTCCTGCAGCCTCGCCATCCGTAGCGTCACAGGTGGTGAACGCACCAAGTCACCTCAGCGGCAAGCAGGAGAAATAAACCCTGCAAAGTCTGAGCGACAAAACCGTGTCAGTGGGAGGTCTGCTGCCAAGGCGGGTTTGTGGCCAGCCTCGTGCTGAAGTGGGTGGTAATGCAGGGAAATAAATAGTGTAGGTCAGCAAAGCTGGTAAGGGCAAACCACATCTAATGGTCACCGATCAGATTACTTGAGCTCCACCTCCAAAATGTTGCATCTTCAAATTATTATGTTTGTTAGTATTTTTATTAGATTACTCAATTTATATTTTCATATCCAATTTCTCAGCCTTGAAGCAGCTGGCTGATAAGAAGTCTTGTATTTTTGTAGCTAGCCTAGACTTCTCCCAAACGAGGAGTCTGTCCAGATTTCTCTTTCTGATGATGGACTAAGGGAGCTCCACGAAGGAATGGTGATTCATTGCAAATAAGTGTCTTGGGTGGTTTTTTAAAGTCTAGTTTATATATGACGATATGAAAGCAAATGATGGCAGAGGGGGAGATGCTTCCCACAGGGCTGAGGCACAAGGCTGCCCTGTACAAGTCAGGTAGGTATCATAAGGAAGGAGGAGCAAAATTACTTGGCTGTAAGATTTGGTTCAAAGCCTGACCTTTTCCTGAGCAGGAAAGAGAAGGACTCGCTGAGCCCTCAAAAAGGCAGGGAAGCTGCCTTCCTTGGACAAGTAGTTCTCACCAGTGTGAAGGGGACTCCTCTTTTATTAGCTGAGAGCCCAGCTAGAAATGCCTTTTACTGTGATTAGCTCAGCTCTGCTTATGCTGTTTAACACTTGATTGCAATTCTTTTTACTGGTATTTTCCACCCTGTAACAGATAAAAATTGTGTTAACTGCACATCAGTTGCAGGCTGAAAAGCTCTTCATGTGGGCAGGCCCCAAAGAACAGAGGGCATAGTCAGGAGCAAGAGCCTTCATGGTTGCTGAAGGATGGTTAAAAGAGTGACATTTGCACATTCTCTTAAGAGTTCCACATTGAAATTGTCATAGCTTTTTATGGGCAGAGAGAGTTTAGTGGTGATACTTCATACACAATATAAATTCCATGAGCATTTGTTGAGGTTGGTTTATTCTTTGCCCAATGTACCATATAGCAGACAGTTCAGAAATCAACTTCAGGTTTTCTTCGCTATGTTTTCTGTACAGACTGTAGCATGTAATCACAATGTATACATGTAAGGCAGCTCAATTAACAATCCAGACTGAAACAGCACCAAAGGAAGCTCAGTGTACTCAATAAATCTGATTTAATTTGCACATTGACCTGACAGACCATAGCAAGTCCTTGGAGCCATTCCCAGCTAGTGTGTTACTCCAGGTAAAGTACGTCTGCACTGCGTTCACTGGCAAAACCACAGACTAATGATTTTTACTGGGATTGTAACTTCTGTGCAAAAATACTTGATAGAAATAAGCAGACGTGTCTTGCTAGTGCCTGCTGTCCTGATGGTCACAGCACCATTTGCAAGGCGTCAATATGCAATGTGATAAAGGTATTAGCTGGAAATACTCACAATGAGTTTGGGAAAGCCTTTGAAAGGCGCACAAGGACCTGGCTGAGCGTTACTTGCATGTGCATGCTCTCACCAGCCTCAGTTTGGTAGATGAGTGTGCAGATGTGTATAGTGGGTGGATCTTAAAATTGCAGTCATCAGAACTGCTCACATTAGTAGGGTAAATGGCTGAAGAACAGAGCGTGCAAGAGAGGTGCTGAAAACTGCCTTGACAAAATATTGACTATCTCGGCCAATATGCACACACAATTCACTGATTGCAGAGAATACACTTCTAAAATACTTTTTTAAAGGTTGAAATACGCTTTTTATAATGGTTTTATCAAAAGCAATATAAAGTGTCAAACTCATTCCAGCTGCAATTCATTGACTTTGGTGCCATGGCAATAAAAATGAATTTGGCCTGTCGGAGGAGAACATGTTGTCAGATGCACAAGTGTTGTCATCTTCAATTTACACTTTCCTTTTACCCTGTGTCTGTAGTTCTCTGTCATTGTTAGGACTTCCATATATCCAGATCTTTCTCTGACTGTATTTGCTGACATTTTTTTAGCTTGCTCATAAGTAGTTTCCATAGCTACAAACTTAGTGTTCACAGAGGGGAAAAAAATTTAAAGGTTTCTGATCATTATTGTATTAAACATTTTTTATATTTCTTCTCCTTGTCTTTCTCATGGTGTTACGCTACAGACCAGTTTAATGAAAATGTCACACAACTGAACTGTGTGTTATTTTCAAAAGCAAAGTAGGTGCTGAGCTGAATCCTTAAAAAGCAGACGACGACCAAAATCATTAAGCCACTGATTTAGAATAAATGTTGCAGATGTAGGACATATATTAGTAAGGTTTATATATAGCAACTGGCAGATGAGCTTTTGAGTTTGCACCTAAATAAAACCTAAATTCCACTGGGTTTTGGTAAAGAAAGCTAATATTTAATCTTTTGTGTCTGCTGTTTCTAGTGTTTTTTTAAAGATGAAATGTTACTTGGGGGGGGCAGGGGGTCACGTACGGTATTTCTCCTAGGCAATATTAGTTCCACCTCTCCATTAGAGGGGTGCTGGGCAGCCATGCCCTGCCTCAGTGCAACCGGGTGCGTCCTTAGGCAGGGTTTGGCCAGAGATGTGTTTGGGACCGTGGTGGGACCATCACCTTCTGCAGTACAGCAGCTTTATTTAGCACAGGGAAAGGAGTTGGACTTGATGATCCTTGTGGGTCCCTTCCAACTCAGGACATTCTATGATTCTATGATTCTAGTGAAACAGGAGGTTTCTGAGTGCCTGTGCCTGGCCGCCCTGACTGCCAGCGCCCTGTCTGGGGGCCTTGCCTTCTGCACTTGCAATCCAATTAGCTGCTCCGGAGCAGATGGAGCGGATTAGTGCCTGGCTTTCCTTCCTCCACCCTCTCCCCCAGTGCAAAGGGTGTCGAGGCCAACAATCGGCTTAAGTGTGGGTCCCATGGCACGACGTAACGCGGTCCCAGCCCTGCCTGCGTGGGGCCACCCTGTGCCCCTTTCCGTGTGACACAGCATCCCTGCGAGGCTGTTGCAGTTCAATTCCCCAGTGTGATGTCTCCAGGTCTCAGGTAGTTTGGAAGACCTTGACCTATCCTCATTTGCCAGGCATAAATACATAAGTTTCATTTTTTGTTTGCAAAGAGTGTCTGCAGACCCCACTGCCACGTGCACAAGCAGCATGCTCTGCGTTTGAACAGCCGGTGTTGTCACTGCCAGCAGCGGGGTCAGTGATGGAGGCTTGTGGTCCATCCCTTCCCTCCTGTGGCATTCCCTCCCGGGAGCACCCCAGGCCCTGGGGGTGCGTCGCAACCACCGAACGTAGGGTGGCCAAGGGAAGTGGCCTCTCGCCACATCTTGCACATGGAAGAAGAGGCAGCCAAGGAGAGGCTGGGAGAAGAGTGAGAGTACAGTACTCTTCTCGCAGTTCCTCAAAGCGTCATAGTCCCCGGGAGGAGGGTGGTTTAGGCTCTGTAATCCGAGAGATAAGCAGGTTGTCACTGTAAGAAGGAAACCAGCAGGGCTTACCTGAATGGTCGGAGCCGGTGGAGATCCTTGGTAAATACTGATAGGAACAGCCAAGATGGCATTCTTATGTTTTATTTATGGATGCAGATACTTATGCACATGAAAATGGGGAGAAAAATTCTCAAAAATATAACCAGTGTATCAGTCATTATCCATTTGGATCAGTACTTCTGCAGGTTCTTCACTGTTTGCCAGAAGTGACTTGTTTTGGTTATCAAGCGATTTATTATTTCCTAGGTTGTCGTACTGACTTGGCAAATAAATAAGCAGAAGGGACTTTGCTTAGACGGCAAACACATGATAAGTAACAATTTAGGATATACTTTTCAATAAAAAAAAGTCAGAAAAAGAAGATCAAAACTGAAGTCCTGTTGAATTTATTTTCCAGATCTGAAGGTGGTATCTCCAGGTGGGTTACCTCCATGCCGGGAGGCACATCGGGAGTCGTAGGGTGGTGGGATGCAAGAACCTGACGATCCTTGCTCGTCTTCTTAACCCTAACACGTTTCCTGACTCTTGTTCTAACACTGCAAATCCCTGAGCGGTTTCAAGCTGCCTCCTACACACTCTCTTACTGACTCTATAGATTATCAGCCTTTTCTTATCATGGTCCAGTCTCTTATTGGAGTCTCTCACTGGTACCCACAGAGTGAACAAAACCCAGGAACAGAGATGTCACACGCAGTCATTTGTTGTGGCTCTGCCTTCCTCTGAATGCCTTATTATAAAGTTTTAAATGAATATTCAAAAAGTACAGTAGTTCATGCAACTGCATATATTTTGCTTTGCCAGTGAAAGGAATCTTGATTAGTATGTATTATGAAAGACAAAAGAGAGTATTCAGTGTGGACAGCAGAGAGCTTATCAGCATCTAGACCGTCCTGTTGGGACACTGAAGTAATCAGGAAAGCCGAAATGTAGTTTTAGTTATCCCACCTGGCCAGCAGTTCCAGTTCCTATTGATCTCAAGCTTTCCCTGTCTTTGAATTCTTGCTCATGTTGCGTGGACCTGCATAAGAGTGGAAGTTGTTATCTTAACAGCTGAAACATTTGGCTTAAGAATCTTAAATTTCCATTTCATTCTTGTTTGCAGAGGTTGTCGTTCTGCTTCATCCGCAGTCAGGCCTAAAAGGGCCAGAAAGCGGAATTACTATAATAACACCAATGATTGCACCGTGATGCAATGCCAAGCAACCTGTCATTGTCTGCGCTGAAGGTGTTCCCCTTGTAGCTCGTATTTATTCAGTAAGGGAAGGTGCGTTCTGTACTTCCCGTTCATCCTAAAAGCACGTGTTCCTGAGCAGCAGTGTGGCATCTCCCGTGCCGTGCTCTGGCCAGAGGGCGAGCCTGTGCATCATCTCGCTGGCCTGTGATAAGCGAGATACAGCGATCTGTCGTGGGGACTAGCAGCCCCACGCTCTGGCTCACCAGCTCTTTTTTACTCCAGTTTTCTGTTTCCCAAGCTTGCATGAGAAACGCCAACAAAAATAATATTTCTAATTTGGGGGGAATTTCTTTCTGGACAAGCAGCTTCCAAAACAGGGCAGTAAGTGAAGTCGTGCTTCCATCTAAAAAATGGTAGTTTAGCCATTGATTTCAATAGAAGAATTATTTTACCCTCCCCTGTGAAAGCAACCAGCTCCATGTAACTTACTTTTATTGCATTTCTTAAAATTAGATCTACAAAACCAGTGGTTTCTTTAAGCAAGAGAAGCTGTTAATTTCATACATTGAATGCCTGTGCATTATTAAAAATAATAGGTTATATTTGTCAAGTGGATAATGAGTAGCTTGCTTTCTCTGTTTTTCAGTATTTTAATGAGTACAGGAAGTGTTTGATATTTATTTGCTTTCAGATTTTACCGAGGAGCTCTGGAGATAATTGTCAAATTTCCGAGTGTGTATCAATATTTCATGAAGTGCTGTTTTTCCTCTGTACGTTCAGGAGTTAGGTCATTAGCAGTGGAGCTGTTATTAACAGTTTGAAGCAAGATATAAAAAGGAATTCCACCGAACACTTGTAAGTTTGCAATTGAAAATTTCCGAAATAAAATTCTAATAGAGGGCTTATGGGTAAAATAAATATCAGTAATATTGCTTGGTTTCAAATGTTGCATGTTAAATCTGTTAGAGGATTTCTTGCTTGATCTCAGTTTCTGTGCTTTGTGGGCCTGATCTGGAGAACAGCGAGGCGTGCGCGTGTGTGCTTGGCCCCATGCCCGGCACTTGCTACAACTTGGGGTGTACCTTACAGAGATAGGATATCTATCCATGGCACGCTTTGGAAAAAAAAAATTCCACCTTTCTTACTACCAGCAAATTAAATTCTCTTGAATTATTAAAGCTCAAATTGCTTTTAAGTCTAGTACCGATCGGCACTGATGTTGACTACTTCGTTTTCGGTTATCTCTGCGCGGTCAGCCTGACTTTGAGGTTCAGTACTGGCTGTGTGTTAAGATCTATTGTTCTGGTTTGGACGTTTGCCATTTAAAAGTGGTTTAGTTGTGCGCATGGTTGAATGTTTCTATTTTCTCCACTTCTGATATTTCAGTTTTACGTAAAATCATAATATTCGTGCTCTCATTCTGATTAGGCAACTTACCACATTTTTGGTTTACTCAGCTTAAACCTGCGATGTGTCAGGCTGGCCTCTGCTCCTATTAATGAACAGACAAGCCAGTCCGACTAGCTCACTGCGATGCTCTCAAGAAAAAAAAAATAGAAAGTGAAAATGATTCATAGATAAGGACCCACTGTGCTCTGCTGTAGAGAGGGTGCTGTACAAAAATAATTGATAAACTGTTCTGGCTTTTTGACCATTATAAATGGCAGGGTTGCCATACATGCCTCACTAGGCACAGCTGCGTGGGAGCTGTGCAAAGAGCAAAAACTGAGACTTTAAACTTGACTGAACTATGCGAAGTCTGGAGCATTGGCGTGGAAATCTGAGAGTGTACAGAGAGCTGGAAGGTGGCTAGAAAGAGCATCCAGGTCTCCTGAAACAGAAAAAGCGCTTTGGAGTTAGAGATGATTAAAGCAGAAAGGGAGAAAACCTGAGGCTTTTGCATCTCTGAGAATGCAGCAGGAGAGGACTTCTAGCTGGAAGCAGGTGCAAAGTCATGGGAGGGACGTGGGAGATCCCAGAACAGGCTGAGCCCCCGGCTGCCCCGGAGGAAAGGATCCCAGGTGAGGGGATGGTATGCACTACGGCAGCAGCAGGAGGGACAGGATGTGACAGCAGCGGAGCACAGCTGGGTTTGCAAGACCTGCAGAGCAGGAGGCACAGAAGGAGCTTACTTGGCTGCTCCACCACAGAAGCATGAATAGTGGGCAGGGAGCAGTGGCTTTTCCCTGGAGAAGGAGGGACGGGGTCCATGGGAAAGGCAGAGCTGGCTGTTTTACAGAGGGGTTTGAAGAAGATCCTCAGGTGTGGCAGAAGATGTCGGAAGTGGCATATCTGTCTATCTATATTTTGGGATACTTTTAAGATTAGTGACACTGTGGGCTACAATAAACTGAAGGAGGTCACTTGTGAAAGCAAATGGCAATGCGAATCATGCTAGCAGCTGAGGAGGGGAAAGGGAAGTGGCAATTGTGAAATATTGACACAACAGGAGTGTGTGGTGATAACGAATTTGATTGTAGCTCAATATTATGAAGTTCCAGACTGTAAACAGAGATATTTGTCAGAGGGAAGGTAGTGCTCAGGGTGAAAAACAGGTGCTTTGCTAAGTAAAAGCACGTTGTAAAGGAGGTACAGCTGTGAGAGATGTGTAAGAGAAATCCAGAGCAGATCCATTCAACTGACTTGTCCTTCTAAGGTGTCACATGGGAAAGAGGGAGTTCGGGAAGTTGGTAGTAAATACGACTTTTGTAACTTGTGCTTAGTTCTGAAACTGAATTTTTCTTTCTTGGTAGTTGTTTCCTGGTAGTAGATGAGCTTTGTCCTGGGAAGTGCAAAGGGAAGTCCCATCCTACTGTGGCTTCTGTCCCTGCTACGGCGGTGGGACTGCTCAGGCAGAGGTTGGAGACAATGCGTAGCCACGGTGTTACGTCCCTAGTAGTGATGGCGTTAGAGAGAAGAGTGGTGCTGAGAAAAGCGAACCTGACCATTTAGTACCCATCCATGTGCATTCGTGTGCAGCCGGCAGGCGGGCTGAGGCAGGGAGGGGGGGTAGGATCAGCGGAGAGGGAGACTGGTCTTTCGCAGTCGTGAAGAAGGCAAGCACATCGGCAGAGACATATGGAAAGCAGATCTCACAGAAGGATTGGGAGAAACAACATTGGCTCCTACAAGGCTCGGTGCTCGCGAGGTTTTGCACAGTGCAGATTCATTTTATGTAACCGGTTTACGGTACGGGAAGTTGCAGAGCACTTAGTGAGAGCCAAAGGAGATGCTCCACCATTCTCCCAGGGGGACAGTGAGCTGCTTTTGCTCCAGGAAGGAAGAGGTGTCAGATGCCAGTAAGGAAGAGTGCTGCTTTAACTCTTTCTGAAAACCCTCTCGCACTCCTTCCAGAGCCCTCAGGCTCCAGAGCAGCAGCTGGACTTTGCAATGCAATCCCTGTCTTGCTTTTGGTGATTTTATGGTTCTGTCGTGGATTGCCTGCACCAGGTGCCAAGAGTACATGAGTCCTCTCCATGATGCCCCCTGTCATGGGGAGAATCTGGCCATACTCCGCATACCGGGACAGTTTCCTGGGGAATCTCCAATTTCCTTTGCTCCCACTCTGGGAAGTTATTAGGCATGCTGAGTTAATATGCCTCTTACCTATTTGTTTGTTTAATCCGTTCATAAGGCACGTAGCCAAAGCACCGCAGTACTGAACGAGAAGTACGTACTAAGAAATGCCGGACAGCCCAGGCAGCAGCCAGGCTGCCAGCACCTCCAAGCGTAGGCAAGGCTGGAAACTGCCCCACAGAGTCAACGGAAGGAGCTTTCCTTCGGTGCAGACACATCTGGAGAAGTGGGAGAGGAAGGAAGAAGGTAGAGAGCAGAGGAAAGGGGAAAATACCGGAATCAGCGACAGTAAGCCAACCAAAATACTGCAGCAGGACAGGCAGTGCTCTAAAGGTAGCCAGTTTCTAAGAAAGTATTCCATGCTTGGGAACAACGCTGCCTTTAACATTCACAAAATGTTTATGTTTCGAATTTTTTGTGCTCTCCTCCTCTCAAGTTGGCGTAGTTACGTGCTTTGTTTGTTTGCCTCTCGCTTCTACCCTTCATGGTGTTAGAAATACTCTTGACTCGAGTCCATCCAAATACAGCAGTGCCGTGTTTGGTAAGTGGGTCGTGAGCCCTTGGGGGTCTGAGCAATGATTTTCATTCAGAATTTGGCAAAACAGCAAGTTAAAATTGTTTTTGAAAAAAATTGATTCCCAGGATCCAAGATTTCAATCCACGTCATTTAAGATTAATTTTCTTGTAAACAGAATGTGTAACCTGTGCTTTGCTGCTTTGTATCAAGCCACGTGGAGCTTTTGGGTGTCAGATGTAAGGTAATTTTGCAGGTCTCCTGGGGTGATGGCCACATTCCTGCTGCAGAGATGTTTGGGATGGAGACCCTCCAAGGAGCTGCACTTCTCCCTGCCTAGTTTGGGATGATTCTTTTTTATCTTCTGCATGGAAGAGGATTGCAAGTGTGTCCTCTGAGATTTTCTTTTTGGAGCCACACTCTGAAAACTCAGCTTTCCTGCTGCCATCGCTCTCCAGTCACCTGTCCGCACACCGCAGCTGTGCTGCGCAGCCCCCCTCATGTCAGACGCCTGCGTTTCATTTCATTCTGGTGGCTGGTTTGAAGCAGAAAAACACAAACACCCCGTGCTCAGTCACACAAGGTGGCAGCCCGCCACGGTGAGGCGTGTGCATGGCCCTGGGAGACCACAGCTTCATGTTCAATTACAGTAAGAGCATCTCAAGTGCACCCTTGGAAATGGTCCATGACCCATGTTTCTCCTTGGCCCGAGTCTTGTGCTTAGGAGGGGCATCAGTATGTTGGTTTTCTGCTGCAGCCAAGAAGTGCTTTCTCGTTTTGCCTTCCTGGTCTCCCCAGACGCATGGCACAGCTGCCTCTTCCCCGGGAGCTCTGTTTTGGCACCAGCTGCTGGAATTTCCATAGTGGGATGCTCGATCGTCTCAGCATGACAGATATCAGCTTCTTTCTGATCGCAGGTGTCAGGTGCTGGTTGCATTGACAGATCCGCATGTGGCCAGCACAGGGCAAAGCTGTGGTTTCTCTACCTGTGGTTTTCTACACTCTTCTGTACAGTTATTCCTCTCTCTGTCAGGATGTACCCTGCGCTGGCTTGAGAGATGTGCACGGTCTGAAATGTCTCTTCTTAGAGAGTTTGTTGTGGTTTCAGGATGGGATCCGGTCTGCTATTTAAAAAAGCAAACAAACTTCCTGGTTAGTGTTTTCCGTTTGCTGCACAGCTCTCTAGTTTTCCTGCAAGAGCACACCAGATCTCCACGAGGACAGCCGGGCAATCGTGGCCAGCACGTGAGCAGCGAGGTGTGGGTTTCTCGGGCTTCCTTGCAGTTGGTCGCACAGCGCTGGATGTCTCTGCACTCTCTCATTGCCCATCGCCAAGCACCGGAACAGGGCAGAGGGCTGAGAAGACCACCACTGCCACTGCATCGACAGGGATTCTCAGGCACTCTTGAAGCTGGGTTGACAGATGCTCTGAGACCATGCCAACAGTCTCGTGGACCACGTTGTGTGGTTGCAGCCCGTGACGTGAAATGAAATGCTTAGCTGCAGTAGAGGTGTCCAGGAGATAGAGTGACAGCTCATCAAAACTAGACAACAGTTCTGTATTTGACATCTTGAGGTCAAAACCTGTCAGTTCCTTGATTTTTTATGGTGTCTTAAATCGCCTGGGGAGTGTTTTGAGCCTTGTCAAAATGTATTAATTAAGGCCAAGTCACATTCACAAGCTTGTACTGCTCTGATTCAGCAGCAGGACCATGCTTGATTTTCAGCCTTATAATTACGAGTGGTTTTGGAGGATCTGGGGGGCTGATAGAGCCAGTTTCTGTTTCTTCCAGAGCTGCATGTGCTACAGTTTTTACTTGCTCTTTGCCTTGGCTGTCTGTAGCATTGTTTCCTCCTCCTCACAAACGCAGCCAACTTTCTAATTAAGGAAACCACTCTGCAGCCATTGTGACTGTTCATTTGAGTTCTTTGTCCATACCAAAGTTTCCAGCTCCCCCAAAGATTTTAAGTCACTCCTTAGTACAGCTGAAGGAGGACAGGAGCTTTGGCTTAGGGCAGGCTTTTCCTTTAACTCCGTTAAGAAGCAGGCGTGCTGCACCAAGCACCGCTGTGTGCAGCCCATTCACTTCATCAGAGCTTCAAATCCACCTCTGGCTATGACAAATATTGCTGAGGTTATTCTTCTATTGGATTCTTATATGAGAAATATAGTTATAAGAAATAAATATCACTTTGTGCTGGGCTTTACTGTTTCCTGGGCTTTGAGCCCGAAAGGATTTAAAAGTCATCATGCTCTAAGGGAAAGCTGTAGCGAGAAAGAGGAGGTGGAGGGTTGCTCCAGCCAGCTGTTGTGATTTGGGAAAAGGCTTGTCCTGACCAATGGAAAGGAGTCGGAGAGGCAGCCGGTGCTGGCACAGCTATGCCAGTGAGATTAAGACCAAATTAGAAACTTGGCTTGCAGGGGTTTATCATTTCCTTTATATCGTGACATTTATAAATGCAAATCTTTTTTATCTTAGTTGTTATCCTCTCTTGTATCTTTTTTTAACGGCCATTGTCCTTACTTCATGCTGCACTGATAACTGTATGAAGAGAATGGAGACATATTCGCATGCATTATTGCACGTGCAAAAGTACCCCGGTGTGCGAGGAAAGAATATGTGCACTTCTTAACGTCTGTGTGCCAGCTCCTCTTGTCAGCCTTGAGTTGGGCGAGAGTCCTGCAGACAATGCCATGGTAATGCATCACAGTTCAGTGCTTTTGATATTTCACAGCGAAGCACAATAACTTTTTTTCTCGTTTCGTTTCTGAAGTACACAAAATTCGGAACATATGCACTGCGTCAGGATTAATTGCTCTTGCCAGTCAACCCAGACGAAATGCTCAGATCAGGCCTGGTCGCTCACCCAGAGGGAACTCTTCATGTCTGCTACTCTACCTTTGCGACCCTGCCAACAGCAGCACCTTCTGCTTTTCTAATTCATTGTAGGTTAAAAATAAACCACAAAGCCCTAGCCATTCACACCTGGTCACTGTGGCAGTTTACAGCTCTTTGAGAAAAGCAGCATTTGTTGCAATACTTTCAGAGCATCCTTGCAGTAAAACCGGGTGCATGAAGGGACGGTGATGGGTGCGTGCAACACGGAGGAGGATTTGCCCAGGGTCTGCTTTGCACCATCAGTCCAGGGTGGACCTGGAAGCTAGGGCAGGAGAGCACACCCAGCAGACGCATGCATCATGGAGGTACTGCACTGCATGGCCAGCATTGGGGAACACACCTGCACCCCTGCCGGGCCGCGTGGCTCCAGGGAGAGGTGAGTGGCCAAGGGGCTGCCCAATTTGCACCCGTTGCCCAGGTCTCCTGCATGACTTGGCTTCACTGTGTAGGATTGTGGTGGCCCAATGCTTAGCTGGGGTTGGGCTCTCCATCCCAGTAGATCTGCTTTCCATTCTAGATAGGTCCCATATGGAAGGGAGCTCTCTACTAGCCAAAATAAAGACACTCAGCAATCTGCCAGAGCCAGTTAAAGCATGTAGCCTGTTACAGGCAGAAAGAAATACAGTTTGGGGTAGAGGATACAAAATACATTTGCAAGGCATCTGAGCCTGATGCTAAGACACTCTTTCTTTCAACGTTGTTGTTGCCAATAGCTTCTCTTGTGCTCAGACCAAAACTATTTTGGGTGGAACATTTGCTCCCTACTTTCTAGCAAGCCTGGTCACAGGAATGAAGAATGGATTCTTTACACTGGCCACAGCTGGTTTGAATGATCCCCACACTGAACTCATTGACTCCAGGCACTCCTCATGTGAATCACAAGGAAGTAGCAACTGATTTTTTGTTTATGTGCCTGATGGGGAGAAACAGCAAAGCAGTCTCCAGTCAGCTGAGTGCTTGAATCCAGGCACATGCCGGGGAGGAGTCCTGGTGTGTGCTCTGTACCTAATGCTGGCAGCAAGCCTGGTTCACCAGCTCGGTCTGAAGTAAGGAGGCAGAAGAGGGTGAGACGTGTTTCTGCCGTGGGTGTCTGTCCGACATCCTCTCCAATGCTTCCTGTGGGGCTGCTGGAGAGCACAGCAGCATGGCTGCGTTTGGTACAGAAGATCCATCATGCTCATTCGATGAGAGCTTGAAGAGGAGTCCTTCAAGAATTGTGACCCTTGCCTTACATACAAAGCAAAAAAAATCACCTTGAAACCCATCAGTGTCAGTTGGCTAGACCTTGAACAAGGCATTGAGAGGGATCTGCCTCAATGCACCTCTCTCAAGGTCTGCTTCTTCCAAGGAGCAACAAAATAGCTTGTTTTAGAACATTGACAAAATCATCTCCAGACCCTGTGACTGAGATCTGTTTATCTTCTTTTAGGTGATCCCTCTGTTGAGAGCAACTTCTAACAAGTTTCTGCAGAAGAATCACCTTTTTCTTTCTGATGGAAGAGGGTATCAGGGAAACAAATGGGCACAGAATTTGGCTGCTTGCAGAGAGAGGACGACAGGTCAAGGAAGGTGACCCATTTGTTGGGCTGAGAACCAGGGAGAGGCGTGGGAAAACTCTTGCTGAAAGTACTGCCACTAAATGGAAAGGAGTTTGGGGGTAATTAAGAACCACCTCCATATTCTTAAGTACTCTTAAGAAAGCCAGCTGGCCATGTGTTATAGAATTTTTTACAGTATTGGGTTTTTCCTTGTACTGTCAAAGGTATTAATTAGAGGAATAGATTACACTGAGTATTGTACAGTTTACCTCTTGGATATTTGTGGAATGAACCATGAAAACACAGACATATTTGTGTGTGAGATTGTAAAATACTCCTTTAGCTGGCTTTCTTGATGAGTACCGTGTCTTACTTCACCTCTTTGCCACATAGTCTGTGCCTCTTGATTACAGCCAGTGGGGTGGTTTCATGTCAGTGGCAGCTAACGTGCGAGGGGCTTGGGGATCCCCTAGGACACAGGCACTACGTAAGATCATTGTTGCAGCAGACCCTTCTTTTTTATGATCCCAGGGAGTTTTCTCAGCCCACTCAGTTCATTTGATGTGTTTTGTAATCTGTATGATGTAATCAAGTATACAAATTTGTAGGGAAGGGTGTGATGCATCAGTATCCATCTTTGCCAAGTGCTTTCTACTGCAAGGCAGGGAACTTCGTCAACCTTCTGAAACCTCAGTGCAGGACTCTCCCTTTCTCCCCCCTCCCTTACCTCCTTCCCAAGAAAGAAATGAGATCTGATTAGTTCATTTTGCCATACTTCACTCTTCCGGTGGGTTTGTGGCACAATTTTAGAATTAAAAAAAAAAATCAATTAATTGAGAATAACCATAGGGTGTATAACTACACCTTTTAGGTAGATAGGTGATGGGTTTTATTGAACCAATAAAATATAAAAACCAGAGGAAAACGGCTTACTGCAGTGGTATCGTTCAGTGTGATTTACAGTTTTATAACTGTAGGCAATTTGTAATATTTTTCACTATCTTCAGTATACATTATTAGATAAACCCATAGCCTGTGCTTACCTACATCAGCACTGACTTTCTTCTCTGTGATAGTGAAGAGACATAAAAATGAAGACGTTTTCAGCCCATTATCGTTTAACGTGGTTTCAAGAACAGTCAGTTTCTCTACAGCTTTGGATTTTATTCATCACTTAATGTACTGAGGGTGTCTGTAGGAGATGCATCCCAGCAGCCACAGGAGTTGCGGTGCAGCTATCGTGAACATGTACAAGAAAATAAGACACCTTAAATATGAGGATTATTGACCAAAATGTCAGCTCACAAAAAACAGAGAGAAAATACAGATCCTTGCAGGAGTGCTTCGTTTCAGCATCCTGATCTCTCTCCTTTAGCTCTTGCACTGCTGAGGTTGCCCCCATGAGAAAAGCCATGCGTCAGAGCCGGGGGAGGCAAGGACAGGCTCCCCCACCCTTGGATGAGGTCCTTTGTGCCCCACGCTGTTACCAAATGAGTGTGGTGAACTTCTGGGGCTGCTGGGACGCAGCCTGGAGCTGGGACAAGCCCTGGGCAAGCCAGGGCTGCAGCACTACAGCCCCATCCCAAGGTGGTGGAAGGGTGGGAAGGAGGCACCCATGGTGCTCCAGGGTGGTGGTTGGAGACCTCTATGGGGCCCCGCGTGGTTCAGGGAGAGATGGGTGTTGAACTACCGTAGCACAGGAATAGCTTGTCGTTCTTGGAATCAAAAAACAGGAATTTGCCAGTGTGTTATCTAGATTAATGAAGATGAAATGTGCTGTATAAATACATCAGAAGCATGATTGTGCCGTTATCCCTTGGGCTACTCTGGCTTACAAGGAGAAGAGGTTGATTTATATTTGTAGATGATTTTGCTTGCTCTGCCAACGTTCATTTTTGTTTTATTACGAAACCCAGGAAGCATGCATTTCTTTTGCTCAAAGATGTAGCAGATTAGCAAAGATTTTTCTAGATTATCATAGCTAAAATAGCTCTGTTTTAAGATAATTTTTTCATCTATCATTACTTGTGAGGGTTTTTGATACTACTTTAAACACTGATGATAAATTAGGGGGGTTGTAAGCTCTATTATTCAAGGAACTGTGCAATATTTGGACACTGAACATGGTTTCCATAAACCAGAAGACGCTTTTGTATGGCTGACTGGGCTAAGTGCCCTCTGGCTAGTGTGGAGAGGTGTGGATGAAGGGGCTACAAGAGTATGATTTGCAAAATGATGAGAGTTTAACGTAGCCCTGACTTGAGCCCACCCTGGGCATGCAGGAAAAGCCCATGCAGAAACCCTCGACGGGGCAGTCGTCTCTTGGGCTGACAGACGTGATGTCTCAGGGCGAATAGGTACTTTTGGTACAGAAGTTAGTGATGGTGTTTAGTAGACGTTGCTTGGTCCACTGTCTTAATTTAAGATGTGAAATGCGTGGTCGTGGATTATCACTGATCAGAGGAGAACGTTTTTAGGGTCAGGGATGAGAAAAAATGTTAGGTGTGTTCTCGCCCATTCCTGGTGTGTGTTGCTCATCTAGGGCCCAAGAACAGCCTGGCTGGAGAGCTCTGGAGGGGTTTGTTTCTGTCTCCAAAAGCCTTGAGAGGACCAGGGAGGCGGGGTGTGGTGGCCAGAGGCACTGCAGCTTCTGCCCCAGTCCTTACTTGGAGCTTCCTTAAAATGTCTTGACTGAAAGAGTGGTCAGGCAGTGGAACAGGCTGCCCAGAGAGGTGGTGGAGTCACCATCCCTGGAGGGGTTCAGAAAACGTGTAGACGTGGCACTTGGGGACATGGTTTAGGAGGCCTGGGGGTGTTGGGTTGGCGGTTGGGCTTGGTGATCCTAGAGGTCTTTTCCAACCTTAATGATTCTATGATTCTATTCCTTTCACTGTAGCAAAAGAAATTACATCTCCAACATTATTTGAGATCTTTTTGGATGAGTTTTGGGTTGTTCCAGCCATGTTCAGGTCCAGCAGCTGTCAAGGTGGTGATGTATTGGGAGGAGATGTGTGGAGGCTGGGGCTGAGGTCCCTGGCGCTGCCCACAGGTGGGTGGGTGCCTGCAGCCCCCAGAACTCCAGCCCATGTTTTGCAGCAAGGCAGGAATGCTGGCGGCCAGGAAAAGCCTGATAAAGGGGGAAAATAGAGAATGTGAAAGTTAATCATTAAACTTTTTCTGCTATCTTTATCCAGCCAGGAAAACTGAAGCTAGGCAAGGTTTGCAGGGAGAGATAATATCTTTTATTAGACCAACTTGTATAGTTAGAAAAACACACGTGCTTTTGGGACCACATGCTTTTCTTCAGATCTTCACAACTGCACATTACATTAAAAACACAATTCATTTAATTTTCAAAAGGCTTAACAGATTTTTGAAAGAACTGAATTTAAAAGCAAGTCACAAAAAATAGCTAATTTGGTTTAATTTGATTTGGACATTTTAAGAAAGATTTAATACCCATAAATTACAGAAGACTTTTTTCTGGGTTGAAGTTTACTAGTAGAAACCTGACATCTGTATGCATGGAGTCGAAATTTCTACATGCCATCTCAAAAGAGTGTTCTTTTGTGCGCCTGAGAAGTCTTCGTAAGTATATGGACATGCTCTTATTTCTTTCTGAGCTACTTACGATTGCCCTTTTGCAACTTCAAGATGCTCTCAGCATACAGCAATTATTAGTGAGCAGCTGGTAAAGCTCTACAAAGGTGCAAAGTCAGAAGGTTTAAAAAGGGTTAGTTTAAAATACAGAGAGTTCTCTGCCCAGACCACCACGTTTTTCCCTCAGTCTAAAAAAAAATGTGATTAAATTATAATAGTCTAAGATTTGGGAGTTTGTTACTAATCGGGGTGTTGTTGTCAATCAGCATACTTTCTGTGTTACAGGAGATAAGATGCTATTATTAATAACATTTCCAGTGAGAGGTTTATTACTTTCACTCTGACCTCATGAAATCTTCGGCTTACAATCCAGTTTTGTGTTGAGTTTTTCCTTTTTTCTTTTTGAACTGCCTTTTTTTTTTTTTTTTGATAGCCTTCTGTATCATCCAACACATCAATTTAAAATTCCCTCAATCCAGCTTAGTCTCAGCTGTATTGATGCATGGCTTGAGGGCACAGATAGCTAAAAAGGACTGTACTGTGTGGCATCTCTAAAATCTTTTTTCAGAGAAGTTGGATAAAGAGATTGAGGTTCTTGGGGGGGCGTTATGAGTTGGATTTTTTCCCAGCTGACTGAGCAGCCTTGCAGGTGACTCAGAAGAAGAAGACAGGGTGGGAGATGCTGCTGGGCGCCGTGTCACCCCATTCCTGTTGACCTCTTTGGCAAAGCATGCTTCTCTGGGAAGGTGTCTGCAGGCGCAGTGTGGGATCCTTCTTCATTTTACTGATGTATCTGGGGAAACAACAGTATTAAAAATAATAAAATATCTTAGTTAAGGAACATGGGTCAAAGCAGGAGTGAGTTTCTTTGCCGTACTTTTCCTAGGACATTACTTATAGAGCTCTGTACTCTTAATGCAGTCATGACCAGTAAATCCTGCCCAAGGTAGAACCAGTCTTTTCCAATATGTAGTAAAAAAACCCCAGAAAATATTGGGGTTCTGGAAGATTGAGGAAGTGTAAGGCAAGGGGAGGGTTAGAGTGAGCTGGTTGTTCCCCCAGCTCTGCTGTTGCCCGCAGGGCTGTGCCCACACAGAGCTGCTGGGCTGCAGGCAGAGTTGCAGGCAGAGCTGCTGGGCTGGGGTGTCCAGGGGACGCTTACCCTTCGTAGCTGGGAAGACCCACAAGGTGAACAGCCTCCCTCCGTAAACCGTTCCTCCGAAGGATAAAATAATTTCTCATGTACATCTTTCCTGTGCTGTGTGGTGCAATCTTCTTCTTTATCTCACATGACAGTGCGCCTTCTCGCCTGGCAAATATTTGATAATGCGCCTTGAGGGGATATCAGCCCGATCCAAGAAAGCGTTTCTGTTCAGGACAGCACGCGCTGAAATACGTGCTGAGCCGAGGTTCCCATTTAAGGGTTGTCCTCCACCACGGTGGGTTTCCTGGTAGCCTCAGCGACTTCCTTGGGTGAGAGCAGAAGGGCCAGGAGCTGGGGGGCTCAGGGAAGGGCACCCTGCCTTTGGGCAACCTCCCACCCGGGCTGGGGCCACGCTCGGGGCCGCAGGAGTAGTGGAGTACAGATTTCCTCTGCTAACCCGTGGGGAGCAAGTGGGTTTTGGTGGTCGCTGCCAAGCCCAAAGTTTTGTTTGCTGAGTTTTTATGGTTCTGGGCTGTTTTAAATGTCAACAAGAATTCAACACGTGCCCTTCTTTTTTCAGTGTAACTGTGATAAAATCCTACGGTCTACTTATAAAGCATTAGTTGTAAAAGTAAATCAACTTTAATAGCAAGTAGGTTGTAGTTAAGTGCTTTTGAATGTTAGTATTTAGGGTTTTTTTTTTCTCGCTTAGTTATGATCCAGTGCTGCGAGGAAGTGAGGGTGTTTATCTTAGGGAAATGAGTGGGATTTGCAGGCATTCAGCACCTCCCAGGACCTCCCAGGGTTATTTCCTCACTCATATATTTCCACTTTGCCATCCTTTCTGCACTAAGCTGAATTGGTCTCAAATTCCTCAAAGAGTGATGGGAGGGCACAGGGGGCTCTGGGTACAAACTGAGATGGGGAAAGAAATGGAAAAAAAGTGAAGCAAGAAACTGGCATGAGAAAAGCAGGAGCCCCGTACGGGCTGTGAACGCGCCACAGTAGAGCTGGAACCGTGGCAGTGGTTGGGCTTCCTCTCCACAGTGAGGTTTCCTTCATTCGATCTTCGCTGTGGAAGAGAGGTGGGGATCTGAGAGCGGGGATGCGGTCAGAGCAGCGATAGGAAGGGAGAAAGTTATCAGAGGTCCAGCACCCTTGGCAGAAACATTTCACGTTCATAGATTGAAGAGTGGCCATTTTCAGTCTCCAGAGGGGATGACCTTGCAACAGCGTCGCTGAACCCAGAGTTCCAGCTGGGCTTGTGCGCTTGGCAAATATCCAGGAGCTATTTTAATAGGTCTTAAAAGGGATGAGGCCTTGGCAAGACCTGTGGGTTTGGGAGTGAGCTCACCATCTTTTTTCCTTCAGTAGCTAGCAAGCGTCACTCAAGCTGTGGAAGAGCCCCTGGGAGCACGAACAGTGTGTCTCACAGGGCTCAGGGACAACCCTCGTACTTCTCTTTCTGCTGGTGTGCATCACTGAGGCATCACTCGCTCCCCATGGCTTGAAAGTTTTGCACCACTTATCACTTTCAACAAAGACGCTGGAGACGTCCAGGTGGACTTAAAGGATTGATACCATCCCTCACCCCAGGCCAGGGCTTCGGGTGCTCCCTGGGTGATCACAGCTCCTGCTGCAGCCCACGGCCCATCTGCAGCGTCTGCAGGAGGAGCCAAGGCAGCTGCCAGCCCTTTTTGGCAATTGGCACTTGGCCAAAGGTTGCTTTGGGGAGGCTCTTAAAGTCAAGCTGGGCTCTCACTGAAGGCTCCCACATTGTCCTCGTGGAAAGAGCATTAGGTAAAGCCTGGGCTGGATCCTCGGTGGGTTGTTCTCCCTTCTTGCTGCAAATGAATGCCTTGAGATGACAACAGCTGCAGGTGGATGTGGAGAGGAGGTTTTATCTTCCCGCAGGCTGCCCAGGCTCCCACCCTGGCAAAGCGGTCCTGTCTCGCTAGCTTCCTCATCTGTGCAGTAGGAGCATCACTGCATGGGGAGCATTGTAAGCCAACAGTGGACAGCAACCGCCCTCCTCCCCAGCACAGAAACTCCTCCGATGCCGTCTTGACCCTCCCCTGGGATCTACAGAAAACCTCCAGCAGATCTCAGAAATGCCAACAGCAAAACAGAGCAGCGTATAGAAAGCCTTATGTATATCTTGCTTAAAAGATCGAGAGCACTTTCTGTCCAGTGTCATGGGAAGGACTAATGTCAGTGATTGATGCCAGCATAATTTAATTCCTGCAAGTATCTCACACCGTGGCGTTTTCTTTGTTTTCCACTCAGAATCACTCATTATCAGTGTGCAAACACAAGTTCAAAAGGTGCTGGTGGCACACAGACAGCTAGTGTGACCTCTCGCTTCCCAAAAGCTGAATCGAAGTGCTTGCTTTGATGGATTAGCTTTTTTTTTTTTTCCATTCGAGGGAAGTTTCCAGTCTAAACCATATGGCTGTCAGTTGTCAGTTTTCAGCACTGGGCTTGGTAATGGAGCACATTCGAGGGGCATTTATTGGGATTTTTGCTACTTTCTCCATACTGTTTTAAATAGAAGCTGCAAAGCTCAGCCCTGGGCAGTGGGATGGTTTGAGAGACCGTATGGTGTCCATAGAATCATAGAATCATTTGGGTTGGAAGAGACCTTTAAAGGTCATCTAGTCCAACCCCCCTGCAATGAGCAAGGACAACATCACCACAACACAAACCCTAACTGGGTTTTTTCCCTTTTTTCCCATCCCTCTCTTAACAAAAAAAAAAAAAAAAAAAAAAAGAATACAAGAAACAGAGCTGCTCTGAGCAAGCATTTTTTCTTCCAGGTGGCTTCTCTTAGCTTTCTTGGTAGCATCCCTCACCACCCCATATGGCCTCTCCCATCTGCTCTGCCGTCTCTCACATGCCCTGGCAGCTCCCACTGCCTCCACAGGATCGCCATCCCGTCCGTCCATTCCCTGCTCTGCACTCCTGCTTCTCGGGATCCCTGGCCGGCCCTTGGGGCCGGCACATCCCTCGGGCACCCCCCGTCTCCCATCGCCTTACGTGGCCATGAGGAGTTTCACCCTAAGACCTTGCTTAGCTCCTCTTGAAGCCGCTCCTGTTAACCCATAGGTGAGCTGGGGTGGAAAGTCACAGGTTGGTGTTCACAGACACAGATTTACCTACCTGGCGGTCTGGGAATAACCAAAACATGGACAATTTGCTATGGAAGGTATACAGCAGAGGCTACATATTACTATCATATTACTTTTTTATTGTATTACACCAGTTTATATACTTGCAGCTGTATCTAGAGTGCTCCTGGATGAGATTTAGTTCAGTCCAGAGAGTACTTCGAAGAGCGCTTCAGAGTTTTGCAAACCTTGTGCTTTGCTTTCCTGTCCCGAGGCGGCATCCCCATGGCATCGGCAGTGGGTTATGCGTATCTCTTGGCTTTAATAGGGTATGCAAAAGGAGGCGAAGAGGTGCATCTGTTTCTGGTATGTGTATCTACAGAAATTCAAATAAGAGTAAGAAAATACCAGTATATATACTCCCTGGATTTTTACTGAGCATTTCTTTGTGGTTGCTGTCTGCTTCTGTAGTTCAGCTGGGGACTGTAATCATGGTGTTCGTATCGGCTAATAAGGATATCGTTTTATATGGGAATTTCCTATGGATTTTTAAAAATACATTCTTAAAGGAAGCCCTGAAAAGTGATCTGAAAAGGGAACTGGCAAAAAGCCAGCTGTTATGTGCTGACAGGAGGAAATGTGCTGGAGAGGTCAGGAGTTTGCACAGGCCCTTCCTGACGGCAGGTACGAGTTTTTTCCTTTCCGGCAGGGACCCTGCCCCTCAAGGGGGAGGATGGGCCTTGCTGTCTCTTTGGCCATCTTTCTGGAGCTCGGGAGTTTCTCTGAAGCGTCATTTCCCTCACCGGAGGGGACTGCCATGAAACTGTGGGTTTTTCCAGCAGGCTGGAAGTCACCTCCGCTTTGCCATCATCCCCCTTCCCTGCAGCAACCCTGGCTGCGAGCAGGGAGCCCGTCAGCTCCAGCTGCGTTACGGACATCGGGTCAAACACCCAGGTCTCCTCCGAATGAGAAGATTTTGCAGTCTTTTCCCAGTAGGATCCTGGCAGTCTCAAAGATGCTTTGCTTTAAAAAAATCGCACCATGATTATTTATAAAAAAGAGATTTGATGTCACTTTCTAAACTGGCCGTGTATTTGTGTGGCTTCTGTCAGTACAGTGCCATGTGCCTCCAGAGTATTTACAATTAGAAAGAACGGTAAATATCTGTTATCCCCTGACTGTGAGATCAAGACTGTGTCTTATTTCATTTTTTCATATGTATTTATTATGAGAAGCATTTATTAACAGGAAAAGTGAAAAGTGAAAGGAAGAGCATCACTTGTGAGTACACTGTGGTAGAGGAGGGTGATCCTCTCAGTCCTGCAGCATCTGCCGTGCTTTCCAAAAACATCCCCGTCCTCACAGAAACCTTCCTTCAGTACTTCTCCTGTGGCACCTCTGCAACTCGCTTACGCCTTTCTGCTTGCAAGTGATACTGCTGAAGTTTGAAACCACCATACCATGTGCTACCTGTGACCCACAGAGGCAGCTTCCCAGAGGCTTCCCCTCCGTGCACCTCTGAACCAGGATCAGCGCTGGGTTACAGCCCGCGGAGAGGGTGGACCAGGGCCACCAAAGCATGGGGACCCCTGAGCCACCTCGGAAAGGCACTGCGGGACCCCGGCTTTCCGGCTTGTAAAGCAGGAGTGATGGCTGGGACAATAAATCTGTGGAAGATTTGAAGCACTCAAGCAATGGCAATGTAAGTTCGAAAGAAAGATGTGCCTAAATCCCCTTGTCTTGTACTCAGAGACTGGATTTTACGGAGGCTGACAGGTCTTTTGATGTTTATGTTACAAGTCAGTACCAGCTTTGGGGAATAAACCTTTGTCCTCCTTATTCTTGACCTCATCCTCTGATTCCAGGACTCTCCTGGGCATCCAGAAGCATCCGACAGGGTCAGCAGGACCCTTGCCTGGTAGAGGACTGCATGTGCCGATGAATTGCTGCCGATTTCGCCCGGGTGTTTCCCTTGGCCTGGCTCTGGGTGGTTCAGATCCCCACGGCCTGCGGAGGGGAGGGCTGATGCTGTTTGAACCAGCAGGATGGTGATGAAACAGTGCTGGAAAACAACAGGTCTGTGCGGGCTAACCTTGTTGCTGACACATTTCCCCATGTACCGCATTTGTCCCAGGTAAAGCACAGTAGCCTGTACCACTGGTGCACCAGCGGTGCTCTGGTTCGGTTTTGGCTTCCATGGCTGAAAATCAGTTTGAGGGATCCAAGATATTTTGCACAAAGGCCACCTAGATGCCTCTGTTAACTAACTTTCACTGCGCTCTAGCCAAGGAATGACAAATAGTAAGATGCAGCACTAACAGTATTAAACTGGGAGTGAGATGCAGATTTTTTTCCTGTTTTCTTGGATGAGGATTGTCTCTGGCTGTTGCTGCTGCTGGCCATGACGATGGCAGCTGGAAAGAGAAAAAACAACTGCTCCAAGCCATGAGCCACTGCATACTCTGGGGACAGGGCATTGCACAGGTACGACCTGCCCTCCTTCACCGTGTCCCACAGCGACACTTCCCTGCACTCTGCAGGAGTTTGGGATTGGGATGATGATGATACGAGGCTGCTTTTACCTATTTGAGACGAACTGGGAGGACCAGGAGATGGGCATCTCCAAGAAGATATGAATCTTTCCAGCAAGCGAGTGTCATTTCCGATACTGAAGACCCACTGATTTACACAGTCAAGAAAGAATTTGGCCCTTCGTTTCTGGGTGCTCGATGAGATCAACGCAGCCTTGCTTTCCCCCAGTGCTTTGTGTTTTTGTGGTGCTGCCACTGCTGCTAAAGGCTATCAGCCTGTTTCTGGAGCCTCGTTCAATATACTCCGCATGGAAAGGCATGTTTCATTTTTAAGTTTAAAAAAAAACAACACACGCAAAAAAAACCCAAACAAACATAAAACGCAGCGTGGCACAGATTAAATCCATTTGAGACGACTCGAAAAAAACGCCGTATGTGCAAGTCAATAGGAGGAGGGGAGTGGAAGGGGGAAAAAGCAACTGTGACATATACAAACCCTTTAGTGTGCATAGCATAAGATTTTTTGGCTGGCACTCACATGATTTTATTCAAGGGCTGGGAAAGAACTACGATTAGTTAAAAGCTTCGGCAAAGTCTGGAGGGAGTGCTCTGAAGAGTTGGGAGCCGCGCAGAGGTGACTGTAACTCCTCTCGCAATTTCAGACTATTCTTCTGTGGCTCAGGACAAAAGCCTTTTCTTTTCCCTCCGTGTTCAAAGAGACATTTGTCTTGAGATGTTGCAGCTGTGGGCCGCGGGATTGCTTGTTTGAAGATACCCCCTCGTAGACGAAAGGAGAGGCAACGCACTGAAAAGTGGTAGTATTTTATCGTGTGTGGGTTCCCCCCCTCCTCCTCCCTCCCTCCTCCTCCACTGCCATGTGTGGTTTTTAATAAGAAGAAGAATGTGGAGGCAACATTTTCCAGGCAAGGGGAAATTTCCTGTTTCTTTTCTGTTTGTTTAATAAAGTGTGTAGTTGACTGTAAAACTGTAGCTACTTTGTTGTGAACGGGTAATTCAGGCGAGTGTCAGGATCGCTTCTTGATGCACTTTTATATACTGCAAGTGAACGTGTTTAAAGCCTTTTTTTCTTTCCTTTTTTTTTTTTTTTTTTTAAATGCTGCGTGGCGTAGGCAACTGAGATTAGTAAGAATTAGGCAAATGGCTTCTGCTTTTGTTTCTGTGAGATAGTACCAGCCGTCTTGCGGTCACACAAAGGCTGCCATTTAGCAGGGAGCGCTCCCTAATTCTCTTGGCAGGGGTGCCATTGGGATCGGATACAAGTGGGTGGCAAAGGGGAGGAGCGGCAGGAGAGGACAAGCAGGCTTTGTGTATTAAAAATGAAACAAAAGCACTTTATACGCGGGACTGCGTGCAACAAGCAGCGCTGCCTGTGAGCCGGGGTGGAGTTCTGAGTTCTCACTGTGACTGCAAAACCTTTCTTTTTTTCCTATTTTTTTTTTTCCATAAACCCTTCCTCCTCTTCCTCTTCCTTATCAACCTCTCCCTGCAATGCTGGCAAGGGTCTGCGGGCAGCTGAAAACGCCTGAAAAAATACATATTGAACAATATTTGCCACAACTTTGCAGGAACGGCTGGGGCTTTGTCGGCAAAATCAGCTTCAGATGGCAGGGGAGCCACCAAATTTGTGAGGCTGTTGGGAGGGAGAGTTGATCCCACCCCAGCCCCATGTAGAGCTGGTCCCCTGCCTCCTGCCCGCAGCACCCCGGCTTGCTCTGCTGCCTGTTGCCCGCACGTGGGGCAGCAGCAATGGGCTTGGTTTACACAGCATCGTGCCCCTCGGCGGAGAGAGCCCGGTGGTTTTGCAATGCGTGGCAGAGCGAAAGGGTTAATGGCTGAGATGTTTTATCAGAATTTAGGGGGGGGAGTGTCTGGCTGTTTAATTACTTTCTGATCCGTGGCATACCTCGTTCTTAATGAAGCAGTCGCACGCAGAACAAACGTGCTATATGAGCTTGGGTAAAAAAAAAAGCGTACCGAGTTTAGCTTGGTTTTGTCAGCCCAAATGTTTTGGTTTGAATGTGTTTGTGCGGGAGGTAGGAACCAGGACAGTGAAGAATAGACGCAGAGTGGTGGAGAGGCAACGAGGGAGGCGGGCGAGGAAAATATACCGCGGTTTAAGTTGCAAACTTGCCAATGGTTTTTATTAAAATGTAATTTCCATACATTATGCACTTCATCTCGTATTGATTTGCTTCAAAACTTTCCTTGTCAAGCTGAAGTAAATTCCCTCATTGAAGCAGGAGAAATGAGAGACATTCCTCTGACTACCTCGCAGTTTCCAGCCAGCATTCATCCTTGGCAACTGCGGTTTTGTGTGCGGGCGAGGGTGATGTGCCTAAGAAGCCTGTGTCATCATGCACAATTACATCCCTAATCCCGAGCAAAGACACAGATGCTGTTTCAAAAAAAAAAAAAAAGGAAAAAAAAAAAAAAAAGCTGTGTTTCGTTTGAGTTTCAAAGACACTTATGTAATGGCAGCAAAATAAAACCGTTATATTGGGGCTCGGATTAAATGTCAAGGTTTCAGATAACCCGTGGTTTTGTCTTCCATGTGCCATGCTCACAGGAAGGCACCACCAGCCTCTGTTTGCCCACTGCCCTGCCTGAGGATGCTCCTGGTCCCCAGTGGGCACTGAGCTCTGAGCTCAGCTTGCCCAGACAGAGATGGACGGCTGCACAGCGTGGGGATGGTGCCGGTGGCCGCCGGGGCAGGGACCACCACAGCCACCTTGCCCCTGCATCAGATGCCTTTTTATTTACAGTGGCAGTGTGAGGCGATGCTCTAAGCCTTGGAGATCATACACGTTAGTAAGCATTTAAGTCAGTGTTATAATTCACTCGCTTGTTAACCTGAGAAAATAATCTAGCTGCGGTATAGTGCTTCACGTAAGGATTGTGTAAGCGCTCTGAGATTTGTCCGTGTTTTTATTCTTGTTTATCTGCTTATGGCAAGCAGATTCAAGCAGATTTCAGTTATCTAAATCGTCTCGGCACTCTACCCTGCCTACTGACACAGTTGCACTTCCATCTGGATGAAATGCATGCAAACATAATACATTACTTCCAGTACATGCTAGTGGAGGTCTCGGTAGGAAAGACAGAGAGAAGGACCTATTCCAAAAACGTTCACGTGTAATGCTGACAATCTTCAGTCAGGTCTGCTGGGTTGCTTGGTTCTTCATTTCTTAAAGCAGATTCAATGAAACAGGAACGGAGAGCCATTAAACCCGCTCCGTTAAACCTGCCTGATTCCATGGGGTTAATTTTTCCCATGCAAAATAAATGTAACTACATGCTGTCCCACGTTTCCATACGCAGCAGCGAAAATCCCTCCCTGGGGCGATGCTCCTGGTGCCGGTGCGGTCTGGGAGGCATCGCTTTGGCCCGTAATGCCCGTGTCTGTCACATACACATGAGCTGGTGGAGATCTTGCTAATACTTTACCTGACAGCAATCTGGACAAAAAGGCAATTTAATTTTCAAGAAAAAAAAAAAGAAAAGAAAAGAAAAGAAAAGAAAAGAAAAGAAAAGAAAAGAAAAGAAAAGAAAAGAAAAGAAAAGAAAAGAAAAGAAAAGAAAAGAAAAGAGAAAAGAGAAAAGAAAAGAAATAAGAAAAGAAATCAGTGTGTTTCTTTCCCTCATTGTCATTTTTCCGGCACGTGGGGCTGCAGTGACACGATTCCTGGTGTTGACCACGGTCCAGAGGGCTGGAGCGGTCCCCAGCCATGCGCACGAGGGCCTGCAAAGGAGCCTCCTGCTCTCGGCTTTAGTCTCACTTACTCAAACAGTGCCACAGAGAGTGGCATTTGTTCTGTAATACTCCATGTGAGATGTTTGACCCCCCCAAAATACCCAAAACCGACTCCACGGAGCTCCCTCAGCCAAGCCCCATGCTTCTCCAGCTCACCAGCATCCGCAGTTTTACTGTGAGTGAGTAGTGATACCTGTGATGTAGAGTGGCAGGGAAAAACGCTCTTACCCAGATGTAGTGAAGGCATTTACTGTGTCTGTTAGCCCCTCAATAAAAGGATCACACACCTGCTGTGCTTAAGAGCGATACAGATGTTGGCTGGTAGCCCTGGAAGGTTCTTGTGCAGAAGGGGGGTTTTGGTAAGGAGAGTGGCTTCTCCAAGGCTGCTTGTGAGGGGCCTTGAAGGTTCGAACCCAAACCTTTCCCCCCACCCAGGCCTGGCCATCCCATGGTACGGCAGCAGAAATAAAACACCACTTTGTGCCCAGAACACCCGCTCCCCCCACCTACGCTTTTCCCAGAAACTGCCTGGGTAGCCGAAAAAGATATTTTGTACAGTCCTAATGTAATAAATGCCCTTACTGAGTGGTAAAATGAGGCATAGAAATTTCTAAGTGACTTGCCCAAAAATGAACCAGTTAATCCCCAGCAGAGCAATAAATAGGATATAAAAATCGGCCTTCTGCAGCACTTGGTGGTGATTGTTCCTTTCCTCACCTCAGCCTGGAAAACATGTCGTTGTGAAATGAGAAGAATGCAGCACAGCTGAACAGACCCCTGAATACACATATTTTCAAGGGAGCAGCCCATGGCGAGGTGTGTGTAAGCATGAGAAGAGCAGTGTCCTGCACTGGCACGAGTGCGCTCGCTGCTACGGCAGAGCGGGGTCTGCAGCCGTTTCATCCCGTTTGTGCAGGTCCTCTGCGCTGGCTCCAGCCGCACATCCCAGAGCATCCTGCGGGATGCGGGGATAGACTGGATTTGGTTTTACAAAGTAAAGCTGAGCTTCACTGTTCCCACCTCGAAGCCTTTTGGTAGGTGGTAATATAACAGGATCTATGCCTGTAGGCTAAAGAGGTCTTTGGTGCCCTGGTCTTTCTGTGATTTTGCAGTAATGTTTTTGTTGGATGTCTGTTTGGACTTGTCTTTCTGAGGTGGTCAAAATGGTAAAGTCATTCCTTAAAAAAACAGACCAAGTGCCAGTGTACATCTGCGGAATGAAATCCCAGCCCTCCTGCAGGCAGGGGAAAAAATTACTGCTGGCTTGGGTTTCACTCCTAAGATGCTAAATAAAACGGTTGGAGAAGCCGGCAGCTCTGGCTTCACGGTTTTCTTGAAACATGGCCTGTGTCGGTGAGGATTGGCACAGTGGAGATAGATCCCTATAAAGTCACAGGTGGTGAAATGGAGTTGTCCATCCCTGTCCTGGACGTCTTGCTGTGTTTTCTCTCCATCCGGGGCAAAACTGCAGCCACGCTCCCAGAGGGAAAACTGGACCTCGTGCTAAACTTGGCATTGCATTGCCATCACCCCTGAAATTTGTTGTGCAAGCTGAAAACCACGTGCCGCTGCCTCTCACCTGACACAGGAACCGTGCGCAGGTACCGCCGCTGCCGGGGGGACCTTTCCGCTGCCGCCGGTGTAAAAGCCGCGCTCCTTCTGCTTGCAGGTATTCGCCCTCAAATCATGAACGGCCCCATGCACCCCCGGCCCCTGGTGGCACTGCTGGACGGGAGGGACTGTACGGTGGAGATGCCCATTTTGAAGGACTTGGCGACGGTTGCATTCTGTGACGCACAATCAACTCAGGAGATTCACGAGAAGGTAAAGTGAGCTGTGAGGGCGCGGGCAGGCCGGGCCGGGGGACGGTGTGCTCTGGCCTTCCTCTTCCAATTCTTCGCGAGAAAAAACATGTACAAAGCTGCACTTTGAGACCGTCAGCAGATAACATCAACAGAAGTCGCTGTAGATTAAAATTCAGCGAGGCTGTTTCAAAAGCCAGATGTTATTTTGGAAAAGAAAAGTCACCTTATCTCTTAGCATCGGGGTTTTTTACATCAGTATTATTAACGTTTCTCATTTCTTTGAAGTCCGCTTGCTCGGTGCAGCAGTAGCAGCACTCTGCGCCTCCCCGGGGTGCTGCGCAGTTGCTCTGGCTTTGCTGACACCGTCCTGCGCTGCAGCTGATGGGTCTCCTCGGGTGCTGGCTGCACCGCAGCAGCTCATTTCTCCCCAGCATTGAGCGGGTGAGGTTTGGGCAGCGTGCAGGCAGATCCGTGCAGTGTGGGTGCGGTTTTCTGCTTGGAAGCTCGACTAATTGTAAATACTTAGTTTAAAGGTATTATTTGTGCACATTTGGATAACTCAAATGAGGTTTGAAGGGATCAGAAATCACTTCCAGGATCTGGGAAAGAGAACTACAAATAGCATCAGTGCTGATCTTTGCAGTACTTCAAATATTAAATGCGGGGGGAAGGAGGATGGAGTATTTTATGAGACATGGATAGATGACAGATGAGCCAGTCTTGGAGAATTTGGATAGGTCTTGGGTTTCTAGAGCTCTGAGGTAGCTTAATATTAGCACTGGTGAAGGTTGGAATCTCCGTTGAAGGGGACGGTGTACAGCCTTACATGACTGTCCAGCCTCACACAGACCTTTTTAGGTACTCTTGAAAACATTCAGGAAGGGTTAATGTGAACAGTGTGACAGGTATTTGTACTTCCAATGTACAAAAGCAGGTCGAGGAGTTACGAGTGACCCACAGTTGTGTTCAAAAACAATGGATGCTGCTGTAAAACCTAATTCCTTTTTAAAAGCAGAATTACTGCTGGTTGGAAGCAGAGGGATTAGCAGATAACCACCTGGAAAAGGGTCTGGGTGAGCGACAGGCTCAGTTTTCCTCTGCCATTGCTCCCCAGGTGTAACATCATCATTTTCAGATATCCATCAAGTCTGTTTCCAAAGGGAATGGCCTCGGTGTCGGTGGGTCACACCCCTGACAGTTTTGGTGATGCCTGGAAGTGCTGACTTACACAGAGCCTGGGTCAGGCAGTAGGTCAGTGGTAAAAATGTACAATTTACTGTGTAAAATTCCTGATTGAGGAGCTGCAGGCGTCCCACCCAGGTGTCCTCGTGGCTTCTGACATCTCTGTTCTGTTCCAGGTATTAAATGAAGCTGTTGGGGCGATGATGTACCACACCATCACACTGACTCGAGAAGATCTAGAGAAGTTCAAGGCCTTACGGGTCATTGTTCGAATAGGCAGTGGCTACGACAACATTGACATCAAAGCTGCGGGGGAGCTTGGTAGGTCTCAGCTCTGCAACCCCATTCCCTCCCACATCCCTCCGAGTCTTCAAAATGAGCACAAACACCTGCTGCTTCCCAGGGGAGCGTGCTGGCAAAGTGGGCTTGCAGGCAGGACCTCCCAAAGGGGCTTGATTCAGCCCTTAAAATTACAGGTGCAGTTTACATTTTTTGCCTGTAGAGAACATTACAACAAGAAAACTTGACCATGAAGTAAACAGAACGGTGCGGTTTTAGAAAGCAGCTTTTAGACTCATACTTTGTTAAAAATGCCCCATCCGAGTCCCTCGTTCCCGTGCTGTCCCTAGTTCCAGGCGCCCCCTTGTACTGACAGATATTGGTATGGCTGTTCTGTTCTTGGCACAGGAGAGTTGATCTAGCTTTTGAAAAGTTGGAGGAAGGATGTTTTATTACGTTTTGTTAAGCAAGATCAGTCTCTTGGTCTGATCTGGTTCTCAGAGTCATGCCCACACCGCTGGGAAGGCAACGTGTCGGACAGCGGAGCAGGAATTGTGTGTTGGGTTGTTGCTGCCTCCTTTGCCATCTCATCAAAGGTGCCTCAGGAGCTTTAAAAAGAGATTTACTGTAGGGTCCTGTTATGTGGACTGCCAAAACACGGAGGGCCACATTTTCAGAAGGGAGCCCCTGTGTCCAGCTGTGGGGGTTTTCTGCACGCCCAGGTTTGCAGCTGCGTTGCATGGCTGTCAGACGGTGCTGGGGCCACCCGATTGCTGTACTGGTTTGGCTGGTCACAGAGACCTTTGGCAGTGTGCACACCCCCAGCTGGGAGAGCTTAATTGTATCCGTGATTTTAGCAGCTGAGTTACAACTGGTTTTGATCATCTGATCCCAAAGATTCAGTCTATCAAGCAGTCCTACAATAGTGTTTAGGATATCTTGTATTAAAGGTTATCTCTGGGGAAGTGAAGAATAACAGCCATTTCACATGAGCCATTTTACCAGGATAATTGCGATAAGAGAGTTTCAAATAGTCATTCCTAAAAAAGCAATTCTCAATGTAGTGAATTATTTTTTTCGAGAGGAGAACAGTGTCTTCTCAATGTAATGGTTTCTTCATGTTTTTAACTCTTATTGTTATTATCCATTATAACAATGTTCTGAGGCTTTGAACATCAAGAAAGGAAAAATAAAATGAATAAAGTAATGGGATACTGCAGTATAATCCTTTTTATACTTGGCAAATTGGGTGGCCAAATGATGTGGTTTTGAGTAGAAAATGTAATGACTACCCACAAATGTAGCGTAAAGTTTAATTGGTATTGCTTTCCATAAGGTAGTTTTTAAACTGTGCAGTCAATAAATGACCAGTGTCTAAACACGGTGCCTGCCTGCGCGCTATCATCCGCCTGCGCCGGGCTGGCCGGGCTGGCCGGACCAGTTTTGACCCACTAGAAGACACCCCCAGAATAAGATGGTCGTGTTGAACCATCTGCCGCAGGTATTTAACCCCCGGTGCTGGCAGCTCGTGGGGGCACAACGGTAAATAACAGCGTAAGAAGCTCGTGGGAAAGGCAGCCCGGGTCCATCCAGCTCTATAAGCAAGCGGTCTGTCAGAAAAGGGACAATTGCCAGCTTGATGACAGGTTGGTGATGGGGACCCTCGGCGGAGCTGCAGGCCGATGGGGAGTGCTGCCGGAGCTGCCCACCGCCCTCCAGCCTTCTTGTCTCTTCTCTTCCTACAAATGGGCAGGAGCAGTTGTCTGATACTTAAATGTGTGGCCTTCTCGGGAAACTCTCCTTTCCCCTTCATGAGGGGCTTGGGCAGGCGGTCTGCATGGTTTCTGGGCCGCACCGAGTCCCCGAGGTAAATCAGAAGTTCCCTCTGTGGAAGAGATGGGGGATGTAAAATGAGACAGCATCAGCTTTGGGAGCTCGTGGGGACCAGGGCATCGTGTCCCTGTCACCTGAAAGGGAGAGGAGGTGGACAGTGTTTTCAGGGGTTGGTTGGCGGTAGGTTTTTTTCTCTCTGTAGGGTCAGTCCGTTTTCTCCCAGTTTCTGTAGGTCTTTCAAACAGCCACGGGGTGGAAAACAGCTTTGAAAACAGAAAAGCAGGTTCCTGGGAGCAGGGAGGTTGGCAGGGGGGTGGGAAGCAGATTTTGGACTTTGAATCAGTGTCCCTCCCAGTGGAAGGGGATTTTCTGAATATCTTATTCTGTCTTTATATCCTACTTTTTCATGGTTTCTACTCAAAGGCCTCAGTCCGGTAAAGCACTTAAATACACATCCATCTTTAAATGTGTGTTTAAATCACATTGAATCCGGTAGGATATAAGCATGTGCTTAACTGCTCTGCTGAATAGACGTGAAATGAAGCACACCCTTACACACGTTACTGAGCCGGAGCCTGGACAGGGCAATGACTGGGGAGGCATTTTCCATGAACTTAATACTTGCAGCTCCAAGCAGGGACGCAGCGGTTTAAAATGAACCTTTTGAGGCAAAGGAACAAAAGGTCTGTTATGAAGACCCGCAGTGGGGCAGGCGGGGGTGTCCCGCAGTGGTGGTGCCAGGGTAGAAGAGCTGCTCCGGTGCAGCCATGCCCCCTGCCCTTCCCAAATTTTGGGAAAGCCTCCAAATTCTGTGGCAGGAGCGATGGGTTCCTCCTGCAGGACGGTGGGTGTTTGTGGTGGGTGGAGGCTTACTGAGGGGTGCTTTGAGCTGACTGTTTTGGCACTTGGCGGTGGAAGGAGAAGCCGGCTCTGCCACACCGACCTGGGGCACCAGCCTGCTCGAGTGCACCAAATTATTGGTCCCTAAATAATTTAATGGTTGAACAGTTTTAGCGGGGAAAAGAAGTGACTTCTGCCAGCGCGATTTAAGTCGCTTTTAAAGTAGATTAAGCTAAACAAGAATAAGCTGTTCTATTGCAAAACAAACCTCTGCTGCTGGAGTTACTCCTGCGTAACTGTTGCCCTTGAAATTTGGGCTTGTCCTTACTCCAGAGAGATGCTGAGGTGTAGGGGACCCCTGAGCATTACGGGTCATACTAATGAGATTTTTGCAGAGATTTCAGGCTGCTGTATGTAAACCATGCACATCCTGGGAAAACATTACTCCAAGTGCTTAAAAAATGATGGGCTGGGTGGGAGGTGGGAGCGTGAAAGGCCAGGAGCCCCTCTGCTTTGCTGTGGTGTGGGTGGCCGGGGCTGCCCACCCTGAGCCACGGTTGTGCTTTGTGGTATTGCCTCTGCAGGGATCGCCGTCTGCAACATCCCCTCGGCCGCCGTGGAGGAGACGGCCGACTCCACCGTCTGTCACGTCCTCAACCTCTACCGGCGAAACACGTGGCTCTACCAGGCGCTGCGGGAAGGCACGCGGGTGCAGAGCGTGGAGCAGATCCGGGAGGTGGCCTCCGGCGCCGCCCGCATCAGGGGAGAGACGCTCGGCCTCATCGGCTTCGGTACGTTGGTGAAGGGCAGGCAGCCTGCGAACGGTGCATGGGGTGCTGCCGGCCCCACGTTCAGCCTTTGAGGAAGACTCGGCACCACTTCACTGCCCTAGGAATGATCTAAAATGAGCGTTTTTTCAAACCCAGAACCACCACAGTGGATTGGTGTGAATCTTATGCTGTTTTTTCGGGGAAGGAGCTGTATTTTGTGAGCCTTGGCTGAGCCCTTGGAGGAGTGTTGGTGAAACCAGGCAGTGCCCCAGGAGGTACCACACCTGGTAGTGCTGCCGTCCTCTCCCAAAAAAACCCCGTCCCTGAGCCACCGCTACACCAACCTGACTCTTTCTGAGCCGTGCTGCCCTGCGCGGTGGCAGGGCTGCATAAAACAAAGTTTGTCTTCGGTTCACCGTAGCTGTAGAGAGTTTCAGCATCAGAAGCTAGCGTCAGCACCTCTGCTGACAGCCCTCTTGGATATCCCTCTCGGGAGCAAAGTCCAGCCATCACAAGATGGTTCATGAAGTGCGTTCAGGCAGCAGAAGCTCACCCGGCACTTGGTGGCCGGGCACATGCAAAGTGGCAGAAACGTGAGCAGAGGAGATTTGGCGAGGTGCTGGTTTAGGGAGCAGTTCTGGCTGCTGGAGAGTGGCTGCCGGCGAGGGAGCGCCGGCCGGGAGCCGGACCACAAATGTTGCAGCAGTATTTCCACTCGCTTTCTGTGCAGCAGCCATTTCCCCACTTGCTTCGTGCTGCTACCTTGCAAAGCCCTAGGCTAATTAGTGCAAAAAAGCTGGCACATAAGCATGTTTAAATGGAGAAACTGAGGCAAGGCAGGTGGGTAAGGTTAGAGCAGGAGGTCCAGGTTAGCCGAGGTCTGTCTGGCAGGGCCAGGGTGAGGGCAGCAGTGCGTGGCTGGCTGTGTGCTCACAGCTGGACCTCCATGCAGGCACCCAGCTGATATTCCCCCGGTCAACCGTGCATCTCTGGTGCAACAGGACAGTGTGAGGTGTGTGCATGCATGAGGGAATGTCGCTGTGCACCACTAACCAGGCACGTGCTGGGCTGCTGCATTGCTGCTAGCTGGAAGAATTAACAGATAGATAAATAACTGAGGCTTGGCACACAGGGCACACAGAGCCTGCGCAGCCCGTGGTGGGGACAGGCAGCGGGGTCTCCAGCAACGCCGCAGACATCCTTCCCCAGCACAGCGGCTGTAGTAGTCCTTTGCTTCCAAGCCACGACAGTTGTCTTCGTCATGCCCAATTAACCAGCTGTTCAGTGAGAGGCTGAAAAACCTATCACAAAGAAGTTGCCTAAAAAAGGCGGCACTTTTTTTTTCCCTTTCCTTTTTTGGCTTTTCGTGGTAGACACAGCGCCACAGAAGATTGTTTCTCTGCGATGTCCAGAGCTGCACGTCAGTGGGGCTGAGCTGCACGTTGGGCCGTCCCCGCCAGACCTGCATGGCCATGGATGGTGCCACATGTTCAAATGGCTGTGAGCTGGCAGGTGTCTTATGGCCTCACTCTTCATTCTCTTCCTTTTTTAAAAAATTATAACACAAGCATCTCACATTTGCTAGAGCCAAGCACAGCCCTCCCTGTGCAAGGTGGCCTGGGTTTGCCTTCCAGCCAGCATCCCTTCAGTGGCTGTCTAGGGAGCCCAGGAGATCCCAGGGGACCCCCTACGGCAGTCCCTGGGCCAGGCTGCGGGGTGTCAGGCCACGGGGCAGCTCAGCCGCGTGGAGCCGGGGCAGTGGGAATCAGCTAAATTAACCCACCCACACACCTCTTTCCTTTGCACACAGGTCGCACTGCGCAGGCGGTTGCGGTCCGAGCCAAGGCATTTGGCTTCAACGTGATATTTTATGACCCGTACCTGCAGGACGGGATAGAGAGGTCCCTGGGAGTCCAGCGGGTCTACACGCTCCAGGACCTGCTCTATCAGAGCGACTGTGTCTCGTTGCACTGTAACCTTAACGAACATAACCACCACCTTATCAACGACTTCACGATTAAGCAGGTAATTTGCCTCAGACACATGACCGAGGAGAGTGCTCTGCTCTAAAGTGGGCAAACCCCGAGCATCAGTGCTCGCCGTAGGTCCCTCTGCGGTCATGGCCACGGCGAGCCAGTGCCTTTGTGCCCACGGGCTACTTCTGAAATACCTGGTTGCACCCAACAGCCCATCTGTCTCCCCATGGTGTTTACCAGGGCGGGGGTTAGCGTGCTACCAGCTGAGCAAGCCCTACGCCCATGGTGTGGAGGTGGTGGTGGGAGTGGGTTTTGTTTGCCGATACCATAGAATCATAGAATCATTAAGGTTGGAAAAGACCTCTAAGACCATCAAGCCCAACCGCCAACCCAACACCCCCAGGCCTCCTAAACCATGTCCCCGAGTGCCGCGTGTACATGGTTTTTGAACACCCGCAGGGAGGGTGACTCCACCACCTCTCTGGGCAGCCTGTTCCACTGCCTGACCACTCTATCAGTGAAGAAATTTTTCCCAATATCCAATGTAAACCTCTCCGATGCAACCTGAGGCCATTTCCTCATGTCCTATCACTTGTTACTTGGGGGAGAGACCAACCCCCACCTCACCACAACCGCCTTTCAGGTAGTTGCAGAGAGCGATAAGGTCTCCCCTCAGCCTCCTCTTCTCCAGGCTAAACCCCCCCAGCTCCCTCAGCCGCTCCTCATCAGACTTGCTTTCCAAGCCAGAGCTGGGCTCGCCATAGAAAACCCACATGCGCGGGAATGGGGATTGCTCTGGGGCAGGAGCACAGCCGCTCAGCATGAAAGGGGGGTGCAGTCCCGGCCGGAGGCACCCCGGGGCACCCGCCGCTGCGGGAGGGCAGGGGTAGGACCGGCTCACTGCACCGAGCTCACTCTCGTTTCTCTCTCCGCGGCCGCCACCAGATGAGGCAGGGAGCGTTCCTGGTGAACACGGCGCGCGGGGGGCTGGTGGACGAGAAGGCCTTAACTCAAGCCCTGAAGGAGGGACGGATACGAGGGGCCGCGCTTGACGTACACGAGTCTGAACCGTTTAGGTAAAGCTGCGGCTTTTTCTTGGGTTGCTGGTTCTAGTGGCGTGGCCGGGGGTACACAGCCACATGCCTTGTCACACAACGCCGGCGCTGGGGGACAGTCCTGCTGGTTGGAGAAAAGGCCCAGCACCTTGCAGCATCCATCGGGCATGGGCTGGTACCGGGGTTACAGGTGGTTGAAGGCAGACCAGGAACTTAGAACAAGCAATCAGCCTGTGGTTTTTAATTCTTTTTTTTTTTTAAAAAAAGAAAGCATGCTCCTACAAAGGAGGAACCCCCATGTCCACCGCGTCCCACCTTGCGCTGGGTGACCCGCAACCTGTCCCCACATCTCCACACTGCTGGAGAGACCCCCCCGGGCACTGATTCCTCTGGGAACATTATAACGACCACTCCGTAGGCTGGATTTTTCAGCCCTGTTGGCTCTTTTTCAGTGCATTTTCAGTTTGCACCCTGCACTGGAGCCGTGCTTCCACCCTGGTGTGTCCGTGCCATTTCAGGCTGGCAGGATGCTGTTGGGCTCCTTCCAGCCCGGGGGCCGCAGGCGAGGGGCTGGAGACTGAGGCTTGCTTACGCAGGGGGCAGGCCACAAGCATTTTGCCCTTTGTAGTGTATTTTATTCTCTTCTTAAACATTGATTAATCTTTCTTTTCCTCCTTGCTCCCAGTTTTGCTCAAGGTCCGTTGAAAGATGCTCCTAATTTAATTTGTACTCCGCACACCGCTTGGTACAGCGAGCAGGCATCGCTAGAGATGAGAGAAGCTGCTGCTACTGAAATACGGCGTGCGATCACAGGTACGCTGCCCCGGGGAGAAGCTGGGGTTAGCGCGTGTGAGTGCCTGGAACGGCAGCCAGGAGGGGCAGGGACAGGGCTTTGCCCTGCCTGTGTCTGAGCAGGAGACTGAGAAAGGGGTCTAACCCTGATTTTTTTCCCAGCAAAAGAGCTGAGAAACCAAACGTTACTTTTCTGTCATTTGAGCATGTTTGTGCTTGAGTGAGGGGTTTTTGTGGGGTTTGGGTTTTTTTTTTTTTCCCCTTCTTTTTAAACCAATGGGGCACTTGTGCAGCATGGCAAAGACTAGTGTCTGTGACTGGGAAGAAAAGGACAGTGAAGCAATAATTGCTGCCCCTTCTAACGGTGCTAACCCAAGAGATGGCGCAGCGCACAGCCGACTGCATGCCGAAACCAAATCCCCAAGCAGTGAAGGCACCTGCGTCCAACTCATGCTGTAACTGAGCTTCTCCAAGATGGCGGGCACGATACTCCAGCAAATGAGCGGTTCTCTTGTCCTAAAAATTTTCCCCTTATTAACCTGGATGGCATAGCTTCATGTCTGGCTAGCCCCTGCTTTGACATCAGCAGGCTCAAGCCAAGAGCTTTTCTGAAAGCGGAGAGTTAGGACTCAGGGTAGGAAACTGGTCTCCAACCCTGCACCTCAGGACGGCCAAAACGTCCTCCTGAAACAAGGGATATGGGATTTCTGCGCCTCCCCCTCTCCCCCTGCCTTTATACAAATATAGCGAAATGGAAAAATTATTATTAGAGAATGATAAAGCTAGGGCTTGCCTGACGCATACTTACCTTTATTACCAACTCCAGGGCGCATCCCAGAAAGCCTAAGAAACTGCGTGAATAAGGAATTCTTTGTCACAACAGCTCCGTGGTCAGTAATAGATCAGCAAGCAATTCATCCAGAGCTCAATGGTGCCACGTACAGGTAAGCCGGAGAAGAGGCCCACCACGGCAGCCAGTTCCCCTGCAGAGGTATGGGTTGGCATTCCAGCCATAAAGTGCACATGAAAGCCCAAGCAATAACTTCTACGTTGGCTCAGCTGGTGGCTGTGAAGTCCCTCTCCTTGGGGACCAGTAGTCACATTGCTGGGATTACTAATGCTGCTGGATTTAACCACGGGTTTATAAAGCGTCCCGCTTATAAAGCCTTCATTCTCGTGGGCCAGCAGTCACTTGTGTGGCATCTTCTAAACCAGAGAAGCAATTGCAAATTTGCTCTACGCTTCTGTCTGTGCACTGACTGCTTGGGCTGTGAGCCTGGCCCAGCTTGTGGGTGAGTGAGCCAGGGCAAAAAACTCCAAATACAGGGCCATAGCCAGGTGGCCTAGTTTCCACCTAAATCCCTGAGATCAGGGTTCCTTATTGCTCCACTTTGCACGGCTCAAAGCGAGCTGATGGAGACATTAGGCATGAGGAGTCAGCTGGAGCATGGGCAGCCCTCAGTGTCTCACCATTGCCAAAAAAATACTCTGAGATACAGAAAGACCCCTGCGGGGCACATCAGGCCGTGTTAGAGGGCAGAGGCAGGCAGGGGTGTATCTGGCAGCAGAGCCCTCGAGAGGGCACGGCAGGTCACAGGCAGCGATTGCTCACTTTGACTGGCAGAACATGCAGACTGAACCATCCAAACCTGGCGAAAGCGTCGCCCTTGGTCCTGCTCCTGACTGCGCCGAAGCACGTGAGCAGTGCCATTACCCTGGGGACAAGCCTTGGCTTCCCGGCTTAACCTCTGCCTCCGCAGGGTGCTTCATCCGTGCTAAGCGCCTCGGGAGCCGCGGCCCCGGTGCCCCTGTAAGCTGGCAGCTGGGGTCAGCTCACCACCTTCACGGGCAGGTAAAACCTGCCTTCCCCTCCCGCTTCCCCTCCGCCTTCCCCTAAGGCGATGGCAGCAGCAGGGAGGGGCTTGTGGCGGGGTCCCTCAGTCCCCACACGGCCAACAGATGGAGGGTTTTGGCCTCGTTGCCCCCACATCACACCTTTCCCTGTGGGAAACTCCAGAAATTTTCATTTCTTCTCCTTTCTCAAACTCAGCGTCATTATGTGGAATATTTATCATCCACCCTGCTCTTAGAGTGGAAGATGGACTAGATCCAACCCCATTTTTTCAGCTGTGCTCTCTGGTTGCATGAGGAAGATGCAGCTCACCTTTCGTAGCGGGAAAGCTTACAAACCGGGTGTAGGTGTTCGCACGCAGGGATGATTAAGTCAGCATGCTAGAGTTTGGCATCCCAGGGAACATTCAAAATGATTCCTTAACCCATTCAAGAAACTAACCTTCTCAAAAGAGACCGGTCGTCTCACGGTTCAGCAGCCAGTTAGAAGGTACAGAACAAGACGCAGCCCCGGTATCGGTGGACGCTTGTCCAAGAGCTGTGTCCAACCCGTACACCTCACCATGGTCATGCAGGACTGGCAAAGGCCAGCCTCGATCTCTGTAGGAAGAGCTGCAGAAAAAGGACCTGACAATTAAAAGGAACGGGGAAACAGAGAGAGAAATCAGGGTTGTGAAGGCAAAGCAGCGTCAGAGGCGCAGCGGTGACAGCCACCTCCCTCCTGTGCTCGTGGAATGCTGCGCTAGGGTTAACAGAAAACAAAACACAAGTGGGTGCAGAAAGGGAGCAGACGGGTTCCTGAGAGCGCTGCTCGGTCATTGCTATTCAGCCCATCAGCTCAGACACTGCTGCCGGTGTCCAGCGAAGGGCTGCAAAAAAAGCAGACCTCATTCTTGGAGGGGACTAGTCATGCTCGGCTGTACTTCACCTTTCTCTTGTACTAGCTGCTAGACTGACATGGTTCCTTTTGTCAAGGGCATTTGGTTTACGTTAAAGGAAATTAATTTGTGCCCATCTGTTAACGGGATACCAGGAGTCTGCCTCAACTTACAGGCATCAAGCAGAGCTTTTTTGGAAAAGCACTCAGAGCAAGTGATTTCTGTTCAAACAGCTTTTAAAAAAAGCTGAGGGGTTAGCTGTTGCTGACAAGAAACCGTTTCAGGCACAAAGGTTTCAGTTAATTTAAATCTTCTAGGAAATACTGGCTCTGACCCAGGGGGTTTATGCTCAGCTTTCCCCACTGCAGGATGAGGGCCTGCGAACAGCCTGCAGAACAGAAAGCAACAGTCTCCTGCCAAGAAGCGTCCGTGTAGCTGGCTGCTGTTTATTTATACCTGTTTCCTTCTCCCTCAGCTGATTGGCAAAATTATTTGTCTCCTCATGCAGTTAAGCACCAGGAAATCGTTACTATAGGTCTTGGTATCACAGCTCTAGTACGTACTTGTAGTATTAAAAGCATCGATTTCAGGCAAACAATGCAGTAAAGGTTTAGAACAATCTGACTATCATCATCTTCCTCATCTATCACTGGAGTGTTGGGGCTTTTTACATGTATAAGAAAGTACTCTGTATAAATAAAACCTATTTCCTCCCCTTTCAAAGCATAAACTGCACTGGTTTGTCAAGTAGCGCCAGCACTCAATACTCCGTCAGTCACAGCTTGCTCAAGGGTTAAAAACAAAATAAAAAACCCAACCCAAACCCCTCACGTACGCAAGTTTTGGATGCAAAGTTTGTGTGATGCCGTTGCTTGCAAATCTCTGCTTTGGGCTCGGGCATTAAGCCTACACCAGCACTAGTTTCAAATAATTCTGAATGTAACAGGGTAACCTCACGATGCGACAGCGTCGGCATCTCGCCACGACCGTTAGTGCTTCTACCCAAGTGGAAAGATGAAGGTGCCAGCAGGGAAGGAAGGGAGGAGGGGTCACGCACATTAAAGGAAAAAAAAATAGCAGCTTTGACCCACAGCAGCATCGGTCTAACATTGAGCTACCCCTTGTCATTTAAAGGGAAAAACCAAACTCGGCTCTAGGAGAGAAGTGGAATGTCTTTGCTGCTTGTTTTCTCCGTAGCCTCTGCAGTGGTGGTTGGGGGACTGGCGCTGTCCGGGGCGAGCGCTGACGTGACAAACCCGCCTCTCTCTGTCCCCTCTCCCAGGTATCCACCTGGGATGGTCAGTGTCGCACCGGGAGGAATACCGGCAGCTATGGAGGGCATCATTCCCGGAGGCATCCCTGTTACTCACAATCTTCCCACAGTGGCACACCCTTCCCAAGCTCCATCTCCGAACCAGCCCACAAAACACGGGGACAACAGGGAACACCCCAACGAGCAATAGCAGATAATTTAAAAATCATTCAATAAACTTGGGACCAAGAGACATTGGAAAAAGAAGTTATACATGAACTGAAAAAGGATTTGATACGAAATTTGTAACGTTGATTTTGGACAGACGCATCATTGATGTTCCAGTGTTAAAGCGATAGCAGTCCAAGACTGGGGAGAAGCCCTGAAGAAGTCACCTGCTTACCGAAGCGCTGAAAACTAGGATGTGATACATTAACGAGCAACTTCTGTTATTGTGTGTTAAGTTTCCTTCATCTGTGCATCAATCACATGAATAAAAATAGATTCCCCCCCCCCCAGTTCCTTGGGAAGGACAGGGCTTCTGCACCTGTTTTCAAACCGTTGCATTAAGCGGTCCTTACAGAGTTAACAAAGAAATGTAAGAGGAAACCATTATGTGGCTTCAGCCCTTTCCTTACTCTTTTATCTGGTTACCTCTTCTAAGGGGAGGCATCAGTACTGGCTTAGAAGTGGAAGAAAAAAAAAAATAAAATAATAATAATCCTTTTCGCAGTCTCACAGGGCCAGTGACGTGTAACAGAAGTTCTCCTGCCAGGTTTAAGTTCTAGCCATTCCAGCCGGGATCTGCGGGATGGGGAGGGCAGGAAGGGCTCCTGGCAACAGCCGCTGCCCTCCCCGGCCGACGAGAAAACAAACTGCCAGTCTCTTTTCTGCCCAACACACTGAATAAAGTAGCTGTGCATTCACCTACGCCCTGCAATGATGCAAGAGAAAAAAAAAAAAAAAAGAAAAAGAAAAAAAAAGAAGAAAGTATTAAGTTTCACACACTATTTGTACTCAAATATATTTTCTCAGTTTTAAATCTGCAGCTATTTTATCAAGTGGAAAAAGTCTTGAGCTGGAAAGGGTTCAAGAATAATGTTGCATTTCCTTATGTCTCAGGAAACACTTTTTATGGTAACTTGTCAGACTGTCTATGAACAAAACCCACTTTTTTAGACATTGATAAAAGTCTTCTTTTCTTCACGTGATATTTTATACAAGAACACTTCAAAACGTGTTATTAGATGTGACTGATTTTAACAAATCCTATTAGATTTGTATCAACTAGTTACATGTTATATTCATAGTCTTTTGTGAATCATCGCCTTTTTGTTTTTAAAAAGATGGCCTATTTTGAGCCTTTGTATGGGTACATTCCTGTTTCTGTGACAAAAAAAAATATCTTAAGCTGTCCCAAACAGAAAAAAAAAACCAATGGCTATCAGAAGTATGTTTTGTTTTAGTGTGTTACCGTTACTGTATTTGTTTATTGTAAAGGTGGACATTTAGCGTTCAGTGCAGTTTTCAATAAAAAGTGATAAAATTTCTATAATTTCTGAAAGGTAAGAGCTCTCGCTGCAATCTGACTAATGCTTTGAGTTGAAGACATTGCGAACACACCGTAAGGTGCGGAAACACCGCTCCCATCACGCTGTGTCCTCCTCTGAACCCGAGCACCATTTCACAGCGGAGAGCAGTAAGGTTTCCTCGAGCCTGACTTCGGTACCTCTGGCCCGTGAGCAGCAGCTGGGACCAGCGGAAGGACGACGCTTCGAGAGAGCCGTGATGTGCATCGGCCGAGGGTCGGCCCTTGGCTTCCCGCAGCGGGCTTCGAGAAGCGCAGCAGGAACCCGGTTCGAGCTTGCCACGTGCAGGTCAGTTAAAAATCGCACTGCTGGGGAAACGCTTGCCGAATTTCATTTCGTATCCAGACTTTCAGGCGGTGCTATCCGTAAGCTGTAAACTTACCCGTAATTTGTGACTATTTAAAATGAAGTGGGACGTTATACGCAGCCTAGGTGGGAAAAGATCACCGTAGCTTCCATTAAGCCACGAAGGCAGCAATACCTTGAACAACATTTTCTGTACATACTCGAGAAATGAAGCACTAGGGAACAAAGCTGAAAACGTGCTCGAGGTGCTAGCAGCTTCGGCCTCGCGAGACAGAAGGCCCGTTCTTTCCTTTCCGCCCCGTCTTTCACACTGCGTCAGAGTGCCGGCACACGGCGTTAGAGGGGGCAGAGAGCTCGGCCTGGAAAGGGACTGAAAAAACAGCTGACACCAAACAGTGTCTAGGTTACCAAACTGTATTTTGTTGGCTTTAAATTAAACTGAAAACTAGTTGCCAGCTTCAAACACGTTAAAAAAGGAGGTCACCTTTCAGAGATGAGGGAGCATTCTGTCAGTGATCAACACAGCACACCAGTGATCACCCACGGACACCACAAGAAACCAGGAGGATAAAACACGTTAGTTACAGAGAAGGTGTTTGGGAAACACTGAAATGACGGTAAAAAACAAGAGGAAAACATTTAATTGACCTTAAGGTTTAGAGTTGTTTTAAAAATGAACCAGCTCTGGTACTTTCATTTGTTTTTAAATAAGCAGCTGCACCCCAGATGGGTGCAAGCACTTCCCTGCCGCAGGGTCTCGTGCGCCGGTGGCTCCTCGCGCACCCGCTGCCGGCAGCGGACCCCGCGCCAGGACAGCGAGCGGCTGAGCTCAGGCCCCAGGGAACGGTTCTTCACCCAGCACCCAACCTCCCTCCCAACCAGAACCAAGGACGGCTGCAAACGCAGGCAGGCAGCTGCTACCGAAGCGCCGCAAGCTCAACGAGAGCAGAAATTAAGAGATCCCGAGGGCTACAAACTAAAGGACGTGTTTTAGTAACAACGGTTCCAGGAGCTCCCCTCTGCTGTTGGGCTTCAAGCGCCTGCAGCACAAACACCAGCAAAACACACGAAGAGGAGATCCGTGGAAGCGGAAAGGGAAGAGGACCATCGGAATCAAGATATGCCGAAGCGCCGGGAAGCGGCACGCTGCAGCTGCCCCGTGGAAAGTTACTGGGCAAAGAAACGGGCGATAAACGGCTGCTGCTGAAGGTTTGTGCCGTTACGTTGCTGCCGGAGCCGTACCGCTGTTGTCGCGCTCAAGGCAGGCAGGCAGGCTCGCTGCTGATGACGGGTGTCAGAGTAGCATTAAAAAAAAAAAAAAAAAAAAAAATCGGCTTGAAGGTGACAGACACTAAAAAGAACCTAAAAAGGGGTTACGGGAAGTTACTGAACAAAAAGGGAAAACAGGAAAAGCGGCAATTAAATAAAGGTCTCTGAACGCACACAAACCAATTTTGTTAGTGGAGTAAACACAATCTAGTAATATTTGCCATAAGCCATGCAGCAAAACTTCGGAAGAATCCAGAATTACTAAATTTTAATATATTAAAAACAAAAGAAATACAGGGATTTTCACCGAGGAATTCATAAATAAAACCAGAAAAAAAACCGACCAGATGTAAAGGAGGTAGCAATGAAAAGCCAAGTTCTGTGCTGGGAACACGTGTGCTACTGCGAGCAATAATATGAGGAAAATAACATTGAGAAACCCGATTTTAGAGAGAGAGAGAGAGAGATACTTGGCTAAAAGAGCAGAACTTGCTGACAAGCTGCAAGGTAGCATTTGCAAATTAATCTCGGTATTTGTAAACTTTCAAGTGTGTAATTCAAGGAGAGTACCCATTAACATACACTGACTACCGTGCTAGCACAAAGCAGGGGTTTGCATCTCTTTAATCTACAGGTACATGAGGTTTGGATTACTTCGATTTTGAAAAAAAGATACTTCACCAGTTCCGAAATGACCCGTGAAGCGTGTTAACCTGAACATACCGTTTTACAGCACATCAGAACAAAACAATAATGATGAAGAAAGCCAAGAGCTGTGAAGTACCAGGACTCTCCTCTCACACCAGAGCTAGGTAAATACCGGAGAGCACGGTGCGTGCTTCTGAAAACGAGCTGACCTGGCTGCGTGGGGAACTGCCGCTCGCTACGGTGAAGCGCTGGCGGGGGACGGCGGTCGTCGGGCCACAACGCAGCCTGCCCGCGTACAGCGGCGGGGGGCGAGGGAAGGAAGGCGCGCTCCTCCAGTTTGGCTCAAGGTAGACTTTCACATTGGTTATTCTCCCCATGTTACAAGGAAGCGTGACTTCCTTAAACAGAACAGTACTGCAGAAAGCAAAGGGCGGGGGGGGGGGGGACGGGGGACGTTAAAATTCTGCACAGCATTTTGCACACCCCTCGAAGTAACCTGCTGAAGGTAGGAGCTTATCCTTCTGTCCACTCGAGTGGTGGTCTGCACAGGGAAACTAGTCCTGGGTAAGCTCGGAGCTGGATTTACAGCGATCTGGTTGCTGAACGGGAACTTCTAAAGCTGGCGTACTTGGTCCTGAACGAGAAGGACCTCCGGCAGCGTACGGGGCTACGCCACGACGGATCATGGAAATTCTCACCCCAGCTTACTCTGCATTCAATCCCCCTGACAGAAAAGCTTTATGTCCTCAGCTAGACAAGGTAGAAAAGGATTTCACTGCAAGGTAATAAAAAGGACAAAAACAAAAAAAAAAAACAAAACCAAAACAAAAAACCCCACAAACCAATTTAGAACGCAAACTTGAAACAGGACCATCTGCTTGTGACGAACCTTAACTTTAGTATCTGCGGCTTGCCTATTTAGTTCAGGTAAATCATACGTACATTGCAGATAAGCATGCATTCTTTTACCTGAAAATTTGCGCATGCACCAATCAGAGGAGATCTAATGGCCAAAAAAAGGTGAAGACATTTCATAATAAACCTCACTGGAGCCTGTGACGGGAAAATTGCTAAGGTAATACAGTACTTCATTATTTCTATACTTTTGGTGTCGTCACCAAGTTTATGTAGGAGTTGTGCACATTTCAACACCATCTAAGCAGCATTTGGAAGAAAAAGCAGCAAGTTCCTCAGGGTTTCCATAGCTCTGACCTACATAAAAATACGTGCTATGGGGCTTCTTTCCAAATTCTAATTAAAACAATTTCATCTACTGCAAAATTCCTTGTTCAACCACCACACCATCAAAAGTGCTTTTCAAGACACCCTGAATTGCACTGTATATGTAAAAACTGGCATTAACCTTTAGTGTTTAAGTGAGATTTTTAGATAAACTTTATCCATTACAGGTTACATGGCTAAAGTTATCAAATATAATAAAATTTCTACTGGAGAATATACTCTGAACTTACAATCTTAGGAACTTACATAAGTTTAAGTATGGCCACATCAATCAACATGCAAGAAATTCCCAGGTTTACATACTGAGAAATATATAACACAGTGCTTTTAAAAACAACTTTAGCATAGATTCTTCTTTTTAATTAAACTGCCAAGTGTATTCTCACTAGATTTAATGACCGAGGAGTTACCCTTTAAAAAGGTGTTTTTTCATTTGCAGCAATGTTTACGTTGATGAAAGAATAAACGATGAAATGATACAGAGTTTGTATCACAGCAAGACGGAGTTCTGACAATAGGAAATTCTCAATCATGTCCGAGTTCTCAAATTTCACACAACTTTGTTTAGCATATGCTCACTGGAATAAAATCCCTATATTTTAGGTCACTTCTCTGAATAAATATTCTTACATATACTGAGAGGAATCTATTAAAGAAACTATTAAAGAAAAAAAGGAAAAAACACCCCAAAAAACGTTTTCAGGAAACAAATAATTTCACTCAATGAAAAATTTTGCTTCTCTTCCAGTTTGTTCCGTAGAGTTTAGATTTTATTATATGGGCACAGCAGTAACTAAGATTTAGTAAAATAATGAATGTGTTTTTGCTTATGACTTGCTGTGGATACTTTGTGCAAACAAAAAAAACCTCCCAATCTGACCTGGCTGCTAGTGAGACGTCACGTAAAAGGGCCTTTCCCGGAAATGTGTCAGAGTATCTAAAAGGTGATGTAGAATACCAAGTTCTACTGTAAAAGAACCTCGGAGGGAAGAGATATCCACCTAACGTGTGCTTTCGTAAGTGCCCTTACTTGAAAAATTTCTTTGCAATAATTAAGATGCTGGTATACTTTTCCTATTACACAACCTCTTACACAACCACATGCGGTACATTTATAGACAGATTTACAATCAGAAAGAAAAATGGTTTTTTCTGTCTTGATAATAAAATTAGCTGTTTTTTGTTTCTTTTTGTTTTTATACAAACTGTAGTCCAGCCCATTCCGCTCTCTTCACGCAGCAGATGAGCTTCCAGACTCTCTCCATGCCGGTTAGAAAAATCCTTTAACAGCATGTTTCCCCTAGAATTGGGTCGTTCCACCACGAACTGCTAGAGCACAAACACTAACTCCGGGTCAGACGCTCTGCACTGGTAATTTTCTTTTCAATTTCTTCGTCGTCATTCGTCATCATCATCCTCGTCTTCCTCGCCATCGGAAAGGGACGTACAAGGGCGGATCTGTCGGTAGCGATCGAGCCACTTCTCTACCATCTGGGTGACCAGCGGATGATTGCGCCTACGAGAGCTTTTCTGCATCGCAACGAGAACCCCTCCTTCCGTCACACAGCAGTCCAGCCACTCCCGAAGCAGCTTTTCTTGCTGCTCCTCATTACCTATCTTTGGGGAAGAGAAAACGGATTGAGAATGAGGCTTGAAACGTCACCAGCAACTCTAAGCATGTTCTGAAGCACGCAGGCTCGGGGAGCAACGCAGTTCCTTTCCGAAGCAGACAGCGTACTGCTGCACCGCAGCTGGGAGTCTCCGAAAGCCAAACTGATGCACGCTGCATTTTCAACCAAAATTTGAAGGCTCTGGAAATATTCTCCCTCTAATTTCCCAGGTCCTTTCTTCATTCGTTTCCCTTCTCCCTGCTATTCTTCCCTCCTACATTTTTCAAATGTGTGTTTCCAATATAGCCTTCCTATGTTTCAATTATTTGTCAGCAGCTAATTATTTATGGTAGGTACGTTATAGACAGAAGGTAACTCCTGAAAGAGCCTTCTGGCTTCACAAAGCAGTTTTTAAGGAGTCTAGCAGTTCTTAAAACCTTTCCTCCTGTAAGTCTTAGCAAATGTTGTGGCTTGCTGAAAAGATATCCCTCTCTAGACTTAAAGCTCATACCTTTTTATCTACAGGATATCCACTTTTTGCAGTTACTTCAGCTTTTCCAACCCTCCCTTCCCCCATGTACACACTTCACTGAAGTGGCTCCCCCTTTTTATCACGGTTATTAAAGAAGAAATGAGTTGAGTTTCATTAGAAAAACAGGTAGAGCATGCTGTAACTACTGGCCAATATTGATGTTGCATCCTTTAATATTTCAGTCTCGCGTTAGTGACAGAATCCTTATTTCTGGGTCCTTTTCAAGGTACAACTGTATTCACGTGCACAGTGCAGTCACATTCGATTTACAGAGCTACAAATAAGCATCAAATTGGTGGGAAACTATCTTTCAGAATCACCTCAAACGATGGGGAAGGGAGTCGTATTGATTAAACAGAACAGCCTACCACGTCTAATTCTCTGACCTGCAGAAACAGCTGGGGCTACAGAGATTGCTGCGGCCACAGCTTAGAAGCAGCTGGGACAAAGGCTACGAGCTACACCACCACTTCTTACCTCTTGAGCAGAAAGGAAGTGAATGTGCAATAATTTCCTCTCGCTGTCCACCAACGGTAGAAAAGTAACAGTAACATCATCATCAGTGTTCAAGTTAGCACCAGCACCTCGATTGCCATAACCATCGTTCTCCATGGCAACCAGAGCAGAGAAATGGCCCCTCGTGTAGCCCAGAGCAATCGGACTTTTCCAACAAAAACTCTGTTCCCATAACAAAGGCAAATATACACCTACGACAAATTAAAAGAAAGGGTGAGACTCAGAACTGCCGTGTTCAACAACAAAGAACTTTGATACAAACCTTTTGCTTCTGGCCCAACACAGGAACAGCAGCACATTACAAGCATTTAAAACGTACTTGGTTTGGTCTATACTAATACAGGTCACACTTTTCAGTACAGCTAATTATTAATAGGTTAACATGAGATTAGTCAAGTATCTCTGCAACTGTACAGGTTTAGACATAAAAGCCATTACGATATCACATTACCATTTCCCTATAATCTATGATCTATGGTAGAGTGATGAGCAAAAAAAGGTTAGAAAAGCAGTCTTTTATGTTTGGTAACTCTTCTTAAAAAAAAAAAAAAATGGAAGAAAAAATACCAGATTCTGCATCACAGAAATAAAACCTACGGTCAGGTGTCTGTTTTTTACCAGGACAAAAATTCCACCATCTGCTTACAAAACTTATTATTAAGAGAACTTACTGCACTAAATTTTATTTAGTACCTAAGTATGTAGCCTATCCCAGAGACAATGGGACTTCTCATGAACGTTGTATGAGTAGACTAAATTAACCCACATCAATTATACATATCTAGTCTTAAAAAAACCACCCAAAAGCTGATACTGTTTCGCACAAATACAACAAATTACTGATGACACAGATTCTGTAAGAACCTGCAGCTTTTCTCCCCACCATTTTTAACAATAAAGACAGTAATTCACTTGAGGTGCATGAAGTCTCAAAATAAAACTAGAACTCTTCCTCGAGGAACATAAATAATTCTTGGTGTGTACTGCTGCAAGACAACTTAAGCAAAAGCATGCCTTACCTTGTGACGGTTTAAAAATAGCCAAGCATAAACCTAAGTGCACATGTAGCATAGCAACCTTTCATAGTACAGCTGCTGCCTGCAAGTTAGGAATAGGCGCTGCAGCAAAACAAGGCACTTCACTTCTCCTCCGACACCCATGGAGATGGAAGGGCAATGCTAAAACAGAAATCTGAGGAGTTTTGGAGGTTTTACTGAGTTCTGAACTCATCTTTCTTTGCTGCAACAAAAATTAGTGGGGGCTACCAGCAAATATTTGTCCCTTTTTTCCCCCCATTCTTGAATTAGCCATCAAGAAATACCTAGAAGTTTTTTCATTTCTTTTAGATTAAGAATCACGCAAGTTTTTACACATCTAGATCTAAGGGCAAATCCATTAATACCTTCTTAGCGCTCCCTTCCTCCCATCACCGCTACAGTGAAGTCTCACTGTAATTCAACGCTAAACACAAAAGATGCAGAACAAGGGTTAGGTGTTAACCAAAAAATGTCAAGCCTTTACATTTAGGGAAAGAACCAAACATCTGGTCAAAATTCAAAGTTACATGGAAAATAACATACTAGCAGTCCAATGTAATGAAGACAGTCCCTCAATTCCTGGAAATTCATTCTTCATGCATACGTGGAGAAATAACTTCATAAACTTTTTTTCCAAACTTTAGTTTGAAGCATCAGCAAAACCATCAAGCATCGAGGGTTGGAAACTACTTTATTAATATTGTATGCTTCGTTTACATATGGCGGTGCTATCCACATACAGGTTGGTTAGGTCACCGAGGCCTTTCAGAACTGAAAGCATCAGCACCCTCAGGATGACCGCTTACCCCTTTTGTTCCACAAGTTATGATCATGGAGATATATCAAAAGGTCCCCTCCTTCCACTCACAGACTGCTCAGCTCCTCAGGATACTTACAGCAGTGTGGTGGGCTGACCATGGCTAGCTGCTGTGTACCCACCCAGCCGCCCTCTCACTCCCCTCCCTCACTGCCAGACGGGGTAGAAAATGCAATGAAAAGCTTGTGGGTCGAGATAAGGACAGGGAGATCACTCACCAGTGTGATCACGGTCAAACCAGATTCGATTTGGGGAAGATTAATTTAATTTATTGCCAATCAATACAGAGAGTTAATTCCCTGCTGCCCCAAACTGGTAGATTTTGGCCCCAAGCACTACTCAATGTTATCAGTGATTTCTGCAGCCCTGACAAGCAAAGGGTCTCATCTCTATGAACATCTCACGCCTCATCTAACAACACAGAACTTCTGCATCAGGCATAGCTACGTGACCTGTTCAGGAGTGGAACTGATCTGTGTACCTCAACGTAATCTCTACACTGACATTCAGCACCTTTTCCAAAAAGTGTTTTCATTGTTGTTTTATCTTAGTAAAAATGCCACACTAATAATTTCCCCAAGTCAGAAGGCTGTATTACACCTTTCATTCCTCCTCAACATTATGTGATGAGCTGCACAAGAAGGGAATTTCAGGCATTACCATAGAGAATATCTAGTGCTCTGAAGATTTATAAAAGTCAATCTTACACAGACTGAGAAGGTAGCGTGACAATACTGATGATGTGCACACAAGCCACAGAAAGTAAAGAGCATGGGCTAACGCCTATCCTGGAAGCCATCCACATGGGATGTAGTTTCTCCAACCTGATCTGATAATAACTTCAGTCACCTTTTTTCCTGTTCAATTTTAAAAGTTGTCTATTCATGCCACTAAATACATGCAGCTAGACCGGGAGCATCCTTAAGGCTGAGTAAATGGATCTTTCGCTGTCAAAGCCGTAATATTTAAGAAGCATTAACAGTCAGTTGCAATCTAGGAAACAGGGGAGGCTGTCAGTTATGGGATTCACAGCAGTTACAGCAAGGATGCCAAATTGGAATAAGGAATCCCTGGAGAAAAAAATTCTGAGCAGGGAGAAGATTTTGGGGGCGGACAGGGGTTTACAGTGCCTTCCAAGGTGCTACGAACCAAACCATGATGTTAATTAAGTGTTAAAAAAAACCCCATCATTACCCCATCTCTATTATAACCCACAACCTTTCTTTCATCTTTCTTTTTTGGTGAACGTGATCTAAAACACAGGCAGGCTGCTATACAGCAAGTCAGAGAAGCCCGAGCACTCCTCAAAGTTTCACCGAAGGGGCATGTGCTAACCAAAGTTCACACAAGCCCAGAACAGCAAGTCTTCTACCATTTACAAGGAGACTTCTCTTGGCAGCCCATACTACTCTGAGTCTGACGGCTGTCTGGTTTCAGCTGTGCTCCTAGCATTTAATTAGCACATATTAACCACAAAAATGTGGCTGGACAAGGATAGAAGTAACTCCAGGTAATTTGACACGGGACTCCTAAGTTCACCTGTTCACAATGTCGCATGTTTCTATGTATGGATGGATCCGGCTTGTGGCAAGCAAATCACAAGTCAAAAATATTTGTCTGACTAAATTCCTGGAAACGCGTGTCTAGCAAAAGGTTGTCCCAGACACCCGGCTACTTTCTGGTTCACAGAGCAAGAGAACAATTTCAGCATATTTAGGCCACATAACACTTGCCTGCCTCAAATAAAAAACATTTTGCAAACCACTCAAGCCTTTCAGTTAAAAGCAATACAAATCTGAAGCGTCAGATCTGTATCACATGAATAACTGTTCTTTCCAGTTCTATCCTTTCATCACCTCAAATAAAAGATAACATGCAACTACAAAGAGTACCAAATTTTCATACTTTTTTGAAAAGTATTTAATTTCCTCTCAGAAAGAAGTTTTGTCGCTGCCTCAAACTTACAAGCCAAACAGCTTCTCAGATTTTCTGAAGACTCTAGTCACAGTAGGTTAAAATAGTTTATATACGTTAGTTATAATAATTTGACATTAACTCCACAACCTGGAGGAGTTCTATATAAGGTTTGCCACCTTCCCAAGTTAGTGTACTTTTTTAAAATCACATTAAGAGATGTTTCAGGAAGTCCTCTACTAAGCTATAGATAAATAGTGATGTACTGGTGAATACAACCGTAGGGCAGCAGTCAAGCAGATACACTTGAGATCGGGAAGATGAACCACGGGCAAAAGGAACTCCCTAACGCCCTGTAACGCAGCCGCAGTGCCGGATCAGTTCTTTCCACATCGTTTTGTTTACTGCTTCTGTTTACTGTTTACATGGACAGACGCTCCCAATTCCCTCCTGTGTTTTTAAAATATTGAAGTGTTTGCATCTAATACAGAGGAAACTTGCCCGAACATGTATTTGGCCTGCAAAATAGAATACACATCTTAAAGGTAGCTAGGTTGTTTGCCTAGAAGGCTAGCAAGAGAAACAGTCAGAAAGAACCTGATCAAGCGATGCAAAATTATAGTACTACTTGAGAAATAGGTCGGTATTTACATCACACTTGCTGTAAAGTGTGAATTCCTGAAACAGATATATTTTAAAAACTTCCTTTTAACTACATCATGGAATTGACTTTTACAGAGAGTCAGATTTACATTATCAGTCGACCAGTATTTTGTAATTGTAATTAAGTTGCCTAATCTTGAGCATTTACAAACAGAATTCCTTCCTTTTCAGTCTCTATGGCATACATTCATGTTGCCACCACTATTACTTTAATCAACTACCAAAAACCAAAAAAGCTCAACTTTATCATTCACCACCCTACTTTAATTTCTCTGCCCTTCTTTGTATGCCCTTGCCTCAAGGGTGACTCCTTTTCACTGCTCTCAAGGGCTGCTTCACAAATGGCCTCCTGCGAGTGACAAGGCATGCCCCTTCGTCCTGGAAGAGCACCCAGCAGATACCGCTGTCACTCCACTGAGGAACTATGCCAACGCAAACACCTTCTGCCTGCCTCGCCACCAACTTTATGAGCCTCCTTCAGGAAATCCTGAATACAGCTTAGTTTCTAAAATGAACACTTGCAGCCGTTAGTACCACAAGCAAATGGAATTTCAAATTCCATTTTTTAAATCTCTTGTGTCTTACAGCAGTACAAACCACACAACTTTTGAGAAGTTTTCACAATCAGAGTATTTTATGTAAGTCACGAACTAAAGGCATGTTGAGTGGAGGTCAAATCACATTTTTATTGTGGCTACGGGGAGCCTGCCCGCCATACAATGAAAAACTGCAAGTTTTGAGGGGATTCTTTTGTTCTTTTTAACAGCTAACAAAAATTTACCTACAACATAATTCCATCGTCTTCTAGGTAGTAGCTGAACATCACTCTCCTTTCAGCTTCCTTTACATTTGTGACTTACAGCTGAACCTTTTTTGAAACCAAATTTGAAAAACTAAAGGCTTACCTTGAAAGCGGGTATATCCTAATGTTTCTCCTCGGAAACTCTTAAAATATTTTACTCCATAAACTATAATTGGTCTTCTAAGAATATGTGCAAGTACAAAAATGTGTGTCTGCTCCAAACTCGCTCCAGGCTGAACCAAACACAAAAGACAGACAACACTTGAAACAGAACTTATCATTCTCTACTTAGAAATTTGAAATATAGTCTCCAAATTGAGACAGAAAATCCTTTTAAGAGTGATCTAGCTTTGACAGGAAAAATGAAAGAGTGGAAGACTATTACATATCAGTTGAAAATAAGCAAAAACATTTCAGCTTGCGCAACAACTTCATCTGTCAGTAATAATTCTTCGTCCTATTCCCCAGTTAGAAGTGAAACTCCATGTAATGTTTACTCTAAAAATAATTCACTCATCTGACGAAAGGTTAAAGTAAATATCTTTTGATGATAGGAAAAGAGCACATCCAAAACAAATCACAAGAAAGTAGCACCAAAATCACGTTTATACTTCATGGAGAAGTTAAAAATATTCCTATAGTTGGAAGCTTATAGAAATGTCAGTCTCATTTTGGAGAGGAGCTGTAAAATATCAGCTTGCTGAAGTTTGAGTAGTGTAAGCTTACAGATTTGTAGGTATGTTCTAGGAGGTAAGTGTTGCAGGAGCCAGGACATTAAATAGAGGATGGAGTATTAGTTAATTCTACAGACTTCACTCTGGCACCAAAAGAAACAGACTTTTTTTGTACTGTACTACTTAATGGTAAGCTCAAGAATTAGAATTTTAAATGAACTTTTGCATCTTGGCAGGAAGAATCTACTCAGTAATAATACTCAGTAATACTGGCTTAAGAGTGATGTTTTCCTTTATACATGAAAAGTTTTATTCGTGAAGAACGCTCTGAATTTTTGACATTCCTTTTCAGAAAGATTAAAAATATCCTTTCTAACAGCCATCTTATAGAGAAGCTTTCTTACCTGGCTTGCAAGAGAGAGTATGAATGCCCAATCTTCCTGCCACTGTTCCTCTCGCAACGAGAAATGTAAACCAAAGCTTTGGGAATACCACGATTCCCACTCTTTCCAGCGTGTATAGAACCTAAAATGTTAGGGAGAAAGGGTGGTAAAGACAAAAATAATTACTCAACCACCATGCAGCTGATAGCAATACTCAACCCTTGTAATTCTTTATCCCAACTCTGTATAGAAAGGGGAAGAGAGCGAGCCAGCGTACATCAATAAAACTGTATTTTATTTTTTTAATCTTCAGGAGACTCCATTTGCTAATCTCATATAAGAAATCACTCGGAATCGCAATGCCTACAGCAAACATGCTATAATAGATGCAAGTTCCTAACACGCTGCTGGCTAGTTTGATAGTTGTTTTAACAGGGGTTTTTTTGAAGCCTTATTTAGGCTTATTCAAGTGTTGATGTACAAGGAACAAAACCAAGATATTCCATCTCACGTAAGAGGAGCTGCTCATTCTTCTCATACAAACAATACAGGTATTCTCTACTGTTGACCATATCATGAGCCAATTAACTCCAAAGTATGTGCGTATCAACTTCAAATAGACCGCGGTTAAGTGGCAGAATCTGTTTTCTATCACTTTTTGGAGCAAAGAGTACAGTAATTTCACATTATATGAAATAGTTATAAAGCAGCGTGGATAACAACCAAATACAGAAAGTAGGATTAATCCGATTTACACTGAAAGTCACAGGATTTCTATTTTTCTGTTGAAATTAAAATTAGCCTTTTTGTAGGCTAGCTTAGTCCTAATGTTTTATCTTTCTTAATCAATTACAAAGAAAATTACCTACACGTTAAGAAGCAGATACTGGCTTTTTAAAATTTTAAACTTAGTCCAATTGCTGCACTATAGAAAAGCCACAACTTCACTAAACCCGTGTTCCTCATGTGAAGAGTGCTATGCCAACTTTTAAACAATGGCCTTTACTGTGAATACAAAGAAACCATTCTGAAGTTCAGCTTATTAAAAAAGTCATTGAAATGAGCTCATTTAATTAAAATATGAGAAAATTAATGGACAGTGAGTGTGTGTGGGTGTAAGAAACCTTTCCTATGCTTTCAGTAAAGATAACTATCCCAAAATCTTGGTGTCTGTAACACCAACCAGGCTGGGCTTTCCCAAGTACAGGTAAAACCTTTGCATGGTTTAAAAGACCTACTAGTAAGACGTTTTGATAGGTCTACATGCTTACTCACAATAATATATCTAAAGGGAATCTTCTGGATCTACCTATGCTCCAGTTTCTACGCAAACGCATCAACTGCTTCCATCTTTGCAACTGATAGATATTTTGCCCTCCAGAAATGTCTAACCAAACACCTTGTGCTAAATGAATGCTAAATTAATTGCTAGGTCTCCTGAAAGAAGCTTAATCAGATTCTGCTTAAAAAACAACAAAGAAAAACCACACACACACAAAAAACCCAACCAAAAGTAAAACACTACCCCCCAAAAAGCTCTACTGTGCAAGTGTTTTCCTAAAGAAGTTTCTTCTTTGAGTTAGTTGGCCATAGACACAGTTATCTGTAGACATTCACAGGAGGTAGCCTTGTAGACAGAAGTCAAGGCTCAAGATTTTGATCTCATTTAAAACAAACTTTTCAGTTTAACACAAGAAAACTGAACACATGTAAAAAAAAATTCTGAAAGCCAACTTCGGGCATATGCCCCTCGTTCTCCATGAAAAGCTAATGGTGGAATACAAAAAGGGACAGAACAGTAAACTAAGGGAGCACAGTCGTTTAAAAGGCAAGTGGAAAAGACTACACAGGCCAGAGCCTCTGGGAACTTCACTATTAAGCTTCTTCTGAGTACCAGACACTAGGCTGTCTCTAGTGAACAGATTCTTCTTTGTTCAACATCTAAACAAACATAACAAAATGAGGCCAAATGAGTTACAAGAGTGTTCTGTGTCTGACTATAAAAATACCCGTTTTTAAGTGTCTTTGTGAAGGCTTTGGAGAACAATTTCACTACATAAAAGTTTAAGTATACTGTTGTTGAGACCAGCGATTGCCCTGAAGAGCCATTTGCTTCAGCAACTATCGTTAAAGTCAGTGACGACAATGTCACTTCCTATCTGCTACACGTCCTATCCCACAAAATTAAATGTATCTTGGCCAGCACAGAATCTATACAGCAAGTATAGGATGTAAAGGATGATCAATTTACAACAGAACTTCACTAAAGAGGCCTCTACTAATTTTTCTGATGACAAACTAACAAATAAGATTATCCAGACTGAAAGCAGGCAACTACATTCAAACAGCTATAAAGGAACACATGAATCAGTTAAAAAAAAATTTGTGCTTCTGGTAAGGATAAAGAGTAAGTACATTCAGAGTAAAATGCAAATTATCTCTAGAACACAAACTATAAAGTTTAACCAGATTTAATACACTCGAAATAATGAGTGTTATGTCAGATACAACAGGAAGTCAACAACAGTTAACACTAACATTTTGAAAGATTGGTTTAAACCTCAATAGTTTGCAGCATGTTTTTGGATACCATGCTTGTTTTTGTTACCATAAAGAACAAAACCTGATCTATCATAAATTTCTGTTCTGGCCTCAGGGGAACTGCTTGCGATGCCAGGGACATTCCTACGTGGTCGAGATGCACGCTCCATTATAAACAACTTCAAAGTAGTGACAGATCCATTCGGAGACAGGTTCTCGGGAGAATTGTTACTGAAGCACCACTTTATTGAATCCAGCTCTGGATGCTAATTTTGGGAGTTTTCTCCAAACTGCAGGCAGCTGGGGACAGTAATCACAAAAGCTACTTGTACGTACCCCTAAGATTAACCTTTGTTGTTGACTTCCTGTACAGCACACAGAGCAAGGGGTCAGGCTCCTTCTCTAGCAGGGATGCTGATAGTTTCTCTTGTCCTTGACTACAAGAACATAAGAAATCTAATCTAGTCTTTATCAATCTCTTCCCTTAGTCCCATTACACACTTGAGAGCTAGTGGACACCGCTGGGGGTCCAACCATAAGAATTTTTCCTCTAGCAGATGCAAACCACAGTACTGGACTAAAGAGAGTTGCCGGTGTAAAACAAGAGAAGTTGTTTTACGGAATAAGATAATTCTATGACCTAATGACAGCACTAGTTAAATGTCAGCACTCTGCTTTACTGCCATTATTTTAGCAGACAGAACAGAAACAAGAGCAGCAATACCGAATAAAGCTGTAACTAAGCAGATGGAATGAAAATACTCAAAGTTTATACAGGAATAAAAGGCTTATCTTCTATCAACAATCTTCTTTCTGCAAAGCTTCCACCAACAGCAGCACGGCATGGCATGTGCATGATTTACTCTGCAAGTAAATTCCAGTCCTAACTGTGGTTAGCGCACTCTTGACAAGCACACAGCATAAGATATTTTACTGTTTTAAATGCTATTTACTGAGTATCACATACCATCACTGAGTTCAGAACATCCAAGTTTCCAGTGACTGCATTTAAAATGCACCAGATCTAGATTACTACATGAATCACACTGTGACTCAATATCTTTGAGGCACACAATCCAAGTAAATTGGGGAGCGGCAGTTGTGCTTCTTTTTAATACTATACTACTATCAACTACTATGCTACATGGAAACTTATCTTTAAAGTTGGCATAAAAACTAACTTACCAATGTGAGCAGTCATGTAAACTGTCGTGAAGAGCTTTCCGCAGCACTGAGTCCTTGTCGTAAATGCCCCAAGTGGCTTGTAGTACTGAATCAAGCAGGCAGTCCCCTGCAGTCCGATTCCAAAGTGCATATAATCTGCTGTCCAAGCGTGTACCCAGTTCCAGTGACCAGTTAATAATGGGAGATTCCTCTTCTAGCTCTGAAACATGTCAATAACCTCTTTTAAAACCTATATTCATTTGAAGTCTTGGAGAATCCAAACAGCACAGTAATGGCCTAATCTCAACAATTTACCCATTTACATGAATAAAACTAAGTTTTCCTTCATACTACAAAAAATAGGTGACCTACAATGGCCAAAGGCATTCCTTGGGCAAAACACTGTCGAGAAAAGAAGAAAAAACCAAAACAAACCATAGCCTTAAACAAAACATCACATCATTTGTTTGAGAATTGTTACTGAAGCGGAAAGATTTGTTCAGTTTTCTTCAGAGAGCTTGTGACTTAAAACTGTAAAGCTTTAAAAATCTTTAAAATTCAAAGATACATTACAAGCATAATTTCTACAGACTCCATTCTCTCTCTGCCTCATAGATTGTAAATGTTAAAAGTGAAGATTAACTTGAAAGCATGAAATCTATATTTAAAACAAATACAAGGAACATAGCCACATATATACACACATGCACTTTTTTTAATAACAAAAATATTCTTTAATGAAAAGCAAAGAGAGATTCTAGCCACTCTCAGAGCACTAAGGGACAGACTTTTTAGCAGGGCCTGTTGTGATAGGACAAGGGGTAATGGTTTTAAATTAAAAGAGGGTAGGTTCAGACTAGACGTAAGGAAGAAGTTTTTTTGCAATGAGGGTAGTGAAACACTGGCCCAGTTGCCCAGAGAGGCGGCAGTCGCCCCATCCCTGGAAACACTCACAGTCAGGCTGGACGGGGCTCTGAGCAACCTGATCGAGGTGAAGATGTCCCTGCTCGTGGCAGGGGGGTTGGACTAGATGGCCTGTAAAGGTCCCTTCCAACCCAAACCATTCTGTGATTCTAAGATTCATTTACCTTTCTGAACATCTCTATCAAGTACTTCGTCAAATAATTTTTCTTGGACTGTGGGCGGTAAGTCTTCAATATCTGGAAAAACAGAAAGCAAATGCAAAAGTCATTTAATGTTACTGTAAGAGAGACACGTTACCAGCTGATGCTCAGGAGAACATACGCAACAGCTTTCGCCCTATCATCCCTAAGGTCTCCTCTGAAGAGCTGCTATTATTTTCAGATCTGTCATTTGTGACCATAGGCTTCATTGAGCACACTGACGTAGATATGTATCTCAGACTGACCGTCATACCTTTTACGCAGAAAGGATCGTCACAGCACACGTAGGGTAAGAATGGATTTCTCTGAAGGAGAAAGTGAAGTAGAGAACCACTTTGAGGTGGGGGGAAAAAAAGAGTATTTTCAACCCTACTCTATTTAGGACAGCTTCAATCCTAACCAGTAGTTTTCCACCCATCTGAATGCCTTCCCCTCCCCAGTCTCACCCAATGGACAGGTACAGTTTGCCAAGAGACTTGTTCTTGTACAGAACACCCACTTTCTTAGTCATTTCATGCAGACTTCAACAAAATAGTTCAGAGAACCCCAACGGTCTGCAGGCCACACTCTGCAGGTTAGAAAACAAGAAACGGGAAAACTATTGAGCTCTGACACAGAAAATGCCACTGCTGACAACTGTTCCAAGTTTGACTGGATTCTGTTTACAGACAGAATCTGCAACTGTGGATCTACCATTATTAAAAAACAACAAAAACAGGCAGAAAATTGTGTAATGGGCAAAACTCTTATGACTCCTGTATCGCGTAAAATAAACACACATTCTAAAACTCAAACATTTGCTGCACCTTAAAGATTTGCTCATGGCCTACATTTCAACACAGGATAAGTAGTAAAGGGTTGCTGGGCAGATCAGGAACTAGAGAAAATTTGCTAGCTTCAGCACAATTGTGAAACTTAAATACGGAGGTAAGATCAAAGAGTTAAACAGAAACATCTAGTATCCCTTCAGGCAGTCTAGGGGATAATGACTGGGCTCTAAGACTGAGTGGAAACTGGTTCCTAAACTACATCATATAGGTAATATCTGAATAGGATTGTGTGATTTATACCTCTGTCCTTGGAAATGCTGTCTTGAGACCAACTGCTAACGGTTGGCTACAAAAGATGTCCAGTTGACTAAGCGTGATGAAAGTACAAATACACCGACAGTCTTGATGTATGGCAGCTTTTGAACATTCTTATTCCTTGATTATTTAATGGTTATTACATGTGTCAAAAAGCTGCACAGTGGTTTAAGACATCTCTTGAAAATACTGAACAAATTCCTCAGTTCTGGAGAGAGCAACATTTCTCATGTGACATCATTCTGTTGCCCCTCTTTCCCTTCCCTCCCCCAAACAGCAAAGAAGTGTTAGTGCCTAGACACTTCGTACACCCATGCCGTCTGCCTCTCATACGTGACCCACAGATTAAGACTGAATACAGCACCACAGAGAGTTGTAGACAAGTGGTAAATACTATCCAGACTTTTTGAAAAGGAGGAGATGAGGTAACACTCAAGAGGTTCCAAACAGAATTCTTACAAGGCTACTGCTTTATAAAAAAGACAAACAGATCTACTGGTTAGTACCGTTCCACCTTACCTCTGGTAGCGTTTCTATTAAAGGAAACAGCTACACTAAAAGTATTCGAATAACTTTTTGTTAATAGACATGCTTTCTCTCGATCGTGGAGTATATTGCTATAACCAGGTACAAATGCAAAAAAACAGCTCTGGGCCTTAACGGAAAGGACTGAAAGCTAACATAGCTATGTTAAAAGTCACATTAGAGCCCAGAAACATCTGGGCTCCAATCTTACCTTTAAACACAGCCCTTCCTTAGAATACACCACTTTTCTTCAATTTCCTCATGTCTAAAAAGGGCAACAGATGTTCACTTCACAGGAACAACGTACGGGTTGAAGTGTGCCAAAACTGAATATTAATAAGCAAATTCAACCACTAGATCTGAACTAAGCTATTAAAACTTAATAAATAAAACCTATACACATACGCCACCACATCCAAAGCATCCAAAACGCCATACATATACGCCTATACACATACGCCATACATCCAAAGCAAGCAATTCTCAACTAGGTGACAAAAGAAAACAACCTTCCGTCAGTATGAGGAATTTTGTAACTACCTGCAGGTAACGTAAATGTTACAAGGTCAGTCAGAAAATAGCAAGCAAAGTCTCCCTTTCGTTGATGAAGAGATGCAGCAATTTCACGACGAATTTGTTCTGTGACCTCTGGACACACCATGGCAGGAATGCACTTCGCTGCATGTTGGGATACCTGTAACGTAACACAGTTACTGCACTCAGTATTATTTCTAGTTAAATAGGAAGACTCAGGAGTGAGAGCCACCAGCGGACAGTATTTTGTTAGCAAGTAATGCAACAGAAGTATAAACATTGATACCCTGAAAGATTAAACGTTTAGTGACTCGCAATGAATTAACGTCTCATTTGTTTTGTAGCTGATGACATAAAGCTGGCTAAAAACCTCTTTAAATCAAAGAAGTGAATTAACAGGTGACCAATTCCAGCGGGAAAAGGAAAGCAAAAAAAAAAATAGATAAGAGCTAGATAACAATAGGAAATACACCTCAAATCTTATGCACAAGCCCAGTCTACAATTGAACAAAGAACTTCATTACCACAGCACAAGACAGTTTCCTACAAAGAATCTTCCCAAAACCTATTAAGCTAAGATACTTAAATTTCTCCAGATTCTAATCATCACCAGCAGCAGGAAATCATTCAACGATACAGAGCAAGTGACACTGGGATGACACTGGATTTATATAAAAAAAAACCTTTAAATATCCTAGCAAAGGAAAGTATCACTGTGGCTCAAACACTACTAAAGCGCTTTCACAAAAGGTATGTTGAGTGAGTATTCCTAGAAAGTGAAACAAAACCAAACAGAAAAATCTGTAAGACAGTACTTCAGCAAATTAGCTTGTTTTTAAACGTGTAACTCCATCCACCCAGACAGCTATGTAAGCAGCACAACACTACCGATAATGGCTATATATAAATACATAACTCTTCTCAAGGCTTTAGCTACATTTGTCTTGCTTCATCTACTCTTTTTTAAGTAGTTAAACCTATGCATTCCACATCATTACACACTTCTCAGGCATGCTACTTTCCTCAGGAACACATGCTTTCAGAACTGCATTAAGCATCAAAAGAGGGAAGGAGGCAGAATAAAAATTGGCTCTGATCAGGTGAGGAAGCAGAAGTCTGAGATGAAGAAAACAGACAAAAAATGTAACAGAATTACTTATGGGCCTAGGAGGAGGGCAAAGACCACCAGAAGTGAGGTGGACCATACAAAAACATACAAGGAAATGGAACGCACAAGAGCAAGGAGACCACAGAGCGGAACCAACCAGTCTATAAAATGGGCGAAGAGTGGAAAAAATGCAGCAATTTTGCAAAGCAAGAAATTTGCCTTTCTCTAAAAAAGAAGCTCCCAGGAAAACCAGGGAAGACAGACCAGGTAGACTTACTCATTAACAAAACTCAGAAAAAAACTACGCTGTCATTGATCTCAGTGTCTTGCTTTCAGGGCATTTCCTCTCCCCCACCCAAAGCACAGGAAGCCTCACAATAGCTCACTTCCACCGCCAGTAAGGTCAGAACGTGTGCCAAGACTGTTCATTAAGGAGAAAACTGAACATCCTCAAGCCCACCACACATGTACAGTCTTAAGTAAACTCGCTTCTTAAGCAGAAACATCAACAAAGGCACAAAGCAGCAATTCATGTATTCCAATAATATTAGCCTCTATCTTCTAGCAAATTAAGTTACACGTCACTGGCTGCAAACAATGGTTCAGTTACATAAGGTTCCTATTCAATCTATGCAAGGGCCAAAGTAACTCACCTCTGTAAGCAAAATTGCTAGCATATCTTGTCTCTGAAAGCGTATCGCCAGATGTACAAGTGTGTACCCAACGTCAAAAGCAGAAGGGCGATTTAGCAGGCGTACTTCATCTGCAGTAAGCTGGCGGGCAATATCTCCTCCTGATGACTTGTAAGCTTCAACAGCAGCTAAATCACCTTCTACAACTCCTGAAGGAAAAAAAAAAAATACAATTCATTTTAGCTAGTGAATGAGCCACTCCGGATCAAACCACCTTACTTAACACAGTTTACCTCTATCTATTCTGATACAGACCTAACATATGAAGATCAACCGCAAACCAAGAAACTTGCAGATTTTTATTTACTTTTTTAAACAGAAGACTACAAAATATTTACACTTACCTCACCTCCTAGACGATTTCCACTATCCAAACTAGTTGGAAGATACAGATCAAAAGCCAGCTCTGAAGTGATGCTGAGGACCCTTGATGAAATACCGAGCATAACATACTCACTAGGTGTTTCATTTGATCAGCAGTACTGAGGGAAAGTCATTCATTCACAGTACAGAGATCAGTTTGATTATTATATTTTCTCTTTTAATTTATCTTAAAAACAAACTATTGGATCTAAGAAATAGATCTATTGAAAGGCTTTTGGAATAAGTCTTTTTTTTTTTTAAATATGGTTTAAAACATTTTTGGAAGAGGTTACAGAGCACAAAGTTTGTCTTCGGCTCACCATCTCTGCTGCTAATTGAATTTACACAGTTCTCATTCAGGGTACTCTATTAAAACGGAATTAACAGAGATTACACACACACACTGTGTGTACTTTCTAAGCAAGATGAGGGCAGGGGATGATGACACCCTAATGTCTTCTAGAGTCCCTGCAAATCCTTAACTTCTGTACCATGCTTCATATCAAAACCATTCATGCTAAATGCTTTCCTTAGCTGCAATCATCAGAATACACCATCAACAAGATGTGGTGTATCAGTTCCAGTATAAGACTTCCTAAATTTAGAAATTCTTTCAAATATAAAGATTCTATTTTAGATATAGGTTTCATAAGAGAAGACTGTAATGCTGAATTGAGGAAACAGAAAAGTGATCTTAAAAGCCATCTTTAATAGAGAAGTAAATAAAATACTTCTAATTTGCTGTTGAGAAGCAGCCCTATTTGCAGCAGCCTGAGAACAGTAAAAGCGCAGATCACAGAAACAAGAAAACCCTCTCCCCTATTTTCTGTAGTTAAACATCCTTGCCAACTCCTAAGAGTCAGCAGCTGAGTAGAGGCCATGAGGCTGGAAATTGAGACTCAAGTCTATCGTTCACTCAGTTTGCTTACCAAGACTCAAAAAGCGATCAGAAGGGAAAGAGGTTAAGCCTCAACCACTGCACTCACTCCCATTCAGGGCTAAGATTCAACCAGCAGACAAAAACAAAACAAAACAAAACCAACCCAAAAAAACCCACCCACAAAAAAAACCCCAAACCAAAACCACATCACCCCCAAAAAAACACAAACAACCAAAGAAAACCCCACCAAAACCAAAAAACCCAACACAAATTGAACTGTGTACTAGTAGAGAAGCACACTAACCACTGGGCTGCTGGTTAATCCAGGATTTAGGAAAGCATTCTTAGCTCAGCCAAAAAGTCTATCGTTTTTAATACAGAGATTATAAAGCTTTCAGAAGAAACGCAGGGGGGGAAATGGATTATCAGTGCAAGACATTTCTCTACAAAGTTATCAGCTCTGCTTAGTAAGCCTCTACAGATAAAAGTTAGTTATTCATTTCAACAGCGGTCTAAAGCAGAGAAGTTCCAGAATACAAATTAAACTGTGAATTTAAGTCATACAACATCTACCCATTCATCAAGGACTAAAGTCCTAACAGGCCAGGGCAGAATGAAAACAATACAGGACAACAATTCCTCAGTCTTCTGATGCATGTTTGTGGTCTGCCTGTACAGGAAGACATTCCTGTTCCACTCCAGCATTAATGTCTCATTCTGCTTAAGCACCTGCCTGTGTACTCACCCCAGATGAGTTAAAGAACTAGTTAGACAAGAGTTGTGTCTGTCCATTTTTAGTTTGTGTTCCATACGAGGTAGAACTTTGCTGATGAAAAAAATGTTTTATTTTAAAGAAGGGAGCTGCTACTGATGGAGAAAAGCTACTTCAGTGAAGGGAAATGAACACTGAAAATTCATTGGTTTTCAAGACATTCCCCAAAACATGCATCAAAGGAATGCAATATGGGATGTGTGACCAACATACCTGTGCTCCTGTTGCAACATTTCCAGTTCCAGGTGGAACTAAAACATACCGAAGCAAAAGGTACGGTGTTGTCAATATATGCTGTATCCGTAACAAGAATGCCAAGTGTAGCATTTTATTTCCACACAGTCGCGTTTATGCCACTGACAAGGCAACACCAAGGCCGCTTGTGATACATCACTCCAACCAAATGCAACAAAATGACTTGGGGGTGGGGGGTGGGGTGTAGATATGTATGTACACATACATATCGAAGTCAGACAATTTCTCATGACCCACCCTCTTAAAACAAGTCATACTACAGTTTTGGCACAAGATCACCTGTTAGCAAACACCCAAGAATCCATAGGGAAAGAAGAATCTTGACAGAAGAGCAGATTCTCTGCTACCTTATGACACATTTAGTTTTTTTATTATTATATTAATTTAGGAAAGACATCTTGTGAAAGACCAATAGCCACTTTACACACTTTTATATTTTAACCACTTCTATTGACAGGGGAAAGATCCCAGCTACCATGTCTGCACCTTCCACCACACCACCCAACAACAAACATACCAAAGACCACCCAAGCTTGGTAGGTAGCCACTCTGACAATCCAAAAATCCCAGACTAATTTCAAAATTCAAACAATCAAACATCCCCAAAATGATCTTTCCATGACAATCAGATCCAAATCATCATAGCAGCTGCAGTGGGCCAGCCTGTCAAGTACGCACTAAGCAGTACAGCTCAAGTCAGCGCCAGGTCAATTCATATTTGTCATTATTCTTTCAAGCCCCCACCCTCAACTGCTAACACAACTTATTACCATCCCACTCTTAACCAAACCTCAGCAACAACTGAGGTCTAAGATTGATGCTGAGAGGCGGTCATGTGAGGTCTGGCAATGCCTTCAAGCACTAACTACTACAAGCTGCAGTAAGGATCCAAATCAGTGACATGTGCTGTTCGCAGCACTGCCAGTTCTTGCAGTGTATTCCCACGTCTTGTAATACTTGACATTCCTAAAAGCCCCATGTCCTAGAATTAATTACTAAAATTCTTACATATGCTGTCATTTTAAAAGTACTTTTCAAAACCTCACTGATGAAGTTCAAGCTAAAGATCAAGACATACATCAAAAACAGGCAAACCGTATATGCTTTCTAGGCCTTATTTGAAAAAAATTGAGATTTTAAATGTGGTTTAGGTATAGGGTTGGCAATACTTTATCTATAAGTGAAGAACAGTGATGGTATGCTACACGTCAAACTAGCACAGTTAGAGCTCATGGAAGGATGGTGACATGACCATATGCATGCATTGTATCTGGTCATCCTCTATTCCTTAACCCAAACAGCCAAGTGACTATTGGGCAGGGGGGAAGGAAAAAAGCTTCAGGAAATTTTTAGATCAAGTCCAGACAAACTCACTTCTGGATGCACTAACCTTTTTGTAACTGAGCCTCAATAGATAAACATGACACACAAAATCAAACTATACAGAGCTCATTCTGCATAATTCTTTGCACAGAGCCCATTACAAGTTTATTTCCTTATAAGAAGCTTCCTCTTGCAAACCTGCTGCATGCTCTAATGTCTGGTACTAACCTGCACCAAAATACTGTGACCCAAGTACCCAGAGCATCACTACTGCAGGGCCTGTGCTCTATGGTCATTACAAACCTCTTTGGCCCCTCTCAGCCACAGCAAGAAGAGTCCAAATTCCTCTTTACTCCTTCTACCAAATATCTACTCTATTTGAGCCATTTCAAAAGAACAGGGAAAATTCCTGGCAGCTCATCAGGTGCCAGCCTGTTTACAATGCCAGTCAGTACAATCCAAGGCTGCAGTGAATACTGAGCAAAAATATAGTCGTAACAGGCAGATCGCCAGAAATCTGAACCAGAAAACAAAAATCTTGCCCCAAAACTATGGGGTAAGCTTGCCTATATGCAACATTCATAAGAACCGCCTGCAATTCCTAAATTCAGTATCACCCCTCCAAAATGAGGTCTTAATATGCCTTTATTGACAATAGGAGGCACATTCCTACAATGGCTTTGATTTCTGTCAGATGAATGAGAGCCTCCAATTCATTAAGTCTATTTAAATAAAGCTTAACAAAACACTATTTACAAGAAATATTACAGAAATATTTACTGATGTTATAATCCACTATATTTCATAACACACAAGTGCCTGATTACTTACACAAGCGGTCCTTGAATCATGTTCTGATACAGCGCCGTGCCAGTTGGATTATTCCCCACTGACACCCACTGCATTCCTCAGACTGTTAAAATGTCAAAAGGAAGAGTGGCATTTGCCTGAAGATTATTCGCACAGCACCAGTCAGGGCTCCAGCAGCTAGGCCTCTCACAAGGGCACAGCTCTGATTAGTTACAAGAGCTACACAAATGCAAACAGATCCTCATGACTCAATGTCTACACCTGACCCACAGCAAGAACAGCTTTTCTTTTAAGTGGACTCCAGAAATGTTAGTTTGGTATTATTGCAACTGAAGACATTAGTCTGTGGGGGGCAACCTCCTACCCCCGCCAAAATCTGTGCTTTCCTTAATGCACAAACACATGCCGATAGCCTGACATCCTAAGTGACAGGAGAGAATGCCAAGTGCTGCACCCAAGTCATGAGAAAATACAAGAGCAAGTTGTTATTCTGCGCTTACAGGTTCAACTGTGTTCCCATTTGCAATTCAGGCATTTCCTCTTATTGGAATATTCTTTCACAGCACCAGGAGCCAAGGGTTTTCTTCTTCTAGTAAAGCCCCGACTCCTACAGATAGCACAGATCAGGAATATGCAATCTCAGTATACATAAGAAGATAGGGGATAGAGATTAGGAACGTTATTTAAAAAGACTAAATTTAAAAAACATTAATCACCCAGTAACAACTACTTGTACCATCCTGGTTCTGCATTTTTCCTGCTACAACCATTACCATCTTCTTTATTAGATATCAGATGCTACCTTTGCTGATATTAAATAAGCCCATAATTAGCCTACTACTTTGGCTAAGGTGCTATTAAATTTATTCTTTAGAACAGGTAAATATTTACAGGGTTTAGTGCAGTTAAGTACACTTGGAAAATACGCAAGAGCTTACAAGCATATCTAGAAAACTAAATCCTGTTTGCCCTAATTGCACAGTCCCAATGACTTCACAACAGCTGGATGTAAAAGTTTCCAGAGAAAATCCTATAGCAGCAGCCTTTATTTATTTCACTATCTTTCTGATAGTTCTGGAACGCACTGGCTGGCACAACTTGCAAACGAAATAGGCAAATTCTTTCCAACAGACCGATGCAGTTCTGCCATTTTTCTACAGGGCAGCAGAGAGGCTGGGGGAGACAGAACTGGGCAGCAGCACTGCCTTGGCAGGTCAGGACCCACCAGCTCCACGACCAGTTCCCAACAGCAGCAAGGTTTAAATATGCAGTGAGAGAGACTAAAAGAAAGTAAGAACAGGCAGTAGCAACCCTCACTTCAACCATGTTCGCTGTCAATTTAGTTAAAAGTTCCTCAACGATACCTCAGCTGCTAAAATAAATACAACATTTTTTGCTAAATTAATGGAAATGTGTGAAGATGCCTCTGTTTAGATAAAATACCTAAAGAACAACCCAAAGATTTGAGATTTCTTCGACTCCAGGAGGTAGCAATGCTACGGTAAACAATGCGTTCTCACATTTGAGTGGACTACAAAAGGAAACACTTCATCTTAAGGAGGTCATTGTGCCTCGTATGTGGGACAACTGTAATCAACTTCGCTACTCCTTGAACTGCTTGGTAATAGAAGGCAAATTTCTCAAACAAGCAACTTACACATTTTAAAAGTCAGAAGTAGAGACAGATCCCTCTGTAACATACAAATCAGAAACATGGGGCCCTGTGCTGCTTCTCTTCTGCTACAGATACAACTGCAAGTGGTCTACATCATGTATATGCTCTCATTTACTCATCTACAGACTGATCCGAAGACTGATTTAAGTGCCAAGGTGACCTTCCAGCAAGTGAGGGGCTGATCAACTGACACATTAAAGCCTAATTCTGACACTTGTTGAAAATCTTACTGCTCCTCTAGCACTGAGAGTGCTGAGGAGCTGTGGTTTGACCACACAAGCCGTAGCATTCTCTGGAGCTCAGCCCTCACCCTCTTCCAGCTATTCACCAGGGCGCATCAGGTGGCCGTAAAGGGAAGTGTATTATCAATAACTACTCAATTTCAGCATTTTGAGCACCAAAAACATTCAGCCTGAGAAGAATTTCTCCTCTTAGAGGAAGTACTCCTTTGCAAGCAAATATGACACACCAATTAATACAAAATAGAGGGATTGTCTGAAAAACCTTTACGGGCTTCTAACCACACCCTTCACTTTATTCTCTTTCTTCATTTCCAGGACCTCCCTTGTTAGTATTAGCACACAATCAACAGCAGATCACTCTCCAGGTAATGACAGCCTGAGACAGAACCTTCTGTATACTGCATTTTTGAATTTCTTCAAGCTCAGCAACTTGCATCAGCTTAAAAATAAGTAAATAACTTCCAAAAAGACACGTACCTTAAACTTGAAGCCATCCAATGCACGAGTATAACTATCGCCTATTCTTTTTTCCATGCAAACAGCTCTTACCCCTACATACAGACCATGTAGTACGTTTCTAACATATCATTACAAGCTAAAGTGGCACGCATATAAGAACTGTTGAAATATGTCCTTATCCCCTCTCCTATCTGTCAGAGGTATTCACACCCCTTGTTGCATTGAAGGCCAATCGGTTGCTTGCAGGATTGCACCCTAAAGGGAGGCTGAACAGTGGAAAATCATGAATTATATTAACGTTAACCATCAGTGCCTCCAAGGCAAGTTTAAACAGCTATTTTTAACTTGATCATTTATTCAATTATGTTTAGCATAAAAAAAGAAGTCAAGAGACCAAAATAAAAGTGTGTTTCAGGAGTAAAGATTTTCTATCAATGCGTAAGGTATGCAGTGTTTCACCTGCTCTGAAAGATATACCCACACACAAATGTGAAGTAGTTACGACAGAGTGTATGTACAGGACACAGACAACAATACAACAAGATGTCTTATCCAGGTGAAAGTTGTAAGCTTACATCATTGTTACCTGGCACAGCAGACAAGTATGCCAAGTCACGCTTCTCGGTATCACAAAGGAACGGGGGAAGGAGGCCAGGCTGTACAACTCACACCAGGGACTCCTCCCCGCCAGCCATCCCAACAGGCACCCTTTGCCGTATTTAGCCAAGGCTGGCGTGGCAGGCAATCACCTGTCAGTGACTAATTCATGCTATACTTCCCCAAACAGTTCAAGCCAGCCTAAACTGATGCCAGAAAGGAACGGGGCATGACCTTTCCCCGCCTCCAGCAGCTTGCTCCTACCCATACACTTCCCACTCCCTTATTACAGCATAAACCACCTGAGCAAGGTTTCACTGTACCATGGATGTGATGAGGAAAGGCGTCTGGGTTTACTAAAACAGCAAAAGAAAATGACCACATCCCCCACAAAAATATCCCCTAATCAAGCTCATCAAGCTTCATTTTTAGCAAGATTAGTCTCCAGACGCACTTCATTGCATGTTGGCATGCAAACATGCCAGGAGGACAGAAACAAGCAGCTAGGAGGGCTACTTTGGGTGGCAGCGAAGGCACCTTGGTACGTCAGTCCCTTCAGACTGCCTTTACCGTCAGTGAAGGGCCACATGCTCTGCAAGACACAGATCAGGAGGTGGCCTCCATCGGTCCTGTAGCTGCCTGGGACACTGCCCAGCCAGCTTCATACCTAAATCTGGATGGAGCGACTCTCCTTCCCCACTATTTCAGAAAACTGAAGGGAGAAGGGGGAGGTGAAGGACACGGAGAGGGGGGATTGTAAGAGAGAGAAAGTAGTCGACAAAGGAAAAACTAAGCAGACACGTGTAGGAATACTAGGAATGAACTAACAGTCCTTTTAAGGATGTACTGCAAAACAAGATTCATTACAGATTGCTCTAAATATTTTGGATTTGTTTAAGAAACATGCTCTTAGTTGTTTCTTTCACACAGCTAAGAAGAATGCGTGTCTGCTTGGTTTTGGAGCCACCGTCCCTGGCAGCAGAAGTCTAGCCCACGATGGTAGTAGCCACCTTACCGACCTGAACCGAAAGAGAAGAGCATACTCTCTTGCAGCAGTTAATAAGCAGGACTGGAGGAGAAATGAGAAGAAATGCAGTTTACTTTTAATCTGTGGGCTTCAGTTCAAGCTCAGGAGTTAAAGGCACAACCCAAGAATCCCCAGCAGTGCCCTGCGGCAACCACACTCCACTAGCACCACTGCAAAACCCATCCCTGAAGCGCCAGGAGAGAGGAAACTTCAGCAAGTACTGAAGTGGAAGCCCCAGGCAAACTCTGACCGCTAGAAAGATTTTATAGCCATGACCATCTTCATCCATTTGTAGTACTTAAACCCACAGCCAGCTGTAACCAGCTTCACCAGGCCCCAGTACTGCTTTTCCTACCCATCAGATTCCCTAAGCCCCACAGGCCACCAAACTTCTCTTACAGTCTCTTTGGCACAGATACCATGAGTTATATATAAGCTCCATTGTCTTTATTATAAATATACATTAGCTTCCCCACCTCCCCCAAGAAATGAGAGTCACCTTGGACTTCACATTAACCTTGTACTAGGCCAGTACAGTAGAAAGCATCCGTGTCCTTGGAGAAGCCATTTGTAACTTCTCATTGAAATTCAAACTGGCATTTGTAGCAAGGTATGTTATTCAACAGCCACACTTACTAGACGTTCTGCTTTGATTTTAATAAATTTTAACTGAACGAATCAGTTCTAAGATCTCATCCTTTTGAGAAAGAATCATTTGACAGATACATCCACCGCTGCAAAAACCAAGTCAATAACAAAAATAACATTCAAGTACATTTCCTTGCAGAGTTTGAAAGGGGGAATGCCACTAATCCTTCTGATTCGGAAAGAATACCCTCCATCAAGGAAACTATTCATGCAAAAATGCAAGCGTTGCGCTCATCACATTCTGTACAGCCTAGATCTGCAAGGAATAGAAGGCTTGATGGAGTATTTATTTACTGAGGTGGGTAGAGCATTAATGGGTGTCTCTAACAAAACAAAAAAACCACAAACACACACACACACACACAGAGGTACTTTTCTAAATCTACACAAGGTACATATCTATCTTCATGTTTCAGCTAAAAAGAACAAACGTGGGAAAAAAAGCAGTCTGAAACATGTTTTTAATGAAACTTAACGTTAAGTTTAAAATCTAGTAAAAAGAATTTCAATTCAAGTAAACAGCTGTCCTAAAGCATCAAACATTTTCCTCAGTACCTTGTGAAAGATAATATCTTCTAAGAGAAAAGAAAATAACCAGTCCGCCAATAATTACTCCTACCCTTGCTCCTCTAATCTTTATTTTTAGCTTCAGGGAGAGCTACACTCTGTACATCCAAAAACTTTAAACTGATGCATCTTGCCCACTTAAGACAGATTCAAAGCAAATGGACCCTCCCCAACCAACTGAGCTTACGCTCGGAGGTGGGTGCGCGGTCTGAAGTTACCGAATCCTACCAAGCTACCGCTTGTCTGCTGGACTATGGTAACGGACTACGTACCAACTCTTACTCCATCAATTTCCACAAATTTACTCAGCTTTTAACATGAACTTGTCCTTTTTTATAATTGCATTTGGTTAAGGATCGGCAAGTGTTCAGCTCAGCTAAAAGTTCACAAAAGCTCCAGCTGGCTAGCAAACAGTAACTCGCTAAGTCACAATAACTCAGTTGATTTCAATGGTAAGAACATATGCTTCAGGCAAAATTGTTCAATTGACACTGAAATTGTTTTAAGTATGTCACGCTAAGACAACAAAACAACCAGCACAAATGTGGCTTATTGCTTTTAAAAGGACTGGTTAAACTGGTATACCTTTCCAATATAGATACACTCTGCAAAACATCCAGGAGACAACCACAAAAGAATCTATGAAGCTTTCATCAATCTTCCTAAAGTTATTCCTGCTACAAGGAGTATTTGGAAAAATATGACATCTGCGATATGCAAAATGAAAATCTGAAATGAAGGATTGATAATTAACAGCTTTGGTTGCTGGCTTTTTCCCCTCAGTTAAAAAGCTGAAGTGTAAGTGTTTAAGTTACAGACAGGAATCCATGAAATCGTTCAGCAGAACACTAGTAAAAAAAAATCAGCACACAACTCCATTTGCATTCTGGCTTTCTCATCAAGTTCCCTTCAAGATATCTTCAAACTACTTTCATTTTAAAAGAACCAAATCATTATTGCCTTATGTAATTTCTATGTACAATTGTACAGTCACAAGCAACATTAAATACTTGCAACACTCATCTTCTTAAGTAGAAACACAACCATTCCCACAGAGATTAAATCTGAAAGTGTGAAATATCTTAAGTAACATTGGAATAGTAAAAAAAAATTCCACTTTTCAAAAAGCAGAGGAAAAAAACCCTAATATTTAATACAACTGCTATCAGAAAGCAAGCTAGACTCTTGTAAGGCACAGGAACAACCTTCAACAATTGATCTTGGGTATTTGATAACTTATGAAAGGCCATACAGAATTTCGACTGCTTCATTTCAGAAGGAAAACGCACTGCACATCTACTAGCACGTAAGGAGCTGAAGGTATCAGGAGATACTGAGGCATCTAACTATTCTCAAAAGGAAATGTGCTCGTCTGACTAGTCACGCAACACAAAAATAAACTGGAATATTTATTAGCTCAGAGAAACCAAACCCATGATACCCACAAAACCATTTACACCTGATCAAATATATTAAAAAAAGCAGCTCCACAGATTAGTTTTTCAATTATAACAAGCATGAAGTGACTTCATGAAACGTTAAGGAGCAGTAGGAGACATACTAGTAGCGCCAGAGTTTCAAATGAAGTGTTTTACTCTAAAAATAGTTGCATATTTCAAGTGTTTAACCTGCTTGTATGCTAGGGCACAAGATATCTGCTTCTGGGAAGTTACAGCACAAAAGTTAACTCACAAGGTCAATAACTGAAGAAAACCCTGCTCTCACATGTCTCTGTTCTTTAACAGCATTGGGAGAATTATCCAGAATTTCCTTAGGAAAGCACTAAAACACAAAACAAAATTGGTATTTGAATTTTTGAAGCAGTTGACTACAAAAATACTTTCAGAAAGCCTGTAAACATTTACAACACAGTATCTGTATTAATACAACATTATTACTTTCAAGGTCAGTATTACACATGCAGTTTCTTGGAGCTACATATTTTGGTGTTATTTTTAACATCTGACAGAGCATCTTGTACTGTCGCAAGCTCTACACTGTTTACAAATACTCCCAAGCTGCAGCTGCTGATTCTGCTACATATCTTGCCATAGCAAAAAGAAGAGTAATTTTGATCATCCAGTAATGGCATTTTTTACAGTACTATATGCATTACATTGTTCTGTAGACTGGTTCTGTAATTTTTCCACCTTTCAACGACTACACAGAACAACAGGATTTGATTACAAGGATATCCATTTCTACAAAAGGTCAAAAAAGTCCAAGCATAGTTGGGAACCATGTCTCACCCTGTTCAGATTATGGATGAACTGTGCACCCTCTCTTTGCAGGTGCTACTTCAGGAACTTCTCCATTTGGTATACTTTTTAAAATTAAAATGCAGAGATTAAAAAAAGCTGTTTTGAAATCAAACGACAAATTTAGGTTTTAATTCTTCATTCTCCCAAAATACCTAACCACAGGTGTAACAGTATAAGGTAGCAGCAAACAACTTACCAACACAAGCATTTAGAAACAGCCAGTCAGTCTTTTTCATTCTATTTTTTATTTGCTTTAGTTTTTTGAAGTCAACTTCAAGTTCTTCCTTGCTGCCGACAGCTCCAGCCAATTCAATTCTTTGGAAGTCCATTTTCACATCCGATTCACGTTTGGTTGTAGGCGGAGATCTTCTTTGGCTATTACCACTACTACAGCTTCCTCTCCATCGAGCTCTGTCTTGCTCGTTTATGATTGAAGAAGCTTCTTCTGTGTCTGCCAGTTCTATTGCTTCTATGTTGTTAGGTCTGGGATGATCACACACAACACATTTCCTGGCCTTCGCCCAGTTTTCATATGTACAAACAGAACAAGTCCAGTGCTGAGCCCTTGTGTTTAGTTTATTTCTGTCATTATATTCCTCACATGGATCAACAGAAAAAGGGACTGGTCTTGAACCAGAACCTGAAGACTGAGGAGACTCTGTGGGACTCCTGGTCCTACGTTGAGACAAGCACTGAGTACACCTGATCGCTCGTGGCCAGTTCAAGTATGTGCACATGTGGCACGACCATTTATTTGCACTTTCCATACTGTAAGATGATTTAACCCTTGGTCTTGCGCTAGAATCTGGACATATCAAAGGACTACTCCCTCCTTCGGTGCTCGTAGGATCCCAGTCTCTACCAATATCACTTGAACCACTTTTAAATGGATCTTCTGTGATAATTGTTCCACTAGGTCTCTGAGCACGACACATGGTACATTTGATTGCAGACGGCCAATTTTCGTATGTACAATACTCACAAGCCCATTTAATTCCACGCTCTGTCATCGTGCACTTCTTGATATGAACTGCGTCAGGCAGAAAGCTAAATAATCAGAATACATCATTAGTACACAATGGTTGCATAGGAGCTCTGTTTCAAAAAAAAAAGTAAATAAGATTTAACCCAGTTGATGTGTACTGCATCAATTATAAAAATCAGGCTGGGCAGATGGGCAATCTTTTTTTCTTGATGCTATTAGAACAGTTAGGGGGAGAAAAACCAATATGAAAAGGACAAGACTTGAGCTAACTGTATTTTAAATGCAGAATTCAGGATTTCTAGTGCAAAAATGAAAAGAAAACTCAGTCCTGCATTTCCAGAATTTCTTAAATTTGAACGAGGCTTCCGAAACAAATTCAGAAAACAGATACACATTAAGCACTGAGAACACTAGAGAAAAGACCAATAAAGGTAGAGAAACAAGTCCCAAATATTAAATTATTGAAATACAACTCAATATGAATACAGCAGTACAAGAAAAGGAACACAGAGTCTAGATCCTGTGAGGTCTGTTGCAAGACCTCACAGGATTTGGAAGGAAGGAGTGTATCAGGTGGGCAGTTATACAATGAGTAAGCAGTTCTTTCGGAAAAGTAGGGCATAGGAGTTTACATAAAATGCATACATTTGAAAATTTTATGCATGTGCTTAACCAAGACTAGGCCTTGATTGGACATCACTCATAACAGTAGTGTTACGAAGTTAAAACACCACTTCAAGCACACACGCTGTGTGTGTTGACAAGCTAACATAGTATTTTCATTCTACAAAACCAGATTACAATCTAATTCCAACTCACTTTTTCTCTAATGAAGAGGGGATTCTGTCTTCATGCTGGCTCAGACCTTTTCCTCAGATTGTCAAATATGAAGGATGAGACTAAGCAGATAACTATTCCTGTAAACAAAATGAAAACAGACTCATTATACGTTTCCTACTGGACCTGAGTAACCAGAAAGTTAATTATTAAATGCCACACCTAATCTGATCCCAATTTACTTGTTTAAACTCAGTCATGACCTGCTGAGACTAACATTTAACTGGTTAAAATAAACCAATAAAGAACCAGTCGCCACAGAAGCGATCAACCTGCTGAAGTAAAAGAATTAGATCCGAGCAACGTCAAATTCACACCAAAACATCTGTAAACACTCTTGTTGGAGTCTGAAACTCAGGATGGGGAAGAAAAAAAAATTTTTGATCCCCTCCAGTTTGGGTAGAGGGCATGACAGAGGGAAAGGGTGAGGCAGGTAGACGAAGGACAAAGAAAAATATATACAGTCTATTTCCTCCCTTACCACAGAATTGTCATCCAACATGTAAGACTCAATTATGTGCTATTTTTAAGCATGCAAAACTGTTTAAAATACCAATGTGTCATATCAATTGACTGACAATTCTCATTCATCACATTGCAACTCTCTTGGGTAACAAAAACACAAACTCAAACATAAACAAAAATTCAAAAGAGAAGTTACACAACAAGATTAAATTGAAAACTAGACACATCGAACTCAAAATTAGTTTATACCTCTTCTCCAATTAGGAAATGTTTTATGAGTTAGTACATTCTTCAGTGAAATACCTTCACACACACCTCACTCTACCAAGGCATAGCTGAATGTTGACTTAAAATTTGTCACCCTTATGGCTACTATCTCCCTTCTGTGGATTCCAGCGGGCAGCATAGGTTTTTTTTTCAACAGCTCAACTCTGATCTATTCACCAGATCAGGTGGCTGCATGAATGAGGGGCTATCGCATGGCCAGGACAGAGGAGAGGGCAGGACTATCCTTTTCAGCAGCAATCCTTATTTATGCTGCATGAAAGCAGATGAGCAATCAGGAACACATAAAGCCTTCTCATAAAGCTCGGGTTCTGATATTACTTGTTTGAACAGCCTGCAGAGCACTTCACTCCCACCTATATGTTATAAAACTGTGTCAGACTAAGGAATGTGCTGAGAAGGCAATTAGACTTCCTACTGCTTCCCCTACACCGTTTGCTCAGAGAAGTCCATGCCTGTGCATAATGGGAAAAAAAAAGAGCAAGACCATACTAGGGTCCCCGTATCTGTAATAAAGTAAGTGAAAAATACATACATATACACAAGAATACGAAGTCAACTTGATTTTACTAAAGGCAACTTCATAAAGAAGACTTTTCAGAAACTTGGAGGAAAAGCAGTTTCTCTACTGCATGAAAAAACTAAAGCTTTGCTAAAACACCTCCTATATGGGTACGCTACGTACTAGATTTATCTATTCCGTTTGGTGCAGACTTTTTTCCCCAATTCCCAGTTTTTTAATGGCTTTAACATTTCTCAATAAGTTTGTTCTCTCTATAAACAGTAGAGAGTTTTCTGAGATATTAACGTTTCCTAGTTAGGAACTTAGGACAGTTGAACGTGGTTTTCAGAAGAAAGAAGGAAGCAGCGCACCCCGTCCGTGCACCTGCCAGCTGCCACCACCAGGACCGCCAGGAGCAGTTTCACTTGTGCTACCAGAAAGTGGCTGTCCGAATACTTCAATGCCCAATACAAGCTTGAGAATAATTTCTACCTGAGCAGGAGCTGCTATCTTTTCAGTAGGTAATGCTTTCAATCAAAAGCTAGATCAGCATACAGTGTGTGACGAAGCCTGAGAGGGATCTGTAACTGTAAACAGTCTCTTACCTGCCCTAGTTTGTGAAGCCTTAAACCCAACAGTTCCCATTGCAAACAAATCCCAAGCCACATTTAGGATGAGGCAAGAAAACAAAGCATCATCTGTTTTACAGACATTAAGACTGGGAAAGGAGATTGCTGCTCAAGTTGAAAAGCAGCTGGTTGCAAAAACAATCTAAACAAATACTGAGATACTATTTATGAAACTACACAGCACAGTACAGGCTGTGCCACAGAAAAGCTTTCATATATATCATGAGATTAGGTTTTTAGCTGCAATTATTCTCCGCGCCCCTTAAAAAGCTAGATGCTTTCAGACATAATTCTTAGAGAGTCCGAGTACCTGCAGCTTTGAAAGCCTCTGAGATGTGAGCTCACTACCTCCAAACACGAGGCCTCAGGTTATTGTGAAGTAAAGAACATAAAAAGGCTCAATGGAGCAATGCAATTTCTCTTCTTTGATAGCTCTGCCAACATCCACTATAGCTAGATGAGGAAATTTAGCACTTTCACATATCAGGGTTGTTTTTTTTTTTTTGATTGTTCGTGGGTGGGTTTTTTTGTTTGGTTGGTTTTTATTCTTTTTTTAAATTTATTTATTTTTTTTTACTTTTAGGTCTTGGTCTGACCCCCAGCTGCTCCCCACCCCAGGGACACCAGAACCATCTGATTTACTGGTGATACAGGATCATCACCCAGCCACTCAGCAGTCTGAAGCTCATCACATTTTTTCAGGATTACTTCTTTGTCACTCTGTCTTCAAGTTAACTTGTTATTTTAGATTCTTCGCAGAGGAGAAGTTGAATCATATAGTACGTCCTCTCACAGAGAAATAGCACAACCGTGACTGTCAGGTGCAGGTGCATGCCTTAATGTCCAAAGGCATGAGCAGACAAGAAATTAAAACCCACAAAACTCCAAGCAAGCTCCAATTGATCAGTTTATACAGTGTGCTAAATACCTTCTGGTCAGACCAGCAGAGTAACACAGTACATTAAAGAGAAGAATATATTAAATTCTGATAAATCAAGTAACAAAGAAAAAAAAAATCAAAACACTATCAGACTACCTTTTTACTAAATAAAGTCAGTCAGAAAAGGTCACCTAGAGCAGTCACGACTTTTGCTTTGTTTCAACTTTTAAGAATATTCTTCTTTTTAGGTGCATGGGAAAACACAAAATGGCACACAGAAATTGGGAAGAAACAATGAAGTCATCAAATAAGATTTTTGTGACAGGATATATTATACTCCCCTCAGCTTAATTACTCACTGTGTCCAGAAGTTATTTTTCCTTTGGCTCAAACAAGGAACAGCATGGAGCCCCATTTCATTAAATGATCAAGCCCTTCCCCGTAAACAGGCCAGATGCTGATTTAGACCAGTCTACACTACAGATTTTTTGCTGGGATGGCACTGGCATCTGTGCTGGCAGAAACCTTACGTAATTATACTGATCAAATCAGTGTTCCCACCTTAACTCGTTTTGCTCATGTGTACGGATTTTCAAACAAAGCTAACTGCTTCTGTCTTTACAGGGAAAAGGGAGCTTAGGGATGAACTTAAGCCTTCAGCAAAACTTGCAAGGGAAAAGAGATCCGTCCCCTCCTTCCCCCCGATGTAGCTGCCTCTCTTAGGCTGCTCCAAAAAGAAAGGCAGGCTGGTTTATTTATTTTTATTTTAAAAACACTCAAGCAACTTTTCAGAGGAACACAATAAGCAGAAGCATCTTGTTCTGAAACAGAGAGGTCTCTATAACCAAATGCAGACTCTATTAACTCAACAGTTTACGAGTGTAGAAGTAACACCTTTCACACATCCAACCACAAAAAGGAGCAGAGAAGAACAGGACTGCGAGTCAAAGCAAAAGATCAAACAGCAGCACTTTCACTGACTGTATTCTTTATGTATTATGAAACATGGTGTATTTAAATGTGCACCTACCAAGAAAGGGTCTCCATCTGACAGCTGTAATTGCTCACTAACAGCTGGATAATGTTGCTGTGAAGTTTATATATACACACGATGAACAAACAGCTTTTTAAGAAAAACTGCCTATGATTAACCCCGGATAACTTGACGCATCTTCAGAAGTGTTCCCCCTCGCACGTCACTACCTCAAGTTCTCTTCCAATTACCCATAAGAAATTAGCGTACTACTTAGAAAACTGAAGTTCATTTATACACAAATAAGCTTTCTAATTAAAGCTGTAAAAGGAAAACCTGTTAAAAAATCACACATCTGGATTATCACCTTAAATGGCTATGATAAAATATGCACCCGTCTGAATTCAGATAGTTGTAAGCTGGTTTTGTTCTGTAAAACTGCAGAACGTTTTTAAAAGATGCACAAGCTGAATTTGAGTCCTGTTCACAGTAGGAAACAAAGCAACGGTTCGATTTCACTGTTTCCAAACAAATGCATTTATAAACACTGCCGCTCTGTTGCTGCCTCTGACCACAGTATCTTTTTAAAGCTTATACGAGCTGTACCAAGGGACTCATCAAACAAGAGTTTTGCCAATTTTTAAATACAGCCAGTAGGAAGGTCTACAAGATAACAGAGCTGTACACAAGCTTAAATCAAAAAGGCCAATTTGTTTCTTTCAAACTTGTAAGCTCTCTGAAAACCTCCTCAATGATTTCTTACATACAAGACATTGCTATCTAACTGGCTCAAATTCACTTTTGTCATCTGGGTCCAAGAATCCTTGTAAGTATCACACTGTCAATACACTTCGACAAAAACAACTTACATTTTTAAATAACCTACTTGAAATTTATTGCCAAGTAATAAGAATCCATTTTCACATGAAATTTGCCTTGCCTAATTTTCTAAGGTGGAATTTTACCGACACTTTCTTCTCTTAACCTACTACACTTACTCCACTTTCAACTATTTGCTATTCTTACACGATGGCTTTCTCAAGAATTCAGCAAAAGCCTCAACAGATCAGTATATTAAAAGCATAAAACTTGAACCTAGGCTTCTATAGTTTGAAGGAAACTAATGATAAGTTCCATTATCATGTCTGCAAATTAGTTTAAAAAAAATTAAGAACATTGACCTTGTCAATGGGACAACCAAATCAGATCAGCACTGAATCTGGAAGCTTTGCAGTAAGGGCAATAACTATGTATTATAATAAAGAACGGAAAGATTACTGCAAGGTCACAAACGTAGAAGCATTTTCTGTATCAGCCTGAATACACTGAAGCAAGGAATTTAACAAGTAAGCATAGTTTGCTTTGGTTGTTAGGACAGTTCTTTAAAAATGAAAAGGATACTGCCCCAACCAGATCAGCAAAAAGGAGAAAATACTCTGTCATCTCAGGAGAAGAGCACTGAAGTCGCTTTCTGCAAGCTGCTCTACGGGGTGGGGTTTTTTGCTTACAAAATTTTTATTTCTTCGAAGAACACTAGCTGGCTATTTGCAGTACAGACAGTAGGAACTGGTCTCAGACTGCAGCTATCATTACAGAACGCAGAACCCCCTTTCTTATAAGTTACAGATACAAAGCAAGAACTATGTTGGAAGACAGAGGCTTTTGTCAAACTACATTATCTTTCCCATCCTCATCCCAGTAAGAGCACTTGCCGCTCTTCTCAGCAATAGAGCCATTCCTCTGCTCCCAATAATACGGACAACAGCAAGAATGCTGCTGCCTTGAGAGGCATCATCATGCAGTTAGGATTGGCACAAATCTCAGTTCTATTAAGGACCAAATCATTCCTATGTAAATCACAATACAACCTACGAACTGTAACACCAATGGTGCATGAGAAAAGAAAAACTGAAAACATTTTAGTTACAGCTATTTACAATCTATTATGTTAAAAGAGTCTGAACATTCTTTCTTCAGTTTTGATAGTCTAGGCTGTCAACAAATAACTCCGTACTGCAGATTTTTAGGCCTGACCTCCTTCACTACATACAGCTTTTCATTGTAAGTAGGCAATTAGTTAAAATCCAGAAGACTTGATCTTTCACAAAGAAACATCCTGCAACAAATGCAGTTCTCTCAACCAAAAAAAAAAAATTCTGAGAAAGTAAGTAGTAACTTCTGAAAACATTCAGAAGTCTGTTCACTGGGTGAATTCTGATGGGCTTCATTTACATACAGTTAATAAAAAATTGCTTTCATTTTGGTTCATGGATTCGCATCTCATTTCAAAGCATCTTAAGTCTACTTTATTAGGTATTTATGGTATTCAGAAAAGTTACACTGATTTTGCTTCAGCTTTCTTTTCAATATTCTATTCACACTTCCCATCCAACTGCTATCATTTCAAATAGACCTTAAAGCCTGACTTTGCATAAGCAAGAGAATTTATATGCAGTTTTAATGCAAGAGGATGCCTAATTTTGCAAACGTTCTATGCAGTAAGAAGTCAAACATTCAGGAGGTTACAAATCTTAGGAGACATCTGAAATACAAGATTTGACAATGAACTTCAGGTCAGGATGCAGACCTAACTGACTCTTCTGCAAAAGCTGAAAACTCATCACAGAATTCACAGATATTTAACAATACTAAACATTCACCCTTTCTGCCATCTTTTTTTATTTTGATATTTATCCCTTGAAGCATTTTTGTGCTCTCAACCACTACAGTTAATCCTGCTGTGTAACCTGCAAAGTACAGGTTTCCATTTTGTTTGTTACTGATGGCAAATGGGTCAAACTACATAGAGCTCTATTAAATTTGTGACTAAAAGACAGGAAAACCTTAACTGCTGAAAACAGCCTATAAAAACAACATCAGCAGCTTGCAGTTCAGTCCTCTTTCTTATTTCAGGAGAGAGTTATATTTTTCAGGTTTTTTTTTTTAAGTTTTGTTTTAAACTCAATTAAAAGTGAACAACTGTTTAGTTGAGATGTTCCTACACATTAGGATGGACTAAGTACAACTGCTTAGTTAGAAACCAGTATCATTTGGGAAAAATGACTGTAAGCAGATCATTGGTTACGTAATACACAGCATCTCCCACACAATACTAATCAAAAACCAAGCAAAGTGACTCAAAATAATGAGCTATGATAGAACATTTATGTAAATACAGCCAGCAACTTTTAACGAATCTGATCACCATGAACAGTCAGCAACAGATGAATACCGACTCAAGATGTACAATACAGTAACACACACATGTAATAAAACACAACAGAATTGTTAAAACTTCATTTTTAAGACATTTGCATTGAACAAAATACACAAGTTGAACAAGAGGATTCTTTATAAAAAGTGAGGTCAAATACAAAAAGATAGTTTATCTGTGTTTAGGCTATATGCCTAAAACAGGAGACTCATTTTTGTTTAGATCTCAGTCATCCTCACACAAGATGAGGAAAACCAGATGTCATGCTCTGAATAAAAACACACCATAGAGTCAGACATCAAAACTTAAAAACACTTAAACCTGTCCAACAACCAAGGAACATTGTATTAGAACTTGTACGTTTGACATTCAGTTCTAGTAATTATCCTCTGGACCACCTCAATACTGGCTGGCCATAAATCAGATCATGGCTACATGCAGACAATTCACCATTTGGTGGAGAAAAACCACCTGCCTCCAGATGAAACAAGGAAACACACACTCAACATCAACTATCATGTGGTTCCCTCCTAATTAATGGCAAGCCACTTTCAGATACAGTTAAGACTGTCTTTGGTATGTGCATTTGCAATTGGGCTGTATTTAAGACTAGCTGCAGTTCAAGTAAGCCATACAAGCTACACTCACTTTATCCAGCTCTTCTTAAGACACTGGCTAGACAGCAAAGTATCAAAAAAAAGGGGTGGGGGGAAGAAAAAGAGAAGCAAAAATGCCATTATCACAGCACGCAAAACCCACTACTGTGTACGTTGCTGCTTAACACAGTGCAAAGAACTAGCACCAAATATCACAGGGAAAACAAATTCAAACTCCTTCTAGAGAAGGAGTGATACCAGGTTTGGGGGTGGGGGGTAATCTTTTTTTTTTTTAACCTTATGATTCGTAATCTGTACTTTAACCTTCTTCAAATAAACCATTTAAAAGCCATGACAGTTATTTTTATCCCTGCCAACCTAAACATTAATGCAGAGGTCAAAAAAAAAAAAATAGTCCAGCAAACCATCCCAACCCTTCAGCAAGATAAAACTTAAGCTTCTCAACAAGCACACAGTACAGGGGGAGCCTTCGTAGCCAAAGACTAAACCCATAGGCCTATCCAACAGAAGGCATGAACAACAATCAGACATTGTTAAGACAGCCAGTACAAAGTACTGCTGACTTACCATGGTAGGGTGAACTAAAAAAAAAAAAAAAAAAAAAAAAAAAAAAAAAAAAAAAGAAAAAGGCCCAGCATGAAAACAAGTACATACTCAACACTTCTTGAAACTGCAGAAGACTTAAGACTCAGACCTGCAGATTGAGGCTGTTTCATGGGAGTATTCAATTGCAGCAACTAACAAATAAGCCAGCTGTCTACCCTGCTTAGATATTGGGAAGATGAATGGAGACGGAAGAAATACTTTCAAGCCCATTAGCCTGAAAGAAGTACAAGTCAACACTTACACTATGCACTTACAGTCTGTACAACCACAAGAAATAGGATTCTCTCATAAACCAACAATCGCCTCCACAAAGCAAATTTCCTATTTTTTGCTAGAATTAACCATACTTATGACATTTATGACAGTCGTTTTCTTCCCAGATAATCAACTGACTATGCACCAAGAGCCGCATGGTTTTCAAATGAATGGACCTAAAAAAGTGCCTGCAACTTCAAAGCCACTAAAAGATTACTTGATCATAATAGTTTTAATCTACTGAAAACAAAACAGACCACCCAAGTTTATTTTTCTTCCCAGAGTCACATAAACCATGATTCTGACTATTTTCCTTAGCTCAAAAGTTTCTTAAAGCCTGTAAACTTGCCAGTAACTCGGACTTTTTCTGTTTCATTAAAAACAGCTACTCAAGACTAAATGTTAAATCAAAGAATCACATGGAGGATGTTTAAACCTTTACATTTGTTTACAAAAATAATGGCAAACATAACCCAAGTGAAAACATCACCATGTATTGGCTTCTAGCACGGTGGGAAGAGGGAGAAGAGAAAAAGAGAAAAAAGACAGCAGCCTCCTTGCTCACAAGGAGGACAGTTTCAGAAAGAAGTCCTGTTTACACTCACCAAAACAGACACAGGTCCATCCTTCCCGTCCCCCCATCCCCTGAACAGCGGGCTGCACGCCTGGTATTCGTTTTGTACCTAGCTCTCATTACTTCAAGTAATTTCAGCTCAATTCTGAACTCAACCTTAAAGACAGATGTAAATTCTGTGCCTTCTCCAGCATTTGTCTTAGAAGTACTTTTGTTAATTTAACATGCACATGTGAACACAAGCAAAATTAGCGGCCATTCTCAGCAAAAAAAAAATTCCACCTTACTAGAAATAAAAAAAAAAAAATAACGATGCAATAGTATCCTGTTTTAAGAACAAGCAGAACAGATTACATCAGGATAAATTCAAATAGCCAAAGCGAAAAATGCCAATTTAATTATATCTGCTGTACAGCAGAAGATGCAAAAGGGCTGCAAACTTGGCTGCTTCGTAGGCAAGTTGCTCTGCGCATACTAGCAACTACCGCTCTTTCCAATGTATTACCCTCCCGTGTTCCTTGTAAAAAAAAAATCCACCATTCCTTCTGCTTTCTTGAACCAAGGTCTCCATATCAGCCCCCTCCTGAAGACAGTTCCTTCTTCAAACATCACTGCACTCATTCCCTACTCCACCCCTCCACATCTCTCCTCGCGCTGGTCTTCACCAAAATGAGGCTTTGCATAAATGGGACAGCAGCACAGGAAAAAAGTTGTTCTGAAAAATGTCAGGTGGATACAACTCCAGTTTGACTACAGAGCTTCTGAAGACCTGCCCGTGCCAAAAAGAAGGAAATACAAAATCAACCATATTACTATAGACTAACATGTTCTCAGAATTGATGTTGAAGTACTACAGTTCTTCTTTCCAAGTATGTTAACCATTAGATACCAAAGAGATAACCAGTCCTATTACTAATCTTGTATCTCAAGGAAGTTCCAAAAGAATTAACTACGTACGTATGAGAAGCTGTGCTTCAGCAACTGATGACGCAAAAGTGAAGAGTCACAAACTCAATCCAATTCTGCACAAGGTAAAGCAACGTGAGCTACGCAAGAAGTGCTATGAAAAAGAGTAAGTACCAGGAAATGCTTGAGATCTTAATTAGAAGTTTTCTTTTTAAGGTATAACAAATTCCATTCAACTGACATTACAAAGTTGTAATTACCTGTTATTTAACTGAATTTACCAAGCTATGCTATTTGACAAGTGAAGTGATAAGCTGTTCATCAGCTGTGCTGAAAAAAATTCAACTTCGCCTCACTTCCCTCTTCATACATAGTACTACTTAAAAAAAAATAAAAAATTAAGAACTCTGTTACAGCTAAGCCAGCCATTTTCAGCTGCCAAACTAAAGTTTAGTTCCATTTTAGTACCAGGAGACTGTGGATCATAATTCATGCAGTTAAAATGAGAATTACTTGTTGACATAAATTTTGAACAGCTCAAAATAACCCAGTCTTCAACTTTTGGGGGGGAGGAAGGGGCTTAAGAATACTAACAGAACTGGCAGTAGGAGTTTAAACGCTTTGCTGCAATTAGTAGATAGTACCTCACCATAAAGAATGTATCGTTTTAAAGTTCTGCACTATCTCAACCCGGCGCAAAACTGACATGGCAAAGAAGCTGGAAAGAGAAACGTTAACACCTAAGTTAATACCACATGAAGGAGCCAGTAAATCTCACATTAAAGTGCCCGAGAGTGCATTTGATTATTTGATTGACTGTATTAAAAATAACCTCCCATACAATCAGTGAAGTATTTTCTACTTACACTTCTGACTTAGCTACAGATCCATCTTGCAAAGAACACCAAAGATGGACAGGATTTCCCGTCCCCAAGGAATTTACATATCGAATGACGTACAATTAGAATGGCCGTACACAAGGCTAAATAAGACTGAAAACGTTGCCTTGACCAATTCTGCGTTTTAACTAGTCTCCAATTTAAGTCATGCTTCTGTGATGAATCCCATTGATGCTTTTCTGCCACTCAGTGTTCCAATTAAATTAATATTTTTAATTATACTTCTGAGAAAATGCCAATGGATACAACTCCACAACAACAGATTATGGCCTCATCGGTCATCCCCATCTGCCTGTCCTTACTTAAGTGGCGTAAGAAACGTAAAGGTAATAACTTTTTTCGTCCAGAGAATTACACCACATAATTGGAGTTTCACAAATCCTACAAAATATAATGCATCCAAACGCATTATTCGCTTTTAATGCTGTGACAGACTTAAATCAGAAGTGATCTTTTACACATGACATGCTAGACTCCCCATGCTGAGGCAACCATTCAACTTGGCCTTCAGAAGGAGGCAAGTAAGAGTTCCAGAACACCTCCTGCCGCTTACCTGTCTCCCCCTCTCTGAGTAACCACTGAAAAAGAAGAGGAAAAGAGAAAAAAAAAACCCAAACAAAACAAAAAAAAAAAGGGGCTTCACAAATTTCTTCTCCAGTCACCAAAGACAAAACGCTACATGAGCAGAAGCACTATTAAGTGCAACAAATCTTCCCTGAACTACTGTTACAAGGTTCCGCTCACACCAGAACGAGCTTTAGCACAGCATGCGTTAGAGAAGGGAGGAAGGTATTACAGAGAAGACATCTCACCTTTCAATTTTTGCATCAACAAACGTATCAACGTGTTAAACTCACATGCCAGTTTCACGGCTCATGACACAGTGGGTACCCAGTGAGCAGACACTGTTCAAACGCAGCACAAAGCCTGTCAAACAACACTTGTTTACTACATCGACTCCCAAGAATTCTAGAAAAAGTTGTCATTATCGTTATCGCTGATAGTCACCGTGGCAGCAAAAAGTTCTCTGCGGCCGCGCTGCGTCTGCCACGCAGGAGACCCAGATTAATTTTCTCCCATCGTTTCTCGCACCCGCTGCTCGGAAGCGAGCGGCGAGTGCTCCGGGGACGGAGGGCTGGAGATCTGGGCTGAGGGCTGGAAGGAAGGCCGTTCGTCGCTCCGAAGGAAGGACTCACGGACACATCCGTGACCTCCCCAGAGAAGTTTACCTTATCCTGGTAGGAACCTGCCGCAGCGCGGGACGGCGAAGGCAGAGCCAGAGAGGCACTGGAAGCGTGGATTACTGAGGTTAATCAAACTTTTCTTTTTTTTTTTTTTTTTTTTTTTTAAACTTCACAAAAACAAGCTCGATTTTGAAACACTTCCCACACCGTACTTTATTTCTGATAAAGCGTCGGCAATGCGGGATACTATAGGCAATACCGTGGAAGTCCTGCTACCCAGGATTCACACACAGGCAGGTAGCTCCCATCGCCCACGCTACCACAGCGTAGGGATCAACACAGGCATATCCAAAAAGGAATTAAAGGGGGGGGGGGGGGGGGGAGTGGGAGGCAGCAGAGGCATGATCTCACCCCAGCACACCGAGGTACTGCAGCCCAGCGTTTGGAGAAGCAGCCACAGGAGAAAAATCGGAGTTTCCTGCCTTTGTACCGAGGCTCCCGTTGCCGTAACGCGGCTTTCCCAGAGCCCCCCTCACCGCCGGCGCTGCCGGGACGGGGGCGTCCCGCCGCCCCGCAGGAGGGACCCCCCCGCTCCCCGCGGGGCCCCGGCCGCTCCCCACGCCGCCCCCCGGCCGCCCCCCCCCCGGCGCTGCCCGCGGAGGGGAGAGGGGCTTTACCTCGCCGCCGCCGCCGGGAGCCGTCCCTCAGGCGCTGGAAGCCGCGCCGCCCCCCCCCCCCCCCCGGCCCGCTGGCTGCGGCGTCCTCTCCCCGCTCACGACATGGTCTCTCCCAGCGCGGCGGGCTGCCGCGGCCGCGGGCGCTCCCACTCGGCGCGGCGGGGGGGGGGGGGGGAAGGGGGGGGGGCCTGCCGCCCCGCTCCCCGGGCTCCTCTAATGGCGGCGGCTGGAGCGGCCCAAAGCAAAATAAACCCCCATACGGCCAGCAGCCCGCACGTCAGCCCGGCCTGCCGCCCTGCCCGGCGCCCATTGGCGGAGCCTGCCCCTTCCCTTCCACCAATTGGCGCGCGTCTCTTTGAGGAGAACGGGTGATGTCATGCCTGCCGCTGGGCTCGCCCCGCCCCGCGGCCCGCCGGGGGACCCGGGACCTCCCCTCCCGGTACCGCCGGGCTGCCCCCGCCGCCCTTCCCGCCCTCGTCACGCGGCGCCGCGGCCTCCCCGCCGGGGCCCGCCTCAGAGGCACGCCTTGGCGGCGTGAGGAGCGGAGCCTCCGCCGGGCCGGGCGGCCGGCGCCGCGGCGTGGGGCGGCATCGGCGTTCCCGCGGAGCCAGTCCCTCACGCGACGCCCGACCGACGGCACCGGGCGGAGAGCAGCCGTCGGAAGCACCGCTCTGCGGCGGCGGATCCCTCCCGTGCCCCGACGGAAACGTGCCCGCGCTCCATAAAGATGGCGAGGGAGGGTCTCCCGCCCCGGCTGTACAGCCCCCGGCCTTTGGTGCCTTCCCGTTAATTCCTTCAGTTCTTCCACAGCAAAGCGCTTCCCTGAGCACCGATAAGAAATAAACTATCACGGCTTCCTCCACGTGTCGATCCCGGCCGTTCCCGCCGCGGCCCGCCGGGTCCGCGAGGCGGGCGTCGGGGCATTCGCCCCGGCCCGAAGGGCTCTCGGCCAAGCAGCAGTGACGGCGCGAAGCCCGTGCCTCTTCCAGGGGGAAAAGGCTGGCAGCAACTGCCTGGCCAGCCCTCGGGCCCAGTCCTCGCGCTGGCGACGCAGTCACCTTTGCTCAACAGCCGAGCCTGCGCCTTCCTTAAGCCGCTCGTGCAGGCTCACTGACAGAAAAAGCACATTTCCCCACATCCTCGCTCTTCCCTCGTGGGTCTTGCATCATTTGATAACTGACTTTTTTGTTTCCACCACTGTTCCTGCTTTTTATTTCAGGCTTTTTCGGCTGTTCCCAGCCGAGGCGATGGAGCGGACTCTGTTAGCTAATGCCTTGGGCAAGGGGTTGCATTGGGAAACTCGTCGTCTTCTGACCAGCTGGGTCCGTTCCTTCTCGCTCCATCAGCGTAAAAGAAAAGCACCCGAGATGTTCAAGCAGAGCAGCGATGCCTTGCGCTAGAGAAAATCCCTTTGTCTGACAGACAAACAGCTAAAACTGGAGTCAGGACAAGTGAAATGTAATTACTTATGGAGACTGAAATAGAAATTTGTCTCCATTTGCAATTAAATTAGTTCCCTATAAACATCAAAAAACGGCTGGGGGGGAGGGTGATGTGATCTGTCTCTCCCAGACTAGTTATTTACTACATTTCTTGGGCCCCGGTCTGCATTTTGGGAAACTTACCACCAGTTACGTATATTTAGCTATAGAAAAGATGGGGACAACTGTACTTTCTTTCAAGCACCCACACAGAAGATCCAGATGAACTTGGATAAGTCATGTGAAAGAAATACTCCTTATCTTAAGGAATCGTGCCATCTCTGTGCTTGGAAATAATTCAGAAAATGTATCCCCTGCTCTTGGCATCTAGGCAAGACGGTGGAAGAGCTGTCATGTAAGGGAACAACAAGTAGCGGGATAAATCCTAAATGCTGCCACAACTGTACAACAGTGGGAAATTTCCAGAAATAATTGTTAAAATTATTCTTTAATAAATATTAAATTTGTTTAATAATAGGTATGAAAATAAAAGGAATATATCATTTTGGGGAAAACATCACTTCCACTTCTTCCAGAATATTTCCTAAACCTGTCAGGAAACCATTTGGTGATCATGGAAACATTTTAAACAAAACACAGTGCACTGCAGCGCATTAGGGGCATGTAACGTGCTTTTACAACACAGAAAAGAGCTTTAATGAAGCTAGACTCGTATCTCTTCGAAGAGTTTTGTTGCCTAGGTAAGAAAAAACAATGGCCAACTAAAAAAAAGATATTCAGAAATTCTAGAGACAAGTGATTTTCCTATCTGCATAGTTGCTCTGCAGAACAGAAGCATTCCAAGGGGTGAAACAGGTACCTGTAGAGTATATGAAGGTGAACACGTGGTAAAACTGAATTTGAAAATAGTTACTAGAGCTGTTAGTTTCAAAAGCGAACCCTGGCTGTCTCTCCAAATTACAGGACATTTTTAATGTTGGCGATATTACTCCTAAAGCCGCGTCTTTGCCTGTGTCTCAGAAAACTGCTGGCATCTCCCGCCAGGTTTACCTTGCAGGAGTTTGCCATTCGTTCCAGACTTAAACAATAAAATACAACAGGAATGACCTTTCAGCGGTTTAGAATGTTGATATTTACACGTATATTTTATCCAATAACAGCTGTCAGGCTTCTAATTTGGGAAGAAATCAAAATCTACATGACTTGATAACCCAGTTCTCAACAGATTTGGTATTTCGTCATCTTTTTCTCTTTTAAATGTCAGAAAGATAATTCTATTTTTGCTAGAGGTAGCAGAAGTTGTATGGAAGTACTAATTTCCTATATACCACCCCAAATTTTAACCTTATTCGACCAGTTTAAGGACAAATTTTAACTCCCTAGTAAGGAATTTGGAACAGTCATACTCATTTGACAGCTTAATATGTTATTTTGGGAGCTTTGCTTTGCGGAGCTGAATTCACTCATGCCTTGGAGATTATGTGCCTTCACTAACTGGGTGCGCAACTGCCCTCTGTAACTCAGAATAAACCCGTAGCAAAGCTCTGCGCCTTCATTCACATCTAAAAATATAATTTGCACACACATGTCTTCCAGCTTTGGTTTTTCCCCCTCTTCTCAAACATGGTAAATCCCTGTTCCTCTAACGCCCACTGCTTTCTCCCCACCTTCCTCAGCCATCCTTGGTCTCTCCAATCTCCTTTCTTTCCTTCCAGTTCCTCTAGAACAAGAAAATGCTGCTCGGGAAAGAACTGATAGTAAATTTCCGTGTCGGAACTCACAGATTTGATGAAATCCGAACGGTGCGCACAAGTCGTGCAATTTCGCAGAAATATTGGTGGAACCCAGCTCAGAAACCCACCTGGTTCCTCCTCCTCGTCAGCCCGGGGCCGCGCCGCCAGCGCTTGTGCAGCAGCCAGTAGCGCAGGCTGCCTGAAGCAGGAACCCTTTGTGCCTCTGAGGTGCGAGTCTTTCTGGCAGCCAGCGAGGCAGATGGCTGGGAAGTTCCCTTCCTTTTCTGCAAAGAATTTATAAATTTAGGATTTTTTTCAGAATAACCCAGAATTGCAAATTGCCACTCTCTCCTATTAAACAAGAGCACTTTGCACCACACCGCCTTCCAGGGCGCCCTATTTCTTCTGTCCTGATGCTCACTGTCAGTAAAAGGTTTCTTTCCTCAATCCTCCCTGACGTTTCTGTTCTGATTCACCCTGCTTATAACCGAGCGAATGATACCAAAAGCTATAATTAGAAAGAAAACATCGAATCATTTTGCAGTAGCATATTTCTAGATGTTGTGTACAATAGCTGGGGGACTCAGTGAAGCAAAATTGTGCTTCAGGTAAGCAAAAAGACAAACACCAAATTATTTTACGCTGGCACAGAGTGTTTTTGCGGCGCAGCAGAATTGCCTCAGCCTGAGTGCAAAGATTACATCTAGTTAGCGATGTGTAAGTGCAGATCTCGCTCTTATGTAATTCTCTTTACCCTGGTAACTACTCGCTCTCAGGCAGAGCACTGGCTCCCGTTAAGCAATTCATCCTCGGCTTATCCAGGAGCGGAGATGTATGTGCTCACCAGGTGGTTATTTCTCGCTAGCTGAACTTTGAATATGCAGAACTCCCTGCTCACAGTGGCTCCTCAAATCCTGCTCCTGCCTTTGCTTTATTCAGTGTTTTCAGGCTTTTTGTGATCAAGGAAGACTTGCAACTGAACTGAAACACTTGGATAAAGGGTGAGGAATAGAAATGCACAAAAATCCAAAGGAAGTACAGTTTTTGAAGCTATTGAGAACAGGATATTTTAAATGGTTGACTGATCTGTTACCATTTTTCTGTCCTCTCTCTGAGTCAGCCTCAGCCTTCACACCCAATAAATCTCATATTTGTGGCTCTTTTTCCCATTTTAGTTTGAATCATAAAAATACTCAACTATAGCTAGATCACTAGCCCCCCTATCCAGACAAGGATGAAGTCAGAGAAGGCATAATGCTGTTGGGTGTTGTTGCAGGCCGCCTCCTGAGACCTGTAAGTGAGCTTCAAATATTTGCAGCTGGCCTCTGGGCGCGGAAGGAAGGCAGAGTCCTTCCCTGTGATTACCACATGCTCCCAGTCGTGATGGGAGAGTTACCGCCCTCACACGAGCCCTGGTCTAGCCTCATGGCTGCACCCAGTGGGAAACAGCTTTCTTAATTCTACCCATTCTGTGGGCTCAGTTTTTAGCCATTTCTCAAAAAACAAACAAACAAACAAACAAAAAAAAAAAAAAAAAAACAAAAAAAACAAAACCACTATCCTTCAGAAAATATTTTCAGAGTCACAGGTTTTCTTCTGACTTCCCCAGGGGCTTTGGGCTAAGGAGGGATGTCATGCACGTGGATCAAGCCATTCTCCTTTTGGTCTTTTTTACTACAGGAAAAGTGAGAGTTTATCCCATACCCTGAGCCATCAAACACGTCGCCACAAGGGGCAGGGAAAGAGCAACCAAAGAGGAAGGGGGTCCTTTCTGCCTCGCTGTCTGTACCCCTGGGAAGAGACCGCCGCCTTCTCCCAGAGGGCAGTCAGAGGTAGGAGCAGCTCACATTGCACAGTGAACACTCGCCCACGCGTTCCTCCTCTTCCTCAGCTACGGGGCTGCCCTATTGCAAAAACACTGTGGGTCTCCACGGGGCCAGCAATAGGCACCTCGCACCTCTCCAGGTGGTCTATGCCCAGCAGAGGTGGTGGGGGTGTGTGTGATTGTTTTAGGGACAGAATAGCTGGGAAAGATAGAGAATAAACCAACATAACTAGGAAAAACTGTGCAGAAATATGACAAAAGCATGTGCTGAGTTGTTATCTCCTCAATCCCTTTGAAATGTATTTCAATAGCAAAAAGAAAAAAGAAGTGGGGAGCACATGTATTGAAAGCTTCTACGTGCACCATATTTTTCTTGCTTTCTCTCTGGTTCCGCAGGGAGCAGAGAAGGGGGGTGAAAGAGTAAATCCATCGGGATAGGCCCTTCCAGCTGAAGGGTTTGACCCACATGATCAGGGAATCTTAGAAACTTTCCTTGCTTGGGCAGATGCTCAGTAAGTGAAGGAGCCTGTGCTGGATGGCCAACAGAAAAGCAACAAGCACGAAATAAAATGGGAAACTGGGAGGCGATGGGGTGGCTGTAGTCCAGCATGCGCATTCAGTATGGATCTGGAGACTCCAGGAGGCTGCAGGATCTGCCCGTCCCAGATGGTGAGCACAGCGTGGCTGCTGCCGCTGCTCTAAGCATGCATCAGCAGGTTTGTCACAGCAAAAGAATGCAGGGGGGAGGACAAAGAGAAGAGGAGAAAAAGAGGGAAAGCGTTAAGGAAAATGTGAAACGGAATATTAAAAACGAAGGGAAAAGAAAACAGGAAAATGCAAAGAGCTCTTTGAATGCACTCTTAAAGAAAGTCATGAGGGAGGACAATGACAAATAACAATGCAACTATAAAAGGAAGCAGCAGCCTGAGTCCCTTCAGGGACACGTTTGCGAGGACTTGAGACAAAAATCCATGAGCAAAATGGACTAAAATCCATAAACTAATTGCTCTATAGAAATGTCAGGCCAAAAGAGGCTGGATTCTCCTGTGCAATGGCCAGCATCTCTCTTATCCTCAACAAGGACAGATTTAACTACTACCAAACACCGGGACCCTTCCAAAACGTTCCTGCCAGCAGAAAAAAGAAGTGTTGACAGAATTGTGGGGTAAGCGTAACACTGACTCCTCCGACGCTGCTAACTGAGGCTAGATAAAAATACCGCATTATACAACCACTGGTGTTGGTGCCTAGGTTAGGTAGCTCCCTCCTCTGAGTACTGGCTTTCATGAGCCCCACTGATGGCATCACCCCTCCCCGAACATCACATAAAAGCTGTAGATGCTAAACTCGGAGGCCTTAGGTTTGGCTGTGAAGCTGAGAGGCAAGAACTCATGCATTTTTCTGCTTTAGGTGAGCACACCACTTTTCCTATATGGCAAGGCAGTATTATCAGGTGGCATTAATATGCCCCAAATCTGAGCCAAAGTTAGCAGCCATTAGAGGGCGGCGAAAGTGAAAAGGGAATTTATTGTAAAAGAAGGCTATCCAGGAGCGTACGAGGCAACAGAGAAGGGATGTTCTGTGTTCAGTTTACAGAACACAGTACATCATACTGAGCATAATCAGTGCCAGCTAATCAGATTATTTGATGAGCCAGAGGGAGCAAAATCTATCTTCGTGTTGATGTAATCCACCGATAGACTGCTTAAGGATTCTGGATATGTTCATTGCATGTCTCAGAAGCCTTCCCCTTACCCATTCATTGAGACTTACCCTTTTTATGAGCAAATCTAGGATTAAACACATACAGTTCAAATAAAAACCAGAAAATGAAACAGGTAAGAGTGAGACTTCACGGGAGCGTAGCTAATGGAGCGCTGCCAGTTGCCACGCTACTGGTTTAGCAAGGTAGTGAAAGAATATCGGTGACACCAGGGATAGTTTAATGCTATTAGTGGAGACCTTATAAAGTTGGTACATGATGAAGCTAAGGAATATGTGAGTCTGGAATTAAAATGTGGAAAGGAGGATTTTTCTGGAAAGTCCTGAATTTTGGAGGAGAATAGATTTTTGTTTTAATTCAGACCTAGCCTGAGCCATAAATTCTTATTACTTTAATACCATTGCCTTATTTTAGAGATATGTTCTGCAAAAAAATCTATACCTTCTCCCAGCATTTCTCTTCACAAATAGGCAGCTTCAACAACTGGATAAAAAGTAGCTTTCAATCTTATTCTGACTTTTAATCTTACAGAAAGCCATTTAGCAGGATACCTCATAATGCTATGCCTTATTTACAGATACAATGGGGGGAAAATAAATCAGAGAAGCAGAAAAACAAATCATTTTTAAACCAGGTTACTTTCCTGGAAGGACAGTTCTTTGATTGCTTTTATTCCTAATTTTAAAAGAAAATAATTTAGTAATTAAACATTGTTTACTTATATCAGGCATCACAGAAGCTGCCTTCCCTTTTTGTATGTTATGCTAAAAAGATGGGGAGAAACAGAATAACATAATTGCACTAGAACATTGTCTAGGATCACTGTCTCCCTCCCATTGCACAAAGAAATGCTGAAGCAAAGCTAAGACATTTATTGAGCAGCAGGAGCTCATTAGCTTGTTGTCAGTACTCTCTCCCACTGATAGCTCTTACGTGTCTATCTAGTAGGTAAGCAGCATTATAAATAGTCTTTTTGTAGCACACATTTCTGCTTTCATATAAAAAATAGGTTTGTTGTCTCCCAAATAATCCTTGCCACTCTGAGAAATACGGATTTTGTGATTCAGGATGTGTTGCTTCAGTATTCCAACCACATGTCTCAACTGCATGTAAGTCTGTCTTGCCTAAGCTCTTTGAAAAAAGTTTAAGCTTCAACAGCCTCCGCTTCCGTAAGACAGACAGCTCTGGAACTGCCCATGTCCAGGGACGGTTTTAAATTTACAGGGCTTTAACACAAAAGGACCATTTAGAGTATATATTGGGACCGTGTACAGCTGAAATTGCTTAAATATTACAGCAAGTTAGATCTTCCATAGAGGTCAGAGTAAGGACTGAGTATTAGAGAATTCAGAAGTATATTTAACTGAGGGGTAAACTCCTGTCTCAATGACTGATGTCATAAGCCAGGCAGATCCATGTATAATTATTTGTCTGTACAGCTCATTACTGGCCAAGCAAAACAAAAGCAGAGAGAGCGAGCCACTGACTTACGTTCGCCCAATGCAATTCAGGTTAATCAATAAAACCAGGTTTACAAAATTATGCAAAATGTTGAGCTCCTGCTGAAATAATTGGAAATTGGTGAAGCTGCTCTGTGTCATGAAGGTCACGTTCCTCCGCTGGAGACTGAACCTTTACAAACATTGATATCCTTGAGCAGGGTGATTCACATGCTTCTCTTCCTGGACATTGCACTGCTCTTCTCGCAATGCCAAAGCTTTCATGTAGCCCAGTTTCCCCAAGACTTCCCACCGCACTTGTCTCTGTCAAGTCAACTGCTACAGTCAAGGGGCCTGGGCAAATACTCAAGGCCCAGTGAGAAAGTTCAGATTTGGACCTTTGCCCACAAGCCGTATTTGATCAGTATAGAAAAATCACATTACACTGAGTATATGAGTAATATTTATTACGCAACTGATGTAGATAGAATCCAGGCTACACATGTCAGAAGCAGAAGGCGGCTGTTCAGAAGAATGGGGCTGATTACTTGCATCAAATTAGGAAGTGTGTTTCTCCAATGGAGCAAAAATCTGTTCGGATTAGTGCTTTCCTACCATTCTGCAGAAGAAACAGAAGTTCTGCCATTTCACTTTGGTGCTGTTTCTCTTATCTTGCCATCCTGCCTTTGAATTTCCTGCTCTCTTATTCCAAGTATACTTCTTGCCCAGACAGCTTAGTCTTCAAGAGGTTTCACATCGTTCTCAGGCACTCGGTGAAGAGGTCAAGTGGAGCTGGTCTTCCCTCAAAGCACACATCTCCGAAGCTGAACCATATTAATTTCTTGGCTGTCTTCCTCTCAGATCAGAGAATATTCCAAATAAGGTCTCACTGGTGTATTGCTCAGAATCAAAATAGCTTCATCTTATTTAAGTTTGATAACCCCTTGAGAAAAGTCCCTTGGACTTTGACTTCCCTTTCGAGCTGTTGACTGCCTCACCATATGGTCCTGTTAGGTCTTCTCAGTTAAACACTGTTAAATCACAGTTCCGTCAACTTTCAGTATTTTAATTTTTTTCTTGGAATATTTGCTTTCTGTCCGAGACCTCCCGCCTCTAGAGTCAAGTGATTAAGTTAGACTCTGAGATTTTATTTTCAAAGTAGATTTCTAATCCTCAAGGCAGTGAAGAAGAGCATGAAATATGGACTAAATATAACCTCAGTGCAATCTGAAGGTTCAGAAACTGGAAGTCAAGACAAAAAAAGGACCACAAATATTGGTTCCTAAAACTATTTAAAAATATATTTCAAATATTTTTGAGAATGACAGATTGGTTAATTTTTTTCCCAATGTTTTTGACTGCCAGTTCCACAATGCAGAAGACATTTCTTTTTATGCCAGTGCTGGACCAATACCCCAGCTTAGTACAGAGGAATGAGTAGATTTGCTCTCACCAGGAGGTCGCTCAGGCTGAGGTCCTTACATCTAGTCGTAATCACAGTCTTCCTAAAACATGCCAGGAAAAATAAGGGATATTAGCATCTGTGTTCTGGGTTACATTTTGGGTAGATATGCTCTGTTTAGCTAATTTTCTCATACAGCAGAATACCTACGTATTCCTTTTCTTTCAATACAATCAGTCATTGCAGTTGGACGGCATGGCTGCAGTAGTCCATCCCAGAAGTGACTGTGCCATAGCTCTGGCTACAATAATTTCTTTGTACTTGTAGGCATCGTCTACAGTTTTATACAGCTCTGGTGTTAAATGTGTATCAGATAATGTCATGGAATCATAGAATGATTTGGTAGAAAGGGACCTCTAGAGGTTTTCTGCTTCACCCCCTGCTCAAAGCAGGGATAACTTTAAAGTTAGCTCCAGCTTGAAAGTCAGATCATGTTGCTCAGGGCCTTCTACAGTTGAGTCTGAATCCCTCCGAGGATGGAGATCCCAGAGCTTCTCTGAGCCCTGTTCCTGGGTCTGACTGACACTGATTTTTTTTTTTTTCTAATATCTAGTCTGTTTGCACTAGTTGTCTCCAAAACATTTACACTCTTCCTCTTTTCAGTGTTGTAAGCCTATATGAAGTTTGTTTTCTTTGTTTTTCATTGAGAGGTAATATGACTAGAGATCATGAAGCCCCAAGTTTGCTGAGGCTGCATGAAATAAAAGAGATTCTAGGTTAGAAACACAAGCCATTGACCTAGAACACCAAGAAAAGCTTTGGCTTTTTTTTTCTTCCAATCCAATACTGGAGGGGACATGACAAAAATCATTATTTAATTTATATTTATCATACACTTTTATAACTAGAACTGGTTAAAGGCCATTATTTCTTTTCTGCTTGAATTTTCAAAGTTCTAAAATACTTAATTCTACAAAAGAAAAAATATTGACAGCTTGCCAGGAAAAGGACAATGTTATTTAAAACAAAAAAGGAAATTATCACAGCATTTGGGGCTCTTGTAATTTATCCAGAAACTCTGGGACTTGCTCTCCAAAGCTCTGTGTGATCTCCTAAGGTCTCCAGTGTCCAAACCCAGGAGCCCAGCATGGCTGCTCCAGAGATGGACTCTGAAGTGATGGGGACACCCCATCACAACACGGGGTCCCTCAGAGAAACACTCCATCCAGTCCAAGCCACCTCCCAGTCCTCCTGGCAAACTGGCAGGGAGTTAACTGGGGCACTTGTTAGTGTAGCTCAAAAATGTGCTGAAACTCATTAGCTTGTGCAAAACAGTTTGGTTTCAACAAACTGCCATTTACCACAACATCTGCATTTTTGGAAACTGACTAGTGAGCAGTATTTCCGATTGAAAAGGAAGTATTTTGCTTATCATCTAGCAGCCATCTCTCCAACAGCCATTTACCTATGAGCTGTTCTGAGATGTCCCATCTCCTAAATGCAAGGAGAAAGCAACCTATGCAGCTCACCACACTTGAAAATGTCTCAGTACATTTCACTGCATCTAAACTAGGCTAAACAAGTTACATCCTAGGCACGCTGACCCCTCAGGGGAATACGAACAGTCTAGTTCAGACTACAGTCACATTATGAAGACCTAATTTAGTCCTAGTGTTTTGAGATACACATGCAAGCTGCTTTTTTACAAGGTGACCCCCAGCAGAGACAAGAAATTTTTTACCATTAGTGTGAAGACCTTGAGTTTTGATAAATGCTCTTGCCTTTCATCATCATCTGTATGCTATTTTTTTTCCATCTTACTTACATTAAATGGTCGGTAGAAGAGGCTGTAATTTATGCAGCACTCCAGACAGCTATCTCAGGGGTTACATGTAAGGCAACCACCTTCATTAAATGCTATTTTTAAATAAATGGTCTCTAAAACACCATATAGATTTAAAACTGAAAAGGCAACAGAGGCTACCTGGTATGGATGAAAAACTGAACTGCATTCAGCCACAAAAAAAAAAAAAAGACTAAGAGGAGATGAAGCAAAAAAACAATAGAAGAATGTTAAAGTAAAACATTTTGATATTTAGGCACATTTTTTCCATCTCCTTACATAGAACATTTTTAAAAGGTGAGTCCTGATCCTGTGTAATTGTCCTTAAGAGTTAGTACCAAACACACAGGAAAATGATTTAGATCTGCCAGCCACTAATTACCCTTCCTTGTGGTACCCATTTCCTTGGGTGCTCTGTTTTTCTCCATCACTGTGACAACACTTCCCACACCAGAGGAAATATTTAGCTCGCATCTTCCTGTAGAGTAGCAATTTCCCCATTTTCATAGCTCAAGCCTTCCTCACCCAGGTGCTGCAGTATCTGCTTGAATTGTTTAGTATTTATTTTGTGGGGTTTTTTTTTAAAGTCCTGGTCAAATTAGTTTGAGGGAAAGATTGTTAAAATGCTGAGGAAACTAATTAAGCAGGGCTACATCATCGATGTTCCATAATACAGGGAGTGGGTGCCAATCCACGAAGCAGCAGCTCACAATTCAAGTGAATGTCTGAGGCTGCTAGTTTGTGCAGCTCCATCTGATGACTACATAAATTCAAAGACGTTTGAAGGGATGTGTGCGCTGCACCTTTTGGCATGCCACGGGTCTTTGGAAAGCGTTCGTGTTCTTCTCGAAGCTGGGGCTGACCCCTATGAAGTTACCACTGAAGCAACTGCCGTGCTGTTCCCAGCTGTTGAAAATGGACATGCAGACATTGTAAAGTTTCTGCTCCAACACAGAGCAAATGTTAAAGGACCTTATTCTTATAGAATTGTAGAATCATAGAATTATTAAGGTTGGAGAAGAGCGCTAGGATCATCAAGTCCAACCACCAACCCAACACTCCCATGCCTCCTAAACCATGTCCCCAAGTGCCACGTCTATGCGTTTTTTGAACACCTCCAGGGATGGTGACTCCACCACCTCTCTGGGCAGCCTGTTCCAGTGCCTGACCACTCTTTCAGTACAGAAATTTTTCCTAATATTCTTGGTCTGGATGGAATTCTTTGCACTAAGCTTCTTTTCAGGGATGCACTGAGATAATGAAAATACTCCTGGAGGAAGGGGCAAGCAAGGAACCTAAGGTTGACTTTGGAATTACACCTTTCTTTGTTGCTGCTCAGTAGGGAAAGCTGGCGAGTTTAAGACTGCTTGTATCCCATGGTGCAGACGTCAACTCTCAAGCCAAGGACAGAGCTGCTCCCCTGCTGATTGCTATGCAGGAGGGACACGCCAAATGTGTGGAACTGCTGTTATCAAAAGGGGCAGATCCAAATCTCTGCTGCAGCGAGGATAACTGGCAGTTACCTATTCACACAGCAGCTGAAATGGGCCAGAAAAGATATTAGAGTTGCTAATACCAGTTCCTGATTGGATTTGTGACAAAGGCAAAGGCAAAGTAAGCCCTGTGTATTCAGCAGTATAGGGTGGTAATAAAGAATGTTTGGAAATGTTACTTAAAGAAGGCTACAGTCCAGATGCTCAGGAGTGCCTTGACTTTGACTGCAGATCACCCGTGTGTATGGTCTTCCAAAAAGAGATTTCCTCCGTGAGTGAGAATGCCCTTAATTTCATCCTGGAGTTCACAGACTGGAAGAGACTTCCTCCAGCTGAGGAGTAAGACCTTTCAGACTACAGAGAAAAGTGCACTTGGACTCCTAGGAGCCATTTTGCCTTCATTTCTTCCCTGTCTCACCTTTGTTGTCTTGAGATCTGGTCCATTTTAACGAGTGATGCCTGCGATTGGATCGGTTTATCCGGGAATTGCCATTGCCAGCTTGTCTCCAGGACTCCCTTCTCTACTTAGATGTACTGCGAGTTGATGCTATCCCAGAAGCAGAGGATTATCTGGGGCAGAGAGAGGAGGGAGCTCCCTCTAACACTCACTCCAGCGCTGAGGATGCAGAGAGGAGGGATACCTGTAACGCCAGTGTTAGGTGATGATGCTGCCAGTGACTGAACTCTGCGGCTGCAGATTTTGTAATGGCAATTAGCAGACACTGGAGAAGAACTACTATAAATAACTGTAGTTATTAAGTCTTTTTGTGCTGTAGTTTTACACTACCTCTAAAAGTTTGTTAGAAGTTCTATGATTTACTTGTTTAAAAAGTCTGTTGTAGCTTTCTAAGTCTGTGAACTTTTTCTGGTTTTTGAAAGGAAATTTTTAACTCTTACGGAGCAAAATTAGCTTGTTCAATGACCATAGCTTATATAGTGGTTGAAATCTATTTGGTCAGACACTGTTAGTAGACGCTTCATTCTGTGATACCTACAGCATCTTAAAGAACAGCTGTTCTTTACAAATCAACCCCAGGAAATATTTTGTCTGTTTATACTATAAATTGGCAGAACATAGGCTTCTGCATCCTGAAATAGTCTATCATCTCCCATTAAACAAAGAGGGAACTGAATCTCCGGTCCTAGCTACAGATCACAAATGTAAGTGGGAGGAAAGTAAACAACCAGTTTAGCTTGCACCTCACCGCATTTGTTGAGGTCTGTGTCTCATTATCTGGTTCTAATTCATCTGAAGTTTCTCAACAATATCCTTAGGAAAATAAGTGAGTGCACCAGGGATTTTTTTCTTTTACTGGGCATCAGTTTCTCCGCAGCGCTCACATCCTTCTTGGCTAAACTGATACATGCTAGATGGGTAAAGATGTCTATAAAAAAGGAATTCTTTTCTAACCTTTGCTTGGCCAGGGGCTAAAGAAAGCTGTGTGATGTTTAATTTTACATTTGCACAGTGTGGCATGAAAAAGAAATGTACAGTGGAACTCTGAGGGGCTCTGTCAGCCACTCTTCACTCTGTTTTTCAGTGCTAAGTAAGTTACATGGAAATCTTCCCCTTCAGTTAAAAAAAAAAAAAGAAAAAAAAAAAGTTTTTTTTTGGCACAGTGACATTTTGGCACAACCACTGGTGGTTGTGGGTTTTGGGTTCATTCGCTTTTTTTCCCTGTAGGATTTCTAATGGGAGCAAGGGTTCTTGAATCCTGCAATCATCACGCTTCTGCTAGCTGCAGGCAGAGCAGTAAGGCCAGGGCCCGCGATCCTGGATCAATCTGGTAATAAACAGTAATAATAGACTCTAAGCTGTCATAAGAGGATATGACCAAGCCTTGTTTGGGTAATGGAGAATTCAGCCATGTCTGATGACTGTCAGCTGAGATGATCTCAGAGGGAAGGGAATCTGCCCACAACAAATAGCTTGTTGCCCGCCCACAAATACGATTTACCCCTCCACGGAGATGTTACTGGCTTCTCCCCTCCCAGCATCCCTTCTCCGCTCTACTCGCTGCGCACAGTTTGTATTACCCAGCATGATCCTTGCAGGGGCAACCTCAGCTCTCCTGTTCCAGACCAGGTGCTCAGAACTGGATGAATTTTATTTTGTCCTAAATGTCATGTAAGCTCTTGTGTTCTCACTATACCACAGCTTGTGGGTGGGGGACGAATTTTAACACCCTGCAAGATTTCCCACCCTTAGGGATTCCCCATGCCCGCGTGTGGACTGCAACAGGCTTCGTACAAGCGATGGAGCTTCTACAAGTCTTTGCACTTCGGGGAGCAGTGGTGGTGTATGAGCCTCTGCCCAGCCTGCCCTCGGACCAGGCTGAGCTCTTTCCCTGAGTAGCAGGGCAAGCAGCTTCGCCATTTTTGTTTAGGAAGTCACACGAGTTACAGAGCTATTGTCTTCTTCATTTAAGCAGGCAGCATTAATCCCAATGCTATTAAAATCTCAAGGTTTCCAGCTTTCCTCAGGAGCAGTGAGTGAAGAAAGGCTATTCATGGAGCAAGCTCGCACCCACGCTGCTCTTCTGTGGTGACATTGGGAAAGTGGCAAACATGGCACGGTCACTGTAAATTCATATTTTGCTGGCCTCCTTACCGAGGATCCAGGCCAGAGCAGCCTGGAACAGGATCTGTGCTCCTGCTTCCTACTGTGACAAAGAAGGTGCCACAGGAGGGCACAAGGAAAGTGAGTCATTCCTGTGATCATTAATTAATTAGTGCCCTGCTGCTCCTCCAGGCAGGCCAAACAGATTACACATGGCAAAATTGACATAAACAAGTAGAAAATTCTGCTCATAAAGGAACTTGGGAAGGCGTTCATTCCCCAACCTGCTGGAGCCCCAGACAGCAATCCAGTCTGCTCCCTTTTCAGGATGCTCTTAGGTGCTTAGATCCGTTAGGCTTCCCCCTAATGAAGGTGAGATTCCTAGAGTAGAAGATGCTCAGAAATTACTCTCCCTGGTGAGACAAAATCTTCTGTCTCCAGCCTGGATGGGTGAAGTTTTCGGGTCTGACTAAACCACAGCCAGGGCTGCCACTTCCCAGTGGACGCTCTGTGTTTGCTGGCAAAAGGCAGATACCCCTAGTGCCAGCACCGAGACGAGGAGTTAATGGCAATCACTGCATTGCCATCTCCAGGTCTCTGAGGTGCCTACCTCTGCGTCCTGTGCCAGCAGAGAACTGGGTGAATCAGGTGGACAGGACTGCCATCATCGTCAGGAGCCATGAAGTTTGCTGAGACCATCCTGAATGGGAAGATGGGAGACCCTGCTGTCTCACCTCCCCGCGCTCAGAGAACTGTGTATCTTCAAAATTATTCCAGACATACACAGATGCACTTTGTAAGAAAGCCACTAGTAAAAGCCAAATCTCATCTGGATTTGTGCACTCCCTTATCTCTTAGCATTCCTTGCCTTGGACAGCAAAAGCAGCTGCCTGCCAGAATACAGCCTTCCCCGGTGCCCCCTCTGCACCCCATCCCAGAGCTACCCCAGAGGAAAAAGCTCACCAGAAAAGGCAATATTACTACAAAAAAAAGGGATCTTCCAGCCCCCAACCTGCACAGAGACAACCAGTCTGGGTAGGTGGGCTCAGCAGGAGGGTCCCTGCTGCCTGCCTGACCTCGCAGTCCCTCTCAGCTTTTGGTCCCACTCCCCAAAGCTGCTGGCAGAGGGGAGGCAGTGTCTGGGCACAGCAGAAGACAGCAAATGGAATGGTACTCCCAAGAGCGTGGGCTGCCTGCCAAAGAGCACTGCCAGGTCCTTGCTGTTTAAATTGCTTAATATATTATATTAAACAAAGATCAATGTCAGATACATATTCTCCATCCCTGTCTTAGAGCATGAGCTTGTCCAGAGCACGCAGCATCCCACTGCAGCTGCGCTGAGGCATGGACTTTGATGCATGGATGCATCTCCTGAAGGCAGAGCTTGCTGTACCACGTCGATCATCCTTTGCTTTTCCCCAACCAAAGGACTGGAGGTGTTGGGAGAGTGCAGATAGCTAACGCTCTTAAACTGACCCTCTGCAAATTTGCTTTTTGCTGAAGTGAAAAACACCCTCAGCAGGGAAACTATGGTAAGGTAATCTCTGACCTCCATCTGCACAAATCTGCCTGGTGATGGAAAAGACCTCAAACCTCAGAGAAGGGTGCATAGCCCCAGACTCGCTTTACCAAGTCTATGGGAGGGTAAGTCATTTTGAGACTAATGGATAAAGCCACGACAGAGGACCAAACCTTGTTGTTAGTCCCCATAAAGGCGAGGTCCGTCGTCCTTCCAAGTGCTGTAGGCTCAGGCCCAAACTCTAATTGCTTTATTGTTCTTGAGTTACAATGGTCTGTGATAAAATCTCCAGCTATATGGTGCATTTCCCTGCACGGATTCAGAGCAGCAGACGCACTTCTATGCCTGAGCCATAGCAGAACTCCCTGCAGCCGTCCACTGCCTCGGCACCCGGGGCACAGCCACCAAGTCCCTGTTTGGCAGTAGCCACATAGCACCAAGGATGGCAAAATTTGTTCATTAACAACTTCTTCTGGACCTCTGAGTTAAGGATGATGTACTGTACTTGATAAGTAAAGTGTATGAGGTCTTACAGCTACAATAGTTTATTAATTGGTCTCGTTAATCTAATTCCCTAGACTTTTTTTTGGAAAGGTTAAATGAATCGTATGTAGACAAGGAAAGTCAGTGCAAGGGGAAGAAACGTGGAGGCCTGGCACAGAAAAGTCAAAATTCATTAAAAAATATTGGGTGTTTGTGGTGACCGGAAGCTAAAATAATGAATATTTTTTTACTAGGAGGAAAATTCCCCTCTCTTCTGTATTTAGGTGAGGAACCCTATGGAAACCCCACATAAGACTATAAAGATGTCTGCTCTGCGTGAAGCTGGGAACCATGGCTTGCTGAGGGCATTTCCGTGATACGTTTACATTTATGGATGGGCGCCTCTGGGCTTCTGTTTTCTTAAGTACAGATATCGCTTTGCAAGGAAACACCCAGAATTACAACATATGAAAAGCAAAATACTAAAACAAACCTCGTGGTGGGTCACCACAACCCCTGGTAAGTCAAATGTGAGATAATCTTCCCTTGTTGACCCCATCAGTTATGTGTATGGACAAGGCCACAATTAATACTTTGATATTTTCTGTAAATCAAACTGGGAGCAGATTTGCTTTCAGATTTTTGGTAATAAAAAATTTCCGAAGTCACACACTTCAGCAAAAATTCTCAGAAATAGGTTGGAAGCTGTCCTCTGATTAAAAGCTTAAAGGCAGGTTCCCAAGTCCTATTTACCTGATTTTTAAAGGCAGTTGAGACACTTGACTAAAAGATGGGTTTCAGGGTTTAACCCTTAACCACGCAGAGGCACTGGGGAGACTCAAGCAGAGTAGGGTTTCAGGGATTCTTCCAACCAGGGGTTAACCTTTGCTTTGTGTAAATGGGCATTTCCAAAAACCTCATGTAGAATATGCAGAGAACAAATTTATAGGGTCAGCCTCCCTATTTTCTTCCACAAAATAGGCTCTCTTTTAGCAGTTGTTATGTTTAGCTGTTTTGCACGACTGAATTTCCATTCCCCAGCAGCATGTGATGTCCCAGCTTGGAACTGCTGTTAGTTTGATACTTTAAAAGGACTGCTCTCCCCTAGACTTCAGAGATTTTGGATTATAGCTTGTCAGAAGACTCCCATCTCTGGTCCAAACTGCAGCTCAGTAGTTTTTTCCCCTTTGCTCTAGCATAAACCATTTGAAAACCCTATGAAAAACACCAGGTCCTGTACTGTCTCCGTGGGAGACAATTAACCCAAGACAAGGGTCAAGATGTGGTCCCATCTCTTCAGGATTTAATAATCCTTTCATCACTATCGCACTTTAAAAGCTATTAACTGTTTAGTTCACCTCATTTTCAGAAAGTTTCCAGCCCAACTGCCAATATCTGCCTTATCTACATTGAACATCGCTGTCATTTCTTACTTGGACGTCTTAGAAGGTATTGATCGTGGACCATCTCAACTTCTGCTGCAAGATACGTAGTACCTGGGACCTTTCCGGTACAGATCCTTCTTTCATTGGGAAACCTGTGGATGGAATGAAGCATTCGTCAGGCCCCATATTCAAAATGAGCCTAGGGTGGCAAAGGGGGGGACCAGTAAATTTAAAGCAGATTATCCTAGCGTTAAATGGCTCAGGCCACCAACATGGTCCTTGCAGGAACAGAGTGGGGAGGATGGGGGACAATACCTGGACAAGTCCCTGTCCACAAAATTTGGGCCTAGCTAGAAGATATTTTGTCCATCAGACACCAACCAATTTCCCAAGCAAGCGCGATCCAGGCCCACCAACCCCTAACCAGGCGTCTGCAGTGACGGATGACTGCACATTCTTCTTAGTTTTTTGGGGGCTGTGCACAAGAGGGATTGGCGATGCACATATAAATGGGCAACAGCCTAGGTTTTCGCTTGTAGATAGCACTAGTGGTGGTCACACAAATGCTGTTGCTTACCCTTTCGCATGTTCTGATCCGGTTCGTGGAGGGCCTGCTGCTCGGGCTGGATCCATCCCCGGGCGTGCAGTGGCAGACAGACAGTGCCCGTCCGCTTTCTTCCCAGGCAGTGGTAGGGCTGGTCGCCTTCACCCATCACTGATTTCCACAAAACCGCTGGGAACTGCACGTGGTTTGAACGTCTCCCTGTCCGTCAGCCACCTGAAGTGGGCAGCATGTCCAGAAGCCACCCGAGGTGAGCAGTGAGCCCAGCGACCGGCAGGCAGTGGGATTTCCTTGGGAAATCAGGCTAGAAAATAACCTGGCTCACACAAGGGCTGTAAATAAACACCCTATAAACAAACGAAAGCTGTAGCTCCACGTTCCCCTGGCCTGCAGCCTGGATAACTCTTAGCATCAGCAAAGGCCACATGGTTTCCAGGTCAGATTCCAGTCCTGCCTGCTGCTGTCTGCCCGCTGGCCCTCGCGGTACCTGTGCTGCCAGCTAGACACGTTGGCAAAGCCTTCCTGCCGCCCCGGCATCCTTCTGCTTTGCTCTCCCCTAGCTGTCCTGCTTTCTACATCTATGAATAAAACATAGTTATTTCCTGGAACATTTTTAAGGTTTTTGCTTTGCAGAGATCAACTTTTTCCCTGCATGAAGCCAGCTGCATTTGAAGAGATGGCTATGCCATGCAGGAGCGTATTTATTTCCGTGCAGAACCGATGGGATCTGCCATCGCCTGCCTCATGCTCGGTGTTTTGTGCAGCTGCACTGAGCTGCGGTTTGAAGCATTGCATCTACTTGATTCTCCCATCCTTCCACAAGGGATTTTAATATTTTCTATGTTTCTCTGATGAAGCAGCAGTGGGCTGGATTTCTGATCAGCGCAGTGAAGGGCAGGCAAGGTGCAAGGACTGTTCGGATGGCCGCCCATGGCATTTGGGAGACTGAGCCCAGATGGAGGGGGTCAGTGCAGGGTCTCAGAGAGACACCGTGCCATGTCTGTCAGACGCCTGGGGACATTTAACACTGCCAGGATCCCGGAGAAGAAGCTGTTGGCGGGGGGTGGGGGTGGGCATCAGCTGCCAAATAGTAATCCCTGCTGTGGCAGCAACTCAGTGATGAGTTTGAGAATAATGTATTTCCCTCTCTGCCCTTACCCATGTAAAGGGGATATACGATTCACTAACAGCGATCCCAAACAGGAGAAGTTTAATAGCTTCAGCAGAAGAATCAGCCTTAAGTTTGTCTCTACCAAATACACAGCAGTGGTCAGAACCATCATTTAACTGCACGTCCCATCGCACATGGGGAGCTGTGCGCCCTGCTGCATCACACCTCCCTCACCCAGCTCCCCACTCTCTCCCACTGCATTAATCAGATCATTTCCAAAGACATTTACTAGCTCTTTCCCTGTTCAAAATCCTAAAATAATTGTCAGTAGCTATTTAAAGCCCTTCACAGACCCGTGCACCATGGGTACAAACAAAACCCTTCTAGGTCAGCCCAGCCTGGCTGTTTATAAACAGGACACAAAAAAGGACAGTCACGTTGCCCAGATAAGCACAGAGACTCCTGCTCATCAAGGACATCCCTAGAAGTTTGCGTGGCCAAGCCCAAGGGTCATACAACTGCGCTTTATTAATCTGCCTAGGTCATAGCCAGAACAGGCACTGCAGACTTGGATAATGCTCAGTGTCCCTAGAGACATTTGCAGCTTAGTTGATGAAAATATTTCTTCAAACACACCTGGGCAGTGGCACAAGGGAGGAGAACCTCTACGTCTTCTTGGGGTTTATGGGATGCTGTGGTGCTGCTGCAGGGGTGCAGCCTGCAGGAAAACACAGCAATGCTTCTCGATGCAGTAGATCAGCAGTGCTGGGAGGAAGAATCTGAAAACGTGGGCATGGAAAAGCAGCAGGCCCTTTGAGAGAGCCACAGAGGCATCCGAGCTGTAACTCTGTCCCATGGTTTACTCTGGAGTTTAACAAACCATAAAACAGATTGCAAAAACTTTTCGCAAATTGGAAGGGGAATTAGAAATACAGTGAATTTCTTGCCACATACTATGCAGCGCACAAATGTCAGCAGAAAAATCTTCAAAGTGGGAGTAAGGTCATTCCTATAAATAAATCAGCCTGGCCTTGAGGAGCCCTACAGAGCTTCCCAGGAAACATGCATCCCAGCAAATTGGAGCTACCCTGAAAGAGGAACCAGGTAATGACCACTCCTTTCAGTGCTGCAGGAACTGAAAGTTTAAATAGGACCAACAATAGCTACTCCATTTTTTAATCTCTCTGATGAATAATGCAGTGCATTCAATAAGACAATGGGCCTGTGTTCCAACAAACTGATATGGAATATCAGTGGCACTTGCGGTCCCAGGACTGCCTGTTCATTCAGAGGGTAAAAGCAGTGATGGATGCACTTAACATGAGTTGGATTTGCACACTCGGGTGTGCTGGGGCACACACCTGGAGCATCGAGCACATTTAGCCAGGTAGGCATCTAGTGCCCGTGTGCAACTGCTTGGCTTGACCTGGATATTGAACCTTACACGTTCAGGCGATGGTGCAAATACCTGCTGTACAGCAATGAGTAGAAGAAAGTGCAATAAATTACTTCTACCCGAGTGTATGGCACACAATACAGACGTGAGCCGATCAAACAGGCAATCCTTCTGCATTGCTTAAGGACCAACAAAGAGGCAGCTGCTTTGGTGGCTCTGTGTCTGAGAATTTATTTTAAAACAAAAATAATCAGCTGGCAGATCAGGTACCATGCAGGCGGTGATGTCCAAGCCACAGAAGCACATTATGTGGGTTACATGGGACAAGTAGCCCAAGGCTACGTGGTTTGCGTTTGGCTGCGTGGCACGCTGTACTACTGCTGTGAGTAGAAATCATCCGTGGGTGAAAGGAAAAAGTAAGATGTAGGGAATCATCTATTACATGCTTTAATATTTATGCATTGTATAAACTATTTTGCAAGCAGAAATTTAAATGCTGAAGAGAGAAAGCATTAGGGCTAATGCAACCATTGAGAGTCACGTGGGGTTTGTATGTCTTGTGATTGACTTCCATGGCCATTACACTGAAACTACTTGCTGTTCTTCCAGAAAATAATTGGAATTGAAAAGAATAAACCATAATTATTTTTTAAAATACTATTGCTCCATCCTCATCCTAAAGCCTCTGCTGACCTTCAAATAGCACAGATCAGATCCATGCAACACCTTTTAACCTCAACCCACTTTAAAATATTAATCCTTATGCACTATTATCCCCTATTATGCATTATTATCTCCTTTCTCGGCCAGGGAAAGTGTGGCAGGGAGATGGGCTGAGCTGCTGGAGCTGCAGTGAGCAGGGGGTGATGCACTACAACAGTGTTCTAAAGAAAACCCCTCACCTCAGACAGAGTGCTAGCTCTTGCCTGTACTGAGCAGAGAAGGTGGGACGGGGGCAATGACATGCCTGGCAGAGCATGGGGCTGGGGCAGAAGCAAGCTCAGTGCTCGGCTCCCAGGGCAAATCCAGGAGAGTGGGAAGCTGACCAAACCCATTTCAGGACAGAAAGGCTTTTACTGTAATGTCTGTTCTGTCTGGGAAAAAAAAATACATGCATTACGATATTCTCATGGTAAAATTATCTGCGCCATTTATTCAGTTAACATTAAAAAATAAGTACATTGGGATGCAAATCAACCTCTGATTTTAATGATTTTGCTTTGGAAAAGAGAAGGGCTGGGGAAGGTTTCCAAGTGAGAGAGAACTGCATTAAAAGAGGGAACATGTGCTTTATGATTATTTTCATAAAGGATGAGAATTGTTGATTAACCTGAAAATACAGCAGGAAAGGTTCACTTTGGACTGAAAAGGCTTTTCTCTTAAAAATGGTTTAAGTAGAAAATTTATGATCAATAGCCAGTGTAGATTCTATAAGGATCTCAACTGAAAAATGGGTGGTAGACATGTTCACATCCTACAGCAACGTTAGATGGATGAAGCCACCTCCTCCCTAACTTCCCACGTCTTATCAAACACTGTGCAATCAAGCAATGTTGCCAGTAGCAACGATGAGCGTTTCACCTGTTTGAGGGTCTTTCTCTCTCTCCTTCGCTTCAGCTGCTTCCCGAGCCCTGATCCTGCCGCACATGGCATTTCACCAAAGGCTCTGCACTGCACGGTCTGTCCTTTCTTTTCCTCCAAGCATGTGACTGGAGCTACCTGGAGCCCACGGGGGCTGGTACAGACCTTTACAAGATGCCTGGACACTGCATTTCATATCCCAGTAAAACAAAGTCCCTGATGTTGGAATAGAATAGCATAGAATAGCTGGAAGGGACCTACAACAATCATCTAGCCCAACTGCAATGGGATGGCATGGGTCAGGTCCATTAAAAATGAGGAGAACCAAGAAGAGACTGAGTGAAGCTGCCCAAGGACTCGGTAGCTCATCTGTCCTTCTAGTTATGAAATCAGAAACTGCCAGGTCACATTCTGGAAAACAAATGTGCATGTATCTTTCGTCAGACATAAGCCAAGCAACGTAGGGACCTTACCTTCTCCCAGCTGTGGCCAGCAGCTGACCTTCAGTCTTCACGTCTTCACATAGATCTCATTCCCTGGTGTTCTAAACACTTATCTACTCACCCCAGTCGGTTTCACTGAGTGAAATGTTTTCTGAAGATTTTATTAAAATGTAGAAAACAAAATGAAAACTGCAGCTGGGATTTTTAGTGAATAAATGATGTTAATAGTTTTTAAAAACTTAAGCTGTTCTATTTTAAAAAACCCTCATCCATTTTTACCAGTGGCTCTTCTCCACGAATACACTTTGCACTCCTCCAGCCTCCCCCCAAGGGAGGACAGCCAAAGCCTTGCTGCAGACAGCAGTTGTCAAGACAGTCTCTGATTTAAATAGGGGCTAGGTCATTTAATGCTTTGCAGATGGTAAACAGCACAGGCTGCCACATCGTGCCGTGGCCACGCTCGGCCCTGTGCATCCTCTGGAGTCAGCACCAGGCACCCAGCAAGGACCTGCTTCTCCTCGGGGACCTCTCCCATGCATCCCAGCTCTCCGTCTTTGCAGTCATTCCATTACTGATCAACTGCACCATTCATCTGGCCGGACTGCAGTATAGGCTGTCAACAGCAGCTCTTCCTAAACTCTGCTTGGTTTTCCTCAAGGTCTTACCTGTGCATAAAACATCCTGAAACACGGAGACCAAAGGGATGGTAAATGTACTGATCTGCTCTTTCAGCACCTGCTAAAAAGTTGATTTCAACTTTATTTTATTTAGTACTTTCTGGTTTCTCTTGCCTTCCCCTGAAAAACATTTTTTTGGTTGTTATTCTGAATCCATTTTTGAAATGACAACTCTGAAAGACTTGAGTCAGTGCCTTTTGTAACAGTAACTAAAAAAAGAGTAGATGAAATATCTGCAGAGAAGTTTGATGGAGCAAAAAGAGGATCAGCACAATAGCAGGTGTCAGTCTGTGAACATATTTCTGGAAAAGGGAAAAATCACAGAGTGTTCATATTAGAAATGTTTTGATTATGATTCCCCCCCACAATGACTGTGCAGTTACAGCTAAGAATTATTCAGAGTTGCTAAAACTGATCATTGCAAAAAAAAAAAAAAAAAAGAAAAAAGAAAATGTAAGGCAGACCAGCACCTTCTGTCAGGTCAGGTACTGAGCCACCAGTTATCCACCTCTGTAAAATAATAATGTTGTGTTCACACAGTGCTGTATCTAACGAGCCTACAAACGTGGCTGGAGTTTGCCGCTGTGGGGCATTCACTTTAAAGCGTTTATATGCTTTTTTTTCCAGATGACGTGCAAGGGTTCTCTGTCTTTGGGCTCCTCTTTCAGAAACTAAATCCCCTTTTTCACTTGGCAATACTCTGCCAAAATGCATTCCTCTGATTGCTGCTGGTCAGTGTGTCACGGAAGAGCTCCGCTTTTCTTTGCACAGGATTTCTTTTAAAAATGCTATTTTAAAGGGAAAAGAAAAAGGCACAATTACAACCAGAAGCCAGTGGAATAAAAACGGGGTTACATATGCAGAGAATACCCTCAAAGATCTGCTCAGTCCATCCCTCCTGAGACAGTCTGTGATGATGAAACGGGACTTCGAGAGCAGCTGCTCTGGTCAGCTCACAGGACCACCTTTCTCCGATTCCATCACTGTTGCAAAGCCAGACTTTGGATGCTCACTACAGTATGAATGGAGCCTGTTTCCATGACCTACATCTGTCGTGAGAGCAACCAAGGTCCACGAACACAACTCGTGCCCGCTCCTGTGCACCCCGGGCTCTCCCACAAAGAGCTGTTTGACATGCCATGCTGAATGCTGTAGCTCTGTGCTCCCTGCCCTCAGCAGGGCTTTCTTCTCCCTCGCTACCCACTGTCTGAAGATGATTCCTGCAAACCCTTTCAGCACTGCTTGGATGTCTTCAAACCTTCCCCGGGTGTTCTTCAAGTTTGGGAGTACTTCAAGAGGAACGGTTCGTGAGGGGCAGGTTGCATGAGGTTCTCCCATGGGTGAGAGCAAAGCCCAGCTAGTCCAGAGGGTTGAGCAGAGCTCAATTCTTCCCAAGTCCCTGCACTGGAATTGAATCATCACTCAGTGGAGAAAATTAGACAAGAACCAGCTGCATCCTGCTCTCTGTCTCGCTCACAAGACATTGTTAACTTAATTTCACCCAGCTGCAGGTCGGCTTCCTGCGTCCAGATCTGTGCCTTCACCCCCAGCCCACACCAGCATAACCCGTCACTGCTGTGCATGAGATGGGGCTTCCCAGCAGATTCCAAAGGATGCTACTGCGTCTCTGTGTCCTGCATGAGAACCTAAACCTGCGCACATATGAGGCTGCGTGGTCCATGTTGCTCTGAAAAACGGAAAAGTTCACCTTCCTTTGCCCATTGCATAGGCTTCAGGGCCTCCAAGTAAAGCCATTTAACTGCTCCCCAGATCTCTCATGAGTCTTCCAGCCAGCGCAGGCTCAAGCTGTGATCCAGACAGTGAAAAGCAAAGAAACCTGAGCACAGATTTAAAAAAAAAAAACAAAACAACAAAACAAACAAACAAAAAACCCAAACCAACAACAAACCCAACAGAAATTAGCCATTTCAGGCTTTTTACTAAATCAAGTCAAATAAGTATAAAGAGGATGACTACAAGCCCTTGTGGGGAGAAGCTCTTTAACAGATGGGTGAAATCTCACTGAAGTGGCTTTGCTATCCCACACAGCTTCAGTGAACGCCTTCGCTACCCCATGGGCCCAGTGAAGTTCTCCAACGCAGTCTCTTCTATTGCCTCCAAAAACATAGATGAGTTTCTCCTGAACAACCAGTCCGCCACTGATAATCCTGAAACCTGCCAAAAACTCTGGGCAAGTTATCAAGAGGTGAGAGGTGTGCTTGCTTTGCAGCTAGCAAATGCAACTACAAAACAATATTCATACAGAAAATCGATTTTTCAGTGTTCCTGTTCTCATCTAGAGCTAAGATGGCAGTTTAGACCTGAGCAGATAATTTTAATACTTGAGTCTTTCACTCATATCCTATTAAAATTGCAACACTCTGCAGCCACAATGTATGCTGTAACCCATTCTGGAGATAGATAAAAAACTAAATGCTATTCCCAGAGATCAGTTTCATCTACAAAATTTATCCATCAAAGTAATTACATGGACCCAAAGTCCTATAAATGCGTTACATCATCAGCTGGTGAAATGCAAAATTCCACCTCCTTGCTAGAAACTGGCTTGAATGCAGTTCAGCAGCTCTGATAGATCGCTCATTAGTCAAAAAAAACCCTCTAAGTTAAAACAAATCAACTTTCCTTTCATGTAATCGTGACGGTCATCCAACTTGTTGGATGTAAAACTTTACCAGAAGGCAGTCCGAGAGCTGCCAGTGAGTCCCGAATTGGCTTTAAAACATACTTGCTACCACAACCTCATACCGAGGATCCCTGTCGATACCATCATAGTGATCCATAAATAGAAACCAATGAAAAATCCTCAAACTCTTCCAATTCAGAAATAAAATTTGTGGTGCTACTTTCAGCAGGATGCTGGAAAAAAGGTACAGTCCCATCTGGAGAAAATTCAGTTCTGAATGCATTCGTTCACTGGATTATGTTGGTTACCAAAGCCAACTGGAGCCTGCAGCTGAAAGGCATGACTGGGGTAGGCTGCTCAGCACGAATTCACTCACCTTCTCTCTCAAAAAGATGCTGGCCTACAAGATTTCTTCCTGCTCCTCGAGCACGTCGGTCTGCTGTTGTAGTGGAGGTTGGCACGGATTTTGTTTTGGAAAAAGAGATATTCCTTGAACATCTACCAGCGGACAGGATTTGAGAGACAGATCAGCATCGGGGTCACCCGAGGCGAAGAGTGCCTTATCCCAAGTCCATGTTCAAAGTGTGCGAGCTATTTGCAGCCTCCTGTGGTTGATCTCCAAATATAGGCCCTGATTCAGTGAGACACGCCAGCACGTCTCCGCTCAAGTATACAAACTGTCCCATCACAGCACGCGGTATAAGGTGAAGCTTGTGATTCAATGTTTTCCTGAAGCTGGTATCCGGAGATGCCAGCCCTGCTTCAGCTCTCCTTTTGGCCAGGGAAAATTCAGATGGAAAACAATTATGCAGAAGAGGGATGGGGCTGGCCTGGGATTTTTGCAAGCATCCCTGTCTCAGGCAGCCTCGGTGGGACATGTGAGAACAGAGGGTAAAGCTTGGCTTGCTGCAGTTCCCCAGGAGGGAAGGTCGCTTTTGCCAGCGGGATTATTTTCCTCCCATCCCAGATAGACCCACTGTTCAGTCTGCCATCACCACTTTGGATGCACACACCAGCCTGGCGAGTAACTGGGAGAGCACAGCTGATGCTGGGAAAGCAAAACTAAACACAGTCCCACCAGTAGAGATATGCTGCACGGATGGCCTGAGGCCATATCTTGGACTCAGAAGCGGAGAGCTTCCTTATTTTTAGAGCATTTTATGCAAATGCTGGCTTGGAGGAGCAATGGCACAGAGGGTTGGGTGGAAGAGTTGGGCCCCATCATGAAGGCAGCCCTGACCCCTGCCTCACTGGGAACACTGCTTTACCGGATGGGCATGTTAGGAGAGACATTTCTTGCTTTATACCCCAACTACCATCTCCCCTTCTCTGACAGTGAGCACCTCACCACGGGGGCAATTCCCCCAGGGTGCAGCTGAGTCCCTGCCAGGATGGCCCCAGAAAACCAGGGACCATCCTGGCAGAAGTGCCTGGGGCCTCTGAACGCCCTCGGGGAGCTCGTTCAGGGGCCAAAGTGCAAACGCATCTTCCCCCCACCGCCCCGGTGCAACGCACCGATCACCCATCAGCAGGAGCTGGCTGTTAGCAGAACAGGTTTCTTGGAAAATCAGGGTCTGTTCCACTTCCACACAGGTGCTCTCACAAATCCTGCAGGAGGAATTTTAAAGAAAGGTTTTTGGTTTTTTTTTTTGTTTTTGTTTTTTTCTCTTTTAAATGACTGAGTTCTGTTTTTTTAGGCTGACTCTGTGTCTGTGCCATCAGGAACATTCCTCCCCCACCCCCCCACGCCAGTATTTCAACAATCCTAGCTTAAGTCTCCTGCTTCAGTAAAGGAAGATACCAATATTTGCAATGCATTAAAGCATTGTAGAAAAAAAAAAAGCATGAAACAAAAACCACCCAAAACCACAAACCCAACCCTACTCAGGACCCTCACCGCATCCCTGGTAAGAGGGTCAGAGCTGTTAGCAGGTGAACAGAAACAAACTGAGATTCAGCCATGCCCTCAGAGTGCTGGGGGTGAGTTTGAAATGCAAACTCCTGGCTGTCATTTCCGCGCTTGCAGAAAAAGCTGCAGAGCACACGTTGGTCTGGAGCCTGACTTCGGCCTGCTTCATGATTTATCTCATTTGGAAAGCGTGCACAGTGGTGTCCTGCAAGGAGAAATATGCCTAGCAATACACAGCCGTCACACAGAAGAAAGCAAGACATCTTTTAAACCAACAGCAGAGCGCTTGCGCTCCTGTCCGCCCGTGTACGACGGCACTCGGGGCCGGGCAGACAAAAGCGGGGCAGAGGATGCCAGCGGTGTCATGCTAACAGTGGCAGGATGCTCCCTCAGCGCTCAGCATCACCCGTGCCACCATGGGGAATCACCGTTTCATGGCCTCGCTCCCCAAACCTGCCTCTTGCCACTACAGCAGGAACATAAGATCGTGGTGAGGCTGCGTGCTGCCAGGAGAGACATGGGTGAGGTGACCATGCTTGGAAGCAGGAGGTGAGACACAATTAGCAGGACAGTGTGCACAGGAGATGCTAATCCCACAGTAATAAGCCTTGCAGCGCAGCCAGGGCACTGCTCCTGCCCAGCAGTAGCAGCATGGCCAAAGACTGGGTTAATGGCCAAGTCCTGGGCAGACCTGGCATGACCCCTCTCAAGCCTCTACAGGGACAGAGGTGGAAGGCTAAATTGCTCTGTGTTCATCGCTGGAGAAGGAAACACTTTTTGCCTTTGAGCCTCTTACGCTAAATATCACATGTGCCCTCCTGAGACACAGCACATGCATTCAGGTTAAGTGCTCAGGAAGAAGTAGTCTGATGCAAGCTCACTGCTGCTGCAAGCAGTGCTCCCTCCTTCCCTCGTTGCATGGGACCAGCAAGGTTGCTGATGGGGTTTTTTGTGCAGAAAACTGGCTTGGGAACAGCTGTTGGTGGCGTCAGCCAGCCCCGCGGTGGGAGAATGCTCCAAAAGCCTCTGTCACCAGGAAGGCATCGCACCACGTCGCCTTGGGCACCTCCCAGGTTTAGGAAGCAATTAGCTAAAAATGAAGTTAGAGACACACCATGTACAAGGACGCTGGATTTTCAGAGCTTGCCTGGCTCAGGGCACAGGAGCAGGGCTCCCATGTTAAAGAGAAAAACCTCTGTCTTTTCAGCTTCCGCGCGCTGGGTGGATGTCGGCACTGTAAGGCTCTTGGCCAACAGCTCCCCTCCGTCCCCTGTGCTAAAAGCAGGAGAAAATCTGTGTATATGACCTGGCACCGGTAGCCAGTCAGCTCACCCCTGAGGAGCAGCAGGGCTGAGACTGGGGAGATCTGGGGGACATCATTACTCACAGAGCAGCGTCTGTCTCCTGCAAAAATAGCAGGCACCCTCCCATTCTCTGCAAGTGTGACAAAAAGTTAAAAAAAAAATATCAAGTTTTGGAATAGACACAAGTCAGGCTATGCGAGGCTAGAAAAGATTGCACGAGTGACAGTTTTCAGAAGAAAACTAAAAGGAAAACCCACTAAAAGCTCAGGCTGTTGCCACTGAATGCCAGGCATTTCAATTCACGAGCTGCTTTGGCACCGGCATCCTCCTGAGCTCCTGCTTGGTCCACCTCAGTGGTGGATAAAGCTGCATCTTTATATCCCTGAAGGCTCAGCTGCTGCTCCAACAGCCGCTTCTTAAAATTGCATATATGTGCAAAAAAGCATAGTCTCCATGCTGTTAAAGTTGTCTGGTAGAGGTGCACCTGGTAGCAGCAAAAACATCACTTTGTGAGCAGGAGTCCCTCTCTGAATTACACACAACGTATGTCTTTCCATCTGGGAGTGCTACTGGGTTTTGTTACCCGAAATTTAAAATTAAGCGGTGAAGGTATTTTAAATGAAAAAGGAATGAAGACTCATGGTTTTGCAGGTGATTCAAAAAACTATTTGCAAAACTGAGATTTGCCCCTTTCTAAAAGGGAATCAAGGCATTGGCGAGTCCTGAACTACTCACTCTCTCTCTCAAATGAATAAGGAAGAAAGCCTAAGAGGAAATAAAAATAAACATATAGGCTTGAATTTAACTCAGCATTAATAAAGCTTTAGAAAGGATTAGGTTAAGCTTGAAAAACACATTTGGTTTGATTCACAGCTTGTTTGGGTTTTCCTTCAAACTACAGAGAGCTGGTAGCAGATCTCTCTGTTTGCGGTGTCAACAGGCTGGTCCAGCGGCCACGGGAAGGGCAAGCGCCAGCAGCTCGTGAAAAGCGGCCGGCAAAGCGGCACCGTAGGGCTGCAGGCGGGATGGGCGCTCGCTTGTGCAGCGGGGATGGAGCTCTGTTCCCATGGGCTTTGGGTTGTGTGAGTAACTGCCATGAAGATCCCTTAGCCTGAAAGGTCAACAGAAACTGAAAGTAATTCTGCATCTTAGAATCACAGAATGGTCTAGGTTGGAAGGGACCTTTAAAGGTCATCTACTCCAACTCCCCTGCCATGAGCAGGGACGTCTTCAGCCAGATCTGGTTGCTCAGAACCCCGACCAACCTGACCCCAAATTTTTCCAGGGATGGGGCATCTTGAAGGAAGTTCACATGCACAAGTGCGATCATTCCGGCTTCATTTGCATTTACTTAATTAAAACAGCTTTACAGTGCTACTGCTTTGCCTCTTCAGAGCCACTGTACTTTACTGGGGATAAAATCTTCCCCATTTCCATGGCCTCATGTCACAGCCAAGAGAAGCCCTCACCCTTACTGCCACAATCCCATTACATCTTGCACTGACGTTGAAAATGAAAGCCTGACATTTATTATATGCAATACAATAGAGAGTAAGGGCCTGCCCAATTCAAGGTCCCATAAAGACAGACAGATTTTTAACTCTTCAAAGCAAGGACCCGTCAAACAAAACAGGGATGGAGGGACAACGAGAGACAAAGTCTCTCACACATAGAGCAGGACAGGGGTGGAGGGAGGAAGAGCGCTCATCCTGCAGATGTAGTGAGCATCCCATCCCTCTAACTTCATAGTGCCCTCAAATTAAACCCAACCATGAAATGGAAAAATAAGATCAACATAGTTGTACTTAATGACAAAAGACATGAACAATAAAACAGAAAAAATAACGTTCAAGCCAAGTAGAAAAGCCAAGTGCTGTGAAATCGCAGTTACGAGGGGCTTGATACCAACCCATTTCTCTTGCTGTGGAGGGACTTCTCAGACCTGATTCCCAAGAGCAAAAGATGGAACACGCTCTGGTGGGGGTTCTAGGACAACTAGATAAAGGGAATCACTTGGCTTTCCATGCAACACCAGGTATTACGACTGTGGATTTCTGCTGATACAGCCTGTAACGCATGTCAGTCTAAGCTGGAGATCAAAGCAATCCTACTGCTCTGCCTCCTCTGCCGTGGTTACTCCAGCGTTACAAAGGGAGTTACTGCACGATCAGGTCTGGCACAGGGAGCCCCTGGTGTCTAGAAATCATTGATTCAAAGAAGGTAAGCCCGTTGAAAGCCTGGGGCTTAATTCAACACCAGGTGTTTTTCAAATGACCCTTCTCATAACACTGAAGGCCAAGACTGTTTTTTTAAATCTTGCTGAATCAATTGCCTTCCTTGGGAATGTCAGCACAGAAGTAATGACTGAGGTAAGTCCCATTCCCTGTCCCCATCGATTGCACACAAAGCATCTACACACACCGTAGAAGTGATCTCTCGCTGCTCGGTATTTTTTTAGTGCTTCACTTGCTTTGAATTGCAATTGCTTTGATAAATGAACTGAGAAGTTCCCTGGCTCCTCCGCCGCACGGGTAAGTAGCTTGGTATGAACTACCAAAATTACAGAGTGATTTTTCACAGCAATGCTCACTGAATCACTGCTAAAGCATCTCTGCCTTTTCCTGCGTCGCAGCACAGAACCCACTCATTTATTCTTGCAGACTTACCAGCTCTTCCAGCACCAAGGCACGGGTAGGTTTTGGGAGAGGGGCTCAACAGGCATAGTTTGAATTTGGGAATAAAAGGTTGATTTAAGAATTTTAGTCCAAAATCATCAGCTTAGCAGGATGCAAGGAAACATTTCCCTGCTAGCAACCTGTGGGAGAGCCATTAAAAATGGGAATAGCAGTGCTAGGCTTCATGCATCCATCATAACGTGCCCGTTTTTATTTCCTAGGAAAATGCATGGCTGTTGGTCTCGCTGGGTTAAGATCCCTTAAACGTACCAAAGCCAACAACTCATGTGGATTTGGACAATTAGCAACCACATATAAATGGCAGAGCAAGAGCCACCCCACTCCTCAGCCACCTCCACCGAGCAGCCAAGGGAGTGATCAGGAGTAGGAATCAGCGACAAACCTGCTGCTAAAATAACAGCCTTAATCCCACCAAAGCACCTGGCTTAGGCGTATATACGAATAACCGGCATGTCCCTCTCTCCATTCTACTGGTGTTTCTCCAACAGGATGAGGAGTGCGAAGGCTGTGCAGGTCCAGGAGGTAGGCAGCCTACGGGAGCTTGGTCCCCCAGTCCTTCTGGCCAGGCTATCTCCTCATTTTCTGTTCAGGGACTTATTGCATGGCGCTTTGAAGTTTGAGGCAGGATCTAGGATTAAAAGGGCCAGAGGTCTTCCTTGCTGAAGTGAGTTGGGGTAGTAGTCTCGATCCTCCCTCTAAACTCTGATAATCCTGTTTGCGTAGAGGAGGCAGTTCCCATTTTGCAGCTGCAAGACTGTATTGGTGCAACTGTGTCTACTTCTATACCGTGTTCTCTGTTAAAATAACTCCCCATGGTTTCCTTGGGCTCCTTGCTTTACCCAACTGTCCTCAGCAGCAGAGATATTACATTTCTCATGCTTTCTAAGAGCGTATGAGGACCGTCACAGATGCAACGTGCCACCAAGCATTCCCAACATTAGAGGAAAATGAGTGACCTGCACAGCAGCGCTTACTGAAACAAAGGCCCGAGGAGTCCAGTGTTATATAGAAAGACAGGGAAAATTTTGTAAGTTCAGGGAACAATTATAGTTCTTACCTAAAGGAGAGGTACAGGTGGTTTAGTTGGGAGGCACAGGCAGGTTCATCAGCATGCTGCCACGTAGGGGTCAGTGGCAGACAGCCCCCACCTCCTGCACCACAGCAATAATGCAGCTTCTCCACCGTGGGTGGACGTCAAAACTTTCTCTGACTGCTTATACGGCATTTGAGACCCTTAGGTGGAAGGGCAATATTGGAAATGATGCCCCCCAGGGGCATTAGGAAGTACAATGCAAGAGACAGACTGTAAGGAGAGACTGTGGGAGAACTCATCCAGCGTTCAGTTGGCGGCTTGGGAATCAAGACTCCCACCGTCAGCTCCACGGCTGATGCACACCGGTACTTGCCAGAAGTTCAGCTTTCCGTTCTTTCAAGTGTTCCGGCTGTATTAAATTTAACATCACTACGTTAAGAGTTATTATTAGCAAGTGACAGCTACTTTAATATACTCAAAGTCAGCAAAGCATTAATCTTCCCGCGCACCAAAGCCTTGTATTATTTTGCTGGTGTGACAGCCAGCAAATGAATGGTCCAGACCTGCAAGGACTCGGAGAAACTAAAGGGTGAGATTTGATTGCCAGCCAGGATCTGGTCCAAAATAAAAGCTTATCATGACCTGGTGGGCAGTTTACTGCTGGTTGGAGTTGGGGGGGTCACAGTCCTGCTCACGCTTCCCCTCTCTGCATGTTCAACAGTTGGGTTTGGGTTCCCATCTTACATCCCATCTCCCTGAGGTCTCCTCGAGATTGGGCTGCCTTGTCCCTGAACTGCTCATCTCCCCTATGGTTCCTAGGTGGGTCTTTACATTTCTGCTTCCAGGGAAGGAAATCCCATGACACAGCTGCCAAAACCAGTGCGATGGCTGCCCAGTCCCCAGGCGCTCCAGCAGCTCCTACCTGCTTTCCAGAAGCTGAGTGCTAACACGTTTGATTAACCAGAGAGTCCTTCAGGGACACGGAAGAGGTGAACAATGTGACACAACTATTTTGTAAAGATTTTTTTATAAGAAAGACACTTATAACCAAACCCAAAAAAGGATCGCAGCAAAACTTTAACAGCATTCAGCAAATCAGCATATACAATTTATCCCCCCCTCTATCTTCACAACTCCTGGGAACCTTTGGGGTCCAGCTGGTGCTCTAAGCAAACCAGGATCCTTTGTCCTCTACACTGGCATAATCTCACCTTCTTGCCTTGGCAGCCTCTTCAAACAGACAGTGAGAAAAAAAAATATTATTTTCTAATCTAGCCTTCCAGCCTGCTCTAGACAGGTCTCCCTGGTAGGTGAGGAAAGATCTCAACATATCCACCACTTGCTTAATCCACAGCACACTTAGGGAAATGCATTTGGGCTGGAAGCTTTCTGTCCAAAGATGATCAGTTCAATCGAGGTTAAATATCTTTATATTCTGTGCAGGAATCTTGCCAGTCAGCTGAGAGGCTATATAGCATCCAAGGGCCACGACAACCACACGTGCAGGTTCACAGTAATGCTGGTTGCTCACAAAGCGATACTTTGAGACTCCAGGACGCGGACAGTAATAACTAACCTGCCAAAAATGCCATGGTACATGAGAAAATGGTGCTCATAGAAGTCAAATCCACAAGATACTTGTTTCCTCATTCACAGCCAGCACTGGGGCACAGCTGTACTTGGGAAGTTACCTGCCTTCATACCTGGCATCACAGGTGGAGGACGCTGGTTTTGCCTTTCCCTGGTAGTAGATCGGAGTCTGAGAAGAGTCACTCTGCTGTTGGTTTGCCCAGGACCAGGAGAAATACCACAGCTGCCCAGGGGCAAGTCCAACACCAACACCACCAGTCACAATGTCTTCACCAGCCATTTATACGGATTTTAACAAAAGTCCTAGAAAACCTAAACCCAACTCTAGCTAACACCAAATATCAGAGTTATCCTCAGATCTGACAGATTTATGAAGCACTTGCTTCAGAGATAAATGTACATTTTCTCTAAGCAAGTGTTCATGCTTCATATTAATTGAACACGAGGTGTCCAGACAACCTCAGTGACATACCACATGTTAGAGGAGCAAATTCAAACCTCTCCACAGGCTTACTTAAGACAGAAACTAGCTGAATAGCAAGCAGTGCCTTTGGTGCTGCCTTTCAACGAGGAACTCTCGCTGCTCAGACTAGAAAGTTACAGCCACAGCATTTGAGCAATAGAATTCTGTTTAATGAACTTCTCCATGAGTCTTGAATAAGAACATTTTATTCACAAAGGCTCCATTTATGGCTAAAATTAGCTACTCCTTATTAGTACAACAGACCACCAATGATCTCTGCTCACAGCTTCAAGACAGCAGCTATAGCAGCCTCTCGCTCTTGAAAATGTGTTAGAAATCACAAACTGGCACAAAAAATTTGTTGGAACAATCCCCGTAGTGGAAATAGGCCTCTAAGGGAAAACTCTTAGCAGTACTATTTTCCCTTCTCTGGAAAAAAACATTTGCCCAAAGAAAAATGCTGAGCAGGAAGACAACTCTGGTAAAAGTTTAAAAAAAAAATTATTGCTTATAATGGAAGAATTTCAAAGCACCTGTATGCTTAGTCTATTACTGACTTGTCTCTTGAGGATTTTCAGATTTTTCCTTCCTAACACCTTCTCCAGTAAAGTCAGAGGAAATAAATGTGTTACACAAATCCACATGAGGGAAATGACCAACTATTCCCTTTGGTAACAGGTGAATACCAAGAGCCCCAGTGCTGGCAGAGCCACCCAGCATGCCCTGTGCACCACAGGGTCTCAGGAGAGCCGGAGATAATTAATGCAAAAGCCCGCAGCAACCTGAGAGTGCTGCAGAAGCAGCAGCTTTCCCAGCCTCGATGGCCTGGAGCTACTTCTGCAGAGCTTGGCAGGCATCCTTTCCCTAATAAATCTGGAAAAAGCAATAAGGTATTTTCTTTTCACTGGACAATGCCTAGGGAAAAGGCAAAGAGCTGCAAGTTAACGTCTTGTTTAAAGGTCAGAAAGAGGAAAACACTACTTTCCTAGATTTCCACTGGCACAGAGTCTACTGCAGGATTTGATCCTAACCCACCTGGCTCTGGCAGCGGGTGCCAAGAGATGCTGATATATTGAGATTACCATCACCTCTTCCATGAAGGTGTTCAGCTGCCCTGCTTTAACATCCATCTTCATTTGCAGGACTTGCCCTGGGAAGTCGAACCTGCAAGTCTCTCAAAACAAGGAGAAGGCTGAGCTCCTAACGCACACTTGACCGAGGCTGAAGCAGCTGGGGCTCTTGTAAAGTGAGCTCTCCCGAGCCTTAGAGCCCTCTGCCTTGCAAGCGTGCGGAGTGCAGGATTTGCTCCCTTTGGCAGCATAACGGAGCAGCAGGCTCACCCCCTCGACTGCACAAACTGTTGATCTGCCCTGCGGGTGCGTTGGTCTCCAAGGGGATTGTTAAGCGCTTCTGGTCATTCCAGAAATGCAATCTGTGTTCAGAAGGATTCAGAGACTTTGGACGTCATTAAGGTAAAATGACCATCAGATTTATGGGAAAGCATAGAAGCTTAGCTTTAAAAAAAAAAGCAGCCCAGAAAGCGATTTCATCTGAAATCAATTGTGACAGCAGAGAAAGAGCTTGCAAATTAAGCAAGGCAACTGTATATCCCCTCTGCTATGGTATGACTGAAGTACAAAATGCTGCCGGTATGAAGGTGCAAGGACCATCCTTTAGTTCTAGATCTAGGTAGGAAACAAGGTCTTCACTGAGAGTCTATGAAAAAACATGGTCATCTTAAAGCACTGGCCTAGACCGGCAGACCTTAGGTGTGAGCTACACACCAAACCAGGCTGTTGGGCTGGGCAGGACACCTGTACCAACTGCTGGTTTATCACAGGGAAAGGAGTAAAACCAACATGGCCAAGTCTCCAGGGCTGATCCATTATCTCCCCCGAACTCTCATCTGCCATTCTCAACTCGGTAAAATCTGAGCATCACAGCCTGGTTTCCTTATCAGTCAAATTAACATTGAGGGTTTTTTTAACCTCTTTTAGCCACTCTGTCACCCAGGAACAATGATCAACCCCTGCCCAAATTTTGCTTGAAGCTGGTAAGTACAAGAGACAGCCCTCTCTGCTTCCACCAGCAGGAATAACACAAGCCATTCCCAGTGAGGAATCCACAGGTATTTTTGTTCACAGCAAGGGAATCTCTCCTTTTTCCCCTCCTATTAGCAACTGCAGCTGAGATGCTGCTATGCAACAGAAGGTTATTTACAGGTAAGCAAGAGTGAAGAGTAAGAAAACACAGGAGTCAGCTTGAAGAAACATTCTTACACTTTGTTAGATGAGGTGTGAAACGTGAAGCAGGCGAGAGCTTTGCGGGAGTCCTTCGAGGGCGACATGCAAATTTGAGGAATGCGATGTTAGTGTCACGGTCTGTTCTGACCACAGGCTATGACAGGTGTCCAAGTATTTAGCAGTTCACAAATGAAACTCTAATTAAGCTTCTGTTTTCTTCCTAAACCTATAAGCTATAGAAGTAAGCAGTATAAAGGCATATGTACATGCAAATACACACACATGCATTTGGAAAAGCAAGTATAAGTGCATATGATAGAAATATTTATGTGAAACCACCATAATTTTATATAGTAAGAGAAAGCCAGGGGAAGATTATTCTCAGAGGAAGCCCGAGAGATTGACACCTTTCAAGCTCATCTACAGACTGCTCACAAGCAGCCATGGAAGAACCAAGCAAAGCAAGTCTATTATCAAAAGGCTTAAAATTAACCTTGCGGGCATCTGCAGTACTGAAAAAAAAGCAAAGTGACAGACTGACGAGTCAAAGAGACAGACAAGCTCTGACCAAGCGTGAAGGCGTACCCTTTCACGTAAGGCAACCCACAGAAGCCGCGAGGAAAGCACCAACAGCCGACCCAGCAGACCTATCGTTTGCAGAGGTTCACCAGCCACGCACCCTCCATGCCTAGAGGATTTCTCCCCCACAGTAATTATAAGCAGGGGGCGATGGAAATGACAGAAGATGCTGCTGTCAATTTGATCTGAAGTAATATTGATTTCTCTAAATGCTGTCTACTGCTATAATCAAAGGTATTAAGTCTAAAGAAAAGGAGCTAAACAACAGAACATAACGTACTGATCTGACACTAGTTACCCCAAGTATGGTCTGAAGCATCTTTTCACTTAACAGGAAACCTGATCAGCCTTTGCTTGTTTATCTCATTTTGCTGCTACATGAAGCAGTAACAGCTTCCCTTCAATTTTAACTCAGGACAGGACAAAGCCAGTGAAACGTCCCCGAGTAGTCAGGAGACGCTAGGTCAGAACTCAAAACCTGCATAGTCACGAATGTGCCAAAACTCAAGATGCTCACACTTCTTTCTGCCAACACGCGCCATTCCATTAGCAAATAGAGGATTTGGAGACTCCCATAGTGTCAATCCTAGCTAATTTCAGAAATATTTGGTGATGCTTTCTTTTGTAAGCATACGTGAGAGTTCTAACTTATTGAGACTTTCCATATGGTACGTTCTGTTCTTCTAGCTATAAACAGTTGGGGGGGGGGAGATATCAAAGTAAATTTGCAAATAAAGCAAACAGCAATTCTAGGTTTCTCACAACAATAAACCAGAAAATATTTCATTGTACCAGAGAAACTACAGGATTTTGAACTAAAAGGCACAGACACCAGTTTTTAGTAGCTTTTCTTCAATGCTGCCTACCTGTTAGTGAGTGGACATCGCTACAGGTCTTGCTGTTGGGTTTTGTGCTCCTGAGAATCATCAAAAGAAACTCTTCATGGGTCAGACATGGAAACCTGGTACTTCATGGGTATGAAGCTCTGGTTTTCTTTATGATTAAAGCTGTTCCCTACTGCCTTTGGACGGATCACAACCCAACACCGTTATTTTTAACAGGACTGTAATGAAAACAGCAAGGTCCATTCACATGTATTTTTACCAGAATATTAGCTGAATTTAAAAAATTAATAAAAACACACCCTTTGTTCTTATGAGTAAGCAGTTAGAGTAAATCAAAGTACCTGCAGATAGGCACTGGTAGAGGACACGACTACATACTCGTTCCACCTCCAATCACCTACATGTTATATGTAAAAACCAGCAGAACTTAAGATATTTTTTGTTCAGAAAATATTCCGGAACTCAAGGTTTTCCTGTCAACATAATAGTAAGAACGTGTGGCAGCTATGCAACATGCAAGGTGTAGTGCTACCGCCTCCCCCTGCCGTCAAATCCCCCTCTTAGTCCTACAGACAGACTAGCTTTAACAAATCACCAATTTTGAGCTGCATTTCTGTTTTCTGGTGAGTTATTTCACTGACATGGAACCTGACAAATATTAAAATATAAGTTACAGGATTAAATAAGATTTTATTGTCACATTTAACTGCTTTGTCAGAGATGTACATTTTGCAGGTTTCTGTGCGGAATAAAAGTAAAAATGGTAGTTGCCATCTTGTCAATTCTGATTCTGACATACACACATCTATACCACCTGAACCACAGGTGCTTGCAGATAGCCAGCGATAACACCAGAGCGAGTCCTCTGTTAAATGGATTGCAACACTCAAAGACAAAACGCATCAAGTTAAGGCTAATGAGAATAATGTCAAACAGTTAAAACAGACCACTAGATGTTTAAAGGTGGAAACACTCGATAGAAGAGTGGCAATTTTAACATCTCATTTTTTCCCAAAGTCACTTTTTGCTTAATTTAGTACAGGTAAGGAGAGGCTAATGAACAGACTTTTGCCTACATATACAATACATACTGAATTTTTAGTCTTTTGTAAATCCGATATATTTGAACTCTTAAGCAACTGCTTTGTTCTTCTGGGTGTAAACCAAAGAAGTGGTTATTGACACCTCAAAGTGATAAATGCTTAAGATACACATTTTAAGATGAGGTTATTTCCTCATTTACAGATCAGGGATAAAGTCCAATAATACAAACTTTTTAGTGGCACAATTTCACATATTTTGGGCAACGTTAGCATACAAGCGGTATTTAAATAAAAATAAGTGCATCCAAACATTAAATTCTCTAAATATACCACACTTCATTTATCCCAAACGGCAATTTTCTGACGAGAGCTGTAATTCAAATTAAAATAATCATTTACACATTTCACCCAGAGGAAAAGAGGTAATAAACCCAGGGGACTCTCCAAACAATCTTCTCCTACCCTATCCCCTATTTATTACATAAAATAACTCATCTAGAAGCGTAAATCCAATATTCAGATGCAAATAAAATGCAAGAAGCAGTCTCTGATGTTTGTAATTTGCAGACTCCAAAGTCCAATCACGATGGAATTTACTACTTCTGTCAGTCATTTACTCCTGTATGTGCACTTCGTATTTATGCTAAAATAACAAATGAGACAATAAATGAGGCTAGTGTGGCATAAAGTCATTGTAAACCCAGTGAAACCAGAATAATTATATTTATGACATTCATTTGGATGATTTACCAGTCATCCCACCCCCCCGCACCCTTTACAGAAAAAAAGGCAACCATCATTTTAAGTGATACACACATTCTGCTAGTAAAAAAAGTTGAAACAAACCCCTTCTCTGTTAAAAGAGCATGCCGATAGAGGAAGGTAGACCACATCTGTTCCAATCAGGCTTCTCAGAATTATCAAAATTTCTTTGCTTGCAAAGGCCAATTTGGCTTACCATAGAAAGCTATTTTGAAGGCGGCTGATATATTTATTCCCTTTCAAAAATTAAAATTCAAGGCATGATAGTGCAAGAGGTAAGTTCTGATTTGAGAACATCATTTGTAGACTAACTGTGCTTAGTTACTACATCCCAATTTATTGTCTTAAAGAAAATACGGCAACAAAAGCTACAAGATCTCTATAAATTTCATTTTGCCTAAATTTACCAGTACATCCATGAACCTCATCAGTATTAGTACAACTTGATTATCCTAATGATTCCATTATAAAACTTGCAAAATGTATCACAAGGTGAATAAACCATCTAGTGCAAGTCTTCTACATTTTGTGTGCACAGTAATCCTGTGTAGTTCATTTCCTCCAGGTTAAATCCCCAAAATCTCTCTGTAACAATTATGAAAAAACAGTGTCATGTGGATTTTTTTCCCCCCTATCAAATCTGAGAAGTTTGAGTGTTCCTGGAATCACCATCAGGATGTGCTGAAGGTCGTGAATCCCTTGTCTGTGAGTATTCACTGTCAGATGACTCCGTAGGTTCAAGCAAATTTTCATAATCACTGTCTTCTGATTCATCAACATTGTCACCAACCGCTCTTTGGGAAGATGGCATGGATGCTCCATTACCAGAATATTTCAGTCCTGCATTTGTGGAAACATAACTGGAAGAACCTACTGCTTGAGGTCGAGGCATAAAAACATTGCTTCCTAGGAGAGCATGACCGACAGTACTTTCTTGATTGGTTGCATTGAAATCGGAATACGGAGGGGGAGGATCAGAGACATCTGAATCTTCAAGTGTGCAGCCTTCCACAGCAAATCCAGTGTAGGACATTCGTGGAACAAACATAGGTTCCAAGTTATCTGTTGGCATTTGCCTGCTTAAAATTGCTTGCTGCATTCCTACAAAAGCAAAGAACATCGGTGTACTTAATGCTTACTTTACAATATGCTTTATGTAATCTAGCTGCAACATACCACACTCACCCAGCCCTTAGCTGTTCTCTCTTCTTTCTTTCTGGTTGTTATTATTAAATGCTCATCCCTGGCATTGCTTTCAAACTCCAGCACTGGATCTTCTCCTCTCAGTCTCCACTACTCATCTTTGGCAATTCTGATTTGTGTATTGATGACTATGAGGCACTATCCCCAATGGTCATCTCAAATCTTGCTTATTACTACATCCTACTCTGAGCTTGACAAAAAATACCTTCCCGAAATTTAGCAGTACATCCATGAAACTCAGCATTAGCAGAACTTGATTACCCTAATGGTCCCATTTCAAAACCAAAATGTGTCAGAAAGCAAATAAACTATCTAAGTGCAAGTGTGCTACGTTTTTATGTGCGCAGTCATCCAGTACAGTTACTTTCCTCCAGTTTAAGTTCCCTAAAAACACAGCTACAGGAAGGTTCCAGAACCTGTTGCTTTTTCCACTCATCTTCCCTCTGTATTTCTCTGTTCCTTCTCATATCAAAAAGTCGCTATGCTAGGGCTCATCATGCCTGCTCCTCTCCGCCTATGTCTTACTCAGTACTGAAAGCTTGACTCAATTTTGATCAGATAATATCAGCTTCCACCATGGACATTACAACCTGAAATCCCATCTCTGTACTTTCCCTTACAATGCCCCTTGTGCTAGGGGACAAGCTCATGAATGCCAGCAAAGAAGTTACCTTATCTTCTTCCCTCAAACTACCCTTTTAAAAACTTTCCCTCCCAATGCCTGCGATTAGCCTAGCGGGCTGCTGAGACCACTGCGTATCATGCTCACCTTCTGCTGGCCAGAACATCCGTACTCACACGACAGCTCACATTTAGATTGCTAACTAGCTAGCTGAGCAAGGATCATCTTTTGAACCTGTGTTTCTGTGTGCCTAGCACAGCGATCCACAACCAGGGCTCTCGCACTAGTGTAACACTGGTAAGGTGTGTTGTTCGCTGTACCTGGAAAAGTCGGACAAAATCACTGAACTCTGTTCCCTTTGAAAAGCCATACATAATGGGTAAAGCCACCACTTCCATGTTTTGACTTTTATTTAAGTAATTGTACAGTTAGACAGTTGCTATAAATAAATTTGTCCACTAAGGATAGGGTGTCTTTCCAATCCATGTGGTTTTAACAACCAAAGCAAGACCGAAAGTCACAGACATGTCTTGCCTTCGAGGATTTCACAGCATCTCCATGTTTCATAATGAACAGACAGTAACATAAGTACTATGAGGATTAAAAAAATACAGCTGAAAACCTGGTTGAAGAACAATTACAATGGTTAACAGTCACATTGGAAAGATGCGTCAAGATGAAGCTCCCACAGCTCTGCACCGGAATTATACTCGCATTAACAACCTAAATGACGGAATTTAATAAGCACACGCTTATTAAAATTACAGATGGTACTATGCTAGTAATAGCTGCAAGTATAACAGTATCAGAATAGGAATTTCAAAGTGATATTAAATGAGATGATTTGGGAAATAATTTAAGACAGACATGCACAGGAATAATGAACTGCACAAACTGCAACATGAGGAACAGTTACACTCTTCTGCAGAAAAGAAACACAGGCTTACTGTTGATGTACATAACCTATAAATATCAACATGCATCAAGTGTTGATAACACTGCTGAGAAACAGGTAAGTATTATTTCAGTATGTACTGTAATGGTTAAGACTACAGCTGGAATACTATAATTTTGAACACCACATTTTAAGAAATAGGAAAAAACCAGAGAAACTGTACAAAAGAAAAAGACTCGTTAGAGGTCTGGATATCATGACCTAAGAGGAAAAACTGCAATAACTGGGATAATTAAAGAAGACTGAGGAAACAATTTCAGTCTTCGAATGTACATAAGAGGCTGCTATGGAAAGGTAAGCAGAAGGCAGCTTAATTTAAGAGTATTATATATTAGACATCAGGAAAAACTTCCTTGCAGGAAGGTTTGTTAAGCACTGGGAGAGACTTAAGTTTTCGCCTGGTTTTTAACCGGTTATTAACCTCCAAACACCTGTCAGAACTGACACCCGGATACGTAAAGCTGCCTTGCAGCTAGGCGATAGACAAAATGGTATCTGCTCTACTTACTGTAACACCATACATCCGGAAAAAGCAAAAAAAAAATCGAGGCTGAAGAGTTCCTTTAATCAAGTCAATGAGATATGCCTTTAGTAATAAAAAGAGCATATTCTCTCAAGTGGCTACATAACAGCACTCCATTTTTGGTCCCCAATACGAGAACTGTGGTGGGAGATTTCCTGGCATCTAGGAAGTGCACCGATCTCACTATACCCTAGAACATGCTACTACGTGTACAAAATTAGTTCAGTGATCTGGCAAGTGAAGTCTCAACTGACTTCTAAGCTCGAGTGTTAAAGTCATAACCTGTTAACCAAAAATTTGTAAGAATAACAAGCTTTCACACAACACTACCGCAGGAATTCAAATCAAATTCTCCCTTTCACTCCAGCTCAGAGAATGATTAACTGGAACATGTAACTCACTAAAACCAAAGAAATTCTACCGATATTGAGAAGGTGAGAGAACAGAAGGCCAGCTTCAGTATTTAGCTACTCACATCTAAAAATATTGCAGAGATACAAGCTGCGTGTTTTCTTATTTCAGCCCTCTCACATGATTATCTGCTCTGGCATAAATTTTCAGTCCAGCATTTGCATCTCACTGGTAGTATCTAGAGGCTAGCACCGACTGCTCTTCCTCCTCCTCCCCCATCTTTTGCCATATGGGCTGGGATCAGCTCCAGTCCCACTAAATACCCGTCTCCACTTCTCGCTAGCATGCATAGTATCAGCTCCCTGGCTGTTTCATCTACAGCCAAGCAGGAAACAGCGGTGACTCATGCCACTTCCATCTTTCAAATGGTCTGTGGCTGATGCTGGATCTTTACCTTATCTTTGAGGTTCAGAGAAGGAAGAACCTGGGCTGACAGATCAAACTTTGCCCTAAAACACTCGTGTAATAACAGTACCTTGCTGCCTGGAGAAAATAAAAATATCCAGTCATAGCAGCAGAGGGGCCTATTGCACAGTTTAGGGTGTTAACCCATCTAAACCATCTTTTAGTCTCGGACACAGCTTTAGATAGCAAGAAACACGAATAATAAAAACCATATTGCAGCTAAAATTACAAAATTTGGTTATTTGCTTATCATTTCAAAACATGGAAAAAACCACAGTGTTTGCTGAAATATGTAATTTGCTTATGAATTTTTTCTTTTTATAAATTACTTTCCCTTTGGCTATTCTCTGCTCCTACTCTCTACCTTCAGTCTTCCCTTACACTCACAAATTAAATTAGATCAGCAATGTCTCCTTGGAAGGGTCCAGGCTCTTCAAAAAACCTATCTACCGCTAAGCAAAAGTTTCCTGAAGCCACATGCCATTTTTAGGAAAGAGGGACAGTGTGGCAACCAGCCAAGTATGCTCACACAACAGGTCTCACTGATTCAGAAAACTATGGGGCAGCAAAAAAACCGTGAACATACACCGATTACTGGCTTTCCCTACCAGTCCTAAATACATACTATGAAAACTTGTACTATTAATTAGGAATGCAGAACCAACCTTAATAAAAACATGGATTTTTAATGGGACTTATTTGCACCATGGAAACTGAAACCCAATCAACTCAATACTAATATAGGTCTTCAAAACACAGCAGAAGTATAATTTCTGCATTCAGAGCTTCACTAGAAAGAGAAGACCGTCATGCTTGTATTGCCTTGAATAAATCAGAGAATCTCCTGATTCAGCTTCCCACAACATGAATCCCCCCAACACACTGCAAGAAGGACAATATTTCAGTAGTTTCATGGAATTAAAACTAATACAGATTGAAACTCGTATCAGTGATTACATGGTACTTGAAATAGGTAGGAAAATTCCAACAATATTCTGCATTTAAATAGTTTCTTCTACTTTCTCACTGAAGGTAAGAATGACTTCAAAATGGACTTTTGGGAAGACTTAGTTCAACATTGAAAAGTGGTATTTCAATGCTAATCATGTTCACCACTAAGTCAGCAAATAAAGCAAAAAGTGCTGACTAAATTAGGATTCAGTAACTATGAAGCGGGAGAGGAGGATAAAGATGAGGATGTCCCCTCTAAATCAGTGGTGAAAATCCTGATACATCCACTAAAAGCTACAAAGTCAAAAATCACCTAGACAACACTTCATGTGATCTACATCAATGTTCTCCACATAAGCACTCATTTTCCTTCACCCAATTTGTCTGGTGTCCAGTAATATAACTGAACTCTAACTTAATTGGTGCTGGGCTTGTATTTGGGGATGGGGTTGGGGAGTGGGAAAGAGAATAAAGATTCAAAAAAACCACTGATAGCTACTGGCCTGGAAACACAGTACCCTGTTTCTATGTAATACTTCAAAAGGAATCTCTCCTGTGTTTAGATTTGCTTTTTCCATGCCTGGCTTTGCTCCACTTTTCCTTTCCTACAACCAATCTTTTCCTGTGTTATTTCCAGAACTGACTTTCTCATTCTTTCTCTACAGCTTTGTCTCTCTCCCCCATGTAGGATGACTCCTACAGAAATAACTGCAGTACATACACTTTCACAGTTCAGGTATCATTCAATGTAAATCATATACCCTTCCCAATGTGATTTTCTTTCTTTTGCTATGAGCTATCAGGAATACAACTCAAAATAATTCCACAAAATGTTTTGTCCTTACAGCACCTGCTTCTGAAACAAAACAAAAAAAAGCAACTTACTTATTTCTTGTTCTTTTTCATTTTTCTTTTGTGCGATTTGCCTTTTTAACTTGTTTACATCAGCTTGAAAAGATTCAACAACACGTTCACTTTTTTCTACATCTATACATACTGCCTAGGAGAAAAACATAAGATACACTAAGACTTTGCAAAAACACATGAAAAACTTTCATAACAACATTAATAAAGGTAGTACCAGACAAGAAGCCATTAAGAGCACAAAACTAAGAGCAGGAGTTAACTATATCAGAGCATAATATTCAACCTGAAGATCTTTTTCTTTACTGGCTGTTGCCAATTCCCAACTGCTGCGTAATAGGAAAAGCATTTCCAAATAATTCATCCTTACATGAAGATTTGAAATAAGATGCAAAGTTAGTTCTTCCTACTTGGAAGAGACCTGACTTTTTTTTTTTTTAAATACACTGTTGTTAGCTCAGTAGCGATACTATAGTAGCATGATTTTAAGATGTAGCATAAAGGTGCATACTTTTTGTACTAGACCAAATTCAAATTGGTGGATGAAACAGTTGACTTGAGACAACTGTCCCAAGCTGATCTCCTAATTGATATCTCTGTTAAATAAACAAGACATGGATTTTTCAACAGGATTTCCCTATACTGGTTAGGAAATGAATGCAAAGTTTTCATAGAAGCATCCAAGTTTAAAAACAGTTCTGGATAATATTGATTTCTTTTTTAATCTAAACATGTTATACTGGTTACTTCTTCAGAAATTAAGCATTGGTCATTCTCATTAAACATGATCAGTTTCAAAGAGTATACAGCTCTAAAAGTACTGATGACTCTTAAACAGTAAGTCACTACCCATTTACTGTTTCTTCTCCAAAAGGTTACTATTAGTGATCTTACAGAGTTGAAAAACATTATCTATGCTTTCAGTTCTATATCTAATTTAGAAGGTTATAAAGTTTAAACCCACCCCTCCCAAGTAATTGGTGAATAACGCAAATACATGAGTCTCAGCTGCTTTACCAGAAAACTTATTTCCAGTCCTGTAACATTCTCTCTGAAATAGTCACTTTAAAGACAAAAGTTCCTCAAGTTAGCCTACACCTAAGTTACTTTTAAGCTCTGTAAACAGTGTAGAGCAGCATGATTTACATGATGCAATACAACAAAGTCATAGTTTGAACAGGTAGGAAGACAACTCCCTGATGATGTTACATTTTCCATTTTTCCAGACACTAATTCAAACAGCAAGAGCACAGAAGGCTATGTGCACTCTTGGCACAAACAGCGTTACAGAGTAATACCATTAGCTAATGGGATAGACCTCTAAAAATAATTTTTTCATGTCTCCCGAAGCTGGCACGAAAGCTGTTTGCCTTCTCGTTGCGAGTTACCCACCTTACAAGGCAGGTTAGAGAGTAGCAACTTCCACCGAGAAACAGCAGTTCTCCTGCGCAAGCAGGGTCAGGGGATGGTTGGAGGGATTCCTGCCTTGTTCTCTGCTGTATTCGCCAACCAGCAAAGCTAAGCTGGAGCAGAGACACAAATCCCTCCAGGGCAAATGTAAGGGGAAAGCCTGGAAATAAGCTGTGACTACTGCACAATTAGCAGATGTGTGTGCTCCTGAGGCAGCACAGCGACGCTGCTCTTCACGTAGGACAAGCTGTGAATTGACAAGCTTCCATTTAGTAGATCTGACACTCAAGGCACTTTCAGAAGCTTTGCCACATTTGGAACAGGATTCACTCGTGCTCTACACAAAGCATTCACAAGCTTTAACTAACAGATGGAGCTCTTTGCTGCATGCTGCATACCAAGAGCCAGGAGTCATTTTGAAACACACACAGGCAAGCCTTTAAACCTGTACAAATTCCTGCAGCCTTCAGCAAGGCTTTTCTTCAACACATACTCTTAAAAATAGCTAATGTCTCCCAGAAATCATTAAGCATTAAATCATTTTTACTTGCAAAAGAGAAAGAATTGATAATATTAATATCAACCACTTCTACAGCAGCCACTGCAAATGCACACATTAAATAGAAACTGACACATTTTGTTATTAAAGTCAGACTTACTTTCCCTACAGTTCATGATAAATTGTTTATGAGCTCTAAAAATCTCCATCTTCTCCACTCCTGGTTTAACTAACGGACAAGCAAAAGATGCCACATACATACCGACCAATATGAAGTAAAGGAAGTTACCTGTACTTTTTCCTGAAGTGCATTATAAACCTGATATATAGCCCTGATGTCCTTCATCACTCCATCTTTGTCAAAAAAATCAGTACTAAAAAAAGAAAAGCAGAAATCGTTATAAAAGACAACACAAGTTCCTAGCTCAGGCTGTCTTTGAATTGTTGTTAAGCAGTCTATCACTATATTTCTAAAATGTATTTTATTTTATATTGCTAAAAATGTACCATATTCTCAAGAACCAAAATCTGGACAGCAGCAGCATGTTCAATACCAAAATTCCTTTTGGAACAATAAAGTCCCATTTGAATGAAATTAAACTTATGCAGAAATCCTTAAGCTTGTATAATTTCATTGTTAACAGTCAGAAGAGCTACTTTGCATTTACAGCATTTAATTAAAATTTCTTAAGAAAAACAACAAGACTTCAACACTTCCAAGTCAGAGTTCAAGTTTCAAAACAAGCTTGCACATAGAATTCCTTGGAGGACGGAGGTAGAAATCAAGTAAGAAACTTCCAGCCAGAAGGCTCACAGCACTGAGTGGCCATACCAGCTCCACTTTTCTGATTAGTGCACCGAGTCCCCTTTGTTCTTCTAAAAGATTGACTTCTAAGCAGGAAAAAAACACACTAGGAACTGACCATTCTCCTCCAGAACTAGTTTTTTTCCTGCTTGAAATGCATATTTGTAGTATTCTTTGGAAGGCACATAATGTAGAGCGTGATGACTGTACTTCATGTGCAAAGGAAAAATCCTTACCCGTGTTCCTTAATAACTTTGGCATAATTCTGAGAAGTATTTGGCACTGAAGAAACTTTGTACTCCTGTTGACTAGTGTTGCCTAGATTAGGAATAGTAAGTGACACTCTTTGATTATACCTGCAGAGAAAGTTTAGAAAGACTTCTTAGTTCATATTCAAAAGATTATTTACAGTAGCCTTGATATTATCCCATCTCGCTGATGATCACAACTCAGCTAATTTTAAAGCTTCTGCATTAGGTTATTATAGAAGCTGCTAAATATTAGAAGTTGTGTTCAAAATAAAAGCCTGATCAAATACTCCCTTGAGATGAGCCTACCTCCACACCTCTTAGAACCTTTCAATTGTGCATTCAAACTACCACAGTGACAAGACGGGTGAAGCTACGTTCAGGTCTATTATAAGAAACATGGTACTGACATCTAATTTCTCTTAAATCTTTTTGTTGTTGTTGTCTGATGATTTAAAGACTGAACTTTTGCTCACCCCAAAACTTAATTTATAAATTACTTGCACAGAAAAAAAAGGCTGTCATCTCTAACAATAATCCGCCAAGACATCATTTGACAAACACAAAGCCTTCTTTATGTGTAATTGTACAAACTTCAAAATAGTTTAGAGTATAAAGAATAGCAATAAGAAGCAGAACAAGAAAATGAGGATTGGTTCATATACAGAGATTGCTTACCTTCGGTTTGGTCTAAAAAGCACATATTCTAAAGCATGTGTTGAGTTATTTGCAGTGGAAATGAAGCTGAAGAGAAGGAAGACAAGATCAGGCACTCCAAGAATGTGTGTCAGCTGTTTATGAATGATGTGCTCTCTATATGACATTTGCTGCTGAGTGTTTCTCCTAAATCTGTACCATCCAATAACGTTCTGTAATCAAAGTACATCAGAAAAAAAACCTCAAGTGTTAACTGAGAGATACAGATTTACCTTCTTATATAATAAAGTTGCTAAACCTGTGGTATCACGTGAATTAGCCAAAAGCTTTATTACAACAAAAGCGGACTGAGTTACTAAAGGCTTGCACCTATTAAGCCAAAATGAGTGACATCCTGTTACAACACAACTATTAATTGCTCAACCTTATTGTGCTACAAACACCTGTGTGCCCTCTGTGTCATTCAAGATCCCACTTCCAGTATACTTCAGTTGTTTAATTTTAGCAACAAATCGTGAAGCATCTTCAAGTTATTAGACCTGAGCTGTTTTCAAACACAGCAGATGTGGGTTTTCTTTAGCCTAAATATTTCAACTGCCTATTCACTTGTATTGATTGGTAAGACACTTCCAGTGCTTCACTAACGTATTTGCAAATTCACATCTGTTCATGAGACGTACGGGACAAATCTGCTGTGTACAACAATAAAATAATCTCACTGAGTATTGAATTGTGAAAGATTCGTATGCACATCAGATAAGACCCATGCTAATTCAATGATTATTTTGAATATAACGTTCATTAAACTCCTTTACTTCATGTAAACTAACATTTAATTTAAGAGATTAATGAAAAAGGACACATCATTAACAATTTGGTTTAGGAAGAGTCCCAGGAAGAGGCACTATCTTGTAGTGATGCATTAAGACCGCATGTATACATTCAGTGAAATAGAGCAGGTTCTACATATTAAACAATACGACTCCCGTGTTAAAAACAATGCTTCCAATTTTTTTATTTCACTTTTTATAGTAAATCTGTACATTACTTAGTCTGAATGTAATAAATTGCGCTTAGTTTGCTAACAAAAGAGAATGCAAGACTGTCTTGGTTCCCAGACAGCAGTATTTCCTCCTTTTTTGACATTATGACAATTAATGTCATTAAATCTGTGGTGCTTTATTCACATGACACTTGCAAGTTTTAATTTCTCCAGTTTTGTCTGCTTTCTCACCACAGATAATGCATCGTGCCAGAGTCTCCCTGCAAGGTAGGTCCTAACAAAATAAAATTCAACTGAAAATTAGTGGGAGACAAGCATTTTTTTAATTATGTTTTTTGCCCTGTCTCCTGAAGGGGAACTTAATATGCTCTGGAGTGTTCTAGAGTAGAGTCATGGGGTTATAGAATTCAGGATCTGAGACTGGAAACTCACTCCATCATCAGCATAAAGATGTACATGTCTGTATGTACAAATATACACACAAAGCACCTATGTACTCAGCATAAACACAGTAGTATACACAGAGGAGTTTATTCTGAGAGCATTTGCTGGAAGAAACAGACAGGAACAAAAGCATTACAATCATCAGTGTTGCTGAAGTTGCACAGATTTAGGACTTGCTTCCCTAAAGATGCCTCCTCAGTGTAAGCCTTGTCTGTAAGCAAAAGTCCACAGTTCAGGTGGGTAAGGTGAACACAAAGTAAAGACTGCAAATTCAATTAGGAATTGAGCAACTGTCATCACATGCTTTGCATAATGATCAATTCACACAGTAGGCATTCTTACTCAGAGTAGTGAAAGCTACACGAGTCACCTGTGGAGGACAGAAATCCCAAAAGCCCAACAGGTCATGCCTTGACAGCTAGCTCTGCTACTGCTGAAAGGCCACCAGCAGTGCTACAAGCAGCTGGAACAACGTGGGTTTGCTGCCGCTTTGTGAAATTAAGTCAAACAAGAAAAGAAGTCGTTTTAACCACCCCTACCTTGTACTAGCTCTGGCACTAACCAGACCTCGTGAGCCAAATTCACATACTAGTGATGCTTTCCTGCTGGGTCTGACAAGGTCCACAGTTGCCACAAATTGAAGCATGCAAGTCAGTCATCCGTTTTTTTGCCAGAGCAAGCTGACTGGCGGATTCACTTCACTACAGGAGGAACCCAACCTTCAGCTCTGCTCTTCGATGGATCAGTTCATGCGAACTTCTGAATCAATTATTCGATAATTGATTAGAAAGATAGAGCACTACAAGCATGGAATGAGATGCAACATTGAAAAAAGGTTTAACCCTTCTCCAAATAACTACTAAAATTTAATCTTCTTAATAATAGTTGTGCTCTAACAACATATGCATGACGTAAAGCTGTGACATCTGACATAACAGAGAGCAGTTTTTCCAGTTTAAAACTGACAGTGCAAAAATCAGTTAAGGCTATATCATTACAACTCTCTTAAATGAACTTTTTAGAACAGATTTTCAGATCAGCTACATCCTTGTTGGTTTCAGCAGCAGAGCACACAATCGTTATGCTGCATGTTTAGTGCAAAAATTTGAGTGGGTTAATACGAGCCCTTTCACTTTTGCAGACCTAAACTTCAATCCTTTGCATTTCTTCAGGAATTTAGACATTGCCCCCAATTTAACCTAGAGTACCACAAATCCACCAACTTCTGTACAGGATAAGCCTTAGGTCAAAACAAACCATCATATTTGTGAACGAAAATATTTCTTCTAGTTAACTATCTTTTCTTGTTTGTTTGTTTTCCGAAACAGTTCTTTTTAATTAGAGGCTGTAATGACTAGAACAGGAGGAAAAGATAGAAAACTTACTTTTCTTCGGTCTTTAAGAATCCTGTCCAAACTCTCCTCGTTAACCTTGCCCGCATAGTCATAAAAGCTTGAACCGAAAAGGAAGAGAGAAAGGTAGGTACACAGTTTACACACACACACATTATACATAAAGTAAATAATTCATACTTTGAGTGTTCTTCAAATAGATGGCATTGTATACATTACAAAGCAACTTCTATAGTTTTACCTTTATCAACATAGGTCAGTATTCACATCGCCTACTTAAGATATCCAACTCAGGTGCTATGTAGAGCACAGTTAGAAGCCTAGGTTGACTGCACAGCTAACAGACATATGCAGTTGCTCAGAGGAAGATGCAGAGCATTTAAATTATATGCATAAGACTAGCTGGTGTGAAAACTCTAGCCCCTTTTAAACCACTAGTAATGAAATACAAGGTGCCTGTAATTATTTGTTTTAAAATGCTTTCATTGCACACATTAGTTTGATGCCTAGTATTTCACTGCCAGCCCCTATAACAAGGGATACATACAAAACCGGACTGTATAATTTTATTTTGACCAGCATTCTGTAAAACCCTGCTTTGATAGTAAGAGGCCTACCTGCCAAAGAAGAAAGGAAAGCAGGGACATTTTACGTGCAACTATAAGTCAATTTCTCGAGCTCCAGTCCTGCAATTAGACTCACATGACTGGACCCTTGAAGCCAAAACAGTTATACTGAGGTTAGCAAGAATCCAAAGTATCATGGTCTTTCCATATGGCTCTGCTTACAGAAGTGAGGCCCAAACCCTGACAAGTCGTTATTTTGAGGACAGGACAGATTTAAGAATTTATAAATCTATCTACACAGACAGGTTTATAAATTCAAGTAGATCACACTTCATGATAAAAAGAAAAACATTTGAAAATAGATTCCTCCTTGACTTACCTGCCAAGTCCTTAGTCTCTTTCAAGAGCTGATATCACTAACACCTAAAGCAGTGCAGGAAAACACTCTGTTTTAGAGGTCTATGATCTCGACTCTTGTGTGGGGGAGTATAAAAAAAAACCACAACAGAAAATCCTGAGCTCAGTACTTGGCTGGTAAGTAAGGGTGGAAATAAAATTTGTTTCAAGATGTCAGTTTTTGTGGATATTAAAGACTACAACTAATTTGAGATATTTTGCAAATATTGTGTAGTCTTTTCAATTCATGTTCATAATATTTATACATTCTTGTAAGTAGCGGATATCCCATTCTTTCTCTTTCTGTGCTTTATAAGAATAATTCTCTTATGGGACGAGCAACTAGCACAGACAAAGAAATCAGTCCTTTTAAAATCCTTGCTTCCTATTCAATTTCCACGTGTTGGTAAAAGCACTGGAACCAAGCCTGTTACACTCAACATCAGGAGTGTCAGCCTACAAGAATACAGAGTGGATGAGCAATAGGCCTCCGCAGACTGGCTACACTTAAGTCAAAAGGATAAGGTAGAATGCCCCAAAATCAGCATCAGCTACAACTAATGGAACAGAGAAACCAACAGCATGCTCTGATACCGATAAAGGCTCTATGAGCTGTGAGAGTTTCTCCTGTGCTCTGAAGTAAATAAATTCATCAGTTTTCTTGGGCAGAAAGCATGCAGCAAAATACAAACTTCTTCCCCTTCCTCCATCAGCTCAGTTACTAACGTCCAGTTTCCTGACTGGGGAGAAGCAGTAAACGTGATTGGTTTTGATATGTGCTGCACAAAGCATGACTAGGAATCAGAAAGAGTCTACTAGACACTGGGAGATTATCTTGATGCGTAGAATCTCTAGCATTTAAATCACTGGGTTAAGAGTACCCTCTCTGTAATTATCAGATAGCAAATGATAGCAGCTTTTCTCTCTAATGTAACTAACGTCAATCATAATATCTAAGGTATTGTGTCTTTTTAACTGGCTGGAAGTCTCTAAAGACAAGAGGAGATTAACTGGGAATTCCTTCTAAAAAGAGTTTCTAGACAGCCAGTTAGAAGCCATCACTGCATAACAAGTGAAGACTACAGAGGAAAGCTACGTAGACATAGATGGAAGCTGCTAAACAGAATATATTGGACCTATATTTAATTTAAATTCTGGAGTACAGGAGATCAGAAGGCTGATCAGAACTAGTAAGCTGAAAGTTTCAGAACAATTAGTTGGTACAAGTCAGTACAAGTAACAACAAAACAACTTGATAACCCAGCAAGTTACTAAGGTCAGGGCACACAAGGTGTCCTGTGACCCATCAGGTCCAAGCAGAGCTAACCTAAGACCAAAATGTTTTGACATTCATCCTAATTATCAGAGTGATATGATTTGGTCTGATTGCTATCCCACCTTGACTACATGAGGTGCAAATTCAAAGAGATAGAGAAATAAGCCTACATACCTCGGCACCCTTTCTAACCTAAGGTAAGCGCTACTAAAACGATAAACTCATACTTTCATTGTCATGCTGGTGCCATTTACACATATGCCTTTAATATCATCGGATGAGCAAACAATGCAAACACTGCAGGTACATGTGAAATGCTAATATATTTCAGTAAGCTACCTATTTTTATATTCTGCAGCCAACACAGGAAGACAACAAAAAATGCTTACCTAAAGAGTTTTGAACAAGGCTCATGGTTATGGATTTCTGCAACAACAAACAAAAAGAGAGACATATGTCCAACTGCTCAAGGTAAAAAGAAATTACAGTATCATATCTTGCATGAACTTTCCACATCACAGCCACTAAGCAAATAAACATTTGTGTCAGACCACACGCTGCCCTTAATGTCTCAACAACACTTGATGACACAGCACCATACCCGGAAAACTAGCTTCTCTTTCCAATCTGCCATTTTACAGAGGAAAATATTTTAACAATAAGCAAAACATACACTTGCTCACATACACGCAGGCATATCTGAGCCTCAGATACACACTTCTGATACTATTTTATGGTTACAACCTCCTCACAAAGGCATTTATGATTTTTTTTTCTTTTCGATACACCTTTCCACAGCAGTTTACTTGCATTCACGTACACTGTTTATTACAGGTGCAATGAATAAAAAAAAGCGATAGGGAGGGGAATCACTGAAGAGTTATACATTGGAGTATTTAACCAGGCAAGGCAAATAGAACCTATGATGAGAAGGGGAGGTAAACACGACTCACAAATGGTTAGCTGCAATTTAAAATTCTGTTATATGAAGTATTAAAAAGTCACAGTAGTATTTTTTTTTCCTCATTTAAGAGGTTATAATAAATGCTAAGATGCTTATTTAAGCAGCAAAGGTTGTAACATGTCAGTAATCTCGGATAAGAGCGAGAAAAGAGCAAAAATCCAATCCACATTATCTCTCTAACACCAAGCAGGACCTACTTTTTTGTGGCATTTAGTACTACTTTGAAGTTCTCCTCTACACTGACTTTTTACCAAATACAGCTTATCATTTATTCATATTATTCTACCTTGGTCACATAACTTTTGCCTGAAACTATATTTGCTCAGACTGAACAGCACTTCTGTAGCAATACTATTTCAAGCTCCTACATCAGAACCCCGCCGGAGCGTTTAGCAATAACTTTGTTTAGACTCTTCCTTCCTGGAGAGTGACTCACCACCTGCTGTTCTGAAAGTCACAGGCTGCTCACGACTGCAATCTCAGCAGAGTCAGAATCAGATCACAATTCCCAAGAACAACAGACTACACACATGAGCACCTCAGCACATTTAGCCGCTATCAAAACAAGGCCCTGAACACCCATGGCAGGCGTACTGCCCGAGAAACTGTACATTTTCACTGGCAAGAACTCCTCATGATGATGCTGTTACAGTTACTGACTTTCCTTACTTAGAATTGTTTAAAAGTGTATCAACACCATATTTTTACACTGGCATACAGGAACTTGTGGAAACCGTTTGCTCAAAGTCAGCAAGTTTAATTATTCCAGCTTAGACCAATTCCTTCCAGCAAACACACTGATTACAACTACTGAGAATACATACTTGATTCTCGTGTTATTACATTGCTACGTAGACCTTGCCTTTTGAAAAACAGGAAGCAACGAACCTACTGCTCAGAGCACGTGAAGCAGCCATCATTCTAAATTTGAGTTTTACACATTGACTTATTTTATCTATCTATATGTACTCTATATACACACATATATACTCAAACACCACCACTCTGTGACAACAGTGCCACAAAACTGTCAATCTCAGTTCATGAGTTGAACTGGGAGTTGGAGAGCTAATGCTGATGAATCAATATTGAGGTAAAAATTTGGTAAACAAGAACAAATATCCAGAATATCTCCAGGGGTAGTTAATTTCCCTTTTCAGAAAATAACCGTAACCAGGAATGCAACAAAAGAGTTATCTAAAAAGGGAATAATTTTTAATGCCACAAACACTTGGTTTACAAAACCACGCAGAGGCTGCAGTTGGTGACATTACTGTATTAGACTCAACAATAACTAAGACCAGTTACCACTGAATAGTCACGCCTACTTTTGTCTGAACATAGCTATCAGCTGCCTCCCTTTCTACAATACTTCGATAGTGATTACATACACGCACAAAAGATCCCATGCCTTTATTTTTTGTAATTTAGCTCAATTAATTAATTGTAATTAATTGACACTTCACACAGCCAATTTATCACCCATGTTTCCTTAGGAATAACTGGAACAGGAAACAACCTTCTGGATTCTTGTATACACAACCATCACTACTTCCAGGTGGCAAGTGTCCTGAGACATAACGTAATATAGTACACGCTTTCACAGATCATTAGTTCTGTATCAGAATAACATTAGAGAGTCAATCACAAGATATTTGTGTATTAGCTAAGCTTTATGTAGACCCTGCTACGTTATCTGGAATCAGATCCACAAAGCCAGGTACGTACACATTCGGGTTTTGAAAGAAGGTTTAGATGTATTTTAACATCTGGTTATATACACATAAAGAAAAAAGGCATTTTCTTTCAGACGGTTCCTATTTTCTGTAAACCATGCCACAGCTTCTCACTCATGTATGAAAATACCTACTTCAACCACCAACACTTAACAGCAAGATCTTAGATGATCTTTCACTTTTCACAACAGCAGCACATCAGCTGTACAGTCCTTGTGCTTATCAATAAATTGTTTGACAAATATTCCTTGGCAAATCTTGCTGAGACAGTGTATGATGTCATCAACTACCAGCTAGCCATCCAAACCCTCAACTGGAAATTTGCCCCCTTTCAGTATTAGTAAATCAAGCAACGCATTTGAGCATTTTGAGCACATGCTTGTATTTAGGCAACCATAACAAACAGAAAACTCCCTTCGGGATCAAGAGCCAAATAGATAATTTCTCCATCATGAGCCGCAGATAAACGTCTTCAATGAACAATCTTCCACAAAAGGAGATGCATAAAACATCCGTATCTAGCAAAGGACTGTTTCCTTTCCTCACATCTCAACCACGAACACAGGATTCTGAAATACTAGAACATCTCAAGCTGGTCTCACAAGTGAAGTAACTCCTACCGAATTGTTGTACTGAAAATTGAAAAAACTGAACAGTGCTTCTTTCAGGATTTCTCAGAGTTCTATTACTTACCAATCACTTGTAGAAATTCAGTGTTGCTGATCTGTGAATCACTAATACTAAAGGTCTCTTCTTGTCTCACCTCTCCTAGCAGAAATCCTTCCTACAATTCCAATGGAGAAAAAAAAAAGAGAAGACTAAAAATAGAAAAAAACCCACTATACAGACATTTATTGTAACTTACATAGCATTAAATGGAAAAATTAAAACAAAAATTTAGGTTGAAGGACATATCTGAGCTGCAGTAGGTATAACCTATACTTTGGTTTTACCAAGGCGGGCCTTCTGATTTACCAACATCCTTTCACAACACTATAGGAATAGGTTGTCCAAAAATAACGTTCTAGTGAAAGCTTCCGCAGGTAACACACCACTTCATATAAGGCAAACACGGATTACACAAAGCAGCAGCTCCAGCTACGCTGGCACAGGGTGGATGAGGAGGAGGCCTGAGCGTGGTGCGCCGCGCCACTGCTGCGCTGTTCCTGCAAAGCCAAGGGGAAGTGGAGTTTACATCTGCAGAGGTTTACTCAAATTTACATATGGAGATTGGGCTGGACCTTGAACAATACCGGGGATCACAAAACTCAGGAGGTGACTAAATCATCTTTTACTCTCCATCCCCGCCCAAAATAAGGGGAACAGGTGGGAATCGAGTGCTTTTGGCATAAGCACTGAAACGGCGGTGCACCGTTTCCCGGTGCGGAGGTGAGGGAGCCATCTCACACTAGAAGTTTGCAGCAGAACAGAGGGATTTAGAAACACCCCGGCTCTGCACCGCAGCCAGGGTCAGCCGCCGGCGCCGGAAAGCCAGCGCTGCTGCCACAGGCACGCAAACACACGCAGCTTTCACACAGGCGCGAATCCGCCCGGGGCCGGCTCCCTGCGTGCGGAGGGAGCCCCGCACCCGCGGGGTGCAGCCCCCGCTCCCCCCGGCCCGGCCCGGCCCGGGCGCGCAGGGCGGCCGGCGGCCCCGCCAGCAGCGGGGCCCAGCGGGTCTGCAAGTCGCCCCCCGCCCCCGGGCCGGGGCCCGGCAGCACCCCGCGGCCACCACCACGCCCCCCCGCCGGCGAGGGGCACCCCCGCGTCACCGGCAGGAGCCGAGCGGGGCCGCCGCCGCCCGCCGCCACCCCCGGCCCGGGCCCCGCCGGCGGCGGCCCGGGGAGGGAGGCGAGCCCCGGAGCCCGAGAGGCGGCCCCGCCGCGCCGCGCCCGGCCGCGGCCGCAGGCACCTACGTGGTCGGCGCTGCTGTTAGCGCTGTAGTAGCAGACGGAACTGAAGGTGTAGCCCGAGATGGACGCCGCCATGATGAAGACCACCGCCGCCGCCGCCGCCGAGCCCACAATGCACCGCGCGCAGGGCCCGCCCGCTTCCGGCCGCGCGCGGGGGCTGATGGGAAATGTAGTCCCGCTCCACAGCCCGGCCCGGGCGGGTGGCGCCGTCCCGTGAGGGAAACTGAGTGACGGGTCCGTGCAACACCGGTGGAACGGCACGAGGGAGGTGGGTATGTCGGGCTGATTTTGCAGGGCCGGGCGAGGAGTCGCAGAGCACGCACGGGTGGAGCCGTGCAGGAGCTGACTGACCACCGCTGCTGTTTGTCACTCCGGTTTGTGGGATTTTTCAGCTCGGGCGCTCCGTCATACGATGTTTTACACTTACTAAACCCCCACAACTCTTCTGCCCTCCTTTTGTTTCGCAAAGGAAAAAAGTTTCGGCTCTGTTTTTGCAAACAGCCTCCCGTTGCTGACGCCCGGCGATGCTCTGGGCTGCGCAGGTGCCCGCTGGCTTCGCGCCAGCACAGGTATTTCCCCGCACAGGTCATCCAGCAGCAGGGTGGCACGGGTGCTGCTTCTAATTTAACAAGGCCAAGCGCCGGGTCCTGCACTTGGGTCACAACAACCCCATGCAACGCTACAGGCTTGGGGAAGAGTGGCTGGAAAGCTGCCCGGCGGAGAAGGACATGAGGGTGTTGGTCGACAGCCAGATGAACACGAGCCAGCAGTGTGCCCAGGTGGCCAAGAAGGCCAACAGCATCCTGGCTTGTATCAGCAATAGTGTGGCCAGCAGGAGCAGGGCAGGGATGGTGCCCCTGTGCTCGGCACTGGTGAGGCCGCACCTCGAATGCTGTGTTCAGTTTTGGGCCCCTCGGGACAAGAAGGACATGGAGGTGCTGGAGCATGTCCAGAGAAGGGCAACGGAGCTGGGGAAGGGTCTGGAGAACAAGTGTGGTGGGGAGCGGCTGAGGGAGCTGGGGGGGTTTAGCCTGGAGAAGAGGAGGCTGAGGGGAGACCTTATCGCTCTCTGCAACTACCTGAAAGGAGGTTGTGGTGAGGTGGGGGTCGGTCTCTTCTCCCAAGTAACAAGTGATAGGATGAGAGGAAATGGCCTCAAGCTGCGCCAGGGGAGGTTTAGATTGGATATTAGGAAAAATGTCTTCACTGACAGAGTGGTCAGGCACTGGAACAGGCTGCCCAGAGAGGTGGTGGAGTCACCATCCCTGCGGGTGTTCAAAAAACGCGTAGACGTGGCACTTGGGGACATGGTTTAGGAGGCCTGGGGGGTGTTGGGTTGGCGGTTGGGCTTGGTGATCCTAGAGGTCTTTTCCAACCTTTATGATTCTATGACTCTAATGCCAGAATTATTATTGGTTTGAAAATAAATTAGAGGATGTAGTATTAAGGTATCTTGGCACAAAAAGCATTGTGAAAGCAAACACACTTGTGAAATTTCAAATTCATAAATAATGAGCACAACACATTTTTAAAAGTTGTGCTGATTTTAGGTGATCCACATGGATTGCAATGATGAAAATCTGGCCATCTGGAGCTTTGCCGTTTCTTAGAAAGAAAAGTATAAAACACTTCGGTTTTGGGGGGGGACACTTGTCCCCTCGCCCTCAGGGAGCCGCGCTGCCGGCCCCCGGCGGGCAGCGAGCAGAGTCCTCCGAGCGCCAGAGCGGCGGCCGCGGCCCCTCTCGCCGCGGCGCTCTATGGTGCCGCGGTGCTTCCGGGCCGGCGGGGCGGGCATGGCGGCGGCGGCGGCGGGGGAGCGGGCTGGGCGCCCCGCGGGGCCGGGCCCGGGCGGCGGGGAGGAGCCGTTCGGTCCCTCAGTGCTGGGCACCAGAGAGCAGTGAGTGGCGGCACCGTTGCGGCGGGCGGGGGCGATAGGCAGCGGCGTGGCGGGCCCGGGGCGGTGGGTCCTCCCGGTACCCCACGGTGGCGTCGGCCCGGGGAGCCAGAGGCCCCCAGATACCCTCAGCCTTCCCTCTCCGGGCATCTCCATCTCGGTACCTGGCGGACAACATGTTCCCGAGCAATTTGTCAATCTAGATGATGCAAGGGGCATAAAGTGGCTCTGCTGCACACATACAGCCATCCCGCCCTCTCCTCCCCTCACTCTTCAAATGTTTTCGAGCATTAATTGCAATACTTTGTCCTTTCCCCCCGACTCTAGCTGGGATGCTGCGTACGAAAGAGAACTGCAAACTTTTCAAGATATTGGAGATGCTGGGGAAATTTGGTAAATAAAATAACTCCACCGGAGTGTTTCTATTATTTTGGTTTTAAAGTAGACATTGCAAAAACACAGCCAGCCATTCGGTGGGTTGCTGAATAGTTCTGGATGTTGGCAAAATGATGGGAAATTTTAATCTTGAAGCCACCGGTTCCTCTCTTGCCCGATTTTGCAATGCAGATTTCTAAGTTGCACTTGGACAACTGTCATTACACAGAAAGTGAGCTGGTAGTTGTGTATGTTACCAATAAATGTGCATTTTATCCCTGAGCTCAGGTTTAACTACGCAAGCTGCCAGTGCCACCGCCTTTTTTAATATATGGAGGGCTTCACCTCCCAGAGCTGGTGCTTTGGTGAATTTTAAGGCCATGTGACTCATTTCAATTTAAACAAAGCAAACATGGAATATGAACTATGTCGGTTGTTACTCAAGTGCTTCAGTAAGAGGCGCTTTGCAAAATCTGGAGAGAGGGAGTGATGAAATAAATTTGCTGTGCCTTTTGTACGTTTTTGTTATCTTAATTACTTGAGCCTTTGTTTTTCATAGGTTTGGAGAAGAAAGCATGGTTCGCATAATCAGATGGTTAGAAAAACAAAAGGTTCCCCTTGACAGCTCCGTGCTTGACATTGGAACTGGAAACGGTGTTTTACTGATTGAATTGGTTGGTATATTGCAAAGTTCGTGCTTTTCGTACAGAATCAATGCTCCGAACGCAGTAGTTTAAACACGGTCCTCACAAGTGGCAATAGTGACCATGGCAAACTATAACTTGGGTGAAAGACAAAAAGCAAGCAACCTAAATTAAAACCTATATTGTGGGGTTTTTCCCATCAACGGAACACTGTTTGCTGTGCATCAGGTTTTATATTTTCATTTGGTTTAGGAGTATAAGTGAAATTAACTCAGTGCTGTTGATATGCCTTAAAGAACATACTGTTGCAAAGACAAAGACATAATTGCAAGTGACTGCCAGGCAGCCTGTGGGACTTTGGTATGTAACTCCTTGCACCAGCAATGCCGTTAGGGGGTTTTAAAAGTGCAGACCTAGCAACAGAATATGCGTGGTGTTCTGCTGAGTGGAAATACCTGCTTTTTTTTGCTAGATGTGCTCAAACTTCTGGTTTCTTGGTGCTGCCTGGAGTGCCAGTACTTCAGCTTTCAAAATTTATGGTATTTCTTTAAATCAGTCAGCCTGATTATCCCTTAATTTAGCTTAATTCTTCTGTTTTCCTAGACTGAAAAATGCTTTTCTTCCCATTGTTGTGTAAAACAGCTCCAGGTAAGGAAATTGTTGAGTAATACACAAAGTACTCTCATGTGTGAAATCAGACCCTTTCTCCGTACTCTGATAATAATACTCATTATTGATGTAAAAAGTAGTTAAAACCAAGTTTTTATGAAAATAACTTAAAAAGTTGTTAACACTTCTTTTTCAAGAAGTATCCATTTCTGTCGGGGTGGAAACCCCCTACCAGATAAAGTTCTGAAGTGTTACAACGTTGTTGTTATACAGTGATATAAGATCTTTAAGAGCTGCGGTATTTTTTTCCTGTTTTTGATTGAATACGGGAGAGTCGGTAAAGAAAGGAGCTGTCATACTGTCGCAGTTTCTGTTGTTCTACGTTCTCCATTGGCTCTGTTAGTTACTGTAGAAATGGAAAGGGATGGAAGTCGAAGTCAGGTTTATAATGGAATTTTTTTTAATGTGGGCTTTGATTTTAGAAGAGTTTAAAGCCTTTATGGGGACTGGCTGCTACGTGGCAGCACAGGAGAAATCACATGACCAAAAGTAGAAATTGCTCATCTCATTAAGATAAATTAGATTTGAAGCCTAATAATGATGATTGTTAAATGCAGTGCTAGCTAGCCCTATGATTGTTGAAACATCCAACAGAAAAATCTTATTTATAAGACTTTAATTTTATACTGGCACCGCTTACAAATCTGAAATTGATTTTCATTCTGTAATGGGAAAACGGCAGCCTGTTAGCTTTTAAAAACTATTAAGCTGCCAGAAGAGCACCCTCCCCCCTTACATTAAGCGCCTCAAAGTACTGTGGTTGCTTCAATAGGAAATTTTCGGTCCAGTTTCCATTTGAAAAGGAACTTCAAAAATTACATTGTTTATTGTTTCTAAATAATTCAGGATCTCACTTGCTTACTTGATGTAGAAGAAATTTTTTTGTGTTACCTGCTAGGCTTTGAAAATCAAGTTAGGATTCTTTTGGCAAGCACATCAGCTACCGTAGAACAGTTCTGCTGCTGGAGTTGGACTTGGTGATGTGGTAGAAATGGCAATACTGAAAACAGCAGTCAGACTTCAGTCATGTAGGACATTAGTAGGACTTCTGTAAAAGGTGGCTGCTGAGGGCACGTATCGGACCATCCTCAGAACACGAAGAGGTGCCGCAGAGCACGGTTCGTTGGGGAATACTGGACCCCTGGCATGCCATTAGCAGTAAAGAATAGTAAATGGGAGTTTAGTAAGAAAATTACTCTTAAACGCAGCTAGGTCTAAGTGAGACGTTGTCAGTTCCAGCAGGGAATATTGCACAAAAAGGAGGCAGAATAGCCATCTGAAAAGCAGGTAATAAATAAAGTGAAAACAAGAAAGACTGCTGTATCCTATATAAACTGGCCCCACTACCCAGCTAGAAGGCAAAACATCCAGCATGCTGCTAAATGTCTTCTCCACGCACACTGCAGGGATCTGCCCATCTGTAAGCTCCAAGAGAAATGCTGCTGGAGGCTTCCTCTTTTCTTTCTGCTTGCTTTGAGGATCTCAGATACATAAATGGGACCCCTTGCTGGTTTTATATGTGCAGTAGACCGCGGTCGTACCCCCGCTAACTTCAGGAATCTGGTAGGCTGCACTGATGACCTAATTCTTTTGCCTTCCAAAAATTCCTGCTCTTCTAAGGAAATGTTGCTGCCACATGGAGCTCTGACCTTCTCTTTTTTTTTTTTTTTTTCTGAGTATCATGGGAGCCAACAGTATTGAAAAACTTCTGTGAAGTGAAGGGTATTCCCCACCCAAGTGCAGGTGTCTGCCTGGCAGCACCAGAAACCCAAACATGGTGCCGTGCTGATAACATTGCAAACTACCTTCTGCTATTTAATCTGCTTTTTCAAGAAGCAGCAGAAGAGTGCTTGTAAAAACCACCTTCAGGACAGGAGTCCAGCTGCAGGATGCAGTGTGGTCACGTTTGGCACTAGAGTGAATGATCCCTTCCTGGCCGTACGTAGTCAGGCCATACAGGTTTAGCAGCATGTAATTTTGTTTATCCTTAAACTTTCCTTTGCTGCCGTGGAGACTATAGGAGTGAATGGGAACTCCCTGAAGTGACTCAAGCTCTTCCTTTCCAAACAGAGGAGCTGTTGTGGGAACTACTCTTCCACCCCCAAGTCTTCAGCACAGGCATCTCAGGAAGCTTGGTTTGCTCTGGGGAGGAACGTGGGCAGAAGCCTGAGCAATACACTGTTCTTCATCAAATGCAAACAACATGGTCTTTGTGTTTAGCTGAAATTAGCCCTCAATTAAGAACAGCTGGCTAGTACTGAGCTCACACAGGCTGAAGGGGTGCTGGAAGGAGGAAGGACCGTTTTAAAAAATTCACATTGTAGTTTTCCTGAGGAAACTCACGAGAATACTGTCGAGGTATCAGCCTTTGGAACAAGTAGATATGCATCTGGTTGCTTAATGCTAGTTAAAGTGCATGTATTGTTCAAAACCAAAACAAACCCAAGCCCCCTCCCTCCCTCTGCTGTTACTGCCTGCAGCTGGCCGTAACACCATAGCTCTTCCTCTTGGGTTTGGATCTAGCCAGACCAACTGATGCACATGATACCCAGGTCTGGTCGCTTCAGCTTCCACCTCAGAGGGAAAACGTGTCACTGCCCCCTCCTGCGTGCCCAGCTCCGGCTGATGCAAGGTGCCCACCTGCTTGGCAAAAGGCTTGCTAGGATCTCACTGCCTGAGTTCGCTGAACTGGGTTATCGTTATTTACTCCAAAGCTGGATTGACAGAAAGTCTCTGCCTGCTTTTTTATGTGGTGCATAACCTGCCTGAAAATTGCCGATACGAAGCCCTTGTAGCATGCAAATAGTTGCTTTAAAATAGACATTAGCGTGAATAATTAGAAAAATGTAAGGTTTTGCAGTGGATTTCTGTACTAATAAAATGTATTACATATTTTGGCTCTTACGATTTGGGTTATAAACCAAATAATTGCTCAATCTCAAATGTTATGTAAGTGTCAGAGAGTTTTTCTTCTTATTTTGAAGCATTTGGCATTGGCACATGTTCTCATCACTGAAAATTCCTGGTTTCTAGGTTACTTTTGGTGCAGATAAGAGAGCCTGTTCCCCTCCAGGGTGTTACTTTTCACAGTTCTGCTCAGTTTTCCTCTTGTTGACATAAACCAGCTTTCAGTCAACAGTTATTTTGATGAGGTATTAGGCAGAATGGAATTATTTCAGTTCCTTCCCCAGCTACTTAGCTCTTAATGCTCATTGAGTAAAAATTCTCTTACTTGGCTGTTGTAATGGTAACAGGAATAAAAATGAGTAAAAGGGGTTTTTTTTCTGTCATTAGGAGGAGGAGAGATGAGATGGATTACACATAGGGAATACACTTGTTGGATAAAAAAATTGCTAGCACACTGATTAAGATTCTCTGCTTCTGTCTAGGCAAAGTCTGGCTACATGAATCTCACTGGGATTGATTACTCTCCTTCTGCAATACAACTTTCAGAAAAAGTAAGAGAGAAAGAAGGGATGTCTAACATTAAATTAAAGGTAAGTATTGAGAGAAAGTTTATTGAGGAAATAGAAGGCAATTGAGCCCAAGATTAAGTGACCTAATTGATATTCAGATGTACTCAGTGTACTATATTAATGATGTCTTTTGTCATTCATTTGTGAGAGAACTCTAACCAAATAAATCTGTATTTACAAGAAGATTTTTGGTCTTATGTTTTTGCTGTTTGTAACAGTCATTAGGGCTAACAAGATTTCCCTGCTTCTAGCAGGGGACAGAACAGTGGGTCGCCATTTGGCGAGTTCTGTATTTTAGCTGCTACATCCTGAATTTCAGATTTGAGATAGAGGATGAAACCCTTCAGTGATAGAATCCCTACCAGTAGCTGTGCAGCAGGGAGTTCGAGAGGCCCTGCTGGAGCAGGGGGTAGGACCAGATGACCTCCAGAGGTCCCTTCCAACCTCAGCCGTCCTGGCATGCTGTGACTGCCTTTCATTCTGAGCTCGCTCTCTGCTGTGCTGTTTTGTCTTCCAGCTCTGTACCTGTATGATGTCTCGGTTCTTGTATGTCAGTTGTGATCTCTTTGTGGCAGGCACTGTCTATTCTTCTGTATTTGTACAGTGCCTAGCACGCAGCACCTAGGAAACCAGGGATCAAAGTACAAATAATGATTTAAAGAATGAACTTCAGGAATGTTAGTTTGAGCTTTAGATGAATAGATATATACATGAGCTTTACAGCAAATAGGTCGTCACATAATACGTAGGGAAGAAGGAAGCTGACATGGCATTTTAAGTGTGAAAACCCTGTGAGTTACCCTTTCCTAGGCATGCCTATTGTCAGTTTTGAGGCTTTTTATTTTAAAGTCTTGGTTTGCATTAAAGATTCAGGAGTTCCCAAGTAGAAGATTGGTTTCACAGTTGTAGAATTCTGGTTTAGGTAGAAGACTTCCTGGCTCCATCAGCTGAGCTGTCAGGATTTGAGATTTGTATTGACAAGGGGACTTTCGATGCCATAAGCCTTAATCCTGATAACGCGGTGGGACAGAGGAAGCAGTACGTGAGATCTCTCTGCAGTGTACTGAAACCAGAGGGCTTTTTCCTCATAACGTCTTGCAACTGGACCAAGGAGGAGCTGTTGAATGAGTTCAGAGAAGGTAAGCAGTTAAACAGAACCATCTGCCAACTTACGGTTTTTCAAGGATGCGATGAGTAAATTTTAACATCTGCATTGGCATATTGACTTTCTCAGATCAGGATTAGACAAGGTAAAGCGACTGGTAAATGCTTCAGCCTGTCTTCCCTCTGTTTTCCTCAGGAATTACAGCTTCTGCATTTGACAGTGCCAACGTGCCAAGGGAGGACAGGTTTTGCTATACTTTGGAGGATGAGGATTTCAGTCTAGTTACACTGGGAAAGGAGGGGATTCTATGCCTGGGTGGTACTTTTTCTCTTTTGGTCCTTTATTACCAGGTCCAGTTCACCCATGTGATTGCCTTGAAATTGGGGTAACATTGTTACCCATATTTAGGGGAACTGGCAAGTCGGTGACGGTGACCTTTTATGTCACCTCCTCAGCGGCCTTTCTGATCCACTGGAAAGGGTGTTTTTTACATGCCGGTTAGCTCTTGAATCTCATGCCTGAAGCTTGAAACTCAGGGTGGATCTAAAATGACCATCCCTTCTCGGGAACTAAAATTACTGGCAAGTTATCATCTTTTCTGCCATTAATTTGTGTGAGTCAGCCAGCTAAGATTTTTATTATCCATGGAAGGGTTTCAGCTGTATAAAGCAGCGATGCAGTGCAACAATACAGTCCTATAAACTTGCAGAGTAACTGACTTGCAAGTTTTCCAGACGAGTAAAGAATGGTTTGCAAAGGATTATCCAAGAGGAGAATAAAATGACTTCCTTCTAATAAAAGCATTTTAATTTCTGTCTGGCAGGGTTTGAAATTCTGGAGGAGCTGCCAACACCCAAGTTTTGCTTTGGAGGAAGAATTGGAAACAGCGTAACAGCATTGGTTTTCCAAAGGAAAAAAGCGAGGCCATCCATCTTGGACAAATTAGATTAGTTGAGAAAAGTCTGAACTTTAAACCTGACAGAAAACCTCAGACACGTGTGTAAATAAATGCTCTTTGAGTACACAGTAAAATACTATGTATGGAACTCTAAGGGACTATAAAACATTGCCCTAGAAACATTTCAGCTTTGGATAACTTGCCCGTAAATTTTGTCCTTGCTACAACCTCACTTTCTTTAGGGAAGCTGCAAGTTTGTAAGTGAGAGAGAAATAAGGCATTCTAAATACAGAGACCAGTATAACTGCAAGATATTTGTGTTTGGAACATAAAGATTATCTGGTATTTAATTTCTGTATTGGTAATCAGTGAGCAATAGAGGTAAAGTTACTCCACAAAGGAAAAATCTCATTCCTCTGTTGTGCGATGTAATAGGGAACAAGCTTTTGCAATGTAAATGCTGGCTCTTTTATTTTTTTCTTAGGGGAACATGAATGTTGCTGTTAAGGAGGGAAATGGATATAAAAGCTGTAGCACTTAAAAAAAAGGACCAGTTAGTGCTTTAAATTCCGGCTTTCAGAGGTTCTCGAACTCAGCATAGTTCTGTCTCCGCTGCAATAGCTCAACACTCTTCCCACAGAGGGAGGCTATTGAGTGTTTTTTAAAATATCACTTGTCTGACTCTGTGCATGCTTCATTAGTTATTTCCACTGATCCCATGAATATATAAAGGTGTGATGTTACAATCTCACCAGCATGTGACGTATGTCTCTCTCGTTATTAATCTGCTATACAGTAATGTCTTAAGAGCCAACAATGACTGTATGTGGTCCAGTGAATTTCTCAGGACAGATTTTAGCTGTAAAAATCCAGAGGAATTCAAAGCATAACTATCCACGCTTTTTTTTTTTTTTTTAAACTTGTGTGTGTGATCCTTTTTCTTAATTTCTTTGCCTTTATTCCTTCCATTGTTTTATATTTTCGGAATACTACTTTTGCTTGAAAGGTAGGAAAATGAGATTTCTTTATGCCTTGACAAACATAGGCATTGCAGGTGACAATAAACTTGTTCTTTCAAACATCAAGGAGGCCCTATTAGGCAATCAGGTTTTGTTTCACAGGGCAAGGTCATTTTTGCTTATCAGAGAATTGCTTCTCCTAGTTTCCAGACTTCTCCTAGTTCCCAGGATTCAGGAGATCTTTAAGGGTCAAGAAACACCTCCTAGTCCTTTCCCAGGATAGGAAATGAGGCATTATTTGCACAGTGGTAAGTCCTCCCTATGCGGTCCATCTGGTGATATCTTCAAGGTAGGAATCCTAAATTCTACATCTTTCTGCAAAATGGAATATACTGGCTCCATTGGAAGAATGGTCTGACAGCAGTGATGAGAAAGTTTAGTCCCGGTGAACAGCTCTTTGCGTATTTGGTCAGGCTTGGGTTCCTAACTCAAGTGCCAAAACTACGGTCTTGTTACCATTTGGGTAACTATTGTAGTACCATGTACAGCATCTGCCCAGCAGGCTTGCAGCAGCCAACAGGAGTGCTATGAAGCATAAGTGGTAATTCAGACAGAGGATTTTTTTGATGGAGTAGTACAAAGGATTCAAAGTACACTACTGATAACAACCTCAGTGAAAAGACTGTGACATTTTTGTAGCTGATTTGGCATCAGGTAGAGTTAATACGAGCAAATTTTAATTGGCAAGTACTCTGGCAGGATGCGTTTAGGGCATCTGTTTTAGTCCCATCTGTATTTTTTGCTAACAAAGGCATGATATGTATTTAATCATGGGATGAAAATAAATTCATGGCTGTCAAGGATTTTCGTTTAATCAATTAGGAGGAATTTAACTATAGATTCACACTCCATAAGGTATGTAAGGTTCAGGGTAAGTATTGTTTCTCCTCTTCACAGGATTGATTTTTGCTAGGTTTTGTTCTCTAGGTAGTATTTTTATATCATTTGTAAAGCTAAAAATAAGCTTCTGAAAATGGTTAAACAGAAATTTTAGCATCAGAAATCACGTAAGTGTGTCATGCAAGTTGCACGATCAAACACTTTCATTTAGTATTTTTAGCAAGGCATTTGGAAGCAATGATAGTAATTCACTCTTTTCTCTTACTGTCATGTTGCTGTTTTTCAAATGTTCTGGACAACTATTGTACTTCTTTTTGTACTTATTTCCTCCCATATGAATAAATTTTCTACTGGGGAGGCTTCTTACTGTTGGGGAAAGACTGAGAACCAATCTCCTCTTCCAGCCTACCTCATTATTTGCCCAGGGTCATGGATTACCGAGGGCTTCCACTTCGAGCATTTCCCTACCACCTCTGGGTTATATATAGCTCCACAGGCAGCAAGCCTTCAGAGATAGCATGTGCTTCCTCTGCTTTACCTTTGGCTTTACGGGATCCGGTCATAAGGTGGAGATATGCAAACTAACATCACCACTAGAATGTCATCCTGCTGCCCGAAGGTGTCACGAGCCTATTGTTGGAAGCCTTAAATGCTGCTTGTCTGAAGGAGTTCGGGATGGGAATGTGTTTTTCCCATGGACAAGGGTCTGGCCTTTGTCTGTAGGCAGTCGTCTTCACGTCTCTATGTTGTTCTGGGGCAGAATTCATGTGCCTATCTGCTTCTCAGGTCTATATAAAAGTTTTCTAGTAACGTGCTCAAGAAAGCTGAAAAGGAGGAGCCTGCAGATAGGTGTCTTTACGGGGAGGCAGGGTAAGGAGTGGAATACGGAGTGGCCCTCACAAGTGGAAAGGTTCTGATTCCAAAATTTGTAGCGGCCCCTCTTCAGTCTCAAACGAGTACACAGGCTGTTGCTTGAACGTAATTTCTGCATCTGATCTGTAGTTCGCATATTCTTTGACAGGCCCAAGCACTTTCAACTATCACTGGAGAGTAGAAAAATGCTTGTAAAACGTGTTTTAGGAGATCTGTTTCATGGCAATAATAACCAAAGGCTTACTATTTAAAATCTGCTCTGTTGGAAACCTGGTACTTTTTGAATAATGAACTCTAGGTAGCAGCTCTAATACTGACTTGAGCAATGGCTTTTTACTGACTAGTAGGATTTGGAAATGACATGTCAAATAATGTCCCTGATATGGGGCAGTTCATCTTGCTAGGCGGTTCTTCATGAAGGTATGATCTCTAAATGTTGATGCTTTTCAGTGAAAAAAACGTGTAAAAAAAGAGGGAAAGGAATAAGTGAGTTAGGAGGAGCGACTCGTTGCTTGCTTGGGGAGTGCTCGTTTGGGGAGTGCTTCATGGTTGTTCATGAAGGCTGGTATCTTCATGATTACACAGTTGTGTGACTCTTGGTTTCAGCTGCAACGCCAGACTAAAGAATAAATGCGGCATTTGAAATATGTTCTCCTATTGTTTTGCTATCTGAAGACTGTGTATGGGATTTCACTGTCAAATATGAGGTTTGTGGGTAGTAAAACTAACACCTCCATGGATCTCAACAGCAGTTGAGCCCACAGGCTTTTCCTGCAGTACCAGCTGGATGATGCTGCAGAGCTGGCAGATCTTTCTGGATCTGGGTCTAGTTTTGCATTAAACGTAGGCAGGACAGAAAGGGTTTATGTTCCCTTGTTGATCCGCAACACACCGAAGGATGAAATTCTCTCAGTGCCAGTGGGCTTTGCACCTGGCATCATGAGCCAGATGCCAAACTCAATGAGATGCCTGGAAATACCGGAGAGGGAAGGGAGGTGTTAGCCAGTGTCCTCCAGAGGGATCCAGAGCCTTGAAGTCTTTCCCTTTCTCCCCAGGCAGTTAAACCTCAAGCTAGATCTCATCTTTTCTCTCAGGAGTTTTCAGTGGCAGTGTGTGCAACTCCAGTGATACATGAACTACCTGGAACTGGGAGCTGGGAGCTGGGTTGCGTGGATCATGGCAGCCTCTCTCTCTGTACTGACCTTTTCTTCCAGGAAGATGGACGATGGCTTTTGGCACGTAAGCCTTAACAAGCAGCACCTCCACCAACATCTGGGTTTGGCACAGCTTGGACATCCGATACCTGACTCCTGATACCTGCTGTTGCCAAGCAAACTGCCTTTAGGGATTCTCTTTTTGAGGCATTTACTGGGAGAGGCCGTTGTATTTGTTGTGGGGCTCGTACTACTGAAAGAGCTTGGAGCATTTTACCCTGGATTTTTACGGGGTGTATCAGGGAAGTGAACTGTCAGGGTGAAATATCTGGAAGAGGAGACCAAGTGAAATTAATGAAATAAGTATTGATTTGAGATGTCAGATCTAAGGGAGTTTCTACACAAGACTCCTCTAGAGTGTAGGGTAAATAGGTTCTCAAGACAAAAAGCCTTTGCTCTTTCAGCATCCCAGTACTTTCTTGAAGTAAATACTTCTATAATTGTGTTCATATAAATTAAAAAGTGAGAAATATCAGATGTGAAAATCACGACACAACTGAATGAACACAGAAAATGCAAAGGGAAGGATAATATTCCCTTACTCCTCGAGTTTCCTCTTGGTGACCAACTTGTTATTTATAAGAAAGTATGTTCATTTGACGGTCCTTAAGGAGCATAAATAGTCAACTGCATTGTTGTCTGTAGGCTGGTTTTTGAATGTTAATTTTTTTGGAAGGCTTAGAAGATATGGAATTAATATTCTGTTCTTGAACTTCAGTATAATTCTGTGGTCTAAAATGAAGAGTTTCTGGGAGCTACAATTTTTTTGAAGAGCTGTTTGGTTATATCAGAAACACTAACAGAATTATGGTGCTTCCAGACAGGGCCAGCAATGATGAAGCATGTAATTACAGGCTTTCTATCCTGTCAGGAGAATATTTCTTCAAATAATTGTCAAGAGCATCAGGTTGAAATAACTGTTTGCATTATGGACTCACCCTCTCGATTTCAAAACCAGTGTTGCAGCACCACTTCTGAAAACCAGGACCAGCCAGCTGCCCTGATTGTATCATAGGATTTGGGGTATTTGACACCTATACCAACAGGAGACTCTCAACTTTTTTTGCTTTCTATTTTTCAAAACAATTTTAAAAAGGAGCTCTCAGATGTTTGCGTTTTTAATCCTGCCATTGCTGTTTACAGGACAGCTGGTTATACCTGAGGTAAGAAATGCATGTCCCGCCACACAGGTCTCAGGTGTGAGTCTCAGGAGAACAAATAAGGTGCGCAATAGACAGTGGAGCAGACTGCCCCACACCTTCCGTGTAATAATAAGGTGTTTCAAAGACTGACCAGAGGATACCAGTATGGAAGCTGTGCCTGCGGTACAGGATTTGCTGTACAGAACCAGAGTGCTTTTAGAGGTTTGGCTGACATCTTCAGGGGGTTTGCATTGTCCTTGTCTTTAAGCAATGAAAGATTCTTTTCTGAGGGAGCATGTACTTGGCTAGAAATGGAGGTATTCTCTCATGTGATTTGCATCCAAATTATTTTGGTTCTGCACAGGTTTCTGGTGCAGGCTGTGACATCTGTGGGGCCGAAGGGTCAAAGGCCTGAATGGGCAAATGAGGGGAAGAACTGAAACCTCTCACTTAAAACAACTGGGCTTTGTGTCCAGGTGTGCAAGGTGAAGCCATGTGTGCAAGCTAGATAGGTAACTGTGAAGCTACGAAGCTGGGCTGACACTGATCTTGGCAGCTTCTTTGGAGTAATTTTTACGTAAGGATGAGTTCTTGAATAGCTTTTCTGGTACATTAAGCACAGCAAGCTTTTCTTCATCGCTGACACTGGCTTCCATGTATTTCCATGTTCCAGGAATGCACTGGCAGCACTGTAGCCATTGTAAGGAAAATCTGTGTATATATACTCTGCTATGTCCGTTCTACTGTGTTCCAGGGTGCCTGGTAAAAGACTGCCAAAATTTATGTTATTTCATACCAGACAAAATCTTCAGGTATGGTATTTAGCGACATACAGCAAAATTTTCAGTGTTTTGGCACTCGGATTGCTTTCCTAATCTTGGCATGCCGAAAGGTAAAGAACATGACTTGCTACAACAATAACTGCTTTATTTTATAGGTCCTCTAAGCATTTTAACGTATCGAATCGTCTCCTGTAAAATATGTGGAGAGCACATAGAAAATAAACGGGCCAGGCCTTTGCATTGCCGTAAGGAAAGCTGCCTTTGCATTCCCATTGCCCGCTGCCTTTTCCGGGGTGAGAGGAGAGGAAGGCTGCGCTGCAAAGTGTTACCAACCCCTTGGCTGAATGGGTGGTACGGACGCCTGCGGAGGGGACAGCTCTATCGCGTGCCTTGGCTGGAAGTATGTTGGGCATGACCTAACCCTTGTGGGCAGCAGCTAAATTGGGGAACAATTAATGGATACCTAGGGCTTTCCCTGAAAGGGGGTGAGGTGTTACAGTCTCAAGACAAAGGAGGCAAAGGAATGCTGGTGTGTTTTATTTGACACAAATAAGGGAAAAGCCAACCTGTGGCTTAATTTCCATTTGTTAGCTAACGGCATAGCTTGAAATGAGCCCATTTCTAGGTTACTGGAAATTAAACAGAGTGCTCTCAGGCAAACAAATGATGTAGCCGCAAGGTAGCATATAAATTCAGGATAATCGCAAGTGCATAAGCCCATGCTGGAGAGCCAGAGCTAATAAACCCTAGTGAGGGAACAGAAACGAACCTCGGCACAGTGACTCCAGCAGCCAAGTGTTCGTGGACAGTGTCACATGTCAAGCAGAGGTGGGAAGAATGTGCATTTATCGCGTAATTTGAAATGTTGATAGGGTTGGGAACTGAAACCTCTCATTAGCAGCACAGAGACGTGCATGCATGGTGTGATAAGCCTGCACCCAGCCTGAAACACTGACCAAGAAAAGGCAGGCTGAAGGTTTGTCGGTCAGATTTGCTCTAATGCTTCCCCTAAAAACCGAGTTGGTGTTTCACGCAGAAGGATCTAGGCTCTTTTGCCCCAATTTGCAGTAGTAATTAGCCTTGCTGACTGCTGCCCTACCCCAGGGCACCTGAACTCCATGGGTACTGCATTTATTTCTGCTTATCCAACGTAGCGTGCTGCTCTTGGGCATGTCCACAGCTGCCTCGGTTTCTGTGAATGATGGACAACTAACTCTTGGCTTATCTTAAGCCGATTCAGACGCAAACATGGCTGACAATGTGATTAGCGCATTCAAGTGAGCGGAGGGTTCGCATATGTATTTCACGGTCTATTTATTTTATCTGTCAACTGTTTCCATTGCACCTAGTCTGGGGCAGCCTGGAGCTCAGCAGTCGTGCCCTCTGCCAAGGCAGGGAGGGAGGCAGCAAGCACAGTGGAGAGCCGAAACACAAAGCTCTTACATGTGTGCAGCAAATAACCTGTGAAATAAAAGGAGGATTTTTAGGTTTGGTGCAAATCCCATCGTATGCCAAATGTCGTAAGAACTACACTCCTCATTACAACCCTCTCTGCACGGCAACGCTTCACTTGTTTAGGGTATCAGGTCTCCTTGATTCAGATACTCTCTGACCTAGAACACACTGATTGTATTACAGAGATGTGCTTGTTCCCTGGGTACGAAATATTTGTTAAAAACACTTCTGCTCGCTGTTATTTAGATTCTGTGAATTTCCAGATTTCCCCCGAAACTGGATCATGGGTTCTGAAACTGATCTCCACTGTGTGCTTTTGGAGACCTTTGGTGGGGCCAAGATGTCCCTGTGTGTACGCGGTACCCAGCACAGCCGGGTGGCTGGGATGTCAGCCTGCGGCTGGGACGCTCTGACTCTCTGCTTGGCCGCGGGCAAGTCCCTTGCCTGTGCTCCTTGCCTGGCAGGAGAAGCAGAAGGATAAAACCATAAATAAGCAGGAATTCTCAGGTGCTCAGAACAGCGCAGAGTTGTAGGTCATCATGAAAAGGACATTTCTGAAATTATTAGCATCCACGGTGCGTATGACTCGAATAACAACAAACTGGAGGAGATGGTGAAGCATTAGGAAGGCTACACAGCAAGCAGATTGTAACTGAGCAGCCAAATCCTGTGTGCTGGAAGCGAAGGAAATTGCGTCTCTCCACAGGGCTTAGCACTGTTACATCTAGATGTTTTAATGACTTGGACCCCAGTGTAATTGCAGAAGGATCATGGGGATCATTAGCTTTTTTCCTACCCACAGAGTTTCCACCTCTGTAAGGAAGGCTCCCAGTCAGTGGGTAGCAAAGGCGCTGACATCTGAGACAAAAACACAAATTAAATCAGCTCAGAATTTAACTGAATGAATTTTCTGTCCACCATGACTGAACTCTCGTGCCCAGCTCTTTAAAGCTTGAAAGTGATTTCCGTCTTTTCCCCTTCTGACAAAGGTCGTCTGCACTGTCACCAGAGCAGGGACCTATGGCCAGCCTTTACATTTAAACAACATTACTGAAAATATCTGTGGAAGACAGGTTTATGCTTTGGCAACAGGCTTTCATGCACGCCGGTAACGCTCCACAGCCAGCTCATCTGTTGGAAAGCACAGAGGATGAGAGGTAAAGAATGCTGGGTTTGGACCGAGCTGCAGAAGCGGACAGAAAGCAACCTTCTGCTTGGTTCTTGGAGACCAAGCCTGCACTGTGCAAGGCTGCCATGGGAATGGATTCAATTACGCTGCAAGCTTTATTACTGAAATATTCAGGTGGGAAACCATAAGAAAACATTTTCAAATTTGGTTCCCAAAGTTCTAGAAAAGGAGTTTGCAAGTGCTTTATTGCTACCAGTCTCAATACACGATAAGAAAAGCAAATACTAAATGGGATGGAGGAGCTTGATGCAAATGCCCTTCTTCCTGTCTGTAGCCCACTCACACTGGCCGCTCCTGCCTAGTTTTATACGTACTGACTAAGGAGCCACTATTGTTGAGACCAATCCTCGCTACACTGGCGGGAGCTGCTCCCTTGTTAAATTTTCTCCCACTACTTCTGCTTACTTACCTCCTTTCTTCTTTATTACATAAAATACTAACTGAATAGCCTTCCTCGACATTTATTTGGTATCTTGGGCCGTGCATCAGCGGGGCAGGACGTCGGAAGCACTGCTGAGTTACGCAGCTGAAGCCTCCCTTTCCGTTCAGGGCGCACACGCCCTTGCACGTTCCCACTTGCCGTCCCCAGCAGCGTGCCCGGCCACCCGGCCGGGTGGATTCAACTTAGATGCTGAAGCCTCAGATTCATTCCTGATGACATCTGCGTTGTCTGCTTGCATATGTTCAAGATTAATGTTTAGGCCCTGTTTTGTAATGAGTTCTAAATCTTCCTTTTAGCTGTCATGTAGTTTCCTTGTTCACTAATTATGCTCGCTCTCGGAAGAAGCCTACGTGCTGCGCGCGGTTGAGCTCGGATGGATGGAAAATGTTATTGTTGGAGCGGATTGCTCCTAAAGGCCATCTCCCGAGCGGAGCCAAGCAGGCGTGTCTTTGGATACGGCAGATGACCCACAGCCACCTTCCGTCTGGCAGTATTTTGTTCGGCTTGTGTTCTGTCAAACGCCTTTTCCCAAAAGGAACAGTGGAAAAATGGAGGAGCGGGATTTTTTGGCGCGCCCCGCCAGCGGGTGCGGTGGTGGATGGCGTCTGTTTGCGATGTACTAAAACTTCAGGGGTGGTTCTCGCTGGGGGAGCCTCCGGAGCAGCCCCGCTCCGGCCGGCCGGGCCACCAGGAGTCACCCTCGCCCTCCCGACGGGGCCGGGGGCGCCGTGCCGGGCTGCTGGGCCGGCCCGCGGGGCCGCTCCGGAGGCGCCCGAGCAGAACCGGGAGCAACGCGGGCCACCGAGCCGCCAATTCCCCATCGCTTAACACCTGCTCGCTGCCTGGACTCGCTTCTCTTCATTATTATTTTTGGGTTTGTTTGGGTTTTTTCCCCCTCCGCGCCCTTCCCGGGCGATGTTCAGCCCCGGGATGCCCCTTGAGGCCGGCGCCGGGGCTCTTTGCGCCCATCACCGGCACCCCCGGTGCGCGGCTCCCCCCGCACGGCCCGGGGCGGGCGCTCCGCAGGTGCGGGCCGGGCCCAGCCTCCGCCGGCCCCGCTCAGGAAGTGACAAGCGCATTTCCTCCTCCTTCCTCCCCTCCTTCCCTCCCTCCCTCCTCCTCCTCCTCCTCCTCCTCCTCCCTCCGCCCGCCCCGCCCGCAGCACGGCGGCGGCGGCGGCGGCGGCAGCGGCAGCGCGGCTCGGAGCGGTGCCCACAGCCGGCCCGGCCGGGCCGCGCCGCCGCCACCACGGTAAGCGCCCGGCCGGGGCCCTGCGCGGAGCGGGGCCGCCCTGCGCTGTCACTCGCGGGATCTCCGTGCGCGGGGGTCCCGCCGTGCCCTCTCGGGGTGTGTGTGGGGGGGGTGGCGGACAAAGGACGGCGGTGCGCCCTGCCCTGCCCTGCCCTGCCCTGCCCGGGGTACGGCGGGGAGGGGATGGGGGGCGGAGGGTCACGGCGGGGGTCGTCGTCGTCCCCCCCCCCCCCCCCCCCCCGCCCCACGGAAGGGTGGCATCCCCCGCGGCCGCTGCGCATCCTCGCCCCGCTCCGGTGCTCCGCTCCGCCTGCCTCCGCCCGGGCGGAGCTGGGGGGCGGGGGGGGGGCGGTGCTGCCCGCCTTTGTGCCGCCGGTCCCCCCCCCCCCCCCCGCCCCGGTTCGCCACCCCGGGGACGCGCAGATCGCCGTGGGGTGCGGGGTGTCGGGGTTCGGGGCACCCCGGTCCTGCGCGGTGCGGCCGGGGAGGAGCCGCCTCCGGCGTCCGGAGGGAGCGAGGTGCAGCGGGGATGTCTGCGGGCGAGCGCCCGGCGGGGCGGAGCGCTGGGGCTGGTGCTGAGCGCTGGGGCTGGTGCTGAGCGCTGGTGCTGAGCACTGGGGCTGGGCGCTGGGGATGAGCGCTGGGGCTGGGGCTGGGCGCTGGGGCTGAGCGCTGGGGCTGGTGCTGAGTGCTGGTGCCGAGCACTGGGGCTGGGCGCTGGGGCTGAGCGCTGGGGCTGGTGCTGAGTGCTGGTGCTGAGCGCTGGGGCTGGGCGCTGGGGCTGGTGCTGAGTGCTGGGGCTGAGGCCAGGCGCTGGAGCGGGCACTGGGGCCGAGCGCTGGGGCTGGTGCTGAGCGCTGGGTCTGGTGCTGGTGCTGGGGGCTGGTGCTGAGCGCTGGGGCAGGGGCTGGGTGCTGGTGCTGGGCGCTGGAACCAGGTTCTGGGGCCGAGCGCTGGTGCTGAGCACTGGGGCTGGGTGCTGGAGCTGGGGCTGGGCGCTGGGGCTGATGCTGAGCGCTGGGCGCTGGTGCTGAGCGCTGGTGTTGGGCGCTGGGGCGAGCGCTTGCCGCGGGAGTGAGGACACCCCTTCGGGGCCAGCTCAGGTCCCCTGGCTGCCGTGCCGTGCCGGGAGGGAAGGTCGCCTCTCCAAAGTTCAGCGTGCGAGAAGCGAGCGTTCTGCTCCTCTTCAGATCGCTCTGCCTTTGCCTCTGTAATTTCTTCCTACAAACGCATCAACGCGTGCTTTCCTTTCTCTGGGCTGAGAGGGATATTTAATGGGGCTGAAACTTGGATGTTCGCAAGTTCGGTACAAAACTCCCCAGGTTCGGGGTCTGACGGGGGGCTGTAGCGCAGGGGAGCTGTGGATGGAGTTGAGCATCGCTGCAGAGATGCTCTCCAGCCCGGCCGGGGCCGTCGCACACGCTTCCCGTGGTGCCCCGCCACGGTTTTCACGCCTGGCATGTGCAAGGTAGCTCATGGTGGCGAGGGAGGGGTGCAGGCCTGTCCTGCGGGGCTTTGCCGGCCGCCCTGTGCCCCCCGGCGGGGTCTCCAGCGCCGAACGCTGCTGCGGCGAGGGACGGAGCAAAGGAGCAAGACTGCAAGCTTTGCTCCTTGCTCTGCAAAGTGCCCTGGCAGCAGAGTTGTCCTAGAAAGTCTGTGAGTCTTGCTTCTCCGTTCAGTGACGTCAGGTTGTTCAGATCATACCGTACGTGAAGATTTCACGTGTAGATGTATGCAAAGGTTTCATGAATAAGTGTTTTCTCCTCAATAATTTTAATTTAGTGGACAGAGAGTGAATTTGCAACAGCACAGTGCCTGCCACTGGGTAGTGCCGCCCTCTCTCTCTGTGCCGTGCGGTCTCCACAGACACTGGTGTACCTTGGCAGCGCACCCCCTCCTTAGGAAATCCTCTGGAGTAAAAAGTAAGCATAATTTGTTATGAAATAGGCTGATAGACCAAACTTCAGTTTGCGATTGAAACCAGATGTGCATATTTTCCTTTTGAATCCTCAAACAATAATAAAAGTCTATTTTGACAGATTAAAAACTACTTGCAAATTGCAGAGGTAGCAGTGTGTTGCAATAACACCGTAAAAACGCGGAGAGCTGTGAGCATCTCTGCCCGTCGCTCGCCAATATCGGGTATCTCCGAGCGCCGGGGGCTGCCGCTGCATTCCCTCTGATCGCAAGGCGCCCGCTCGTGTAAGGCACGGATTCCCTCAGCCCGCCTCCGACGCGGGCAGAAGTATTTACTAGGGCTTGGCTGAGGGCTGGAAAAAGAAATAAAGAAACCCCAAAACAATGCAGATAATGTTTCCAGAGAAAATATTTGGGGTGGGTCACAAAACAGATTGATTAGAGTGATAGTAAAAAAACCTGCATTTCAGAGCAGTTTGCTCTGTCCTTACCTGTCGTGGCTCACTGTAGGTTTAAAGAGAACTTCTGATTTATTTCTTCATTTTTAAAAATCCTCCGGAACCTGAGGATGCTTGTGGTGGTAGGTGTGTTAGACCCGGCTCTGGCGTGGCTGGGCTCAGGGGCGCGGGAGTAGGGATGTTCACCCCATGCCGGAGGCGCTTCTCTTAGAGAAAGACACAGCCTCCTCGCTTTCAAATGCGTGGGGAAAAACCCAACCAGAAAACCCCAACCAAAACAACCTGCCCTGGAACTGTTTCCTTCACTTCAAAGGGGAGAAGGACACCCCGCCGAGCACGGCCCGTGGAGCACGGCCACGCGTGCCGGTGGTTTTGCATCTGAATCCCTGGATCCAGACTTTCTCACTTCCAGGTTAAACCCGGAGGAGGGAGGGAAACTTTTGCGACTTCCAGCTCTGCACAAGGCCAAGGTCTCCAAGAACTGCTTCAGTTATAGAAAGCAGATGGCCTTTGGGAGGAAGATCAGTAAGAGCTCAGGCTGTTCAATGCAAAACTTTGCATGTAAAATCAGGGCAAATCAATTCGGTAGATAGTTGATTTCTGGGAGTGAGATCCAAATTTTTACATAAGGAGATCAAGCAGACTGTGGGACAGAGCCAGCACCGATGCAGGCTAATTTTCAGGTGTGGATACCTGCATAAATAAATATATGGGCATAAGTGTGCACACATGCAAATAGGTAAGCACATACCAATATAAATCCCCAAATACGCTTTGGTTAATTATACGTAATTATTTTCTTTTTAGTATCAAAGAATTGCTTCACTTTCAGCAAAGGTATAGGTAGCACCAGGCATACAGCTTCTTGCCGAAACACCTGTATTTCTGTGCAGAATGGGCACGATGGGCCATGTCCTGAAGGGGGATGGAGGGGAACGAGGTTTCTCCAATTTGTCCATTTTATTATTACTGGTCGACTTCTGAATTCTCGAACGACAGCTGTGTGGTTTGAGGCTGTTCTTCCTTTTTCTTTCATTCTTGTAATGTTGTATAGAGTTTCTTTTCTTGTTCTTTATTAGGATGGAGGTAGTTTGTGCTTTCCTTGTAAAATTTCAGGTAGAAAAGAGGACACCCCGGGTCGAAAGGGCTGGTTTTGGTTTTGTTCCCTTCCCCGTTGCATATCACACGGTTTGTAGGATGATTTTGCTGGGGAATAGTCCTCATGAACATTAAGCAGTGGCAGAGCAGACTTTGGACCAACGGGCTGGGGCAGGGCAAGGTGCCAGAGATGCTCATAGCTCTTCCGAGAGCTCAGCCCAGAGGGGTCGGGTCTCCTTCCCGTGTCCCAGGGGAGGGAGAAGGGAAGCAGAGCCTTTGCATCAGGTCTGCCCTCACCAAAACTGGGGTTGAAATAGTTGAAAATACCTCCAGAAAGACAAGCCCATATTTTATTCCTGTGGCCGTGGGGGACCAGGCCAGCCGGGGAGGTTGTCCTTCTGCAGCTCCTCAAGCAAGCTCTCTTTGTGGCTGACTTTTTCTTTTTGTGCTCCTTTCTCTCCCAAAACGGGGAGGAGGAGGAAGAGGAAGCAAGCCTGCTGACTCGGGGAAACAGAACAAAAAAAAAGGAGGTCTAACGGGTGGCAGAGGGCTGTGACTATCGGCGGTCTCACGTGCCTGGTCTGATGCGGTGGCGGAGCGAGGATTTCTTGGCAGCCTCCCCCGGCAACGCCGCGGTTTGCGTTGCAGGGGTCCCCACAGGGCCGTGCAAAAATATCACCAAAACAACAGTTCCTCCAGCGCGTCTGCTCCCCGGAGAGCTAAATATAAATTAATCGGGCTAAGAGAAGGGAATTTTCCACCACGCTACTCATCTGTGCCTGCGAGCCTGCTGGGTCATTAAGCCTGACGGGCTGCTCCCCGCCCCGAGGAGTCCCCCGTGCCCAAGCCTGCTCCCCGCCGACCACGGCACAAGTGCCACCGCTCTCTTTAGAGATAAGAACTTCCATAAATTCCTCGAAAGTGGTTGGGGCAGTGGCAGACCTGAGTCCTGGAGCTCTGGTTCTGCACTCAAGTATCCCTACGAGCAGTGGCCGTGTTATAATTATGAAAAAGGACTTTTCCAAGGTCACACTACTTGTCCGCAGTCGCAGCCCGGCTGCCCACAACCCAGCTATTTGCTTAGAGCAGCTATGCAGAACGTGGCTCTGGTACAGTGAACTGGAAAGCAGATCCTCAGGCTGTTTTGTTTTTCCAAACTTTTACGAGTTGGCTGCCTGTAGAGAGACAAAAATTCCCAGGCAAGGGCTTATTTCTGAAGCCCCGCCAAGCTGGTGCGAGCTCTGATAGTAGAAGCTGTGGATGCGTGAGCTTTTAGTCATCAACAGGTGAAGTAGGTATTGAAAATTGAAAAGTGTCATTACGCAATTAATTTACAGCCAGAATTTCTCCTGGCTTCAGGTGGTTGATCCATGAGTTATGAAGCCTATGACATTTGATCTGTTAGATATGTAAGATATCGCATCTTACGCATGTAACGTGCACTAGGTAAGATAAATAAGGTTTGATATGTTAGAAGTTTCTGTTGAAATGCACGGAAGGAGGAAACTGCGTTAGACCAGCCTGGAGGAGCACCGAAGCCTGCGCGAAGCACAGCTGCTCCCAGCACCGCCGGCTGTGGGTCCCTGCACCGGCCGGTGAGGGTTACCCAGGCGAGTTGGGCTCTGTAATCGCTGTATTTGAGTAATATTTTAAGAACTGTTTGAGTGAGTACAAAAAAATCTGTTCTGGTGCATTGAGTTTCTGTACCTCCCCCCTAAAAAAAATGCCCAAGGGAGACTTGGTCATGGTTTTTGCTTTTAGAGGATTAAATGCAACAGCACCGTTGGTGTCACTCCTCTGTAGTCCATTGGAAGCATCCCTTGGGCTGTATCATTCCCTATGTTTGTGGATCCTGGCCATAGCTTTTACTTTCAGCAGCCAAAGTTCAGGGCTTGCGCTGTGCGGTAGGTGTGGGATCGTAGTGAAAGAGTAGTTTTACTTTGTGGCCGTTTTGTGCTTATATATCGTTACGTCTCCTAGGGTTTGTAAAAAATGAAATCTGGCAAACTTTGATCCGGCAGCTGGAAAACCTGCTCACCCTCTCTCTGCTCAAAACCAGCCCTTGAAAGGAAGGAAAATCGGTTTCGATGGCAGAGGAGAAGTGGGGCCCGGGGGCGGTGGTGGTGCAGAACGATGCTGCTGTCAAGGTGCACCAGCAACTTGCTTTGCTCTCAGTGGCCGGTGTGGACTGGAGGGGTTAAGAGATGCACCCCTCATCCTGCTCCTAAATCCAAGGTCTCCTCAGGGACAAGTTAAAGCACATTATGCAGTTTCTTGCATTTCAGAAATTTCTTTTTTGTCCTTTGCCCCGTGACAACTCTTGGAGTGACCCGAGGCAAGCCTTTGTGCTCCTCTGCCTCAGTTGCCCTAGTTGTACAACCGCCGCCATCGCCATTCTGCACCACTGGGAAATGTTAGGGAAGGAAAACGGCTTGAATGAAGACAACTAGTCTTTTTTCTGGTTAGGACAGCCTAGCAGTGCAGTTTAGGCCAGGTGGCGGTAGCAATTTCTCGTCTCAAGTGATATGGGAAAGTCACAATAACCGTGAGCTTTGTATTTGTGTGCTTACCTTAATGTTACTGAAAATAGCCTCCTGGTGTGCTGGGTAGTAGTTGTCGATGCTATAAAAGTATGTCAAGTATATATATATTATTAACCCCGTTCTCGCATGCTTTTTTTGTCCCAGCCATTACAAATGAACATTGTATAATATTTTTGAAAGGACAAGTTTTAATGTTATTAAATAGATGCCAAAAGCTACAATTGTGTGCCAAAGCTGAAGATCCATTACAATTATGAAGATACAGAAAGCATTAAAAAATCCACATTTGGTTTTGTAGCCTGTCTGTTCTTTCAGAAAAAGATTATCTCTTTATTGGACTATCAGTTGTGTTATAACTGAAATACAATGCAATGGATGGCGCTTCTCGGAGTGAAAGCATTGTGGTTAATGAAGATTTACAGTTACTGATAGCTTCAGTTAGAAACTATCACCCACATCTTCGGTTGCGCGTGGTTTATGTTGTTGGTAGAATATTACTTTTCCCATGGAGGTTTCAGGTGAATTGCTAAGTATTTTAAACTTCATTTAAAAAACTCCAGCTCTCCAGCGGGATGGATCGTGTTGTTGATGCCTTCCCTGTGCCTCTCTCTTGCGTACCCCCACGACACACCGTGAAGGTGGCAGGTTAAGAAGGAGCCGTGTTAGAGCTGAAACAAGAGCCTGGTCAGCCTGGGAGGGGCTGGTTTGTCAGCCCTCCCTCCGGGTCCTTGCACAAGCCACCCTGGGGACCGTGCCGGGAGGTGGGGGCTGCTGGGCATGGGGGTGCAGCAGCTCGCTCGAGGCATCGGGCGGCGAGCCAGGAGAGCCATGCTCTTGGAGACCTCTCTGTGTGTCACCAGTTTTAGTAATTTTCCGAATTAATTCTTGCTGGAGCACATCTTTTAGAAAAGCCATCCAGTGCAGAGATAAAAATGTCGTGAGGATTGAGAACCCACTGCAGTCATGTATTACGCCGTTAATTTATTGCAATGATTATTGTCCTTGCTGTTCAGGGAAAATTTGCACTTTGCCCTTATTCTGAACCTGCATACTTCGGACTTCCCGCAGTGCTGGGTGGTGTTATACCACCGGTCTGCTCCCTCTGAAGGACCTGCTGGGCATCTCCTTCCCTCTCTGAAGGCGACCAGGTCGTTCCTGAGCAGTCACCACTCCACGTTCCCCCAGTCTTGCCCTGTACCCATGTCTTCAAGTCCCTCAGTTACTCCTGGGGTGTTCTCCAGACCTTAATCAGACGTGGCAGAAGGCTCCAGATCCCCGTAGGGGTTGTGGAGTGCAGAGTACAGAGGCAATACCATCTCGTCTCCTCCTGGAGATCCCTGAGATCCCTGATTTATCTAGCCCGCAGTCGTATCTCCCACATGCCTTGGTAATCTGCCGCACAGTGCAGGAGCCTGGGGACGTGCCCCTGCCTTCAAGGTGAGTGTCTTTTAAGCGATTTATTTTTTTAAGGCATATCCTAATATCTCGGTTAAAAACTGTGCTGGTTGCTTCTCTCCATTCTGTATTGTCAAATTGTTCTTCTCTGTATTTAGTGCTCGACCAGTCTTGAGTTGCTTACACAGCACTGATTTTCCTATTTCCTTCCCAATTACTGCCAGAAATATGACATGGCTTAAGGTGAAAGTCTAGTTTCTGTTGAAGCCAGCATTGCCAGTTTATTTGCAGGTCTGTTTGAGATGTGTTAGTTAAATAATTATCAATAACTGTCATCCATTTCTGTGCACTTTAATGAAGTCTGTTTTACCGGCACTCCCTTGTACCGGCACAAAAACATCAAGTGAGATGAGAGCTCTTTTCTTGCTGTTGTTAATTCTGCTTCCTGACTCTCCGTCCTTGGACTGAAACCGGAGCCTCGCAGGGCTCGTTTTGTCGGGGCCATCACGTTTACCGCGCTGGCTTGTGCCTGTCCTCTGGGAGCATCAGCAGTGATGGCTCAGAAGACTTTTTGGCACGATCTTATAAAAGTTGAAGGTGTAAATTATTTGGAGCTGTTGTTTAAGGAAGATCTATATTTAGTGCCTGCTGTTTAATATCATCCCAGGTTACTCTTGACAATCATGACCGTATCGTTTTACTTTCTCCTTAGGATGGTGTTGAAGTATATGTAAACCGTTTCTCCCTTTTCTGCATCATGATTGATGTTCCTGCTATTCTTTCTGACTGCAGAGTGATGTTGTCAATGGGACTTCTTGTTGTCCTTAATGTCTATAAAAAACCCCTGTATCTTGTTTTCTAACAGGGCCTGATGTTTAACTTGCAGTCTCATGCATATTAAGGTGTTGTCATTGTTTTAGGGACTTCATAATGATTTACAAATTCTAGGATTCATCAATTCCTTCACTCATTAGTGTAGCAAGTTGATACGTATTTTTCCATGTGATGGAGGTGGACGTTTTTGCTGCCCTGTTTGTACTGGGCAATCATTCGTGTTTGTGCACTGACAAAGTACCTGGCGCGATTCCCCTCCCGATAGCCTGCTGGCCGCTTTGGGGCTGGGCTGGGATGCAGCATTTAGGTCAGTTCTCCTCGGGATGCTGTTTCGGGAGGAGGCTCCATGGTTCACACCACGCTGGTGCTGGGGCCGAGGCCTCTGTCCTCTGGCCTTCCCATTTCCACGGCACAGAGGAATCTGTTCTCCTGATTTTCACCTGTGGGGTGGGAGGAAGAGGGATGTATGGAGGGTATCCAGAGATGGAGCCTCTTGGGGTGGAAAATGCAGATTTTTTTTTTTTTTTCCCTTTACTGCATGTTCACACTGTCATAAATGAGCTCGAGGAAAGCTGGGCAGGATGGTGTTTCTGCCAGCCCAAATAAAAGCAGGGACTGTTTTCATTTCCACTTACTTTTTTTTTTTTTACTTTTTTTTTCTCGTCTCTGAGACAGGCTGCAAAATCTGGGCTCTTTTGGGTGCCAAGCTATAGTGGGGCTCATCCTGCCCTGCTTCAGCTGTATGAATTAGACACCTCCAGGGGATGAAGCATCCCAATGCCAGGAAAATTGTCCTCTGCGGGCATTACTTCTCTGGCTGAATGATCACCCGGTGGGTTACCTTGCTTTGGGGCAGCGAGAGCCGGCTCGCTGGAGTTTACCCCAGGCTCACAGCAGCTCGGGGGTAAACATTTTGCTGCCCAGCCCTCGGGGAGCCCCTGAGGGAGCCAAACCTGCAGGAGGTTTGGGCTCTACGTGCTGCTGACACCTCACAGGAGCTGAGAGTGTGTTATAGCAACAGATTCTGTATTATTCCAGCCTCGCAAGCGTTTCCCTGTGATATTAAAAACACCGGCTGAAACCCAAGTCCAAACTCTCAATGAATGAATCTGTGGAAATGCTGTCAGGCACATTTTGGTGCTGCTTTGGCTTTGATTTAAATGGGTAAACAGGTGAGTGGGTGTTTGCTTTGACTTCTCCCTCGTAGCGAAAGACTTCCTTTGAGGGAAGGTGAAGCCTCCAGTACTATTCCCCATCACAGCATCAGACCATTCTGCCTGTGGCTTGGCGTTAGCGATGCCTTTGCTGCGTGCCCGGGCCCTGTGCTGCCAGGCTTGCCCAGCAGCAGTGGGAAACCCCTGATTTCCCCAAGTATTGGGGATGCCTTGTGCTCAGGGCTCTGCTCATGGTTATGAATAACCCTTGCAGAGCTTCCCAAAATCACCTCCAGGTTGGGCTGCACCAGGTTTATGTGTTGGAAATAGCCTTGCTGTGCAGTGGGCAGTTGCTGGAGGAGGCAGGGTTGTTGCAACCCATCGTCTCCTTGCTCTGCTGGATTAGGAGGAGCCCCCTCTCCTCCCCACGCATTCCCCCATCTCCACCAGAGCTATCAAGACCGGCTCCTTGGCAGCCCATGCACGTAGGAACCTTCTTCTGGTAACAGATTGTTATGTATTTAATGAACCCGAGGAAGACAAGAAATTTGAAGGCTGCAGGGCGATACAAGTTTGCTGTTCAGTCTGCCAAATTCATGCTAATTCAGACAACTCACAGATGTTTGGCTCCTCATTCGTTAAAAAGATTTATGTAAGATGCAGGGCTTGGAAATTTATTCCCGGTGTGCCGGGGAGATGGAGATGGCAGCATGGGCAGAGGTTTCCTGGCCTCGGAGGAATCCTTCCCTCCCTCTGCAGCTGCGCCGCTGCCGTACCTTCCTCTTTCCAGTGTTGATGACAACGAATGGACAAACAGCAGGGAAATGTGCCTTTCAGTTGCTAGGAGGATTAATAAAGGCTCTAGGTTCGTCTTTCAGGAGCCAAGGAGTTCTTTGAAAGCTATTTCTCAGCTAAGGAATGAAACCTCAGAGACTGCCCAAGAGCAGAAGTACTTTGGTCTGATGGAAACAGTGGTCTTGTAGGGTTTGCAGGTGACGGCGGGTACGTGTGGTACCCTGTGTGGGCACAGAGACCATCTGCTGAAAGCGTTTGAAACTCTTAAAATGTTGCCTGCCTAGTTCAGGTAGATAATTTCAATTTTTGGCAGGTCCTAAGTGATCATTTTGCTGGGCTTCACATGAGGGTTCTGCAGTCTTAGGGTGGTTATCCATAAAGGGGAAGTGGTAGGAGATGATGTGGAGTCTGGCAGTCGACGCATACCTCCAGTATTTCCCTGCTTTAAATTCAGGTATTTCTTTAGGGGCTGTCAGCTCTACCAATTCTCCAGCTCAGCCTCGAAAAAGGGAGAAATCTGACTTGCAAGCAGTATCCAAGTCTGTTCCGAGAGCAATGATGGTGTTCTGGCGCTTGGCAAGCTTAATTACACTACGAGATGTCCCAGATCTTGCTCGTACTTGGTCCATGTGGTGGGTTTTTGGTGGTCACCGATGAGTTGAAAGCATTACAGTCAGCGTTGCAGCACTGAGCCCGTTTTGCAGCTGCAAAACATGCTTCTCACAGAGACCCCAAGAGCTCTGGAGCAAAGAGGCCCAGGCTGGCCAAGAAGCGCCCCTGACCCTTGGAGTGTTGTTATCTGGCTGTAAGTAGGTGGACGTCGTGTTATAGAGGTAGGTATTAAGATGGGTTTATGTGCTATTTGAAGTTGTTTATGCTTGAGAAGTGAGTCTGTAAAAGGCATGGTGGGGCTATGTTTGCTGTCTCTGACTCAGACCTTTCAGGTTGTACGTGGGAAGAGACTGTAAGGAAGAAACAAGAACTGTTTTTTGTGTGTGTTTACTAGAGCAGCACACTCCAAGCGGTAATTAAAAGTAAACCTGGACTCTGCTGGCTTGTTCAGCATCCCTAGTTGTTGAGGTTAAGCAGCCAAAGCAATTCTCAATTCAGCAATTCCTCAGCTTTTGGGAGCGTGGCCAACACTCACAGTGTCTCACAGACCATTGCAAATTCTTGTAATAAATCTCACAATTGGGGAAAAAAAAGTAGAAAGGTGAGATGGTTCGTTGGACCAGCAGGCTGGACTGCTGCTGCCGCTTCAGCTGCTCTTCTCCAGAGACAACCTTTGGACCAATGTTTCTAATATTCCTTGGAAATATTACTCAAAATTAGCAGCAGTCCCCTAATGAGCAGATTAGGCAGTTATTACAGGTTTGCTCAAAGAGAATGTGCCATTTCTAGCGGTGTTTTTCAGACTAAGACCGTGCTGTAGGATATGTCTAAATATCGGTGCCCTGCAGAAATATTGGCAGCATCTATCCCCAAGCCAGCGTGGCTGCTGGGAGGGCTGCATTCGCGTGGGGCTCCCCTGGGAGCAGTCCTGCTGGGGGAGGAGGACACTGGGCTTGTGGGGCTGAGCCCTGCCACAGCAGGTCTGGGCTAAGCTGGTCCCGGCGCTGCTCTGTGGCAGAGCGATGTGCTGGGGATGCAGCCTCAAGCTGGCGCAGCTCGTTAGCCCCTATGCACGTGGCCAGATCCCTTTGAAGGTCTGGTGCCGGTCCTCCACGAAAATTTACCTGTAGGCTGAGTGTGCAATCAAGAGATACCGAAGACCCCATGTTAGTGCTGTGAATGGGTATGCTCTTCTCTTTAACTACTGTGCATGAGTGTTTGTGCAGTGAGCTGGGTCCCGTGTAGTCACTTTGCATGTCTAATTGGCACCTCTCCGCTGGAGACCAGCAGTCTCCTTGTTCGCACCTCTCGCTTGCCGGTTGCTGTTTTGCAATGACTAATTTTGCTCTCTTCTTTTCCTTTTCAGTTGCCAGGGAGGAAAAGGCAAAGTCACTGCCAGCACCATTTTCTTCAAGCTAAGATGTTGAGACAAAGCACCTCTGCCCCTACCCTGTCCTTTCAGTCCCTTTCCACTGCTCGTGTGTAAGGGAGTCTTTCCCCTGCCACTCCTATTCCCTAAGAGCACGGGGGCAATAAACCTGATGTGTTTCACTCAACTAGATGGTGTGTAATTTTCCTTAATTGCTCTTATTTCTTTTCGGTGAGAGCTTGCCTGCAGGTGAGGTCCAACTCAAACATATAGCTCTGGGTGTGAGCTTGGACTTCAGGCTCTCCCTAGACTCTGGGGTGTTTGGACGTGTGGTTTGGGGCTCAGGGTGCTGGGGACCCACTGCCTTGTGTGACTTTGGCGTCGGGTTGAGGCGGTACCCAGGCACTTGGAGCAGGGGATCGGATTGAAATAATAGATTTTTATTTGCTTAGTAATTAATTTATGGTTGTGGGCAGGACCCCGGTACATCCGTTGTTCCTGGTAGCGAGGGTTAACCTCAGACCTCCGTAAGCCAGGTTGCACGTGGCCATCTGCGGTGGCTGCACATTGTATTTTCTGTTCCTAACGCGGCCCCTCGAGATGGGCACTGTTGTGGTAAACCTTGGGCTCCTTCTGGCTGTGGATTTTGTTAGCGTGGCTGTAGAGGTTGGCTCCGTCTGGGCTGTCCTGCGCTGGCAGCTCTGCGGCACGCGCGAGCACTAGGCTGTGTTGGTGAGAGCCTCCATTCCTTCGTGAAGCTGTTGGTTGTAAGCGACAAGGTGATGCAGTTCTCAAAGCCGTGCAGACCTACGGAGTGACGCTTATCTTAAACACAACCCGTTACTGCTTTCCCCTTTGCTATGCCAGCTGTTAAAAATGTTAAGCATAAGCAAGTCTTTACTTATCAATTAATGCTGAAAGTGTGTCTTTATCTTGTTAGCCCTGGAAAAGACTAGTCTAGCTGCAAGCAGCAGGCAGAGGAGGACACCTCTTTCTTCCTTTTCTTTGGCTGGTAATTTCCGAGTACCTGGAGCATGTGACGAGCTCGAGTCCTTGCCGGGCAGGAGGGGAGTGCTGTGCAGGACGTGTGGTTTCCTGCACCAGAGCCTTTCTCTGGCCTCCTGGCAGGATCATGCCTGCCCTTCCAGGAGCTGGGGAAGACCCTGTGGACCAGGAGGAGGTGACTGTAGGCTCAGGGCGAGACGGGGCAGTGCTGCAGCCTTTTTCCTCCAAAAGCTGGGCAGCCTGGGGCAGCTCTTTCCTCTTGACAGAGACCCAGGGGTTGATCGCGACATGGCTGCATCCGTGGAAATTTTGTCCTTTGAAGTCATGTGCGCTGACTCATGATCTTGTTTACTCAGGACTCATCCAGGGGGCATTTTCAGACGGTAAAGACTTCTTCTCAGGCCCTGAATGGCATCTTTCACATTTACTGGAGGTTTTTACTCCCTAAGTAAAATCAATATTCGCTAATGACGTGGAAGAGCGAGATGCTGAGCAAGCCTGCTTGAGAAAGGCGTGCAGAAGGCAAATTATTGCCTGAGTGAGGAAATAAGCCCACATTTAGCTACATGCAAATGATAGGCTTCAAGGATTTTCCCAAATTCATCATGCAATAAATGAACAAATTGAAGGTGTACCTCTTGGTGTACAGCACTGATGGTGAGACAGGCTGTGCAATGAGGAGATTTGATGTCGCCCTGAATCCTTCCTAAGAAGTGGAAGGATGGGGAGTGGGGCATGATTTTTAGTTTGGATAAAAATTGCAACGTGATGCTCTGTAGAAAGCCGTAAACCCCTCAGTTTTCAAGTGCAGTAAGCAGTTTTGGCTATTTCCCCAAATTCCTTGTCAGTCACCTGTAATGTTTGGAGAGAGGTTGTCCGGCTGCGGAGTGCTCGCACCCCAGGCTCTGTAGCAGTCTGTCTGCCTGGAGAAATCAGGACCTGCACAGCAGGAGGGGAATTTCTGTTTAGCTGGTGAGACGGGGAGGGCGGTTGAGCCTTAGAAATGTGCTCGGTTTGGCCTGGAGGGATTAGGTTTGGTTCTTCAAACATGTGGGTCTAAACTGTGTTAAATAAACTCCGTGATCGTGGCGGCTCTTCGCTCAGCCTGTTGTTTTCTGCTCGGAGGAGGCGAGGTTGGTGTTTTCCACCATCAAGCTGCATTTACTGCTTTTCTTCTCGGAGAACCTTTTATATCAAAGTGCTGCCTCTGTCCTTGCTCATATTCGTTGCTCCTTTGGTTGGCATTTGCAACTTCTGAACTGGTGTTACTGAACTCTCCTGGGATAAACCTCAGGGCAGCGGCTGCCAGAAGATGCGCCGAGCCGGGAGGTTTGGCTTGCTCCAGCCTTGCTTCCCAAAGCACCTTGTGCCTTTGTGTAGCATCAGCGTTGGCTCTCCGGAGCCATACGGCCGGAGTTTGCCGTGTGGCGATGGAAATATTTTTTTGCTGAGCCGAAGCGTGCTCTCAGTTGCACTGTAGTGTTCTGGAATGACGCCGCTGGCGGCGATGGAGCCAAGTCCGCAGCCACGCCAAGGATGAAGGCTGGGCTTGGGTGTTTGTCCTTCCTCCTCTTTCACAGTGTTTCAGAGGGATTTGGAAGTGGCTGGAAATCCCCTGCCGGGAGAGGGACAGGCAGCTCTTGATTTCGTTCAGAAAGTAAGTCAGGGATCCTTCCCTTTTCTTCTTGCAGGTGTTTAAGAAAACTTTCTGTGCAGTCAAAAGGGTGCCTGAGTATTTCTTCAGGCAGAGCACAGGGAACAGTGCTGGGGCATGGGGTAGGAAGCGGGATCCTGCATGGGTTGTGGCTTTTTCACGGAAGGCTTTGAGCAGCATTAAAAATACAGCAGGGGCGGGTGATTTATATTCCGAGGGTGATCCTGCTGTGCTGCTTGCAAGGTGTATCAGTATGCAAAATACAGCTCTGTCTCCTCGTTCCTGTGTGCCCTTTCTGCCTGTAAGTAGGTTTTATGTCAGTGTGTGTGTCTGGAGGGGGATTATTTGAGCTGGACGGGGATTGAATGTTTTCTGTACAGAGAGTGGTGGTCCCACAGCAAGTGGAAATCTGTGTGATGCTGGTCCTCAGTTGTCTTCACGAAGAGTACTGCTGGGGGTCGGATGTATGGGTATGCGATATTGGTTAGTGTTCAAGCTCCCTTCAACCATGGCAGAGCATCCGACAGACAGTTTGCTAAATCCCAGGATCTTTTCCATACGTTTCAGTGTAGGAGGTGAACAGGGCACGGCTGTGACTTGGCAGCTGCACAGAGTCCACTGCGGTAGCACCAGTCGTGGTGCGGGAGTGGGACCTCCCTGCAGGGAAGGGCTGTTTGCCCATGGTGAGCAGCTCTAGGGCTGTACTGCTTGCTGGTCCCTTGTAAGAAGCTCATCTGTTCTCAAGCATTACCTTTCAATGGGTGAAAGTTGGATCATCTGACTTACTCTCCTTCCAGTGTAATTTTTTTCCAAGCCCAACACTCAGTCACTGTGATACCATTCAGAAAGCAGCTCTAAGAAAAGCCTCTTTCCACTTCCACAACGGCAAAGATCACAGAGGCTTCTGCTTGGTCTGTATTTTGAAGCAATACCCACAGAAAAAGCATGGTTTGCTAAAATTCGGGGGTTTCCATGCACTAGTGCTGCTCATGGGTGCTCCGTGCAGCGCAGGAGATCGCGTCGATCCCAGTGGCCATGGCCCAAATCTAAACTTAACCTTGACAGAGGGATGAAGATAGTTCCTTTATCTGATTGCAAATGAGGAAATACATGTCTTAAAATAATTAATGGTCCCCAAAGAGTATCTTTTTATTAGCATGTGTGTATGTGAAAGCCTCCAGTCTATAAATACACAGTAGTTTCCTCCTCAGAGTCAATAGGGAGAACATCCCAGGTCTGCAGAAGCGTTTCTGTCCCACAGCACTTGTTTGCATCCAGAGGACATGACGGGGCAGGACCGCGCTGGGTCACGCTGTGCGTCAGGAGCCCGGTGAAGCAGGATGGGGAGCCAAAGATCACATTTCACTGGAAAGTTTTCCTTTTTATTGCAGTTGCTTGGTGGGGATGATTTCAAAACCCAACCAAGCAGGAGCTAAAACAAAAGAGTCCAGACCTGAAAGCGCGTCTCGGACCCGACGTCGGGCGATGTTAGCTGCCAGCTGGCAGCATGGCCAGCAGTTTGCTGCATTATCGTTAGGGTTTTATTAATTGCAGGAGATGCAGTGGAGCAGCGAGAGGGGAGGTGTGAGGTGGTGTGCGCTGCCGCCTGTCCGGCTCAGGCAGGGAGCATCTGCCTGTACTTGCTGCTGTTCCTGCCTGCTGGCTGCCGCACGCCTGGGTGTGTATAGGAGTCTGCTGCAGCAACATTAATCATTACCTTAGGGAAAGATAATTATTCATGAAGAAATCATACCCTGTTAACAAGGAACCGTGCTTAACTGCTTTCATGCTGCTCTGAACACTTGTTTGATCTTTGCTTCCCATGCTGCCGCCGTGCCGGCGGTGGCACCAGAATCCAGCATCATGGCAAGCATCGCTATCTCTGCATCGGAATCAGGCACAACTGAGACTGTGGGAGATAAAAATACAGACCTCAGATGTTTTTAGTCCCCATCCTGTGCTTTAGCCATCTATGGTATGGCACAGAGGAGCATGAGGGCACTGGCAGCTCTGCTCCGGGGGTTTCCCCAGCGCTGGGGGAAGGCTGGAGCCTCCCAAAGAGCCTCCTGCTCCTCATCCTTTGGGGGGCCTTTAAACCTTTAAGCCTGACTTAGCTCCTCTGGTTTAGAGGCATGCATGGGGTCTAAGTGCCTCTTGTCCTCTGGGCTGCTGTGTGCATGCTGGTCTCTGGGATGCTGCTAGAACCGTAAGTTTGACAGGAGGGGATTTTTCCTTGGGGAATAGGAGGTTTGTTGTGGCAGATCTGGCTCGGACATCGGTGAGGACAGCCGCTGTCCTGCTCCCTGTCCCCGGTCTGTGGCTCAACCACAGTAGCTGGTGGGGCTAAAATTGCAGGGAGAGCACTCAGAGGAAGGAAAAGGAGATGAGCCAGCAAGGATGGGGTGCTGTGCAGCTGCCAGCAGTGCCGCATGTGTGCCGCTGGGGCCCCATACCGGTGCTGTGAAACACTGAGGCTTCAGCAGCAAGGATACCACCAGCATTGCTTATTTTCCCCTGCATTGCTGTTTCCATGTTATTTGGTCCTCGCTCCACGCATCCTCCATTTGTCCCTGTTTGTCCCCTGTTACGTGCTGATGCTGGCAGCCCTTTTTGGGGAACATCCCCTCCTCTTGTGTTTGTTCAGAGCCTGGTGTAAGCAGCCATCCCTCCTGAACAGGACCTCTAGGTTTTGCTGCATACCAATATATTTGATGCAAGTGTAAAAGTGTAAGTGTAAGTGCAGAAGTGTAAAACTCCCACGGAACGTGGGAGTTAATGACCATACAGCAACACTTTCTGCTTGCTCCTGAAAAACAGCCTGATGTCCCCAAGCTGGCCCCAGCGCAGGGTTCGGGAGCCTCCTGAGCGTAACCTTGGGGGTCCGTGTGCTGTAACAGGGGTGTCTGGGCTGCCTCCAGGATCGCCGGGGGGTTTGCAGCCCCGTGGTGATGGGGGCACGTTGCTGGGTTAGTCAACTGGTGCTCCAGCCACCCCATCCTCCCTTACATTGTGCTTTCCTCGCTCAAACCCAGGCTATCCATAGTACAAATATGTGACCTGGGCTCAGCAAATCATGTGTCATTTTGACGGTCTGAAGTGCTTTGCTTTTCTATTTGACGGTTTCCATTTGGTCATTGGGTTGCCCAGTAAATTGTATATTATAAGCCCACCAATGTCCTGTAAGAAGCCGGAGACTGTAACATGTGCCCTTAGGAACAGTATCTTTGGAAAATTTATTGATTCCCAATCCTGGCTTTGCACTCTGGATGAACTTTGTCCTCACAAAATAAGAGAAGGTGATTTTTCTTTACCAGCCAGCTGGCCCTCAAATGAGCTACTCATAACACCATCGCAACCTCTAATCCAAGTAAACACAGAAAAGATGATTTACGAGCTGGGAAGAGAAGCCATATCAGTTCATAATGAGGTTTAATACTTAGTGGCATATTCTCAAGTATCGTCCTTAAATATTGCAATTGGGTTTTGACTGCATGTTACAAGATCAGTGTTTTATGCTCTTTGGATCATGCAAATGGTGGTTTTGTTTGTTTGCATTAACTGCAAGGCAACAAAATAGCGAAACAGGATTAGAGGAGCGATTTGGGGAAAACACTGATTTCTGTAATCAAATTGGAATTGCAATCTGTCTGCTTTTACATGGGAGTAAGTTTATTGGAGAGAATGTCAGGAGGTGAGGCAGAGCTGGGCAGTGGCTCGTGGTCAGGACTGTGCAGTGCAGTATGAGCCTGGCTGGCAGCTTGTTTTTTAGTTTGTACTCCTCATTGTGCAGCCTTTAGCTTTTCCTACCTAAAACTACCTAAGAAATAGGTAAAGATCAAAAGGCATAGTGTGGGCTTTACGATTTCAGGGCAGGGAGCTCTCTCCTTCCTTGCAGGCAACTCTTTGCCTTGTTTGTTCCCCAAAGGGCTCTTCATGTGTTGGGTGTCGGGGAGTAGCTGGGGTGGGGTAGGGGCATCCAGGGGATTTCACAGCCTTAACGATGCTGGAGGGGCTTTTTTCTGCTGGACATCTGCTGCCAGTTGGTCTGGGGGCAAGGGCTTCTGTAAGATCAACCCTGGGGCTTTAACGAGCCCTTCTATCAAAGCCTCGGTATCTGCGATATAGGGGACATGAGTTCCCTTTTTCAAAGGGAGAATTCAGAGGAAACTTTATTTATTTATTCCTTTGCCTGAAATAAATACTTGTGTCCCTCCGGATCACCTTGTGTACCTTACGTGCTTCTAACAGCTCGTGTGAGAGCCCGCCCCGCGAAACACCTCTGCGCTGATGGGGTGCAGAGAAACACCAACAATATTTAAGAGTCTAAAATAAATACTCCCCTGGAGTAACTGCTGTTGGGGTGTTTTTCAGGCAGCGCTGGCCCCTTGCCCAGCACACCCACCCTCATCCCGCCATCTCCCCAGGCAAGTCCCTTAAAGCTGTTCCCCTCTCTCTCTGTGTACAGGGAGTTTTCCGCCCTCGGAGGCTGTTCCTGTGCATCCCCCGAGGAGCCGGTGGGAGCCGGCGGGGCCGAGCCTTTCCCGAGGGAGCATGCACTGAAAGAGGAGCTTCGCCAGACCACGGCTGCTGGCGGCCTTCGCCTGGACCCTGATGGATTCCGAGGCAGGACTGCATTACCATGGTGATGATCTTAACCAAAACTCGGGAAAACAAAGGTGCTGACTCTGTAACATGCAGGACTGAGCTGGTAAGCTTTGTGAAATCTTTGTTCAAACCTATTTTGCTGCCGAGAGCTTTGCTGTATCTTTATAATAAGGTTTTTTGTGCTGCAGGGCCAGATCTAGATTGTTTATAGCACTGATTTCTACCAAGTTGCATTAATATCCAAGGAGCAGGCGATTAGTAAATGATTGGAGTGCTGTGGCTTTTGCATATGTGAATTTCAGTAAGCATGCAATGGAATAAACAGTAGAAAAAAATAAAATCAACGCCATGAATAACACAGGTGAGAAGTTGCTTCACCAACAGCGAACAGATGCTGAGCATTAATAGGAGGATGAGCAAGTGGGGAGCAGGATTAAGTGGGAGATGGCAAAGGGCAGTGCTGTGGTACTTAACAGTCTCACTGGCAGCCTGGAGGGATGCAGATCCAACCATGCCGAATGAGCAACAACAAAATACCAAATTAGGGGCAGCAAACAGCCTAAATGATGCCACAAGGGGCAAGCAAGGCTGTGGGGCTGAGTGTACCTGCAGTAATGGGAAAGGAGGGGCAACACGTTGTCTGAGGGGCAGGAGGAGGAGGTAAGGGATGATGGAGAGCCATCTGAGAAAGGTCAGAGCAAGGCTGGTCGTGGACATTTTCTCCTCTGTTCTCCAGGAGAGATGGTTATAGTCTGAGAAGAAATTAGACCAAAAGGCTATTCCTCGCAGGGTGCGCTGAGAGCCTCAGATAAGGGCCTGCAGGAACACAGCAGGAAGCATCTGACAGGATCAGCCATAAATGGGCATTTTGAGCATAAAAGAAATATAAATGCCTACGTTTGCTGAGGATGACAAACTGTCCGGCCAAGCTTCCCAGGCAGATAGCGCAGCATGCCGGGGCAAAGGCAGGCTGCCCTGGCAAAGCACGGCAGAGGAGAAGGCGAGCGAGCCAGAGGCAGCTTAAATCCTGCCTTAAAAGGGTGAAATTTGGGAAGGAAGGATATTGATATATTAGAAAAATATCCTTGCTTTAGTGTTGGCTCCTGCTGGGAAGGCAGCATCTCCCGCAGCTGCTGCTCGGGGCGGCGAGGCGGGAGCCTGAGCATCCGACGCCGGCTGTGCCCCAGGAGGTGTGCGGGGCAGGTGGAGGGGAACTTGCTGCAGGGAGGCGGATGAGAAGTAGTTTCTTCTACTACTGCGGGAAGGGATGGGCACCCGGGCTGTCTGATGGCAGGCAGCGGAGGTGCGGAGCTGTGACAGGAAACTTTGCCCTTGCGTGTTTGCTGAGTGCCTCCCGCAGCTCTGGGGCTGGGTCAATAGTGCAATGATAGTCCTGGTTACACAGGTTGAATTGCTGGGTTGTCCAGGCTGTTGAATTGGGGCAGATGTTCACGAGAAGTCTGATCCACCAAAGAAAGCAACAGTTTTTCCATTGACTTCATGGGAAAGGCCAAAAAGCAAAACCTAAAGGAAATAAATGCCAGAGCAGCGGGTCAGTATTACCTACCGATGCCCGATGGGCTCATTTGTTTCAGTTCCTGGTTTGGTGTTAAGATGAAATTCTTACAAAATGGTAATTATACTCAATATGAGACATATGTCATCTAAAGGTGTTCCTACCCCTTGCCGTGTTTGCAGGCAGTAGCTGGTCCCTGGGGCTGGTGCACAGATGGGCACTGGCGCAACCACTGCCTTCTCTGGGGCTTCTCCCACTTCCATCGCCGCTCCACTTTGGCCATTCTTTGGAGACAGCTGCCTGTCTTCGCTATCTCTGGATTAATTCTACCTGCCACTTCATAAGGTGGGGCTTGACAGATAGAAGTAGCCTGACTTGACCTAGAAAAGCAGCACATGCTCCAAAGACGGTGACCCTTATTTACCTTCTCCACATCTGCACCCCATTGTTGTTTTCTGCCTCCACATCCCTCTATATTCGATATTTACATTATTCTCTATATGAAGTAGGATCCTTTTGTTGGATTGCTCTGCACAGGCAAGTGCCAGCATTTGGTACATCATTATTATTATTATTGTTTTGTGAGCCGGCAACGTTTAAAACATGGATCAGGAGAGAAGATGTGACTGTGGTGGCCTAACACCAGATAAAGCGTAGCTATGACGGCGTGGGTGAACGGGGAGGTCATGCTGGTGCTTCCCTCAGATGTTGTAAAGCCTCAGTCAGATGGGATGGTGTTGCCAGGAAAGACACTTCAGAAGCAGAGTATGGATATTTTTGGGGATAATAAAAGAGCAATTAGTATGAAAGTGTGTTTTTGCAGACATAGCTGAAATGGCATGTAGCTGCAGATGACATTGATTTATTTTATATAAAACTGTCCATGCCCATTTTTGGAAGTCTGATGAGGTCTCTTACACTGTCAAGAGGAAAATTCTTGGAAAAAAAGAGTGTAAAAAGCATCTAGGATTATTTTGTCCCCACATAGTGATGTTTTTCCCTATTTTTAGTGGAAATCAGCACAATCCGAACGTAGACTCCCCTGAAGTGCTGGGGTGAGGGCACCTTGCCTTAGAAACACACTATACGTTTAAAAAAAAGCCAAATAGCTGCTTTGTACCTAGGCAGGAGGCCTTAATGGGCTTGGATGGGGTTCAGATACTACTGCTGCTGCTTTTTTGCCCAATCCAGAATTACCGCTGAGTTGCAGGTCCCAGTTTAGTTTCTCTGGTGTTTTGGGTCCTGGAGCTGGGGACGTCACTGAAGCTGTTCCCGTGGGTAAGTACTAGGTGCAGGAGCCATGATTTGCAAGCTCAGGCCTCGACACCGACTCTCTGCAGCAGTGTTTAATTAAATTTGATTTAACTGAGGGAAGATGACTGTGTCTGTCCCCCGGTCCCTGCCAAAACAGGACTGTCGCGGGCGCCCAAGGCTCTTCTCCCTGCTGGGTGCTGCGCAGCTTTGCCAAGGCTGGAGGCAGGGTGGTTTCTGGTGCCCCGGTTGAGTCTGCGAGAAGTGAATAGTTTTTCTGGTTGTTTGCAGCACACTCCAAAGATGAGTCAAGGACCTACCCTCTTCTCTTGTGGCGTGATGGGTAAGTAACAGAAACTTCTGTCCGTATTTACTCCACCTCTGCTCCCGCTTCCTTATAGCAATGGGCAGGAAGATGTCCTGACTGGCTGGATCTCTCCAAAAAATACTCCCCTGCAGACCCTGGGCAGGCATCCACCCACCCGCCCCATATAGCAGGGATGGAGGGGCACCTACCCCACCACCCTCTAGTGGTGGCCATCGCACCTGTGCCACCCTCCTTCCCAGAGACGGTTGTCCTGCCCCATTGCCATTGCTGAGTGAATTGCTTATCTCCTTCCCCCTCCTCAGTGCTTTGATATGTCTGCTTATTTTTAGAGTAACTTGTACAGTTGAGATCATAAGCATTTTGGGTCTGAGATTGTGTTTGAGTATCCAGCCCACGACTGTGGCTCTTGACTGTTTGCACGATGCAAGTAATAAATATCAGTATTATCACTAAAATGTTCTACCACTTGGACAGGCCTCAAACAATAAGGAAAATGCCTTATTCTTGCCTTTGACAATAACTATGGTATAGGATGTTTAATACCTTTCATGTCAGAGCTTGCTATCAATTTCTATGCTGAACAGCCACTAAACTTGATGGAGGATTGGTGCTTTGGCCGGTGGTCCTGAAAAACTGATAGTGTTGGAGGATGTGCTGTTATATTGTGCTCTTTGGGTTTCATAGTGGGGAGCCAGTTACTAAGCGAAGTCTCAAAACCCAATGAAAATTGTAGGTAAAGTTTGAGCCAAGCTACTTGCTATGAAAGCCAATACTTTACAGACAAAGAGGCTGCCTCTTTTCTTTATGGACGCAGCTCTCATTAGCCTTAATGGGAAGCTAGCACACGCATTGACAGGAGATATTTCCCAAGCGCTCTGATAACTCCAGTCGTTGGGTGGGCGGGGGAAGATGGAAAGCATTTGGATTTTTTCAGATGAAAGTCACAAGCTTCAAGGTCAAGAAGGGGTAGAGACAGCCCGTTGCCTTTCTCCAGCCTGTCAAACATGAGTGAGGAACAAAGAAACCCAATCAGATGGTTTTGTCTTGCACTGTGGCACTGGTAGGCTCTTCAACAGATATGAAGAGTCTATGCCTAGTTGAAAAGCAGCTTGTCTTTAAGAGCATTTACAAAGCTGGTCTTCTTTGGCTGCCAAATTATCCTCTTTCTGAGGGAACCGAATGTCACCTCCTTGAATACAGCTTGCCATTTAATGGTCTTCGTCATGCCCAGTCAAGAGGAGCCAGCCTCTCCAGCATGCAAGTGCATTGGTTGGCTTGGGTTTAATTTTAAGCATCTTTCCCGAGCGTTCTTCTTGATATCTCCAGACATGGGCCACAATCACAGACTAATCCAGTGTCAAAACTCACTTGACTTTTTAAATAAGTTCTATGGTTATAATGGCACTGAATGCAAAACTGGGGGAATATTTCAGGTCAGAGAGCCAAGTCCCTGTCAGTGGAAAGCACTGAGATAAATAAACACAGTGAAGTTTGGACTGGTAGCACAGCCAACAGGAGGCAAAGACTCATAGTCCCATGTATGATGTTGGGGGGATGGAGGGAAGTTGGCTGAATTTTCTGGGTTTTTAGTCAGAAGAGGCTGAGGGTCTTAGCACAGGGTCTTCCCGGTTGCCTTTGGGGGCAAGGGCAGCTTTGGGCAGGAAGGCAGCTCATGGCTGGTCCCAGTGGCCATGGGACAACGGGGCAGATGGAAGCCCAGCCTCGGCCGGGCTGCCAAGGATGAGCATCATCCAAACCCTGAAGCTTCCCACAGGCATCGGCTCAGGAGCATTTATCTCCAGGAAGGAGAAGGAAGAAGTTGAGTCAAAGCCTTAAGGGGTGCATAATGCACCATGACCAAGAAACCCACCTGGCCCAAGATGGCAAGGCTGGGGTCCTGCTTACCCGTGGCATAATGTGGGGGGAAAAGAGTAAACTGAAGCCCATGCATCTTGGATGTAGATATCTTGTAAGGTACTAAACACTGGAAGAATCTGAAAATCAATTATAGATCATAATACAACTCAATATATGAGCAAACATTATTAAAGACTTGATACGTCGATGATGCGATGTTAGATCCACTTCTCAAGGTGACCTAAATAATTTTTTGATTTTTAGATTTATAGGAAATACCCCTGCCAGTGTGATGATAATATTACTGAAATGTTGGGTTTTATCTTTATATAGCCCTTTGCTGGGAGGAAGGTTAAAGGTGAAAAGCCTAAAACTATAAATGCAACAATTTCTTTTTTCCTTTCTCCTTGGTGGGTTCTTGAAACACCTGGGAGTATAAGAATTGTCCTGGTGTTGGAGAGGTTTTTTTTTTCTCCTCTTTTCCCTTTCCTTCTTCTGCAGTCTCCATCACATGCCCCCAATAAAAATATCAACTGTGCTAGAGAAAGAAGGCAGCATATTAAAAAGTTGAGGCATTACTTTTGACTTCCTGTATTGAATTTTTTCTGTCTTTGGGCGGATGGCAGAAGAAAATTTAGAATATTTTAACAAGGCATTGGCAGCATTGCCTAACCTTGCCCTAGCAGGTATATAAACAGCACTCAGCGTCTAAATTGGTAGCACCAGAGGCTGCAGTAGTCCAGCCTTCTAAGAGAAACTTGATGGGCGCGTACTGACAGCCGTAGCCTCCTGTTTTCTGTGTAAGCAAGAAATTATCTGTGAGGCAAACTGCAGGCAGGATTTTATTGAGGCTGTGGCAAGGTCCTTGCGAGTGTAATTGCCCTGCCTGCAGGATCAGAGTCCTGGCACAGCAGGCGCTGCATGCACAGCCCTGCTTGTAAAAGGGAAGGGGAGGATGGGTTTGAGCCCATCAGGGATGGATCCTGCATACATCTTCTGTGAAATGCTCTTTTAAAAGTAACCATCATTCGCCTTTCCCCTTGGAAAGTACCTTCAGAATTTGTCCTTGTAGAGCGCTGCGGCAGAGTGGGGTGATGGATGAAACGCACAGGTCAGCTCGTCCGTCCTTCGGCACGCTCCTCCACCGGCGCAGTTTGGCAACGCCAGCGGTCCGAGAGGCGAGTGTGCCGGGGGGTGCTGCAGCCTTGGGTCTCATCATTGCACACCTCTTACCTGGAAGGTACTTTTCACGCTGCATGGGTGATGGAGGAAAGCCAAGAAGCCAGAAGGAGGTCCAGCTGTGGGGTGATGCCCCTCGATCGCATCCTGAAAGCGCCCGCCCGCCACTCTGCCTCCCAGTGCAGGGCTTGCACACCTCCTCTTTCTGAACTGGGATTTCCTGGGATGGGATTTCAGGGTTGTTTTGGAAAGCCATCGGTGTAGAGCAGCATCTTGGTGCATGTCCAAGCACAGTCAATCCACAAAGAGAAAAAGCCACGCAGGGAAAGCCAACAAGGCGTAACTGCAGCGGGGAGACCTCGCCAGAGGATCGCGTTGAAGAGCAGGGCACATTTTGCCGTCGAGGTACGGAATTTCCCTCCCCGATGCAGGCTGTTGGCACGAGGAGCCGGCAGCCCACTGTTGTGTTTATTCTCCGGCGGTAGATTTGGGGGCTGTTGTTTTCATTTCCTATTGAAGCACAGCTCTGCGCATCGTATTTTAATCTTATTTCTGCAATGGGAAGGCTCTATGGCACTGCCATCGGCTAATTACAACCATTAAATTTGTTCCACATTTAGAAAACATCTCTCAAACATAAACAGGGGGCAGTGGAAAATGCAGGCTGCCTTTTTCCCCGTGCACAGAGACTGGGAGACTGAAATTTGACTTGAATAACATAGGAAAAAAAGGAATTGGATGCACCCTCGTGTGAAGAGAAGTGTTTGGGTTAGGATCCAAACAGAATTTATCTGCCAAAAAGGAGAAGAAATTTTGATTGAAACCCATAATTGCTTTACAAGTTGCCATAATAAATTATGTATTAATGTAAATTATTTCACGGGAAAAGAACGTAGAGGAAACTTGAGCAGAAGGATCATGCATTATGTATAAAAAGGAACTGTAAAAATATTATAGCAGCACATTTGTGTCGCTATAGTTAAAGTTGTGTCAGCATTTTGGTTTTACACCCTTCTCTGTGGTTATGAACGTGGTCATTAAAATTTACCCTGTGTCACCAGAGGAGCACGGCAGCTGTTTAAAAAGCCTGTGACCATCCTGAAGTTGCAAGGTCCCTGGCGTGTCCGTGCACAGCTCCTGCAAAACCTGGAGCTCAGCGTTTGGAAACCCGGCTGTGATGCTCTGAGGACAGATCACATTCTCCACAGGGCTGCGCGAAGCCCTCAGGGATGTTTGGGGAACAACACCCCTCTCCTTGATATTGGGACATCATCTTGTGAGTGTCTCGTGCCCCGGACCCCTGGGCTCATTTGGTGCGGTGAAGGTTGCACGGGAGAACAGATGGATGTCGTAAGGGTTTATGTTCACTCTTAAAAGTGAAGCTCTTGGGTTTGCCTGAACAGAAATTTAGGAGTAGATAGTGGTGCTCATGGCGTTTGTGCATGCTATCGATGGTCCCAGGGCAGGCTGAGCCCTGCTGGCATGCAGGCGGCTTCTGGCTTGTCTCTGAAAATAGGAGAGGGGGGAAAATAAACCATATGAGGACTGCCCAGCAGCCAGAGCCTGGGACGTGCCGGATCTTGGCAGGGCTTGTTGCCGCTTGCCCAGCCTGGCGAGTCCTGCCGGCGCGTGCTGGCGAGGCACTAGCCCCGTGCACAGAGCAGATGCTGTGGCTTGCAGCGACGGCCACTCTTCACCCGCACCCCTAGTGCTGCAGCAGTTTGACACCCAACATCTCCCTCCCAGACCATCCCTGCCAGGTCTGCTTCCTACCACCCTGGGTCAACAGCTCTGTCACCAAACTGTCCCGGAGGCCAGGCAGGGCAAAGGTGTGCAGGCTGGTGGGGCGACGCGAGAGCTGGGGCTCAGATCACTCTTTCCAGGGCTGAATCAGAGCTAACTAGCACAGCCTTGCTTTGCAAAGCAGAAATAGTTTGGGTTTGGGTTCCCCTGAGGCTGGGCAGCCTGGGAGCTTGCAGCTGTAACCTGAATTTAATGCTGCTTTGTGCCGGTCTGAATTTCTTCCTGCTTCGTGCACGGTTTGCAAGAGGGCTTAGGCTCCTGCTGCCACGGCCAGAGAGGGCAGGACGAGAAATTCAGTCCTCCCCAGGCTGCCGATAACACCCCTCTGTGTCTTGGGAGCTGGAAAGCTATTTCACAACCAAAGAGATGCCAGAAAATTCACTTTGTGTTGCCTCACCCTGGAAATGCAGATTCGCAGATCAAAATGTCTCCAAAGAAATTTGCTGGATGTGCTCATTAAGTGACTTGAAGTGTTTATTTTTGCAGTTTTAAGTTAAAATCCAAAAGATGCTATTTCATCCAAGGACACTAACAGCCAAGAAGGACCTGTTTAACCAGGGGAAGAGCCCCTTGTGCCACACTTACATCATGCTCTGGTTGTTCTCCTATCATTTTTCCTATAGGCAAAGGAGAGTTTTCCAGTGAAGCAGCTCACTTACAAACCGAGGGGTTCTTGTGGTGGGTTTTATCCTGGAACAAATTACTGCCTGAGGGTAAACTGAGTTGAGGTTTGTAATGTAAGAAAATTAATACATGCTTAACTGCAGCAGTATTAATGGCTCCACTGCAATTACCGTTATCAGCACGCTCAGGATGTGAACCTTCGTTTTAAAAAACTGAACAGAAAACTGGCCGCTTTTCCTCAATAAGGCTTTCCCAAGTCCTTTAATTACACCCTCAGCCCTTCGACTACCCCTTTTCAGTTTGTTTTGGGGCGAACAGTTTTCTGTTTGCACTGAAAAACCATTTGTTGGGTTATCCGGTAGTTTGGGACCAGTTACTGGTGCTCGGGGGCTTGGGGGAGCCAGGCTGTGCCAGGGTCTCCTCCTTGCCCTGCCAAAAAAACAGCTTTCAAAGTGCAAGGGGAAAAGCAAATAACCCCAAGCCGGTGCTGGGGATAACGGTGCGATTACCGGTCTCTTTGCAAGGTTTGGAAGATTTATAGCTGTTTGTGCTGAAGCAGGGGTGAAAGAGGAAGGTGTCTCGTATCCTCCTCACCAAGGCCTTTTGTACAACGTGACGTCTCTGGCTGGAGGATCGTGGCAGCTTGCCATGAAAAATCAGCTTCTATTTCTGTTTCTTTTGTCTGCTGACCTGACCCAAGAAATCCTTCTGCTGGCAGCATAATAAGGAGGGGAAAATAATAAAGATCTAAGTGTAGATGTAATTGTTTAGTGCAGATTTCTCACTGTTCATTGTGTTTAATAAAATGAGGACAGTGACAGTTAAAATGGTTATTGGGTGCAGAGCCAGGCTGTTTGTGGCTGGAGCTGTTACGGCAGCAGCTGGATGCCGGGAGAAATGGGAAAACTGGCCAAGGGTGGTGTTAGGGGTCCCAAATCTGACCTCCCGACTTGAAACCGAGCCCTGGTTGTAGGCATTCTGCACCATTGCATCTTCCCTATCAGGCTGGTAGCTACAGCTGCGGGCTGGGTGCAGCTTTTAATTCATCCTCCAGTTGCCTGAGTGGAAAATCCCTCAAACCCCTAAAAATATTGCACGATTTAGATATGATCGTATGAAACTTTGCAGTGACGGTTAGCTAGCACAGTTTGCCTCTGTTTGCAGCAGCCGACGACAAAAAGGTCTGTTGGGTGATTACTTTTTTCCATTGCAGTAGCTGATGGTGTTGTCCTACCATGGTTTTCCTGTTGAGCGTCAACAACGTATCTGCAGAGAGCCCCATTCACCTACGCAGCCAGCAACGGGGAGCCAGACCTTGACGATACTTTGCTTTCTTCTTTTATTGTCAGCGGGACCGTGTGTGGGAATGAGATCATCACCCTTAATCCTCTCTTTTGACACAGTCATCAGTGGAATTTCTGAATACAGCTGTAGCCGCGTTTGCAGTCTCCCTACGTGGAGCTGCCTGTAGCCATATACGTTTCAGCCCGTAGACTTTAGAGGTGCAGGTTTCTCAGAGCTTTACCCAGGCACCGCAAAACCCATCTGATAAAAGGAATATCTTTATGCCAACCCTGGAACCATGCAGCAGGTCACCGCCATCTTTTGATGTGCTGCCTTGGAAGACTTAATGCAAACCACATTTGCAGGAGGAACAAATTCCCATGTGAACAAGCTAAATGAAAAAGAGAGGGAGAAAATGTTAAAGAAGTGTATTTAAAAAAAAAAAAGTGAACCTATTAAGTGATTTTTTTTCTTTTAAATAAATGCTCTGGAGTTATGTTGGTTACAGAAATGCAAACAATTGGCTGTGCTAGGTACAGCTGGGATTTTCAAGGCAACCCCGAAGAGATGCTAAGCCCAGGTTGCTGCAGAAGAGTAGGAGGGTTTGGGTACCCGATTTCCATAGGACCTTCCCGCTCTGTGCAGGTAACCAGGCAGGGGGCATCTGGGCCAGAGCACCCAGGTGGCCCCAGATTTGGGGGACGGAGGGGAGATGGACCATGAGCCTCACAACAGGGAGCTAAGAACAGCATCCTGCAAAGAACTGCTGGAGGTTTATCGTGCAGCTGTTATAACATCAGGCATCTTAGAGCTTATTATGTGCACTGACTTTTGTTAGACACAGTATCTTTGGGTCAGTTTGGGAGAGATGCTCAGAGCCTTAGTGGGGATAAGTTGGTTTCATTGGAGCAATGCTGTTCCAGCAGCGGCTGAGACCAGGACAGCCTGATGGGTGTCAGGATGGCTTTTGGTTTCGCATAAGCTCTGATGACCTTGGGATTGCTGTGCTACAGCAGGCAGCTTGATGCCCGGGGGCACTCCCCTTTCTGTTAGGACCATCCCAACTGATATCTCATCTCCTTTCTGGTGTTTTGTCCCCCGAGGTCCATCTCGCCCCAGCAGTGCTACAGCTTCGTGCTCTTCACTTCCAGTTTTTGTGAATCTCTCAGGCAATTATTGATTGTGGAGCCCAGGACGCACGCATCTGAGACACGAATTAGCACAGAGATAAGGCAACGGCCATGCCATTTTATACTGCTGAATTTCCCTTAGCTAGTGCAATCTGGATATTCAAAGGCATGATTTTATCTTCTTCTAGCAGTTTTTGCTCCTGCTGCGATTATCACTTTGTCTCTCTCTCTCTCTCCATCTACGCTGCAGCAACCACTCTGCTGGCAGTTTGGAAAACCATATTCCAAGAGTTAATTAATTTGTACTGGAAAATGTCCCATATGCTACTTTTTTTGTTTACGGACATAGAAAGCGAATCGCAGAATTAATTAATGCTAATGCCTGTGCATGTGTGTTATTTTTTTTTTCTCCTTTCTGAACCAGAAAATGACAGATGGAGAGATCTCAGCAGGAAATGTCCACTTCAGCTCGAGCAGCCGGGCGCCAGCATCTGGGACTGCTTGTCGGACAAGGGCGAGGAGGGCTCGCGCTGGCCGAGGGAGACGGCCAGCACCTGCTCTGTCACCAACCTGATCAAAGACCTCAGCCTCAGTGACCCCCACGGCAACCCCTCGGCCCCCCCCAGCAAGCGCCAGTGCCGCTCGCTCTCATTTTCGGATGAAATGTCAAGCTGCGGGACCTCGTGGAGACCCTTAGGCTCGAAGGTTTGGACCCCGGTCGAGAAACGGCGGTGTTACAGCGGGGGGAGCGTGCAACGCTACTCCAACGGCTTTGCCACCATGCAGAGGAGCTCGAGCTTCAGCCTGCCCTCGCGGTCCAACCCGCTCTCCTGCGAGCATCCCGCCTTCAGCAGCCGGCTGGGATGCCAGCCCGGCACGGGGCCGAGGAAATCGGCCACCGGCAGGCACGGAGGAGACCGGGTGGACATGCAGAGGTCCCTCTCCTGCTCGCACGACCGCTTCTCCTCCTCGGAGTACTGCCCGCCCTCGGCAAGCAGCACGCCCGCCTCCACGCCGGAGCTGGGGCGACGGGCCGGTGGGCTCTCCCGAAGCCGCTCACAGCCCTGTGTCCTGAACGACAAAAAGGTCGGGATCAAGCGACGGAGACCAGAGGAGGTCCAGGAGCAACGGCCCTCGCTGGACCTTGCCAAGATGACCCAGGTAAGAGGCGGCGGTGCCGTCCCTGCAAGGCCCCTGCAGGGCTCAGCAGCGAGGTGATGCTGTTCTCTGCTTTGCTAAAAATCCTTTAGCATCCTCCTGATGTGGGTCTGCATTGTGCAGAGTAACACGGGTGTTACAGGGAAGCACATTCTTCTATCTGAGCAGAAAACCCATTCCCCTCCAAGGGGATTTCTTTAATAAATCCCTGCATTTCTGTTCTGCGCCAATTTTTGCACACCAAGTCCACCGTGTTGTTGTTTCCTCCTGGCACGTGTTTCAAGCAGGAGTACGTTAAAACCCACATTTTTGAGTTCAGGAGAGAGGAGCCCTGAGCCTGCTGTGAGGAGGTGAAGGCAGCACCCGAGGCGCCTAGCCGTGGCTCTGTCAGGAGTCGAATTCATACTGCTGTGGGCTTTACTTGCTCTTAGCCTCTGTAATTTTCCACTCTGGAGATGTTATCACATTTCATTTTCAGTTGCAAACACAGAGCACAACCTCCCTCGTCAATCTGCTGGGCCAAGCCAGGCAACAGATCTGAAGTGTGAACTGGGGAGGATTTTGCTCCCGGTTCCTCTCCCAGCAAGGCCAAGTGACTGGACTTTAGCGAGAGCCAAAGCAGGAGGCTGCACTGAAGGACGGTGCAAGCAGCGTTTCCATTTCGCACTCATAAATTTGCTTTTTCTGCAGTTTTATGATTTGACATTTCCCACATCAATAGTTTATAGTCGTAAAGTCAACGACACCACCAGCTCTGTGTGGGATGAATTTAGCGGGGGTGGGTCTGAAGACCCCAGGACTCCCGCCACGGGAGCAGGGGCTTTGCCCTGGTTGCCTCCCAGGCTGGGCTGTCACCTTCTGCCAGCCAGAAAACTTCCCCCATGGTTTCAGTTCGATGCAGTCATGGGGTGCTGCTGCACGTCATCCCAGAGGCAACCGTGGCGGGAGCATCTGCCCTGATTTTCTTTGTACAGCTGTGGCCGGCAAAGCCCACCTGGTGCGAGGCACCCTCTCGTTGTTCGCTGGCAGCAATGCATCGGGTGGGATGGAGAAACAGCCGTGGGGTTTCTCCTTGCCGTTCCCCAGCGGGGTGACATCCGATGCTGTACATGCGTTTTCGCTTCTTAGAAAAACAATATTTTATGGCGTTTCATGCTTGGCAGCGCAGAGGGTGTTTGAAAGAGTGCAGTGGTGTTGGAGGAAGAGGTTGGCTTCTCCTCCTCCAGAGGAGCTTAGAGGATAAAAAGGATGAGGGAGTCACATATTTGGGTGACAGCAGGGGAAAAACATGAGGGTTGCTCTCGTCTTTTGATAAAACACGCCAGCAACGTTTAATATGCTAAGTTTGTTTTATTAGCTAGTAAGCTGGACGGGCAGTAAAAACAACTTACACATGTTATTACCTTTCACTAACTGCAGCTTGGAATAGCCCAGTTGCCCCCTCCTCATTCTCTCTGTACAAGTAGCCACTTGTTGCCTCACCTGTATGTGCAGTGCAGGATGTCCCGCAAGCCTGTGTGGGAGTTTCCTGGCAAACCAAAGCCTGCAAAAGACCCAAATTGCCTCAAAACCGGTGGCGGGGAGGGCGAGGCTGCCCCCTCACTGCCTGCCTTCCCGCCCCTGCCTGGAGCCTGCAGGCACGGAGCCCCACGAGCTGCCACCACGGGGAGGGGACAAAGGTGTCCCCAAATCGGCATCAGACCCGCAGGGAGCAATGCAAAGCGATGGCCACGTCACCCCAGCTCGCCCAGAAAGTGGCTTCACCGCTTGTTCCCAGGCAGCTCCTCTCTTTAAAACCAGCACTTTAAAACTGCCTTTGCCACCGCATGCTGATGACCACAGCTTTCCTCGCGTCTCTGTTAATAACCCGCCAGCAAGGGAAGAGGTCCATGGCTGTGGGAGTGAGCTGACCAGGCTGAAAGCCCACGGTGCAGAGTGGCCGGGGAAAGAGGGGGAAGGATGCGGCCCCAAGCGCAGGTGCCAGGGCTGGGAAATGGGCTGCTCCTCTTTCTGCGTGCCCAGCAGCGGCCAGGGAAATCTTCCTCATCTACATTTCCTCCCAACGGCACTTTCCGGGGCCGTATTTGGAAATGCAAAGCGTAACTTGCATTTTTACTTCGCGTGCGGGTTTGCATACCCACGCGGGCATGCGTGCAAAGGTTGAGGAGGAGCCATGCGAAGGGTCATGTTTGCATATCACTGGGTTTTGCTGCATTGGGGCAATTTGGCATGGAGACATATTAGTAGCACCTGTGGTTGTGTGGGTACGCGGGTAAGAAAATCCAGTGCAATACCTGTGCGTGTGGAGCCGGTTGTGCACGTGCCAGCGAGCACCTTAGTTCGGTTGCCCACCGGCGTGTCTGCTTGCTGTGACCAGTGGTTTGGTCTTGCAAGGCTGAATGTGCCCATCGTATCCCTCCGGACAAGCTGCTCAGCATCTCGGGAGGAGGCAGAGGTGATCATCAAGACCTTTCGGGATGAGACCAAAACGTTGAATGAGTTGCAAAGCCTCGGTGTGATGCACGTGTGCCCCAGCTGCATCTGCTGGAGTGCTCACAGCTGAACAAAGGGAAGAGATCAAAGGGACGGGACTATTTTTATTCGCCTGGCTATTCTGAGAGCCTGTGCGATGGTTACCATCTCCGAGAGGTGCTTGCGCTGTGGTAAGATGAGCATTTCGGAAGCTCTGGGAGGGCAGAGCAGAAGTCATCTGCTCTTCTTTGCTCATCGCTTTGTGCTGGGCCAGCTCGCAGGGGCACCAGAGGAGAGCATAGAGGAGTGGGGAGCTATCTTCCCATGGCCGCAGGCGTGGCAGGCTCCGACGCTTTGATCCCTCATTAGAAGAATTAATGATTTTATCTTTGCAAATGCCGATGAAGCCTCTTTTTTTCCTTTTTTTTCCCAAGACTCCTTCGATTTTCTGCTCTTTAATTGCTCTTTCATTTGAAAATGAAGGGCATGGAGGTGGCGTGGCAGGTAGGGCAGACTCCCAAATGGATCCCACTGGCAGGGGTGCAGCCCTGCTGCAGCACCGAGCAGACAGGGCATTACATCCAGCTGATTTTGCTGCCAGTGCTCCGCCCTGCGGACTTTGGGGATAAAAGGCTTGTGCCGCGGCTTGGAAAGCTTCTTTTTATAGCTGTTCTTCCAGCCCTGAGAGCACACGGATGCTCCTTCCCAGCTCCCTTGGTGCCCATCGGGGGTTTAGCACCGGCTGTAGCTCGTCTCGAGCCCCGCCAGGTCCCTGCTGAGGTCTGCGCGAGGCTTCGCAGGCACAGCATGCCTGTGCACTTGGCTCGGTCCCTTCTCTGAGGAACTGAACCACAGGCTGGGATCACATCCTGCACCTCTTAACCCACCTCTTTGGGTTGGCCTTGGCCCCAGCGAAACACAGTCTAAACAAGAGCAACCCCAACAGCCAAGTCCCCACATTGGCTCCTGTGTTGGACGGCTGTCCATCGCATGGCCCCACGGCGGGGACCCTGTGGGTGCCCCCAGCACGGGCGGAGGATGCAGCTAAAGGTTCTAACAAATCTCAGCATCTGGATGTCAGACTTGTGTGTCAGACTTATGTATTAGGGTGTCATGGTTTAACCCTGGCTGGCAACTGAGCCCCACGCAGCCGCTCGCTCGCTCCGCCCCCCGGTGGGATGGGGGAGAGAATTGGAAGAGTAAAAGTGAGAAAACTTGTGGGTTGAGATAAAAACAGTTTCATAAGTAAAGCAAAAGCCGTGCGCGCAAGCAAAGCAAACCAAGGAATTCCTTCACTCCTTCCCATGGGCAGCAGGTGTTCAGCCATCCCTGGGACAGCAGGGCTCCATCACGCGTAATGGTGACTTGAGAAAACAAACGCCATCATTCCAAGAGTTCCACCCTTCCTCCTTCTCCCCAGCTCTATGTGCTGAGCACGACGCCATACGGTGTGGGACATCCCTGGGGTCAGTTGGGGTCACTGTCCCGGCCATGTCCCCTCCCAGCCCCTTGTGCCCCCCCAGCCCCTCGCTGCTGGGGTGGGGTGAGGGGCAGAAAAGCCCTTGGCTCCGTGTCAAGGTTCGGGAGGATGAAGGCGCAGCGAGGCCCGGCAGGTTGTCCTCCTTGAGCATCCTCAGAGAGCACAGAAGGCTTGGATCCTGCCTGGAAACTGCTCCGGACTACTGGGAGCTGGGCCACCGGCTGCCACAGACCGTGCACTCAGAAGGGGGTCTTCCTTTCTGTCCCTGCAAGGGCTAGACCTGCCCCTCAGCAGCCTTGGAGTGTCATCTCTTCCCCAAATCCCTAACCATTTGCAAGCCATTCTTAAATCCTGTTCACCAGGTTAATCTGAAGTGAGCTTCACGATTTTCAGCCGTCAGTGGAAACATGGAAGAGAAGCAGTAAACGGAAACGGGCTGAGAAGCAGCGTGAACAAATGCTTGCGGTTACAAATAGCCAGGATGCTGAAAGCAGCAGCGCATCACCGGAGCAGACGTGTTTGGTAGTTGAATTTCAGGAGAAGGGCTGCGGGCTGTGTGGTAGCGGCTGTTTGGCAGGAGAGAGGTGCAGACCCTCCTCTCCACGCAGCACTGCTGGTGCTGCCTGGGGTCTCTGCAGGAGGTCACCGCCTACGGGAAGGGTGCCTGCAGGTGCTTTTTGTAGAAGGTTCATGCAATGGATAGGGAAGGAGGAGAGTGTCCAGGCTCTGGTTTACTCCTTTTGGGAGGAAAAGGTCTGATAGGAGGCGCAGAGCCGTGGCGGTGGGCGAGGAGCAGCATACGGTGCAGTCCTTGACTCCGTCCTTGGTCCCTCCCCAGCCTTGCATCCCAGCCCCGTGCAGGACAGGGGACGTGACAAGGAGACAGTGGGACCTTGAGGCTTGAAGCAGAGCTCACAGCTGGGCTGGATCAGTGTTTTCCAGCATCTCTGTCCTTCAGCTGCTCCCTCAGGGCTCTGGTGAGGCTCTTGGAGGACATGGATGGACACCTTCACCCAGAGACGTGAGATACACACATGAGTTTCCCTTGCAGTAGATGTGCCTGAAGTTGCTGGCTTACAACTGCAGAGTTAACTAATTTAATGATGCCAGTAGGACCACCTGAGTGCTTCAGCAGTTCGGCTAAGCCTACCCAATAAGCTTTGCAAAACCCAACTGTATCAGATGGCAAATCTGACCAAAATATTTCGCCAGGTGGGATCCTTGGGGCAGCCGTGGGCTGCTGGCCCGGCCTGCAGGGTGCCGAAGGCCAGCAGCGGCACCGGCGCTCCCAGCACAGCACCGACCTTCCTTGCCCTCCAGGGATGCCATGGGGCAAAGACAGCTTCTCCATCGCATCAGAACAAGGGGGAAAGTTTGTCGGCTGGGAAATAGAGGGCTTGGCTGGGGAGATCCCGGGGGGTCAGTGGGAGCTTCCCTTTCCCTCCAGTGGATGCTGAGCCCAGGCGCACATTTATAATTTGGATAGCCATGGCTTTGGCACAGGGAAGTGACCCAAGGATGACAAAAATTTCATCACTTGTATGTCCGGAAGCATCTCAGTCCATGTTCCTGGAAAATCTTCAGCTTGACGAAGAAAGTTTCAGCCAGTGTTTTCTCTGGCTACTCTCCTCCACATCAAAAAAATCCCCCAAAGCGAGACAGTGACGCCTGAGCACGCTGCGTTACTCAGCTACCCTCAAGCATGAGATTAGACAAAAATAGTTGTTGGGGTGGTTCATGCTCTGCAAGAACCGATAAGATAAAGAAAGGGTCCTGAAGCCCCGTGCTGCGAGCGCTGTACAGGAACGAGGAAGGGATTGTCTGGGTACAGCATCTCCCCCCGTGCTGGTGGCAGCGAGAGCGATGGGCACCCCCTCTCCCATCCCCTCCTCGCCCACCGGTCCAGCCTGGGTGGCCGGGGCTGCTGCCAAATACCTGGTGGTTTCTAGCACCAACAACCAACACCATCACCAAGGAACTCTGCGACTGGGATCCAGCCCAAGGCATGTCCCGTGGAGCATCCCTGGTTTCCAGGGAAGAAACCCAGCCGGGTTCAGGTGCCCGTGGCAGCAGGTGGATCCCCGAGGCAGGGGTGTGCTGCTGGGTTTGGGATGGCAGGGCTGTAGCCGAGTGGGAAGAAAGCAAAGCCTGGAGCCGTGCAAGGGCCAGGGTTTTCGTAGCTATTGAGTTATGAAAAGCAGCGCTGGCAGGCTGCTCCCCGCGTGGGAGGACTGGCACAGAGGGACGAGCAGGATTAGGCAAGTTACTGTGAGCATTCTTGCCTTTGGTGGGGCGGGCTTTTGGGGTGTGGGGCACGGTCAGAGCCCTCCCCGGGACGGGAACGCCATGAAAACCAGCTCATTCCTCGTGGGCAGCGGGAGATGGGGGATAAGCGTGCTTGAGAAAACCCTGCAGGTTTGGGTATTCCCTCAGCCTGCTTTTAAAGCCTCTCTAGGAACAAGACTGGAAAGTAGGTGCTTTCAGATGAAGAGCTGAAATAATGGCAAGGATTCCACATGGCTGCACGTGTCCTCTAGTCTGGCTTTGTAGGGGGTAGAAATGGCTTGTGATTCAAAGCAAAGGGAAGCCAAAGTGTCCAGACTGGGCTTTCCAGTAGACCTCAAAGCATTTAATTAACAGATGGAGAAACTGAGGCACGGGGCACTCTGTGAGTCCCCAGGTACTAACGGCAGAGCTGGGGACCGAGCCTGGGGTGCCGGGTTCCAGATCAGCATCTGGCTCTGGCAGCACATCGGTTAATTTTTTGCTTGTGCTGGTAACCACATGTGTTTATAGGCCTGAAACTGGGTACCATAATCAAAATAAAAATAATTTGACCTGAAAGAAATGTTTTCTTCATACCAGGAGGGATATTTAGGCCAGGCAGGAGGGAAGGGAGCCGCTCCTGGAAGCAATTACATGGCCACATAACTGGGCTAATTAAGAAAGAGACCTAAATGTTAAAGTTCTGCTGGGAGGGAAAATACTTGGGAAAGCATTGCCTTTAATTCCTCAAAATCCTGGTTTTGTCTTCTCTCTCTGCAATTCCCATAGCTCAGAGAGGGGAGGTGAGCCCATATCGCTCCCCTTCTTATTTACTCATACAGCACCAAATCAGAGAGGCTTCAACTTTGAGCAGAAACCAAACCTCAAACATGGTTGTCATTGAAATAGCAACAATTTTTAAAGGCCACAGCACCACGAAAATCCTTCTGCCCTTTTTAAATGCACGCCAGCGCTCCGCTTTATGCCTCTTCGCCTTCGAACTGGGTATAAACCCGGCGGGTCGTACTCAAGCGAGTGGGTGACGATGATGTGTCATTTAATTATCCCCAGTGTCTGGAGGCAGGTGAGATGCGAAGAGGCCGGTTTCTGTTCTTCACCCCAAGCAAGGAGGAGTTGGGTACTGGGGGAGCTGCCTGGCATCTCTCACCACCCTCGTGCCCCTTAAAACAAGGACATCAACCATTCTCTCATTTCGGTGCAGGGCTTGGGCTTGCTTTCCAACTTTAGCTTTTCTTCCCCCTTTCCACGTGAAGCACAAGCCTAAGGAGGGCAACATCCAACCTCCGAAATCCCAGCAGTTGTTCTGACAGCGTGTTAATTGATCTCGTGGCAAAGCGGTCTCCTTCCTAGGCACAGTGCTCTTGGTCTCACAGCTGCGGGGAATGTGTCCGTACCAGCAGGATGTGATCAGAAATGGTCGGGACCAGATTTTCCCATGAATTGGGAGGTTTCTCAAAGAGCTGGTTTTCTTTTTCTGATGTGGGTGCACCTAAAAAATATGGGAGATGAGCAATGTTGCAAGGGTGATGGGAGATGGCTTGCACCCCAGCTGTCCTCTCGCTGGGCCGATTTCGGCAGGAATGGGTGGTTTCACCCTTTGCAAGGCACTAGGAGAAGCTGGCTGGGAGTATTAGGTGAGAAAAATGGATTTTTCTAAAAAACCCAGAGTCTGCTAAAGCTGCTGTGTGGTGGAGAGACACCTGCTTGGTTTTCCTCTCCCATGGTCTGGTGCAATTCTTCTCCAAAGGGCACCTTGCTGTGCGGTGACCTAGGGACTTGCCATCTCCCACCTCTGCATCCGCTGCTTCCCAACGTCTCTGTGTCGACATTTCCTGCAGGATTTGGGGTGTTCTGTGCCGAAAACGCCTCGTGGCACAGTGAACGCTGGGTTCGGTGGCTTGTCTGAGTCATCTATGGGAAGCCGAGCCATGGGCCAACCCTGCTGTTGGCATGTGTGTGCTGGCTGAGCAGATTGCTTTCCTTCACACAGGCTGTGGGGAGCTGCAACGGAGGCGTAACATGTCTGTCACACTGACGACAGCCGCCCCGAATGAGAATTTGCAATCATCCCTGGCAATAGCAAAACGAGCCCTCGTTATCTCTTGCCCATTCTGTTTCCTGCCTTGTAAAATTTTGATATGGTTGTTACCGAGAGATTTTAATTTGTGTTAACGCATTTCCAAACACAGCTATCCTTTTTACAGTTTTTTTTTTTAAGTGAATTGTTTTTATATATATATAAAAAATTATATATGTATTTGTTCAACCCCAGCCCTGTTCCCTGCAGTACTAACCCCAAGCAGGAGTAGCCCTGGCTGGAAATGGAAGATGGTCTTGTAGTGTTTGGAAATACAACTTGCCGTGGAAAGAAAGGCACAAACGTCCTTGTGGCGTGTAAGCCATAGCACCGCTGGCAATAATTGTCAGATGTGATGAGAGGTATTGGTTCCTGCCAGTTGTAAGTGCACTGCTAGGATCTGTGCTCTGGTAATCAATGAAGACTTCGGGGTGGCACCTGTGCCCCATTTCTGATGGCTCCACAAGGTTTTGGCTTCCCTGTGAGCCTTCAAAGCATTTGCAGTTTGAAGAGCTACATCTCTCATAACAAATACCGTACTACTGATGTCTTCCCCTCCTGAGTTTTCTCTAACATCCATTTACTGTCCTGCAAGGGTTGTACCCAGGAACACCGAGGAGTCCCAGACAAACTACTTCTCCTCCTCCGTGAAGCTCATTATTATATAGTATGGCATGTAGTATATGGGACAGAGAGTAGTTGCTATAGAACAAATAAGGCAACTAAAATACAATATGCCCTTGCATCTCCCCAGGGTTATGGAGAGCTTCCCATGGTTATGAATTCACCATAAATAGCTGTCTGCCGTGCAGGTGGGCTGTGAAGGTTGGAGGAGAGGGTACTGGCAGCAGTGGACACTGGCTTAGAAGGCAGTGAGGATGAAGCGCTGGGTGTGCTTGATAAGGAGTCATTATAGAGAAGACTTTGTGCCTGACGGACGCCTGTTACGGGAAGGGTGCTGAGATGTGGGAGCCGGGTACAACGGGACTATTCACGTTGTGTGCTGCTGCCGTAGACAGACAGCGCCATTCATGGGGTGACTTCACTGTCCTCCAAGGAGCACGTGTCTCCGCAGGATAGGGTCATCTGCTCCAGGAATCACAAGAGCATCTTCCTGAAATGTGGTTCTCGTGTTTTTCAGGATTAAAATCAGCTTTGGCCTGGGCTGGAGATCCAGAGGAGTGGGGTGTGTAAAGCTCTTGATGGTTGGGAGCCAGGCTGTCCCCTGCCTTGTTGTCCCCTCCAAGGAATAAGCAATAACTAAGGAATAATGGCAGTTTCCTTGAGGATCCATGCACGACAGAGCTCGTACACTCCTAAAGCTGAATTAAACAGCCCACCAGCTCGAAAACATTTTGAGCTGGTCGAGATGCTGAGTAGGGAGAAGTTTCAAACTGCAGGTTGGGAGAAGTGGCCTCTCCTCTCTGACCACCCAGCTCTTTCCTCGAGGGGTAAAATTCTCTAAATTTCCATGTGAGAAGATTTTCTGTTTAAATTTTGGCAGCTTTCAGACTTGCTGGTGAGGGCAGGAGGGGCGGCACCGATCTCAGTCAGTGTCAACACCCATTTGAGCCAGTGGCAAATATTGCCGAAAGGTAGTGACAGGCGAAAAACTGGAGGTTTTAAATTCCAGTCGTATCCCAGGAAATAGTTTGCTATTGATGTAACTTCTGAGACAGATTCCAGCTTCCAAGCCCCAGTGTTTTTTAAATAAACACAAATGAGAGCTTGCAAAGGTCAATTTGTGGCTTGGTGGGAAAAAGCCTTCGGTACAGGATCAAAAGAAAATGACTCGGTTCGGAGGGCACAGAGGACCTCAGAGGCCAGCTGGATTTAACTTTGGTCAGACTATTACACATGCCGCCATCGTCATTCATTGTCCCGGTATTTTTTTTTAATTTAAAAACACAAGTAGTTGAAAAAAATTCAAGTCAATATTGGAAATTAGGTTCATAACGATGTTTACTCCTGGCATGAACTGTTAATGGGCGTTTTTTTTCCCTCCCTATTTCTTTGACAAACAAGTCTCCGTATTCGTTGAAGTACAGCAAACTTCATCTCGGCTGGTGTCCACCGAGGCAGCGGGACCAAGTGGTACTCGTTGAGGTTGCCCACATTGCTGACGTCCTCCTGCCTGCAACACCAGGGGGGATGCTCATACACTGCAAGGAACTCCATCCCTGAAATATTTCCATTGCTTTCAGAGATGTTTTGCATCAGTTTTTCCCTAAGCTGTGCTAAAAACAAAAGCTTCTTTTGGGCATCATAGATTGGCCTGGTCTAAAAATGTTATCGGGTCCAAGTGGATATATGTTTTAGTGTACAGAGGGCAATACGTTAAGAGGAATGGATGCTTTTGAAGATATGGTGCTGGACTGGACCTCATATGTGTCAGCTCCATTCCTGCCTCCTCTGCAAATGTCCTTCAAGCAGGTTTCCCTGCCTCAGTTCCCAAATGGGAAAAGGAAGGCAATGCATTTTTTCACCTACCCCTGTCCATAAACTCCTGAGGCCATGCTGGCTCAGGTAGAATGCAATTTGGGTGCTACCCACAGCAATAAAACCTTGCTCTTAGGTACCGGGTCATATCGCTGCCAAAAGCAGCACGCAAGAAAGATCCGTCTCCCTATAAAAGACTGATTTGTTGCTGTAGCTCTGGACTGACCATTTCAGGCAAGGTACTTCAGTATAGTCAGAGGATGCTTGTAGGAGGTGATTTATTGTAGCAGGCTCTATTTTAGTTACCCAACAGAGCTTTTAATAGCAATAACGTGTAATGCAATGACATCCATTGTTTTGATTTTACAGTTGAAATGGTCCCATCTGCCCCAGTTATAAATCTGTGACTCACCAAACACAATGGGCTGAAAATAAATTCAGCCATGGAAGCAGAAACGGGCCGTGCCCAGGGACGTGGGAGTTTCTGCCATGAAATCACTTTTCCAGCATGGATCAGGAGTTGTGCGTGTGGACGGGCTCCTCCGGCAGCATCCGTTGCCCGGGCGAGGGGGGTCCAAGTGCCCAAGGGCCCTGCGGTACCGAGGGCCATGCAGCCCTCTGCTCCTGGCTCCATCCCTGCTCCCGGCTCCATCCCGCCGCAGGGTCCGGGGACGCAGAGTCGGGTGTTGCCCCCTTGTTCACTCATGGGAGGAAAAGGCTGGAAACACAAACAAAGCTTGGCAGTGTCTGTCCTAAACACACATAAAATCTGATTGTATCCCGAAGATGCGCATCTGATTCACCACATGCTGTTTAACCCTCTGGTGCCTAGGCTCGTACGCTACGTGGACCCAAAGAATGGCTTTGATAAAGCACAGCGATTCATCCTTGAATGAATCGACATACTCAGAAGTGGCAGCCAAAAGTGGTTGTTCGTGCTGTTTTAAAAAAAAAAACACCCAAACCCCAGCACTCCAGGAGATTTCCAGGCTTGCTGCTCCCTCCCACGGTTCAGGTGAATCAGCAGTGGCAGGATTTGCAGACGGTGGTTGGGTTTTTCTCCCCTCGAAGGCGCTTCATCGATCACCTCTCTTCTGCCAGAGGATGTTGGAGGCATTCGAAGGATGGAGCAGGGTGCAGATTTTGGATCTGTGGCTAAGCCCAGCGCAGCAGTGGGAATGGGCCCTTTGGGCACAGGGAAACGTGGCCGTGGCCTCCTGGGCAGCTGGTGGTTTTGTAGAAAATATTTTTTCAATGCAAAATTTCAGTAGTGGTGGTCAGAAGTTACTTGGGAGTCTCCTGCCTTGCAAAAATCTCCCAAAGCATTTCAGAAAGCAGCACTAAATAAACCAAGAGGGCAGTTCAGTTTCCTTTTCAAGAGAAAGATGCTCAGGATTAGCATGAAATGGAGACTGTGTCAGAAAAGTGATGTGTACTTCAAGTCTGCATTTAATTTGCGGGAGGCCACGGTGCTGGGTGCGACAGTGGGTGCAGGTGCCCATGAGGGAAGGTGTCCTCGGCTGTCCTGGGTGGCACCCATGCATCGTACGGGGGGGGTCTGCCCTGCACTCGGTGTGTCCAGCTCGGGTGGTTTTATCACCTGCTCCCTGGGTTTTCTGCCTGTTTTCCTCATGGGGCTGCTGCCTGCCTCGCGGCCGAGGCGTGGGGTTCAGTCGGTATTTGCTCAGCGCTTTGAGGATGTTATTTGGAGGAGGGTGACTTGCCACGTGCCGCCTGTGCAGAATAAGTCACTGCGTGAGCCATTGCTCGTCGCGGGTCCCCCCTCTGGAGGGAGGTACCCCAGGTCCCAGCTTGAGCTTGGAAAAACCGAGCCAGAGGCTGTGCCTGGGCTGGGGAGATGCTCGATGGGTTTTCCCTGCCGAGACAAGACACGGGGAATCCCAGCCATTGAGCACCCACTTAGGAAATTATTCCTTAGGAGCAGTTATGGGTACATGACTCCAGATTACTTACTCCCCTTGCATTTTTAATCCAACCCAACATTAACGTGATGCCTGGGGAAAAGCAGGCTACCATTAGCACCTTAAATCGGTCACTGTGTGCTAAGCCTGCTCCGTGTGTGATGCGGGAGGTGAGATGCTGGCACAGGGAACGATTTGGGATTAGGTGCACCCTTGCACCCCCTGCCTCGTGTTTGATGTCCCAGGTTAACACACCACGGCGCTGCCTTTCCATAAATTCTGGATTTATGGTCACCTAAGATATGATTTTATCCCTTTACTTGCTGGTAGTTTGTTTAACAGTGCTGCTGAAGCTATGAGATGCTCCACACCTGCAGCCACCCCAATTCTTCATCGCTGCGGTCCGTCCTGCTCTGCACCTCCTCAGCACAGAGGACACAGTGTCCTGCTGCATCGGTATCATCCCGAGAGGGAGTCACCTATTTGCCTCAAGCACTTTGGGGAATATATTAATCTAAGTGCTGGTGCAAATAAAGGCTGGTGGCAGTGTCAGGTCAGGTGGAAGTGTTCAGCTGGAGCAGGTTTCCACTGAAATAGGCTGATTCGGTGAATTGAGAGAATTTCAGAAAGCATTTTGCTAAAGGAATTGAACGAGAGATTTTTGAAAGTATGGGTTTGATTTCTATAAGGTCTTGCTTTATAATTTAGGGCATGAAGTGAGAGCACAGTAGTAGAATAGAAATATTACTTCTGTACTGAAAATGATGCAAATACTACGAAAAGGGAATAGGGCTGAGATTCTCAAAAAATGTGGTTTTAAAAAAATAAAATAATTCCGTATTAGTCATGTTTCATCCTAACTTGGGACAAGTCAAAATACCAGCATCTCTGACTTTCCCCGAAGATGAGCCCCTCCAAACCCTGAAGTTTTGCCAGCTCTGGGGACGAGCTGGGTTCAGGCTCACCATTGCTCGTGCCAGAACCACTCCAGTTAAACCCGTGGCGTTGCAATACCATCATCAGGGGAGCAGCCCGGCCCCGATGCCACCGTCTCTGCTAGGCTCTCAGCAGCACCAAGTGTTTCGGCGTGAGTTCCCTGCAGTGCTCCAGGGATGCTCTGCCGCGGCAGGGAGCAGCCTTTGGTCTCCTGGGATGCAGACAAGCAGCCAGGGAGGCTGCAAAAGGCTGGGCGCAGGAAGGATGGACAACCTGGAAATAAATAAATACACAGTAATCGCTCGTGGGACTGCCTAATGACCTGTCTGAGCGAATGGATTTCTCCAGCTCATAGCGAAGGGTTCAGTGTCTGTTTGGGAAAATATTTGTTCTTGGCAGGAAATGAGGACTTCCTCCAATTATCATTATGAATGGGAATGGGCCGGGAGGCTGCGCTGGGACCGAGTCCCCACGTGCAGGATGCTGCGGGGTGCTGCACACAGGCAGGATGGTCGAGCCCCGGAGAGCATCACTGCTCTCTGATTCCATGCATAGCCGTGCCTGCTGTACTTCTCCGTGCTTTCGGGGATACGTCTCTCCAGCATCTCCCTGGGGCTCTGTAGCACCAGGGTGGTTCCCATCGGCGGGTGATATAACAGCCTTTTCTTCTGCGTTTGGGGAAACCCACTAAAAATCCTCACTGTTGTCAGGGCAGCTAGAGAGCTCCAAAGACAAGAGTAAAGCTGCGAGTAAAACCAAATTAACTCTACAGGATCCAAACGCAGCACTAATATTAATGACTTAAAGCCTCCTTCTTGCTTTTTTTGGTTTGTTTGTTTAATACTGTGGTGTGAAGTGACTCGGTAGGATAATAGATATTTCTGAGCCTGCTCGTGAAAGCTGTTTTTCACACCAAACAGAATAAAAGCAAAATTATCTGCTAAAGCTGTAGACTTCCAATACACCATCTAAGTGCTGGTGCCTGTTATTGCAAAATTAGGATTGGGACTATGTAAATATTCCTCTTCATTAGTGGATGAGAAGGAGAAGAGCCGGGAAGACAGACCCTGAAAACAAGGGCAGCATCGTGGTACCTGCCAGGAGCAGCGCGGGGATCCGTCCCCTCCGTACAGGGAATGCTGCTGCAGGCACGCTCTGCAGCACGTCGGCCTGACGAAGGGTGCAGGGTGCCTACAAATTATTCAATGCCTCCATAGATAAAATCTAAAAAAAACAAAATAGTGGATGAGTTTGAGCTCCCTGACGTGGCACCGCTGCGTATAACCCAGCTCCGGCTCCGCACCAGGCACACGAGCTCCGTTTGCGTTTCATATGCCCCATAACTGCCTCCTGTGTTTTCCTTCCTCACGTATTTCAGTCATTTCTTTCCTGACACTTCATTCATTGCTCAGAGGCTCTTTCTGCAGGAGGACAGGGTCTGTGTAAGACCCGCGTCCCCCCTCCGCTGCAATGGCGGTGTTGATCTTGGAAGCCGGTGCTGCTGAGCCGCGTGCGGCAGCGGTCGCCAGCACTGCTCGGGGCGAGACAGCCACGTCTCCTGCTTTTTGGGGAGGCCAAACAGCCGCAAGCGAGGTGCTGGTGAGACCTGTCTGGGGCATCTGCCGAGCCGGTAACGTGCAGGGCCAGCGAGCGGCCCCGGCGCCTGCGCTGCAGCCGGTGGCTGTTGGCAGAGCTCCTGAGATGCTCCTCGTGGTTACAGAGAGGAGAGGCTGGTTGTTCTAGCCTCAGGGCTGAGCAGTCCCTGAAGCAGATCCCCTCGCTCTGCCCAGTGCAGCTCCCTCCCCATCTGCCTCCCCCCCCTTCCCACTCACTGGGAAAACAACCTCAGGAGCACCCGCCTGGGAATGGAGTTGGCGAAGACTGTGGGTGCCTTAAAAGTGGGGGAGAGCAACGTAAGTGTGCGTACGTGCCTGGCCTGGATAACAGCAGCTGCTAGAATGAAGTTCTGTAGAGCTTTAAAACCAAAGCAAACCCATTTTCTAGTTGCAAGCACCCGGCCGTCCTCCTTGGCAGCATGGACGAGCACTTTCCATGACACGAATGCCAGGCAGGACTTCGCCATGATGCAAACGACCGAAGCAGCAGTTGACAGCCCAGGTTGAAGGTATTTTACAGGAGACGTTTGCCTCCAAGAGCGATTTAAATCCGAGCCGGGCAGAGAAGCCCGCAGCGGAGGAGACTTTGCTGGCTGGGGAGGGCTGGCAGAGCTGCATCGTCCCTGCACAGAGCAGCGCCGCTCGCCATCCGCTTCCTCCTTTCCTTCTGGCACCGGGTTATTTTCAGCTTTATGAAGCAACTGTAGCCCAGTGTGCTAACGGGAGGTGATGACAGCTTGGTAGGTAGGGCCGGTGGTGCTGACAGCTTGTAGCGTTACACCTTCCCCAGGAAAATTGCGGCAATCACCTGGCAGGGTGGGGGAAAAAAAGCGTGTGCGCAAAAGCCGTGATCACCGCGGGGATCACGGTCCTGCTAATATTTATTCTAGCAGATCCACCGTGTTTGCAGGGACGCTTTTCAGGGAAAAGCTCACAGCTCGGTATTTTGTGAGGGGAAGAGTTATACGAAGAAATGTTGCTGAGGGATTTCTCCAGCTCACTCACTGTCGGGGCTGCCAGCCTCCGGCCCCCATCCCCCACGGGGACGCACACTCAAGGGGAGGAAAAAACCTGTGGGAAAGGATGGATGTGGGGGATGAGTCAGTTCGTGCAGCCTTCCTGGCTTTTAGCCTTGGTCCCCGCATGGTGCGGAGCGTCACGAGAGCCCTGCGGGAAGGAGACAGAGCCTGAGCTTGGTCACCACCACGCAAGGGCTTTGCTCTGGAGGTCGGCTGGCAGCCCTGTGGCTCGTTCCGAGTGGCCAAGGGTTTCTTATTTGTATTTTTAAATTATTTTTCGGGTGCTCGCTTTAGTAACGTCTCGTTTTCTTCCTCTCCCTGGGGGACTGCCTGGCATGCTGGATTGCTGCAGCTTCAGGGAGAGGCAGGGGAAGATAAACCAGCACCCTCAAATGGTCAGAAACGGGTTATTGTGGTTGTGAGCAAAACGCGTTTTGGGTGGAAGGTACGTTACTGATACTCGCTGGGTGAAGTCAGGATGGCCACAAGCATCTCCCAAAAGCTCTCTGTGTCAGATCCGGGAGGATGCCTGGATTCCCATGGCTTCCTTGAGATCAACAGCAGTTGGGATGCCTGCTACCCATTTTGGTCTGGTGCTGAAGGACAAGGTTGTGGAGCGGCTCGGAGGGGGCCCAGGGCTGCCTGGCCATGGGGAACAAGCACCGCATTGTGCCACCAAAACTGTTCTTTGGCCGATATCAATAGAGGACTTGACTGCCCGTTTTTGCCAGCTCAGCTTGTCAGCACGCGCTAAATTCACCCAATAAATAAAAAATGAGCAAAAGACTCTTGATGGGTTGAGAACAGACGCTGCGTTGATCGTCGTGGCTGATCCACCGCAGCTCTGCGGCCAGCGCAGGCAGTGCTGGCTTGGTTATCACCATCCTGGGGGGACCCTTCCCCGAAATGTCCCACCCCGCACCCTTACAACGCTGACCCAGGCTGTGTGGCGGCCATCCCCTCTGCTGGGAAGGTGAGGTGTGGGATTTCGCAGCAGCCGGTGCCTGTGAAAACTTGCTTTTCGAGCTGAGCACTGGCAAACCTGCGTCAGAGGGAGTGTCTCCACCCGGCACCCGCACGTGGCCTTCCTCCACGAGCAGCCGCTGCAGCGCTGGAAGCTGCGGGACTGTCAGAAGGCTTTTTTCCATCCTCTTACAGGGAAGGTAAAAATATTACCTGGAATGACTCAAGGCTGTACGTGGAAAATGTTGAGTTGCAGCACATGTGGATTTGAGTAGGGAAAAATGAGGCTGTTGGCTTGATTTTCTTGCCAAAGTCCAATAATATGCAAAATTTCCTTGCAAGTCAAGTACATTCATGGCTGTTCTCCGAGATGTGTCCAAGCTTGGAAACACTTTTCATTTGGCTGGGAAAGATGTGTCATGGACCTGTTCAGTTGCTCTCCAGGTTGCGTCCTCCTTCATTCATCATTACAGGCATTGTCCACCTCCAGCTCTGAAGTGCTGTAGGGCATCTTCCGTCCTCGGAGGATGCTCTAGCCCACCCGCAGCAGCCCGGCATGGCCATGCCTGGGTGCCAAGCCCAGGGAGGTGCCGGAGCCAGGAGATGAGCTTGATTAGCAGAAGGAGAAAAATGGACATTCTCAGAAGTGCCAGAGTTTTGTTTGTAGAAAGGATTTGCACTTCTGAGAGGGCTGTTGACTTTCAGGAGACTTAGGCATTCAAGTACCTAAATCGCTTTTGGAAATGTGCTTGCATATTTTTGTAAGTACCTAGAAAGTATTTTTCCAATGTCCTCAGGCCTTTTCCAAGTTGTCCATTAACCACAATGTGCAGATCTCTGCTTGAAGCGGTTACGCATTCAACACCTAGAATACAGACCGCATGGAGAGGCACAGCTTGTATTTAAAAAATAGAAGGATGACATGGCGACTGGGTGCAGTTGGGTGTTTAGAGGACAAATGCCTGTTTTTTCACATGGGCTTGGGGCTTGTGGGTTTTTGGAGGGTTTCAGAGACTGAAGGCCATGTGAAATGTAGTGTCCACCTTTGGCAGTGGCCAACTCCTTGGGCAGCAGGAACTTCTCCTTTCAGATACAACAGCCTCTGCGTCATCTCCTGCAACAACTCGTTTTACCATGGTGCGCCATTTAGCGCAGTGCCCAAAGCCTCTCAGCAGCCTGTAGTCAGTGGGAAGGAATTCAGCACAAGTACCCTGGATTTCTTAAGAAATGACTGGAGTGTGAAGTAGGTGGGGCCTTCACCTGCATCCCTCGGGGGATACATAAAGGGATGATTTTGCTTCATTTAGAGCCCGGAGTAAGTTATTTTGGTGGAGTTACTCCCAGCTTACATGGATTTGAAAGAAAAAACCTCAAGCAAATGTGCATAAACTCCCCAGGAACGTCGGTGGGGATGTTTGGAGCAAGGCTGTGTCTTCAGGCTGCGTGTTTGGTTGTGAACTGTGCGACGGCGGACTCTGCCAGGTACTGACACTCTCCTGGTTACTCCGGCTTCAGTCTGGCCCAGGTTCTTGGAGAGAGGGTGTGATGGAAACTGCATGGCGTTTGCCTTCCCCCAGATAAATGAGTGCAAGAGACCCAAAGAGCTGTCCTCTCCCCTCCGCTATCCCCAGGCAACCCAGCATCGACGTTAGTTTAACAACATTTTGTCTAACCTATATTAACGGGTTCTGGTGGTGACATTTTACAGCGTTTGGAAATCTTTAGCAGTGCTCCAGGATCTTTATTGTCGGAAACACAATACACCCTCCTACAACCGCTTGCTGTCTCCAGCCTAAACCCACTTTTCCTAAACTGTTCCTCGGATGTCACCTCGTCTGGACTTACCAACTTCTTGCTCCTGCAGACTCGAAGAGCTGCTGGTGTCCGCCTTTGCAGATTTAACCCCACCAGACAGCTTGTTCAAGAAAATACTGAGTGATGCCAGGCACTGGTGAAACCTCGGAGGAATCCCACCTCATCCATAGTTTCACTGAGACATGAGCTACCCGTAACTTATGGAGTGTGGTTTTTCTCCTTTAGAGCAGTTTTTCTTCATGTGCCCATCTCCTAAAGCCTAGACAAGATACAAGCTGTGTACCTATGCTGCGGTCTTCTCATCATGGAGGTTTCAGTTGACACTAAAAAAAAGCCTCCCTTAAGATAAGGATCTTTAAAAGCAAGGAATCTCCTAACCCGGAGCAAATAGGCTTCAGGTTTCATACTGCATGTAAATCCCAGCTTTGCACGCTGGCTCTAGCGAGAGGCTCGCACGAGCTGCTGAGATGCTCCACGGTCTTCTCCTGCTCGGAGCACGCGCTCTGCCCCGCAGCCAGCAGGATGGCCACGTTATTTCCATTGGCATTTGTTAATTAGGATTTAGTTTGCTTCTTCAAAAAACAACTCGGGTGAAAGGCGTGCCCTGTCAGGTCAGCACGCTTGTGGTCAGACGGCATCTCTGAGAGGTTGTGTCTGCTCTCCCGCAAAGGGTTTTGAATGCCTTCGAGCTCCTCGTCATTGTCGGAGTTTGAAAGTGTTTTGAAGACGTGACAGTACATAAACTAAACCAAGTTTCTGGCCAAGGCAACCAGCCGTGGGCCCTCTTCATTAGAGAGACAAGGGACAGAGAACTGACCTCGCATGGTCTTTATTAAAGACGGGAGGACAGCCGTGAGCCATGACAGCGGAGGGTTTAGCAGCACATGAGCTCCAGCTGCTTAAAAAAGGGCTGAAGTTTCTCTTAGTTCATTTAATAAATGGAGTTGTTGGAAACATTAATTTATTTTTGGCAGAACAGCTCTGTACTGCCTTACACGTGTGACTGGGAGGTGCGTGGGGTGGAGGTGGTGAGGGGGCTGATCTGGACCGGGGTGGGGGTGTTTTTGATGCCATCGCCTGTTGCAGGGATGGGAGAGGCGCAGGAGCTGCCATGGATGGGGAGGTGGGGGTTTGCAGCGGCTGCCCAGTTCCCAGGGACCAGGCGGCTGCGAGCTGAGTGTTTCAGCCGACCTGCTTGCTTTCTGCTGGGATGGGGGGGGCTTGCAGGTTTGGGGGCCAGGGGACTCTCGGCCCTCCTGGTGTAACTTCTAGCCCAGCACAGCTTCAGGATCGGTCTCAGCTGCCTCTTTCCCCTTGCCTTTGCAGAACCGCCAGACTTTCAACAGCCTTACCTGCCTTAGCACCGCGGCCGAGGACGGCTCCCAGCGGCTCCCCGGCCCCCAGCCATGGACCGCGGCCCCCCGCTCCCCGGAGGTGATGCCGGGCAGGACCCCCGCCTGCACCCCGGTGCCGGAGCCACCGCGCTCGCGGGCCGACGAGCGCCAGGCCAGCAGGGACGACCTCTCCTGTGAGGAGGAGGAGGAGGGTGGTGGGAAGGAGGAGGACGGGGCAGCGTGGCGGCGTGGTGGGACGGGCGCCGAGAGCCTCTTCCAACTGGACGGCGAGATAGATATCGAGCAGATAGAAAACAACTGAGGAGGGAGTGGGTCCTCTCGCCCCGGGGTCCGGGGGCTGCCAGCAGAGCCGTGGAGGGCTCCTCGCTGCCAGCATGGGGTTTGCAGGGTCCTGCCACTGCTCCCCTCCTGCCAGCTGGAGGGGACAAAGCAGCTTTGCCAAAATTTCATCAGGTATATAGAGCAATTTGTGTGCGTGCGTGTGTAAACCTTGAAATTCTTTGTAACTACTGTAGCCAGAGATCAGCTAGTTGGAGGAAACTGCCTGTCCGACTGGGGAAACCAGGCGCAGGGATCACCAAAAACTCACAGTTGGCGAGTAAATGGCTTTTGCCAACATAGGGTTGGAGCTGACGAGGCCAGCCACGCTCCTCTGGGTCCCACCTGTGCTTCTTTATTAGGGGATGCACAAGGAGAAACCACCGCCCATGGAACTGGAAAAAAAGCAGGGGAAACCAAAATATTGAGGTTTGCAAACCAAGCGCTGGCTGGCGGCTGCGGGGGCGGCTGCGGCTCCTCTTCAGCCGCACCCCAGAGGGCCCCAGCACCCCCCTCGCTCCCCACCTCCCTGGCAGTGCCGTGAGAAGGAAATCACAAGTGAAGTGTTTTGCTTAAACTTAATAATGGTAAGAGCTGGATTTTTACTTTTTTTTTCCCCCACCCCAAATTTTCCTTTTCCTGATGAGGAATTAAAGGGACCCCCATCCCGCACAGCTCCAACGCAGGGCAGCATCTGCAGCAGCACTTGGCAGGCGCTGTCCGAGGATGCTCAAATGCCTTTCTTCCCTATTTTTTTTTCTTCCCAGTCCCCTCTCCCAAACTCACTGGGAAAAAGCTCGTCTTGGCACCGCCTTCACTCGGGTTCCCAACACCCAGTTTTGAGCGGGGCCGGGCCATTTACCCATTTACCAGCGGCTGTGCCCTCTTTGCTGCCCGAGGCACGGCTGCCACCCTCTTTTTTTTTGCTCTGTCTTACTGTGAAGGAGCTGCACGCCCAAGGCATGCTGCGGGGTTACTTGACAAAAATCAGCTGGCGAAAGGCTGAAAATCCAGGTAGCAGCACTGAAAGCTTTTCCTCTTCCTGTGCCTTTTTTAAGCACAGATAAAGTGGTGACCATTACGTTTGTACGATATGGATTCTCGTTGGTAAAAATAAGCAGTCCACTTGCTAACAGGTTTAGAAGGACACATAATATTTTTTTTTCTCCCTCTTTTTTTTTTTTTCTTATCTGTTTGTTTGTCTAAAGCTCTAGGAAAGCTGTATGAGTGGCTTCCAGCATCTTCTGCAGGTTCCCTCAAGCTCAGGGTTTACTTCCCGAGCTCTGTAAAAGCAAGAAGGGAAAAAAAAAGTCATTGATACCAACAGCAATTGCAGACATGACCTTTTTAACGGGGTTCAGCACCCCCCGTTGGCAAAGATTTAGGAGTCCATAACTCAGAAAGGGCTGAGAGCTGCTGGTACAGGTTTTTATTCATCATTTCTGGTTATGTTAGTGCACTTTTTTCTGCGGTGGTTTGGGATACGTGTGGTGTCTCCCATCACAGTGGAACCCATCAGCTGTTATATAGCTTTATACCTGTCCTGGCACCGCAGAGGTTTTGCTGGTGGCAGTGGCCACGTCTGCTCCCTCCACACCGGGTGCTGGCAGGCAGGGCCAGCCCCAAATATTTGGGGAAGGGATGACAGGGATGCCTTTTCATTTTGGAGAACCTTCTAGCTCTTTTAAATTGTCGCTTGATGCAGTTTAAAAGACAATACATCCTGGCTTCATTTTTAGCCCTCCTGTAGCAGAAGGTGCTGCCCGTCGCAGATGTTTTGGGAGGGTCCAGCCACGCCGGCGTTCCCCCAGGCTGCGGCCGCCCCTCCGGTCCGTGCCCCCGCAGCGGCACAGCCACAGCACGGTTCTCGGCTTTGAGTCTTCCTGATGCTCGATCCCCCCCCACCACTGACGCGCCCCCGGTCTCAGGGTGCGCAGCTCCCGCTGGCCACGGGCACCCCCTCGGCTGCCGTCTCCCGACTGACCAGAAAAAGGGCAAATTCACCCAAATCCATGTCCAGCTGCTGCCGCAGAGCTCCGGGTGGGCTCTCACTCGTGCATCACCGGGGCTGTAATTCCTAAGGGCTTCTGTTTTCTTTCCAAGGGCTGCTTACCGGTGCCATGCTACCCCGCGCCCCGGTAGGAAGGTGACCGATGGACCACTACCCAGCTGTACTCGACGTAGCCGTAGCATTCAGTTTACATACAGCACAACCCGTTTGCCTTACTAAAGACGCTTTTCCAATGAGTCATGGCCTTATACTGGGCACGTTAGCGTAGGCACAGACTACAGTTAGCGACGGTTTTGAGGCCACGGTGGTGTTCTGTTGGGTATTTCGTTGTTGGGTTTGTATGATTTCATGTACTTATTCTCAGTTTAAGAAAGCCTTACTTTTTAAATTTTTTTTTTTCTCTCTGTAGAGGTAAAACATTTGTGGATTTATATATATATAAATATATATATAAATAAAGTAATTAAAAATATTAAATATAATATAGTATGTGCCTCAGATTCAGGGGACATCCTGTTGATTGTAAAGTCAGAAGTGGCGTTGCTCCCCGGCACGCGGGGGAGGTTCAGGAGATACAAACCCTACGCCCGCAGCGACCGCAGTGGGAGAGCGGGGCATCCCCCCGGGGGTCCTGCTCTTGGTTTGTCAAGGACTTCACCTATTACCCAGATTCTTTGGTAACGCCCCCCCCCCCCCCCCCCCGGCAAATTCCTGCCGGCTGCCAGAATGTGATATTAAAGTAATATGCAGACAGTGGATGTTATTCCTTGCTAGGTAGCTAAAACAGGCTCATTATTGTGAAGAGACTCGGTGGCTTGTCCAAGGCATGACCCAGTCTGGCCAGCAGCTGTTTCAGGACGCCAGCAAGCTCTGTCAGCAGCAATAAGGGTTCATCAGTGCGAGTCCTGAAAAAAGGATTTTAATAGGAAAAGTCTTAGCACGCGCACGGGAATTTTGCTGTGTGTTTGCAGATGCAGCTCTTTGAGCCTGTTCTATGAAAGATTACATTAAAAAAAGAGACAAAAAGAAGTATTTGTAAAATAGATTGTAATTTTTCCACGTTATAGCATAGCCTATTTGGCTGATAAAGTTGTGTTTCAAGTGCATTGTTGAAAAGCTCCTGGCTGAACAGGCTAACAAACAGACTTACGTAGGATGCTATAGGATTGTAGCAGTGCTTTACAGCGTTTATGGGTTTGATGTTCAAGAAAGCAAAAGAAGAGGATGGCCAAAAAAAAAAAAAAAAACCAACAAAAAAGAAGAAAAAAGTAAAAAAAAGCCTTCTGAAGCTATGACCTGTAGTGGCCAAGTCTCGCTGGCAATTGCACAAGCGCAGCGGGACGTGCGTGTCCCCGGGGAGGGGCTGCCCGAGGTGCCGCCGCCGGTGCAGGCTGCCCTCTCCCCGGGCGGGCGAGGAGGCTGCCCACCCGTACCCCCTCCATGACTTGATTGCACTAGAGCAGCTCAGTCTCAGGAAATTGCTTGTTACTTTTACTGTGTAAATAAAGCTTCCTGGTTCAATAACCCCTGGCCGGCGTCTCGCCTTTCTGTGCCGCCCCCGTGGCCGGGCGCTGCTGCGGGGTCGGGGGCGCTGGGGACACCGCTGCCCCTCGGGGATGTAACAGCCGGGTTGTGGCACCGGTTGGGGTTTGATGGGGCAGAGCTGGGTGCGGGTGCAGGAGCCCCACGGGCCTCTCCGCTCCTGGAGGGGCTTGTGCTGCACCTCCACGGGTGCTGGGGGCGGCACGGGGGAGCCCAAAACATGGCTGTGGGTCGGGAAAGCTGGGGCCCTCCAGTGAGGTGTCCACGTCAGAAATAGCTGAGGGTGTCCTAGCCTTGGGTTGCATCAGGAAAATGGGCCTTTTTTTTGATGTTCACATGCAGGCAGATGTGATGCATCCCGCTGCGGTGGGGGGATGTTTCCCATGGCCCCCCAGCCTGACGCTGGCTGGTTTTTAGGTGTAACGCAGCCGAAGGGGTAACAGCGGAATGCGAATCAACATTTAAGTGCCAAGTAGCACCTTATGCTCTGTGCTGAAGGACAATGTCCCACCCCTTAAAATAAAATCTAAACCTGAGCAAGGCAAGAGCCCACAGCAGGGCAAGGGCACACGGGGTGTTAAATAAATTCTTGGGGAAACAGGGTACCATATCCCTACAGCCTTTGTAAACCAGAAAGGAAAAAGGCTGTGTTTCCTCGAGTGAGCAGTTTAAAAAGTTTCATGACAGATGGCAGAATGTTTATCTGCCTAAACTTAATCAGATTGAAGTGACAGGCTTAGTGTAATAGAACAAAAAGGAAGAATTATAGGATAAAAAAGAAATGCTCAGTGATCCACCACTGTTCGACCCAACGGTCAACCAGGGTTTGCAGCATCCTTTGTGTGTGCGCGGATGCACACAGTGCTGTACACTTTGGCTGAACCGCTACCCAGAGGATAAAAAGGTACAAAAGAGAGACCAAAAAACTGCACTAAGGCCATTTTCACAGATGTGATTTATTTTATTATAATTTAATTCCTAGCCCGCTTTCCCCCGCTGTCCCCAAGGGATGCCGTGCAGCTCAGTGGCCACCTGGTAGCTCTGAAAAACAAGGGTTTCTAACACTCGCAGGCTGCTCCAGGAACACAGAGCATCACTTCAGTGTCCTTCAGGGACCGGGTCATCTTCAGCTGTTGGGACTGCTGGAAACATAGCTGGAATTATTGTTCACCTCCCGCTTGCAAATGTAGAGAGCAGTAGCTGAATGCAAACAGCGGCCAGAGCACGCTGCCCGAGCGTGTGTGTATATATAAATATATGTAACACATGCATAACTGCGTACCTTTCTGTGGTCCCATGGGAGGTCTGAAGCAGGTTAAAGCCCAAACGGTCTCGTTCCACTCCAGTCTGAAGCACACAGCCTTGCCTAAAACCCAAGGGGGTGCAGAACTGCTGACACACCAGTTAAAAGGGGATTTTTTTTTTTTTTTTTTTTGCCTATAAAAGGATGACCCTTGCAAAGCTGGCAAGCGCTGGTGAAGGTGGGCACCCCATGCTTACCCTGGGGCAGAGGATGCGATGGAGCAACCCCCCAGTCGGTACTTCTGCTCCCTGGTTTGAGCTCCTAGCCCTGCCGCGCTCTTGCCACGTGCAGCACAGCCAGGTGTTGCCGTGCATGCTGCAATAGCTGCACTGTAAAACTGTTGGGTGAGAGAAACTGAAAACCCCAGGGATCTGCCCAGTGGCTGGGAGCAGCTCATTTTAGCAATGCTTATTCTGATTAGGAAAAAAGAAAAATCTCATGCCCATCCCCGCTCAATGGAGCATCACTTGGCCGCCCTGCCTGTGCTGAGTGCTCCCTGGCAGCAGGATGGGGCTGAGCTGGGGCTAAACTGATGTGGTGGGTGCTGGGCAGGCACGTGGTGCTTGTGCAGGATCAGTCCTGGGGATGTTCAGGTAGGCTGGGCTTGTCCCGTTCAGGTAGCTACAGCCATCAGGGAATGGTACACGCCTGTGTGATTTGGGTATCCAGGAGAATCGGAGGAAAGTTTAGCAATGACTACTGAGAAGGAAAGAAAGTGGCTTAACATTTCCACGTAATATTTATAAAGCAGAATTTATAGTTGTGGCAGGAGGACTGATGGAGCTGGTGCTTTCCAGAGACTGGTTCCCAGCTGGGACTGGAAACTTAAAGCAGGAGCACCAGCACTGTCTGGAGCGGAGTTGCCTGCGCTGGCCTTCACGGCAGGACGAAGCATGCCTGCCGTCCCGCGATGCTCCCCACCGGAGCACCTGCCGGCGGGTGAGCTGGAGCTGTGCGGGCTCAATGCCGACAGCGCCCGGGCGCGGGTGAGCCCCCGGCTGCACGGCCGGGATTTTAATGGGAGAGGGTAGGAAACCTGCGTCCCCCCACAGCCACGTCTGCCTGCACAACCCCCCCGCGGAGAGAAGGAAAAGCCCATCGGCCCCACGGCCCTCGCCAGATCACGCCAGCCAGGGAAACGCATTCCAGACCCTCTAAGCCACGTCTGCCAGCGCTGATGTGACTGAACACAACGACAAATGGGCCAGATCCACAGGATGAGGTTTATTCCCGACAGGACGGCGCGGTTATTCCATGTGATGCAGCGTTACCAGATTCCTGAGCTCTAACCCGGGGCGGTGCCGGACAGGGGCTAAACGTAGCAGAAGCGGCTTGCCAAGGGCGCAAGGGGTGTCCTCCTCCCCAGGGTTTTCGTGCCACCCGTAGCGAGAAGCACACATGGGACCCCGCAGAGCGGGGCTGGGCTGGCACACACCAGCCCAGGGCTTGGTGGCCCCCATCTCCCCTCAAGGACATCCCCCATCCCATCTCAGGCATCCCAAAAGGCACAGAAAGGGTGAGTTAAACAGCAAAGCTTGTCCATGAAGGGGTGCTAGGTCCCCCTCTCCCGCCTGGGTACCTCCGGGCTGCATCCCTGGTGTGAGCAAAGACTTAAAGAGGACAAAGCCTCCCAGCATGGTGGGAGGCAGAGGCTCCTCACCACCCTCAAGGCTCCCCTCGGGCAGACAAGGCTCAGCCCCAGCCAGGGAAAAGCCTGGCACTTTTGGGAGAGCTGATTTCGCCTGCGCTGGCAGGGGCAGGGCACCAAGGAGAAGGCATTCAAGACGTGCCAGAGGACAGCAAGCTCAGTGTTCCCCTGATGAGGTCAGTAGATCATTTTAGTACCGTTACATGAAACATTTAGGAACGCAGGCGTTCACCACCCCGGGCAAGGCTGGGTCTGGGTCTGTTAACATCAGATGGAGACGGGAGGGGATGAAGCCGCCTCGTGGAGGAGCTGCATGCGAGGCCTCCTCCTCGTTCCTTCCGATCGCCCGCAGCGCCGTCGGTTTTACAGCTGCTGGAGGATAATGTCAACCGCTTCGGCGAGGTTGTTCACGTACGCGTCAGGCTTCACGTGGGGGTGGTTTTCATCGCAAGGCCTGCAAAGGAGACAGAAGGGCATGGCTGAGCAAGGACAGGCTCCCAACCAGGTCCCATGTCCCCGGCCGTCCTGCTGCTGCTGCGCTCACAGAGCCCACGGTAGCTCCGAGGTGGCCCCAGAGGGAGCACCCTCGGGTGAGCCTGGGTTTCACATTCCTCTCTCTTCTGTTTTTTTCCCCCTTTTCCCTCTTCTCTGCCTGCCTCCCCCATACCTATATATTTCCTGCATGCTACGGTAGATCCCATGTCCTTGTGCAACTGAGCTGGGCAAAACTTTGCAAAGCCTTGTACAGAAGACAATCTACATCATTAACTAAGTAATCCAAATTAATGCATTTTGCATGGCACTTCTTCATTCAGGCAACAGCAGTATCAGACAGGGATTGCTGGGAGGACATTTCACTGCAAGCCTAGGATCCTACAAAACTGTGCAAATAATTATTCTCCCATGGTTTTTCTCTAGAAATAGGTAAAGAAAAGAAGAACTCACTTCTGACCTAGAGACACGGAAGGTCTGTACATAGCTTCAGTGAATGGGAAGGCTCTGGCAGGGTTTAATTTTGCAGGACCACCATCTTCTTGTAAATCTAATAGTGGTGGTTTCAGATGCTACCATGAAAAGGGTCAGACTCACCCTCCACCATGAGTCACCCCCCCAAAGCAGAGTGGCTTGAAGCTGTTTTTTGCCAATGGTTTAATTAGGGGTACTGGCCTAACGAGGCACAGATGCACAATCCTATTTTACTGATTCAGCAGCATTGCTGGTGGGGGGGATAGATGTGGGAGGCAGAAATTTTCCAAACCTCATGGTCCTGTTATGGTTCTTGGGCTGAGAAACCCAACAGCTGCTGAAGAGAAAACATTTGTATTTTATACGCCTAATGGTTTTCCTTTGGGAAAGAGATGAAAGCCCTAATGTCCACCTCCCATCTCTCTCGCTCCCTGTAAAGGGCAAACCTTTATTTAGCACGGGCCATTTTCTCAGCAGGGAAGATGCATTTCCCAATGGATGCATGGGAGGCACATAGATTATTATTATTATTATTATTTATGATGTGCAGAATTTGGTGAGCGCTTGTCTGTACAAGTACCAAATTACTTCTTCAGTTCCAGCACTGAAGCTCCCCAGGGCTATTTCCTTTCTGTTTATTTTACAGCCGCGCTCCTGACGTCCGAGTACACGAGCTCCTCGCAAAGGCATGGCCTCTTTCGGGAGCCCACGCTGCTCAAGATTTTACTTTCTGCAAAGTTACAGTATGCAGCTAGGAAAAATAAAAGACTGATATTCAGCTTTCCTTGTGTCACCTGCAAAGCCATGTCTGGCACAAGGACGATGGCTCCATGAAATGGACTCTATGTCGGTGCTGGCTGTCATAAAAGCATCTTATTTAAAAGGTGGAAGGTTATTCATGGGTCTTTATTTAACTACCCAAGTTCTATCTTGTTACAGGGCTAGGGTGCAATAAGAACAGTAGTTATGATGGTTTTTCGGTTTTCCTCAACTGAAGGTTTAGATTGCTGAAGGTAAAGCAAGTTATAATATACTATGGAGAAAAACCTTCAAATATAAAGCAAGTAAAAATCCAGTACATGTCCATCCCTTAGGTGGCAATTATTTAACTGCTTTAACCAAGAGGTTTTTATGAATACAGAAATACCTTTGGGGAGCATGGTAAAATACTCATTTCTTGTCAATAATTTGAGTGGAGATCTAAAAAAAAGTAATGATCAAAACTTTTTTCCATTTTACACCCTGAAAAACATTTCTTTCCCATCTTAAACATTAGCAGAAAATTTTAAGAACTGCTTGAAATGAACGCTTCTACAAGAAATTTTCAATTACACAGCACTCTTTGATCTATTAAAAGGATTTTGCGATTGATATCTGTGCTGACTATACAGAAATCCACCTGTAACTCAGCAGCTCAATGCCAGTCATCAAGGAAATGCCCTGTATACACTAAATGTGTGCTGCAGAAGGGGTGCGTGTGTATATATATATGTATATGTGTATATATATACTGCAGTAAAGCAAATTAGGAAATAAGGTATTTTTACCCATTCTGCAAATAACGTGTGATGAGAACACACAGACTGGCCAGCCACCAACTCCCGGCTCCAGCGAGATTAATGTTAAAACCCACCTTAGCTCTAGGGGAGCTACGGGTTCACCCTCGCGTGTTGCCCAGTCGCCGCCCCCCCCGCCCCACGGGACCGCCGGCGTGGACCTGGGCTTTGTTTTTATCTGCTGCACCCTATTATTCATCTGAACCCGATTATTTCTCTTCTGCTTTGCCGTCCAATAACATGATCCCTACAGGGTTACAGCTGGGAACCCTGAAATACCCTTCTGCTGCCCATGCTGCAGACAGACGGCCTCGCTCACAACACAACGGTTGCAATTATTTTACTAATACTTTACTGGCACTATCCAGAAGAAAATGAGGGGAATATGCAGCCCTTAGGCAGCAGATGTCTCCCATTAAAGCAGACGGGGTGCAGCAGCGCCCAGCGGTTCAGCAGGTGCCTGCCCTGCCTGGCCCGGCTCCAGCCAGCACCCCGCGTCCTTCCCGTGGTGGGGACCAGCCCCGTGAGACGACGCTGTCCCCACACCAGCCATCCCTACCCCTGGGCCGGAAAGCGTACTTCATTTCAGCCCATAGCACATTTTGGAGTTATACTTTTGAGATGTCATATGTCTTATGTCTTACCTATATGCTCATCACTGCTAAGTGGGGGGAAATGCAATAAATAAAATTGTCTGAACTCTGTAGGAAAGCAGAGAACTGGAATAAAACACACTTCCCTGCTCTCTTGCCTTTTCCTAGGGCTGTGCTAGGAGCTTTTATTCCTGTCAGTGCCACCCCAAGAGCTGTTTCATGCGGCCTCTTCCTTTGTCTCGCAGAACGCTTTGTAACTCACACAACTGCACACAAATAGCCAAGCCACGCTTTTCCTCCTGCCCCCCCCCCCACCTCAGTATTGCTCTTTTAAGCATCTGTCAGAAGAAAACTGCAAGCAATAATCCCCAAACACTAATGCCAAGAAGCAAAGCTCCAAATGCAGTGAAACAATTCAGGAGCCCAAATCTGGGTGCCAGAAGCGAGGCAGAAGAGAGAGCTCAGCCACAAAACCTCCAGGCAAACCCAAGAGGCTGGAGGATAAGCCCTTCTTCTGCCGCCCGAAGGGAGCAGAAACTGTGGCTCTATGCCAGCCCTCCCCGGGGGGATTCGGGCTTTTTCCCAGGAGAAACCCCCAGTTACTAAGAGTTTTAAGATACCCTTCAGTGGAGCACTGAGCTCTGGACCCTGATGTCCTGGGTGCTGCTTCGGTGCGTCAAAGCCTCCCTGGACAGGGCCACCGGGTGCAGGTGGAAAATTCAGCCAAGAGCAGATCTTGCTCTCATGGTTTCAGCTTTGCTTCCCTTTTGATGGCAATGACTCGTTTTGCATTGCACAATGGCAGACATCACAACAGTGGGTCACAAAGCTGACAGCGGAGGTTACTTTTTAGTACTTTTTCATATTCCAGAAATAAATTAAAAAAAAATGTAAAAATATCTTTAATTTGCTGGGCCAGTTCAAGAATAAACTTGCATTGAGCTAACTTTAAGATAAACTCCTGATTTTTTTTTTTTTAATTGTGGGACTCTGGTTGCACAGAACATAAATCAAAGTGACAGAAAATTATATTCTGTAGCTGAATATTGAGCTGTCAGCAGTCTTGGCCAGCGCACAAACGTGCTTGTGAAAAATCAGCTACAGCCTTGGGAAACACTCTTTTCAGTAAAGCAGGACTCCTTGGAGCGGTTGAGCACCGCCGCCTGCATGTGTAGGCACACAAGTAACCTTTTCCAGCCCAAGCTGGCCATGACAGCTGTGACACGTGGCACTTCATTTCTACATCATCTCTTCACGGCCACCTTGCTGGTGTATGAAGCGGTCAGGGAAAGAAGTGGCTTAGCACAGGGACCCTCTGAAATCCAGGGTGGTCCTTCTTAGTCCCTGCTGCTTTGTGAGGGCTCAGGGACACGTGATCTGTGCCTGCCCCTCTGTGCACAGGGCGATGTTAGGAGAATACATTCTTCAAAAGAAAAAGCCATCCGAAATGATCTGTGCATTACAACACAATAAAGATATGAAGTATCTTTAGCATGATGCGACGTGGACAGAGGTCTGGAGACTCTGTAGTTACTCACATCCATCAAATCGTCCTCAGGAGATGACTAAACATCCTCCTCTCCCAGGGACCATTTATCACTGTCAGTGCTGCAGAAGCTGAGCAGCTATCTATAGCCCCATGTGCTCTGAGCCAGATCCTCCGCCCATACTAAACTGGTTAGTTCAGATCAATGCTTCAGTCTGAGACATCAAGGAAGCAGCAGGGTGCTGCAAAAAACTGGCTCTGCAATTTTAACTCTTCACTCGGTCACTTGGTAAGAGAAGCTCCAGCATGGGGCTATGGACTAGCAGAAAGCGAAGGCTTCCTCCTGGTGAAGCATAAAACCAAATCCTAGGTCGTAAGGGGCAGTGAAAAATCAGCTTCTGCAAGAATAAGAAGGTTCACTTACTGTCTGGGTCAGATTTCCACTTGGATAGATCTCTTCTGACAAGCTAAATTCCCTGCCTAGCCTCAGCTATCAGGAATGGTCTCGAATTGCCCCGACCTGTTCTGTAATTTTTTCAACGGTTCACCACATGCAATTGAATATCTGTGATGGATGAAGGGATCTACACTGGTTTGCATAGTCCTTTGCAGGAACTACTACAAGTCTTCAAAGCGAATGAAGCAAAGACGTGCAGAAGAGAGCACTGCTAGGGACAGCATAAAAGGATGACTCCAAAACCACAGACTTTGAGTTAACCCTCTTCTTTCCCGTACCAGCTGAGATTCTGGGTTTAGTCTGTGGGTCAGGGTGGGCATCAGAGGCTGCTAGCGGCCAGCTCTGAACGGCGCTCTCATGGTGGGACCGTTTCTGCAAAGGGAATTGGAGCTGCTGAACATCTGCAAAGGAAAACACGTGGCTGGGTTCGGGAGGTGTCCTGCTGAGCTGGGAGCCAAACACCCCACTGGGAGCAATGAGGGGTTGCGTCCAAGTCTGAGCACCAAACCCTCACATCATACTGTCCTAGGAAACTTCACACACCGGTTGGAATGAGTTTCTCAGCGCCTCACTTGCACTCATTTCCAACAAAACATATGGAGAACAAAAAGGAAACAGCTGGATTACTGTGTGGACAAAATATCAGCAGATAAAAGTCTTAAGTGGAGGTAGCTGACATGGATAGTCATGGCCACAGGGATGGAAACAGCCCCATAATCGAGCTTAACCCGAGACCTGCCGAAACTTGACTTCAGAGAACAGGAGCAGATGGGGACTGATCAACACATGATTAGTATCACAGGTTAAAATTAGCTTTTGCATAGTTCTTTAAAAATAGGAGTAGGTAGGAAAAACACCATACAGTGTGAAAGCAAGGCACAGAAGTTAATTTGAAAAAGACAACCAAACTCACATTTTGGCATACAGAGCTGCAGTCATTTGGCAAACCTGATCTGTAACGCTGCGTGTCCCACGATTGCTGACCTCTCCAGCAGTACAGCTTTCTGTGAGAGAGCGAAACCCATCCCACAAACTCTCCCTCTGTTTGTACAAGGGATCTCTCTGTGTCACTACACAGACTTCCCACTAACTCCCCAGTTAAACAGCATATACTCCTGCTGCATAAAATTAGATAAAAAAGCTTGAAACCATTTCTCCTGACAGCGTGTTCTTCAGGGGCTCTTACTATGGCTGTAAAATATGTGAGACAGAGTTTAACAAGATTTTCTTTATGCCGAATGTAAACACACTGTAACCTCTGCTAGTTTCTTTGGACAGATGCAATAATTTTACTCAGTGCCACGAGTGAAACTCTCATTTTTGTGAAACGTGCAATTTGATCAGTTTGGCACTGAAAACCCAAATAAATCACAGTGACTGACAGCACACTGATGGGCGGTTGATGAATGGCTGTAGAGCACATCTCCTGACGTTACAATGAGAGACAACCCTGCACCAAAGCTACTAAACGCACCCAGTGTTGGAGCAAGTCCCAGAACTTCAGGGAACCCCGTACCTGGATCGCATATCTCATGTCATGCCCAGATCTCCCCCAGAAGAGAAAGAGAGGCTTTTGTGGTTAAAAGACTAGATTTTGGAGAGCTGCTGTGCTTGACCCAGGGCAGGTTTGTCCTCACAAAGCAGCTAGCACCTTCCTTTGCTTTGCTGCCATCATTTGGGAAGATACTTTTGCTCGGAAAGGTGGGCACCATCAACAGAAACTTCTAACCACAAGCTACGCAGCCGACGATGCCTTCTATGTTGCTGCAGAAATCGGTGGCCTCTAGAGATGACCTTGCCATGCCATCTCCTCCTGGCCAACACTCCTGCAAGAGCTCCAGGAAAGCAAACCCGTGTCAGAGCAAACCAGCATCCTCCACTGCTCTTCTCTTGTCTCCCAGAACTGCGCACACAGCTAATTGTGTTTAATTGTGACTCATTTAAATTCAAGCATCCACAAACAGGTAAAAATTAACAGCCAAATTGTTTGCTAACATCTGAAGGAAGTCTGTGGGCTTGCCTCTTAATCATTCCCGTTTATGTTAAACTGCCACAGTTTTAACTGAGCAGAATTAACCGGCTTAGCTACAACAATTCTCCAGGCAATATGCCTCAACGTACAGGAAAATACTGAGACTGAGGGGATAGGGAGTTATCTTCCTGCATAAATTACCTTAAAAAAAAAAAAAAAAAAAAAAAAGCTTGGCAAATGCTAGCAAACATTCCCCAGATCTTTGTTCTTCTGAATTTCAAGGCACTTCCTGGGGTGAACATTCGTACTTTTCAAATGTACACGTGCTGAAAATTTAATTTGGAGTGTTGTGGTAATTTGTTTGTTTCTCATCAGTTGGCTGCATGGTGGTGCTCTAAGTAATAAGCTCAGAGACACAATTTCAGAAATAACTGCTTAGAAGAGGATGCTGAGAGTGGTGGTAGGGCTAAAATAGGTGCATGGGGGAGCGCTTGGTGTCCCTGCTGCGGTTTGCTCTACCAGGTCTTCTGCCAGGTCTTTTAAAAAACACTCATAGTGCCAAGATCCAATGCGGGACATCACACTGGGGAGCAAGGAGGAGGTCGGAAGTGGTGATGATAACTGCAGGTATGAAGTGGTTCAGAGCAAGTGGAGCTTTGTCAAAATAAAGGAGCAAAAGAAACAGCGGTGACCAGGATGGATCACAGGCTGGAGGCTGGCGGTGGCAAGCTTCTGTGGATATTACACACAAAGCTTGGGAGAGGGTCAACACAAATATTTCCATTACTTCTCTTCACAGGCACGACCCTTACTCACGCCAGTTGTAAGTTATTCCTTGAATAATCCCAATTCCTGCCATTTCTGCAGGATACACCGCACCAACTGGCCGTTGAACATACAACGCTGAGGAAGCGGATGACGCAAGCAGCTGTTTTCCTCCACCCATCCCTATTTATTTTCTCTCTCAGGAAATACAGCACATGTGAAGACACCAGATTAAGAGTTTTGGAGCTTAAAAGTCCTGAAAGTCTTTGTACGGGCTGTATATAGGACATATACAGATTCATGTTAAGTAAGAAACAGGCATGAAGAAATGCAGGACAGCGATGGGGAGATGTGATGTGAAGTGCTGCCATCAGGACAGAGGGTACTGTTGGCTAAATGCTCTCATGTGATTACACCAGAGCATGTGATTTTATTAGAACTGACTTCTTTTTTCACCACCTCCAAAACCCCTCACGCAAAAATGTGCTGGAAAGTCAAGCTGGTTTGAACAAATATTTAAACAAGCAGAGCACTGGTGTTCAGGCATCTGGGCAGCAATTTTCCTTGTCAAAACTGCAGAGCTCTCTCATCTTGTAAAGCAAAGCAGTTCAGCGGGGGCCAGGCGTTAAAAGTGTGCATACCAGCCTTACAGCGGAGGAGAGGGAGCAGCACACACGCCTGTTCTGGTTTTGGACTGGTTCCCAGCCTGCTTGTCCCTGAACACACATGGTCTGGGGAGAGCTGGTGTTGCAGGGAGAGCTGGAGCCCGGTGGCCATCGGGATGCTGAGATGCTCAACCAGCCCCTTCTGCCACATGGGGCTCTGGCCCCTTCTCTGCCCATGCTGAAGGCATCATGTGGGCTCTGAGCTGGGACTTACTGCGGTCCCATCCAACTCTGAATCCAAACGTTAAGCCACCGTGGCTCAAAAGCCAATCTTGCTCTGTGCTTGGGATGATGGATACTTGATTGGACTCCTCAGGGAAGACTCAGGTGGAAGGGTTAGTGCATTTGTGACTGCCATCCTCAGCCTCGTGGAAACCATTTTAATTTATCTCACGCAGCGAGGGCAGGTATTGGTAATATTTGTGCAACATAAACATACTCTGTTAGCTCAACCGATACAGCTAGAGGAAACAGATAAAATTCTGAGAACACAAAATGCTTCTGCCTCCGCAGAGGTCCACATTCACCCCTTGGTCACCTAGGTTTCCCCCATCATGCTGGCTCAGATCCATTGCACCCAGTGTTGTCTGTCCAAAAGCAAGATGCTGTGCCCAGGCTGGTCACCGGAACCTCTTCGGGAGCCTCCTCCTCAGGACAGACAGGTCCCTCCAAGGGGAAAGGGAAGAGTATTCATCCCATCTTCATCCCATCTTCTTAGATAACAAGTCTGGATAGGAAATATCCTCTGGAAGAGATTATTTTTTTCCTACTGACTCTACTTAAAACAGATGATGAGCTCATACCCCAGAACCAGTTTTTTGACAGCCAGCGTTAGGTGTAAAGAATCTGGTTTTACTTTTAGATGAAGTTTAGATAAAGTTAACCAAGAGAAATCCTACATCTCGCATTACTGCTGTCTGCGAGCACATGGAAGAAACAAACCATATATGCCAGGCGTGTTTGTATAAGTGCAACGGCCCCCAGGTTGGATGGGGGTTGACTGGGGGATCAGAAGCTCTGCACTGTACATATGGATGCACCTACTGCTGCAGTACAAGTACCGCACAGATGTTTTCAATAAAAGCAAGTCTCCCTCTCCCCCTCAAAAGTTAAATGCACATATGCTGTTTGCTGAGAAAATCTGAGAACTGCCCCTGCTTTGCCAAACTATCCAGTCTAACAGGGTGTTTGCAAGCACCGTGAGACTCAGCTCTGCCTGCTTGGATTAATTAGTGATGACCTGCATGGCTCTGCCAAGTGACCTTACTCAATTCAGTAGAAAATAATTTTAAATGCCCCTGAGAAAGAATTTGGACATAAATATTTTCTTTGTGCATATATACAAACAGATGTGCATCTTAAATGCAACCGATGCATTAGCTATTAATGGGATTTAATATTACACGAGAGTGGGAAAGATTAATTTCAAGGGCTGAATTTGAAGCTCAGTGGTGCTCAGGCATCTTACTCTATTATGTGCTTTTAAAGACCTTAACCTAAGAATATTTCATTGCTTTCCTTTAATACGTTGCTTACATAATCCATATGAAATGTGTAAAATGAATGCTGCCTTCTGCATTTCCAAAGCAACGCATGGAGATTTAAGTCGCAGAACTCTGGTAGTTCCAGATACTAGCAAGGAAGAAGCTTTGCAGATTATAAAAGAAAGAAGTCTTCATTTCAGATTTCAAATGCTATTTGGAGAAGTTTAATTTAAAAGGTATCGGGCCAAAGTTGCACTGATAATGTAACCCTCTAAACAAGACACTCAAAGATACAGCATTTAAAAGACTGTTTCCCACCAAACAAGGATTTGAGCTACCCTAAGGAGAATAATATTTGTCTTCAGATGGTGCTCACTAAATCAGTCTTAAATCAGTCTGGAAAATTAAGGCACGCTCTACATCTTAGGCTGCAAAGTTGCTCAGCGCGGACAAGGCAATGACGTGGTCACGCAGCAACCCTGGCACAGCAGGACCTCTCTGCAGGGTCTCTGTCTGACCTCTCCTCCTCCCAGACCAGACAGGAATATTACATACAACCTCATTATGCTCAAGGATGTCAGGAACCCTCCTGTTTCTAAACATGCTCATGCTTTTAACTGATATAACAAAAGGGAATACACTTTTGAACTAATGGGCAAGAGTTCAGCCTAAGTTTTGAGTCTGCGCATTATTTATGCCTTCTGAAAAGGCTCAGAGCCACCTGAGCATGCAGAGCCCACCCAAATAACTTGTGGGTGCTCCTCAGAAACTTCTGCCCCTTCTAAAGCAGAAACTTTGCTATAGTTATTCCAAATTATGCCTCATTTGCTTAAGCCACTCTGTAAATGAGATCTTCATAATCTTCTCTTTGGAAGTTTGCATGCTATGAATGTCTGCCTACCTTCGCTTCCATGACCACAGTGCCAAGGAGATGAGACTTCATTTCCCTAGGAAATATTTTTCTGCATATCTGCAAACCTACTGATGTATCCATACAGCACCGTTTGCATTACAGACAATGAGCTTTTGGACAAGGGGGTATCCTGTTCTACCTGCATGGCACCTACTGCAATGCAGCCTTCACTTCATGATGTTGAACTTCTACTACAAGATAATTGTCTTCTTTTAAGTAACAGTTTTCCATAGATTATTCTGAACTCTTTCCAGCCTCTGCCAGTGGCTGTTATAAAAGCAGAGACTGCTTGAGTAAGGAAAACGGCTCCGTGCACATCACCCAGACAGCAGCGCTTTCTGGTCCTCTAGTATATGACTTCCCAAAGGTGGCAGCCCACAGAGCATTTATTTTTCAGAGCCTGCATCAGCCCCCCAGAGTGACAGAGCTGATCAGCAGCTTTGCTTTTTGTTTTGTTTTGGCGATGAGAAAACCAGGCCTGCCCGGCAGCTGAGTGGGTGATAAAGTAAGCCTTGTGCTGTGTGCCTGCAGCCTCTGGGCTACTGTACGGGGCCGTTGGGGAGTGAGCTCCTAAATCCAACAGAAAACAATACAGTCCTATATAGACCAGCAATAGGAAGCCCACATTGGATCCCTTTTCTTTTTTAACTGGCAGTGGCCATCTTAGGCTAGGCTACCTCCCTCCAGAGAAATGCAGGATGTCCTCTGTTGATTACATTCACAAAGATGGGAAGCTGTTCAAAGAATGATGACATGCTGCATTTATGGACCGTGCTTCGTCCAAGTATCTCAAGCTTTTCGGAAGCATAGCAGGAAATGTGCAGCACCGCTGCTCTGGAAACATGCTTACTGCAGCCATGCAGGGAGGCAGCAGGGATGTCCGCGGCATCTTCCTTCTCCTCCTGGCTCTCTTCCACCTGGTCTCTGCATCGGGCAGGACATGGGAGGGAACGCCGGGCTGAAGAAAGCTAGCTAGCACATTTTTCAAGGTGTCAAACCACATCTACGTTTGTGCTTGAGAACGGATTCCGGAAAGTATGCTAAGCTAACATTGTTAGTGTAAGGATTAAATCCCCAGTGCTCCTGGTGCTCAGCCCTCTGCTTAGACCAGGAGAATAGTCCAAGGTTTATACCCACTTCCTTCCAGCTTTGAGCTCCTCAGATGAAGGCTGTTGGTGTGTCCGACTTGCAGTGGGCTATAGCACACACCTAGTGCAGACTCAGTATGAACCCCTGGCCCTGTTGAACTCTTCCAAGAGTTTTGTTAAATGCCTCGACCCAGTCAAGTCAATGGGCTTTTTCACAGAATCATAGAATCATTAAGGTTGGAAAAGACCTGTAGGATCATCAAGTCCAACCGTCAACCCAACACTACCATGTCGGGTAAACCATGGTAAACCATCCCCTAAACTATGGGGGGCACTTCCCCTGAAGTGCCACGTCTACACGTTTTTTTAACTCCTCCAGGGATGGTGACTCCGCCACCTCTCTGGGCAGCCTGTTCCAGTGCCTGACCACTCTTTCAAGTGAAGAAATTTTTCCTAATTCCTAATAGCCAATCTAAGCCTCCCCTGGCGCAGCTTGCTCTACGTTGTCAAACAACTAATCCCAAATTTGAAACAACTGACAGATGAATACTGGGGTTTGAGCAGTAAAGCATTTGGGACGCATGGTTTCAGCCCAAGGTGTTGCAGCCCGTAAGCTCTGCACAGGTAAGGTCCGCATCCTGTGCTGAACTTGCACAGCCTCTGGCACCACCTCCTCCACCAGTCCCCAGCTGCCACTTTCATCAATATAATGGCTAATAAATACTGTGGCCACCTCCAAATAGCTTTTTTAAATTAGGTTGTGTGTGACTGACTAGATACTTCCCACAGCAATTTATTGCTGGCTGTTATTCACACATGCAAACTGCAGCCTGAAACCACAAAATCATCAGGACTCCGACGTTGCTAGTTTCGTACCACACCTAGGATGCTCAGAACAATGATAGCAGGCCCCACCGCTGCTACCACTTTGCATTCAGACCCTGCCACATTCGTCCTTGTAAGGCTAAGATGGTTTCTGAATCAGGTCTTCACGAGCTCCAAGACCTAGAAGCCAACTATCAGGCTGTGCAAAGTGCCCAGATGAGCTGTCAATGAAAGGGGGGCCCAGCGGGGATGACACCTCTACCTCCAGTGCAACACATAACGCAAGATTTTTCCATTGCAGGTATTTGACCTCTCCCAAGGGAAAACTGAAAGAGTCTGCAAGTCATGGGAGAATACTAGTAATAGCCTCACAGCACTAGTAAGGCTATTGCAGCAGCTCAGTTTCCACTGCTGCACTACCTGCTCAGGGACGGTACTCAATATTTCTTAGGGTCAGACCGAACTTGGTACATTTCTTAAACATTAAACCAATAAAAAAGACTTACAGTTTTAAAGCAGAGGAGAAAAAACCCAAATAAGCAAGAACAGTGGCTTCCAGACTGTTTCACCTTCTTGGTATCTGTGGTTTTTGCTTTTATCTGAGCATTTCTGTTGAGACAAGTGTCCTCCCTTTGCACTAACTTGAAGTGAAGAAGAACGCTTTAGAGAATGAAAGGCCCATAATACTGGTTTTAGTTGTGGACCAACTGCTTCTGTAACCCAAACTGGCTTGAAATGAAGTTTATTTACATAGCATGCTTGATACCTTTGAGAAAATCTACTACTTAAAATACTTCAGAGGATCACTTTGTACTGGAGGTGGAACAGCCAAGAAGACTGTATTCTCTGCACATACTGCTAAATTCTTCCAAGGCATCTTAGGGTGGAGATATTTGTCTATGAAGTTAAAAACAACCCAACAAATCCAATCCCTTTCAAATTGCATTCAAGACAGCCAAGAGTAATCTGTGGAGGGCTAATCAATCCTCTCTGCTGGTCTACAATGAAGCAATAACTTGAAATGTAGGCTTGGTGTGAGTGTGCTATGTGGGTATATAAGTATAATGAAGAAATTTTTGAAAAAAACCACTCAAGTCCTTGTGTGGAAAGGACTTTACTAGATCATAAAGAGACAGACTTCATCTTCATTAAGTAAAACATTAAAGGAAATGTTCTAACTTACAGCACTATACATTAATGCTCAGCAATGTAAGGGGTGTAATTGCCTGTTGCTTTCCCACCATAAATCACTACCTGCAGCTAATGGAAAACCTTCCTTCAGACCTGTTTATGCACCTCACTCCCAATTCATACATCCATGCTGGATGGAAACAACAGGGCAGCCTGGAGTTGTCCGAAGGGCATGTCTTGAGAAAGCAATGAACATTTAAGAATATTGCACGTGTTTGGTATAAGCTTTTAGAGTAGCTCACAATCTATGCAATACTCTGCAGATTTTATGACTGCATATATCTGAATTTAATAACTAGCCAGTACAGGCTGAAAATGTCCTGTAGTGACCTATACAAAGTGGGACAGGACATTAACCCTCCTTGTTTGCAGCAGAACAATATCCACATCCAAATACACGCGCAAAATCTTTTCACTCTCAAACGCAAGGTATTTCTTCCAACCTTCAAATCCCACCTGCATCTCCCTTCTACATTCTCTTGCATTTTTCAATGTCACTTAAAAAAAAGAAGGAAAAGATGCGTGTGTGAGCCCAGAAGAGCTACAGACTGGTGCCTGCAGGGAGGCACTCGTGGGAGCATGCTTTCTTCCACGTCCTCTCGAAGTCCAGCACCAACTCGTAACAAAGTCCACCAGCCAGTTTCAGTGCTCCGTAACGTCAGGTGTGAAATCCTCCTGTGGGTCACAAGAGTGGGTAAATCCTGAGGAAAAGTGCTAACTCCAACCTAGGCTGAAGAATCTCAGCGTGAAGAAAAAGCACTGAAAAAATGCTGCCTAGGCATCCTTCTGCTGCAAAACCTAACAAAATATTGATTCAGCTTCCAAAGCAGAGGCTAAAACCCACAGGCTGTGCAAATCCTAAAACCCACAGGTCTGGCAGCTGCCACCACATGACCCTTCACTTTGGTTACACTTCAAGTCATCATTTTCCAGCCTTCCCGTATGGAGATCTACAACACTGAGGTAAAAACAAAGTAAAAATATCTATATCTTAAAGTAACCCTCTGAAGTCACCAGGAGGATAAGCTGAGTTTTCCCCAACATTTAGGAGGTCTCTCGGTTACTTCAGGTATTCCAGTCTAGGAATATTTTCCTGTGCTCTGCATCTGCCTTCATTCTTTTGCTACTAAACCCCCTTTTTTATACTTCTAATTTTTTGACCAATTTAACATCACTAAAACCAACTCTAGTCTGATCTGGACCTCAGGCTTCCACAACTGTGCTGCTCTCAGTGAGGAGATGATATTTGCTTGACACTTCTCCCTTGGGCAGTACTGGGTTGCCGTTCCTGGATGTCCCATGGGTGTGTATTTGCCACATGCCTGTACTCAGAGCCCTGGATTTCTAGATAATGTGTTTTTGATATGGACTCTGATACGATTTGGTTGGTAGTTACCTACACTTGATGATTCATTAATATTAAGTAAGATCAGACAAGCTCCCAAGGCACCGTGGGCAAGGACGCCGGGGCTGGCGCCTGCTGTTTCCCACCTAATGGGACGCACGGGAAATAACAACTGCGAGGCGAAGAGAGGCTTTTTACAGGAGAAAAATTTGGGTGGATGGCAACCAGTTTAGCATGAGCCAGCCTTAAAATCTTACACAACAAACAAGCAAACAAACCCAAAGGAAAAAAACAGGCATGTGGCTTGGGAGAGCAGCTGTCTCTGTTGTACCACTGGTCTTAACTCTAGTTATAAACAATGTGGGACATTCTGCAAAATTAAAATTACAAAACTTAACTACAGATAATTGCTAGAGGCAATCCGTAAACTCTGACTTTGAATGGCATCTGCCTGAGTCCTGGCTCCAGGGACTTCAATATATTTCCTAACTCTGGATGTCACTTGTCCAGCCTTTAGAAGTACAATGATGTGTTGGTGATGCTCCAGCCAGGTTTGCAGCAAGACTTTTATCTTCTGCCTAGGACTAAGCACTTCAGAAAAGCTTTCCATCCAGCCTGTGACCACTTACAGTTTCTAAAGCTAACTCTCCCTACATTACTGTAATCTGATTTTAACTCATTAGCCTCTGTGGCTAATGGTAGTTTGTATCCCATGTCAGGCTTTTAAATGTCAGCACACTGACTCCAGACAAAGGCTTTTTGTGCTTTTGCAGCTAACGCAGCAAATACCGCTCAGAGAATACTGAAGCTCTGGAAATCCCAAGAAACCAGATAATATGAAAAAGGGCCTGAAAAATGTTTAAGTAACATTTATGCAGGTTCTCAGGTAATTATCAGCAGATCACAGTAAATACTATGGTGAAATCATGCTCTGCTGAAAATTATTTGCTGATGAAGACAAGCCTTAAGTCAATGCTAAACCATGCTGCCATTCACACACACGATTTTCATAACTGTTTCCTCCCCAAGAAAGGGCACTGCCTTCTTTGGGGGGAAAAAAGAATCAATAGAGTGATCTCTCCATTGTCATGTAGCTAAAGCAACCCAGCTCATTTGCTCTCCAAGGCTGGTAGGCTTCCAGAAGACAACGCAAGGGAAACCCACCCACGTGATAAGCTCTAACGAGGCTATAGAACACAAGCGCAGCTGCGAGCTGGAACCGGAGGTGAGCCAGCCCCGAGCCCAGCCTCCAGCAGTGCCGCTGCCGGGGTCGCTCCACAGCAGGGTAGCAGGAGGTACACAGGTACCCAGCCCCTCAGCAGCCCACCAGCACCCACAGTCCTGGGGGACTGTGCTATGCAGGGACCACCTCACCTTCCTGAAGGCTGTCCTCCACACAGGGGTTGTATCTAGACTGTCAGCATGATTAAAAACAGGTAGAAAAATTAATGTTTGGTACCTTCCTAAGCTTAATTCAATAGCCCCTGCCAAAAGCAGCCAATACGTGTAGAGAGACCTTCTCTTTTCAGTTGACTGTAGTCTGTTGAGACATTTATACTATCTATCCAGTAGCCCTTACGATGCATTGCTTTTCAGGAGGAATAAAACACTATTTAAGCTGGCCCACAGATATTTGTAGACTGCTGATGCACTGGCATACTGGAAGAAGCAGGCTTCAGAGGCTGGCAACAACAACTTCAGTTGGGATAACGGGGCAGGTCGCTCGAAAGAGAAAGAAGAATTACCCTTTGGAGAGATGCAGAAAGGCGAGGCAATATTTGGACCTGAGTTTCACTACCCTGAATCTGGGAGATACTATTTAGATATAAACCCAAAACAACAAGCCAGAATCCCAACCACTTTCCCAAAGGATTAATTAAGGCATCTTCCTCCCAGCCCCCATTCAGAAAATCTGGCTGGAAACTAAGTAACACCAACTGTTTTCCCCATTAAAGCTACGCAGTTAGAAACAACAGCCTCCTAGAGCTTCCCACAAATTTGGGCAAGATAAACATCTTTGTTACAAAGCGTGAGCCTCTCCAGTTTTATTGACAGAGACAGAAAGTGTCAGAGAATGGGAGCTGCTGAATCCAGACTCTGATTAGCAATTAAACACTTCAAGAAGGGCAAGCCTCTGGGCAGCAATGCCCTCCCCATTGATTCATAGAAAACCTTCTCACATAAATTAGCCATCCCCGTGATTTTAATGCTTGGGTATGCCCTTGACAAAGGAGCCCTTACAGGGCTCTGTGTAGCCATCGGCTCCAGCCTTGCCTGCTTGGAAACCTGGTGGGGATCCAGAGGGCTGTAGACAGATCTGTGCCCCCATCGCCACGCACGTGCCTTCCCATGGGGACAAGCCCTTGGGGTTGCCCACACAGCCCCAGCGGTCCGGGGAGCTGCCTGGATGCCACGCTGCATTGGGTTCCGTCCCTTTGGCTTGAACTCGCTTACACAAATAGCAAACACATCCTGGTTTTGCAAGCACGGGAGACACGCAGGGCCCGTGCATGGATGCCTTGGAGCTCGCCAGCTCCGTCACGCGCCGCGGGCTGGGGTTCAGCCTCACACCCCCCCAGGGAGCAGCACCCACCTCAGCCAGTGATGCCAGGATTTGCGGTGGCAGATGGAGGCGAGATCAGAATTGGGTATTTGTTACATAAAAGGTATTACATAAAACCAAAGGGCTATTCACGTCACTGGCCCATCTCTCTAATTAAAAGCTGCAAGACTCTGAGCTCGGTCTGAGTGAGTGATCAATTCTCCCGACACAATGTGCCCACAGAGACGTCCGCAGAACACGTCTGACGCTGCCGAGGGCTTTGTTTCCTCCACACCTCCTTCCCCGAGCATAAAAAGCTGCAATTGAAAAGTCCCGGTCCTTGGAGGGAGCGCTGGTTTTTATCAGATGGTAACGATGAGTACATCATGAAATCATTTAATAGTTCTCATTAAATGCATTGCTGGAGAGCAGGCCTGATTTATGAACGGTATGCCATGGGTATAAATAAGCTGCACTTTGCTTGTAACACAGCTGGTCAAGAAAATTAATGTTTTGTTTTCCATAACCTTTGTACTCTCCCTTCCTCTGCTACTATGGCAAAGCTCAAGGCGTGTAACCTGATCGTTCTTGGGAAGACAACCCACGTCCGAATGCCTCGCACGGGCTCAGCCCAACAGTGGAGGGGCAGGCTCCCCAAACGCAGCCCTGCTCTCCAGCTTTCCCAAAGCTGCTGCCCTTACACGTGGATATACCTCCCTACTTCAGAACAAAACCCCGAAGTGCTTACAAGCAGACTTGCCTCTTTTACGTTTGTGCTGGAAGTGTTGCTAGAACAGCATTATCCTAAGTTCAGGTCCAAGAAATACTGATATATTTAGCACTGCTGCATAACTTTCCATCTTTAAAAGCCCAGTATTCCTTTTTCTTTTGTGCCCAGGGAATAGGACAAAAGCCACTCAAACCAGATGAACATCCATCTTCAGAAAAGAGGAAATACGAGGCCATTGCGGCACAGGACAGTGGCCAGAGACACTTTTAAATGCTTATATTAACCATGGCACCTAATCCTAAGCAAACACTTCATCAGTTGCATAATGTTTTTTTCAAAAGACCTTTTAGTCCCAGCACAAGGTGTACACTGTGCATGTGATTGAGCACCAGGAAAATTGCACTTTCAGGGTAGACAGATGTTGAGGAGGCTTAGGAGAGAGTCAATTTAAACAAGGACAGAGAGAAGGGCTTTGCAGTCATATGGTTCACATCTGGAATTTACAGGCATGATAATTTTATAACCTTCTCCTTACGGTTTTGAAGCAATGCAATAGTCTCCCTCACTTTCCAGCCTAAGCAAGAAACATCCTCATGCGTCTGACAACTTTATGTGACTCTGAGACTGCACACCGTGTTGTAAACACAGGAGTGGGAAGCTGGCAGAGCCAGTGAGGTGCATTCGGGCACTTGTATTTCATAGGTATTAAAACATGAACTCTTAAAATCAAAGAGGAAGACCCAGTTTCAGTTTACTTCTGCTCACAGCAAGTCCCTTCATGTCTCATTCAGAGACCCTTCCAGTTGCTTTTATGGTATATATGTGCCTCTCTTCGTAAAAGCCACTTTCTAGTGACTTTATATATGTCTTTTCTGGTTGAAACCAAAAAACCTCTTACTCAACCAACCGTTTTTCACGTGTACATAACACGAGGCTGTAAAATCACTGCAAGGAGAGATTCTCAGGCATGAGAAGACAAAGCACTGAGACAGCTGAGAGCAAAACAATGTGGAAATCACCTCCAACCATAGCAGGAAATGTGGAAAAGATTAATCTCTTTTAAAACTAATGTTTTTATATTTCCATAGACATAGCCCCAGCATGGTCACAGCTGTGTCTATATTCCAGGCACTCACTCTGTGCGTGGACTCACAATCTTCCTAAAACCAAACCTTAGCTATCATCAAGCTTAGTTTAGCCACACATTTGGAATCTACACCCAAAGAAATAAAGAGCATTTTTTCGGGAGGCAACACAGATTTTGGCAACTGCTGTTGAGTTTTAAACATTTGAAAGTAATTGCTAATGCACAAAGAAACTGGAACTGAGGAGAATTTTCCCCAGCTTGGAGAGCAGTATCCATCTCCACTCCAACAGCTATTGAAAAGTCAGTCAGTCTCAGTCTGACATGCCCTATGCAGATGTCAGCACCATCCCCAAAACACGGACACACACAGACACATATATGCATTAGCATTTATGTTACTCATTTTGAATATGTGCTTCTCTGTAGATGAAAAAAATATCATATTCAATTATCTTTAAAATGATACATAAAGCAGGAAGACAGCTTATTTCAATAGGAAAAATTTATTGGACTAATTTATGGGGTATATTTATTCATAAGACAAATTTTTGTTAGGCCTGGTGATTAAGATGAATCTGACCTAACAACTCTGGCTCTTCCCTCCTACTAGTTCCTGTCTCAATAATTAAGAGGGATTTAATTATTTCTTGGAATTTAGTTATGCAAAAATATATCAATTTTGCAGAGGTCATTAACTCCAGGGTTTCCACCAAGCCACACTGACTCCAAGGTTGATCTTGAGTTGACACAGCTCCAAATCTCATTTTTCCTGGTATGAACCATTTCATTTTATTGCTATTTGGTTTTATAAGAGAGGCTGTGAAGGAACAGAAGACATGGAGAACTACCTCCTGCCTCTTGCCTCTGCCACTGGCCTGGTGCGTGACCTCAGGCATGTCACTTTGCCTTTTCATGTATTGGTTTCCCCAGCTGAAACATGAGAATAACAATACTTAGCTCCTTTGTGTAAGCACTTTGAAACTTCATTATGAAAAAAGCCAGATATAGAAGAGTGAGGTGTTTCTAGTCCCTTCAAGATTAAATGGGGATAAAATTCAGTGATGGATGAATCTGTGTCCAAGCCCTAAAGCAAGGGCCAGAGAATGGATCAGTCACAAACTGTTTGGGTCGATGCCCTGGCCACCTGGGAGGCATAAATGGGTTTTGGCATTGAGTTCAAGAACATCAGAGCTTCACCTTCTATGTCGCAGGGCCTCATCTGTAAACCAGAAATAAGGGGATTTCTGTCTTTCCATTCCCTCTCCCCAATACAGATTTTGTGTTCTTCTAGCACAGACTGTGTCTTATCTAAACTGTTGAACTCAGTTTTGGTAGGAACCTGGAGGAATTACTGAAAGGCAATGAAACAATCCTACAAGCGACAAGGTCAGCAGTAAGAGGAAGAAGAGTGAGAGAGCAAGAGGGAGAAGTTTGCGAATCAGCGATAAATTTGTCCATAAAGTATGGGCCAAATTCTGGTCTCTACCACCTGTGAGCAGCTTCCTTTGACTTCAGCGGGAACCGGTCCCTCACAGCTGAGAGCAGGATTTGTCTCTCTATGTATAATGTCTTGTAAGTAAACAAAAGAGGGAGGAAGAGACCTCTTAGACAATCATCACATAAATGATCTTGGCCTTTCTAACACCAATGCCAAGAATATAACTGATAAAAAACCCTAGGGCTGATCTCTGCCTCGTGACTGGATTTCTGCCAGCGTAAATTTGGAAATTTGGGTTGTTTGCTTGAGTGCAAGGATGTCCCGTGAACAAAGTTTCCACTAAATGTATACAAGAAAGTAATGGTCCTGCTTTCTTTCCAGTGCACCAAGCCTTGGGTCTGCAAAGCCAGATCCCATGCAGTAACTGCACAGCTCTGTGTAGCAGTTGTGGCAGCCCCATGATAGACACTGGAATCAAAACCCAAAGACTTGTGTTTGGCACCCATGTTTAACGATATCTTTGTGACCTTGTACAAAGCAATTAGTCTACATAGCAATTTCAACACGTACAAAGCAGAACAAAAATATCCAGCCTTCAACCACCTGAGACCTGGGAATGAAAAGCAGTGCACTGACGAAAGCACGCTCTGAGTATCACCTAATCATACACCAAGTCCCCTTTTCCCACATAGACATCATTTGCATGTACTCTCAAGGCTCCAACATGCTTTGGAGATGTCTGAAGCATTAGGATTATGATCACACAAACTGCTCTCCTTCCTTCTAGTTCTCCAACTCCTGTGCAAACCCCTGGACCAGCCACAAATCGGTGAGTTCCCCCTGGACAGGGGGATGGAAGCAGCTACTCCTGAGAGCAAGTACTTACAGTCATTGCCCCCAAGGAACTGAGCTGCTGCCAGGAATTAAAGGTAGCCAGCATTCTTGCTTACTGTAAATATTTTGCAGCCAGTAATTACAGCCTATTTCAATCCTCCACCCTGGAAAAAGCTCGCTGTTCCTAAGGTAGGGGCAATCAACTGTTAATGACTGCTTCTTCCAACCCCTCCAGCTTTCCTTTGGAGTCCTTCTGGAGATCCCCTTCCTCCAGCCTCCAAAGGACCATGAGCAAGAGTGTGAGAGACCCTAAGGGAAGTGGTGGCTTTGGCTGACACGAAATGTCCAACCCATGCTTGAACAGACCAAGCCTCTTTTTGCCCAAACAAGTGAATCTCACCAAGCAGGTGCCTCATAAAGAGTTAAAATGAGCTCTGCTAACACTTAAGCGTTACAAATCTTTTCAGTTAAAATAAATTATTCAGGAGATGTCATCCTTCGATCAGCACCATCTGAGCTACAATTTTAATAGTTCTGTGTGCTGAACATGTTCTGTCATAATATCAGTGATACCAAGGCTGTGAGACGAAGAAGGGGCAAATGCAAGCACACTACAGACCATGAAAGACAGAGCTGCTTTCTCTTAATGGCCATGAAACATGTGCCGCCCAAGGCAGAGGAGAGATCAGTGATGTCGGTTACATTGCAAAAGAGTAAAACAAACAGAAATAACGCACCAACTTCAGGAATCACAGAAGCCTCTTTATTTTCCCTCAGAACCACCATCCTGCGCGACAGGTAATTCACCCACCACCTTCCCCTGTCTTAGATCTCATTTACTGTGAGTGAATGAATCTACACTGTGACTCCACCAGATTCTTCCAGACGTAACCTGGAATCAGGAGCTACCCCCAAGGTTGCAAGGACATATAATTAAACAATGAAGAGCCTTCTGCTCCATGTCCCTAGGAATAATAATAAAAGAAGGGAGCATTTCTCTTTGCCCCAGGGGTTAAAATAACCACCTATCTGCCCACCGACCCACATATTCACTTATTTGTCCAAATCCCATACCACATGCAGAAAACAAATGTAACCAAACACATTTACAAGCAACTAGAGGGAAAGAGATCTGAGCATAACATGTAGGAGAACATTTCATCAGTTCAGTGCCTGTCATACCCAAATTGCCCATGTGCCTACAGCATGGTCAATGACTATGAAGATACTCCAGGACATGACGATGGAAGTCTTTCTTGCACTTGTAAATACACTGTATACTTTGCGAGGCATGCAACACGGGGTGAGACTGCTCCATCCCCATGACTCAAACTGTCTTTCACAGTCGAAACTCTCTCCCTTCTCTTTGTGGGTGGAGAACAAGAGTAAAGGATCCCTGATGGAGACAACTCCTGATCTTTCCTTCTTAGTCCGCAAAATTCCTACGCACCCCAGTCATGTCCACCTGCCCAAACTCTCCTGTCCTTGTTTTTTTGTCCCAGAACAAGGAGTAGAGAAGGGGACCAGGTTTCCCACAGAGAAGCTGTCTGGGGCGAGATCACCCCAAGACAAGGCCTTTTGTCCTACCAGTCAGGGGAGACTGGCTGTTGTGGAGCGACCTCAGGTTCCAGACTTCTTGCTTCTGAGTAGGAAAACAATTTTGCCCCTAGTGTTTTCTGCCTGCAGCTTCACCTGGTTCAGGTTTTCACTGAGTGAGAAGGAGACACAGTGAGTAACTGCAAGGCTCTTGCAAATCAAAGGATAGAAAAGGGATGGGGATATGGGAGATCCTCAGCCTCCTCCAGCAGCATTGGTGTCAGACTAACAAAGGGGCACATCAAAACCCAACTTCTGAGGAGCAAACACCACCTGTGCCTTCTTTCATCTCACAGATGGGAACAGCTGCCAACACAAGGGTAGCGGCAGCTCAGTAGGTCTGTTTTGCTCTTAGGCATAACTTGATAAGCTTAATTGAGAGCGTTTTGCTAACTGGTGATTCTCCTAAGACAGAATAAGAAGTAAGAGATGGCTGTTCAGGCCAGTAAGGCAGCATATGGAGGATGGAAGAACAGACCAAGATTTGGCAGGGGTTATGGAAAAAAATGCAAACTCTTGTTCATTGCTCAGAGGTAGAGATGAGCACAAGGCCTGAAAGCTCTCTGGATGCCCATAAACACTTCCACTATTCACCCTGGCATCTCCTCGGGACTTGAAAGAATTCTGCAAAGCAAAAAAATGCTGCGGTCAGTTATGAGTGGGCTCAATGACTGAATAGTTAGCAAAGAAACCCCGTGTCCAGGCTGGAATGAAGACAATTCAAACGCAAATATGCTAAAGTATTGCTTGAGTCCCCCAGGGAGTGGCAGAATGAACGTTTGCCAACATTCTGGGAGTTAAGCATGTGCCCAAAGGAGAACCGAGTGACGCCACCAACCCGAGGGAATGCAGTAAGGGCACTAAAGCCTGAATGTACAGGTGGACTACAAGCTCAGAGACAAAAATGCTCTCTACCATGTAAAAAAGAGAACAGCAGCACCCTGTGATAAAGCCAGAACTCCATCACTTTTTCCGTTTTGATTTATGCCTGCTTCCTCAGCTGTAAAATAGCTTAACTCCACTCACCTATGGCAGATAGGTTTCATCTGCCACAGCTTCGTATCTCATAAACTTGGATGCAAGGAGGATGAGCTGGCCCTGTGGTCAGGGACAGCAGACTTTGTAAAGGATAATCAGCATCCTGGAGAGACGCTGTCCAACAGCAATCAATCATCGAGACCGGAGCACAGAGGATACAAGTGTAGGCTGAAAGTCAGCTATTGTGTGGATGCACCTACTGGGGAACATTTGGTGGAATAAGGGTAACGAGGAAAACAGGAAGCCTGAGCCTGTTTGTCCAAGGACAGAGCTTATAATAGTGCCTATCTTTATAGCATACAATGGACATTCCTGAAAGACTGTCACGTGCCACGAGGAGGAACATCTGGAGAAATATCTTTCTTTGGATACCTGGGAGGGTGAGGAACCCTCATCCCGTCAAGTATGAGGTGAGCGGAGCACCAGGATGGAGAAGCAGAGCAAGGGTGAGGACAGGAGGGAGTGGGGAGAGCCAGCTGCCAGTTTTGGCAGTGGTGCTGCCTGAGATATCGGGGAAGTCACTTCCCCTCCGTGCCTCCTGCTCGCCCAGTGGAAAAACAGTTTGTAATTTGACATTCAAGAAATAAGCACTGATCTTTCACAGAAGTACTGAATACAGATCAGTACTGAGAACTACCATGAAGAATTAATTCTGTGCAGGACCTGGTATTGGTTACGGTACCTCCAACAGCAGGAGTTGTGTTCTTTTAAATGAAATTTTTGCCAAGGATAAAACTAAGACACTGCAGTACTGATCTCCTTGGGGAAAGCACATTTCTGGGTGCCCTCCAGAAAGCTGCTCCTTTGCCTTACCACGTTACTGCCCATCCACCGGTACCACTCGCCCCCTGGGAGGCTGAAGACAGTTCTAGGTATTTCTAGACCTGGTCTGTGTTAACTTGGGCACTAAAGGCAAAAAAGAAACCCGACCACAGTGCAGCAGCCAGAGGTCCAAAAATGCAGTGACCTTGTGAATATTGAAGGCAGGCCCAAGCCAGAGCAATTTGTTTTCTTTGGAGACACCCCGGCAGTTGGTGCATTAAGAATGCATGGCCTCTAATGCAGAACATGTGTTTGGTGAGAATAATAAAGCACCTGAGCAGGAAAGTCAGGCCCGTTGAGCCTCCTTCTCTCTCTCGGCAGCCTCCAAATTACTTTCTGGTTTATGACTTTAGAGGTGAGCGCATGATCAAACAAATGGGCTGGGAGGTGCAGGATGGGTGGGAAAATGACCAACAGCCATGGAAGCAGCAGGATTCGGAAACATCAGCAAAGCTGGGACCAGGTCCAAGCTGCTGCCCACTCTGGCCGAGCCCTGTTTTTGATTCAAACCCCTAAAATCAGTCGCTGCTAACCCCCTGGCTACTCTCTCGGGGCAGCTTTTTTGGATTATATGAAACACTCTGATCCACTTCAAGCATCCCATGTGATGGCTGCAGTGGCGGCTGGGAGTGCAGGTACCAAGGGTCCCCAGAGGAGAGGGATCCCCGTGCTCTGCCCAGGGACAGCCAGACCTGGCTGACTGCTCTGCAATCCCAGGAGATTTTGCGGTAAAGCCAGCCTGGCTATACCCGCCTCCTGCCCCTGCCTAGAGAGCTAACCCTGTGCAAGGCCCTTCTGCTGGGGAGCAGGAAAAGGGATGCTTGGGTTCAGGTGCCTGCCCGGTGCATAAGGCTACCGACATGGGAAGGGTTAAGGTAACCGCAGTCGTAGGCATGTTTGCCCTGCACATTAGAGAGGGGTAGTTTGCTGTGAACACACTGATCAATATCTCCCAGCTGCCAGTTTAATCAGGATTAAGTGAGCAGCTATTAATTTTGCTCCTTTCCAACAACGTTTAGCCACCATGTGAAAATGTTTCCTCTATCACAAACAAATTAACCTCGATATCATCTATCCAGACATTTTAAAGGGACTTAAAAAAAGAAAACCCCAAACCAAAACACTAACAAGAAGGGCCAAGACCAATAATCTGGCTTTAATTAGAAGTTTTCCAGCAAGCGGCTCGCAGGAGAAAGAGGAAGCAGCAGCAGGGGTGTTTGCTCAGAGCCAAGGCATGCCTGCTTGGTGCACAGAGCTGGGTGTCGAGATGAAGGCTGGATGGGCACCTGCAAAGCCACCTTTGAATTCTTCAGGCGTGGAAACACAGTGCCGTGTGGGGAGCTGGGACCAGCAACCGGGTCCCCAGGGGCCCTTCCTGGACCTTGGGGGCTCCAAGGTCAATGTCAGAGCAGTGCCCAAGGGCAGAGATACCTCCTCGGTCTGCAGGGATGTGGCCAGACACAGAGGTGTCACCATGGCAGGAGAGGTTTGATTCGTCAGGCATGCTGTTTTACTGTTAATGAGGCAAATCCTGCAGCCCTCGAGCATCCACCCCTCCCAGCAAATTTCAGGAAATATTTTAACATGCCGACTGGCGACTGGCGCAGTTTGCGGCTCACCCACAGGCACTGAATATTTATATAAGTGCAAACTGCTTCACTTCTGAAACACATCCACCTTTGGCGAGGGGTGGCAGGCAGCCACCCGGCACAGCGTGCAGCTACGCATACAAACACGCTGAAGTAATTCAGTTTGGACTATGCCGGAGCTCTTTGGGATTAAACTCCCTGGGCTAGAGATGACAGATGCTTGCAGATCCATGAACAAATGACCACAGCACAACAGTTCTGAAGAGAGAGCTTCTGCTGTTTTGTCCTCTTTGCCCTAAAAAGTCTCTTATTCTCATCCATGGGGTGACTCATGGAGGAAGAGGACTCATCCTAGGAAGAAGGAAAGGAGGACACACAGAAGCACAGCTCCGAGCTTTGTAAAAGCCCTTTCTCTCGGCTATTCTGCCCATCGCAAAGGCACCAGAAGTTCTCCAAAGAAAGGACGACAGACGGAGCTGGACTTTCTTTCCAAGCTTCCTCTGAAATCACACTTGGCAGAGCTGCCCCAGCCTATTGAAAGAGCATGGGAACGTGCGTGGCAAGAGCTGCTCTCAGGTTGGAGCTCTCTCGGTTTTTCTAAGCCATCTGGGCTCTGATTTAGCTTGCAGAATAAGGCCCTGTAAGTCCCAAATGAAAAGTCAGCTCCTACCCTAAGGGTTCAGCTTGGGGTCGATGGCAGAGGAGCAGCTGAAGAACACACTCATTAAATCCTTCCTGTTAACAGCAGCAGGGAAAGGCCTTTGCCACCATAAAGGAAAACTCACCCGACCCTTTCCCGGTCCCCATGCCCCCCGACTCCACTGCCCTATCTAGCTGGAAAATTCCTGCTACTATTTCCCATCTGCTGGAAAAGGAGCGAGAGACCCAGTGCAGGCAGAGCTCAGGCAGCTGATGAGTTTCCCAGCGCTGGGTTATACAACCCTTCTTCTAGTCAGCAGAGCAAAGCAGTGTTTGAAATGCTGGTGCCCTCTGTCCGTCCCTGAACCCAAAATTCCACCTGGATGAAGTTTTCCACCACCGTTCCCAAGTGAACACCACCATGCCCACCACCATGCCCAAGTGGCAATGGTGAGCAGCCTTAGACCAAATGACCCCAGTGCAAACACCATCTGCTGCAAATCCCTCATCCTTTATATAGCTCCAAAGCTTCATGAGATGCATGGACATCTCTCTCTCTCTCCTTTCTCCTTGTGGACCCAGAGAGGTCCTTGAAGAAGGGAAAAATTTTGACCACGACTCACCAGCTGGTGTGAATTCTGTCCTCTCGGTTATGCTACATAAGCCAGGAAGACATGGCCATAGGGTGGGGAATGTGTCATGCTCAGTGACAAGTCTTTTCAGAGAAAACCTCAAAAGTCTTTCATTGCAGAGCTCTGCTTCCTTCCACTCCAGTCTGCACAAACCATCTCTGAATTGCAAAGTGACATTTGGCTCTGATTAATAGATGTGTGGCACTGGGCCTCCACCCTCCCCACTTATGTCAGGAACTATGTTGATATAAATTAAACTGAAGAGCTATTGTTCAAATCGGGCCAAATCAAGCCATATTTAGGCCAGAAAAGCGGTGATTCAAGGGAGGCTGCCATGTAGCAAAGCAGGTTCCGATAGCACTGAAGGCCAGGCCAACTCCACCGTGAAGGGAGAAAAGCTTTCAGTGACAGGTAGGATCGTGGATGATATTATGCTCTCCCAAGACCGGATATAATCCAGGTGACAGCCGTTACCCAGTGCTGCCTCTGGGAATGTTAAAATAAGACTTTGCACTCTTTCTTTAAAGATCTTAGAGAGTTTTACAAATATTAGGGAACTAAATCTCTCAGCGCTCCCAGGGTGCAATATAAACTGGCTGGGATATCCACTGAGGCAGGTTTAAAAGTCCCAACAACTCTTTCATTTGTTTTATTGAAAGGGAAACTGAGGCCCCGAGGGAGTCGAGCCAACGCTTCCTAATCTGAATGCCTGATGTTAGGCAACTCATCCGCATGAAGAAATCATTTATAATTTTTACTTTTTTTTTTTATCAGATTAAAGTATTACAGGGTTGATCCCCTTCCAGACAGCTTGGTTGGCTGCATTATGTTTCAACGCTTGGATTTTTCCCACAAAAAACACAACCAGTATATTGCAGAAATTCAACCATATGCCTGCATGTGCTTCCACACACAGAGCCTTGAAAATGGCAACACCAAATAAGTATTTCCCATAAAAACAAAAATTCCCTTTGAATATTAAAGCTGTTATATAAAATATATACTTCCTACTGCATAATTTAAAAAGCCTCTGCAACTCCAATGCATATTGCCCTTGATCATGTGGAAGCAAGAAAGAACAAAATCATTAGGAGCTAAATTATTCTAGTAGCCTATTATCATAGTGTAATCTTATTAAAGAAAATTCATGCTGGTGTAGCCTCTTATCTTCACCACTTACAGAAGAGCCATGTGGTGTATTTCTGAGTGCACAGAGATAATAAAATTATAGTGAATTATGCAGCTCACATATGAAAAAAGGAGCATAATTCTGTCCTTTCGAGGTGGGATGCTGATTCTTCTCAGGGAGGCAAAACCAGCACTACCCAGTTACTAAGTATAAAGGGACTATTCATTACTATCTGCAGACAAGCAATTTTGGAGAAGATCTAGGGGCTGCCAGTGCAAAAAGGCACAGCTTGCTGCAACAGCTTGGCCAACAGCCTGTTGGCTTCAACAGCTTCCATCACGTTGCTTGGCATGGGTGTCTGTACCTGCCCACCCAGCAATGCGTGGAGCCCTGTGCCACCAACCCCACGTACCACCGGTGCGTCCCCCAGTACAGCAACACCGGCTGGCACTCGTGCTGCTCTCCCTTCCAGTGATCCCTTCGCTGCGCGGCTGGTCTCAAGCTGATGAAACATTTCAGTGCATCGCTCGGAGAACTCTCTCTCCGTGAACATCCCTGCAACGGATCCTGCTTGGCTGATGGCACTAACTGAATTCAGAGCCATTGTGAACTCGCACTAATTGGCAGGGAGGATAGCGTCTACCGCTCTGGCTTCCCCACGGCTCAGTGCCTTAGCCGTGGCTGTCCCTGTGAGCTTTGGCTGTGCTACGCCAGGATGCTGCAGCAAAGCGGGGCATGGAAATCCCACCTGGGTTGGGGTAATGATGAGGGCACAGGACGCCCCAGGAGCCCAGGCATAACAAAAGGCCAACACAAGCTGTCAGCAGATAGTCGGGGAGCAGACCTGGTCCTACAGCTCCACTTTCCATCAAAAAACCACTGTGTACATCTGGCCAGAGCTGACCACACCATCATGGTCTGGACCAGCCCACCACGATGCTCATACAGCTGGGTCCAGCTGGTTGGGGAGAGGACGGGCCACACCGTGAAGCCCTCTGGGTCTTGGTGTCTTTGGGCCAGCTGCCGTCTTCCCTAACCAGCCTTTACAAATGGAGTTTAGCTGGTCACGAGTTAGGGACACAATATAGAGCTTGTGACCTGATTTAAACATCAGCAGCGTAAGGAAGAAAGGCCTTTCTTCCCTCATCACCTGCTGTGAAGGACAAGCACACAATTAAAAGTTTTCTGTAAATGTTAATTACAGTGAACTTACTTAGCTAATGACCAATTGATCTTTTGATTGTATTAAGTTTATAAGTGTAATGAACTTAACTGAAGTATGGATTACAATCTTGTTCTAATTAAAACAAAAACGTGTAACATACATTAGCCATCAGAAAGAGTTTTAATGGCTGTTTGGGGTCAAATTGTTGAAAATATTAATGTGTTGTCTAACGCCTGCAGCACTTAATTAGCTTCTTCATCTAAGTGATATTCATGTTCCTTTAAATGATGCACCCAGATAAGACTCTCTTGTGCACTCAGAAATAGCCAGAATATAGATCTGGCCCGTTACTTCCATGCAACCCCTCCTCTGCCCTCCAGTTATAAATCCTGACTTCCTCAGTTCCCTCCGATCCAGCGGCTTGGGGAAGAGAAGATGAAAGCTCATATTTCTGAATCGCTCAGTGCGAATGCATTTCGCATATCACTGCAGTAAGAGCTGCACCACTTGCTACCCTGCTCTTGGGCCCACAGTGTGGAGCGGGAAGGTCATCATTGTCTTGCAACAGATTGGTAAGAGAGCAAGCAACACGTATTCCTACCAGCAGCCACAGGGAAAAAGTGTTTAGCATTCGTATATCATTAGTGGCCAAGCAAAGCTCTGATCAGAAAAGTAAAGCAGAGCTCCAGAGGCCACAGGGTTGAAATGCCAGGAGTCCTGGAGGTCAGGATTGAGAGGGGAAGGGCTTGCATCTCTCGTCTGCGCCGTGCTACAGCTCTGGCTCTCGCCTTTGCAGCCCTAGGAGGAACTGACCTACTTTAATCCAACTTTTTAATGCCAAATGAAGAGGGGATTGGAACAGGACATTCTCCCTGGAAAGCGCTGGACTTAATTTCTTCCACTCCTTTGGCAGCACCTGTTTCTGCACTTCTTTGAGACAAAACACACAGCCCTCTCCTTTTTTCTGGATGCTGTCCGAGGCAGGAGAATGCTGTTTGCTGTAGGTAATGTCTCCACCCAGTTCCTACCAGAAGCGACACGTTTGCAAGTCAAAAAGTCACCGCTCTTGAGGCTTCTCCAACCACCAAAAAACAATTTTAAAATAACTGTGATCCCTCTTCTCCCAGCTGTGACCTTTGCCTGTCTCCAGTAACCCTTCCTGCAAGAGGTTTGTTTCTGAACCACCCAGAGATGCTTGGAAGGGCGGGAGGAAATGCAAACTTAGCTCTGAAGAGGAGCAAGGTCCCAAAACCACAGGGCAGACTTGGACAGTTAAAGCACCAACAGATTGGTGCATAATTTATTTAAATTCGGTGCCAGGGCTTGCTTTTTGAGAAACAGCCCAGTGGTGCCATTGCTGCAGGTGCCCTCAGCATCACCAGGCCAGGCATGCTGCTGGACACCGAGCTGCCTGCTCCGGCAGAAGCATGCTGGGCTGGAACACAGCTGGTGGAATGAAGCTGCTCTCTAACCTGGCTTCCCCCGGACAGACAGACAGAGCTGAGGGGAGAATCAGAAACATGCAGTTCCCTTCTGGTCTCCTGGCCCTGAGGAGCAGTGGAGAGGCTCTATAAGAGCAGCGGTTGCTCAAAGGCAAGGCTGGGGAGGAAAACGTGTGAGCTCAGGAAGAGCTTGTGGTTATGAGTCAGGGTGTCACAAAGCAGTATGCGAGGTGACACTTAGACCAGTCTGAACTAAAGGCTTCCTGCCATCAAAATACCTCTCTCGGGTCACACTTGAAGCAAACCGTGCTCAGCACAGCCACGCAGCAACACCTCGCCTCCAACACACGACGGAGACGTGCAACTTGTTGTAACAAGTCTGATGGTGCAAATTCTTCTGGTCTTGGTGCCACACACCTACAACACACCTACAACCATACCCATACATCTTCCCCCAGACTGTGATACAGCAGCTTATTAGTATTTTTATGACTGCCCAAATCACTGCCTGAATGGGGAGTCTGGGATCAGCAGAGCCCTTCTCAACCTGCCCTGCGACCACCCTACTGCTGCTGAGCCCTGCCACAGCAGTGTCATGACATCTGTGAGTTTTTCAGTTCTAGGATGAACTCATTTTAGACAGCCTTAACTGGTCATGTTAACCCAGTTAGTAACTGATGTTTACCCAGTATACCAAGTCCTCAGATGTGCACACCTCGGTGTGCCCTGCATTAAGAGAGGGAGGAGAGTTTACACTAGAATTTGGAAGTTGATTTAAAAACCCTGCTTGCCTGATGTACACGTCCATGGTATGAGTTCACGAGCAAGGCAGAGAGGGTTTGAGCCCAGTGAGGGCTGCATTGCAACCATCACCTCTGAGAAGTGAGATATGCAACTGCTCGTAGCGCAGAGGGGAATACTGCAGGGAATAAACCTAATTACGTGCCTATTATGTTGTTGTATTAAGAGCTGGAGGGACAGAAGATGCTATAAGGTGAACACATTAGTGTAAGATAACATCACTAACACTGACAGCCCCAGAAAGGAGAGAGCCTGCAGCCAGAAGTAGCCATGTTTAAACAACTAAACACCCTGCAAATTCGTTGTGAAATAAAGATGAGGTTAAGGAGAAGATGATTCGAGCTAACTCAAGGACAAAGACAGGACTTCAGGACAGCAACAGTCTGAAATAGAAGAGCCCAGCATCTGTTAGGAAGAACAGACAAAAAAACCAGCTGCTCCGTTAGAGAGGAAAAGGCCTGAAATGCCCCATGCAGAGGTCCCCTCCCCGTTAGTGCTTTGACTTCAGAATGCAATCGCCAGGAGTGGAGGGAGAGAAGGTGAGGAACACTGTCGATGGGATGCACATCTGGGGATGGGCTGGGAACACCATCGCCCAGGGATGGGAGGAAGACTGTGAGTGAGGGTACAAAGCAGTGTAACAGAGAAAACAAACACACCAAAGACTTGAAGTGAGAGGAAGCTGCCCGGAGTTTCTACCCAGCATCCAGCACTGCTGCCACCCAAATCAGCCAAACCCCAGGAAGGCAGCCCCAAAGCCAGGGCTCTGTTGAGAGGCTGTACTCAGGCACGTGAGCACCCACCCAAGGCGAACCCACACCGGCATCGCCCCTGTGCTCACCGGAGCACCCACAAACAACCACACACAGGCAACAGGAAAGGAAACGTCGGTTTAATAATGGAGCTGCCTTCAGCACCTCCTTTTGCTGGGCTCGTTTGCTTCTGGGATGTAAAAGGAGAAGCTTCAAATGCACGTGAGTCCATATTTCTGTGTATACAAATATTGCCAAATAACTCTGGCGAGAGCTAGGAAAGTTAACAGGCACACGATCACAGGAGCACGCTGCAGCTAAACAACCTGAATAGAAGTGATACAATATACTGAGAAAACTAAGCTAGACGTTCCTCCAAAAGCTGCAGATTTTGCTCCTGAGGTTTCTGTGCCATAAATCCCATTAGCGACAGGATTTATGTTTTGAGATGAGGAGAGGTAAAGCAGGGCTAAGAAAAAGATAACACAGATGCTACTTCACCAGCCCCAGCTAATTTTCATGCAATTCTGGTTTTAGATAAAGAGCCTTCCATTGTTTTTTGCATGAGAACAGTAGTGTGGGGTATTCAAAAGGGCTGTAATACACCACTTTCGTGGCTAAAGCCGCCTGCTTTCTGAACATGCATCCTCAAGGAGCACAGCAGGGAGCGGAGATGTGCATTCAACAACTGCTACCACACTCAATCTTTTCCCCTAGACCTTTCTCAGCTCCAGCTTTGCTGCAGACGATAGGACAAAATGATTTTGAGTGAAGCCCTTACTTGCTAATTGCATTTTGTATTATCAATGGATTATGCTGTGAACTAAGCAGGAGCAGACAAATTTATTCTGTATTACCGCTATTTCAGGGAGTTATGGTGAACACTGCACCCTGCACAGATTGAGCAAATCTTTCCTTTTTCAACAAGATACTTGAACTTGTCCTTATCTTAAGGGACAAGATTAAGGCTTTGTTAAAAGCTGAGCACATGCTTAGTGCTTCACTGAAAACAGATGAGCTGAAAAATATCTTAAAGTGTTTAACAGAACCGGAGCAACCAGGATGGCTGTTTTCACAGCCCCATAAACTAGATATTAGAAAAAAAAAAAAAAGAAAAACAAAACAAAGAAAAGGAAATCTACTTTAGCTGAGATAAACTGAACCTGGGCACATGTACATACCCCAAAAAGCAACTACATGTACATATCCCAAAAAGCAACTACAGCCATCTCACAAGCTAAAGTGAGCTCCTCTTTCCCAAGAGTGTCAAGTATCTGTGAAAGAGATCTGTGAGCTGATGTTCCTTTCACTAAAATGATGAAATTAAATGCTATTTTTGAAAAGTTTATATGAAGTTAAGTGAGCAGGATTATCCCAGCCCCTTACAACAAACCTCTGACATTTTATAGTGCACACAAGAAGGGAGGAGTAACCTCTCTGAGCACAGCTGTGGCATAGCTCTGTCCTCCAGCGTCCTTGTGCCTGGGATGGCCAGTGCAGAGCTCTCGACGCCCCGTCACAAACCGCCTGGCTCTGAATCACTGCCTGCCCCTCACTGCACTTCCCTGGCACAACCTTGAGGAAACTTTTGTGTAAATCTCTGAAAATCTGAAATGCAAGTCAAGTTACTTGAATTAGCTTGTAAAGCAGCATCCTCTTGGGGCCCAGCGCTCCAGCCAGGTATTGTGCTGCCTTCGCTGAAAAAAGAAGGTGAATTTTCCAGACTTCCCTGAAATCAATGGCCAAACCTACAAAACACGAGAGGCAAGCCCTGTCAGTCCATGGGACAGCAGCTGAATCTTTTTGTGAGCCAAATAACAGACTCCCTTCCTGCCCTTACATAGCCTCAGGACAAAACCAAGCCCTTCTGGCCTTTCTGTTCGTAAATATATGTAAGCGATGTGGAAAGCAGACAAGGATAACTCAAAATGGAGCTGCTGTTGGACAGCCTCCCTGTGGTTTTTGCAGAATACAGGCTCCTTTTAGCTTTTCCCATCAGGCAGACCTTGCCCCGTGCCTGGGACAAGGCTTCCCCCGCAGCGATGGAGAGGCTCTCCCTCTCCCTGCCCCCAGCCACCCCCCAGCTCTCTGAAAACCAGAATGCAGGATTTTGTTGCATGACTATAAATGGCGAATTGCATAGGCCAGGAAGGATTATTTATTTATTCATTCATTCCTCAGCGCACGCAAAGCCAAATTCTGCCTGTCTCCTGGGACTGCATGTGAGAGCTAAGGGCCGTGGACTGGTCACTGGGGCGAAGTCCCCAGGTATTGTCAAGTAGGTAATTTTATTGTGCAAATAAACCTTCCTGAAGCTACACATGAGGAATGCGTTTGGGACAGAGGGTTTACCATTGCACAGCAGCATTCCGAAAGCATGCCCACCCGTTCCTTCTCAACAAAAAATACTAATAGTGAGACTTCAGGTGCCTGCCAAATCTTTACGCATCGTGTTATAAAGTGCCATCTGGAGAGGTCCCTCTTATCTCCCATTTCAAGCACTCTTCTCAGCTTTTCAGTTCTTGTAACCAAGGATAACACCTGAATGGTCCCAGGCACTCTGGTCTGTTCTTGGAAAGCATCTGGCTGGTTTTCTTTCAACTTCATCCCTCTATTCCCCTTTCTTCCCATAATGCCTGTTTCTCAAGCACTGCTCACCTCATTCCCAGGGATCAGGATAACCAGTCACAAAATGACTGGCACATTTCATCATTTTTCCCTGGGAAGGAAACTCCTCCCTGACACTGCAGCACTGTGTGACACTGGGCAGCACTGTGGTATGATCACACCTGCAGAACATGGTCCAGCTTCAGCCTTGTGAAACGGGTTTAGTCGCAGGTGTTGGCAGATTTGCACCCATTTACCTGCTGGACTAAGTCTGTGCCTTAAAAGTCATGTGCTAAATTTATAATTATTCCTTCCCTCACCCCTTTGCAGTCTGGCTGTTTAAAGAGGAGCATTACTGGACTGCTCATCCTGGAGGATGCTGTTTGCTTCCCACCCGAGATGGAGGCCAGGGGCACATCTGGAGGCTCCCAGGCGGTCCTGGCCCTGGTGGGCATCAGCCTGACAGCCCCTCGCAGCCTCGAAGGTCCCCCAAGGCACCAGCACCCACTGAAAGGTGCTGCCAGTGCCAAGACCATTTCTAGCAGTGCAATGTGACCATACCACAGGAGCACCCACTGGCCTGGCTGAGCTTTCTGTTTGCCATCTCGAAGCCCTCAGGAGGGCTTAATCCTGTTTTCAGATCTAATCCATTAAACAAATGCATTATCCCTATGCAGATTTGCTTTTTTTCTGAGCTCCAGCAAAGCTCTGTGTTGACTCTCTCTGTTAGTCAAGATTTTTGCAGCGGCCTTCCTCTGAGCACAGATCCTGGCAAAAACTGCCTGGGACAGACAAACCCTCTGTCCTCCAGCATGCCTGCATGTAGGCTTGGCAACTCACTCCAGGAAACACACCAAAAAATGACATTTTGTGCTTCTCCTGAACCGCATGACCGTGTTCTCCAAGCCCTGAATGGCACAGGAGACACTACGAGCTGCCGTCTCACAGCAGTCCGCTCTCCTGCACAGCCACCAGTCCCTCTCGAGGATATGTAGCACCACCACTTGACTTCCTGTCCTGGAGTACCTTGTTATCTGCCCAGGGTGAGAAACTCCAACAGCACTTGTGGCTATGCAATAGCCTACTCTTTACCCATGGCCTGATCAAAATGAAAAGGGACGACAGTCCACAGAGAGTCTTTTTAGATTTTCTCAAAGCAAAAGTCTCCAGGACCCTTGCAAACTAAGGAGTCACCCCAGTTCCTTCTCCGCTGTGCTTCCAGCTCGGCTTCAGCCCTGACTGCAAATGCCCAGTTAGGCCAGGAACAGGTAAGAGTTCCGCAACAGGCAACAGCGTCCTCAGCTTCACACCCATTAATGCTGGAGCAGGTCACATCATGGTGTGAGTGTGATGCCGGCCCCGCCGGGCTGAGGGGTACGGCCCCACTCAGGGTGCAGGGGCACCAGGGCACGGGAGGTGCAGGCAGAGGCGGCAAACCTCTTTGTGCGTGCTGAATCCCTGTGCTATAACTCTCCCCACTTTCCTTGCATCTTCCTGGGGAGAGTCAATCAAACCTCTGCACCCTTCCCTGGCAGGTAATGCCTGCCTTTAGCCAAACTGCTACTCTCACCCAATAACCCATTAAGTATTTCTTTGCCTTCACTTTGGTCAAGGTTCAAATCCGTTTTCAAAATACTGAAGGTTTGGTTCCAGTTCAAGGCCAGAAGCCCCAAAGACCTAGCATTGCTTTCCAGGCCGAGCTCTGGACGTTCTGCCATTGGTCCAAGACAAGGTCCCACGTGAAGCTGCACACTCCCCTCTCCAGCAGCCTGCCAGCCTTCCCGCTCGCAAGGGGTTTTAATAACTTGAGAAAACTGAAATAACACAGAGATGGAGTGATTCTGCACTCAGCAGAATGATACTCCAACACTCCTTGAATAAAAGTCCTCAAGTTAGAAAAGTGTCCTGCAATTCCACAGACTTTGACAGCAAAACCTCCAGCCGCAGAGCAGAATCCCCAGTTTTACCCAGTGACCAGCTGCAGGCATGGACAGAGCCTTTCCTTCCCCTCTGTGCAACTCATTTGAATGGTGCTTCAAAGACAGCAGGTCTGCAGAGAAAAGAACACTTCCTTTTGACTGTCTATTAACATACATGAAAGTCCTTTCACAAGATAGGAACTCTAGAAGCTGCTGTATGCTTTTCACAAATTGTCTGCTGTTGGAAAATAATACAGGCAGAGGAGTCCTGCCTCCAAGCCAGCGGCAGAAGGTGGTCAGTGTGCTGAGCTGGTCTGAGCTGGAGCAGGGAGCAGCAGCAGCCTGCACCTAGACCTTGTCCAGTGCAAATGATTCCTTTGCTTGTGCACACTCCTCACATCAACAGTGTGGAGACAAGAGGAATTGCAGTCGGGGCAATGAGAGTGCAGGTTTTAAAGGCTGAGAGACAGATGCTCTGAGGGTGTACATCAGCATCAGCAAAGCCAGTGCAACTCAACCTGTCTGAGGACTTGGCTGGACATTTATCCCAACCATCTAGCTGCCACAGGCACTCTACATTAAATTTCAACAAAGCCCACCAGGCACAGGCTTTGTGCCCAAGAGGTAAGGGCATCTTTACTGAGGTGCCGGTATGGTTCCCAGCCTCTCCACGCCTGAGCATCTGAGTGACCAACATGGAGGCCCCAGGCAGTGATCTGCAGGTAACAGCTATCCTAAATCAGCTTGTCTTCTGGAACAGGGCATCTGGCAAAGCAGAACAGAGCCCCTCTGCCTTGCCCCCACCCTCCTACCACATTTTTAGGTCCCCCAAGCCCCTTCGATATTAAAGATCAAGCTGCATGCTTCTTCCATCTAAACAACTATCTGTGTGACACAGAGACAGCCCATCAGGCCTCAGGGCTGTTCAGGGATCTGTCTTGCAGCTTTATTATATGCATTACATCTTTGTGGAGATTTCTACAATCACGCTCAGGATCTTTCCTCTCTGTACACGCTCGCTCCTGCTGTGAAAGGCAGGCAGGACCTCTGCCTGCTCTGCACTCACTCACCGGGCGTTCAGTACTGAAGAATGTGATTCTCTGATATTCACTTCCAAAGTAATTGGAACAAAATAATTATAAGAAAGATTTCTTCAGGGCTATGCAATTCTTCAAAGCTGGGAGAATATGAATAGCCAAGCTGAAATTGAGCATGCAGCAGTTTAAACCATGTTAAGTTAATTTTTCCATATGGCATCAAAAGAAACTTGATCTCCCTCTCCAATCTTGTCTGCTTTTGCAAGGGAATTTCTTGTGCAGGTGAAGCAAGTAACCCTGGTCTGGGCTGTGCACCACAGGAGCTGTGCGTTCAGGGCAGCCAGTGCTGCCTGCCACGCTGCCGGGACAGCCGAGCTGCTGGTCAGCCAGGGACTGCCTCCCTCAAACATCACACAGTGGGCCAAATCCTGCCTGCCACCGGCTGAAGCCAGGGTTACCTTGAGCAGGTGAGGGCTGAAGAGTTAGGCCCAAGGTATATATGGTGTCTACGGTCTAGCAAAGAAGGGAAGGCAATTTTTTTTTTTCTTTGAACTTATGAACAGAACAGAAGACAAACCCAGCAGGAAGAAATTCCAGGTGTGCTAAACCTGCTTATCACAGAAATTCCTGCAGGTGGGAGTCGAGAGGGATTTCTTCACCTCCAGCAGATCAATGACCTCCAACAACTACCAGGTCTACTCACGGTTTACAAAGAAAGAAAGAAAAAGATGAAATGTCTTTCATCTTCCTACTATGCAGAGCACTGCATATGCAAAAAATATATATATACGTATAAAAAGTAAACTAAATTCAGACATCAAAAACTGTACCTGAAGGCCTATGGTGATTTTTCATCAACACATTTTAAATGCATTTTTCAGGTGAGATTATGGCTGAATAGTTGAAGACAAGTGAAAGGCAGGGAGCAGCGCTCACTCAGTCCCCGCTGCCAGGTGGAAAACCAGGCCCCACATTGGCATATCATGTCACTTAACGCTGAAGCAAAAGAAAAGCAACGCGTAGCTTGCTTTTTTGAGGTTCAGTTGCTTTAAGGAGCTTGCTCTTTTTAAGGAACGGCTGCTCCAGTGCTGTTGGGAAACGGGACTGTGGGGAAACAGCCCTTCCCACCCCGACATGGGGAGCTGGGTCGGGCAGAGGAACTCGCTGTCTTTGATGCCATCTACTGGAAAGGTGGCTCCACGACCCTGGACCTGCTGCTCTGCTGGAGACCAAAAAATTATGGCTTTCTCGGATGGGGAGTTGGACACCGCAGGAGAGATGTAGGCCTGGAAAGGCTGCCTGGCCAAAGTGATGCTCCGCAGGATCCACAGGTGCAGTGGGACTTCCAACAGCACAGCTGAGGTTTTCAGAAACATGGTGTGCAGGTTCTGCAAGCCCACAGACGTTCAGAAAACCCAGGCAGGAAGGCAGAGCCCAAAGAATGAGCACTGCCATGGAAAAGGAGGGCAAGGAAGAGGGAGTCCCTGGCTGTCAGGTTCAATCCACAGGAGATTATAGCCCTCCTAGGAGGGGACAGGAGGGACAGAGCAGCCGTTTAAGGGAGGAAGGGCTTCCTTCACTTCCAGCTACAGGCCAGTGTGGGTACTAGTCTCTGAAATCAGACAAAGCTGGGCTGTTGCCTGCAAATGACAAAAGAAGTGAGATTTGGATGGTATGTCTGAAATCCCTGGGATTTTCCCATGGGGATGGACCCAACTTCATCAACTCACTCCACGACACCAACTAGGTTTTGCTCCCCACCCACATGCTTTTCAGTGCACCAGACAGGCACTGTTATTATAGGAAAAGCAAGGCTGATTTACCTGCTTATTTCACATTTCAGTTTTTATGATGCTGATGCTGTTTCCCCCCTAACACACTGGTCAGATGCCACACTCTGCAACAGCCCCAGCACTGCCTACAGTACCCAAATTAGTGGAAGATGCTTCATGCAGAGAATCTGCAAGGCAGAGAAACAACACTGGGGTGCTTTTTTGAGTCCTAGCTATTTTAGGAAGGCATTAAATACCATATTTAATCTCCTGGGGGGGTTATTCAAGGGGGGTTGAGCCTTTTCTTTAAGAATCCCAGCAGATAAGACCAAGACTGGCCCAGGGTTGTTTTTTTTTCTGTCCCAGTAATTACAGTTTGTAGACAGGAAATCCCTGCCAAGAGTCCCAACTACATAGCAAGTGCTGGCTCTGGATGTGGAGCCAGCATTGACTTGGAAAGCAGGCACAGCAATCTCAGTATAAAGGACACTTCTCCCACACTGTCTTCTGAAACGAGCTTGACAACATAGCGACAGCCACGTGGCTTTCTGGAGACAGTGGCCTGTCTTCTCCATAAGAGTCTGGCCACTCCAGGGAGTGTATACCCTGCCCCGAGTCTTTTACAGTCACATAGTGCTGTGGCTTTGGAAAGGTCCTCTTTCCTCTTGCTGTACAAAAGATCCAGAAAATAAAGAGAGAAAAGGGGGAAGCACTAAAAGTGACGGCAAACAACAAGCGGCTGGTATGCAAACTGCAAACTCAGAACAGATAAACCAAGAGGACAAACTTTTCTCAAATCTCCTGTAATTACACAAAACTTCCATGTTATTTGTACAGGCAGCAGGCCAAATGAGACAAAGGAGAAGCCTAAGCTGCCAGCAGATCTTCATATTTCCATGTTGCCTGTATCTTCAATCCAATAAATGCACAGTCCAACCAGCTGGCCCGTGCATTACCATGCCAACAGGTTGTTCATTATCACTATTTGTTGCTTGTGCACAGCTTGGACATACAGCAGAACCAAGAGTTTTCAAAGGGAATAACAAACATGCCTGAGAAAGTCACTTCTTTGGAAATCAAAACCCTTAAAACAGCACAGATCATTAGGAACTCATTTGGGATTTGTGTGACTGCTGTAACTGCAAAGCCAGGACCCACCTCCACAAAGGACACCCATTGCTGGTGGGGGACTCATTCTGTAGGCTGCAGGGCAGCTCCCTACCGCGTGTTCCTGAAGGGACATCGCAGGGCACAGCGGGAGCCCACCGGGACCCCCAGCATGTTCCTGCTCCTGCCCAGTCCCAGGCTTCGGCAGGGACCCGCAGCGAGTGGGGTCGCAGAACAGCCCTGCCACATGCAATTGCCTCTTCTTGCCTCCCAGCACAAAATGAAGCAGAAGAAGAAAGCAAGGCAGACACATAAATAAAGAAACAAATAAATAAAGACAGGAATCTGGGGCAAAGAGATAGAGAAGGAAAAAAAATGAGGAAAATGAAAGGATAAGCAAAGACTGCATGCATCTGAGATGAAATAAGGGGAGGGGTTGACTGAGTAAAAAAAAGGCAAATTTGGTGTATTCTGTTCACGGGGCCACACATATCTTTGTTTAACAGGTTATGCTGCCTCCAGGGTTCCCTGGGCGTCTGCCAGAGATCTGGGCTTACTCTCCATACAAACAAATGGGATTGATTAAGTTCTATCACACTCTCAAGGATTTCTGTAGGCATATGTCCTATACATTTGCAAGGCAGAGATCTGGCCAAATTCCCTGCAGAGTAATTGCTATAGAAAACTGTTGTTTTACTGCCTAGTCAATCTTCTAGGAGTTTCCTATAAAGATAGCAGCTCCTGGATTTACTTGGCAATCAGCCACTTTCCAGATGATGGCCACCTGGGATCAAGTTAGCTTGCTAACTGGCCGAGACAGCACTGAATACGGATGCAGTTTGTGCTTGATGCAGTCCCAGCCAAATACCGTATCGCAGCCCTCACATCCGATACAAAAATACTTGGGCAAGACAGTAACGTTCTTGTTGCTTTTTGTTTCTTGCCACCTCCTGCCAGTCGAGTGGCTGGTCCCGTCAACGCCGCCTGCCAGGCTGCCTTGGAGGAGAAGAGGAACGGCTGGTAATCGAGTTAGCACTGAGAAGGTCAGGCAGAAGCGAGAAGGACGCTGCCAATTACTCTCCTATATAGGTTGTTTCACATCTCTGCTGTTTGCAGCGCCCTTGCAGAGAGCTGCGAGATGGGGTTTCACTCCAGCCACTCTCACAGGACCGTGGACTTTTCCATTCAGAAAACACGGGTGCACGTGAGCTAGAACAAGCACCACAGCTTTTCTGTATGTTATTCCTTGAGCACTGCTCTCTTGGATAAAACCCACCTGGCGGTGTGCATGGGTTTTGTTGGGAGTGTAGCGGGGCCCTGGAGGACAGGCTGGGCTGGTCTGGCACTCCACTTTCAGCCCCAGATTCCTTTCCACCTACAGATCCCAGTCATGGTTTGGTTTGCTTTTCCCCAAAACCTCTCCCAACACCTTTCCCTCAAGCTCGCAACACAGCCTTGTTCCTCAAAGTCAGGAGTGCTGGTACAGCTCGTTACCCAGGCACTGAGGGGTTACAGCATCCTGCCTAGAAAGTGCCTGGCTTTTCCTGGGAATGGATGCCTGCAGGATGTCCCCACACCATCCGAAGGGGACTGTGCGGGAATGGCTCAGCCATCAGCAGCAAGGAGGTCCCTGCTCAGCAACTTCAACCTGTGCAGCAGATGATCTGGGAAGGAGGGCAGAAAAAGTGCATGCATGGGCACAATGCCAGTGACAGAGAGGGGACTGAGGGAAGCTTTCAATTGCCCTGGTTTGCCCAGAGCTATCCAGAGATGATTTCTGCCCCTAGGACAAGGCTGTACGATGTTGGGCACTGCCTAAGAGCAGGCAGCCAGCAGCACGCAGGCATCAGGAGGCAGCTGGCGCTGCTGGCACTGGCGATGTGCTTGTTTGCACCCTTACTGAACCTGGCAGGAGCAGTAACCATTCTGGGGCTGGGACAGAGGTCTCCATCTAGACCCCTCAGCCACCAGGACTTGGGCTGCTCACGAATCTCCCTCCCTGAGCCTCCCCGACGCAGAGCCACCCTGCATGACAGCGCAGTGACCCATGGCCAGGCAGGGGGGACAGTCTCTGGGACGACGCTGGGGACCTGAGCTGCAGGAACTCGGAGCTGCAAAGCTGTTTATCCATTCCCATCAGATCCAGTCGCTCCTTTCGATCCAGGAAGCATCTGTCTGGATGAAACGACACTCTGCATTATTATTCAGCATGGGTAAGTTTTAAACATTTATATGGCAAACTCCACTGCTTCCTTTTAATTGTCTTTTTCTTTTGGTAACAGGCTGTGCTTTGGCAGGGACAAAGCCCTTGAGAATGGCCATATTAGTACACAAGTGTGTGGGAGGAGGGTGCCAGAAGAAGCAATTTTGAGCTAAATAATATACACTGCAGCTGGAACGAAGGGTTCAAGGCACTGACGGAAGGCAAGGAGGTTACTCCATCTCCCCCTCTGCGACCACCCTATTTAACATCTCCTGTAACATGCTTCCCAAAACTTTCCAAGAGCCTCTTAGAGCAACTTCTGAGAAACCCTGTGTTTACGTGACATGAGAACACTCTCCTGAGACACAGCACTGAGAATATTGCCGCATTTTTTTTTTGTAGCTGAAAGCTATCCCAGGTCGGGATTTCAAGAACACCTCTGCCTCTTGTGACTGGGGTGTGCAATGTTTTAAAAGTAATAAAAAAAACCAGGAAGAAAGTGATACATGTGGGATTTGCAAGACCTTTTTCAACTCTTCAGGAGTGACGGGGAAGGCTCCCACCAGCTTCAGCTGGAGAGGGACCAGACCTGCACATGCCTCTCCAGCCCAGTGAGGCTGCCACGTACGGATGGTGCACTCCCTCATCCACGGCCACACCGGAGCTGCTGCATAGCTGGCAGTACGAGCCAGAAGCCACTCCTAAACCTGCACCTCGCTGACAGATACCCAGCTTCTATAATTTTTGCCCATACTGCAGCAGGAACCCGGTGAGATACAAAGACCTCAGGAAGTCACCTTGATTTCCTAATACCTGGAGCGGCTGCCGGCTCTCAGGTTCAACGAGCTGCCTACGGAAGTGTTGAATGTGGAGCAGAGCTGACACTAAGGGTACTAGCTTACCCAAACTCTTCAGGACTTGGATGTATGCAAAAACATGAGTCAGCCACCAAGCTGAGGGGCAGGCAGGGATGGATGGCAGCACGGGAGCTGCAGCACGGGACTGTAAAGACACTGCTTCAGCACCCAGGGCACGGAGGCTTCCTGGTACACCCCCAAACACACATTCAAACCCCTCTTCCCCTCTTCCCTCCCCAGTTACCCAACCCATCTGGAGTTGTAGCCTTCCTGGTGATGATGCAGCAGTACTGGTGACAACGCACCCCTCCTGCATGTTCATATAGGAAGGCGTAGCACACGAGAGCCGCCACGCCAGTTCAGACAGGCAGCTTGATCTAATTGCACATTCTGCTTTCAACAGTGGCCAGTTTCTGACAGTGGTTTAGGAAAATGCAGGAGATTTTATATTAGAATTTGTGCCCTGAAGGAAAATTGCCTTTTAAATTTTATTAGTGAGAATTTGGCTTGTGTCTTGAAGCACAAAGGCTTACAGTGCTACCGAACTCCTTGACTGAAACCCTGACTCAGAAGGAGTCAAAGGAAATTTTCCTTCTGTCTTCTTTGGACCAACATTTTCATCTTTCAGTGTTTGTTGTTTGGGTTTTGTGGGTGCTTATAACAACTCTCAAATCCCACAGTGCTTTAGAGTTGAACGGGAAATCAAGGCCATGCGTTTCAACTCCTGCAAGGCATGCTGGACTGGAAAAGACAGTTACTTTCATGGTAAGAAAAGGGTAAATATTCAGCCAAAAGGCAGCACAACTCATAAATCCACAAATGCAGACAATTACGAACTTGCTACAAAAAAGACCAGCAACAATTATTAAACCCCAGTCCAGGCAGTTTCTCCCAATATTAAATGATGGCAGCAAAAGGGCTTCCAGGCCCTGCTTCTTTGCCTGCCTTCATTTTCATGGATTCTGGATAACCCCTTCTCTTTTTTAACAAACCCTATATTGTCCCAGAGGGATTTTCCTTCTTGTGCTGCTATTTCAGCTTCTAGCAGAGGTTTTCAGTTTCGATAAGACTCTAGGATGGAGAGGTGATAAACATGGCTTGTCACAGGGAAACTGCAGCCAGCTCTCCAAATATGCACTTGCTACTATGACCTTCCCTGCACAGGGAACTTCTGAATACGTATTACCTCTCCTTACATGCAGGGAAAAAAACACAGATATGCTGAAAAGAGGAAAAAGTAGGCAGCTCCTGAAGCAGGGATGGAAGGAGCATTGTTCCCTTCCCAACAGCATCAACTGCTAAAGCTGCCTACGAAGGCCAGGTACTTCTCACCTGCAAAGCAAGAGGAAGAAGAGTGTTTCAACTGACTCCAGCTGATTTTTGGCCTGTGCATCCCTGCACTCCCGTCTGCATTCCCGGTTCCCACAGCCTCCGAGCGGTGACAGTGAAAATAACCAGAGCAGCCCACGGGCCGTGCAGATGAACTCCCGAGTATTTAGATTACTAAACTGCACCTCCATAAATTTAGCCAATCCTCTGCCGCAGGAAAGGGTCCAGGGTGTTAAATAAATAGACAGTAAATTTCAGAGGATTTGGTAAAATTAGGATTGTTGTTACTTTTCCATTCCAAGAAGAGTAATCTTGCTTATAATTATCCCAGCTACTTCCAGTCTTTTCAATAGCTTGTACACTGATAAATGAAGCGTTCGCTCTCACAAATGCCTCTCCTTCCCCTGATGTATGCAATGTGTTCCAGATGGATGGAGAAACCATTTTTTCCTTTTGCACTTGCTAAGCTATTTCCAGGCGCCCAGTGGGCCAGAGCACCAGCAGGTGTAAATCTGCAGAGCTTCACCGATTTATGCCACTCCTTATAGCAGGTGAGAATCCGGCCCCCTATTTCTAAACTTAAAATAAAGTCTTGCACATGGGTGATCTTCCCTGAGCAATGTCCCATAAATGAGTGCGGTAAGAAAAAACCCCACCAGACAAACACAAAAGACGGTAATTGCACAAATCCCTTTGGGCAGGCAATGCAGCGCAGCATGCCTGCCAGCTCCTGAAAAAAGCCACTTTAATTAGGCTGATTTAAATGCAGACAGGTTTTTTTCTTTTCTTTCAACTGAGGTCTTTGTACCCGCTTTGTACAAACCAGAGTTGGCCTCAGAGTCCTCAGCCAAAACCTGTCCTTTCACTCCACTAACAGGAGCCGGGACAGAGGGAAGAGCAACCTCAGCAGAGCCCGTGTGAGCCAGCCCAAAGGAGACCAGCACCTCCAACACCTGTTGAAGGGAGATGGGAATGCTTTTGAGATTAAAAGGGTCAGTGCTGCCCTGCGGAGGGGTGTATTCTCCTTCTGCCCAGCTATGCATTTCTTCTGTGATGCCCGGGCTTTTCTCTGGGCACTGTGATTTTCCAAGCGCCTGCCTGGGGCCAGCTGGGAGCCCATCTGCAGCAGGGCTGAGCCCACACAGATGCCCCTGTGGTGGCTGTGAGCAGCGTTTCCAACATATGTCTACATGTAATGCTCAAGTACTTTCAAACTAAGCACGTAAGTAATTGACCCTTTGGCCAGCGATAGTTTTAACCTCTGTGCCCCTTGTCCCCCGTGTGCACAGTTAAGGCAGAATCTCAAAGCTCCGCTCCAGAAACAAATGCATTAATGCTTGTATTTAACTGCCAGAAAGACACAGTGGAAAAACCCACATGGAAACCAGTGAATGGCGAGGGGAAAAAGTTGCTCTCTAAGTCCCAGCACATTCAAGGCTGTGTCTGCTCTGTGCAATGGGAGAGGAGGATTCAGCGTGGGGAAGGGGATGTGAGCATTTCAGTAAGGACTGCTCCTCAAAGCAAATGCACAATATGGTTGAATTCATGCTGTAACAGTTTTTTAACAGTAGTATTTTTATCTGAATGTTATTTGACAACCTATGCTATGTGCAGCAGTGCTGGTCATCACCGTGTGGCTGCCAGCGCCTCTGGCTGCTGTCTCACAGCCCCCAAGCCTGCTCCCTCTTCCCGAGTAAGTCCTCTGCACCCATCTCCAGCCCTGTGTGTGAAACTATAGGATTACTATCTAGGGACGCGTTTTCAAAGAGATGCAGCTTTAAAAGCTTGTGTGCATAAAAACACAGCTTTGTACAAAACTACTGTATCATGAAGCTCAGGGACTGTCGAGAGCAGAGTGATCAGTCATGCCAAAAGCTGCAGGAAGGGACTTTTCAAAGCAAAAGTCCATTTACTTTGGTAAAAGCCAACTCCCCACCTCTCTTCATAGTTTAAAGATGACAAGGAAGTCGAGTGTTTGCTAGAACATCTCAACCAGAAAGGAAAAATAAAGAACTCTGTCTGCAAGAATAAAAGCCAGCTTTTCTGGCATGTGCCTCGCTTTCATTTATGTCAGCTCCATTAATGCCCCGTGAAACGACAGGTCTGTAATGGAGCAGCTGACCTACAGCGGGACTGGCACCCACCGTTGCCGTACACAAGATTTATTCCAGCTGTTTAGGTTTAGGTCACTGCCTTTCACACGGTTACTCCAGTTAGGCTGTTCTTAATAAAAAGTATCAGCGATCAAAAGCTAAAAGGTTTTACAGTCTAGCTGCAAATAGAGAATTGTCTCTCAGTCAGAGAGGCTTCAAGCCTTCACATAAAAAATGGGTAAAACATAGAAAAACTGTTCAAACCCCTCTCTGGAGGTACGACGTATGCTTAACCCTAGTATGGGAAGTCAATTTCTGACCCTACCTGGGCTATCATCTGCCTTCCATGGGCTCAGTCGATGCCACTGAAACACCTTTGCAACTGCAGCCCGGTCATTTCCCAGCAGACAACCAGAAATATCCTCATGCTTAGTCAGACAAATTCTACCCAAAGGCTGATGCAGTGAAAAGCAGCTCGTCTGCGCCTGTTGCTGTGGCAGATGTCTATAAACCAGACTGTCTGTAATAAGAGTTTCAGTGCTGTAATGATCTAAGAGCATGAAAACCACAAGAAGGGCTGGTATGCCTGAGCGCTTTTCTCAGTCTCTAACCAAATCAGTTCGTTTCACATTAAATTCCAAATTGATATGGTAAAATTCTTCCCCTCTTTTCATTATCATCGTTGGTTAAAAATGCCCAGCAGTATGCTCTTGACGTAGTGTTTACATGGCAACTGGTTTTTTCAGCTTGACTTGGGGCTCAGAGACCAAACACCACCCACAGTTGTGCTTTAGGCATCTTTGCTGTAACACCATTATAAATATGTAATGACATTTTAAAAGGCAGAAGGAAAATAGATAATGGAGACACCCCACCTAAATATCACACTTATCTCCCACCATCTGAAAAGAGCTATGAATTCCAGTGTCCACTCATCAACACTGAGGTAAAGGTGTCCTCGCTACAGGATGAGCACAGGAGTCACCTGGCAGCATCCAGAGGGAAAAAGATGTCAAATTTCAGAGAAAAGCTGCCTACCGCATTTTTTACACACTATCATTTTTAAAGAAGACAAAGAAGCTTAGCACAGAAACATGAAGAACTTGGTTCAAGCAATTCGGATTTAGAACAATAGCAAGGTCATCCAAGCTACTTGAGCACAGATTTTGATCAAATCCCTGAAGGTTAGCCTGGGCAAAGCTACTTTCAAATATCAGAGAGCTGAAACCACGGGAGGTCATTCAGTACCTGCCCATCTTGGATGCTTCCATTGCCACCGTGAGCAGTACCCACATGCTTGCAAGTCTAAATCATGCAGTCTCAAACCACAACTGTGACTGATATCACCAGATATCACTGGGTGGGCTGATGGTCAGAACCTTGACTGTAGCTCAGTACCATTTAGCACACCTAAAAGGAAACAAAACTGTCATATTTATGGAACAGGCTCTGCCTGAATGGGACCTTTTTTGCTCCTATCATTTCCCCTTGAGTTATACACAGACAATGCTCTCCAAACCCTTTTCCAACATACAGCTCCGATGCTTCTCCTCCACCTTCAGGTCTTTTCTTCTCCATTCTTTCCTCCCCCTGATTCATGGCCATGGTGAACATGCCGCCTGATTATCTGTTGACACATGCGTTTAGTGCTCCTGTGCCGAAAGCAACAAATCTGGAAGCTTTTCCAACTTCCCCTCCAGATGATGTCACCCTGGGCGGGCGCCAGGCTGGGTTACGAATGAAAATCCTTCACTTCAGGGTCAGACATCCTCCTATTTTTAGGCCTGATTTCAGTGTCACACAGCCAACAGCCTAGCTGAACAGTTCACGTTATTCAACTGCAAATGCCTGCTGGGTTTCGAACAAAGCTTGGCTTTGTGGCAGGTGAAGGGGCTCTACAGCACAGGAGCCCCTTTTAAAGGCAGGTGGCAGCTGCTTTGCTCAGCACGGTGCTCCGGCAGTTCATGCCAAAATGAAAACCACTTCAAGCTCCCTCCCACCCTCCACAAACTGCAATTGTAAATCCAAAACCAGGGTCTGAATTTGATCTGGCGCTGCGGAGCACTGCTGGCTGCGTCCTGCCCCACGTAGCCCTCTGGAAATCTGCACTGTGAGAAAGCTGCCTCCTCCAGTACAAACTGCGAACTGGCAGGGTCCCAGGGGATGGGGAGGGGGATGGGGAAGAAGGGCCCTGTGGCTGCAGCATGCAAAGTGCAGGGTATTGAGCAGCCCCGAGCCTCTGAGCTAACATGCACCTGCCCAGCTCTGCTAACTCCAACACTTTTCCCCAAATTCTCCTTAGTGGTGAAATAAATAACACTTTGCTTTAATTTCCGTACTTGCAACACACTGATCAGCCAATGCCTATTTTATGCTTTGGTCATTTAAGCAAGTGATGTGTTGCTGCGGGTGGAGCTGGACCATGCCCAGCCTGGGCAGGGGGCAGAGAAAGCTTCCCCAGGGCACATCCAGCCTCCCACACGCCAGCAAGCTGTCCTTACAGGCAATGCAGAGCAACAGATGCTTCTGACCTGCTTAAGGATGAGAGGACTTAGACCTACAAGTGTCCAGCTCTCTCTGCAAAGGCAACCCGGGCGAACCAGCATGGGTGTTTGCTCTGCTGCTGTTGGAAATGGGGCAGGATGACTCCCAGCCCTTCTTTCTGCAGGAATGCAGTCACCATCTGCAGCACCAGAGACATGCACAGCCAACCTTCCCACCAAGGAACAGACTGTGCAACTCCGCTTACGTGTAGACTGACAGCAGTTACAACAGGTTGAGAGTGAGTAGAAGCCGGAGGGGCAAACCCGACACCCAGTCCTCCCCGTACACCTCAAGGGGCACTCAGAGCGCAACTGGGAATGGAAAAGCAACCAGAGCTGTGAAATAAAAGCATACACTGGCATAAGTAACACGCAAGAAAGGTGGCCAAGATCACCCTCCAAAATGACTGGAGTCAGTCCCTGAAGGCACCACAGAAATCATATTCACACGGGAATGGGCCTATGGACCAGGAGCAGCATTTATCAGAGTATTAGACCCAGCTAATCATATGGGCCCATTTTAGACTCAGTCAGAGAGGAGTTCAGAAGAAAAGGAAAAAGCTTTTGAGACGAGCTGCAGGTCGATACGAAGAGCGACAGTGCATGCAGTGGCCATGGCCGGCAGCCAGCTGGAGCTCCCCAGCCCCGCTCCCCATGGCCCCGAGACCCACCCCCGTTTTTAGGGAGGCCGATGGCTCGAGTTTAAACACTCGACACAGGACGCAGACCCCGTGCAGCAGCACCAGCCCCACATGCTGAACGAGCTCATCTTTCGGCAACCTGCGAGCGCGCAGGGCTGAGGTGTAACCGTATACACTGTTGACAATGACTGAAAACCACAGACAAGTAAGAATCATAATCACTTCAGGGCAAAGTGTGAACATGAGTCACGTCCCAGCACCAGCTGCAAGCTGTCTTCATCCCCAGTGAGGAGCACTGCCCGGCGCTGGCAGCAGCAAGGGAGTGCTGCTCTTCACCCAAACCCCTTTTCTCACATTACGCTCTTACTCCTGCCGCAGTACACGAACACTCACATATGGAGCCATCGGAGTTTCCCAGCACTTGCAGAAGACCTAAAGCTGGGACTGCCGGGTGCTCTATTTTTAACACAGGGCAAGTCACATCATGCCTCCCGAAGGGGATGAAAACCAGCCACCAGCCCAAGCCCAGCAGAAGCAGCTGGAGGGGGAGCAGTCTGTGTCTTGCGGCGGCTCCCTCGGTCTCAGCAGGCTGGCAGCCCCGCTCCCATGTACCTCAACAAACACCCGTCTCTGTCACCTCTGTGGCTGCTGGAAAAGCCACGTGCCTGCAGCAGGGCTGCCAGCATGGCTCTGGGACCAGTTGCGACGGCTGGTGGTCCTCTGAGTGCACCCCACCTCCGAGCACCCAGCTCCCCAACTGCACAGCCGTGTGCCCGAGCAGACGGCGATACAAACACAGGGTCCCTCAAGAGCAGAAAACACACCGGGGACTAGACAGCCACTCTGGGTTTGCTGGTTAAACCCACTCTCGGAGCCAAAAACAAATGTCACTAGATAAACCTGCAGGTGACCCTCCAGCATCCGCGGGCCATGCAGCACAGCATTAAAGCATGAATACTTGATTGTCTAGTGCTTGCAGGGTGCTGGCACAAGGTACTGCTCCAGCACCACGGCTCCCGAGCATGTTTACAGTGCGAGCAAGAGCCCAAGCCAGAAGATTAAATTTCAGATACTAAACCATTTGCTCCGAGGGAGTTACATGAGCAGCTGATTTGGCCTGCCTCTCTCTTGTTTGCTTCTCTCTCCCTTTGAAAACAACGCTCTGCTTTGGTTTTATTAATCAGAGCAGCAGACTCCCCTTCTGCCACGCTCCCCATGCTGCTTGCTGAGAGGACTCCAGGCACCGAGTGAGCTGGGATGACATTTAACTATGGGGGAAAAAAAAATGCAGAGAAGAGGAACCTGTGTTTTAAAAAAAGGAAATCTCTAGTGAAACCACAATTGTGCAGCTGTCCCAGCTCTGCCATTTCTGCAGCACATTTCAACATGCTCATTAGCATTTTTACGGAAATAAAGTAGTTAGCAATTGGTATGGTATTCATCATAGCTGTCAAATGTTGAACAAGCTAATACAGCTCGGCATTCTGGAAGTGACAAGTGTTGAGAAACACTGCTGCGCTCAGCCGGCTCCCAGGACTACTTCGCTGTGGTATTCTTCTACTGCAGCCTTATGCTGGCACTGAGACAAGGCCCCTAAAGATAAAAATAAGCAAGGACCTGCCTCGTAGACTGCGTTGCTCAGGATTGTACCAGGGAGGGAGGCTGGGGGTCTAGCAGGAGCTAGAGGCAACCAGGAGCCTGCAGGTCCCCTTGGACAGGCAGCCTGGGGGAGGCCACGGGTGTCTGCAGTGACAGTGGGTGCCATGCAGGAGGTGAACACACTCCAGGGAAACCCTGGAAAGCCCCTGAGCTGCCTCCTTTCAGGCAGTCCAGCCACCACCACCTCAGCTCATGAACTCTGTACCTGTGGGGAGGAGAGGAACACAAACTCGTTGGACAAGCAGCTGCCAAGGGCTCTGGTGTTACTCATGCAGCTACACGAGTGTACATGGCCGTGCTAGGTGGAGGAAGGCTGCCAGCCCAGGCTGGCATGTGCTACCAAGACATCGAGGCACCAGAGCAAAAGAGAAGAAAAACAAAACGGCCATTAACTTTGGATGCTTTTCAGAGAGGGTCTGGAAGTGGTTTAGTCCCACACGTGAAGCCCACCCGAGCCACGTGCCCTCCCAAGTCCTTGCTTCTAGTAGCAGATACTGGTACCACCTTCTCCTCTTTCAACGCTTTATTTATCAACTTCAGAAGAGGAGAAATGGAAACCTTTAAGGCAGCTGTCTCCGTTACTGCATGCGTTGTGTGGATGTGAAGCAAGAGGGGAAGCAAAACTGCAGCACAGGCTGATGCAGTCACCACCATCTTGATTTGCAAAATGCAAACTGCTTCCTTTCATAAGTGTTTGAGATGTGACAGTTGATTAGAGTAGGACTGCTAAGGAAAAGTCAGTCGTTAGACAGGTAGAGAGCAGAACTGTTGTAATATTGCTTTTCCTCACTGACCTGATACATTCCTCCCTTATTTATCCTTGCCCCTACTCTCATCACAGACTGATCTCTTTTCTGATATTCAGACTAATTTTTTCAGAACAGCACATGAACATACATACTGCACCCAGCATGGCTACGTCCTGAGCGCACTCTGCTTCCTCGAGGTTTTTTATGGTACCAACAAATAAATTAACCTGCTAATAAAAGAACCCCAAAACTCCCATTTCTCTTTTAGGCTGAAGAGAATTAAATTTACACATTAGCTACAACGTAGCAGAACTCTCTATTCCCCCTTGCTCCTTTCAGGTGTGTTTTAGCTCAGGTATAATCTGCATTTAGAATAGAATAGAATAGAATAGAATAGAATAGAATAGAATAGAATAGTTCAGTTGAAAGGGGCCTCTAACAATCATCTCGTCCAACTGGCATTTCTAATATCAAATGGTAACTTTACTGGAAAGTAAACACTTGGCTATTTTCAGTCAAGGAAACAGAAATATTCAAGACACACAAAAGATGATTCTTTAGAGTCAGAGGGTAAAATGTTCTGCTTCCCAAGTTCACCACTTGTAGTTCAACAATAAGGTATTTCCAATGCAATTTGTTATTTTGCATTGTGATTGGCTATACCCTACGCTGGAAAGTGGATGGTTGGATTATAACAGCATACCACAGCAGCAAGAACTTAAACCTTCTCATAGGCCACCCATTCCTAAAGCACCAGATACTAAAACTGTAATTTCTGTCTCTGGACATTTGAACGTACTGGGAAAACTTAAGGCTCTCATCAGATGAGTGTAAGTATGCTAAGGCACTGCAGTATTTACTCTGAACTTCCTCTACAAAGCTGATTCAAAGATTACAGTAACCAAACTGTGGTCAAGGAATTGATAAACACATGTGAAGATCCTCATGTGCACAGAGCAAACTGCGATTTGAATGTGCAATAAAAGGTGGATAACACTGTGCCTTAGGATTGATTGCAATCAGCTATCATGCTAAAATGAAAACCGACTTGCTGACACTAGGTTTTAATAAACATTGCTTAAGACATTAACTAACATGAATTATAATACAGCTTTTTACAGTGTAAACAAGGGTTGGAAGTCTTTCCATTTAACACTTGAAACAGGCTTAATTATCAGGACTGTGAGGCCATCAAAATGCCTCTGGTTCTGTTTCAGCACAAAGGGAGTGCCTCTGCCTGTTTGTTCTCATTACGCACTTCTGGTACGCTCCATCAAGACCCAGGAGATGTGAACAAACTAATAAAATTGTTCATCTTGGCTGTGGTTAGCAACACAGTGAGCAAGAAAGTGAGGGTGGAGGGATGCTGCTTCTCTGCAGAGCAGTAAGATGTGACTATTTCTTCACAAAAGATGTCATGAGCTTTCATTTACTATCACAGTGACAGTTGTGAATTTATCCATGGGTGAAAATCTTGTTTTTTAAGAATAATTTTAGAACTTAATTTAGGAGGTTATTATAAAGACCCACCCTGTTTTTCTCAACCCTTAATCAGTTGATGATGGCAGCCTAAAAAAACTTTCCTCTGTCACAACTTTTGTCTTGATCATGTCTGGATTTTCCTCCTGGCAAGACTATTTCCTATAAATCTGTACAAATTCTGTATGTTTTCTTTAATCAGATAAGAGGAACAGATCACAAGCCACTTTATTAAGAAAGTCAGGATAATTATTCTCAGGGGATAATTATAAAGCGGGGAAACTGAAGAATGGCAACATGAAGTAACTTGACCCAGTTCTCCTGGAGAACAGTGGCAGAGCCGGAGAGAGATGGCGGCTCTCACGGGCCTCGGTCCTTTTATCCTCCATCCCTGGGGTATCCTTTATGTCCGTAAAGAGGCAGCTCCGGGATGCTGCAGCATCAGCTATAGCCATGAGATAAATCCCTAATCAAATGAAAAAAACCTCACATGGGCACCGAGAGGGGATGAACCCATACTGCCAGACTCTGAAACCGTTTTGGCACCCACAGGCAAGCAGCGGCAGTGGGAACCACTGCCATGAATATTCCTGGCTACCTCCGCACATCAGCAATGGAAAGTTCTTACTTACAAATCAAGATCTGTAAATAACAACAAGGAGAAAGGGGTAATTCTTCACCCTGCCAAGAACCACCTGCAATTTGACACACTGACGCACCTGAAAGCTGTTTCCGATTTTACAGGGAGACAGTTGGAAAAGCCTCAAAGTAATTTTTCTCTGCTCTAACTTGCACGCCTCAAAGAGGAACGGGAATATTACGCAGCACTGCAGAATCAATAGTTATTGTGGAAATTATTGGTCTGATGTCAAGGCCAATTAGCTGCAAGTGGAATTAGCACATATCCTGTGCGGGAAGACAAGTACATGTTCTTCCCTAGATGGGAAAGATGTTGGCTCTGAAGGGCCTCCACACAGGTGTGCACAGAAACTTTGTAATTAGCGTCAGATTTCCCAATGCTGAAAAACCTAACACCAGCTTCTTCTCTCGGTACACAAGAGTCTGCAGGAATGACCTGATCTGTCCTGTAGACGGTACAAACTGAGAGTGGACAAACCTGCAGACCAGATTGACCCTTTGCATTTGGATTTTACATCTCAGAAAGGCTATACTTGGCCAATCCAACTACTCACCCCATGTCAGAGGACCATGGTGGCTGAGGTCAACTCCAAACACCACCTTATCCCTACATACTTCCATTATTGCCCTGGCTTACACTAACAGAAATTTTATTCCATGTTGCAGCTAGGCTTTATTACATTTCATGGACTAATCTACGCCATGTCTGGTTTGGCTACTGATTATCATAAAATCATAGAGTGGTGTGGGTTGGAAGGGACCTTAAAGATCATCTAGTTCCAAACCCCCTGCCATGGGCAGGGACACCTTCCACTAGACCAGGTTGCTCAAAGCCCCATCCAACCTGGCCTTGAACGCTTCCAGGGATGGGGCAGCCACAACTTCTCTGAGCAACCTGTGCCAGTGCCTCACCACCCTCATAGTTAAGAATTTCTTCATTATATCTAATCTAAAGAGCTCGACACTTGAGATTTCAAGTCCTGCTTGAGAATTAAGTGCTTTAGAGAAGATAAGTATAGATGCAGGTGCGAGGAATATGCTAAGTTTGTCATACTAAAGGAAACCAGCTGCATAAATTTTACTAAACTTTAAAGATCCAAAAGCAGCGAGACAAAGGAACTCATTTTCAGGACCTCCATGCAAGGTGGTGTAAAACTAAATGTTTTTGCAGCAGCTTAATCCATACTTTGAATCTCACCCTGGGAGTAGCCAACATGGAAGAAGATCTTGCAGAGGCCAGGAGGCTGAGAGCCCAGGGGGGGAGGCAGGCCAGGGCTACGCCACCTCTCCATGCACACCCCTTCTGCTTCTCCTCTGGACCTTGACTTGCCTGCCAAGCCAACCACCCCCCACCCCGCATTCACAAAACCAGTTCCTCAGTTCAGCGGGGAGCTGGCACCCGCCACCACTGTCACTGAGCAACAAGGCACAAACACCACCACGGAGAAAGGCTCCTGCAACACTGCAGGCTGAAGTCAGCTTCCTGTACCCGGCTGGAGGCTGCCCGCCCTGCGGAAGACCTGTCCACCCATCTACTGCTGAAACCTCTGCATCAGCAGATCAACAGATTCCTTCCATAAAAGGCTTTCAGGGCCAAAGGCAACTTTTTCTTCTGGCTTATTAAAGCAAGTAAGATGCACCGAGTTGCTTTGCAGCCTGCAATCTGCATGTGATCGCTGAAGTCCCTTTGAAATACAATAAACAGTACAGTAAACCTTGGCTCATGTGCCCTCTTTTGTGCTGCAGTGCGTAATCTTTGGTGGCACTTGGTGGGCCGCAGACCTCAAAGATGTTCATATAAACTGCATTGACCCCTGAAATAAGGAGAGCTGCTGGCCCAATGCACATTTGTGCACTGGAGGTGACAATGTCTGCCAGTCAGGGACAGCGTTTAGGTGAGACTGCAAGGGTACAACAGGATCCCTTGGACCTAGAGAACAACACGCAAAATGCCTTCGCTGGGATAACGTGCAAATAATGGCATTTCCACGTATCCAGCAGTACGCTGTGAAATGCAACAATTCCGTGGGATAGTTCCTCTGGGTTTTTTTATTTTATTCTCAAATCAGCTCTGCATCCATTTTGCTGAAGTGAGGTACCACTGTTGTGGTGGAAATTGAAAAAACTACTCATGGCTGTAGAAACAGAGACAACTCAACTGGGGTGATAACCTATGTCCCAGACTGCAAGACTCTCATAACTGAAATCTGTGGAAATCCCACCACACCAACACTCAGGGTCTACAATAAAGCCCGGACACCTTTGTGCTTTGCGCTTCTTTTGCAAAAACAGCCTTAGCTTTCTGGGGAGGTCCCGAAGCCGTGGCTAATACTGAAGTAAATGTACTAACGGTGCCATCCAGAGGTACTTGGGTGTAGCACACAGCTCTCTGTCAACAAGAACTACCATTAAGTGAAAGAGAGGACCTATGCATAATCTTATATATATCAGACCTTAAGCAAGCTATGAAAAAATTACATTTTCTGTCATTTTTCATTTCTTTTGCCCATCAGCCTTCATTCACTTGTTTTTTTCCATCTCTCTCAATACTCACTGTGTCTTTTCATTTTCCACATATACTAAATCAGTCATTCTTAAAAATATATACAACTCTGGCCTCTCTCGGCAAATAGGAGCTATTTCATTTTACTCACAATTGCTAAAAACAGGACCACATGCTCAATTTATAGAGACACTTACCTGTATTTCATCGACATACAACAGTACGTGATTTCAGATAAGAGCAACCACACACTGAAACAGGAAATTTAACAGTGGAAAACTATCTTTTTTCCCCATCTCAAACAGCTGATGACTCTCATCTGTGAAATCATGACTCAAACTTGATACAAGAAAATGTTTTTCCAGCATATGATTATACATATTTATATGTGTGTGTGTATATACAGTTTATGTCAGTTTTCTGAACAGTTTGGATGCAGCATCACCTGTGGCATATCTCATAATGGGCAAAGTATGTCACAGGAGATATTTGTTCAGCAGCAAAGGTCTAATTTACCTTCGTGTGCAGAGACACATCCTTCGCTGACACCCCTATCTGTGTGACATTACGATGTGGATTCACAAAGTAATCCTGTTAAGATCAGAGTAAAATCAACTGTTGAAACCTTATTTTCTCCTTTAGGAAATTAACGGGATTACAGAGATTACAGACAAATAATCCCACCAGCATAAACTATATACCTACCTTTTTAATCTTTGGGATTTTTTGAGCTTTATTCAGATAGGTAACTCATTTTGAGATGTACTGGCTTAAAGATGCAAAAATACCTAACTACAATATACTTGTATCTGTCTCATTTTCCTCAGAAATCATCACTTACTGGTCCATTAGAATTAAGGCACTGGGTATTACTTTATCACCTTACACAAACCAAAAGGAAAATTGAGAAACAGATTGACTTGAAAACCAACAAAATAACTTTTCAGATAGCCTATGGCAAGCACCATTCTCACTTGTTGAATCCCTCCCAAAAAGATCATTCTTCTTTTACAGTCTCAGTGTTTGAAAAATCAAGAAAAACTGTAAAAATATAAATTATGTCAAATGACAGATGCTGTTGCTGAACAGTGCCTACTACAAAGAGGCATGGTTATGGTTAAGAGGAGATGGTTAAGAGGGGACTCTGAGTGTTATGGAACCCAAATGTTAAATGTAGGGACCAATGTCTGCACTGCATTTGGAGAGTCACCTTGAGCTGACCTCAAACCTAACCTGGCCCAAGCATCAGATGACGGCTTCGTTTTCCACCACGCAACCCTGGACCATGCCCTGTTTATAACTGCACTCAGGTCTCCTATCAGCAGCTGCAGGGAGGTGGCTCTTGGGTCAATGAAAGCACAGGATCATGGGGACACCTGCATGGAGAAGAGCTTGAAGGGTCATTTGGAAGACATGAGTGAGCCTGCAGAAGCCTGCACCCTGGTAAAACAGGAAGTGGAGAACCAGCTCTCGCATTGCAGACATCTCAGTGCTGAATACACGTTTGGAGGATATAGTAGACATATGGAGTCCTTCATAAAGCTGTGAGATATGACCCACAGAGATCACTGAGTCGACAGTCTAATTTTATAATCTTAACCTTGCTAGAAGTTTCAAACACATCTTATATCAAGTGTACAACACTTTCACACAGCAGCGAAAAAATAAAATAAAATACGCAAAACCCAAGAAACAGACCAGTTCTATGGACTGTGATGTAAAAATCGTAGCAGTAATTTAACAAAAAAATATTCCTTTAAAAGATCAAAGACAATATGTCTTCCCCTTCCTGCCACTTTCATACATGCAGTATTTTCCCAAAATGCATTTTGCAAATCAAAATGTCATTATCTACCCAACCCTATCTGCTGCACAAGGAGGTGTTTGTTCAGACAACAAGTGGAAGGGTACCTCGATGGCTAGTTTGTGCCATCAACAGGAAAAGATCTGGAAAAAGCAGGGAAAAAATCTGCTCTTGCACATTCACTTTGAATATGCACCAGGTTCCAAACCACAACTCCTTTTCTTTCAGAAATTAATGTGCTATAAGGAAATCAGAGCACAGTGTCATTTGGCAGAAAGGTAAACACAAAAATCATTACTTACGTTCACTTCCCCTTTTTCCATGATTGCCCCCATGGAGTGCAGGGTGTAGGGTGTGCACTGACCTGTACTTCCCTGTCCGCACTTGCAGAGCTCTCATACCGCACCGCTGGGCACCTCCGACATCATTCACAATATCATCTCCAATCATGATGGCCTGTCAAAACAATGAAATACAGAAAAATTGGCGTCAAGTGAATTTTATTTCTGCCATACGTCACACTCCTTTGACATAACAAACAGCCTGATTTGATGTTTAATACTGCCATCAGACAAATTAAACAAGATAATATTGTCATCGTATTGATTAAAAGTCATTCTACCTTGAATATAATTCATGCTATAGCTCCTAAAGCAATGTACTAGTGCAGTACACATCTGTACAATTTGTAATCAATCACAAAAATCAAAGTGATTTGGCACAGTTCAAAGAAAATGCTGAATTTTATGAAGTTAGTCCTATTTTGTTCCTAATGATGCATTTATGTTATGCTCCAAGCAGTTTAAATTAAGCTTAACTTTTTAAAAGTTTCCTTGAAATCGTTATTCTAAAAGCCAGTTAAAAGCTTAAGCTTGTGATCACTGAGATGTGTAACTTCGCAGAGCTTGATCCCAACCCATGCTCAGGTTGGTACAGAAATTTGGAAAATCACTGTAAAATCTAATTAATCTATTTTTGCACAATGTGATATGATATGTACAGGCCTAGCGTGGTTTGCGTTACAGTCAGCTTAAGTCTATGCAAATACTAATAAACTCAATTGAATAGATTACCAAAAAGATGTAACTGAGAAAAGGCCTTCTGGCTGTGCTAAGATTTGTCCGAGTGTCTGATGAAAACATGTAGCACGCCTGCTCATTTCAGAGTTCCTATCTTTGTTAAAGATCTTTGTTAAATTGAAGCGTATCAGCCAAGGGGTCTTTCTCATTAACTACTGCATCTTCAAAATTTCAAGCGCTTATTATCATCCTGCATTAAAAATTATAACTTTTTTTTTATTCTTCAAATTTAAAAATGGTTGGGGGGGCTCATTTTGTAGTTTCAACAAACAACAGCATACACACAAAACAGTAATCTTCAATTAATAAGTAAAAAATCAGCTTTCAACCTTCCAAAGGCATTCTGGATTACTTTGAATAGAACAGAGGCAGCACCTAAAACTGGGGAAACACATCAGCTTTGAAAATGTGTAATCTGGTTTATCTGTCCGATTTTAAAGAGTGTTTTTGTACCTTCTGTATCAAAGTTGAATTTTATCTAAAATACATTAATTAGTTGCATCTTTAGCCACTTCATCTTGTTGACTTAGCCTCCTGCTTCCTAAATGTAACCGCCAGGCTTTCACAATGATGACACCTTGCAACTCTAGAAATTCCCACCTGAATTCCCATTCCTTCCAAGTACTTTTGATTAATTTTCATACCTGCACATCAGATACATGGAGTCACTACGCAAAGTGTTTCTTTTCTTACTAAAGAAATTGCCCTTATATTTTGCGTGGTTTGAGATTTTTCTAGGGTCTGTCATGACAGGTCCTTGTCCCACGTATGGTGTTTGGGACATGCCATAAAAGGCACGTTTACAAAGGGGACCAGGGTTGCCGTAGACGGCGGCTGGGTTACTGAGAGCAGCACCAAGGGGGACTCTGCTGGGCACACACAGAAAGCCAGCCCAGCACTTTTCCATCTGCAGAGAACTGATAAATAGGCCCTTGAGAGAGAGGTCATGGGAATGAGGTGCACACTGCAGAAGCGGGGATCAGCTTCTCCAGAAGTAGCAGTCTGAAGGGAATGCTGAGTCTTTTTCATACAGCTGGCTGCAGCTTTAAGGACAGGTTGCAGGCACCACTCCAGTTACCAGTTCTGCCTAATATAAAATCCTCTTCTTCCTTTGCCTTCACATGGAAGCACCTCTTTTTTACAGAGCATGCAACCATACAGGAGCCAGTTCATCTTCTGTGTAACCCACACTTCAGTTCCCACTCTGTAAGCAGTCTGCTGGGTAGGACTAAATCATACATATTGAAGAAGTCTAAAAATACTAAAGCTCCAGAGCTACTTTTGTTAATCATCTAATTACAACAGCATCTTCTCCCACTTACTACATAGCATGTAAAGGAAATCTCAGGATATACCTAAAGCTCCAGCTGAACAGAAGATTTTCTGAGACCATTCATGTACCAAACTGAGCTATGAACACGTATATCTGGAACAGCTTCAGCTGATAAAAACTAAATCCTCTTTTGAGTAATGCATCAGGTGTGGTGTGCAGTTACCAGCCCAGTCTATCTTCCATGTTGTTTTAAAATCCTCTTCACATGAGGGATGAGCATCATCCCTCAGGCAATGGGACGTCATAGGATGCCCCCTCAAGCCAGGACTCATTTGTCTCATTCCACGTTGAAGTAGTTTATTTTGAAACAGGTTATATATGCCCACCTTTGCTTCATTCTGCCTTGAAGAGTCACTGCTGTGGCCAGGCTTTGAGAGCTCCTTTAAGGAGCAGAGAGACATAAGGACTTGTGGCAAAGGGGTCAGAGCTGGGGAAAACATGCCCATAGGGAAGGAGCAGCAGCAGGCTTTAGGACAGGTAGCTCTGCCTTTCCAGCTCTCTGCTCACAAATCTCTTCAAAGCCACCAGACGATGGAGGACTCAGTCTTTTTCATCCCCTCATTATTGGACCATTCCCCTTATCCGCTCTGCTCATGGAAACGCCTGTGCTCCTAATAATGTGCCTTCCCTTGTAGATAGTTCACCTTTCCTTACCACTCCTCCAAACAAGCAATCTAGCATGAAATGGGGAGAAAATGATGGGTTAATTTTAAGTAATTAGTAAATAAAGCATGTATGCACAGATGAGAAAAACAGAATAATCCCACTGTTACACGCAGAGCTGCAAAAAACCCGGCAACACCGCTCCCAGCCAACCACCATTACCAATTTCCCCCCAAGCTGCTTTGAGATATTTAATCATTCTCAACCACTGGCTTTACCAGTTTATAATCCCCTCTTACAAAATTCCTTCCAACACCTCCCCGAGGGGGAGAGGGAATGGTTGCAGGGCGGACCCCAGAGATTCCACAGGGGGGACCCCAGGAGCAGACCTGCCCTCCACCACCCACACGCCCTTGCTCAGCCTGAACCCAGAAGTTCAGAATGAGATTTCTGAGCTAAAGACAATTTCAGTCCTGGGTTCTCAAAACCCTAAAAATTAATTTCCTCTGAAAATGGGAAAGGGCAGAGCGGGGCAGCCCACCAAGCACTCGTTTGCTTGCCGGGGCTGTATTTTACCCGACCAGACAAGTTTTCCTGCAAGACGCCCGGCAGTTCTGCAAGTGCAGCTGCAGATGAGCAGCGATGCCTGTCCAGGCCAGCTTGTGGCATACGCATACAAAAATGTACTCCAGCCTCCAGGGATCTCACAGATTTACTATCAGTGAAGGGCAATAATCACTAAAGGAGGAGCAATTATTCCCAAATCATTTAGGATTTAAAAAATCATTGGCAAGAAGATAGAGGTCAAAAGGTGCACTGTCAAGGGAAATAAAAAAACTCTACCTGTCAAACCTGGGTTTAACTTCCTCTCTGACTGCAATATGGTAAGAAGAGAGAATGATATAAAACTGAAAGGTCACATACCCACTGAAAGCAAGAATTAAAAGATCCCATTTGTGTTCACATTTTACGCAGGGATCACACCATTAATCTGTTCAATTATTCTGAGGAAGTTACTTTTTTTAGATTGGTTAAAATTTACTAAAAAGAAGGGCAAAATGCAGTGAGACAGTCTCTCTGGTTTTTAAGACAAATCATCAAAGAATTAAATGGGAGTAATTCATATTTTCCTAAACCATATAGCTGGTGTGAGATGGTGTGTGTGGTTGTACACACGCAGTAAATAAAGCACCGTGTGCCAAAGCTGAGTGAAGCCACTGCTCTTGAAGAGTCCCCATCAAACTCAACCCAGATCGGCAGCGATTAATGGAGGAGATGAACACACCTCCAAGAATTCGGGGGTGGGAAGGCACAATATAATCCCCACTGGACAAACGTCTGTGGAACAGAAATCACCGTCATGGTCAGCAATCTTACTAGTGGTGTCTGGTCCACAGACCCAGAGCTGAACAGAGGTGGCGACTGACTCCTCTCACCCACAGAAGCAGCGACACTAATAAGCCTTCAGAGATGCTGGTGGGGTGGTGAATGGGAATCTTAGGTATTTTTTGTCTGCAAACAGAGTTTTAGTATTCAGTAAAATCACAGAAAAATGTTTGGTCAGAAAAGGAAATATGGAGCAAGAAAATGAATGAGGCAGAAAGACAACAATATTCTGTATTACCTGGTCATGCTCGTGTTGCAATGCAGTGTTTACTAGGACAAGCTTGTACAGTACTCTGGAGGCTGAAGTCTACGGAGGATGCAAATGAAGATATGCACAGAATGAAGTGCGCAGACTTCAACAGAGTATTTAACTCAATGAACGTTTCTAGAGTCAAACATATTTTTGCCTAAGCAGATTTTTGCTTAATAACCTTAATCAAGCTAAATGTGCCAGGGACGCAAGGAAATAAAGCTTATACGCAAAACCTTGATTTATGTATTAACACCTTTACGCAAGAAATACAATGCATTTACTTTTCTCCCTATTCTCCTTGGCCCAACCGGTAATCTCCTAGGCTTCAGGATCCCATATTACTGTTAATTATGTTTCTGTCTTGGACCTACTAGCTGTGCAAACATCAAACACGCAAAGGGCATCGCATGTGGCCTCTGACCTGGGAGAAATCGTACAACAAGGCAAGTGAAACAGAGAAATACATTAAACCTCCAGGGCAGACTTCCAAAGGCTGCAGGGCCAGCCAGTATTTCTGTATTGAAATTCTATATTGAAAGCCAGGCTTTCAGTAAGCTTTCAGTAGGACCCGAAGCTTGAAACTTCACTCGGCCACTTCACTCTTCTTCCTGAGATGGAAAATCTTTCCCCGTTGTGGCCAGTGAGCAAGGAGGAGATGCCGGCATGGCAGCAGGTCCCCCATGCCACTCTCAGATGACCTCCCTCTGCTCTCACGCGCCACTAACTCCCACCTGAGACCTGCAGGTGGCAGAGATGGGAATTGGTTAACTACCAGTAGTTTATGCACTCCAGTATGACCTGCCATAATTCCCATTAAAGCAGGACAATTTGCTACAGAGAGAACTTTTTATGATTATATAAAACTACCGGAACCTTAACATTATTTAGGTTTTATTGTAAAGCTGTAAAAATCATCCACTGTTACAGCTGCCTTAAAACATATGAATTAGGCATTTCAGTAACCTTTAAGATGTGTTATTCTTTGTCATATTACTGAATCATAAGATTGGTCTGGTTACCTCTAAGAGGTTTAAATTTCCAATCTATTAAAGTAATACCGGCAATCTGTTATTTCTAGGCCATTGAGGAAAGGTTAAAATGAAAATTGGACTTTGGGGAATTCCTCCTATTCTAAGTGCAGGTTGAAAACATCTCAGCAGCAGAAGGCAAAGCCAGGGTCTTGGTAAGAAGCAGCTATCAAGGGAAACGACTGGTGATAACTTTATTGATTAAAGCAGCTTGAGAAAGTTAAGATTTGCCACTGTCTAGAATTACTGTGGTGAGACAGGTTTATTAAAAAGGTATTTTTCATTAAAAGTCAGGTGAAAGAAAACTGTAATATGTTTTCAAAAGCACGGCTCATCTAAAATGGTTTAATGATGGTATGGATTAAATGCATTCCACAGGTGGAATAAATTATTGGCAAACATTTTATAAAAGTAAAGGCAAGTAAAACCAGTCCTTGTCATGTCATTACAAATGCAAAGAAGTATAGCTCATTCAGGAGACAGATTAAAAGGTAATACAGTACATTACTAAAGAACTCACTGAACGGCATATACTGAGTTTTTATTATTATGTACGATGAACTAAAACAACCTACAAATCCTTCTCAAAAAGAACATTAAAGTTGCAAGGTCAAGCACTCAAAAGTTACGAAAAAATGTCAGAATTAAGGTAGTTTGCTCTGCTGTAATTTGTTCCTCCTACGCATGTGCCTCATGATCCAGGTTTTAACTCCAGCAGCATGGACTATTTTTTCCATAGCCAAAAGCACGAGTGACTGCTGCCGTTATGCAGTGGTGCCTACTGTGCTCCTCCTTGGTTAGGTGCATACTCCCTTCATCTTGAATCTCCCTGAACACAAAAAATTACACCTACAGGCTAGACATATGACTACAACAAACTGATGGCATTTAACACTAAAAACTATACGGGAAAAAATCTGTGTCAAAATATAAAGTTAGTCACTAGTAGCACTATGAATATCTGGCAAATAGCAGAGAGTGAATAAATAGTAGTCTCTGCTGGGGACTATTACTGCTTTTCCGTAGCCATCACAAATCTTCCTGAAGTCGATGGGAACCACCAGCCGAGGCTCACCCTATGGGACCATTTTTGCCAGCCCGGTGATGCATTATATCAAATTTTGTTCCCTGGGGCAAAGTGTCCTGTCACATCCCTGTAATGATACCCTCCCTTGATGCCAGGAGCTGACATGGGTTCAGCATACCGCAAGCTGGGCAGAACAGCATCTGAGGACAACCGCACCATCCTGCCTATGGAAAAGGGCAAGCAATGCCACTACACAGGGCCACAAGAATAAAAAAAAAAAAACAAAAAACCTCCTCCCTCCTGCTCCTGCACACCAATCGTTTCTGATACAAGCAGAAAGGAAACGCAAACCTTCATGCATCTGATTTAGACAAACAGTATCCAAGGGCTGAGCTCTGTGGGTTTGTTTGTTCTTTGTTCTTTCTTCCAGCTACTTTTTCTTCAAATGCCATTCTGTGTCTCAAATGGATTTTTGGGTTTGTTGGTTGGATGAATGGATTGAACAATTGCCATGGCTGTACCTGGGATACTATGTTCAGGCTGAGCTATCTTGTTACTGGGAAGATATTGACAAACTGAAGGGAGTACAGAAAAGAGCACAGCAGTGGCTCAGGGTGCAGAAGGACCGAATCACAAGGGAAGCTGCTGAAAGCTAAACACACAGTTTTACTAAGAGACAACTACTGTAATGGTAACAAATCTGGAGGTAATTGAAGGGAGAAAATATCCAGGAAGGCAAGCAGTTATTTTGGTTGTTACCTGGAGTAAAACTAGAAATAAGGAGATGCAGTTTAAAAGGGAAGTGTCCCGATGAATCTCAGAAAAAGCTGCCTGCGCACGAGACCTACTTGGCTGTGAACACTGTCCCCATGGTACTTACAGAAGCCCAGTTGTTTGGCTCACTGAAAACTACTCTGGACAAAACATTAATAAACATGAAGCAGGGAACACTCCTGCACCAGGAAGGAGATGGATTAGATGGCCTACTAGGTCTTTTCCATCTCCCCATTCTATAATAAAGTAAAACCCGAGCACATACTGAATTACAGGGCCATAATTTCATCTCCAGGCTCTAGGGACCTACAAGCCACCCAAACTTCACTCCTGTTGTTTATAATGTCACCCAAACCCCCTGATGGAATTATTACGGTGTAATTCACCGCTGTCTGGGAGTCATCTCATACTCATCCTTATGTCCTGTGTGACATAACAACAAATCAATAAAAGGGATCTGGGCACAACTACAGAGAGGGGGGAAAAAGGGCTGTACTAAGTAAGCATCACACATTCAGCGTGTTTCTGGAAAGCATGATGAATCCAATAACATGGGAGGAGTTTTTGGGTCAGTCAGTGCTTCCCGTTTACCTAAATTAGAAGATATTTTGCTTCAGCCTTTCCCTTTTAAAAGGTAGTCAGTCTGACACCGAAGGAAATAAATAACATTTTGGCTGCAATTCCACCATGCTGCAGCCTCCAGTCACCAAGCAGACTGCCAGGCATTGGGGCGCCCCTCATCTTTTGAGGCATGATATCTTCCATAATTCCTTGGGAAAACTACCTTTTATTCCATTGTATTGTTTTCTTTGGCCTCCAAATAAAAGAATTTCACAACAGAAGTGCATGTTCTTCTAAACTATAAGGTTTGGAAGGAAGGTGAATAAGAAAGCACACCACAACAGTACAAGTAGAAGGACAAACCGCAGTAGAGAATGGAGGGATGGATGGAAGACTCTAAATTGGGTAGAGGTATGGATGGCACAAGTCAGAGCAAAGAAAGACAGCCAGGAATGAAAAGGGAAAAAGCAGGCAGTCAAAAAAGCAGAGAAAATAATGTCATGCCTTTCAGGGGGGTAACTAGTACACACAGAGCAGAAGAAAATCAATAGGACTCCACTTGCTAGCATTTACCCTCTTGGCCATCAGTCCTCTTCTGTCCACTTCACATTATTTGACAGAATGGGTAAACATGGGGTTTTTTCCCTCTGAAACATTTTTGAACAATTTTTGTTTTTTTTTTTTAGTTTAAATAATTCATAAGAAGATCCTGAATATAAATATTTCTTCATACCATATATAACACACTGGGTCTGGAAAAAAATATTTGTATACCCACCCAGAGTTTACCATCTCCTCCTGGCCGCATTCCCTTCAACCTCTTCTATAACTTTCCATGAAAGCCAGCAAACCAAAAAAAAAAAAATGCATCAGTGCACACAACTGCACGGCACAGCCAGTGGTCACAGCATCAGAAACCTTACCTGCTGTGGTGGAACTCCCATTTCTGCTAAGGCTGACTCAAAAAACATTTTTGCTGGTTTTCCCACTACCTCAGCTTGAACATCACAAGCATACTGGAAAAAAAAGAAGAGAGAAGGACGCACAAAAAATGCTGATCAGAAAAGGATTTCTTCAACTCCATAACTCCAGTCAATTGTACAAAAAGTGATTATTGATTTTTGCCCTTAAATAACACAATGGATTAGCGGGTGAAGGTGAGTATCGGAGAATTTGGATAACAGAAATACGTAATGTTCTCTGGCAGGAGACAAAGTCCTCCTGAAACACCTCAAGTTACAAACCTGTTACATTCTCCATCAAGAGAGCAGACTTCAGACTCAGTCCCAGTATCACTCATTTTTGTAAGAGCATCACTCTTAAAGAAATAGCAAACATCCTTCATAGGAAATTATCAAAAGCACTGGAGGGTCTTAAAAGATGTTGAGGGTTTCTTCAACCACCCGGCATATTTTTAATAATTCAAGTGACCAGCCAGATTTGAAAAGCTTTATTTTCCTGCAACTAAATGTCAGTACTATGCTGAAAAAGGTGTTTCTAGATTGTTCCTAGACAACTAGAAGCCTGAACTTATCTGGGAGGCAAAAATTCTCCCCAAAACTCACACAGATACAAATTAATGTGCTGCAACCATACATTATATCAACTGTCTTCTGTGCTTGTATACTACTCTACTTTGCTTTATTCTCCCCATTCACTATTTTTTTTAATCTTTCTGCAAGCCTGTAAAAGGGAGAATAACGATTCTCTCCTTCTCTTCTTAGGTTGGTTTATCTGTTGGGCTCCAGTTCTGCACAGACTTAATCAGGCTTAAAAAAAAGGATCGCACTTAAGTATCTTGCTGAATAAGGGTCTTTAGCTGTAAACTGTTAAGGGTAAGGGCTGTGTTAACAACGCTACACCAAACATAAAACGGACCTTCAGTTTTTCTTGGGTATCTTGCAGACAATATTCCATGTTTTTCTTTTATGACTCCTTCTTTCAAGGGCCTCATTTCCAATAAAGGTACTAAAATGGTAAAAGTTTCACATTTTAAATAAAATTTAAAAAAATGAACGAAGCCAGAAAACAAATGAATCCACCCTTCTTTAGAATGCAGCAAATGAGTTTCAATCTGTGGAAACTTCCTCCACCAAGGTGAGTAATTACAGAAGATGACCCATATTTATACCAGTTACTCTTTTAACAAGGTGCACAGAGCGAGTAAGCATAATGCAAGCTATAAAATACCTCTAATGCCTTCATATATGCTCCAACATCAAGTTTCAGACCATCGGTTTCTTTATAGTAGCGTCTGGAAATGAAAGTGATAAAGTTCCAATGAAATGAAAATGTTGGCAGTTAAACAGAAAGAAACCACATTTTATTATTTCTGTGCGTATATAGATGTCCATATGGCTGCAACAAAAAATCAAGTCATCAGAAACTCTGGAGCCTTAATTTAACACCAGGAATTAAGTAAAGGACAGGCTCAGTACCATGCAAAGCTTGGGGAAAAGATCCCAGACCGGATGCCCATCTGGCATCTGGGACACAACTCCACTGGTTCAAAGGGATTTTAACTAGCTTATATCAAGGATGAATTTGGGCTGTATTTTATTGCACAGAGTACTAGCTGCTCACAAAGGACAGCAGTTACATTGCTCTTCCTTTAATCAGCGACAGAGACCCCTTGGCAGATACAAGATGAAGGCTGGCACCAACCAGCAGCTGTAACACCTCCTTCAGTGTATCTGGAAGGGGAGCCCAGGCAGTTGACCATCACTGCTTGTCACCAGACTCCCACGTGAGGAAAGCCAGGGCACTGTTCATCAAGACTAAGAAAGCCCTCCAAGCTAAATTCTGTCCCTTCTAAAAATGTTCCTATTGCCATCTTTACAGCGTTTTTCTGGAATAGCAATTCACATTAACGTAGGTCTTCCAAGCTCTCCTGATCAGAGCAAAGAAAGGTTTCTATATGACAGGAAAAAAAGGTAGGATGAGCAGTCAGTTAAGATTTTATGCCTTATCCTTCTGCCATTTTCGATTATTCAGCACAGCCTCCCTTTAAAATGACCACTTGACCTTTGCTAGAACAGCCATTAACCTTCTATAGTCTAGCGTAAACAGCTTAATTTTCTGACAGTGGCATGACAGAAGAAATTACAAAGCCAATTCCCACTCTCAGCCCAAAACAGATGCTAAATGTAAATCACTCCATTTTCAGGAGGAGGGCATTCTGCTTCAGTGACTCTGACACCTTCGTTTTCTAAGGAGTGAACTAAAACTTCAGCCAAAACCAACTCACTTGCCCAAGGTAGGCACCTTGTTAAGGTCCACCCAGTTACGCTGATTCTGCACGTTAAAAACAAAGCTGTCTTGTGGCTGGTTTTTGTATATGGCCCTTTGCATCAACAAGGCTTCTTTAGTTAGGTGAACAATTCATCCTATTTATAATTGCCCATCTTTGAGTCAGGGAACTTACCTACCAGGGTAACTCATTCAGAACTCATGTTCACATTACCTAAATAACCAATCATTAAAAAAAGATATGCTCATGGTGAAAACTGAGCTCAGAATATCCAAAAATCTGTATTTTTAAATTAAAAATAACATTTCAAAAAAATAATAGCGGGTCTGTTTTGGAGCTATCTACATCAGTGAATGACCAAATAAATACTTTTATATGCACAGGGTACAATGGCGTTTTTGCATTGATCACGTTGCAAATCTTCAACAAAGGTTGATTCTAGATTTCATTTGGAAAGATGGTATTACACAACACAAAACTTGGTTATTTTACATTAGCCATTCTGCTGTTGGCTCAACATTTCCTCCTTATCCTTCTAACCGAGAAACAGTAAGGATTTTTCACCCACATTGTAGGATCAGAGCGTGAGCATCAGATAAGGCAAAACAATGGATTTAACTGCTCCTTCCCACTGCTAAGTTCTACCCAGCTGTATCAATAACCCACAAACTAAGAAGGGTTTTCACGCCCATTACGGTCTATTGAACCACTGAAAAATGTTGTCACTACAGTTTTCTCAAGCTAAACATGCACAGTCTTTTTTAAGCTCATACATCGCACAACAGATAAAAGTAACTCCTTCAAGGATGCTGGAATTCGTCATTATTCAGCGCTGGCCTTAATAACCTCCTGTTTAAAATCTAAGAATACATCTAACTGAATTGTTTTTAGGAAAACATTCAAATTCCCTGACTGGATTTTTCCTGCATGTGAAAGCAGGAGGACAAAATTTACCTTTAATGTTCAGAGAATAATTAAAAATGTCTTTTGATATTCAAACTATCAAAAAAAATTGATCTGTCACTTCAAAAGCACATCTACCCCCATCTCCAACATAGTTTGGGTGGAGTTTGTGCATTGCAGCTACTTTCATAAATTGGTAGTGTTTCTGTATTAGCACGTAAAAACTCTCCTGGCTTCTTTTCTTATTCCTATATAGCATATATATATATAGCAATTCTGAAGCATGAAAGTGCTCCCATATGTATGACATTTTCACGCGTATGAATCATCCTGCAGAGATGCTAACGCCAACTTTCAGAGACGACATCTTTAAGTACCACTCAAATAGCAAGGAGTCATTTTCGTCACACAGGCCATTAGCCACATCCACTATCACATCTCAACCACTACAAATTTGGGCGGGATTTAAACCTGGAAGAGGAAACCAGGCTGACTGTTTGCTGAAACAGAGAATTTTTGGACCACCTGATCCTCCTCACCATTTGTAACTTCAGGATGCTGGAAGATCAAACTGCATCACAAATCCACCCAAACAGCCCCTTATCCAAGCGTGGCCTGTTGGATTTTTTTGTTTGTTTGGGGTTTATGTCACTATTAAAAATCATTTATTTTCAGTTCAGGCAGGAACACATGGCTACAGGCAACAGTTCTCATCTCTGAGATCTTGCAGGGGCAAAGACAAAAAGACAAGCAGTGCCTATAATCCTGCTGGCCTCTTTCAATACTCCATCACTTGGGGGTCGCACACATCAAAATCCAAACTCCCCATGATTTCTATGGGGTTTTTAAGAGGCTCTCAGACTCGCTCTTAAAGCACGAAAGTCCTTTTCCTAGTGGCTTACAAAACCACAGCTATTTAATCCTCCCACCGCCACCTGCAAACATGTGGATTGTTTCGTCAAGGTCTAGCTCACGCTTGAATGCTGACTTTGAAGGGTTGGAGGCTGGCATTTGCTGTGCTTATATACCAGGGCATTTCCAGGTTCTCTAAAGGCTGCTACATTTCCTCATCAGAAGAGCAGCTCTATCTCTCACCCTCTAGCACTCGATGAAACACATCCACACAACTGCTTACTCTGCACTATCTACAGAAAAAAAGACCATTGACAGCTGAAATTCAAGAGCTGCCTCACCCAGTACTGCAGCAGCACAGAGGCCCTGCTGATGAGTATTTTCAAAGTCAACCGGAGGATTCGGCCTGGTAAGTTCAGTGACTCCCAGTGCCCTTTGCAACTCTGCATCAGCACAGGGCTGAATGGTGGCTCATGGGGAGCATCCATACCACCCCCTTTCAGAGACCTATTTCAGTGTAATCACCTCAGTTTCCACTTAAAGCCCTGGAAAGACTACAAGTAAGTGGCTCAGGACAGGAGGTCAAATTAGGTGACTGAATTACCCATTGAGGATCCTTTATTAACAGATACCTCAGCAGATCAGCCTCCCAGTCCAGACACACAGATTAACTGCTTAAAAGTTGGTAGTGTGAATGCCCACACCGATATCTGGCCTCCGCTAAGTACAAAGATACTGGGCAAAATTAAAAAATATAGAGACTAGAGGAAGAAACAAACAGTGCTTAACTCACCCTCTTCCAAGGGAGATCAAAACAGGCTTCTCCATCCCAATCAGAACTCGGAAAGCTTCATTAAGGTTTGCATAGGTGAAGTTTTCTGCTGCATCTCCAATAACCACGCAGTTTGGGTTTGCTTTGTCAATCTCAGCAAATTCAGGGACAAGATCTACAAAAGGAAGAAAAAAAATTATAAAATCCACAAATCTCTTACCACTTCAGACCCCACTGGAACTGATGGTTTTCCCCAGATTTGTGTTTCCCTTCATTCATTCCTCAACACATTAAAAAAAAAAAAAAAAAAAAATCAAAGTCTGAATCAACTGTTCTTCAGAACCCTTCTATTCCTGCCCAGATCCTGATACTCACCTGTCCTACAACAAAGAGCAAAATAAACCATTTCCTACCCTTGCCTTAGCTCCCGCCACCCACATCTCAGTTATATCTCAGCTCATTATATCCAGGCGCCTAGACCCAAAGCAAACTCTTGGATAGTTGAATGAAAATGTATAATAGCAAGGGCAGGATCCACCTCCTTTCTCCGTACCCACACTCTACAGAAGAAAACACTTTAAACTTAAAACCTCTGCCATGATAACAAAGACAATGTAATGCCCTGCAAAAGACCTCACCTATCTCCTAGTCTCTGTGGTTAAGCAGCAGATTCATCTATGCCTTCCCGGTACCACTGCCATAATTGAGACCTCGCTCAGGCCAGACAACTAAAGCTTATTCCAGAGTCTCATGACTAAGGAAAAAGCTTTTCCCTGTAGGAAAACAACAGCTGGGGGCCCTTTCCCCCATGAGCTATGGGAATTCACTGCTCTATTGCAAATGCCCGCATCTCTCTGGGGTGTCTCCCTACATGTCCCAGCATCTGCTGCAGCATCGTCCCACCATTGTGCACAAGCAAGTGCGGCCTCAGGCTGCGCTCCTTCAACATGCGGCAGGCTGCTGGTGCTGGGGCAGTGACTTCGGCCACGGAGATGTCAAAGCCCATGCCCTGGAGCTTCTTCACAAACTTCTCCCTGGTCGCTTGAGTTTCATTAGTGCAGAACCGCAGCTTCAGACCAGAGGCTTTGATCCTGTTGAGTAAAAGCAGCAGAAGGGTTAACCGGACATAGAAAAGGGGCTAAGAGTATCAGCTTTGCTGTCCCACACCTAACTTGGATAATTACAATAAAAATACAAGGAGGAAATTCCGTAACAGGAGCAGGATCCCTTACCGTAACTAAGACGTGCCTAAAATACATTGATTCTGGGCACTACAGCCACCGTTTCATGTGCAAGGCCCTTGCCATAGCATGTAACTGCCCTTCTGGAGCAGAGAGCTAGGCTGAATACAGCAGCGCAGGCAATGCCCACCATCCCCAGGATACCACAGTCTGTCGGGCACACACTCCATCCATACACCAAAAACCCCCAAATCCAGTTCCTTTTCTTTAAACCAGTCCATGGATATAGACAAATGTGAACTGAAGGCACTGCACACCCATGAGTACACTACCTGGTGTGATACCACTGGCTATTAGCATTTTAACTTGGATTTTCACTTTTCCACTTACTGATCACCTGCTGCAGTGACCTGCTGGAGGTAACAGCAAAGCTTTGCACTTCTGCAGACTCCAGGTTAAGAAGCAAGCTAGTTGCGATGATGCTTATATCAACACTGGGGTGGCTTCAGTTACATTTATCATTTAATGTCTCATAAAACACCTGTGCTGTTACTTGGTGGGTAATCCTGAAAAATACAGGACTTCAACTGATTCACTAATATATGTTTACAGGTAAATGGCTTCTCAAGGGAAGAAAACGTGGCCCCAAGTGCCCATATAGCCAAGGAGCCAGTTCCTGTGGAGCAGCACTCTGCAATCTCATGCAAGTCCTCTGCCTCTGAGCAACTCTGTTTCCCGACTCAAGCTGTGGTGACCTACTGGAGATGTCATGGAAAGACCTCTTCTCCAAAGATGAGTTGTCAGCCTTTTGGAGAACCAACGTATTTCAAAGTCGCCACAGAAAATCAGAAGCACTGAAAATGTATTGTAATTTTTTTCAAATATTTGCCAAAGGGGCTGTCACTCAAATCTATTAAAATGCCAAACTTTTGTCAGTTTTAGCGTGAATTTGTACCTCATTATCTTCAAGGACCTGAGCTAATATGGGTTTAGATACCAAGGTAAGTTAGGGGCTAGGCTTATAAATTCTTATTAAAATAATTATTACTTTCCTTTGTGTCAGGATAAAAAAGGACTTTTCTATTAGGAAAGCCCCTACATTGATTCTCAAGACAACAAAACGTGGTGGGTTCCTTTTCTAGGGAAGATGATCCCAATCAGTTGGTGTAAACACCAAAACCATCCCAAGGTAACGCATCCGATGACGAACTTTCCATCAAAGGATTCTTAGAAATCTGGTCCTGACCCACAGAGCCCCTTCCGCTCATTAAAACTGCACGCCGGTGTCTTCTTCAATAATGCAGGTGATTCATTTCTTTCTTACTATTTGTCTTTCCTAATCATAGGTATGTGAATTATCAATTACACTTAGTGGTTAATTGCCCTTCATAAAGATAGCTTTTCTATTTTAAATTAGGCAGTTAATATATTGTAACTAATAGCATCCACTTGTACATTATAAATATATCTTCATTGATTGGAGCAGTGAATGTGAGATTCACTCACAAGTTAATGAAGCAATTGAGTGAAGAAGTGCAGGGTGTACCCAGGGAATAATTATTGTTAATGAATTATGATGTGACCTTCTCAGAACAATGAACAATTGGTGTGACAGTGAGATGACAGTATTCCACATCTGTTATTCGAAACACGGTTTCAGCTGTAGTTAAAAAGCAAAGCAGAGTAATTTGGATACATAACAAACTTTAACAGAGTGTGCCGTGGTTAAAAAAATCTTATTCTCAATGCACAGCCTATGTGCACACTCTTAGGAAAAAAATCCTGGGATTCACGACTGCCTGGAAGCAGACATTTGTTCAATAAGAATCTATTCTTTCTATTCCTAAAGGTCAACAAAATGAATCCAGGAACAACACTACCCCACCAGCTTTCACAGACAAACAAATGTGCCCTCACATGTCAGCCTGGTGAAAGCAGAGATTCAGTTTTCCTATACTGCCAATTTAACTTCTTTCTCAGAATTTTAGATGAAAAACAGAGCTAAATTTCTGAAAGGCATGACCAAAGCAGAGGCAGTCTGGACACATCCTCAACTGCTTCACGCCTTCATGGCCACCAGCAATTACCACCTCAACAAACAAGCTCAGTAAATGCTTAGTATCAGGTGAGTTCTCCAAAGAGTTAGGCCAAGTTGGTCAGAAAATGGGAGCCCTCTGGTGAAACATGAAAAGGACTCTCAAAAATATCCTGGAACACTAAACAAAAGAAAAATCATCAAGAACTGCAGAGAAGACTTATTTCTACAAAAATACCTTTTCAGTGAAAAGCCACCTTTTCCTTCAAAGTTAGCATCTCTAAAAAGACCCTCTGCTAGCTCTCTGCCAAATCCTTGTACGCTCACTGGTACATGCATAATTATACACAAACCGGGACGAATCCATCCCTCGATGTCCAGCACGGGGACCGTGAGCGGAGCCTGCAGGCCAGCACACATCAGCAAACAACTATTAACTCAGAGCTTAAGTAATCAGTGGGAGCTTTTAACAACAGTTCGCCACGGGGGGGAAATCCTGGCTCCGCTTGTGTTTACAGCAAAACCCTCCTTCAGTTTTCATGGTCAGGTTTGGCACAGGAAGGAACTAAAAGAGATGGTTTGAAGGTCTCTGTCTGATGGAGGCAAGATGCTTTGCACAGCGAGTCAATACTGCACTGGGGGCACTGCTGCTAATCTGGCCAGCTTAACGGGAAGCCTCGAGCTACTGAGCTGACCCAGCCACTAGTGTCCACATTTTAAGAAGCGCATGCAGAGCAAATTACTGCAATTTCTAGAGCTAGTAACTCTGGGGATGTTAGGAGAAGAATAAAGAACAAAATTTGTAATGTGATGATGCCTTATAAGATAAAGAGCAAGGGATTAGATACCTGCAAGTACAGAAGAATGAGGCGACAGCAGATGAAGTACACAACACACATTTTATCAAGATCTCCAACATATTACAGATTTATCAGCATCTATATTACAGAAGCGCAGGCACACCTGGGAAACCCAGTCAATCAGGGCTGCAGTTGACTTCCATACACCGTGGCCGTGATAAAGATCCCAGTCAGACTGCAGAAGCACCAGAAATCAATCCTGATTAGAGCGCAAGCCAAGCACACGGACAGGCAGCACGGTGCTCCACGCCACGGGGACTCTGCATGGTCCAGGTAGCTGTGGACGTCCCGAGGCCACCTCTCGCCCTCTGTTCAGGGCCGACAGCAGGCTCATCGTCAGATGAATCCACTCCATTTCCAGCATGACTGCTCACACCACTCCTAATGCCCACAGGCCGGAACAGGGGAACTTGAACTTCACCTGCATGCGGGGAGCTAGGTGTGAAGGGAGAGCAGCTTCTGACCTTTTTGGGCGTCACAAATGGCAAACTCGGCCAAAAGCATCTCTGCAGCAAAAGAAGCTTCTTGGAGCCCCTCTCAGAGGGGACAGCAGAGCGTGCAGGGCAGCAGGGAGCAGATGAAAAGGCCGGTTGCAGCCCTCCGGCTGTACACTGCGCAGGCTCTCCTGCCAGCGCCGGCTGTGCTGGCAGAGCAGGCACCGGCTGCCCGGGCAGCTGCCACGGCACACAGGCGCTGCAGCAAAGGAACAAGTCACAGAATAAACTTCCAAGCCCAAAATTATAAGCAGACAGATGAGCACTGAACTAACACACCAACAGGTGGGTAAGGAGACTTTTTCTAAGCCTTACCAGAGGAGGCATTTAAACCCATTCCAGACCAAAACAACCGCTCAGTCGCCCAAACAATCCCTAAATCTAGAACCGGGGCACCCACCCAGCTCCAGGCATGCCGTGAGCACAGGTATATGGGAGAGATGGAAATGAGGTTTTTAATTTCAGCCCTGAGCTGCCCCTCACGCTACGCCAGCTCTTTGAACTGACCTTTACCTCATTCTGCTGGAGCAGGACACGATGCTGAGTGACAATGTCCCACAATGCAATTACCGTGCGTCAGATGAGCCGGTCCCTTACAAATCACCTCGAACTTTACACATCTGCTGGCTGTCAGCATCTGCCAGGTTCACTCACCCGAAAATAATGAAAAAACTCTCATTATTGTTCCATAACAGGTAAAGTGTTAGGGCAATTATTAGACATCCTGACTGACCTTGTGCAGACTTAACCAACTGCCCTTGCCAACCTTTATGGGCAGCCTTTGGGCATATAAAACACAAAACCCGTTCTTTCAGATGATGTAAAGGTTGCGACACTGATAGGAAAAGAAATGGCTCCAGAATCTAGGCTGGAGGCCATCACTCCTTCTTAAATTCACATCATCCTGCACATGGCAGAAGCAACTAAGGACAAGGTGAAAGGCTAAACTTCAGACTTTGATCACTTTCTTTTGCAGTGAAGGTTCTTCCTAACACAGGAGCAGAAGGAGAGTCCTGCCCACAGCCAGCATGTCCTGTGCAGACGGGCAGGGGGACAGAAAGAGAAACCCTGGAAGAGGCAAGAAGCCTGAGCCTGGTGATTGTCCAACGCCAACTTCAAAGCGGTTTGGAAGAGTGCTGGTTATGAGACTTCTGGAACTGGCTTTTTATCCTGCTTTTGGTTTTTCAGAATGGGTTGGTTCTTTTTTTAATTTAAAAGAAAAGAAAACATGCTAAGCACTTATGCTATTTGACTTTTTTGCATCGGTGGACAAATACAAGTGTGCTTCAGTGTAAACTTGTCAGCACTCTAATACCATCTCTGAAACACGGGGAAACAGTACCGGAGAGTTATCTACCTGCGACCGAACAATAAAGTAAAACCAGGATTTGTGCAGCAATGCTGTGCTCCCACCTGGGCAGGGCTAACGTTTGCTTATTGTCCTCTGCAAGGGCCAGGGTGCTGGTGCTACAGGTAAAACATCTCCTGTCAAGAGGAGATGAAACCGAGCCAAGAAGAAACTGAGCAGAATGGTCACAAGTAGAAATGACTTGCCTAGTTTCAAGGTCAATACAGAAGAAAGAGTTTGAAAAGAGCAGAAATTTATACCACTTCTTTAGCCTGCCTGGCTGATGGAGAACCACTGTGCATGATGTGGTTTTAGCCAGCATCTAAAAAACACACTCAAAATGACGCATTAAAATGGGGTTTGCAACACAAGATCAGTACTAGTCCTCAATGGTCTGCATAACTGTGGGTAAAATCTCATCCAGACCACAAAATGGTGAGTGACCAGGACAAAGGGAGGTATCAAAATTTTCTGTGCCTTCAGACACTGCTGACTAGCAGGCAATGGGATGTTTTTCCATCGCCCACGAAAGCCTCCCTGGCTGGCCCTGCCACTGCTGGGGAGTAATTCACCTAGCAAGTCACAGACTGCTCTACACAGAAGGCGAAATCCCTCTTCTAGCCCCTGCAATGAACAGGTTACATCTTGAAGTGTCAGATTATGTCTTGAAGTGTCAGATTATGTTACATTTATGAATTAATGCAAATCCCCAGCCTGATCTTGCAGGCTTTTCCCAGGAGAACGTCCCACTGCCAGAGCAGGACGCACACCTGAGAAGAGGATGCACTGCCTCAGCGCTGGCTGAAAGCGATAACCCCTCCTGGGGTCCAGGTTGCTCAGAGGGTTGTGATCAACGGGGCAGAGTCTGGCTGGAGGCCCGTAACTAGGGGTGTTCCCCAGGGGTCTGTGCCAAGTCCAGTCCTGTTCAACATATTCATCAATGACCTGGGTGAAGGAACAGACTGTACCCTCAGCGAGTTCACTGACGATACCAAGCTGGGAGGAGTGGCTGCTCCACCAGAAGGCTGTGCTGCCATCCAACGAGACCTGGACAGGCTGGAGAGCTGGGCCCAGGGGAACCTCATGGAATTCAACAAGAGCAAGTGTAAGGTCCTGCCCCTGGGGAGGAACAACCCCACGCACCAGTACAGGTTGGGGGCTGACCTGCTGGAGAGCGGCTCTGCTGAGAAGGCCCTGGCAGTGCTGGTGGGCAGCAGGGTGACCATGAGCCAGCAACGTGCCCTTGTGGGCAAGAAGGCCAACGGTATCCTGGGGTGCATGAAAAGGAGTGTGGCAGCAGGTCGAGGGAGGTTATCCTCCCCCTCTGCTGTGCCCTAGTGAGGCCACATCTGGAGTGCTGCATCCAGTTCTGGGCTCCCCAGTTCAAGAAAGACAGGGAACTACTGGAGGGAGTCCAGCAGAGCTACCAAGATGCTCAGGGGACTGGAGCATCTCTCTTATGAGGAAAGGCTGAGAGACCTGGCTTTGTTCGGCCTGGAGAAGAGAAGCCTGAGGGGGATCTTATCAATGCTTATAAATATCTGAAGGGTGAGTGTCAAGAGGATGGGGCCGGACTCTTTTCAGTGGTGCCCAACGACAGGACTAGGGGCAATGGGCACAAGTTGGAACACAGGAAGTTCTACCTGAGTATGAGAAAAAACTCCTTTCCTGTGAGGGTGCCGGAGCAGTGGAACAGGCTGCCCAGAGAGGCTGTGGAGTCTCCTTCCCTGGAGACATTCAAACCCCACCTGGACGCGGTGCTGTGCCCCCTGCTCTGGGTGTGCCTGCTCAAGCAGAGGGGTTGGACAAGATGATCTCCAGAGGTCCCTTCCAACCCCTGCCATTCTGTGATTCCGTGACCTTGGCTTGCTTTCTGGTTGTTCCTTTTCTATCCTGATATCCAAACCTTTCCATTCCTGATTTCTGCCATCCTCACAGTACATCCAAACTGCTCAAATCTTGCTGTCGCATCTCTGATGCTACTTTTGTACCCTGATCTCCTGGTCTTTCCATTCACTGGTGTCCTGTCATGAGCTCATTAAAACTCCTGTTCTCTGGTGGCCCAGCTTTCTGCTCTATATAGCAAAGCTGGCCTGACAAATCCTTACATACAGCTCTTTTTGGCCCTGCTCCCCCTTGCATTCTTGTGTCTGAAACTCATCTCTACATCTGCTATCTCACGAGCACAATTTCCTCTCCAGACCCATATGGCTCACCTCTCTCTATATATAGAAGTGGATAATTTGGAGGGAATCCAAAGGAGGGATTGCAAAAGGGATTAAAAAATAGGAGGGCATTACCTTTGAACAGGAATGAAGGCAGATTAATAGGCACATACGAAGGAGCCACAAGAAAAGAGGCCAATGTTATTTAAGGGTCGGCAAGGGTGAAATAAGAAAGGGTACTGTTATAAAACTAAAGACTCTGGAAACACCACTTTAAGACACTGTTTGACAGCAAAAACTGAAAAATTACTAAATTGTAGTTCAAAGTAAATTTAAAAACCTACCAACGCCATTATTTAGGTATTTCAAACATTCAGAATTTTTCAGAGATAGCAATAAACACTGGAAGTTGTACACCAAAACAAACACAAAGTCAGTCTTGTCCTGAATTGTCTACAAAGGCTGCCTCTCTCTGACCATCAAATACAGCTGGATACCAGAATTACTAAACAAATTACCTGATACCATAAATCATATCCCACCTGCCTGAACAGAAGGGTAGACAACAGATTTGTCTACAGATTTGTAGACAACAATATGCCACAAGAGTGAAATCTAGAATTAAATATTTAATAAAAACAATACAAGCTTCTGAAGTGAATCTGCAGAAAGCAAGCACAAAGCAGAATATAAGAAAAATCTTCCTGGTCTGTTACGTTAAGTAACAAGACGCACGTTACGTTCAGTAACAAGACGCATTTAATCGCTGCAGATTACCAAAAGAGCTCAAAGTATTATACCTAGCAGTCCCAGACCTCAACTGCACTGCAGGAACTGAATCAGTGCTTCTCACCTCATCTCGTAGCGGCTGGCGATCATTCTATCGCAGCAACACCATACAGACTGCAGTTCAAACATACGGGTTATTTTGTAACAAAAGCAAACTCTGGTAGACTTTAAATACTTGGTAACTCTGATTTGGAACTTTCAAGAAAAAAATCTGAACTTTGGGGATTCAGTTAGCATGAACAGGTCTGGAATGTATTTATTTGCATTAAGCAAAACATTTTTTATGGACAATGTAATGAATCATGCTCCAATAGCTTTCATTCTGTGCTAAAAGCAGTTGGGGTTTTTTTTGCCTCTGAAGCTACTAATTATTCCATTAAAATTTCAGTCAAAACCAAGTTATCTTTGTCATGGTCAAATTCTTACTTTGTATACAAACAGCATCTGTTTGTAAATAATGAATTCTGTTTCTCAGAAAAAGAAAGTAAATTGCCAAAAGGTCTCATTCAGCCTATTTTATAGAGAAAGAATTCACTCTCATGTGCTCTGACCACCTACTTCAGAAAGTACCACACTATTTCATTGCACTAGCTCAAAAACTAAGCTGCATTCCAACAAACTTAGTGTGATTTTAATCTGGAAGCAATCGGCAACTAATTCCCGTGCATCACTTGCAAAGACAGCATGGAATCTGAATGGCAATACTGCTGAGGGTGTGCAAAGAACCAGGCTCGATTCTAAGACTCCAGATTGAGTTCATGAAACATGAAAGATGGAGGAAAAAATTACTACCGTCATGGTAAACAGAGACAAGTCAAGTTCTAAAGCACAGAACGAGGCAGAGTGCTGCTCATCTACTTCAGGGATTAATCAGTATTTATACAAGGTTGTGGACGAACAAGTACCATTAGGTAGTAGGTATCACCGTAGTATCTTCTATTATTCTTTATTGGTAAATATTTGTACGGCACACAATTGTGCCGGTGGATAGTAAGTAGCTCAAGACCCTAAAGGTTAATGATGTTTAAATTGCAAAAGTGCAAGCACTTACTCATGCAATTTGTGTAGACAGCACTTGGGAGTACCCACAACTTCAGGGACACAGATCTTTTTAAAAAAATAATGAACATTGCTGTTTAGGAAAGCAAATATGGGCTAGGAAGGTCCACTGCCCTCAGAAAACTGAGGCCATAGCTGATGTTACAGACTAGAGTGGAACTGTGACAACTCTGCACCCACTGAGGTTCAATTCCTGGATCTCTTTCTCGCTCTGCCAGTGAACAGCCACATGACAATACAGAACTGCCTCATCTTTTTGTGTCTCTGCTGCTTCAGAAAGGGCAGGTGACACATACCCTTCTTTGAGATCCATGGATAGAAAGCGCGAAGAGAGTTAAGTGCAACTACAAATGGATGGATATTTACACAAGAGTTTGTATAGTTTATTTGAAAGTCTCTTTCTAGGAAGAACAACTCGTTTGCTATTGCATGTCCTGAAGGCATAGCAAGCCTTGAAACTCTGAACATCTGCCCGGACTGTGCTAAGCCATGCTTTGGTTATCTTCTGTTACAACAAAGATTTCCTACTCCTCGGCACACGCACGCTTTCAGATGGCTCTTTGTAAACTCACAACTGTCTCACCCGAACCCCCTCACGCTGAATTGCTTTACGGTTCCAGTTCCGTTTGTTCTCCTTGCAATCTTCGCCTTGTTAGACTCTCCAGGTATTTTATTTTAACACGACTCTCCAGCTGCTCCACAGCCTCCCTGCTCCCCAGATTTCCGTTGCTTTTTTAAAGTACTCTGTAGAAAGTTGTGCTAACAGACGCACTATACCGGCCAAACAACAGGATGTTGTAAACGTCCAGCTACTGTGTGCTTTTCATATGGATATGCTAATGGACACGCTATCAGCACACAGCTGTAAATGCAAATAACAGAGCACAAGCTGAGCATCTTTTATGGATGTTTAACCACCTTCTGTCTTGTAAGAGACCAGCTCCCTACTATTTGTAAGATAAAAAGCGAATAGCTCACCTCATGGCAATGCTGTGTAAATCAATTAAGACAATAACAGCACAGTACAGAAGCACTGTTAAGGCTGGCTCCAGAAGAAGCCTTTAAGTCACCGATGGGCTTTCTGATCTGCTCCTCAGCATCTGCCAGTTCACCGCACAGACTCGGAAGAGATGCATTTTATTTAGCTGTTATAAGGATTTGTTTCAAAACAACAACAAATGTATGCCACAGTAAACTAAACAAGAAACGGTTAAAAGTTTTAAAAGGCCAAATTATCTTATCAAGCTGCTTTTGGATTTTCTAGTCATCCGCCACTCCCACCTAAAGTTAATAACTGTCCCTGGTGGATTTAATGGCATTCCTGGCACCCTGGCTTCTGGGTTAAACCAGGGGTGCCAATGCCCTCAGGCACACGGGTGCCCGTCTACCACAGTCCAGCCGAGTAACAAGAAGGATCCAGATTCACCTTATCATTGCTTGGGCAGAAGGACATCTGCCCTGTACGACAAATACTTCTGCGGTTAATCCTTTCGGTCTCTGATTCACCAATTCCCTTTCAATGCACACTAATTTATCTGGTGAAGTTTATCAGAGGTGCAGGTACATTAGCAATAACTAAAGCAGTCCCCGTTGTAACACTTAGGGTTTCATCACAAGATATACCAACTTGGATCGTGACTACTGATGCTTTCCTCAGGAGGGTCTCTACAGCACTGGGAAGTGTTAACGAATGTCATCTTGGTCAGGATATTTCAGTGTCCATCAGCTTCTTTGGTCATTTTTCCGCTCCATCTGACTGCACTGCCAGCTAAAAACAAACAAACGAGAGAACCACCCCCTGCAGCCATCATAAATATAAAACAGGCCAAATTCTGCTGGCAGAATTTACATTGCTACTCTCTTAAATAGTAACTTAAGTAACTGCATAGCAGAATTTGGCTGAAAACAAGAAAAACAGTTCAGCAAATATAGTTTTAAGGAGTCAAAATGGCTTCAGTCATACGAAACCAACCACAAATGACAATGTTTACTTACGATTTTTATTGGTGTGTACTATATGTTGTTACACAAAGTTAATTGCTGTAATGGTGTGGGAGATGTAGCAAGACAATCTGAAGAGAGCAGGTCAGCTCTTCGATTATGAGAGTCCATACCTGAGGTATGAATTATCAAACGGTATTTAAGACTCCTATTGGACATATATATGCATTAAAAGATTTTAGACATCTCTTTTTAGCAAAAGATTGTGTCAATTTGAATGAATTATAAAGTTCCTAGCTATCTGCAATTATGACTTTTTAATTGATACAAAAATGAACTAATTAAAAACAAGCCGCTTTTAGCTTTAATCCATCTGCTTGAAACCACCGAGCTGTACTGTGACGCAGACACAAATATTAATGACCAACTGGCAATAGGATAGTGAGTCAATAAAGATTTTAAATGGTGTGAGCTAGAACAATTAGCAACCTAATAGGCAGGTAAATAAGGCTACTTGACTTTATCCAAAGAAAACGATTATTCTTAACCACTTACATTGAATGACCCGACCAAAATGTTTTGGGTTTTTTTCCCCCTTTCCTGGCACTTTTCTGTACTCACTTCTGCTGTCCCCAATTTCCACAGCTATGACCACCACTTCTCCATTGCTTATTGACGTGAAACTCCTCGGTGCCCACATATGCTAAAAACAACCATGATGTTCCCAACACATTCCCTAGGAAACAAGCCTTGTGCACAAAGCTGCAGAGGAGCCCCATGGAAATTTCCAGTATTTCAAGAGAAAGCCCGTAATATCTTACATTTAGCCCAAGGCCAGAGTTTTACTGTTGTTTCATCAGCATATTTCTGACATTGCCGTAAATTAAATTGCAGTTTACATTGCCTCCATGCGGGAGGTTTCAGCAAATGCAGTGACAAAAGTTATTTAATAACAGCCTGCAACCCAACAGAAAATAAAGTTTAAAAGCCTAGGAGAAAAAAAACAACATGTCAAAAGCATCTGATGAACCGCGATGCAGATATTCTAGAATATGTCCTGTTTTTTAAAGGAATGATCTGATCTCCAACTGTAATTATGTAGTTGTTGTTATTTATGTTTGTTTTGGCCATGCCTGGAGGCCTTGGCTATGACCTGGACTGCCCCATGCTGCACCCTGCACAAACTCGGCATATGCAATGGTCCCAGCAGAACACGCCAGTCAGCAAGAAGTGAGAAGAGGATGGCAAGACGCGTTTTCCTGGAAGACAGAGAGCAGGAGAAGTCTCTCCTTCACCAACAGTCCGGTTGGCACAGGCATCAGCCCCAGTCTCAGTGGGAAGCAATATTACCAGGAGGATTTGAAAGGAAAAGGAAAGCCACGGAAGTTTAATCCTTGCAGAGGCCGCCCCAGCAGCACCTGCCCCTTTGCAGTCAGCAAACAGCCTGCTCTGCACACCCCAGGGAAAACAAATGCTTTCATTTTGCTACAAGCCTTTTCTCTTAGGGTTTCTCTTGAATCCTGAGCCCGTGGCATAGCTACAGAAAGGCAGAACAGAAACTGCGCTGAAATATTGCTTAAAGGGGACATGGAGGAACTGGAACAGAAGTCATATGCGATTCCTTGGAAAATCCACGTGCCACAGGATTTCAATACGATGTCTTTATAAGAGCAACTTTTCCCTCTGCCTAATTTCACCAAATGCCCTTGGAGCACTGCTCTCCCATCGGCCATCCCAGCACCCACAGCTCCTCCTGTCCGGCCAGGGCCAGCTGAGCACCACAAATGGGCCAAGAACTCCAATAAGCCTTAAACTTGCTTCAAACGCTACTTTCTGACAGCACTGGAAACTCTCATCCTGTAGACGAAACCAGAAGATTCACCCAATGACACTTTATGTGCCCGCTACATGTATTTCAAGAAATATGAACAAAGATATAATCATTAAAAAAAAAAAAAATATTAGCAAAGACTTCTTTTATTACCAGTACATTTGGATCTTCTCCAGTTCTGCCTTCTCCATGGTGGTTCCACCAATATTTAGGCACGTATTTAACTAAACTCGTAAGATTAATTTTGGTGATTTCAGTGTTTCTTCCTGTGTGTTTCCCCACTCGACAAAGCACTCGCCACAAGTGTGTCCATGCTGGGTGGCCTCGGAGGACAGAAGCCGCAGAGGTGCTCACCAAGCAGGCTGTCAACGCTTCACACGCGTTCAGTATTTAGACATTTAAAACATTTCAAGTGGGATACACACAGCAGCACTCGCCACGTGGAACGGATCTGGATTTTCTGCAGCGGGTTAGCAAAACATCACATAGAGCCAAAAGCCTCTTCCAAAAAACCATGACCTCCTCCAGCGGGGCAGACCCACAAATTAATACCTGTCTTTAAACAAAGATCACCCTGTTGCCGTTGCTCTCCGCTGGCCCCATCCTGCTCCTCCAGTCAAGCAGGGCCAATACAGACACACCGGCAAGTCAGCCTAGTTAATTAAAGTTAAGTTAAATAAATAAATCACTGTCTGTTTAGCAGCAGTTACTTTGGTTGTGTTAACTGGATTACATCACCCAGCTACAAGCGAGGGAGTTCGCTGCCTGTGGGCACTGGCGAGTAACTTGCCGCGACGATGCTTTGCTTTCGAGTCACCTTAACCTGGGCAATCACTAACTGCAGTGTTGAAATTCTCCATTTCTGCTGGGTTGCAAGTTCTCTGCAAGAAGTCCCAGCTAATTTGACAGCAAAGCCGATCAATTTCCAGAAGCACCATGCTAGCGCGGGCAATATTTTAAAATTGATTAGTGGGGGACCGTGCCAGACCTCCTATATCCTGCCTGCTCTTGCTACACGTGCGACGATGACAGTAGACACAAAACCAAGTGGAAGCGATCTGGCTGCGCCGTGCCGGGCTCCTTTCCCCACCAGCCCAGGGACAGCAGATCTGCAACACTCAGTGGAGTCCCTCACAGTTTAAATAAGCCTCAGAAATACCAAAGGCGAACCAGAACGTCGGCGCTTGCTGTCCCGTCCCACCCAACTTCACACAGCAAACCCTGTAAGGGCGGGCTGCGCAGCCGGGCTGGTTTTAACCCCCCGCACCTCGCCCGCCTTTGGGCGCAGCTCCAAAGCCCAGGGCCAGGCCCACACGGCACGTTTCGGGGTGCCAAGGCACCGCCATGTCCTGGGAGGCACCGCCACGTCCTGGGAGGCACCGCCATGTCCTGCGGCGCGCCCCCCCCGCCCCGGGCGGCCCCTCACGCCGCCGGCCCCGCCTCCCCCGAGGGTTTGCGGGGTTTGGGGGGGGGGGGGGGTCCCGGTCCGTGCCCCGCCGACCCCCCGGCACCCACCTGCGCACCGCCTCCACCGAGCCGGCGATGGGCACCCCGCCGTCGCCGCCGCTGTCGTAGAGGACGCCGCTCACGTCCAGCAGCAGCCCCCGCACGGCCCGCGCCCAGGCCGCCATCTCCCGCACGGCCCGGCCCGGCCCGGCCCGCCGCGCCGCGGGGGCTGCCGGGAAATGTAGTCCGGGGAGAGCGGAGCCCTCGGGCCTCCCGCAACTCCCGCCGCCCCGCCTCTCATTTAATTTATTGTTTGTTTTTTTTTTTTTTTTAAAAAAGAAAAACAAACACCTGAGGCAGGTGGCTGCGCGGACCAAGTTTTGTTTTCCCGAGCGATCGCAGGAGCGTCTTCAACAACGCGGCAAGCGCCCGGCATCTCCATCCGTCCGCCAAAACGACTGCTGCTTTCCACAGGTAAGCAAGCACTTTTCCACAGGTAAGCACTTTTCTACAGGTAAGCAAGCACTTTTCCACAGGTAAGCACTTTTCCACAGGTAAGCAAGCTGCTTTCCACGCAAGCAGCGTCTGTGCCCGGGCTGCTCGCTGCCCACAGCCCGCTGAACGGGTCGGCAAACAGCACCGGCAATAAAAAAGCTGCCCAGCGGGTCAGCGAGAGCCAGGGCTCCTTCCCTCTTTCACGATAAACTCCCTCAGACATCGCGTTCCCGGGGGGAAAACCTCCATCCTCTGAAATACGCACGTCACCTGAGTCAGACGCTGTCAAAAGTAAAGGCAACATATGTGTTTTCTTAAAAATTTATACTGCTTTTGTCATTCCTGGAAGGGCTCCAGACCCTCAGCGGTACCTTTGCAAGAGCACCCCGGGACTTGATTCGGCTCCGACTCCTCCGAAGCGACGAGAAGCTTGGCCTGTTCCCATCCTGCAGCATCCCTCGGGAGCGGGAACACGGTGGGATGGCCACCGGTGCGGGGGCGGCTTCCTGCGCCGCTCCCCCAGCCGCCACAGGGCTCAGGTTTGCCGTGCACCCCAAATTGCACCCCGTATCGCCCTGGGTGCCTCTGCGGGTCCGTAGGGACCGAAGCAGGACAGGATTCCTTGGGGACCAAGGCGCGGATCCACGCAGCGGCAGAAGCCTGACGAGACCCGCGTCAGCTCAGCTGAAATGCTGACGGGGCTGTGCCCTGCCTCGATGGTATCTTCTCATACATGCCCAGCGCTTCGGATGGAGAACTGAGAAAAAACCACTGGCTTGTCATATAAAGAACTGAACCGATCCCCTGCGTTTTACAATCACGGATAAGATTTTATCAACTGTGTCCCAGCTTTACAGATAATATTGTTTTCTCCCTCGATAAAGTCCAAATACTTTCTTATTGCTAATACTATCAATAACATGCCATGACTCCCAGAATATATAAGGAGCTCCGGTGGAATTATAGTCCACTTTGTTTTAAGAAAAGCAGAGGAGCCTTGGCAGCATTGATTTGCATCACCGTTTCTGGAATAGCCTCTGGCTTCTCCTTAAAGATAATATCTAAACTGTGAAATTCATTAAATAGACCCAGAAATGGATCGGGTTATTTAAAACAACATCACTAATGGCGCAATATCTCAGCTGTCTCCACCGATAGTGAACATTGTCTTGGATAGTGTTATCAGTCCAGGACACCCGCTATGAATATTGATCTGCAGCTTGTTACAGCCATCACTTGCCATCAGGACAGGTCAGGGTTGAAACCCACCTAGCATCAAAGCAATTTAAAGACAGCACTCAGGCTGAATTTTAATGCTTGAGCTGGGAAACGGACCAACTTCAAACAGACTGCTAAAACTAATCCATGGAACGTGTGCTTTTTCATGTGTGCCTTTCTACACGCATGTATTTTTAGGTCGCTGTGCATGCACGTGTTAAACCGAAGATGTTTGAAGAAGTCTGCTAGCTCACAAATTAATCTCAGTGCTACAATTTCCCTTCTCAGCTCCTGCAGACACAACAACTCAAAGAGAAGTATTTGTAGTCTCACATATATCAGATTGGATTTTTTTTTCTTTCAAACACAAAAAACCTCTGCCAAGGCTTGTGAGCATTCTTAAAATAGTCAGCCATGCACTTACCTACCATATGACAATACCTATGATTTCTCCATGTAGTTTTGAAACTAAATGTTGTGCCACAAAAAGAATCTTGTTTCAAAAACATTAATGGGATCTGTACTAAGACTTCATATCGATTTTCTGTATTTGATCTCACTTCTGCAGCATGCTGTCCAGCAACTGCAGCTGCTCCTCTCCCCTTCCTTCTCCTTCTTCTGCACCTCAAGGAACTTTAAATACCTAAGCAATACCTAGCAAGCACACAGCAGCGTTTGCCAGTTCACCACCGCCTTCATTTTCACGCAGGGTGCGTCCCCAGAACGAAGCTTTACCGGTCTGTAGCTCCAGCGTGTGAACTCCGCAGGACAGAGCTCCCTCCTCTTCTACACGTGTGCAGTATCCCACACCAGAGGCTCTTGAGCCAAAGAGCCAAACGGGCTCTTGGACGCTGCTGCCACATAATTAACACTACCAATTACTTGTAATCACATCGCCTTGCACATCTTCATCTCACCTTCTTCCTCTCCCGTTACCTTAAGGCCTATGCCTTTGCAACGGCGAACAGAAAGCCCAGTTCTGCTGAGGCTGAGACACCTGTAAAGAGCAGGACGACTGTGGTCTGTACCTCTTCCTAGGAATAAAAGCAGATTCCCACCGAGGGCTGCCTTCCCTGGCCTCCTCCGGCTGAAGGGTGCCCCTTCGCCTACTCCTTGGCCTGATTCACGGAACCAGCAAAAGGCAGAAATGCTACGGAGAGATGAAAGCACCCCCCTGAATGGATACGGACGTACAGAAAGACATTGCTAGCAAGTTTTGAATAAGCATGGCTGGCTAGGAGTGCTCGTAGTCATGGGACAGGTGCAGGGTGGAGAGGCTTGACCTGCTGTTGCCTGCACTCTCCCGGTTATAGGTACAATCAGACAAGGCATATCCACTCCAGGCAGGGAGGGTTAGTCGGGGAGCTGCTCGGTGTGGCAGGTACTCCCCCAGCGCAGGCATGCCTAGTTTCCCTGCCTATAAACTGGCAATAGTGTGAATGCCATGGGTGAGCTGCGGGAGTTAGGGCTCAGAGTCTGAACCAGACTGACCCCGAGCTCTCCCAAAACGAGAAGCCGCTCATTTCTCCCTGCGGACCACGCAGTAGTTTTACATCCGAAAACAGCAGCTGCTGGCAGAGGGAGTGCATCGAGCCTGGAGCCTGCTCTGCGCAGCAGAGGGATGCGGGAGCCATCCTCACCTCCCTGGGTCTCCCCGAGACAGGGCTGGACCGCCGCTGGCCCAGGGGAGCTGCAGGTGGGTCTGCGGGGGGGACAGAGGCAGGCGGGGGCTCTCCGGCCACCGCGGGACAGGAGCTGCCGGGGCTGCGGTGCGTGGTCGCATCCCCGCGCTGCCCCGGGTGACAGAGCCGGCTCTGGTGCCAGGGCTCCGGGCCCACCTCGCTGAGCATCCCCCACCCAGCCCGGGGCAGGTAACGGGGAAAGCCCCGTCGCCGGGAGGCTGGGACGGAGGGACGGAGGGACGGAGGGAGAGGCGGCCGCTGCGCCCCCGCGGAGCCAGCGCGGCGGGGAGGGGGCGCGGGGGCGGCGTGCCAATGGCTGCGCTGCCCCCTCCTCTGCCCCCTCCCCGCCCGACCCTCCTCCTCCTCCTCCTCCCTCTCCCTCCTCCTCCTCCACCTCCTCCTCGGGAGGCGACCCGGCTCCGCGCCCGGCGCAGCCCTCCGCCGCCGGCTCCGCGCTGGGAGCCAGCAGGTCTCCGGGAAGCGCGGAGGGTGGAGGGGGGGGAATGCCGGAATGCCCGGACCGCGGGGCCAAGGCGGCCCCCATCCATCATAAAATCTCCTTCTCCATCTTAGACATCCTGGATCCCCAGAAATTCAGCAGGAGACGCGAAGCAGCCGCGGGGAGCTGGGGCAGCGCCCCCCGCTCGGGCGAGCGGGAGAAAAGTTTGGGAAGAGTTGAAGTAGGAAAGGACGCTGCTGCTCCCGGCAGCGGGAGGAATAAACTAGAGGCACATGGTAGGAACGCGCTCGAGTTTCTGCGGCCGGCGCTGGCGGGGCGAGCAGGTGGAGGCGCCGGCGGAGGGGGACCCCCGGCCCCCCCAGCCCCGCGGCGTGGGTGCGCTCCCGGTGCGGGGCTCCCGCAGGAGGATGGAGCGGGCGGGGCGGGGGAAGGGGCGAGCTGGAGCCGTATTTTAAGTCTCGATGAGGCAAAGGGAAAAGTTCTCGGTCTGTGTCCCCCCTCTCCTCCGCCGCGGCTCCCGGCGTGCGGGGCATCCTCCGCCGCCCCAGGAGGACGGGGCGGCCCAGGGGGTCCCGCCGCCCCATCCCGGCCGCGGCTCTTGCCGGGGCACCGCACGGGGTGGGTTCCCCCCCCCCCCCCCCCCCCACGTCCCGCAGCAGGGCGGCCCCCGGGCTGCCCCTTCCCCGGGGCGGGAGGTGGTGCCCGGCCCCCGGCCGGGCTGGGGGATCGCTGCGCCCGGCCCCGCCGGAGGATGCCTGAGCCCCCCCTGATCGATATCCTATTACCGACTCCCGCCTATCTCCTGCCCGCAGCTTGCAGGTGCCCACTTCAAACCTCCTTCCCCCGGCCTGATCCTAATATTGTTCGATTAAAACTTACCTTTAATAGATGACATCTATCGATCCGGCCCTCGCAAATCTGAAACTCCATTAGCGCGGGGATGGGGAGGGGGGGAGGGGATTTATTTCGCTTCAGAAGGGGACTTTAATAACTTTTTTTTTTTTTAATTGGTAAGAAATCCGTATGGACGCCCCCCCCGCCCCCCCCGGCCCGCCGCAGGTGCGGTGGCGCGGCGGGGAGCGCGGCGGGGCCCTCGCCCGGCGGGCGGGGATTTTTTGCTTAGTTTTTTTTGTTTTGGTCTGGTTTCTTTCTGTTCCCCCCCCCCCCCCCCCCGCCTTGATTTCTGTTTTAACGATCGCCCCTGTCTCACCGCGTTTGGGGGCGCCGGGGAGGAAAGAGCCGGGCTCGGCGGGGCCGAGGGGCGGGAGCGGGGTGCGCGGCCGCCCCCCTGACGAGGCCGCCATCTCCCCTCAGATGCGCACTCCCCGGCGGAGAGCGGCGCCGAGGCGGCGGGGCAGGAGCGCGGCGAGGAGGACGGCAGCGGCGCCGGGAGCCGTGCCGCCGCCCGCCCGCCCGCCCCGGAGGAGCCGGGCTCGCCGCGGGGCGCCCGGCGGCGGCGGGCCGAGGCGGGGGGCGGCAAGCCGCGGCGGGCGCGGACGGCCTTCACCTACGAGCAGCTGGTGGCCCTGGAGAACAAGTTCCGGGCCACGCGGTACCTGTCGGTGTGCGAGCGCCTCAGCCTGGCGCTCTCGCTCAGCCTCACCGAGACGCAGGTGAAGATCTGGTTCCAGAACCGCCGCACCAAGTGGAAGAAGCAGCACCCGGGCGCCGACGGCGCGGCCCCCGCCGCTTCCCCCGCGGCGGCGGCGGCGGGCGGCAGCCCCAGCCCGCCGGGCCCCGGCGCGCTGCCCTTCCAGACTTTCCCTTCCTACGCCGCCGCCAACGTCGTGGTGCCGCCGGCCGCCGCCTTCCCGCTGGGCGGCGGCCCCTTCGCGCCCTTCCTCGGCCCCGCGTACCTCGGGCCCTTCTACGCCCCGCACCTCTGAGGCGGGCAGAGCCGCCGGCGGCGGGCGAGGGGCGGCGGGCGCCCCCCGGGAGCCGGACTCGGGCCTCGGCCCCCCTCTCCGAGCGGGGCGCGACGTCTTCGCTTCTGGCGGTTGCATGGCGAGTTGAAGTGTAAGTTGATTTTTTTTTTCCCCAGTCATCGCAGCAGCATGTTTAAGGTACATACTTTGACAAAGAGAAAAAAAAAAAAAACCCCGCTCTAACCACTGGATTTTATTAGCACGTTCGAGATGTAATTGTAGGCATCGGAGATGGGAAAAGTAACCCTCTTTACACATGCCTGACACTAATTCCCTCCAGATTCTTCTCCAAGTTCCTTTTCAAAACACTCCTCGTTGCCGTTTGGCTTGCCAGCACATGTCTGAAACCTCGAGAGCGCGGGAGCGGCGGCACTCGTTACGACTGCTGTTAGCCTGACGCCGGTGCGCGCGGCCGTTTCAAACCCCGGGGGTGCTCGCCGGCGAAGACGTCCCCAGCCTCTGCTTTCGCTCACGGCACTCGGTTGCGCCCCGTTTGACTTGCGTTTTGTTATCATTTCTGACTTCTGACCTGAAAACCGCAAGCCGGGTACTTGGTACCCTACCTGGAAGAGGGTTTTTTTCTTTTTGTCTGAGAAGGTGTAGGAAACTGTCGCTCCCTGTCGTCAGGCGACGAGCAGGAAATCTGCCCGGTCAGTGGGAAAGTGTTCAATTGCTGCTAATGTACGTGGCCTCTCTGCCTTTCTTTTCAGCTCATCCCCAGTGACTTCAAAGCTTTTGGATGAGATGTCTAAAGATCATTCTTTTTGCAGAGAACAGTTGTTCCTGTAATAACGCAGCATTAGTGCCAAATGAGGCAGAAAACATAAATCAGAGAAAATGATTACATTATTCATTTCTTCAAAAATGGGGCATTTGTGGTAGAAGATAAGTAAAACGCAGAATTTCCAGCATGCCGAGACCTATTTTCCATAACAGAGAAACACATCCTTTTTTTTTTTTTTTTTTTTTTTTTTTTGCTTTTTGGAGCGTTTGTTAGAAAGGAAAATCACATTTCATCTTCATCGTTACAAGCACCGGAATGAAAAGGAATTTTAGCTGGGGGCTTATCCGTCCCTGAACGGATGGGAAGTAATTGGTTTACAAAAATCTGTCTCATGCAGTTTCACAAATTATTACAACACGCTGTTCAAGACTGTATCCCCTCAGTCTCTTACGATGCTTTAAAGTACACGTTGGCTCTCCAACCAAAAATCTTAGCTCATAAATCCTATCTAGCTCTTCTTGTGTTTGTCAAAATAAAAAAGGTTTTTTAAATTATTCCGTGTTTTAATTGTTTTTAATTGTGCTCGGACGAAGCAACGTTTGCTTCCCGGACTGCTTTGCCACTGGGTGTGAATCTGGAGAGTGCCCCGCGTCGCGTGTCGGCGACCGCGGGTGGTACCTCGCCTCCGCGGGCGGCTGCGAGGAGGGGCTTCGCGGGACACCCCTCTCTTACAGGCATCGTCTTCCTGGCTTCCAGCTTCGCAGGGAGCCAAGGTGTGAAACCCGCACGGCCAGGCTTGGGGAAGGCGGCTGCTGCGCCCTGCCAGGCCGGCGGGCAGGCTCACTGGAACTGCCTGCAGTTGTCTTTCCACAAAGGAGAGGAGGCATTCGGTGTCTTCTCAATTATTTGCGTAGCTATTAACAAAACACGAGGTTCCCCTCGGGTCATGATTTTGGAAGTCATAACTACTACATGAATGTATTTACTTGCAGGTTAATTAAAGTAACTTTTTAACTCTAATTTGACTTACGTTAGAGTTACAAAAGACGGGGTCGTGACAACCGCTCAGCATACGTTCAGAGCCGCCGCCTTGTCTGGCCGCTGAATCAGCAGTGCCGGGTGCCTGAGCCGTCAGGATGCAATGCTGCTAACAAACCGGCTGTCCGTTTGTAGCTGCCTGAAGTCGGCTCGGAGCTCAAGCCCCGCAGGAGGAGAAAGGCGTTCTAGCAGGCTCGCCTAGTCCATTTTCCCTGCCTCAGGTTAGGACTAACCAGACCTAAATCCTCTTGACCTGTTTGTGGCCTTCTGCTGGTGATTGTCATCACTGGGCATGCAGAAACAGGTTCTTGATTTCATTTGGCTGTCACTCTAAGACATTCCCAGACCACGAAACGGTTGGTCACCTGCAGTGTACTGAAATCTCTGGTGGAAAAAAAGACTCGTGCCCTGTCGTTTGTCATATGATTAGTTCTTTTCCTTAAGAAGTGTAAATCATAGCAAAAACCAGGAAAGGTTACAAATCAGAATAACTCAAATAGTATAAATTGTCTCCTCCGAGATGCAGCGTTGCTGTTCGTGGACCTTTTCGAGGCTCTGTGGTTTGCCAGCAATTTTGCCTTTGGCAAAACTACGTGAGCTTTATAGGAAATCTGAATCCTTGATTCCTTCGCAAGAAATGCCAGCCCCTTTTCCACCCCTCTGTTTAGTCACTTCTATAGCCCTGGATTCACAAAAAAGGTTTACGATTAATTCCATAGAACATAACGACCACAGTTCCTGCTTTGCATGACTTGCACCTTGTGCAGCATCGGAAGGGCGATGCACAGCAGCGGCGCTGCAGATTTTGGGGCACTGATCCCAGGCCACCGAAGCTTTTCCGGCTAAATGCTTCCAAGCCCTTCGGACAGACCCTTCCCCTCCTGCTTTGTCGAGGGGGTGGCTACTGGGGTGGGTGATCTCCTTGGCTTCTAGTCAGGGATGTGGCGGCTGGCCACTTACTACAGCTGTAATTCAAAACAGTCCTGGAAATAGCAGTTGCTGTCAAACACCGCATTGTCCAGATTATGCTATTCGCACTGGTGATGCTTTTGGAAATGCCCCACTGAGTATCCATTATCTCTAACAATTCTGAATACAGACTTGTGCAATATTTTCAAGCATAGACAAAAATTGACTTTACTCACAGCTGAATATAGATGTTAAAGGGAATCACAAGTAAGTCCCATGTGTAAAAAGCAAAAAATACATCTATATTAAATTAAAAGAGTTTTGAATTCAAATGCTCCGGAGAGAACAGGAAAGTAGCCTCCCTCATTCCCACCGTATCGTGTGCAATAACCATCTGCAGGGAGCAGGCGTCGACAGCTGGGTTTGAGACTGCCCAAACCGTGGTAACTTCTGGGTCACGCAGCCCTTGGCAGAGCCGTGCTCATATCCTCTCTGCATTTCTATTCCAGAAGGTAAAATGGCAGCTAGGGCACTGGGCCCGAGACCTCCCTGCCAGCAATGGCAAGTACTTGGTGCTTCATAGGACGGCAAGAAAGCGTACGCTGTGCTTCAGGCGTAGAAAGGGAAAGCTCTTGGCTCATACAGTGTTCACCTCTGGACAAAAAACTTAATTCTTCTTTGGTACCTTCTCTCTGCACAGGCAATATTTATTAGTGGTCTGAGAACCACAAAAGCACTTTGGAAATCAACTTCACTTAACCTGATAATGAAAGAAGTAGATAGGGGAACACCAGGACATCACAGTTAGGGAAGTGTTAGAAATGTCAATTTAACTAGACTTTCAGATCTGTGTTTAAAAAAAAACAAACCTCATGCAGTTGGGTTTGCAAAGTCTGAAGTATATACTGAACAATTAAACACGATGAGGAACAAAAGATAAAATATATTTATTGAAATGTCAGTGACCAAGCATTTTTCACGAAGAAAACCAGTATGAGTTGTTGTGTAATACATGACTGGAAAATTAAAGTCTGTTTCCTCCCATCCTCCCTTTCCCCCTCCCACCACCCCATTATTTGCTAGAACATCTGTAATAAGCTATGTGCTATCTACACACAGGTTCCTGAGCTGAGGATAGAATCCCCTGGTTTCTGCCTGTGGAATTTTTTCCTTACTGAGACAGAGTAGGACCATTTAGAGAGAGGCAGGGATGGCCCAAGCCCAGAAGCAGGCAGACAGACAACTCGGAGGCCTTCCACTGCTCCCTGCTTCTGGCAGAACAGCTCCTTCAGAAGAAACACATCCGCTGATTTTTGTTGTCACTGCAGAACATGTAAGTCCCACCTCCTGATGGCAGCACAGGTTGTATTTACGTTGAGAGGTGTGTAGCAACGTCTTCTGGCAGATGTCCTCTTGGCCATCCACACCCGCAAAGGCTCGCCTGTGTTGTGTGGGACGGCAGATGCGCAGGAGATGCAAATGCGGAGGTTTGCTGCAGCTGTTCCCTGTATCAGCTGCCCCGCGGGCTCCAGGTAGCGATCGCTGGACTAAACTAACTCGTGCTTATGACTGAAGGGGTTGACTGGGAAGATCTGCAGTAGGATATGTGCCAGACATTTCAGTATTAGTCACTGCAGGCAGGATTCCAACCAGCAGTTTTCCTGTAGGATATGCACGAAGCAGACTGAGTCCCTTTTAAAGACGCAGATATCTAATCCTACGTCGTATTACAACAGGTATGTGCAAACCCAGCTGTGGTATACTCAGTCCAACAGCTAGAGTCTTTGCATTGTTTACCTCATTGCATAAAACACCCCAGATACTATCTTTGGCCATCTGCCCGTTCTATACCACGTTCAGAAAAGCAATGAAAGTCAGGGTACCCATGTGTTTATCACAGGCCTCACAAAATATAACAGCTGATCTATTAAATGCCTCATCAGCCCACTAAGTGGTCAGGTGACTCAGGAATGATTGAGAAGCGTTGCTGTGGTCCCATAGACCGGTCACAAACGAGATCAAAGTCTGATTTTCAGCAGCTTTACAACCCACTGGCAGACTAGACGTCTAGCAAAATATTTGGTGGGTGAGATCCTCCTGAAGAAAAATTGATAATAGGGTTCTTGCATCACTGGACCTGAACACGTTTTTTGTTTTCCAGTATGACCCCGTATCAGCTGAAGTCACCTTGAACAGATCTTTACGGCACTTTCTTGACACGGAAAACTCATGTTCCGGGCCCTATTGCTGGTACCGTACTCAATACAAGTTTCTGGGAAGATCATGATGCGTGCAACTAATTTACAAGCCGCATGTTACAGGTTTGCTTTAGCCTGTTAGTTGGCACCTTTGCCATTTTATTCACACGAGCTGTTCTGTGGTTGCTGTGATTCGTGTAGCCTGTAACAACACTACCTTTGCTTACTACTGTAGCACAAATATTAAACTCAATTTCTCTTAGATTTTCCCCTCCAAACACTGAAGAGTTCCCAAGCTAGATTTTTTTTTGCAAGTTGATCATCTCATTTTCTATGTTCTGTATAATGCCACATGAAAAATGTAATTAAAAATGTGGCATTCCATGGGGCTTAGGCATGTCGTAACACTGCAATGGGATTTCAGTCGTATTCAGGATTCAGGCTCTTCCACCAAGCAGCCTCTGACATACTGAAACACTTTCAGAGATACCAGATCTATGTACAAGATCAACACAAACAGAAGATTCTACTCCTTTCTACATGCTTTCTGCTGACTTGTTATAGTAGCTTCGATCATGGAACTTATTTTATTGCTATTGTTTAAAGAAAGAAGCCTTAAACATTCATTTATTTAAAAATAAGAGAATACAGAGAGATACATAGACTTTGCAAAATGGGAACCTTAAAAAGATGGCAGGTTTTGTATCTGTGCATCTTTAAGCACCTGACATAATAAATCGAGAGTCATCTGAGTTGAGACCTTGTCCTCTCGGGTTAGGTCAGTTCTATGATGATGTCCCAACATCCAATACTTGTGCTGACACCTCTTGTTTAGTGTTTGTAGATAGCCATTAGACTGACAGCTTTTATCACTCAGCCCCTTCCGCTGAATTACACCGAGAGTGACAGGTATCAGTGAATTCAAGAAATGCGGCATTTCACTAAAACTACCACAGAAGAGCATTAGTTTGAAGAAATGATAAACAAGCCACAGAAAGCAAAGAACTGATTAAATGCTTTACTCGTTTATTCGTCCCTTCTAAGGAACAGCCACATGATAGTTTAGGAGTAGGTAATTTCTGTCAAGATCTTTCTGCTTTCTGAAGATCTGACTTCCTTTTGGCAATATGCTCATCATATTTCTGATACCTCAAGTTGTGTGATTTTTGGAAACACTAATTACGAAAGAAATTGTTTCAAAACAACAGATTCTAAAGCAAAGTCTTTTGTCCTAATACGTATCAAGAAAGCCTGTAATTTTCTGAATTATCTGATATTCCAGAAAATGTAAGGCTAGTTTAAAGTCCTGAATGGGGAAGTTCAGGAGCTGACAGCATGTCATCCTGAGGTAACAACAAGTGGCAGATGATGCAATAGGTTACATCGCTAATCTTTCACTGCAGTGATGCCAAGTTAAAGTCTGACTTAGGCGAGGAATTATGTAAGTTCTTCAGTTTCAGACTACAGTAGCCCCGAGCAGATGAGTGCTCACCATTTAGCAAGATTAGCCATTTTTGTTGCAGCAATGTCAAACACTTGAACAGCAGGGCTGGCGGGGATGTGCTGTGGCAAAATTTTGAGAAGAGTTTCCCAGCTCCTGAGATGAAGTGTATCCAGATGTTCAGTGCTCAGTCCTGAGATTAGCCAAATTGACAAGATATTTATACTTATTACACAGTTAGATGTATTTATGTTCATTTTCTGTGTGCTCTCATGACAGTAATAGCTGCCATCTGGGTCGGATTTTGAAAGTCTGGAGAACAGGTAAAGCCGTTGCCTTTTCCAGAAATCACCGTTCTGATAAAATCCATGAATGAAGTCGATAGAAGTTAGGAAGCAGAAGGTCTGCAGGATCAAAATCAAAATATATTTGTACAAAGAAGAAGCAAGCTCACATATGAGGCACCTGAAAGCCTGAAATTCAAACTGACTTAGTCTCCCTCCAATTTTCTTTGGATTTTATTTTACTATTCCTGCTTTTAATGCTAGAAAATGCCATTTATCAGGGTTCTGTGGCTTCTCAGACTCCTGCCGACTTTCTCCTCTCATGGATCTCACACTTGGATCATGTTGCTGCTGGAACCGCAGGTACACAACTGTCAGAGTTGCACGTCAGGACTAGAGAAAAATCTAAACCCAGTCACTAGTGAGCTGAAGATACACAGCTCTTTTAATCTGTCTTGGTACACATGAAGGTTATTTTTCCCAAACACTCTCCTATTTGTGTCTTCTTGGTAGCGTGATGCCCAAGGAATGTGAAGGTCACCAGAAATGTGAGCATCACATAGATACAGAAAATATAGAAAAAGGCTCTTTCGTTTAATTAACTTCAAGAAGTTAGAAGAGCGCAAGAAATAGAAGTTCAAGAAATAGCAAAGCTTATCATTTACCTTTAAATCCAGGCTTCACGTACGAGTAAAATGTCTCATCTCATTTGTGGAAGGCTCTGGACGTAGGCGTTGATAAGCTCCAAAGGAAAAGAACCGAATGCAAGTTCAAACATTGGAAACACAGAAGACAATAACTTGAACTATTTTGATTCTATAATTCAGTTACCCATGCTGACATCTACCAAACAGAATATCATTGAAATCTTTGTAAAATAAGCCAACATATAAATTGGGGAGGATGAGTATTAACTATAGCTCAAGGTCTATATTGCAATAGGAATATCAGCTCTAAGGGTTGTTCATGGTGCTTTAAGCTAGGTTAACTAACATCCATTCAGTAAAACAGCACTATTTTGAGGGGGTTATGCTATGCTTTGCCAAACTATCTTGAAAGATATGAACTAAAAAATAAATCTCTAACTGAACTTGAGAGGCAGCTATGCTTTGCATGCATTACAATTGGTTGCTCCTCTGTTCTGACACATGGCATTGTAAAATATTCTAGCTGTGCTGCAGGAAAGACTAAAGTTTCTTGTTCTGCAAGAAATGTCTTAATGTATAATTCTGCTGTCGGTAAATAATGAGAATAACACAAATATGGGCCACGGAAAGTGATTTTTCTGTATAAGGCACTATCAAAAATCAGCATGACCTTCAACTCTCACTGATGAAAATGAAAGATTGAAGTGTACCAGCAGAAAATTCTTGAGATCACCCACCAGTCCACTGGTATCTTATCACCATAGTAATAAAGCACCTTCATCTTCTTCTTGCATCTTTTCCAGATGTATGTTTTCAAATAGGAGAGACATTTGCCACAGAAAAGCCTTACCCCTGTGTAGGCTCGGTACAACACCAGGCGCTTTCTGACAGCGGACAAACCGAGAAATGTTACATGGGCTGTGTCTCCCCACATCCACACGTACACGTGTTACCAGAGTCCCGTCACTGCGGACTGTTCTCTTGTCAGTCCCTGCTCAGACGACACAAACATCTGCAAGGTTGGCCTGCAGAGTACGTGACACCATCGCACTCTTCTCAGAAAGCTGTTCGGTATGAAGAACCTGGACGGCCGTCAGACTGGGACTGCAGGTTAAGTTCTCCAGGGCAATATGCTAACCACTACGTTTGCCTTAAAACCTGCCGTTGGCTCAGGGAGGTGTAATTTTTTTTTGCCGAGTGGCAGCACAGTTTCAACAAGAGGAGAAAGGGTGAAGACTACCCTTGTGGCTTTCCTAGAAATGAGAAGAAGGGTGGGACTGTCTTTCCGCCAGCACTGTAGACTTGTATTGGTTTTAGCTAATTATGAACTTGCACCTTGATGAACTCCATATCCAACCTGCTGACTGGTCTGGCTCTTGCTCTGAGCTGAGGAACTCCTCCTCTGAGCTCAGTAAGAAACTACCATGCCATCACAGAAGTGAACTACCATGCCATCACAGAATTGAACACTTGGTACCGCATGCCTAAACGTTGGCTGTCAAGGCGCTTTGGACACTTGCTGCAGCAGACCTAAGAGAGTGTTAAACTGAAGAAAGGGTACTGCAACCCTGCCACTGCTGCCTTCAGCAGGTCCCACGAGCAGCACGTTAATCCATAGAGCACACGGAGCTTGTGCAGTCGTACCGGCTTAGGAGGCCACGACTGTAATTCCCTTGTATTGGCCCTACCCCTAAATAACCACAATAACTGGGATGCAATTCCTCAGTCTCTTCACATGCTTAATTCCCGATGACTTCAATGAGCATTTCTGCCCAAGACAGAGCTGCAGAATTACTCCTAACAACCGGCATGACTTAACTTGTTCCTTCTTATAACTTTATGGTTTACTTACATGTCAAATTGTATTTTCTGGATAAGCGGAATGAATATAATAACCCTCTTTCCTCAAGTAGGTCAAAATTTTCTTCTCTGTGGGGCAAATTACTGTAAAATATGAACCTTTCATGTTTTCTGTTTTTCATATTTCGGTTACTGTCACGTGGAGTCTTTCAGGTATCTACAGGTAACTAAATAGTACACATGAAGCTTCTGCTTTCCTTTTTTAAACCACAGGAAATACAACATCTAGCTGAGAGCAACTGCCTCAGGTTCTACGGTAATAGCTGCCACTGTGCACAATGTGACCCATTTAAAATTCCAACTTGATAGCATTTAAAGAGGAAAAGTGAATATTTTCAGTATCTTGATTATAAGTGCCAAAAATAAAGGAGGAAGGAAAGTGAGCCACAACAGGACTACGCTGACCCTATATAAAACTGCGATCAAGCTTACATTAAGTAGGGGTTGGGAGTCACTTTCTCTCTCAAGTGTTGAATAACTACATTCCAGTTGAGAGTTATTTCATACTTGTAATTTTTTAATCTCAGAAACAGTCCACAACAGCTTTAAAAAAATACATTTACATGTAGTATCTATACATTCCATATTATGTCTCTATTTGAGCACATAAACCTTTCTTCTTCTTCTTTCAGGCCTTGCAGAATCCAAAAGAAAGCAAGCCCATTCTTGCTTGAGGGTTATTTCTTTGTTTGTTTTTGAAACTCTGCATTTTAGACACAAATCTGCACTGTTTACTTGGGTACATGATCGCTGTTTTCCCAGGAGTGAGGCTGGATGCCTGCCTCCTGAAGTCACCTCCCAGGGCAGGATGGCTCCAGCTCCACATGGCAGAGCCTCAACGCAAGATTCAGCACTTCAGCAACTGATCTTGGCTGCCTTTGGTTTGCATTCTTTTTCAAATGTTTATTTTCCTTATACAATATGTGCTATTTAACCCTTTGGACAGATCTGTCCTTTCTGCATTTTTCTGCTTCCTCTAAAAAACGCATGGCTGGATGAATCTAAAATAATTGGAAGTGTCCTTGAGAAAAACAGCATTTAAAGGCAGGTAAAAGGCTCCTCTTGAGCTGAGTCTATGAAAGATAAAAAGAATGTAGCTCCCAGTATCTTATTTTCGTGGCTATATAGGTAGAAAGCATCATTAGCATTACTTCAGCAAACTGATAAGCTATCTCCCATGCTAATGAAATACCAAAGTAAAAAAAAAAAAAAAACCACACACCAAGCCAGGCAGCTTAAACCTGCATTTCTTACCCAGGAAAATCCCATCGATCTCACAGATTGCAAACTCTGGCCCGTGTCCATCCAGGCTAGTTAAGACGCATGAGTGTACAACAAACAAAATTATGCATTTTTTTTCCTTACGCCAGCGATGAACTGGGACCAAGTATAATACTCAAAACAGATGGGTCATTGCTTATTTTCAGCCTTGAAATTTTAGGTGTTTCACAAAAAAATCATATCTTTAACTAGAATTAAAGGGGTTTCAATAGCTCCTAGATAATGACTGCTTTGGCACAGTACAACCATGTATTCGTTCAACAGACATGACTGTGAAATGTGTTTTGCAGTTTTGCACCTAAGACATGACCTTTTGGTGCTTTATGCATTCAACTTTGGCAGCTGAGGTAGGGCACTATTCGTTTGCAGAATTAGGCTAGTAAGAGACATAAATCTATTAGCAAATTGAACCTAACTGTATGTGTATTTATAAAGAGCACAGTATCATCTGTCGAACTCCCAACCCTTGCTGCATCAAGCTGACTGCACACTGGGAGAATTTTCTCTGAGGGCATTTTTCTCCAAACGCATAAGCAATGCTGCTCCCTGACAGCCAATGTTTGAGCAATTTGGTTAGAAGATATGATAAGATTCAGGAATATTTTCAAACGTAGGGTTGCTTTAGCAGGGGGAAGATAAGCAAATTCTCTGTACTGGCAACCTAGGATATCATGGTGTTTTTCTGGAAAAAATAAAGTCTTTTCCAGCATTGATACACTTGTCAGGACAATTTATGAACAAAAAGCAAGAGGCACCCAGAAGTCATCGCTGCTAAGACTGAGTTTTTTGAGGTTTTTTTCCTCCTAGTGAGGTAGGCAAGATAAAAAGTGAAATATTCTCAGTGTTTTTCTTTTGGATTACAACTAGCAGGTATGTACCAAACATACCGCACAGTTCCTTGTAAGCATCCAGATTTTCTGCTCACAAAATGCTCTCCAAGTGTAATTTAGCCTGGGGAAAGGTCAGGGTTGTGCTCACTAGTTACAGCCTGCCCCTGCCCACCTGCAGGCTCCCAGCTGGAAGCTCCCTGTCAGAGCACGCCGGGCCCTCCCGCAGCAGACCTCACGCCCCGCAAAACTCCCTCCCTCCAAAGGCAGCAGGGTGTGAAGACCAGGGCTCCGTCAATGCCACGCTACTGGCGGAGACCAGCAGCCGATTCCTGGCACGGTACCACGCTGGAGGAGCTGTGGAGGAAGTTGGTGCATTCTACACGTAGGCAGGGAAGAGCTAGCACAGGAGCTACGTAAGGAATTCATTAGCAAACAGTGAATCCCTGACTATTATTTTTTGTAAGCAGCAGACTATCAAGTATAAAAAGATACGGAATAAGCTCATGCACAGCTCTTGTGAAGAGAAAGAACAGGACTGTCTTCCACTACCCTCCCAGAAGCACTTCTTGTAAAATACCAGGGCAGTAAGGACCTGCAGATGCCACTACCCATGCAGGCAGGCCACGGGATGGCGAGCAGCGACCAGCACCAGCCAGGAGTTACCACAACCATCCTATAAACCTTCCGCTTCCATGAATTTCTTGACAGTCCCTATCAAAACCTTTCCGTCCTCGCCCTTTTCTGCACACCGACTTCCCAGACGGGGGGCAAGTGCGCCCAAGGGCCGACTGGCACTACGGAGGAGTCGGCTGGGCGGTGATGCCCGGCCGGGGGGGCGCCCGGTTCGCCTCACGGACCTCGCAGGGTGGCGGTGGGGCTTTCGATGATTGCAAAAATCGTCCCCAAAGCGGAGCTCGGCGGAGAGGGGCGGAGCGGGGCGGAGCCCGGCCGGGGCCTGAGGGAAGGGGCGAGGCGGCGGGCGGGACGGCGGCTCTGAGGGGAGAGAGAGACAGCGCCCGCCGGGGCGGGGCCTTGGCGCGCGGGCGTGCCGGCGTCCCATCCCGATTGGCTGACCGCGGGGTGTATTCGCCTTTTGGGAACGGTTCAACCAATGGGAGGCGGTCGCGGACGGGAGGGCGGGGTGGAGGCGGCCAATCGGCGGCGGGCCGTTAGCGGGCAGGGGTGTGGCGTGCCGCGGGGCGAGGAGCGGTGACAGACGCCGCGGGCCGTCTCCGCCTTTTCGCCGCGGGCTCCGGGCTGAGAAGCAGCAGCGGCGGCGGCAGCAGGTACGTCACGGTACGTCACGGCACGGCACGGCACGGCACGGTGCGGCCTGGCCCGGCCCGGCCCGGCCCGCGGGGGCGATCCCTGCGTCCCGCGGGGTCGCCGTGTCCCGGGTTCCGGCCCGCGGCGGGCCCCGAGGCCGAGGCGGGCCCCGAGGCCGAGGCGGCGGGAGGTGTCGGGCCGCCCCACGGCGGCCGGTTCCCGGGGCAGGGCGGCGCGGCGGGGGCGCCGGGCCGCAGAGGGGGCCGGAGCCGGAGCCGCGGCCGGGCCGGGCCGGGCCGCCGCCCGTGCTCTGCGGGGAGCGGCGGAGGCGGCGGCCTCTCCCGGAGGGCTGGGCAGGCCGAGCCGGCGGGGAGTCGCCTTCGCGCCCTGCGCCGGTTGCCAGCCCCGCTCCCGCCCGCCGTGGGGTCCCGAGGGACGCGGTGGCTTTGCCTTTGCGGCGGCCTCGGCCGAGGGATGGAGGCGGGGAGGGGCTGGTATTTCAGCGCCGGGTTTCTTACTCTTTCTTGTCTGCCAGTCTAGGTCCTGAGCGGTTTCTGATGTGGCGCTAGCCTGAAAAGGTGGTTTGGCATGCCCAGACTGATATCCCTCCTGCTGTAGCTTGTCCTCTTGAACGTTCACCCCCTTTGTATTCCCTTGGTAAAGGCTGCCGTGCGGCACGGATTCTTCTACACTGTATCAACACGCATCTGAGTGTTTTTCATGTATCTGATAATATATGCCATTTACCTGCGGGCATATTTCAGTGTATGTCAGGGATCGGGTATTGAATTTACCTGTAAGGTCTGCAGGTGCAGTGCTCTCGTCTGGATATTCTTGCTCAACAGCTGAGCAGAGCTGCTCAAGTGTGTTTTACAGCTGTGCTTTGAGCAGCTTTTCTATTCTGATGCAAGACCTTTTCCACTTGGTGAAATGCCTTGGCTTCTGATTCCGGTACTGCGTGCTGCGGGACATAATATTTCTCACTTCCTCACAGTTAGTAAGAAGTTTTTCAGGGTTTTTTTCCCCTTACTGTGCTCCTCTTTCCTGAAATTTCTGTTCATCTTGTCTTGTTGATCATCAACACTGAATTTTTCTTCACCTTTTAACTCCAGATTCATCCATAATTCTCAGCTTCACTGTGCCGTGCTCCATGTAACATCCTACACCTCAGCTAAAATGACGTGGCCTCACGAGCGTAATTTGCAGGGCATTTCTCCTCATGGAGGGCAAAGACCTGTTAAAAATTTCTGGTTAAGATTTTCCAGCCTGAAAGAAGTAAAAGAAGAATCTCAAATTGGTAGGCTGTAATTCTTCATGCAGAAGGGTAGCTGTCTGATACAGGGCAGATGAGAGTTTCATTTCTTTACAGCTTTCATTTCAGGAGTGTCTGGAAAATCTCCAAAAATATAGAAGCTTGTTACAGAATTAGCTGGTCTGCCGTGGAGGTGTGCCAGGGGCCAGGATGTCACTGACCAATTAAAATTTAAGAGTTAAGCAAGTTGTAATTTTGAGTGGTGCAGCTAAGCCGAGTTTCTGTCAAAATTTTTTCTTGCACAGAGAAGTATTTGCCTCTTTTATTTGCAAAATCTTTGAATAATGGTCTTGAAAAGTATTAACACAAATAGCTAATAATTAACGGCATCGATGATAGCTGGTAAATGCCCAGAGCTGTGAAGCTGCCATTCATCTCTTGCTGGAATGGAGACGATTGACTCTTCCTAAAGACTTGGATTTTGGTAGCTGATTTTGGTAGAAGCAGAAAATAGACTTCTGGCTTTGCTTAGAAGTGAGGAGCGGTAATGTAATATCTGAGGAGTCTGCTGAAAGAAATGCCTCTCTGTTTAAGGTGCACATCCGGTGTGCAGACCTTTTTCCAAAATAAATTCAGAATAAATCCGTGACTTAATATTTCTGTCTCTGCAAGCGGCCTGAAATAACAACGCCCTTGTGTAAACCATCACTGCATTCTCCTGTTGATATTTAATAAGTATATTTTTATACTTACAAATAAGTATAAAATAAGTTTTACAGTATGCTTTTGTTGTTAGGTGGTGCAGCAGTGTCAAGGTTACTCAGCTCTTTGGTTTGCTATGGAGTATGTTTCAAAGGAGGCTGTATTCGATAACCAGAGTACTCATCACTGTGATCCGCAATCTTCCTTTAGGGCTAGTACCTTTTGCCAGTTTATAAGCGTGATGTTCTGCAAGACTAGAAACTTGAGCCTTGACAACTCCTGGTCTTGCTAAAGCGGTCGTTGCTTCCTTGCTGGCTCTCTGCCGTTCCCAGTACTTGGTGCTGTGAGGAGAGCTTGCTTGAACAGCTTTTAAAATGCCAACTTGGTTTCACCTCTCTGGGACAGATCTTTACATTGACTGAGGTGAAGGCACAGGGAGGAAATGCAAGTGCGTTTGTCTCATGAAATTCTACCCTTAGATTATCCTTAGATGTTAACAGTACAAGGTTATGTTTTCGGGGGAGATCACTGAGTTTTACTGAGAAAATACAGGGTGCTCTAAGGTTCATTAGTATCTGACATACTAGCACTTTCCATCTGTTTTTTTGATGGTCTTAAAATGCTACTAACAGTGAGTGCTTTATGTGTAGGTGGCAACACTTTAAAATCAAGAATGCTATTTATATATAAAGTCACAAATTTTGCTTCTTAAAGCTGACCACAGTTAAAACTAATCAATCGTTTATAAAATTTGATAACATTATCAGCTAAACATGATTTGGGTCAGGAGCTTCTTTCCGGTATTATATTATTTACTCCCTGATTTTGTGACAAGATTTGTTTTATGGAAATCTTTGTTAGACAAAAGGCATTTCAGTAGCACGAGAAGTTTGATAAAGTTCTTATTGTAGTTTATATTAATAAATCTAGTCGCAATTTAAGGCACAATGAAAAAGGAACACAGAGAAAAAAATCATGTGACTAGTTCATAGACTTGGTGAGTCACACATCTTAGTTTTGTTTCTGTTACTGTGAGTGTGCGTTAAAATAGAAAAAACTACTTAACTTGAAGTTAGTACCGCCTTCATTTATACTTCATGGAAGGTTTCTTGACTGAATTGCAAAAGAGTTGAGAAACCTGTGATCCTGGCAGTAAAAACACTTTAATCGCATCATGCATTTCTTCTGAAGTGTTCCTAGTGCTAATTATTAACTTTCTTTTCTCCCCAACCCAGATCTATAACAGCATACCTGAAGTCAATAATGTTTTCCAAACTAGCCCGCCCTCAGAGCATTGCCGTTCTCTGTCGAGGTGTTCATACTTCACTGAGTTCCGCTACCTCAGTTGCTACCAAAAAAACTGTTCAAGGACCTCCATCATCTGAGTTCATATTTGAACGTGAGGCTAAGTATGGTGCCCACAATTATCACCCACTACCTGTTGCTCTGGAAAAAGGAAAAGGTATTTTATTTAGGTCTCCCTGGGTGGTATAGATAGGATGTGTGCGTGTAGGTGGGATGGGATCATGGCTTAATGATTTTGACCTAATAAATTTCTGAGCCTTTGGGGGTTTTTTTGGGGGTGGGATGGGTGGGATTGAGATAATTGATGAAATAAAGACAGCTAATTGCTGGTTAGAGAACTGGATCGTTATGCATAAGGCCACCTGATAAAATTGTAGTCTCTCTAAAATGATTTATCTAAATAGAGGTCTAAATTCTGATAATCTTCATAATTCAGAATAACTCAGCAAGAAAGTTTCAATTAACTTTGTTTCTTCTGTTACCTTGTGTGGAGAGGTTTAATGTTAATGTGAACATGAAAAGGTGCATTGGAACCCTATTTAAGTCCTTGTGTACTGTATTATTGCTTAATTTAAATTTACTCTGGCCTTTAATTATGTTTAAGGGGCTTTTATGCTCTGCAGGTTAAATTCTTTGAGTTTATATTGAAATGCTATCAGTGAAGTGATCCAATAGTTTATCAGTAGACGTTTTGACAGCTCAGAGCTGTGTGTCTCTTAAGTTTTGAGACTATTTGGGTTCTGTTGGTTTTGGTCTTTCTTTTATGACCTCCAATTCTTATTAATTCTCTTAACAAAAGTGTTCTCTATCTACTTCTCAGGACCCAAAAGAGGGACTTGGAGGGGAAGTAATATTCTGATATTACTTACTAACTTAGTGGAATGGCAGCTTGATATGCGTCTCTTCTTGATTTCTCATTGGGCATTTATTTGTACTGTACTAGTTTGTTGCTCATGCTCTCCTTGTCAACTGATTATTTTCTAATTAGAGGGCCTTTCAGGTATGCCCTAAGGAGTAGCGAGGATGCCATTTATATTTGACCAGGTTGTGTTGTAGCTCTTAGCTTATAGCATTTAGTATTATCTCATGTCATCTTTTATTTTGTGTATTGACCATACCTTTGTTTTCCTAGGTGTTTATGTGTGGGATGTTGAAGGTAGAAAGTATTTTGACTTTCTGAGTGCTTACAGTGCTGTTAATCAAGGCCACTGTCACCCAAAGATCGTGAATGCTCTGAAAGCTCAGTCTGAAAAACTGACTCTTACATCCAGAGCATTCTACAATGATGTACTTGGTGAATATGAGGAGTTTGTCACCAAAATGTTCAATTATAACAAAGTTCTTCCAATGAACACAGGTAAAAAAATAACTATTTCCATTTTATTTCTTGTCTGTGAGATTCAACCATTTTGTAACATTTGGTACTGCATCAATGGCCTGTCTCATGTACAAGGGTGATAATGGTATTGCCTTATGTTTTAGGAGTGGAAGCTGGAGAAACTGCCTGTAAATTGGCTCGGAAGTGGGCATACACTGTGAAAGGAATTCCAAAATACAAAGCAAAAATTATTTTTGCAGGTATGTAAAGTGCATGTTCTGAGTTGAGGTACTGAGGAGGAAGAATGCTCTAGACACTGGAGGTAGCACTCTTTTCTCCTATAGCTGTAGCAATTACTTGCAGTATTCTTAGCGTTTCATTTTTTTTTTCACTGAAGCAAGTCTGTTGCAGGTGTCTGTAACCTTTGACATATTAATAATGTAAGCTAAGATCTCAATCTGTTAATAGGTTATGTTGTACTTACATATCTGCAGTTGATGATTCTGATAAAAAAACTACTGCTCTGGCTACAACAGTCTTTACAGGACCTTAAGGCTCTCTGAGTGCCTCCTTCTAAATCGTGAAATTCAGTCTTAAATATATTCTGTTGGCAAAATATTCTGTGTATGCTTCTGGCTATTTGTTTTTAAGGTTAAATAGTTACAATGAATTATAAATAGTTTTTAAAATGTGATATCCTTTAAGAAACGCATGTGATTTTTAACAGAAGTGATTGTAAAAGCAAGAAGTATGAATGTAATTCCTATGACAAATGAATTTCAGATCCTCTCTCTTGTGGAGGTATATGCATCAAGAGGCAATGAGGATAGCTGTGCTTTGTCAGGAGCTGCTGGTAATGTCTGTTTTTGCAAGGGAAATGCAACAATGAACTTAAATCCAGGAAGGAAACCATAGTTAATAAGGTGGTTTATAAAGCTTTATAAATAGGAGTTGAATATACGAAGTGGACCTTATTTGAACTACTCAACCTTTTTAGTTATCAAAAACAGATGCGTGACTGGCTGTCCTTCAGTCCTCCATGCTCTTCTAACAGCTGCTTGGATGTTAAAGTGCAGTATCTTTTTATTCCTAATTGGCTGATTTTTATATACTTTTCTCTTGAATTCGTTCCTCAGATTGCTGCCACCCCTCTCATAGATTCCGCATTTGGGTTAAGCCTGCTTCCCTCTTAGGCTTTCCCTACCAGTGGTTTTCATCTGCATTCTTAAGGTCTTCCAGAAGTTGGCATTAACCCAGTCAAGCCATATTGTAGTCCTGATCATATAATGAAAGTAAAAGCAGTATTGCTAAAGTAAATATGGGGCCCTGGAAAGTCCTAATTATATGCATGATATACTACTTCCCTTTATCTGCCTGCTCTGCTTGGCTCTGTAACAGGGAGAAGTTACCTGCCCCTGAAGAGACTGTTGTGTTTTGCTTAAAAAAAAAAAAAGTCTAATTCAAATAATTTACACTTGGTATTTTTTGGTTAGACGTGAAATATTTTTGTCAATTCTGATGTTATTCAATGGTTCTGTATTTCATAAAACCTTCCAGAATAAAGCTTTCCACTTAAATATTGACTTTTTTTTAATTGCTACAGCTGCAAATGCTATTTTTGACTCTTGGTACATAAAGTAGCTGAACCATAAACTGTCATTAGACAGCATTTATAAATTGAAATTCATAATTGCATATTGCATTATGATTTCTAGGACCAATTAGATTAGATTTTTTTTTCTTCTTTTGGGAATCCTTTGAACAAATATATTTCTCCCTTCTTCTCTTCCATACATATTTTGTTTTGTTCTTCAGTCAATTAACCTTTAGAAAGTGCTTTCTCATCTTGATAAACTGGATATGCTCTCCATTATTATAATCCCATCTCCTTAACCACAATGTTTAATTATGTGCCAAGTAGTTGGAACAAAATAATAATCCTTCTCTTATGAGAAGCCAGCATTTGGCAGCAAAAAGTTCTCTCGGGTAGCTGGGGTCAGAACAGAAAATGGCTTTAGGCATCAGTCCAGAGAACTTGACATAGATTCTGTGCTCGATAGTGAGCCAATACAGAGGCTGGGGTGCTAAGGTGGAGACAGCCTGCCATCAGCAGACAGCCTGCTCTGCCTCAGGTGGTTCAGTCGTCAGGGCTTTGTTTCGATATGGTGGATTGCACTAACGTGACCTTGAGGTGATAAGCATGTGAGTCAGCAAAGCGTGGCGGGAAATGTTTGGCTAGGAGACATTGCTGTGGTGAACAGTGTAATGCTATTTACGTTGGCGATTAGAAAGAAGGGATGCCTAGAGCTGGCTACGTCAGTAATAATTGACTTCAGGATTTCCTGCAGATTGAGAACGTCCTCTGCCCCTAGGATCACAGTTACACAAAGAGATCAGTGGGGGAAAGAAAAAGCTTGTAATGCTGTGAAGGCATTGAACCCTTAATCTTCCTTTGTCTTATTAAGCACCTTATTATTGATTAGCTGAGAGTATGTTGATTTAACTGAAATATTAAAAAGAATATATCATAGTCTTGGTGATGGTTGGTTCCTAGACATTTTAACCGATGTTTCTATATGGAATACTGCAATGTCACAGTATTTTTACAAATATAACTGGATTCTCCTGAAACTTTGAAATGCACAGAAATATTTTTTTTGGTTTAGGCTTACTGGCAGCTTTATTTTTAGGACCTAAATTCTGGGTGATTTTTACTTTTTTTTCTGCATTTAATGAATAATATTTACATAAAAGCTGTACATCTTCCTTAAAAAGATGTTATCTACCTGGGTTATTTTCAGTTTTTCAGCCTACTAACAAAGCCTGTAGAAATTATTTTGTATACCTGCCAGGTCTTATACCATAATTTTCTTTCATTTTTGATACAACAACACGATGTATTTATGGCATCAATGTAAAATGCTGACAATTAGCGGAAAAATGCTAATATGCTAATGTTAGACAGCTCTTAAAATGCATTACCAAATGGAAAGTATGATGTCCTATAAACTGTCTGTTTTGTTACAATTCCCCTCTTTTTTTTTTTTTTTTCCAAGCTGGAAATTTCTGGGGCAGAACCATGTCTGCTATCTCTAGTTCTACTGACCCATCCAGCTATGATGGATTTGGACCCTTTATGCCAGGTTTTGAAGTGATCCCATACAATGACCTACCAGCTCTTGAGGTATTTGACAGTTTTTGTTCTCTTGTACAAAATCATTTTGCAGTGTCTCTTTGGTAAATAACAAGGCAGGAAAATCAGAAGTTTATCCTTTAAAACATGTGCTTTGACATGAAGGTATATGTATCTAGACATATATAAGAAATATATATGTTATAATTATGTATAGGAAATGTGTGTAGATTCTGCTTTGGTTTTGATATTTAGTTTTGCTTTAGGATGTAAAAGGAAAACCATGCGATCTGTTTCATTTCCCATGTCACTAAGATGTTCAAGTACAAAAGAATAGCAGATAAACCGTAAGGGAATTCAGATCAGTAGCGTATGTTCCAAAGTCAGGACTTGGATTCTGAAACTAATATCTTTACCTACTTTTCTTAGAAATGCCGTGTATTCTTCAACGACCAGATGACTAGAATTCACTGCAGTCGCAAACAAGTCTTTCCAGTTTCACAGCATCCTTAAAACCATGCCAGGCTGGTGTTTCACTTAAACTACTGAAATGGTAGTGATTCTGCATTTCCCTGGGTATTCTGAGATGAGAAACCTCTGGTTTTTTAGGATGAGAGGAAACGGCCTCAAGTTGTGCCAGGGGAGGTTTAGCTTGGATATTAGGAAAAATTGAGTTGCTGGAGCATGTCCAGAGAAGGGCAATGAAGCTCATGAAGGGTCTGGAGAGCAAGTCTGATGAGGAGCGGCTGAGGGAGCTGGGGGTGTTTAGCCTGGAGAAGAGGAGGCTGAGGGGAGACCTTATTGCTCTCTACAACTACCTGAAAGGAGGTTGTAGCGAGCTGGGGGTCGGACTCTTCTCCCAAGTAACAAGTGATAGGACAAGAAGAAACAGCCTCAAGTTGCATCAGGGGAGGTTTAGATTGGATGTGAGGAAAAATGTCTTTACTGCAAGAGTGGTCAGGCATTGGAACAGGCTGCCCAGAGAGGTGGTGGAGTCACCATCCCTGGAGGTGTTCAAAAAATGTGTAGACGTGGCACTTGGGGACATGGTTTAGGAGGCATGGTGGTGTTGGGTTGATGATTGAACTTGAGGATCTCAGAGGTCTTTTCCAACCTTAGTGATTCTATGATGATTTTATGAAGATTTCTGCAACGAAAAGGTTGTCAAGCATTGGAACAGGCTGCCTAGGGAAGTGGTGGAGTCACCATCCCTGGAGGTATTTAAAAGACATGTAGATGTGGTGCTTGGGGACATGGTTTAGTGGTGGACTTGGCAGTGTTAGGTTTATAATTGGAGTCAATGATCTTAGAGAACTTTTCCAACCTAAATGATTCTGTGATTCTATGAGTTGCATCCTGTCAAGCTCTTGGGGAGGGTTGACCTTGATTAGTCTAAAATTTCCCACCCTTACAATGTGGGCTTAGGTATTAAAGGGTAGATGGTGCTTGATGGCAGCCGTAGGGTGCTGGACTTGGGACCTGGGAAGCAAGAGGGTTCCAGCCAAACACAGATAGTCCTGAAGCACTAGGAACGTTGGCATTACCACTTTTCCATTATCTGGGTACATCATCTCCACGAGTGACAAGTTGGTTAGTCCTCTGTGCCTTTTGGGTCTGCTTAGTACCAGTGAATTGTCTGTGGAGGTTGGAGGGTTTATGGGTCAGAGATGCTTGCCTCTTAGGAGTTTGGTTAGGGGAAACAAAGGTCTCAGTGTATTATAGTCACAGAGTGTAAAAGCTTCCTCATATTTGAACCTACGTAAGGCTGCCCATTGTGAAAGCCCTGTAAGTATTTAGTGGCTTTCAGCCAACTTTACTGAGGCTTTGAATGTGCTCTGGAGACCTGAAACTTAAATCCATGTCCATCAGACTGATAACTGAATTCGTTCTGTTTATGGGGCAATACTGAGAAAAGCTGTAGTAAATTCATGCTGGGAATCATTATATCTCTCGAGTCTCGTGGACTTTTAGAACTTGATGGTGCAAGAGTGTAGCTATGGACTTTGCTTTAAGGTGACAAAATTGTTCTGGAGAGGCTCCATTCTTTTTTGTTTGAGGGAAGTGTTGAGCAATTGTTTGTCTTGTATGGGGTAATGCAAAACTGAGTGTATTTCTGAGGTAATTTGTGAACAGATCTGATAATCTGCTTGTCTGGGTTTGCAATTTTTAAGGTTTGTAATTTCCCAAGCAAGCACACCAGCTGATCTTTCGAGGCAAATAGTGACATAGGTTTCTGTGCTGGAACTGAAATGGCACTCAGTATTCATGTCAGGCAGTTATCCCTATTATCATCACTTGAGGTAGAACACCAGGGTTAGAGCTAGGTTCTGTGATGTGTTCATCTCCATATTTTCTAAATTTGACCTGAGTAAAAGTTTTTTTTCTTTTTGTCTTTCCTATCCATATGTCCATTTTTACAGCGGGCCCTTCAAGATCCCAGCGTAGCAGCTTTCATGGTTGAACCAATTCAAGGTGAAGCAGGTGTGGTTGTTCCTGACAAAGGTTATCTCACAGGAGTGCGGGACCTCTGCACAAAACACAATGTAAGGAATTTGCTGTAACAACGTGGCTTAAACATTGCACACTGTTTACTGGCATGTCTTGTAAGGTCATCCTCGTATACAAAGTATAGGGCTTCATATACTATTTAATAATTTAGTTTTCTTTCAGTGGAATAAGGTGGGGATACTTCTTGTATTTCCTGGCAATACCTTACCAGGAGGTACTTAACAGTGAAAAATGCACACTGCTTCTTACTGCTGTCACTGATTTAAGTTTCTAATGAATGTTCTTGAAACTGCATTTATTTTAAATTAATTTAACTTTTAATTTCTTTTTTACATTGTAAGTTTCTTGGGCTAGAAGCCAATTACTGCTGTGGTTCTACCATGGCTATCAAGGGACATTGTTGCTGGAGTGCCTAAGTGCTACCCGGAGTTAGTAACAGTAATGGGTCGCAGAATGAAACACTGAAGGAAATGGTCATATGCTTATGAGTGTTCTTTTAAGATCTCTGGAGAGCAGAGGTCTTAGTTTTGTTCTTTTGTTCGACATTTTCTCACATTCTCTTTAATACCACATTCCTGACTCCTATTCTGAATACTATGTCCTGTCTGAATTCTACTAAGAAGTGTTTAGTTTTGAAAATAAGAGTGTTAGATCCATAATTTCTGTGCTCTGCTAGTGAAGACACACTAGTTTAGACTTGCCTTCAGTGTCTCTGGAAAGGTGGGAAGATGTGTTTGCACGTATTTCCGTGTCCTTCAGTTGTCTTTGGGTACTGCTACTTCTCACAAGCAGGCTACCCTGCCGCCTTATTCCAGGACCAATTTGGTCACCCTCTCCCACAGGCCCAGGCCACGTCCTTTGTAAGCGTAAGGAAAACAACAAAAAAAGGTCTGCCGATTTACAGCTTTTTATTCTCTTGGTGTTGCCTGTCTGACTTAAAAATCCGTGGTCTCTGTTCCAATAGAATTCTGATTCTTAATTTGCAAGTGCTACCCATAAATCCTTCTATACCTTCAGAGGAAGGTATTGACATTATTAATAAAGTTGCCTTTATTGCTGTGATACTTAGCTCTCAGAAAAAAATAAGAGCTACTTTACAACTAGTAGTACGTGACAATAGTGCAGCTTAGGAAAACAAGATCAAAAACTTGGATTTAGGTTCTCAGAATTATTTAGACACATAGACATCAGACTACATGACCTTGCTAAAATGGCACTTTTTGGAAGTTTCCAAAGGTCAGTGTGCGAACGATGCATTGGGAGTAAAGATAGACAAATCCTAACCTTTTGGAAATCCCACTCGTTGTTATATTGCAAACAGATTTTGGTTGGACAGCGTCCAACCCTATGGGGACTATACCCTACGTAGAAAAGAATATGCTAAAGCTGTCAGAGAGCAGACAGTGTGTTCACTTGTTAGTAGTTATAAGTTTCATAGAATATGTAAGTCTCCAGGAGGTTTAGAGGAGGTAAAGGAAGTACTTAGTGTAATGCAGCTGGAGGGTCTTTCACTTACTGTGTGCAATTATGCTGTGTTCTTTGAACTGAGTTAGGAATGGGAGTGAGAGTCATTCTCTGTTATGTGTGCGTTTTTCTTCTTTTTGTCTCTGTAAAGGTTCTATTTATTGCTGATGAAGTACAGACTGGTTTAGCCAGAACAGGGAAAATGCTAGCTGTTGACCATGAAAATGTGAGACCTGATCTAATTCTTCTTGGAAAGGCCCTTTCTGGTGGCTTATATCCTGTGAGTAACAATGAGATAATCATCTGTTGAATAATGATTTTTAATTAACACTGAAGGTCTGCTAGTTGGAAGAACAATAGATCTGATGTTTGTTGTACTTGGGAATCGGTGTTTACAAGATTAACTATGATTTATGACCCCGATAGTCCAACCTGTGAGAGATACATAAGAAAATAATGGAATATGTAATAACTTTATAGCTGAAATGGCTACATAGTATCCTGAACTTTTTATGTTGACACTTGACTTGCTAGGGTGGCAAGTTATTAGATGCCATCTTCTTAGGCTTGTGATTTTTTAGGTGTTCTGGCCCATGTAAATTAATTGAATAGATTTGGTATATTTGTTTTCTTCAGTTTGATGTTATCCTGTCAGGAAAATAAGTGGCCAGTGGTCAGCCTTTCATTCTGGAATGACTGGTTAGGCTTTTGTACTCTATGGAGAGTAGTTCATCACAGTCTTGCTGTGATTAATCTCTAGATGAATTCTGTAAAGGAAAAAAAAATACTAATGTGTGTTAAAACATATATTATAAAGCTATTTCTGAACAACTGGCGTTATTTCACTTGTTTGGCATGCCCGCACGACTGATTTTATCTTCTTGGAGTGACTTAAATTCCTGCTGATTAGGCTGGAAATTACAACGTGCCTTGAACTATTTTGGCTGATTGAAGGTATTTCTGAGTTGTTAAACAGAGTATTGAAGCTTAAACTCTTGAAATAGTATTCAGTTTGGAGAAATGCCTCTCAGCTGCAGTTAGATGTTACACTTAGCTATAGTGGTAACGTATATTTAAGGGATTAAGCTGTTATGTGATTGTCACGTATGCTCTCTTCTATGCAGACCTGGGAATGTAAATGTAACTTATCACCATAGGCTGAAGATTATCCTTTCCTGAGCCCTGAGGAAAAGTTTGCTTCAGAGATATTTAAGCTTACTCTTCCAAATATATATGTAAATGAATTGGCTGGTCTTCCCATTTTAGGTCTCAGCAGTACTATGTGATGATGAAGTTATGCTGACCATTAAGCCTGGTGAACATGGATCTACATATGGAGGAAATCCATTAGCTTGCCGTGTTGCGATGGCAGCACTGGAGGTTTGTGTGTTGTAAAAGAGATTTGGATTCCAAAGAAAAAAGGATGTCACACTGACATGATCTTTGTTTAAACAAATGATATTATTTGTTACGCTACGAGTAGAAATCTCGCTTTAAGTAAGAATGGAAGATTGGTAGTGGTAAACTGTTTTCATAGATCACAAAACAAATTCTGAAGTCTTTACTAGAAATGTGTCCTGATTCCTGTGTTCTTATGGTCTTGATGTCTTAAGTGACAAAATAAAATTATCTAGGGGAAGTTTCAAGGCACTGATGTAAATTTGGTAAAATAGTTTTCACTAATTTCACAAAGATGTTTTTAAATTGGCTTATTTTACTATACCGTATTGCAGAGGCTGCTGCTTTGTCAGTTTGATAACACATAGATGCTACTGGAGCTCAAACAGAAGCTAGTAAAATGTCTTGTCCAGAGTCCGCATTTTAATTACTCTGTGACTGCATAACTGACTACATGTAACGCAAGTCACTCAGAAAGCCTCATCATTACCCAATATGTGGACCTGGACAGTTTAAGAGTCTTCAGAGGTTTACTGTTTACTTGTAAATAACGGCAAATGAAGAGCAGTTAATTTAGAATAAAATTTCAAAGACATTATTGTTTCTTGTAAACATGAATGAGTAAAGGCTTAATGATAATCTGCTTGGATATGCAGCTTTGCAGTGACACTTTGGATGCAACAGCTTTTGTATCTCGGCGATTGTAATGTCATTAGTTATCCATCCCAGCGTGGTACATAAAACAAATGCAGTGCCCTTCAGTTGACTGTAGATCTGACTTCCCTTTAGGTAATTGAAGAGGAAAACTTGGCTAAAAATGCAGAAATAATGGGTAACATACTAAGAAATGAGCTCATGAAGACACCATCTGATATTGTAACTTCTGTAAGAGGAAAAGGACTATTAAATGCAATTGTAATTCGGGAAACCAAAGGTAAGGAAATATAATCAACTGCACAATCATAGCGTGAAAAAATATTTTTCAATTTAAGTTGAAAAATATCTTAATGGAGTAGGGGGATTCAAGTGACTGTGTGCTATTAAAAATAGGGGTTTTTTACTAAGTAAGTCTGAACATTTTTTTTTAATTATTTCAATTCTTTTATGATTTGATAATGTTCAAACCTGATGGTGGATCTAGCTCTCAACAAATATCCTTTTGTCTTCTAATTGGAAGAAAACTGGCCACATCTGGAACACTACTTTCTGTCAGATTATGGAAGGATTGGCTGAGGGTGGTCGTTTCCAGGATAGTTAGAAGAGTACAATGAATACAGGAGGGTATAAGGAAGGAAAAAGCTAATGACTGAGAACAAGTTTCTAGGGATTAGCACCTTGAATTATACCAGAAAACTGCTCAGAAGCCAGAGCAGACAATTATTTTTGCAGTGATTATGCTAAGTGACAAAGTGCTGCAGGGAGGTGTTGTAATTTCCTAAGACATGCATGTGATGCACTGAAACCCCGGCATAAATATAACCTTGTCTGAAGTCCTATCCAGATGTTCCCTTACCTCCCCTTTGCATGGTTCACTTTTTAAAATTTATTGCTGCATCCAGACAAGCACTCAGATGTAAAGGAGCAAAACTTGGTGTGCTGGAGGCAAACTTGTGAGTCCCTTCAGACAAATTGAAGTTTTGCAGCAGTCTTGTGTGTTCACTGCAAATTCTGGGGGGTTCCTCAGATGCTCAGGAGCAACCACTTCATTTGTGAACGCACTTCATCTTTTCACTGCCAGGTGGCAAGGAGCTCACAGTCTGGCCCCATGTACCATGTGCTGCAATCATGCCACTTTTTCTGCTGTAGTGTAAGTGTCTTTTTTTCTTTTTCCTTTAATTGTAGACTATGATGCCTGGAAGGTGTGTTTGCGGCTTCGTGATAACGGACTTCTCGCCAAACCTACGCATGGTGATATCATTCGGCTGGCACCACCGCTTGTGATTAAGGAGGATGAAATCAGAGAGTGCATCGAAATAATTCATAAGACCATTCTGTCTTTCTGAACGCATGGCTTTTAAAGTGTATCTGCTGACTGACCCAAGGTGGTGTGCTGAAATATGTGTGGTGAAGGCCTGCTCTTGAAGCAAGCATCTCTCATTCCTTTCATCTAAGAGGACTTGACTCTTAAAACATAGCTATGTCTTTAAATTATAATGGCTCTGAAGAAAATAAAGAATGATTTTAAAGAGTTTCCAATCTTGGAATACTTGGAAATAAAGTGGTGAGGTTCTGTTCATCTAGTTGTGTACCTATGGAACAGTTAAGTCGGAATGTTTGAGAGGAGATATCTGTAGAAATCTGTTTAATTGTTGAAAGTCTTGGCCAAAGTTTAAACTGTAATTTATATATATTTTAGTAAGGGTGGTCTTGCACTCTCATACCACTCTCCAAAACATCACTTTTGGCATTTTTGCCCCTCGGTGAGATGTCTGTAGGATGGAAGCACTTGTCATTATGGATGAATTTCTGTTTCTCATTTGTAGCTAGAAAAACCTTCTAACGCTGAAGGTTTGACAAACTGGGTGTTATGCTGGTGAACTTGAGAAGCATCGAGCTGTGTTCTTATGTACAATATTTTGATTGTATGACAAAGAGATGCTGTTTTCAAGTCTGGTCTCAGTGTTTGGCTTTGCAATCTTGTAAAATAGATCTGAGCATATAGATCTGGTTTTTACTGTTATAAAACTTTCTATAATCTGGATGTTTTTATTAAAACATGCCTTGCATTAAAAAAAAAATGTTATTGTGCAACCAAAATACACTGTGTATTCAAAAAGCACAAGCCCCACAAACTTGCAGTCACCTCTGTCTAGAGCCCCAGCAAATGCTGCCTTTGTAGTCTATGTATTTCTGTCGATCTCTATACGGAAGCTTCTGCTGTGCTTTTTCACAGGGTGAGTGCTTCTGCACTTTCGTGCCTTAGGATGCTGCCAATATAGTATTCTGTATGCAGTTGTGGAGTTGACTGCTCTTCTTGCACTAGGTTGTTCTTTTGTATTTCTTAACTGAGCTGGTTTTACCTGAGACTAAACCCTGATTAATCACTGTTAATGCAAAATGTTCTCTTTTAGGGGTTAAATGCAGTCACGTGTTTGTAATTGGAAGTGGCAGATAATCCCGTGGTATTATAAAGGCAACTTAGTTTATGGAAGTGAACAAGTTTGCTAGTTAGGGTCACAGAACTGTTTACCCTACCTTGTTTTGGGTGAGACAAAATGAGTAGTCATCTGCTGCGGATGAAGTAAGACTGATTTCAATTTGGAAAGGCCTCATTGTTGCAAGGGGTGATGTGTCACTGTGACTGTTAGTCTTAGGAGTAAGAAAAAAAAATGCAGAAAGGTGTTGCCTAGGAAGTTTGGCGTTTCTGAAAGCTGTGCTTTATGTAATCTGATTGGAAAGGAGTGAAATAACTGAAAGAAACCATAATGTAAACAGCATTTGCTGGAGTCCTTTCAGAGACCAAAAGGTAAACCCCAAAAAGTCCTTAGCAGCCAAAACATTTACTTTTGTAGACTAATAGGGCTGGCAAGGAAAAAGGACGTAGTTATATAACGATGTATAGTTATAGCTATGTCGTTGGTTGCCTAATTGCCTGAAAGGGCTGTAGGGCAGAAGACTCTGGTCTTTGTTTCAGTGCTTCCCTGTCCTTACTGCTAGCAAGTATCCTACTGCATTCTCTTGTCTGTCTCGCTGCCCATTTAGACTGTCCATCAGGCCACAGAGAACCGGTCATTTTCCTTCTCTGCAACAGCCTTTTACATGCCTAAAGTTTGTTATCGTTCCTGTTTCAGTCACTGCTCCTTCTCTAGTTAAGATTCCCCCTCTTTCCTGAGAGGTAATGTTTCCTAGAGCCCTTCATCATTCTTGCTCTTCTCCTGTGATTCACTTCTCTGGCTGTGCCCTCGCTAATGCTGAGCAGAGCTAGGCTAGTTCACGTGGCTTGTATGCTGCACAGTAGTTTATGCCCCACGTGTTGTGGTTTGGGTTTTCCTGCAGTAGCATGATACTTTTATCTCAGCCTGTGCTCCCAGACTCCCATTTGTGCAGCTTTGAAGCTGTTTTCCCCCATTTTTTATTTGTGTAATAAGCATGAATTACATGCATGTAAAATTTTGTGGTCTGGTCTACTGGCTTTCGTCCACTATTACTGAGAATTTTTCTCAGGCTGCTGGTGATCAGTTTGAGCTCTAATCTTGTCCAACCCACTTTCTGGTTGCAGATTTACTAGGCCAAGACTGCTCAGAACTTGAGAAATTTTTCTTTTTCTACAGCAGACCATTGCTAACTGATTTCTGGGCTTTTTATTCATCTTATGGTTGCTTCATGAATCCAATTTCTTTGCAAGCTTATGAAAATCAAGGTATGCAAAGCCTTTCTGAAGACAAGTCAAAAACTGTCATCCTAAATTGCCCTTATTTAATGAGAGGGTAATTGAGGAGTGTTCTGTTTTAACCTGAAAGTTCTCTGACTTGCTCTCAAGCCTGTATTGTTCCCATAGCTGCAGCTACCTGTGTGAGGAAGGTAGATGCACGGTACCTGCCTAAGCAGCTCAAATTCAGGAACAGGGTTGAGGTTGGCGAAGTCCCCAGAGCTCATAGGCATGTTCAGAGCAGAAATACATGTTTCAGGTGGCCAGGGCCCTTGCAAGGTACAGCGGCAGGTGGTTCTCGCCTTTTGCATTGGTACGGTGGTGGCCAGGATGTGTCTCCAGGAGGTGGCTCTGGATGAGCAAGTCCCACGTCCTACACGAGTGCATTTGTCACTGTCCTTCTGGGGGTGGGACAAATTCTGCTCACGCTTGTGAAACAACTCTGCTGTGTGCAAACCAGGGAAAATCTAATGGGGCGGGAAGCAGGGTAAGGATGAGGGTGTATGATGGCAGCCTGGGAGCTAAAGAAGACAAGGGGTTTTTTTTTTGAATGTTTGGTTTAATTACAGTTCAATGCTAGAACAAGTACAGATTTACACATATTATTTTGGGAGTGAAGACAGGAACCCAGGACTTCTCTTCCCAGACATGGAGCCTGTCACCAGTTAACCTCCGCTTCAACAACAATTAAAAAATGTCTTGGCAGTTGTCAGTGAGGTACCAGGAAGGGCTGCAATGGCCAAAGGAAATGCCAAAGCTCCTCCTCTTCTGGTGTGCAAAGTGGCAAAATTATAGGCTATCAGAAAGATCATCTGCCTTTGATCTGTGGTGTGTGTTTTGAGAAAGAGGGGGCAAAAGAAGGGTTTGCTTTATCGTGGAAAGTGTTTTTTCTGTCTTTTAGCAAGCATAAACTGGGATTTGGCCAGTTTTCAGTGACACCGCATAAACCTCTCAAACTCAAATACAGCTGCTTGTATAACTAATGTGCTTGTAAATCAGTCTCTGGATTTGTTGTCTGGGATTTTAATTAGCCTTAGAAATTTTCTTCAGGGCTTTTATTACCAAAAAAATGTAGGCATCTGAAGTGTCCTTACCTGCTTAGTGCCAGAAATCCAGCGCTTTTGGGTTTGTACTTGTTCCACTTATTGCTCAAGCGTATATAGCTCTGCTAAATGCTGGTCCTGAGCAAAGGCCTAAGGAGGCCAAACTGAAAATCACTTACAAATTAGTGTAATATATACACTGAAATGTGCAAAGAAAATATGGAAGAAACTTCATAAAACATTATGAGTTTGTTTTTTGCATCGTAACTTTATAGGAGGTTAGAAAAGCAAGCTCAGAGAATGCCCTTTCTGTACCTTCCTGGTATTTCTCAAGTGCTTTTCATATTTTATGTTAGTTAGTTAGTTATCAGTTAGAGATAAGAATGTGGAAATGGCATTTCTTTGGTGATGCTTTTTGCTGGTGTAATTGAAATTTATTTTTAAAATGGTACTTGAAAGAGATGTGTATTGCGTATCCAGGAGGTTTCAATTTCTTTAACAAGAGCTATACAGCAATAAAATTTTCTAAAGGTATACATATGTACCTACAAAATGTTGCTTTAAGCATTTGGCTGCAAAGGCTTAATCTGTCTCCATTATATTGCCTGCACATATTTTTGCGAGGTGGCTTCTGATGTTTCTTTGCATCAGCTGTATGAAATGCTTTTCTAAATGAATAGTGACTCTGCGTTCAGTGCTGTGCAAACACATGGAGGTAATCTAAGCACCCAAGAGCCAAACCAGCACTCCTGGGGCACCCAGGGCAGCCCTTGGCTTCACTCGAAGCTTTGTTTGCAGAAATAATGCCCAATTGTGCTGGGTGCCTGTCCACTTTGGCAAGAGAAGTGTGCGTTTTTTGGCATGAAATCATGGAATGTATATACTGGCATAAAAAAAAATATTACTCTGTTTATGGATAAGTGTAAACCAAGATTTAAAGGCACCATGTGAAACACTGAACAACAAGAGCAACCATTGTGAACAGTGGGGAGATAGGAAGACATATAATGCAGGTTTTCCTTTTTTTTTTCTTCTTTTCCTGATGGCAATCTTGGGAACCATGCTTATGACATTGTCCTTACGTCATCAAAGAGTATTTTCAAAAGTTAAAAATTATCAGAATAGCCTGCTTGCTTAATAGGACCCAAATGCCTATCGGTCATGACCTGGTGAAGAGCTGCACATCTTGAACCTGTTAGAAGTTTCCGTGATGAAGCAATCTGTGGGTTTTTTGGTTTTGTGGGGTTTTTGTGGTTTTTTTTTTCTTTCAACAGCAATGTTAGTGGATTAGTAAGCAGAAAAACAGGCCTTGTTGTGTCTTTTTTTTTTTTTTTCTGTAGCTGATTCTTGTTCCCTTCTCATCTTTTCCATCTTTCTGGCAGCAGATGGAGCCAGAAGCTCAGTTTTTAAGCTAAGAGCTTACTGCTGGGTGTAGAGTTTTTGGAGTTTGTGACTCCTGGGGACTTGCTTTTGGTCTTTAGTAATACAAAAATGTGACAAACTTCAGTCTCATCTCTGGGTGCTATCTCAACACGTAACTTGCGCTGTGCACTCTTGTGGCTAGTCTTGTACAAAGGGGATTGTAAAAAGAATTCCTGTATCTCTAGTGTGGCAAATGCCCAGCGATTCATAGCTGTCAGCATATGACTGATAGGGATGTAGGGACAGCTGAGAAGGGGAAAAAAGAGGCATTCCTTCTCACGTCACTGAAGTAGAGCAAATCAGAAGGTGCAGGTTTGAGACAAAATTTTAAATATCTCTTTAAACTGAGGAACTGCTTTCCCTGGGCCTCCCTGTGGTGCTTCAATCCAGAGTGAGAGGCTTAACCAGTTGGGGTTGGTGTATTTGTGCAGTAAAAAGAGGAGTTTTGCTGAATGTTCACTCAGCCCTCGGCAGGAAAAGCAGACGCAAAAAAAAAAAGATCCTGGCAGTACTAAGCAATTAAAAAGCCCTCGTACTATCCTGGTAGAAACCTCACAAAACTATCGTGTTGACTACCGTGTGGAAGGGGTCTTGGCGTCTGCACTGACCACTTGAGAGTGGTAGCTTTTCGTACCGCTTCGTCTTTAAAACCCTAGGGGAGCCGGAGGGAGTTCTCTGAGCCCCACGCAGTCAGATTGCTCACGGGTCAAGCAAGAGCTGCTGACCTGGGCCACTGGTTAAAAATGCTCCTTTGTTTTTTTCATTCCAATGCAAGTTAATGTGCTTTTATTTTCATCCTTGAGGCAGCATGTTTTCACCCTGCAGCCCAGTGTGCTGAATGCTGATGTCGTGTAGGTAAGAGGTGACTATAAGGAATCCTGTTCGGTTGTTGTTTCCCTCCTTGACACTCTCTGTTCATGTGCTCAGGCTTGTTTGGAGAAATCTGAGCAGAGACTGTGCTGTCTGGAAAATCCCTGGGCTGTGATTGGTGCTAGTCCAAATAAATAAGGATAGACACAACTCCTACTCATTCCTGTATAAAATCCTATTAATCTGCTATGATTTAGGCTGTGTAGAAAGCCCCTCAAGAGTATTGACCCTTTGCACAATGCATAAACCAAATAAAGGCCTGGACCTTGGATGAACTCCCTGCCCTTCCCTGGGCTCTGACACATGGGAGACCTAATCCTCAAGCTAATACAGTCATTTGGAATAGCTGTGAAATGAGAAAGGGGAAAAGCTGGCCCAATTATGTACCTCAACTTGAAATAACAGAAGGAACCATAGGTAACTTACCTTCTCAACACTCAGTTTCCCGCTTGCCATAGTTATTTCCAGCAGGAGCTGAGGCTGCCCTGCCTTAGAGGAGTTATGCCAGAGCATAGTTTTATGTAAGAAATAAAACCGTGGCTCAAATGGACTGTCCAGGTAGGACTGGCAGCGACACATCATTCCCCCTTTGCTGGCTTTCCTCGTTTGCTGGCAATACAGCCAGCACCTGGGCAATATGTATTAAGGTATTTGGCAGTTGGGGCTGTGCTGAAGGAGCTATCGGCCCCAAGAGGATGCTGTGGGAGTTCCCTTGACATTCAGAAATCGTCTTGAGGCCATCGAGTGAGAAGAGGCCCAGGAGTGCTTCCCTTACTACTGCTGCTGTCTGCACCTATAGGTCTCTCTGTTGTGGCAGGTGCATCTGTTTTCCAGTATTCCTCTATAGTTTTTCATCTTTTACCCTTAACAACAATCAGACATCATTAAATATGAATTACTTGGTATTTTGGAAGCATTTTTGAATAATGTGTGAATAGCGCAGCTTCTCCAACAAGGACCTTCATTCATTTCCACCCCGACGGAGGCAGAACAGCTGAGGAAACCACAAAGCATATGAAAGCTTTGGCTATTATCCTGTGCTCCAGCAAACCCCGCCTTCTGCCACCAGTTACGTGGCAGCTCCTACCTGCTCTGATGATAAATGCTCATCTTTTTGAATTGCAAGGATAGGGTGAGTCCCACAGGGACCGGCCAGCTCTGTCATCACAGGTGGGAGCAGGAGGAATTGCATAGGTGCAGGAAAAAAAACCCTCCCTTTTACGTATTGTACTTCAGTAGTTCAACACACTCGCCTTGGTCAGGACTAAATATCTAGCAGAAAAGTGCTGGCTGCATTGCGTTACAGATGCATAACTGCATACAGACTGTCCTCGTCGTGGGTGGGTGAGGCCTTATTGGAGCGGTGGGTGCAAGAAGCGTCCTTTATTTGAGGTTACGTTGTTCACATGGACAGGAAGCCATCGGAGCAGTACCCAGCTCTTCCCATTTTCTCTTCAGAAATACCCCCAAAGACTTTGAATATTGGCTGCCCGCTCTGGCCTAAGAGGCAGGACAGTGTTAACCATTCGATGCTCAGTTTCTCTTGGGGAGTCCGTAGCAGTTAGTGCTTCATTAGCTGCTCTGGTGAGGAAGGGGGTGACGGAGAGTCCCAGGTCACTGCTGGGGAGCTGGTGCCCGAGGAACTGCAGTGGCCTGCAGATGGTCATCCAGTTCTGTGCAGGATAGGTCCCACAGCCCCACTGCTGAGCACAGCACCTTCCCCTTCTAGGGGATGAGGATAACGTACGTGCTTTCCTTCTGCCACCATGTTTGATTGACTATGTGCTCTTGAGACATCAGCGAGCGTCTCTTACCCTGAAGGTGCCCTATGCCTGGCATGACAAGACCATGATTTCTCCTCTGGCATCTAAGCAATACCGACATGTGAGTAATCCCCATGTAAACGATGCCGATACACATGCAGGATTGCAAACCTGCATTGTATGAAGCACAATATTATAAATTGAAGAGAAAAAAAGGACAGGTAAAATGATGCTGTTGTATTACACCGCTTTGTGTCCCTGCACCAGGCTGACTCTGTCCCTGGGGGAGGCTGTGTGTGTGCATGGACCAGAGCCATGTAATCAGGACATTTTGTATTGTCTAGACTGTAAGAAATGTCAGGCAGTTGGAGTACAAACAGAGCCGTGGCCTTGCTGATATACTCCTTGATCTCTCCCTCTCTCATCTGCAGGAACAGTTCCTTCACATCAAGGTTAAAGGCAGTGTGAGAAAGGGATCGTTATTTGCATGCGGTATGGGCGCTGAGCAAAAGAGCTCGAGTCTGAGCTCCCAGCTCTGAAGTTAACCTTCAAGAACACAAAAATGAAAACAAGATTAAAGCCAAATTGGGCAGGCGTTCCTGTGCAGCCACTGTATTTGTAGCAGACGATACCTGCGTCATTAAAGATAGTAGGTGGGTGCAGAGTGGACTCTCCAAGTAGAGCTGCTTCTTGCTAGTGAAGGAACTAATGGAAGAATATAATTTTGAAATGTCCCCCCCTTTGTGGCACTGTGGAGATGAACTGGGATCCTGTAACAGGGCTTTCTAAGCTCTGATACCCCTACTTATGTCCACGGGCAAGAGCCACAGGGATGCACAGCTCATTGTTGGGCAACCTGAACGAGATTTGTCCCTGGGAGGGAGGGCCCCTTGTGCACCCAAGGGTGCTTTCAGCTTTGTTGGTGTTTTTATTTTGTGGGTGAGGAATCCAGTTGTCAGATTTTTCCAGGAGAGTCTCAAAGTGTTCCTGATGGTCCTCCAAATGGATGCTTGTGGCAGCCCGGACCCCTCACGGCGAGGTAGAGGCACCGTGGTGGGGGTCCGGGGAGCGCAGGGTGCTCAGAGACAGATGGGGATGGCTTTTTTGAAGCTGAAATTCAACAGTTTGTAATTCACATGACATGAGTTTAAGCAGGAACATTTTGGTTTAATCTAGTCCTCTGCCCACACTATTCTTCTGCAGGCTAGTGGGTGGTCACATGCTAAACCAATAACAAGTAAATTAAAACCAAAAAGAAGGGCAGACAACCATGGTGGTGCCTGGGACCTGCTTCCCCATGTGGCACAACTTTCCTTGTCTCATTAAGGCTGGGCCAACTGTGCCCACGCAGCCATGCCGGCGTTTCTTTGTGACTAGAGCAACTGAGCTCTCAATCCAGAAATGAAGGTAAAATTGACAATTAATGAACAGAGGGAGAACAAGGTCTGGAGTGAAAATCAGCACGTTCAGAGAAGTACTGGTGCCTGCCTTGCCTCATGAGAGAATCCTGAGAGTCTCCCCTCCCTTGGCAGAGCTAAAATTTTGGGGCTTTGGAGAATGTGCTTTCACAACATAAGAGAAACTTGGAACATGATCAATATTTATCTAAAGAAGCAAAAAGTAATGAGGATCTGAAAATGTGAAACAGCTTAGTGGGAGGAAGCCTAGCTAGCTGAGGTTGCACAAGAGCGATGAAGGAGCTTCGCAGGAACAGAAACAAAGTGCTGGCAGTAGAAGCAGGTCATTGAGCACCTTTCAGCCATGCTTTCCAGGCTAGTGCTCTCTCCCCAAATCTGGAAAGCCTCAAAAAATGCTCCTCCTCTACCCAAGGGGGTCTGGGCTATCATCTCCCACTTCATCCCTTTCATGCCTCGATTCCTTCCTCTTATCACCCAGGCCTTGGAGAACACTTTATTCTCCTCTTAAAGATTTAGCACATGCCCCCTCACTCTTCACTTAAGGCTGAACAATCCAGATGTTGAACGGTTTCTGCCAATGTTTTGTCTTCAAGATTCCCCAGCACTTCTGTTGCTCTCTGCTGCGCTCTCTCCCCTTGCTGTGCTCCCAAAACTGGCTGTAGCCTCCAAATGAAGCTTTTCCAGGGCTTACACAGAGCAGCAGCACACCTTCAAGAGGATATTCTCCTTATTTAGACATCTAAACAGGATATTTGCTTTCTTTTAACATTTTTTTTACAACAGCACAACTAACTTCTCGCTGGTAACCTATGATAACAGCCCATGGCTGGTTTTCCATCACCTGTCAATGCAATCGATTATTCCTGCCCAAATGTCACACTTGGCACTTGTCCGTGCTGCCACATCTTTCTCCAGTTTCTCAAGATTTTGCAGGTCTTCTACCTGCTGCCCGTCCCAGCTCTGTCAAGTGTAGCCTGCTCTGGGGGCCATGACAGCACTGCCCCGAACCAGTTCCAGGACAGACCCTTGCTAAATGCTTCATCCCATTTTGCCAGGGAGCTGTTGGGAGCTGCCAACAGACTTATTTGCACCTGATCCTGCTGCAGTTTCATGCAGACCTTGTTTCCAGAGCTTAATTTTAAGAGCAGCATCATGAGCCTTCCCAATGTGAGGATATACAACAACTGCTACTTTTCCCTTAGTCACAAATACTGTCAATCTGTTATGGAAGGGACTGAAACTGATTTACATGATATTTTCCTGATAAATCCATCATGCCTGCTAATCATAACCTCGTGTGGGCTTTGTTTTGTCGGAGTATCCCATGCAGGGGTGGGGAGTGAAGTGTCATGGTGGATTTGAAGAGGCAATTTTAAAAAAACAGTAAAGCAGCCAGAAACTTGGCAATTAAGTTCGGACCATCTTGTGGCTAGGAAGTTTTGAAATTAAGGAGGGAGATTAGTCAACGAGAAAGAATGAAGACTATTAATAGAAAATGATCCCTGCTCATTACCAAGCTCCAAGCAGACAATTAGCATTAAGAACACACCAACGTGGGTAAACACTGGCCCATGGTCTTGTATGCCCCAGCCTCCATCTTACAGTTATCTCTGCGAGACGATAATTCAAACAGCTATTGGCAAAGGATCTCAGAAAATTAAAGCATACTTTAATATTGAGCGGTGGCAGAGACGGTTGCAGGTGGAGTGGGCTGACCCCTGCTAGATCCCTGCAGCGGCTGGGGCACTTCAGCCTGCCCAGGTTGCATTACAATATGGGTTGTTTTTTCTGGCTGAGCTTATCAAGATCACCTCACTTCTGCCTCTGCAGCATGTCCTCCTTAGCTCCCTAATCTCTGTGATGTCTGCAAGCTTGATTAGGGACAAACTTTCTGCTTTCTTCTTGCTCATTGATAAAAGTTTAAAGCAGCAGAAGACTGAGTTAAAGCTAATTGGAAGGGACCTGCTGCTCACAGGTTTCTACAATAAAAGCATTCGCTCGATTACTTGACCATTCGCAAACCTCATTTCCTGTGTGCTGTATCACACATTGCATCACGCTGTTCCTGCCAGTGCACGTGGCTGCTGTCATCCCGCTTTTATGTGAAGCTCTGGCTCATCAGCTGCATTTGGGCTGCTTTGACCTAAAAGCGGGCCCCTCTTTGAAGACTGCTGTGGGAGCAGCAGGTTCAGCGTGTGCCGCTTTGGCTCCTGCCTGTGCCTGCCCGTGCGGGCAGAGCACTGGTCTGCAGAAAGGTGTTGGGAAAATTCTCGGGGGCTATGACGCCCTGTTCCTCCTCCGCTCCCCTTTGCATCCCCTGGCACAGGATGAGTGGAGAATGGCGAGCACTGCTCCGCCCGTGGGCAACCCAGTGCTCCTGGGGTAACACAAATAAAGGTGTGTTTATCAAGGCTTAAGCTACAGGCTCAAAAGAAAATATAATATTCAAAAGCAACATAAAATGTAGTCTAGGCTAGATTTACCTAGAAGAGAGTTTTCTACACATTTTTTGAGGCTGAGTATATGATGTCTAATTTTTTGTATGATAATTTAACCCTCTGTTAGCCATCCTAGCTCTCTGAATGAGTGTGTCATCCTCACAGACCAGAGACCTGGGCCTGTCCCTCATCCAAAATGTGCCTATCGGTGATGGAGCATACTCAGCAGCGGACTATAGCTGCTATTTGCAGCCCTCCCCACTGCTGGGCCACCTCTCCCCACTTCACACCTTCTTAGCAGGGAGTTATTTTAGGATCAGCCACTTTGCCTCTGCTCACAGGACTAGCACGTGCCTTTAATCTCTGGTTGGGGTTCGTAGCCCTGTTCACAGAAAGCCGTTGCTGCCTGCCTGACTGCTCCAGCCTCCCAAAGCCTCCTCTGGATGGACATCACTCGAGGTCTTTTTGGATGTATTATTAGAAAGATGCCTAATGTATGAAATCAGTGTTGTCCTGAATGGTTTAAGGTCAGCCCTATCCCCTGAATGAGGCATGTTCCTGCTGCTCCGAGCCCCGAGCCAAGAGGTCCCACCACCACCTCCAGAAGGGTGGAGGTTGCTTATCAGCTGCTACTCTAATAAACATGTTCTGCTGCCACCGGCCCCTCTTCCCAGGAGCATTTCTGGCTTGTGGGAGGAGACGGTGTATTCACATGCATTAATCAAACTTTTCCAGATCCATCTTTGATCATCCTCCTACTGAAGGCGGCAGCTGCTGGGATGTGCCGGGGGAGCTGCACCCACTTCCCTGGATGGCACCCATGCCCTGGCCAAATTTTTTATTCTAAGTTAGAAATGAGATTTAGCCACTTGAAGGGGCAATACCATCATACGTGCCTCTGACCCAAGAGAAATACACATGGGAACCCACAAACAGCTGCTTTTTCCCACTCCCCACCCCACTGTGAAAGTGCCCTTTCGTGTCGAACTAGGAAGATCCAAACCTTGTGTTTCTTGCAATGCCCATACTATGGGGATAAGCTTCCTTTCTTTGCTGTATAATCTCATTTTTCCCTCAAAGTTTGAATTCCTGACCTGTTTACTGGAGCTGACCTCTTCACTGGTTTGCTGAAAGAAGGGGCTGCCCATGCAGAGAAGTTGATTTATGTGCCACCTTGCGACCATGCTCTCACGGCTCTGGCAGCGCACACCCGGGTTTGGATGTGACTAGCATTTTTCTAGCACAAACTTACAAAAATGTGTTTGGAGTACCTCTGACACAGTTCCATGGCTGGAAAAAAGAAATACTGAGGGCTAACAAGCAGTTGGCAGGAATTGTTTTAAAATCTGCATTCCTTAGACAGCCCATCATCAGCACAGACTATGTTATGGGCATGATTAAATAGTTAAGTCATATGTAAAAGCAATGGGAACAGTGATTTTTCATGTGATGTCCCACTACATCATTCTTCCCAACAAGATTCAGTGTGATTCCCAATATTTTCCTTTAGGAAATATAGGCCATAAATTAATGTGATGTACGTTTTTCTGTGTAGCAAACAGCAACAGCGAATTTTGTAAGGAGATTTGAAAATTTGGAGAAGACATTCTGCTGTTCACTTGTATTTATTCTTTCTCCAGGACAAATGGAATTTCCCAGGATGTTTTTTCTTCCCACGACTCTTCCTGTATCTTATTCATTATATTCTTTAAGCCTCACTTAAATGAAAATTTCATTCATTATAACATCGTCACCTTTAATTTCTAAAAGGTCTGTCTAATTATACCCATAAATACCTCAGGAGAGGAATTGTAATCAAACATCATTCATTTAGTGCTCACATATATTGAAAGCCACTCTCTGAAACAATGACTCATCTCATTCTACATGCCAAAACGCATGCCTTGCATTTTTAATACCTGAAGTATTTTTTCACTTATAAAAGCTTGGCTTGTAAAACTTCATCAGATAACATTCATGTTTAACAACTGTGTTTAGATCACATAAATCAGCATACACGCTGCCTTGATTTGGGAACAAGTGGCCCGCAGGGCTTCCAGCTCCCCATCTTTATCTCACTCACCACGTCCATTTCTGCATCGGAATAAAAGCCATCCTCACTGATGGCCCACTCCATCATCCATTTTTACCAATCTCCTTACTTATTATTTTATCTGCAGGGCATCTCAGACATCCTTGAGGACATCTGGGAGGTTTTAGGTGTGTTTCCCATGCCTGGGTAGCTTCCAGGGGATTGCTTTTAAACATGAACTGAATGCAGGTTTTGGCCCAGACGCAGCAGGGTCGGTGCAGTTCTGCCTGGGAAATCCCAAAATACTGAGTGAAAGTGCCCGGTGTTGTATTTCCTACCTTCAGACCCAGCAATGTCAGCTTTTCTCAGCAGGCGAGGGGAACACCTTTCTGTATGTTTTCCGTTCTACCCGGCACATTTTCCTTCCAAATTCGTGGAAGGCACAGGGTGAAGGAATATTCCAGGCTTGTTTGTTAGCTTAGGAACTTAATTTGTTTGATGCTGCCTGACGACATTTCATTAAGCAATAAACTGCTGGACCTTGTTTTGCTGAGCCAAATAGAGGAAAGAAGAAGCAGTACATTAGACTGACTCTTATCCTATTGCCTGATACTGTCCCTGACTCAAAGTTCTGTTCTTTTAAATCAAATTTGTTCCAAATATCATTAAAATTATTTGCCTTTTACCCAGCACAAAGCTAAAGGTTTTGAAACAAACCTTTTTCTTAAGTGTAGGAAAAATGTGACCTTTAATGTAGACTGATAAAAAACAACAGACTGTTATTTCTGAGCTAAGGGTGTGTGTAAATCACAGCAGTGGGGCAGGACAGCAAGGAGGGTTTTACGGTTTCTTGGGGCTGTATAGAAAAGTCTGCTTTTTGCCCAGATGCGTCTGGCCCCAGCTGGTTTGTCTCACCTCCAGCGATTTGCAAGGACTATTTATTTCTACTACTTGTAAACCATTTTCCCCCATGCAAATCCTCCCTCAAAATGACCTTTTCCTGGATATATACAGATTACTCGGCCCAGCATCCTCTCAGGCTGGGGATGAGCTGTGACTGCACCCTCTGTCATGGTTTCCCCGGTGTCCCATCTCTCCCATGTGTTGGTTTCCTTTGCCGGGGGGTCATTCTGGTACAAATAAATTTTCTTAAGTGGCGAAGTTATAAATGTGTGTGTTAAAAGATGATGAACAGCAAAACCCACGGCTACCTGATGCTGAATACTGCTCTTCCTAGACACCATGACATATTTTTCCATACATTTCTCCTCCCCTGAGTGCCTGGCAATTTCCCATTCTCCACTGAGCGCGTTTTGCTGCCCAGCTGGTTTCCCCATCCCCAGGTTGCAGGGGACCACCGAGGTGTGGGTGGCATCTGTGGGGTCCCTGAGCCGTGGGACCACTGCCACCCTCAGCCTCCAAGTAGCCCAATCCTTTGCGGTGACAGTAACGGTGAGTGGCCTCACTGCTGGCTTGTTCGTGGTGTAACAAGGGACATTTCGGTGTGACACAGCTGAGCTAAAACCCCCATCGCTGCGTCTGCCTGGTGTGCTCGTCTCACCGGCAGCTCTAGCACATAATGGATTGCTGACGGCACAGCAAGAGCGGGGCTCAGTTAAAACTGGCTATTTGAACTTCAGTCTTTAAAACGTGTCACCAGTTGTAGTATTTCTCCTCATCCCTCTGCAATGAACACCTGGAGGAGGTATTGGCGATGATGAGCATCATGCCTGTTTCAACAAATCCTAGAGGAAGCCTGGAAAACCACTGATGGCCAGTTCAGCAAGCTGGCACAAGCCATCCTCTTACAAATTGCTGGTGCCCTGGTGTTGTCAGGGTTTGGTACATCCTATTTTCCCTGCTACACCTGTATATTCTCGAATGATGATTTTGTAAAAGGACCTGTTATGGATATTCACCGCTGTGCCCCATGGTCTGCTTGGCACTCTCCCACAGACTAATCTAACTGGGTAGTTTCTCTGAAGAAATCCTCCTGGTGCAGTTACCTTGGTCAAAGGCTCGCTTCATCCTCCTTCCCAGGGAGACCAGCTGGACTATCCCAGCAGTCCCAGTCCCAGCTAACCAGCTGTGCCCCTCCCTACCATTAAATTAGCATACATAACTCAATAAATGGCACACATTAATAACATTCCTGATGAATGCCCGGGCTTGCAGGTTTTGACTCAACACAGCTTCACGGCTGTGCAACTGCTTTCTCATGAGGTGCCTGGGAGCAGTTGGTATTTACAGACCTACAGGGCAAATAAGAAGAGATTGATGTGTTCATGTCAAACCTGCCTCCACCGAAGACAGGCAGCAAATTGTATTGAAGCAACAGTGAAGCAATCTGAAGATAATGTGTCTAGTGATAAATTAATTGCAATTTAAAGTTAGTTGGTTTTCCTTTACAAATTCCAAAGAAAGCAAGAGGCACTATATAAAGCAGATGGTTTCTTGTCAGTCAAGGAAACAGAATGAACAAATCTTGCAGGGATTCAAACCCGTGTGAAGGAAAATCTCTGCTACAGCGTGGAGGTGAATGATGGATACTGAGACAATCATTAAAAAATGGCCACCTTTTTATTGCCTGCTATGTCTGTATCTTTGTCTCCAGGGGCCTGTACTTCTCCCCAGTGGTTCTGTGGAAACCATGCAGAGTTTTGTTTCTTTGGTGATGGGGAAGAGTTTTCAGTGTATCAATGCACTTTTACACTCACTCCGAATTTATCAGCCAGTCTGCATATTATCTGAGTGCTCAGACACTGTAGCGTCTTAGACTCAGTCCGTTTTGCTTTTTCTAAAATACGTCCAAGGTACCCAGACAAGGCACCCCACATGTCGGTGCTTGTGTGCAGCGGTACACAACCCCCTCCCTGGTTGTGGGATTTCTCACCGTGATCATCATCTCCCGGCTGAGAAAAAGGGAAGGCTTGTCACAGCAGGCTTATCACGTGGCTCTCCAAATTGCACTGCAAGGAGTCAGCTCTCCTTCAAAGCTCAAATCCATGAATCACGGTGAGCCCATGACCCAGAAGCTCAGATACACATAATTAAGGCACTCTTAATATGAGGGGCAGGTTCTCCCTCTCATATAACATTACAGCAGTGCTTAACGTTGCAGTGATAAAGCATACCCTATTGCTTTTGCCCTGACTTAAAATAAATGACTTGTGGGGCATCTCTCTAAGAGTAATATTTAATTTCCCATTAGGTGTTTTCAATCTGTTAAAACAGAACTTTAATTTATTACATTCAGGGACTTTTGGATGGCCCTGTTTTCCTTTCTGCAGAAACTTAAAAAGAGAATTTTGTTTTTCATGATGTCTGTTATTTTCTGCCAAATCAAACGAAATGCCCTTGTAAAAATTGATTTTAAGGTACTTTCAGATGATACCCAAGCATTTTAAGAGTCTTTATAACTCAAGTTAGCTGCAGTTTTCAGACTGTGTGTGGATCTCTTGGCCTAGGAAAGTCCACTATGAAATAACAGTAGATATTGATGGGGTTATCATTGCTAGACCTGCACTGCAGGTCTTTCTGCTATGAAAAGGGTCAAATGAACAAGGGAAAACATATGAAGAAAGTTTTGCAGTGAAGTTTTGAACATCTTCTGTAACAGAATTTTTGCAGTGACTTTCATTTTTGCAGCTGCAGGGCATGAGGGGCACAAAGGTTAAGATTGTCAATGTTGGGAAGGTTTCAGGGCTGTATCTTCACCCTGAAGATGTCTGTCCCTTGAACAATCACTGCGGTGCAGCAGCCCATCATAAAAGAAATGGCACCAGGGTGGCCTCACAAACATTTTTTAAGATGTGGGGACGCAGACAGAAAAACATGCAGTCACAGCCAGAATCAATTCATCCTTTCCCTTCCCCATGAAAACCCTCACTTGTTGATGATGACCTCGACAGCTGGCAGGAAGATGGAGATAAGTGTGTCAAGTTTTCATGCTGAGACCACCACTGGAAAACCGAGACCCTCGCACATCCAGTGAAGGGCTCACTTGGTGCAGCTCACTCTCCTGTGCCTGTTGAGAAGCTCAGACACTCTTGGTGGGGTGCAGAGACACTGGTTTCGGGAAAAACTCCTGTTGACCCATCATACAATTCAAGGCATGCCCTTTTTAAAAATAAGGCTAGCTGAAAGGAGTCTGAAAACCAAGTGGTTGAATCCTGTGTTTTACTCCTTCCTGCTCTTTTTTTTCCTCTTGTCTGCATCTCTCTGTTTGGGGCTTGCTGCTCTGTTTTCCCCTTCCTAAGCCTTTATTACCTTTATTCATTTTAATTAAGTTCTCCCTCAGATTCAGAAACTTAATAAGGTTTAAAGAAAGGAAGTGAGCTTGCCCAGCAGGCTGGCTTTCCCCAGCTTAGCATTTCATGGTCGCAGTTACCCTTTGGCATCTCCTGGTCTGAGTCCCTGGCGCTCCTTCTGCTCTCAGGGTGCAGGGGAGGACAGGAGCTGGAGGGCTGCAGCAGGCCAGCAAGAGGATGCTTTCCTCCCTGAGTCATTGGTACTGACCAGCTGTGGGGTACAACCATGTGGGGTGACCACCCCACATTTTTTGAAGGGTAAAGTGCCCTGCTCCCCTCCCCACTGGATGCCACAGCTGGCTGCAGGGGCTCCTGCCAGGCCTGTCCCAGGGACACCCACTCCCGAGTCCCTCCTAATGAACAACCTTGCTGGCTCTGAGTCCCCACGGTGACACTGGGCAATAGGGAATGGGCTGGGGGTGGGTGATACTGTGGCCACCTTCACTTCTAGGGGTGGGTTCCCCCATGACAGCCTCCCTAATCGCTGCACAGGGCATGGTTTCTGCCTTGGACACCAAAGAGTTAATCCCCACCTGAACTGGTACGGGTAGCAGATTCCTGCAGCGTGAAGGTAGACCTTCGGGCTACTCTTTAATAGAGGTGAACACTTTTTAACTCTTGGATGGTGGTGATTCACCATGCAGCTCTCCAGTGCTGTCATTAAACTTCCTTTGCTAAGTGCTCTGCAAATGCAGCTCCTTGTTTATCCTGCGATCACACACCGTTAGTACCCAAACAGCCCTCAGTCACGTACATCATCTCTGCATCTTATTACACAGTTAGCCTCATGTTAGATATAAATATGCTATTCCAGAGCTTGTTACTGTTCAACCAACAAACGAATACATCTACAAAGTCAAATACTCATCAGTCTGGTATTGCTGGCAGTACTTTTCCACACTCCTATAATTAGACAGGTCCTAACTGAACTATGTGTAGGAGTCTGGCTAGGTCTGGAAATAATAGGTTTATTCTCTAGATACCCTTCTGCTGTACTGCTCTAAATGGGCACCAAGTATTTTTGTTGTTTACAGTGATTATTTATTCTTACTGCATGCCTAGATTTCATCCACATCAGCCTACCTCCTGCTCAGTGTTTCCCCTCTGCATCACCTTTATTAGTAACCTGATTTCAGAATAAGTTTCTGGAGATGCCGTAGAAGTTTGAGTGTAATCAGCTTGAAGTTGCCTAACGGGGCATCTCAGGGCAAATATTTGGTATTTGGGCAGTGCTGTGCTCTGAATCTCCCAGCAGAAAGATGCTGCTGCTTCTTTTTTCTCCCACCCTTATGGCCCATGATCCTCAGCTGAGGGAAACTGCCTAAAGATCCATTTTGGAACAAAATTAGTCGATACTTGGATCCCAGAGCTTGTCTGAAAGCTGGGAGACAGCCTGGAGAGTTGGAAAAGTGCAAGAGAGCTGGCCCAAGGAAACCAGAACCACTGATGCATGCAGGCACTGCTAATGTACGTGATATACCCAGAGGACCAATACCACTTTCTGTGATCTTGGCAGTTATCCCCAAGTCATATTTTCCATGCTTAAGAATCGTCTTTGAAATGTCACTTGCGTCCTGGACACAGTAGCTACTCTTGCCCTTCATGTGTTTTTCTTCCTATGTATTTATCTTGGCCACGGCAAGGAAAAATCCCTTCCTCGATGTAGCCTCATTTCCCCTGCGCTCCCCCTCCTAGCCTGTGGGAGCACAAAACACAGCAGTACTTGTAAAATCCTCACCATGGCTGTACGATACGCTTACATGGCACGGACCATGCTGCGTAGATTCACCATGGGGGTCACATCCCTACATTAACGATCCTTTTCTACCTGAATTCAGGAGCAAGACTCATTAAGGGTCTTAAGTGAACGCTGATTTTGCCATGTGATAATCTGGAGTATTTTCCTGACAACAATGAAAGGAAAATTTCTGCTTGAGCACAGGGGAAATAAAAATCACAAGGGGCTTTGCAGAGCCTTAGACTGTGTATTTCAGTTGGGAAATAACACCTTTCTAGTTCCTTTGTGCACCTCAAAGGCCTGCTCATGCTGCCAGCCCAAATGTGCAGTCTCTCACATCCAAACAAGGCTGGACACAAAGACGCCAAAGTATAGGGCACATTTTGATTCGCTGGAGATATGGACCAGCATATGAAATTGGTATTCCCAGGGAAGAAGGAGAAAACAGGAGGCTACGTCAGGAATATAAATGCTTGGTCCTTGATAGGGAGGCTGATGCAGGGGGGTCTTTGCTAACTCCCAAGGACTCAGCTTCAGACTAGAGCTAGAGGCTGGACATTAGTGGCAGTTAGATGAATGTAACCAAGTTTGAGTGCAAGGTGGAAAATTATGAACAGCCAGCAAACCAGCTTAAAAAAAAGATCAAGCTATTGGAATAAAATATTTCAAGTTAAGCTACTTGCCTCCCCCTGCTACATACAAGGAAGAAATAGAAAAAAGACCAAATCTTCATCCTGGGTCCCTGCATATTTCACACCGTCTTGCCAGAGCATCGCGTGGTGCCAGTGGATTGATGCGCTGGCGACAAGCTGCCGTGGTGCAATCCATAGGTGCTGCCAGGCACCTGGGATCCCGCACTGTCCTGCCGAAGCAAGCCCTGATCTGCGGCTCATCAGGCAGCAGCAGCTCAGGAGGCTGCGTCTTAATGAGCAAAGGGGCAGCGGGGAAAAAAATAATTTTGCCTCCTCCTGGTTTTCTGCCCTGGGTTCCCCTGTCAGACACGGCTCCCATCGCCGATTGCTCCGCTCCTGCAGCGAGGCTTTGCCCTCTGCGAATAAAGAGGACAAACCCAGCCTAGAGGATTTGTTGTGCATCTGATAAAAAGCCTCATCTGCTCATTTTTTGTTACTGACCGCAACAAGCAGCTGGATTATTGCACGTTACAGCCTCCCAGTAGCTGAAACTCAATAAGTTTTATAGCTGTCATTTTACTCTTGATGGCTCAGCTTATGATGTAGAATTGGATTTGAACACCAGCTTTGGTTTTATGAGTGTGCGTTGGGTTAAATGCAGTGAAGTTACACTGTGCACCTGACAGCGAGGCAGGAACATGCATTTATAAACAGCGATGTTATCAGGAATAGCAAAGTTGGCTGGAGAAACATATTTGACCTTGCAAGCATTGAGTTTTAGTACTGGAGACCATAAACATTACTGCTTCAATTAGGAAACAAAAACTGCACCCAATGACCAGTCCATCCAGTCCCAGGGGCTTGGGTCTTTTCGCTGGATGGTGAGAAAAGACCGTAAATATTATTTTTCTCTTAAATACTTATAGGACTTTCTTTACATAGCACATTACAGTTGTTAATGCCCTCTGCCTACCCCTAAGAGGAAGGAGAGTGCTACTACCATTTTACAAATAGGTAACGAAGGCACAGAGGAGCTGAACTGACTTGTTTAATGTCAGACATAAAGTCTGCTCCAGAGTAAGGAGACTTGGCTTTGATTTGCAAACGCCAGCTCTCTGCACTAACCAGGGCACAGTATTTCCTTGTTCTTCTAGCTTCTGAAAGGGCCACTGAGGGTTTGGATAAGAGCCCTTTTTAATAAATTGGAAAAAAAGAGAAAAAAGAATGAACATTTTGGCCTATCAAGTGTTATTTGCTGAAACTGAGCACTGGACTGTGAATCTTCCAGATCAAAGGTTGGCTCTGTTGTGTGTTTGTATGTTGTCTAACACAGTGGGTAATTAGTCCCAGTTGGGATACTTTGGATGTACAAATTATGCAAATAGATTTACTACAAATAATAAAAGCAGTTAAAAAAATGGGGAAAATCCTCTTGCTGTCTAAAGCAGTTTGTCATTTGAGCCTCTGCATTTTCAGTTAAAATTCAAATAATTCATTCAATACAGCAGCCTGCGTTTTCAGGTTCCCTAATCTTCTCCTCTGGGGAAGTAATAAAACCCATTTCTCCAATCGTTTTAATTTTAGTTTTTCTAGACAAAAGAGGGCTTATTCCTAGCCTTGATCTATCAATTGTTGCTTGATCTCTTCAAAAACCACTCTCACTCTGCTCAGGGCTGGTGCATAATCAGGTTGTGAACAGAAATGTTGCTCATGGGCGACGAGGCCAGTTAAAAATGAGCAGTCAGACGGGGGTTAAAAAATGCTCGGTTTGGTCTTTGCTTACAGATAATGGGAACAGTTTTAGACCAGTGACACATAATTTTTGAAATCCCAAATGAAAATAGCTGTGAAAATAGTTGGATTACAAAAGTGTTGACCAGTCAGATGTGGGAAGATAAGAGATTGGGGTTCACAGACTGAGATGTATGATGTGAGTCACCACAGCTCTACTGGGTCAGCAGCTCAGTGTCATGTAGCTTCTCAACTCCTTTTCATTCTTTAAACTTTTTTTTTTGACCCAAACTAATGACAATAGCAACCCTTACTTGCGTGGCTCCTATAACTCTCAAAGTCTTGAAATGAAAATCAATGATAAATTAATTCTGAGATTTGTCCCTATCAGAAGTAGAATTTCATTACTCCATAACACATTTTCCAGAGTAAAATAGAGAGGAGAACTGCAAGTTGCAATTTCAGTTGTTAACTCTCCTCAGGTGTTCCTGTTTTACGGAGGCACATACAGATGAGGCCCCCAAATGCACAAGAGCAGATACATCTGTGCTGCAGAGTCAGCTTGCTTGGTGGCCTTGCAGACCTTGGCACTGTGGTGAGTGCTAAGTATGTTTCATAGCTGAAGGGAAGAGATGTTACCAGAAAATCATGTTTTTTCTGAAAAAAACACATGTTTTTCCCGCAGGTTTTATCATCCTGACTTATCAATCCACTTCAAAAGACTGGCCAAAATACATTTTTTTCCTGTCAACTCCAGGCATGAGACAAGAGGTTCATGGATAACATATCACAGCCTTCAACTGCTGATGCATAACAATTCTTTATACCCTTTCTTTGTGCCTGATCATTCCCAAACTTGCCTGTGGAGGCATTCAGAGTCATTCAGCTGTTTATTTTAATGAGAAAACCCTTTCAAACACTGATGTGTTTGACTTCAATTCTAAAGAGTCAAGATGACACTTTATGGGTGTCTAAAGACGATGCTCTATGGGTGGGTTGAGGGGATGATGCTGAGCGCTGCTGAATTAATGAGCACTCTTCCTACCCTGACCTCTGCTTTTGGAAATCACTTTTGGCCTCACTGGTTTTACCAAACCATTGGGAATAAACAGGAAAATTTAAGGCAGCATAAAACTAATTTCCTTAAGAGTTCTAGGAAACATGCAGCCGGCTAAAAAGCAGGTGAGACTGGCAAAGCTGCCCCATACTTGGACCTGTATTTCTCTAGTTTGACTGGAAAAGAAATGTCAAGAATAACAATCGTGAGACTGACAAATAATATTTTATCAGGAAAAATGTTTTTGTTACTAGAGGACATTGTGTTTTACACAGTGTGGTTTACTCAGTGAAACTGGCTAATCACTGACACTCCACGGTCCTCAGTAATATTGGTGTGGCTTCACAGAACACTTCCTTCAGCTGAATGCGTGATGCTCATTTCCATGAAAACTTTCATGAATGGATATTTTATTAGGAACCATTGAAGAATATCCACACTAAACCAGTACAAAATTTCTAATGGAAAATATTCCCTTCAGAAGCCAGGCCACTTAGAGAAGATGAAGTAAACTGGTTGCTGGATAGAGAAGAACTATAAAGTAATATTAAGTAAGAAACAACAACAAAGCACAGCTTGTTTTTGAAAAACTACTGAAGAATTAGTCACAGAAATTTCCTGATGAACAAATTTAGTCAATTCCCAGATCATTCAAGAGTGTGACATATTTCACATTGCAATCTTCTTACGAGTTTATTTATAATTTCCCATCTACATTTTCTCCAGGGCCTCGTATTTTCCATTTTGTCAGGATAGCTGATAGCAGCCACTTCCAAGCCTTTAACATCAAAATGACACAGATGCAAATAAGACACATAAATCTCATGACCCTTCACATCAGGGAGCAAAAATGCTGCATAGCTGTTCTTTAAAAACAGGAGAGCTACTACTGACCTGCACAGCCCTTGGGACCCCTTGTATCACTTACTCATCGTGAGATGAAGCTCTCCTAACCCACCCTGGTGAGAAGGGAGGGTTTGTGTGTATGGGATGGGGAAGCCAAGGTCTCCTCTCCCGGCTGAAAGTGGCTGGGGGTGGCATACATACCCCATGCGTGCACGTGCCCCGTCCCCAAGGCCTAGGTTTGGTCCTGGCGTACCCACAAAAGACAGTGAGGTCTTCACCTGCCACCCACTCTCCCTGGGAGCTTCCCAGCAAAACTTCCCAGATTTCAAGGCCAGGTTGGATGGGGCTTTGAGCAACCTGGTCTAGTGGAAGGTGTCCCTGCCCATGGCAGGGGGTTGGAACCAGATGATCTTTAAGGTCCCTTCCAACCCAAACCATTCTGTGATTCTATGACTATCCCAGCTTGCCCCTGTTGTCCTACCAGATATCGCTGCCAAAATCAAGGGGGTTTGTCTTTGCTCTGTGGGCAGCAAGGCTACATTTACCAACATTGCTGAGAAGCCTTGAGCCTCCTCCAGTTAGAGAAACCTGAAGCCATTAGATCCTCCCACGAAAAGCTTTATCTGGAGCCATGAAGCTCTCTGCTATTGGTGACCTCAGTTTCTACTTCCTTTGAACTTTGATTGGCACAGAGCAAATTTAACTGCCATGGAAATAGGACTCTTATTCCTAGTGCCTCGTATACAGAGCTTATAAGGAGGCTATTGTTGTCACCTAAACAGAAACACAAGTTACATTAAAGTCACTTTTGAAGCCAGCTCTGCTTTCTCCACACATGGCGCAATGATGTTATTTTCAGTCTAAAAGACTTCTAATACCCTTCAGGGAAAAGAGTACTAAGAAAAACAGCAAAAGTCAAATCTTTTAGGAAAGATGAGCATTAGGGTTTGTGCCTGCTCTCTGACAGCCTCCACTGAAACAAACGCAAAGCGGCTGCCAGGCACGGCAGTGAATGAGGGGATACCTTCAAGATTTAGGAGTGCAACGTACCAAAATAAAGACATAACAGTTCCACAGTACATGCCCCACAAATCTCTGTAAGTGTAATTACGCAGTAATCTGTAGGAGCCTGTAAATATCCTGCTGCCACATGTTATTTATTAGTGAAATCTACGAAACTGAAGAATAAGTGAAGGATAAGTTACATGATGTTTGTGCCCAGTGACTCAATAAAATCACTTTAACAAATGTTTTGACGTAACGTTCACTTTATTTAGAAAGAAGTTGTTATGCTGAAACAGCTGTGAAACTGCTTTTAATGTTGCCTGACTTTACATCTATTCATAATTGGGGCACAAATAGAAATCCTATTTATCCAGATTTTTCCTGTGTGTTGAATAAGCTACGGAGGATAACATTTTAGGAGTGAATTCACAGGACTCTGTGCAGCGAAACCACTTGCTGCTTGAAATTTTGTACTTCTCCCTAATACTTCTCTATAGGAAAAAGGAAAGTTTGTAAAGGTCTTTTAAACCATTATATAAACAGAAGCCACTTACCTAACACTTAAAGAAGAGCAAACCTGTGCATGAGGAATGTACTTCATGTCGGATTTAGTTACCTCTGTATTAGACTGGAGAAATTATGCTGAAAGCAGTTGCCTTCCACGAGAACCAAACTGGCAACAGGACTGGGCTGGTAGATGCTGGTTGGCAGGAATTGTCCCACAAGTTTCTGCTTGCTGCGTCTTGCTGACATTTTCTTATTCTAACTAGAATTTTTCAGCTTTTCCAAGAGTGATTACACCTTTCAGTACATTTATGAGACATTTGTTTTTTTCCTGGTGGTTTCTTGAACTTGCTCTGCACCTTTCAAGGGAAGAGTCATCCCGTCCTTAGATCGGTGGGGTGGATTGCTCTCTGGGTACTCCTCTTTTTCTCCATCAACTTTTAGAGTAGGTATGCAGCATTTAATTCCCTAAAGCTAGAGGAGATGCATCCCATGCTATGTGGGGTATGGAGTACACATGTACGCATGCATATGCTCAAGGTTTTTTCTAATGTTTAGGTTATCAGCACTCACTTTGTATGCCTAGCTAGCAGGAATGCAATCAATTAAAAACTATAGGCTGGTTGAACTGATATAAAGTACTAAGCATAAGGCTGAAAGAGCAGCAAGATCTCGAGAGCTGAGCTAACGCTGCTCATCTCGCATTGGGCATTACAGCTCGGAGGAGATCAAATATTCCTGCTGTGTTCTCTGCTGTCAATAGCCAACAGCCCCCAGTCACCTACATCATCCTAGAGCATCACCTTCCATAAACCCAGGGGAGGAGAAGCCATGTGCACTCGAGCTTTAGCTGCTAATGCAGCTGTAGCTGTAAAGATCTCTATAGCTGCAGGACGTAGTTCAAAGTGAGATCCCCATATCACCTTCAGTAAAACCAAGCCCTTTTACTGTCTTGTCAGTGAGGCTGGAGACACAGCCCTGCTTTGCTGATCCTTTTCCAACCCCCTGCTCACTTTCCATGCTTTCTCAACTGGTCCTTGCTGGGGTCTGGACACTGAGTTTTTGGGGACACAGAGCAAAGTCAAGTTGGATAGGAAGTTTTGGGGCTGGCATGGTTCCAAGAGCGCACAGGACTGAGCTATGGCATCACTAATAATACCACTGCTATGAGCCATGAAAAAGCTGTCCTGTAAGAGGAAACATCAGGAAAAGGTAGAATTAGTCAAGAACTCGTATGATCAGAAGTTTGGAATTGGAATAAGGTGATACTTTGATTTTTCCTTCATGTATGAATATGCCATATAATTCAGGGCTAGGTCCTCTCCTGGGATAACCTGGCACATTGCCACTGATTTCTACAGTCTCTAACTGCACGATGACATATCAGGTTTTCCACTCCATGCCCTTTCCTCTTTTCGTGGGATGGATGCTGCTTGCCCATAGGCCGAGTTGTTCAGCATTCGTTTACGGCCCTACTCCGCTGCCAGACTCACCATACACCGACACGCTCTGTGTTTAATACGGCAGTGCTCCAGAGAGCCCCCTCGCTTCCTCACACACATGGAATGAGGGAAAAACAGAAACCCTGCAACTGGGTAATTAAAGACCCTATTTAATGAGTACGTGGAGACACTCAGTGCTGTGGAGTGATGTTAACTTTGATTCTTTTGGACTTAAGATTATGCATTTCATTCAGCAGCTTTAATTCATTTTTAATAGTTTTCTGTGCAGGTTTTCCTAATAAAAGTGAAGCAGAGCCAAAAAGTTCCATTTCTGAAAACTACTCACTAGACATTGTCTGTTCTGCAAAGGTTTGCTTTCAGGAAGACTGTGGGATGCTGAATTTCCCAGTGCCTTGCAATAAGGCATAATCCAGGCTCACTGTTACGTTTCCTTTTGAGAAGACATCTGGCAAGAAGAGCACAGGGAAAGCAAGGCTTCAGGGCTGGCATGGCTTTTTAAGGGACAGCCTCCGAAGTGTTTTGTTGAATGTTGCACAGAGTATAACTGAATCCACTTAAATTTAGACTGCAAAGGGATCCATTTATAGAAAACTAGGGTGAAAAATCCAGCCATGTAGAAAGCGTTGTGATACTCAAACTGCTCAGAATTTTGCATCTGCGTATTTATCAGAAGGCACATTTACCCAATCAGCAGTGATCAATAAACCATTACCTCCTGAAAAACAAGCAGAGGGCACGTAGCAGCCTTCGTGGTGATGCAGGAACATGATTTCTGTCTGAGAAAAATCAGATTCTGATTCCTTGTTATAACAGTTAGCGATGGTCAACCTGGGCTCGAGGTGTTCGTGAGGCACAGGAGCTGTAAGAGTTTCATTCATACAAATCATCACCACTTGTGGTAGGTATGATTTATACAAACTGATATTTTAGGGGAGATTGTTATGCAGTGTTTCAGAACAATAAAGCAGAACACTCTGAAGGCAATGTAAGCAATATGCCTGTGCTGGGCATGTCAGCTAAGGGCTTCAGGTGCCTTCAGAAGTGTTGTCAAGCTTATACATTATTCATCTGCAATAACTGTGTTTTAAAATATAACTGTTAGGGGTAACAACAACCAATGGTTATTCACCTTTGCCATCACTACCCTTAACAAGGACTAGACTGTAATTTCAATGCACAAGACTATTCTTGAAATCTCTCTCTTGTCTCAGGTTCTTACAAAAATGTAGTGAATTGTGACAAAATCAGGCTGGTTATGTGCATCCTTTCCCTGGAGCTTCCCCAGCATCATGGCTAGTTTCAGTGCTGAAATCTGCTGAAACCTTTGTGAGCTGAAGTGCCTACAGTTGGAGAATTGTAAGTCAAAATTATAAAGATATAAAAAAACCTCAATTTTTGATGTATCATAGACATTTCACTGCTTTTCTTTCAGCTAGGTGTGTGTTGTCCAAGCTGGTCTCCAAGGTTAAACATAATTGTACATGGAAATAATGGAAAATGTATTTAGGCCATGTGCTGTGTCTGTTGCTTAGTTTAATGATTTTTAAATATATGTCACATTGTGAAAAGCTGCATTTCCTTTTTGAATTGTATTTTATCAGCTAGACCCATTGCTTCAGGCACAGGTGTGAGTGTTACACAAAAAATGCCATGAAGGATCAGGAGGAATCACAGCCAGGGGCTTCTAGACATCCATTAACCAAATATCACACCGGCAAGAAGTAATTTTTTTCTTCTTTCCTAACTGAAATAAAGAAAATCTAGTACAACACCAATTGGAGGGATGACGAGCCTGGATGAGGCAGACTGGGCTGGCCAGACTTAATACATTGGGGTGTTCATTCATTTGATTTTAACTTTGAATGTGGATGGGACATTTTGGTTTGCAGATCTGGTTTCTTTACGTGAGAATAAGTGAGATGCCGCTCAGATACGGTATTTTCCCTTTATGCTCTCAAATCCTTCACAAAGACTTAGATATAAGCATTGTCCCTCAGTTATATGAGCAAGTGTCCCTCAGTTCATCAAGCACAGAGATATATTACCTGTGCCATTGCCACCATTAAGATGGATTGCAAGAGAAAAGCATAGAATTATATTTTGACAGCAAGGGACACAGTGAGATGAAAAAGGAAGTCTGGTTTTCTCCAGAACATATAGATTACTTTCTAAATTCTAAATTGTGGCTACTTTTGGGAAATGCATATCAGATAGCACAAAAATAAGTTAGATGCATAGCCCAATAAGTTTGGTTACTGCTGAACCGAGTACATCAGCTGAGTACCAGTGCCACTTGTACAGATGCCTTGCTCCCTAAATGCTGCGTACCTCCGTCCCTTTCCAGGTACACCTCCAGTCAGAGGAGGGGGGCTGTAACTCAGCACTTGGGGCTGCTGTCATTTGCACCCGTAGCACCTTCAGAGTCATCACAGTATAGCTGTTTGATTATGGACATTGTGGTATTTTTCTTCATTCTTTTATCAGTAACACCGACATAAACCAGGAGCAATTTCCACTGAGTCACGGAGTAAAGAGGCTGCGGCAAGGGACTGCAGATGTGCAGCTGGAGAGCTGGGTGTGGCCAACGGTGCTAAGTGAATCTCTGCGGCGATACATCCCTGCATCCCCTCAGCGTTCCGTGGATGCACTTTGAGTGGGAGAAATCAATGACCTGGCCAATTGTTTCTTACGGCCAATCAAGCTGAAAGTCTGAGATATGCTTAACATGGACTTATTATTATTAATAATATTATTATTAAAGTATCCAGCTTGCTGAGCATGGGTGCACAAATCTGTAATGGTATTATGTACATATGGAATGATATTCAACAATTCCCTAAAAAACGGTTGTTCTGAAACACCATCCTCTAGAGAATATACTTGTACCTCTTACCTTTCATTCATTCCTATCCAAGGTGATTAGATATGCAATTGCTTAGCTGAAGGATGCATATATATGCTGGTATGTACCAATAGCAGAGGGAATTCCAGAATAAGCCAGAAATAGCCGTCTCCTGTCCATTGGATGTGGGTTACATGCCTTTTGCAAAGCTAGCCCGTGACCGACACAGTTGATCACACCTGACCTCCACGGTCAGTCCTGGCCACAACACGGCTGTGGGCAGACTGTCGCCACAACACGTGCAACACTAATTGGCTCCAGGAGAGTTTTGAGACGAGCTTTACACCGAAAATCCCTCTAAATGCCAAAACTCGCTGAGATTGCGAGCAACAAAGTCACGTGTAATTCTGACCGTCAGCTACCTCTTAAGGAGAGATTAAATAAGGTTTTCATTTTGGTGAATATGAACTTGCTAGGAATCTAACCAAATGAAAGCCTGTTTTGTTTTCAAAACATTTACTTCAGTGGACAAATTGTTCCCATTGACAGCTGAATTTCAGTGATTACAGGAACTCCTTTTCGTCCCACGAATGCAGGCGCAGGTAATGGCACTGCTGTGTGCTGCTGCAGGTGCAGTGTGCAACCAGAAATAGGGCTGCAAATGTCCATCCCAGGGACTGCTCACTTCCCTGTGTGCTAATGCTTCATCACGAATATTTTGGCAAATCTCGGCTTACCTTCAGCATGGTAAAGAAGCAGTGCAAGTGCTCTGAAGTGCAGCTGGGCGCTGAACAGCGTACACATGAGCTTGTGGGCTGTAATGAGGAATGGAAGAAGACTTTCTGTTCCTCCAGGCAGGGATATAAAGGGAACATCTCTGAGTCCTGCTGGGACCACACATGGTCACAGATCATCATCTCAGCAAGGTGGATAACTCACCCACTGCTTTGAGGAGCACGTTATGAGGGACATTAAGGGCTAAAGCTTCTGAGCACTGAAACAGACTGAAGCCCTTCAAGGCTCTTAAGAACTAACACTGAAGCTGCAATTCTAAAATTATAAAAGCTTAATTTTCCAGTAGTGATAATGTGCAAGAGCAGGGAAACCCACACTGTACGCTCTACTTCTGCTTGAACCTTACCATCCTGCCTTATAGCAACAACTTCTCCAGAAAGCCTGTTGCTCTAAATGTGACAGTGTTGGCACCACTCCTTTGGGCCGGTGTTTGTAAAGTACTGATGATACTCTATATTACTTTTTTGGTACCCTTTACTGTCAGGAGGTCTTTGTGGCAGGTACTCCCAGGCAGTAGAGAGTAGGCAATAACTCTGAGTACACAGTGACAGACTTTAGAAAGCCCAGTCTTATTTAGGCCCTTAATGGTAGAAGCATTCATTTGCAAAGATGCTTTTGAATTTCTTGCCCAGGTTTTTATGTGAGTAAACATGATACAGGTTAGATACAAGCAGGTCCACTCCTGACCTGAACGAGTCAATATCAATATACTCACCTACTTCGATGAGGCCAGTCTGTGCAGGATCATTTTTAATAGGAAGGTAATATAGGCTATGGTCTGGTTCTGTAACTTGGCAAAATGGAAATGCTTTCAGTTTTAGTAAAAATCCTTGACGTCAATACCACAAGGGGAAAAGGAAGTCACAGTCTCACTCACATTTTGGTGAAAAGCTCATATCTTGCATCACCAAGTGACATATTTCCTATCCTATTCTTTCAGATGCATGGTTTTGGAATCCTTTTAGGGTGCTGGCTGCTGTGATGATATAGGTTCAGCTCATTTCCTACATGTCCCCAGAATAAATGTCCAAGAAAACAGAATTTAATAGATCAAGGAAAGATTAATGTACCAGTAAATGGGCAGAGGCAGAAGAATGTCTTAGCAAGCTTCTGTTCTCTAATCTTGACTCTCTCATCAATACTTTTCAATCTACTGTGCTGAGAGGGATATCACTTTTAATGCCCTGAGGTCACTGAAACCACACATCAAATCTGTAATCCCTGAGCTGGCAGCATGGCAAATGATTTCTCTATTGGCCTTTATAACTGTAATTGCCACTGAACAGAATCTTTATATATTTCTCACTCTAAATTATGTGACTGATGACACCAATGGTCTCTGTACAAAGATGAAATGGATGGTTTCTGATGGTGTGAAGCTGATGAACAGTGCTATCTGTTGGCTTTTATGTCTTTCAAAAACAATTTCTTGCCAGATGGTCTTCTGCGATTGTATAATCTTCTCCTCTGTAGTTGAAGTAACATTGACATTGTAGCGTAAACCTTAATTTCCAAGGTATTGTAACCTGTAGCCACGTAATGTAAAAAAAAAGAAAAAAAAAATCTGTTTCCCCCTTGTTGTAGTAACAGAACAGAAAAGATTGCAATGCTGGACAGTTGTGCAGGTTTGTAAAACTACTGATTCGTGGAGTATACATGGCTTAGGGTATAATTAACAAGATACTGAGTTTTCTATTAATTTAGGTTCTCAGTTCACACATGCTCTGGCTTAATCCTGGCCGCCGTAGAACTGTGATGTCTAATGGCTGCTCATTCATTTCTTTCAGATCATGAAGACTCAGAGGGGACAAGCGGGCACATCGCATCACGCAATGGCCATCAGAAAGGGGATCAGCAGTCACCCCTACGTGAGCAAGGGCCTTCCAGGCTGGTGTGGCACTTTGAGGTGATATGACTGGGGAAGAATATGAGCATCCAAGGCCTGTTCTCTGCCTCCTCTGGGGCTAATCTGACTTTCCTGGCCCAGCTTTGTATGCTTTGTTAGATGTATTCTGCATGAGTTGCTGTATGAATGCTGCTATCAATAGAAACACCAGTTATACAGCTGTAGGGCTTTAAACTGGAGGTGGGAATGTGAGTATTTAGCGCTCAACTCAAGACTGGTGCATGTTCTTTGAATGAGTCTCCTTCCCCTTCTGAGGTTGTCTGAACACTGGTGTCCCCTCATTGCCCTCTTCCTTCTTGGGGAAGATGTGATTTAATGCTCTGCTCCTAAAAAGACTTAGGTCGAGTCACGATGAGCAAAGTTTGAGATGACTCAGGCAGCGCTTATTGGGTGTATTATCTGTTCTCCATCTGTGCACCCTCCCAATAAGGAGCAGGAGTTCCCTGGTCATTTTGTAACTCTCCATCTTGCTGCACTGCTGGCAGGACCATCAATGCATCACCTGAGAAATGGGTCTGTTGGTGTTTGTGGAAATACTCAGCAAAGGGATTTTTCCTCTGATGACTGTGTATTTCGGCTTGGCAGCCCTACGCTGGACTCCCATGCTGCTGGTGTCATGAGTACAGCCACTTTTTAGCTGCTGGTAGCAGAGGAACAGAAATGCCCCTTTTAATCACAAGTGAGTGGGAAATTTCTTTTCCTGCGTGCACTCTGCGGTGCTGAGCTCAGCAGCAGCAGGACAGTTTTCCTTTACAGGTAAAAAATGCCAGCCTTTGAAGTGCTTGACAGGTAGCAGAACTTAAATGTTATTGAAAGACTTTTTTCCCTTTTCTTTCTTTCAGCATTGTTTACAACTCTTTCTCAAATATATATGAAAGCAAGGGACTGGATTCTCAACTGGTTGAGCTGTCACAGTTGACTCAATAAAGATATGTTGATTTATAGCAGCTGAGAATCTGGTTTTATACAAAATTTATTAAAAACATAAAAGCAAACAAAATTGCTGAGTCTGATTCTACTAATCCTTAATTGTTTCAGTGAATCAAGACAGTGTTTTTTTGCCAATATCTTTATGCCGTCTCTCCTGTCTAAGAGGCATTGCAAATTTCGTGAACAACTCTGCCTTTAAATTATCTCTCACCAAGGACCAGTCTATTGTATCCCGTGGCAATTAGAACAAGCCTAATTAATATATTTCCTATGAGACAACCCTCCAAATGTTTTAGAGAAGTGATTTGGGGTGGAAGGCACTTTTTTCCAAAGGAGACAGTCACCAGTACAGAGTATCACTGAGCTAACAGAAAATATGGTTGCTTTTAGAGCAAATACCATATGTCATAAAGCCATGGGGAAACACTCAGCTATGTCATAAAAGTGTTCGTGGATGAACTTGGGGAACTTATCCAGAACCCTCCAAACATAAGGAAAAAAGCCATTTCAGGGAAATTTTGCATCTTGAACTCATGTGGAAATTAGGCAAGGAAGTATTAATTCTTGGAAAAATGTTCAAAGCAACTGAAAGGTGAGAAAGGAAAACAGCATATGGGAACAAAGTAACTCCATGAATTTAAACATATAACAGGAACAGAGGTAGCTCCACAGTCAACAGCACAACTTACAGAGCAACCAGCCAGGAAGCCAGATGCTGTGGCAATAGAAAATATCTTCCACCACTTGGCATTTGACTCCTATAATTGCCAAGGACAATGGAAAAAATTCGCATGTGGGAAGTAGCACCACAGGATCCAGAAAGCAATTGCATATGAAGAGAGTTGGGTTTAAAAAACAGGCACGACCACTCTTCTTTAGAAAGGAGCGTGCCAAAGGAAAAAGGCAGAGGAGCTTTTGTGCAGGGGAAATTACATTCAAATGTTTGTTCATGTAATTCCTAGCCAGGGTGATGTGTTTGGGTGCTTTGGTAGCAACCCCAGTGCAAGGTTTGACATGCATAGGGTTGCAGTGATGTATAACAAGGTGCCATGACCGGTGGTCACCCATGTCCGGTGGCACCCAGGAGGCAAGACATGGGGAACAAAGACCAGTTGCAGTCAATTGTTATTTTTTTCGAGGAATTAAAACAGAGCATTTCCTAGAAGAGTCCCACTTTTCTGTTCTGTGTGCATGCAGACACCCAGGGCTCACTTTTGCAGGGGGAGGCTGGGGATATCAGACAGGAAAACTCTGCTGTTAAAAGCTCAGCAGAGTTTAAACAGCAAATTTGGTTACACCTGTGTAAACTGACTCTTTATCTTAATCTGCAGAGAGATTCACATGTGTAGTCTAGTGGCCTGAGAAGGTCAAGCATGAATCCCTTTTTTTCTGAGATAAGACTATAGTTAGCTCTTTAAGAAAAGTATATATTCCCAAAGAAAGGGTGGTCTGAGGTTTGGAAAAGTCTGTTTTCTGAAGATGCAGGAGAGCTTTTATTATGCACTCACATATGCTCCTGTCTGCTTGCATATTTTAAATAAAAGAGCAATCCAAACCAAAACTTTAATGGCTTTTCCTGTGCAAAAGGAAAACTCGTTTGAACTTGTGCTTTTCAAAAGTGAAAGATGGAGATTTACAGTAATTCTGTTCCTTCTGTGGGTAAGAGCCTGGGAGGCTCCTGGTGCACAGCTGAGCCCAGCGGGGGACACATGCTGTGTCCGTCTGTCTGGCAGCAGCACCTGAGCTCTGTGTGCAGATGGAGCCCTACGGGCAGCCACCCTGACCAGCATCATTCCAGAGAGCCTGGTCCAGGAGAAGGACCGACAGATGACTCATCTGAAAAAAATCCTTCTAGCTCATTGCGTCTGAATTTAAAGACTTCCCTGGTTAAATCACAGCTTTGCAGTAGGATAGGTACTCCCGCGATTCAGTGGAGGATTTTGCTGTCATAAACTGTAAAACCTTAGTACTGTTCTCATTGTTTTTATAATCACAGTTGGGTCACACATTTCTAATTGCTAGCCTGCATTAATGCAAAAAATGGCTAAATCTGTTCTTTCAGTCCTCAAAGGGACAAAAAGCCTGGCAAGGAGACTTTATACTGGCAAGTCCCCTGCTCCTACTGGGAGAACTGTAGCAGGACAATATGTGCAAAGCACCTGCCGTGGCCTGGGATCGAATCCAGTGTGGATTGCCTACTGTGTCCAGCTTTGCAACATACCAGCACCGTAGGGCTGGCTATCTAAATACTACAAAAACATCATATGCTTCTCTCCCATGAACAAATACAAACCAAAGGCAGAGAAGAGAAGATGTGTCCAATGTAATCAAACAGCCTATGAATCTTTCTGGCCTGGAGCCCTGTCCCTGGATGTCTTTCAGCCAGGTTTTGGTGATCAAAGCACGCTGGAGTTTTTTGCAGCTAGAAGAGAGATGGATCCTTGGAGTTTCCTCCTCCAGTTGGAGAGTGGGAGAAGGAGGATGGGAACCACTGGGACGGGAAACACTCTGGAACCATGGTGACCACTGCAGCAGGGGTCCTCTGAGCCCAGGGAAGGTTGATTCATTAATGGGGATCCTGGGTTTATTCAGCTGTAAAACTTGACAGCATTTGCTGTAGGTAGGAAAAAGGAAGAAATCAGTGAGATGGTTCTCTTATTGATATAATTTTTCCACAGTTGATCTATGTCCACAAAAATGACCGGAAACCAGCTGGGGATGTAAATTGGAGATGTTTGCTGTCTTGTTTGCACTGAATATTTCCTGCCTTTTGCTGTGCTTTCCCACCCTGAAAGACTGTTTTTGGCACAGGCAAACTAAAACATGTACTAAAAAGTTAGCATTAGGTGCATGGCCTTTTAATGTCCCTCCCTTTTTTTCCCCTATATAAGGAGATCAGTATAAATGTATTTAGGAAAATAACATTCTCTCTCATTCATTTTATGAAATATTTACCTGGATTAACAGAGTTGCTGCTAGAAATAAAACTTGTATTCTGTGCTTCTCAGTGGGTCCTGATGTCAGTCCCTGCAATCCCAATGAAACCATTAACCAGTAAGCCTTGTGGCCTTTCATGGTGGTTTCCAGCGCAGTGGTTTCATTAGCTGCACTAATCAATCTTTCACCTAATTTAGTATTGGGCTGGTGCTGGAAAGGGAGTCTCCTATGAGGAGCACTGAGGCAGTCAGTAGGTCTACAAGCCCAGGGCTCCTCAGCTCCTCCCGCGGGTCCATCCTGAGTCTCTGCCTGGGAGGTGCCTCCAGCAAGGAGCAGCTCACAGGCTCCAGACCTCAATTCATCTGCTCTGCAATTCCCTGCCAGAAAGAGAGCTACAAATGTGATATCAAGCAAGAAGAGCAGCAGTAACAACACATCTCTGCAGTGTTTCTCTCCCACCTTCTAGCAGTAAACATATATTAATCTGAGATTCAAAGCAGTGACTGATGATTTTGCATGAAGTTTCCTTTTTCCTAAGAATAACATAGTGTTCTGTAAATTGCTAGTCATTGGAGACTTTTATGATCATTTCAAAGTATTTAAGCCCGCACTACTTGACACAGATATCTTCCTTGTGACTAAGCTAGTGCCAAGACAAGCTGAAAGACTTATACAGTGCAATTAAACCTCAAAATTTACAGCGACAGGCCCATTAAAAATTCTGTTCGCTCCTTACAATTTCAAACAAGCAGCAGCTTGACATACGTGTAGCCTGTTTTCTGAGCAGGTTTTCAAAGGAGAGGAAGATGACCCCTATAAATGTCAATGCAAATAGGACGTGCATTTCCAGTGATGCCCTCCTGGAAACCCATTAGTCCAGCAGCAGCAAAATGCCTGGTGTGAGTAAATAGCTCTCTTGCCAGGTGTAGGAGAAGGGCATGAAGCTGGATGTAAAGGGCCAGGAGGACCCCAGGTTTGTCACCAGATCCCTTCCGATGTGCAATTGCAGCAGGAGAATTGCAGGGGGCCTGGAGGAGTGAAAGAGAAGGCGGTTGTGTCCTCGGTAGAGTTACACACAGATCTACTCAGCCGTACGCTGGAAAAAACAACTAATGCCTCTAGAAGGAAGAGTATAAAGACAAACTGGACCTGAATAATAGGGTAGGTGGATGTGAAGATTAACTTCGCCAGCACCCTGACAAATGTCACCACTCTGTTCCTGTGCAGCTGCTTCCTTGCTCGCATGCGAGCTGTTGCCCAGTGGACATGGGAGCAATGATCCAGCTGCAAACTCCGACCGGGTTTGCATTTCCTTTTTTTATAACAGACTGAAAAGCACAGAGCGTTTCTGCTCCCTAATGCAGTACCTGTCAATGACTTCACTCAGTATATCAAGGAAGAGAAATGGTGTTTATAGTCCCTCAGGACAGAAAAGTGAGGGTTTAAATCATTTTGCTTCTTCCAACGCCTCTGATTTCTCCAGCATAGATGATAGAAAACAATGCATCAAATATTAATAAAATAAAGATTTTGAATTATGCTTGCACTCCATGTGCTCCCAAAATTATGCGACGCTTTCCTCTTGACCACTGGTGTCCTGATGCTTCCAGAGCAGCCGTAGCCTGTACAGACTGTGTGGGAATTATTCCAACACAAGTAGTCTCACTGAAACCAGAACATCTTTCTTATTAGGATGCCAGGAAGCATGTTAATAGCAGATAGCATTACCTGTGTTGTATAAATATGTACTGCAACAGTTAGCTATTTCCAAATAAGCATTAAAATTTCTTCACCAAAAGGGTTGTCAGGCATTGGAACAGGCTGCCCAGGGAAGTGGTGGAGTCACTGTCCCTGGAGGTATTTAAAAGATGTGTAGATGTGGTGCTTGGGGACGTGGTTTAGTGGTGGACTTGGCAGTGTTAGGTTTACAGTTGGACTTGATGATCTAAAGGTCTTTTCCAACCTAAATGGTTCTATGATTCTATGATAACATCTACCACTTGGAAATGTTAAACTGTACTGGGAATTGGACAATCTCTGGAGACATGAAAAATAAGAATTTTGCAGCACATCTCTTAGCAATTCAAAGGTACATCAAAGTGAAGGTGGGCAGAAGCTCGTTTCAGAAAGTATAAGGTGCTGCTGAGGAGGAAAAGCATGGAAGGAGAAAGGACTGAGAGGAGAAAGGCTTGTCGCAAGAAAAAGGTGAGGTTTTCTAAGGAATGCAATAGCTGCTGCATGTGAGCTGTCTCATTTGTTCCCTGATTTGTGCCCATGTGTGGGGGCTGTGAGAAACCAGCCGCAGGTCACACCAGGACATCCCCTGCTTAGTCCTGGGGCTACCCATGTGCCACTCTGCAAATGCATCAGCACGACCTGATAGAGTGTATTTGTCCAGTTTCTCATACAAGAAGAAAATCTTTAAGTTCATGACTATGAGATCCTGGTAACAATGGATGCGTGCAATATGTAATGAGTTCATGCTTTTAGGACTACTTTTAAGATTTATGGGGTGTACTGAACTCATTTCATCACTACAAAGATTACGTTAATGTGGTTTTCTACTACATTTAGCTCAGAAGCTGTGGTTGTGACTGATCGAGTGTGCAGACTGTTAACCAGGAAAGATGTTGTAAGAAAACACAGACATCCAGAAAACATGTTTGCATTGCAAGGGGCAGAGCACTTTGTTAGATATCAGAGGAATCAGTAATTTTACAGAAACATTTGAGATGAATTTGGAAACCCTCATAAAAAGGAAAAAAAGAGGAAATAAAAGAAGGAAAAAGCCACATGTACCCCTGTGCTGTGCAGGAAGCACATCTTCTGTGCTTGTAAACAGCCTCAGATAAATCACCTGCATTTACTATACAGACTCCGGCCAGCTGTGGAAGGGACATAAATAAGTTGTTCTCCACCAGCGTCCTTTGGAACAAATGAGTCATTTCCACTTGAAAGAACAAGAACAAAATAGGAAAACAAATGAAAATGAGGTTGTGGGGCCAGAGCTGGTTGCCTGTGGGATTGTGTGGTCTCTTCTGAGCCATGCCCACCTCCTACAGCTCAATGAGGCAGAGGCGACAGCCCTCCAGGTGTCCCCATTACATCCCAGTGCTGTCTGCAAGGAGCTCCTTCACGCTGCCAAACCTCCTCAGCTCCTGCAGGAGAGATGGACAGAAACAGCTATTTCTGACTGAGGTTCCCCCTATGCATGCTAATCTACATATTGAAGCATACAATGTAGAAGGAGCTGTGGATGAGAGGACTTGTGTGATTAATTACCCCATGAGCACACAACCCTCCACACAGATTGCTGCTGAATTGTCCTCAGCTCATCATGGTGCTGAGCTCCTCCAAAGTAAGGAAAATTGGTGGTTCATTAGTGCATAGTTCTCTGTCTTCTGTCATCATCAGCTGGAAAGAAATTGTTCTGACAACCTCAGAAGCCAGCCCTCCAAGCTCCTGAATGTCTATTTGCTAAAGTGAAAGAAGCATAATATTTTATTCTTGGGATGGTGCTCTTGACCTCAGAGCTTGGCCATTGTAAAGAGCACTTGGAATTTATGAGAAAAGGCAAAAAATAACCTCGTAGTAGCATGTCATCCCACTGATGGCAATGGGAACTTCTGATGTTGAACTTCAGGTGTGGAAGACTACTACCAGACTACTGTTTAATATATAGAAACACAACCCCATGCTACTGAATTTGAAGCTGCGGACAGTGTAAAAATATATGATCCTCTATTAAGCTTGAAAATCTTTTCAGCATCTACTCATTTTTAACATGTTTACCATAAGCAAGCTGGCAAAGTCTTCTGCTCCAATTTCAAAGCAAATAGGGCAGGTAGTTTTGGGGCAAGGTGGAGATAAAAACACTAGTTGTCAAACACATAAATCAAGCAGCCTGCAGTATTAGATGACCAGCCGCACGTGGAAGGAGTGACCAGCCCCAAGCACAGCGGCCACAGGGTGAGCTTGAAAATGGAGCAGAAATTCAGTTTTTGGATCATTCATGCAAGCTTTCCCTGTTGGCAGAGTTGTCTGATAAAAATACAGTAGGGTCACAAAAGAAAGCTTAGTTGATTTTGCCATCTGATTTACAAGCAATTTGGTTGACTTCAAAAGAATCAGTGAAAGTGATTAGAAGAAAAATAGCATTTTGAACTCAAGAACATGTATCTAGCTTTCCAGGGTGATGGTGGAATAGAGACTACCATGACCATCTGCAAAGAAATGCTGGAACTAGGCTTAGTGCAATGGGTCACAAAGTAGGACTAATTAGAAGCAGAGACACTGCAGATTTTTGATATATGCTTGCACAAATGATACTGACTGCTTTGTCTCTGATTTTGGTTCCAGTCGTGTTTGGAGGAGCTTTCACATTGTGTTTGACAGAGGTCATGAGCTGTAACCTAAACTGAACCATAAAACATAACCAAACCACAGAATCACATATGCCCTTGTCAGATTATTTCCTCTTTATGAAGATGTTCTGCAAAATCAAGGAAAAGCCTTAGTTCTGTTGAAGAGGTGTTTTTTTAGCAAAAGCAGGAGGTACAATAATGATAAATGCTGAACACTTCTGTCGCTAATGTCTGTGAAAGTAATGCAGTTTATTAAATGGGTCGTGGAGGACACTGTTGGTCCAGGGGCTTTATACAGATATTGGAGTGGAAACTATTGCAGAAAGATCATACTAATAATTTTGGGCTTAGGAAGCAAATAACGTAGCAATTAGAGAATCTAATTAATGAGGATCTTTACATAATTAAATTAATGTCCTGATTGTGGTAAAATGCCACATTAACATTTCATTGACATTCATATTTACTAATAAAACAAGTGTTAACTAGTAATGCATTGCTTTTTCAGACTACTTTTAGAAAAAAGTAGTACACTGCATAAAAATCCGCTTTTTCATCATCACCTACTGCTCTCCCTGGGTAGGGCACACGATTACACATTTGAATACCCACGTGCTTTTCCTGAGAGTAATTTTGATTTGATCTTTGACATTAGACAAGTCGTTAAGCACTCTGTGTACAGCCGAGCTATTCCAGCATATTACAATACCCAGCTATCTCTTGTGCAGCAGTGCAATTTTTATATATTCTTTTAGAAGTAGTTGGAGAAAAGGATAGTATATGGTTTATTAGAGTTGTATTTTGTTGCTGTAAAGTTACTTAAATGCCCTGTTACCTCTACGGTTTTTTTATATCAGGAATTTCATTGGTGATGAAGGTGGAGGAGAAATATTTTCACCATTTCAGTAATTTCTAAGTAATGTGCTCCTATTGTATGGTGAGATTAAACCCTACAGTGAATAAGAACTAAACAAGCATTTCTAAATCCACCTGAAGAGAGCGGGAAAAAGACTCTGAAGTTACAGTAAATGTAATCCCTGCTTTGATATTCATATGTTTCATCACCTGGATCTTTCAGGATTAGACCCAACACTTGGAACAATTATAACAAGCTTTGAAAAAAAGCCTTTGGCTTTTTCAGAGCCAATATGACACAACTTTATCACACAGCCTTGTCTCTGCACCCGTTTTTCTCTGTACAAACTGAACGTTATTGATTTGGAAACTGATGTTTTTCCTGCACACCTATTTCAACATTCAAATAAGTAACGGGGGTGCTTGTAGGCATCTCCTATGCCTAATCCAGGAACCTGGGCTTGGATTTAACATGGGACTTGTTTTACGCCTATCTTCTTCCTGGGACAGAAAAGTTCAACAACCTTCTTTCTCATCTAACCCTATAGCACCATGTGTGATAAATATAAGGTCCCAGTTACAGTGCCAGAGGCTAAAGGTACAGTTGCATCTCTCTGGCCTCCCTCCTGATAACAGGAGGAAAGGCAGGACATTATGCAAAGAGTCTCACTGAATCAAAATCTGATTTCAGCTTCATAGGAAAAAGGTCCCAGTTCTGAATATTCATGATAGACCTACGCCTAATCCAGGAACCTGGGCTTGGATTTAACATGGGACTTGTTTTACGCTGAATCAAATCTGTTATCAGTTTTATTTATTTATTTTCTTAATATCCAGCTTCTCTATCACAGCTTTGAGGGACACACACTTAAGTACTTTATAAAGAAAACCCTTTTATTATATCCATTTTAATGCACAGAGTGACAATTTTTAAGGTCATCTTCTAGGTCAGGAACAGGCTTTTGGGGAGATCCAGCTCTCCTGTGTTTGGGGCTCATGTGTGAGCAGGCGTTGGGCCACACTGGTGGCCCCACAGAGGGCATGGTTTACAAATCTGATGTGCAAAGCATGTGACAAATGTAGAAACTTTAATTTTCCTGTTTTGTCTTCTACCTTGGGCTACACTTAAAAGGAATTCTGATTAAGAATAGTAAAAGTCACTCATCTAGTTAAAACCATTCCCTTCTCCTTTCAGTGCCTACGCAACCCTCGAGAAAAATAATACCTAAACTGGCCTGTGATTTTATTGCTAGGCCTATGCAAAAAAGATGGCTTGTGAGTAACATACTAATTGCTAACTGAGGGGTAAAAATGCTGATAGAAATAAAATCTGTAAAGGAGTAACCCTTTAGCTTAACTCAGGAACTTTATTAAACTGAATTGAGCAGAAACCTTACAGAGCATGGATAACACACTTCAGTGGAACTTCCACAAGCCTCTGCACTTCTGTGACAGAAATTTGGTGGTCACGTTGCTCTGGGCTTTAGGACATGCTTGAGGGTAATATAACATTACTGTTCATAAGCAATGGACTTAGGGAAGATGGAGGGGGACTGATTCTGCCCACCTCTGCCCAGTGCTGTAGTGTTGCCTGATGTGCATTTCCCAGTGTCTTCTCCAAGTTATGCCTTTTGTGATAACTTTTCCATCGCTTCTCTTAAGAAACCACTAGGAAAGACCTAAAGCACTCACTGTCAGGAAATGCCCCTTGATATTCAGCCTTAACATTTCTCTCTGAAATCTCATCGCATTATTTTTATTTATAACCTCTTGAAACACCTTGAATAATTCTTTCCCATCCTTTCTGTTTTCCAACACAGGCAGACAGATATTCACATTCCTCTCAGCATTCACCCAGGCAGGCTATTCAGGAGTTTCCTTTAAACTTCCTTCAAAAGCCTCTGTTTCTGCAAGCCCCATCTCCTTTGGTCTTTAGCAGGGTTTCAGGGGAGGAGGAAAGCTGTGCAGTAAAAAGAGAGTACAGACAGTGTCTCTATTTGGAGAAAGGGGGAGAAGTAGAGGAAGGCAACCAGCAAGAACTAGTCTGTGCTATTTCTCTAATAAAAGTTTCTGGTGTTGGAAAGGACTTGGTTCTGTAACGTTCTTGTGACACTCTAGCACAGGCAGAGCACTTGCTGCAGGATCTTCATGCCCTCAGCTCCTACTTGCTGGTGGTAGCATTTTTTGACTCCCACTAAGCCACAGTGTCTGCACCCACTTCCCAGCACATACTTTATCCAGTATGAGATGGCATTTCCTCACTGGAAGCTGGTTTTATCTGCTTCTTACAAAGGGACCTTCCAAAAGCTCATTGAAGAAGATGCAGTGGAAAAGGGAAGGTTTCAGCCAAATGGTGGTTGGCTTTTGTGGCTGAACAAAGGAGTCAGCCAGGTTTTTGTTGTTTGAATGTCCTTGTCTGAGTTCACAACTTGTAAACCCATTTCCCTTTTCCAAACCAATTCTTCCTGCAGGGGAACGCACTCAAAAGCTTTTGTTAGAACTGCTGGGGCAAGTGGGAAGGCTTAGATACCACAGAGGTATCTAAATGCCTAATTGTCACCAATGTCAATAGGAGCTGCCCTATATATACCTTCAAGGATACATATCAAAGACAGATACTTTTAAAGGGGATTGCTCTCTATCTGAGTTGATAATCTCCTTGGTTTCTGACAGCAGTTTTTTGCAGAAGATTTAATTCATTTTTCTTGCTGGCTTGAGCAGCTGAGACACAGAGTGGAGGAGGACTGCAAGGTTGACAAAAGACGGCTGCAATAACTTCTGAATCCTAGAAAGGAAAGAGTCTGTGCAAGGGGCATTTGCTACAGCAGTTACATTATCCACTGATTTAGAAAGGCCCTGCATATCTAACACATGCTCATTGTGCTCAGCTTCCTCGGAAAGAATTTGCTCTTGCCTTTGCTCTCTGCCCATATTGTTTCAGCCTTCACAACACATCAGCTAGATTTTCAAGGTGCCTTGCACTAGTTTCTCCTGTCATAGTGGTATGAAAATAGCAGTGAATTCCAGTGATCTTCTTGCAGCATATAGCAAGCAGTCTCGCTACATCTTGTTCCTTGAATTTCCCACATCGGATGACAGGCAGTGTTTGAGCCCATATGTTACAACTGTAAGGTAGAAGCTCATGACCTAGAGTTGTTCTCTTTTATGTACAGCAAAAACAGAGAGTAGGTGAGAGAGGAGCAGAACACATATAGTGTTAGTTAACACATATACATAAGTAGGACATGCCAGTGTTAGCCAAGCTCCTCCAACGGCACCGCAGATACTTCCAGGTACCATGAGGAGATGTTGGCATGACAGCTCCTTTCCATACTACAATGGGAGATCTTGCTCCAAACACTCTCAAATGTGAATCAGTTATGGCAAGTACCTGACATTCAGGGCTGATATCTGTAATTACCCCAGAGTGATGACCCTCTTTGACTGTTAATGTAAAATAACTTCCACCACTGGTAATGCTTCTGTACTTCAGATGGCCCAGAAGGCATCGCCATGCTGAGAAACTGGTCTGCTGCTTTGTTTTGAGCTACTCCTACTTCAGATTCAAAGCTAAAACATCTATTTGGAAGCAAATGGAATGGTGGGAATATTTTAAAACATCTGGCTGACATCCACCTTCCGGAAGAATGCTGAAAATTCAAAATGCAGTTATCTAATCTGACTTGGGCTAGCATGTAATTAATTAGCCCAATAAAATCAGACAGTCTACATCCATTTCTAATACAGAGTAAACCACATCTACACAAAAATTATTCCATATCCCACTTGCCCTCACTGAGCCTTGAGTAATGTTAGAGTTGGCTGAATTTTCAAAATAATCTTCCAACTTGTATTTTGGTAAACACTTGACAAAAATAACAACGTTCCACTTAAAAAGCAGTTTTCCTCTTTCTTTTTCAGTGAATGCTCCAATTTACCAAAATGTCTCCTTATTCCTAATTTGCAGTGTCTGGGGGAAAAAGCATGGCCACAGAGGTAATCCTGAGTTAATTTTTTATTTAAGAACTTATTTTTGAAAGACCATGTAAAAGATGCTGGAGCTTTCCCATCTCCTGCATGTTTCTGTTTCTGTCCTTTACAATCCTTCTGCTCTGAACTGTCCTTAAGCCACAAGAGGGGATGCCCTCACCTGCTGGTCCTCAGTAATGCCTGGTGGGATTTGCCATAGGATTTTGCAGCTGCCCTGCTTCAGAAGGGAGGGATTTCTGCACTGGCCCTGTGTTCGCCCGTCAAGGAGGAGGTTCTGCCCTTTGCTGGCCCTTATGCCAAACTGCTTGAACTCAGGTGGCCCCAAGACTTTCATGACTTTGCATATTTTATTACAGCTGCCAGTGTAATAGAAAAGCTAAAATAAAATGCAGCTGAAAAAACAATTTGGCCATAGCTGCTACGGAGAGATGCAGCAGGACATAAAGCTGCTGAAGGACATGGGCAGCCAAAATGGAGCAAAAAAGGGAGAATACATTTTTTGGAGCCACTTGTTTACCTGGACTCCTTCCCAGTGATCAATATTTGAACGCTGTAGTGTTATCTGTTGTTTCAATTTGCTCCTTGCAATCCAATGTTGCTTGCGTCTGCCTCCCTGCGAAACAGCTGCCAGTACCAAGGGCTGGTGGGTGCCAGGGGGCTGCACCTCTTTTTGCTGAACCTCATGCTGGGGCCATTTACTCCAGCACAAACCATCAGCACTCGCCTTGCCAGAGTTTCTAGAACCTGATCCTTCAGGAGCTGAAATGCAAGGTGAGTCTGGTTGACTTTAATGGGAGAAGGACATGTCATGAGCTAAGTGATAAACTCCCTTTGTGGCAAACAGCATGAGGGTAGGAACCAGCATTTGCGACATAGTCTAGGTGAAAAGAAATTTAAAAAAAGTCTGTTTTGATCAGATGTTGAAGAGTCCCTTCCATCTTGTATCTTTCCAATAATTATGTGCAATTTCTTAGATGCCAGCCAAGGAAGGGTGGCAGAATCAGGTCCTCAAATAAATATGCTCACCTTGCCCACTGCTAAAATTTAGAAAAATATGGGGAGCTTAAATAAATGTGTTTGCTGAACTAGCCTAACATTATTTTCACTGCAAGTTCCTGAGGAAGGTTCTTCTTTTACCTGTTTTTTGTTGCTGTAATTTAGTCAGGGTTCTTCTGGATTTGATGAAAATAGTTTTTACAAGTTGGTCTTTACTGAGCTGGTCCAAGAAAACAATAATGAAAAAGCTGCCACTATTTACCAAATCCAAAATATTTTTCCCAGCTCTAGCTCCTAACATTTTTTGTCAGTCATGCCTAGAATAAAAAGTGCTGGTTTTTATGCACATGAATTTGAAACAATTTTCCTAAGGAATTCTTGGAACCCTCCTCCCACACACCCTTTACTATTATGATTTTTTTTACTTTTTCATTTTGGTGCAATTGTCATAATGTGTTTGAATATATTGAATACTTTCAGAAGAACGAAAATAAATGGGCTGGACTTGGCTGACTAAGGGTAGTTAAATCCAAAGAGCTGCTTTTCAGATAACTTGGACTTTTATGACTGGGAGTGGGATTACTTAAATGGGATAAAATATCGTTAGTGTCTGGCTAAAATACCTGCTGAAGGTTTTTTGTCTTAAGATAGTCAGTTTAGGGAAACAACAGACCAAAAGATCATATTTTACAACTGACTACGATTTGGCCCAGCCCTGTCTATGGGAGCCAGGCTACAAATACCTTTCATGAACAGGCAGTTTTGCAGATGATTATGTTCCAGCGGGACTCCTTGTGCTAACGACTTTCCAAGATGAGTAAAGTATCATCAACTACCCCTATGAAATATAAATCAAAAAATCAGCCCTTCCAGTGGCTGGGGAACAAGAAGAGAAACTAAAACGCAAAATTATTTGTAAGGCACTGAAAACATACTGAAAATATATCCAGCTTTCAGTTAAGAAAATGTAGGGGTTTTGTAAGAGGAAGAGAATGTAGCAGCCCCTATTCCCATGGGGAGAACACCCCTCCCCCTGTTTTTAGAGGTTTTTCTCCCGGTCTTTTCAAATTGGTCAAGTGTCTCTGGGAGATGGGCATTCCTGGTGGGGAAAAAACCTTTTGATTCTTCACCTCTCTGGAAACTGAGATGATGTTTCTGGTTTGGTTTTTTTGGTTGTTTTTTTTTCTTTTTTTGTTCCATGGTGCAGCCTGTCCCTGCTTTGTTGACCTGGATATTCCTCCTTGTTTACAGAAGTTTTGTCTTAGGCCAGAAAAAGGAAAAATACAGGCTTTCGCTCATCTATCATCAGGCTAAAATGAAAGAGAAAAACAAGACCTTTGGGTTTCCAGAGAATTACAGGCATTTCTGATATGTTAATATTATTAAAAATTCCAAGACTGGAAACCGGAGTCAAGCGAGTTCAGTCGCTGTTTATTTCCTTTGGTCTTTTAAAAGCCTTCTCCTCCCTTATATTTTTTTTTATGATAGTGAAAGAATAATTCAGAAAACTACAATAGAGAAGGGCCCTTTTTCTCTCTCTATCCCAGTATTTTAACTTTGAAACTCCTCACCGCCTTCAAAGGGAGTGGTGCAGCATGCGACAGTCTGCAGCGAAAGCACTCACATAGCAAAGCACTCATTGCCCCTGTTATGAAAGATAATGCAGTAATGGGAATAGCAGGAGGAGGTACGGGTTTATGGTGTTTTCCTTGTCCTAGGGGCATTTCAGGTTTCACTTGTACCTCTACCACCAAGCCATGGGAAGGCAGTTACTCCTCCTCAGCCTGGAGTGTTTTCATGGTAGGAGCAGGGCCAGAGGAAGAGGGGAAACAAACAGCAGGATGGGATAAAACAGCTTCCAAGTATTTCACTTGCTTCCTTCCCCTCTCCGTTCCTGGCTGCAAACACACCACTGCCGGTAACAGGCTGTCCTCACCCCATCCTGAAACCCCTCAGCAACTCTGCCATCACAGGGTGATCACACCAGCCAAGCCCCCACCTCACTGGAGTGTCTGAAATTTAGATTATTTGCCCCTCCAGTTATAATTTTGATTAATGCCGCTGACCTCCCTCCTCTGCAGCGTTGTGCAGCGCCAGCGAGCGGTCCTGCTGGCGAATGAGTGATCCCTGCAAGGTGACCGAGCAGCATCCCAGCGCGGTGCCTTTTTGGCACAGTAAATTAATGAAAAATGCTCAATTCAGCATTACAACGAAGTGTGGAAGGGGAAAAGGAGGATTTTGACAACTAGTCAGGAAATTATTAAAGATTGATTAAAGAAATCCCTCTTACTAATCACACACCTTGGGTATGTACTCTGGAGTAATATTTAGCAACACCCCATCTTTTTTGTTTGCCAGCAACAGTGTACTCTCAATGTTTTTTTAAAGAGCAGCCAAGGGAGGGTGGAAGTGGGTGAGAAAATAGCAGCTCTCCTTCCTGGAGCCCATGCTGGAAGGACAACGTGCTGCCTTTCGGCATGGCGACACCTGAAATCCTGCTCAAAAATCTGTCAGAAGATAAAGACATAGTACAGAAAACATAATCTTATCCTTAAATCTTATGGAGTGTGTGGATTCAAGAAAACTGAGAAGAAATGTGATCCAGGACAGTTAGGTGCTTGCAGTCGGCATCTGTCTAGTGATTGCATCACTTCCAATACTGAGCATTAAAATATTAAATGGACTGAATGTTTCAGTCAAGCTCAGAATTGATTCAGTTCCTGGTCAGGGACTGGTAAAGCCTTGATCATTACAGAAGAAGCTGAAACTGCAGCGAAGCAGTTGACTGACATCCCTTGGGAGCACTGACGTATGCCATGGTCAGAAGAAGTCTCAGCAGACGGACCAAAAATGTCAAAATGTCAAAAGTGGATCTAATGATGAGCTGAAACGGTAGTTGGCATGGAGGGGCAGGGTAGGTTAAAGCAACCAAGAATGAAGCAGGCCTTTGACAAGCTACGGAGCTGGCAGAGAGGAGCTGCTGGATCTCAGATTGCAGGCACTTACTGGGGGGAAGCTTGAAAGGAGATCCTGGGAGGTGTGAATACAGAGGGGACATGTGCAGAGCATCCTTCCCTGCCCGAAGGTTGGCAGGAGCACTCTCGGCGCTGGGCACTGCAAGGTGCCGTTGAAGCAGAGATTTGGAAATGAGCTCAGTCTCAGAAATGAGACTTGGACACGGGTTTGCAGATACACATGTGGTGGACAGAAAACCAGTGCTGTAAATTTAGGAAAATGTAAAAAAATAAGGGAAATGCCAGCTACTGTGACAAATGGACAAGAGCTATGTTAATATTAAAAGGTGAAGTGCTGCAAGAGAAGTGTTAATTACATGTATGGCAATGCATACATTAACCTTTGGCTGCACTGAAAAATATTTCAGCAACAGGCAAACATTGCTGCACAGACTATAAAAACTCTGCACCGTGTTCTTATTACTCGGGCCTTGGATTCACACTGTGAAAATGCAAATGCCTGACAGTTGCCTCTTGTTTGATGGGACAATCTGTGTCATCGCTTTAAAACACAGCTGTCACAAAACGATGGCACAACAGACTGTGTCCTGCACTGCAAGGAGGGTGGTCGGTGCTCCCAACAAAGCCAGCCCTGAGCAGAATATGCTATCAGCGGTATTGCAATAAGATGCATTAATTGTGCTACTGTTAATAATGCATTTGCCACATTAACTTGTCACTGCTGCATCTCTAATACGCATCACAATAAATTAGTCAAATCCTGACCTGCTTACACAAGGCAGGAGCCCAATACTGATACAAGATAATTTCCCTGAGCGAGAACTTGAGGATTAACTCTTGATTACTTTGTGCCTGGGATGAACAATATTACGAGCTTGATACTGGTTTCAGATCCAACAACCTTTTTTTATTAGGAGAGCAGGGTTGGAAATAATAGATCACTGGAGCAGTGAGGTCCATTGACGCAAAGGCATGGTCCATATGCAGGTGAAGATCTTTTAAAAGGTTAGCATTGTACCACCCCTTAATTTCCACCGAACAGGAATGACGTTCTTATTATATGCTGCCTGTGTTACAATTTCACTCAGTACTGCCTGCCTGGATTTTTGTTTGAGTTCTGACAAAGTGCATGGTGTTGCAGCTAAACTCCCCAACAGCACAGGGATAAAAAAATCAATCCTGGTTTTGACACTTCCAGAAGGAAGGTGTTTAATGTACAGGAGATCCATCACACACCGCTCGTCAGGTGAGCCACTCTGTACCTGATTATGTGGCATGCCTTAAATGAAATTAAGCTCTTATTAAACTCTTCAAAATATCCAGCTCTCTACCAGACTTCTTGTAAAGCATCCTGCCAATTTCTGCTCATCTTAAAAGTGCACCAGTCCTATGACAGGGTACAAATGGATTTAACTTCTGCTGTGGATATTTGGTTCAAAACTAGCAAACTCACCATTAATTATTGATCTGGCTTGTCAAGCTATAGCATCAATTACTGCAGCCCTGGCACATGGAGCTTTGGAATTAAAAGCATCCATAACCTTTGTGTGGAAAGGGCTTACTCTTTTTGGCTTAAGAATACCATTTTTCTTCCACGACACGTTCATGACTTCTATACATATGGTCTCCACTCACACGTGGCTGTTCCCCAGCGCAGGTAAGCTTCTGAGTTGATTAAATAACAGCAGTAAATGGTACCCAGATGGAGCCCCTGGTAAGCATAAGGTTGTTCATTTCTGAAGCTGATGCTCTGTTCCCTGGGGAGAGTGGAAACCGCTGTGTCACTATTTTTTCTCCTCAGTATAATGTCTTTCAGTTTTAGGCTTGTAAGAATATCTTTGCTTTTCATCCATTCCAGCTGTGACATATATTTGATAGGACAAATGGAAGTTATGGCTATCAGGGCTGGAAGATGAATCAGCTGACGTTTCCCTGGTGTAACAGGATTCAGATTTACTTCTGGAAGATGGGAAAATGACTCTGACAGGGAATCCTAAAATCCTGGGCTGGGGAAATATGTTTTTGTAATTGCGCTTGTTGATGAAGAAAGGATAAGCAAAGGATAGAACAGTATTTTCTTTTCTGACTGATTCAAGAAATATTAGCTTGCCAGTTTTAGAAATCTGTGAAAAATCACCTTGTAGTTATTAGGGCTAGGAGTTACAATGAATTACAGAATCCTTAGAGCAATATTTCTGAAAGCTTTTATATAGACACATTTCTTAGCACTGAAAAACAGGGAAATAATACTTCACATGGGATTTGTGGGTTTGCAAATAAAAGCAACACTTGCTCTTAGCAACGTGAATGCATGAAAGAGCTGACTCTTCACTCTAACCTCAGTCGATGTTGTAATCCACAAATTAATGCTCACATTCTACCTGTTTGTGGGCTGCTTCTCCAAAACGTGCATTTCAGAGGGACCTTCTCCTCCAGAAATGTTGCAGGGTCTCAGGCTTGGGCAGGGAGCTACCAGGCTATTTTGTGCCCATTTCTTCGTGTGTTTTATGGTTGGATTGGAAATTCCTCTGCCTTCTGTTTTTTTTACAGCACCTATTTCAAGACAACCTTCATCCTGTGGTGGCACTATATACTAAAATGAATGTGTTCATGAAGTATTAAGATTAAGAAGAAATTGTAAGGTATGATACACTACTGAGTGTAACCCACAGTATCAATTTTTTCCCTTCAGAATCTCTCAGCTAAAGTAAATCAGCAAAGTCCGACTGTTTAGAGCCTCACATGTAGCTGCTATCCCTTGACAGAAAAGGAATCAAGCAGCCTAAGGACATTGCACTTATGCACTCCACAGGAAGGTACAGCTGACAAAGTCTTTGTATTAAATGCATCCAAGAGAATGAGGCTAAAATAAAAAGCTCATCTACTTCAGAGGGAAAAAAAACATGGACATTTGCATAAAAGATTTTAAGGAAAATGTTTCTGTTTCATTTATCTGCTTTATTAGACAGGAAAAATTGGTCTCTGGACCTTAACAAAACACATACCTTAAAACAGCTCATGCAGCTAAGGATATTAAACCAGTGAGCTCATCACAACCTTTCCTTTCATACTTGACCTAGAAGCTAAATAAATAAGCAGTTTTCTGCCTTAACTGGCCGGTCAGGCGCAGGAGCAGCCAAGAAAGCATGCTGAAGGTTGCTCCTTGAGACCCAGTCAGCAAACTGTGACTGCTCAAGGGATGCTTTTGGAGAGGCCAGAGCGGCAGCAGACCAGTGCCCTGATGTTGCTCTGTGGCTTCAGCTCGATATCAGCGAAGGGGAATTGCTCAGATAAATAGTGAGGTCACGGGAGCTGGGTTAACTGCAGTCCAGCATGATGGAAATTCATAACTAATGACTTCACCATGACCTATGAATAAGCATCCGACCTTCCTGGTGGGGCAACTGAGTCAATGGCTAGCAGACCAGCCCTTGATATCTTACAAAAGCATAGCTGCTAAAATAGAGACCTCTCAGACGCTGGCAGGCTATGCCTAGGATCCCAGACTTTGTAAAACCAGAAGCAGCTTTCACCTACTGATTCAATCCTCTGCCAAAAGCTACTCCTAGAGGCCATTAGGGCTGGAGATGCATGGTGCTAAGGTAGTGCATGGGGAAGCCTTCGTGTGCTTGTGTGATACCTTCCTCTTCCTGCCTCTTCACAGGACCCAAGACTGACTCGTCCAGTCGAGTATCTGTGGGAAAAATTACACCTAAATAGTTCTCCCTTTGCTCTGGACAGCAGACAGGGGAAGCTGAAGTGGTCAATGGGCCACAACTGCCCTTCTTCTCAAGGGAAAGAGAGAAGTTGCTACTTCCTATTATTTGATTTAGAATTTAGGGAAAATAAAATTAGCATCAGTCATTGCACCTTTCTGGAACACTTCAAAACCCTGTACACTTAGCTGGCCTAACCTTAAACAAGCTAGCTACTGGGTTTGGCACGTCTCTTGGCAGTGAAATAGAAGGGATAGACAGCTTCAGCAGTTTACCGTTTCTCCCACAAACAGACACACTCACTCCATGAAGGCTGAACAACATGGAAGAATTTGGAGAGCTTGGAGACAGGCAACACAGGCGATCCCACCCATTTTTCTTGCACTTTCTGGCCCCACAGGTGTTTGGGCATGGAGAGTCTTCTACAACGATATGCAGGAAAGCAGAGTGCAACTAAACATTTCCATGACTGATTTTGTCAGTCCACTCGCCTCAGCATCCCCACCTGGTCCCACATGACCTTAACCAGCTCAGTGAATTTACGGATCACTTGAACAAATGAGGTGTCAGTCAGCCATGCGACTGTTGGGGAGCCATGTCCCAGGCACTATCAAAGCATCATTGCTCCCTTCAGAAGGGCTGTGCTTGGAAAAGCAAGCACGCCAAAGACGGATTAGTGAAAACACTTATGCCCTTTAACAAGCTGGATTAAAAATAATAAGTCTCATCAGGAGGCTCAGTTTAATTGCTGGGATTATGCCAGCAATGGAGACATAAGTGGAGGAAAGCTAACAGGAGATGTGTCCAGAAGAAACGTGTTCCCTTGACTTCCCTCACAAACTGGAGGAGAAAACTGGCTGATGAATCAGTTTTGCCTTTGATTCAACATAATGACTAAATTCTGCAAAGATAATTGGTGTTATGGCCATTTGTGCTGGCAGCTGTACTCTAGTACTTTTTAAAATCATTATCTGTTAAGACATTTGCAAATATACAGCGAGCCTGGCAATGCCTCATTAAAGCGCTGAAGAAGAGATTCATAAATTTTATTGCCTCAGCATTACACATTGAAGTCATAATGGTACAGATCTGTTCTGAATGTATAAATTCCCTTATCACTTCAGCAAAATCTCATGTTTTTCTGGACAAGCTCTTGAGAAGGGCATAAAAATGAAAAATGCCATCAGCATCAAACAGAGAAGTCTAACCGGCTCAATTTTTTTTCATTTAAGGAAAATGCTTGCTCTAACCACGCAAAGAATGCATGTTAAAATGTAACCATACTGAAACATCAGACAAATACTATTCCCAAAGCAATTTTAGGCAATAGACTTATCTATGATGCTTCACTTCCAGCCCACTATTTCTCCTGATGCACATCAACATTTATTTTGGGGTCTCTATCCAAACTTATTGAGGTCAGTGGAAAGATTATCATAAGTTTCCTTCAGTTTTGCATCAAACCCTTGATCAGGATATCTCGATTTTTATTAGGAGAGAAGAAACTTGCTAGTGGTTTAGGAAAACTATGTTGCCATTGGCTTAGAAAAATAGCTTGTTATTAAGTGTAGCTGAAACACAGAAATCCATGTGATATTCTATATTCTAGGAACAGGCGTCTAGACTGTCTTCAAGAATTTTCTGTTTGCTGTTTATGTTGTCAGTTTGTACATATAAAAAAGAAACATTAGTAAGAGTTTAATTCTGTGAACTTTCCAGAAGTTAAATAGTGTTGGAGAGACAAACAAATCCCATTGAGCGAGTTACCTGCGTCTTTTTCCATATGAACCTGGAACTGGGCTCTAGATAAATGAACGTAGATAAATATTATTTAGCCTAAAGAAATCCCCATGGGCTGGGATCAGTTTCCCACTGTTACTCCTGCTGTTCCTCTCTGCAGGTCTTTGGATGTATATTCTCCTTGAGGGGCATGCAAGTCACCTCTTTGTGCGGCTGTGTATTTTTGTGCGTATCCAGGGGAAAATAAATCACCTTTGTATAGCTTCTCAGAGGGAGTTAATCTGTTTAGGATTGAGCCATCTATTCTGTAAGACCAGAGACAGTTGCATTAAATGACATGGATGCTGGCACATCGGTGGCTGGAGTTTCACTGCCACGCTGTCATGGGGAAGGAGATATAAAGCAGGAACAATAAGATGACACTATCAATATAAAGCCAGATTTACCATCATCGTCCCCAGTGATTTAATTCAAGGGTATGATATTATTCACTTTGAGTTAATGCAGAAATACAGTCTGTATTTCAAGGTCTGAACATTTCCATATAGATAAAAATACCACTCGCTCACAAATTGTTCAAAGCCTTTACATGCTTTTTGGAGCTGGATTGCTAAGCGGTGTCCTGGAAGGCTCTACTAACCCTGCAGGAGAAGGGCATTCCTGCTTTAAGCTGTTAACTGGGATAACATAAACTGGGATGGAGGGAGAAGGAAGGGGATGGGCCGATATCCCTCAGCCTCCAAAAACTTTTCATCTGTGCCAGGAATGAGGGAGCTAAACGTGAGCTGCAGGCTGGTACATGGCCATCAGGTTCCCGGCACGGCCGTTCAGCTGGACCTCCACACAGCCTCCTCCATCCTTCTGCATCTCTTTGCCACCCCAGTTGGGAACTGTTTTAAAAAAAGAGAAATAAAGCAAACACATTTAAGGTTTGTCATTTTAAAGGGAAGACAAAATCTAAAAAAAGAAAACCAAACAAGGAATCATAGGAAAATCTTACAAATATATGAGAGGCCTCTTGAGTGTTTTGATTGCTGAAGCTGTCCAGAGGCGTTGCCAGATTTTTTTCCCTGCATGCTGGAAAACTCTACCCTGGGATAGGTCTGCTTTGTCAAGTGTTAGGAGAATCGGTTTGGCCTTGCTGAAGCTGAGGGTGGAGTTGGGAATGACGCCTGGTTCATGGTCAAACTCTGGCTTTGATCTCAACTATGGAGAGACTAGCACCTCTCACCATAATTTAGGATCCGCCACAAGTATTTAAGCTTCAGACTTTTTTTCCCCCCTTCCTTTTTCCACGCTTTAGTTTTTTTCCTTCTCCTCTTGAACTCTCTCGTAATTTCGGGAGCTTGACCTCTGAGCAATGTTGGCAGCTGTGTATGCCAGTGTTGACATCCCAGCCATGTACAGCTGCACAGCCCACAAACCTCCGTAGTCAGAAGGTTAAATCACCTCAGGAAAAAAATAAAATTAAGAACTAATAATTGGCCTATCCCAAACACCTTCAGCTTGAAAATCTTACTGCATTTAAGAACACAACTGGCACCTTTCTGAGGGTTGCCCAGCCCTTCGCTAGACCCCATACTTGGCATTGCTACTTCTCACCCTAAGTGGGCAGATTAGGAGGGACAAAGTCTCGTCTTAGTTCCCCAAAGTACTGTTCAGCTTCATAAGATACATCAAGGTAAGGGAGCTGGCTCAGAGTAATTCCTCTTTGGACCAACAAGCCATTCAAATCAGGAGTCAGATCCTAGTTCTTGCCCTGTCTAGGATGTTATACAGCTGTGTACTTGGTGAGGGGACAGCCCGGCCCTTGGTCAGCCTCAGAGGTACGGTCAAGTACATTCTTACCAAAGCACCAAGCCCTCGAGGGTAATAAGTACAATGTAGAGCATCTACAGGAAATTATTTTAGCATTAAAAGCAGGAAAGAACTTTCTACCTTGTTCAGTTTAGACTTGGAAATTAATGTATTGTTTCTAGCTGCATAGTTAAGGGGAGATGCAGGAGAGATGGATGTTTATTGAATCACAAGCATTGCTGGTGCAGCACCTTTATTTCTTTTAAGCTATTCTGCCCAGAACACAGGGTTACAGGACACCAGAGAAATCTACAACACGATATTGAAATAACTGGATAATTTCACCAGCACCCTGTGCTGATATTACAGTTTTCTTTACATTCCTATTACGGCAGTACATTTCAATGTCTCCTTTTTCATCTGGTGATGCTTTTCAACTCCAGGTCCTCCCCAGAGACTTCTTTAAAACTTCCTGTGCATTCTCTTCCAGCCTTAGCGTACTTTGAGTATAAGAAGCTGCCACAAGTAAAACCATGCAAGTAATGTACTTAACACAGCCAACGTACAGCATATACATACGGGGATGGGCAGATGTATGAAGCTGGAATCTGTGGTACCGCTGTAAGCTGACATTCTCTGAACTTTATAGTGGTGGGAACTGAGTAACTAAATATTTTGTAAACTGACCCTCTAGCCCAGAAGAACCAAAGGCAAATTCAATTTAAGGTTAAGCGGAGAGGTCAAAATGTTCTGGTTGTAATGTGAAGGACTGAAAAAAAGCTTGGGCTTTTCAAGGTTTGTACTGGGGCTGATGTGATGTAAGACAGGCTTCAACTCTTTGGATCCATACCAAGGAAGACTCTTCTTGTTTATGTTGGTGTAAATGATAGCAACATCTGGCCGAAGACAAGAGGCTCATCCACTCAAGCTCTTTAACAATATCAGGCATAGTGCTTATCATTTTTCATTAACATATAAAATGAAGCCAAAAAGGCAGAGTACAATTTGTTCCATTTCCACCCTAATTAGATGCACTTCGTTATTTTCTGGATCACTCACCCTTGGTTCAATTTAAGTTTATTTTAAGACGGGCTAATCAGCCTTTTAACTAGAGAATCCTTGGCCTCCCACTGCTCACTTGCAGTGATGCCTAATGAGGTAGAAGGAGCATTTCTGCTTTGTGTAAAGGCAACACTGATGTTGACCTTAAGAAGCGGCCTGCCAATAAGTCACCACTGCGGCCTGCAAGAATGCAATCAGTATTGTGGCACAAATGCATTGTGCCATAATAAATGCTACATTATATGTCCTCGAAAGAAGCAAAGGAGCTGGAGATATGTAAATATAAGAGTGGACTAGAACCACACCGTCATTACCTTTTCCACATCTAATTCTTTTCAAGTAAGGACCAAAGGAAACTCCTGTTGTGACCAAATGTTGGCTGAAAACACACACTGTGATGAACAATTCAATGTCTCCTCAATTTTTAAGCAGAGCAGAATACAAGCAGTACATACAGAAGAGAGATGGCTAAGCATACCTGAGTGTTAGTTCCCATGCATGCGGTACTATGATGAAACCCACTCTTGGCTTAAATTCATTAATCTCTCAGTACTGTCCTGGTGCTGTAGTGCTGCCATAGACAAGACCAAGGAACTGCCCTCAGCAGATCCTGCGTCAAGGTCTCAGTACCTAATATCACTGCTCCATTTGCTTCCCTTCTGTACATGTACAGTATAGAGGGAAAGCAGCCAACCCTGATTAAGGAAAAAAATATGAAATTGGAACATGAATAGTGAAATCAATAATTTATCCAAAGCTGAAACATTAAAGAAGTCCCCTTAAAGAGGACTAGATAATAGACTCTATTTTACTGTGTGTTATCATAGTACATTTTGCACCACGAACACAGTAGCTCTCCAGCCTTTGCTTTTCATCTTTATTTCCCAGACTTTATGAAATGGTGATGGAAATGGAGATGAGACAGAGATGATAGCTGTTGGATTCTGCACTGGAGCCTGAGGAGAGAGGCAAATTCTTTGCATGTTCTGCTAACTTCACCAGGGATGTTGCTGGCCTTGCAGGGCTATTGTCTTGGTACAATATGGTTTTATACTTTTATGAATGGGCTATTTATGTAGCTTCTATGGAGGATCTTCATCTGGTGGAAAACAATAGGGAGTGATGAGGATCTGTTCCACGGGGTTACAGATCTGACATTCGAGAGCCCCATGAGCCCATCAAAGATAAAGCCCATTGTACTTAGATTTGAATAGAAGGAATGTTCAGATCTGAAATAAAAAAGCTATTGTTTGATACCCTGAAGAATCTTACCCACTTCTTTGTTTGTGGGTGAGGAGAAGACAGGTAGCTTCAGTTTCTTCTTCCTGGGAGCTATGCACAATCAAATAATTAATCTGAGGAAAGCAAGCTATTAGCTTCTTCAAACATCTTCTTGCAGGGTTGTGCATGAGCTTGGCTCACATTGCTTGTAGCGGGACTGTGTCTTTACTGCAGTAGGACCTCAGTTCTCATCATCATAAAGAACAAGGTGTCATTTCCACCTCTATATCGAAATGTTTCTATGTAGTACAATGACAGTGTGCTTCTGAGTGGAAACATTAATAGCATGAATATGTTTATATGCTCACTAGGAGATCTGGCATGGATTAAACTATGCATAGTATTCTTCATAATTACTCTCAAATAAATTTGGACTTGGAAAGCAGTCATTTTTTTCCCCTATTATTTCCCTTTTGTCTGCATGTCACTTTTTTACCATCTTTGTGCCTTCTTGGGTGGTAAACAATGGTTATTAATGTTGAATTTGTGACATTGGCATTGGTCAGGTTCCTAGAAGACAATTATGAACACCTTCTTTGATCTCCTGCACAACACAGTCTAAAGAGGCGAAGTCAATAATTCTGTCTTCAGCTCATAAAACACACTTGAAGTATAGCCTATCTCTCAGGGCATTATTGTCTTGATGCATTGAAACACAGACCTCAAAAAATGGAGACTCCACCACATTTTCCTTTCTCACAGACTTCAAATAATGAAACTGGTGAGCTATCATCCTCTAAGCTCAATTTTCTCTACTTGCAGCACTGGTACTGGCATAGGAAACAAGTTGGAAAATAATGTCAGTGTGATAGAAAAAGGATCACTTTTAAATTAAAATATGACTGCCTGATGTAGCATGATAAACTGACCCTTTTACACTTACCCACCCTCTCTGCCTGAAACCCAGTGGTTAGAAGAGTGTCCTTACACCACCTTTTTTGACTTGATGACATTTCTGGTTTCCATTGAGCTTGGCTGAAAGACCTCACAGTAGGAGAAAATCTGGCAGTTTTATACCATCGTCTGTGGGAACAGCATGTGACAAAACAACTTTGCATCACTTTCTGCAGTGGGACATGGGATAATGAAGGGAACAGAAATAAAGGAATTAAAGGTTGTGGGAAGGCAACATTGTCCATCATTGGGAAGAGCCATTTGTAACCAGCTTCCCCTCCCAACTACAGACTTTTGGCTTGGGGCAGGAGGATTGAGTGCTCTCCTTCCCCTGGCAGGGGGAGGATGCAGCAGTGAAACCTGTCTCTTAGTTTTCCGCCCCTCAGAGGAGGTAAAAACAGTGGTGTACAAATCACCAAGGGTGAACAAATGCGTTGTGAACATGGCTCTTCTCTAATCAAACATGTGGGGCTCCATCTACCCCAAGCATGCTCCCAGCACTACCTGCTCTGATCACAGTGCCCTCTTCTTGTGTTGGTCCCACATCATTCTCCTGACCCCAGGCAGGACACAGTGCTTTGCCCTGTTTGTTTGGGCTTGCAGATGGAAACAGGCCATGCCTGTGCTAAACCCCTCATATGGCTGCCAGGTAACAAGGCTGCCCAGAGGCAGGACCACTTGCCCCCTTGCATGGTACCTGCTCCTTGGACACGGGGCTTTCTGCACAGCCTGCTCACTGGCCTGCTGGAAAAACCATGAAATCTCCCCAGGATTATTTATTCATGAATGCTGAGAGCAACAACAGGCAAATCTGTAATTCCTGGGCTATGAAATAGCACCACATCTCCAAGTCATGCAGCAGCACCCTCTTGTTTGTGATAGATTGTCTCTTCTATCAGCTCTGAGTATGGCATTGCTTTCTGACTTTTTTGTTTTCATAACCATAGATGTTTAGCTGTCTGTTAAAATTAATGAGAATAATTAGAGTGGTGGATCTGGGGGAACAAAATAGGACATACTGTTGGTTTAGCACCATGCTACTCCCTTGGGACACTGTTCTGGTGGCTGTGAGACTGGAAGACATCATCTTTAACAATGAAAAAGGAGTTGATGAGTCATTCCAGCCATGAAAGGGATTAAAATGTTTTTAAACAGAAGAGTAGTTATTAATAAAGTGCAAGAAATTATAGGGAGTTATTGCACTTTGAGCAAAAAGACCAACACGACTTCCTCCCACATAATACTTACTTTGATGATACACTCCCTCCCTCTTAAATCTTATTTTTATTCCCTCTCAACAATATTTCAAAACTTGTTTACAAGAGTGGCCATGATGTTATCCTTTCTCTGGGTGGATACTCCCTTGCAAGAAATGGTTTCTACTTCTCAGTCCTTGAAACTGGCCAAGGTTTGAAAAAACATGTCCACTCTTTGTTTCTTGGACATACCTGCTTCTTGGGAACACGACCCAAAATGTCAGTACCCAGTGCAAGTGTCCCAGTTGTTCTGAATCCTCCCTTCTTCCCAAGTATCTTATTAATATGGAAAGTTTAACCTGTGCTGTGTATCTATATAAATAGAACAGACAGTAATTTTGGTCATAGCAGATAGGAAGGGTGCATAACTGCAGAGTATGGTCCCCATGTTTTTCTGACTGTAAAATTATAATTGGGGAAAGAACACTGATAAACACTTATTCAAAATCCTCCACTGGCCAAAGGCTGTTCTCACACCTGTGTAACCCATTGCCTTCAGAGATGTCACTCGGCAGCAAGGCCGTGATGTTTTCTCCATACTCTATTCTCACCTTCAACATTTTTTTTGAAGATAACTTTAATGTATTAAATTATTTCAGAAGGCATTTTACATGCTGCTATTTTTTTTTCTGTAGATATCACAATGCAACTTATTTTTCTCTTGGTAAGTTTATGAATTTACTTTAACTCCTTGAAGTATTTTGGCTGCTTTCCAAAGAAATTCAAAACAATCCATCCGAGTTAAGTGAAGTACTGCTGAAGCACAGTCTTGTTAGTTTGAGTGGTTTTGACAGGAAAGCATTTTCCCCAGAAACTTTGCATCAGTACTCTTTTTAATTCACTGGTGCTCCAAATCAAAATGTTAAAACTGTCCCCACCTAATCTATAAGGTTTTGTACAGCTCTGGCTTTCTAGCTGCGTGGATAACTTTGTTCTGATTTACTCTGCTTCCTTCTTTTCATTGCCAGTAATAGGATCCTGCCACTGGAAACAAGCCCAAACCTCAAGTTTAATTTTAGTTCATGATGCTTTACTTTTGTAATGGTCACTTTACAAATCAGAATTCCCCTCAGCTACCAGCTCATATTTATTGTTATAAATCCTATGAAGCATGAGAACACAAGGGAAAAATGTCCTTCTTCATCTTCAAGACATAATGCTGAATGGCTGAAATGTGCCGAAATGGAAAAAACCAATTATTTTATGATGTATTTGATCTACATCTAGTGCAGTACAGGAAAGACACTATCCAGAAGGTTTTGAGCCACAAAATGGACATTTCAGAGGAAATAAACCCAAATTCTTATTTTTCTTTTTTTTTTAAACTGATGCTTGCATTATCATAACACCTCAAGCCCTTTATAAGAAAAACACAAAATCAAGCTTCATACTATTGCATTCTTTCTGATTTGAAAGATGAGGCTCTGGGGCATTGAGTTTAATATCCCTATTTAATATCTCTTTAGTCTGCCCCTGCTTCCCTGTTTTAACATTTGTGACCTAAGCTCATATTCCCTCTTTCGATTTCTTCTGAAGAGTGAGATGGATCTATGTTTAATTTTGGTTTGTTTCCCCATGGCTGAGATTGTTTTATTTCTTGATCAGCTGTTACAGCAATGATTTTCTGCAAGGTTTCTCTTTCTTCTTTTGGAAACTGTACATCTGCTCTTGGCATCTGTTCCATATCCTTTATGAACATTGAAGCAGAGAATTTATTTAATTTTTTCTCGCAGAGGCTGAATCTATTGTCTAGAAATTATTGTCTTTGCCTTAGAAAGCCCACAGTCTCCTTCACTGACGCTTTACTCTTCTCATATTAGAAACACTTCCTCTTGCTCATCTTCGGGTGAAACCGTATTTTATTCTGTATCATTACTTTCCTTGTAATTTCTTTGGAGTCTTTAATTGCATTCACTAACAATTCCAGGCCTTTGTTATCTACCTCTTTATTGCTCCTTTTTGCTTTTTGCACCTCATTGTTTTTGCACACCCATATTTTCTTTTTTATGCTGCTACTTTATATTTAATTACATCCACAGTCTCTGAGCCTACTAGAAATTGTCTTTGAAGCTGTGGCTTTCCTACCCTGTGTCATTTCTATCTCTTTATTCAACAGAATTCCATTGCATTTCCTCTGCCTCAATGTAAAGACCTCATTTCTGTCATTTATACTTCCCCACAGTTTGGAGCAAAGTACTTCTGCTGAAGATTTTTAGTCTCCACTGAAATATTTTGCTCTTGGTAGCTCCCAATCAAGTGGAGAATCCCTCTCTCATTGTAGTTTTTGCTTTAGATTTTACATCAAAAAAGTACTTCATGCACCTCAAAGCGCTTGACTAATGCATTTATTGCTCCAATTTGTTTGTATCGGTAATGTTAACATCTTTCATCTTGAAGTATTATTACACACTGTTGGCCAGTAAAGTGAAAATGGACAAACATGCAGTCTGGTTTATAATAGATCTTTAAACAGACATTTTTATGTTTTGCTGAAGAATTACCAACAGAGACTTTGCTCTCAGGAGAGTGCCAAGTACTTGTAAAGCTCAACAATTATAATACATGCACACAGGGAATGCTAACACAATGCAGACCGAGCATTTATTAAACCTTCAAGGGTTGTTGGATGCACAGCTTCCCTGCAGCTGAACGCAGTGACCGTGCAAAGCTCAGAGTAAGAAAGGGGTGCCGAGTTTCTGGTGTGCAATCTGATGAGCAATTCAATCCCCAGCAAAACATCAACCAGCCACTTGGGGACTCAGCCATAAAGAGGAGCATCAGCATATCTTGTGCCTCTTCTGGCCCTTCTGCAGAGTCTCGGAGAAAGGAAAGCTTCTCCCTCTTCCATCATCTTCTCAAAAAAGCAGTCAAGTGGAGGAAAGTTTATCCTGCCTCCTACAAGTAACAAAGAAAGGCCCTGGAGCAGGAGATTAGTACTATGTAAGTATGATACAAATACTCATTATCAACAAATGCATAAGGAATTTATCCACAGCTCAGACACACATGGATTTATCACAGCAACAAGTGTTAAACTCCAAGATCACTCTTACCCTATCATTTCTTGTCTATGAACTTATCAAATTATCTATCTCAAAACACTTTTGTTTCCTTATTCCCACCAATACATTTGAGAGACTGCACCACAGTTTTAAGTTTTGAGAGAATAAAAGCTTTCATATAGATTTTAGCCTGGAGGTAATTCAAGACCAGCCCAAAAAAGACACCCAACATATAAAATATGTTTGGAAAAAGAAGCCAACTCCAGAACGGACCTTTAAAGCTTTATTAGCTAAATGAAAGCAGGACTCACTTCTCTCTTTTTTTAATTTTCACACAAAGGATTCTGTGGCTGTTAAATACTTCCCCCTTAGATCACTCAAACTCAAGATCCCAGTCTACTCTACAAGTTCACTCCATAGGCTATTTTCCGAGACCATTATTTGAGATCAAAATCAGTAGGATGTAGCCACATGCAAATGCTTGTAGAGCTGTGTGAATCTAAGTTTTCCTGATTTGTACCAGCAGTGATTCACATATTGCTCATGTTTTGGTAGATCATATATTCTCCCTTTGGAATATATTGAAAAAATTGGAACAGTATCAGAGAATTCATGTTACAGAGAAAACTTCACAAAATTGTCTACTAATATTAGTTCTCCTGAATTTCACATTCCCCATTATCCTTTGGGATAATGGAACAGATCCAGCAAAGCTATCACACTGATGTTAAAAAGGTTTATTTGTAATAAATGGAAAGAGTCAGGATGCCTTGTCCTACTGGCGTTATGGCTGTTGGTAGAAAAGAAACACCTCCTTTGGGGGAAAGGCAAGAAGAGAACAGTGAATGTCAGGAGGCTTGTGCTGGGAAATCAGCCACATATATGCAAAAGGATTTCCACTGATATTTTAAAGCTAAAAAATCTGAGAACAACATTCAAATGTTCATTTGGATAACACAAATAATGAAAGAATATCAAAACAAAAAGCAAAGTCAGTTTTCTGGCAGATGGAAAAAGGTTGGAAAGCTAATGATTTTGGGGGGGCTGCCCTGCGCAGTAGTAGAGCACATCTGGTTGGACTTCTGTTGTAAAATGAACAATGTAATAATTGTGAACTGAGCTGGCTTTAGATCCTGGTACTGAAAAATCTTCAACTAAAAGCTATCATTTAGATGAGACTAAACTGTATGATTTCCTTAGAGCAAGGAAATCCACGTCAAGGCAAGCTGTAGCCAAGCCTGAAAATATGAAGTTGTATTTTATGAGCTGTAGCAGGAAAAATGTCCATATCTTCCAGAAATTAGTAGAAAAAGGGTTCTCTGTTACATAAAGGGCCATTGCAATAACCACAGCTCAGATCAGGTCCCTCACTGATTTGGGCACTATACTTTGTCACTGTATTTTTACATTTTATTTGGCGCAAATAGAGATATTTCATGCATCTATCATTTGAAACCTTTCACAACAGAATGCGAATTCACTAAAGAGTGCACTCACTTCTACATGATTTTTTTATATATTTCACCACCCACAAGTACAGTAGAATTTTATCAATTTTACTGATGAAAAATTGGTATTTAGAGACTGGCTATTGAAAAGAAATTTGCTGTTCATAATATGCATGATGTTGTTAACTTGTTGAGGCAGCTGCAAGAGAAAATTAATGATTAATTTCAGCACATGATAAAGAAGACAAGAAGAAATTGTGTGTGTAGAGAAATTATCGATACAGCTTATAGAGGCCATGAGTTACACACCCTAATTAACACACTGCCATATGAGAAACAGAAAATCTCACAACTATACTGAGGATGAATAAGTGGCTAAACGCTATCATTGGTGGTGCATAACTGAGGTTTCTGGGAACTGGCAGTTCACTAAATCACCCAGATGAACGTGACGTCCTACATGTGGACGCAGCAGCAGCTGAGGCCGGGTCCATGGGGCAGGTGGGACAGTTACCCCTCTCCTCTGCCTCATTTACCAAATGACACCTATGGGAAGCAAAAGCCACCTGCGATATGGTGAGAGGGTGCTATCTAGCAACAAATCATCCAGACAGCACAAAGGCCTCAATTATGTCATTATTCTAATTTTTTTAAAGCTTCATAAGCATTCTACGTTAAATTAGCTAAGGTGTATCATACCTGTGCCAGGTTGCTCCTTAGAAATCAGCCATTGATTCAGTGCAAACATACCCATCAGAAAAACATTAAATACACGTCTCTCGAGCTGCCCTCTTTGAATAGCGTTCTTAAATTATTCATTAAGTATTAGGAGAATTTTCTCAAACTAGCAACAACACACAACACAGAACAGGTTTTTTCTAAAGCAATAAATGATGTGTACAAGCATATGGACACTTGCTTTTTAAATTAAATTGTTCACAGATTGCTCCAGTGCAGCAATGGAATGAAAAGGGGAGATTTATACACTGCCTTATATTCTGAGCATGCTTACATTGAAGCTAAGGCTATAGCTATGAACAGCACTGAAAGACTACTTTTACTTATGGCATGCCAGTCTACAGCCTGCAGCATTCTTTAGCCGTCAGTAGGATGAAGACAGTTCTGCTGATATTTAATTTTAATACTTTGTATTGTTAATTAACATAAATAAACTCTTTGTTTGCAGAAAGTGGGATAATGTGGTAAAGAAGTTAGTAAAATAAATGCTTCAGAACAGCCATAGGGACAGAGCCATGAGTGTTGTGAAAAGCTGCTAGAAGTATCTTTATTTCCTTTGAGTATGCATTTCTGGAGCAGGTGTTTTCTGTGATTCTGATCTCCAAAGGAATTCCGCACCTTTTGTCTGTCTTTAACAAATAAACCTCCTTTTTCATCTTGAGTACTGAAGTTCTGAATATATACAGCACTGAAATCATCAGCTATTTAATCTGTATTTGGTGGCTGTAGAGAGGAGTAATGTGATCTGCATATACAGTCCAAATCAGCAATAATTTAGCGTTCTGATGCACTCGAGGCACTTACAAAGCCATGAAAATCATATAGGGTTGACTATACAATATGACACCTAGGAGGCTTTTTAGATTTTTTTAGTTATGATTGAAACTACAAGTCACAGCCTCTACTAGCAAAAAGGTTGGACAAAAGCCAGAGTTTTGAAGTTTTCAAAAATGAGCCACTGCATTAAAAAGGTGTCAAATTTTTTATTGTAGCCCTAGTTTTCATGAAGCAAAAAGAAGTGAGTGTCAAGAGTCCTCTCTCAATCTCTACACTACACTTTAAAAACCTGCTCTCTCCTGAAGTTTTACACCCAAGCGTCTCTGAAAGCCAAGAGAATGCTTTCTTATAGACTGCACAGGTTTCAAACAGTTACTGAAGTAGTCTAATGTTTCTCACTGTAACAACCTGGTTTTAGTTGTATGAATTAAACAGAGACCTGGTGGAAATAACTAACCTCTAATCCTGTAATTAGTAGCTGCCCACAATGAACAGTGTTAAATCCTGGTATTTCTTAACTTTGCCACCTGAGATGTACCCTCTTCAGTAAGGGTTTTGCAATTTAGCTGCATTGCACTGCCCGAGCATCTCCATGTGTCCAGGGTAAGGGCTTTAACTAATGGCAAGCCCTCAGCCGATGGGGCAGTGGCTGTGGGGTTGGGAAGGAGGGGCGTGCATGCCATAGCTGGGCATGCGACATGGCAAAATCCAGTACCAGCTGTGCGATGTGAACGAGTTGCACATGCCTTGGGCTTTGCTCAGGCACACGACAAGGGGCTGAGAGAAGGGCTCTGTTAGCAAAGCCAGAGTTCAAGCTCCTTCAGGGAGACTCTTCTGTTTGTTTTGGATGCCCTTTTCCTTGCAGGAATGAACTTGACACCATTAAGCAATGCTGGGCTGCTCAGAGGACACAGGTGAGCAGCACTGGAAGGAGCTGGTAGGCTCCTCTGCAACAGACAATTGGGGTAAGCCATAGCATCACCCTTTACCGCACACAGGTTGCTTAAATATCGGTTCATTAACAGAGCCATGAACATTACAGCACAGTCCTACCAGCCTGCACCAGGATCCTCAGGCCACTCCTCTGCACGCAGAACAAGAGTCAGTTTTGTTTGTGGAAGAGGAGATGGCAGAAGTTATTTCACACTGTCAGCCAAAAGCACAAACAAGCTGGCTGTGTTAGCATGCGAAGCTCGCTGTGCCTGGGAGCGTGCCAGTGGCAGCGCGGGGCGAGCTGCTAGACACGCTGCGGGCATCCCTCGCCCGCCGGCTGTAGCTGGTAGGGCAGGCAGCAAGCAGGCAACGTGCTTTCCCTGCCAACCACTCCGGGAGTGCAAGAGATGACTGATAAATCATGGATGAGGAAGTACAGCAAATGGAGCTAAAAGGGACCTGGAGAGGTCCTCCCTCTGCTGGGAGGCCTCTTGAACCCTGGCCACCCTCGTGCACAGGCAGGAACAGCCTTGCATTTCAGCTGATGCTCACTCACCTGCTCTTCAAGGATAAACCCATTCTAGTAATTAACTATCCTTTTTATTGGACAACTTTTCTTGATATTTAACTTGGTTCTTCTATTGTATCCTTTTGGTTTATTGTTCTTTCTCCTGTAGTCATGTTTATTCCCTTCCTTTTTACCATTAGCATTTACATATTTGCCAGTATATGTCCTCTCAGTCATTCCTTGACCAGAGAGACTAGAGACCCTTCCACTGTTCCCACAGGGTTATTTTTTCTCGCTGTGTGATCATTCCCACTCCTCTCACCTGGACACCCTGCAGTGCAAGGGCAGGGTGGGACCAGTCACAGCACCCAAACCAGAAATGCCTAAAACCTGTCTGGGCTTTGCCAGAGACAAGCAGAGAGGAGGAAGAACTTCATATCTGACAAGAACACCCAGGTATGGTCTCAGCTCACTTTGATTCACTGTACCCAAGGTCCTTCTGCTGTTTCTGTGTCAGGGCACAGGCACACCACCACCCATCAAAGCCCCGGGCTGGGAAGCCTGGGCAACCCCCATCCCCACCCCACCTCAGCCACTAGGAAGGGAAGACGTCTCCTACCACGGGCACCACCAGTGGAGGTAAAGCCCATCCGTTCCTCTGGGAGATCCTAGCCCAAGGTACTGAAAATAAGGGAGATGCCCTCTCTTGCAAGGCGAGACTTTTCTTCCCCAGTAACCTGCTACTGCTGCCCAGTTTCTCTCTCCTCCGCCTTTCATGACAACAGTCATTTATTAACTTTCTCAAGCAAAACAGCTTAAGCTGGTCTGCTGCTGCTCATCATAATGAGTCAAAGCCTCTTCATGTCTTTAATAGGATTTTGGAGGTGGGAAGGTTGGAGGTAAACAATATACCATGTCAGGCTAGATTAGATTTCATTTTAAGGTATGACACCCTTTTGTTTCTATTATTAATGCTGCCAGGCACTGAGGAGCTTCATTAAGCTGCCTATAGCAATGCCAGCATACATTTTTTTTGTCCAACAGAACAGCCAATAACATGCACCAAATATTTGCATTATAAAGGGGGATTACTTTGAACTCTTCGATGAATTTCATTTTGTCAGTTGTCTACTCACTCGCCCTGATTTTCTCTAAAGGTAGCCTACCTCACTTAGTGTCCTTCACAAACGTTGAGGCCTTCTTCCTCTTGAGATGGCACACAGTGTCCACACACAGCCTCAGCAGGTTGGGACCGCTCTGTCAGCTTTCAGGAGAAGATGTAATTGCCTTTCTTATTCTGTTCCTTAGCTATTCTTTAGGTCATTACAGCCCATTAACTTGCACCCTATGCCTACTCTCTTTTGCAAAAGCTTTTCATAAGTGGGTTTATCAATGGCTTCTTAAAGACCCCAATAAGCACTACCTGGTCTCATTTCATGGGTACTTAGCTAATACATGAAGATGCAAAGTAACAGATATGGGCAAACATTGATTAGGTTAAACTAAAATGCAGCTGGCAGGGGGTGATCTAGCAGCTTTGCACAAAATCTCCCAAAGGATCCTTTTCCCTGAGATAAGTATTATAGGGAATGAAATTCTGGAGGAATTGGGAAACTTGTATCTGATTGAGCTTGGAACAGGAATTCAATCATTATTTAGTATAGCTAAATGACATGGAAAAAAGCATACAACAGCGCTTTCATTTTCTGAAGAAGAAAATATATACATAGAAGAGACAAATACCAAATGAAATAAGCAGTTACAGACTATCTAGAACTTTCTCTGTCCTTTGCACTATAACAGCCACAGTAAGCAACAGCAAGATAGAGCCACCAACAAAATTGCAGATGCTTATACTCTAATATAACCTATTTTCTTTCCACTCATCCTAGCATAAGAAACGGAATTACAAATGAAAACAAACAAACAAAAGGACCAAAAAAAAAAAAAAAAAAAAAAAAAAAGGAAGAGGAGGAAAGGGGTAAAGACCCTGCATCTTAAAGCCCTAACTTAACCTACCTAGTTCTTCACAAAGAATGGACATGGGGTGGGAGCTTTTTTAAGAAAGTCTCCACCCCCATTTCCCACCATGCTCTAACCTCATAGCTATATATAAGCCAGGAAATGAGTCATGATGGTATATGGTTTTCACTTTTTCTGGTTGTGGGTAGGTTAATGGTATGGCTGTTGTTGCTAGCTGGACATTGCTATCTCAGATGAGTCATAAGTAGAGCTAATGCTGCAGCTTTGCACAGGTATGTACATTACAAAGGGAGGACTAAGCTTGCTTATGTTGTCTGAATCTGACCAGGGTCAATGGAGTGTGTTGAGCATTACCTGAAGTTGTGGATTATGACACTAAATTAGCACGTGCTACAACAGTACTTTACTTGTTCTGAACAATAAGTCTTATTGTTCAATAATCTGATCTTTGAATAAGGAACAGCTTTCTTTAAGCATTGCATCTGATTAAAGAATTCTTATGAAAACAGTAGACATACCCATTATGTAATTAAAACTTTCCTGTTTACATGGAAAATTGCTATGAGACTAATGCTGCAAGAAGATGAAGACTTTAAAGGGTAGAACTTTGACTTTCAAGTTCCATTAAAGAACATGAGTCATCTTTGGGAATGGGATTAAAGTAAATTTCTTCTTCTGTAGTAGGCTTACTTTGTGGCACTCTTTTTTCCCTTTTCTCTGGCTGCCTGATGTGTATGCTCTGAGGCAAGCTACAAAGGGGAGTAAACTAATACTAACAAGGCACTCCTGCAGAAGCCTCTCTGTTGTAATTAAGGATGTGAGACCTCCATTGCAAGACAGGTCTGTTGGCAAACTGGTCAACTTCAACAAGACTGTCTTGACTTCTGCAAATTCTCCCTAGTTCTGTACACTGAGCTGATATCACTGAGAGCTTAGATTGAAGTCCTTTAGCAGTGACCCCAAAAACATGGTCTGAGATAGCATGTTCTTATTCTGACCTTACTGGGGTGAAAAGTGAAAAAAATTTCATGAAGAGTCTTGAAAAAGGAGAATCTGCTTGAAATTTTTTGGTAATCTGCTGAAAATTTGTTGTGCTCTTTTTCTGGTATTGCATTTTAATTAGCACTGGTTTTCTAGGTTGTATATGAAGTACCTATTCTTTTAAAGGTTATAGGCAATATAATATGTAGTGCCAGAAGTTCACTATCTAGGATAAGATACCCTCAACAACACAGTTAAAATAGAAAGGAAATCTGAGTATTTTATTGATCCCTTAGGAGGAAGTAAAGCCAAACTCTGGAAAAAAAAAGTCTGCAGGCTATGACCTCTATAATATATGTAGCAATAGAATAGGGACCTGAATGTGCATCTGTAGATGAACTTCTACAATTCACACCTCATTAAATGCATTAAAAATAATAGCTGACTCTTTAGCATTTTTAAAAACAGGCTGACCTTTTCTGTTTGGTGGTATGTGTAGTTTCCATCATCCCTGAAGCTGGAGGAGGAAACTCTCATTTCAGCAGTAGGATCAGTTGGCATGCTCCCCCTTCTTCCATGATAGAGGAAGACATCTGAAAGAGCCCACTGAGGAAGGAGTGCCTTATGATGCTTGGTGTCACAGGTTCCTCTCCTGGGATGTGTCTGAGGAGAGCCAGCTCCTCCAGGAGCAGGGAGGAAGGTGTCTCTCTGTATGCCAAGGGCTCCCCTGGGAGGGAGGTTTTCTTTCCAAGCAGAGGAAGATGACCAGAGCAGATGCCAGAAACCAGCAACCTGTGAAAGATAGGGAAAAATTCCCAGGGCAAAGAGGAAATTATTTCAGAGAAAAGGGAAGGAGTAAGAGTAAAAAGGGTGGGAATAGAAGATACAGATGCCTCCTCAGATGGTCCCTCTTCTGAACTGTGCGGGGTCATGGTTATTCCCGTGCCTCTAGGAGGAAGCTCTGGGCCAGACTCCCTTGTGAAAGACCTCTTCCTCAAGATGTCTTTCTCATCAAGCCCATCAGTGATGCAAAAGTTAAGTGTAACATTTCTAAGAAGTTATTAGAACAGATTCTGCTTTTATATCTAGTGATTTCTATCTCTCTCTGAAGGTAGCTTTGTCACAATGAGATGAACTACTAACACAATGCAGCAATGTATTCTGTAAATGGCATGTGGGGAAGGCTTGCACAACCTGCACTAAACCTCTGATGGCTGTGTTGGGCTGAGGGGCCAGTACTGTGAAACAGGCAGGCAAGGGATACTTCACTAGGCAGCTTAAAAAGCAGTCAGTAATTGGGCTCAAATTCTTCTGCACTGCATGAAAGTGTAAAATATGCCCATAAAATGTGCAGCAGTGTTAGGGTGATGCCATCTGCTCCATGGCAGCACCATGGCTGCTCTGCCCTCTCTCCGCAGCAGGCTTCCCACCTCTCCTGTGGCTTATAGCTCAGCCATGTCACTGCAGATCCTCCTCTGCACCTGAGCGAGGTTGGAGCCTGAAATCACTGCCCCTGAGTCTCCATGGAAAAAGGGCATCTTTATCTCAGGTTCAGCCATCAAATCTCATTTCCTCCCTTGGTGGTGGACCCATATCTACAGCCAGCTTTTACAGCCAACATACAGCTGGGTAGTTGGCTTTCCTGCTGCAAGCTGTGGGTTTTGTATTCTCCCCTACCCAGGTTCAGTGTTACCCGGGGAGGTATTTATGTGCTTCAGTGTTTTGACTACACCAGCTTTCAGTTCAAGCAATTTCTGGTGAAAACAAAACCAAGCCTGCGGTGAGAGAAGAGGGCAAGGAATTGGTAAAGCTATTTTGTTGGAATAGACAAGGTCGGAGGTCAAATCATGAGGAGGATTGTGGTGGTGTGAGCAGGAAAAAGACATGTTATAATTTTCTTAGTCTTCATTGCTAGGTGTAGGGATGTAGGGATGGTTGGTGTGTTATTCACGGAGACAAATGCCAATTGGAGATGAGTTATGCTATACTCAGCTCTGAAACTGTACTTTAGAATGAATCAATTCTGAGCTACAAAGTGAAAGAAAAGCATATAATATTTATACGGTGTCAAGTTTATGCCCTTGAAAGTGCAGATCCCAGCACTGTGGACTGGTGGGCTCCACAGACTTCAGTGAAGATATATTGATGCAGACCAACTAAGAATAGGCAGCTTCATCGGCTACCAGAGAAAATGCTTGTTCCCCTGATGAAGTAAGTGCTATTTGTCTTTCTCAAGTTACAATCAAATATAGAGGCAACTGCCAAGGGACAATAGGCAGGCTTCATTTTTTTGTCAGCCCATCTTAGATTTTGCTAATAAAATACAGTTTAAGTATGGTCTTGCGTGGCTGTTAGGAAGTCTATTTATTTTTCCGAGAAATGATTTAATACTTTTTCATGAGCTCAAATTGCACATGGGTACTATAAATTCGAGGTTCTCTTTTCAGCACATTTGACCACCATCCTGATTATACATAATGGCAGAATTTGGGATAACATTGCTGAATAAAGGTCAGCATAGATAATTTTTAGATTTTTTTTTCTTTTTTTCCCTAAATAGCCTGACAAGATAGCCTGACAGTCTTTACAAACTATACAGATCAAGCTTTCCCATAATTTTCAAAAGTTGGGTAGGTTTCTGGGGCTAGTTTTCAATGGAATTCAATAGAAATAATTCTGTTGCTGTGAGTGCAATACACATACAAGTTTGTACATGACTGGGGATGTTAGATTTTATTTTTGAGGTGTCACTAACACCTGTGGTTGGATGTCCACAAAGAAAAGACAGTGGGTCCTGCTGGCCTTAATTTCTGTCCCACTCACCTGCGGTTGCCTTCATTTCTATGGCAAAACTCTGCTTTGTACCTAAGTTTCTGTTGCTAAGCTGAGGCACTACTGAACAGATACGTGGGTGGCTGAAATCCTGGTGGGATTCAGAGAGCTCACGTGCTCCCACTTGTTCCATCTGAAGAGTTCATCCAGACACGTCAGTTTTAGAGCATCCCCATGGCTTATTTGTTTAGGGACTGTTCGTGGGAGGTGGGAAATGAGGGCTTTATGCCATCTTTCAAGCAGAAAGGGCTTTTAAACCTGCATCACTCGTGCTAATTAACAGGTCAAGAAGACAAATCTGCTGCCTCTTCTTCCAGAAGCCCAACCATGCTTCTGCACCCAAACCTGGGAGTTGGTTCACAGCCATGGATGGTGGGGCAGGCAGGAGTCCAGCTGTTTGAAGGGTGTTTCATCCACGCTTCTCAGCCTGCTGTTTAGCCAGCAAAGTCGAATCTGTATCAGCACTCCTGTTTGCATTGTGTTTTTTAGGCATTTAATTATTCCCATCTATTTCAGGAGTCGTCAGTGCACTCTTGCACGTCTAGCCCCTGAAGTCTATGCATAACTACCTCTTCTTTGGTAAATTTAAATAGATGCATTATCTGATGAAGTGCTTTTTGTGATTTAGAAGCAGCAGTGGGGCTAAGTGCAGAGATCAATCAATATTGATTATCACAGTTTTTCCTGGGCTTAAGAGAAGTGTGCTGTTGTAAGGGACTGCAGGGTTTCAGTGGTTCTGAAGCATGCCTGCCTTTTCTGTGTGAGAAATCAAATTGAGGGTAATTAATGCTTTTGGACATTTTGAACATTCATTCTGGACCAGTGATGATATGGACATTAAAAGGAGGATGTAGCCTTTCCCATAATGTATTGCACTAAGTGTGTGTATGTATACTTGGCTATAGTTGATTTTGATGAATTATCTGCCTTGGTTCTGCCACTGATATTTTTCTAAAGTTCATTAAACACAGAGTGGTGGCAAAGACACTGGTGTGGCATACAGGGTTTTGACTGCTGCTCGTGGGCCACTCACAACACGTATTTGTGTGCTAATATGTGTTTTTTCTCCAGCTGTGCAGTAGGAGCAACTGGGGCTCCTAAGTACTGCATGCAATAAAGAGCCGTGTTTAAAAGGCAAGAAATACTGCTGCCTCAGTCTTCCCAGGAAAAACAGCACTTGATGGTTCCTGCAGTGCTTGGTATTGGAGGGGGGAGTTAGAGCAGGCATGCTTTTTCTGTATTTGCACTTTGCTTCTCTTTGTCCTTGAAGTTTGTGACATCCCAGCCTCTCACTGCATTGAACTGGGGGAATAGTGGTGTGTTCTGTCACCACTGGCCTGGGATGAACTCAGTTTTTCTGCTCTGCTTTGTGTGGGGTCCAGCCACAGAGGCAGGTACAGATTTAATGCAAATTATCAGCCAAGATCTGGTGGCTTTTGCATAAAAAAAGCTAGGAGCAGAATGGGTTACCATATCATGGTGACAGTCTCCCACTTCTCCATGTATCCCTTTTGAAAAAATAAAAGCTCATTTGTGCTTTTAAAAATAAAAAACTCTATAGATTACAGCCTCATCTGCATGCCAGCTTGCGTGGCTGCAATAGCCTGAACACTTCTTTTATTCCAACGACTTAATCTAAAACCCTTCTGATTTGTTTTGACAGCCCTGAAAAAAGCCCCCTTTGAGTGGGTATAAGGTACGCCTATTGCCTCTTTAAACCATGAAGCCTTGTACCTGCAGCTGCCCGGACAAAGCCCCTGGGATGATAAATAAATGCAACAAATCCTGGCACACCCTGAGGCTGAGTACCAGCCTGGGTGGGGAAGCTCCCCTCTGCCTCCAGGATGAGTGCGCAGAGAAGGTCCTGAGGCTGGAGAGCTGGCAGTTGTTTTGGGAAGCTGCTCTGCCAGGAGGGGTTGTAAAGTCATTAGTAACATCAAGAGCAGGAGAGGGTTTTAACTTGATGACTTCCCAGGCAGGTGTCCCTTTCTGGAGCTCTTCCAGAAGCTCATTTTGCTGTCTGGGTGATGTGCGATGTGGGGGGGTTCCCACCTTTGGGGTGCAAACTCTACCAGAAGATGTGCAGTGACTTTGCACTTGGGAAGCAGCTCTGTAGGCCACTGTGGCTCTGCTCCAGCTGTGCCATGGCAGTCCTTCAGATGGGAGGTGTTCAGAAGAAGGCATCCCTGGCACCAGTGGGCTGCAATTAGTTACCTGTAAGAGTACTTCAGACAATCTTGCTTTGGCCCATGGCCAATGTTAATATTCAAAAATGAAAAAGCAGATTTTACTCAGAGCTCAGAGGCTTTTATTCACTCACTGATAGAGAAGCTGAGGCAGAGATTTCCTTTTTCTCCTTACACACTGCAGCCACTGATCAGTAGTTAGATTTTTATTTTTTGTACAATAAATCATATTTTCTAAGTATCTAGATCAGCTGAGCTCATGGTATACTATAGATATCTTCCAAAAGGCTAACAGGTTAAAAAACAGAAAGCTGATGCATGCTGCCTAGAGCACATCAAAAGCTGGTCTCAAACCTTTTCCCCTGTTTAGGATGAAGCCAATGGAGTTGAGTGCTGTCCATCCACATATATTAATAGTTCTGCAACTATAAAACTTGTTGCTGATATGAAAAATAATCTCATCAGGTTCACCTTTACTTCCACATTTTCCTAAACTAATGTGTCCAGAGACAAAATACTGACACACAGAATTGCTGAGACATTCTGATCCATGTTTGAATTAATTCCAAAGTTTAAGTTGGGATTTATTTATCTTTTTAATGTTGCTTTATCAGAATGCTTGTCTCCAGCGATCTAGTGGTTCCTCAACTTGTATCTGAAGCCTCTTACTAGCTTGATATTATCAAATGTATTTAGTGATTCTTTGTTTGCATATCAAAGACAAAGACTACATTGCTTGCTTACAAAGCTTGATCTAATCTTGAAGCTTGTGTTAATTCTTTGATCTTGGTACTTCCAGTGCAGTGTAAAACAACAAACCACAGCATTTTCATTAAGATATGCAAGTGATACCATTTCCTGAGAAAATAAGATTTTATTGCTTGATCTTCTAAGGGAGTTAGTGAATGTGAGATCTATTAGCATAGTACATAAAAAGGTCAGCAAATCTACCAGGCTGTTTATGAAAGAGTACTTTCACCACTTGAGAAAACAAACTGCGAAGCAGAGCTACCTCTACGTGTAACCCCAGCGTTAGCCTCTCTAATGGGGATGAACATGACGTGGGGCAGTGACCACCCACAGCAGCACCTTGCAGAGAGCCTGGGGATGGGGGGACAGGTAAAAGGAAGGGTGAGTGAAGCATTTCTTATCCCACAGGTCATATATTAAAAATGGTTAAACATGCTAAAGCATCTCAAATCTGATTTGTTGCAGTACAGTGTTTCTTAAGCATTAGGGTGTAAATAAATACTCTTGCTTTGGTCCTCCTGATGACAGGTTATACACAAGGAGGGAAAGGAAAGAGTAAAAGCGTTGCATGTGTACAATCCAAGTCATGCCTCACAGCACAAAGCTTGTAGACAAGGCCTTTTCTCCCATCCTTAACTCAGGACTTTAGCAGGTATGGGATTTTTTCCAATCATTAGCCTAACTACACACAGCCATTCATAACACAGTTTTGAGGGAAGAAGTCTATAAATGCTTTCAGCATCTGAAGAAAGGCCTGTGATTACCCGGGAGCTGCCATAACGCCTTCTGCAATATTTGTGCCACTGATTGAAGACACAAATCCTCAATCTGTACTGTTGTGCTAGTCCAGTGCCTCACAGCACCTAAGCTGGTGATTAATGGTGTCACGGTGATCGGCAATACAGCACAAAGGAAGCAAACCTTCAATTGCTGCTATCCTGTGCCCCCCTGGGAGAGCAGCAGGGCAGGATGGTCAGGAGGAGCTTTTAAGAAGGATTTCTTTGAAGTTTTCTGTGAATGGCTGTAGACAAAGGGCAGGATATGCCAGTCAGCCGTGGGCTGGAGAGTGGGATGGGAGACTGGGAGGGAGCTGGTGTCTGCAATTACAGACTGAACATTTCTTACTGATGGTTGAAAATCCTATGTAAATGTGATTACATTTTATTTTGTTGCAATAACGGTGGTGGATGGAGGCTGCAGGAGTAATAAACCCCCTGTCACTTGGGAGCCAGCAGTGATGCATCTGGCTAATGACAGTAAATGTGGGCAGTGTCCTTCCCTGGCAGCTGCCCAAGGACTTGGTATTCGCCTCACTCCCCTTTGCCTTTGGGGCTGATACAGATGTCTTTAGGGATGATGGACCCTCCAAAGGAAATGGAGACTGCCTGCATACACAGCCCAGGCTCCTTGCCTAGACCTTGGAGAGTCATTAGGGAGCCTTTCTTCTTGAAGGCTGGGAAATGCCAGCAATGGGTTTGGATGCTGAAGCCTTGATTTTTGGGAGCCAGATTCATGATTGGTTCTCTTGCTGTGCCATGGCTTGGCCAAAATTTTCCTTCCAAAACCTTTGAAAAGAGAGGTTAAATCTGAATTTTGGGGCTAAGCTGCATCTTTTCTAGATACCCTGCAACTGTCTTCTGTTTTTGTTAGATTACTGAGTTCTGCTCCTAAAATACCCTATTTTTGACATAAAGCTAGTATTTCATAAATGTAAAGTGCATTTGGCAAGCATAAAGATGCTGCATTCATTGTTATTCTAAAGAGATAGCAGATGAGAGAAGATGCCTGCATTAACAAGCAGAGTTGGACAGCTTGCCATTTGTAGCTTGCTTAAACTAATCAATGATATGGGTTTATGAACAAGGCTTGCCGAAAGGCTGAGGATTTTACTGGAACATTTGCAAATGATATTAAAGTGAGACCTATAACAATACTCTCGATGAAATTTAATCTTTCTTAACTACAGAGCTGTGATGCAGTTCGTCACAAAAATCTACTGGATGCCTAGGAGCTGATTTCTATAACCTGAATAGGTGCTTGAGTCCCTGATGTATACCAATGTGGCTATGCCTATGGGTTCTAGTCACATGAACTGAGAATTTTCTTGTGTACTGCTCTGTTGAGGTGATTTTGCTTGTAAATGTCTCTGGACACATTGCTCTGGGTATTGAAAATGCAGCCCTTCATTTTTTTTCACCAGTCAGCTTGGACAAACATGAAAGCATTCCTGTGTTTCATTGATCAAAATGCAGCAAGGATGTGACTAGAATGGGTGACTGTGGTGTGTTTATTGTCAGGATGTTGCTTCTGATGGTAAGGTGTGTGAGATGCTAATGCGGGGGGGAAGAGGGGGCCATAGGTAAGCAGGGGAAGGTTACTTGCATCTCCATCATCTCGTGCCAGCTTTACTTTCTGTCAGTTCTGCTAAGTGCTCATCCCAGAATTAGGGAAATTGTATCTTGGCTAATCAAAGAAAAGGAAAGAGGGACATGGAAGCTGAGTGATCTCCCAGGGTTGTGTAGGAGGCCAATGTCAGAGGCAGCAGCCAAGTCCAGAACTCCTGAGGACCATTTGGAATATTTTTAGCATTTATTTTTCTGTTTTATTGTGTTGCACTTGTGTTTTGGTTTTGGGGTGCTTTTTCTTTCTAATCATTGCCAGAGGAGAAAGGAGAGGTCTAACAAATCATTTGAATGCACCCTGAGAGCCCTGTAAGAGCAGCCTCAGCACAGCTCGTGCAGTCTCGGCCGCACGTGTTGGTGCAGAGGAACCTTCCACTCCAGATGGCAGCTGATTGTCCCATCTCTCTTCACTCCTGATCTAACCTGATCCAGCTGGAGAATCTGATGTCACCTGGCAATGATGGTGAACACAGTCCTGTGTCTCTGTGTTGCTCAGGGATTGCCGAGAATTAGTGTTGTACAGCAGGAGAGAGCTGTGAGCAGTTTCAGACATGAGTTTTTGCCCCAGCAATTTTTGTGTCTTTTTTTCCTATTTTTAAATATAATTCCCTTGGGAACAAATCCATACCCATGGAAAGGACGCTGGCTTCTTACCATAGTTTAAAGCTGAAACTGCCTCTAGTATTTCTTCCTCCAGTGGGATTTGAAGTTTTTTGAGTATACTAAAAAGATAAGATTTTTCTTTTTAGAGAAGGAAGCTCTTTTCCTGTTGTCTTTTTGCACCAAAATCCTTCTAAAATGATTGAAATGCCTCCCTCAGAGTGCTATTTCATCTTTGCTTCTCTTTTGTGCCTCCTGCTTATTTATGGAAGCAGCTTTGTTTCCTCAATAAACAAGAGAGATATTTTTTCTTGATTTCATCAGGCTAACAGCATGAGCTGTTCAGGATCAGGTCTGATTTGCTGCAGACTCTACCAGAAACAGTTATCATGTCAGAGTGAGGTGTATATATAATTGTAATGTGGGCATAGGCATCTGTGATGAAAGTTGCTATCCAGTATAAGTAATTGTTGAAATACGATAAACTATCTGGGATTAAGAAATGTCAGGAAGGATTTTTGACAAATACAGCTATTTTTTTCTTCCTTTTCCCTGAATCTAGCTCTGACTCTCAGACAGCAATGTACTTCAAGCTCAGAAGCATGGCAAACCTGAAAGCCATTGGGATAACTCCTTCTGGCTTTGTAACAATCAGGATTTAATCCAAAAGTGCATAACCAAGTATTTTGCTTAAGAAATTTGCCTTCTCCCCATCAATGCCTATGCTGGAGAAGGTGCTGCAGCCCAAAACTAAGAATTACCTGTGGAATAATTTTTAGTCCCTTTTGCAAGGACAGTATCAAACTCCTCAATCTCAAATCAGGCTTCGTGTCCACTGTATTTACCAAAAGTTCTGATAACATCATTCTGCCAAAATCTCTTTGCTGTGTATTTTCCCAGTGCTGATGATGTGCAAGCCTTTGACTCCTGATCTGTAGAGAATTAACCAACTACAGCTGTCTGGAGTGAGCCCTCGTGCCCAGGTGCAGATGACCTCTAGTCCCTTCACCTGGAATTTACCTGTGGCTCATTCCCGTTTGAAACCTAATCCCAGCAGAAAACACTGGAGGGATGTGGGAAAATTTTAGGCCACCAGAATTTGAGCCTTTTTGTGCTGCATTTCATCTCCCAGTGCCCATAGTGACAGATTTTCAGAAAGGTCTAAGAAGGGGGTAAAATCCAGCAGCTTGCATTGCTCTGGACTCTACCTTGTTGCCCAAGGGGGAGTTTTTGGTAACACACAGCAGAAAGCCCTATCTTTGCCCTGTAGAAACCAGGGAGCAACTAATAGCTCTTTCCACACACACACACACACACACACAGACACTGCAAATTGATGGGAACATGCTGACTTTAAATTGCTAGAGATTATATGTTAACGCTGTCAGTTCTTTGCAAGCTTGCTCATGCTGTTTGCTTCACTCTGCTGAAGTAGTTCTACAAATAAGCAAAGATGCTTGTTTCCTCATGCACGTGTGCAAGCTCTGTCTGTCACTCCTGCTTTTGGAGGGTGAGAGTGGTTGCAAGGCAGGGCGGGCTGGGAAAGCTGGCTGGAGGGTGCCTGCGGCCCATCCAGATGAGATGCTCTGGTGTCCAGTGCTTCTGGTCCTGGCTGAGGACTTTGGCCAGGAAAAGACCTGGGAGGTCACTTACCTTCCTTGTGTCACAGAAACATGGGCAGTGATTCGCTTTGAATTACCCCATGAATTGTACAAGGTTGAGAAAGCCCAAACCCACAGTTTTTTATACAACCTAACAGAATTTTTTCCCCCTCCTTTCTAACAACAATATTTCACATCAGCTTGGCTGTTGGCAACCCTCCCCAGATACGGAGCCAGATCAGCAGAACTCCATTTACTTCAGTGGAAGGATGCCAGGTGACGCAGCCGAGGACCTGGCTCTTTTATCTGAGCTGTAGTTATCATGCTTATCTAAGCTTATCTGCAAATTTTGCCTGGAGATTTTGTGAGAATCAGTTTTCTCGCATGTTTCAGGTATTTTTTGCTCCAGGATGGGCTAGAAATACCCATAGCAGATGTTTTGGTGTCACAAGTTATGCTTGCATTCCAGGTCTGGCCTGACCTTGAAATAGCCAAGTATACGTGGAGAAGAGGAGGAACAGGGAAGCTAATGGAAAATTCACAGTCTCCTCAATGGCTTGGTTCATAGAATCATAGAATGGTTTAGGTTGAAAGGGACCTTTAAAGGTCATCTGGTCCAACCCTCCCCCCGTTTTGAGAAGGGACATCCCCAAATAGATCAGGTTGCTCAAAGCCCTGTCCAACCTGACCTTGAATGTTTCCAGGGATGGGGCATCGACCACCTCTCTGGGCACCATCAGCTGCGTTGAGCATCAGCATTAGCAGCAGCAAAATCTAAATTTTCAAATGACAGAGTAGAGCTTGTTTCTCTGCCTTAGTTCTCCTACTCTTTCATGTGATATTAACTCTTGAACTCTGCAGCTCTGGTTTATATCGCACTGCCACCATGGATGTTTATACTTTCCTGAGTTTGGAGAGCCCCACTGTCCTTGTTTTGCACCCCACATAGTGCTTTCCTGTGCTTAGTGATATCCCACATGGAAACCCTTGTTAGCCTTGCTAATTACTATTGTACCATTTAAAATCAGTTTATCTTTTTTTGACCAGTCAGGACAGACATTTATCCTTAGGGCTGTCTAATTTACATCAAATGGGTTATAGGATTGCAGTGCCATAGGTTCTGCTTGGCTGTGCTTGCTAATGCTCTGAGGAGTTTTGTAATCACAAGTAAAAATCCAGCAATGTTTGATCCCAGACTTTAATATGTGTCCCATAACGCAGGCGAGGAGCGCTCCAAGCAATTGTTCTTTAGAATAGTCATTACTGGGGATTTGGAAAGTGGTGCTTGCTGTGGGAAGAGTTTCCTTGTACAGATGTAATGTAATGCACGTGCACATTTGGGTCTGCTTATGTTTAACAATATATTAGCCAATAATGAAAAACACATACGTTCAACATATAGTTAGAGTTAACTGCTAAAACCCTCAGCCATACAACATGGAAGGCCTGATTTGTTCTCGCTGCACAATTACCATTTTATAAGATTTAAGGCTAAAACTTTTTTCTTTTAACCTGTACTAGCACACAGCTCAGCTATTCCAGGGAAGTTTGTTCATTTAATGCTCAGGTGTTTCATAGTACTTTACTTATGGGCCAACTTTTCATGGTTTTATATGGGTCGTAACCACTTCTCTGTATAACATTTGTAGCATGTAAATGGGACAGACTATCTGATATGATAATACGATAATAAACTCTTTACTTTTTATGTAGTGTGTTTACTATTAGATATCAAAACATTTTATTAAAAAAAGTTACCTTTACTTTCAGTATAGAGAAACAAGCCAGAAAGTTTAAATTATTTATGCAAAATCCATTACCAAGTCAGTGGCAGAATCAGAAATTAACGCTAGTTTTCCTATGTTCCAGTCCCTGGTATATTTGCCAACCCTATGCAATGTTCAGGCTATTTCAGTTAATGAAACATAAACCAATAAATAATAAACTATTAGTGAGTCCTAGGAGTGCCCTGGGATTTCAGGGAGAGGAGAATCAGGCTGTTGTGAATTCACTATAGCAGCTGCTTCAGAAATAGATGCTGTCATTGAATACCTAGCTGAAGTTTGATGTCCCATCCTTATCACTGAAGCACAATTTATATAACAGAAGCCATCAAGTGCCATTTGCAACTAGTCCCTCAAACAGCTTTGCTCCTAAATTATTGCGTTTTTCTACATTTTTTGATTGGTGTATTAATAACTGTTCTGCAGTTCTTCAGGTAGACTGGTGGGTGATTAAATAAATGGCTGAAATCCTTTTTTCATTAACACCCTGTTATGTTGTTCTGCTGGATCTAATCTAGCTCTCTCTGTTCTGCTTTTGCATTTAGGTTTTCTTTGTTGTCTTCTTTCCCTTCCATCCCTGAGTTGGGGTGGGTGGTGGACTGGTGACCACCTGGGCGAGCCTTCCCTGGGGCGATGGGGATGCCCGGCAGAGCCACGCTGGTGCTGTGCAGGCAGGGAAGGTCAGGCAAAGCCAGACCTGCTCTCACTTGGCATCTTACATTTGCCAGCATCATCCCTCTACTTCAGCTTTTATGGACCATGAGCCAAGAAATACTGTGATCAGGCTTCCCTTGCAATCTGGCAGTCTGGCACGGAACATATAATGGATTCAATCTTCATATCTAATCACAAAAGCACATTATCCTGTGCTCAAGCAGCAATGCAAAAGCGTACATGGCGTGCAAGGGCTGTGACTGAGAGGGCATATGCTCAATGAAATGTATGAGCATCTCCGCCTCAGTTAAAAGGCATGTTTCCCATTCCTGTCATCAGCATGTTTTCTTTACATTGTATGCAGCAATTCTTAGCTCGTAATTACAGGCAAGGAGTTATTTAAGGCAGCCCAGCCCATTTCTTGTTACCTAAAATAACTTCGAAGTGTGCATTTATCCCCTCAAAATGGGTGTGATTGTGTTACAAGCATAGCTCTGAATAACTCCGCTGAAACACATGCTATAGAGTGCAAAGCCACTGTAATCGAAGAATAAACCTACCGTAACCCTCCCCAGTGCCACCTTCTATGGAAGCTGCTGAGAAAGGTCAAGCTTGCTCTTTGCTCATAACCTCCCTATAAAAGGAGAAGACTTTTTGTGGCAACTTCAGGCAACTGCAACTGTGAAAAGGCAGCAAATTCTGAGTCTTGGTCACGGTTATTGCAACAAAGCATTTGTTTCCACCACACCCATGACTGATTTTATTTTTTAAGTAAAAATCCATTCCCTGGGTAATTCCAACCACATGCAAGATTTTCCCATAAAAATTTCTGCAAACATCCCTTGAAACACCCACAATAAGTTTCATACCCACTTCTGAATTGGGGCCTTAAATCTTACAAAATGCCACCTCCATTGCTTTAATGCCTGGAATTTGATTTATGGCTAGACCATGATTCTCACGTGTGCATGCTTGGCCTGAAAATCATGCCGTATTTTTTCCTTGTGCTGCCTTTCAGAGACCAACGTGGGAGTGAAGAAAGGAGAAGTAGCTTCTCTGTGCTGCTCTCCTGCTCCTCCTAATTCCCCAGGACTCACCACCACCACAATGCGGTGGCTGGCCACGCTGCAAGTCCTTATCTTCCACAAATCCACAAAAAAATCCCTTTATGGGCTGTGATGTCTTCCCACAGAGCAAGAATCACGAGGGCTAAGAAAATTAGCTTAGACGGAAGGAAGAAACCTAGGGGGGGCAGGATCAGTGTCAGCTTTCTGGGACTGGGAGAAGATCTCATGAAGCAGGGACACTGCTGCACCTTGCATGGATCATGCTGAGCTTCATGCCTGATTGTCATTGTTTTTTCTGAGCTGCACCTTGCTTCATCTTGGGCTTCCCAAGTAAAGATTTCAGGGCACTCTGCTGCTCTTCTGGCTCACCACCAAATCCCAAAGGCAAATGAGAAAGCTGCCTTTCCTCTTTAGGCTTTCACACCTTGCTGCAACGTAGGCAAGGAGGACAAATTGGCCATTTCACGCTGTGGTGCACTACAAAGGCTGATCAGCTGGGTGTTCAGGTGTGCTGAAATGACTTGCAATGCAGCTCTAGCTTATCATCAGCCATGCTGTATATGTCCTGTACGTGCTCAGAGCTGCTGCAGCAGTGAAAATCATGAGATGTAGTAGTTAGAGGAATGGCAAGTTCCCTGAGGTGTCATGTGAGTGCTGGAGGGTACAATATTCAAAAAACCCACCAACAAATGATTTCTGCCTTTTTACCGTGCAGTCACTGGAGGCTACTTTTTAGTCTCAATTAAGTCATTTTAATAGAGGGTTGTTTTTTCCCACTAATTAAAATTTTACACTTCATTTTGGTATGGTCATAGACAGAAAGGAAACTTCAAGAATTATTTTAGTTTCTTCAGCTGTAAAGAAGGGCATTAAAAGAAAGCATTACTTTCTCTTAACTCATTTATGGCATGTAACATGAAAATCAGAAGGGAATAAGGAAACAACCAATTGTAAAACCTTTTGCAATGACACTTATAATTCTGGAGGGTTTATAAGGAGGGCTGGGACTCGATGGCTGTTTCTTTTCTTAGCCAGCAGAAAAGCACCAGAAAGGAAAATCAACCTCTTAGAAACTTTACTTTCGTAACAGGGTGGTCTGACTAAAATATGAACCATGCTGCTAAAACCAGGCTTTTAGATGACACAAGCTATTGTGACATTGGATCTGGTTTTAAGAATGCACAGTTTTAAAAATAATTTTTCTCCTCAACAAAAGGAGATTTATGACTCAAGACAACATGTTCCCACCAAAACCAAAGGCCAGATCTTGCTAAATCACAACTCTTTTGGTTTTAAATCACCTGCTTGGCCACAGCAGATAACATCATTCAGTTGAGCAATATTTCACAAGAACCGACCTTATAGACAATATGGTCAGAAGATAAAGATGTAGTGAGGAAAGGGAGCTGGTAGGGTGTTTTTATTCCTGTGAGTAAGTTTTAATGTGAATAGTCCCAGTGAACAATTAAAGAACTATGATTTGCAATACTGAGAGTAGTATTCAGGATCAGGCCCTCCTCTGTCTACCTCTTGATCCTATGAACTGTGAAGTGGTGGTCTTGCTGGAGTGTCCTGATTGCCCGCTTCATTCCAGAAATATAGCTGTCATAGGGTTGGCCTTGACAAAGAACGTCTCAGATTAGGATAATTTTATACTTTTAAGTATTAGAAGGAGTCTGTGCAGCCAGATAACCAACGAACGGTGTAAATGCTAATACTAAAATGAAATGGTTAATTACGTTTACTTTCCCTGGGCTGCTCCTTCTGCATTCTCCCAGTGTGCTGCTATAGGACAGACAACTCATCTTCCAGGAATGAGGGGAGTCTTCTAGGTACAAAATGCTTCCAGTGGACTAGCATGAAACCCATTAAAATCACTGGGAGTCTTTCCATGTTATTTAACAGGTTTAGCTCATCGCTTTTATGAGCACTATGAAAGCGTTGTTGTTAACCATTTCTGCAGAGGCCCCTCTACAGGGTCGCAGTGGCCAAGCTCAGCAGCTGATGGGGAGCAGCATCTCATCCCGCATGTCTTACATGTGGGTGGTGATGTACCCTTGGGAAGAATTATAGCGTGGGCGTATGGCCAGAACATTTTTTCTCAGGTGATTTTATACCTCCCAAGAGGCATGTGCTGGGGAACTCTGATTTATTGCAAAAGGATTTGGCACCACATACAAAACACCCAACACTGTGTTAAAACAATTCTCACAACTAGTCTCTCTTAGGCAGTATTTCTGTTTGCTGGCAGCTTGGGGTAATTCAGATGAAAAATTATTGTGTATTTTTACATGCTGAAATCTCCCCATAATCTGGCACAACCTAGGAATAGCTCTGCAATATTCAAGTGGCCTGAGAGCAGAACCAGCGCCATCAGGGGAAGTGATTTATCACAAATCATTGTAGATCTAGAGGTGAACTAAACCTGCAGCTGTCAAGACTTCACTTTCGGCATCCTAAGCCTGTGATGCTTGTGCCAATGCTTGCCAAGTGATGCTTATCCAAAGGCTCCCCCTGGAATTGGTGCCCTTGGGGACAGAGGCAGCCCTGACCCTGATGGGGTGACAGTGTGTGTGTGTGGGGTGTCACAGCTGTAGAGGCTGTGGGAATAATGCCGCTAGTTCATTTGAGGCTTGTTGGGTACAGCCTTTTGTCCTTTTTGGACTTCAGATTTTGGGTAGTGGATCTCCCCATCTGGCTGGAAGTAATGTAAGTGTTATCCTTCCCTCCACCTGCCTCCTCTGTGGCACCTTTGATGTGTTTGGGCAAGAAAATATCTCATTGCAAGAGCAGCAAGCCCTGTCCTGGTTCTTGTGCTTTCATGTCCTCAGCTGCTTTTTGTGGTCTCTCTCGCTCATCGTGGTCCCTCCACTGTTGCCGGTCACTTTGATAATCCACATACCCCCACTTTCTCTCTGGCTCACTCACATGCTTGCTCTCTCTCACTTTTCCTTCCTCGCCCCTCCCCGGCCTCACTGGATATCCATTGCCACGTGTGCCCAAACCTCTTCTCTCCCCAGCAGTCAGGCTGCTCAGGGATTTACTGCTTTGGTTATAATTTCTCTCCTCTCCAAGACTGGCTTTTTGAAACAACCTATTGCATCAGGCTTATGGCCAAAAAATCCGCTGTTGCTTCAGGACAACCTAGAGCTTTAAACTCACATATGGACACATTCAGATCTAGATTTTGATGATTCCCTAGCCTAGGAGTGCTGAAGCTTAAGGCTTTGCTGTGGTTCACTACAAAGACAGGAGCACCGTGCCAACTTCACCCTGAGGGACAGAGCATGCTGGGGGAAAACTAGGCAGTGGAGTTTGGGGATGGGGTTCAGAACCAGCCTGAATGTTTGGGCTTCGGGTTGCTCAGGCTGCAAGGTGAGTAGAGCTGAGTCCATCTGCAGACTTCTCACAGCCCTGGGGTGTCTTTGCTGTGCACAATGACTCCCAGCAGCACAGACCAATACACAGCACGTCTCCAGCTCCCTTCCAGGAGCTGTGCGTATTCTTATAGTTCTCTGAAAAGGCACGTCATCTCCGTCCCCACAGCTGCTATTGATGGCTCCTTCCAATTTTTTTTCAGGCGCTATCACTGCAGGTTGCACCCACTGGCTCCCCTTCCAGAAAGGATGAGCTGTAATTGCTCCAGTTTCTTCTAAGAGTCTGTATCTCAAAAGGCTGAGCCACAACTTCTCCAGTCGCTGCAGCCTTGAGCTCCCCACAGCTATCATGTGTGCAAAATGCCTTTTCTCCTGCCAGAGGCTTGAAAATTCCTGTGCACCTGTTATAATATGACCCTGGTGCATCTTTCATGGCGTTTCATGTGACATTAGAGCTTTTCTACCCTGTGGTATAATTCTGCCTGAATTAGGCATCTTAGTTCTCAGCTTTTTGTTAGACAGAATTTAAGTTGATGATGTTCCAAGCTTTGAAAAGCTTCTCTTAAGAAGCTAGGATGAATTCTATTATTAGGTGTTATTTGAAAAGTATTTAAACTACCTCAGCTCCATTTTCTCCCAGACTATTTGGATGAGAATATCTGGCATCAGTCTTTTGTGCTGAAATCTGAAACACCCAAGGTCCTGTCTGGAGAAGCGATGACCAGCAGTGGACACAGTTGTTTCCAGGCTTTTGTGTCTGGGAGAAGCAGGCTGTGCTTGGCCTGTTTTGAGGTGGGGTTGTCAAAAAAATACAATTGCAGGAAGCATCATTATTAAGGAAGCATTAAAACGTAGCCTTTGCCTGTAGTGGGGAGGCAGCTGCACTGCAGCTCTGTTATGTCCGGATCCATCAGCGTAGCTCTTTCCTAGCCTGAATCCTTTAGCAAATTTCATGCATTTCACCATTATTTTCTATTTCCACATTCATCTTATGATGAATACAGTTTACCCTGGTGCTTCATTTATGCTTTTCTATTCCTGTGCAACAATCACATAGATCCTGAGAACTTACCATATTTTTAAACCCACTGCTACCTCCTTCTTTTCCAAAACCTAACAAACTTCACAGGTGCAATTTTAACTTCAAGTCTTGGACTACAGAACCCTTTGGTAGCATTGTTTCCCGGTATAACATTTCTGCTTTACTGGCCTTTCTTTCCTAGTCAATTTTTAAGAATATTTTCCGGAATGACACTTGCCTGAGTACCAACCCACAGTTTATGGCACACCCAAGTTGCATTGATCTCTAATGAAAGAGTTCATTCCTCTCTATCGGCTTTTGTGGACATGCTCTCAGTGTACAATTCCCTTCTCTATCAGTTTGCATCGCCTTTATCGGCATTCTCTTTCACTTCTGCTGATTTGGCTGCACATGCTTGGAAAAATGGTTGCATTACTTGCAGGAGTTGCATTTCTTTTCCTCTGTCACTTGCAGCAATCTCTGTGGAATTTGTCTTGAATTTTTAATTTATGTTGCCATGTTGGTTCCCAGGTTTCTTTCCTGGATTGATTTCAGATCCAGTGCCGGGATTAGCACCGACTTCTCTGCAAGTGATGTTTCCATTATCAGAGGTCCAGCAACTGGACTCTGCCAAAGTGCCTACACCAGTCTGACCTATTCTGCTCCTACCACCATGCACACTGAGAGATGCTTGTTTCAGCTTTTGGCTAAATGACCTCAAAATAGACCATTACGAAGCCTCTGAAGTTAGAAGTAAATGTTTGCTGTTCAGTCTGCAGTGAGAGGGGAGGGAAGATCCCCTCCATGTTAAGCAACCTTACCATCAGCACCAAGTGTCCTTTACACATCGAAAGCACAGAGTAGCGTGGAGGAAGCTACAGAATGGGAAACCCCACTTGTAACTATTTTAAGTGTTTAACAGTAAGGTTTTGTGCCTGGAAAAATGAATGACTCACTCACTTCTTAGCTTTCCAGGTTTCTTGCATCTCAAGAAGAGCATAAATGACATCTAAGCACAGCTTTTGTTTTCTGGGGAATTTTATTTTGTCTACAACATTTTATGAAAAGCACTGTAGCTTCAGCCAGGCCGTTGCTCAACGCTGACTCTGATTTTCAAGAACGTACAGGATAAATCCTACTCCCCATAGCCTCTGGGGTGAATTAAAAGCCACTCCATCTCCTAGGGGGTTTGGTTGGGTCTGGCTGAATTCTGCTGTCATGGTCTCTTCCTGAACTAGGAAATGGCACTATGTTTTAAGAAAGACAACAATAAACTGTCAGGGTCAATAAACTGTCAATAGGCTGACAAATGCTGGTTTAAGATTAGCCTGTTGTGTTCCAACAGCCTAAACTCACACATCCTGCTGGGTCTCAAACCAGGCAGTCAAAGCTTTCTGCTTAAATTGCTGCTTGTGGCTGAGAAGTCAAGCCAAGCTGCCTGCACATATTGCAAGACTTAATCTGTTATCTGCTTGAGTGGCTGAGTCTTGTCACCAATCTTCTGTGTTTTATCTTGTGTTTCATTTCACATCTTACAAAGAAAGTTCTCCATACATTTCATTTATGAAAGAGCACTTTTCTCACTAAGTTTTCTATTTGGAGTGAGCTAGAAGTTACCTTTCATTTCCTTGCTGAAATTAATTGAACTGTTTTCATGGAAAAGCTGTAGTGTGCAGGAGCTCTCGCTCTGTAACACATTGAAGGTTTCATGTGCTTGGTTTGAAAAATTGGTACTTAAACCCACACGAATAATTAATGGTGCGTTATGTAGCTGGGTTTGCAATGCCAGAGTGCAATGTGTTTAGTACTGAAATGTGTATATTTACTTGTTGCTCCTGTTTGTAATTCATATTTTTTCTTATTTATAATGTGAAATCTACATTATTCCACTGGGAGATGGATGCAACTGGAGTCTGTGGTGTTACTGGAGTGAAGGCAATATTTTCGCCTTTTTTGTTGATTCAAACTGCAAGTCTTTTCCACTTTGAAGGATTACTACTAGTTTGGTTTTCCAGTCTTGCTAGGAAATGTCTTGTATCCTTTGAAAATAGGAACATTCGAGTTGCAATTGGCACGGACTGAGAAAGCCTTTATTAATGCACCATTCTGTTTTTCGGCAGTAACCTTCATGCCCTCAGAGTAGGAGCAGGGGGTAACACTCATGGGCATGGGCCAGTCACGCATGCAGGGATGAGGTGGAGCTCAGCTCAGCTCCTCTAACAGATCAGCTCTAATTCAAACCATCTGGCCACAAATGAGATGACTGTCATTCCTGGTTGTGACAAAACTGGGAATCAGGAGCTCCAACTAGTTTGTTTATTGATAGGAAGAATTGCTGTAAATCTGCTTTGGGGCTTTTTTTTTTTTTTAAATAAAGATGCATTTGTTCCAATAAGAAAAACCTCACTTCATGCAGCTGAAGCCATAAGTAAAAGTAAAAAGGAATGGTGGAATTCAGTGCATGATGTTATTTATACAAATGTCTTTCACATTTCTGTGGTTTCTTCAACCTGGAAAAGCAAATTTGCCCATGTTTTCATTTCCTAAGAGGAGATAAGAACCTCACTCCCTGGAAAAAGCCCACTGAAATGCTCAGCCTTGATGTGTGCTAGCTTATAAAGCACTGCTATATGTAAACCACATAAATGGAATGTAATTGCAAGCTTCTGCTCCATCCTATATATACAGTGACCAGACAGTCTGGTCAGCTCTGTCCAAAACGGATTTGTCTTGAGTGAACCGTAGCTGTCTGGGTGTCTGGTTACCTCTCTCTGCCCCTGCTGTGTCCCTTCCCTGCCTCCTTCCTACAACCCAGCCTCCTTTCTCAACCTTTCCCCATAGTTAGGGGAGACCTGGCACCTTGAAAGTAGATGAGAGCCGAGTGTGGGGATGGAAGGGAAGACGATTTACTCACTTTGCAAAACTGCAATAGTATTTTTCCCGTAGCCCTCCTTGGCCCAGCAGAAATGGTGCCATAAGCTGCAGGGGTATCTGCAGATTGTGGGATGTCAGCATGGCTGGGTGGCAGCCCTGGATCTGTAGCGGGGTGTAGAACCCACCAACACAGGCTCCAGCTTTTTTCTGTTTCTCCAGTCTGAATCCGAGTCCTCCTTGCCCTGGTAAATATTTGATGGCCAAATAGGTGGTAAAATCCTCCTTTTCTGTCCTGGACTTACCCTAGATGTGTTAAATTGCCTCTTGCTGCCCCAGCCCCCAGAGCTGGTGTTTGGAAAGGGGCTGTCTGCTCAGCCCTCTAGTCACCTTCTCCGCCTAAGAGTTCTTACCTTAGATGCTAATTCTTCCATCTCTCTTCCTGTATTTTGAAGGTAAATTATACTGCACTCCCACAAACACTGGCCCCAGTGTCTAAATCCATCTCATGTAAAGCTTAACATTCTTCCCCCCATTAGCATTCGCTTGTGTCTTTCTGCATTGCTCAGCCTTGTCATGAGATTATTTGGCTCATGGTTAGCAAGGGCTAAACTCTTTCTTTTTTTCTTTCTTCCTCCCCCCGCCCCCAAGTACACATTTAGCTCGCTCTTTTGTCTTTGCTTGCAGCTTGCTGAAACACTGATTTTAAAGCGCCGTGACCTCTGGAGGATTGTGGTCTTCACGGTGTTTTGGCTCGGCAGTATGGACCAGCACTTGTACCAGCATGGCCGCCGGCTTTGCACACCAGGCAGTGGCAACGTCGCACGGGGCAGAGCCGCCGCTGACCTGTTCCTGTGTTAAACCACATCCTCAGGGCTGTGTTTATTTAAACTGTGCAAACAGCACCTTGAGCTAAGACCTCGAAGATGTTAGGTATGCTCAGTATTTTGCACTGTCTGCAGGGGCAGCTACGGCTGGATTTGGGCACCCTGAAGGCATCGCACCCAGGGAGGACGGGCAGGGTTAAAAACAATCCCCTCTCCCAGTTATGTGATTTCTGGGGGGAGGTTGTGCCCCCATCCCACCGGCTGGGTTTGCCTCTTCCAGGCTTTCAGCCTGCAAAATCCCACACTCCTTCCCTGCAAGCTCCTGACTGTGGTGGTACTTTATGGGCTGGGAACTCCTGCCTGCTCGTAGCTCAGCAGCCTTGGACTAAGTTCATGCAGGCCACAGGAAAAAGGCCCCTGCTTTTAGCTACTGACGGCTTGAACTGGATTTGAACTGGAGCAGGTCTATAAATAAAAGACCCTCCAGTCCATTACCAGTCGTCTGCAATCCAAGCCTGCCAGCCTAACTGTATTTACAAGGTAGTTATTTAAATAAACTCTATATTTTATGAACATATACACTTACACTTTCATGTCAACCATTTAGGATCACGTGAGCCTTTTAAAGCTTTCAGAGGCTTGAATCGCCTGAGCTGATTTTGCACAAATCTGATTTGGGTGCTGGCTCCCATTCCTGTTATCATCCTACCGTATTTCAGCCACCCGTTCGATCCCTTTCAGGTTATGGAAACCAGATTAAAGGGGCTTTGCCAGGACGTCCAAGAAAACCTGTCTTGCTGAAGCTATTAACAATCTGAAACTGATTCACAATAATTATTAATCTTACCAGCAGAGCTTCTTCTGTAAAAGTTGTGCTTTCACTTCACCCAGCTATCAGCATACATCCCAGTCACTTTATTCCTTTACTGCTGTTTTATGTATATTTTTCAACATTGAAAAGAGCATCTGCTTCCATATGTGAAGGAGTAACTATATTTTATAACACAAGAACATGCAGGTCTAGTTGTATTTCAGTAAAAGAGACAAATAGAAGTTAATTTACACTTGGCAAGCGCAGAGATAAAGCAGGACTATGAAAATCAGGTACTGAATTTTAGGTTGTCAAGTAATGAACATTTAATGTCAGCGGGTTTTTTAATGGAAGAAAAATTGCATATGTTTCTCATATGCACTGTATACCTGCTAGAGCTGGCAAAGTTTGGGAAAAAGTGCTGTATAAGCATTTTCCCCCATGATGAACAAAAGACCGCATACTCTTTCATTTAGTTTTAACTTTTGTTTAAAGCTACTATAATCCCCACCCCACCCACTCCCCTTAGGATTATTTCTGAGTGGGATTTCTCTCTTCCTTTACTTTGCAGGACTAACTGGAGCCTCACTTTTGCTCCTGTTTTGGGGGGCTGCAGACAGGGTGTGCTGGCTGGGACTGGTGCTGACGTCCCAGACCTGAGGATGGGAGCACTGCAGCTGTGGCTCCCCTACACAACTGCACTATACAAGGTTGTCTTCTGAAAGATTGTACATAAAGGAGCGGTAAAAGATATAAACTTCTTTTTTTTCTTCTCTATAATCCTAGGGAGATTTAAAAGTAATTGGGAAAATGTCCAAAAAAGAAATGAAGTGTTTAATAGTGCTATTTTTGTCCTGGACTCTCTGAGTTCCTCACATCTTCCCCTCCTCCCCTCTCTTCTCCTGATCTGCACTTTGGGATTAATAAACCAGTTCAAGTGCAGATTTTGGACCTGAAAGTTTGCTTCTCTCTTCTGCTGAAGTATTCCCCTCTTGACCAAGCTGTGGCCTGACCTTGATTTCCAGCTTTGTGGCACCCAGGGAATTTGAGGGAGCGATGCTGGAAGTACTGCCTGCCACAGACCAGGATGGTCTTTCTGAAGGTGGGTGCATCACCCAGCTGCGGAAATGGCCAGCGGAGGTCGTGTTGTCTGAATGCAGCAAGAATAGATGATCACAGCAATTGCTCCTTGTGCTGCTAGTCTGTGAGTTCCATCCCAAGATAAGTGATCATGTCCACAGACTTCACTAAATTCAAAGGGGTCTCCTCAGCAGATTCAAGGTTCAAATACTGGTTTTAAAAAGCATTGTGAAGTTCCTCCAGCCTCCCCGCTACACAGTGGCCTGGTGCAGCTGGTGTGAGCAGCAGTGTGGCATGGGGAGCACGGCATCTCCAGTGTACTCAAATGTCTGTGCTCCCCCAGATTGGTGCTGAGCCCTCCGTCTTTGTCTCCTGATGTCGGACTCTGGTGGCCCAGCAGTCCTGCAGTATTCTTCTTACAGGCAGATTGAATTCAGGCTGAATGGCTGGTAGGAAACACTGCAGGAGATGGGACAGTCCCTGTTGACATCGGTGTGAGACCAAGACCAGGCTTCTCTGGTTCCCTTTGTCTCTTTCTTGCAGAGCTAACATGCCTTTCCCTACTGGCCTCCTAATAGCCTTGTCATGGCTGATGGAGAAAGATCTTTCCTTCCTTCCTTTCTTCTCATCTGGGACAATTTTTTATTGTTTTCCTGCTTCATTGCTTGTTATATTTCAGATTTCAGCAGTGTGCATGTTTTCTCCCTTGTGCTGATACAGTGCCCATTAAATTCCCTCCCTTCCTCAGAGTAGTCATTATAAATATTAAAATTGAAAATGTGATTTATGATAATCTTACAAAATTAGTGGAGGTTTTTGTGATTATCTGCATAATCACATTTTAGAGAAAGAACAAATCTGCAGTTTGATGCTGAAATTTGCCCTGTCTGCTTTGCACTCAGGTGAACCCAGCCTGAGGCTCTGCCATGGAAAAGACCAGTACAGGAAGGGCCCATTCCCATTTTCAGGTGGTGTGTGCTCATCCCTGGTTTGGTGGGATGATAAGGAGGTTTTTCATGTCTTTTAGCTCTCCAGAGACAGCCCAGGCCAGGCTGTAATCAGGTTCCTCTTGTTTTATGCATTGTTTGAATTGTTCAGCAAGTTTCCACCAAGGAAAGCAGCTCAGTCACAACAAGAGGACATGGAGGTCATGGTGATGGCTGGAAGGACACCTCTCACTTGGTCTGGTTATGGTGAGAAAATAAAACAAGTTTATATGCAAATCCGGGTGGAGATAACTGGAGCATCTTGATGTGCAAATCACTGCGGTATAATAAACATGGGAGAAGCCTGAGCAAGTCTGTTTTCATGGCAGAACTGCTCTATAACATATTCCTTGGAGGAATTACTAACCTGATGCCAGAGAGACAAAGCAAGAGTGTCAGTCCAGGAAGAGAACATTTCTCTTGTTTAAATGAATCTAAATAGTTTCTGAGGATTTTCCTTTCCCAGCGTCCCTCTTGCCTAAGTGCCTAGTTTATGGCTGGGCTCCTTTGCAGGCTCTGCCAGCAAACACGTCAGCAGCCTGGGCCCGCAGGACAAATTACGGGCTTACAGCTGTTTACGTTAGCTCACGTGTGAGGGGTCTGTATATGTGGAGGTGGAGGCCCCAGCTTCTACTTCCCCCTGGACCAGCGTGGGAGCAGCATAAGGATGCATTATGCTACATGCTGCTCGGAGCAATCCTGCAGGACCGTCTGCAGATTTTGCCTGCCAAGAGTCCCAAAGCCTGTTGTTCATCAGCACAATGAAGCAATTATGGTAATATCAGTTGTTGCAGCTGGGAAGGCAATAGGGCTCCACTGCATTTGCGGAAGATGTTATAATGAGCCGGTACAAACAAGATTAAGATGATCCATCAAAGCTGTGCTCATGGACATGCCTTATGGAATCTCTCTGTCTTGGGGTCATCTGTAAGCTTAAAAGATGACAATAGCCCTCTATGGGCTGCAGGGAGACTCTAGTTATGTTTTGTGTGGGGCTCATTTCGTGGTAGGCTCAGTCCTCAAAAGGAGCACAAGATCGCCATGCGGGCTTTTGGGCTCCGAAGCTGTATTCTGTTAGGGCACAAAATCAGAACATTTGAGATCTGCTGAATGGGATGAACTGAGATAAAGTAATCTGCAAACAAATCTCCCCCCTGCTTGGTAGGCCATTTTTTTCCCCCTCCAATCTTGTTCTCAGTCCAGCAGTTTTTGGTGGTTCCTGGTTTCCACCAGCCCCATGCAGTCACCTCCCTCTGCGCTCCTAGGAGAAATCTGATTTTCTGATGCCTCTGTGGCTTGGGTGGGTGTTTGGTGCTGGGAGCCTGCCAGCCTGCCTGGCTCCTTCTCCATCTCCTTGGCCCCTCGTGCCCTTTTTTTCTGGCCAAGAGTGCTCGGCTGCTGCCATCTCCCCTTCCCTCCAGGGCAGCAGACGGGGGAACCGGCGCCAGTTCCCTTCCTGCAGCCAGTCACAGGTTCTTAAACAAAACACACCGTGTCCACACCATCAGCTGCAAACAAATAATAAACCAGATACCCTCCCCAGTGGGTGCTGATTACGGGGCTTTCAATCTGTGTGCGCGCCTGCATGTTGGCTGTTGAATATTCTGGCTGTGTTACTATTTGAGAGTCTGTCTTTTTATTGCTGAGAGAGAAAAGAAGATGTAAACTCAGCAACAACTCTGCTCACAATATGAAGTAAGGAGCTAGTTTTCTTTCCCTCTAAGCTTTATATCTTTTAAGGACTTTTCAAAATAAATGCTTACAAATCATATCGCCTTTTGTCAGAAGGCTGACATGGGAAAAAACAGCTCGTTTGGAGTTTGCAGCTTGCTTTTGTTACAAGTTACAGTATACATGACATAAATTTCAAAGTCTTGCTGTAGCATTACAGCTTTTAGAGGACCTAGGTAGATGTCAAATACATTTTTAGCTGAGTATACTTTGTAAATTTTAAGTTTTGGCCTTTGATCTTTTTGGACAAGGCGAGAAGTCAATACAATAATTCCTTCAGCCTATTCTTCAGCAGATATAAGGGTATATAAGCTACTACAAATTAGCAGTACTTGTACTTCATATTCTGCTTAAAGCTAATTTGAGATAGATTAAGACTTAAGTCTTCTGATTAAAGCTTAATGAAATGTGAGAAATTACAGAGTTAGAAGAAATGGGAATGAGTCTCTTGTCTTTGCGAATGCACACGATCTAGAGTATACTTTATAAAATATTTCCATTACACTACTTTAACTGGTGGATTTTCCAGCATTTATAGAGATAATTTTCTAGTCTGGCACTATGATTATGTGGCTAGTTAGCTGTCTGGGAGAGAAATAAAGGTATTTTAGTTTCAGGGTAAAAACATCACCCTTAAGTAACGCAGATACTTTTTGCCAAACTTGTTCCAAATTGCCTCAGGAGCTGAAACTTCCTCTTTGAATATTGTTAGGAAACTAATTAAATCTCAAAGATGCAAGTAGAGGTATGAAATATGCATGAAAATCATGTTGTGAGCCAAAGTTTTAAGAGGAGTTGCACCGTGTATCACTATTCCAGTCCATCATTGTCCCAGAGAGCATTTTCTCTTGAATTATCTTCTTTTGGCTTTGGTTTTGAACTAGAAAACCCAAACAAAATGATTTCATGTTTGTGTAATATTTTAAAACTTACCTATCTAAATGCCACAAAACCCAAATAATTCTTTCCCCTCATTTTTATAATGTGGTGAAGAAAAAAATTACCAGGAGAAATACGAATGACATTCCCTACAGAGGTGCCAGATAACATCTTTGCTACATTATTTATCCTCCTCTAAACTGTGCTTCAGAGATTGAATCGATTGAAACCATGCAACAGGTCATTGTCTGCGACAGCAGCTGCACCCGGAGAGCTCAGAGGGATGGGTGACTTTTCATCCTAGTGATGCTTGTAGGGAGGTTCCAGCATCATGCCTTGACTGTCACAGCCTCAGAGGTCCTCCAAAATCCACCACCTGCCATCCTGCGAGCCCTGCTAGCTGGGGCATCTCTGGGCTGACGCGATGTCTTCCCATATTGCCTGTGCTTTGATCTCATGCTTGTTGTGATACAGAGCTCAGTGATGTAGCAAGAAATCCTGCAAAGCCTTTGGAGCTGAGAGGATAGCGGTGCACCAAGGGGACTGCTAGTTATATTTTCTGTTTAAATGCAACTGTTGAGCTTTGATTCCTCTGAAATGCAGACTGTGTTGGATGAGACAGGGCAAAGACTCCTTGCGAGGTGCTTTCTTCTGCGTTTAAAGGAACATCTGATTGCCCGGAATCACGTCAGCTCAATAATCAGGATTTCTTCTATAGTTTGGGATCAAAGTCACCGGTGTTCTCCAGCTGCTTTGCACTGTGCTGGCAATGCAAAGCAGCAATAAACTTGGTTTAACGCAGAGACGTTAGGTTTGTGCGCTGCTTTGCATCACCAGCCAGAACATACCAATGAATCCGGTGCTGTGGAGCACTGGGAGAGCTCTTGTTATCGCTGCCTTTCTGCTTCCAGATGAAGCGTTGCCAAAACCACGTAAAAATTTTTCATTACCCTGAGCAAAATTCAGTGCTGTTCAGGGAGCCTGCTTCAAGACTCAGCAAAGGTGCCTGGGCACCTTTGATTTTGTACCTTTTGAGCTTTCTGAAACACCACACAGGATATGAGGCAGCAGTCTGAGGAGGTGGAAGCTCCTGTGGCAGGAGTCAAGCAGTGAAAACTCACTTAAATTTAGTGACGAGCACTGTACTCAAAGTGTGACTCCAGCGTGCATCATTAGAACAACTCATGTTGGCTCAGGGGTGCATGTGAACTGCATATTGGATATTAATTCAGGAGGCAATAAGAGCATTTAGGTGGTCAGCATCCACTTAAAAAAAAAATTGTAATGATACGTGATGCACTTTTTCCAATTTAAATGATAAATATGAATCAATTTATTTCCCCCCCCAAATAAATAAAAAAAATATAGCATATAACATTTCTCAAGAAGTTGCAAGTGGAAATTTGTTACATTTCATTTCAGAAGATTTATAGCGTGAACAAACTTGCTCCCAGTGAAAAATGGATCAATTCTTTTCAGGTCTCTACTGAGGGCTTGGAAGAGTTTCTAATTACATAAATGAGATAAAGAAAGAAAAACCTACATATGTGTTTTTGGTGCTTGAGCAATTCTGAGTTCAACACACATGCATATGTGGGACTGGGAATCTAATGCACTGGCCTGTTGAGCATTTGTAACAGCACGTTTGCACAAGTCTAAGAAAACAGTTGCATAGTTGTATTTATTGAGTTTTCTTGTAAAGAGCAGTTTTCCTGTCTGAGAAAAAGTTTTTCATTATAAAAGGTCTAAGTAAATACAGTCATGTTTTCAGAATTTATTACTTCTCAGGGAAAACATTTTATTAGGACTTTTATTCCGTTACAAACGTTGAATAGGAATTCTGGAAGAGTTGTGTTTGTTTTCTGAAGCGTGCTTAATTTAAGCTTAACCATTGGCCACGACTTCTTCATTACCATTCTCAGTAATGGGCTTGCATACATTAACATTCATTTCTACATCCCAAAGAAGATTTTCAGAAAAAATGAGCATTGCGTTAAATACCCCATTTTCTACAAGAAGAAAATGTTATGGCCAATTAAGGATGCAAGCTCCTGGTTCCCAGTGATGTCAAAGAGCTGAGAAAATGGGAAAAAGCTTTGTATTTGACATATTCCCTCAAGTAACTTGCCATTTCTCAGTTTTGTTTCTTTCTATGAAGAACCTGAAAGTGACTTAATTTTTTTTAATTCAATTTGTAGTCAGCTAATTACTTCTGCAGAAGAACAGCTAATGAATGGAAAGAGAAAGGTTTTGAAGTCCCTTGTGAGAAAGTTCAAGTATTACAGATGAACTCAGAACTGTGGAACCCTGCTCGGTGCTGCAGCTGGGGGTGAGCACAGCTCTCAGCCCTCCTGCCTCTAGAAAGCTTGGAGACCAAAGTGTAGCCAGTGCCAAGCCAGTGCACATGTATGCAAATCACGCAGGACCTTGGCGAGAGATTTTAGGGACTTTCCCTTTTAAGCAAGCGTGTGCTAGTGTAAGGTGTGCGCTGATGTCCATACCCTGACTGGAGGGTTAAGGTTAAAGGGTGGGAGAATGGAGGTGTCCTCATGGGGAGACGCTGGAGGACCAATGTCAGCCATGGTGTGGTTTTGTGTTAGATTCGTGCAAGGTCCTGGGCCCTGGAGAATTGTTGACCAAGCCCCATCCTGTGTGTCAAGGACTTCTTTCCTTGGAAACGTGAACAGGGCTGTAAAACTGGAGGTCCATACCTGGTATGAATCAGCATCACTTCCATGAATTTTAATGACACTCCTGATCTACCCCTGCTAGATGAGCCTCAGAATTTGGACACAGAAGTAGACCTTGGCTTGTCTGCAGAGGGAGCTAGGAAAGGAACTCATAAGGCATGTAAAAACAGGGGACTTCTGATTCATGGGATCCCTGTGGGACTAGAGGCACAGAATTTCATGGCCTCCTCCAATGCTGAAGCCAGATAAAAAAAAACTCAGCTCTTTCCAGCATCAGCTTAGCTGGGGTGAGATCACCCTGATGTACCTAACAGGAGCTGTGCTCTTCCTTGTTATTATCGACTTGGAAATCATTAATTTTTGCCACAAATGAGATTTTCTGCCTCCCAGTTCAGGTAGCCTTTGCTAACAACAGTTAGGTAGAGAGTATTTAAATCCAGAAAAAAGGTAACTTTTTGGTAGGCTCACTGAGACTATGGTCAATATTACTGGATAGGGAACTAGGAACTGGAGAATAGTGTTTTATTTCCACTTCTGCCATTAATTCAATCTCTCAGCAAGCTCTCAGCATCTCATTTTCCTGACTTGGAAGATATGGGTCTGCTACTTTGCAGGGTGCTTTAAGTTATATGAGGGAAAAGTGCGATTTCTGTTTGAAGCTGCATGTAGAAGCAGTCACGCACATCAGTAAAGAGATGTACCTCCTGTGTTAAGTCATCTGTATGCACATAAAGCTATACCAAAGCCAATGGAGAGGGCTGAGGAGGTGGATTTGCTTCAGAATTACGTTATTCACACACAGACTTCACAAAGTGTTTAATTCTTTTTGTTTGCTTGCCTTTTTTTTTTTTTTCCCCTGGGATTACTGTATCCCAAGAAGACTGAGTCAAATAATCTCACTTTCAACGGATGAAATCCTATTAGGCATCAACAAAATAAACCAGAAAATTAATCAACCTTTAGAAGAGAGCTTCAGCCTGTGGAGTCACCCTGTAGAAGAGAGCTGGGCGGGGGGGGTTCAGCTGAGGGAATCTGGTCTTGGGAGGCAAATTCAAAAGCATAATACTAAACACCAGAAAGTAGCATTTCTAAGAGCATGTACAAATGTGTAATGGCCATATCTAAAAATAACACCTGCTGAACAAGCTGGGGGATTCAAAAAGACTGAAAAAGAGAGAGACTTATCCAAAGTCAGGTAAGATCTGACACCTGGGCTTTGTGATGAGTGATAAGAATTAACATGAACGATAGCGTGAGCTGAGATTGCCCAAGATAGGCTATGGCTAGACACAACGTGCTGCACAAAAAAATCACTAAGGAGTGGCAGAAAGGACTATTTAGCACAAAAAACACTGAAGAGAGCAAGAGAGCTGCTTTCCAGAGACATTCAGAACATCATTCAGTGTGGTGAGAGAATTATGAAAAGTCTGTGTATAAGGAGAATGGAAGGAGAAAAACCATTTAATCTGATACAAACAGAGCAAGAGAGCATGCTTAAGCCCCTGTAAACTGCTCTCAATCTCTTTCTATACATAATCGCAGAGCTGTGTAGCAGGGTGAACTCGAGGAAGGTGGGACACATGGAAAGCTGAAAAAAGTAGCTGAATATAAGAAATGCTCTTGACATGAAGGAGAACGCCTTGTTTTGTAGCTGAAAGGAAGAAAAAGGCATGGATTGTATGGATCCCTCCCTGGCTCAGTCGAGCTACAGAGCAGACTCTGGTCTGTGAAGCTTCTGTAATTTCCAAGATCATCTCCTATACCCAGCCTCCTCTTGTGCGATGCAGCTGAAAGTTGTTGATCTATCTTAGCTTTTTCCCAGTGAAGAGACCCGTAAAGTTATTCTTGAATTAAAAGTTCTTCTGTCTGAATCCAGCAGTTTTCCAAAGAATTGAAAGGCACCTGCAGGACCAGCAGGGAAAGGTCCAGCTGCTTTTGGGTGCATTTGGAAGCTGATGGCATTAAAACCCCAAAGTGCACCCTCTTAAGCTTCTGGCTCAGCCTTGCAGATGCAAGCTGGTGCTGGGCTGAGGCTCATGCACCAGTTCCAAAGGCACTTACTTTTTTTAATATTTCTTATTGCTGCTCTGAAAATAATAAGAATTGTTTTGGTTTGGTTTGGTTTGGTTTTTAATTTCAAATAAAACACTTCTGTAACATGCCCAGAGAGAGACAACAGGCATCTGGCTCTCTTCAACACCTCAGACTTTTCTGAAGGGGAATTGTACTCTGCAAAGCAGGTCTGCGAGATGCTAAAGCAGGCAGATTTTGCTCTGAGCACACACAGGAATAAGATGGGTTGAGTATAAAAAGTATAATCTCTTTTTTCTAATTGCTTTTCTGGACATAATTATAATCACTGTACTGAGTAGTGTTCACAGATGCAGAAGTGACTGTGACTTCTTTTATTCCCTCTTTTTTATGTTTGGCTTTCAATTTAGCAGCTGCACAAGGAGATGGGTTTGTCAGCTGTGCTGGTCCAGGTTCTCTTTATCACGCTGGCACATGCCAGGCTCCCTGAAAAAAACCCAGGATAAGTCCTGATCCCAGTTTTTTTCCTCTTGGTGATGCCAGCTGTAAGTGTTAAAGAGGGGGTGCCCTCTGCCAGAGGGACATTTATCTGCAGGGAAAGGGTGGGCACGACAAAACCACTTTACTTGGGCCATCAATCACCAATGCAATGGTCATTTTCTCTCTGACTGCAAAAGTGGAAAGGAATGGACAAGCTGATAAATGAGAAAGGCAATGCTTTGTTGCATGTGTTTCTTATTGTCCTCCACAGCCTGGAAATGTCCCCTTGCTGGCAAGTGTGGGACGTCCAAGTGCTGTGCAAAAGCACTGATGTGCCATGCTGGATTTATCTGCAGGCTATCTGGAGGGTGAGAAAATGTTGATACTCCCCTTTCTCGGGTGAAGGCAGGACTGCTCCCACCTGGGTGCTCCCACCCCTGCCCAGCACCTGCGGCACCACCGCGAGCCACCTGCACCACCGCAAAGCCAACCAAAGGCATGGCATTGGCATGGCTGAGCTCAAGATGATGAACAATTGCAGCAACAACCAGCTCGAAAAGTCAGCCCATGCTCGAGTTTCCTGTGCAACAAGGCGCAAGTTTAAGCCTGAAGTCCTAATGTAAGTTAAGCTGTAAGTGTTGCTGTAATATCTGCTGTACACATCTGTTTATGAGAAATGGTTCTAGACCACTAGACAAGCAAAATAACACGTCAGCTCTGTTTTCCTCTGGGGCAGTCTGTATTTAAGAGACATCATTTTTCTGTAATTAAAGTTTTACAGGGAGTTTTAGAGTTGCATTCTCAACATTTGCAAGAATAGCAGAGGGCACAATCCTGCACAGGGAGACAAATCACACAGGGCTTCCACTGATGTGCTGGCAGGAGGAAAACTGCAGCCAGCCATGGTGGGGAGTGTGGAAGGAGTGTGCAAGGCTGTGGAGGCTAAGATATAACATTTATGCAGCTGGAGGTTCTGAGAACCCATCAAGGAAAAAAGACAAACACCAGTGGTGCCCCTGCAATGTTTAGTTCACCAGAACAGGAACATGAAAGCAGCTTTCTCCATCTGTTACACTATATGAAAGCGCATGGCAGTGTTTGAGGCTAGTCACCTACGAGGAGGGGTAGCTTGAATAAGGGTCCATAATATGACAGCTGGCTTGGCTGGTGCTGGGGATACTTCTCCAGCAACCCTGTAGAGCCCGTGGTGATTGCGCCATCAATTCAGCATTGCTGGCTTTGAAAACAGCTCCTCTTCCACAGCAAATGGAATGGATTAATCCTCCCTTGCCACAGGGACAGCATCTTAAAACAAACATCCATAACTAAGGGTGCTATAAATGGCAGCATAACCAAGAAGAGGGTTTCAGCTTGCAATTACATTTTTTTTTTTGCTAACCACTTCTGGATGGGGAATCCCAGCCCTTGCTCTGAGCTCTCTAGATCTTTTCCCTCTTCCTTGTGCTCTATTTCAGCAGGTCCCATCCCCTAACCCACTGCACACATGCCCGTGGGCATGCTGGGCTTGCCTACCTGCTCCTGCAGATGTCAGCACCGGCCGGTGCTTGTCTGGTGGGTACCCAGCCTTCTCCCATTTTTCTGGGATGCGGGAAGGGAAAGGCAAGAAGGCTGGAATGACTCACAAAGAAGGCAAAAGGATTGTGCATGTTTTTCACACGCACTTTGCATGGCAGTTGCTCACATCCTCCGGCTGCCCCAAAGCAAGCAACCCGAAAAAAGGTGGGAGTCTCTGCAAGCCAGATGAGCCAAGGGCGTGTTGTCTTGCAAAATAACAAAGAAACATTATTTATGTCATTTTTTATACATCTGAAAAAGAAATATTCTAAGCAGGACCTAAAATCTGTTCTTTTTAAAGACAGCATGCAGCAACCTTTCAACATTTAAATTTTCTCTAAACCATAGAGAAGCTACAGTGTGACTTAGATATAAGTCCACAACCGATAAATTAGAGGTATTAAAATCAGGCAGGATAGAAAGGCTTCCAGCTTTACTTAACTGAAGTGGATTTATCTGAAGAGGAAGGCTTTCCATCTCAGTTGAAAAATGAGATTATATAAAAATCCACCACTGGAATGTAGAAGGTATTACAAAATTAGCCTTCCATCTCTAAATCAGTGTAGGCTCCCTCTTAGGCAGAGGAAGAAGCTCCTCAATCACCGACTCCTCACCCACGCAGGCGCTGGGAGCCATCCAAATCTTATTGCATAAAGCAGTCCTAACAACATAAGTCACCGATCCTTATCGTACAAGTTACGATATCGAGCACTGAAGTACCAATGGTGAAGCTGCATCAACAGTGGGGGCTCTGCCCCTTTTGCAAATGAATTATAAGAGTTGTTAATTCTGCAATCACACAGTCTTCCCCAAATAATAACAAGTTTTGTAGTGCCTTGAACCAAAATACCAAAAGCTTTTGGGATTTGGTCTGCAAAGATACCCAACAGCTTTGATCTCTGAGTATCAGTTCCCCACCCTGTGTATCAGGCACTAATTCCAGCAAAAAGAGACTGACAGAAATAAATGTCAGCAGGAAATCTGTAGCTCTGCAATATAAAACGTGAAAAACATCAATGCATCTGATACAGTGGGGTAAAGAGAGGAATCTGTCTGAATCTGAGCAAAACTCCAGACCTCAGCTGAAGGTTTTCATCTTCTTTCTGCTGGTTCTTGTGGGTACAGAGTGTCCTGGTCAGGGATGTGCCTAATATTTAGTGTATACCCAGAAGCAAACTGAGCTGTGTAGGTTCCCCCTGGTGATACCCTGCCTTGCAGCGTGTGTGAGAGCCCACCGTGCTCTGCTTTGTGCCCATGGACAGAGCTCCTTACCCCCAACAGCAATAAAACTTCCCAGGATGTCATGAACCACCAAAAGGTGAGAGAAGGTTTCTTTTTAAGTACCAGTATATATAAGCTGATTTGGGCCACCCCTGTGAGGGGGTTGGGTTTTCACTGCCTATACAAGAGCAGACCTGAGAACCAATTCACTGTTTGTCTGTATGGCTTGCCTGCCCAGGCAAAAGTACTTCTGGTCAAAAAGACAGGTTCATTATTTGCTAATTTTAAGACAAATTACCTACAAATTTGCTTGACTGGAAACAAAGCTCAGCTGATTTCAAAACCAACAGAATTAAGTTAACATTTTAGCAAAAATACTTGTTGGGTTTTGTTATGGAAGAATTTCCTTTTTAAAAAAAAAGGCTGCATTGTTATGGGAAGTAAACAAGACAAATGTTTACAAATGGTTGAAGTCCATATGCAGTTTTGGTTTGGACAGAAAGTTTTCTTTCCACCCATCAAACAACTGCAAAATCCATTACTCTTCCACCCCTCTCTTTTAAGGGTGATAGAATGAAGTCAGCAGAATCTAGCCCAATAACTATAAAATAATACACAGAGTAAAATTAGATCCTCATATTCATACACATAACAGTACTTGACTCCATCAGCATCTTGGAGTGTACACATAAATGAGAATATGGTGATTTAATATTCACTGATGTACGAGGGCAAGCTTTTACACACTGCAGGAGAAGTAGAGAAATGTTTCAAATGCAGCTCACATATTTCATTTAATTTGCAAGAACAACGTATTTAGGGAAGCAAGGTCAATAGCTCCATCGTTGCCAGCCCTCCAGTGCAGACCGGGTTGCTATGGCTCTTTTCTCAATGAGAAAACCTCGCTTCTGGAAAAATGATGGCATGGCAATTCAACGTTGAGTAGCAATCACCCACGGCATTGCAGTATTCCTCTGGGCATCAGTGTGTTTGTGGAGTTAGTTCAAGCTGAGCAACAGAGCAGGGCTTTTCAAAAGAGGCCAGCAGATCCAATGTGGAAATTAATGCCAGGTTTCCCAATGAGGCCACAAGTTCACAGCTCCAACCACAGCCTGACTTTTGACCCTGTGATCTCCACCTCCACTGTCTGGGTGCACGCCATGTTTAGAGGAAGCACAGTTTATCCCCAGCAGGGTTGACGTGCTCTCACTGGATGATGCACGTTCAGCTGCTGTTGGGCTTGTTAGATGATATGCATTCATCTGCGGTTAGACCCGCATGATGCCTTAAAACTCACCCTTTGCAGTGGGTTAGCGGTCCCTGGAGCTGAGGAAGAAACAAGTGATGGGAGTGGACACTCTTTCATCTCTATTCTTCTTCAGTTGAAAGGTGCAATGAGAGGCACTGTTACCTTTTACATGTTTCAAATATTCCACTGCAGGCTAACAGGCATTTGCTTTATGTCTGAGGTAAACATAAGTGGAAGGAAAAAGAGAAATTTTGCCAATGTTTGTTTAGCCTTACTGACTGATATCCTGCAACTATCGTACAGGGATTTGCATTATGTGCCAAAACTTGATGAGAATGATGTTTCAAGATAACTCAGAGTGTGGGTGGATCCTACCCAAAGACATATTTTTTTCTTACTTGAACTAGAATTTACTTACTGGAGAGTCTACTTGCACTGCTTGTAAATTTTGTGCGCTAAGGACAAGGTATTATATATATGTTTTATATATATATAAGGTATATAATAAGTATTATGAGGACTAAAGGCATGCCCAGGCAATCAGTTTAGTAACAGTGTCATTTCTGAGGCAACTTCGGAGTAGATCACATCAGAGCAGTAATTAATTCCCTATTATTTATGATAAATTCAAGTATTTAATGTGAGTGAAAGATGTTGGAGAGTTATGACTGACAGCCTTCCATTAGCACAAGCTGCAAAAGCATTTGTAAAGTTGTCAAGAATGAGATACGCAGCATGTTGGATTTGTCAAGCAGATGTCATCAGATACCACTGGTGTCTGCTCAGATAGCTGCGATTGTGTGATTTACAACTGGGGAGGATTTTCACCGTACAGAAGCATTGGCAGCTCTTCTTCAGCCTAGAAGATGAGCTGGCTCAAAGAGCTGTTGTTGGGTCCATGCCTGGATGCACCATGGCAGCATGCCGGTCAGGTGAGCTCTGGTCAGCAGCCGGTCCCAAACGCAAGATGGAGTAGCACAGGCAACAGCTAAGCTTTCTCCTGGAAAGGATTTGGGCCCACCAAATTGAAACTCACTTTAAAATCATGATTCATGCTATGAATGTCTCAGTGATGTTTTAATTAACTTGAGGATGTCCAGAGAGCAGAAAACACGCTGCAAAATTCCCATCCTCCTGTCACATCTGTGGTGAGTTAATGCCATGTTGTATATGCATAATACATTCACTCACAGTTTATTTCTACTGAGGTCAACCCATGATACAGCAGCTTGTTTTTGAAGCTCATTTGAATAATCTTAAATATTTGCTGAGGAGCCGCCGTAACCCCACCTACGCTTGTGAGCTCTGCGGCTGCACAGCAACATAAAGGGAGCACCTATGGCACGGCGACCCTAAAGGGATTGGGAAGCCCCAGCTCTCAGTTATCCTACACTGGTTGCTGTCTCTTCTAGGGTCAGGAAAAAAACTCACATGACTTTCTTTTTGGGCGCCAGATAGATATTGCACTGAGCACCTTTTCTACATTTGACATGAATGGAGAAGAGTGATGGGAAAGTGGGAACCCACCCTGATAAACAATTGTTCTGGCATGACTGTAAATGATTGCTTTAAAAGCTGTACACAATTAGTCTTTCCTTCTCAGGTAGTTCCCATGAGGTTAATTCCTGCAGTATTTTTTGTTAATCTTGTGTCAGGATGGAAGTTTGGAAGGAATAGTCACTAATGACCTCAAATTCATGGGTTCTTAAAAAACTTGAAGCAAATATATTTTAAACAAAAGGTACTTCTTTTTCCATTCTCTTTAGAGTAACGCTGTTTCCCCGAGTTGGAAAGTAACATTTGAAAACTGCTGACGGAGATGAGAAATCTTGGAAATGGTTTCTCATAAATATCACATGGAAACTGAAAAAAACTTTAGGATATTTATGCTAAAGCATTTACATGGGAGGAGTACATAGACTGAATGAAGTGATATTTTCCATGATTCCAGGACTGATAAATAAGGAAAGCACAGTGCAGCACAATGCAGTATCTCCCCACTAGCATCTGAGAAAAGCAGGCTAAAAATAAATGGTATGCAGATAAATACAGAGATGCTAAGTACAGGAGGCTGTTACTGGGCCTTTGTAGCTGTTGGTTGCAACAGTGAAAATCACAATGCAGAGGGAATGTTTTAGCACCATGCTGTTTCATCCCAAGTACTGAAATTACCAAGTATTTTTAGAAGGCATTTTGCACCACGAGTAGCCCATTAGAAATCAGATATTTGCAATACGCCAGGAATGGCAGTTAAAGGAACCAGACTTGAGCCTATTCTTATCAGGTTTGCATGCAAGGGTTCACTTTGTTTCTGGGGAATGTAAAGGGTGGACACCACTACCCTGGTAGAAGTTTGGGCCATGAGGATGGCTGCGGTACTGGGGAGTTGCACCGCTGTGGGTGCGCTATGCAGCCCTAGGCACAGCATGAAAGGTAAAGCCTTTATCACAGCGCACAGCTCTGCGCATCCCATTTTCAAAATGGGTTGTAGCAATTTTAAAGGCCTAAAAGTGTTGATAGAGAATGCTTTTTGTCACCTTAATGGAGCCATATGCCCTGTTTACCATGAAGCTCTCTGCAATGACCTCGGAAGAAACTATAAAAGCTGTAGAAATGACCATCAAAGCTTTTCTGTGTGTCAGAATTAAATACTGAAGTTTAACATCTTGGACTCAACCAGAATTGGATCTTTTGGGGCAGGCAATACAACTGGGGAGCAGAGCAAGGGATTGTGCGGGTGGTCAAAACCAATTTGTTAGCCCCAAATATCTGGGGGGTTTTTGTGCATAAATCTGTGTCAAACATCTGTTTAAAAAATATGGTTGAAATACCTCTCCAAACTGCCTCTCTTGACCTCTTTTCCTGTACAGTTTTCATACTTAGAGCAGGAGGCTGTTCTTGTTGGGTCCTGGGTGAGGATGGAGCTGTGCATGGGCAAAAGGCTGAAAAGCCTTCCCCAGCATGGGCATCGCTGCTTCCCCACCGCTGGCCACTTTTCTGTCGCTGGGCTTGTCCTCTGCTCTTTCACAGCCTTGCTGGTCATTTAAAGGCTAATGCCCAAATTCACCACCTTTTTGTAATGAATTATGCATGTAGTTATGCACAGACCACTGTAAAAATAGGATTGTGGGCTAATAATTTTTAAATTTCAACTCAATTAGATGAAATCTATCAGCTTGCTATGATCCTACCAGAGGCAGCAGGGGCGGGGACCTGGTCGCATGAGGTGTTAGGGATTAAAATCAGCAATTGTCTAGAAAATATTCTATAAGAAACAGTCCTTTGGGTACTACAGAGGCAAGGAAAACCCCATTATTTCCACCATTTCACAAAGATTTTTCTGGTTGTTACCAAAGCTGCAAGAATTGGGGACAATCTCTTTAGCAAGGCCTGTTGTGACAGGACAAGGGCTGATGGTTTTAAACTAAAGGAGGGTAGATTTAGACTGAATATAAGAAAAAAATCTTTTACAATGAGGGTGGTGAAGCACTGTTGCTCAGAGAGGTTGTAGAGGCCCCATCCCTAGAGACATTCCAGGTCGGGTTGGATGAGGCTCTGAGCAACCTGATCTAGTTGGGGATGTCCCTGCTCAATGCAGGGGGTTTGGACTAGATAGCCTTTAAAGGTCCCTTCCAACCCAAAGCATTCTGATTCTATTACAATTTTTAAACAGGTTGCCATGGTTTACATTCACAACTCCAAATGATGAAGAGACATGATTAGCCTGGAGATTTTGACTGAAAGCCCTGACTTCTCCAGTGCCCAGAAGGTTATGGAGAGAGCACCAGAGTGCTTTAAGCATTGAGAAGGCCATGGAGGAATATTGGAAATATTTGTTTTCCCTCATTGGTAATTACTGCCGTCACAGTTACCATTAAAGAAAGCAATTTCAGACCGGCGGGTTTTGAATAGCACGTGGAACAGTAACACCAGGTAATGTTATTTAATTGCAGAGTCATAACAATACCCAGTATTTCAGCAGCCTTAAAACGTGTCTTAGTTCAGTAACCTTTAAGATTTGTTATTCTTTGCCTTATCATTGAGTTGTAACATCTTCTAGGTGGTTATCTCTAAGAGGTTTAAACTTCCAATCTATTAAAGTAATTTTAGCAATCTATTATTTCTAGGCCATTGAGGAAAGGTTAAAATGAAAATTATACTGGAGGGAATAAGTTCTGTTCCAAGTACAGGTTGAAAACATCTCAGTAGTAGAAAGCGGTAAGGTTTCAGTGGAAGAAGCACTTATCAAGGGAAATGAGATGACTGATAACTATTGATTAAAGCAGCTTGACTGAGGTAACGTGAAAGGATTTTTTCCCCCACTAATGTAAAAGAGAATTTGCAATGCATGATTTAAACAGCTTCTACCTCTGAGCTGCTTTTGTAAGACTGAGTTAGACTTTCAGCACTATATTACAGGAATGGAAAATTTCATTTTCAGGAGTACACAAGAAGACCAACATCCATCTCCGCACAGCCATCCACCCAATTTAAATAAAACTACGTGGTGCAGGAGAAGCAGTGAATACAGATATTTGGGAATATCTGTGGGAATATCTGGGAATCTTAGATATTTGGGAACAGCAGTGAACCCAGCTGAAGAGATATTCTTTGACATTAAGACCTCATGGATCCCAGCTGGATAAATTACCTTCACAACTTAAATCCGTGTAGCTGTGATGGGTAGAAGTGGCAATGCTGTACATAAGCCAAGCTGAGTGTCATTCAATTGTGAATTATGATCTGACTGATCCATATATGCCTATTGCAGCACCGAGCTTTGGGTCATTCTCATGGTTTTGGGTCTCCTCCTGCCCCATGCCCCATGGCCATCCTCACTGCTGGGCTTTGGAGGGAGCCGAGTGCGTATGGGCTGCAGCCCTGTTCCTGCAAGTGAGTCTGATCCCAGGGAACAAAAGTCATTTGTACTTGTTGGTATAGAAACAGCAGCAGCAGCAAAACCTTGGAAAAAAACCCAGCCCTTAATGCTAGGTCTGTTTATTTTTTAGTACAATAGCAACAGTTGATTTTATTAATTTTTATGGCCCTATTGGGAAATTTAATAGTCCTATAAAAGCCAGTTTAAAACCTCTCTAATTGTCTTATCTCTTCAAATAAATGCATACTCTGGGAATTTTAAAAATGGAGACTATCAACCTGGTAGACCCATTACTATGAATCATTTCCCTCTTATACAAACACAGAGTCCCGACACAATACACAATAGCCTCCGTGGTTTGTTTGGGGGTGAATATGCCAAAGCTCACTAAAAGGAGTGTTTTGTTCATTGACCCCCATCTGCTAAGGGCTCCTTCAGAGGTGCCACGTGTGCAGAGCACATTGCAAGGCACCAAGGGTTCTTGTCAAATGAGTGATTGCACGGCGAGTTGTTTGAAAACAAGTAATTCAGTCATTTAATGTATTTTTACACAGTAAAACTGTTTAGTCACTGGTAGGGATAAATGGCACGTTCAGTGAAAGGAGCAACCAGTCTGGGGCCACTGGAGGTGAGTCTCAAGGAGGTGGAGGTATGGTAAGTTTTATAGTAGGGCACCGACTTTTAAAGTTGAAAGTCCCATTTTAGGCAGAGAGAAGAGGAAAATGGATGGTTCACAGCAGTGCAGGGTGAGCAGTCTGCACCTCTGTGTACCCTGAAAAATTTCACTATGCATTCATACAAAGGCTTGATACACTGTGATTTGTAAAAAGTTAATACGTCAGATGAGCACAATATAGAAATATCTATATCTACAATATCTGTGTATAAGGAGAGTGTGCCTCATTCCTAACACAGTGTGTGTTCCCTAATTCAGTTTTCTTCTTCTTTTATTTAGCCACAGAGCTATACTATAGAGATAACCACCGTGTGAAAATTACTGCCGGCCCTGTTTTGCTGTACTGCTATTTTTATGGCGCTCTAATCGTTTCAAAAGACAGCCAAGCCCTTCTAGCTTGCACCTTCCCATTGCTCACAGCAGGCAGTATGGCCCAGCTTCGTCCCAGCATAGAGCCCATGTGCCCAGCTCGCCTCACCAGCCCATCACCCTGGCCTTGCGGCTTGCTGCCACCATGAGTGCCCAACCTCCTGCAAATGGGGCTTGCCTTACAGCTCCTCGAGGCAGTGTTTTTCTCATAGGTCATGCTCCCATTAAGTTATTCTTGTTTCTGATAATGCTTTTCACAGCTGCATTTTTTTTTTCTGAGACAAATGAAACTTTTGAGGCAGTGACTATAATGAGGAGGTTTTGCCTACGGGGATCATATCTGCTACTGACAGACGTTGTAAGACAGATATGTTTTATGCTCTCCTATGTAAGGAAAAGAGAAAAAGAGAACAAGAGCAACAGATCTCAAACAATGTTTCCGTCTTTCTTCATGAGATCAAACAGCTCCTCATGCTTCCTGCGAGCTGGCTGGTGCCAGGGCTGCTGTGCTATGGGCTGGAGCTGGAAGGACGTGCAAGGACATGGGGCAAATAGGTGACAAACTGTGGTTTGAAAGAGGACATCCCAGGCTTGCTCTGTATCCTACAGATGTTCTTCTGAAGCTCTTGCAAAACACCTTCTCTGCACATATCCCAAACCTACACTGGATGGGAATGGGTTGGTTTTGACCCAATTCTGTGAACAGTGGTGGTGTTGTTCGCCCTTCTCCTCCGCCGCCCCGCATGCTGAGCATCCAATGGGCAGATAAAAGCTAAATTTTTTATTTTTTTTTCAGAATGAAAGACACCATCTGTGGCATATCGTCCTGTTTATGTCTGCTGCATCTCTGCAGACTGAAAACTGTTGTGTGTGTCAAGGCAGAGCCTCTCCAGTTGATGAACAACTTTTTTTATTTTTTTACAGGCATGACTCAAATAATAGTGCAGAGAGAAAGTAATTTCCAATTGCAGGGCTATTTCTGAAACTGTGCTTGGCACCTGTGTTGAAATCTTGTCTAAAAGAGAAAGTGGTAGGTTGCAGTGGCATCCACAATACCCAAAGGCAGACGTCCTGATGAATTTCTGACAGAGGAGGTTGGGTGGTAATTCATCCAGCAGCTTGAGGAGGACTCTGTACCTCTCTTCCAGATAATTGAACTTTAATTTATTTAAATTTAATGGAAAGCCATATGGAGAGGAACAGAAAGCTAATTTAAAACAGTGCTCAAAGCAATCAATATGTTAACAGATTCCTTCAACTTTTCACACTCGGTTGCTGAAAAATGTTTAAAATGTATGTTTTTTTAAATCAGTATTATGAAAACACAGGGTTTCTGGCATGTTGTATTCAAAACTCAAGAGCCAAAATAAGCCTCTGTTGTGAAAATTAAAATATACTTTGAAAGCACAAATTCTGTTATTAGAAGTGAAGATGACAACTAAGCTATCTTTTATCAAACATTGCGCATCTCTGAAGTCTAGGAAGACACGTGTAAATCCTAAAGGGTTCAAATCACTGGCCTTCATATGGCCCAGAAATAAAAGCAATAAAGTAGTTGTATGAATTGCATTAACAGATTGAAATTGGCAGTAAGTGTATGTGAAGGAGCCCTTGAATGTAAATGGAGTAAATACAGATTAGAGCAGGAGAATGCAAAATTGCCAATTATGCACATCAAAGATGAGAGACAAACTTTTATCAATTTTCATATTTTCCTTATTCCTTTGGTGCATCTCAAGGTCTGTTCTTTCCATAATGAGTTTTGAAAATAGACCTTTAACAGATTTTCAATGCCAGAATATATATATATAAAAAATACCATGCTTCTACTCTTAAATGTTGTCTTCCAACATTGACCCTCTTCTGTCCCACATTCAAATGCTTATGTTTATACTGTTTTGCTCATAGCAAGGTACAATTTAATTTAGTTGTATCTTAAACAAACAAACTGTAGGCAATTTAAGATCCTAGAAAACAATAATATTCTAATTATATTTTATCTTATAAAAATATACTGGTTTAGCGATGTCAGTGAGTTCTAAGCTTTATATATGCAGTTTGTAATTTACATTATAGTTTCATCTTTGTCAGCCTTGAGGAGTGCAAACTGTAAAAATAAGTGAAAGCCTGTTCTTTCCTAAGTTGAATAACTTGAGATTGTTAAGAAGGTTGGAAGCTGAAAGGAGCAGTTACTCCCTGCAGTGAACTTTTAGCAACCTGTACAAAGTCTTATGGAAATTCTATAAATAGTCTTCAGTCTAACCTCATTGAGGGCAGGTCTGACTTCTCTGTGGCTTTTTAAAAACAAATTATTCTAAGCAGCTTTTTAAAAAAGGTTCGGGGTTTTTTTGGTTGGTTTTTGTTTTTTTTTTTTTTTTTTTTTTGTAAGCAAATGATCCTGCAGCCTTTTTTATTATCTGAGGCCTGGAATACATTTCAGATTTGCCAAGTCCTCTCCCAGAAACTTATTAGCATGGTGGTACAGCTCTGCAGAGACTAATAGCTCCAAAGGAAAAAGAGCAAATAATGGCTAAAGGAGCTTTTTTTTTTTTTTTTTGATAATGTAATGTTTCTTCTCTTTCTTTGTATCTTTTCCCCCTGGATTTGTTCTGTCTTGGGATAGTCTTGACTACAGAGCAACAGATAATTAAAATTCTGAGGTTCTGCAAATGCTGCTTATTTCTTGCAAGATCTATGTAATAGTAAAATTTGTGGATTGCAAATGAAAACGAAAGACTTTTTTAAATAAAATGCATCATAAAATTGATATAATTAAAACATTTGTCTTTCAGTGGCTAGTCTGCTGCAAGCAATTTCACCTAGAGTGGAATGTAGAGGAACTGGAAATTACACTTTCGATGAGCTTTTTAAGACCCTAGGAAAAAAATTATTATGATCAGTACAAAAAACTTAAAGCCAATAAAATGCCAACATACCAAAGGAAGAGGACAAGACCAATAGCAATGTTCCAGGATGCCTGAAATAGCCAAGAAATTGTGGTGTGAGATACCCATTTGATATTCAGTGTGGACCTCCCTCCCTCCCAGGCAGTCCCTGCCAGGCGGAGCTGAAGGGATGCTCCTTCCTGAGCTGAGATCTGATGGCTGGGTAGCTTTGACCTTCTGCACTACCTGCAGCCTGAAAATATTTCTGAATACAAGTGGGGATGGCATCGCACCTCTCCAAGTATCCCAGCTCAAAGTGTGACCAGTCTCTGCTGATTTGGAAGAAGGCAAGCAAAGCCCCTCCAAGTCAAAAAGTCCTTGTGGTCTTTCAAGCAGCCAGTAGTCAGAAGAACAGGATTAATTAATAGCCTAAAAATGGTTCAATCAAAATTCATCAACAACTACTCAATAAATCTCCTTTAAGCTCCTTGTGGGGAAAACCATCTTTCAAATCCTTTAATTTCTAACTTGAGGATTCCTTCTGTTCTGTTACCATATCCCACCCAGAAAGCTGTCAAGATCCATCTTAAGACAGTTTATGTTCCTTCTTACACCACTGTGTTTAATGGAGGGTTTCTAAAATTCAGCACAGTGATTAGAGACCTTCTAATTCCACACATAAATGTATTCATGACATTTTATATATATATATATATACACACACACACACACACATATATATATCCATTTGATCTTGTACTACCCTTCCACTCAGATAATTCTTCTGGTTATCCCCAGATGATTTTTACCAAAAATTATCATATCCTTCTTGGTCTTTAATCTCTTGGCTTTCTCTGTGATACCTGAGAAGCTGAGTTGGTTAACCCACTGGCTTCGGCTGCAAGATGAGAGCCACTCTGCTGATTTTACTTTACACTCTTCCTGCAGTCCTGATAGACCAGTGCCCACTTACACTACCCTCCTTGACTTTTTGTGGAAAATCAGGGGCAGCAGTAAGAGACAACCAGTGAGAGAGTGTTGCTTTATTTGCTAAGCAGAAACCCTGTGACAATAATGATGACGACTTTATGAAATCAGTGTTGTAAGTGGCTGAAATTATGAAAGGAGCAGGCAATAAGAGGATCTTAAAAAATTCACATAGGATTTCAAGGGCTTACTCATGGGCTAAATTGGTATTTGTATTTTTATATGGGGGTCAGTGAAATGGTTTCTTTTACTGATTCAAGTCTTTCTGTTAGAGGCCTATACCCAAACATTGAGTGTCCTGTAACTTAAGTCACCCGTCTTCGGAAGTTGTTTCACAGTAGGAATCTCATTAAACATCATTTGGGATTGACATTGAAGTGGTTTGAAACACCATAGGTCTTCTGTCCGTTATTCTTAAGCCTCCTCTCAGCTTGGCTGAATAAACATGCACAGAAGGGTGCCGATGGTCGTGGTACCTGGCATGGAGAAGGCACCATGAGAAAGCAAATGTGGAGTCAGCACAGAGTCCTGATGGCTAAACTCCCTTGGAAGCTTCCCTCTTGCCTGTGAAGCAGCAGCTGTTGGCGGAGGGATGAGACTTGGCCAGAGATGGGCCACTTACTACATACCTGCTCTTCCCACCTCTGCGCGGAGCACTGCGGGTGTTGGGGCTTATGCATCCCTGCAGCTGGGGGATGAGTTCCCCTCATCCGCATCTTCATTCTTCTCCTCATCCTCTGTAGATGTGGTTTGCTCACCTCCATTCGTTTACCTCGTAACTGAATTTTGTGAGGGGAGAGGTGGATCAGAGCCTCAGAGGTGTGGGCGTGGAGATAACACTGAACAGTGCAGAAAGTCAGAATATGATGGAAGGATGGTCTGTTGCACAAGTCACCACTGACTGATGATCTGAAAACCGTTATCGTTTGCTGTGCCTTGTACCAAGGAATGATCCTTGGCAAGGCATGGGTCTTTGAGGGATCCAACACTTCAAAATCCCTGTAGTCCTCCAGCAACCAAATGTGGCTTCCTCTGTATTTAGCATATGTCACTTTAACCCCATTTATTATTAATTCCTCTGCACAACAATTCCACAACTTGTCCTTCAAGAGGAAAAAATAATTGATGAATTTTTCACTAAGGAAATATGCAGTAAGTTCATTTCCACAAAGATGACCTGAGTAACGTCAGTGGAGAAGGGCACTGGGGCTCGCTCTTTTAGTAACACCACTGTTGTTCCCTTCATTTCCTGTTTTATTCTCCCTGGTGCACGACTTCAGCTCCTGGGAACTGGTGTCACAGGATTCAGCCTCTCCAGAGGGTCACAAACTTTAGCAAGTTGCTGCCCTAGGGTATGTTGGGTGTGCTTCCAGCCAGTGAATGCAGGTGTCTGCAAACTGATAGTAATCCATAGTTGGGCAACTGAAGCGTGCAATTCCTCCATGTGCTGGCAGGATGGAGAGTATTCAAAGATTAAGGAAAAGCAGTTACAGTCTTCATGCTAAAGCCTTCTCCCTTACCTCTTACCAGCAGACCTCCGAGCTGACTTCTACTTGCAGCATCTGCCAGTTAAGCCACAGACAGCTCCAGTGGAGAAAGCAGGATTTGATCTGCAAAGCAGGGTCAGAAAATGATGTGTGGACACAGTTGTTTTGTATTTGAGACCTGCTGAAGACAGCCTCTGATTTTAAATGTGATTAATTAACTTGTCTTTAAGGATGACCCAGAAGTTCACTGAAAGGAAAATCCCAAACCTCTTGCCCAAAGTATCATGGGGCCTCCTATAATTGCAGAGCTTAAATGAAAATGCCAAACATAGCAATGTTAAGCCACATAGAAGATGGGATCTCCTCTTCCCAAAATCACAGCCAGAGCTGTGGTTAGCTCTCCAGGCAGTTGCTCACAGGCAGGGCTAGCAGGAGAGCCATGTATGTTGTATGTGTGATCGTAAGGCTTTGATGTAAGCCCAAGGGAAGCACATTTGAGCCTGAAACGACGTGCTGTACAAACAAGAGGATGAATATGGAGGTTGGGGAGCGTGTTGGGGAGAGGAAGGGGTAAAGGAGCTTTGACTCCTGCTCGCAGGTTGTGTGCACAGCGCCTGGGAACTGCACATCTTGACGTTTGGAGCTGTGGTGAAGCAATCTGACCTTGCCTTAGTGGCTCCAGACGGGCCCCAAAAATACTCTGAGTTTAGTAAAAACACTAAAGTCTCTCCAGAGTCACTCAGAAGGTATGGACGACGTCACGTAACACTGCTAGTGACTTCCTTAAACTGCATACAGGATTAAAAAAAGTTTATGTATATGTGCTCCAGAGTCATCTATCACCAGTAGAGCACATATGCAGATTCCATGTACAAACTGAAGGCAGCACGATGCCTTGATACGGCAGGTCCCATCAGGGCCGTGGCTTTTCATCATGCTTATGTCTGCATTCCTATAAAGTGCTTCTGATTCGGGCTTTTAATATCTTAAAGAGCGATGGTGAACGTTAGTAAAATAGTGAAGATATAATAGTTTCTCCCATAAGCCTGCATCTATGCCATGGTGTCTGAGTGCATTTACATAATTAAAACAAAGAATGCAGCATAAGAAGTAGCACTAATGGATGACTCTCCTCACCCTTTAGAACTAAGCACCATCTGTCATTTACAAAGAAAGCTGGCTTTTCAACTAATTTAATTCTTTATTAGAATATATTATTTTTTTATTTTCATAGCAGAAAGCCTTTTCTGGTTCCCAGGATACAATCTGGGATATATAAATTAGGTAGTGCAGAACAATGTCAGGTGTCTGTTGACTAGAATAATGAGTATCGTTGGCACGTGCCCCTGCCCAAGAAATGCACTTATCTCCGGAAAACCTTGCTGAAGTTGGGAAAACCCTGCCCTGATTGACTCTCCACCTACCACATTATTTGGATTGTCCACACAGAGCAAATCCTTTCCTCCTTCAGGATTTCCTTCCCATCTTGTGAACCTTCACTCTCAGCTAGTCCTCACCTTCACAGCTGCGCTCCTGTTTGAAAACAGAAATAACAGCAGTCTCTCCCTGGACTTTTCCAAGCTGTATGAAAGATTGGTTGGTTCACTGTGATTCATTGTTGTTGTTTTCCTTTTTTCCTTCCTCAGCGTGGGCTTATGTGTTAGACACTACCTGGCAGACAGAAAGGCGAGGGAAGGAGGAGCGGTTGGGGTGTGGGTCTGAAGCTGGAGCAGGGTGGAACTCTGTACATGACAAAGGAGCAGGCTCTGTTCCTGGGTCTCGCCCTTCAGCACTTCTGCTCCTTTTGGGGAAAAAGGGAAGGAAAGGAAAAAAAAGCCTGGTCTCTCCGAAGCTGACACATTTTCAATCCATTCTCTTTGAATTTTCTTGGGGCAATGCTGTCAAGCAGAGCATCTGTCCTCAAAACAGACAGCCAAAGTGAAGCAATGCTCCCCTAACGACGATGACAGGAGCAATGGTTTCATCAGCAGATAAAACTGGAGACCATGTCATCCTCCCCCCAGTTTAATAAATTTGTTTCTACCTTGTTTTGTACTTCTCTTTGTATCCATAGTTCTTCTAACTATGCTACCTCAGTGTCATAGGCTTTTAATATACTTCTTGCCACATAGCTCCTTGCCCTCGTTTTATGGACAGGCGGTGAATCACAGAGAGACTGAGATCTCTCTTGTGAGATCTGTGTCCACTGCTCTACAGATCTGGACTTGGGTGACTAAAGACAGCGAGCAGGGAATCAGACTTGGGCTTTCCAAGTCCCCCCCCCCCCCCCCCCCCCCCATGATGCAGAAGATCAAAAATATTCCATCCAGCATGGGGCAGACCTTTACAGCATAAACACTCAGTTGCTGTTTTCTGCAGCACCAGGAGGTTCACATCCCTGGGTTAATATCTGTCCCTCGCCTGTGCAGACCGGCTCGATGGCAGAGTCTCCCCGTGAGCGCAGCTTTTCCATCACTCTTCGCAACACCCGAGCCCTCCATGGTCCCTGGTTTCTGCACAAAGCGGCCGGTTCTTGTAATACACAGCAAGAAATTCCTGTGGTGGTGTTTCAAAGTGCCAGCACATGTGGACTGCTCTCTGGGTACATATTTTTACTGTTTCCATTTCAGCATGATTTAAGGGTGTGGGGAAAATAGTTACAAAGGGGGAGAAAAAACCCAAACCCCAAACTCTCCAAGACTGCTGAGGCTGGGCAGCTTAATTTCATACTTAGCAATCACAGTCTGCACTGAGATAATTAGACTCAAAAGTCGAAAGAAAAGAGCCAGATGTTTCCAAACCTGTTCAGCAGAGATTCTGCCTTTCATTGTGACAATTTAGCATATGAAATAAAACTGTCTATAGTTGGAACTGGAGCTTAATTTCTGAGGTAAAAAAAAAAATCTGCTTCATAGGAGGAAGCTATCTCAGAAAGGAACAAATAGCTTGTGAAAACGAGCAAGATAAAAGGCATGGTTAAGTGAAATTTAATGAGTTTTACCCTCTGTAGGGTTTAAGTCCCGGCTACAACAGAAAGGCCATTGGAGTATGTGATAAACTATTGCTGCACACAAAGGAAAATAAATAAACCCTGTCATTTTGATCTGTTTCTATAATAACAATAATTTTGGCAAGCAAAAGAAGTGTACAGGCCATCCCTGCCCATCAGTGAATTTAAAATAGATCATATGGAAAAATCATGATACTTGCAGTTTTTCAGCTGAATTTTCGGTGTTTTTCATTTTATTTCAATACTGGGCTAGAATGAAGTCAGCAATGACACCATGAGTTACCCCAGCTGAAGATGGTATCCCTATTTTTTTTTTTTTTTTGTGGACCTCAAGTCCAGTTTTCAGGAAGCAACCAAAGAGATTGTAAGAGGATTAAGAAAGAAAAAAGCTAATTATGAGAGAAGAAGCTAATTAAGATTCTAGTCTATTGGAAAATCCCAATGCCACAGAATATGAAAGGTCAGGTAACTAAGAAACAGTCAAATTAAGTTACTTTCCCCTTTAGCTTTCCAAGAAAACCTCTGCAGCCACAGAACATTTCAGACCCAAAGGAAAATTCCATGGAAATATTAGGTGCACTTTAGAGAAAGGGCTTATTTAAGGGCTTTCTCAAGAGCACTAGAATATTATTGTAAACTACACAGATATCTTTGAACTGCTAGAATAGAAATCAGTAGAAAACCAGCAATTATCTGATTATCCATCCTTATATGGACATAAAACAAAACCAGAGTTGCTCGGAGTCCACTCTGTGGCTGAACTTTCATGCTGCAGTGCTGTAATCCAATAACTTCCAATATTTAATGTGAAACGTGTGGTCACGAATAAAATCTCTCTGGACAGGTCAGGAAAAGGAACAACTGTAACTTTTCCAAAAGGAAAGAGGTTACCATGTTCAGAATTATATTTTATCATTTATATTTTTATTATTTTATTATTAATATTATTCTTATATTTTTACTTCATATTATAAATAATATTATAATATATATTATATAGCATATAAACATACAAAACATATAATATTTTAATAATATATAATATAATTTATAAATAATATATAAATATTATATTTCATATTAAAGAAAATATAATTTTCTTTATTATATTACCTAATTGACTACTTGGAGAGCCAGTTATGTCCTACCCAGTGGCAGCTGGTATCAGAGCTCACCCTCTGGCCAGCCAGGCACTGATGTAGCTAATCTCCATGTCTGTGAGCTGTATTAATCACTTCCCAGCTGGAATAATTGACTGGGGTAATATAATCCAATGGTTCACTGCAATATCACATATTGTGATATGATTTCCTTTCTAATAACATTTGTAACTCAGACACAATTCATACTGAATATTCTTTTCTGATAAAATATCCTATTGAGCAGTTTCCACATATGGTCAAATTTACATAGAAGGATTTTTGTAATAAACTGTTGCACATTAGCATAAAAATCTCTTGCAGCTACAATTAACTTGGATAGATCAGAGTCCTCAACAAATTGTTCCCAAATTGTTCATGTTCTCCAGCTTCCCTTTTGGAAGACATGCAGACCTAGATTTCTACGAACATGCTAACAAAGTCCATCTGAAGGTCAACTCATTCCCTAAAAAAAACTGACCCAAATCTAAATTTAGCTGCTCCTGGGTATCCAATAGTGCTGTTTGACTTTTTACATATGTTTGCAGCGTCAAGCCGTCTAGACCATCTTCCTCTCGTCCTTTTGTTCCTCTCTTCTCCTTTGCTCATGGCTTGCTGCCAGTCTCTCTCATGACTGTTCACAGCACCCAGGGTCTTCTTTTCAGCGTGCTGCTCAATCTCATCACAGTCAGCCCCTCTTCTCCAGAGCAGTCCATCAGACACAAGTGTCTTACCTTTGCCTCAGAGGCTCTTCGTTAGCGAATTGTCCCCCAGTGCTCGGATGAGCTAGAAGCATTAAGATTTTGCTCCCTCCCTCACTGCCTGGTTGGCTGCAGAGATGTCAGCCTACTCCATCTCCTCGTTCCCTCTGCGTGCCCGTATTCACTGAGGCCTGCCTTTGCTCTAATGCCCGCCAGTTTCTTCTGCTTAGCGAGCAACAAACATTTCTTCTCTTAAGTTTTGTACCAGTGTCCTGGTGCTGCTGTAATTTGGCTGGCCACTGTGCAGCCATCAGGTCACTCGACCCAAAGGGTCAGTGTTTTATTAGGTGACACCAGTAAGGATGGGTGAAGGGGCAATAGCCTTAGCCTTAATTACCTTTAAAGTAATTTGCTGGTATTACCTTGTCTAATGATGAAACCCCCAGATCCCTAGCAAAACTGAGCATTGCTCCTGCTACAGCAGAATGTGGGTGGCACATCCTCTGGATCGCTGCAGCTCCCAGATCAAAGATAGCTGAGAAAGATTGATGGATGCTAATTTTTTCTTCACATATAGTTGAATGAAACGATGCAAATAGAAGGCAATTGCTTTTCAATACTAGTGAATAAGCCTTTAAAAATGTGATCCATGGAACAAAAAACATTTGCAAAGGATGTTCTCTTTAGAACCTTGAAAAAGGCAACATTTTATGTTGCTGAAACTACGTTGTCTACTGATGTGCATGTGCTTCTCTGCTTTTTCAACAGAAGTTTCTCTTCTGCATTTCTTAGACATTGAGGTCAATACTGAATTTTGCAAGAGTCTGAAGAATGGAACTTGTTCTTTTATTGGTATTTCTCTGTTGTTCTTCAAACTGGTATCTACTCACCCTGCTTGGTTAAAGCTCATAACTTCCCTGTGAGGTAGGAGAGAATTATCTTCATTTTTCAAGGAGGATATCTGAGTTTCAGGGACTGACTTATCTAAGGTCACATAGTATGACAGAAGTAGGTACAGAAGCAGATCCAGACCACTTGATGCCCAGACCTGTGTTGAAACTGTTAAACCTCTTTCCTGGGAGCACGAATTGGACTCATAGCTGTAGAATATCCTATTTTACTATGGGCCAATTGACATAGAGAAATATTTTCAGAGAAATTTCATGTTTAATGAATTAGTAAAAAGAAAAACTCCTTTTAAAATAGCTTCTGCCTCCAATTATAGTAGGAGAGGAAGAAGACACATTAGCTCCTTCTGCAAAATTCTGTTTTCCTTTAGTTTGAACCGCAACAGAATTCAGATCCTGCAGGAATACAGCAAGACAGTAGGCATGTCTTATTTATACAGATTTTATTACATTCTTTCAAAATAGTTGTTAAGACTTGTCTTCACAACCATCTGCTTCCAAACAGAGTCCACACCAAATGCAACTACAGTTATTTAGACAAATGTACATGCTTTTTAGCTTTCACTGGTCTTACAGGAAAAAAATAATTGGATGAAAATGCCTCCCAATTTGATTAGTATGAAAATATAGTCTATTTATATTCTGTTATTCAGAAGAACACACTGAAATATGGCTCACCATCAGACACAGATGAGTGTCATTTTTGATAGTCCAAATCTTTTGGTGAAATAAAATATGTTTTTATTTACTTTTTGTAAGGCTGTGTAGAAATATTATCAGTATGACTACTAGGATGCAATTCTGATATTCAAATCTCCAGGGCAGAAATTCATCCATAATATATACTCTGAGGCTTTGGTGGGTGGGGACAAAGCAAATACAACAGGTCACACTCAAAGCACATACTGTGAGAGCAACACACGTCTTATTTAACTTCGAGCATCTAAAATTTATTTATTTGTATTTAAGCTCTCTAAGCTCTCCACAGTGTGCACAGAGAGAAACTTCCCTGTAGCGGTTTCTGCCATCCTTTTCTCCCCATTGAATTTAAAAAAAGCCTAAACCTAAAGTCTTGGATGAATGCTCATCGCCTGACATTGGAAAGATCATCCCCTTTGCCAGGGGCAGTGGTGTAAGTGCTGTGGCAGCTCCTCTCTCCTGAGCATCAAGAGAGGTTGGACAGCTGGCACCGGGACCGTCTGGCCCATTTTTCACTCTCCCAACCTCCAGTGCCATGGGATGGTCACTGTGCTGTAGCAGGTGGCCTGGATGTGACCATAAGGATTTGCTAAGGACAAAATCTGGCCCACTGGGGCATTGTGCATATTGCAAACCAGAAGAGCAGCAGTGCTGACAGCCTCATGGTTCATTGTGCCTTCCTCCGCGGGCTCTGTGCAGATGCAGTTAAAGAACTGAAGGGAAGTCATTGGGAGGTTTCCCACGTCCCACCTTGAGCGTGTCTTCACTTGATGGAGAAGGTGCTAGCACAACCCTTGCTCCAAACCTAGCTGGTCCTTGGACTGCTCATCGGAGACAGGGGAGGAGGGCTGTGAGTCAGTGGGGCAGTGGAAGTTGCGTGATCTGTGAGTTCCCACAGGTCACATTTGCGACAGGAGTAAGCCAGCTGGACACGGACTGCTTTTCCGTGGGCTGAAAAATACAGGCTGGATTGTGCAATTGGTGTCCGTGAGGATGAGAATTCAGCCGTGACACAGGAAGGCACACGCAAGAGAGGACTCATCCCAGGAAGCTGACGCAGTTACCCGGGGGATCATCTGTCACTGAATGTTGTTATAATGAGAGACAAAAAAATCCACAAATCCAAACCAAAACTCCCGCGCTGCCTGGGCAGAGGGAGCTGCTGGGGACTGTGATGTGCTCGTCTGTTTGGAAATCAGCGGTACCAACGTTCCGTTCCTCTGGCACTCAGCACCTAGCAGGCAAACAGGAGAGAGGGAGCCTCACAAAATATGAGCAGCCTTGCTCCTCTGTCCATCTGTGTCCTCTCCCTCTCCCAGAGAGATTTCTCTGGGTATTTCCATTTGGCTTTTTGCAAGCACTGATTTCTTGTTTTCTCTTTCTCCACTCTCAATCATATTAACATCTAGCATCTCTGACTTCTAAGTCTCTCAGTATCTTCTTCCTCAACCCAGATTTGACCTCTTCCTGCAAGACAACAGTTTGTTCATAAAATGTTTTCTTCCTAAGCCAGTTCCTTATTTAGGCAGCTGCTTTTCTCTCTCTGGCTGTTTCCTATGCTAAAAAAGAAAATGTCTCAGACTTTGTGTGATGGCAGAAACGTTCACAGTTCTGCTTTTTACTTTCAAGTCTAGCAGTGCCTTCTCCAGCAAAGGGAGAAACTCCAGAGCCTCCCACCCCCGTGGGATCACCCAGTTTATCCAATAGATCTTCCTAGTCTTTTTATTTGTGATGAAAATTGGACTCCTATCTTAAGAAACTTTGATTCCTTCACCCCAAAAATGATCCCCAGGTTGGTCCCCAGCTTTGGGTCCTACATTGTAAAGGCACCTCAGAGCACTGCTATGAAGCTATGATTTCCTCATGAGGCTGCAAACACCCCAATGAGATGGGGTGACACTTCAGGCAAGCAGGAAAGAGAACAGAAAACCAGTTAAAAATAAAAAGTCCCTGGAAAACAGCTCAGATTTTTAGACATCCTTAATTTGATTCCTTACTCTCTTTTTCCAGGCTGAAAAATCCCCCAAGTGAGAACAGTGTCTCAGACATCAAATAGTTCCCCTCAACTCTGCCTTACTGAAAGTCTCAGAGAAAGCTGAACACTGCGGAAACGGGAGCTGTAGTGTGGCCAGAAATTACATTCAGTCTCCTTCTGAATACCCTTTGCCACACTACAGCCCGTGCAAACAGTACGTTTTGGCAAAAATAGAATAATTCCTGCAAAACAGATACTAAATACACTCCTCAGCTAACAAAAAAGTGCTATCAGCACATGTCAACGGAATGAAGAAGGAAGACATAAGGAAATGGCACTGAGCTCTACAGCATTCTTTGCGGTTAATTGGACAGCCAGAGCCCAGGCTTGGGGCTGTATCCTTAATTTTTAAAGCGGTGCATGGAGAATTAAGCATTAAGAGGAATGGGAGTCACCGTGAAGCAAAACAAAAAGTCTGGTGTACCACTATGAAAATGTAAGCTTAAGTACAATAGCTGCCAGCAGAGAGATAATTAGGTGCACTTCTGGCCTATCTGCAAACTCTACTGTACACTGCATTGTTAAAAGCATTCTCCCAGTAAAAAAGAATGCCTGTCTCATATTAAGCTCTTTAAATGGTGTACTGTAATTATGCTTACCGATGTTTTAAGAATACATATGTAGGAAGCTGCAGGTCTTTAATTATAGGTAGGCCTGCATACAGTGCACTTTGCTCCACTGCAAAAGAGCCTGTGCTGACCTGGGAGCGACCTTCGAAAGTCTGTTTGGAGAAGACACAAGCTGCTTTTCTTCTGTGATCTGAAATCAGCCGCAATGGCAATGACCCTCTTTAAAAGCACTTCCTTGCTCCAGTGCAATAGTAAACCGCTGGCTTTCTGCGCAAGAGCTGATCTCCTCCTGGGAATGTCACTCTGGCAGGATGGGGGCATGTCTGGCTCTTGGTGCTTCTCACTGCACGGCCGAGCATTTGCTCTGGGCGCCCCCACAGACTGGTCCCACAGGGAGAAGGAACAAAATAGGGCTGAATTTTCCCATCCGACTCCAAGTCCAGCCCCACAGCTCTCTGACCCTGCTGCCCCCATATTTTTGCCATCTTGTCAGATGCAGTTAGCTCATGGGCTTCCTGACAATGGGGAAAATTGGCAATTTTCAGAGCAGGTATTGCTTTTTCCTTCCCCCCTTCTCTTCTTTTGCTTTTCTACCTGCTGAATGAACCCAGCCCACAGAGACAACGAGCGCAAAGGGGGAGCAGTGGTAATTACACAGTATGTGACATTATTATTGTTTACTTCATTCTACGAGGAAACATGTGCTCCCCCTCCCGTCATCGGCTCAGCTTCTTGCACCCTTTCCCAGTGAACAATTCTTCAGGGCGATGCCCTTGGCTATGCATGAGTATGCAATAAAATTAAGAGTGGAATTAAAATGCATTAACAAGAGCAACATCATCAGCATGCTTAAAAAGCTGGTTAACTAAGAGCAGGGGCTATTTAAGCAATGGCATCTTTTTCTCAAAAGTGATGTGCCTCTTGTACATCAAGTTACAACTCAGCACTCAAATATCGTGCCACTTTTTAATGAATTTTTACTTCTGTCAGCCTGGCAAAGCACACTTAGCTGATAAAGAAAAAGTTTTTCCATTTTCTGCATAATTTTGCAGCTTGTCTCCTGTGCTCAGACCAGTTACTGACTCAGGTGATGCCAGGGGATGGAGATGGGAGAGAGCTGCTGTTCCAGCCCAGCTGTTTCTCCATGGCTGCTGTACCCTCCTCACTCACCAGGAGCACAAGAAAGGACAAGACTGAATTTTACTCTTCATTTTCTTCTCGTTTTTGAATTGTAAACCGAAGGACTCAGCATGTGATGAGTTCATTAAGGGGATTAAGCACTTTTTTATTAAAATCAAATATTTGGAGACAGCAAATACCATATAAGTGTCAAGAACGTATTGCTCATATTAAAATATTTTTTTCACTTGGAAGGCACTCTGAAATGATAACTTTCGCCTCTCCCAGGTTAGCCATGTGACACACAGATGTGGCAGATAACCCTTTATTTTGCAGAGAAAGAGTCCCACACCCGGGTACCGTTTTTGACCTTACCATTGATTTCCCTATTAACTGAGCAGCCCTGCAGGGAGAGAATCTTGCAGGCTGTAAAACTGTACAACTCCCCATTGTTGTGATGCTCCAAAGGAAGAGGGAGGAAAAACATTTCAGTGGATTTCAGAGAGATAGGCAAACCGAAGCGGACAGATTAAAGAAAGTGTTGGCCGGAGAGCTGGATGTGCAGAGATGCGCGTCTGAAGTGACAGCATATGGAAGCCACGGTTTTGTGGGTTTTGTGTTTTTATTTTTTCTGAGGCAATAAAAGCCCCTGTCTGAGGACCAGTTAGCCAGGCTGCACTAGGGAAGAGGAGGCAAAATCATTATCCTGCTCACACGGCAGCAGGTGTAGGCAATAAGCGTGACACGGAAGTATTTCATACCTATTGAGAAATCATCCAGCAGGTCGCCATGTCAACAAGAGGAGTAATAATGGCAGCTCACAGCGATGTGCTCCTGCCTGTAGCAAACCCATCATAAAGAGACTGAGGCTGGGGGGAGTTATCACAGTGGTCTCCCCTTTTATTAAAAGAAAGTAAACTAATAAATAGGAAGGAGGTGCATGTGGAGAGACCACAGTAGATGGAAAGAAAAGGGAGAAAAGGTTAAAGGATGGATAAGAAATTTGAATGTGAGTGTTTCCAGACTGTCTTGGCACTGGATGAAAGGCGCTGATCTCCTCCAGGCTATTCTCAGAGTTTTTGGTTCAGGGCTGAGAGCAGCATTATGTAAAATATGCTTTCCTGCAACAGTTTCACTGTTTCACCGTTTCCTGACCTTAAAAAACAGAATAATTTAACTATTTCAATTGGTTGGCCATAGTGACGTCTACTGATAACTTGGAGCTAAGGCCTTGCCCACCCTTAAAGCTTCTCAGCATAACTTTCTCACTAAAATTACACTAGGTTTTCCTAGCAAATGCTTTCAATGGCAAAGAGACATGTAGAACATATAGTAGTACGTTGAACCATTTGGGTGAACAGAACTATGATCCCAGTGTTGGGGATTTTGCAGAGGAAGGTACACTCATAAATGAAGTTTTTAAAAGGGCCCTAAAAGTAATGCATAATCAGAGGGGCCACGTCTTTCACTAGATCAGGTTGTTTTCAGTGCCAGAATAGACTTCTCAATGTCAAATGTCTGTACTTTGTGTCACCTCAGTCCACAATGAGTGTTAATCTTTACTGGTCAGTGATGGAGGAGGTGTCCACAGAGGATGGTGAGGCGCACGTCTAAATAATGAAGCCACTGATGGGGCACAGAAATGCTTAGATTAGACAGATGACTCAGATTTTTCTTTTAAGTTCAGATTTCCTGTGGTTTTCCATTATAAATACATCTCCCTCTTCCTCAGTCTTTTGCTCTCTGTTGTAGTTCTGACTACCAGAATTTGTAAATAACTCAGGAGCTTTACATTTAGTGTTACAGCGAACCATAACTAGATTTTTTCCTGTACTTGGATGACAATAGAGATTTGGAAAAAAATCCCACATCATTATATATCTTTCTATGCAGGAAGATGCTGTAATGCCAGCTCTGCTCATTAAAATGTCTATTGATTTATTTATCAGATATACTAAAAGCATTGGCTATAACAGAGCAACTCAAAATTCCTTGGCAGACGGTGTTCCCCAGCACTTACCTTCCTTGTCACCAGAAGGCATGTTCAGAAACTTTCTATGTTCAAGATCTTATGATCACAAAATCATCTGCAGATATTTCTAAGAGTAATAGGCCACTTGTATGTATCTGCTGTACAAAGGCATCTTTTTTAAAGCAGTGATGAGCTGGAGAATGGTCCAAGTCATACTTTCAGTGCAGACTCAGGGGGACAAATTAGAAGATTTTTATGCTTTATTGGAGGTTTCTCCTTAGCCTGTTTATGCGTAAGAGGAGGTGATTCTCCTACCCAGGAAAATAGTAGGTAGTTCTTCAGCAGTTCGCCCTATGTGTGGGTTTCTGAATTTTATATTGGAATGTAACTAAGCATTATCTTGGAATGAAAAGTCTAACCTGGGTCAATACCTCATCAAAATCAAGGAGCCAGTCCTATGGGGTTTCTAAATTCAACTCCATCTGTAATTTTATCTCCAAATCTGCAGGCTCACAGGTTATGAAATGGCAGAATCATAAAATGCCTGCAGGTTTTCAAGATTCAGCATGTGTTTTTCAAAACCAGGTAATTTCTGTTTATCCTCACATCACTTTTGGTGCAGGTTAATTGAACCCTCACTTGAAAAGTTTCCAAAGGCGCTGGGAAAAGCCTCACAGTTAACAGGGTTTCTTATCAAATGAGATACAGGAGCTAGAGATTCAACAGAAACTTCAGAGCTGAGGCACATCCTACAGATACCACCTCCGACTGGATTTTGCCTGGAGTTTCTCTCCCTTCCCCACTTGAATGCAGGCTGCAACCAACTGGAGAAGCTGAAATGAGGAATACAGCCAGATTATGCAATGGATCTATTGCATTTCTGTTCATCCTGTATAAAGTTATCCCTCTTCAGTTAAACAGACTCTCTTCTTGTCTCCATCATCATCTTTGTAGTTAGCCATGATGGTCTAGGTTTTAAGTGAGGTAATGGCTTTTAGGGGGAGAGAGTTTATCTTTTATTGGATTACTGTAAAAGAACAGATAAGCACCCAGGCACGCAAGTCCAAATGTTCAGAAAGGAATTGCTTATTTGAAAGCTTGCCCTTTCTCTCCAGCTTTGTCAGTTTATCTAATAAAAGTATTTTTCCTTGCGAAACTTGCCATGGCCACCCCTGAAATACTACACAGAAGTCAGGGAGCGGCAGTCTGGATTCCCAGTCAGGAGGTGCTCATAGATAGTTTTGGAAGAGCTGGAATACCAGCCACAAACACGAATTATATGTAGGTCTCATGGACTCGGATGGGAGCAGGTCTGGGCTTTTTGGCTGCAGACGTTCAAGGCCATTCCTTGGCAGTGTTACAGGAGCAATATTTATACAAGGATGAAGCACAACTTTGTCAAAGCGCTTGCACAAATTAAGAACTTTGTTTTTCCTTGCTATTATTTATAATAGCAGTCTGAAAAAAACCCCAAAACCACCCAAACCCCAAAGTTGTTTTCCCTATGAAATAATTTTAATTAGTTTTCATGGCAGGACTGAGTGACACTGTGGGTCCTTTCTCATGGACACGGGTCCTGGGTTTCTTCCTCAGACACAAGAAAAGTAGCTTGTTACAAGTTTTATCAGAGGAAAAGCAACACTAAACAGAGGTCAATTCTGAGACCTGGCATACTTTACTGTCTTGCTCTAACTAGTTAAACTGTATGCTTGCCATCTCCAGGTTGGTGCAGTCCCTCATACATTTTTTCAGACCCAGGACTGAAGATACTTCTTGGGTAGGTATATAATAAGCTGCTTGGTATCACTCTTCTCAGTGGGTACATCAGCTCCCTGAAGATCTTACTCAAATATTAATGCAGCTGTCTCATGGGCAGGATGGACTTGGAGGTGACTGTGAATTTGCCCCAATATAATTATGTAGAGTGGTTCCAGTCCAGCCCTTTTCACCACTACAGAAGCCTGCTGCAATACCTATCTACTTAAGCTTTGCTTTTCGAATATTGAAATAGAAATGTTTTTAAATGCATAGGCTACACCTTGCGTGAACTGTAAGAATGAGAAGGAAAAGGAAAGTATGTGTTCTTCTTATTGCGAATTCTGTGTTGGTAGCGAGAAGCAGGGACTTCAATAGGAGGGATTTATGCCGAGTGATCTGTCTTTGCTGAGCTGGAGAACAAGCCATTTTTCACCCATAATATGAAACAAATTTATTTTGGCTTCAGGCCGATCCTTGAATACATGATAATGTAGATAAAGATTTCTTGAATTTAATTTCAGCTTTAAAAGAAAAAGGAAATGCCTCTATTTAAATTCTGTGGTCACATACGGACCCTGGCAAGGTCTGTTGATGTTGAACGCTTCACTGGCAGCTGCTCAATACACAGGAGATACACTCTATGAACCAAAGAACAGAAAAATAACAATGAACCACTAAGTTAACTCTCCTGATTGCTCTAGAAATGAACATAAGAGTGAGACATTATGTAGCTTTCTGAAATGAATGATCCCCTAGACCTCTCACTCCGAGAAATAAATTTGTATACCTGCATAGGCTCATAATGGATGAAAGTAGGATATTATTTTCGGATGTCTTGGTAGCTGATTAGAGCTATTTAAAAAACAGCAGTTTCATTTTGTAGGCAAATGTTGGAATTTCTTCATTTCTTCTCATTTCAAACTGGAATAAAATGTTAACATTTGCTGATACAACCATCACCGAGAAACAATACTGTAGTGCTATAGCAAAAAAACCAAAAGACAAACAACAAATGAAGCTAACATCTTGTTGAAACAAACCCTTGGCAGTTTCATTAGGAAACTAGAAAATGAAGTCAAAATTGATATGTCACTTCAAACACTCTGCTGCTGCAAAACTGTACTTCTTCAGGTCCTGCTCCACGTCTGTCTTAGCAAGAGCTGTGACAGTATGCATGGTCATGACTGTGTCCTGCAGCTTGCTTTTCTCATGCATTAACAGCATCTTCAGACAATTTTCCAAGAATGCTGTTGAACGTGCTGGTACCTGAAGCCCTTGAGTCATGATACCCCATGCAAGAACAGGCTGTTTGATACCACAGGCAGATGTTCCTTGCTTCTGCCCCAGCAGCACCTGGGGGGATATGATACACAGTGAGCTTTATCCTGACATGTTCTGGGGGTGAAAAACCATCTTTTTGGGAATCTACGATGTCTATCTTTCTAATCCCAGCATCATTTCCACTGTTCAAAAGGCAACTTGGTCTGGATTTGATCTGGGCACTTAAATTATACCTCACCTTTGCAATGAAGCAGTGGTGGAAATGGTGGGAAACATTGGGGCATAAAGTCTGGTATGGAAAAGGGTGAAACAGGTCCCAGAAAGTCCATTTTGCTCCAGAGGTCTTTATAGTGAAAAGCTTCATACACTTATTCTTGCTGACAGAGTCAGAAATGTATGAGGCTGTCAAAAACAAACTCAGATGCAATGTTGTGTCTGTCACCATGTTGGTAGAGTTTAGATACGATTGAGAAAAAGAATTTGTTTCCTTGGTAGCAGAAAATTGCTTATTTTACAAGATGCCACAGAGAGTGTTATCTACTTGGGATTTATAGGGTAGAGGCTTTAATAATGCATTTCAGCAGGAAAGGAATATTTGTTTTATGACATACTTCCCAGGCTGGTGGTTGGCTTTTAGATGCATTGTGTCTTGAAAATTAATAATGCACGTATCAGAGAACTGTGATATCACTTGCCCCAAGGGCAGGTAGGATTCACAAAGGAGTTGCAGCTCAAACTGTTCCCAAGACATGGGGCAGCTGGGCTGTAGAGGCACCCCGTCTGGCAAGTATCCTGGTCAGACAGTGTCAGGAACAGAGCATCAATGCATTAAATGCAGCTCATTATTTTGGACAGCACCTCTTTGTGTGGAAATGCCATTAGCAACAGCAGTGGTGCTGAAGCCATAAAAAGCTTTTCCTGTAGGATAGTGTCGGGATCTGGTCCTGTGAAATACTGCTTGCTGACATCTGATAGCAATGGTGAGATAGCAAGAGCCTTTGAACCAAATTCAGAGAGGATAAAACCAGTGCTGTTGCTTTTATATTAAAGTCAGAGGATCAGAAAACATAATATAAAGTGCAGTTATTTGGCAAGCAGCAGCTCTGCCAGCTGAGTGGAACTGACACAGCAGGCTGAGTGGGGAGGAAGGCGTGACAAACAGCTAACAGGAGGATAATATCAAGTAGGTGCAGAGAATTATTTGTTGCTTAATGAAGAGCCTCTCGAGGTTGAAAATTTACAGTCCTTTCACAGTTCAATTTTGTCAGAGTACGGAATAAAAATAACCACTGAGTAGAGCGCAGCGACGTTGCGATGCACGGAGGAAGTGGCACAGACCTTGCGGACCTATGACACAAAATTATATTGACAGGGGAAGGCAGACTGAGAACACGAGCCAGCAAAGGTCAGCTAGGGCATAGTACGGGGGTGGTAATTAGGCCACTAATTAGATTCTTAAGGGCAAGCCAGGGAACGAAGAATGCTTTACAGTAGAAAAAGGAAGAAAAAATTCCCAGCACAGTGTCAGACAGGCATCGCCGTTTCCCTTCAGACCAATCTGCCTCATGATTGCTGCGACGAGCCAAGTCCTAGCTGAGACGAGAAGAGGTCTGAGCAGCTGGCGGTGAGATACGAGGACCCTGTGCCAGAAATAGGCACATTTTCTTCACCACAGAAAAACTGAAGTTCAGAGAAGAACCTGCTGCGAGTCCCTCTCCACCCTCCCCAGGGGAAAGCCCTCGGTCAACTAAGTGGGATCAAAGCTGGATTTTGGTGAATGAGGGGTAGGAATGGAGGTGGTCAAGACAGGAATCATACCTTGCAAGCCAGAATGCGCTGCCGTCTCTCCGCAGCATGTAGGTAATGGGAGTAAGGTAAATTAAAAAGGCTGAAAATGTTCCCTGGAGAAAACCAGGTCCCCAGTGAGTTCAAGAAGCTGAATTTATGTCATACAAACACTGCAACTTGATTTTCTGAGGTGGTTGGAGTCCCTGCAGAATCACACTCCACACTGACATGTGCTTGGCTTCATCCTGACACCATCCTCCCGGTCAAATTTAAAAACCACACTCGTTTCATCTTATTTTTAATTTCCTGGGCTGAGAGATCAATAGTCTAGTCACACATAAATATAATCCAAATCTTCTTTCAGTACTGTTTTAGTTGTTCTCACAAAAAGGGCCCAGACTGAAAAGAACTTTTACAAAAGGTTGTTGATTCTGCCAGGATGGATCAAAGCTAAATCCATAATATGGAGAGAAGAGAGAATTCAAATAGTAAGGAAAAAGTGAAGGCATCTGGGCTTTAGCTGTGGTTCTTTCACCTCTATGTTTTATCGTGTTCATGTTCTTTTTATCTGAAGTAACATCTCCGATATAAATTAAGCATAGTACCTGAAATAGGAGAAAGCTGCCCAGAACCTTAAAAGTGAAGTTATTATACTTTAGAAAGTATTTAGTGGAGCAATGTTTTCAAGGTACATATAACAATGGTATTGACAGCGGTGCTGTAACTGGTGGAATTTATGATTTAAAAGGGTGGGGTCCCTCCCCTTGGGCTGACTCTGTCCCTGCGTCTGCACCCACGTCGTGTCCCATCTCAAGTGCAGCCTATGGGGCGTTTGCAATCCCTTCTCCTCCCAGCTCTATACCCCAGCCGGACTGCGTATGCCAGGATACCCAACCTTCTCTTCATCTTCCAGAGCGAAAGTGTGAGTGAGCACGGGCATTATATTTTTCTGCAAGCACAGGGCAGCACCCGGGGAGGAGGGTGTGAAATGCGGCACCCAATGCCCATCCCCGGTGGGGACCACCAGCTCTCTGAGCTCCCGGGACTCCACACTTCATTTTAATGTTTTTGCAAGCCCAGCCACCAAAATGGCCTTTGTGATCTGAAAGAGCTGGAACAGAAGGTTTCTTTGCTGAAAAGAAATTTAAGCAGTTTCTGCAGGACCAGCAGCTATGCAGGAGGTGTCCAAGGCAGAGTGAACAGAGCTGGGGGACAGCAGCCACCCCTGAGAGAACATGGGAATGGCTCTGGGCAATAACATACCTCTGCAAAAGAGCAAGTTGGGACATTAGATTTGCTCCTGTGATGAAAGCGTTACAAAAATTACTGAAAATAAAGATTTACAAGTATGTGGGATGAGCAGGTATTCAAGTAAATACTTGAACGTTGATCCAGTCTATCCATAAAATCAGTGAACTGTGCTGGGCCAACCAGACAGGAGGAAAACTGAACCTAATTAGCATTACACTCTACTGTAATGGTATTTCATATCTCTGCACACCTTGAAAATAGACCTCGGAGTCCAGGCACACACTATCTTGACTGTACAGCCCACATACATCACGGAAAATCTTACCCCAGAGTCAGTTATCCTCAACACCTGAAGCTGATGGGGAACAATCTTTTTATGGATGGCCATTGGAAAGAGCACAAAGCCTTCAACTCAACTGAAAGGAGTTCCCTACAGAAAAATTACACTCCAAATAAAGAAAAAGACTAGGCAGTGGAGCTTCTCTGGTGGCATCGTTCTGAGAATTCAGCTACTTTGGTCAGAGATTGCATCCAATTCAATGAAGACCATGCATGCCACTAACATTTGACCTCACAGTTTTTTTTTCGCTAGCATTGGGCTGAAAAAGGGGAGACTTGGAATAAGAGACAGGACTTCTGGAGCAGCTAATAACCAGGCTGCAGTGAGCCACAGCACACAGTTGCAGCATGTCCAAGAGGGTGCTGGCCCAGAAAGTTTATCAGAGGTCACCTTTTCAGCTCTCCAACAGCAGAAAGCACCAGGAGCCATTGCTCAGCTGGTGACCAGTTTAAAAGAAAAACTAGATTGTCATTCTTCACGCAGCAACACTTGCCAGACTCAGCTGCAGCCCGGCGGTGAGACTTCTTGTTGCCTAAGGAAGTCTCCAGCCGAGCTGCAGGGAACACAGTGTATGGGTGGAAAGGATGGCTCTTTGTTTTCCTGTGCTTTGGGACTGCTCTACCTTCGTGTAGCTGCTGGCCCTAGAGCCTGGGTAAACAGCTGAGCATAAAGCTAACCACTTTTTCTCCTGGGGAAAAGAAAAAAAAGGCAGGAATAAAACCTTGATTACAAAATTGGAAATAGAGGGACGTGCTAGTAGCCAGACGAAGAGGAGTACCCAATTTGGCCGGGGCAGTGCTCCAGAGGGCTGGGTGGGAGCCGCCGGCCAGGCTGCCTGCAGAGGAGCGGAGCAGAGCGGGCAGCATCCTGCTGCAGCCCCCCCGGGAGGAAGCCCTCGCCAGGACAACAGGAAGGGCTCGACAAAGACGAAGCGTTTGGGACTAAAGCAAATGTTGCAGCTTGGGATGGAAATGCTGATGTTTTAATCAGTGGTGCCACGTCAGTTATGGATCATTTTTATTTCCTTGAAGGAAGTGGGAAATGGACAGAAATGGGGAATTTTATCTCACCACAGACCTCTCCCCTTCAGTAAATATGCAGGGAGTGAAAGGGAGTTCACAATACCCTAGCGACTGCCGAGTGCCTTCCAAAGTTCACCATTCAATAATTTTATGTTATTTGCAGGTAGTAATTGACAGCGGCAGTTTAATTAAACAAAAACAGCAAGACGGTTTCTTGCTAAAAGGGCAGACAATAATAATTTTCTAGAAATGGATCCCTCCAGCTCTCACTGAGGATAAACACTCAGAGCACTTTCAAATTCTGATAAGCGACTTCAAGCCTGCTTCGTTATCTTGCTTTTTTTAATCCTGTGAAGTTGTTGGGAGGAATAAAAAGAGCCAGAAATCTTTATTATTCTTCCTAAGGGATTCATTGCATTCTACTTTGCAATGCTTCATCATATTACCAATTTTCACTGTACATGCCTTTAATAAATACTTATTGTTATAAAGATAATAACATTCTTATCACATTAATGACTTTGCAGTAGTATAAATGAAAATGAATATTAATAAAGTTAACAGTAACCTTGATACAGTAGAGCATCAGTAAGTGGGACATTTTCTCAAGTGTTTTATAGTACAAGAAAGCTTTCTTTTCTGTTTTTTTCTCTGCCAGCATTGGAAGGGAAAGTATATGAGGTAGAAATTTAGATATTTGTGAAAAAGCCTCAATGATTATTTCCTATTATAAATCACTGCAGTCTGTTTTATTAAAAACATCCTCTCAGCCCCAATTTTTCCCTAAGGTACTTCTGCTGCCTACCAGCACTGCAATGAATGAATGAAGACACCATATGGGCACTTGCCTTCCAGCCTGTATATAGGCCTTTTGGGGTTCTGCATGGATCCCAGCATATGGGTCAGACTGACATTTCTTTTTCGATCCAGAAGAAAAAAAAAGCAACAGCACTACAGCAGCCTTTCTAGGCAGTTCTGCATTTTCTCATCTGAACAGCTTTCCTTTTCCATCATTTCTCCCTATGGTTTGTACGCCACCTGAGCTTGTAGCAGCCTTAGCTGCAGCCAGGACATATCAGACCACCTTCACCGCTGATTTGACAGGGCTGACCACGCTAGCACATGATTTTGCTCCTGCTTCATAAAATGAAGCAAAGCCAAGGGTCATGTCCCAGGAGAGTCCCACGCCCAGGGAGCTGAGAGCTTCCAGGAAGGTGCAGACATCCTGTCTGCGGGTGATCTGCAAGTGCACAGCTCAGGCAGCTCAAGGCACAACAGACCTCCTGCACGTCTCCAGCCCAACTGTGCAAGGCAAGAGCAGTTGGCCTGGCACGGCCCAGAAACACTGGACTGGCCGTGAACGATCTGCACATTTGATGTCCATTACTGTGGGAGACACATCGAACATTTCCAGAGGTCTCGCTGCTCGGTACGAATCACTGGAAATCCTGGACAAGTGGACAAAATCCTGAAATTGCAGCCCACCAGAGAAGAAAAGTTTGTGGAAGCAAAAGCACTGTAGAACTCATTTAATAAATGAGTCAACCACACAAAAGTTTGCTGTCTCTCATATTGCGTCACTTTGTATTTTTAAAAAAAGAGTTACTTCCAAGTAAATCGTCAAATACAGGGATTTTTGCACCTCTGAATATTTCCCAAGCATTTTTCTTTGCTCATATGTAGGCTGAATTTGAGATTGGGAGCGCATGAAACTGAGCACCAAAGCTTTTTGCATGATTTTACTACAGCATGCACTGTGCTGACCTAGACAGTCCTATAGGAGCAACTGATACCAGTAGTCATATGTTCTACAAAAGAGAGAATAATCTATTCTGAACAAAGAGCTCTCAGACATATGGTACTTTGTTAGTCTAACATGAGAGGTATGCCAATTTGCTGAAAGTGCAGTCAGAGGGAATAGGGATATTGCAAGATTTCGAATATTAAGCACAGAGATTTTAAATCTAAAAACCAAGGGTTTACGTAAGGTTAAGCCTTGAGATTTCTAAGTCTACAAAATCTGATAATTTTAAAATTATTTTCTTTACTGCGCTGAACCCTGTCACATTGCTCATTTGCTTTTATAGTTTGTAGACATTTTTACACACTAAGGCATAAATTTAACAGAATAAATAGTAATGTAAAAAACTGTAGATGGCAGCTGCAGAGTGGCCAAGCATTGGTTCTGATAGTGAATTTAACTTTAAGGTTTCCTGGCTTAGCAGATGGCAGATCTCAAGCCTGACATTGCATTAATGTAACTTCCTTGAGCGCAATCTTTTAGGAAGCCTGTGGTCAAATTCACAGAGAATCTGCATTAGTTGGTGCTGCTACATTATCCAAAACATGCACTGATAATAACGTCTTGACAAAAAGTATTTAGGTGTGGATATGTAACTCGTCTCTTCTCAGATATTTGGGTTTGGCTTTCCAGTTTGGGGAAGGTAGCTGCTTTTTACAATGGGATGGAGAGTATCAGCAAACATCTGGAGACAGAAGTTACGAGACATTCGAAATGAAGAAGAATTTATTGCACATGGTAGCCTAGAAAAATGTATTTCTCTGTTTCTGACTGGGAGATGTAAAGAGGGAAGTAGATGTAAATAAGAAAATGTGGCTGTATCACTGTGGGAGCTTGTACTAACTCAGTCAATGACCCCTGGAGAGCTTAAGGAACTGTGCAAGAGCTTGACCTCGCTATCAACATAGCCTTTTTTTTTTCCACATTGTCATGATAGTGTTACTAGCACTGGGTATAAATGAAATGTAGATGCATTTTACAGGAATCTGTCGATTCCAGCATGCACATTCAACTCTCTACATTGGCATCGCTAATCTGTCTTTCTCCACCACTGATTTACAACAGTCCTTAAAATGCAGACTAAGACCTCTCAGTAGTGTTTATGTCACTGTCATTTTTTCATTTTGTCTTGCTATTATGCTTTCAAGCAGTTAGAAGCTGGCAGCCACTGTCTTAAGCATAAAAGTGAATTGAATAAATTAATAATGGCCAAAGGGTATCGTGGCAACCAGAGGTGTGAAGGAAGGTGGCCAGGTTTCCAAGCAGCATGATTAAATATGGCAATATAGCCTTGGCGTGTTAATACAGCATCAATTGCCCACAACTAACATGATAATTTTACCATCCAGATATACTCCAGGGAAATAAACATTTCTCCTCATTGCCAGGAAAGCCGAATCATTAACGAACAGAATGATGATGAAATGCAGATAGTCTTGGTTCTTGAGCAAAACACATTAGTTTCTGGGACATGAGGCTCATTTGTAATAGGGATCTAATTCATATAATCAACACAAAGACTAAACACCAAAGAGGGGTTTTCTGAAATAAAGATCGATTTCTGTGCCAGTCCTTCTATGCGAAATGCACTCACAAATTGTATTTTTGTGTCCAGGAGTGGATATTTAGATGCCTAAATATCCACTTGTGTATACCAATGGGCAGTTTGCCTGTGCAACTAGACGAAAAGCAGTAGAGACATGGGTTTTCCAAATCTGAATGCCCCGGTGGTGCTTCCTGGCTCTCACTTTGAGGAGAACTGGCTCAGCGTGCTTCTCTGTCCTCAGTGTTTCTGGGTAGAATTCACAAGCCATTGAAGTGCTCCATGGCAGCACTCCGAGCTCTTTGAAAAGGGTAAGGCTATTGCTCTGTCTCATCTGCTTGACATTAATACTTCACTTTTCACCAGAAGTTCTCAAAGCTCTTTTCAAGCCTAATTAAGGTTCACATCACATTTAAGAATGAGGCAGATATCCTAATGATAGGAAAAATGAGGTTGAGAGAAGCGAAGGGACTTGCTCAATATTACACAGTTGCAGTCCTGAGACTGAAATGCAAAGATCTTGAGTCTCAGTAGTTTGCTCTAACCACTAATGAATAATAATGACTGACCATATTGATAATTAGCAGCACTTTCACCAAGCTTAATATATGCAAAGTGCTGTTGGAACACTAACTCATTCACCCTCACTGATCACTGAGGGTATGCATGGTCTTCATCCTGCAACCTGCTCCACTTTGCATATGTGGAAACCCACTGAGTTAATCAGATATTGCTCCACAGTGGAAAGCTGAGCATGGAAGTGGTTGCAGGATGAGTTACGAAAGAGGATGCTCACAGTGTCTGGCTTTTGGCATGTAACTGAAGTGCCTGATGTAGGGGTGCTTGAGCTGAGAACTTGGTCTCCCTTACTGCCAGCAGGGAGAAGCAGGCTCCATTAGAAGCCCATTCAAAGCATCTGAATTAGAAGCTATTTCTCTCTGCTGAGCCTCTGGACAGCCTAACATTAGAGGTCTCAAGCTAGACATGTGAATACTCTCCTGTAAGTGCTTATTATTATTCCCATTTTGCAGGTGGGTGAACTGGAAAGGACAGGACTGTGCTAAATTAAGTGAGCTGCCTGCAATGGTTAGGCTCCTTCTTTGCTTCCCCATAAAACCCCTGGAAATATGTATGAGAAAAAGAATGCAAAGCTGAATAAATCTCCAGGGAATATGTTTAGGCTGTAAAAATACAGAGACAGTATCGAAATATCTCAAAGTGCTCTTGGAATATATGGTGAGTCATGAGCACCGTATATTAAATGGTCAACACTTATTCAACAAAAGTAATTTCTCATGCGAGACCACAGGAGTCACAGGAATTGGCTTTGCACCAAACTGCCTGATTCAGCAAGATATTACCAGTGTGCAGAAGCTCTGCTATTACATTTCAGCTTTTAGGCACCGGGAGAGAGGAAGTAACCAGCACGAGGAGAAACTAAGAGATTCCTTACAGATTCAAGTATGGCAGTGTTTTAACCATGTGAGTAGAAAACTTATCAGAAAAAAATATGTTAAGAATAGATAACATATGTATGAAATTCATCCCTCCCATGCTATTTCTTCAGCTTGTATGATGGAGACTGAATTTTATCTCTCTGTTTTCTGCCATCTCTGGTATTCTTCCTAAAGCCAAAATTCTGTTGCAACTATGGTAGTCATTAAAAATTACAATATAAGAAAGTGTTTATCAGTTCTGTCATTGCAGGTGGACTGGAAGAATGATTGCAAATTGAAATGACTTTGTAACAAAGCCTGAGTTAGCAAAAAAAAAAAAAAAAGGCAGAAAAAAGGAATATTCATTTTTTCTGAAATTAGCAGAAAAAATAACACTTGGAGAAAACATTTATCATGTCAGTAAGGAGGTATGTGATTTATCTTTGTAATAATGGTTTTCATAACTTTGAAGGCAAAGACAGTTGATCTATCTTGATATTTTTCATACAACATCTAGCAAGTTAAATGACTTTATTTGTATATCTAAAATGAAGGGTGATCTAGCACAAGCGTGCTTGGAAATCCATCTCTTTGCAGCTGTGCAGGGTCAGGGCCCATCCTCTGGTCCAGAGGGAAAGGAGCATGGCATAGGCCATCTCTGCACAAGTAAACCCTCTTCTTTTAAAAGCAGGCTGACCTCATGCATTGACCTCATCGGTGACTTCATACCTACGGGAACAGGCGCTGACCATGCTGTTCCCTGAACCAGACACCGTCTGGGCTAAAATGGAGCGTGCAAAAGCATGGCAGAGTGGGACCTCCTAGCTGGGCTCCAGATTTTGACCCTCCCTACCCTAATACTGGCCAGGTAGCAACTTCTTATCAGGTGTGAGGGATGCCCATGTCCCCCTTGGATCCCCCTGCGTGCAGGTGCAGGGTTTGCTCTTCATACATGATTTTCTATTGCAACAAATGGCAAGTCCATACGGTAAGCACTCATCCCACAAACTCAACATTAACAAATCAGCCTTGGTACTTGAAATATTTATATATTATGGGTAAAAGAGACAGTCATTTTGTTGTCCAGCAATATGAGGTGTTTATCCAGAATGTAAATAATTCTTAAGGAAAGATTCATATGTGCATGCAGATCCATGCACACGTATTATATGTATATTTGCTTCATGCCACAATCTGGTTTTTTTTCCAACTCTGAAGCCCCTGCTGAAAGCCGGGGTTTGCAAGGAACTTCAGGTTTAGGCCTGAATGAGAAGCAACAGATGGGAAAGAGGAAAGACTAGAGTATGCAGGGAGAAGAGCTTATAAAATACAGTCTACCTGTTTTTTTCTTGAGGTAGCTAGAATGGCCAAAATTAGTTCAGGAAATAAGGCACACATATAACCCAGTGCTGGTTAAAACACATCCCTGATCAAATTCTAAATGCTTCATTTTGAATTCAGGAGCGATAATAAACAGGAGGAGTAATAAATGACATGAAAGTAAAAACTCTGGGCAGCAGAGTGCACACAAAATGGCCCAGTGACCAATAATTCCCTACCAGTGGCTCAGAGACAAAATATATTAACATACATAATAGATCTGGAGAGTGACAGTTTAAATATGTGACACAGAGAGGAAAAGACTATTCTGTAACAGAAACTAAATGCCTCCAAGAGTAACACTTCTCCCTCCTTATTCACAAGAGCAATAGGAAACAACGGGGTTGTTCATATGGGAAAGGAGAAGCCAGGAGCAGAACTCCTGTTGACTTCAGTGGCAGCAACGTATGCCTTTAATCAGGCACCACATGGAATGGTGGCAGAGAAGCCACCTGATCATTTTAGCAGAGATCTGAGAGGACTTAGAGCATCTTTCCCCATTTTGTCTGCTTCTTAGCTATCTCAAGGTCTTCTTTAATCAAAGCTCATGATTCTAAAGGCTTTTTTTTTTTTTTTATTAAAGCAAACAATTTAAATAAGAGCCTGAACCAACCTAATGTCAAGCTCCTTGGCTGCTGGCTCACCTAGTTTTACCATTGCTGTGATGAGCCCTTGGTTGGTGTCACATATCTAAGAGTTACAGGAGGAGCAGTGTGAAACCCTCAGGCCATCAGCACGCGTGAGCTATTTCTAGTGCCAATTTGAACCCATCTCCATTTGTCTTCTAAATCATAACTCCTTGTTCACATTCCTTTAGAGAATCACAGAGCTATGCATGCAGCAGGTTTAAAAGCTTTGCCTGCCCTAGAAGTCACACACATGTATTTCCAAAAGCAGCAGGTTTCAACTAGCTTCAAGCCTTCTTGTTGCGTGCGGTGCCACAAAAGCATTATGGTAATTCTGAGTGCTGAACAATTTAGAATCTATTTTAATTGATTCCCAGCTACTTCATGATTTCAGCTTATTGTTAAATCAGTGGTAGATAAAAGTAGCAGGAGGTAACATCTTTTGTATTGCTGCAGGGAGATCACACCTAAAATAAGGCATTAAATTCTGGGTACTCCATTGCCAGAGAGATGCGGACAAAACGGAAGAAATTCAGAGAAGAGCAATAAAAATGATTAAGGATCTGAAGAGACTGAGTTATGAGTGAAGATTAAAGGAACTTAATATGTATCGCTTGGCTAAATGATGACTAAGAGGGAAACGATACCCTTCAACAAGTACTTGGAGGACATAAATATCACAAATAAAAAGGAGTTCTTTAGCGTGCTGAAGGACATACGGCTTGGGATAAAAGGATGGCATTAGGCAAAGGAAACTGGCTCTCGACATACATCATTAAAATCTAACAGACCATTTGTGGGAAACCAAAATCTGACACATTTATCTAATCATGATTCAGTATTAATTTTTGCCTATTCTAGGAAAAAAAGCATTGTCTTCAATTAAAGACTGAGCAAGAACTCCCAGATGCACTGCAGGGATGTGCATGCCAAGAAGAATAATTCCCAGTCCAAGCTGGGAAAACAGCAAAAAAGCATTCTGAGTATTTGAAGGTTGATATACCCTTTACTGAGAGCCAAAGGATGTACAAGATATGAAATTAGTGATGTGTATTTTAGGAATGTGTCTGTTGCCAGGATACCGTGGGGAAAATAAAAGTAATAATGCATTTATTTAAAACATACACATTCCATTAATTTCAGTGAGAATTACACCAATATTTTAATGGGAGAACAGACCACTAAGAAGCATAAATCTTTCTGCAATTTTCTTATAGCACCAACTTACAGCTCTGAGCCTAGCCTCAGAGTTGGAAGAAGAGCCGAAATAGTCTCCACGGGTGTCGGGGTGCCGTGGCTGCATGTCCCAACCCCAGCCTGTGTTACAAAGCGACTGTGGATTCAACAGGATTGAATGTCTGCGTGAAATTGGGCTTTGCCGTGCCTCTGCTCAGCAGAGCGGCTCAGTGGCATAGCAGTGTTAAGTCCTAAAACTGCTAAGTACAACATATATATCACCTTGTGGTTTTTCAGACTTACTGCATGGAAACTCCCCAGCTGAATTTAGAGCTCCCCACCCAGTAAATTATTTACTTCCAGCTCCAGCTCCCCCTTTGCTTTTCTGGGCAAAGGGGGAATCCTGAACCTTCTCAGGCAGCTCTCTTGGGGAACTCATCCATTTGCCCCTTGCAGCTCATGGCAGAAGGGGGACAGAGACGTTTTGGGGAAGTTTTTGTCTTTCCCTGTCATGACCCACATCCGTTTCTGGTGAGATTACAATTTGACGCAAGGGTACCAGCATAAGCTGATACCCTGCAGCAACATCTCTTGAGACAAGCTTTGGGAAGCAGCACCCGGTCATGGGAGTTCATGGGAAAACGGGTCCCCAAAAGCAGCAGGAGTGGGAAGCAAAAGTCTCCCGGGTGCTTGCGGGCAATGAACTTCTTCCTCCAGTTTTTTAGGTTGGGAGAAAGGAAGCACAAAGCAGAAACATCTGCATTTCTAACCCTTCTTTGTGAGAATAACCTAAAGATGCTGATGCTGTAATAGGCATGCAGAGGAAGAGCAGTCCATTTCCCCGGATTAGCATCCCATTACAGCGGTGGTCTGAGGACGCAATCAGATTTGTTTATCCCAGAGTTAAATCTGGTGATAAATGCACAGTTCCGCTGCTGTCAAACCCAGTCACCGGACCTCTTCCCCAGATTTCTGCCCCAAATCATGGTCAGCAGCAACAAGGAAGGACTCCCCTCTGTAAAATAAATCACCTTTAAAATTCACACACTTGCACTACTAGTTGCGTGCCTGCTTTTCAACACTACTAGAGGTCTCTCCCACCTTTTTTACCAGATAAACCTGCTCAGAGCTAAGAAATGTGTACAAACTTGTTTTAAAAATTAGATGGTCCTTTATATGTTGCAAGGTAAGCATGGCAACCAGCAGAAATCATATTTACAGAGGTGGAGGTCAGGAGCTTTCGTTTTCTGAAAACCAATCTAGTCAGAGAAAGTTTTAATGTAATTTCTATATTGAAATCTCTTCATTTCCTCCTTCTTTGGACATCTTGAATAATGAGAATTAAAGTCCAGTCTCAGTTTTCAGATTTTTTTAGATTATTTATTCTGACTGTTCTTCTGACTATCATTGTTCATGGTAACACAATTAGTTCCTGGACAGTGATTTATTATGCCATAAAATTTTGTATTTGCCTCCCCATCTCACCAGGTAATGTTGAAGATAGTTTGTAAGTGTCCGTGAGATGGGTAGAGACAACCTCTGTGGAGTGCCTGGAAGTTTGAGCTACCGCATTTAGATACCACCATCAAGACGTTTACTCCAGCTGATGGTTGGTGAGGAACAGTGTGAACAGAGACTTCCCCAGGGAATGAAGATCTTGTTTTCATGACAACCTCTTTAATTCAAAAAAACAAACAAACAAACAAACAAAAAAAACCAACCCCAAAACAACAAAAACAACAGCAACAAAAACAACGTAAGAAGGAAGGGAGTATAATTATGCAGAAATCTGGCTAAGCATAATTGCTATTCAGAGCATCCCAGGAGGCCCAAAAAGGCCTTGGAGAGCAGCATATTTAACCCAGACCAGAGACACTGAATATGCGTGAATATCCTATAAATCACAGGTTTCACCTAGTCAGGTGTTTTATTCTGTGAGGTTTTTTTAGCTAAGAATTAGGTGAGAATCAGGTGGGTCCTGAACAGAGGTACACACACTGTGCTGTAGGAAACTTGCGCGTGTGCGATTTTTAAGCCAGTCTCTTAGTTATTTATACCTGGCCTTACAGGTGCATAATCACCCATGTGAAATCCTTGAACTGATTGGCTCCCAATCATAGCTGTGTAATTTGGAAGCTTCTGTTTTGCATTTTACTATTAAGGTACGTACATATGGTTTCACTTCAAAACAGATTGCCACAAATTTGTGTAAGTTTTAGATGCTTCTGAAGATTATAACCAAAGATGGACTTGATCACGAAAGCAAATACTACAATACAGTATTCACTGTTCTTTCATATTTAGCTCATGCTTTGTCACCTCAACTTCTTAGAAATAATGTTGCTGAATATTAAACACGCGGATTTAAGCCCAACAGTGGATTCTCTTAGAGTTAGGAGGGAAATTGGAAGAGCTTTCCCCCTCCAGTGTGCTCTCACAAACCTTGGCCAGCCGCAGACAGTCACAGCTGCCCAACAACTTCTGATACCATCAGCTTTGCAAGCGTTGCATTAAACCTTCATGTGAAACCGTGTGTGCTACATCACCAAAGGTATGCGCATATATCACATGGATGACTTAATAAGCAGACTATACATTTACATACGCATGTGTATTTGTGTATACATGGTAGGATCCCCTTGGTTGAGAATGAACCTTGCACTTATTGAGTTGAAGATTTTGGCTTCTTGGCCAATGTTTGTGCTGTTGCCATTTCAGAATTGGACGGTACGTGCTGCTCGCCATCTGCAAGGTACGCAGCATGAAAGTCTGACCTGCTCAAAGCGATGGAGACCTGGCAGCGTATGAGCAATGCGTCTCCTCGGCTTGACCTCCGACTGCCCCACCGCAATCTGGATGCTGGTTCCACCTACGCGCCGTTTGCTTGGGACGGCTCGGATTTCCTGGAGGATCGCTCTCAGGAGCGGCCCATCTCCTTCCCAAAGCTTCCGAGCAAGCCCAGCCGGCGGCCGGTGCTGCCGATGGCGGTGCTGCCGGCCCCGGCGAGCGGCGGGGGCGATGCCCGGCGGGACCCCCGCCGCCTGGGGGCGGCTCTGCCCCCTCCCTCCCGAGGGGGCACTGCTGGGGACCCCCCGCCCCCGCCGAGCCGCGGGGCCGAGCCCGGCGGCAGCACGCCTCCTCCCGGGCTGCGCAGCGCGGCGGGGAGCGGCGCGGGGCTGCTCCCTCCCCCTCCTTCCTCCTCCTCCTCCTCCTCCTCCTCCTCCGCCCCCCCCCGCAGGGCAGAGCCGGCGGAGGCGGCGGGCGCGGATGGCAGGACGAGCCGGCAGGGCGCGGGGCAGAGCCGGCCGAGGTAGGTGCGCCGGGCGGGCGGGCGCGATGAGGAAGATGAGGATGAGGATGAGGATGGGGGGGGTCCCCGGGTCGCGGATCCCCAAGTTTGGAGGCGGCGGGACTTTGCGGGAAGTTGGGCGGCCAGCCGGCAGCGCGGCTCGGCAAGGCTCGGCTCGGCAAGGCTCGGCTCGGCAGGGCTCGGGGTACGGCGGGGCGGAGCCCCGGGGGGCGGCCCCGGGGGCGCGGTGCTCCCGCCGCGGCAGGCGGCTCTGGAGGTGCCGAGACCCCCCCCCCCCCCGGGTGCCCCCCGCCTTACTCCAGGGTAAAGCCTGGCGGTGCCTCCCCAGCAAACGGGGGGCCGGGAGCGCGTGTCCCCCTCCCCGCCCCGCGGGCGGGTCCCGGGGGGGCGGTTGGGGCACCTCGGGGCGCCCCCCGGGTACAGCATCCCCCGGGGCTTGGCGGCAGGCTGAGCCGAGAGGCGGGCGGGGGGGGACACACACACACACTTCTTTTTAAAACGTGCCCCCGAGCAGGTTGGTGCTCCGGGGAGGAGGGGATGATGACAAAGATAATGCAATTCGCTGTCATCTCGCCGGGCTGCCCGTGCTGGGCACATCCCCGCTGCCGCCGGGCAACCGCTCAGCGGCCAGTTCCGCTGGTTTTACCGTGGTTTGGGAGAGAAGGCACTTGGAAAGCGGCTTTCTCTGAAAGATTCATTGAATTCCGGCAGCGCATCCTACCTTAGAATGAAGCCGTGGATGGATGTTGCCATTCACTGTTGCATATTTTTAGGTGAAGAGGGGTATTTCTTAAATGCAAGCTGTTGGCTGTTAAAAATAGCTTCCTAACATGCCTTTGCTGAGAATGCAGTCAGGGTTCAGTGATGGGTTATTATGGTTAGAGTCTGTTAAGCAACAATTCACCAGCTGAACTTTGGTAGTGTCATATATGTGTTGGGGTTTTTTTTGCTGCTTTTTTTTTTTTTTCTGTGCCTCTTCATTATAATACTACAGCCGTACTCTGCAGTGCATTGGGTTTCTTAGACACAGCTAGATTTGTAGGTTAACAGGATAGCTGATAGTATTTCTAGGATGGTGCATCTAAACGCCTACCAAACTTTCAGATATGGAAAGATATTTGTATTTTTTTTATTATATGATTCTATGGCCTAAAGTCCTCTTCATATTGATTTGCTTGCATATGACATAAGAATGGTTTCACTTCTTGAATTGTTAGCGAGACAAAAAAATCATTATCATCTCCCGTAGAACAAACACGTGCCTTTTGTACTTTGTGGCTAAAAAAAGCAGCGTAGTCAGCTGAGCTGATTACAGATTAAAACTCAAAGTTTGCTGGAACTGTTCATGAAGACGAAATATTTTTAAGGTTTAACTGAAAATCATACGCGCTCGTTTGTGCAAACAAAATTGAACAGCGTTGCACTTGGTACTGACTGAGGACTACTTGATCTCTGGCAAAAAGGGAAATATCCATCAATAACAGGTCATAGCATATATATAAACTATACATATGTACTTATATCTATGCCATTTATATACATTGATATATGTATTTTATATACAGACACACACATACACACACACTCACTCACTTATAAACAGAAAATACTAATGGAATAGTTGCCTTGAAGCTTTTTCTTTTTTTTTTTTTTTTTTTGTCAGTGATTAAAATGTTGTCACACGTCTCTTGCCCTGAGAGCTTCTCTGCTGCTGCTGGTGCCATTTCACTCTTGGGCATTGAGTCAAAGGATTCATCTTGGCTCTTCACATGCCAAAAGAAAGAAAATCAATTTGAATGCAGAAAAGAGGAAACTACTTGTATGAAGATTTAGTAGTGAAACTACCTTCTCTGCCTTTCCTTTCTTTTTTTTTTTTTTAAATGGCAGTTAGATCCCGTGTTTATAAGTACAGTCACCATGCAGTTCTGAAATCAATAAGAGAAGAGTTCTATGGTTCAGATTTTGTAACAGGAGGACTAATCTCAAATTCAGAGTGTTATATTTGGTGGTTTGTAACAGGAACAGGATGAAACAGTGGAGATTTACATGACAAAACACTTAATTCCACTAATGCAATGGAAGACAGTAATGGATTTTATCTTCTTTGCTAAACTAAAAGTTGGTATCTGGAAACTGTATAAATGAGAAGGTTGAAGCAGACTCTTGTATTTGGATTATTTCATGTGGTTGAAGTGGAGGGATGAAGTTATGTAATCCACTAGCAGCATTAGCAAGGATGGGGTTATGTAGGCATAATCATAGAGATGCAAATAAGATACTGCTTATATTTTGGCATTATTTTCAGCAACCTGTGGCAGGAGCTGTGTGAGAACCAGGAGTTTCAGTGGGCAAAGATTATGTTCGTAGCCCAGGTGACTTCAGTGTTACTGCACATGTTTTTAAAGACGGGCTGTGTCCCAATACTAAAGTATCTCTCAAAGTATTTGTTTATATTTAAGATCAAGTTGTTAGGTGGATGACAACAAGGTTCAGGAGGTATTGCTAACCATGATACTACGGTCCCTCCAATCCCCCCCCCCCCCCAATAAGGATTTCTTATCAAATTCCTCTGCTGACTAGGAAGGGAATCCTTATTAACTACTTTTCCTATGCTGAGTGCTTCCTCATAGGTTCATAGGAGCAAAATCTTAACAAGCTGTAACTCAGCGTTGTGTTAGCATTACATTCAGTGTTTTTGACGTTGTTCCGATATACTTTCTCTAGAGATAAGCTAGCCGCAGTGGCCTGATCTTGCCTAAATGACATACTGATTTAGGAAGTTGGAACTTCCAGCTGGGTTCCTCTTTCAGTACAGTTACATCACTTGGGTGAAGAGAGCCATGACTTAAACAGGTGCCAATATACTCCCTCTCCTTCCCAAGTCTTAATTACCCTTACAGTTACTGTATCCTTAAAGGCCGTATATCCCGCAATCAGACACTCCAAGGAAATGTGCTATTAAATCATTCGGTGCTGCTCTGGATATTCAGGTGATGTGAATCACCCAGTCTCCAACATCCTATAGAGTTTGCAGGAGCTGTACCCTGGTTTGAACTGGGTAATTAATTAATTCCTGTCAATTAATTGCCCCTTAATTGCCGTCTTCAGGCTTCAGTTCCTCCCTTAACCCACCTCTTTTCCTCCCTACCTTGCACAGTGAGGGATAACTCTGAATTCCCACCATGCTCTTTGGCTGGAGTTATGTTGCTCAGCTGGAAGAATCCAAAGTGCTGTGGAAGAAGAAGGTAGATTTCCAATAAGAGAGGATTTATTTTCACTGCTTCCCCCCACAAATTAATGCTGCTTGTTTATTTATGTTTTTTAGTGAAGTGCCCTGTTTTTCTTACAAACGAAGGGTGGTGCCAGATTTGGAGTCTAAATACAGCTATTCACGTGAGGGGAAGGGATCTGTAAGCTTCTACAAGTTCTTATCTCAAAGCAGCCTGAATCACGCTGATCTCTCCACTTATACTGCAGTTTCACTAAAATTAACTGATTACATAGATCTTTGTTGACCCATTCCCTTAAAAATGTATAGGACTGCCCATGTGCCTAACAGAAAGCATGTTGTACAGTCACACTGGCTGTTTGTCCCTACGACCTTTTCATTTGTGTTTCCTGGGCTGAAAGTCATGATTACAATTCTGTCCCGGTTACTCGGTTTGGTTTTTACATGCGAGGGAGACAGGAAAGCTACCGAGGAGCTGGAGTGCGGCAGGCGCGTTGCAATGGGAGCACTGTAATCCTTTGATTACACAGCTGTGCCTGACATACCACTAAACAGCACTTTAGGGGCAAGCAGTTAATGTAGCTTTGCTATGGAATATTTATTAATTTATGTTACACCTGGTTTCCAGCAGCTGTTGAACGTGGCTTGTAAGCACTAGTTTTAAGGAGCATGGCATCCTTCTGAAGAAGAGATAACTAGGTGATGTGCCTGATACCTAGTGAGAAAAAACAAAGAAAAATTATGTCCAGTTGGGTACTGGTGGCGGATGGCAATGATGAGGCAGCTGTGGTGGTGGTGAGAGGCCAGATGTGATGATGACTGTGAATAGGAGTGAGTGGTCCATGGCAGGCTCTGTCCCAATGCTCTACCTCCGTCCCCCTGTGGCAGCAAGCCAGAGGCCATGGACTTGCCAACCCCAACCCATTGCCCTGCCTCTTCCCATTCCCAGATCCAGCTCCTTAAAATTCCCACAATAGCTTGACCTGGCTGAAATGCATGTTTTCCAAATCCCTCAAATAGCAAGCCTGCTGGTTTCCTTATGAACTTGCCAGAAATGAGTTAGTACACATAAGCTAACCCAGCTCCAGGAATATTTTTGGAGCTCCTGGTGCAGCAAGCCTTCCTCCCTTGGTTTGCAGAAAGCTAAAGCCCCTGCAGCATCAGGGATGGTGAAAGGCACTTGGCTGCCAAGGCGCCTGCCTTCTGTGTAATGGGTTTCCTTTGAAATGAACAGTCGTGTAAAGAAATGTGGTGATGGAGAGGTAGGGAAGTGACACACGCCTTCATTCTTTTATATACCAAGCACTACTAAATACGCACTTTTTATTCTAAAACTTAATGTGCCGTCATTTGGATCATCAAATATGCACATCATTTTATAAATAAGTGTGGTTTTTTATGCCAACTCTGTATCTGAGGCAGGTCGTTCCTCACTGTACAAGGTGCAGATCTGTACCTAAATAGCAAAATACAAAACCTGACATTTTTCATTTGCCTCACGCCTTCCAGTAGGGAAAAATATGTTTCACAAGGAGATATTTTTCCTGTAAAAAACCTTGATGTTCAGTGTGGGTGAATGTACCCTGCTATCTTACCATAAAATTAGAAAAACTGATGAGATTGAAAAAGACTTTTGTACTTTTTTTTTTTTTTTGCCTATATTGGTGCGTGGCTTAAATCTGCCAAGTTTAAATTAGACCTGGTAACTTCTCAGGATTGCATGGGATATAGGGAAGGACGTATCTTTCAAATAACGGCAGTCATTGTGTTACAGGTGAGTTTTAACTGGGAAGAACAGTGAGATCAAACAAAAAGAGTGAAGATAAAATGTAAGGTTCAAAGATGTACAGAGAAAACAAGATAAGACTGCTTTGAAAAAAATGCAAACTTCTGTAAGATACATAGGAAAAATAATAAAGATTTATCTGCAACATGTACTTAGGGGATGGAAGAAGCCTGGTAGATGGTAGTGTTGGAAGAGTGCTATGAAAGTGGGCAACACATTACATGTGAGTTTGCGATACTGGATGATTTCAGATGATCGAGGATGATAATGTCCTTATATGCTCTACATGCCCAGTTAAAGTTCAGGTCCTGGAGCAGTATGGGGAAAAAAGCACTTAATTAAAGTGATTCAGATCTGGCACCAAATTAGTAGTGAGGTACCAACAAATAGGAGAGACCTCAGGAAAAAAGTGACAGAAATCAGGATTCTGGAAGTTTTTGCACATGATTTGAAGAAAATGTAGGAGCCCGCTGTTAACCTTGCTGTGCCTAAGCTAGGATATAATGGCCTACGAGTGCCAGAATTTATTAATCTAAAGGAGGAGGACTCTGTTTGACTGGTGCAGCCAGGAGGTTTGTCTGTGTAAAGCTAGAAATGGGAGGAAGTGGAGAAGGATAGTTTAATAGATTATTAGGAGTGTATGCCATGTAATGAGATGAGTTTGCCTGCAGGGCCAGCTCTTCACAGGGGAGCTTCATCTCCTGAAAATACTTTAACAGGTCTTAAAACCAACACTTTTTGCAAGTCCGTCAAATGCCTTACCTAATATTCCTCTCCAGCCTCTTCAATTTTGGCTACTTGCTAGTTGACGAATTTGTCTTCCATCTGAGCTATGTAGATATTAAATAGATAATGTTAAATAGATGTTGTTAATGTTAAATAAATGGATAATGAATCTGAAATTTCTAGGATTTTCAAGGAACACTCTGAAAGCTCAGCTTTTCATAGACCTATTTCACCGTGTTAGGCTAGCGGTCATGCTCCTCTTCTGTCTTCAGTCGCCAGCTAGTGCATTTGTAGGACTGCTGCTGTACAACTCATCCTTCTGGCTCGATTGCTGAAGCCTGAGGAAATTTCCTGGGGCCTTTTCTGGAAGGGATTTTGGATGCTGCTTTCTCGAAGTGGAAAAGGAGCAGGTTGCATGGGTACATCAGGTTTTGAGCCCAGGCAGAGCTGATGCCGGTTCAGCTCCCTGAAGGAATATGGGTTCACACTGTGAGGTTGTGTTTCAGGATCAGGGACTCTTTGCTTGTTCTGTGGCTCCCTGGAGCTCTAGCCTGGGATAGCGCTGTGATACCTGGGCTGTAACTGCATCTACTGCAAGTGCAGAGGTCAGATAAAGAGACTGGGTAAAAACACTGCTCTTCATTAAAGGCTACCAATAGAAATTACAACACGAGTTACAGTGGTGGTCTCTTCATTTAAAAAAACAAAAACCTGTTCTTGAGCACTTCAGCATTGAGTATTACAGCTTTATGCCCCAGGGAAACTCATCGGAGCCATTCATAAAGTAAATAATTTAGATGAAAAATTTCATAAATTATAGAGCTATGAAAACAGTATCTCAGGTTGAGGATTAACTTGCCTGAGGAACAGATAAGGATAAATCAGAATGAAACCACTATCGCTCTTGACATTTAGTATTAGAATTACTTTGCAAAGCTATTTATACCAGCTTTAAAACAGTTTCAACAAGAAATGAGATGTGAGAGGTGAACAGAAGGGAAAAGTGGAACCTAAGCTCATCCCTCTTGTTATAGGAAAGAAGAAAAATTAATTTGTCTAACATCAGGCTGTTTTACATACTGAAGTGTTTAACTCTTCAGAGAAGATTTTTGAACATTGCTAAGGAGTTCAGCAAAGTTAAAAATACACAGCATAGTAAAATGGAATATATACTGGTATCCATGGAAATCCCACATGGATTTCTCTTGCATTAGGGTAGACCAAGTGTAATTCAACTCTTGGTTTTCAGTGGTGTAAGGGGGACCAGAATCTGGCTCCTCCAAATCGTGGGCACTGAAAACATTTTCCGGTTGTTTGGAGAAGTTCAGAGTCCTCTGCTCGATGAAGTGTGTGGCCGTAGTGGTAAGGCTGGTAAACCTAAGCAGCCATCTGCTGTAACACCCTAGTACTTGACAGTGATTAGCTCTTAGCTTAAGTCCCCACTACTCAAAAAACAAAAACAAAAAAAAACAACCACCAAAACTGAAAAATCAAAACAGACTTCAGTAACTCATTGGGTAAAATAACCTCCTTAGATGGCTTCAAATCACCAGCTGCTTATTTCTGCGTACTGCTTTGAAAATTGAGTATTCTTGTTGTTTGATATCAGAGTTACAATGTTGCAATAACTCATTTTGGTGTGATACAGGGGAATGCATAAAAAGCTTCTGCTGAGTTTTGATAGCTTTTTGTTTTAATGGTACCCATTAAGTGGGTGTAGTAATTTATCCAGTTTTCTAGTTCTTTATCTTGCTCTACGAGTACATTGGATAATAAATGACAAAAAATAAAAAGGCACTAAAAAATGTACTGTGAAAATACAGGTAAGCATGTAAATATTAACAGTGAATTTTGTTGGACTACTACAATTCCTAGATTCTGAGGCTTTTCAGTATTAGAAAATGAACTGAAACTTTATGACTATGTCTATTTGTGCATTAAAAATACTTGCCTGTTACTGAAACAAGAATACTCCAGCCATAATCGCTAAGAATTTTACACTGCAGTATTTTAATAACCTTTGAGTATTTTTAAAGATAACAAATAATTCTGAAATAGAAAATATCATTAAGTTGCATTTAACAAAAAAATTGGGAGTTTCAAATGAGATAAACAGCAATTCTCAGGATGAACCTCTGGCTTCATGAAAGTCAATGAAATGTCTTCCTGCTGACTTCAGCATGCCAGGATTTTAAAAAAAATAAATTTAAATGGGATCTTAAAAAGTTTTCTTCTTGATGAGTGACCAGAGCTAAAGTCATTCAGCTGTACTTTTCTGTATGTGTGTTCTTTAGTTCAGCCAGGAAGTTTTAAGGTGAAGATAATGTCTGGTGGGGACGAGGGTATGTGAAAAGGAAATAATATTTCTCTTTGAAATAATATATCAGTAGTTGTGTTATCCCGGAGGTCCCCTTTTATTGAGATACTGCAGACGTGTGCCTGTTTCAGTGCTAAGGGAAGCTGACCGTGCAGGTGGACATTCCTGTTAAGGATATTTAGGCCTTAAAAGTGATGGAAAGCCCCAAGGTCTAATTCTGTATTTAAAGTATTGCATTACTGCATTGTGTGGGTAGGAGTCCAGGCAGTCTTTTGCATTAAGTGCAGCATTCAGGCATGGTTTTAGGGACATTTTTAGCTTTGTCCTTTTGGCATCAAGGATTTTTATGTAGCAATTGAATAGGAGGAAGGAATTAATTTGATTTAACGATGTCAAACTGAAAATGAAGTTCCTCCTAGCACATCCTTTGAAGAACACCCAATGGCTCTGGATTTAGCCTGCCATCTGCTTTATTTTTGCCAGGATATTTTTGAACTTCCTCTGCTGATAAATATTTAGAGTCTGTTTATATTTCATCTGATTTCTGTTAGATAGTGCTTACAGATTTTTTTCCATAAATACTTATTACCGACGAAATTGGTGTTACAAGTTTTGAAATTGCAATGCTAGCAATTTTGTAATTTTAACTGTAGCTGACTGACAGTATATTTATTAATTATCCAAGAGAGGCTTATAGCTTTCTAAAAGAGAACTTTATTTCTGGCCTGTAGGAGTTAGAAGGGGAGCTGTAATTGCTTTACATCTGGAGTGCAGGTTTAGGTGCAGAAGGCTTGGATGGATTAGATATGACCGTCGCTGAGGATCGATAAGGTATGAAAAGTGGAAAGGCTGTTTCACGTTTGTAAAAGGATGCTGCTAAGCTCAGAGTGGAAATCACAGCCATTTCTTTTTTGTTTAATTAAAATCAAATGAAAAACAATTCAGAGAAGCCTGAGTTGATATTAATTACTTTGAGGACTTGAAGGATTTCCTTTGCAAAATGATGTGCAGCCTTTTCTTACAGCCTGGCTCTGTACAACTCTCACTGGTGCTGCCCAGCTAAATCTTAGTGCTGTTTTGCTATGCCTTGCTAATTCCTTTTTGGAGTCCTGTTTTTCCTGATGTGAATATGACAGTCCCACTTTAATTAGATAACAGCAGTTGTCTCCATGCACAGGGACTGTGATGCCTAGAGGTCTCAGAAGTATCTGTGTCAAAATATATTAATAAAACATCTAAAAAGCTTTACTAAGAAGCAGTAAACTTAAAATTTGAATTGGTTAACAGCATTGAAATGAGTTGCTTCATTATATTACAGCATATAGCCACCAGATGTCACTTATTTCGTGCACCACTGTGCTGGGGAGAAATATGCCCTTGGTATGTAAAAGATTAAAAAAATAGCAACTTGCTATAACTGGCTTTGTTTCTGTTTGTATTTGTAATTGGCAACTGTCTTCCTTGATAAATATTTTCATCTTAAAATAGATTGTATAGACTTGCTTCTCACAGATAAGATAGACTTGCATTTTTTATGAGCCTTAAATGTCAGCAGTGGCATTTTGAAGTTCAGTCTCTAAGAAAATAATTAATAGGCTTACTAAATTTTCCAAAGGATGAAAGTACATTTTATGGAAAGGACAGTTTTATTATTATGAACTGTACTATCATTAAAGACACTTTCACCAGTGGCTTAAATATATACTCATCTTCGGCCAAGTTAAAAGCAGTGAGATGAATCTTAAAGTCAAGCAGGACTTAAAGCAAGGTGGAAGTACGTGTAGGCAGGGGAAGGACCACTTCTTAAATTGGAGAACAGCATCCCCTTACAGAACAATGCAATTCATCCTCAGGGTTTAAAGGCTTCAAAGAAAAGTGTAAAGATAGATAGATGGGGATATATCTCTGAAGTGGAAAAGGAACACTTGGTACCCAGCGCGAAGCTGTTTTTCCCAACTCCAATGAGCACGAACAGTATCAGTGAGCAGGATGAGACTACTAATTGCTCACCAGTGAGAGCGAGTAACGGACTGGTGATCTGGGTCGTGGTCTTCAGTGGTGTTTTTTTCCTCCCATTACCAGAGTTGCTAAATTGACAGGTTCAGACCCTCTTTCTGCTCCATGGTCACATAAGCCTCATGCTCATTTATTTTTCAGTCTGTACCCAAAGGCAACAGCATTAGAAAGGGGAAATTTAATTTTCTGGACTTGAAGCAGAAAGACTGAAAATTGAGTGATTTCCTGAAGGGTAATGATTAGTGTTGTTTTTTTTTTCTTTTTTTCCCCCAGTGGTAGTACTGTTGTTTGTTTTTACATTTTAAATGTGTCTTCTACCTCAGATTTCAGTTTGGGATGGAGTCATAGTTGCTCTGTGGATCTCATGCAGGTTGGAGGACGTAAATCCATCACTCCGAGTGAATGATGTGAGGGCTGCTCTCCAAATTATTTTCCTTTTGAGTCCTCAGGAGCAGCTGTTTTGAAAGACTCCCTACCTTCATTTTTCATCTGTGGTGAAAAATGTACTCTAGCATGGCATTCACTAACTGCAGGCAGAGTACATGACACAGACTTTTTTCCCCCCCTTTTCTTCTATGCTTTAGCAAAAATAGAGGCGAGCAAAGCACTCCTTAACTAGTAGAAATGGAGCAAATTAGTGTGTTAGCAGCTAGTATGAAATCAGTTATATTAATGAAGGCTCCGTTTTCTTAACTGAGAGTTGTTTATGAGGCTGAGGGTTTCACTTCCTAGCTGCAGGTCTTGCACCGTTGCTCCCGAAAATGCCACCTGCCAGCTTTGGCCCTGGCAAGTGCTCGCTGCCACCGTTGTGCCGTGGGGTCCTGGCGTGGCTCTGAGATGGGGAGTGTGATGGCAGCTTAGGAGAGCTTGGAAAAATTACCTTCTCTGTCTTTTGAGCTTATGGAAGGATTGAAATTCGCCCTGTTTAATATGGTTACTGTGGGAAATTCAATGCTGTCTGCCTTAGATGGTTTATTTAGAAATTGGATTGCCAGTGACTTTCTGTCTTGTACAATACATATCTGAATTTTGTTCAAAGTCCTCCAATCCCTGTGTAATGGGATTCTGGATGGTGAGTTAGGAGATCTAGATTTTTCTTGGACTTCTCCCATTTTATGCCATATGGAAGTATAGGTAATGCATGTCAGTACTCTGTCATTTTGTCATCCACAAATTGAAAAGCGCCTTTAAAAAGCGCTCTGACATCTGCTGTTGGGAGTTACTCCAAGAAAGTGAGTACTGTCCATGCCCCAAGGGTCTGATGCACGTGGAAGTTAACCAAACTTTGAGATACATTTGAGTGCACTCTAGCATCCCCCCGAGTCTGCTGTGTATGGCATGAATGTTTGCAATGAAACTACTGCCTTTACTCATTTAATTAGTTCTTCAGGTTGGACAGAAGCTTCTATATAAAAAGATTAATGAAATAACACATATGTTGTTTATAAATGTTCATGTTTGGAGAATACATTTTGTCTGTTCCGGGTCAGTTTTGCTGGTGTAGCTTAGCCCTGTACAAATAACCTTTAGGAGGAAAAGTCAAGTTTTCACATGTAAAGGCATAAAAAGCATATAATTGTAAGTTTTATTCTGATTTGCTATTATTATCAAAGTCTAATTTATAACACTGAGCCATGCAATAAAGTAACTCAGGTATATTATCAGCATATAATTTATTTTTTCACTTAATGACAGCAACTGTGAAATTTTCTGGTTTTATAGATTATTCTGAACTTCTGAAGTCACTTACTTTGATTATAAATGTTATGGATGCCGAAGGCATTTTTCAGGAGTTAAACATGCAAGGAAGTTGTAAATTAAATCCACTGGTCAGTGAAGAGACTATAATTTCTCTTACACACCTAGGATGAATGGTTTTCTAGCATGGCTAATTTCTTCACATACTGGTGAAGTAACTGCTATAAAAGCAGCAGGACTGACTCAGTTATTCACATAGTAGGTTTCATTTTTGTCCACTGGAAAGAGTTTGTTCATCAGGGCCAAAGAGCTGATCCCTGGGTGCCTTCCCTTGTCGGCTCTGTGTGGTTCGAAGCTCTGTTCCAGCTGTGCAAAGCAGGACCTGCTCTATGGAAGCACGTTGGAGATGCAGAAGGGGATTGTCACCGTCGAGTTGCCAACTCCCTCTTGAAAGCATAAGAAAAGAGAGGACCTCATAGAACAATTACATTGCCAAAGGGCGGATGTTTTTCATGGGGAGAGCACCACAGTAACTCATGATTGAAAAAACCCAATGAAGACAACCAATTCGGCTGACAAGCTCATTGCCTAGACTCATGGAGGCTCATGTATCTGGGTCACAAGGCTGCTGAATTGGTGTTGGAGCTGCTTCTGTTGAAGCCGGGGGCAAGCAAGAGCCGGTGGGATGGGGTCAGCTTTTCTGGGACCTCCGCTGCAGAGCACATAACGGAGGGTGGAGGGGTTGCTGTGTCCAAACTGCTCCTGCTGGCTGCCGAGTCACATTCCTGATGGTTTGATGGAAGATGTGGCCTTTTGGGGCACTTTATTGCACGTTGCTGTCTTTAGATGTGGGCGTGGAGGGATCTTTGTAGAAGACAGTGATTGATATGGCTTTTTGTGGCAAATGCTGTGTTTTGTTGAAAGCATTCTTGAGGGTGGAAAGCGTTAAAGGAAACTGAGCACGGGTCAACTTCTACAATGCCCTATTTCTGAAATCATACTGCTCCTTTTGGTGACCATTAAAAAAGCGGACGAGACTTAATAGCATTATTGATAGAATAGGTCAATCTGGACCCATTTTTCACGTTTCTCTGAACTTGAGGTACTAAAAGAACCATCGTCTCTGGACCTGCGGTTTGGTGCATCAGCTGCACCACACTCTTCCACTGAGAAATACAGCGTGTTTCTATACTGTTATCTGCATATAATGCATGTATTTTGTTTATCATTGTTTTGTGGTGGCTGGGTGTCACTTTTGAGAGATGAACACTGCTTTCCTAGAATGCTTGTGATGTCACTTATTGACAGTGTTTTAGGGGTTTTCTTTGGTGTTATTTCTATTATATAGTAGTGCTTAGAAACCATAAATAGGCTTGAAAGTCATCTCTTCCAGCCCAAAGACACCCTAGTAAGCTTTTATTTCAGCGTAGTCCCTGCTGCAGACATACATTAAGGAATTTCTAGTTTATTTCACATAAAAAATATCACCTCCAAATGCATCTGTATACTTTTGATGCCATCTTAGTCTCCTGCGTGTCTGAAGGCTTTTTGAATGCATTAACAGCCTAAAACAAGTTATTACATTAATCTCATGAAATCAAAGATCCATGACTTTGACTCAAGGTAGAGTAAACACTATTGGCAACAGAGAAATTTAAGAGGTGGAAATGCATTTCATTGCTTGGGAGGTATTTTTGCTGGAGATGGTTTTTAGTTAGATAAGTTAATTCTGCTAAAGTTGGAGTTTATAGGTCCTTGCAAAGTATTTTGTGGGGCATACTCTGAAGATGTTTCTAGTTCTCTGCAGTGTTTTATAATGTTAATGTTCTATTTCAATTTTTCTGCATTAGAAACTAAGCTTTTTGGATTATCATTAACAGTCATGCATCTGTTCTTGCAGAGCTGGCTGCCAACTGTAGTTGACGGAGTTTGTGTCATTTTAGATTTCTTCTGTGAATTGCTTCAGTAAATGGTTTATTTCAAGAAGTGGAACCCGAGCTCTAGAACTAGTGTCGATCTGATTTCAGCTGCAAAGTCCTAAAGTGACTCCATGCCCTCCTCTATTTGTCTAGAACCAAATATATCAATAAGTACTGCTGTTTAAAAATAAAACTTCATTTTACCTCCTGCTGTTTGTTTTTGAGTTGTGCCCTCCTACCCTCAGGGACTCAGGGATTTTTTCAGCAGAGTGAGAGCTTTCTGGCTGGAGCAGAGCATTTGAGAACAGTTGCTCACCCTTTCTCCTTCAAACTGCTTCCTCTGGGCCATCTCAGGAGATGGTCTGTCCCACAGAGCAAGCAAGAGCATCCTGGCCCCAGGCATCCCTGTATAGCACGCACGTGCTGATTAGGCAGGGGTCAATAAATACCACCATATGAATTAGGCACTTGTGCCATCTGGGAGCTTCATCAAGGGTGGCATTTTTTTTCAATTTCACAATGCAGGGCCTTAAAAAGTGAATTTGGAACCCTCTGGAGTTTAAGCAGAGGAAGAGTGGAAGGTTAGCTTGAGACAGTCTCCCTACAACAGAAGTTAAGTAATTAACATCTCCATTGGGGAAAAAAGTCTCTTGGAGAACTTGCCTGGGATTGCCTCTGTGCCACAAATAAAGAGCATCTAGTTTGCTAGGCTAAATGTTGCCTTTATGTTGCAGAAAATGTTGCTGAAGAGGAAGGGTGTGAGGGAGCGCGTGCCAAATTTTTCTTGGTGCATTCATCATTATGCAGAGTTGGGGTTTTGGTTTGCTTTTTTTTCCTGGTTTCGTTTCATGGAAATACAGTCAAGAAAGTTCTCAGATTTTTATCTTGTTTGTTTACACTTAGCTGGGCTGTAGTTTGTAATGTAAAGCATGAAAAGGTATTTGTGGTTGTGTTCTTTCCAAGTGGAAAACAAGTATACTGAAGCCAAACATGGGCAAAACCTGCAGGAATACACAGTCAAGTCAAGGGAGTCAGCAACTCGGTGGCTGAGGAACAGATTTATCTTATTGTTCTGGATATTACAGTATTTACTTGCTGAGTCCTATACATAGCATGTTTTTTTTTTTGTTATTACTGTTGTAAACTGGGGTTTTCGTGCAGTTGCAAGATTACTGGGCTAGAGTTTACCATGTTATGAAAATTGTATCGAGAGCTGTGTTTTTTTTGGAAGGCTGGTGAAAGAATGCAACACGTTCTCTTTCTTGTAATAGTGCAAATCAGTAAATGAAGATACCTGAATTTCTTTGAAGTTTGTGATGGAAGTGTTGTTCTTTAGCTGTGGTGATCTAAAGACATGAGAGGATAGTAACGAGTGTTTAATCCATTATCAAATGGCATTAGGTTCCACATCAAGTATGTGCTCTACCTGTGAAGATATATGTTGTTAGCAACAGAAAACAGAGTAGAGCCATGCAGAAACGTCTTCAGAATGATGGTGTCTTGTAAGCTGGTTAGTAAAAATTTATAGGACTTTTGTGTAGTTAAAGAGCACATAATACAGATGAGTGATGGAGTCCAAGCCTTTGATGAAACACTTCTGAAGAGTGGTAGAAGACTTTGGAGTAAATGTTGCTTGACTTATGCAGAACAAACACTTTCCTAAGATGCTGAAAGCGATATAATATATTCCATCAGAAAGGTTTTGCTTAATTAACTGTAGGCAGAAGTTACCTGCAGGAATTCTATCTGATGATACTGTGTTACCTTACAGAGATTACTAATTAGCAGTTTCTTGAGAATACTTAGGCCTATTTGGGTATCTCCAGTTGGACTTTGAATCTACTTCACTTTTGAACAAGTGTGTAGTTTCTTGGTACTTTAATAGGCTGAGATTTATCTGCTGTGTTGTCACTTAAAGAATTAAAGTTGTTGAACATTTATAAAAGTTACTACTAAGCTTGGAACACATTTTTTTTAAAAAGTATTGAAACAAAGTCACAGTTGTGATGTGGCCTCAATGAATAGTTTTTGTTGACTAATTTTTGTTTGAATTTACAAGAAACTTTAATGACAGACTCAGTATTAGAGTTTGTCTTTTCAGGGTGCAGCTGTGTATGTTTCCTTTCACCCACTCAGCACTAGATGAAAGATGAAATGCCTTATTCATGAAAAAGTACTTACATGGTACTTATGTACAGATGAGATATGTTTTTCCATCCATTTTAATGTATGTCTTATGGAGAAGGTACCATATATGAGTCATACAAAAAATTTCAGATGACTGTTCTAAGATAGTAAAGTTTATGGAGAAAATTCAGTTTGGAGGTGGAGGAAAATCCCTTCTCAGTCACTAAAAATCAAATGAGCAGCTGTTAGCATAGACGTTGCTCTAGAATTGTCACGACAACATTGTGTTTAAAGCAATGTTAAGTATCATATAGACCGGTCCCCTTCAGAAAGACTGCTTATTTATGAAGCGTGAAGGTACATCAAATGAATTCTGGTAGATACCATTTGGTTGCATTATTGCATGCAAAAACATTTTACCACACTGTAAGATAAACAGGCACTGAAGGCATTACATTATGCATATTCTATTTATTCCATATAATGTTATTCATCCCTCAAAAGAAGCCTTAAATTAGCAGCTGATCCCTCACAACCCACAAGATTTAACAATTCATACTGTATACCATTTGCAAAGTGGCAGTAAGTATTAGATTTCAGATGGTGGAAAGAATACGTTTCTCACTTTAAATCAACTTGAGGTAGCAGCTGCTAAAATCAAGCAAAATCAAATGTGTAAAAAGAACAAGATGGTAATCAGAGTAACATAACTGTGAATGCCCACTATTTTGCAGCATGCTGAGGCTGAAAATGCTTGGCAGGACTGTTCTCTATTGAGTAAGTTGCTCCAGAACAGCTATTTGAGTAAATTACAGCAATACCTGTCCAGAGACTCAAACAATGAAGCAGAATTGGAAGCATGAAAATAAAGCAGGATGGGCAGCCGTCAGAAAGAAACACGTAACAAAAAATACTCTCAGAACATTTTTCTTCCACGTGCTGGTTCTGGACCAGTAATCAATGCAAGAGACAAAGACCCGTGCTTAAAATAAATCTTCAGCATTGAAAGATCTCTTCCTGCAAATTCAACTGTGCTACACTAGCTCTCCATCTCTTCTTTGAGTAAGAATCAGCTGGCACTCTGAATGTGAAGATTTATTTTTCTTGAGCACAATGAGGCTTTGGTGTTCGTCCCACCTAACCTTAAAGGTATGGACGGCAGATGCCTAAATCTGAGACAGACACTCAAACCTCACGTTGTAGCTGACACAGAGAAATTGGCTGTCCAGAGCAGAGTGTTCAGATAAGGTGATGAAAACGAGCATGCTGTCCTCATTAAACCAAGCTTTGCATGAAGGGAAAACCCATATCTCTATTGAGTAAGTTGCTCCAGAACAGCTATTTGAGTAAATTACAGCAATACCTGTCCAGAGACTCAAACAATGAAGCAGAATTGGAAGCATGAAAATAAAGCAGGATGGGCAGCCGTCAGAAAGAAACACGTAACAAAAAATAGCCTGCATTTGATAAGTGAAGTCTGTCAATACTAGACCAATTCTTTGCCTCTGGAGCTTTCTGAAGATAAGTACTTATTTATTTTTGATTACAGCCTGACTGCGGGGCATACAGGAGCTATATTTAGATATGATATTTTTTCCCACCTGCCAACCCCCAAACCCCCTGGATTTGTTTGATAAAAATATCTGGAGTGGAAGAGCTTCATAACAGATTCAGCCTTCATGCTTCGTGTTTCCCTGTTGCATTGGTAATTATAACAGGAATTTGGCTGATTTGTGGGATGATAGTGTGATTTATTCCTTGAAAAAGCATGTAGGTAAGAATTTCTATTATTGTAATGTGATATCCTGTGTTGGGAATGAAACTTCAACAGCTGTTTGATCTTACTAAAAATGTAGTAAAAATGTTTGTGGCAAGACCAGTCTTTTCACTTTCACTCAGTGCACCTGAAGTTGTATTTCACGTGATCCCTTTACCTTTACTGTGAGCTCTTTGGTTCGTTTTCTTTTGCTACATAACAAAAGAAAATAAATATGGCAAACTCAACCTGAAGAATTCTCAAGAATATTAAATCACTGAATAATTTCTTTAACCTTCTATGTCTGTCTTCATCTTATTTTTGACATTGGGTGTCTTTCTGGAGATTTAAGAAAATACACTTTTTCTTAGCAAGGGGTAAAAGTTAGCTCCCATTTGCATCAGCATTTTACATCTGTTCTGGCTCTTAGTGATTCGATCATTTTAATGAGGGACTGACTGGTTTTTTGTTAAATAGATGTGATTTCTGGCTGTATTCTGAATACCAGAACTTTTTAATCTAGTTCCAGGTTTTTGGGAGAGGAATCAGTGAGGCCCATAGGATGGATGCATTGGTTTATCTCTGTTTTCATGGGATGACCTCAAGGACTGTGTAGGATATATTGGGAGGTTGCTTGCAGTTACCATGCGAATTAAAAAAAAAAAAAAAAAAAAATTCATAAACTTCAACCATGCATAATGCTTTTTGAAACTGGCTTAAAATGGCTTTTCTGTGAGAAGACATGCACTGGGGTAATTTATGTAAAGGCAAAGTTTTTCTACAGCGTGCAATTTTTTCACATTCAATATAAATCTGTCAGTGTTTCTGTAGCAAGACAGTATGTGAGATGAATAGAAACTAAGTGAAGTGAAAAAGATGAATTGCTGGAGATGTTGCACATCATAGGCAGAAAGTTTTGATCAAGAGTTGAGAAGCCAATGTGTACCGTAGGCAAAATTCTGCTCTGAATATCCTTATAAATGCATGAGAACAGAATTTTGCTCCATGTTAGTACAAGAAGGAGGACTTAAATACGTTGGTGTGAGCTCTACCCTGATGCAGGGTGAGGGATTCGTGGTGCTTGGGACACGTCGTGCCACAGGTTGGCCAGCTGGCAGTGGTGCTGTTTTTTCCTTCCAGGTCTTTTGGACTTGCGTTTCTGGAGAAGTCACTACAGTGCTGAAGCCCCAAATCCCTACACTTCTCTTCAGCTCTCATAAAACCTTCAGAATAAATCTTGCATGGGAATAGCTTTTGGAAAATGACCTTGTGTGGATCTGAGGCAGGTGTTACTGCGGAGGAATTGTTGGTGAGATCTCATCCCTGCCTTAAATATGGAGGAACCAGCCTGTTATCTTCCAAACCCGTATGCTAGTTTAGATCTAATTGGGAGACCATAATGTAGTTTGGAGTTTTTCAGTAGGCCAGAGGTTGGCTGGCTTTGGTTCTGTTTTATTTTCCTGTCTGGACTTTTCATTCTGCAAGTAGCCCAAAAATAAATGATGGGTCTGATTCTAGACAGATTTAAATCAGGTGAAATAGAAAAAGCAACACAAGCCATGACATTTTTTAGTGACTTTTTTCTGCTGAAAAATAGTTTAAATTACAAATGGGTAACATCAAGCTTAATTATTATTTTGACATTTTCAAGGCAAATCCAACAACACATCAGAACATGTGGATGTGGCATGATGGGAGCGCAAGAAGCTGGACCTTGGCAATTTCTAGGAACTGCACAAGACTTCAGATGTAATAACAAGTTTCTGGGGGAAGGCATGAACATGCTGTAGCTGATCCAGGACAGTCTCCTGCTCCCCTTCCCATTCGCTCCTCTTTTTAACTTGCTTCCAATAATCTGTTTATTCAGGCAGTGTTTATGCCCTAATTGAGTGGTGATTCAAGCTCAGTAACTATTTCCGGAGCACTGCAGCACAAATAATAAGACTGGGTCCTTATTTGGTTGAAATGACTACCGTTAAAGTGATTTTAGGGGAGTTTGCTGGTTTTTGCAAATGGAGGGTGTCATTTGTTCCATTCCTATATTTGCTTTGGAAGTATATTGGTGAGGAAGGAGCAGAGTGTGTTTGGATTAAATCTTGAGAAAGAAACCAGCTGGGTTGTAGAATAAGCCACAGTTGTTATTTAGGCAAGGCTGCTGATTCAGTGGTGATTCAGGAGGTTTTCTTTGGCTTCCAAAGGCTTCAGAACTGGGTCCTTTAAAGAATATTTTACTGTTGAACAAGTGTTCAGCAGTAGTTCAGCAGGTTGAATGTATAACCATGGGTTATGACCACGTATTCTAGCTTTTAAAATGTGACTGTTTTTCAGGCGATTGCCTTAAAAATGTTTGTGGACGGTTTATATAATTTCTTGGGAGTTGCATTTATTGATTTTTTTTTTAAATTAGTTTTTTTGAGTAAATAGTGGAGCTTTACTTAACTTCAGTCTGCAGGAGGCTGCTGAGCTTTGTAGTGAGTCCTGCTGCTTTTCTAAACCACTGCAATAGCTTTTTTCTTTTTTTTTTTCTTTTTTTGCCAAGAGGTTGCAGGGGTTGGTGGTTCATGATTCTCATTTTATCGACATATCTTCTTTCTGGCAGCTTGTTGGTTTCTCTGAGGTAAATAGATGTGAGTTCAGGCAAAGTTTATTTCCAAAAATGTTAATTTGAAGAGCGAAATGTGTGCAATAAGCAGGACAGAAAAATCTGCGATAATTCCTCTCCTTTCCTGAGCTTGTTTTCTTTTTTTTTTAGGTCAGGTTTTTATTACTTGTACTGTTTATTTATTAAAACAGTACAACCTGCCCACTAACAGGATGAACTTCCTTACACTGTACAAATACTTCTACACTTGTACAAATACTTCGGCTTGTTTTGAAGAGACAATGTCTGAGAGCAAAATCATTGCGCAGCCTGTAGTCTGGTCCAATCCTTATCCCTTCCAGTAAGCTCAATAGCTAAAAAGTATCCGTAATGGTAGAGTTTTGCAGGTTTTTTTATGCGTCCAGAGGTCATAAACATATCTTGCACAGGCTGAAGAATTGCGGCTGTACAGGGAGAAAGCCAGTCCCTGCTACTGTGGGCCACTTTGCAATGGGTGATGGAGGAATGGAAGAGGAATTACGTGGTTGTGCTGCACTGCTACTAAATACTGCTTTTTTTAATATGAAAATTTTATGAAGGTTTTACTCTACCAGCCTCACTCTGCCCTTTCATGTTTCCATTCCTCTTCATGTGAGTCCTGGAAAGTTTATCATGGTACAGCTGTGGGCAGCGTTTCACTTAAAGACCTACATCTTTTTGTGACTAATGACAGCCCTGTCTTCACAGGAGCTCTTGAGAGTGAAATATTACCAAAGGGAAGTTAATTTCTGGAGTGTTCATGGAGGGTGTGGGATCAGCTTTGCTCTGAGGTTTCAAAAAACATTAGCAGCACAAACTGAGAACTTGAATTAAACAAATCTTCCTGATTTGACAGGGGAGGCACTTAGGCAGTAAGAATATTTACCCAGATTAGTGAAAACAATTAGGAGACTATGCATAAAACAACATCACTGCTACTCAAGGAATAGCATTAGATATTACTAAATTAGGAGCCATGTGCTCCTTCGGAAGTTACTGACCAGATGAGATTCAGCAGCATTGTCTTTTGCCTAATCCTTTTTTGCTGATTTTTGCTAAAGGTGTTTGTCCTTATTTTTATAGCATCCGTAGCTTTAACTTAAAAAAGAAGAGGGGCAATGGCTACCTGCTGCTGCTGCAGGGCTACCAGCATGAGTTCCACATGTCTGCTTTGGGTGATGCTTCAGCTAAAGTTTCTTCTTGTGGTGCAACTGCTTCTCATCACACGGAGAAATAGCAGGCATCACAGCAGGTGAAGGTCTTCCCATAACAAGGAAGCAACAGAGCAAGAACATGAAGGGCTCTTGAGTTTCCACTTATTAATAGTTCTAGTTTTTTACTCTTGCTGAGAAGTAATAAGATTCCCTGGGAAAAAGAGACCATTTTTCTCAGCTCTAATAAGCACATCAACGTACAAATCCTTGAGATGATGCCTGACATGAGTGAGAATAGGAAAATGGACAGGAAAAAAAAAAAAAGAAAATGGGTTTTGTCAGACTGCAGAGCCTATCTGTGGGAGTTGTAGCTGGGGGGCATGATTTGGTTGGGCTTCATCCCACCATCTAAGTTGGTGGATTATTTTCTAACTTGTCTTACACATCCATGTTTTCAGGCTGTGACCTGCCCAACAGCACAATTGTAGCTCAAAGCTTCAACTGGTCCAGATACCTCTGTCCCTCTCTCCTGCCTCTAGCCATGCCCAGTAATAAATGCTCAGTGAAAGAGTGTAAGAACAGATATTAATAGATTTCTCCCATCCCTTTCTAGCTTCTGGGAATTGAGGATAGCAGCCATTGATAGATTTATTCTCCATTAATTGTCTAATGTCTTTCAAATGCATTCATACTTTTGGCCTCAATGAGTTCCACATTTTAATTATATTGTGTGAAGAGAGGAAACAAAGTGCTGTAGCTCCATTGACATCAAACAGAGAAACACATCAAGCTGAGAAATGTGTTACTGGTGTACTTGAAGTGCGTTTATAATAGGTTAACAGCATGCCACTCTCTCATGTGGTAGTAGGAAAGGCTGAATATCACAGAATGGCAGGGGTTGGAAGGGACCTCTGGAGATCATCCCGTCCAACCCCCCTGCTCCAGCAGGTACACCCAGAGCAGGGGGCACAGCACCGCGTCCAGGTGGGGTTTGAATGTCTCCAGGGAAGGAGACTCCACAGCCTCTCTGGGCGGCCTGTTCCACTGCTCCGGCACCCTCACAGGAAAGGAGTTTTTTCTCATACTCAGGTAGAACTTCCTGTGTTCCAACTTGTGCCCATTGCCCCTTGTCCTGTCGTTGGGCACCACTGAAAAGAGTCTGGCCCCATCCTCTAGACACCCACCCTTCAGATATTTATAAGCATTGATAAGATCCCCCTCAGTCTTCTCTTCTCCAGGCTGAACAAACCCAGGTCTCTCAGCCTTTCCTCATAAGGGAGATGCTCCAGTCCCCTGAGCATCTTGGTAGCTCGGCTGGACTCTCTCCAGTTCAGCTATATATGACTATGAGTAACAAGGCTAGTATAAAATTTAGCCCTAAGAGTACTAGCAAAAGTTTGTTTTGTCTTTATTTTAAAGAATTATGAACAAAGGAAGGCACTTTAAATATTAAGGTTGTTAACCTGAACAATAGGTCAGACAGATGTCCAGAAGATGTGTGTGCATGTAAAAGCTATTCCATGTCTTTTATCTTATTCATAGAGGAGAAGAATTTTAGTTATATGACTAAAAGTAGCTTCTTTTATAGCCATTTTCATTACAGTCTTCCTTTACAATCCTTTAAGAGAAAGGGGAGGGATTTTATGAAATGTTAATTTAAAAGAAATAAAACAGAATTTCAAATATTTTCTATATAGCGAACAAAAATATGTGAACGATGAAAAATCTTGCGTGTTTAATTTTTGGTGGAATATGTCTTTTTACCCTATTTAGTTTCCCATATGGCAATGAGTAGGACATGGTGGATACTGCATTTTCAGTAAGATTATTGTAAGGCTCTAGCAGACATCTCTGCCTTGTTTTGTGGTACCTGCAAGTGTTACCCGCCAGCCTTCGCTCTGGCATCCTGCAGCCTGTGCACCCAATGGGTCCTCCTCTTATATACAGAGGGAATTGCACAGGGAAACTAGCAAGGAAAAGGTCTCACCTGTTTGCTATTAAGTTCTCTGTTGCATGTAAATATATTTGTTAAATTGAGTCTGCTTCAATTTCAAACAGTGGTACAGGTCCCCACCTGCAGAATTATATTGAAGTCTGAGATAGCTATTAATTTTTTTCCCAGTTCCACTGTGTGCCATCTCTTATATATCCATGTTTCCTACTCTGGAGGTTCCCAAAGATCCTCGTTTTTACGAGGAGGATTGCTTTTGCCCAAGGAGCTTGGAAAGGTTGATGTTGATTTCTGCTTTGTGGTTAGAGCTGGTATACATTTACGTGCGACAGACAAATACCATATAGACATGATCATAAATAATTCACCATTCATTTCAACAAGAGGAAATTACATGCTACATTATTCAACAATATACAAAGACACTGCTTGTTGTGTAAAGAGAGTAATCTGCCAGTGAACTGACAGCAGTTTTGCAACTAAAATATAAAAAGGCATAAATGGTTTATTACCAACTCAAATCTCATAACCTTTTTTCTGTCTGCAATTCACATCCTTCTGCTTTCTATACTGAAATACTAAAAAGGTGCAGTGTATCTGTGGTTATGACTACTGGAAATGTTGAATGGAAGAAACAACAACAACAAAAAAAGATATTGTAGATGTCTCGATTTCATGGGGTGAATGTGGAAAACGAGGGCTGTGTACGCTGGGCAAAGATCCTGGCCTTCTGATGGGCATCGTTCATTGCACGGTAAAAGGTTGGGGAATGCACTTTTATTAAAAACTTCTTGGTAAAGAGAAGGGAGTGGTAGTGGGGAATTATATCCTGACTTTTATGTGTTTATTACGTGAACATGACAGTAGAAAATCACATAAAATGGTATGCCTGCAACTAGCAATTATTACAAAAACCAACATCAAATTCCCTATTCTATTAGCTGAGTAATATGTCATATTGCCCTGTGGTAGGTCGTCAAACTTATCATCTAGTTAAGCAGCCTGTTGTAGCGCATATGCATAAGTTGGCAGAGTTATGCTTGCTGGTGGAACCTTAAATTTTCTCCCATGACTGGTGTGATTAAGATCTCAGTTTTACTGTAGCCTAAGCATATTTCTTTTATTTTTTTCCTTGTATCAGCTTCCCGATAAACAGTTTTCCTCAGCTGTCAAAGATGTAGTTAACATGGTTTTTCCTTGAGTTTGTAATATTTGTAACAGAGTTTCATGAGAAGTGTCTGCACCTGGGAAGGGTTCAATAAATTCTAGTACATTTTATTAACATACAAATGGACATAAAGTAGGACCGAGAAGCTTATGTGGTTTTTCTAAGATCCTGCACCCTGTATCCATTATGTATCTCTGATGGCTCTGTTAAAAATTTGAGAATTAATGTCAAATACACAAGTCTTGAATTGATTTTGTAAGACTAGCTCAGATAAATCTGTTCAATTGGTATCACTGAGCAAGTTTCAGATCCCCATTAGAAGAGGACTGGAAAATAAAGTGGATTTACTTTTTCTCTAAATAGATGGTGCATAGTAACTAGTCACTCTGAAAATAAATATCAGGAAGCTGGACAGCAGAGGTCTGGGAGAATATTGAGATACTTGTTGGGTGTCAAAGTAGAGGAGTTCAGGGTGGAAGGATTCCATGAAAACAAACAAGTAGCACATGATTAAGTTAATTGAAGTGATGCTGTAGGCTACCTTCTGGTTACCAGATCTTCCTATAGCTATCCCTGTAACCAGTAGCCTCCTCTTTGTGCACCTTTTTTAACAGGTTCTTTTCTCACCTCCCTTTTCTTATCTTTTCTTACCAGGGCCCTGATCTCCACCCTCTCTTTTTCTACAGTCTTTTTTTGGGAACTATCTCTGTTTTCATGATTTCCTCTATTACCTCCATGGATGATGTCCGAATCTGCCGTTCAGTCTCCTCCTGCCTCCTTTGCCTCCTCTTTGAAAATCTTTGCTCAGGTATCTTATTACTGCCTGAAATGTTGACTTGCAAAGGGGAAACTTTCCACTTGTTGTCAGGACCTCCCTCTCTCATCCTCCTTCGCTCCAGCAATTAGGACTGTCAGTGGTGTTTGGACAACCATTGAGCTCTTTCCTGCTTTAAATCTTGGATCATTCTCTCCTCTTGCCTTTCCATAGCTTCTCTTTCTTTTGGACATTCATTTGGGGGAGGGATATTTTATGTATAAGGAAGCGTAAACTTTCTGGTTTTAATAGTACACATACGAATCTGATTTAGTCTCTGTAGTCATTCAGACTTCTGGCAAAATCATCACAGCCCCATTTCTTTAGAGAAGTTTTGAAGACTAGTTTCTTTGAGCAGTCTTACACTGATTTATTTCCCTTTGGTTTAAATACAGTCAGTAAAGATTATGCTACGATTTCTGTCTGCCTCATCTGACTTGTAGAATAAACTCATTAAGGAAATGAACTTTTTTTTGTAGAAAGGTATTTTGCAAATGCTTTCATTCAGTGTTTATCTAAATAATTATTCTTGAGCCCTTGAGATACAGCCTGCTTGCTCTGATTGTGCAAGTTCTCCAATATGTGACAGTATTAGGTGGGAGAAACATCAAGAATACAACTAACTTTACAAAAGCACTTTGTCTCATACAAAAATGCAGCTAGAAGACTGATGAGTAATGCAGGATCTGAAGTGACTGCTCCATTTGACCTGGACACTTTTGTAGGAATGAGCCAGGAGTTATTATCTAGAGTTACATCGATGTTTCTTAAGAATTCAAAGAAGAGTTGAAAGAGCTAAAGGCAAAATAGCCAAATTCTGGGACTAATAATTAGTAATGATTATAATTCTATGATTTGGTGTGTCATAGGAGTAATCAGAGGACCCTTTGTGTATCCATTGTATTATCATGAGAAATTATTTTCATTATCGGTTCTTTGGACATTACACAAACGTGCTCTTCAGAAATATGTAAGTCTGTGTTGTTTCTCAGGAGCCAAGGGACAAAGTCAGACAGGAGAATTTCTGCTGAAGACAGAAGTGTGACAAAGGATGAGTTAAGTTAGATGTTTTGGGGTGGAATGAAGGGCACTGGAGGATGGGGAAGAAAGAAAGATGTTTGGAAACAGTACAGAGAAAAAGCATTTCTGAGCCTTAAAAGGAAAGATGGATTTTTGTAGAGAAGGAGCAACTAGTGTGGGTCCAGAGGTGCGACTAGTGTGAGCTCAAAGGCGGGAGCCACTGGCAAAGACTAATGAGAAAAAAATTTGTACGTGGTTACTGAGGTGTATTTTAACTAGGAGAATTGTAGCTCTATGAGAATTTTTTTGCATTACTCTGATAGTACACTGATTTTTCATAAGTGTGGATTGTCAAACATCTCTCCTATTTCATATTTTGATTAAGGTGACTTGGAAAATGCGTTTTCATTTTGAGTAGTAAAAGTGAATGTCAGATCTTTAAGATATCCCATGGAGCAATGAGCTGGTTCTCTGGTCTAGTGAAGTTAATGATAACACAGATTAACTTCATCTGAAAAATGATTTAATTAATTAGTATTTCATCATCCATAGTCTTCTGGGCAAAAGTTTTATTGTTCGGTTCAGGTAAAGCTGTCATGCTCCTAAATTCTTCCAACTTGTTTTATCTGTGATAAAGCGTTATATGTTATCTGTGGAGTCTGTATGCCCTTCACTGGCCGCGCACAGAAGGGGCAGTCCTTTTTCTGTTCTTCAGAGGCAGTATTGAGCCTCTTAGTCACAATATGGTTAAAAGTGTTTGTTATTGAACCTTCAGGGTAGCCACTCAGGTTGATACTGGGGTTGTCTGCGGAAGGGCTGAAAAGGGGGTTGTGTCAGACCAGGTCCTGGGTGATGCTGAGAGATGGAGGTGTTGGGGGGGGAACTGGGTTGCTGTTTTCATGGGTATCCACATCGGGATGGACAAGGAGCATCACAGCACTGGAGCCTGGAGGTATATTTGTTCCCAGGGACTAAAGGGAAGTTCTGTCTTTATCAGGTGACAAAAGCCAAAATAGATGTTGCCCGTTAGAGCCCTACATTACTACTGTCCCTAAGGTTTTCCCCATCGTTTTCTTTTCCTTTTCATCCTATTCCAGTTTATTGTTTTGCTTCTGACTTTTCAAGATTGTTTTAAAATATTTCCTGTCTTTAGTTCTCCCAGAAAAGTAATTCTAGAAAATAAAAATATTTTCTAGTGTACAGAAGAAGGTATATCATCTGTGAACTTTTGTATTTGACAATGTAGCTTCTCAAAATAGAGAGTGGATTTTGACCTTAAAATGTGGGTAGTTCTAGTAAGGTATTTAATAAACCATGAAAACAAATTTTAGAGGAACTATGTATAAATATGCTTTAATTAAGACTATCCTTAAGCTGATGACTTGTTTGTGACTTTAAGTGTGTCTGCTCTGGATGCTACCTGGAAAGCCAAGCATGGAGGCTCTCAAACCAAGACCAAAGCTTGACATAAATACTTTAAACAGCTCTGGTCACTTTTTGGCTGTAAGTAGCTGTGGTGCTGAAGTGTTTAAAGGAGGATGGCATGTACCCTGTGCAGCAGGGTTCTTCAGCCTCTGGTCTGTGTGGACGTGGGGACCTTCAGGGGACCCACGAGTGCTCAAGTCCCTGCCCGTGGTGGCTGCCTTGCAAGGGGACATCTGCTCCTGTGGTTTCTGCACAATCTCTCCCATACCAAAGTGCACACCTTTAAGAGGATTTGCTGGATTTAGGGTCTTGCCTTGAAGCTGTACTACTGATTGTACATTTCATTTAAGTAACACATCTTGCCATTTTTAGCGAGTCCTGTTTTCCAAATGTGTTTAGCTAGTAGTGCTGAAAGTATCTTGGTGGCTTTGCAGTGCGTCGTGGGTGGCTACTCTCGTCCCAGAATCATTTGGTCCAGAAACCAGAGACCCTGTCATGAGCCTTTGCTCATGTCTATTATTTAATCCCTTCAATTTGCTGAATGTTTTACTTGTGGCTTTTAGGTTTTTTGATTGACATTTCATCTCATATGCTTGAGAGGGTGAATATTTAAACCTGTGTTACTGTCCAAAAATGCTTCCATATTTAAAGAGCAGATTAAGAACTGTTAGATAAGGTTAGTGAGCAGCTGAGGGAAGTCACATAGTTTTACCTGTGGTAGCAACTGTTCGTTGATGTGAGCAGATGGGTGACTGAAAAGAAAGGGCAACTCACTGTGAACCTGAAGCCGAACATTTCCTAGGTTTAATATCATGAGTGCTGTAATTAATATACTTGGCAAATAGAAGGCATCTTTCAAATAGAGTTGTGAAATTACTTGTTGTAGATTATATTTTGCTATGGCTTTGAATGAAGGTGAATGTAGCTATCACGTCTGCTGTTCTGAGTGTATCTGTATATATGTTTTTGTTTCTTTAGGTTGTACAATGCAAATCTTTGAAATCACCTCTGGGAAGATGAAGCTTCCACTGGCAGCGGCTTGGTTTGGAACCCACTTGTTTTAAGAATACCTGGGAATTTCTACCCATATTTGCCTATTACAGCATAAATCGGAGGACAATGAGTTATTTTTATTTTTTGCATATTTTCACGCTATGTAACAATTTTTCTTCATTCTCATTTTGTTCAATGGGAAAAACTTGAGCCAGCTGTGTAGCTGATTATTACTTCGCCACATTCCTCTTACTGAGCCAAATTCTTGAAACCACGTCCACAGTACATCTATTTTTGTGTGTTGGTTGTTGGGGTTTTTTTTCTTTATATGACATATGTCACTTTTTGAGTGCTTTTAACTATTCTGGTTTGAACCTGTCCTTTTGCGTTGCTGAGTAGTCGTAGAATCACTCAAGGAATTGAATAATTTCAGCCTTACAGAAGATGACTCATACGCTTCAGCAACATTTTTATGGCTGTGCTTGGCTCATTAATACAGGAGTTTAACAGTAGTAATATGAGGTATTGCATTAATTGTTGCATACATTTATTACCAAATGACTTGCACAGACAGTGTTTCAGATGCCGTGGACCTAATCATAATAACCAGAAGTGTCCTGTTTGCAAAGGAGAAAATAAGATCCCTTTGTACACCGATAGCAAGCAGATGAAGTTGCTTGCAGTTCTGGAAGTAAGGACTGATCACAGTGAAAGCTGGAATGGATTTTTCTGCTTGAGGAAGGGGAAGCTATGCAGCTTAATATTTGGGTTGATTATAATGACTCTAGTGATGGCATCCTACATACTGACTGGAGCCAAGCATGGCCTGTTGTTAATACCATCTCCCTTCCATTATGGAGCTTTTACTAGCAATCCAAGCTTAATGGACAATGAAAGCCTTAGTGACATGAAAGACCATTACCAGCCTTCTAAAATGAATATTTCATACGTAAAGGATTATCCAAGCATTAAATTAATTATTGACACTATTACTTCAAAGATAGAGTTTATAACGAGACAGCGCCCTGATTTAGAAGAGCTGAGGAAACAAGAGCCACATGTAAGTATGAATTAAAGTGTGTCTGAAACTGCTGTATACTTGCTTATTTCAAGACTTTTGGGTCAATCTTTAACTGAGATTAAAAAAAAGTGCAAATGCTCAGATGTTCATATAGTGATTTACACCACCTAGAGCCTCCTGATTTACACCAGCTGAAAAGCTGATGTTGTAGATCACATCCCTCTGAGTCATGGGCAAAATAGATGAGTTTTATAAATGGTCTTGACACCTGAAACAAAAAATCAGGCAGTCTTCCGAGAGCTGTAAAAATCTCATTGAATTTTTACCTTGTCTCATGCAAAATCATTCTGATTTATATTTGCCAGTCACCTTAAATGATAAATTAGAAAGGAGCCTTTCTAATAACTGATTACCAGTGTGCCTCCCTGAAAATCCAGTCATTGCAAACCTTGTATTTCAGAGTTAAAAACTGGAAGTTAATTTTATTTGAGTACTACATGTTTGACTTTAAAAATTAATTCTTGAGGTTGCAGGGGAGTTGGAGGATTATTGAGGTCCTTCTTGGCCTTAAAATCAAAGGATTTCTAAATGTACTCCTCTCCAAGTCCAACTCTTTGTACAGGATTTGGTTCCAGGGTCATCAGAAGAAATAAGTTAGGTCAACTTTATGGTTAAAAAAATAAGGGTTAAAAATGTCCACATAGTGTTTCTGTTGTGTTCTCTTACTGTGCTAAGTTAGAAAAGTATCACTGTCAATTTTTTGCTGCCTTGACTGAAATTGTTGCTCTTTATGTTGCAGATGTTTTCGGTAATTCCTAATAAATTCCTTCCAAATAGCAAGAATCCTTGTTGGTATGAAGAGTACAGAGGAAACACAACCACAGATCCTTATGCAACAAACTCCTATGCACTGTATTCAAAGCGCTTTCGAACCATATTTGATTACCTCAGGAAGGTATTTTGGAACCACTTGTACCATTATAAGGACAAACACTACCGCCTGCGCTGTCTCCCCCATTTCTACATCATTGGCCAGCCCAAGTGTGGGACGACGGACCTGTACGACCGGCTCAGGCTGCACCCCGACGTTCGGTTCTCAGCGATCAAAGAGCCACACTGGTGGACAAGAAAACGGTTTGGTAGGTAAACGTGTCCTCTGGTATTCAGCCAAGTTGTCTCTATTAAACTTGGACATTTCTTGTATATATTTGGGATGAAGTTTATGGATTTGCTCCATATTGGCTTACCTTGAAACCACTGGAGTTAATAGTTTTGAAAAATCTGGGTGATGGATGCTAGGTAGGTTCCAGCCTGCTTTTGTTTAATGATGTTTTGCGTTAAACCTTGAGATGATGCACATTTCATTTGGTTTATTTGCAGTGGTTTGGAAAATCTAGGAAAAAAATAAAAACACTATATAAAACCAACCCTGTGAATTTGTAAAGGCAGGAAGAGGAACTATTAGGTTGTGATGGGAGATTTAAAGAATAGCAGCAATAGTTTTGTGTTGCAAAATTCTGTAAAGCCTTTCTTACATGAATAAATGAGAGGTCAGTATTTGAAATGCGGCTTCAGTCCTTATGGTTCAACAAATACAACTCTACTTTGTGGCAGGAGCTTTGTTAGTGTTGTAGCTCTAGTCAAGCACTGAACAGAAGAGATGCTCTGCATGAGAAAGCTCTCTCACATCAAGGAACAGGCACATTTTTTAAGCTCTTTTCCTGGATGTCTTCAGTATTTCATGATGTGACCCTTCATCTCTGAAGGCAGACTTGAATAATTGAGGTTATGGCCTACTGGAGCAAGGTGCATCCACCCCTCAAGTTGCACCTTCAAAGAGTGTGGGGCTGAGCGCATCGTTTTATCCATCTGAAGTTATGTCCTCCTTGTTCTCTCTTCCCCAGGCGCAAAGGAAGGTCAATCTTGTGGCTAGAGACTAGACAAGGTGCAGAAGACACAGTTTCAGTTCCTGACTCCGCTGTGTGCTTAGTGCTTTCCTCTAAATGCAGATGCATATAATGCTTGCTGTGTTCCACCCAGGCTCTGAATTTTCCCATTGTTGGGTCTAGCTGTTAAGTGCTCTCAATCCATTCTCTACCCAGCCTGTATTTGTGCATGGGATTGCCCCAACCGATGTGCAGGACTTTGGAACAAGGAAAAACCTAGCACTATGGGGTAGATCATTTGACAAGGACTTTGCATCACTACTTTTCTTTGGTGCTTTTCTAAGCTTCCTTGAAATGGGAAGCTATCTCTTCTAATGAACTGCCATGGCTAACAGCAAGGAGGGACACTTTGAGGGACCAGGTCACCTGCAGTGCTGCTTCTGTTCTTTATTTTAGGATTGTACCTTCAGTTCTTTATTTCTCCTGCATGTTGCCATTTTCACCTCCCTTCCCCATGCCATGGAGCCCAGAGGAACCTCTGAGCTGCCGCAGAAGGGGTTTTGATCCTCACTGCTTAGTGAGGAGGGGGGCTCAGCCACAGAGCTGGGATTTCAGATTTCTCATAGATAAATGATTTTGCTGTGTTCTTAGAGACTGTATTTTCTTCCTTTGCAAATACCATAAGAAAGTGGCTAAAATACTTTTAGATATTTTCTAAATGTTTTTTATAAACTAAGTGTTAAAGCAATATGAAGAAAATACAGTTTTGCTTTTGACATAATTTGGTTCACTTTAGAAGACACTCTTAGGAGGTACCAGTGTGAATGGAGGAGTGGGGCTAGCTACAAAGTCAAACAAGAGAAGCATCGTGGTGCCCCCTGAAGTCCCATGAGAAGGCACTCCTTCATCACAGTCAGCCGCTGACTGAAGATAAACGATAAGAATTACCTCCTGACCTGAAGGTGAAAAGTCAGATCAATGAAGAAAGGGGATTTTTAGACTTGGATGCCTTCCAGCACGAATGCCATGCTGCTTGGCTTTGGGTGTGTCGATGCAGGGACTGTCAGCAAAACCATCTGTGGAAAATTGTGTCTTCCATGAGAGTGCTGGCAGGAAAGGCTGAACCGAACTGATATGTTAGGCTAAAATCCTTTATTCTAAATAGTTCTCTACATCTACATTAGCCTCAACATAAATGTTTGGAATTAATGTTGGAGGAAGTAGTGCATCTAACCTCACTAAAGCAAGACTGGACTCACTAAAGCTTAGAACTGAACCTACCGAACGGGCAGAAGAGTGTGAGAAATCAGGTTGGAGTGCATATAATTTAAGAACAAGGATGCATTCCTATCTCTGTGCTGGCATTCACAAACTCTCCACTTGCACGATCTTGTGGTCAGCCACTGGGGACTAAGTGCAGATCCTTGAAGAGAACTTTCTTTGCATAAGTAAATTTTTTGAGGTTATTTTGTAAAGCTGAAGAATGAGGAAAGATTGGAGAGTTTGGGATATCATGGGGGGGAGATCTGTTGCGATGACCTTCCCATCATCATCTCAGGCTGTATGCCGTTGAGAATGGAAGATTTAAGTTTTGCTGCTCATGGCTCAGTCCTTCCTCTCTGCCTGAACAGTACATTAGCTAATGGTTACTATTAAAAAACAAAAACAAAAAACCCAACCAACCAACCAACCAAACAAAAATGGGGGTGGGGTGGGAAGAGGATATGACAAATAAACTAACAAGTGAAACTGAGACAGCTCCCTTTATAAGTCAGCTAGTGGGTACCACTCCTATGCTCCTGGCTATTAACTTGGTTTAGTTTGTAATATTTGTCTGGAAATGGAAGTCTCTTTGTTCTGTGTCATTCTCTGATTCAGTGGATTTTTATGAGATTGACTAGTTTCAGCTGAAGCTAAACAGCCCTCCTGGGAAGGCCCCATTTCACAAATCGCCGCTTTCCCGTTCTGCTGCGGTGGTTGATGCTCTACAGGACTTTGTCCCAGCTTGACTGTCTCCCTTTCCTGGCACTTAGCCACAATTTCTACTCCCATGAGTGGTGTGGCAACAAACCAAGGCAGTCTCTAGCACCATGCATGTACCTTTTTCCCCCTCGAAACGAGTCAAAATACAGTGCTGAGCTTTCTTCTACCCTCATTAAATACCACTTTCCTAAAGGGGAAAATCAGAGGGAATGGACAAAAGAACTCCCTTCCTGAGCTTTCCTCACACATAACTGATAATTATTGGCCTTGCAGAAACAGGAGAGGGAGAACTAAAGTCCTGCTCTATACTCTTAGCTTTGCTCCTACTCCATTGCCTTCCCACTGCTGTCCTTGACCTTTGCCTGCTTGAGAAACTCTATTGTGGTGTGGTAAGAAGCAAGAATGCAAAGATGTGCATGGGCAGCATGTACAGAAAGTGGAGAAGTGAGACTAGAGTTGGAAAGAAAAGTGGGAAAAGGAGTATAAAAATCACAGATGTGGCTCAAGATGCTGAGAAATGCAGGGACAAGGTGATACTGAACACACCCTGGAGTGTAGGGAAGGACAGGAGAAAAATAAGATGCCATTGTGGAGCTTTGTAGTTATACTTGTGAAAGATAAAAACATGAATGATTTCCCACTTTTCTGATTTTGATAAGTGCATGTTGATTTGCATATTTGGCATCAGAGCCTGTTCTCAATCTCAATACAGTAAATCTAGAGGGAGTCCAATATTACTTCAATTTATATTGGTGCAAGTGAAAGCAGAATCTGGTCTTTTATATTCATTTCAAAAGCTAAATTTAAAAGAAAATAAATGCAAGCTATTCATGCAGGGACTATAAAACAGAACACTTAGATACTTCCTATCACTGTGAATTTATGGCTTAATTGTATAGTATCTTGAACCTCAGCTACTTCATTATCGGCACTTTTATCTGAGCGTTATACTTCATCAGTCTAATTTTGTGCTGATGTTAGCTGGCTTAGTGCCAGCCATGTCAATGAAGCCATCTTGGTTTACACCAGCAGTTAATCTTGCCCTGATATTATTATTTTTTCTAACTTCTCTCATGTCACTGTTTTTAGGAATCATTCGTCTGAGGGATGGATTTCATGATCGCTACCCAGTGGAAGATTACCTTGATCTGTTTGACTTAGCAGCACATCAGATTCAGGGTGTGCTGCAGAGCGAAGCGGCAAAAGAGCATGGCAAGATGAACAACATCATAATTGGTAGGGCAAATACAGCCTCTGAAATATGTCTCTGTAGCTCCAGGTTGGCAGCGTTCATAGCTGAGGCATGAGGGGGGCATTTTCCCAGATGTGAATGGTTCACAGCACAGAGCCCCTGATGTTGGTTTTCTCTGGTGTGTGTGGATAATGCAGAAGTTCTTGCCTTGTCCTGGAGGGTGGTTACTTGCTTTGTTAAAAAGTTGTGATTATCTCTAGAAAATGCCTGAGCAAGCAATAAATGTCTGATGAGCATCAGCTTTTTTTTTTTTAAGATTTAATTAAAAGAGAATGACCTTGGTGACTCCTTCAAACGTTTTCATTTTGTTTTCATTACGAAGGGTTTACCTGTAGCCACAGGCTTGTAGCTTCAGGTTTAAATGCTGTAGCAATGTGTCTGGGATAATGCACTAACTGAGGTTTTACAAAATACAACGGGTACTGTAGAAATCCTGTAGCTGACTGGAGACAGTTTCCATGATAGCAACACAGCTCTAAATGGCTCTTCTCAAGCTCCAACGTAAGATGCATGTAGAAAGAAGGACCGCCATTTTTTGTGTCATCATCCCGATGTAGCCTATGGTGGACTTAAATAAAAATAATTAAACCCCTGAACTGCTTCATTAACAGCAAAGGTAATGCAGGTTTCAAGGGCAGGAATATACAGAGTCAGGGCGAAGCTATCTTGCACAGTATTTTTTTTCAGGTGTGGAACCTAGAGGCATGGTACAGGATACTATTTGAAGATAATCTTACAGTTTTGGTTGATATTAAATTACCTGCCTAGTGTTAGAAATAGTTTAGAAATGCTGTTGTGTTGTATCTTATGAAGTCCGTGGTTAGGACTGGGCTCTAGGGAGGGATCCCTGGATTGCTTTCCATGACACACAGTGGTTGATCCATCATGCTTATCCACTGTAGTCCATGGTGCCACCAGTTTACAGTGCCCACGAGGAACGTCAGCAGAAATTTCTAAATTCTGCTTTTGCTGTCTGCTAAAACTGAGCGGAAGAGAGTTTTAGCAGTCTTACTTTGTCACCTCAGAATTTCCCAGGGAAACCAGACACATTCCATGAAAACACTAGTTGTGCAAGAGACAGTTCCCTGTTGAAAAGAGACTTTTCAAGTAGGCCTGAAATTATTATTCTACAGAAAATGGAGACAAGATTTTTGCTGCCTGCCCTCAGAGGGAATACCCTCAGAATAATTTTTTTTGTCTTATTCGAACCAAAAAAATTTAACCTATTGTTGGCCTCCATTTAAGTCTATTATTCACTTTATTAAATATTCAACATTGAGCAAAATTTGCAAGATGGGGTCCTAAGAAATGTTGCCATCAAGGACATCTGCGGATTGTCCTCCTACTTACATAATATCTCCTGTCCTTTCATGGGTGAAGTGCTTATACTAATTAAATTCACTAATCTAATTGGCAACGTACATCTTTGATTATTTATCTCCTGTTACAGCTTTTTCCAGAGTTCACTTTGTGTTTCTTTTTCCTGTAGGCTCATTTCTTGTTTCATTAACGTTCTGTTCGCTTTTCTTATTAAGTTTACAGGAAAAGTCCTGAATGATTATACTCATTAAGTCAGCCTCTTATGACCTTGGTAAAAAACAAAGCAAATCTAGCTATTCTAAAATTAATATGTATGAATATCAGGTTTGCTTAGAATCCTCCATTTTCTTATTTCAGATGACTAGAAAGAAAAATAAAATTAAAACTCTAAATGTTTCAGTAGTTCATCATGTTACATTATTTTGAAAAGTTAAGCTTCTCTGGATATTATACTTAGTGGGTAATTGCATTTTCCCCAAAAAAACAACATCTGCTTGGAGGTGAACCAAAGAGGACTTCACTGATCTAGCCTGAAGCATTCTGAGCAGGACTTGTTTATTTGTGATCATTAATAGCATAAATTCAGAGGAATGTCTTGTGAAAACACAGTATGACATTAATCCATTAATGACAGAATAAAAAGGTTATACATCTATTCTTTAGGCAATTTAGTAATTCATATGTTCTTTAAGTCCATACGAAAATTAATGTATTTTTGGTTGCACTGCAGTAATTTGACATAATTACTATAGCAGTGATTAACTTCTCTCATGTTTAGTATGGCTCGCTCTCTTTGCAGATATTAAATCTGTATCACAAAACAGAAAGGAACACTGTTAAATTGTCAGGAGTATTTTTGGCTTCAGGAACTTAAAATTGTAAGAGTCAGCAGAGACCAGAATGATTGGTTGTTTTTTTTTTAAACACACACTCCCCACACACACCCCCACACCCAATTCTTTACAGTCATCTTGTTTTGGGAAGGTTTGCCTTCTTGAACGCAGGCTATCCTGGACTGACTGCGTTAGAGCAGCACCTTGAGTCCCTGTTAATGCTTTAGCATGATTCACTCGTGTGCCTGTGATCTTCCCTTGCTCGTGCGCTGCCTGCAGAATTTTGGTGCTGGCAGCTGATCCAGCTGCAACAATTTCTGTGGAGTGGTCTGGTCTGTGATGCTAAGAGAATCTGCCCTTTTATGTGTAAATGCACTGATTTTATTTAGTTCAGATAGCACATGTGTAAGCAGATATTCTTAAATTTGGTCATTATATGTGAGCTAATCGGAATAAATCCAATAGAGCATCAAATGTGATCAGAGGTCTACAGAGCAGGGAAATATGAAGGAAGATCATAAAAGCTATTCTAGAGAGGAATAGATGGCTTGTTGAGGTCATAGACTCTAACCTTTGGCATGATTTTGGCAAACATTTTTGAGGGAGCCGTTTAAGCCTAGCCATTCCTGTCATGGAGATGTAGCAGTGACTTTCCAAGGTTGCTCTCATCCCTGGAGTGTACTATTCTGTAAATCCATGTATACAAGTGCTTATGTCCATTTGCATTATACCATCTTCTGATAGCACAGAAACAGCTGCAGGATGCTTTTGTGGTATGGCTATCTCAGCTCTTGTCCTGTATTTAGTCTTTTGTGTTTCTGCTTCACCCAGTGTGGGAGCTGGGCTAATTGAGTTTCAGCTGACAAGTCAAAGCCCACCGATGATTAGGCAGTACTTTGGCTAATTAATTTAGAATGGAAAAGCAGAGCTGTTGTGGACACCCATCTTTAGCTGATGGACCTGATCTCCTCCTTCTGAAAACAGGCAAAATGAACATGACAGAAGATTAATGTGTTTTCTAACAACTCCCAGACTTTATTAATGAATCACATTATGTTAAGCTGGAGTTTGGAGCCAGTACGTATTTCATGTTGTGTTTTGGCCATCTTTTAAAATCTTTATTGGAGTTTCCGAGGAGAGGGGAAAAAAAAACAAAAAAAAAGGAAATCATGTGCAAGTCTATAAGCCTACAACATTATTTTTTCATCTCATTCTTTTTGATTCAAAAAACCTCATTAACAAGAATTAGCTCTCCTTAGTTTGTCAAAGAGTGGAAGTTTCCAAAAAGCTTCTGTATATGTTTTATTAGAAGGTGGTGTGCTACATAAATGCCAGTATTACTTAAAAAAGCCAGGGAAGATTACACAATTCAAAACATCATATTAGATCATTTATTTAGCAGCTGAAGCATCATATACATTGTCTGGCAGAGATGTTACTGTGTTTCTCCCCGTAGCATTACTTTCAGAGTAAGCTTCTTCAGAAACTAAGGATATCAGAATCTGACATTTAACCAAATGTGTTATACAGTCTATAGACTTTTTCTTTTGTCTAATATTTAGTAAATACTTATATTTGACTTCATCTACATGAGTAACTGTAGTAATATAAAGAATTTCTGATAATGGCTAGTTCTCAGAAATGGATATTTCAAACAGCAGTGACACAATTCAGCTCGTTGGTGCATTTTTTTTTAATATTTCCCATGTGCTCACTGACTCTCCTATTTATGTTCTAAACACCGTTGATCCGCTGGAGTGGTAGTTTCCACTTTTTTTCTTTAGTTTGTGTCAAATTGTGCAATTTGTTAGCACCTTGCTTCTCTGAGATGAGAAGTGTTAAAACCAACCCCTGGGGTGTTGCAAAGAGCACGGCAGGTCTTCAGCAGTGATGAGCTCCTGCCTCCTCACTGGAGGGTGGGGCAAAACCCTGAGCAGTCTGTTCCAGCCCAGGTCAAATATATTTGCATGTGTTAACCACTAACAGGAAGCAGTGTGGTTAGTGGACAGTAATATTTCAAGTGGAGTTACATAAAACCTGCCTTAACCATCGCTACGTTCACAAAGGTACAAGGCAGTGTGATTGCTCTGGCTCTGGGGAGCATTAACCAAATCAATTGGCAAGAACCAAGGTATGTTGAAATTACTAGAGTCCATTTTAAATAGTCTACACCAGTTCACAATTAATCTGATTTCCATTGCAGTACAAAGAATTAGACGAGTTACTAGCAGAGACCCTTTTAATTTTTAGGGGAAGCCAGTGCCTCAACAATGTGGGACAACAACGCTTGGATTTTCTTTTATGACAACAGTACTGAAGGAGAGCCTCCCTTCTTAATCCAGGATTTTATCCATGCCTTCCAACCAAATGCCAAACTTATCATCATGCTGAGAGATCCTGTTGAAAGGTGAGCAAAGATCACATTGCTAAAGTATGCAATAAAACTTTCTTACTCTAATAATTTTATTCCTCTCTCTCTCGGATACAAATAAGTGTTCACATGGTATTTGACAGAGTTACTTGGTTTATGATGAGAGCTGCCAAGGGGTTTTGTTCTGTGTATTTTGGCATATGTAATTGTGATAGTGTTTTAAAGAGGGGCAGTGAGTATAAATGCCACAGCGAGTGCCATGCATAGACACATCTGCTACTCTGAAAAAATAATTTATATATTGCCAAATGCAATATAACTCCATGACCTGAGCTAATATGCCCTGGTTCTCAGCAGGGCTCGCTAGGCATTTATGTATCAGCATAAGTGGTCCTTTGAAGTACTTCAGTGTTAAATGTTAAATAATAAAGTTTATGTCTTCAAGGGGCATACTGTTCAAAACGATACAAACTTTTTTTAGTCTTAAAAATACTTGGTGCAACACTCATATAAAGCTTCCCTAGACAATTTTAGCTTGCACAGCTAACAGCTGCTTAGGAGTTCATCCTTGGTCTTCCTGACTGCCTGCAGTGGAAGGGCTCTACTTTTGCAGAGGTGTGGGCTGTTCTTGAATGGTTCTCCGTTGTGTTAGGCATGAATGTCCTTTTCACTTGCATTTCACTTTTTCCTCCCCAGTCTTCCTCCAGATTTCTAGGGCATTTCTTTCCACTGTGTCCTCTGAAGGAGGATGATAATGATGGGGGTAATCGGGAGGGTGGAGGGGATGGAGGCAAAGTCCAAAATGATCAGACCAAGGGGGTGTGAATTGCTTCTCTCTGTAGCTCCATAGAGATATTGAGGATACTTAGGGCTAGGTCAGTGCTCAAGGGCAAAGCCCCAGAAACACCCAGCAAAGAGAAGGGGATGCTGCTGCTGATGGGGACCAGGCTCTGGTGAGAGAAAGGCAGGCACGGGGCGCTTGTGCAGGCAGCCCGTACCCCGCTGCCCAGAGCGGCTTGGCTCCTTGATGAGCTTCCCTGATAGTAGGAGATGGCTACTGGTGAGAGGCAGAGCTGTGCGAGTGCTTCCCATCTCCTGCGTCAGGAAATACAGTTCTCAACTTTGAATGGCATCTCCTGACCTCAGGATTTAACAGGTGGCAATTTTATGCAAGAGAGCTGGCTGAAGTGGCTTCCTCATGTAAATTACCAACAAATACCCTGATTGCTTTAACCACCCTCTGTAACGTGGGTGTAGCTCTCTGTCATCTCTAATAAGGGTTAGATAAAAAGTCAGCTTCATCTCCTTTACTGTATTTATGATAAACTGGTTTCATTTTGTGTACAATTCCCTATGCCTTTGTTACTGATAGCTCATCTGAACTGCAGGAGCAAAAGCGGCCGTGGCAGAAGGGGCAGCCCGGGCAGCTCCACCAGCGATGCAGGGCAGCGGAGCAGTTACTTTGCCATAGCCAGGAGGATGTGGGTGCTGCACAGGGTCTAGGACAGGGCCTGATCTAACCTGCACAGGGTCTGGTCTATCCCCCAATGGGAGATATTTGGAGGACGTCAAGGTTTGTGATAGTGGGTGTCAATGGCATCAGTATTTCATTGCAATGGATGGTGATTGAGGGTAATGAGTTCAAATAGCTGAAACAGCTGAAATCCTAATAAGCAAAGGTCTTATTTCCAGGCAGATGTCCCCAGAATTAAAAACAGATGGAAAGAAATACAGAAAACTCGACTGCCCTGCAGAGAGAGAACTTGTCTTCAAGAATGTAGTTTTCCATAAGATGTCAGCAAGTTTTTAAAATGATGTGTTTATTTTAATGGATGATTAGAAAAACTACACAGTCATATTAAACCTTTTTAAGTAAAATTGCATCCGGGCCCAGGCTGTACATGATGCCTGCTGGCTGATTTCCCCCAGCAAAAAGCTTTTCACCTGCTCTGCCAGGAGCAGTTGGTCCTGCCATCTGTGGGACAAGCTGGGCAAGCCCAAGTCTTGTTTTTGTACACACTTTCCTGCAAGCAGGAGATACTGTTTTATGCCTAATTTAGTTGAAGTTGGCTGCCTTTTGTCCCTTAGCTTCTCCCCAGCTCATCCTCATATTCTGCGCTGGTGGGGTGGCTCTTTGGTGGGTGCAGCGTGAGGGACCCAGGGTCTGCCATTGCAGAGGGAGAGGACACACGTGGTGCCATGGTTGTGGTCCTCAAGCACTGGTGGGCATCACTTTGAAACAGGATGTCTGACCAGTCTGGTCCAACCCTGTTACCCTCCCTCTGCTCTGAGATGGAGTTTTTTCATTTAAAGAAAACTGTCTGAAGTGCATTTGCCAGACTGGGAAGAACTGGACAAAAATCAGAGTCTTTGTCTTTCTTAGCTGGTGACTCCTGTAGACAGCATTAAATGCCTCTGCCTCATCCTCTATAGTTTGCTGTGATTTTTCTTTTAAAAATTGAATTAAAAGCATCCTGCAACAAATGTATCCCTTTTCTTCCTTTTTAAATGAACAGAGAGGCTTCATTTGTTTCATATGGGAATTAAAATCCTGTTCTTGCAAAACACTAACATAAATAATGAGTGCAGAGGACCTATTCCTGTGCTTAAGTGCTTTGCTGGATTAGGGCCTAAACTTCCTAAATTAAATGATGAATTTTTAAGTACCTGTGGAAATCTAGGGAAGTCAAAAAATAAATAAATAAAGTGCAACACAAAAGGTTACTTCAGCTATAAAATGAGACCTAAATAAATTGACTTTTTTTAGGTAATTTCTTAGACACCTGTATTTTTTGAAAGAGGCTGAATGATATCTAGTATTTCTGGAATTGTGTCGAGAGGTGGGTGCTATGGATGCGTAATATTTGTGCTGCAAACACACTTGGGGAAGTGACTTCTCAAGTGTAACAAAACTGTCTCCAAAGTAGTGCATTTCTGATCATAGCTTGTAAGCCTAAATATGAAAGAAAATTAAAATATCATATTCAGTGGATGATTCACAGTCTAATATTTATGCCATGCCAGAGTATTTCCTTTGTCTCTTTGAACCACGGAAAAGTTTAACCAAGGTTTCGGGGATTAACGCTAAAGTAGATCTTTTATTGCCTGTGGGTTTTGGGTTGTTTCTCCACCACCATGCAAAGGGACTCGAATTAAGATAATCTTTTTTGGGTGATATTAAGCAATTGTAAAACTTGTGCTAAAAATGTGCAATGAGGGGATACTCCTCTGGTGTAACTTAGAGAAATTCCTGTTGCTGGTGGCTCTTGCTCATGGCAGCAGCTGATGCTTGCCTGCAAGCTGCCAACATACATGGGGCCACGTCCTGCTGTCCTCAAAATAGAGGTGGGACTGCTTGGGGAATGCAGCATGACAGACTGTAGCACAGATGTGAACCATTCACCTAGCTGTAGTATTTCAGCTTAAAAAAAACAAGAGGTGGAATGCTGTAAATTGGGAGGTTTTGACAGAAAGTCAACATAGAAACAGTATGGGATTGGAAGGGGAGGTTTCTGCAAAAACTGGGAAATCTGGGGTCTTTCGTATTTTTGATGATGGCCACCTTGGTAATAATATAAAAATCACTCTTTCTAACCCATCCTGTTCCTCTGTTGGTTTTGATTTCAACTTTAAGCTTTTGAGATGAGGAGTGTTTCTATCCGTGGCAGTTCAGAGCACCAAATATAGAGGGGTACCAATGCCAGCTGAGACCAGTTCTACTGTTCATAGATAACACAAATTTAAAGTGTATACATTTGAAAAGTTTGCCTTCAGGAGAAAATATTGGCTTGCACAATTACTAGGGTCAGGTTCTCGACTCCCTGGAGTGGATGTTACTCTGAGCCAAAACCCATCAAAATGAATAGAAAATGTGTCACTGGCTGAAAAGGCTGTTGGTGGGAAAATGTTACACACATGTACCCCTTCCCTCGATTCATGTAACTGATTGCCATTGTCATGTAAATAAATCTTCTTTCATTTCCTCTGCCATTTACTTACACGTATCTATTCACAGATTGTACTCCGATTATCTGTACTTCGCAAGTGCTAATAAATCTGTGGAAGATTTTCATGAAAAAGTGGCAGAATCACTGCAGCTGTTTGAAAATTGCATGCTGGATTACTCACTGAGAGCCTGTGTCTACAACAACACCCTGAACAATGCCATGCCCGTACGTATTTCCAAGAACATTTGATTCCTTGCTTGTTTAATGGTACATTGTGTCAAGGTTATTAAAATACTGAAATAATGTGCAAATAAACATCAAGAAATAAAACTTCCTCCCTTTTCATTGGTAAAGTGGATGACATAAATATATATGTAAGCATGTAAAAGCTGATGTACTGGCTCAGCTGTCTCCTCAGTCTGTTCCCTGATGAATGCCAACAGTAATAATACAGTCTTTCTATTGTGCAAGCGTATGGAGAGCACATTTAGTGAAGATTACAGTTTAATGTGTAAGCTTTTTGCAGATCCTTCCAAAAAGTAGCTCTGGCAAGGATCTTTGTGGTATGAAATTGCCTCAAAATCAGAATAAATTATGTATTCTTTCTCAAGAAAAGGCTACCAATAACTAGATAAAACCTTTTTTTTTTTTTTTTTTTTAAATTATGTGCATCAGAAAATGAGAAAAGGAAATAGAGAAACTGCTGGCAGGGGAATGGATAAGTATTATAAGTATTACAGGCTCAGTATTCAAAAATTCACATTTTTAGTGTAGAAATGAGTTCAAATTTTGCTTGAGGGGGGAGGAGAATATGGAAGAGATTGACTTGAAGTATCACATCTGGCCAGTTTGCCATTCAATCCTATTTTATTTGCTGAGGCTGTAAAGGACTCAGAGTGAATACTTCCCTCCTTTGTCTCTGGGGTGAAGTTATTGCCTCCTCCACTTGATAAAATAACCGTAAAGAGTATATTGCACAGGCTTGAGGCCCACAGCAGTAGGGCAAACAGGACATTCCTCTTACTTACCTTGGCAAACTGGAGCTGCTAGCCTTTGATGATAGCCTCCAGGACCTTCACAGACACGAACTGCTGCCGGGCAGTATCACAGTATTTTCCAGCCATCTGCTTGTACAAATGCATTTCTTCCAGTGTGTGGGGAAAAAGGCAGAGAGCAAACCAGAAAGAAAAATTTTCCTCTTATCTTCGTCCTCAGGGTGCAGAACCAATCTTCATTTGTTGTCTTGGGCAGCCCTCTGAAGAAGATACTTTTGAAAATGAACAGAGGATGCCTCTTTCCAGAGAGCCACAAGCAGGTGTTCATAATAAAAAACAAATGCTAACTGTGCTCCTCAGTGGGCTTTTTTAGCTGCTTCTTCAGCCAAGTTGCTAAAGTCTGTTATGTGCATGGTTTGCTCTATATTGAAAAACTGGGGATTATTTTCCCTGGTGAGCTCATTAGATTGCTAATTTTGCGACCACACCAGAAAAATTTTCTTTTGCTATTTGTTCATGTATTTCTGAAACAAGGGAGGTGTCATAGACCTTGTCGCTGCTGATAGATGCTAAGCTGTAAAGAAAGGGGCATTTGTCAGCTTATCCTCACTTCGAGTCAGTGAAAAGCATATTACCCAGAGAAAGGCATCCCGAGCCAGGGTGACCAAACCGAAAGTCCGCATGTGGATATTACAGAGAGGAGAAGGGCTTGAGAAACTCTGCTGATGCCCTGTGATGTGTAGCACATGTATAAAGAAGTTGTTTGGCAAGACATGGAAACTTAATGTTATAAGCAGCCAAAGACACACATCAGAATCGTACATTATGATAATGCCTTAGCAATAATTCAAAATATGGCTTATTTTACTGGAATTTATGATCCTAGAGGTCTTTTCCAACCTTAATGATTCTATGATTCTATGAATGTAGGTCACATGAGTCAGTGTAAGAAGCAAAAGAGTCTATTGTTATCTGACTTCATTGCTTCTGCTGTAATGCGACTTGAAGACGTTAAGTCCCTTTTATGAAAGATCTTTATGACTTGGGATTCATGTTTCTCTCTTTTGAGCCTGAAGGGATTTAGAAAAATATTTATAAGCATAGTTGGAGGTTGGACTTTTAAGAACACCGGACTACCCTTTTTATGTTTCAGCTTGTTATGTAAAATTGAGGAGGGAAGAAAAACAGCGATTAGGTCAGGACAGGCTGAAAAACTGCCTTTTCACATCTCTAGTCTAATGTACTCTGGCTCTCTCATTGCGTACTCAGATGATGCACCATTAACACTGTCTAGCAGCCACTGCTGCTGCAGCTTAGATCTAAATCTAATGATTGCAATCAGAGGATAGAGTAAATACACCCAACTCTAATTCCTGACACTGAATCAGAATATTTGTACTACTCATGGCAGCATGATGTGGTGCAGCCAATAATCAAGGTGGAAAAAGCAGCCTAAGGGCCTGAAGAGGGTAGCAGGACTTAGCATTTTCCCTTCCACTGCTGTTCATCCAGGGTCTGAAAGCCCTCAGTGTCTCCATGAAGGCTGGGTCATCCCAAGCATGGAGGTGAGGTGGCCGAGCATCTTTCTGCTCATGGTTGTCTCTGTGCAGTGCTTTTACACAGACCTGTGGCTGATGCAGCAAGTGCACAGCCGAGCCCTAAGTAAAATGATGTCTCTAACCAGTAGAAAGGCCATTTGCAAAGATTTCCTTAAGATGCACTGAAAACAAGAGGAAGATTAAAAAGTGATCAGATACTGTCTTCTCATGCTTCATCAAAGGCACATAGTTGGGATTTTTGCTTAGAAGACAGAGGTGAGTGTTGGTTTGTTTCTGCTAGAATGTTGTAAGATGAATTAATTTTTATTTGGTTTGGGTTTTTGTGCTTACAGGTAAGGTTACAGGTTGGGCTCTATGTTGTGTATCTTTTGGACTGGCTGACAGTTTTTGACAAAGATCAGATACTCGTTCTTCGCTTGGAGGACCATGCATCGAATGTGAAATACACTATGCACATGGTGTTCCAGTTTCTGGATCTGGGTAGGTGTCTTCTGGCTGTTTTGAGATAAGTGCAAAAAATCATTATTATCCTTCTTCTAGGTCATTTTTGCTTTATTAAGAGATAGAACAGATGGGAATCTGTCTCGAAGGATGCATTAATCTTGTTGCCTGGAGTCAAGCAAAATGAAAATTCCCGAATTCCCATAGAAAGGCTGGTGTTAGAAGATCTTAATAAGACTATATTAAGAAAAAAAAAATCAAAACCATTCAGGATGTAGGGATATATCTTACCATATGGAAGCCAGTCCTGCTTCTGAAGGCAGTCAGGGCTTGTTTGTCATGGGTTTACATAGGTGCAAGAGCTATCCCACGCAATTTAAACAAATTGAAGTGCTACCATGGTGTGCTTGCTGTTGCCAGCATGCACCAATCCAGAATCTAAATCTGAGTATGATGAAAGGTTGCACTTCTAACTGGGGAGAAGGGGGAAATTGTGTTTTTGCTGTGTTGATTGAGACATCTGTTGCTAATCCTCAGAGAAACACTGGCAGACAAAATGTTGCTCAATGTTGATTTGACAGTAGCAAGAGGATGAAAATGTGGCTGCAAAATAGTCTGGCTGGTCCAAACACTGGTCTAGATGATGAGAAAGTTTGAATGTAGCAGATTGAACAGATGAAGAGTTTGGCATCTTCTTCCTGAATATGGTTTACGCTGGAAAAGTCTCTGGGTTTTTATCTTGCTGAAGTACATTGTCAGGGGCTTACATTTATTCCTGGAATAGGGGCATCGCTGTTACCTGTGTACCACTTTGATCCCACTGACAACCTCAAAAACAAACAAAAAAAGGGCTTACATGACTGAGGCTTGTGGAGTTTCTGCCAGATATTGAACAACTCACATAATAAAATGAAATAACAATATGAAATAATTGCAGGTCCAAACTTACAGGAAGTTGTATTCAATGTCATAGCTGTTTTCTGAAAACAAATTTTTTCCTCCAGAAATGATTTATGCTGCTTGTTGTAGAGATGATTAATTAATGTGAAAGGAAAAAGTTCTATTTCCATATTTACTAACAGTGATTTATTTTAGTAATCTAAGCCTGTATTCAATATTATGAAGCATCATTGCTGCTAACACAAATTCCATTTGTCTTCTCTTGGCAAATCTTCTGCATTAGTCATTTGTCTTCTTTAGCACAGGCATTTTTTTGTGAAATATTTTAAGATAATATTCTATTTTTCCACAGGACCTCTAAGTGAGAAACAAGAAGCTCTGATTACAAAGAGTCCTGCATCAAACACTAGACGACCTGAAGACAGAAGTCTGGGACCTATGCTACCAACAACGAAGGCAATCTTAAGAGATTTCTATAGGCCTTTTAATACAAAACTGGCACAAGTTCTTTTTGATGATGCTTTTTTATGGAAGAGGACATAATATGTAAATTTAGTGCCACAAATACAGTGCTTAAAGGAGTTTTTATTTTTTTAAATTCTATTTTTGTGCGTGGATATTTACATTTTTCCCATTCCAAAGAGAAGCCGATTGATGAGCTGAGACTCTCACCTTCAGTCAGCACACTTCACGACAGTTGTACCACATTTTCCTTGTGAGAATGTAAAGCATCTTGCTTATCAGTTTATTGCAACTTCTTTTACCCCGGCAAAAGAGTAGAGCATTAGTACAAAGATGATGTCTTACACTCTCCACGGGGATGTTGAAGTTTAACCTTCTCTAAGATGCTGCAACACAGAATTAGCATCAGTTTCCTACAATTATGCTTATAATCTCATTTTCAATATATGTTATTCATTCATTTTTTCAAGCTATCAATGTCATTTAGTCATTAAAATTTTTAATTGAATTCAACCTAAAATTTTGTTTCTTTTTGTCAGCATATTCACAAATGTTCTTCACTTGCACTAAGGTTTTTATGTTTCCTTAATTCTGAAACAAAGATAAAGGATAATTGCTTTTACATAAATTTCCAAGTCTAATTTATATCTTCAAGTCTAATTTATATCTTCAATATAAATGGACTTTCCTAGCCACAGTTATTGTAAAAAAAAAATAAATAAAACAATATATATTCCAGGTAAGAATGGATGACCAAAATCTAAACAACAGGCCACACTCAATGTTTAGCATAACAAATCCATTTTCTTCCATATTTTGTTCATGTAAATACAAATGCATACCATCTATTCATATCACACATTTTCCCAGGAAACCACTAATGGCCTTGATGTAAAGTCCATTGCTGGCCATGGAGAGCTTTTATGGAGTTTCCTGTTCGGTCATACACCGTGACTCTTCTCCGTTGCAAAGAAATAAGCAATTTAAAATCATTATGAAATCATCTTATTAAATGCATAAATGGACAGGTTGCACAATATCTTGTATCCTCATAGAAAGGATATGTTAATTAATGAATCAGTTGCACATTATGTGCTTCCCTCTTCAGGAAAGGTGTCTACATCTAGTTAAAAAAGTTGAGACACATGGACTTGAGAAAAAAAAAAAAAACATTTTGAAAGCTGTGGAGAAACTTTCAACTGTCTGAAAGCTTTTATTTGACTAAAGTGGCCAAATTTTTATATAAATGTGCAATATTTCAATATTTGATTTCAAACACACCTGATTAGGGGCACTATCAGCTACAGTCTCCAGTCTTTCTGCAGGTAGAACTGGCCAGCATAGTCCACCTAAGCTAGGGACTATTTAAGAAACAAATGAAAATGCTTCCCGTTGATAATTTCCTTTCAAGTGCTGAACTGATTGCTTCTTCCCTGAATGCACGTTGAGTGGGTCAAATGAAGCTGGTCTCTAGGTAGCAGGTTATAAAAACCCACAGAATCATCTTTAATTGGCTTCATGTGCCCTTTCCACCTTTATGTTGAACCCCACAATACAGCTTACTGTCGGATTCACAAATACATTTACAATTACTAAAGGTAACTATTCACTCTCCTCCTCCATGGGGAGATGTTATTCACCTCCTGTGTTTCTAAATTGAGAATTAATGCTGAAAACTTCATGAATCCTGAACATTTTGCATGTGAATATGATGGATGACATGAGATTTTCTGTAACAGAAGTCCACTTCTAGGTCCTTTGCCAACTGGTAATGCACTGTTTAAAAAGGATTCAGTCTGGTGTTTGGGAAGCCTAAAGCAAGTAATTTAGGGAAGCAGTTCTAGACAACCAGAACAGATTAGTTCTAGTTCAGAAATGCTTACAGACCAAAAATGGTTAGAGGACTGAGAATGGAATATTTTACCAGTACAGAAAAAGTATCATGGCAGCATGAATCAGAAAATCAGAATTAATTCACCACTGTTTGCAAATATAAAATTTTCAGTCAACAGTTTATTTACACTAAAGATTTATGCCAGCTGTGGCAACACTGTGTGGTCAGGATAACTCTATACAGAACATTTGCTATCTTGATCTGCTATGGTCAAATATTTCCATTTAGTTGTCAGCTACAACCATGATCTAATGATATTATCTTACCAGCTCTAGAAGCTAATGAATGTATCTGTCATTATCTTTTAGCATAAGCATTAATTCCATGAACAAATAACACACACTAGTGTGTGCCACACTGATGTATGGTGCTAAACTCTAATTTCTGCCAGCAGACCCATGCAGTCTGCCAGCAGTCAGGGAGATTCTCTCTGCCCTTTGCCTATGTATATAATCTAAATCAAAACATGCTTCATGGTCAAAATTTCTCCTTTAAGCTGAATCAAAGCCAGCACCCTGCTAGATCAAGGTCTTGCCTAGTTCTGACTCACAGGAAGGAGAAGGGTTGAAGGTTCTCTGTACGAAGGTGGACAGTGGTGACCACATGTGCCCAAGTCTCAACAGAGAGCAGTTGGTGCACTGAGTGTCACCATGTTGTGTGTAGCACAATAATACATGGGGCAGTGGCTGTAGCTATAGGTGATCTGTTAGGAGGAGCCTGTGGTCCTTCCAGAAGTGAAGTCTCCGATGAGGATGCTTTTATGTCTTCATCTCTTTCATCAGCTCCAAAGTAAGATCTCAATTTAATATATTGCAACCTTATGCTGTTAGGTTGTGACATGACTAAATATCAAAAAGTAGCAAATTAATTGTCAAGAGGGCATCAAGGATGCTGCTCTCTAGTCCAGACTGTAAAAATAGTATTGATCTGGTGACTCAGAACAAAATAAAATAGCATTTGATTTTCTTGAGTGATGTGATGGTGCTGGGTGTCAGACCCCTCTTCTTCATCCACAGAGCAGACGGTGTACCGCTGCCGTTCAGTGGCTTCACCCCAGCCTCACAGCAAATCTCTACGTAGGGTAAGGCTCATCCCAAGTTCTTCCAGTTACTTGTAACTTTCTGTTGACAATTACAATTCTAGCCATGAAGGAATTAAATATTCTTGTTATTATTCACTGTAGCACTGAGCTGACCTACATCCCCAGAACAGTAATTTGCTAAGAAATTGGACTTACTATTAAGACAATATATTTTCATGTTTGCTAAAGCATAGCAGTGACTCTTTGCAAAGAGCTCAGAAAATGTGCGTCTCATACTGTGTTTCCTCTTATCTCTGCTGAACAAAAGTAATCAGGCAAAGGTGCAGCTTCCCTGAGTGCAGCGGCACTGACGAAAGGGTTGTTTCCAAATGTTCTCGCTGCTACTGCAGAAGAATGTGAACTGTGTTTTCTGTAAGACCTTGTGTGTTTGGGCCAAGCATGTTGGCTGGCTGGAAGAAGCACAGTAAAAACAAAGGATCTCCTTCTAAGAAAAAAAGGCACTGGTTTAAACAGAAAATGATATGTTGTTATCTGTAGAGTCCAGTGCACAGGCTTGTATGCTTCAGCTTAATAAACTGAAGATAAACAGTGAAGTTGTCACGGTTCTGAATATGTCTTTCTGCCAAGAAATTAATCCGTCTTCCAACTAAGCCAAGCGCTCTTTTATTAAAGACAAAGCGCAAGGGTGTCACTAAATATTACTCCTGCCGGATATCCCTAACACAAGCATGTTTAATGATGCCTTTCGTGAGCAGCTCTTTTCTAATAAAAATGCTTGTGTTTCAGTACCATCTTGTGGTCAACACGAGCAATACTTTGTGCCGTTGACATGCATGCATTTTTTTTTTCTACGCTGAAAAAAGAAAAGGCAGGCGCAAAAAGAAAAAAATAATTTCCCCTTCTTATGAGATGGCCACAGGAATAACATTTCCAGTGCAGCCCAGAAGCTGAGGATCCTACAGAGAAGTGCCAGCTCCGCACAGTCCCAGCATCCTTGCGGTCCCTCTTGGGGAGCTGCTGCAGGGTCCCGTGTGTGCTGCAGTCTCCCACAGGGATTTGCCAGCACCAGTGCAGCCCATCAGGCAACACTTACCTCTGCACTGAGGCAATTTGTTGGGTGACGTTATTGTAGTAGTACTTCTAGTTATTAATAAGTAGTCAGCTCAGAGCAGCTGCCAAACCGCTGTCAGGTGGTGCCCTGGGATCCCCGGTTTGCACAGATGCTTCTAAGGCCTTTGGTCCACACTTCTGTCCATACTGGCTCTCTGCTTGCACCAGGGGAAAGATGTTGTCAGCGGGTGAGGTCGGGGAGATGCTCGCCTCTGCCGATGTCAGCAATGTCCTGCTGGGGACCCCTGCTTTTAAGTCACAGCTTCTGTGAAAATTCTGCAGGCTCTCTGTGCTGTCTCAATCAATAGAAAGTCCCTTAAAATGATTGCCAGCGTCGCAGGGGCTTAATGGACTGCCAGACTGAAAGCTGCTATTGAAAATTAGAGGCCTGCTGTGCACATATTAAGCCACAATTAGCAGAAAATAAGGTTTGGAAGAGAAACAAAGAGTAATCAACGTATCGCATGTCAGAGGAAGGACACGCTTTCTGCCTCTCACCCTCGTCATTTCTGAGCATCCATTTGCTAGGTGAAAAAGCTGTCCCTTTGAGCAGGTGTAAGTGTGTTGACGCTTCCGCGGCTGGGCTGGCAGGGGCAGGGGCTGCTTGCACCCCCAGGCTGTGCCCAGGGGGGCACTGGGGACGCTGGCCTCCCCAGGTGTCCATCTGCCTTCTCCTGTTATCACCCACCAAATGCACTGTTCTCCAATGATGTCTAAGGCTGCAGAAAGAGGGGTTAAGATTTGTGTGCGCATCTATATCATGATGACTGCAATTTGACCCCTCTGATCCTTGCAGAGTTGAGAAGTCCCAAGCTTATGATGTGACTAGGTCATCATCTCCAGTCCCTGGAAGAACATGCCTCAACAGGCAATATGAGTGATACCTGATGCCATCCCTCCAGAAAATTCATGCCCTTCGTCTTCAGTTTGAATCCCCAACTCAGCAGCAGGATCCCACATGCTGCAACACTCCCTGTTCCCTGACTCCCCATACATGCACTCTCCTTTTGGCTGTGGGCCACAGACGTGGAAGGTCTAGAGTAAAAATGCTGAAAATACAACTTTAAGAGCTTTAAAGTTGCTGTTTAGCTACTGAAGTAGCAGTTGCTGTGGCAACCACTTACTGCATGGCAGCGGTGGCACTGCAAAGGTGCTGTGCAGGACATCTTCCCCAAGTAAAACACGGGCAAGCACTGTCATTGACTATCAAAAGGGGGGCAGAATAATTCACAGTTCTTCCTGCAGTCTGGGTATGTCTCGCACACTTACAAAACAATCTCTTCCTCTACTAATGAATGGGCATGAGGAAAGGGAAGGGTTGTGCTGGTACTCAGAGCGTTGCAGTGGAAGAATGGCCTCAGAGCAGCTCCCAAAATTTTATTTATTTTAGGCCACAGAGGCCTAAGCCACAGATGACTTGCAAATAACTTGGGGTTTAGCTTTTGATGAAGCTAAAACCAGTGCAGCCTGATTATTGAACTTGTTGGGTTTCTCAGAGATCAAAGATTTGGGGCTGTCTGCAGTACACATGTAGTGAGACATGATTCATCAGTGGCTGCTCCCAGTTTAGCCAACCAAGCTGGGTCTTCTTCCACAGTGAAATTTTGAAAAAATTGTTTGTAGAAAAAAAATTTGTGTTTGAAACTTCAGTGTTTTTTTTTCTGGGTTTATAGACGTGTTTAACACAGCCGTAAGTCAGACTAATGCACAATATAATTTAGATTATTCCCAGCTTTCCTGTCTTCCCGGCTCAGCCTTTGTGGTGGCACACAGCATGTGTATATTTATTTACATGTATTACTCTGGACCTGGATTGACTTCATTTAAGTGGCTGTTTCTTTCTCAGGTTTTCTATGAGAAGAGTGATTACCAAATCCCCACTCAGGGAACAGTCACGCTGCTGTTAAATAGGCATTAAAGCAGAAATACACTCGGATATCTCCAGACAAGCTATCCCAGGCATGGAAGAAGCCAAGGGCTGCCCTCTTTGCTGTCCTTCCCAGGTGGCCCCAATCACCAGGGTGGTTAGTTGGGTCTACACATGGTAACTCCTCCTTTAGTATGTTGAAATCAGAGATAGAAAGCAATGAAAACTGCTGTCCTTTGATAGAAGCAGCCTGTTCCGATGCTTGACAACCCTTTCAGTGAAAAGAGTTTTCCTAATATCCAATCTAAACCTCCCCTGGCACAACTTGAGGCCATTTCCTACTAGTGATATAACTTGGAGAAATTATGTTGGGTTAACTGGAAAGGTATCAGCTGAGCCCACCGCAGACCTGGCTTTTTTTTTTGCATGTTGCACTGGGAGGTTTAACCTCAGAGTCAGGAGGGATGGGGTCAGAACTGCAGAAATGTGGGTTCCTCATCTCCCTCTGCTCAGCTCATAGAACAGTGTCCAACGCTTCATTTAGGCTTGGGAAGGAGCAAACTATATTGAAGGGAATAGAATAATTATTGAGGGAGAAGGGCTAAAATAAGAACAGGAGCTACTTGACTGGATTAAGAGTCTGAAAGAGAGGCTAAATGCTGCATTTATAGCTAAGAAGAGAAAAGGGTCGGTATTAGGAGATTTCTCAGGTATCCCCCATCCCTATGTGCAGGCTCTAGATGGGAGGACACATCCAAGGGCAGGACTCCGGTCCAGAGGGTGCATAACAGATAGCAAAAATATAATCTGCCCTTTACTTTAGGCTCTGTTTGTGGGAAACCATGCTGGTGATTTTAGGTGGTGGGGTCTGATGCTGCTGATGGAGGCAGTGGGGGGCAGGAGCAGAGAGGTTAAGTGCAGCATGGCGCTTGCCAAAACCCAGCTGCCGGCAGCATTTGCACATTGCCACCCCTTCCCCTCCAGCTGCAGCTTTGAGGGGTCACCAGGCATTTATTTTCCAGGGGTATAGGACCAGAAAAAATGAGGTGTGATTAGGCCAGCAGCATACCACAAGAGGGCAGGGCATATCTGGAACGCCAGCTGCAGCTGGCTAGGCTGGTGTGCAATGGCCAGACCCAGCTCTGCTGCCCTGCAGCATAGCCACAGCAAAGGGCACCTGGGAGACAGCAAAAGAAACCCAGGGGAAAAGGAGGGACATGTCTGATGATGACTGCAGCCAGGTGGGCAAAGCCTGCCGCTCTGGCTCGCAGCCATGAGAAGTCTGCTCACAAAAAGCTTTTATCAGACATTTCCCCAGAACTGCACCAAGTGGTGGAGGGAAAACAGTTCTGACGCTACATAACACAAATGCATACATATCTCAACATAAGGCAAAATAACTCATATATAACTCAGCACAACTCACACATAACTCAGCATAGCTCACACATAACTCCTACCTAACACAAAGAGCAATAGGAGAATTAGGCAAAAAGACCTAAACACGCTCAGCACTACAATTTACGCACAGCATGGCACTGATGCAGTGGCATTGGCATCACGATCCCCCTTCTCTCTCCTGCATGAGCCTACCAGGACTGCAGTAGCCCTGCACCTTCAAATTCACTCTGATCCATGCTGCCGAATACAACCTCAATGCAACTAATATGGATTTTGAAGGTACCAAATAAAAATCCCACTTCCTTATTGTGACCGGCAAACATAAGCCCAACTTCTATAAGTTTGTTATTTCAGTGCATTATTTCATTATCCTGTACCGTGATATATCTGGAAAAAGGACAGATGAATAATTCATTCCCACTGTAAAATCCTTCTGCGACAGTTGCACACTAAGACGTCAGGTCGGTATTTATTGCATCGTTAAACAAAATTTGCTAAGCTCTGTGTTGCCTCACAGTGATATTACTAAACTGAGTGGTGCTGAAGCATCTTTTGCTTCAGTAGTACTGTCAAAACATGAAAAAAGCTTCTTAGACTGAAAAAAAAAAAGCCTTATATTTAAATAACACCTTCCAAACAGGTGCATATGAGTCAGTCCTTGACGGTGCCATGTCATATGGCCCAGGGTAAATCCTGGAACGTTTGTTCCCAACTCAAAGCCAGGTGTGCGTGATGTCTGGCCTGATTCAACAGTTAATACATGCCTTTCAGAAACTGGATTACAAAGTGTATTTCACTTCAGCAGGTGGTGCTGCAGAGCAGTCCTGTCCTTCTAACTGTGCTGAGCTTTTGTAATACTGTATTTGAGAAGTACTGAATTTATACACTTAGATTAAGCTGATTTTCAATAGTTTTCCTTTCTTATATATATGCTGCAGAAGTGTATATTACTTAATGAACGCCCTGGCAGGTACACGTTGCTGTGTAATTAAAGACTGGGGGGCTGAAGGCAGCACAGCATGAGCTAAGGCAGGTATTCGAAACAGAACAATTCGGCAAGCAATCAAAATCCTGAGTTTCTGAAGCCAGAAGGTTCAAAGCACTTGGACTGGCATAAGTGTACTAACATAAGTATGATAAAACCGCAGGAGGCAGAAGCCGTAGGTGTCCAGCACTGCAGGAGGCAGGATTTGCTGAACTTAACTGCTGGCAGAGCCAGGAAATTGGGAATTTTTACACTGTGAAGTTCAGGAACTGAAGTGCTGGAGAACTGGAGAAGTCGGGACAGAGAGAGATGAAAGACTCCAAGCACAACCCTAGCAGGCGTGGGGGTAAGGTGATTTATTTTAGAGAAACTGTGGCTTGTACCAGAGTGATTTGGTCCTCCAACTGTAAAGGGAACCAACTACCAAGAAGTGTTCACTGTTCACTATTGACTCGGCAGGTATCTAAGAAATTTTAGACGGTAAATCTTTAAAATTTGAAGTGCCCTCAGCTGTGGGTGTTTAAAAATATCTGTTGCTGCTTTTAGGACCACTTTTTTGAAGAGTTGCATATTCTTCATTGTTCTCATTTTCTTTACTTTTGAGAATGCTGCATTAAGCATTTGCACCAGACAATAAAATACCTGGCTTATGGTTGTATTCATCAAACCTAAAGGAAAGGAACATGGTCTTGCAGCTAATGCCCTTCCTTGGAATTCAGAAGATTTTAATAACCGTGTCTTCCCCAGACCCCCATCAGACCTCGAGGAAGCCTCTAACAGGACAGACCTGGGGTCACCTTGCCTGCCCTTGAGACTGGCAAATATCAGGATGCAAATCAGCCACATTGGCCAGGCATTACACCTAAACTAATATTCACCCTGAGAGGAAAGGTTACCAGAAGTTCCTTGTCTCATGAGGTAAGCTGGCACTGCAAGAAAAATAGAAGTCTACTTAGGAAACCCAGCCTGTGGATGGGCAGGAGACCACACGTAGCTCCTGGTGGGAAGAGTGAAGGACTATCTTAGAGAGGTTGGCAGGGCTTGCGTACAGGCATGGGAAGAAATTCTTCTGCTGCAAGGAACCAGCCTGGTATTTGCTTGACTGGTTGCTTCAAAAGAATGAGGCAAAGGGGAATATGAGGAATGTAAGTGATTAGAATAAGTAGCTTGAACAATATCTTGAGATTTTTAATACATGCAGCTTTTCACAAAGCTTTGTGAAGGTAGCCAGAAACTGATTGTCTCTAAAGCCAAGAACCAAGAAAATACTGGGGTTTTTTTATCATTTTCTGTACTTTGAAACATGCACAGTTTTCAGGAAGTGTAATTTTGCATGTTTCTTCCCTATAGCCATCCCCTATCCTCTTTTTCCTGATAAAGAGTTAAGCTAGATCCTCAGTGAATTTCAAAAGCAGGTGTCTGCTATCTCATGGGGCTACGGCAAAAAAGAGGGGAAATTTCTGTATTCATAGTTCAGAAAACCAGAAATCTATAAATTACACAAAACTCTGAAACTGTTTCCATTTCCACAGCAGATACTGAGTTCTAGGCTTTTAGGTAGCATAGTTAGTGCTGTGATTAACAGCATCAGTTACCAGTGCAACAACTGAAGTTTTCTCTGTGACACCTTTGCAATATTAAGATAGGTACTTTGCAATATTAACATAGATACAGGAGCTTTCAGCATTACGTTATGCAGTCTTTTTAAGAGGCTTTCCAATTGACATGATGTTATGATATCTACTGTGTGCTTAAGAAGGAAAAAAACCCTCTTAATTTACTAGAGGATTTCATAGCACATTGTCAGTCTTACCATGAAGAAATACCCCATTTTTATTTAGCCTCATTCAGGCCTGGTTTTCCTAATGTATTTGTCCTACTTTCCCCCAGAGTGACTGATTTCTAGACACATGCTGCAGATTTTCTGCTCTGCAGCTCACACAAGTCCCCAGAATTAGAGCTGAGCTGGTTCCTGGTTATCCTCAAAGCATTTTCACACTAGCCCGGTTTTAATGAGCAGATGTAGCACAAATAACACAGGCTCAGGTTTGCAGGCTAGGCTGGTGCAAATACTTGCACCATGCATTTCTTCAAGATGCCACTTGAAGAAATCTTCAGTATAATGCATATCCCCTAAATAAGGTGTAAGTTGTCTTTAAACACAAACCCAAGACTACTGAGCCCAAAGGTGAACGTGAACATTCCTGACAGTGCCAGCATGACCAAAAGAGAGCCAAGCTGGATGCCTGGACAGGGACCTGGAACTGCTACCTCACAGCAGGTTTGATGTCAAAGTCTTTTTCTGCACTCTGTAACACATCAGGAAGAATAATAAAGTGTAAATAGTTTTTCCCTGAATTACAATCTTTCAAAGTTATTCCGTGTTTAGGGTATGGAAAGTGTATACATGGAGATACAAGCCCAGAGAATATTACCCAAGAAAAGCATCTCTGAGTGAGTCACAATAGAAAACTTAGATGCCTAAAATGTGCATGTTCATTGCAGTTTAAAAATCATTTCACATGCTTGAAGTCAATTTGAATAGGACCATAAGGGGCAGCAACACTTATTTCCAGCATCTACTATCATGTTTTTATGATTTATTGAATATATTTGGGAAAAGAATTGTTTTCAGGTTGTTCCAGCATGAAAATTAGGTGAAACCGACCCCTGCACAGTGGAGCTGAAGCCCTGCACTCTCCTCTGCATTGCAGTGATATGGTTTGCATGTGGGAACCCTTCGCCTTCATGAAGTGTGCAAGACTGTCCAAGGGAGTACAAAACCACCTTGCATCCTCCCGGGTGATGAGCTTCACACTCCTCGGCGAGGGATGGAAATGAGAGAAGAGGTATTACTTTCAGGCTGCTCCTCTAATCCAGACAGTTCCTTTTCTGCCCATTTTTTCTCAGCAAAGGAAAAATCCATTTGGCTGGGTTCATTTCCTCAAAGCACCAGCTATTTGTTGTGCTTTTGCATTTGCAGGCTTTATGGCACTTATGTAACGGGCGGTTGGGTTTCAAGGCACTCTTAAAAGCGGTGGCAGATAGAAAGCATGCCACCAGTCAATCCCATCTTGGATCTTAACCACGTTAGCTGCCACCATGCAGCCACAGCTGAGACTTATGGACCTTGAGCTGATTTTTTTCCTCTCCATTTGCACACGCTGCTCCAGTTAAACACTTGCCACCCACCATCCCCACGAGCACGGAGAGAAGTGGGACCTGGGGACCAGGAGGGCTGAGTGGAGCTGAGGGTCTCCACATCGACCATCCCCTTCCTAGCCTAAATGTGAGCTGGTTCTTGCTCTAAACGTCCCAGCCTGGAGCTCTGCTGAGGAGGGGGAGAGTAGCAGGTAGGTTTCCTACAGCAGTGAGTTGTGTAAATGCTTTAGAGCAGGGCTCTATGCAGACAGAACACCAACTCAGCTGGTTGACAGCCCCTGTAGTAAGGATTTTGTTCCTTGGTCTGAGGCCAGTATTAGAGGAGACCTAATGGAGCAAGGTCTTCTCACTGTTACTCCTCTCTTTGGAGCAAGGAGGAAGCAAGCAAAATTAAAGCAGCATATCTATCTGGAGCTGTGAGGGACCTAACAGCAAATCTGTGATTTCTGCTCCGGTACATTCACCTGCTATCTGTCACTGATTATTGTGTCCAGATCAACCTGCAGAGAAGCATAGTTCTGCTAATTCAAAGGATTTCTTACTGGCTAAGGATTAAACAAAAATTCAGTCAAAATCACAAGACAGTATTTCAACTGCAAACCACTGAAAATAAAGGCTACACAAAATAACACTGCAGACTTTGCATTGAAAAATGCAAAGATGTACTACAGTCACAATAAAACAAGGAAAAAGAAGATTCCTTTATATGCCTATCATGGTTTAACCCCAACTGAGCACCACTCAGCCGCTCTCTCACTCCCTTCTGGTGGGATGGTGGAGAGAATCGGAAGAGTAAATGTGAGAAAACGCGTGGGGTGAGATAAAAACTGTTTAATAAGTAAAGCAAAAGCTGCATGCACGAGCAAAGCAAACCAAGGAATTCATTCCCTGCTTCCCGTGGGCAGGCAGGTGTTCAGCCATCCCCAGGACAGCAGGGCTCCATCACGCATAGCAGTGACTTGGGAAGACAAATGCCATCACTCCGAACGTCCCCTGTTTCCTTCTTGTTCCCCCAGCTTTATACACTGAGCATGACGTCGTATGGTGTGGGACATCCCTGGGGTCAGTTGGGGTCACTGTCCCAGCTGTGTCCCTTCCAAACCCCTTGTGCACCCCCAGCCTACTTGTTGCTGGGGTTTTGTGAGAAGCAGAAAAGGCCTTGACTCTGTGTAAGCAAAGCTCAGCAATAACTAAAACATCCCTGGATTATCAACACTGTTTCCAGCACAAATCCAAAACATAGCCCTGTAGTAGCTACTATGAAGAAAATTAACTCTATCCCAGCCAAAACCAGCACAATTCCACCCCTACAGACATAAGGAGTAGTGAAGTGCCAGGATCTGCAGAGTCTGTTTCTGCCCTCTGATATATTTATGCACACTGGGATGCACTTTGTGGAGATCTATCTTCTTGGCCCTGTAATTATTGCTTAGGAAATAATTCTATTGTCAATCCATGGAAAGGAATAAAATCCTCCTTTGCCCCTTCTGAGCACAGGTCAGTAAAACCCAGCAGGCAGAACCAGAGGGCAGGATTCCAAGTACTAGGATCAGGAGCTGCAGTACTCCTCCATGATTGTCAGCCTGGGTGTTATATGTGCACAAGTCCCATGCTGGGTAAGAGACGGTGCCGCTGCATTGCTTTGCATCAGCATGGATATCCCTCCTGGAGACAAACTGCAGATGTGCACCATGGGGTATGCAGGGTGGCTGCACAGGGACAGCAGGAGGAGGTGGGGCAGTGCCAAAGTCATCTGTGGAGAGAACAACAGAAGCTCCCGGGAAGCTCTCCAAAGCTCTGACCTGGGCCTCCTCTGGCTATTTCTTTTGGTGAAGAGAGACTTTCTTTCTTCTCTACTGATGTGCGAGGGTGGGATGGCACGAAGCCCACTCTCTTGTTCTGCAGGGACCTGGTGCTTGGCAGGTGTTTCCCCGGTGGTGGTCCCCCTACATGCCGGGGAAGGTCACAGCTCAGCAGGTCCTAAGCAAGCAGATGTGCATCCAAAACATCTGTTGGCAGCCGTCTGGTGAGTGGGAAGGCATTTGGCTGTTGCTGGAGGGGCATTTCTCACAGCAGAAACTTGTTCTTACCAGCCAGCAAATCCAAACAGAAAGTGTGGGTTGCTGTTTTGGCCATGTGAGTCGATAGGCTGAAATGGCCTAGTTTTAATAAAAGAGGCACTTTCAGGTGAGATGTTGAGTCTTCTCAACCCCAGGAGAATGTCTCATCAAAATTTTATATGGCCTTGGGATCCTGGTGTTTTATAAACAAGGCATTTCCAGATGTATAAATGAGAAAAGACTGGAATATCACAAATTGCTCATCCAGGGGAAAAAATAAATGAAGAAAGAAAAGCTGAGGAACTTGCTTAAAATATATGGAAATTTATATACATGTTTGGGAATTTTATCCAAGAGCAATATTGTTGCTCTTGCAGGGAACTAGAGTAACTGGGAATTTCCCACACTGTTCCTTCTCTCTTCCTGGGGTACTTTTGAGTTGCAGTCCTGAATGTGTCGCTGGAATAGGTGGTGTAGTCTGGGGGGTGTAAGTCACCTTGGTTTAAGGGTTTAAGGGACCCTTCTGAACTTAACATCCATCTATATGGCTACCTTGCATTACATGGGACAGGACTTGATGACCCCAGTGACCCCTTCCAGCTTCTCATGAAAGAAAACCAGTGAAAGAAAAGTTTGTTGTTCTGGGGCTCTTTTTATTTGCCATGAGGAAGCTCTCATATAGTAAAGAAAAGATTATTATCAGTCATAATACTATAATGCTGAAAGGAGGTGTGATCTCTTTGTACTTATCATCTGCCTCCCTACTGAAAAATAACATGCTTTTCCTTTACATGAAAAATAAAACAAAGCAGAAATTGCTATTTGTGCTGAGTTTTTTCCAGTCCAGCTATACAAAAAGTCATTTTCCAAAACTACAAAAATTATTTCAAGTCTTTAAGGAAAGAATAAAAGATCTTTGGACTGGTATTGCTAAAGTATTCTAGGGTCTTTAATATGCTACATTAATTCCTGTGCAAGCTTCTCCATCCTTTCTGGATATCCTTGTAATGATTCAGATTCCTTTCTGTATTGTGTATTGCTATTATTCGTACCCAGGGATGCTAAGGAAGGCGTAAGCCCCTGCAGTGCTTGTTGTTGTGCTAACACAGAGTGGTAGAGGCAGCCTCTGCTGAGGGTGCCCCACAGCCTCTACACACACACGTATACACACTCATACGCACAAACACACACGCGGGCTGATGCTGGCATTTACTAACTTCTGAGGCTTTTTAAAAACAGTGCGGTTCCAGTATGGGTTTGGGTATCATATAGCCATATTATCCTTGGCAGGCAGTTGTATAATGATCCTGATCAAAAGATCATTGCAAGTTTTGGAAGAAAATGTCTTCCTTTTAGAAGAACAGGATCCTTGACTCCTTTGGATAACCCACTTCTAGCATCTACCAGTGAGAGGTTGCTCCCCTCTTTGGCTCAGCTCTCATAGTATTTAACAGGTAGAATTGTTCTTCTGGCAGCAATATTGCAGTTCCTGGCAATTTTCAGAGCCTCTGCTATACTGTACCACACACAGCTACTTAGTGAACCTGGAAGTTATGGAGCGCTGAAAATCAGGGAAATGCTTGGAAATGTGCTTGCTTGGAAAGGCTGGGTGAGGTTTCCATGTCCTGCTTCCTCCAAATGCCACTTGTCATTTGAAAAAGTTCTGATCAGGTTGTTAAACCACTCTGATGCTAATGTGCTCCAGGTGGTCCTACGCTGCTGGGAGCTGACATGTGTTTCATCAGGGAGAGACACAGCAGTAAGTGCTTATGAAATGGAAACACGGCAAAGGCTGACAGTTGTCATTTGTTCAACAAGCAGAATGGTCAGCACTGATTATAATGCACCACCGCACCTCTGGTGCAATCCCTGAACCACAAACAGAACCCCTGCAATAAATACAAATAAAGCCAACAAAGGGCTGCTGAGGTGTAAATAAATAAAACCATCTGCTAAAAATTGACCTCACCTCCCTTACAAACGCCCTTCCTAAAACGGAGGGTGGCGGCCAAGTGCATGTGTGCTGCTTGCCTCTGTGCTTAGGGAGCCGTGATGAATGGCATTTACAGGCCCAGAGTGGATCCTTCTGGGGTCACTGGCTCTGCAAGTGGATCCTTTTTGGTTCAGCGTTTAAGCCTGAGTCATAGCACCCTTCTGGGTCACCTCTGTTAGGAGCCGGGAGATCAAAAATGGGCAGTGGGATATCTTGGCTGGTAACAGGCTGTATGCCATACCCATTGCAGCAGAAAGCCTGATGTGTTAACTTTTCCCTGAAGATGCCTGGTTGCCAGCCCCAGCCTCTGGTTTCTTTACAGACTTTTACATAGCAGAAGTGGATGGAGTATTACTTACGCCTCAGTACCTTGACAGGAGTTAACCCAGCGTCATTTAAGTCAACAGGAATAGAATGTCTTTATGAGAGTGAGATTTGTGTGCATTGGATACCCATTACCTTGCATGTAGGTTGGGATTGTTCAATGCCAGCAGTGGTCTGTATACTTTGGCAGACTAAACCCTTCAGATTTGTAGGGATGTTGTATGGAGTGAGAAGAGATTAAGAAACCCCTGGCCCAGGCTGGCTCATCAGAAGGAAGCCACAGATATTTGTGATTGAGAAAGCCAAGACCCATTGTTAAAAAATTTCTTTTTTTTACTCTGATTCTTTGACTAAGATTTTCAAAGGCATGTAGCTGCTGAGAAGGACTTCCAAGAAGTCCCAAGCAGGATACAGAACTGTGTTTCCCATGGGTGGAGTAGTCCTAGGCTGCAAAGAGATGCAACAGAGACATAAATCTGCTAGCAGAGATGTAAAAAGAGCTTTCTGATGGCAAATGTGGAGCACTTCAACCTTTCTCCTGAACATGGCCCATGGCAGGCAGCTCTGGATTGTCGAACATTGGCTGAAGGATAAGGAGATAGAAACAGGCAGTAACTGGACAGATGCATTTTGCTCTTCCCTGGGTCTTTCCCTCTGCAGGACTGGTGGTTGGTTCTGCAGCCAGAGCACAAGCGGTGCCCTGGAGAGGGTCAGACACTCCATAGCCTCCTTCCCACAGCATCCATACCTCATCCCAGAGTGTGGGATAGATTATACAGCCAGCATGGAGATCAGAGCACTTCCAGTAGTCAAAAAAGTATTTTATGGCAATGTCACCACCCAAATATAAAATGTCTTAACAGAGGAAATTATCAGCCATAAGTATCTGTGACCAAAGGCTTTTTTAAGATCCAAAATATTCTGAGTTAGCCATTGTAGATGAGGGAATAAAAAATATCTGTCCTCTTCTCTGGCTTGATGTTAGCAGACTATTTTAATAAATTTCTTGCTGGAGCTTCTGCACCTCCGCAACATGCTTATGCCAGCGTGGGCTTGGCACCCTGGCCATTCAGCTGGTGTGTATAGTCATGGTAAATAATGCTCCCCCCTCTCCCTCCGCATTTTATGATGTTGCAGTATAGCTCAGTTGACATGGGTATACCACAGTTGAAGCTCTCAATACCTTAGGGCTGAAAGATGAGGGTAAGTAAAGGTTCCCCTCCCCTTTTTTTAAATGGTAGATTAAAAATTATTGAATTGAATCCCTTTTGTGTGGATGCTCTTCTCTTGTAAAAGCAATTCCCATTGTAAATATCTGGATAATAGAACATGGAATACCAACACATCTAGTATCTCCTCCATTTAACAGCCATATGAACAGCATAATTTTAATGGCAAGTTCATTATAATGGTTCCTGTTCTCTACTAAATCTCATACCGCAGCCCTAAATACTGAGCTATCTTTTCAGCCACTAAATTCCTCCCTCCCTTTTTTAAAGTGTCAAAAATGTCTGTTTGAGAGAACGAGCATCCAAATGTTTTCCAAATGTTTCAGTGAATTTGTCAGCTTGCTGGTTAAAAGTATTTGAAGCCAGTATTTGTTTCAGTCACACTGGAAGCTTGTTTTCCATCAATTTCTCTCTGCTTATTTCTGGCATTTCATCTACTAAATTTAAACTACATTTCTCAGTCTGTTTGTTAGAAGTTCTTTTTTTGGCTTCAAACTGTTATACTAACTAGCTACTGTAACTAAGTGTCATACAAACTATTGTGCTAAAACTAAAAATGGACCACTTGTTTATGAAACTGTCTTTAGAACAGGGGAAACTTTCAAGCCAAGGGATAATTTTCTACTGAAATCTCACTATTTGGAGAAATTTGTCACTGTTTCTGTCTCTATAAACATTATAGCCAGGTTTAAATTTTCCATTTATAAGGAAGAATCTTTTTCCAGGTCAGTATTGCCTCATTTAGATTTGGTCTTCTTTCTATTCAACTCTGAATTCTCCTCAGGTCATGTGACACCCACCATGTTTTTAGCTTAATTGTGATTGCGTACTGTTTGATACCATTTCTGAATATATTCATCACTATAATTACGCCTCTCATCCTCAGTGTATTAGTCATTAGTGGGAGGAGTTATACATAAATATTATGCCAAACAAGTATTTTTCAGATATCAAACTGCAACAGCAATAGGTCTGCAAATCACCTCTGTGTGCAACCTAGCTGAAAGCACCGTGACAACTTCTGGGTCTCAGGAGAGCACTTCCACCACAACCCTGCCCATTCTGCATCTTCATGTTTATTGATCCAACTTTGTCCTTTAATAATACTGTTTTTCATCTACTGAATGCTGTGCATCTTCAGCTGAGGAAGAGTCAAGTTCTGCATCTGTTCAGTTTTTTGGGTAGTATTACCATTAATAAGAGATTTGCTCTTTTATTTTCAAGGGCAACTTATTGGACTGTATCTCCATGCTAAGTGATTGATAGGAAATCCAATTTAATCCATTGCTTGTGGAAGAAAATCCAACTAGAATTTTAACTAGATGAAGCAAATGTGAATTATTTTGCCGCTTCTAAGTGGACTGCACACAGGTCCAAAGTAAAAAAATGTCTTTGAAACTTGACTTGGGGCTTCTGGTACTAGACTGATTCATTCATCCAAAATACTGGATTTTATTGACATTATCAAGTACAAGGCTAATGTCTCTTACTAATCCTCAGCTCCTAGCAATTTTTTGCTATCATACACCACCTCTGGGTTTGTGTGTGAAAATCCAGGAAAGCATCCTAACTTTTACAAAATGTGTGTTTCAGCCAAAGCATCGGTAGGACATCTCATTCTGTAAAGGTACTGCCTCAGACCTCTGACAGATGTCAGTTTTATTGAGCACTCCTGGATAAGGCTGGGAATCTCCACTCTTGGACTACGGTGTAGCTGCAAGAAAACAGAAAATCTCTAAAAAAAAGTTTGGTCACATAAGAAGTAGTATACCTCCAGTTAATTCAGGTTTAATTAAAAGAAAAAATATTATGTATTGTATGTGAACTGTTGCTAATCCCAAGTATTGAAAAATGTGACTCCAATCCCACGAAATGTGAGATTAATTAAAGTAAAACATTTGGGCTTTTTCTGAAGCTTGCGTTTCCCCATTATCCACGGGTTTCCTATTTCATTTTCATGTTTGCCTTCCCAGCCATGTGGGCTAGAAATGAGCTTCTTTTTAAAAGAAAGTTGAGACTTTTACACATTAAATAAGTTTAGCTGATGGACCTCTAAAGAAAATATTCATTACCAGGAGACTTGTAATAACATCTTTCCTCAGTGGCATGGTGTGTGCAGTGTTGTTCTTTGTGGGCTGCCTTCTTCGAGTGCTTGGTGTGCGTTGCTCTCGGGTGGTTGGCTGACCTTCAGCCCTCTTCCAGAGTCAAGGCAAACATTGGAAGCCTACACAGTGAACACAAGTCCATGGCTTAGCCTCATCATTGCTGCAGGCGAGTTGGTTACTCTACAGGTATTGTTCCTCTAAAATCAAGTATTTGCATTTATCTATTTTCACAAGAGATTCTGCTTATACTTGTGACCTTAAAACAACGCCTTTCTATGTTTTTACCATGACAAACACTAAATAAATAAAACCACATTTTTTGTTCTAACACCTGAGACTCTTAGGAAATACCAAATCTATGCTGAGTTAAAGGAGGAGGAACTGCAAACACAAGAAAATAGAGCAGGCCTTGAAACAATTAGCATCACATGTTTTCATTTAATATATTTATTACAGTTCCTATTAAAAAGCCAGCACTTGCCCAGTTACATAATGCTATCATTTTGTGGATGGCAGGACTGGAACTGTCTTTATAAAATATGATATTATTTTGGCTCATTATCCCAAGAACTTTTTCACTTTGCTTCTGCTAAGTTAAGGAAACAGAGTGAGGCTGATCCTGATAGTTTAGAAGGAAGCAGGTACAAATTCTGTAAAATAATAGTTGGATACTAGTTGTACAGGTGAAGTGAAATGTACAGGAAGACACCGTCACAATTCCAGTTGCCATCACAGAATCTATTATAGAATGGTTTGGGTTCGAAGGGACCTTAAAGATCACCTAGTTCCAACCCCCTTGCCGTGGGCAGGGACACCTTCCACTAGACCAGGTTGCTCAAAGCCCCATCCAACTTGGCCTTGAACACTTCCAGGGATGGGGCAGCCACAGCTTCTCTGAGCAACCTGTTCCAGTGCCTCACTACCTTCATAGTGAAGAATCATGTTGCATTGGACACCATTGATAGAGAAAGTGGAACAAATACACAAATCAAACAAATTTACTGCTGTTCAGGGTCAGGTCCAGAGACTGCAGCTGGTCTGTTATTTGTATTTTGTCTTGCTCCAAATTATGCAAGCTCTTCACCTCTCTCAGCACGAGCAGGATGTTTGCCAACACCAGCTGATGTGACTAAGGAAAAACTCCCTGTGTTGTGGTTGAGGCTCTCAACAAGGTAATTTTCTCCAGGCTGCAAAGGTGACTGCAGCATGCCATCCTGAATCGATAGGCTAGATTTTCCTCAGACTCTTAAAATAACTTTCCAGTGTCCCAGATTATCAAAATGAAGGCCTGCAAAGTGCTTTCTCAGCACTGGCCAAGGGAGCTTAAATCCACTAAGCCTCAAACCTTAACTGTTATCGCCCCTTGCTGCCGTCACAGGCCCATTCTCAGTCCCTTAAGGCAATTTCCCGAAGGATGGTGGAGCTGGTGAGTGATTTGCTGAGTCTGAGAGGGGAATATTTAGTTATCTATGTTGACATTGCTGAGCTGATATCAATGTACATCCACAGATTTACGTCGTCTAGAGATCAAGGCTTGGGGATGTTCCCATATCTAAAGAAAATAATACAGGTCATTGTGCTCTTGCCCTTCTCTTCTTTTTTCCTCTCACTCTTTTTTATTTATCCCAACCTTTTGTTGCAACTTGCCCTCCCCTTCTGACACCATTTTACATAACCAATTACATTATATTTATTTTTGGTTTTGTACTGGTACATATCATCTCACCATACACATTTTCATATATGTTTCTATATAACATACAATTTCCATTTCTAAACCTTGACTTACATGAAGAATAAAAGGAATAAAGTCAGATGTTTGGTTAAAATTTTCAAAGTTTGATTTATAAATTAAAGGAAGATTCTAAATATTTAAAAAAGACTGGAAGAAATGACATTTCAACACATCAGTCTGAAATCTCCTGTCTCTTCGCCCTGATTCATGGTTGAACTGTCTGTAAAGACCCTCTTGAAAATGGTCTTCTGTGGATCTACTCTCTTTGCAGAGCAGGCATTTTACATCTGAAAACAAGCACAGAAACAGGAGTTTGTGTTCCTGTTGAATATAAGACCAATTCTACTGATTTCCATGGTATTACTTGAGCAATAAGCAACTCTCCGATAATTTTTTTTTAAAAATAAGGAAAATTCAGATCTAAAATCTGAATTGAGATCTCTTTTCCAATGAAAAATACTTTCAATGTCTGATCCCATTCTGCTTAGTGCAGACTGTGCTATACATTGAGTCCTTATTACTAAGAAATTGTTTATTTACATCACCACAAAACTGCAAATATATGCAAATAGAGTACTTGAGGTTTTTTACTGTTCAGCGCAAGGACTACATCCACAATGGCCTGAGTTTTGAGTATATGATTTCTTGGCTGTATCAGTCTAAGTTAGTTAAATAGAACAGCAGGTTTTTGAGGATATTGTCTCTGGGAATTCCTGCAATAGTTACTGTGGATTAGCACATAACATAATCACAGTCTTATAAGCGTTAATTGTTCTAAAAAGTAGGATAAAGATTATATTCCTGACACACAGCCAACTACAAAATTACCCTTTTATTAATCCTCTAACCTGAGAAGAAAAGAACTGTGACTCAAGACTCATTAGAACATTAAGAAATATCATAGGATCTTTTCTTCTTTTTGTTCCCTCTTTCCTTCAGTGATAACGATAATAATAATAACAACACAGGCTCTACGATTTATAAAATTGAATATATTTTCTTGGTTGCAACACAATGACTTTGCTTAGCTTGCCTGGACTCAACATGGCATTTGTTTATGTAAATTTTTATTAGCATTTTAGGCTAATCATCTTTTTTTTTTCAGTAATCAGAAAATTGGATTAATTTTTCTTCTTTTCACATGAAAGCCCTCTCCAAATGAAGTCAATGGGACATGTGTCACTGACTGCAGCACTAACACCACCAAATTCAGTACATGTTGCCCATGTTATGTACAACACAGCAGAGTTATGGCATGAGGACCTGGTAACTTGAGAGGTGGGCCACCAAACTGTCTCAGGTCCCATGTCCTTGGGGACCCATGTCCTTGTCCCCAGCACAAGGATAGAAGGATGCTGAGTAACACCATGGACTTGTTCCTTCACACATGGTGGCATCTTCTTCTGGGGACCACAGGGTGATGAGTGCAGTGGTCAAGCACAGGAAGGCTTGGGGTAGGTCATCACCTTGGCTCCACAAAACCTGACCCCTGTGGGTACTGCATTGACCTCTTCTCAAGAAATCTTCACAAAGGTATTTCCTCAGCTGGACTAGGGGAATCAACAACGATCAGGATTCAAAGCCATACAGATCAAGGAGTGCCACTGAAATCTCTCTGCTGGGCTGATCTTCTTTGTTTTCCTTCACTTAAAGAACTTATCTGGGTGTGCTTTTGTTACTGTGACAACCTCTGGAAAGCATACAGTGACTGCAAGCAACAAAACATATTTTATTAATGTACTGTGGGTTATTACCAAGACATGATTGCAAATTTGGAAAAATCTGTTCTTATTTAAATATAATAAACAAGCTGGGTTTGAGATTTGCAAAAACTGTTTAATAATATTTCTGTCTCCAACTGTGCATTTGTTCATGCTGATAGATATGAAGAATAACTTTATGGAAGTTGCACTGAAGAAAAATGGGAGTAGGAGGAGAACTAAGGAAAGGAATCTGAAGCAGAAACCACATCCTCATGGTACAGGAAAAAGGAAGTATCTGCTGTAACTTGTATGGGAAATTTATCTGTTGCACTGACATTTTGAGGCTGTAGTTGGGGGTGCTTTGAGAGTACCTATGTTTATACAAAGAAAAAGAGATTGTTGGGTCCTGACAAAACTAGATGTCAGAAATTTGATTCATTGCATCAAGTAATTCTTGCATGTAAACAGAAGCCCCCAAACCCGCTCCTACATACTACTGAAAATGTTCACTGTTCTGTTTTGTTGCCTGGATGTAAGTCATGTCACAGTTTGTTTAAAGAAAAAGCTTTTTATTTCAGAAAACATAACCCCCAGTAAGTCACAAGAGACCAGCCTGTACAGCAGAAAGTGCAACAAACCGAGATCTAGGGTAATCCTTACTCTGAGAATACAAGGGTAAACAAAAATTTTCTAACCTAAAAAATCTCTGCCTTCCTTGAACATATTGTGTGATGAAGCCACAATGGTTTTACCTTCTAAAATATGAACAGGGTTCATTAAGAAAAGAAAGAAAGGCTTCCATTTATGTTCCTTCTCTTAAGTCTGTCCTGGGGGTGTTATTTATTCTTTGTGTTGCTGCATCCACACCAACAGTGTTTGAATTCAGTGATACTTGCACACAAAATCTATCTACCTAAGAACCTTAGATATCATCTCACAAATGTACTGGTGACAATTTCCTGGGGACTCACAATGTTTTTGCCTTTAAACTCTCCCTAATCCCAATATTTAAATTCACATGCTCTTTGGGATCTGCTATACACATTTCAGACGCATCCTTTACCACTTAGTGCTGACGGTAGAGAAGAAAAGACAAATCAGCCAGAAAAGTCCAACTCCTCCAAGAGAACAGTAAATAGGACAACTCAACTTCAATTACCCTGTTGCATCTTGGGAACATTTTGAATACTTCTGGCTTGGTATTTTCCCAAAAAGTCAAAATTGTCCAGACACACTAATAAAAAAATAGAGAACAATCCACTTCATTTCTAACTGGGGCAGATCAGAAAACACTCTTGCATTTATTTTTCTTGTCCAAGTCCCAAAAAATGTCCCTTAACTCTGTGTTTTGGTTTTGTGAGACTGAAGTCAGACAAAGAATGAAAAGCAGCCAAATATTGAATAAACATTTCTGAGGGATGGTGACTGTGATAGTCTATCCATGATAACTCCCTGGCTTACTCTCTTATTAAACTAAGGGGAAAACCTTTCATTACATAATAATTTTCTACAGATTTTTTAAAAAGTAATTTACAGCCAAGGAACATCAGCCTTTTACAATTCTATCAAAATTCTGTAATTTTAAAAGATGTCTTAGATATTCTCTGATTAGCTGAAAATAGAATCGCTTGAATAATCTTTTTTCCAATTAAGATGTGATTTTTACTAAAAATGGATGTTTCCATTAAAATATTTTCCGTTTTCTCTCTTTTTTTTTAAGATTGGCTCAATGCCTGTAAAGGCAACTCTGTGCTTGCGGGCTGCATGGGCTATGGCCTGAGATGGAGTTCTGTCAGTTTATCATTCCAGTAAAGCACTTTTATTAGAATATAAGGCACAGACAGGCAAAAAGAACTTTATTTTGATGTTTCTGAAAAAAAAAGCCCAACTGAGATGACAGGTCGCCCAGGCTAAAGAACAATGACCAGACTGAAGACACTAAAATTAGAGAAGGTTTCTCACCTTCTCACCTGGCAAAAAGTCTAAGTTGGCAAGGATTTGCTTTCATCAGTTTGTGTTCAAAGCACGCTTATGCTTTTTTTTTGCAAAAAAGGCCAAATGCTTTGCAGATCATAGATTGAAATCAGCATCTCGCTAAGCCTTTTTCAATAGCTGACTTTGCCACCATGTACTGAGATGATTTTCATTGCCAGAGAAAGCAGGAGATTGCTGTTCAAACACAGCACTCTCTCAAAAGGCAGCTGCAACTCCTCACCCAACAATTTCTTCCTTTGTTTATGAACCTGACATTTACTCATTTTCCCCTTATTTACTCATTGGAAAAATCTTCTGACTTCCATAGTTAAGGCATTTTAACCAGAGGAATGGAAAAAGAAGAAAACAGAGGCAGAGGGGGAAAAATATTTTGCCTAACTCTTATTCATTAATTGAGATGGAGGCTGCTAGTTGCCTCACACATTCATGCCACATGTTCCAGCAAGATCACAGCCTTTCTCCCTAACCATGTCAAAGCATCAGTCAACACAAATGATGTCAGCCCACACGGCCTCCCCCTCCATCTTTGCCATCTCCACAGAGCTCCCAAGGTTGGACGAGTGGTTGGACAACCTGCCCGGCTTTATCCCCACAGCTTCGTTACACTTAGGGGGTCAAAAGCGAACATGCCATAAGTCTGAGAATTGTTTTGAGTGGACGTGGTGAAATCAGCAGGTCTCAGTTCATCGCCCCAGTCCCATGGCATGGGAGAGGCAAGGTTCATCGAGGCGTGGCATGGCACAGCTGGCTGATAGTGACAACCACAGCAGCACAAGGTTGACGGTGGACATAAAGGAAAATTTCCTGCAGGTTGCAAAACCTGTGCCACTTCGACAAAAGTTGCTATTTTCTTTCACTCTGGCTGATGCTAGAGAGTCCCTGGAGGCCGCTGGGTCTCCAAGCTGGTGAGTTTATGATACTTTTAATAATCAGAAGTTACTCCCATGTGGCTGGGCTGATAGACAGACTGACAGGATCTATCTTCAGGGTAGAAATTGCTCTGAAAATGTAACAGAATCACTGAGGGACTGATGTGGAGAGGTGCTGGGTTTTCTTGGCTCCCCTGGAGTCTGCAGGGGTAGGATTGCTCTGTGCCGGTGCAAGATGAGAGGTGGGCAGAGAAACTGAGCTAGAAACAAACCCAGTGCTTCTATTTTTTGCTTTTTTCCAGGAAGCAAGCCCTCTCAGCTAAGGGGTTTTGCTGGAAGTTGTTCAATGCAATGAGATTATTTAATTTCTTTCTTTCTTTTATTTTGTGTATTTTGGGTGCTTTAAGTCAACTGGACTAGATTTCTGCCCATTACAGCCATGGCACTGCAGCTTCCATGACGTGGCTCAGCAGTGACAGCCACCCTGGGGCTCACGGCAGTGTCCTTTGGGGGTCTTCAAACCACCATGGACTTTTAGGGCAACAGGGGAACCATCAGCCCTACTCAATTTCAGACACCGCAAGAAGGGGGAGCCTATGATCTGCAGCCAGGGTGGCTCATGAACACAGATTACAAGGTGGGAGGGACATTGCTCTCTTCTCCATCCCATCGGCCTTTGTGCCCACCCCTGGCTGCTGGAAGCAGAAATTTTCCTTTCCCCAATTTGTTCCTTCTAATTGTCATCATTTTCAGCATGTGGATTTTACCGTTAATTTTATTGCTTCTTGAGCTATGCTATTTTCTTCTTATCCCCTGGATTCCCTAAGCCTTATATCCTAGTGGGGTGGCTGTACACTTTGTTTATGCTGCTAAATCTAAATTATATTCCTTAACCCCATTTGTATGGAAGATAAGTAGCAAAGCAGAGTGAAGAGAGGCCGTAAGTCAATCAATGAATTAACCTCCTGGTTAAATGCCATAGCATGTGACAGGACAAATGCATCATGATCCCTCTTTCGTTTAGAAATGTAAATTTCAACAAGGGAGATTAGTGCAGTGTATAATGACCCAGAATGTTTGCCTTAAAAATGATATCCCAGATGTTGGCCGGCAGACAAAGATTCAGCCTCCAGAGTCTCAACAATATGCTTGCAACATGAAAAATGTGCTCTTATCAAGGAGTGGAGACTCCAGGCTCAGTATTGATTTAAATTTATGAGCATATTTCAAAGGCAGCAGAGGGTTTATTTAGTGCAGATGACTGGTTGAAAAGAATATTTAGCTTGCTTCCCAGGGCCGAGCAGAGAGGTGTATGTACACAATTGTACCTGTAAAGCTGTTCCCATGCTGTACAAGGGGGAAACCCCAAATCCTTCCATTCAAATGACAGAGAAGACGGATCACCCCTCAGCCTTGATGGAGCAGCTCTGGCACAGAAGCTTTTCTCTGAGTCCACATGTAGTACTGGGGAATTAGCTGTGGTGATAGCTGGAGACTGGGCAACTCTTCAGTTTTGCATCTGGAAGGAGTGAAGATAGCTGGTGGCACCTAACTGCAATTCTTGCTCATTAATGAGGGCTGAAGGGCATCCTATTCCTTTCCTTGCATTCTTGAAGAAGAGACAGCTTATGAGAATGACCTGTGAGGATCAAAGATTTACTGTAAGTGTCCCTGTTTCCCTGTGGATTGGCCAACTGTGGCAAGGAACTCTTTCTGAGGACACGTTCTTCCATAATTGTCCATCATGGATTGTCTCATGCCATCCTCTTTGGCAGGCTCACACCATTTATTTTAGCTGGATGTAAACTGTCTCACAGGTCAATGTGACAAGAAATTAGGCTAAAGCAAAACCTTCAGCTTGCAAAAAATCCCCTTAGTATTTTACTTAGTATTCATTGTACTGTCCCAGACTTCTTTTCTATTTCAAAATGAATGTTATGTGTTTTTTAGGAAGGAATTCTAAACCTAAATATTGATTGAAGTTTATACATTCTTAGATACATATTTAAAGCTTAAGAGAGAGAGATTAGATTTCCTTTAAAAATTAGAACCTTCCTTTTTACTTTTCAAGGTCTTTAGCTACTGCTTTCCCCAAAATCTTCAACTTTCTAGATGTGCCTTATTTCTCTCCATTAGTTGATGTATAGGTTTATCCATGATAAAATACTGGAGTTGAATTCTCAAGGATTAATCTGACCTTTTTTTCTCTTTGATTTGCATTTTTAATGAATATATATATCATTACGATGCTTTTTAAACATCAGAAGCATTCTATGCATTTTAAAATGTACAAAGATGTGCACTTTGTTAAATATGATAGCTAAAAGTCCAGATGTCTTAAACTCTGTTCTTTATGTAATTCACACTGGACAAAATTTAGAAAGGTGACCTTGATATCTGAGCCTATCCAGGATAGACAACTCTAGGTGGAGTTTAATAATAGCCTCACAAGTTTTCCTCCTTCACCCAGATAACTCAAAGGGAAAGAGAGAATCAAAAGGTGGAAGTATAGAAGACAATGAATATAACTCTGAAAGAAAAGACAGAAACTATAAAAATAAATTATTAATGGAACAACCTTGCTAAAAATTATATGGTCCTTAAAAACCGTAAGACAGTTTTCAGGAACAGAATCTTGTCAGCTTTTAGAATGAGATTACTATTACATTTAAGTGAGATTTAATTAGTCATGTTATAAAACTGGAGATCTGTAAAAAGAGATAACAATTTAAAGGAATTCAGTTCCTAATGGAGTCTTCCTAGAGAAAAAACATCCAGTCTGACCACAGTGAGAGCACTGGCATCTACAGGGAAAATTGCCTGAAGGAGTCCAAAGCTAGAGCATAACCACTGCTTGTACATCTGCCATTGACATTCCTCAACATCCAAATAAAGAGATCCATCCCAAACCACAGGAAACTAACTATATCTAGAATTGAATTAAAATTAGAATTAAAAATTAGTAGAGTTAGAATTTTTAAAGAACTTAAAAAAATTATTTAGGGGGAAACATAAAGACACTTATTTGGCATGCAAGAATCATTTGCCAGGTAGCAAGGTGGAGAAGGAAATAGTAGTGAAAAGTAATATGGTGAGAAAGAAAAATGTGGTGGATGATGCTGAGGTTGTGCATAACTAAATGAAGAGTCCCTTACTCCATGCCTTTTGTGAGACCTCAAAAGGTGAAGCTTTTATTTGTAATCACTTTGTCTGTATTTACATTGCCGCACATATCATCACAAAGTTCTGCCTGAAATTTTGTGGATTAAATGTTTCTCAACACTTCTGCAACTCAGAAAGCATCGACTAAAATTTCTCTTCTGGTCTGAGTGGAAATCCATTGCTGCTTTACTAGAAAATTTGAACTTAAATTCCATTTTGAGAGCTTGTACCTGTCCTATGTATGAGAAAAATTTCAGCCATCACCAGATACATCAGAGGCACTATGTGGCAGAAAAATACCAGAGAAAATGCATGGTTTAGATCTACACTTAGAGTCAACATCTGGTGATTTAATCTAAATAAAAGCTTTTGGAAAACAGAACATTCTGAGTAGAAGGGTCAATGACTTTTCTAAGTTTTTAAAAATTATTTTAATAATTCTACAAGTATTTATTTTTACTGCTTACAATTAGGAAAAAGAAATCTGGCATCTTTTTAAAGGCATATTTTCTCGTTGCAAATGCATCTGTAGTTAATACAAATCAAAACCCCCACAAAATTCTTCATGGCAATCTAGGGGAGGTTTAAAGGAGCAGACAAATTGAGATTAAAGACATGGCATAAAAAGTTCAGCTTGTTACTTAACAACTTCATAATAAAGGTCTTTGCTGCTCATACGACATTCATAAACATGACAGGAAAATACAACAGCTCTGTGCAGTCGTAAGTACGAAATGTCTGTCTTTTCAGTTGGGACCATTCTCCTAACCCAAGAAGTGTTACAGCATAAAGACACTCCGAACTGAACTATGCAGAGATATGTATATTATATACTACACTCTATTTTGCGGATAGACCCTGAAGAAAGAATTTCTCACTTAAAGGGAGACTAATTATATGACCTTTGTATTTTGAGGATCCATCTGGAGAATTTTAATCACTCAGACAGCATGAATGGTTCAAGTCAGCTCTACTTACAATCAATTACAACGTGTAAGCAGTTTTATCGTTAGCACAAGCCGACAAAAAAGGCACCTTGATAGAAACAATGTTGTTTACACTGCATGCTATAATATGCATTAAGTTTTATCTTTTTCCTGATATTAATCAGGAAATCTGGATACCAATCCTGATCAATATATAGCAGCAGGGACAATGTTAGGACAGGCTGGGATTGAGAAGTAATGCAACATATTTTCCAGTTTAAGAACACTGACTTCTACTGACTTTTTTAAAAACATTTTGTGGGATGCGCTGTGCTCTTTCACACAGCAATCCAGTGCCATAAACCTCTCCAGCATCCTTAGTAAAATCATCCTGTTACTCAGACCACAAAAGCCAAAAGAGCACAAAGGAGCCAGCACTGATGAGTGCAACTTCCAAAAGAGGCAAATATATTCTCTGAGGTTTGCTCTGACGGAGCTAGAATAAAAGGTTTTGTAGGGTCATCTGTCAGCTAAGATAGATCTAGGTATCCTCCAGGCTCTGAATTACACAAAAGCATTGCCTTTTGGTCCCCTTTGGACACAGAAACATAATCTGATGAGAAAGGTAAAGAAGGAGACAAGATGCATAGAAGAGAGTTGTTGAATGGAGAAATTGCAGTTTGGATGGCAATAGAAAAGGAAGAAAATGAAAGACATTAGTGGAAGTGTTACGAAATATTTGTGTTACCTCCACTCTATGGAGATTTTATATATACCTGTGCATTTCTCACAGTCATTAATAGTCACCAGACTCAGGAAAAAAGCTTTGTATGTCTTTTCATAGGCTTGCCAGCTAAAGAGACTATTAAGATCACTTATCTCTTTTCTAAACATAGAATGGATTACAGATAACTTGATTATCTCTGTAATTTACAGAGATGTTTTCAATGCAAACAAGAGACTCTCAATCTTCACTTTGTTAAGCAGAAGAAATGTGAAGTTTCTCATTATAAGACATCTCTTCTAGGCTTTGAATTATGTATTACTTTTTCAAAGTTCTGCTTCTTTTCCTTTTCTTTGCAGAACTTACATTTCACTAAGGAACAGCTTACTCCTAATTCCCGTTAAATATAGGGCATCAAGCTACTTTTGCAGATCCTGGCTTAAGAGCTAACAGGTTTTGCCAGTGACTGTTAGATTCCTCCTGATTCATGTTTCTCTTCTGATAACTCACATTTGATAATATACAGCTACCTCAGCCATGTGGTCTGAGATTCATTGAATTATGACTGTTTAGCTTATTAAAAGGTATAACAGACACTGTGATGGCTACTGCTTAAGAATAGTTTATTACTGGTTTTCTGTTCCATTGCCCTGTCAATAGTTTTGTTCCTTATTAAAACACTGTAAGTGGTGAGGTGTAGAAGGCAAAGAGCCTTTTACACCATCAGACATGTGAAGTAGCTGCATTCTTTTGTTCTGGAGCAGTTCAGTGATTTTCCCTAAAAGACTAACTTGGCTTCCCCATCCTTATAAAGAATAATACATTTTACTGTTCATTATCAGAGAAGCAAATACTTACTCAGTACTGACTCACATATAAGAAAAGGCCACAAAAGGACAATTCAAATCTTTGGCATTATTGGGAGCTTCAGACATAGAAACTCTTGCATTACTAGCACACTGATGATGAATATGGGTTTTAAGAAGCACAAGACAGGCAGGACTGTATCTCCAGCCCGAGTAGATTGCCTATCAAAATACTGAAACTGAGCTCAGCTCAGAAATGGCAGTGATCTCACCTTTCAGACATGGCAGATCCTTAGACCTGGGCTCACGTGATGCCTTTTCTTCCCAGATGAATCTAAGACCAAAGGGAATGTATTACACAATTCCACTTGGACCACAGGTCATGAATCAAATTAATAGCTCATCCTTGAGCTTTTAGTAAAAGGGTTTTTTTATATACATCATATTACCAGCTGATTTTGCAAGAAGTCCTTTGTTATTTTTTTAAATATTAGTTCAGCCTCAAGAAAAAACAAGAAAATATTTTGGAGACTTTATCATCATTATTTAAAGACTTGATTTTGATCCCCATATCTGGAGCTGAACAAAAACATTTCCCTTATTTATAACTCCATGCAAAGATATTTCATCATCCTGTAGATAAGCTGACACAGAGCCAGAGAGTCTCTACCTCTGCACATCTCTTCTGTTTTCTGCTTTTCTGATGTGAACATGTTGAGGCAGGACATTAAGAGATACAAATACCTACTCTGAAAATTCATGTAGAGGTGACCTAAAGGTTATTTCCTTGCCCATTGTCCTCTTTGATGTAAAAACTTTCCATAGCACATAGCACACAGGCTTTTGCCAGCTCTGCTACAATGATGGTGATCTGTAGTGGCTGTGGAGGCAGCACATCTTGGCCCCTGCGGAATCTGTGGGGTGGAATTGTCTGGGAATCACCCAGTCCTAGGTATCTGCATAAATATGGAGACACCAGAAGCAAAAGTTGGGTGTGAAGATTCCCTAGTATAGTGTATCAAACCTGTTCAAATCTAAAAAGATGAGCACTTCCCCTTATTGAACCGGCAACTTTGATTTGATCCACTTCTGCATCCAAACCTAAGACCAGAAATTCTTGTTACGGGCTTAGGGATATCTATGGTAGTAATAAAAATAGTAACACATTGCTAATTTGAAATACATTATGGTTTCATTTCCAGAGACAGACTCTGCTATCTGAAGGCGATAGACATGAGTGAAGCCAGTAGGTGGTTAAAAGCAGCATTTATGGGATAAGTATTACCCAGGCCTTATGCCCCTATTGCTGATCATGTCGAAAAACATGCTGGTATAGCTGGGGGCCTTATAGAAATTTAAGTCCTATTTCCTATAGGGGAAAATTAATTAAATAATTTTCTGCTTCAACAGCTGTAGGAAATGCTTAGATGTACCCTTTAATTTCCATCATCAATCAGTTCAGATTGTTTTTAAATGGGGATCATAGGGGAACCGTATGCTCAGAGATACTCTTAACACATTGTTCAGTAGAACAGAACTGAACTTGCTCCTTAGGAGGCTAATTTTTCACTGTAATGCTGTATTCTGATTGAATTTCCTAGCAGTTGGTGGTCCGTTACATTGTACAACAAGGGCCGTTTCAGCGAACTCCGAAATAAAGTGGCAGAACAGCTCGTCTCACTTTCTTCTAGCTGCTTAAAACATCTCCATATGCAAATGACAGCACAAAGGTTTTGCAGCAAACAGTGATAAGGGTAGCTGATCAGACCAAAGCAGAAGACTGTTGTGAGATACTGTATTCATTATTTGAAGAAAATCTTTCCTTTGTTACAAGACTCATAAAGGTAGTTTGATCTGACTTTTGCTTTTAGAGGGAGAATGGGTCCTTCTTAAGCAGGTTCTCACCCCTCTGAGCACGCAATAAAGTCTGTGAGCTCCACCCTATTCTTCCATTTAATCTGTAAGGTCCTCTTCTGTGGGGTTGTTCAAACTCTGCAACATTAAGAATTTGAAGGAGATCATACGTACAGGTCTTGCCTCAGATCCCTTTGTGTGTGAAAAACCATGTGCTTCCAAAGGAGCAGTTAGCTCTGAAAAGTTGCTGGCATTGAAATGCCTGCAGTTGTTTTGAGAAATATTCACAAATGTCCATTTTTTCAGCCTTTTATTGCTTATGAAGGAGGCCCTTGGAAACAGAAGGGGAAGAATTTTTCAAGTCAATTGCGAAGTCTCCAGCTCTGTTCCCTAAAGCCACTCCTTCATCCTGGGAAGGTTAAAAACCAGGGTAGACCTTCAGCCACCATGTGGCTCAGCAGCTCCAGCCGTGAATGTGGCACACAGGCAGCAGCTCTGCAATACATCGGGAAGGTGCAAAGTGTGGTGTCAAGTCATCTGCAATGAAATACCCCAGAATGGAAAATGTTCACTTTTTCTGATATTATTTCTTTGTGTGAAAGTAGAGAAAGTGAGCCCAAGAACATATATGGAGAGAATCAGCAACTAAGGCAAAGCTTGTGTCCCAACTTAAGGCAAATAACTTGTTCATTTTTTGAGATGTGCAGTTGCACCCTCTTGCCTGGGCAGAGTAGCCCAGGAGGGAAGGACAGCCATTCACTTGCTCTTGCTCTTGAAAGGGAACAGGTTTCTGCATGGGCCTCAGCCCAATGAATGATTGGGAGCTAAAAGGTGACGTTACCTCGAAGGAAGAGGAGAATGAGCAGTCTTCAAGGCTAATGGAAATGTTGCCACTATGCATTGCATAAATATAGCCCAGTTCTTCTTTCAGGAGTGTGTAAGACAAGACTGAATAAATTCTGAGAAAGAGATAAAACATTATAAACTGGTGTACATAGAAGGAAAGGAAGGCAAAAACACTGTTTCTTTTGCTAATGGCATGTGCTCTTTGCAGCCTCTAGTAACAGCTCTCAGCATGGGAGATATTTTATATAACAATATCTTTTTACATAGTGCAAGCAAAGCAACAATTTACACAAGGGCATGTGAAAAGGTTTGACATGTGGTATTTATTTATTAATTTCAAAGAGCTGCCTGTATTTAGTTTTCATTCAAATATTCCCTATGTCCCATGAAGAAACCCCACGTATAGGTTGTATACATGATCGGATAGTTTTGGTGTATTTATGCATGATGCTGAGCTAAGGTAACCTCTAACTGGCAGACTCAGATTAAGCAGAGATTAATCACAATTTCCACACAGTACAGAGAGATATGGCAATATTTTCTACAATAAGTATCAGTAACAAGTTGAGAACTGAGAAGAAATTATCCTGATTCATAGAAAAGGATTATGCACCAAAGACATGCTATTTATTTTATTGTAAGAAGCTTTTTGACATGACATTAAGCAGCAAACAATAGCACCCAGTTTTGATCTACAAGTGGTGTGGAGTCTCCCATTAAGCAGGACCAGTTCTATTGTTTAGATGGAACATATACCAGAGCACTTTTCTAATGCTTGCCCTGTTGAGAGAAGATGAAATGTGCCTAATAATATAGAAGCCATATCCACACCAGTCATTTGGTTGAGATCATGATGAAATCAGCCACCACAAGAGTATAAACATTCTGCATCTACATGCACATCCGCTCATCTGTGCTCTTTTCTTCCAAGATCCTGGGTGCATGAAGTGGTCTCAGGAATAAAAGACACATGACTAGGTAACTTTGCTGTTATTAAATTACAGATCTAAAATGTCCATTTCATGCCCCTATGGGAAGAAAGTGTCATTTTCCAGTGACCAAGAACCCTAAATTAGTTGATTTCAACCACTTTACCCTGATTTCTCTCCAAATCTTAAATTCAGGCCTCAGATGGTGTTTCCAAACACTTTATGAAGGTGTCAGGCTGGTGAACTTGTGTAACTAAACCCAACCAAACGCAAAAAATCTGTGGACAACATTTCCATCAAAACACATTTCTAGAATACCAACATATAAAACCTAAAAATTAGAATCATGTTAACCCCCCATCCTCAGCTCATGACACTTTCCATAGAGGAATGAGAAGCTGTAAATTGGGATGGATTTTTGCCGTTATCCGTCTACTACAACATACAGGCTAGAAAGGGAGTTTTACTGGGTTATTTTTACAACAAAATTCATAAATTTTAAATACATTCTCACTTCTTTATCACATCTGTCACCAGTTAAGTTGTTTCAATAAAGTTTAGCTTTGCCATTAAACATTTGCAGCTCATTTCTGTTCTGCTTGTTGTTTGTTTTATCAGTTGGTTTCAGCTACTATAACTGATAATTCTGTCATTTGGTGAGCCAAAAGAGCCCTCTGCTGTTGGAAACCTACTTCCACCCAGGGGACTTCTAGCCCACAGTCAAGTGTTTGGTTGCACAGTGCAGAAAACCAGAAGTTTTTAGCTTTTGGAATGCAGTATTTCTTATGCTGGCATCTTCCTTGTAGCTCTGTTCTGAAACATTTCTAAAATTGCCAGCAGTTGTGTGGGTTGGCATTGCAAACACTGGCATTTCAATTGTGGTGAAATTCAAAAATACTTTCTCTCCTGTCTCCGCTTCTCAAACTTTTTAAGTCTCGGATTTCGCCTTGAAATAGTTATTCTTCAAAACAACAGTGAGAAAAATGGCTCAAGTTGAGACATTGTCTTTAGTGTGAATGGGACAGCCGTAAGTAAAGATGTGTATGTGACACTGTTCGCTCTTGCGGAGAAGGCACCTTTCTGTAGTGTTGTTTTGGACTATATGTCAGAGCATAGCCACTTCATCCAGGGTAGAAGACATGACGTTTTAAAAATGTAAGACGATAGTGCCTGCAAATGCAGACAAGGCTAGCAACAGTCTAAAGGCTGAAGCTTTCTAATTTATTTTCATAGCCGTCATAAAAATGTGGTTCTCATTAAAAGTGTGGAAATGGACCTTTTACAAAAGCTCTGCTTCTGCAAAGCGAAAGCAATTTGCTGGTTGAAAATCTGGGTTTGTGTTCTTTGAATGTTAGCTATGAGAGTTATTTCTATTCCGGCTGCTGCTACCCTCACCCTGACGTCTGGACCTGGGTCCCCTTGGGCTTTCCCTTGCGTCACCCAGCGGAATGCTCCATCCTGCTCTGGGGGCTTCCTGGGTCTGAGTCATGCAGAGCAATCTGTGGTGAAGCTTACAAGGAAGAAATGAAGAACCCTTCTGACAGACAGAAGGAGTGTCACAGCCTGTTCCATCCCTCTGCCCACCACAAGCATTAAGGGGCACGTCAAGGAAGAGAAAAGAGGAATGGACGGGGCAAGCCGGCTGCAGACACATTGTTAAGGACAGTCTTTCTTCCCTCCAACAGCTTGGAGAGCAAATTCACTCAGTGGAAGCCAGGACTGGGTCATCTATTCCAGAAAACCTAGGCAGCCAGAATGAAATACTAATTTTCTCCATGTCAGATTTACAGCGATTTATACCTACATGTACTTCAGTCTTGTATGATCAGTTCAAAGCAGCACGTCTGGTGTACGTAGCTGTGGCAGCACTGATGGGTCTCAGCATGAGCCATGCTGGAGGCTGGGTAAATGAACATGTATGGTCCTTGCAACTGCTTTCATTATTAATTATAATGGGCATTTATGTACAATCTCATTTAAATTAATCCATCACATCTGAGATAATTTCAATGAAATGTTCAAGAAGCTGAAAGCAAATAGGTTCCCTTGAGCCGTACAAGCTGACCTTGGTTCAGTCGCTGTCACCGGTGGCACTGCAGAAATCTCTGTGGATCTTACCCTGTAGTGCCTCCTGCATTAATTGATGCCCAACAGTTGATCTGAACACTGGCCCAGTCACAAGATCTTCCTCTCCTTTTCCTGATGTTCAAAGGAAAGTTATAATTTATTGGCCCAAATCTTCACAGCATCTTAATTGTGCACATGTGATTAATTTTATTAGTGCTCTGGATGTTGTTACCAAATCCCAGTTTGATTCTCTAATTAGGCTGTTTTGTTAATTAATTAGGCTTTTATATCCATACTGTGAGAATGTTTTCTCTAATAACTTTTGTTCCAGTTGGCCTGGCTCATTGGATTTTGACAGAGAATATGGAGGCTGCAGAGATTTAAAGTTACTACTGATTCCCTTTCCCACATTCTTATTTTTATGAAATACAGATTATTGATGCTCTGGGGTAAGGAACAGCCCATAGCTTGAACTGACTTGTTAACAGGCAACAGAGAATTTATGTGGGGAGATACATCGTAAGTAGCTCGGTCACAATAAAACATTATTAATTGTAATTTTTATTGCAATGGGTCATTATGTAATGTAAACTGTCATAGTTTCTGTTCTGGTTTTAAGACAGATATTTGGCCTGATCTTGGAATGCAGCTAATTCTTGGTGTCTGCTTACATGCAGCTCTGCCCAGCATGGCCCGTGGACTTCAGAGAAAATCAGCGAGGGTAGTGCACCTGGGAGCTCCAAACCATCAATGTCCATGTGGTAAATCCCCAGAGAGCAGAGAGCTGTACACAATAACATACTAATAGAAGAGAGAAAAAAAAAAAAATCACAACTCACGGTTCCAACAACACAAGGGAACAGATGGAAACCTGGTGTTTAACAATGCAAACCCTGAGCTGCCATCATTAATTGTTCTTGAAGTAGTCGGGAATAGTGAAATGGTCTGAAATAACTGACAGTGACTGTCCACAGCACATCTGCCCCAAAGCACACACTGAGGCCTTGGTGAAAGCTTGGCATCGTGACGGACAGACAGCACTCTCAGGGAGGCCAAGAAAGCAGACAGGGTTTCACACTCCTACAGCTATTCTCACATGAAGATGGCTTCTAGGCTGTTCACCAGGCTGATTCACTGCCCGTCTCGGGTATATGGTAGTATTTTCCAGGCATCTTCTAAAAATTCCATTTACAGTTTAAATTAATCTATCAGCCCTGGGCTTGTCACAGGATACATGCTGGGGGGATCTGGGGACTCAAACAAGTCTGGACAGGAGGGATTGTTTTTAGAACAAGTATCAATACAATCAAGAAGCAAGAAACCCCCTGAAACAGCATCTACCCATACAGGAAGGGACACTCACACCCTCTTACAAATGACCCAGGATCCCTATTTGTATTAAGGTCATTTGCATATTATACTTAAAGGTTGGCATGGCTGTTGCTGCTGTTTATTTGGTATTATGGTCTGCAGTTATTTAGAGGTGTAACAGCAGCAATTTGAGCTAACCCATTCTGACCACTATCATGTGATAGAAGTGTTAATCATTAACTATCCAGAGCCATATAGAAAGAAGAGTTAATTAATACTGTAGGCACCCACACATATCACCCTTTTATTAAGAAAAACTGCATGATGACATCAGCCTTTGAGAATGTCAATAGACATTTTTAAGAGTTTCTGCTGCCTTTGTCTGCTCCTCTGAGCTTCTGTAAAGGGAGTTAAATATCCAGTTATAACAATTTTTACCATCCAGATCATGAGCCTATTCTTCAGAATTAGCCTGAATTAATGATAAGGATGGAGAAAGCAGAAGTTACACATCATTATCAGCTGCAAGTATTTCTGGACAAAAACAAATCCCTGACCTCATTTTTAAACCCTCATTAGCAGCACTTATTATAAAGGAGGTCAGCCTGCTCTGCATCCAGCCCGCAGAGCCTGTCCCAGCAGACGGGGCTGGGGCTGTACTGCCCAGGGCACACCATCCATCAGGCTCAGGCAGCCAGCGGCTCTTGCTGCACCGCCTCTTCCTGATGCGGGGCAAAGGCTTAGCAATCTATCTTACATCTAAACAGACAGTGATCCAGGGCCAGTACCTCTGAGAAATCAGCACTGACAAAGCCAACTACCTAGGAGAAGTCCACAAATGTGGTCCTCTTGTGACAATAACCCTAAATTCAGGAACTGCTAAACTTTCAGAAATAACTTTTCCTTTCTCTTCTTTTTCTTTCTTATATCCACCCCTTCCATCTCCTGAGGTCTATCAAAGAGCCTGTCTTTCGACAGCAGCCTTGATAATGTGATTTGCTGTCAGTCCATCTGTGTGCTCCCACCTTCATCCATACTGTTTAGTACAGATGTGTTTCCTAATAATCTGTATTATTATGTTATTATATATGGGGCATACAATACACATTACAATTATAAATTTACATATATAAAGTACAGCCAGCATTATATAATTAAACATTTAAGAACACTACAATTCGAACAACTTTATAGCAACCATATAAAGCCACCAACTAATCCTATACCTTTCTATAAAATCATATGCACATAACACACGTGCTGTATGCAGAAAGTTATATTTTGAGTATAACTCAAAAACTTGCATGCCAAATTTCTCCATTAAGGAAATATCCTAATTTCAGTGAAAAGTATAAACATTCATTTGTTCATTTGTTTTGAAAAGTACTTCTTATATGAATCAACTATTAATAAAGCTGGCATCTTATCTGTTCTTTTTTCCTTTTGTGGCAAAGGAAAACCATGAGTATGCTTTATCACCATTTTAGCCAGGAAGTTTGCACTGAGATGAGACCTCAAAAATCATGTTAACAGGAGGGAGACTCTGACAATCCCTTTTATACCCAAGATGTCTGTAAAACTGGTGAGTAGTTTACAAGTTGCAGTTTCTTCACGAAAAAATTTGGAGAACTGACTGCAACCAGGTGACATTATTTGAACACATGCCAAGATTTTTCCTGCCTTCTCCTTGTTAGGATGGTGGAACACCATTCATAGTCAACCTCTTAATTAATCTTCCTAACATCAATTTTCAAAAACAAAGTTATCTGGTAATATTGAATCTGTGTTCAGTATACAAATGTACATGAAAGTACAAGTGAATAATGCTAATAGCTCCTATCAGCTGCATAAAAATGCACTTTTTCCAAGGAGAATAAACAGAGAAAGTGAGTTACAGAAAGTTTAACCAGCATGGTCAGGTTCACACAGCAAGTCATTTCCAGAGTTCAAGGCAACACCCAGCTCTGCTGTTCCTCAGCTTTCTGTGCTCGTGGCTGGACCACGTGTTGTTGCTAGTGCAAAGAAACTAGACAAAGAGAAAACATGCAAGGAGTGCTTCTGTGCCTGGGAGAAAGGGAGAAACTTAGAGAAAAAAAGAAGTTTTCTTCTCTCTTGAGCACTAAATCTGATTTTGAAAGAGTGCAGTATCACTGCTTATCTGTTTAAAGGTGGACATGCACTTCTGATTCTTCAGAATTAATAGTTTTTGATATTTTATTTATAGAAGCACAATTACAGTCCACTCCAAAGAGACCAGAATCCAACTCTCCCATTTTAAACCTTTCTTTATAGTGCAGATATTTATTTTCTAACAAGGAAATGAAAGAGACTTACAGACCAAGCAGAAAGGTCTGTCTGTAAAGGCAGTATTACTTCAACAGACTGCTGTTGGGCTGATAATAAAACCTTCTGGTTTCATCCTATTTTCTTAGCAAAAACAGCTATTGGAAAGATTTGAGGTGCTGAGAACACCAACACTGTAATAAATGGAGTAAGGAGCCATGTGAAATGATGGCACAGGCATTAAGGACCAAGCTAAAAAATAACTGGGTTGCCTGAAAGGGAATTAAGACAGAAATTCAGGGGGTTGTTAATTGATGTGACCTGAAGAAAGTCTTTTTTGGCCTGATGGAGCCCAGAGCTGGCTGCACGCCTCGGCACCATGGGGCTGCCCAAGGGGCAGGGCTGTACCACCGGCCACCGGGCTCCCCAGCACCACTGACATGCACAAGCGGGGCTCTGTAAACACCATCTCATTAGGGCTTTTTGAAAAGAAAATTGTTGTAAATTAGGACCGGGAGTGATGTTTGCACAAGGTTTGCAGCCAGTGGACTTCACATTCCCGGCAGGTCACAGGCGGGGTGAGGTTGCGGTTTGCATCTTAACCCTCGCACGTGGTTTACCTCTCCTGCTGTTGCTGCAGTAGATGAGCAATAGCAATGTTATTTATGCAGTAGTAAGTAATTAAATACTAGAAGGTTTAAATCAATAGCAAGCGACACCCGCTTCCAATAATCTTAGAAATTGCTAGGATTTTTCTCCAGATTAATGATTATCTGTGGAATTTGGCCATCTGTCTGGAATTTACTGTGTCTTGCTTTGCCTTTCTCTACCCTACTGTTTTGTTTTAAGCTTCTGGTGTTTTCCAGGGCACTTTCAACATTTTCTTTTAAGTATTTTTTTTTTTTTTGTGACAGTCTTAGACAAGTAGGCAGGAGGAATTTACACATGATTGGGCAAAATAACAAGAAACATATATTTTCCATTGCAATTACAAGGTTGGCCTCCTTATGTAAATTATTTATGGAAAAATACGCTTAATACCGTTACTGAGATTTTCCAAGATAAAGGAAGATGAAGCTAGAGTTTCTGCACTGCAATCCATTAGTCTGGTGTGTATGATGGATCACAGTTAGAAGCGAACCATGCAGAAAGTAGCTGAAAGTGATCCTCCAGCTGACCCGAACTTTTGAAGCTTATTTTCCACTACCAAGATACATCTGCTACAGCAGAAGAAAACTTTCTAGGCACATCACATCCTTCCTCCTTGCTGTGCTGGCCCTCAGGTTGCTTAGACACGAGTCACTGTGCAGCCCTGGAGGCAGTAAATGTTTGTGGATATAGGAAAGCTCATGACATGGAGCATTTCACACAGGAAAATATGACACTGGAAAACCTTTAGTTTGTCTGAGCAGATTCTTGAGTGTCTTGAATAACTAACACTGCCCTGCAGTGCATTGCTAAGACATGCGAGGAGGTGTACGGGCATGTAAGGGAGATGACTGCTGATGAGCCTCATGGCTACCTGAGCATTCTCCTCCTCATGGCTCAGAGCCTTTCGCCCATCTTCACAGACTGCCAAGTAGCTCAGGACTTTCCCACCCTGCTCAAATAGTACTCACCAAGATCTCGAAGCAAAGCATCTGCTGATTCAAGAACCAAAATAATTGCAACTCTGGGATTAAAGAAAGAAGTGGCTGACAGCTCGGCTCATCATAACAATTCAGGGAAGATGATCTGCTGCCAAAGACTGCATTCATATTAGTTTATGAAACTAATCACAACGCATACTCACAGCTGTCAAAAAGCCTAGAAGTTCTTAGCTGCAACCTGAATTCCACATATGGCAACTTCATTGGTAGGACAGGTATTGAGAGTGAAGTTTCCTTTTTCCTCTGCACTTAAGATGGATATATGTGATTCAAATCAAATGTGCCTATAAAACTCCCTTCAGTTTGGTGATGTGCTGCCTACATGTCTGGAAGCTCACTCAGGAAGAGCTTTCTGCAGTTTGCCCTCCTCCCCTGCCTGTTAGCCTTGTGAGGGGTGTGGAAATCACACACCAGAAATGTTGGCACAGAAATGGCAGCTTTGGACCATTGTTGTCACTTCCATGAAAAAAGCAGCAGTACCTCCCCTCTACAGATGGTGTGTTTTCCCCCCAGGAAACAACGATGCATTTTCCCCTCTGATACAATATTTTGCCCAGGGGCAGAGGGACTGGAGGACCATTGCAGTCTGTGAAAAGGGAGGCTGATGTAGAAATGAGAAAGAAGCTCCTAAGCTTGCAGCAAGTGTCCTGGGGGGACATGAGGCACAGATAGCATGTTATGGTTAGCGACCTGCTACTCCACCTAGACACACACAAGTCTATGGGGCCAGATGGGATTCACCCAAGGGTACTGAGGGAGCTGGCAGAAGTGCTCACCAAGCCACTCTCCATCATTTATCAGCGGTCCTGGCTAACTGGGGAGGTCCAAGTCGACTGGACATTAGCAAATGTGGCACCCATCTACAAGAATGGCCAGAAGGAGGATCCGGAGAACTACAGGCCTGTCAGCCTGACCTCAGTGCTGGGGAAGGTCATGGAGCAGATCATCTTGAGTGCCATCACGCAGCATGTACAGGACAGCCGGGTGATCAGGCCCAGCCAGCATGGCTTCATGAAAGGCAGGTCCTGCCTGACCAACCTGATCTCCTTCTATGAGCAGGTGACCTGCTTAGTGGGTGAGGGAAAGGCTGTGGATGTTGTTTATCTAGACTTTAGTAAAGCCTTTGACACCATTTCCCACAGCATTCACCTGGAGAAACTGGCTGCTCATGGCTTGGACGGGCGTACGCTTCGCTGAGTAAAAAACTGGTCGGGCCCGAAGAGTGGTGGTGAGTGGAGTTAAATCCAGTTGTTGGCCGGTCACAAGCGGTGTTCCCCAGGGCTCAGTGTTGGGGACAGTCTTGTTTAATATCTTATCAATGATCTGAACAAGGGGATCAAGTGCGCCCTCAGTGAGTTTGCAAACGACACCAAGCTGGGCAGTAGTGTTGATCTGTTTGAGGGTAGGAAGGCTCTGCAGAGGGACCTGGACAGGCTGGATTGATGGGCCAAGGCCAACTGAATGGGGTTCAACAAGGTTCAGTGCCGGGTCCTGCACTTGGGTCACAACAACTCCATGCAACGTTACAGGCTTGGGGAAGAGTGGCTGGAAAGCTGCCTGGCGGAAAAGGACCTGCGGTATTGGTTGACAGCCGGCTGAACATGAGCCAGCAGTGTGCCCAGGTGGCCAAGGTGGCCAACAGCATCCTGGCTTGTATCAGCAATAGCGTGGCCAGTGGGAGCAGAACAGTGATGGTGCCCCTGTACTGGGCACTGGTGAGGCCGCACCTCGAATGCTGTGTTCAGTTTTGGGCCCCTCGGGACAAGAAGGACATCGAGGTGCTGGAGCGTGTCCAGAGAAGGGCAACGAAGCTGGGGAAGGGTCTGGAGCACAAGTGTGATGGGGAGCAGCTGAGGGAGCTGGAGGTGTTTAGCCTGGAGAAGAGGAGGCTGAGGGGAAACCTTATTGCTCTCTGCAACTACCTGAAAGGAGGTTGTAGTGAGGTGGGGGTTGGTCTCTTCTCCCAAGTAACAAGTGATAGAATGAGAGGAAACAGCCTCAAGTTGCATCAGGGGAGGTTTAGATTGGATATTAGGAAAAATGTCTTCACTGGAACAGGCTGCCCAGGGAATTGGTTGAGTCACCATCCCTGGAGGTATTTAAAAGATGTGTAGATATGTTTCATGGTTTAGTGGTGGACTTGGCAGTGCTAAGTTAATGGTTGGACTTGATGTTCTTAAAGGTCTTTTCCAACCTGAACAATTCTATGATTCTATGATTCTGTGTGCAGGCAGAAAGGACGCTGAGCATAATTTCTTCTGGATCTCTGTTCTATGTCCCCTATATGGCTCTTCTCTAATGACTTGATGCCTATGCCTGCTCATCACAGTGAGTTCAGTTTTTCTTCATATCTCTTGCTTCCCTGTCCTGACTAAGTACCTTTGGCTCTCTTCCACACCCCCAAATTGCAGTCTTAGCAACAGGACTCATGTGCCTGGGTTGGTCTAAAGCTATCTGTATATTGAGAAATCAGCTACCTAAACAGAACAGAAAATCATTAAATTCACAGTGCAGTTTTCCATCTCTGGGGTTACTATTTTGGCCATGTTTTCACTATTCAGCCAATTTTCATACTATGTGAAGGGAATTTATTTGCCATCATGATTTTTCCATTCAGTTCAAATGAAATCCATCGGGATTCCAGCATGACTAGTGACGAGGACACTGCAGATGGACAGGCATGTGGGAAGACGAGCAGACAGACAGCTTGGTGACAGTGCAACACAATGGGACAGGTGTTTCCAAAGACTCTACCAAATAAATTATCTTCCACAGGGCTTGAGGGAGTAAGAATGGAAAAATGATGCTTCTGTAACACCCTTGGCAGTTTGAATTTGTTGGAGATAATCCAGATGTATAGGAAGGGTGTGACATTTTTGATATAACCACAGTTTTCAGATGAGTGCTTGCAAGTGAGTTCTACAATTTATAAAACATCATGACCTCATATGACTGTAATCTCATTTAAAATACATGTAAAGTACCCTTAAAACCTAATGCTGTCACTCAGCATTAAATAATCAAAATATGTGAGTGCATGATGGAGTTCTTTGGAGACAGAGGAGCTAAGTTTTCATTTTGCCTCATTTGCTGGCAAAGAGGCCTTTGGTAACATTCCTTGCAAATGATCTGGAGCCTCTGGAGAGTTTCTGCTGGGATTTTGTCCGAAGTGAATAAAATACAGATGATGAATGCATTTGAAAATGCTTGTTTATATTCAGAAAAAGCATCAATACAACTTCAAATCACCTGTGAAACTAGATGGGAAAGATAATGCCAGTGCAGTGTAACGTCTACGTAAATATCAGGCCAACCTCAAGGCTCAGGTCTGGAGATGTCCCATTCCGCAGGTTGCCAGCCTTGCAGGAGATCTGCTGATCTCATTCCAAAACCACTGCAAATCTTCTGAGATTTCCCATGAAATGGAGTTCTGAGACTGTGGCCACTGAGAAGCAGAAAGGAGCGATGAATCAGAACACAATGACAAGTGTGAAGACAGGGCTTGGTAGAAATACTTGTATTAAAATCTGAGAAAGTGACACTGAAGAATCGGGGAGGCTGCATGACTATATAACACCTCACCATCTGGAGAAGCAACATGGTCCTTGCTCTACCAGCCCCCTGGGCTCAGCCTCTCCCCCCATGAACTGTGGTCAATGCCATACAACATCATGGCCAAAGAAGGAGGCCCATCCCAAGGCAAAAGTGTAGAGACCATAGGCAGGAGAGGAAGAGAGGGTCATAAGCAATAACAGCACATAACAGCATCCTTAAAAATGCCAGGAGAATTCTGAAATCGCTTTGTACCAGTTTTGTTATCAATACAGTTATAGCAGTGAAAAAGAAATAAGAAACTCACTTGTCTGGATACTGTTGCAAAGGAGACAGCAGTTCTTCTTACTATTAGTCACAAGTGATTTCCTTTAAAAAATATTACTGTTGTTATTATCGTTATTTCTGAGATAAGCTGTTTAAGTCCTTCTGGATGTTTCTGGAAAGTGCTCCCTACTCAGCTGACAACATTATCTGGCCTCAAGTGAGGCCGAGGTATTTAACTTGGACTGTGTTTGCCATAAGCAGTACGAAGCAAGCAAATCCAATCTGAACTGTGCTACAGAGCGTTTTTGGCTAAGTTTCAATATTTCCAAAACTGAAATTTGGTAACCCAAATATTAATTATAGTCTTTATCATAACTCAGTTGAAGTCAATAATATCTCTAACAGTGTCGATCCCACTAATGAGTGGGATGTACAAGCACACTGTGAGAAATAAACTCTGTCTTAGAGATCTTATAGTTTAAACATACAAAGGGGATTAAAAAGGGAGATGCTGGTCCCCCAAAGGTCCCTTTCAACCTAAGCTATTCCTGATTTTTGGACACTAAATACTTAAGACAGATTTAAAAATACAAGGCAATTTTCACCATCCCGCTTCCTTGGCAGAATTAGTGCCAAGGTCCTACCTGGAAAAATATATTAATGCATTTCAAACAGTTGGGCATTTGTGATATGAGATGGCAAAAAGTTCTCTGGAACTTTATAATTTATGTTATGCCACATATTAGTAAATATCTGCATAGCCTTAAAGCTTCACTGCATCTTTAGAGCCTATCACTTCGTCTTTCAAACAGCTTTATCCAACATGCTGGCACAAGCCCTTTTTTAATGACCATAAGTCAAGTTTAAACAAGTTTATTACACAGCTGTCAAATTATATTGGCATATCCAGTATGTAAGTCGGACATGAATCTTTGATACCTTCTGTATGACAAGTGAAAACTCATTTCAGAGCTTTTCTTTCCCATAAATTCTTGCATTTTGACTGTTTTCATAAGTGAATATATTATGGAAGGTACTTCCAGCATATTGTCAAAAATATGTGGTTATGAAGATAAAAAAAATCAGCTCTTCCCATCTTCAGACATATACATTAGCTATAAATAATTGAACGTCATTAAATTACATTGAATCTGTTTGGATTTGGACTTAAGCTATGCAGAGACATAGTTATCATATGGAGGTATCACATTATGTATTTATTCACCCAAATGAATCACAGCCAGGAATACTACTTGTATCTGAAAGGAATAATTCTGTGCTGTTCTGTCTTTAAAACACAATCCTTAAATACGGAAATTTTAAAGACTACTCTCTGATGATGTTGTATTTGCTAGCTCTATTGCATTTAGCATGACAAAGACTACTGCATTTATGTGTCATCTTCAGTTGCCACTGGACTTTTGACCATGACTTCTTAGGCTACGCTTAGGCTGTGAATATTGAAGAAATCCCAGGAAAAATGGCCTTTAAGTAGGTTTCAGACAAACTCCGCATTGCATTTCCCTGCTGCTGCCTCCGCATGGCACATGTACAGCAATTTTGGTCCAGGAAATACCAGACTGAAATGTGAGAGTCATTACTTTTGAAATTCAAATGTTGGCAGGTAGGTGATGTCCATGGGAATTTGCTGGAAGTGGCTGTCTTCATGCAAGTAAACTGAAAAGGACATTCCAGCTGCACATCACCCAGAGCCTGGTTGTATGCATAGCCGGGGCATTTCTTCCCATTTTTTCCAACTGTTCCATAAAACTGCTGTCATCCAATAATCTCTGTTGTCCTAATGCCAGCTCAGTCTTACAGTTAAAATAAAATGCACATAAAATTTGCCCATTTTTGAACAATGAAAAAAACCCTCTACTTTAAACCATTGACTAATGCAGACCTACAGTCTTTCAAATGTTGATAAATCAACCAAAAATGAATAGTATTAGAAAAAATATTATATGTTCTCCTTTTTGTACTGCAGATCTTTTGTACTACAGATTTTTTAATCACAAGGCAGCCTGTTCAGTCCCTTTCCTAGTGATATTCCTGCTGGCATTGATCCAGCAGTGGCTGCCAAATGCCAGGGCAATGTGTTGTCAACATAAAATCTACAGGCATTCTGGGGCATGAAGAAATGTAGTTCCCATCATAAAAAAAAGAACTATTGCATTCTTTGCAAAAATGCCAGAAATTCTTTTTGCTTTGTTTATGTCACTGGTTAAAATTGTCTTTCTTAAAATTCTGTTTCTTCTCATCTGTTCAGCACAGAAGGAAAAGTAAAGAAAACTCTGGAAAAGAGTACGTAGAGATTTTTCATTTCTCCAGCAGAAATGAACTGATGCAGATGTATCTTATCTAAATATCCCTGAATAATAATGTTGATGGGTGCAGTGTCTGCTCCACATTCAAAGAATTTTTGCCATGAACAGGGCCATCACCTAAGATGATGACTTTGGGATGCTCAAAACATGAAAATCCCACAGTTCAATTTCTTACTAAGAAAAGGGTTCATATGGTGAAAATATTATCATAGCACAGGGAAGTATAAGAGAACAAGGAACTTTTGTTTCCATGGCAATCTGAGCTCCTTCTTCAGACACAAGCACAAAAGCAATATGCTGAATGATTATCTGAAGGTCATGTTGTTCTTACCAGAAAAGTTAGAGAGAATACACCTGGCTAATTTCCCCAGTCAGAATGCGTGCTGCATTTCTAACCAGTTAAAATAGGCAATTGCTAAAGGAAATAATTGCCTTCATTAATGTCACCTGTTTATTTTAAAATCTGTTTTCCTAAAGGAAACAGCAGCCTGCTCATGAGGGAGGGGAACATAACTGGCTGTTCTTTAGCCTCATTTATATTTTGTATCACTATTTGATACGCTCAGAGACAAATGTTAAGATCCCACATATTTTTGGCATCCCTCACCTGGTAAAATAATGACATTCCCTTTAAAGTCAAATGCCTCTTAAAAATGAGTAAAATGTCTCCATACGAGAGCTTGGTTTTGTTTCCAGCCATTTTTCCAGGAAGAGCCACTCTTTAAAGGATCTGCCTGATCAACAAGTGCAAATAGGCTTTTAAATGGCTGGATACCCCAGGGATGAATGCAGTGTACACAGGTAAGCAGAAGGACAGCTAGCTAGCATCTGGTTCTGTTACATATGTAAGAAACAGGCCTCTGAGACGCATAAATGTTAAATGCAGTTTACTTTGTATTTCCTGATGTCAGTTTTAGGTTTCTATTTCCTCTAAGATTGTTTGACCTTGTTGACAGCAGGGGTAAATGCTTTATGTGGAAAAAAAAAATGACTGTTTAAAAAGTGTAATTCGATTTTCTTGCTCCATTCTGTTCTCCATGATTTACTACAGATCTGAAGTACAAAGGAACAGAAACTTTACTGGTGTTCAGAAGGAAAGTTATTTTTAGTGTTGTTTTGTTGCCAAGGCATATAGAAACCTTATGTGCTACCTCAGAAAGTTACCGTGGAACAGCAATGCAAGAGGGATGCCTATTTCTTCATCTTTTCTCTCCAACCACAAAGATTTTCTCCAATTAAAAAATTATGCATATACTCCAAAGGATAAGTTGCAGGGGTCACCAAGCAGTTTGAAGTTGAATTAAGCATAAATGTGCAATCATTCGTTGTGTAGTATAAATACAAATACAGATCTTGAAAGGACAGTGATACACATACAACTCTGCCTCTTTTGAGTAAAAATGCATTCCTAAATCTGAACTTTGTGAAGTTACAGTTGTTGACAACCAGATAGGGAGAAACAAGGCTGCAGAGGTGGGAGGGGAAGAGCATGACACATACAGCCTGGTTCTCCCAGACACAAACCACTAGTTCCACTGAAGCCATATATTGTTAAAATAGTATATGTGAAATAAGAGCCGGGAAACACCATCCTGAGGCATAAGAAGGGCAGGAAAGGGTGGCTCATGCGTGCCCTCCTGCTGCTGGCACTTGAGCATCTCCATCTCGGGGGTGACACAGGGACTGGTCCAGCTAAAGACAACTTTTTGCCTGCGGCTAGGGGTAAGGGGGAGCTGGGAGTGCCTCTTTTTCCAGGGGTGTTGTTGAAACTGGCTCAAAATACACGGCTTAAGAAGTGTTAATTCAGCTTAGAGGGTAAACCATCGTCTTTCAAATAAAGACTTCTTGGGAAGAGAGGGGGAAAGCCCTGCTTGTTTGCAGATAACAGCATGTTGTGTTTCACTTCAGCAGGACAAAGATTTAAAGTAAAGTGTAGAATGACTTACACATTATCGCTGGCATCGGGCAAGGAGGGAAGGATAATGCTAGTTACAGTTCTACAAAAATATTAGTTTGCTTTAACTCCTTCCACATCGACTGCAAGTTTTTAAAAACTATTGTGATACTTCATAGGCAAAAATAAGGAACAGCCCTTAGGCCAAAAACATCTGAACCTTCAGTAAACTTAATACTCCCGTGCTGCTCTAAGAAGAAAAAACACCTCCTTTCCTGTACGTTGTATGTTGCTAGGATGCTGACAGAGAGAAAAAAATGGTAAAAACATCTTAGGGTGAGGAAGACCAAAATGTGGCCTAGAGACAGAATTTTGTGTGGTTCCAGCTGGCTGGATGCATGCACACCCCAAAAACAGAGGTGGGTCTGGAAGGAGCATTAGTGCATCCATACCCATACCCACAGAAAGTATTAAAATTCAGGAGAAAGAAATGTAGGGAAGCTGGTTATTGACACAGGTCGAGACCCAGGAATAGATATTGATAGGTATGTTTGGGTGAATAAATCTTAACGTAAGTACACACAGAGTGAAAAGAGTTATTTGTGGTGACTGTGGGAGGTGAAGGAGTAGGTATGGCACTGCCTGCAGTTCTGCAAAGTTCCTACCTGCAGAAGTGGAGGTGTGCAAGCAAACCTGCTGCTCCTTGAGTCTCTTGATGTGTCCTGCTGGGTACGTCCTCGTGGCTGACCGTGAATTCCTCACCAAGCTTCTCTTCTGGCTCAGGTGTCCCGAGAGGCACGCTCAGGCATGGCTTCTCCTGTTTCCAGCAATGTGCAAGCTTTAGTGGTGGCCTTTCAGCTCAGACCGCTTGGTGAGGAGGGCCTTGCAGGGACTCTCAGCTAACTGCAGTGCATGGAAACTTCACTGAGATCTTCACTGCTTTGATGCATTTGCTTGTAATCCGCCAGCAAATTCAGAAATTGTTAGGAGTAAGATGAAAGAATGAGATGAAACACTACTGGCACATGATTTGATCCCTAATTTTACCACTAACACCTCATTTTTAAACAACATGAACATACAGCAATGAGATGTTGGATGCATGAATAATAAGATATTGTAATGGGTGATCTGGGTAACATTTGGGTGGATATTTGTGTCAGTTAAATGTATTTTCTTTTTACATATATTAAATAAGTACAGGTCTGATATTGGCAGAAGATTTTTGCTGTTATACTATATGCAGCTACAGTCATACATCTACATATGTACAGCTACTATGCATGCTCACCTATTAAAGAGGTCCAAACCCAATATGACGCATTATTATAATATATATGATAAATTTTAAAATAGGCCACACAGTTGCCTCTTTATCAAAAAGGTATTGTATGGGAGAGAAAATACATGATGCTTACATACATGTATTACTGAAATGTACACGTGTAAATTTGCCAAAAGCAAATAATGTAAAATTTCCCTAAATTACATTCCTCAGGTCTTTAATTAATGTATACTTCACTCTATTTTTTATTAAAATACTTCTTGTTATGCTTGGAAATGTAAATCCTCTTCTGTTTCTATGTATCCTTCTTTGACCACTGCAATGAGTTAAATAATAATTTGCAGCTAAGCTCCTTTAGTTACCAAAAAAATAGATCATTAATGATGTCATGGAAAAGTCTATTTTTCGATTACATCTCCAGGTATGTGAATGTCCACAATATTTGCAAAAGAGTGACTGCGCTGCAAACGGTAACAAAGTTGTACACATTTTCTGTAGCTTGTACTCTGCCCTCAGAAGTTAGTACCAAGGGAGGAGAGGACTGGATACTTTGGAAAGGGAAAACAAGGTAAGAACATCTGTGAAATCGCTAAGATGGGGGATATCCACGATATTCAGCCTGCCACTAAATACAGAGAACAAGCAGTCTGTTTTACGCACCATATCCAGTGGGTCTTAGCTCCCACGCTGCAGCCCCTCACTGCACACCGTGTGCCAAAGGCGACAAAGCCATCTATTCCAGATAAAACTATCTGAAAAGTTTGATGGAAAGGAGTTTTCCATTAAAGGATTTTTTAAAAAAACTTCTAGTTCAGTAAAGCAGTGAGAAAGCAAAATATCTTTTATTCTAGTTTTAGAAAATGAAAATTCCTATCTGTAAAATAGAAAAAGTCATAGTTTTCAGATTTAAAAAAATGTAAAACTGAAGAACAAAAATAGAATTGCTAGTGAAAACATATTTTAATTTGTCTAAAAGGAAGGACAATAGACATAATATCATCAGTAAAATGCTTTTGAGGTAGTGACTAAGAAAGCAAGGATGATCATTAAATATATGGGACTGGGTCACCCACAGTCTGGAAACCAAATATACCAAAAGATATAGGTACTGAGATACGAAATTATGCTTATTATGGTATTAAAGTGGTATGGTATAAACTTTATATACTTTATGGTATAAAGTTATGAGAAACACACATGAAATGTGATTGCAAAGGCAGAGTAAAGAGTGGGGTAACAGATGTAGTACTTTCTCTTAGATGACTGGACAATGGCAAGAAATACAATATACATGATGAAAATATAAGCTGGTATTTTCAACACGGGAGTAAAGATTCATATTTCATACGAGCCAACTGCTGCACATTTCCTTCAGCACTGAAGGTTATTTTAGAGATATGGAAAAGACAAAAGATAAGATTTTATTCTCAGACAAATTGATTCTGTTAACGACACTGGGTTGCATGTGTGCAGCTGCTAGCACAATACATCCTAATCTGTTTAGAAGATGTTTCAGAGAGGGCAAAAGTCAGGATTATTCCAAAAAGAGTGAGAAAAAGGGCCACTGATGAAACATGTTATTCCTGGTTTTCAGCTGGGTTGAGTCCAAGGAGCTCCCATATACCCTAGGAAAAGTCTCTTATAAATTGACGCATGCTATGTGTTGAGTTATATTAGTTATATATAAGTAATATATAGTTTATATTATATAAATTTATATAAACCAATAGAAGTTATATATAAACTATATATATAAGATATATATATATAAACTAATATAAAAAATGGAGGCTGAGATCGGTGCTGGAGAGGAATCCTACATTTGTAAAAGCTAAAAAGAAAAAAAATACCATGAAAGGGAATATATCACAACATATATGGAATAAGGATTATTTGCCACAGACCCACATCACATATATCTTCATGTATGCCCAGGGTCAAAGTACAGGCAGATGAACTCTGCCAGATGCAGACAGGGTTCATTCCTGGCTCTGTGTGCCCACCCACATCTGCACAGCATCTTTTGGGGGAGGGAAACTCTTTCGTACACAGGCTGGGAGGCAAAGGCTGGCTGCCAAGTTTACTTTTCTTTGAATAAATGCTCTCTTGGATTAGCTGTGTGCGGGAAGACTAAAGAAACTGTTAGGGGATTTAGCTGAAACTGTCTTGTAACTCTGTTTTTGGAAGAAAGTACCAACAACAAGAAAATGAGAGGCAGGAGAGGAAAAGCAGCAAGCTAACCGCGCTGGAGATCCCACCTGCCAAATGCCGGCGGAGCGGAGAGCTTGTCCGTCTGTCTGGCTGGTGAGCCCGACGATCACATGCATCCCCGTCCTGCCCCCTCCCTCCGCAGCCCTCCGTCCCGCTGTGCTCCTCACAACTTTTGCAAAACTAGCCCAAAGCGGAGACATTTTCCGCAGGCAGGCTCCTTTAGCCCTCTGCGTCTCCTGCGGGGGGGGGGGGGTGGTGTGCCAGCTGCCAAGGCTCTCTGTTTCCCCTGTTTCCAAATAAAGTTCTGGGACTTGCAGAGGAGATTTCTGCAAAAGCAAACGATAATGATTGCCCTTGGCAAGAAAGGCTCATGTTCTTCTCAACTCTGCCTCGCTCTCTGCGCCTTTGGGCTGGCATTGCTGGGGGATGTGTCCCGGGCTGTACCCATGGATGATCAGGATTATTACCTGCAGGAGATTAGCAACAGGGATCATTATTATTCCTTTCCATATCCTGGTGAAGAGTTTTTTCCTTTCACGGAGCAACCTGGAGAGGAAGGACCTGTCCGTGCTGCAGAGACAGAGGAGCACCCAGGGTTCAAACCAAGCAGGAAAGAGTTAAAACCGAAGAAAAGCAACAAAAAAGGAAAATCCATTCTTGAAACTCCACCAGGTAACTTTCCACCTCCTCCTCCAGAGCTTGGAGTCTGCTGAATCTCATGCTGACTGTGACTTTTAGCGTTAATGAATATCCAGTTAATAGCAGTCTTGGTAATAATAACAATAAATGTGCTCGTGGTGATGATGATGACAACCGCATTAAGTTTTAGTATTCCACAGAACAGATCTACAGAACTTTTATAGGCTTTTTAACCCTTTCATCATCCGGTAAAAAGTTTTCAGAGTGGTAAAGTATAAATTATGCTGCACTCTAGCTAGTATATGGACTTTTCCTTCTTAATCACACTTGACAACTGGCTTGCTGTTAAAGCTGCTATTTCTTTTGCTATAAAGCAAAAGAAAAGAGACAGATTCCATAGTAAAAGCTGATTGTATATGGTGACACCTTGCTTTATCCTTTGTCATTTTAATCTGAGAGGCTCCTGAATTAATTTTACTTATAAACCTGTGAATTTCTTTGAGATTTCACTTTAAAGCCCTCCAGAGGAAGATACATAAACAAAAATCTTCCCGTAAAAGCCTAAGCCATAACAAGGTCAATTCAATTATTGACCTGTAAAATAAAGATATTAAACAGCAAAAAAAAAAAAAAAATGCCTTATAATAAAGAAGGCCACCCTTAATTCCATTTTCTGTTTTCTGCATTTGATTGGATGAAAACATGCAGTTATTAAAGTTTGCAGAAACTTGATCAGCTTTTACCATCCAGTTTCTCCCATTAAGAGATAATTGCACCACCCTGAAAGAAGAGTAATTTCCTTCTGTGTTTCCTAAGTGCATGGTAGGTACTTTACTGGTTTGGGACACTTAGGAGTAAGTTTGGCCCAAATTATGAACTTTAGAGTTGTAAAATTTAGGGCCAAATCCCACTCTCCTACAGCTGAACTCCCCTTCACTTCAGAAGGAAACTTTTAATGTTAACAGCTGGAACGTATGGCACAAAGTTTTCAATTTAGAGCCATTAATACATGCAATACAGTAAAACAGAGAATCAAGGGTTGTAGAGTGTCATTAACTTTTCTCACATCTAGCAGATAGTAAAAAAAGTATTTTCAATTTAATGTTAACACTAACAGAAATTAATTAGCCTTTGATTAGCAAAGATCTGAGCTTTTCCAATAATTAACAGTGATAAGAAAATACCTTTTCTGAAATCTGGAAAAGAGTTTATGGGACAGGTAGTCTGGATTGCTGGTGTAACTCAAGGCTGAAATCACAGGTGACAGCAAATATACCTTGTCCAGGGGCACAGGGACACAAGACATCTGTGCCCTTGGCTCCGTCAGGGCCTAGCAGCTAGGCAGCAGCTTCCCAAGCAGACGGTACCGCTGCCTAGGTTTATTACCTAACCATGGGCAACACATGGATTTTAAAGCTACCTAATTAGGTACCAGGCTTTTTCTTCTTCAGTGTGGTGGAGACAATACAGATTTCCAGCCTGTAGTGGGATGTTCTGCAGTTCAGCTCTGCTTTCACCTTCCCCATCAGCTTTTTCTCAATTTCCCTGGCACCACAGCTTCACACATACTCCACCAAACATGGAGCACCATGACAGCGATGAGGATGGCATCCAAACTGTGAGGGCAGTGTTCATATGCCTTTACAGACAGGTGTCTTTCTTGTTCCCCACCCACTGCACTGAGCACCTTACAGGTGCAGAGGAGGCAGCAACCATACCAATAACTACCTCCACCATTGTGGAGCACTCATCCCCTCCAAACCTGCTTTGGTTCATGCACTGTAGTCACAGCAGTACAAAATTCAAACGATATTACACTGATGACCTACCAGCAAGGATACTAAGTCTGAATTTGGTCGTTTCCTAAGAATGTTTGATTTTACAAATGGAATCACATCCATTTTTCTATGCAGGAAATTGTGGAATTAGAAAGGAAAAAAAGACTTCCTCAAACCTTCCCCAGAAAACACTCCATTGTGTGCCAACCAGTTGACTTGTGCAAGATTCATCTTCTAGTTTACTGCTTTTTGCTTTCCACCCTACCTGACTCTCTGAGTCCAGGGAGTCATTTTATTTCTGTGTTCAGTCAGGTGAGGTCCTTCCTCAGCCTTCTCCTTTTCCTCGGCATGGCCAAGCACAAGGTCAGGGGGAGCATGGGAGAGGCTTGTGATGCACCAGCAAAAGCAGCTGGAAATAGCTCAGTCCTTCTTTGCACAGCAGGCACGCACTCTTTCGACACAACTGAGCTACCAAGCTCCAAGCTTTCACCAGCCATGTGCAATAAGAGGTTTTAAAGGCTATGAGATTTTAAAAAAATAGCAAGAAGTACAACAAACAACTGATTCCCTTCTCCAAACTTTTACTCCTTGCTCCCGTGCATGAAGAATTGACACCAACTCAACAAACTGGCTGTTAGACTTACTTTAATATGGGAAAATGCAGCATATTTCCTCAGGAGCAGCTGAACTATTTTAATTGAATAGCCATAATAAGCCCTAAGGCAAACACCCAGCAAAGAGAATGGTTCCCATTTGTTAAAGATGTAAGGGAAAACAGCAGGTTTTTAGCAGGAAGTGTCAGGCAATTTTAACTGCGGACAGTGTTAAAAGTTCTGGCTATAATGTTCGAAATTTCTGTTTTCTCCTATCCCAAAGGCAGGCAAGGGGCAGGTCCTGCCAGTGCAGTGACTCCAATGCTTAGTGCCATGTCACCATGTCACTGGGGATCAGTTTGAAATGAAGATCTGATAATCTGATCCCTCACTGAGGTGCCTGAATAATAATACATATCTGTAATTTCTCACATTTGGCCTGTTAAGAGGACAGCTAGAAATAATAATAGCAGTTGCCAGACAGATATCCATGAATAGTAACTATAAATCTGGCTGTGTAAATATGTGTGTTGTGTATATATATGTACATTTATGTGTTTATACATATATATGGAACTGGAATTAATTTATTGGACATGCAGTAAATACAAAAATTTTCTTTTTTGTGAGGTTCACTGGCAGCCGGGCATGTGGGATTAATTAATTGTAACAAACAATAGCCTGGCTGGGAGCTGCGATGAAGAAAGCAGAGGACCGGGAACGTGTGATCTGCCCTTTGGCTGAGCAGCTGGTACTGATCAGCCCTAGCTTTGAATCAAAGCTGAAATCAAACATAGTGGTCTGAAGGACACAGCACATAACAGATGACATGGACTCAGTTTATTTGAGCTAATTACTGAAGGTGGTGAGAATATAGATATTTGCAATCTGTGAAATATTAATGTAGAAAGAAATCCTATTGATATCAGTGGGGTTGCAATGGTGTCTTTTTTTTAAAAAAAGAAGTATTATTAGAATCAATATTTGCAAATACTTAGTTAAAAATATCAGTCTGCCTCCTTGCCCTTTAAATGACTCATAAATGAAGTGGTACTAGGTCATCCTTGGAAGGTAAACAGTTGGATTGACAGGCTTCTGTATATACATATTTCCATTTTGTAATTCCATCCTTGTTTGTTTAGGCCTCTATCCAAAGCCCATTCAAATCAGTGGAAAGAGTCTTGTTAATGTCAATGTTTTTCTTTTATGAGGCCTTTAACAGAGTTTAATACATGCTGTCTCAGCTACCATCTGTGGGGCAGACCCCTATAAATGCTTTGGGGGTCTGTCTGCATACACTGAATGGTTTATGGGGCTGAGGTCCCCACGAACACTGCTCAGTGTTGCACATTGTTCTGCGCCATGACTGAACAGTTCCCTCTGTCAATCCTATTGTGCCCAAATCTGCCACAGTTAAATCTGTAATTATTTGGTTTGATTTACAAAACTTATACTTGCTACAGTAGTTCTTCTTCCGGCCATACCTCGATTCTTACTGCCTTTATAAAATAAAGGAATAATGTTTATTTACATGGCAGTGCTCAGAAAGGGTTTTAGTGCACATTTATTTTGTATTTCACAGGTCTTTCAGTGTCTGATCTCTGTACAATCCAATGTATGTGTCTGTGTAGTAGTCATGATTTCCTTTGTCTTATCTGTTGCTTTCCCCAGGGTTGATGAAACTCTTGAGATGAATCACTGTTTACTTGCCCCATATTTGGTTTTTTTGTGTAATGTTGCCACCTGTTCAACAATGTAATTCTTAAGGGTTTTGGTTTGTGTCTTTTGTTAATTTATGTAGGGCACAGGAATCTCTTGGATGGGTCAGGATATCATCAGACCAGGTGTCTGAGGAGGAGTCAGTGAGGGAAGGCAGAAAGAGGATAAAATGGCCGATGCAAGAAATCATGAAAACTATTTTGCGGAAAGAATTTGAATGTATAAAAATAGACTGACAGTCTATTAATTGAGGCATTTATTAAGATATGAGGTAATGAAGGCTTGGAGAGAGATCAATGAGTGAATAAGGAGGAAAAGCTGAATCATAGAGAAGTTACTCAGGAAAAACTGGAAAGATTTTGTTGCAAAACAGTGAAGAAGATCTGAAGAGAGTACAAAGTTAAAAACATGACAAGTTTATGGTGTTACTGACATTTGAATGGTGAATTTGTTCACTAGGAAGAAGACAGGAGACAGTGATATATAAGGCATTGAACTGATAGCTGAAAGCACTTAAGAAGAGGTCACCAAGATACACCAGGTTTCCAGCTAGAACAGAAGGAAACATAGAAGGAAAAGGTAGCCTGTGAATCAGCACAGCCTGCCAAAATTGTGGTTTTGGATGGGATTAGCTAGAGCAAAGACGGAAAGGTGGGAGATTGAAAACAGCCAGGCAGGCTGAAGGTGTACCAAGAGAGCTGGGCGGAAATCTAGGAGCAGGGGGAGTCATCAAAGTCAAAGTTTTCCAAAGACATTTGAAGTCCAGCATGTTGAACTTTGCTGGCACGTTGAAGATGGGGTAATGCCTCAGAGCTCTGGCTAGGAAGAAGTCATCAGAAACATTGGCAAGGTGCCTTTGAGCGGAACACAAGGGCCGAAAGCCAGATGGGGCTGGTGACTGGTGTGGGTCTGGCAAGGAACAGAGCCAGCAGTGGCTTTCAGCAGCGTGTCAGGGAGTTTAGAGTGAAGGTGTGAAGGGAAATGGGGCAGGAGCTGGAAATACAAAAGAGATTCAGGGGAACAGGAAACAGACTTTTGGGTTAGGGAACCAAATCAGAGGGTAGAATGAAGCTTGGAGGGATGGCTGCGTACATGGGCTGGTATTTAAGCGAAGGCTATTCAGTGATAAATGACTCATATAGGAACTAAGAAGAAATAAGCACAGAATTACCCATATGCTGGGTAATTACCAGCACTGTTGTTTTCTAGCCCGTTGGTATCCTCTCTCTTAAACCTTGTAGCTGGCTTCTGTTCCTGAGAAGCCCAGAGAAAGTGGAGCATGCCTGTGACCTAGAATGTAGATTGTAATTTTAAACCTTTTGCTTAAACTTCTTATCCTACCAACTTTTAAGAATGAGCTCATTGGCCCTAGGTGCACATCCCATGAATTTTAATATGACCTGTATCATGTCCTAATTGCCAGATGTGATAAGCAAAGATGAAAACATGCAGCTTTTAATGAGCTTTCTTTCATCTACCAGCTTATATTTCCTCCCCAGCACTTCTACAAATATGTAGAATAATGAAATGTAACATAGCCATTCCATTTAAAAGCCCATCCTTTAAAGAATGTCACAGCAAAAGAGGACAAAGGATGACTAAGAATGAATAATGAGCAATGCCCTCAAAATTGGCCAAACCTTTTTGATTAGCCTCTTTCCTTATCCATGGCTTCAATGAATAATGCAACATGAGAAAAAAAAAATTAGAATAAACACATTTGATTATGCTAGAGAAAACCGTTTTCTACAATAATTCTCCTAACAGTCTTCTCTGAATTCAAACTAATTTTTAAGGTGAGAAAAATAGCTCTTTAAAAAAAGGATGATTTCACTGAATAGTTTTTAATAGTATGAACCTGAGTCTAGACCTGTTCCTGAAATGCCAGCATATTACTAGTCACTCAGTATTTGAATTCATTCTTGGTTTTTAACATTATTCTCTGTTCAGTGAGCTGGCTAGACAGGTAGGTCAATCTGATGGTTCACAATCAAATGTCACTTATTTCTTTTGGTTTTGGAATGAAGACTTCTGTCAGCTATGTGAACTTAGAATCTATCAAAAAGATGAAGCAGTGGAAGGTATGGTGCAGAAGAAGCAATTTCTTGAATTTTCAGCGTTTGAGACTTTTCTTCCTGGGATTTTTGAGCCTTGCCCAATTCATTGTCTATATAAAAATCAGACTACCACATTTTTTGTCTGGGCACAGAGTTGAGATTTGATTGTCGTACTCACACATAGTGGTTGGTCATGCTTATATTATTATTATGCAAAGGATGCATCAGATCTGGTCTTCTTGTCAGGCCTCTGGTGAGGTTATGTCTTGAGGTGCAGCTTATTTTATAAAGAAAGGCTTTTTGACATGAACATATAAATACGTGCCTTTAACACTAGGTTTTCAGGTACTCAAGGAAAACAGGAACAAGCAAAGCTCTGATGTAGCTGAAATTATTTGCGCTTTAAAATCCGGTGATTACACATGCAAAACACTCCATAGCCTTTACTGAGCTCAAACAAACATTCACCGAGAGAAAATAGAGGTGATAGAAATGACACTCATGTTAGAAAAAGACAATCGCCTTTAATCTTTCTGTCTCTGGGAGCTACCTTAACGGACAGTTTGGTCCTATTTGATTCAATAGGCCATGAATCAAAGACAGCATTTGAGTTTCCTTCATTTTTGCATGGGATTTCATTCAGGGATGGTCACGGCCATAATACTTGTGCAGTTACATCTCCAATGTAGAAGTTACTTCTCAGTAACCTGCCGGAACACACTATCCATGCCCAGGCAAGAATAAAGTGCATGGACAATGGAATAAGGGTATTTAGAGGACACTGTGAACAGCCCCAAGACAGATATCTAACACTGCTGCTGTCTGATTATTTTTCCTGATGGGGACTTCTTTTCCTGAGCCACAGATGGTGCTGGTCACCGAGCACCACTGCTACCTCTTTCAAGGGCTTGCCTAGCTCCTCTGGAAACTTTTCTCTGGCTATTTCTGTTGACTTCAAAAGGTGTTTGGTGGGGTTTTTACACATCTGACCAAGTAATGAAAAACACCTACATTAAACTCTTAGTAAAATACACTGCAATATTAATTCATTACTTCTGATGAAAATGCATTTCTAATTTCCTTGTAGCACAGCAAAAGAAACATTTATGATTCCATTCCCCTGTGGTTTTATCATCCCAGTGTGGGGAAGAACAGGGTACCCTGGGTGTCTGCTGTGTGCTGGAAGGGCTGAAGCACCATCAGAGAGGAGCAAGGCATTTTATTTTTCGTGCAGTCACCAGGCAGTGTTAAATCAACTTGACAGGTGTAAAAGAAAACTGTTTCTCTTTTCTACCCATAGCTAAAAATGGCAACAAAAAAAAGGTGAGAAAAACGAGAGGGGGAATGAAGAGATGCCAGATGGTGACTCTGAGAGTCAGAGTGCCTATGAAGATACCAGAGGAAGTATGTGGGGATCATTTAATGCATCTTTGGAGTCCTTGGGTTTAGCTGTTAATCTGTCTAGCCCTGTTTGAATTAAATTACAAAGGATAGTCTGGTGAGTCTGCTGATAGATATCCAAGTCCTCTTTTGGACATAAAATAGTTCCCTTCTGGTGGGTAACATACTTGCATTGGCAAGCATGGATTTGTACGATGTTATTATAGGTTAAATAGAGACGGGGAAAGATAAGGGTTTCATTCCTTATTTCCACAGTAATCTACATCATTGTTCTAAACAAAAAGAGGCTTTAAAGTGGCTTTCTGATTCTGGAGTGTTGTTTAAAGGAGCTGTCTTATAAATGGGAATCAGGCCCAATACACCGTAAAGCGTATTTTACAAGAATGTCTTGTAAAAAATTACATGAGATACTAGTGATATATCAGGGCTTGACAAACATGTTTTACTCTTGGATTAGGAGGAATGAATGATTTCCTATTCTAACACATGAGTGAGCTCCATACCTGCATTGCATGGTCTGTGTGGGGCTGCAGCACACTGGGTCCACTGGGGTTTGATATTGCAGAAAACCGCAAAAAAGTTGGCAAGCTTCAGCAGACCATAGTGACTTCCGGTAACTATTGCTCATGGGTGAAATCTAATATCTGATTTAGTAGGGAAAGCACCCAGATACAGTATTAATCTTCTGTTTACTTGTGGTTATTTACAGTATGAGAATCCTGTAAATGTACGCGTCTGTAAAAAATAGTAAATAATACAGTTCTACTCCTGCTTTCAAGCATTAGCAGGATGCTGTATTTGCAAATTTGCTGCTGCATCCAACAGTCCAAACAAGTAATGTAATAAAAGTTGTTCTATACATAAGTTAAACATAGTTCATGTACTGGCAGCTTACGCTTCCTTTTACTTTTTTCTGCGACACAGTGTACCTACTCTGTAGTTTCTAGCTACCGACATAGAAAACATTACTTTCAAAGTGAATAGTGTACCTGATTAATTTAGCTCTCGTGTTTGGTTTTTTTTTTTTTGGTTAATCACTTAAAGATCTATTTTGGATTTTATCTTTTTTTTTCATTAACATGAATTGCCTGACAGTCTTCTTGTATGACTATACGTCAGCCTTGGGCTGCTGGTGTATTATGTGAGGTAGGTACCTGGCAATAGTGGTATTCTGCTATAATCAACATGATTCCCAAGGACCAAGTTCAACTGAGAACGCAACTTAAACCTTCATGAAGTCAATAATAAAGGGTTATGTGCATTTTTAGAGCTGTAAACTTCTAAAAATACAGGAGTTTTGAAAGAGATGTAGTCTTATGCTCAAGGTGACACATTAGAATCTAAGAGAGAAGCTCCTGTCCTTAGGAATATGGCCACAGTTAGTTATCATTTTGGTAGCGGTGATTGAAACTGTAGTTGATCTTTCTCTATTTCTCCCATTGTGTGTTAATACAAATATCAAAATAATCATTGGGGCAGGATTTCTTATCCCCTAGCCCTTAAGTTGGAGAATCACAATCATCTTTCTTTGTTCTCCAAAACTCCTTCTAAACTTTATGAAACGAGGAGTATCTCCAGCAGTGTGGGCTGACAGCACCTGTGTGCCTCACTAATTTGATGTTCAGCAACTTTCCCTGTGAGATGTGCGTTCACATCAGCAATGAGTGCTTTGGCCATCTGGGCTATCATCTGAAGTCGGATAAAGGGAAACATCCTGTTCCATTGCCATGTCTGGTGGCCACGTTTCACCCAGAGCCTGGTGTGTTGGACGTATTGACAGTGTACTGATCTGTTCAGGAGATGTGGACAGACAAATGCTCAATTTTGAATCCTTGTACATGGCAGACAGATCTTCACCATCCAGAAAGAGACACTACTGGATACGCTAGGTACAGCATTCAGCTTTTCTATAATGGGACTTAGTTGGCTTAAGCACCAGAGTCCTGTTCTTATTCTTTTGACCTCATAGCTCCTCCAGACAATGGCTAACAGAACTTCCTAAATTTGATTTGCTTGCCTAGATTATGGGGTTTGAGTGCTTCCTGTAGATAATTTCTTCCTCACACTCCCACACGTCATAAATTTAGTAGTTTTCTTGTCATTTCCCTTCTTTTTGGCTCTACAACATTGATCTTCCTGGCTGGGACCAAAAGAGGAACCTGAGGGGGAACCCCAAATGTCCCTGCTTGACTTCCAGTGTTTTCTTTGGCCTACGGAGGGGCTCAAGAGGTCTGCAGTCTCCATTGTTCCCAGATTTGCCTTTTCCCTGTTTCCTCATATGAACTTTAGAAAGCAAAAGAGTCTCCCATTTCAATGGGAGTTATGTTTGACAAGAGTACAGAGTGAGAACAAGTATCTCCTTCCTCTAACACATCGAAGATTTACTGTAAACTGCCCAAGTGCATTAATCATCGCAGTGTGCTGGGAGACCGTGTTGTCTGCAATGGGAGCAACTGAAAACCCTCTTTCTCATTTTTTCCCAGAAATTAGGGTATTTTTATGTTCTCCTCTTCAGAGATACAGTGTTTTATGGCGACAGGTTTATGGCTCCTCTCTACTGTCAGTGTTCTCCTAAAACATCCGTCAAATGAAGGGAAAAGTTCAAAGTATCTTAGAAGATCTGATCTCAAATCTGGATGTAAGCACTCCCTACCACCACCATTATGACCACCCCTTATGCCAGATTTGGCTTCAACACACTCTTTTTTCCCCAAGATAATTTTCAATAGTGTAATGAGTTTGCCCTATACACATGACAGAGAATGTCTGAACATAGGACCAGATTTCAACCCTCCTGAAGATTTGTCATTGGCTTCAAGCAGAAATTTTGATTTCAGCCAAACAACGTTTCATATGTGATTGTCTAATAGAACTTAAAACTTCAGCCTTTGACAAGATGATTTTTCTTTTTCCCCTTAACTGCTTATGTACTGAGGTTACAGAAAACATTTCAGAAACAGTTAGAATGATGTTTGCCATCACAAGCTGGATGACAAGTACCTTACCCCAAAGGATAGACCCAGTTTTATCCCACAGAGTATTTAAATCTCACTGCCTTTACATGTTTTAAATTCCAAGCAAAAATTCCATTGAGAAGTCTGCCAAAAGTATGCCTGGGCTATATATGGCCTATATACATGGCTGGAAGGAAGGCTGGAATTTCCCATAGTAAGTCCGAACTCGGATCTACTCCAGGATGCAGGTGACCCAACATCATGGGGACATGCCCAGTCTTCAGTGCATGCCACTGGAGCGGGAGGCTTCCCCTAAGGTAAGGCAATAGCTCTTACACTGCTGGTGAATAGAGGAGGGGAGAGGTGAGGAGAGGAGAGGAGAGGAGAGGAGAGGAGAGGAGAGGAGAGGAGAGGAGAGGAGAGGAGAGGAGAGGAGACGAGAGGAGACGAGACGAGACGAGACGAGACGAGACGAGACGAGACGAGACGAGACGAGACGAGCGCAGAGGAGTAGCCAGAGCCAGTCATAGCCAGGGTCCGGCACATACCCCAGCTAAGATAAAGAGAAAAATTGCTTACAGCTCTTTTGGCAGATATTTTTTTCCTCAGGCTCCTCTGGATGCTTTTGGATCCTAGCAGAGGACTGTAGTCCAAAACTCTTGCAGGCTCCTCAGATGAGTGTCTGACATCTGGTCCAGTTCATTTGCATCAGGTATTTCATTAGATATATGTAAGTGACAAAAAGGGCCCCAAAAAAATCTTGTTTCCATCTTGTAGTGGAACAGATCATTAGGGGATCATATATAGAGGCAGAAAGCTATCAGTCTTCTTCCAAAGTCCCTTGAAAATGCTGACAAAGTGAGCCCAGGTACTGCAGAGGACCAGAGGTGGGTAGGATGCATGAAGCTCAGAGAAGAAAATGGATAAATTCCTCAGCTGCCAAACTTGCAGCCCAGAAGGAATGAGGGTTGAGGTATCTGGTCATGGAAATCATGAGGTATAGCATCTGTTCTTTGCCTGAATGACTGAATTCTTTATTTAAAAAGAGAAGAAAATATAAAGAGTAATATACTCTTGATCTGATTTTTCTGCAGAACTACAGCTTGTAGCTTAGGATCTGAAAACACTTCTACCAAAAAAAAAAAAAAAAAAAAAAAAATGAAGTCTGTCTGCAAGAAATAGTTCAAGTCCACAGTGAACAAAAAGCAAAGTTCTCAACCAGTAGCTGAAGGCATTCAGTGCCATTTTAAACTATTAAATGAAAAGGGGGGGGGAGGAAGTCTTGTAGGTCTACTTTCTAAATAATCCAAATCATGACGAAGGCTAGTAGCATGTGGAATACAAAATATTGCAGACACATCTGAATTGTTTGATATTGGTAATATGCAAACAGCAAATATGTACTTGGGGTTTTTTGATGCTTGAATACTACTCAAATTGCAGTCATACTGACTGAGCAAGAGCCCCTGCACTCTCACAGGAGGAATAGAATGGGAAACTTTTCAAAACATGATAAAAAAATGCAAGCATGGAGTTATGCAGCTAAAATGCCACAGAGAAAGTGGAGAGGAAATAGCACAGAAGTATTCCTCTGCAAAACCATTCCATATTTCTGTTCAGTAATCCTGAATCAGACTTTTTTCCTCCCAATTAGCAAGTTGAAAAGTGGGGAGGAGGGAGGGCGGAGATTATGCTCGGGGAAGCTTGCCTTGAAGCTTTCTCTATTCCACCTCTTTTCAAGTGCAGAATACCTATGCTTACTAAATACATCCAGCTCCTGTGGGTGGGAAGGAGGATGGGCTCTCCAAGGCAACAGCCATATTAATGATAAGTCCCAAATCATAGCCTGCACTTTTCACATTAGTGCATTCATGTTTTGCAGTGGAGACAAGGGCTCTGTTGGTGCCAACAAGGGCTATTGCTAGCACGACACTGTTCTCCAGGGAAAGGATGTCAAACCTCATGGGGCAAGTAGTATAAATTAGGGTTTATTTGAATGCTTTCCTGAGCAGTCCTCATGGGGTCCACAGGCTGGCAAGTTCATTGCCTTCAGTTTGGGTCTTTGGGCTTTCACACTTGAGCAAGCACACCCATGCATGCAATTTTAAACTTGCTAATAACTCACATTTCGTATCATTTGAAGCTTCTGACACACTTAGCTTTGAATCAGTGAAACCTCCTATGTGTTAAATGCTTAGCCTGTGATTATGAGCCTTTGCTGGACCAGGGCTAAATTGTTAAACAAAGCAGAAAAGATGTTTAGACAGAATGAATTTTGGGAATCTTTTGCAGGCTGCACAAAGCTGCAAGACTGTAGGAAGCTGGAATAAGGAGGAAGAACCTCTGAACACTCAGTCATTTGAGTTGGAGAGGTGCCCACCCTTTGAGATATTTGTCTGAACCTTGCTTGAACTTCTTCAGTTCCTTCACTCTGTAAAATGGAGCTGGAGCTTCCTAAGAGCTTCCCTGCTGAACTTCCAGTTCTTCCCTTCGATCAGATTAGAAGAGAGCCATGTCTTCCTCATGTTATTTTTAGCATTTCTCTTTCCGTGGGCAGGAAGCTCAGAGGATGGTGAAAATGCTGAGTGCTCAAAATTTAAAAGATATTAACTGAGCTTTTAAAACCACAGAAGTCTGGTGCTTGCTTGGTCTTGGGACATTTTTAAAAATTATTTTTTTAGTTCCCTAAATTGGCTTTTCCATGACTAGCTTGAGGGCAGGTAGAGAGGGGGAAGTAAAATGGATGGACTATGGTATGTGCCATTGCCTTTTTGATAATGAACATTTGAAAGCTAAAAAGTCATCTGGAAATTGAAATCCTTTGGGAACTTGAGCAAAAGCTCACGGGAAGCACGGCTGGTGAAATGTGGGAAAGGCAGAGCCTGACTGCAGAGTGAGTGTGTGTTTTCTGAGCTCCTTAAAAAGCATGCCTTTTTCAGAAATTACTTTAGGGAATAATTAATTGCCTGTGCAAGCTGAGCTTTGTGCTTAGATTTCTGCATCAATGGTGCATTTTCCAGTGGGATTCCTGTGCTCCCCTGGGTCTCCACAGTGAGCCCAAACACCGGTCACAGACCTGTTCCCAAGGGAAGCATCCCTCCTGTACCCGTCCTGGCACCCCAGCAATTCCACTCCTCTGATCTTTAGGCTTTTCCATTCTTTTTCCCTTTTCTTTTTTCTTTTTTTTTTTTTTTTTTAAATGAGGGTAGTCACATTTCAATCCAGGCCTGAGTTTGATTTTTGCAAATCTTAGAGATTTAATTGTTTCTTGAAGTTTTACTTCCTTTTGCTTTGAACTCAAATACTCTGCTTTCAGGGTGCTTCTCAAGGGTGCAACAGCTTGGATGTAGGGTGTTTTAAAGGAAAGAGGAAAGCTCTGTTATATGAGTTCCTAAATGTTTTGCTTTTCAGGACTTCTGGGTATATCCAAAGAGCCTCCAGTTATTTTCTATGTGTGCTTGGCCAATTTTTCATCCCTTAACTAGAACAGTTTTCCACTGTTTGGGACTTTAAATATATTAGCCACTTCTGACTTTTTAGCACTGTCTTAGAGCTGTGCTTGAATCAACCAGGCAATTAAAAAAAAAAGTCCATCAAAAAGAATAATTAAATGAAAAGCAAACAAGCCAACTAAACCTATTTTTTTCTTTTGTTGTGCTCTAGAAAATACAAAGTGATTCCTTTTCAGGGCTGGGAAGGAGCACAAAGTTTGAGTTCAGGTTAATTGTAACCACACAACTTTCTTTTGAAATCATTGTCTGAGCAATAGCTCCAGGCACTACGGTGACTTCTATGCTTTATGAGAAGTGTTTGTTTTTATTCATTCCTCTTATTATTTCATATGAAATAATAGCAACAGATGTGATTTTAGAAAAAAGTATAAATGTCTAAACTCACTGCTAGAGCAGACACACCAGGTCTCCATAAAATCTGAGACTTACACTTTATAAAAGGTTTTAAAACCAAGTTGGATTGATTTTAGGTATTTCCTGTCACAGGCTCTCTATATAGGTCAAGTATTTAGCCCAGATGTGCAACCTGGAGGAGGGCTAGGCAGCCACTGAGACCAGCCTGTGCAGGGTGACGCCTCACAAATAAACTCTGAAGCTTGAGAAGTCGCTCCCACCCCCTCAGTTATGTTTCCTCTTAGTGGGCAGCACAGTTACTGCTGCGAGAGAACAAGGGGTATTAACTGCAAAGGGTATAAGCACAGCTGGGTGCTGGGGTATGATGGTTGACCTGGCAATCTCTGCTGAAGTGGTCAGCTCACCTTTAAGAGTCTTGTTGCTTGTGCGTGCAGGTGTGTTTGCAACTCTGTGTGTTTGTCTACACGCAGTAGAGGCAAATTTTAATGTCAATTCTGATTAGCAGCATATTCTTTGGAAAGATCTGAAATTGGCAAAGATTAGTTTTTCACAAACCAGCAGGGGAGGAGTGACTCTCGGAAAGATGACCCAGTACTATTCACCTAGGTCTCACTGCAGATACAGACTACTTTTATTCTACATTCTGTTGGTAAATGTGTATTTTCAGTTTTAATCATGAAAAAATGAAAGATGACATTTCAGCTCACACCTAAGATGACTAATGACTGTCTGCTGCCTAAAGGCATAGCTCATACTACTTCATCACTCTGGCTCTGAAGTTTGCTGGCTCCCAGCAAGAGCTAAGTCAGAAAGCTAAACAGCTTACTATGAAACCCAAAACGGAATAGCAAAGTGATTCTCTCTTCATCCCTGATTTACTTGTGTTAGGCTTTGGACTGCTTCATGAAAGGAAGCTAACACATCTGTTTCAATATCACAAACATCAGGTTTTCCACCTTATAGAAAAGTAAAAGGAATACAGTTTGGTCTATGCTAGAACTTAACTTGATTAAAAGTTGAATAACATTAAGTAGTGCTGACCGGGAAGTGGCTGATTTGTCTTTCTCAAGTGTAAATTTAGTTCTTAGGAATGGAGGTAACTGTAGTAGTGGCGATAAAATTTAATGGCTCATCAGTACTAATGAGACCTCCTTCAAGTTTTTGCTGCTCTATGTGTGTGGGCTTTCTGTGTGTGCAAGGGAGAGTGAGAAGGTGAAAACTGGGTCATATCAGAGTGGTGCCACCTATTTCAGTGAAATTAGGTGTTTTTAGAGAACTGCTGAAGCTGTTCATGTGTATTTCACCACTAGGTCTACTATAGCCCCAGGGGTATAATTCTGATCCTCGTGATGGAGCATATACAGCCCCTTTCCTATGTCGTCCCACTTGGATACTTCCCTTGTGCTGCCTGGGATCCCTTTTTTGTTCCAAAAGGGTAGGTCTGCTGCAAAATCCTTAAAGCTGGCAGAATTCTTGGTAGATGTATATTTCTAGGGCCCAAAGTTATGGAAAATTTCTAGGTTATATATGTTTAAGGAATTTCCTGACTATGCTGTCACTCTACAACTGCACAGTGAATGTGCTATACCTAACTGTGGATTTATTTACTTCTGTATAAAGTTGCTACTACAGCTTTCGTAGAGGGGGAGGAAAATAATCGCACCATAAGCCAATTTTATAGTCATAAAACTGTTTTTTTGCAATTGTACTATTTTCGGTAAAACACACTCAAATGGAATAGTTAAAGTGGTTAAACTTCAGCATTTTCAAGATATCTCATTTATTGGGCCAGGGTAGTATCTTAAGATAGTAACTATTTTCTGTCTTGATTTTCTATTTGTTAGTAGTATTCCAAGTTTCTGTGCTTATTTTTAATGGCTACAATTAATGTTCTTATTGCAGAACCTTTGGTCTTGCAGTATGCCTCAGTGATTTGATATTTTAAGCTATTTCTGGCATGAACACATTGGACAGATATGCATTTTTAATGGTAATTTTAGTCCTATACCCAGCCATTGTGCGAGCAGTCTGTCTCAGTTTTTCCTCCATCATTTGGCTAAGTCTATTTGTTTGTCTCTGGAGAAAAAAAGGATGGTTCTCATTTTTGATGGCTGTATTCAGTTTTGTGGCTTTAGCTGGAATTACAAAAAGTCTTCATCCTGTGCTTCAGAAAAACATCAGAGGAGGTATTTTAAAATTAATAGCACAGAAGCCAGCCTTAGTCAAAGCTTATAATAAAAAGTTAAGAATTGATATGATATTTTTCAGGCTGTATTTTTGTAGGCCATTAAAGGGGATAGTATGTCTTTCTCAGAGCAACTAAATATGTGTATTCCTTTGTAGAGAAAGTGGAGGACTTCTCAGGTTTGGGTACAAATGAGGGGGTACCTTGTATTACCAGCATCTGGAAACCTTTCCTGGGGCTATGCCTACAGTGATACTTAACTCCTCCATATGCTGATGATGCACACTGAATACAGCTTGTACAGGCATAATTTCTTTTGTTAATGGCCTGGATGCCATGACCAGGTTTGCAATAGGATTCCCACCCTCATCCTTTCTCATGCCAGGGCAGCAAGGTGGTGTTCCCATGGGCAGCAAGGCAGAAACTCTGGCGTGCCTGCCTGCACCTCCCTTTCCTCTGTCCTTCTCTTCTCCTAAAAAGATGTGGGGAAAAAGAGATGAAGCCAGTTTAAGACATGCAAGAGCTATGGACAAGTGTTTCCATACCTACCCACCTCTCCACCTGGAGGAGTCTGCTTCCTGCAGGCATGTGTGAGTATGGTTGCTTCTTCCCCCTGAGCAAAAGGCCACAGGCAGCAAAAACCAGAGCCAGGAGGAAAAATGGAAAATGTTTCTTGTGCCCAAGCATGCTGACTTTGTGTATGTGGGATCAGGCTCCTGTTTTGTCCATGTCATAAATCACGTCATCTCCTATGCAGGCTGTACGATGGCAGCAGTAGGGAGCTCAGGGAATATATATGGTATCTGGAGCTTAGATGATCCTCTTGAGTCTGAAATCTTGGCCAGAAAGCTCCCAGAGAACAGGCTTTCTGGAAATTCCTGCTTCCAGCTGTGCCAGGAATAATAGAAGCTCTTCCTGCTAAATGTGCTATTTTGTTACATCTAGAACCAACCACAACCTTGGTTTGTAAGGGAGCAAAAATGAGAAAAGTAATGAAAGAATAAAAAAGTATACTTTCTGAATCTCAGAAATGTTTGGGTTCATGTCACACCTGACCTAAAGGATCAAGATAATTCTTAATTTATTCTTTATATGCCTTTAATTGCTGAAATTTCCCTGAACTCAAGCAGGAGAAGAGATGCTTTTACCCTTGCATAGAGTCTGTACACTGCAACTTTTCAAGTAACTGTTGTGCCCAATCCTGCCAGCTGGTGCACAGTGTTAGGTGGCGTAAAGCATGAAAGTGTTCGGTGTCTTTGCACCACAGGAGGTCTCTGTGTGTCACTGATATGGTGAGGACACTGCTTTGGTGGCCTTGAAACCATCTCAGGGCTTTCACTCTTGTCTGCTGCCTCTGACTCCAGTGGACACCTACCTTCCCTGTCCAGGACTGGCCTTGTGCCATCAGGCAGAAGCTATTTGCAACCTCTCTGTAACTACCTCCTCTCCTAAAGAGTGAGTTCAGTTTTTGAAGCATGGGTAGTGTGGGACACATGAAAAACCCTTGCAGCAAATCTTCTGCTGAGACTCCTAGCAGGGAAAGGAGTGTGTTCACCTGGAAGACAAAGCGGTGCCTAACGAGCAAGCTACGATTAAAAAGCACTGCCCTCTGCCTCAGTCTAAGACACTGACAAAACACAGCTCCTTGGCCCAGAGGCAGCCCTGGAGAAGATGGTTGCAAAGAAGAGGCATATCTGATCATCAAAAGCAGCTCTGAGCTATCAGATGGGTAACATTTGTGGGATCCTCACTCAGGCTTCGCCCTCACCTAGAGCCCATGAAATTGTTCCTCCTGATTTAAGGAGGCTTTGTGTCAGACGTCTAACAGAGCTGGGTTTTGTGGCTTCTAACCAAAAGTGTTTGTGGCTTTTTTTTTTAATCTTCAACAGCAACCATAAGGATAAATGTATGTTGCAGCGCTGTGGTAAATATTGCTCTTTCCCTCTGAGAGAAGTCCCCTATGTCTTAAACCCCCGTGCAGTATGTGTTGCTTGTCCTAGAAAAAATATACAGCTTTGATGTAACAGTAGAGAACAATTAATGTTGTCTTAGGATAGAAGATTTTGGCACCTATTTAATCCTTTATTTGATCTATGATCTGGGACTATAATTCAGTATTTTAACTTTTATATAGGGGATTTGTTGTAAGAGCACATTGCTTGCTTTGTTCTTTTAGTGCCCTGGGAATGGGTTTATAAGAAAAAGCAAACTGTGTGTGCTTGAAGAACCTTCATCTGCCTGTACTGCTTCAATTATTCTGGGTGCATGGCAGCCTGAATTCAGGCCAGAGAAGAAACTAATCTGTATTGTTAGCAACACTTTGGACGTGAACGAAGTCAGAAAACCACTCAGACTGAAAGGCATGGACCCATTTCCAGGGAAAAGCTGGGCCATACCAAGTATAGAGTGTGATTCATGAACATCTGTGGAAATTTCACACTTCCACAATCACATCGTCAAAATAGCAAAATTTAGCTAAACCACGTTCCCCCCACAAATGTCCTAAGACTGTAAATATAACAAATTGTTTAGAAAATGGAGAACTTTGTTCTGTTTAACTCAGCCCCCACAAAGGCTGTCCATCATAGCAAAGCAATCAAAAGATATTTTCAGCAAATAGCAGGTCAACAGAAATGTGCTTTTACTGTTATTTCACCTTTCAGGTTCACTGCAGTATCAAAATACTTTGCAGACCTGTGGCCTAAGTATTAGTTGGGACAAGGGACTTAGACAGCCAGAGTTTCCATTAAAAGTTTCTGCTGTTAGAAGATGAATTAACAAACATACTTTCCATAGGAATGTCTCTAAAGTTAGCTGTTAGGGTAAAAATTATTATATTGAACTCATTAAGAATTTTTGTCTAGGATCATAATGATCTAAGAATAGTATTAATAGTACAATAAGTGTTAAAGTCTTCATCCCCCCAAAATATGTTTGATTGTATGCTTAACTTACCTATATCATAGCTTCATAGATTTGCACTTTCTTCATTAACTGTATGTTTAAGTGTTTTGCTTAAACAAGGCCTAATTCTGCATCCACCCTGGGACAGGCAAGGAAAAGAAACAGGGAATCAAAACCTAAAACTAAATCTGTTTTATGACATGGGATTTTGCCATCACACACCTGACCATACTGCGTTGGCAAGATATGTGTTGAGTCCCCAGAGAACGAGGCCTCCAGAGAAGGGACAAGTCTATAGCCAAGTTTGATAAGCAAATGGGTATACAGAAAGAAGAAACTGGTATTAATCACAGTGATAGGTTGTTACTCAAAATAGAAATAGCATCGTGCTGGCACCATACCTGCTTCTCTTCCAACAGTGACAGATCATCTCTGTTGCTGTAGGTGCCACTGTCATCCCCCGACTTGGGCAAACTCTGGCCACACTAAGGCCAAGATGTGCAACGTGGTTTTGACCCTCTAAACTGACCCACATAATTTTTAAAGATACTTCAATGTCTGTTGTTGCTGTTGAATGCAACTTGGGATGTGCTGCATTACTGAAAATCATACCAGCAATGTATGTTTTGATGGAAAATGCACGACTTAAAGAAATCAGTTACAATGGAAGGGTGATGAGGTCTTCGTAGTTATCATAGTGATATTGTTCTGTTGACTTTGGTGGTGCAAGCTCAAGTCCCAAATGCAAAGCTTCAGATAACAACAGCAACAACAAAAAATCCTGGCACTAAAACCATTTTTTGCATAGAGAAAATTCTGTGTTAACTCACCATCACCACTACATTGACCTCCTCTTGTCTTCTGTGAACTGCTGTATCTCTGTAGTGTAACATCCTTTCTCCCCAAACAAATGTTTTGAAGTACAAGGGGGTTCTTAGGTATTTAAAAATGACAAAGCTCCTGGAACTAAAACACATTTAGAATCATAAAAAATAAATAGTCAGAGTACATTCTGCCTCCAAATGTCAAGGAGGCTGTCAGCCTGCACAAGGCTGATGTTTCTCCATTTCTAGATCTGAGTATCACTGTGCATGAGGAGTTAGACAAGAACAGACCTGTGGGAATTGAAAAGGATTATAGGTATGGCTTTTAAAAATATAAGTGAAAATGATGCTTCTTTTTTCTCTCCATTTGAAAAACTGACCATATTCCTAAATTGATGGAAAATATTCTTTAAATAAAACAATAATTTGTCTGTTATGTCTCCAAAAGAACAGTACAGAATGATTTCCTAAATGCATCTTTGTTAGATACAAAAGCTATAAAGACAATCTGTGCTTATCTGACAATCTGTATTTAGACCAGAAGAAGATAAAACAGTTAAATAATTTAGGCAATAAGGATGAACAGAATTGTTTTACTTGCCCTGCTCATACATACATCTTCTACTTACGGAATTAATATGTTTCTAAGAATGCCTGCTAATACAATTTTATCATAAAGAACAGCTAATGTTGCAGCAGAGCGCTATAATTATACTGCAGGTGTAAAAACAACAAAGTTGGCTCTGCAGAAGGTGGTTTTATTGACCAGTTTCAGTGGAAGATGCTGCATCAGTAGGGCACAGCCATCATGAGGCTGAAACTGCCTTCAAACCTGGGCCAATATCCTTGCCCAGAGCCATGCTGAGATAGCAAGTTGAGTTGATGTTGGCTTGAGAAGAGAGCTCACTAGATCCTTTGGGTTGTGCTTTCAGTATAGGCAAACCCTCCATTGTAACTGGTAAGTTCAGATTTCAAGAGATGAGGTTATGACTGAAGTAACTCAAGTGTTTCCCCCTTCTGACTTCAATGGACAGGCCATTGCTAAGAGTGTCAAAGTATCAGAAATGTCTTGCTGCCCGTAGCTGGGATACAATCACCTGTCTGGCTAGCAGAAGCATAACTGAAAATAATGGACACTGAGATATAGCCATTTAACATAGCTAATAGGAAAGCTATTTTGAAATGGAAACATCACAAGAACATTGATCAAGGTACAAATGTTATTAAGTCTGAATCCAAGCGCCATCTCTTTTTATGTCTTGGAATTAATTAATTTGATCCAGACATCTTATTAATGGCTTGTTTCTAAAGTGAATACCTACTCATGGTTGCAAATCACACACCAAATCATGGTTGGATATGGGCCAGGAAGAGAGAAATGTCCATAACTCGGCCTCTTCCATGCACCTGCAAGCTTAGTGCTTGCTTTTCGGTCGCACTAAAACATAAATATTCTAGCTGCATTTTGTTAGTAAGTTGTTATGTACATAGTACATGGATTTAAATGCCTTTCAAAGCCACAGTTGAATTTCTTGGATTTTATAATGATTACTTTTTCAACCAGTTAAAGAAATAACCAAATAACTAGGTAATTTCCAGTTGAATCTATAAGGTGTGAACTGCTCTGATTATTGATGCTACCCAAATTCTGTAGCTGCTGCAAGTGTTTTTCAAACTAACATGGAGAATACAAAATCATTAAGACAGTCTTATTGATTGTGTGGCAATTTTCACTATTATATGGAAAATTTCTTAAAGTTAAATAAAATACATTAAAGCAATACTTTAAAAAGTATTGTCTTAATGAATGCCATAAATCAGTTTCTTTTTCTGTATGTTTTTCAAAAATATGTTGTCTTGGTTATCTCTAGTAGCTTTAAGAAGCAAGGGGGACGCACATCAACAAAATAATTTATCTAAAATTAAATTCACAGTATGACTCAGGATTTTTTTTTTCGGTAGTGAAATGACAACTTTAGGTGGATTGTGTTGCATTATAATGAGTAACTTGGAGTTAGTCAGGTGAGGCCATGTTGAAAAATTTGCCCCCACCATCTGTGTACATTACAGATTGATGTTTTGGTCTAATATGCTCCTTTTCATCCCTTTATTGACACTGGAATTCATATGCATGTGGAAAAAAATAATATTCCTAAAGTGTTAATAGTCAAATACTATGGCTATAAATAGAGGACATAATCTCATTGAAAGGCAAAATCAAAGGTCTTCTCTTGTGGAAAACAGCACAAATTCCATACATCAAAGCTACTGCAGACAATAGGTTTGATGACTCCAAGAATATCACCCCCGTGCAGAGCTGTGCAGACAGAAATATCTAAAGGTCAATGGTCTTTTAGGGAGAATCCTGCTGCTCTGTTCCAGGTTTGGGATGGTCACTGGAGAAAGAGGGGCCCACCGTGAAAGGAATGCTTTTCATTAATTTTCAGTCAGGTATTGGAGCAAAATACTTGATTTTTCTTACCAAGTTAAAAGAAAAAATATCCTTATGTGATTTGGTAAGTTAGAGAAGTCACAGCTTAAAGTCTAGTTCACTTCCAGAGAAAGCAAGTTAGGTGTTCTACTAATCTACATAAATAACAGTAAAAAAAAAAATCCTGGATACTATTGAATTGATGGTAAAGATCCTAATGATTTCACTTGACATGTTGTAAGGCTTGAGCACATTGAGAAAGGACAGCATATTGTTAACAACATATTGCACAGTTTTCATCAAAGATATCTATACTGCCTATTGTAGATAGTTCCTGCCTGCTCTTAGAGCCTAATCTTCCTTTCATTGAAAACTCCTGTTAAATTGAGCATTTCATAATATTGGCCTGTTAATCTGGTGCATTCACGGACAATACAAATAATTCATCCTTGAAAAATAAAGAGCAGTCAGGCATGTTTAACTGAGATCCATATGAACATTTTTGAGTCTACTGTTAGGCTTCAGTTTCTCTAGAAACAGAGATAATACGCACAAATACGTGCAGCCAATTTTGTCAGCCTGTGAATACCCAACTTGCAGTCTAAGAAATCCTTCCTGAAATCCACAGGCAACCCAAGAATATTGCAGTTTTAGAGTAAATTAGGAACATTTCAGTATGAATAAAACAAAACCCACTTCTTGTACATATACTGGCAGGTGTATGTCACTCCAGGTTACTTTAGCCGGGTCTGACAGGCAGCTGCTAGGCTCAAAAATAGTGCCTTTCCTACAGGTTTCATGAAAATAGTTCTCTGTACAGAAGAGAGCGATGGTGAGGAAGGGGACTGCAGATCTGCAGGACCACAGTCTGTGGAGCAGCGATGTTCTGACTGTCCTCGGGGCAGCTCTGTAAGCCTTTGCTGCTGTTCAGTAGCGGAGAACAGGCTGTGGAATGCAATCTGGAAGAGACTGAGCTTCAGTGGATCCATTGCTGATGCAGCTGGCTGTTGACTTTGTGGGAAATTTTCTACTTTTTTATTAACTCCTAGCAGTACCCATAGATTGCTCCTTAGCCTCGTTAGGTGCAGTAAAAACCTAAAATTAAATGATATTTTATGAACTGAGTATGTAAAAGCAGCTTGGTTTTAGTTCCAGCTCAGACCTGGCACGGGTACTTCTGGGTGGCTTTTGGGTGCCTGGGAACGGTGAGACTGTTCACAGAGCAAAATATACCAAAGTGCAAAAGCGTTCACAGGATTACACCATGAGATTGATTTCCAAACCTGTCTTGAGGACTGAACTTGTTAGAGAAAGGCAGGCAGTTCCCAGCTATATAATTTACTCCGGTACAGATCTGTCAGAACCTGAGAGTTCTTCCAGTCGGAGTATGATGAAAGATGAAACACCCTATAAGGAGATGCTATTAAACCAATCAGCCAATGAAACAAAAATCCTCTGAGCTACTCCTTCCTTTAGCTTTCCTTATACATCCTGTCTCTGCTCTGTTTTGGGTAATTAGATTAAAAACTCTTCAAAATGAGGAACTGTCTATATTTTGTCTCTTGTGTAAGACTAAAATCACTGTTGGTATTTTAGAAAATATATTATTATTTAGCATTTGTCTTTACTGCCTCTGATGGAGACATTTGGCCCTGGATTTCTGCGAGAACTTTCCTAAGAATGAACAAAGAAGTACTGGCGTGAATTGACAGCACATAATTTTTCCTGAGGGATTTTAGGTTGTTATGAGCTAAGGAGGAACATAGGAAATCTCATACGTTTTGCCAGTTTGTGCATAGTAATGCAAAACTACACCTGAAAGTTAGACACGGTCAGGATGAGATTCTCAGTTACATACCCTCATGACATTTTGGTGAGTGATTAAAAATATATATGTATGTGGGATACAGGTATAGAGCATGGGAGTGAGCTCTTTGACAACAGCAACAGGTTGCTCTCTCTCCAGCAACCATGGCACAAGCGAGATCGCGATCCCAGCTGGCAGGCAGGCAGTGAGGAGGGATGGTTTGGTGACTGGAGGGGTGGCCTGGGGATTGGAAATGTGGCCTGGGCTCCATGGCTGGTGCTTGGCTCCTGTCTCTGTCACAGCCCATTGTGCAAGCCACAGCAAACAAACCTCCCACACTCAACTGCAAAAAAAAACTGCCCTCTATCCAAACCCAGAAGTGATATGGCCACGGCAGTGCAGAACCTAGTCTAACCTAACAAGTACCTGACCTAAATAATAAGTATGACTCTTTCCAATTCCAGCTGGCACTGACTTCAGGGTCTCTAAATTGTGCTCTGTTGTATAATTTAGATGTTCCCAAGGTCTCTTTCTGTGCTTTTGTTCACCTCCTGTGAAACACTGAGAGTGGGTCTTCCCCACCTCACCATGATATTTTGAGGATAAATATGCTAAGCATTGTAAGGGACTTAAATACTGTGGTGGCTGGGGTCATTTTAGAGCAGAATATTTTTCTGATCATCATGAAGTAGACTCTTTCCAACATCTTATCTTCCAAAGCCAGAGCTCCAGGCTCTAGTTTGCTTCATTGCTGGCTAGCTGCTAAAGTAATGGCATCTGCTTTTCTTTCTGCAAGGTTTTGCACAATTTAGAGCTTAGAGAGATGGCCTCTTGTTTCAAAATTGCCCTCTTTGTGCTTAGTCATTACCTCCACAGAGCTCTGCTGTCCGGCCTCCCAGACCTCTGTAACAGATGCTGTTGTGCAACATGAGGGACTGTGATTGAAGTTTCCAGAACAGATTTTAATTAGAAACATAACTTCATACAGTAGCTTGGAATGAGTACGGGGGGGGAGGATCAAAACAAGAGATGAAAAAGAAAATGCCAAAAAGAAATAAAAATAAAAGGCCATTTTACTGGCATTTTTTACTGAAAAGCACTTCACGTGAAATACTGTGCATATCTGTGAAAAACTGAAGCATATAGTGAGCAGTAATAACTATCCAAGACCCTCAAAAAGCCAAATCCTCAGCTGCTGTAAATCAGCATTGCTTCATTGATTTTGTGAGAGCTGCCATTTCTTATTGACTTCGGCAGTGCTGTGCTCATTTATACCAGCTGAGGACCCCAGCCAGTTTGGCACAAGTGAAATCCAGAAACTTTGAATACTTATTTGTTTTGTTGTGTTTGGTTTTTTTTTTTTTTTTTTAATTAAATTTTAATCAATCTTTTGTTTTGTAGATTGCCCTCCACTTGGTCTAGAGACATTAAAAATTACTGACTTCCAGCTCCATGCCTCTACAGCAAAGCGGTATGGCCTTGGGGCCCACAGAGGAAGGCTTAATATTCAGGTAACATCAATTTTTTCTGCTAAGTGGGAGAATGGCTTAAGGTTGTACTTTTGTATAAAGAGAACCAATGGATGGTTATCAGTTGTGACTACTTTGTCAGCTCATGTAATTCAAATGAAGGAGAAACACCGGAATTATAGAAATGAATAAGTTTGATGGGTAACCTTTAGATTTGTGGGGCTTAGTTAGAAAAAACTCCAACCTTAGTGTGCTGAGGGTGCAAATCCAAACAGACCTCTATGAGCAAGCAAAGGTGGAGGCAGCCCAGAACTGCTCCCTTCCCAGCTGTGGGAAATCATCCCAGCTCCCTTAACAATCAGCCTGGAAGGAAGCTCACACAGCAAGTTGCTTTTTTTGTTGTTTGCCTGTAGTTAATGACAATAGCTAATTGAAAGTGTGGTTTTAAGTGAAGCACTTGCCCTAAGGCAGCTTTTCAGAGGCAATGATTATGCTACCAAAAAATGCTTCAGTTCAGAAATCACTAGCATACAATCTGGTTTAGCTTCTTTTATTTAATATTAAAGAAGTGCTTAGGTACTTTGCAGGACCAACTTCTATTTGCCCATTTCTTGTGTTTCTGGTTTTCATTTTATTAGTGCTATTTTCTGAATTACAGTCTTTTCTAGTGTAAAAACATTACTTTTGCATAAAAAGTGCAACATTTAAAACTCAAAGTCATAAACTGTATACTAGCACCAAGTCAACAGTAAAAATTCTCTAAAGTTTAGTTCATTTATTACTTACCTTTCATTATTGGACCATCCATTAGATTTTTTTTTCTCCAGCTGAAGGAGTTTGCTAGTTAATGAACTAAGACTGGGACTGGGGAGGATGAGCTCTAATCAGCAGCTCAATTTCACTGTGGTGTAATGGTGGGCAGGTGCTGGAAGGAGGAACCACTCTTGATTAAAATCCCACAGTGCAGCTGCTGTCTTTTGCTTCAGCTTCTTCTAGTGCATCTGCACAAACAGCCCTGAGTTGCTCTATGGGGTAAGAAACTGTCCCTTCCTCCTTCTCCCCCGCTCTGCTTTTTTTTTTTTTTTTTTTTCGTTGGTTTGTTTGTTTGTTTGTTTAAATGACTAAGCTTTAGCCCAAAAGCTCAGTAAACCACTTTGCTATGCAGCCACACAGAGCCAGCTGGAGGTGAGTGGCAGGAGCCCGCAGGCAGTGCGGAGGTGGGAACAGGCTATTCCTTTCCAAGCTAATGTGCAGGTACAAGGGGTTGGGTGCAATGTGAGGTTTCACCTGCAGCCTTCAGAGTTAATTCCTTTTGAGATCTGAGTGAGGTGGTTTGCTTCATATTCTCTCTAAGAACAAAAAGACCCTCATGAACACAAAAATAGTATGCAGATGTTATTCAGATGGGTTCTATAGTAATGTTTAATTATTTTATTACAGTTTTGTTTATATAGAGGCATAAGACCAAGGATTGTGATGCAAACCTCTGAATTCTTTGTTGGTTGTGGTTCCTCCTTTTCCATGCTGGTGTTAAAGTCCAATTTATTTAAACACAAGAATGATCATAGTGGTTTAGACCAGGAGTCTATCTAGTCCGGTGTCCTGTCATCACCAGTAACACTGCATTAAAATAAATAGAGAAGCATAAGAGTCTTACCTATGGATGGTGTTTCCCCTGAGTATAGTCCAGAGCCTCCAGCAGAAGCCAAGGGGACAGTCACTTGCTGGGAAGCAAGCAGAAGTGAGACACCACTCAGTTCTTCCTTCCCAAAGGCTCCTGGGGCTCAAATTAGATGAAGTGCATTTCTTTTGGTGTCCTGTCCCCTAGGACCTCAGGGCTTACACTTCTCCCACTGAAAGGATCTTCTGTCCTGTGCAAATTGGGTTTTTATTCTTCTTTGTTCAAAGGATGGTGCCTTTTTTTGCTGTGAACAAAGTTTTCATGATGTCACGTTTCTGCTTGATACAAACTTTTGCATTGTCATTTTCTTGAGCTGTATGAATTCTATGTGGATTGATTCTCCTTGTTATCCAAAAGCTGGTTTTTTCTGGTATAGGGACTTACCTGATCCCAGGACTGTGGGAGGCTCATATACAAATAACCCAACAACACCTGGCTTATAGCAGAGTGACTTCTCTGTCTTACTTCTCTTGTTTAAATGTAGCCCTTTTTCTCTGCTACAGCTTTACCTCTAATAAAGATTTCTAGGAATCCTTGAACCAAAAGCTTTTACCCTTACTAAAAGCTTATCTGTATACTATAAAATGGTAATTCCCTAAACTTCTTGACCACTTAGAGTTACCACTATGACTGGCAGTGTTAAAAGCATGGGCTTGCATTTATTTTTCTTTAATCCCAAGGGAAGCAGTATCTATCTTAAAATTAATAGCGCTTTAAAATTTTTCAAAGCCACTAAGAATCTGTACATCTCTTCCCTGTCAGTTGGGTTCCATGCTTAATTTTGCTTTGAATTAAGACTTCTGAATTTCAGTAGTATTTAAAAGATATATGCTTATAACCAAGAATAGGCACTACAGGGGACTGATGTGTCATATGGGTAACTAGGTCCCGGTGATTCCTGTTTGCTGCTCAAAAGGGTGAGCTGCGGCATGCTGGGGAAAAGCAAAAGGCACTGGTATTTAAGCAGCTGTGTTTTCATGCTGTTTAGTACTGTATGTGAAGAAAAACACTTGGCCCAAGTCGGAGAGACTCTGAGAGGCTGATGTGCTGCTCAAGTTTCACAAGAGCACTATGCTATATGTATGGTGATGAGCAATTTTATCGGCTGCTGCCCTTGTGGTATGGTCTGGATATCACCACGGTGCCATCACAATAGTCATGTCACTATTGCGTTCCTCCCTGAAATAAGACAAAATCTGCTCTCTGCTCAACCTCATCATCTGACATGAAGTCAGCTGAGAAGCTTAGGGCTCACCCCAGGTAACTGGCACTACCTTGATTCACAGGGAATTCACAGAAAAATTAAGTTTTTCAAAGGCTTCTGAAGGTTATTTTTTTTTTGTTTAGATTATTTGAAGTGTATGAAATTAATCAGGCAGCATGTGCTTTATTCCAAAAAAGGATGGGCTTAGCAGGACTGGATAAGACCTTCTAGGATCTGCTTCTCTTGTGACTTTGCACTGTGTGGGACCCGATTTTGCTCCCAGTCCTGTATGAATGTGATGATCAAGCTGGGACCTCTTGAGGGCAGGATCAATGCTACTAGAGCCCCGTATATTGGAGATCTAGTCTACAACTGCAGCACTGGCACAACCAGTAGTAATTTAACATCATCAGGAAAAATCGCAGAATAAAATAATATTGATTGACGTGCTCTGCCTTCAGGGATAAAAGTCATTAGTATTTGTCACTTGTACAATAATTAACAGTGGTTAAAAACTGAAATAATTAGTCAGATTATGTTTCTTCCCCTTCCTCATTTTCCTGGTTGGAGAAATCCAAACAATACTGAAGATTAACCAAGTAATGCAATCATGTGTATGCAAATAAGCAGGATGTATTGCTTTTTGTCTTTTCAGTTGTTTCACTAGTTCCTTTTGAAAAACTCCATTATCAAAACACAAGCAAAAGACAAAATTATTGAAGTTCTACCTTCAGCCCATGTGCTTTAATTCTAGTCTTCTCTACTGGCAGTGGTTGCTATAAATACCTGTGATGAGTAATGTATTTTTGTCCTCCCAAACTTCCTATGGTAAAATAATGTTTGTGATCACCCTGCTGTGAATGGAGAAGAATTTAAGCCGAAGTGGTTTGATATTAGGTATGGTTTTATTGCTGCTCCAGCTGACTTGTGGCAGAAGTCTGAAATTTCTTTCTTCATTTGAATACATTTGGGCAGTAATAGCTCTTTCCTTGTTATAGAATAAAGTTTTTGGAACAGTGATAATGTGAGTAAGTGTTTATTCTGTCTTGCACACATCTAACTCAGAAGAGAAACATGAATTAAAATCAGAAGTCATATCACTTGTAATGGAATCGTAACCTTTTGACTTCCCTTCATCTTAGTGTCTGGGTTCATAATAAGCAGTTGACTTGTCTTATTTGAATTACAATTTTCAACATTCATGTTTATAGATAACTTATTCAGGAGTCACAAAGGGAAAAAAAGTCCCTATTCCTATATCAGAAAGGTATTTTTTCATAAGACACTGCATATTGAGAAATGTTTTTTGCATTTGGCTGCAAGTGAAATATAAGCTGGGTTAGACTTTGAGCTACTCTTGAAAATTCAGTGAAGGAAAAAAGGGTTTGCTTAAGACCTAGTCCTTACTTCCAGTTTTCATTAGCTCCTTCAATCTCCTGCTTACGAAGATAATGTGTTTAAAATATATATCTTAAATTTATGTATGTCATAACTTAAATCCATTATCTCATTAATTCAATAAACAATTTTTAAATTCAAGTAAACACCTTACTGAGAAAAAGGTGTCTTAATCTATGTACTTTGATTAAATATTTGATGATAATTGTTCTCATCTTTCAGGAATGAAAATTTTTCCAAAGAATTTTCCAAAGAAATTGAATAGCAATTTTAACTACTAAATATTTGATTGAGTTTATAAGCAATTTTATAGAAACAATATTTTGAAGTGGGCATAGGGCAAATTCAAAACCTCAAGCACCTTAAGAAAAAAATACAGACTTGAAGCTTGAAAAGACACATTTCAACACAAATTTATTGGAATTCTTTTCCTTTGGAAATATTTCTAATAAGAACTTCTCATTGATTAAATTGCTTTTTTTTTTTTTCAAGTAGTACTTTCATAGTTATACACAGACACCTGCTTATTTTTACTAGGTAAAAAGATTTTTAGCTTCAGAGAAGCTGATGTCAGGAAATAAGAGAGCAGGAAGAAGTAGCAGCACAGTTTCTTTTTTCTTTTGTGCTCTCTTTGCCACTATTTAAGACCACAGTATTTTAAGCTGTGCAGAACTGTAAGTATGTCCTTTAGACTCTCCATATTTGATTTACAACTTAAGCACATGCTTAGCTTTTAGTCCAGTTGAAACCATGGAGATTTCAGTATGTGATTTAGGGGTTTGTTTGTTTGGGGTTTTTTTTTTTGTGAATAAGCTTTTTTTTCCCCTCTCCTCTGCTTCCCTCTTCTCACTGTAATGTAGAGGAGAGCTTTACACCCTGATAAGCATCACACCCATGCGAAATATCCTCAGTCTGAATGAGGTCCAAGGATGCCAGCTGAAGCAATGAGAGATATGGGTACTTAGTCTGCAGAAACTGGTGGAATTTCATCAGTGTGAAGGGGATTAGCATGATGCTGGTTCAAGGTGCTCTGCAGATCTTAACATTTCCTGGCAAGTGTTGGTTTTAATCCCTAAGGCTACTTCAAATTCCATCTTATTTTAAAATGCATTGAAACCTTTTCTTCAAAAAGGTTATAACTTAGGTCAGTGATCATATTTATATTCTCATGTTTTCCTGTTGTTTGGTTCTCCTTCAAGAATTTGTCTTCCATTGTTAATAGAATTTTTCCTCTGTATCTTGTACCCTGTACCTTGACTTTTATACAATCTTCATTTTAAAATATCAAAGTTAATACATAGAAGTAGGTGACTTAATGTACATTTGGTAGATGCAGGAAAACAAGTAATTTTTAACCTGCCCTATCTGACTTGAATACCTGAGAAAATAAGAAGATTTAAGAATTTAGGAATAAGTTTAATTATTTTGCAGCACTTCATTCAGATGCCACCAGACTTACATGGGGAAAAGGGATTAACAACGGCCTTCTCTTTCTGTGAATTAGACCCACCCAATGCCCACTTTGGTAGAAACCATCTGTAAAAATGGAGGTAGATAGACCAGTCAATCTCTGCCATTGTAACCCAGCTATGACTATAATATCTGCTAATACTGCTCGGTGGGAAGCTAAGGGATAATTTAACTGACAGTTGTATTCTTGGGTTCTTCATTTACGTTTTATATATATACACACCAACTGAAAATACAGCACTGAACAGATAATAGCTGTGTACCAGAGCTTTAAGATCTGTCTTTAATATGAACTTACAAAGTTTTCCAGACTCTTCATTTACATTTGGGAAACATTTAAGGATATTCATTCTTTGAATTGCATGGATGGCAATGATAAATCCACATTAAACACAGATGAAATATCGTAAAAATACACATAGCCTCAGAGGACCACATGGAAAAGCTTCTGTGCTTTCTATGGCAGGAGCTAAATGTTTGGTGCCAAACATTTCCTGGGCTTTAGTAATAAGATAAATATCTGAAGACCTCAGATGCTATGTTTCTTTAGATGCTATTTTGGTTGTGTTTAGAATACAGCTTGCTCAAAATACCTTGCAGCTATTTCTTTGAAAATGTTGAGAAGACTGTGGTGTTCTTGCCAACAAAAATTGGGATATAGATTGGTATGCAATTGAGGTACAGTTGGGCATTCCTAAATTTTTTGACCTTTGGTATTAATTTGCTTAAGGCTTGAATATCCCTAGTGATAAAAATTAATAATTCTGGGATTGAAAATTGATGGGAAATGGTATTACTGTTTCTATAAACCCGATGCTCTCCTTTGGTGCTTCCAGAGGAAAGATGATTACTCCAGCACCACCCATTATTTACATGGGTTGGAATTAGCTTTTTAGGACTTTCATAACTCTGAAGACTGTGTGAAAACTTTGTTCTGGATAAAGGCTCTATCAGACCACAGAGACAGCTGGACTGAACTGAAGCTCTGTTTATGGTCTCTCACTCTAACTGAGGTTTATATGTAATGGTTCTTAGTTTTTGAAGGGACTTTGTGCAATTCCCCTCCATGCTTCGAGTAAGAAAATATTTTGGTTGCTCCATATAGCTGTTGAGAATGGCTCTGTTTTAAGACCCCTGAGACTATCAAAGGAGTAAGTGGAATGAATAATGACTTCATGTTTTCTTTTCTTTTTCCCATGAAAGACCTTCAGGTTTTTGGTTCTGATTTATGAAGACAGTTTTGCCTTCTTTTCAGGCAGGTGTTAACGAAAATGATTTTTATGATGGTGCTTGGTGTGCGGGAAGAAATGACCCATATCAGTGGATTGAAGTAGATGCTCGAAGGCTAACAAAATTCACTGGCGTCATCACGCAAGGAAGAAACTCTCTCTGGTCGTAAGTACATGTTTAATTTTCTCCATGATATTCTGAGCTTTCAGACCAAGGAATTCATATTGTATTGTATTTTGGGTTTTTGAGGAAAAAAGAAAGAATGGAAATGCTGTGTGACATCAAGTAATTGCATGGAGGAACAGTAAAAGACAAAGTGCATTTATATGGCATAAAATATGTTTAAAGGTAGCAAACTTCTAGAGTCATTATCTACACGTGGCAAAAGAAGCACCATGATTCCCTCAGATTATATGCCTTTACACTCACCCTGTCAAATTTGCTTGTGTTAAACTTCCTAAATATTTTCCAATATTTAACTTGATTAGTTTATCATCTTAAAGAATAACCAGTGATCTTTGAGATTTCCTAATACATAGGCAATCATGAAATAATTGGTAAAATTCCAAAACAACATCATTTTTGAATGAGCAGTTAAAGCAAATCTTATATCTATACTTTTTTTTGTGGTATAAAGGAATTTATAATATAATTAAAACCCACAGAGTATGTGTTGACTAGGACTGCAGTGTTTGATAGCAGGCATGTTGTGCTGTGTTTATGGATCCTAGGAAGACTCCATGCACTTCAAAGCTCTTAGGAAGGAGTGCTTGCCACAAATAAAGCGGCTACCTTGCTGCATTGGTCTAAGGAGGCAATCCAGCCATGTGTACCCCAGGTACTCAGCTTTGGTCTGATAGTGCTGCCCACTTGCAACACTGAAAGCATTCATGAGCTTTCTGGTTACTGTTTGTGTTACAGATAAGTATGTGGCACTGAGAAATAGCTGTTTTGCACAGACTTGTGTGCATTTACTCCTTTGTGACCTGCTTCTGAGTGTAGGTGTCCAGATTGCTCTGTGATACAGCCAGTGTGGATGGGGTGAGAATTATATACCAGGAAAACATAAAGATGAACTGGAGGTGATGGTTTCCCCCTCCCCCACCCCAATCTTTACAGTGTTTGTTCAGTCTCTTTTCTTATTGAGTCTCACTGCATTATGTGAGCAAATAATCCCACTTGTGCTGTTAGACCTTTTGACCAAGTACGCAGGAGATGCACAGCCTGAGAGCCACTCTGGCCAGGTCTCTCAATTAAGAAAATGTGTCATATAATAAATGGCAAACCAGAAAAAATACTGCTATAGCGAAGAAAAAAGAAAAATAGCTTTTTTTCCTTCTATAGTTTAATTTTCTGGGTTTTTTCATTTCTTTTAACACTGCTGTGGGAGTACGCTTTTTGGCAATAAGGTTTCTATATTTATTCCACATTGTTCTGTGTTAGGTAGATAATTACTGTAGCAAAGTCTTATTCTTTTCTATATTCGTACTCTTGACATTGCTGTTCGTATCAACACCAGTGCTGCACTGCTTTGTCTTATATTACTATTTTTAGTTCAGCTATGTTGCGAGCTTACAGCAGGACTTGACACTCTATTTATAGTTGGTATTCATGGTTGTCTTTTTTTTTTTGGCTGGTTGGTTTTTAAGTTACTAAATCTTGCATCTGCCCTCTTCCCCCACAAAGAATTGGTGAGCAGATCTCTGAGGGTCTGCAGTAGGAGCATGGCTGATGCTGGGAAAGCAGGTCCAGGCTCCTCCTGGACTGTTACTCAGATTTGTGGAGAAACAGGCACATTTCTCCTTCATAGGAGCAAAGATGGCTTCAACTGGACCAGCTGCACTGTGGGGCAGGCTAATATCTCCTGGAAAACATGTCCTGTAAGATTGAGCTCTGCCCCATGGAGGGCCATGGGAGTGGGGAGAAATAGTCGCATGAAGGGGTCACCTCCTTCCCTACCTCCAGCTTGCACACAAGGGACTGCCATGGAGGTGGTTTTCTTGTAGAGTGTGATGGCCTCCATCTCACTTGGTGTCTTTTGATAGAGCCTTGGCTGTGGGACTGCCTTCCCTGGAGTTTGCATCACTTTCTCTCTCCCCTCATCGGATCGAAAAGATAAAATCAGTGTAGCTGATGTTTGTGTGCCCTGCTTCTGCATATGTATGTCCTTAGATTTTAAAAATAACTTGGTACTTCCTGAGGTACCAAAGTAGATGCTCATGTTTTCAAAAGAGTTTAGACTGATGTATGCAGCCCTGAGCCAAGAGTGGCGTCCTGGGATTTCCAGAGTCTCAGCACCTGGGATCGTCATACCCAGGAATATGGTAGATGCTGCTTTCTGAATTGATCATGTCGTTGCGTGATTGCCATGAAAGGTGATCTTCTTAGTATGGCTTTCTACCCCAATTCTTCCAGCAGTCAAGAAAGCAAGAGGAAAGGAAAAAAACATTAAATCCTGGTGTGAAGAAGAGCTACGCAAAGGGAAACTGAATTCAGACAACAGTAGAGACCCTGAACTTGGAGCAGATGTTGCCTTAGGGTGGGGTTCAGAGGCACTGATGGAAGCTTTGGTGCTTGTGGCAAACTCGGGAGACAATGACCTGACCGTAGTTATAGGGGTTGCATGCACTGAATTGACTTTTGTAAGCCAGCCCAGGAGAAACAGGCTGGTAGGACTTTTATTGGCACAGGCAGGTTCTTTTGTGACTGTGTTGCTATAATGGGCACTAGAAGCAAAGGAGACTCATTAGCTTCCTTCTCTTTTACTTAGCACGTAACTGTGATTCATATCATGAACAGTCCTTTTTGATATGAAAGTTAGTACAAAAAGATGTCATTCTGTTACCTGAGGCACCTTCCCAACTTTGTGAAGTTATGTGACAAGAATGTAGTGCTTTTATAACTAATAGAAACATACGTTGGGGAATAAGGTATTTCAGGTAGGAGAGCCAAAAAACAACCCTCTGATCTGTGTTGTATTAGAAGCAAAAGCCTGCCAAGCTAGAGAGCCAGGGTAAGATTTTTATTTAAGCGTTGGAGACTTTCCCAGTGTTACATAAAAAAAAAAAAAAATTCAAGAGACTAGGACGGATGCTACATTCACCAATGCTATTATGTGATAGTGATAAAGAATCAGAAAAGCGACCTTTTTTTTCCTTTTTCCTCTTTGTATTGAACATGAAACTTCAACAAAGTGGAAAAATTTACTTAACTGAAAGTCTTCTCTGAGCTTCTGCCTAGATCAGATTTGTGCCTCTCTTGGTCCCTTCAGCTTCCTGCTGCTGATTCAGTGAGGACAAATAAAATTACAAGGAACGGCAACCAAGGACACCCCACTGAATCCTGCAGCAAATAACTTTGCCCCTCATTGCAGGGCTGCAACATCTGAGTTATTAGCAGTCTGGCCTTTGTTTCTGCTTGTATTTCTGATGCTGTAGCCAGGGCTAGTATTCTGGTGGTGGAAGCAACCATTTACTCCTCTATAGCAGCACTGGCAACTGTAATCCGGTTTTGCTGATGGTCCACTCCACCCAGAGACAGTCTATTCACATCTAGCCTTGCTGGTAGCTTTTTTGTAGCTTTATAGGCAATGATGAATTGAAGGTTACACTTGACACAGTGCAAAGAACACAAAAAAACAAAAAAAAACCCCAAAAAAACCACAAACATGCATGGGGTTGTCACCTTCTGTGTGCCGGCAGGAGCTGCTTCACCTCAGTTATTCCTTTCCTAATCTCACTTGGAAAGTTGCTATTTCTTGTCTGTCTTCCCCTGTGGGCTGTGGCTCTGCTTGCCTGTGCAGGGCTCTTGTGCTTGAGACTTGAAAGCCTTGAGGGAGAGGCCAAGGTGCAGAACTGGCTCTTGAAAGCACAGATGACCTGACTAGAGAAAGAAGGAAACCGTGCTTGGTTAGTAATGAGTACTTGAATTGTTTAATCATTTCCTTTTTAAGAAAAAAAACAGTTCTGAGTCAAAATTTGTGCTCAAAGTGCCTGGCTGTGAATTCTGTGATAGTCATGTGGAACCAAATCTTTCTGCTTTTCTTTTTTCCTCCTGTAACAAGTGAAAACAGGCTTTGGATGAAAACTTCTGAATTCGAGGAGCCTTTCCTTTTAGCAGTCTCAGCAAGCACGTGGACTCAAGGGCTGTTGCTGTTCAGGCACCTCAGGCTTTCTTGGGAAACCTAAAATCATGGCAAAGTGTTCTTTTACCATCGTAAGTGGCAAACTCTGCTTAGATTATCCAGAAGATCTGCAGAGGTTGAATTTCACAGATAAAGTGGGACCCAGCTGCAAGAACCAGGACTTCTTTTTGATTTTTACACTGAAGATATCCAAAACTTTAAAGTGCTACAAGTGTTGGTTGATATGAATAAAAACTAACACCTTGAGAGTGGGCAGAATATCAGTTCCTTTGTAAGAACTGCGAACATCTGGAGATCAGTGTCTCTGGGCAGTTACGACACTTTCACTATGAATATCCAGTAGTTGATGCAGACATCAGTGACATCTCTTTGCAGAGCTGTTTTACGTGTCTTTTCAGGCTAGAGAAAGTTGAGTGAGTGATGTGACCTTTTAGAAAGGCATGTGACTTCCTTCTCTGAGAGGTGGATGGTGCCAAAGCTGGGCTACAAGAGGCTTTATGGCTGAATATTTGGGGGAGAAATACGGTATGGAATTCTTTATATTGCTGCCAATGCGCCTTTCAGTTTTATGAACCAAGTATCTTTAAACAACAGTTCAAGGCTGTTAAGTGGGACACTGGAAGCATCACTGTGGTGTTGTGCCAATTATTTAAAGCAATGATGTGATGTTTTAAAATATGCACTCTCTAGACAGAGGGGGGAAAAAAATTTAATTACCCTTAGCATTTTGGCAAGAATCTAAAAAACATAGGAATACATGTTTCCCACAACCCAAACAATCTTTTGATAATTCAGCATCTTAATTTTCTATTAAGAAAAAACCCACATGTCTAAATAGACTCAATGTGTACTGACTGTAATATAAAGCTTCAGACTGTTTCAACGCAGAGGATGTTTTGATTTTTAGAAGAGGATGCAATGTCTCAGTGAGTAAGATGTATATGTGACTGGATGCATTTTATTAAAATTAATCTTTCAACCATGTTAAATTATGCACTCTCACTGCACGTCATGAAATAACAAAATGACAAAAATAATAAAAAGCATGGATGAAATAATCTGCGCAGAAAGCTCAAATTCCAAACCAAAATTCTGAAATATTTAGGAAAAATCAAAATAGACTTATTTCCAAGTATGTTTTCTTTAAGAACTTTAAGCCTCATGAAAATATTGAAGATTTTTTTACTCTTATGTGAGATATTTTTTTTAAGACAAAAAAAAATGGGGGGTGGCAATTTTCAAAGTCTGATTTAGGTAGAGGTTAGTCCATGTGCCTTGCAAACCTGCAATAGAGCCTAAAAGACTAGTTGGTTGGAGGAGACAGCAAATCAGTGGAGTTGCTGGCTGGAAGAAATAATTACAATGACTTATACATATCGCTTGCTTCCAAACGGACCTATTTTTAAACTGGTCATTTTTGTTTATCACCGTTGAAGTTGTCTACACTAGCTTCTAGTTGAAACATACCATTACACACTCCCTACTGTGTCACTTGTTTGACTTCCTTGTGCTACTCTATAGAGATAGCAAATGATAAATATCCAGCAGGTTTGATCTTGTGTCTGATCATGCTTTTGCTGAAGACAAGATATTTGTAATTGAATAGGGGAATAATTTTGCGATTTTCTATTGTACACCCTCATCCTCAGCCTGCTCTGTGTGCAATGTAGCCCTTCATGATCCCCCAACATCCCTTTTGACCAACTGTCCTTAGGGAATTGTAGGTCTGTAGCAAGCTGGGTACCTTCCAAAGATGTAATTGAGGGTAAATTTAGGTCAGTGAAGTTTACTTGCTTCTGACTTTGGTGCCACAGCATTCTGTTCTTTCTTTAGTCTCAAAATGAATGTGTTGCCCCAAATTTTAATTTATTCCCATAATTACTGGCTATTCCTTAGGAGCTGAGATTTGCTTTTATGGACAGTCTGTATGTGAGGATTGCAAGGTGGTAAACTTCCTTGCTTGTAAAAGGGTAAAAATCCTTGTTTTCTCCCCAGTTTATCAGCCATTCATGGTATTAAGACCATGGTCTCAGTAGTAAGATTGGCTTTGTGAAGAAATAATCACATCAGCATCCTCAGTATTCCAATAATAAGAGTATAAAGAGCAGTGATAGTCCATTCAGTGTAATTGCATTAGCATTTGGGACTGTAGAGGGGTTACTCATAGATATTTGAGTTGTTTCTACAGATACATAAGAAAACAGTTTTGCACTGTACACAAGAAGGGGCAAAATACAACAGTGCAATGCTGCTTTTGAAAGCACAGTAGAATAAACTGTAAATCCTGTCCAGCTCACAAGGACAACAGACTTATGTGGCATTGACTTTCAAAGTAGTACCATCTATCCCCATGCAGGGGCTGTGAAAACACGCCCTGATGAAACTTCAGCAAGTTCAATGAAAATGTCTCCATATTTTATCCAAATCATGTAATAAGATAAGCAGCTGCTGTGTACTGACTTGACTTGTTATGGTGCATTAAATCAGTGCAAACTGCTATTTGCCCTGACTGGGTGACAGGACTGCAGAGATTATTACAGCTTCCCCAAAGTCAGACTCTCATAGAGTGAATTGTTCCAAATCCACTGAAGTCATATCAAGTATATTGGTGGGAGTTACAAAACGACCTGAATTCAGTGTAGAAAAATCTCCCTTGATATATTAATGTCACTAGTTGCATATTATAGTAGTGTTTATGATTGGTTTTCTTAATAAGTTATATTTTCCATTAACTCTGGCTTGGTGGAGCTGTCTCACAGACTTTCAGTTGTTGCAATGCTGAGAGTCAACCTTTGACAGCTTCAGCCTTGAGCGTTCTCCATCTATTTGCTTAACTTCAATCCCTGTGCCATATTAAGCTTCCACCTCAATTCTTGTGCCCTACACAGGATTTTGGTTCATCACTGCTGATGACACTCACCATCCACTCCTCGCGTTGGGGAGCTGGGTTTGTGACTGACTTAGATGATCCTGTGTAGGTGGAGTTCTGACACCCAGAAATATTTTTATACTTTCCCAAGTTTGTTTGACAAAAACATCAAAACTGGTGATGTTCTGTTGTGGGTATGATTTGTCACAGTGCTCTTGCTCTAGTTACGAGTCTCTTGCCAAAGACTTGGTGACTCATCGTGCAGCACCCAGAGGGAGCAGGTCACTTCCATCCCCACGAGGAGGGGTCCTGCCTCGTTAAACACCACTTTGCACCGGGAAAGGGTGCTGTTGTGTGGAGAGAACCTGCTTTACACAGTGAGGCTCCCTGGGGATGTTCAGAAGATGAGGGAAAGCTTTTTAACCTTTGTGGAAGGGACTACAATGGGCAGTTTGAAATCAAATGAGCTGAAGCCTTTAGGAAAAGGATATATGAAATGAATACAGGCATCTGTTGCAACAGATTACTCACACTTATTAATCGCAGCCTTGATTTGCATATTTTGCATGTGCATTATGACTTTTTGCAATGAGAATGATTGTGTGGGAGGTTACCTAGGGGACATCAGGCAGCTGCTCCTATTCCCTGCGCCCGTGCCCTGCACAGCCTTCCCAAGTCAGCATCCCTTCTGCATGCACCAAGTGGCACTTGGCCACATCTTTGTGTGCACTTGGTAGATGTGAGCCCCTTCGGCATTACTTTAAATATGTTCACAGCTGTGCACGCAAATGGTAGTATTTGCTGGTTACTGTCAGAGTTTTTCATTTTCCATTACTTTAATATTTACAGGAAGGAGACAAAAAGGCAGAGTGAGGCAGTGCCTATGTAGTTCAGGTTTTTCTCCTCAAATAAATGACCGATTAACAAAGGTGTGATATACACAAACAAGAATGGAAAATTAGAAATGTCACAAGAGGAGGTTTAGCAGAACAGGAATCACAGCTTGGTTGTGTTTAGCAGACACAGAAGATATGAAAGGGGAAAGTCTGGTGTAGGAATAATTTAAAAACCATGCATATCTCTTTGCAAAGAGTGGCCCAAAATGACAGGTGTTAAGACCATAAAATCTTTGGGGCAGACCCCACACAGGAGGTCTGGCACATTCAGGTGTTACAGTCTGAATGTCCAACAGCAAAAGGAAAGACCCATAGCTGGCACTGGCAAGGTCAGAAAGTCAGAGATTAAAATCTTGTGAAAACCTGGCTGTAAGTGGCATCTGTTGGGTGGGAAATGCATTTGCAACCCCAACTCCTCCTCACTGAAGAGGGAGCTTTGAAAAATCTGTGCTTAATTCATCCTGAGCAGGTGAAATTCTGGCCCTGAGCTTTTCTTCATAGGGCTTCTGAAGAGCGAGATTTCACAGCAGTATATTCATTTAAGTCAGCTAGAAGCAATTTTAAAAATTAAATATTCAAAGATTTCAATTATTAAAAAAAATACCCTTGCTTGCTAGTCAAGCTCCATCTCTTAAATCATATTTATTTTAATTAGGTTGTAAAGCTTGCTGGGCTACCTGTTAGCCTGAGCATTTTTTGACTTGGCTTGTTTTTGATACTGTTGGGCAGTGGGTGATTTAAAATTTTATCAGCACAAATATTATAGAATATTAATATTAATGGATTTATATTTAATTGCATGAGACTACAAATTACTTTTTCAAGCAGAAAACCACTTAATTGCCAGCATGCTGATTCTGTTGCATGAGTACTGTTTAATCTAAGGTTTGCCTAGCGTTGTTTTTGTATAGAGATTCCACTGTCTGAAGCATTTTTGTTTGTCAGTTTATATATTATTGGAGGATACACATCTGTGTGCCTGTCTGGTTCTATTTTCTATTAATTTTAGGGTTTTGTAATGCAGATAAATCAGAATAATATGGTCAGCTGGAGCCAGGGCCATTGTAGATGATGCTGACCTGAACTCTGCCAGTGTTTGCTAGTGTCATCCCCAAAATCTCTGCTACTGTGGGCTTGAGCTTCTGCTGACCGACACCTGCCAACCTTCCTCATTTATCTCAAATCATGTGGGGTTTTAGTGATGTGGAAAAGCATCCTTACAGACTAGGATAAGAGTATCAAATTTATTTCACTTGTTGCTTATTCAGCTTTACATAATTGGAAGCTTGGCCTTAAAATACTACATGCAGCAGATGCTGTTCAAACAAAAAAACCCATATCCAAATAGTCAGAAGTCTCAGCTGATGTACTTGCCTGCTGCAGGCTGGGTAGCCAAACCCCTGGCATCCCTCCACTGCTTCTCATTTAACACTTGCTGTGTGTTGTGCTGAGGTGGGATTCATCTATGTGTCTAATACACATAAAGAAAAGTAAGAAAATAGCATTGGAGAGAGCAAGGCAGAAAGATGTTTTGTTGTTCTGGTGCTGTCATGATGTCTTTCCCTGTGCTCAGGAGCCTGATGATCTGGGTAGATAAGGAAAAGCTGATTCTCTGGATAGGAACCTGGCAAGGCTATAGGATATCTGCTTTTAATTCTCTGCTTTGATTCAGGTTTCCTCTCTGTCCCTGGGCAAGTCACTTAATCCCTTAGCTTCTCTTATTTTTGGATGGCAATTGATAAAATGGACACTTCCATGCATCACCAGAAACTGAATTTAAAATCGAAGATGTTCAAATAAGCCTTGTCTGAAGCTAATGCCTTACAGACAAAAACCAACTAAATAATAATAATTTTAAAAATCCACCATATTAAGTGAATTTTAATCATATTTTGATTTTTGCATTTAGTTCTGTGAGATGAATTGATTAATGTTGGCAATAGATACTGAGATTTTTCAAGTAGGTTTCTCCTGAAGAGATAAGGCTGGCATAAATTTTAAGAATTATTTACGGGAAGCACCTGAATCCAAAAGATTCCTATAAAATCTGCATCTCATGATCCTTTTCTAGCATTGATGAAATCTGTGAGGCAGTCATGTAAATAGCACTTTGTGCTAGAGCATGATGAACCAGAGGTAACCTCGAGTACTTTTAAAGATACTGTCATGCAATAACTTCTGTATTGCCTAGCTTCCTGCCAAGAAAGAGCACAATAATTAATGCACTCTGTTCTGAATGTTGGCACAGGACTTTCCCTGAATTATGTCTCCTTGACTCTATAAAACCAACAAACATCTGAGGAATATAATAGCAGGTCCAGGGAGGTTTTATAAAGTGAATTTGGAAGAGCTTCTCTGAAACAACAGTAAGGACATCCTAAGTACTGTAAAGCTTTATAGCTTTCTTTAAGCTTTCCTTAGCTTTATTGTTCAATGCTGATGGGCCCAGAAAAGATTTGATGTGATGTGCTGCAGAAATTGTCTTCAAATCCCAAACCCAGTGAGATGGATCCTCCTGTCAGCAGGTAACAACAAAAAGCAGATGATGTTCCCTTATACTTCTTCTAGCACAAGACTGCTTCAGCTGTCGTGTTTCTGTGATGGATTTGCCTGAAAGCTTTAGATTTGTGTCTACATGAATAAACTGAGCACCATGTATGTATTAAACTCTCTAATTCCAGGAAGCACTGTGCTTTCTGTAAACAGACTGGCTGTTGATTTGAGCATGTGCAACACATCCATCTGCTTCCTGGAAGCATCAGACCTCCTGTGCTGCACATGTGTAGAAAATCAGCAGCTTTCGAGAAGATTTAGTATGTCAATGCTCTTCTGCTGGTCTGTATCTGTAGAAATATCCGGGATTTAAAGACACTCAGCTGCCTGCTCAGAAGCCCTGTGCATTTACTTCTGTTAGTTTTCCAGATACTCTGAACACATGAATGCATGCAGTGTTCCCCTTCCCCACCACAGGGAATGTGATTTCAAGGCAGAAGATGTCATTTCTGAGGGGAATCTGAATTTACAGAATTATTAATATCGGCAGAAGCTGTTATTCTTATGACATTGGAAAAAAGGGGGAAGAATTTTAGTCCCTAGAGGTGGCTTTGAATTTGGTGCCATTGGAAGAAGGATCTGGTCACCTGTGATGTCTTTATTCTGCATCTCAACAAATGCAAAGTGAGTGCTAATTCCTTACAGGCAAGCACAGTTAATAAGATGTGGTGTGTGACCTAATATATTACGCTGATTTATCTCCTCCTGTGACGCTCTGTAGTCCTTCTATACTGCAGATGTACAAGACTGGATGTGGTCCCGTTGGTATTTTAATTGGCAGGCTGCCTCTGAAAAGCATGTTACTTGTCACTCAAGATGGAGTATGCGTATGACTGATTAGTATACATTTACTTTTTGGGAGAAGTTTGAACTTTTGTAACTGTAGGGAGCGAGAAAATTAAAATATAGTAAATAAAAGTCCTAGATTTGGAAGTATTAGTGTAATGGTAACGTATTCTTATGCCACTAAAATAAGGTGGTTCTTTCAAAAACTGTCTATATATGCCATGATTTTCCTACAAAATTCTCAATTATACAGAATGCCCACTGTTACCTTGTTTCATGTGGTTATGATATTCTGTTTGAAATTTTTTTTCAGGTGTAGATTAATGAATATGGATGTATTGTTTGTCCTCCTAATCTTATTTGTGCGGTTGAAGTAAAAAAATTCTGTAATACTTCAGAAGTAATGATGTCTTTTTGGTTTGTAACATTGCTTCCTTTGGTCATTTCCCCTGATTTTGAAAAATGGCCAAGAATGTATTAAAAGCAAACAAAAAACCAAACAAACACCCCACCAAAATCCCCCACACCACCATTTTATGTGCACTGAGTATGTATGCTACCACCACCATTCAAACCCATGAGTTTTGCTCTCAAATTTGCCTTCTTTTTCAGTCTGCAAAAGTTATTTTTCCTCTTCCTGGAGTTTTGGTGTTGGCCATTTCCAAAATTCCTAATTGCAGTCTCTTCTAGATGTAAATCTGCCTTCCTTCAACTCCTGACCACAGTGAAATCTTCTGCAACTGCCAGGTTATTGCAGAAGTTGAAGGAAGAAAGTAAAGCTCTTTATAATAGTTAGTAGAAACTTTTATAATGCACTGAAGTCACTGTCTATTTTGTTGTATATCGTTTTACAACCATGAAGACTTGAGATGCCAGCATGGCACTTCACAGATCTCTGCTAGATCCCTTACCCCAGGACATCTTCCACTGACAGGCAGACGATTAGTATTTTGAAGTAGTGTGTGCATTACAGGTGATAGATGTGTTCATCTTTTCAATGCAGTAGTAAAAACTTCAGTCTGTTTGGCAATAGTTAAGATTTTTCCATTTAAAATAACCTGAATTAGCAATAACTATTCCTTGAAGAAAGCTGATGAAAGTTTTGCAAAGGACTGGTTCAGTGTGTCAAACAGCTGGGTTTCTTGTCATTTTTTTCAAAATCACCTGATATCTCAGCTTTGAATTCTGGGGGTAATAGTATACTACATTCAGAAATGCTTTTCTAAATCCCACTAAACACTTACAATGACACCTAAAACCAAAGGTTAGGTAAGTCTGGACATAAGTTTGAATCTTTTGTGTAAGTGGGACCACTGTTACTCAGAAAATTAAATAGCAGATGGAAATCTAAAGTTATAAATTCTCTACTGCCATGTATTGCCCTAGGCATTATTCGAAGGTCACTATTTTGTACAAGATAAAGCTGGGTCAACTTGTGCTGATCTTGTGGCTGATGAATTTGCTCTTGTTCTGCCCCTACCCCTTTTTTGGTCTTCACTGGAAGCCTGACTCTCTTTTACTAAATGCTTAAAGGCTAGTTTGTCCTATTAAACATAAGCACAGTGAAGTCAACATGTGTGTTCATAGGTAGTTTGCTAATATTATTTGTTGATTTTAAAAGAAAGAAAGGCAAACAAAGTTGCACTTGTATGGGTGCAGTACAAGGGGGAGCTTTTCTTAGGTGTGTCTGTCCTTCCAGGTACTCCCTTATCTCCAATCCATATGCTCTGATGCTTCTCCCATAACTGCCCAAATTACCGCTATTCTTTCTAGTCCCGAGAGCTTTCCTTACTCTGGTTTCACTCCCACCAATCTGACTGTGTAGCTTAGCTAAGAGCCCGTGTTCAAGAATGACTGCTCTAGAGGACTGCTGGTTACGTATGATCAGTTTAGATAGGTGAAAACAGAATTTAATCATCCTGGACTGACTTTACGGTACAAAGATACCTCCAAGCCACAACTCTCCTCCAAGTCACTGCCTATTGAAACCAGGAAGGTGTTAGGGGGAAAAAAAAAAATTACTGCTGCCCTTTCAGACCAACGAATATGACAGGAGAGTCAGGGCACTGCCTTCTCCATAGTTGTATACGCATTACCATGGGGAATGCCCGGACAGTGTAAAAGCTACATAGCTTTAACTCCATTCAGAATATAGGAAGCAGCATCTTATTTCTCCTCATACTCTGCTTTAGCTGAATACAGACAAGACATAATTTAAGTACAAATGAGGATTTTGCTTTTTAGATTAAAGGAGATTTTGCTGTAAATCAGACCACTAGAAAGATCAGATCAATCTAGATATTAGATCTATTAGATCTTTCTAGATATAGAAAGAAGATCGATCTAGATATTGTAGTAGTGCACTAGTACTGTGATCAGTTGGACCCTGCTGCGTAGAGACAGAATTTTCTCTTTGTTCCTATCTATTGCTAATAAATACAAGAATGACTGCAGGCTCCAGTCATTCTTGTATTGGAAGAAATGGAAATTTTGCTGGTTGAAATTCGTGGACTTCATTACTTTTTTTCATCCTCTCTGATAATAACAGCAGAAATAATAAATGTTACGTAGTTGAAAAGGTAAGATTTTTGAACACTGGATGCATCTGTTCTAGATAAGCCATTTATCCTGAACTCTGTGTGTAAAAGGAAAGGAGAGCAGTAATCCCTCACCTCCTGGAATCCCAGAATATTATCTTGTCGGTTTTTTGCTTCTATGTGCTAAGCTTTTTTAATTGCCTGTTGAATCTAGATTTGCATGTTACTTTTTCAGCCAAGTGTTGACATGACTTTGCCAAGTGCGATTTCCCTTGCTAGCAGTCTTACAAACTTTATTACATTAAACAATTTTGGAGTCATTCTAAGTTATTAAAAAAATAACTTGGACACTCTGTCTTTTTCAAGGAGTAACTGGGTGACCTCTTACAGAGTATTGGTGAGCAATGACAGTCACGCATGGACTGCTGTCAGAAATGAATCTGGAGATGTGGTGAGTATCATGAAACAGATGTTTTATGAAGATGAGCAGAGGTGGGAAAGTGGGGGCTGTCCACGTGGAGTTTTAATTTGCCAGACTAGTCAGTGTAAGACTACAAGGCAATATCTCTCAGTGATCCCACTAATTTGAAGAGCAAATCACATAATACAGAGAGGGTCCCAGAATATCCCATATGGCAAATCTACACCTGTCTGCCGATGGATGTGAATGCCACCCTGGCAGTGGTCTTGCCTATGATGAGATATGCGTCTTGTTGTATGGCCCATGCAAGGGTTAGTGTCAGTCTGCTGATCCCTGAGGACATCTTGCCCATGAGGTGCCTGTTGCCAGAGAGACAGTGTGGAGCTCCAGCTCCTTTGCCACTCTCTGAGGGGCATGGGGGGATTGTGCTCATTAAAGAGCTGTTCTGGCCTGAGCTACCATCAACCTGGGGCTGTACCAGCTGACTTTATTTGTTTCTATTACAAAAAGTGCTAAAAGGCTTTTTAAAAAACTGCTCTTGCCATTTTCCTCTGTTTGGCCTGCATAGATTTTTGAAGGAAACAGTGAGAAAGAGATCCCAGTTCTCAATATGTTGCCGGTGCCTCTGGTTGCACGTTATATCCGTATAAACCCTCGGTCCTGGTTTGAAGAGGGTAGCATCTGTATGAGACTGGAAATCTTAGGGTGTCCTTTGCCAGGTAAGAGTCTTTCTCAATTGATGTTGACATGTCTGACTGTGCCAAGACTCAGAAATTTTATTTCCTTTGGATATATTTGCTTTTGATATAATATCTGTCTTTAGTGAGTAGAGTTATGCAAAAAGAAACAAAAATGTCTGTCCAGACACATGGACAATATCAAGATAACTCTTCAAATGCAACCGCATAGTATCTGTAAGTGGCTTTATTAATAAAACAAGATTGCATGGATGATCTAACAAGATTTTCTCTGTTGTTTGGGCTGAAGTGCAGTGCAATTAATCTTACTGAGTGCCCATGTACTAGGGAGACAATAGGATTATGTATCGGGACAGTCACTTGCAGATGTCTTAAGCTTCTAAGGCAAGAAAGGACCATTATAATTATGTAGTCTGAATTTAAATTTTTTTTAATTTCATTGTACAGGCCATAGGACTTCCCTGAATTAATTTGAAGGCAAATACTGTGACTGAACCAATGCTTATCTTGTAGGGGGGAAGGAGGGGAGTTGGGGATGTAAAGAATTTCTAGCAAACTTCAAGTGTTATCAAATCCAGCATGATCTCTGGTAAGTCTCAGGTGAAGGTCCTATCCTTGGTAAAGACTGGAAAAGACACAACCCGATGTTTAGCACAAGCTTCAGATGTAAGCTGTTTCTCTTATCATATAAGCGCAAAATACAGTTAGGGTTTTGATAAACAGTATATACAAAGTGGAATCTTATACGAGGCTACTTAAAAAAAAAGGCATTCAATACTGCAAATTATGGCAAAGCTGTGTTGCCGTTAAGCGCCTTGTAAATAGTCTCATGGTGGATTTGTGTCTTCATATGTGTCTGTATGAATATAAATATTTGAAAAACAGTTTGTTCAAACCTTTTCTGAGTTGCCCGCCACCCATTCCACATCTCTTATCTGTTTTGTTCTTTTTCTTTTTTTTTTTTCCTTTTTCTCTTTGATCTTAAATTCTGGCACCTTGGGCATAGTGATCTCTGTTTTTTTTGTAGGGGGCTATGAATAGTATTTTCAGAAATACTAGAGACAGAAAGAGAACTGCCTTTCCAGAGCCTATCATTACTGCTTTAACTGTTCCTGCTGCTGTTCAGAGACTTGCTGCTTCCAATTCTACTGTTGATGTAGGGTCTTCACATTGCAAGCAGAGGTAGCCTGAGTTTTGTCCTTTAGATGTTTAAATACTCATGGAAAAAACCCAGTCAGGGGCACAGAAGGGATAATTCTCTGATGAAGAGAAGTATGGGGCAAGTATTGTCATAAAACTTTGTCTGTAGGTGTATTACCATGAAGCGGTGAAAGTTAGCAGCACTTAGACAACTGCTTTTCTGGGGTTAACAAATACATCCTGGACTTGAGTGGCAGTGACCAGGGGTGTCCTGTGTACGTGGATATTCATGTTTTCAGTAGGATTCTGATTTTTTTCAGCTACGGGTTTAGAAAACTCCAGCTCTGTGGGTTGCTTGTTTCCCACTGTAGCTTTTACCCTGAAGGGGCAATTCCAGAGCCAGTATTTCCCCTCAGCTCTTGAAAGGGCTGTTGAAGAGCAGTGATCTATCCCAAATTCTTGTGCAGGTTTGCAGAGGATCCACTCTCTATAACACAGGAAGGAAAAGCATCATTTTCATCAGCACCATGACTTTACTGACAGGCAAGACACGCACGGAGGTCTCCAGGGAATAACAGAGATGACACTCAAATTATTTTGGAGGGTAATTTGTAGGGAAATTCTCACAGTCCTTTTCAGTTCCATAAACCTGTACTCTAAAGAGGAAAGAGCAAAAATGGCAATATTTGGAAAGGTGATTTTTATTAAGTGCAGCAGGTATTTACACCAGATTTTTATTGGGTACACACCTATACAGGGCCAGATGCTGCTTTGCAGTGTTAGCATTTGTCACCCTTCAGTGTCACAGGGCTGTATCAGTGGGTGAAGGTGTTATGGGGGTAAGAACATATCTGCGCTTCCACTACTGTTGCAATGAATGGTGTTGTGGCTTGTTGCAGGTCTTGGATTGGCACAGAAACAGCATCAGTACTTCTTCGTGGTAGTCATTTATTGAGTTAATTGCCTGCAGTGGCTGATTCAGTTTATTCTTGAAAGAAAATACCAGAATCATTCATTGAGAAACACAGTGGGAATGGGGTGTGTTTATTCAAAATATAATTGGACTGAAAGAACTAATAGGTTTTGATAAGCTGCTGACCCGTCTTTTTAGCTCAGAAAGAACTGACATTTTTCTTCTAGCTCATTTTATTCATCGCACGCAAGGGTCTCAAAACAAAGCTGTTCCCCAGGTTGCAGAGGCCTTTCTATGCACGTTTTCCTCCTGTGGGACATAACTTATTTTTTGCAGTTCCCTGTAACTGGATTCCTCACCCTTTATTGGTGTCATCTTACTCATTCCAAATTAGATAACCGACTGGCTTGGCCATGGGTCCAGCATCTTTGATAGCACTGCTCTAACACATTGTATTGACTGTGTGACTAGAAATCAAGGGTTCTTTTCTGACAGAGGTTTCCTCCATAAAACAGAGCAAGGCTCCTAAAGTCATCAAAATCAGGAGGTGGAGCTCTGTCAGTTCACACACCTCTGTCCTTTCCAAAGCCCAAAGGCTCATGAAAAAAGTTATGCAGTGCTCAGTTTCCTTGAATACCTGGTGTGGTTTTGATTATATTTGCACCCCGAATGTGAACATACAAGAAATCAGGTTGTCAGGAGGAGCGGTTTGGTCATGTTTTAGGGCTCCCACGCACCATGTAGGATGACAATGACAATGCACGGGCAAATGGGCTGTAGAGAAATATCCCAAGAAAAAAAGTGGGACTGAAGGAAAGTAAGTTATTTTTCATGACTCTTGAATTTCTTTTCTTGTCTTTTAAACTTGTAGTTGTAGGTTTTATGTTTTTGTTAATCCCTGAATAAATTAAGCAATTTGCATTCAGTCTGCACTCTATATCAGCTTTCCATCATGTAGACTCACAAGGGAGGGCAAGAAAGGAATAAGAGATGAAGAAGAAACCTGAATAAGATATTAATAATATTCTAGGAAATCTTGTTAGCACTGGCGGAATGTGAAGGAAATGGCTAAAGACAGCTAGGGCCCATTTCTGTGGGCAGGGCTCTGTCAAAACTGCTGCATATGCTAGATGCACTAAAAGTTGGACAACTTGTGAGAAAACACTATTTAGATAATTGGAACAGAGAAGTTACTGATTATCTAATAGGTATTATATGATTGTAATTTTTATCAGTGAAATGCTTATATATTATTCATAACATACATTTTTGGTGTATTGTAGGCTAGTTTTGATAAACAACCTTTTCTAGACTATTACAGTAGCTCTACAAAAAAAGCTGTATTATCCAACTATGTCAGTACCATCTTTCAGGCAACAGAAGTGATTTGCTGTTTCACCAAGGAAAAAAACATTTAGCTGTGGAGGAAAGATGCCAAAAACCTCTACCTATAGCAGAGGAAGTGCTGCCATTCCTCACTAGGGAAGAAGAGGACAAAAGCACCAGCATTTAATTCCCTCTCCAGTTTCCAAAAATGTTGGTATTTACATAGATGTAGACTGACACACACAATCTTTTGCAGTTGCCTCAGAGGGGTGGATGTACTTTCTTTGCCTGTTCTTTTTCAAACTTAAGGAAAATCAAAAAGAAACTGCATATGACCAAAGTACCCAGAGATAGGAGAGAGGAAATTAGCTGAGCTCTTCATGCATTTATTTATACTGTAGAGTATTCAAGGCAATAGGCAATTATCTTAATGGAATAAATTTGTGATTAAATTTAATTTTTAATAATTCTTATATAGAAAACTATCATTGGTATCATGATTATGCCATCACTTTCAACCCAAGATAAAAGATGAACTACTTTGTAATGGAGTACTGTGTTTTGCAGTGGATGCATCATTCAGTCCTATTTTCATTGCTTGTCTCTTCTTGCCAGTCTACCTGGTTAAGTCTAGGAGTATGCTCCTTTTGTATAGATATGTGACTTTCTGCAACTATCTGTGGTTATAAGTGATCGTGTATACAGCAGTACTAAATTCATTGAACTACTTGTGAGAGTAAATTTTTGCTCAGCGTGACAGTCTGTCCGTGTGTTCTGCTTTTATCATTGCAAAGCTAAAACTTAATCTGGAGGATTTAAAACTTTTTGGGAGTTTGCCTGAGCAAAGTCTGAATAAAAAAGTGACCAAATTCAATAATTCTCCTGGGAAAGGCCAATGGATTTTGTTCCTCCATATTCAACAAGAGAGATGTGTAACATCCCCCAGCAATGCAGTGGGTGTCATTAAAAGGTTTTCTTTCATATTTTATTTGTAAAATGAAGTGTATACTATTCTGAAGTATTAACAATCCTCAGAATTACCATTATCAGCAGAATCAAACTGTAGCAAATCATTAAAAAGATCAAATATTGGTAGAAAACCTTTAAGAAGCAACTGCTGCAGGTCAAGAGTTTAGGTTTTCTCTTACCCGTTATCATTCATTATGCTTATCTGGAATTAGTTGTGGTATTTGGCTATATATCAACATACATAGAAAATAATCCGTCTATAGTTGAAGAATATTATTTCATTGCTGATTTAATGTGTGATGTTAATGCTCATGACTGCCATGAAATAGATCATGTGGAAAAAAACTTACAATAATCTGATATGTCTGCCAGCAGATTTTTTTCAAGATTACATGTGTGCTGCCTGTGACTTGTTCAATTCTGTGAAGACAAGTCAAATTCACTTATATTACACAGGGATTAAAAAAATCAGTCATTTGCAAAACGGCACGTTGAGGTTTTTAAGGCAGTCTAAAGGATTTAGACTAGAATATGCTTTTTATTAAAACTCACCTAAATCACTTGGATTGGATACTTCATTATCTTGTCCATTTGGAGTCCCGTATGAGCACTTCTGAGCTTGCAAGCTCCGTCAGTATGATACCATACGACTGACTGTAGGACTTCTGTAAGAATGAAGCATATGAACAAATTGTGTTGGGAATGGATGCAAATTTTACTTACTAAATGAGAGCATTTTGATAATATTGTTTTGTGAGTGTTGATTTCATCTTCAGGTCATTGCAAAGCTCACTTTGTGCCTTTCTAGTGCCAGTTAAAAGAGCATTGAAAACTAAAGGAGGGAAAAAAGACCAAAACACATTGTTGCTTTTAGCATAATAACTGGAAACCCACTGAAAGCATCAGGACCCCATTGCTTGAGGTGCTGTGTAGAGCTGTAATATAAGAGAAAATCCCCTCTATGTGTCAAACTGCTGAGCAATCGGTCCTCTCTGGTACCCTTTATGGGCAGTCCCTACACCTCTCATGCTGGGAAGTAGTTGGGCATTTTAGAGCTTCCTAGCCTCTAGTCCATCTTTACAAAGAATAGAATTATGAAGGTAACAAGCTACTTCTACCTGCAAGCTTAATTAACTCTACTGGTAATGTAAAGATAGATTAGGGGTAGAAAACCTAATATATTCCTCTTTATAAATGGGAGTGCCACACTTCTGCAGGATCTTTTCTCCTTGGAAGAAAGAGAGACTGTCTGAGGTAGTGTCATGAATAAACGAGTGTATTTCAATTCTAATTCTTTTGTGGTTTGAGTTTTAGTCTCTTACTCTCTGTTTTATTAAAGAAAATAACTTTTGCCAAAGTGGGCCTACCAGCTGTGCACAAGATTTGTGTGCCTTCCTACATTTTAGCTTTTAATTTTCTAATCTGTATTCTTGCTGCAGCAGAAATCCAGTGATCCAAGCAGACTCACAGTAGAGCCTGGCAAAATATGAGTGTTAATCCTTTAGGGAGCTGTCAAACTGTGCACTATTTTTGAGGAAGGACCAGAGATACAATCATTCTCACTGTATGATTTTTTTTTAAGTTTCCAGCAACTCTACAGCATTCACAGTCATTCCCATGATATTAACATTTGATGTATGGAAAAAGTGCCAGACTTTGAAAGGAATGGGATTAAAGTATTAGGAAAAAATATCAGTTGCTGTATATTTTGGCTCGTGGTGATAGAGAAAGCCTTCAACATCCTGGCAGTTTTATGACATTTATTTTTATATTTTTACAACAGAGGGATATTTTTACAATGGTGAAGATATTCTGTGTGGCATTAAACATATTGTCTCTTTCTAGAAGTGTTTTTTTTATGATGTCCATTTCTCAGTCATCAATATATTAATGAATAATTTCTATAAATTCACATGGGTTGACCTTTAAAGGTTTGGCATTCTGGAGTCATCTGCAGGGTTAGTGCAGCATCGTTGCTCTCAGTGGACTTGCATCAATTTAGCCTGCAATTAGGTTGGAAAGAAGACCTAAAAATGCAGGTGAATTGTGTGAAACTTAGCCCTCCTGGTTTTTAAAAACTTTTTTTTAATAAACAGAGAAATCTTGTTTCCTTGCATGGTTAAGCTCTAATTCAAATCCATTTCCAGGTGGTCTTGTTATAGAAGTTCTCACTGGGAAGGGCAGACTGCGTTGAACAACCAGATTTTGTTGAGGCAAGATGGTGTTTTGACATTTTTTAGTCATATTTGTAGAGCAGCGTTCAACTGACCTTCCAGTATTTCTGCTGTAGATTAGGGGATGGAAGTGGAGACAAGCATGTGAATTGAGAGTTAATAAGTGGTAGGGAACATGGGTAATGTTACAGTGAAGCATAAAGGAACTTGCATGTTTCATTTAATAAATAACTTAAACAGTTCAAATTTTGCTTTCCTTCCCCACAAGAAAAAACTCAAATACTTTTAGAATTTTTTGGGAAGAACAAATTTGAGAATTTAGAGGTTTTAATGTCAGAAATATGAAGCTTAAAAAAATGTTAACTTATAAGGTATTTTTAAGTGTTATGAGTTTTACATAATTTCATTAATTGTTTGTTGTTGTTGGATAGTATCCAAGTATTCTTCCTACTAATAATCATGCAGTTTTTCCCCCCCAAAAAAATCACAACTGATAGGTGATACTGTTTAAAAAAATCATTTTTCTTCTGTAGAGATAGTGTCTTTTGGCTGTGTCGCAATAAGACGGGATGATATTTAGGCTTTCATATTTGGCTTTTTTCCCAATAATTTTAAACCAAATGAAGATGATTTTGTGCGAAGGGAAACAATTTTTCGTAACACTCTGACAGTCACTGGTTTGACAAATGATTACTCAAAATTCTAGACATCCCAGGTATGGCAAATTAAGGAATGTGTCCGATGTTTTCCAGATAGACTTGTTTATCTCAAAAAAAAAACAAACCCAAAACCATAATAGATTAGGCTAGGAGCACATGTATCAGAAAAATAAAGCTGAGCCCTAACAGTCTTGGCCTGTTTTGCTTTTCTTTTCCAGGTGAATGACCTGGAAAATCAAGGAAACAAAGGTTTTTGTTCTATCCACGTATTCTCCTTTGATACTTCAAAACACACAAGCTATAAATTATACCCATATAGAATGAATTTGCTAATTTTAAAGTAACAAAGACCTCCGACTTCCACAAAAAATGTTTAGGAAAATAATCAGGAATGTTTCATACACACAGTAGATCCTTTCTGTATTTTGCAAGCAGTGCATAGACTCTGCAAACACTCATTAAGAAAACTAAAAGATAATTCCTTGTAACAGTAAATTAATCAAGTAGACACAAAACATTTACTGGGGCTTTTTCCTGTTATGTGATTTTTTTTCTTCCAACTCTTTTATCTTGCATCTGACTCATCATTTTCCAGTGTTTTTTGCCCTCCTCTGTAGCCTTAGGATGCCCTTCTGCTTTTCTGTTGAATTTTAGTTGTTAGTGCAGAGTAGCTGTCTAGCAAGCTGATGCCTGCTGCCTCCTTGCTTCTGTTTGGATCTACATGAGCTGATTCGTGCAGCAATTACAAATATTTCAAATGTGTTGTTTCTTTGAATTTTGCTTTTGAAAATTTGTTTTAAATACATATAGGACAGCAGAATTCAGATTTCCACATTCCTTTCATGCATTATAGCTAAGCATCTTTATATTTGAAATTCATAAGCACATGAAAATTCTTTTCTTTCTTTTCTCAGACCCAAATAATTATTACCACAGAAGAAATGAAATGACAACCACAGATAATCTTGACTTTAAGCATCACAACTACAAGGAAATGAGGCAGGTAGGCAAAAAGGCTGGTGTGTGACCTCCTGGATACGGAAGGTGGATGCGTGCAGGCTTCTGAGCTCTTACGGAATCTGAATTCTACCCATTAAAAATATTATTAAACTGTGTCTGCAATCTATTTAAAAAATAATTTTTTTCTTTTTTAATCTATTAAAAGCAACAATCTATTAAAATCCCCAAGTCTTAATTTGTACATCATCAAACCTTGAACAGTGACACTACACAACAGAGAGAGTATTTACACATCACGTTCCATCATTTTTCTTCCATGTATATTTGCGTGGCAAATGATACAGTGGTTTCTCCTTTCAGATTTGACCCTGACTTAGCCATCAGAATTCTCCTGTATTTCAGTGGTTTTGGATAATCAGAATAAAGTTTAAAAATAAAATAAATAATATTATAAAAGAACAACAAAAAAATCCTGTTAGTATCATTTTAAATCTACCAGCCATGATAATCTTGTTCCTTTGACTTCAAAAAGGCAACTTTGTAGTTATTTTTGTTGTTGTTTTTTTTAATCTTGTTTATCACCACAGACACAGGTGTGTGGGTTGTGCTGAAGGAATATTTCTGCCTTCTTTCTCTTCAAATATAAAGATAATATGTTTGGACTTTGAAGTGTGTGAATCACTTGCTGTGTGCTGAATTTTCAGTGTATTTATACTGCATGAATCACCGTTCATTTCTATTGAGCAATTGTGTACTGAGTCACACATTTATTTCAGTAGAGATTTCGTGGCCTATATTTCTTAGTGCAAAGATTAGACAAGTAGAAACTCAATTGGCATAATTACTGTCAAGAACAATAAAATAAAGTGTATTTTAGGTTCTCATTGCAGAAAGACAGGTTGGTCAGGTTAGAAATATATCTTTGGGAAAAAAAACGCAGCTTTAAACCAGAATGTATTTCTGCTCTTCGTAGAAGCAGAAAATTTGCCACTGTGGCCAAGAGCTGGTCAGTTGTGAACTGTCTTTGACAGTGCTCTCCCAAGTTCTGGTTTTCTGTGTGTCAAAATACTTAATATATTTACAGCTTATTGGATTCTAATTGAATTCCGCTGCTGGTGGAAGAAGATTGTGGGCTGGGTTTGCATTAAGTCTTATATCCCTAAAACTATTCTTAGAACTTAATAATTTCTTTCCTGAGTGTACAATAAAACAATAACTGTCAATTTCCAGAGTAAATTTATTTTTTAAAAGATACTGTGCATTATTTGTCAGTTTTGTTAGCTACTTCACTGCGAACCCTCTTAGAAAAACATTGTTCTTTGAAGTTATTTATCACAAATACTGAAGAAAGAGGAGGAGAGTGTGTTCCCTGGGCCGTGCTTAGGAAGCATTACATTACATTGCAATATGTCAAGTATTTGTGAGAGGGAGGGATTTTCTCAGTGTCAGATTATTTTAATAGAACTCTCTGTTTAGGAAGACTAAATTTATAGTACCAATTTTTTCTCTTAAAAGAGCATTCAAGATTCTTCTTTCAGTCAATGGGAACACTCATCATATCTCGTATGCGGAAGTAAGGATTGTCTTACGGTCCAAAATATTTACATGATGTATTCGTGCTGTATAGAAAGTTGTTAAAATAATTGATATATATCCCCAGAAATAGTTTGAGATGGACATTTGAGTACAACTTTGTCACTGAAATAGACTAAAGTAGCTATCCTAGATCATATCTTTCTTAGGAAATAGGAGTGTTAATTTTGAAATCCATTTAACTGGATGTGACTCATATGCTTTGGACAAGCCAGACTCGAAGCACCCCTGAAGTTTTTTGTTGCTTTTCATGGCCAGCTGTGTTTATGAAGTGATGTAATGATAATGCAGAAAATTGAAGAGCAGTTACCAGTTGAACAGGTTTATTTGAGGGTGAAACAATGAAATGAGTTGTTTCATTGTTGTGAGGTGGTGTTTCACCCTTCTAGAAGACTAGAGAGATACCCAGCAAACATCCTAGGTTGCATGCAATGCCAGGTTGACTGACAGTCTCCAAGCTCAAGGAGGAGGTAGGTTCTGGTTTGGCCTGCAGCAGAACAAGAAATATGGAGCTCTCCACAGAGGATAACGAATAGCCCCATCCTGAAAGGCATTGACTGAGAGCCCTTTTGCCTCCTTTAAATGTAGATGGCACTTAGACCTATATGTAATACAACTTCCCTGCAAAACAGAGGAATTGGACCTCCAGTGATCAGTTTTACAGGGCTTCTTCAAAGACTGCGTGTAGTCTTTTTCTAGGGCATTAATAGGGTAAATAATTGGTAGTGACAAACAAATGGGAACTGTCAAATAAGAACTGCTAGTGAATGTAATTGTGAAAGTGTTTTACAGTCCTGAGGCTTGTTAATAAAACCCTGACTGGCTGTTATCATCAATTGTCTTTGACAGTTTGTACAAAGCGCAAAGAAAACACTGTGATATTTCAGGCGACCTATTGCACTGTTTGTAGGAAATGGGTATGAGAAAAGCAAATATGAAATATGTTCATTTTCAGTATTGTACTTACGTATAAACATTTAACTATGTTACTATATCCATGCTGTTATCAAAAGAGCCACAGTGAAGTCTACTACAGAGGCCTTAATTCAGGAAAGGTTCTTTGTTTGACTCAGAAAGCAATCACATGCTTGCAATTAAAGAGATTGTGGGGAGTTTACTGAGGCCAATACAAATATTTCCACTGATTGTAATATACTTTGAACTTGGTTGTAGGCATTTTTCTCACTAGTAATGAACTTTTAACATACTTTTAACTGCTTTCCTAAATCAATGCTCAGGGTATCATGTGCCCACTGCAGTGCCAGGCACGTTAGGAAAGCTTCTGCCCTGCAGCTTGATTTCAGAGACAGTTCTGAGAAGACAGGCTCATCTTTCCTGTTTCACATCTTGGGGAGCTGCATGGATGCAGCAATACATCAGCCAGGAGGGACTTCCCTGCAGTTTGAAGAGGAATTAGAAAGCACAGAGCTGAGACAGTAACCTTATTTGTACATTACAGAAAGAGGGTTTTAGCCTGCTAAAGTAGACCTTCTCTTAATGCGTTATCTGTACTTACTAGTGAGTGAAAAAAATATTTATCTCTATTGGAGAAAAACACAGTATGTAATCCAATAATAATTCATTTAATCCTCTTGCCAGTAGAACATAAAGCTATAATCCCCACATAGTAGACCTTGGATAAGTTTTGGTCTTTGAGGCTCTAGTAAGAGGTCCATAGCTCCATATCCGTTGATAGTATTTTTGGTTCATTATGAGTGGGTTCAGATGTGGTAGCTCTTGACCATAGAGATTTAAGGCAGTCTGCCTCAGAAAGCTGGGAATTGACTTCTATAAACCAAATAGTAGAAAGTATAAAACAATGTCCTCTGACTTCACATATGTGTTTCAGCTGGAACAAATGATGACATATCCACTTATGGATATGGCCCAGAACATTAAAAAGAGTTCCATGGAAATAGCTGGGCACCCGTAATACCAGCACACTCATGATGATGACAGTGGTGAAAAAAAAATAGATATGAAACTAGACAATACACTGAAAGACCATAACTGACTGTATTTTTCAGATGAGTGCTGAGTTTAGGTTTGCGAAAGAAATTGTTTCCCATATGTATAAAACCAACATGTGAGATGAACAAATGTACGAAAATAACATCTTTTTGGTCTCTTTGCAACATGATTATAAATAGAAGTGAAGCCTTTTATGAGAGGAATTTTAATGATGTTCTTCCCAATGTAAATTGTGTTTCTGCTTACATTTGCTAAACGGTGACATGAGAATCGGACACATCTAATTATTGCATTTTTTAAATTATCAGCCTTGTGATCATCCAATATTATTTCTAAATTAACACTGTATGAGCAAAGAGTTTTTTATGCTACAATATCTCTTCAATAATGTATTCACTCTTGTTTATGAAAAGATTGCCTAGTTAATAGTCCCTAGGGTTCCAATTTATAGTCTCTAGGGTTCCAATTTACTGTAAAGTCCCTACTTGTTTCTTTAATGCCTTCTAATGAAAAAAAAAAAAATGAAGACAGATAAATTCTTGTCATTTAAAGCTATTTGCAATAACTTTTTATTAATAACACATAAATTTTCAGTATTGTTTGTAAATTTTAACATTCAGCTGAAATGTCACAGTAAAATGTTTGTGGGACAAATTAGACTCCAGATATCCTTATCAGGATGACAACTGTGTAACTTCATTGGTTTAAACAGAACTGTACCCTTAACAATGACCTTCCCTATTATATTTTGAATATGCTATGCAATATCTGCAGAAACAATGAATAGAATAGATTTTGATGATCGGAATGTCTTCAGACCATCTGTTGTCATTTCCACTTTTCATTCTATTTTTTGCTGGAACTTGGCAAGCCAAGTCTGAGGAATCTGTTATTTACGGAAGGAGTATATCCTCCTGCGTTCATGGAGTCATTCAGATTATATTTATCTCACTATTTTGGCCACAACAACGCTGCCTTAACTAATAATTTGTCCATGTGAGATTTCACGTTGTAAATCAAGAAGGTTGGGCTTCGTTTCTACCTCAGCGGAGGCAAGTGTAATCAGAATTCACTGGGAAAATCATGTTTAAATGAATGGTGTCGTTCTGTCTTTGTTTTGAATTAAGTTGCTGCTGCACAGGGCAAGGCAGAGAGAAATCTCCTTTACTGGCCAGAGAGTGTCTGTCAGTGTGTCTGTGGCAACCTGTAATGTGTATGCATTGCCGTGCCAATAACAGCCTGGGTCATCTCAGGTCACTTAGCTACAGTAAATCATAGAGGCTGTAGAAGGAAGTGTTAAGATGGCTAGTTATCCTCCATTGCATAATGTTTTGAAAATGTTTTTGGTTGTATAGTAGTAATGTTTTTGTTCGTTTTATTCCTATTGGACTTTGCCCTCAAGTCCTTAGTTTTGTGATAATATTACAAATATTTCTCATGTAAGAAAGATCTTGAACCTCACCTACGCTGTGGTGTTTCAGCAGACAGTATTCAGCTTGTTCTAGCTGAACAAATATTATGTTATGTGTTAGTACAGCTGTAATTCATGAACTAAACATAAAGCTTTTACAACTAAGAAATAATCAGAAAAGAAAATGAAGAGGTTTTGCCACAATCAATTTGGAATGAAATAATTAATAATGGATATATTTTGATGCTGTATTGTCTAACTATATGTCATTTCTTGTTGGCAGTTGATGAAAACTGTGAATAAAATGTGCCCGAATATCACAAGAATTTACAATATTGGAAAAAGCAACCAAGGACTAAAGCTGTATGCTGTGGAGATTTCTGACAACCCAGGAGAACACGAAGTTGGTTAGGATTTAGTCTAACTAAATCTGTTGAAGGGTGTTGGGATTTTTTTTTTTTATCCTCATTCTCTGTATCTGCAGTAATTATCACTGATAGAATTATATTCACGGTAGCAAAGATTTCAATTGTATGTGGGAGGAACTTCAGCGCTACATTTCTAAATTGGGAAGAGGAGGATGAGCACAGATGGAAGGCATTTTGAATGTGGGATCAAATTCTTTAATGATAATGAGTTTTATTCTTTACAATAACAAAATAAAAGTGAATTTTAGTACAGGGGAATGGATTTTAGTTGTGGGGATTTATGTAGCTTTGGATAGAACTTTACCTTTTGTATATGGGGTGAATGCATTGCAGGCAAGGACAGGTAAAATCTCCCAAATCATCTTTCACTGGTGAGTATTGGGGTATAATTTCCTATGGTGATATAATTCTTCAGAATATAAATTCATTCTGTCTTTGGTCCTTCTGTGGAGAAAAATAAAGATCTCACTATGATAGTGCCTGGGGCAGCTGCTGGAATAAAGGCGTCTTGTGCTTTGCCATGTCAATAAATACCCTGATATGTGTTCATCCCACCCAAGGAAGAATGCTGCGACGTGCTGCTAAGACATCTCTCTACTTTGCCATGAAGGATGGAGCGCAATAGATGTAATCTCCCTGTAGACTTGCGGCTGACCTTAGACTGCAGTCTCTGAATCTGAGATGTTAACACCAGATTAATTCATCTAATCTGCCTTGTCCACTTACCTGTTTTTGGGAGTTCTGCAGAAAACCTGCAAGGAGTGTATCACGGGCCAGACAAAGTGGGAGGGTGGATCCAGCCACAAGCCATAGCTTGGCCTGTTTGGGTCTGTTGTGTTGATGTTTGCAAGTGTTATTCATACAAAGGACAACTAAATTATGGGGCTTTTTTTAATAGTTGGCACCGTTCCTAATCACCTCTGAAGTATTTTGTAGTTGAGTGCAAATATTGTGGTATTCAGTATAACCTTGAAAAATATATGTGAACCTGTTTTTTGATTAGTGAAGGAAAAGGAGTGTGTGAAGTCAGAGATCAACTATGTGCAGTTACTGTTATCTTTTAAGAGCCTTAACATCTGTCCCAAAAAACTACCAGCAATGTATTTTTCATGTTACTTTTAGACTAGCAGAGCTTTTAAAATCTACCTGTAACATGCTGAAATTGTGAGTATAATTAAAAATCTGTTTAATGGAAAATGGGTTTGAAGGTTTTACACAGTGGCTTTAGATATCAATGATACATAAGCCTGTTTTTCTAAAATAGCAACAGAAAGTAATTATTTGTTTCTGTAAAGTTATATTCTCACCTATCATTTTTTCAGTTAAGGCATTTCTGCAGCTCTCCTTAAGTGAAATGTTGCTGATTGACATCAGTGTAATTTGGCCAGTTATTTGATTTGCTGCACTGACTACACTTCTGCCCTATGTGTTTTCAACAGGTGAACCAGAATTCCGGTACATTGCAGGAGCTCATGGGAATGAAGTCCTTGGGCGTGAGCTAATCCTTTTGTTAATGCAGTTCATGTGTCAGGAATATCTGGCTGGGAACCCACGCATTGTACATCTTATTGAGGATACCAGAATCCACCTCCTCCCCTCAATCAACCCAGATGGATATGACAAGGCATATAAAGCGGTAATATGATTATGAACATATCAAGGAATTGTTTTCATTTTATTAGATTAATGGTACATGCTCCTGTTGTCATTTTTTTTCAAACATCATATTTTACAAGCAATCAAAATAAACCAATTAAAAAATAAACACATCAAAGCAAACATAAACCACTGAAACATCTCACTCAGAACAAAAGCTGAAAGAAACAATATTCTATGTGACATTGCCTAACAGGAAGAGGTGTATGGAAAGGAGGGTCACAAAGACTGCCAGAACAAACCATACCGAGGTGCATAGATCAGTGGGAACGCCGTTATGGAAAATGGAAAATTCATGCAGTCTGTTTCTCATGACAAACCAAACTAAGCTCATGAAAATTTGCGTTCCTCCACAGCTGAAATTCAATAGTACATCTTTAAGGAGAGCACAATGTGTTGGGCATTGTAATAATTCAATCTGGAAGAAGGCAGACACCAGGAGGAAAAATTGCAGAGGCTGGTCAAATACACTGGAAAATCTTCCAGGGCAGTCTGAGGAAGACTGGAATACCAAAGTCGCACTGACAGCCATGGAAGGGAATACATGCCATCTCCATTGCAACCCAGGGGAAAACCAGTCTTAAATAGAAACCTTGAAAACAAACCAGAACATTCTGGCTAACCCCAAGTAATTTTTGGGTTTTGCTTCACATCATACAAGGTTTCATACAAAATGAAAAAAAAGTCAATTATTCATAATTTCAGTTAATTAAATAATTCATCCTTCCATTTCTCTGTATAGAATTATCTCTGACACATCCCCAAACACTTTGCTGAGGGCTCACAGGTTGTCATATTCTGAATTAATATTTATCTTTTTTTTTCTCCTTTTTTTTTTTCTTTTTTTAAATCTAAGGGTTCAGAATTAGGTGGCTGGTCTTTAGGACGATGGACGCAGGATGGCATTGACATCAATAATAATTTCCCTGATTTAAACTCTTTGCTCTGGGAGTCTGAAGATCAGAAAAAGAGTAAAAGAAAAGTTCCAAATCATCACATCCCAATCCCCGACTGGTACCTGTCTGAAAATGCCACCGTGAGTAAGACCAGACAGATGGGAACACAAAGGCTGGGGCAGGTTGAAAAAGTGAGCTTTACAACATTTTGCAAGAAATGAGTGCTTGTAGGTGAAATGACATACCTGGTCTAAGCTACTTTTCTAGGATTCCTTGTCAGTCAGTAGAAATAAAAACGCACCACAGAAGTACGATTCACCCCTGTATTTTAGAGGCAGCTCTTGGGAAAGGAACTGCTTCCCAGAGGATCTTCTTTTCCCTGGGCTATTGCAAGAACCTGGAGGATTTGATACCCAACTTTTAGGCAGCAACAGGCAGACAAGAAGAAATCCACTGCAGGGCTTCGTCCTGCGATTCGGGCTTCTCCCTAGTTTTGCAGTGCAGTTTTGCTCCTTGCAAACTTGGTCACATACAGATTTCTCCTGGGTTTTCTTGATGTTCTTATTTGAAATAACACAGCAAACACTGAGGCATACACAAAACCAATGTAGTGGCTTATGCTAAAGTCATTTATTGGATCACAGTGCCAAAAATTTAACTTATTTTTGCATGGCCTTTGAAATATAATGACAACTATTTATAGTGGCTGAGATTCCCCTAGCTGGAGGGGAAGACACTTAACTGTGGCAGTTCTATGGGCTTTTGAAATATTTGTGTTTAAAATCCCTTATTTAGAAAACTCATTTCAGCCAATGGCAGGGGGAGCAGCACCATGGTCTGACATCTCTGTCAGTTGCTGCTCTCGGCCTCACTCTACATAGATGTTCCTGCTACATAAATTACTAACATTAAGGTTTTGTTAGTTTTTATGGGTTGTCGGTGACCTCCCAAGCACAGCTGGCAGGCACCGTAATTTAAAGAAGCCCTTCTCCTTGGCCACATCTCTTGTGCTGGTTACTCACTCCCTGCTAAGAAACTCACAGCAGGACTCCTGCGTCTGGTCTACCTTTGAAAGAACATTATCAGATTTCACAGGTTGAATCAAAGCTGCTGTTTCTTTTTCTCCCAGGTGGCAGTTGAGACACGGGCAATAATAGCATGGATGGAAAAAATTCCTTTTGTGCTGGGTGGCAATTTGCAGGGAGGAGAGCTGGTGGTGGCGTACCCCTACGATATGGTGCGATCGATGTGGAAAACCCAGGATTACACACCTACCCCAGATGACCACGTCTTTCGCTGGCTTGCATATTCCTATGCCTCCACTCATCGCCTGATGACAGATGCGAGAAGGAGAGCATGTCACACAGAGGACTTCCAAAAGGAGGATGGCACTGTTAATGGAGCCTCCTGGCATACCGTGGCTGGAAGTAAGTGTCTGTAGATACTGCAATTAGCATTACCTTGCTAAATACGATAAAAATGATACACACTGCCTGGTGTACATTGCAGTGGCAATGTTGGTAAAACTAAGAGGAGAATTTCCCCATGTGAAAGTCTATTCACTGCATGTCATCAGGTATCAGAGGTTGAAGGAGACTCTGTCACTAATACCTGGTGACCATTTCATTTACTACTGAGATTTTCAAAAGCGCACGTGCAAAATGTTAGTTTTATGGATTCTATGCATTCAAGACAGTTTGTCAGGGCAAACCCAACCCAGTCTAAACGCACTAGCAGGGGGGAACCTGTCAGCCTTTGCCATCTCAGAGGGTGCCAACAGAAAAATGCTGCCAAACAGCAGAGGTAACCAGTGTCAGAGCTGAAGCAGCAACTCCCAAACCAGACTGGGAGCCTGGGGCAAGACACCAGAGGCCCTTGGATAAGAAAATCATTATTTCAGCCTCCTCCTCGCTGAACTTAGTCACAGATCAGCCCCCACTCACATTCACTTTGAGTTGTAAAACATGCCATAAAAAGCTGCTGCTTGCCTGCTACCCTCTTATTCTTAAAAGACCCGGACGTGCTTACACTTAAACTTTACGTGGGCTCTATAGGCATTTCTGCTGCCAGAATAAATTGCAGATTGCATCGTTCACCATATGCCCAAGCCTGTCATCCTGTGAAGGAGTGCAAAGGGGAAGCTGTGTCCTGTAGTGCGGACAAAGCATCGATTTCTAGGCAAGCCCAATTAGAGGCACATTTTTAACAGCAATAGGCATGGTTATCTCTATGGGTGTACAATTTGAGCAGACTTGGAACAGGCACTCTGCTGATTTGTCACAGTTCTGCTCAAAATCTTTGTTTTTTTGTAAGTAGATCAGTTAGACAATGTATTCCGTGAAATTAAGAAATGAGCTGTGCATCTACCTTCACGTGAACGACAATAGGAATGACTACAGCAGTAATGGCAAACAGATGCAAGTGAGCGTCGGTGCAGAGCATGTTTTATTGGAGCTGGCTCTTGTTTGTAACTTGCAGGTATTTTCACTGCATAAACATTTCTAAATTTTGGACACAACTTTTATGGCTTTTACATTGGCCCATGTAAAGTTAATGCTGGCCAGCCTTTAAAGGCTAGAGCCAAGAATTAACTTTTCAAATATTTTTTCAGGAGGTTAAAAAGTGCTGGGTGAATTCGGGGGGGTGAGATTGAACTGCTTAGATCACAAGGCCAATGCCTGACTATGTTTCTATGCACTTCTGCAAATTCTAAAAAAACCCTCTGAATGCTAATTTGACTGCTTAATTATCTAATTTATGAGTTTAATTTTCCTAAGTGATATAAGAAGCATGATTATGAATCGATCCAGAAAAGATGGTATTGGCCATGTCACCAACAGCTGTCACACTAAGTTACATTAAGTAATGATGTACAGTATAGACGCTGAATAGTATCTTGATTTCTTAGTAACAATTGCATCTTGGACTTGGTTCATCTGATTTCTTTTATTGCTTTATGATGTTTCTCATTATACTTTACATCCTGCTCTCTTCCATTATAATAAGACTTCCGAGATTGTCTTTGAGAAAAATGCTAGAATATTGCTTTCAGTTGTTTACCCCTTTGACTCCAGACTAAACCTCAAAAGATATGGTTTCCATTTGAGCTCAGCCTCCAACCTGCAGGATGGTTTTAGACCTCTTCTCTACACAGACAAATGGAAGAGAGTGATTTGTATTGCAGATATATATATATATGTATATATACACATACATATATATGTATGGTAGCTGATAGTTAGCCAATGGCACATTGCATTGTAAAGGGTTGTCTAAATATGATTCTAGACTTGGAGACAGATTTCCCCTATGACTTTTCACTCTATAATTCCATGACTATATAGATGTAGTTGTATAGCTTACTCCATTTTTTCTGTTTGTTTACCTTTTAGATCAACATGTAACACTTTCTTCTTCTAAACCCCTACTTGTTTAATATCTGACCCGAAGGTGACACCCCAATAAATTGCTTGCAGAAAGCTGCCCCACCTTTCCTTTGGTGTGGGTGGCACTCCTGGCTGTAGGACAACTTGAAGCTGCCCATCCTCTCTCTCCTCATCCACCTGCTGCCTGGCCTCGCAGTGATCATGCATATAAACTTTTCACTGCTCATGCCATGGGAAAATTTATAAGGGATTTTTCTAACTCCTTTGCAGCACCAGAGAGTCCCTAGAGAAATATGTGCACCACAGATATCTTGCAAAGATATCAAACACCTCTATATGCCTTTGAAACCCAGCCAAACTATCTCGTGCACATATTTTGGACTGCAACGAATGCAAGTTCTTCAGCAATTTTACATGTAACATTTCTGTACTGGGTGAACTGCACAAAGGCAAAGAGCAGATGAATTTCATTTTATTTCCAGTGTTTTCAAGGTTGGATTTGCATGTTTCGGACACTACACAGAGAGTTGCTTTTGGCATCGTTAACCCATTTTCTTAAATACATGTATTAAAACTGAGCAATTACTGTGTATTGCAAAACATTTCACAATATATTAATCAGGATGCAATACAGTATGTGAGGGGAAATAACTGTGGCTGTTTCTCAGAGGGGAAGCACATTTATGCAGAGTAGCATATGCCACTGTCTGATATTTAGGCTTTCCTCATCAGCAAAAGTGAAATGCTTAACATCTGTATTATATAATCCTCCTGCTCTGCATCCAGAAGGCACCAAGGGCTCGTTAAATACTTGGCTACTGCTCTATGGTAATTGGACAGGACTGCGGGGTGGGGGGTTAGCTCTTTTCAATCAGAAGCACTTGGTGAATGCATTTCCTCCTAATCTTTGGCATTTAAAATATAACAATTAATGATCATTAATAAATGGGGGGTTTTTAAGTAATTTTTTATTAGAAATCCAGGTGGAATAAGAAATGAAGCTCACGTCATTTCTTCCTCTAGTGTTCATGTACGGAATCATGCTATCTGTGTGATTGTGGAGAACTAATAAATGGAATTTCCCAAAGGAAAAATAATCATGAGAAACAGTAGAGAAACCTAGAGAATGGAAATGTTTTGAGATCTGTGTCTAAACACAGTCTTCCCATAGTGCTCAGGACGTTTGCCAAGGTCACAACACTCTCTGTAACATAGACTTAAACTGCAGCTCCTCAGAGGTCAGAGGCACTATGGTTCCTGGGTTTTGATTAGGACATATTTCTTATGGAAATCCGTATTGCAGAGCAGTGGTGCAGATTCCAGTCCTCTGCAAACTCATAACAGGGAAAAACAGAATAGATACTTTCATTACTTACAAGATAACAGACAACATATATAACTTAAAAGAATTATTACTGCCTTGATTTTCCTGGCTTTCCTATCATTTAGATTACTTACGTGGGAAAACATTTAGACTGAGAAACTATTTCATCAATATGATGAAAAATATGATAAATCATTTTTACATAACAATCACTGAGTGCCCAATACTCTGTGTCCTGGCATTTAGGGTTGTATAAATTTGATTAATGGACACACATCTGTGAAAGCTAACATAGACCATCCCATTTCTACCCAGGGCAAGCATAAGTGAGACCTGCTCCGTGGGAATGTGCCCAGGATTAGGGAAGCTTGATGCTGTCTTAAAAACAAAGCATAAACTTTTGCTGTAAAGAGAGACCTTTCCTAACATCTTCCTGGTGTGCCCCCATTTTCTCCATCAATATCATACAAAGTTTATCTGGAATGTGTTTAAATTGCTTGTTTGTTTGTTTTCTGCTAAATGTCTATTTTGTTTCAGTTTTTTGGTGGCAGAAGGACGCGGCTTTTTGCAGCAAAGGAATTGGGGATGTGGTGTTGGGCTGACACAGTGGGCCGCACTGTCATGCTACAATCTTGTGTCCTCTGTTTTGAGCATGTTGATGGGACACTGTCTTTAGAAAGCCTTGTTTTGTTAAATGTACAGCTCTGATGCTACTCTGGTGCATTTCTAAAAAATTTTTGCCCTTCCAGGTCTGCAGACTAAGTCAGCTAGAAAAATATCGAGTTTGTGTTTAAATAAGTCATATTACTTCGCATAAAACAATCAGATCTGATCAACAGATTAAAAGAGGATATAAAATTGTTTCTTTCTTACCTCTTATTGGCAGGCATAAATGACTTCAGTTATCTGCACACAAACTGCTTTGAGCTATCTATCTATGTTGGCTGTGACAAGTATCCCCACGAGAGTGAACTACCCGAAGAATGGGAAAACAACCGCGAGTCCCTGATAGTTTTTATGGAACAGGTATTCGACAGAACAACATCTGAATAACTTGATGACTCCTTTCAGATTGAAAGGGAGTTTAAGGTTTCTGATATTTTTCTTGCATCACTAATTCCATGATTATTGGTGTTTGTGATAGATACCTCACCTATAAGCAAAACTGGCATATCACTTCAGCCAGGCTGTTTTAACTTAAGAGGACAAAATAATGAAGCTTGTTAAAATTTGACATGAAAGCAAAGCTTGCTAGAAATGAGAGCCAGAAAAAACCCCCGTACGTCTGCTGCTTTACCTGCTTGTTTTATTTGTCTCTTGAATTTGCCTCAGAAATCCTAACAGAATTTGTAAGCTGGTTCAGAAGTAGCTAATGTCTGGAAGGCTGATACTGGCTTAATAATGATATTTCAAAATTGTGTGACCCGTAAAGTAGGAATAGAATACACTTAATTCACATATGGAATTAATGATTTGTCGTATCTTTCTAATGATAGTACTGTTCATTGCTGTGCAATACATATTCATTTGTTTATTCTCTCAATAGGTCCATCGAGGCATCAAAGGCATAGTAAAAGATGTGCATGGAAAGGGAATCCCAAATGCTGTTATTTCAGTAGAAGGTGTTAACCATGACATTCGCACAGGTAAAAAATAAAAACATGAGTGCAAATGAACAGGTTTATGGTTAAAAACAAAATACAGAAACTTATTGCAACTTTGAACTGTTTTCTGAGAAAAGCCAGCAGGTGGTACACAGTCCAAGGAGGGAGCTGCAGGAGTGGCACATGATGAGGGAGTCACTTCTTTCCATGGGGCAGCTGCCTAGGCAAGAACAGAACTGTGGCTTTCCTCTTTGACCATTTTTTCCTCTTTTCACCTCTTCTAAAGTAGTGAGCAAATAGCCTTTTATCTGCCCAAAATCAATAGCCTGAGTAAGGCTGTGTCTAAAGAACCCTTATGGCTCCTTTTCTCATGTAAAGGTAGTGCAAATCTAACCCAGAATAATTATAGTGCTGAAAAACAAGGGTGTAGGTAATGCTTTGGTAGGCAAAGAGTGTTTCTCTGGCTATTAACAGTTATGGGACTGTGAATGTGTCAGAGATGTGATCTAGAGCTGTGCCCAGAGGAGGAACAGCTGTTGAGGGAAAGGGGAGTTTCACAACCTGAAGAGTCTCCTGCAAAACATCACAGCTTTATAAAAGATCATTTAATGGGGCTCAGCAGAGACACTGCTTTGTACGGGTGAATTTCAGCCTGGAGAATTACTTTTCAATATGTATAGTTTAAAAAAAAATGCACAAGTGGCGCTTTGCCTTGTTAGCACAGTCTTGATCTATACCCAGACACAGATACATATACTCAGAGTAAACTCTAAGCCTATTTAATGGCCTGGAAAGTAGTTATGACACTAAGTAAAAACTGCTTTAAACAGACACTAGCCAATTACAGCATTAATAGTGATACCTGAAAAGTGTTGTTGGCAGGTAGCGGGCGGGATAGTGTCCAATGGCCGTTGTGTTTGTGTAGGTACTGTACCATGATTTAAGACACACAGTCATCTTAAACTGAGAGGCAACAGAGGGGATATAGCAAGGAGAGGAGCATGACGAAAGAAATAGCAAAACAAGCTGTCAGCAGGAATCTTTAGTGATTGCACTCAAAGTGCTGTCTGCAAGAGGTTAACAAGGTTTCCATTGGATGTTTATGGAAAAGTAACATTATGGTGAATAATCAGACGAATCATGTTGTTGCATACTCTAGATTTGGTTCAATATTAGAAGCAGGAACACTAATTTTTTGTATTTTTCACATCCTGACTGGCATTCTGAGCCTTTCATTTGCTGCCGCTTTCACATGCTTAGCCACTGAGGTACAGTATGGCATGCTTTGACACATAAACTGATTTCAGGCTGTGGAATAACATAGAGCTTTAGCTAAGAGACTTCCAAACCTTTAATGTTTGCTACAGTAAATTATCTGAGCCAATAATAAATCTTGGAATATTTAACTTAGTTTATGATTAATTTTGTTTCAGTGCTACTGTGTCTCTGTTGTAAAACATTGAATGACAGATGTTTAATTAGGCAATAATGATTCTGCCTTAAATATTTCAAAATGGGACCACTGGGAAATGATACTGGGAATTAAAGTAATCAGTTGTTTTTCCTTGTCTTGGAAGCCTTGGCAGTCTTGAAAGACTGCCATAAACTGTAGGTTGTATTACTCTGTTAACAGAATTAATGTATTGCTCTGGTTGAGGCCAAGTACATGCAATAGGTGATTAATCTCCAGCTCTCAGTGCTCTGGATTGTCACATGAAAGAAAAATCAACAGTTTGAAGACAGCAAACACGCATACAGAAAGGAGTTCTAGTGGCGTGTGTAATAAATGTGCAAGATCCCAGAATCCACCTTGTAACACTCAGTTGTGTTAGGTGGAGTCTTGCAGCTTATATTTACATCTAGACTTAGAGCTGAGCTTCTGTGGCTCAAGGCCATCTGCACTTGTTAATAAAAAGTACTTACTTCCCTCTTTTTAATTCTTTTTTATGAGATGTTTAAGCTGACCCTCTCTTCGGGAATCGCTTTGTAGATGGGAACATAAAAGTTCTATCTCGTTTTATATTATACAGATAACAACGTATGTCTCATTAGTCTTTGAAACTATAGAATTTATATTGGAGCCAAAAAGCTAAAATGACACATATGACTCCAGAGAAAGAAGGAAAATTGTCAGCAGTCTTCTTTCTTTTATACCTTTTAAAATGCAAAAGGTATCCATTTAAACCTCTGAGTTGCCTTGATATAAAAATAGGCCAAGTAGGAGAAGAATTATGGCCACTATCTCTATTCATATCAGTTTCGTTTAAAGTGAGCTAAGCTGTTAGGTATCTACTGTTTCTTTGATACATTAATGTGGTTGACTACCCTGTAGTGCCAGACAAATGTTGTCTGTAAAGGCCTTCTAATAACATTTACTTGTTTGAGAAAATTTCTCTGCTGCTTCTTGTGGACAAAAAAAAGTGCATGGAAAGCACTTTTTTTTACTTTCTCTTGGACGTACAATATATCTTATGGGAAGAGAGGGCTGCTGACACTAAGCTAACAATATTAATAGGCTAATTGAAGTCATTGATTCTGAGAGTAAAAGCTTTGTTGAAAATCATTCCATTTTCTCTTGATGCAGATGTAACTATTGATTAAGTCTGAGTGATTACATGTTGTTATGGTTAGATGTGGACTGTGCTCTATGGGATAACCTTTGGAAAAGAGTTCATCAACTGGATGACCAAATGCACCTGGACACCTTTTATCCCCATGGTGCAAAGGCAGTTTTGTGGGTTGCTTCCTGTAATTGCACATTTTGGAAATCTCAGAGCAAATCATGATGAAGAAATACACAGTTTCCTTCTCGTGAAACAGCTCTGTATTACAGCCTGTGCCAGAGTCCAAAGGAAGATGCATATTTCTGTGTGATTTTTGCAATAAAGCATAATTAATTTAACTTCACACAATGTTCAGAGAAATTTTTATTAATATTTTGGTAAGTTTCATATGATTTCAATATATAGTATGTAACAAAACCCAAAAATTTTGAAGCAGCATTTAGTGATATCTAATAACATCAGTCTAAGCTAAGCATAATGCTGGTATTATAACTCTCCAGCCTCATTCCTGGCTGCCTGTTCAGTAGAGAAAATTTAAGTTTTAGTTGTTACATGCATTGGGCATGCAGCACTATGGCTAGCTTTCCTGGAGAGTCTTTTGCAGGTAACAGAGCATTAGCTTAGATTTTTATAATGTATTTAAATTAGTAAAATTTGGTACAGTTAACTGTAAATATGACACTAAATTGTAACAAAGGTCTGTCCTATCAGGCTCAAAGAGTGTTCCTCTTAAAGTGTTTCTGGAGTCATGTGACATGTTTAATTTTTAATAATACTATCTTTGTATTTTTATGCATTGTTATTTTATCTAAGCACACATGGCAATTCTTTTCCAGACCCAATAGGAGGAGATTGTCTGCCTCCAGCCTGCTCCCACTGGAGCCTATTCTTTTAGCAAATCTATTATTTACTAAATTTATCTGTTTTTTTTTTAAATTGTGTTTCTCTTGCCATCTGCTCTGAAATCTTTTACCTACTACATTTAATCTGATTTTAAAAAGAAAAAAAAAAAAAAAAAAACAACCTTTTAGTCTGGCATTAAATTCTGGGCAATGACAGCTGACAGAAATACTAATGTCTACTTGTAAATGGAAAGGAGGTAAAGTGCATCCTGCTAACAGTTTAATATCCAGCTTTGTAATAAGTTCCCAGTGGTGTGTGAATGTGTAGATTTTTTTCTGGCCTTGTGTGCAGGGTTGTGATGAACTGGCTGTTAAATGTGTCAGAAAAATGTGGGTCAGTTTTGAAATCCAGGGACTAAAGCCAACCTCTGAGTAGGGATGCGTTCACAGCCACGCACAGGGTGATACATAGCCTTTTACCAGCCCTGTAGTATTGCCAGAGCATTTACACCTAAAAATGAGCCCATAGGGATAAATTCAAGAAACCTGGGCAGCTTTATATTTTGTGTTTTTATTAAGGTGCCAATGGACACAATAGTAAGGGAGAACTGAATAAAGAGCTTCTCAGAGAGCCCTTCAGAAAAATGCCTGAGTCCTGAGAAACAGAAAACCTGGACCTTGATCATCACACCAAGTGGGGTCAAGCTGGCTGAAAAAGAAACCTGAGCAAGCTGGTGGGCAGGAACTACTCTGATCCGAAGTGCTTCTTGCACACAATTTCACAATTGCATTCAGAGACTGCAACATCAGGGTACAGTGGATATTGCTGGTTTGCTAACGCTTGCTGTTGGCAAACATATTCACTGTTTTACCAAGCCCTAAATTAAAATCATATTTCTCTAAACAGAGGTTGGCTAGTCTGATCTTTTCCCAGATGTAATATTTTTGTCCAAATCCTCTTTAGTTTTAGCAATACACTGCATTGCAAGTGACTCAAGGCTAGTGATAGATGTTGCATTTCTATTTATATATAGAATTGCATATTTGAATATGCACTTCCTTTCCACAGTGGGTTTTCCCAGGATAGAGTGCAAAACTACTTTTAAATATTAGTGTTTCACCTTTTTCAGTCCACAGCTAAGCACACTTGTTAGTTAAAACGATATTTAAAAAGAAGTCTAAAACCATCCTTATGTACATATGGGTAACCAGAGATCATATAGGTCTTAAAATACTTCTTGCTATATGCATGAGTAGTTTAGTGGATTACAGGAGCTCTCTTCATGCACATACCAGGTAAGCAAGTGGTTAAGAACCCTGATGAATTATAGTTTGTAGGAAAATTAGTGTAATAAAACTCAATGTAAGATTTTATGGAAGGGGATATTTACTTAGAGATCTAAGTGAGTTGACATTATACATTCACATGCTTTGCATACTAAATAGCACCAAAACGTGTGTGTCCAGGCTGTCCGGCCAGGATCCTGAGTGCCATGTGGGTACCCATCTGGAGCGTCTCTTCATTGGTTAGTTAGATTTAGTTTGGGGAAGGTCTTTTATACCCCTCAGGAATCACTAGAGATTACAAGGTGACCCTTTGGCTCAGGATCTTTTTGACTTCAACTGACAGAAATCTTAGGCCAAATTGAAGCCCATTGTCCTTTTTTTCCATCATTTGGAAAATATGTTTGAGGTGTGTTTTCCGGTGGGGTTGGCAGGATGAGGAGGGGTATGTGTGATGTGGGGCAGCCTCATTGATACCCCCCTGGTGTGAAGATGTGGGGTTGCTGCCTGTGCTGTCATCTTATCCACGTGCAGGTATTTCTGTATTCTCATAAACAACAACTTCCTCAAGGAGAAAGGGCCACTGTCCTCAAAACCATCTCTTTTCCTACCAGGAGCTGATGGGGATTACTGGCGTCTTCTCAACCCGGGGGAATACGTGGTGGGCGTGAAGGCAGAGGGCTACACCGCTGCTACCAAGACCTGCGAAGTCGGCTACGACATGGGAGCTACCCAGTGCGACTTCACCATCTCCAAAACCAACCTGGCGAGAATCAAGGAGATCATGAAGAAGTTTGGAAAGCAGCCGATCAGCCTGTCCATCCGGCGGCTCAGGCAGAGGGCTCGGCAGTGGCGGCAGCAGCGATAGACCTCAGCCCGGCAGCCTGCGGCATCCATGAGCTCTGCTTCTATCAGCCTGGCTGTAGTCGTAGTGAGAGTTACATAGCCCGTCTCTTCATACATATTTCTCTGCACGAGGCCTTTCTGTTACTGGAGCTGGATGAGTAGTGGGGTTTCTGAGTTTGGTGAAAAATCAGAAACAAATTTCAAGTTGAACCAAAATAAGCCCCATCTTGGGGGGAGAGGCAGGAAGAATGTAGAAAGATGTTTTGAGTTAACCTGGAATGAAATTTTTTGCTTGTTGGGTTATTTAATCCTTTGTAAATCTGTTTTCTTTAAAAATAGAAAAAAGAAAAAAAGAGAGATACTTATAAAGGAGTGTTGTTTTGAATGAAAAATTGAAAAATGTTGTTTTTAAAGTATAAAATTGGTATATTTTTGCAATTCTAAAAAGTTTTTACACTCTTCACATTTTTTTCTCATATAGGAGAAAAGCTGAGAGGGGACAACTTCTGTTGAATATCATTAAAATTTGTGTCAGAATTTCAGTCCCCTTTTCCCTGAAAGTCCACCTTTTGACAAGCACCATAATATCTGGGAAAATACCTGAAGCGAATAACCCACTTCAGCTTTCCTGCTTGGGTTGTTTATATTTAAGGATGTCTTATGATTCCAGAGTTTAATGACAGGAATAGTTTTATCCTCTGGCTTTTTAAGGCTGTGTTTTTACTCCATGAACTAAACCTAACGAAAAGGGCATAGGTTAAGGATCACTGCAGCACTGTGGCATGGCACCCCCTCTCTAACCTGGGAGAAGGACTTGAAACAAAGCTTTTCTTGTGGATACAGCCAGTCATATCTCGCATATGAAAGGAGAGTTTTGATCACTGGCATGTGCTTAGTTCACAAACCCACTGACTTCATATTTTTTCTTGATTCTGGCCTGCCTATAATTGCCTTTTGTGCTCATGCACACCTCGTGCCATTGTCTTCCATGACAGGCAAGGGATTTTTTATTCCTCTGCACGGTCCGCTCATCTTGCCACTGCAGCTGCTGCTGCTTTTCTGGCCTTATGACTCTGTGACAGCAGGATTTGTGCTTTATTACTGGCTTTTAGGTAACAAAATTTTACAGCAGGATAGTATTGAGGTTCAGGAAAGATGCAGATCGTATCTAGGAAAGAATGAACTAAATAAACACTGGTCAAAATATCAGCTGGTGAAAATCAACTTTGTTCTGTTAGCTTCAATGTTACGGCCTTGATTATATCAAATGAAGGGCCAGCTGTATGATTTTAGCCAGTCAAAAGTCTGCAGCTAAATAAACATCTCTTAATATGCTTGGTAGAAAGACTGCGGCACACACTTCCAAATACAGTTCTGTTTAAAGCATTTTAACTGCTATTTTTTGCCTATTTGATATGATTCTTGGAAAAGACATTCACCAAACATCATTCAAAACAGAAAAAATAAAGTGCAAGTAGAAAACTTACTGTAAAAATACCATGTGCCGTCTGTATTAAATCTTTTTTCTTGTCAACGGATCTTGTAACACATAAAAGGCAAAAGATTGCAGAATGAATAATATAATCATACACCCTTGCATAAATAGTTGTATTCTTAAATTTCTGAGAAAATTTCAGCCCATGCTTGTTCTGCAGATACCACTAAAATAACAGCAATATATTTGGCAGCAAGGGCTCAAAGAAAATACATACATAATTTTCTGTAACTGAAATTATGGAACTCCAGTTCCCAGTCAGCATCATTTAAATTAAGTAATAGAAGTAAACAAATAATCCAATAATTGCATTAGCATTTGGAATTATATTTTACTTATTTCACTCTGTTTACCACCCTTATAACATTCTATATGCCATATATCTTTGTAGAGCCAATATAATAGCAACTTGTCTACAACAGGTTTTTTGGCAGCTGAGAAGGGATTAATGGTGATTTTGTGTAGGTAGCAATGTGAAATAGTTTTGGAACATGGAGCAATGACAGCAGACAATTTGTTAGCAGTTTAATTTGGCTTGGTCATTGGCATATGTAGATTTTTTTACCACCACAATAGATCAGGGCCATAGACAATTTTTTGTGTTATGAACTGATAGAGTTTCCTAGGTGGCTTCTCTCTGGAGTTCCACGAAGGCTACCCAGTCATCTTGCTGGGGATGTTTGGCATGCACAGGAAAACAAGGAACTAACCAGCCAAATTTAAATCACTCTGATAACCAGACTGAACGTGGAAACCAGTATCTTAGTCCTGACAGGACAGTTCCTTCTACCTTGAAATAATGTTTCAGGCTGGTTTGAGATTTACTTTACAAACCTAGAGGTCCTTACGCTTTGTTCTCAGGTATGAGGTGATCTCAGTGAGAAGTTATTTTGATTTGATAGCAACAAGTGGATTTGATGGGAAATTCTTCGATGCCTATTAGCTAAAATTAGATGGACTCTGTTTGCTGAAGACCTTAGTAACATCAGATGCTGAAGACTGTGGCCTTGGTGCTCTTTACTGGCCGTGACTAGTGCTTACGCTTACTTGGGCACAGCAGAACGATGACTAATGCAGGTGACCTTACTACATTTTAGTCCAGGCATTTATTTAATAAATGGCCTAATAGCTGTCAAGTGTACTCGTCTGTGCAATTATTGTTTGATTGTCCAGCACCTTTACACTGGAAAACACTCAAGTTCAAAGGAATTTTACTAGGAACTTCTGACATGTGAGTATCTCGTGCTGAGATAAGATGCTTATGCCTGCCCTGAATATAATAATACCGAAATGCTGGGTGCCCTATTTACTGCTATAGTTATGATGCACTCGAGAGTTAAAATGTTCATTTTCTTTGAAATGCATAGCATCCCTATTTAACCTTTAGATGGATACAAACCACAAACCAATAAATCTGGATACCAGTGTTTTCTATTTACCTACATTTTCCATGTCGTTAGAACAGGTACTTTTTTCTAAATTCTGTGCTTTTAATCTCTTTTCCTTTTAGTGTGGTAGGAAAATAAGCAACCCTGCAGAAGCAACAGGAAATAAAACTTTAGGATGGATACTCTTCTTTTATAATTACAGATCTATTTTAACAGCTACTTATACGAGGACTTTGCTAAGCTTTGATCATCCCTGATAAAAAAAAATAAAATCCCTTCCACATAAAAAGAAATTCGGCTGCACAATCTCACCCATACAGTGAAGGTTAAACAAATAAAAGGTTCAAACAGGACATATTCCACTCTCCTTGATAATATCAGCCATCAGTCTTCTGCTCCCATGCAGAGCCCTGACAATCATAAAACAGTGGGAGCTGGCTGGCTTCTCCTTGACTATCCATATCATGCTATCCAGCTATTCATTTTTTATCTGTTTAATTATCACAACTTTTATCAGCCTGTATCTCAGTTTTTCTCATCCATCTTAGTAACTACAAGTACACTAACCTCTCAAAGACAGATCTTAGTATCTGCAACTCAGCTCGGAATGCTGAAGCCAATAAAACTGTATCTGCTAAAACTATATCTACTTATACATGTTGGTATAAGTGTAGTGAATCTTGGTAACCTTTAGCCCAAATTTAATCTGCTGACACCAGGAGACTGTTAGGAGTACCCAAGTATTCCTTTTACTAGGAGGTTGAGATCTGGGTGGGTAAAACACACTGATAAAAATGAATGTAAATGAAGTTATTGACTACACTGGTGAAGAAATGCAGTTTTTTGCTGGATATTTTAAGCCCGTCACATATTTTCAGCTTCTGCCACCAACTACTTTCCCTTCTTTTATCCGTGTATAGTTGTGGTTCTTTCTTCTAACTTCAGCTCCTTATTTTCAGTGAATATGGGACATCTCCCCGAAGAGTAGATTTCAGCAGTCAGTGACGGAGTTGTACAGCCAGATTTACTTGCCTCTTTTATCATGTTGTGGTAGGTGGTTGACCTTTTTAAGAAACACCAGAACAGAAATGAGTTAACTTAAAATAGGGTACAAGTGGTTTCACACCAACTACTTTCACCAGTTAACCTTTAAAAATTGTCATGTAATATATTTGCTATGGGTCTGAAAATGGCTGAGTTTGGAGGCAAATGTGCCTCTTTACCATTTATCTTTGTAATTCGTCTCTGTGACTTCAGTCATAATACCATAAGCCTGAGGGAGGGAGTACAAAAGCACATGCAAGTCATATAAATTGCAGTAGCATCACCTCTTGCTGCAGTACGCTGCTATGCTGGCATAGAAACACTGCAGGAAAAACAGCTCTGTGTGCACCTACCAACTATCCAGCAGGAGCCCAAAGAAGCTCTACTTCATACTCACTAACGGGATACGACTTTCCAAAAGTCTTTTTCCTTTCTTATTCGAGCAGTGGCATGCATGGAAAGTGGGTCAGTGATTTTTACAGTTGATTTCATGGATAAATTTAGTACCACTTTTGCCTCTGCCTCTTTGGGCTATCGTAGTGGTAAGCAGTTTTCTCAGTCATTTTCAGTCCTTAATAAATGGTTATGAATGTTTTTTGGCTTCAGGTGATTAATTTATAGAAGTTTTAGGTCTTTATTCTTTTATTTCCTTAATTTTCCAAGTTTAAAATCACATCTATACACTTATTCTAATGTGCTTACTAGTCTTTTATTTCTTTTTAAATGTCATTTAGCTTGAGATGACATTTTTGTATTTCACTGTAACACTGTAATATGATTTTTAAGCTGCAAAATTTATGTTCAATGAAGCCATCACAGTGAATGCAGTCTTGTGCCTGGAACAGTAAGTCACTAAATAGCCATTCTCTGCCATCTTCCACTGATATAATCACCATTTTACAGTACGCGTAGACAGTTTAAATCTAGGTGAGACTTAAAAACCCACCAAGTCCACATTCAGATTTGCAGAACAGTTTGTTGATGAGTTGTTACCCAGTTTTATTTTGGCGGAGATTTAGATTATTTCTTCACATGAAAATTTTAAACAGTGCTCTCGTGCTCATTATATGTTCCGTGCTCATTAGGCAGAAAAGGACATTTTTACACCTTTCATACATTTCAGAGGGGCTGTATTGACTGGACAATTTTTAGTATAACATTTCAACTCATAACTGCCTGAAATGAATACATTTATCAGTAAAAAATTCTAAGAATGGGATTTTGGAAAGCCTGTGAAAAAAGTTTAGGCAGTGAACATAAAGGTACTTTATAGCTGTATGTTTACGTACTTAATCTGCCTTTTCAGATATATGAGTGCCTCTAATCATCTGCTATAGTGTCAGGCTCAGAGAGGTTAAACCTGCCTTCCCCTCCCCTGTGTCTGGTGGTTTGTACAGGCTGGATTAAACATACCCCATACAGTTTTCTGCTCAGGCTACTTGGCTTGACTCTCTTTACTAAACTGATCTTCAGAGACCTTTCAAACACTTACCTCTCCCCATGAGCCAGACTCCCAGATGAGGGTCCAACCTTCTGTGAAGGTCATCAGAGCATGGCTGGAGTGCCAACGTCACACTGGAGGTAACATTTGGGCTCTCAAGGTACAGCAGCAATTCTGAAACTGGTTTTTTTTTTCAGCAAAATACTACAGAGAAGCATTACACTGCTCTGCAAATGCCTACTCTTTTAGCTTAATATTATTCTGAGAGAAGGTGTGGGCAATTCGGAAAGCTCTATTTTTCCTGATCAGGACACAGATAAAGAAAAAGCTGAAGTACTAATGAACAGCAAATGTTAAAAAAAAAAAAAAAAGATTAAATGATAGCTCCATAAGGAGTGCTTTGCATTTAGATTTATGGAGATTTTATGAAGTTATAGATGTATTTAAAGTTGTCTTGCAAGACCTATGAAATCCATACAAAAATAAGCACTTTTCCCCAGTGGCTTAAATAATAAATCATCCTGCCCTTCGCTCCATACTGAGGAATTGCAATGTCTAGAGTAGACTGGGGCTAAAAGCAGCTGAAACATCCTGTCTCAGAGGGTAAAGCATCAGTGTGCACAGTGGCTTTCAAGGCCAGAAATAGGTATATAGACTAGGACATACGCAGATCTAAAGAAATATATAAATATAAAGACCCATGATGTAGCTTCAAGCATGGCAGCATAGTAAGTGCCCATACGGAGGAAGCCCAACCAGGTTCATGATAAAAATATATATACAGAATGGGCTCTTCAATGAGATGCAAAATAAAACCAAACAAACAAACAAAAAAAAAACCAACCCAGTCCAAAACAACACTTTGCTTTTTGCAAGCAAAATAAGCAAGCAAAAAACCTTCTCTGCATGTTTGAAATAATATTTATGAATAGTAATACCAAATCACAATTATGAACAGAAAGATTTCTCTTTTACATTCTAAAGCTGTACTGTATATTCTGAAATACTGATGTGGTTTAGAGAAAGGAGTTAGTAACAATTCACACCTATTATTATATGAAGTAATATCAACCACCTGATATTTTAATTATTCTAGTCATTAACTCTCACTTAATTTGCAGAAGCTGCTTTCTAGCATTCAATGCACCACTTATGTCAACAGCACAATCATTCTTATTAACTCTGTTCTATCCCAAGAGCAACAAAAAAGAGCATTCAGGGTAAACCGTCATTTACAGATCTAACAAAATTCAGCCAGCCTTATTGTCAGCACATAAAAATATGAAAAATGGAATTACTTTTTGAGGTTTAGATGTGACAGTAGTTCAATACATAGGTTAATAAGGATCAACAGCAGCATAATCTCACTTGAATAGACCAGGGAGATTTAAGTTTGAGATCTATTTCTTACCACAAGGATCTGGATCTGATTACACAGCTTCAGGAGGGGTTTTAATGTAAAAGGTGTTCAAATCACATTCTTCTTTATTATAGTTTTGTGAACCCTCTAACTCACAGGTGAATGGAATCATTAATTTGGTTGTCTCCCAGTGGCATGCCACAGCTCTAACCCAGCTCACTAATCAGCTTCTGGTGGCTCCAAGGTTGGATCAGGTTCTCACAAACAGAACTGGTAGATTTACAGTATAATCTGGAAAGAAGTTGGAAGTGAATGGAAAAGCAGACTCTGCTTCTATGATCTACCCGTTATCTGCCTAAATGCAAAAGTTTACTTTTCTGTATTTGGCTAATGAATGGCATCTAGAGCCACTTTAATGAACAGAATATGTTTCTGGTAACATTTCAACCCCCTGTGGTTGCACTGAAGGACCAAGACTATCAAGTCAACAGCTTCACCAGAAACAAAGTGTAAGCTGCTAAATCTGCCTCTTCAGTTTAATTCTGAATGGTTTTTCTACTGTTTGTTGCTATATTGTCATTTTAAAATGCTAAAATAGGTTGCTTGAGTGTTACAACTTTGATAGATATTCTTCAGAGACATATGGTATCTGGTTTTACTGAAATTTCACAGCAGTGTTTCATTGCACACATTATACCGCTTTGCAAGAAGGTCGCCAAGGATCAGTTTAATGATTCTGAGTCACTGTAAATTTGAGTACTGATGGTACTATATTATCAATAACCATGCCATCTTCAGCATTAAGTGATGTGCAGAACTTATGTGATTTGGAGAAAATCCAGCATTATAATATCAGTTTCTTGCTAATGAAAGTGTTCATACAAATTAATTGATGAATTTCCATCTTGGCTTCGGAAGCAATCCATCATTCTTAAAGTAGTATGAGTCTCCAGAGAGTACCTTTCAGATTATCACATTCTTTAGATGTATTATTAATTCCTTGACTGCTGGATAATTTGCTGTTAGCAGAAAGAAAATCAAATGTAATAAGCCCTTGAGAATGACGGGGTTTCACCTGGCCACTTCCTTGGTGCCTTACTGGTACTAACTTTGGGGACAATAATGAAGAGCAAATTTTCCCCGTTTTTGGAAATCACCATTAACGCTGGTTGAGAAGAAATACTATGACCAGATCTGCGCAAAATATAAATCAGTAGAGCTTCCCTGGAACTCATCATTGTAATCTGCAGGGAACTTGTTAGCTTCTTAGGTCTAGTGTTTGGGAAATGAGAACAGAAAAAGCATAGGATTGGGGCAGAGAGAAAGATAACCAGTTTTTCAGAGAAAAGCTGAAACATAGAAAAGAGGATTCAGGTTGAAAGCTTCTACTCAGCTACTTGTCCAGAAAAATATTCCCTGAACTTGTCTATTCCTGAATTTTCAAATAGTCCCTGTTTTTGAAGTCAGTGAGATGGCCAACAAGGAACAGCCTAAATGGTGGCATTTGAAGATTTCCAGTCCAAATCAGAGAGTTCAAAAGGAGATGCTGGCATATTTTATTTTTCCCCAAATATTGATAATTGTAATTTTTCAAGTAACAGAAAATTACTCTGAATTTTAGGATCTAGCAGGAAGGAGAAGACAGTATTTTTCACACCAAGGGACCTGAAAGAGAGCTAGTAAAAGCTCAGGGTGAGAAATGGGAGGTTTGAAGAAGCATTCCTTCCAAGAGTTTATGTTTTGACATGAACTTCATGTTCAGTGTGAAAGAGGAAATGGTGTTATAACTTTTTCATGACAGGAAGATGGACAGTCAGTGGAGCACGTGTGAAATAAGCCAAACAAGGGCTCTGTTCGCCTCCTGTTGTCCACAGTATTTGGCCTATACCAGTCACAGGTATGGCTCTGAATCATCACTGCCATTCCAACAGAGAATCTGGAGAGAGGTATTGCGTTTCTAGGAAGATATTATAGAAGTGTCATGAACTGCTGAGGATGTTGAAATGATCCTTTCCCAATTTAAAATAAATGTCTGTTATTAGGGGGAAAAAAATAAACTCTGGAGGGGGATAAAGGAGCAAATAAGGATGTCAAAAATAACAGAGTAGAAGTGAGTCTCTGTGACCCACAACAATACCAGTATGTGTGTTTATGTGCCTTGTGTGGGCATGTCGTATACACTTCATGTGTTTACTTTCAGTAGACAGAAGCAATTACGAAGACAGGCAGCCCTCGGGGGCATTAGCACTGCAGAGCTGCCAATTGTTTGACATTAGAAGAACCAAACTGTGCAAATGTAGCCTTATTATAGTAACAATCAAAGCAGAGTGTAGGAGTCTGTAGTATTTATCAGCTTTCCTGATGATATCTCTTTGAATTTGTTTCAGTGATGAAGCTGCAGCCTGAGAACTCAGGATGCAAAATAGTGGTTTTAGCATCCATCCAACCCTCCAAAAAAGAAAAAAAAGGAGGGGAAAAAAGAAAAAAAATCACAAACCAAAACCCAAATCCCACCCTGCTGAAGAAAATCCCGAAGTCTCCTGTGACTTCTGTATCTGAAAATGCTACCTTGAAATATTTTGGACCTTGGCCATGTTTTTGTATAAGTCCGGTTTTAAAGAGGCTTTTGAGAGGAAACAAGAACAAATTCTCATCTGTTGAAGCCATACAAAACCTACTGACATCAAGATAAAATTGCCCAGCCACTTTGTCACTGCATTTGGTAGACTTCCTTGTCGGTCATTCAAAGACAGTCATGGCTCACCAAGAGATAATATTTATCTGATTCCTCCCGTGAAAGTATGATGATTTTCTACATCAAAATTTGTGACCCATCCCCACTTGAATGTTTATAAAAGGTCCAGCACATTGTAGGTGCTGCTGTAAACAAACTACTAATAAAAAGATGGCATTTGAGCTCTGTTAAAATGCTGCCAACATGCGTATTTATACTACAGATCTCCCTGGAAGAATCTCAGCTTTTGGTTTTTTAAAAGAAATAAATTTCTACCCTTCAGAGTTGTAGAAGAAAGCTAAAGATCAGAAGTTTGCAAGCATCTGGAGAAACCATGGCCAAATACAAATGCTCTCAGTTATATTTTTTCTGCTGATTTTGTTATTTTTTAAGCTGAACTCATGAGTTTGCGAGAGCCAGACTAGAAATTTTTAAGACATTGGACTGGTACTATTATGAGGATATTTTGTTTTTCACTTGTTGCTTCCTAAGACTGCTTTTCTTATAGGAATTTTGTGTTTAACATTGAGCTTATAAAAACTTTTTCTGTACTTAGGAGATCACTTTAATCACGGTACCCCCAGTATCCTATTGCCTTTGCCCCTTCTCCCCTCTCTAAGTTTTATGCACAATATCTTATGCATTAAGCATTAACCTCCCAGGGACAGACCCATAGTTCGAGTCACTGCTGAAAATCACAGTGTTTTGGTGAAAAAAAGTTTTGTAATGTTGTTCTGCTGGCAAAAAAAGAGAACTGGAGAACACTGACAGTCCCAAGAGATAGGTGTCACAGTAAGAAGATGTGGGGACTGATGTGGATAACTGATACATCCAGCATTGTACATTTATTATTGAGAAAACTCCCTGAAATTCAGCTGTAACTCCTTCCCTTTATCAACTAACCATCTCTCAAAAGCTGATCACCTGTTTGGGATGTCGTAGCTGACTGTGACAGGAACAGTGTAATATGCAAGAAAATAACAAGAAAAAGCCTAAAAGAAACACACTGGCAGCATGCTCATGCAAAACGTCCCAGAGGGAGAGGAGGCAAGAGAGAAGAGACTTGGGAGCAAGAAAATGGTGTCCTTGTTTTTCATTCCTTCAGGCAAACAGTACTTGAAGTACAAATAAACTGAGTAGCATCAGCAGTGCTTGTCTCTATAACATTTATTTCTCGTGAACGTAAAGTGGGAGGGGAGGGGACGGTGGCAGCAATATTCACAGCAGTGTTCGGTAGTTTTTTTCAGTTCACTGATATGTTGTTCCAAAGGCAAAGGCACACTTTTCAAACTTCTGCAAGCTAAATTAGCTTTAACAATGCACATATCTGCATGTTATAAACAAACGTATTTTGGAAAAGCTAAGAGACTAATTCTAAAACAGTACTGTATTTCTTGAGTAGAAGTTCACAGGAAACATTCCTAAATAGGAGATGTATTCTTAAATGTTTAGAGCCTTTCAAATACCCCATATGCAAACACATTTCTTTCTGCAAGGCAAAAAAACAGAGTTCTTGAAACTCTCATATAAAAACATGCTAAATGATTTAAAAAACTAACAACAGAGCAGGAGAGACCTTCGTGGTCAGTGTGGTAGCTAATATCTTTTTCTTATCACTGATTCTTGAGAAGTACCAGAAGATATCTGAAGTCATTGTCTTCATCCCTTTGCTCCAAGGCAGGAGCGATGTGCACATCTACCCACTCTGTCCAGGCAAGCAAGATATTTAAAGCAAGGAGTTACACCACATCAAGTGACACTAAATGACTGCCTGGAAGCTCCCTTGTTTTATGCACATCAGCCAGTTGGACCAGAAGACTGAAGAACGTAGTATGGAAAGACAAAAATATACAGAGTCAACGTAAACAGAAATCAGGACATGTGTCTATTTTGATGGCTTAATCCTTCAGTGTCCTATCCATAGAGGCTGCTGTGGCCAAGCTAGCACTGAGGCTATTTCCGTTATGCTGCTGCTGTAGGACAACTCTATGCACAGATGCATTAATGATGAGAAAAACTCTGATAGCCTGCTGAAGACCAAGCACTTCACCAGGTTAGGTGCTAGTCTGCAAGGTGCCCCGTGGTATTTCAGATGAGCTCACCGTAAGCAATAGCGCTCATGCCCCCCACCCCCAGCCCAAATTATCTGAAAAATCTTGAACAACTTCAGTGACTCAGCAGCTCCCTAAAACCGTGAACAGGCAGGGAACAATTTGTAAACAACAAACAGAACTAAATTCAATCAGCTGTTCACAACAAATAATTTGAACAGCTCTGTGTGTGCAGTTAAAGCACATAATTTTATTTTATTCACATAATTTTAATGTGAAAATTATGGCAAATACACAATCACTTTAATAAGATGATTAAGAACTGCAGGCTCCTGGGGAAAACATTTCAGCTGTGTGTGCACCTGCATCTATTAAAAGAAGCAAAATACACAGAATAACAAGCAGCAACTCATCAGCCCATCTGTGGGCCCTGGCATGGGCCAGTAGAAACTGAGATGGAAAGGGGAAAGAGAAAATACATCGTAAGGCAGCCTGGGCCCATGTACTGAAGGTGTCGAGCATAATGCAAAACAGAAAAGGGTGTCGCTGGTTCAGGCCACGGTGTGGAAGCTCATGGGTGGTGCAGGTGAGCTGAGCAAGGCACGTGGGGCCACACTGGATGCTTACCTCCCTCAGGAAACTCTTTAAAACCAATGGAAATTTTGGAACACACATGGAATTTGATTTATGCAGGAAGAAACAGTAAAATTAGAAAGGCACGGATTGTATCTTACCACCTAATCAACTCAATCTAATCTGCTCACTTTTACCATAGGCAATAATATGCCTCAGTCCTTGGAAGAAGTCTGTGCAACTTGGCCAGAAAGTAGAGAAAATAATCTAAAATAATCAGAAGTTCTTCTGAGATGATGATCTCACTGCCTATGTATACACATTGTCTGCTGGTAAGCAGCAATATTCTTTTGGTCCTCTTGACATAGGAGAAGTGAAAATAATTGTAATTTCTAAATACTAATATTTTTAATAAAAATAACTGACTAATTTTTAACAGATAATAGATTTTATTGCCTTTGTAGTATTCCTTTGGAGGAATACATTTATAAAACACAGACATATTTATAGGTGATATAAATATATAAGTATATAAATATGAAAAAATGCATAGAGATATATTCCCTTCCTCTTCTTTCTTTTGCATTGCAAAGGAGGAACAAAGTATGTGTAAAAATATCTTCAGACGAATCCTGCCTGGCTCTACAGAGTGGTTGTACATTGCTGATTACAGAATTACAACAACATGAGCAAAACAGGGCCCAAGAAACTTATTAACTGTGTTTATATACACCCAATAATTCATAGTTGGAAAGAGGCTTTTAGGCAGCTGGCTAGTGTTTCAGCCAGCAGTTTATCAGACCTGACACACAAGCTTTTGCTGATGAAACATTCGGACTGCACACATGTCCTGCTTTCTACCCTTCTTTAAAAAAAACTGTTTCGTAAGTCGGCACTTTGCTCAGTAGACCTTCTGCCTGGGTCCTCTTGATCCTTCATGTTCTATTGCAGGCACAGACATGGGAAATTGGGGACACCTGATTTTTCCATTGTACTTATTCACTTAACACTTTTATTACAATGCTGAGCAGACTGCATGGGAGCATGTCCTAAAATGCTATGATAATTTTTGTTGGCTTTTAATGTTATGTTTATTTTCCCCACTGAACTAAAGGCCAGCTACTACTGACTCAGGCTACGTTGCAAATAGCCATGTTAAGGCTACCAAGGTCACAGAAGAAGGTGATGTTTTTTGTGACTACCAGTGACAAATATCAAATCTAATGTAAGTTTATTGATAAGCAAAATTGTAAAGATGGCTAGGAAAGTGAGGTAAAGGCCCTGCAATACACAGAAATTGATAAAGTGATTTCTCATCCAAATAAAGAAGACTAGTATGTCCCTCCTATAAAGGATGTATGTCCTCGAGTACTCGCACAGCACTTCTTTAGGTGGAACATCTACCTGTTGCTAAATACGCCATTATTTATAGAACTGTCTGTTTTCAGCATCATTTACATTTTCCTTTAGATTTAGATACCATCTGCTGCTCTGTTTTCCTTTGCCTACTGTCACAGTCATAAGCATGTAATTACCATACTCCTACTCATTTTTTTCTTATTCTTTTTCATTACAAGTTTAATTTCAGTCAGTTTTTGTCTTTAGCTTTCTTAAAACCTGCAATTATTAGAAGACACTGCGATCAACAGCAATATTTTGTGCTGCACAGATATTTTTGAAATGGATTAAATGAGGACAGACGATAAAGCACTGAAAGCAATCTTTATATCAGAAAAATGGAAGGAAAAAGCAGCCTTGTAAAAATTAACATATCATGACTTTGTATGTATTAAAAACTTTACATGAACTATTTTTTTTCTCCTAGTGGTAAAACAAGAATTTGCACCTCTGAGAAAGTGCACATCTTTGTAAATAATCAGTGCAGCAAAGTGCCACCCTGGCTTTTGTACTCCTGTCCGAGTTCAGACCAAGCCTGAGCCTCAGAGTACTGCCAGGTTTGCTGTTACGTTCTAATTTATTCTACTGTTGGAATTTTCATAAGGTTGACTGTTGACTCTTGTGGCATCCTCACTCTCTCTGAATCCACAGTGCGCAGGTGAATCTTTTTCTAGCAAAACACCTTGTGATACTGATTGTGGTAATTGTGGTCATTTTAAAATTTTAAGAATGCACCTGATTTTTGTAATTACTATTTTGATGTCCAGAATATCCTGGAATTTTTAGCATCTGAAACTGCCGAGAGGCCGATCTGACAAGCAAAGCCAGCATGAGAGCTGTGCTTCGCTAAGAGCAGGAATTGACTGAATTTGGATTGAACATAGAGAAATGGCTGCTTAGGGGGTGATTTAGCAAGGCTCTGTCCTGGGGACTGTGGCAGGAAGGGCTGGCCTGGGGGAGCAAGAGCCTTGTGCCTGTTCACCCTAAAGGAATGCGGGGGGTAGAGCCTGGCAGGCATGTGGCTCCTGTAGGACTTTGGGAAAGAAGTCTTGGAGGTGGTTTGTGGTTGAAGTCTCGGAGATGCCACCACTCACACATCTTATAAAACAAAGGGGGATGCAGATGTTCTAAAAACATACTGGGAAAATAAAGATATTCCTTTAGGATATGTTAATTCTGTTTAGACAAGAGTATCCACCTAAGAGCAACATGGGAGCTCTCCCAATGGCATTCAGAGAAATGAAAAGGGCATTGACGATAAAAACACACTACAGCGTTCCAGGATCAACCTGCCAGCCCTGGTAGCTGGCACCATTTAAAAGATGTGAATCCTGGTCCTTGCTGCCGGGAACTGCAGAGGAGCTCTCAGCTGGTGTCAAGTTATTTAGCTCCTATGTTCCCTGCCTTCCTCATTTTGGTGGTGGGTACTTGTGTGTAGTGGGATGTGCTGGAGGCATCCCAGTTTGGGGGGAGGCAAGGAGAAACCTGCCGGTGCTGTCCCTATTTGTATCTCATCAAGGTTTACATATAACATAAATGTTGTATGTTATGTATATTTTACATATAAAATACCATCAAAAACATTCATCTATAGGCCATTGAGTGGGGAAAAGCTAAGATTTTTTACTAACTTTTTGGCAATCAAAATTTTGAAAATGTGCAGGTTTGGTTGTTGAGGGTTTTTTTGCAATTTCTTAATGTCCTGAAGTCTTTTCAAAAATATCATGCGACACTGTTACTGTTGAGTCATTAACAGCTTGGAAATAATGCAACTGAACTGTGCCAGCATCCCATCCATCTGCATGGAGAGTCTTATTATGCAAGTGTTTATCCTCTTCAAAGGAGTTTTGCAGGAGAAAAGAACTTTTTGGGTTTTTTTTTCTGAAAGTTTCCTTTATATTTTTATTTTCTTGTAAATATATCTTTAACTCTTTAAACTCTCACTTATTAAAATGTTTCCTCCTGTAACTGCACCTGAATAAGACAGATTAAAAGCTATATGTTTGCATCAAGGTTTGCAGCAATAAGTTAGGTATTATAGAGAGTAATCTATTTATAGGAACAGTAAAACTTCGAAATAATCTGGAAAGGATAGAGGATTTGTGGAAAAACCACCTCTGGAAGTTTTAAAAAACAGGTGAGGTTATCCTATGCTGGAGCTGGATTAGTTATAAATGAGCTTGCCTGAGGGCGGGGAGCCCCAAATGTCTGATGCACTATAATATTGTCTTTAACAATTATTTTCTTATGCTCCAGTCCAAATCACTGCAGCTGGAAGTGATTCTGTTAGTGTACACGACAGATTAGCTGTGATTGTAAATCTAGTGTTTATGCTTTCTTGATTGCAGATAGTGAATTTGATAGTCAAACTCTTTCAGATCTGGAACTTTACTCCCAGACCCCCTGGACTCTGTAGAAAATCTCTACAATATCCTGTCAATCAGGTCCCTTCAGGCTCTCTCTTAAGAACTTCCTTCTATCATTAGCTGTAATATTTTATTTTAAATACTTCCTCACGGACCTATAAGAATTTTAGCTGTTTGGTATTAGTAACAGTTATAATAGAAGTTTTTAAAAAAAAAGTGTGCAGGGCTCGTATAATAGGATTTTAGTGATTACAAATAAACTTCTGATTAAAATTTTTCAGCAAATGTATTGGAAGAAAGACTATACATTTCAACATCAGACCGTGTCACCTTACTTCAGTATCTTACTGTGTCCAGCATGGGGTTTCTGAATTGCCCTCTGGAAATGCCCATCTCCATTGAATGCAAAAGCAGTCCTAGGCTCTAGGCAAGACATATTACTGTATAGGCTCGCATGAAAATCTCCCTAGCAAAGAGGTAAAGCCAGAAAAGCAAAGCTCACTGCTGAAACCAGGATACAACTTAGACTCTCCAAAATAGCAATGAAGGCTCTCATGCCATGGTCAGTAGACCAGATTACATTAATTTATGGGGAAGTATTAAATTTCCTAAAGGTAGAAGGAAAACTGACTTCCTAAATTGTCAAGGCACTGGGCTTCCTAAACGTATCCGATGGGTTTATGGTTATTGGCAACTCTTACACTTGAATAAGAAGATAAAAATGCATTTAACATACTTTGTCCTTTCTTATGTTCCTTCAAACAATGACAACTTCATAGTGGTGGCTCGAGGACTCAGTCATGCAGGCGAGGTGATAATGTGGAGAAATGTTACCTGCAAAACAGAGGTGCTGAGGGAGAGCCTGACCTGGAGCCCAGATGTGAGTGGGCATCCTGAGTCCTGGGTCCTTGCTTAGGCACTGCACTTTGCACAGACATTGTGGGAACACTGAGGATGAATGACAGCCCTAGAGGGAGAAAAACCAGGTTCACTTTCTGAAGTGCAATACTTTAAGTATGGTTTGTCTAAAGGGTGATAACTAATCAGACTAGAGCGAGTTCGGATGCCATCACTTTGTCGGGCTGGCTGTTCATATCACATTTATTTTTATGAGTATGAAGTTGTTTGGATTCCAAAGAAATCCGCTTTTAAATGAAACAGTTTGATTTTGACAGTTTGCCTGTGGGGAGCGGAGGGTTTACAATAGGAAGAAGTAGGAACAATAAGATAATAATACAAACATTTTTGGCTGGATCCTGCCCCAGTGGGCCTTTTCCTTAAACACCAGTGGAATGACAGGTTTATCCCAAGATGCTAATGAATTCTTGTGATGGTCAGTTTGGACAAATGGTAAATTTAAGATTTTGGGATTATTAGGTTCAAGCATACAACTTCAGAAACAGAGGTAGAACAGAATAAATCAAGCCAACGTTATTTTTTCCCATACGCCATGAAAGTCAGGATATTTAATACCAAGCAACAGGAATTACTGCTATGTAGGAAAGGTATATAATCATTTACTTTACAGTTTAAGAAGCTTACAGAACTAATGAAAGCAAAAGTGACACCACATATAGGCAGATATAGGAAAAATGCTATGTAGCTGCAGTTGGTAAAATGGGAATTAAATGTGATACCTGGACAGCTAAGGTGCAGTGTTAATTTTTAAATTATTAAGCTGGACATAATGATGAAACCATTAGGAAAGATGTCAGAACATCACTCGTCATCTTGAAAATAGGTTTTCTAAAGCACTTTCAGGAAGTGCTGAAAAGAAAAAGAAATCTGAAAAGAAATATTTGCAATTTAAAGTGGTAAAACTCCTTAGCAAAACCCAAAGGCAAATAGCATTAGCTATGTCCAGCCTCAATAGGAAAGCTGAATCATTTAGACTGCTTAAACTTAGAATGATATGCAGTGTTTCCTCCTAGTGTTTCCTTCAGCTGAAACCTCTGTGCATGTTCAAAATTACCATCGAAGTTAATTGATTCTAATTATCAAATATAATGCTTCATCATATGCGCACTCAGATATGGGGCTTAAAGATTAATACAAGTAATTATCTGGAAAATGCTATGCTGTAATGATCTGAATTGGTAGAGTTTAATTTGAAAAAATCCCAAAACCCTCAAATGCTTCCTTATTTCAGCGTCAAGGTGAGCTCACAGCGAGGGGCTCCAGTGCTACGTATGTGCTAGTGAGAGTACAGGCAGGGCAGAAATGGCTGGGGCTGCTGCTTGCTCTTTTCTCTTGCTTAACTGGAAAAGCACCACCTGAACTATATCTCCTTCCAAAAGCACTTTTCCTATGTTGAACAGTAGTTTAATCTCCTCTTCCTCTGGAACGCTTTTTCTTTCTGTTGACACAATGCTAAACATGAATAGCCGTTTATTTACTGCTAGATTATTGTGTTTCATTTGCTTTCATTAATTTTATCTTTCATTAGAGTCTTTCTGTCAATAAATATATTGGGAATATTCTGGGAGGGCCACTAATACAAATACTTTGAGTGAATGGCACCGATATGGGTATTTCTGCATTGTTTGCATAGCATATCTGCACACACCCATTGGAAAACAGTCCATACAGTCACACACAGGGATACAACATCAGTTTAGGTCAGCTTGTTGTTATCTGATGGACCATAAGCCACCAAACAGCTCACAACCCTTCCCCTTCAGAGGCCTCTTGGCCAGCTGGTGATGTGCTGAGATTTACCTTCTCATGTACTGCTCCAGTGTGTAGGAACCAGACTGACTCAAGGGATGGACTACATCTATTTTGTGTTGAGGCACCTACAGCTTTGGCTGGGCCCTTTTTCTACATTGTACATGCCACTAAATACAAAAGAATGAATAAGTAGTTTTATTGTTTGAGGTATCTTGCCATGCTAGATGCAAGTCCACCATTTTGCTGGCATTACAGCTTGTTTCCTTCAAAAGCCTGGGTAGCAGAGGTTGGCACGACACTACTAACTGGCTTAGATGCTGGCAAAAGAAAAATGTTTTATAACCTTGTAGATGGCAAGTCCTTTAAAATGAGTTGCATTTTCCAGGATAATTATTCTGTCTCTGCTAAATCTCCAGGCAAAACTTTCCAGGAATTAGTATTCTTTTGCATCAGCCTTTGTAATGTGAAAGGCAATATTTACGTCCTTCCTAAGGGATGAAAAGAAGCAGTTGTAATGGAGACCAGAGCAAAATAAAACCTCCCACAGATTCAGAGGGAACAGCCTCCCAGAATGTCTCACACTGTATTAGCAGGTTTTCTCTGGGTGTTTTTTTGAGCCTGGAGCCCAGGACAGATCCGTGATGCTGGGAAATATCTTCCCCTTCTGAGAGGACATTATTGTGGCATTGAGGATTTGCAGAGCCAGCATGACTCCAGCTTCTCCCAACAACAACAGGGAAAGCTTTGCATTTGGAGCCTGATTTGTGGATTGCCTTCAGTACAAATTGCAAGTGGTTATGAGCTGAACATGAATAAATTATCTACCTCATCCAGCCCTGCCAGCCTTTCTGAGAGCATAGTGTTAATTTGTAGAGATCATCTGTGTGTGTGTGTGACTAGAAGGGAGGGCATGCACAGAGAAAGATGGAAAAAAGAAACTTATTTGTCAAGCTGTTTAAAATAAAGGGGGGAAATGGGAACCAAAGACGGAGCACAAAGTAATTATCTTGGTAAAATCAGAAATTATTCAATGTCTGAGAATTCTGAGCTCTTCTGGGGTTTCTTCAGCTTTTCTACAGCAGAGATTTAACACCTGTAAGGGAAGCTAAAGAGCCCTTAAGAGGCCTAATCTGTGCACTGGAGTGGAATTTAATCTTCAGCTCAAATCTCTGTCTGGAGATCACAGGGAGGAGACTGGAGATATATGTATTGATTTCAATGAGTACTTACCCACATCTGAGTACTGAAGTTATGATGTTGTTATTAAAGTATAGTCAACAACTAAACCCTGTGAGTCAGTAGAATGACACATTTGGGCACCAAGAGTTTGGACTTCACATAGACAATAAAAGACTTCATCTCTGTGAGGACTACCAGCTATTCCCTCTACAGGGAATACCTCTTGGGTGGTGTTCAGGATGAGTCTGAAACCTCCAGAGACTTTTCTGTAGGAGCTCTGGGTGGGCAAGGATGCTCAGGAAGCAGCAAGAGGGAGCCCCACACTACCAGCTTACCCTTAACCTTGGTTTCACACCAACTGTGAAAGCTGCTCAGGATGTCAAGGAACAGCTAAATTTAAGTAGGGCTCTGTATATTAATACTAGACATATATGTTAATACTAGACATATGCATTATGTATTAAGGTTTTCCAATTATTTCACTCATGTTGCTCATAACTGCAGTGAAGTAATATTCTATTGCAGTTGACCTTGTTGTTGTTTTCCAAAAATGTGCAGGTCCAGTCAGGTCACATCATTGCAATGGCATTACAGGTTTGACTTTTGCAACAATGAAGTGAAACAGACTTTTTAAAATGTTAACTTTTATATGAAAAAATAGCTCACACCAAGTCATTTAATCATAATCACATTTCATTAACAGTAAATTTAACAAAATCACAACATACATATATAGTATGTATTTATTTATATACATCACTTTCTTTTAACCATTAACTCTATGTAAGAAAAATATATGACAACATTTGATATGTATTCACAAAGCACAAGCTGTTGTAAACAGAATAGACAGCACAGGCCCAATTAAAAATTTGAAGTCAGGATTAAAATGTATTTTATTGTATTCCTTTAAATTGTAGGTACTCGTATAGCAGAATTCCGTGTATCTGCCTTTACATGAATGAATCTGTATCTCTGAAATCTCTATTGGGAGACTATTGCAGTTAAGCTTACCTGGGACCCTAAAGTCCTTGTTAACCCATGACACTCTTAAGCATGTTGTCATTACAAATTGGTCTGTGCATCTCTCTATCTCTGCAGTTTAGAAAGGTTTTATTTATATTGCCATTTTTTCCTAAATAAATAGTCCCTGCAATTACATCCCAGTGTTATTTAAAAAAAGTAAAATACAATAAATTATAAGGGTATATTTATAATAATAAAATCAAAACATGCCCTATCTACAGCAGCTATTATTAACATAATTTCAGAACTATCTTTCTTCAGACTGGCTAGATAGGAAACCATCTATTTTCATTATTTGCAAAACAAAACATAAAATTGTAAATACACAGGCTGGACCTTTTATACCTCTCATCGAATGAATGGTCTTTACTTGTCCAAGCAACCCCACTGCCCTTAACAGCAAGGATTTGTAAAACCAGCCCCTAAAATTTTTTCTAAAGCAGATAATCATCTAATAATCTAATCTAGAGGAAAATGTTTATATCTAACTGTATCTGAAAAGACTGGTAATACATTACATTCCTGCAAGAATTCAGAAGGGAATGATTACGGATTGCCAAATATATGGGATTTTTTCTCCTAAAATGATCTTAAGAAAATAAAAATACTGTGAAAAAAAATCTAAGGTTCAGAAAAATGCCCTGTGTATAAATAAAGGTAAATCAAGGCACCTTTTAGTTACCTATTTCTATTTTCCAAGGCAATCTGTGATAATGATTTTTCTAACGTCTTATCTGGGAAGCCCTATGGTTTCTGGTATAAAAAGATCCATTCTTTACTCTGGTTGATGCAGGTAGCTTTATTTTACTTGAATGAGGTTAGGCCGCATGGCAGAGCATGGAGAACTTGTCCCCAGCTCTGTCACATATTTGCTGTGTGACCTTAAGGGCACCGAGTATTTATTGACATTTTTTTTCCTAACAAAAGTCATTCAATTAATGAATTTTTTTTTTCCTCTCTGTAACTCATTGATTACATTAGCAAAGCAGAAGGAGTAGAAATTACCTGTCTTTGCACAAGCATTTCGTTGTCAGAACGGTGATAATGTAGATCACTTTCATGTGTAAGAGGGTGGTTTTTTTGGTTTTGTTCAAGAACTCAAGCTAGCGTAATATCACGAACTAGGACTACCTGCGATCGTTAACAACAAGAAGCTTATGGACAACTTTGCACCCTAGGCCATGTTGCATTCCCACTAGTATCTCACTAGGATGAACTGCTTTTTCTTTTTCCTTGGGAACTCTTGCTGGATCAAATCCCAGGAGGATGGATGCTTTCAATTTTTTGCTATTTGTATGATTTTAAAAAAAGGGTTGCTTTAAAGCTCTAATAACTACAGTGACTAGAAAACAGTTTCCTAGTATTCAGTAATAACTCCAAATGGAGTTCCTTTTCCTGATGTATCTTTGTAGATAATCAGTCAACCATGTGGACTCGTGCCTTTGGATACATTGAAACCATGTGCAATAGTATTTCTTCAAGAAAAAAGTCATATTTTACTACACAGTTACCACACATGCATGCTGTCATACAGCTGATGCATTTGCTTCTCAATACACACATTTTGGAAGTGCACTTACAGTCTATAGGGCTAACCATCTTTCTTATAAATATAGACATATATGATAAACCATAGCAACCTCTCCAGTTCATTGGATCAGCATTATTTGCTTAAAAACCAACAATCCTAAATACATATTTACAGGATACACACCAGGACTACAGGTAAGAAGTAGACATTTTACAAAGACTGCAGCAGCTCTTTTCTCTATGTAAACTTTTATACCCCAAAAGGGACAGCTGCCTCTTTGAGCAGGATGGTTTTTGTAAAGAAAATTCACCCATCAAAGGTTTTTGATATAGTGAATGCTGAAAGCATAAAAAGCAAATTAAAAAAAAAAATAGATTTAAGGCTAAAATGTTATTGTTGTCACTTATTCAGGCTTAGGTAGGTTACAAAGATATAATCCCTGATTCTGCAAACACATAAGCCTATGCTTCAGTCCTACCCACTGAAACAAACATATAGTGACCATAGGATCAGGATCTAACTGAGCTTTCTGTGCTTAATGTGATGTGCTGAAATATTTAGTGATTTTTAGGGTCAAGTAACAATGAGCTGACACAGGTGAAGTGTGATGCTTTTAGGCATCATTTAATCACAAGAACACTTAATTTAGGGAGAAGACAGTTCTAAGGGTAATGAAAAACTAGCAATTTCCAAAGGGTTCTTTCAAAGGCTTTCACTGCACATGTAAAAATGGATAGGACAAGATATTCAGAGCCTTCTTCATTTAGGATTAAGAGGGGCAAGGGAACTATGAAACATTAGGCATGAGAATCTAGCAAAAAAAAAATTCCTTTCTGCAAGCTACCTAAAACTCCTGGGCTTCAAGAATTAGACTGTCTCCTAAGGCAAGGCTCATTCAGGTGTAGGTGGTTTCTGGTCATTCAAACAATGAGAATAGTTTCCATATAGCCCATCTGAAAACCATTAGCGTTTTCCCAACCCAACATGGACCTTCCTATGGAGGCTTGGCTACTCTTGTAGCCTTCAGGACACTCTTTGGCAGCTACTGGGCTTTGACAGAAAATTTACCTTTCTCTTTGGAGTGAATGGATGGCTGAGAGACCTGGAGAGCTCTCAGTGTGGAAACAGGTCACTAGGAAAAACCTGCTGAAACCAGGGTAACATATATCATTGCAACAGCAGCAAAGCCGGTTTATAGTTCCCAACCTTCCTGACCCTCAGTCTCCCATTCACATCTATTTCTGTCCCAGTTCTGTAACCTCTAAAGTTGTTCTCATGCAGCTGTTTTTGAAGTTAAGTCTAAGATGCCTTCCCAAAATTATTGTTTACAAACAACTTTTTCCAGGAAGATTTTATTGTGGACCTGAAGCGGACTAGGATCATTTCCCAGCACTATTGCAGAGCAAACAGATGCATTGGCAAAACTGAGGCGGTAAACTACAAGAGGCAGTGATGTGCCTCTTGGGGGCTGGATGACCTCCAGAGGTCCCTTCCAACCTCAGCTGTTCTGTGATGCTGTGATACGTGTGGCTGCTGCTGCAGCAGTTGTCAGGTTTCATAAGGATTTGTCTGGAACTTTTTTAATATCTAGATTTGATTTTTTTCAGAAATAAGAGAGGTTATAAAAAGTCTGATTAAGGGCCACTGAAAAGAGGTTGTTGGGTTCTTTTACTCAAGGAGTAAAAACAGGGATAGAACTTAGAGAAGAGTCACGCGGTTGCCTGTCATTGCAAGTGGACACGTATGCACATGAGGAACTCACTAAATCCTGTTTACATCTTTCCATTTTTAAGTACCATGAAAACAGGGCCCTACACATTTAGAAGACAGATCTATAAAACCTGGAAATGGTTATTTAATTGGACCTGATCCTTAGGTGAAACAACCAACTATTATGTTGATATATGTCAGGAGGGGACCTGGTACTTATTATTTATTCAATAAACTCTTATCAGCCTCCATAGTTTTTGCCAAACGCAATTACCCAGATCTTCACATTCAAACTGGCTCAAAAACATAACATAAAACAGGATCCTAGTTCACAGTTAGGGCTCTGAGATTTTATAAATAACTGTAAAATGAACGGAGGAAAAAGCTCAGAATCCACAAAATGACATAGTGGACTAAATTCTCTTAATCATCTGCCAATGTTCTGCCTGCCAAATTTACAAGATACGAAGAAAATGTTAATTGAACATGCGTGTGAGAAATAGATATTGCATATGGATCGCAGATACCAACAAACAGAAGACTGCATATTGCCTAAGCAGCTACACAATTTTTGCACATGCAGTTTCATATTTTGGGCACACGTTGTAGCCATACTTTACAAACTTTTTCAAAAATATTTAAATAACAAATGGACCCCCCCCCACGCACACACGCTTATTAGTGTTAGACAAGAGAACAGTTCCCCTTCATGATCAGAGATAATAACGTATTGTGCATTACATTTACCGTCGTTATTCTATCTCACTTGAGTCAGAGTTGTATAGTACATATAATACTCAGCAGACAGATAGTTACTCGTATCTACATTCATCACTTAGACACACATTTTAGAAAATTTCGCCAGTTGCCTATAAGAATTCAACTGAATATCTAGCACTTAACAAGCCACAGTATCATATTTCTATTATCTTATAAAATGTCATCAGGAAATGTTAGGGTATTACTTTTATTTTGTATACTGAGTCAGTTTGTCAAGCACCAGCATTTACAATTCTCGCTTGCTTCAGATGGTAGAAATATGACAATGTGTCAGAGAGCTGTTGTAAGTAAGGGGAAATTATATTTATTCTCTGTTATAAGATTAATTCTAGAAGAAAGGCACCATGAAAGAAAGACAAATTTTTAAACGCATACAAGGGGAGAGATTTATTGCTCATGGTGACACACAAATCAACCACTGACTGATGGTGATACACAAGTGTAATGAGACAAGTCCCATGCTGTATTCTTCATCTTTTGCTAGCCATCCTAAATGTATAATTTTTTTTTTCTGTGAAATTATCTTACTTTATTTGAATAACTGATTTAAAATTTGAAATCCTTCTGGGACTAGGTTTATTGGCATACAAACTTCCCACTGACTTTGGCAGCAGCCCCACTTATAAGTTGACAACAGCTGTGGACTTTAACAATCATCCTGTTGCAATTTCCTTAAGTAAAAGTGGTCCTAGTAAAAACGTTAATAATCTGATATAGAGCTTTTTATCTTTTTAAACTCACTAATAATCAACTTTCTAATATCCTGTATTCTGATACAATCAAGTCATCAAAATGACTTGGATTTCTTAAGAAACAAGTACTGAACTGTGTGTTTTTATCTATTGCACCTGAGAAAATTATTCTAAACCTAAGAAGTAAAATTATTAAGATGAGGTAGACTATTTAATCTCGCTAAGGGCTATATTTGAATGCAGGGTTGTAAAATCTTACTTAAATTCTGTGACAATATTTGTGTGTCTATTTTATTGTAAATATGTTATTTTTATAACTAAAATTCATACGCAAGCTGAAAATCTTTATTTACATGGTAGTTGATGATCTTCATTATATTAATCCTTCCATTTATAAAGCAGGTGACAAGCTTATAGATGGACATGGTTCCTTGCAGCTGTAGCACCATGTTAGAATGAGGGCTAAGGCAAGGCTCTCCAGACCAACAACTGAGGTATTACACCATGTTCACTGACTTTGGAGTGAAGCCCCTCACTGAGTTACCTGTCTGGGCTTTGAATCACCAGCCAGAAATTTCAGCAGTGGACACTTTTTGCAAGGTATGAAGGAAATTGTAGTTGCCATAATGTCTGTTCTATCAAAGACTTATATTCATGATGGAGCTTGCAAGATGGAGCATGCTAATGTTTGCAGAATGACTGATATTGATCATTTAGCATAAATGATAGGGAATATATTAACTTAGCTCATTAACTTTTGCTGTCAGGGATTCTGCAGAGCTATAGGCACCAAATAGTGCCCTTTGCTTGGGAAACAGAGTAATCCCACATTTTTAGTACTCAGGACTTTATTTTCTCAATATGGTCCTGACTGTATTTTCTCAATATGGTATTGGCAGTCAGAATATGAGCATGGATAGGTGGTAATACATCCAGATATGCCAGCTGTTATTTAAGCTACCGTTGCATGCCTGAAGCCTAATTAACCAAGACTATTCAAAATCTGGGCATGTTTGCCATTTACCCTCAAAAAAGAAACTGTGTATCTGATGGCCGCTGGACAGAAGCTTTCTTGACATACCTAGCAAAAATTAATTTAATTTCTGATGTTGTCTTGCTGTTTTCTTATGGACCTTAAGTCACTTTCTGGAGAAAAATATGTGCAGAATTAAGGTCAGAATTAGTAGTAAGTCTTTTGCCAATCAAAATATAAATGTGAAGCATTTGAAACCGATAGTTCTTTACCTGAAAATAATTTTAAGAGATTACGAGGATGACACACTTTGTTGATGCAAATTGTTTTAGAAATTGATTATTCCTAAAAATCATAACAACAGAAATGACAACTGACTAATTATTTTTCTTGATATTCTACAACTTACTTAATAAGAAAACACTTGAAAAACTGTCTCGTTTTACAGTGATTTCACTGAATTGAGAGGCAAGTCACTGAAAATTACCTAGGAAAGTAATTCTTCATGAGTCACTGGAGGATGGCTTCAGCATCATATGTCTATGTGACAGTTGTGAAGCCATGTACCAGCTGTAGTTGTATTTACAATGAACTAAATAATGTTTACAAAAATCAAGAGACTGTGGAGGTGTCTGAGGAAGTGTGACATGTAGGATTGTCCTGGCTTTGAAAATTTTACTGGTATTTAGGCCTATGTTAGCTGCAGGCTGAACTGAATGCATGGTAAATGTTAATAGCAGTACTATGCATAGCTGCAATCTAGACCTATAAAGATCTGTACTGAAACCTCCTGTGATTTGCACGTTCAAATGTGGATTCAGATTATTGGCTGCACTTTCATGGTGGGGAGGAGGGTCTATTATTTTTGCTCCACTTGCTTTAGAAATTTTACTTTTAAACTCAGCTTTAGGATCATCTTTCCTTTAATTAACATATCTGTAGGAAAAAAAACCACGATTAATAAAACCTCAGAAAAAGAGGTGTGGGTTTTTTTTTTGTTTGGGTTTGTTTTTTTGGGGTTTTTTTCCCCCCCTGGGCACAGGGCCCAGTTCTGCAGTTTTGGGCAAAATCCATCTCTCTATAGCTCAGATATACTGGAAGGTAGGCAGGAGGCATCCTGACCTTTCCATCCTGTCTACCATTATTTTTCTGAAATTTAATGGGGAGAAAACTAATGGGATTCTGTGGGAGTTACTTAAAAAACTTAGAAAAGACATGGCTGAATCCAGACTGTAGCATACTTCAGAAGTGATTTTTCTTTTCCTTCAATTCGACAGGATTTTTCAAAAAATAGTTATCAGAAGAGGCTGAAAGCTATGTTGGGCACTGTATGAGTATCTAGATATAGATTTTTCTATTAAGGTTTTCCTATTAAGAGTTTTTCTTTCAAGCAACTAATTTGGGGTAGTTTTTGTGAAGCCAGGTTGGCAGCTCCATCAGAGAGACCGTTAGCAGCCAGTGAAAAATACAGCACAAATATCTTGTGCAGCTTTTTAGAGTAATCTTATGATGGCACCAGTTTGCTCCCATTATGTTCATGAGTCTTTCTACTGAGGACTAGCTTTTTACCCTATATGTATGTCTAACTGCTGATGGAAATCAGTGGGAGATTTGTATTTGCGAAGCCTGCAGGACCACAGATCAATAGCACTCTTTTGGTCAGGGGCAGGAGGTATGAAGCAGCCTGCCTCCCTTAGGTGTTACATGGGCTACTGGAGGCTGGACTTCAGCCTGTCCATGACTGCCTCCCAAAACCTTGACAGCTGAGGATAGCTACTAGGGATAGGCCAGTTACTTTTGTTTCCCATATATTGTTTTATGTGTCTTGTAGGTCCCATACGAGGCCCCTCATTCATTCAGCTGCAATATATTCCGATTGTGTGATTCACTCGTGAGGGCAGAGGAATTGATGGAGCTTCTTTTGAGGATCTTGTTTATGATGTCTTTCCATGTCTTCTTGTACTGATGCCGTAGCAAAGAGTACACAAAAGGGTCTGAAACAACTTTGCTGTAAGCTAAGCACTTGGAAATGATACCCCAGTGGGAACTGATGTGGACCACAGAGGATAATTCAACAAGTCTGTGGAAAGAGGAAGGTTGAAAGAGTGAATATTCATATTAAAAACATGGAGCAACAGCACAACTGTAAGCCAATAACCCCCCACCACCTAAAAAAAAAACAAAAACAAACCCCGAACCAATTTATTCCTAGGCAATTGCAAGAAAACAAAAGAAAAGAAAGACATACTCATGAAAATGTGAGTGTAGTCCTCCCCTTATACATTTCTAAGACCTCAGATATAAACTTGAGGTCTGTTTCCCAAGGATGGGACTACACAGCTCCTATCAGACTGTCTTGACCTCCAAACTTCAAGGCATCCTTGACTCTGTACATTTAGCTGTACATTTACTGAGGCTGGAAGTGGACCTTGAATGTGTTGCCTCCTAAAAGGCTCTCCTGATCAGTTGCCTTAATAAATGTTGAAGAATCTAGTGCAAAATGGAATAGCTCTATCAGGATATGAGGCAGTCTTCAAAAGAGCCTGTTTATTTGTTATTGGAATACACCTTTTGGAGACTAAAACCTGAGTCCAAATCTCTGATGTAGAGCTGGGTTTTGAACTCATCTGGCTCACTCAGGCCATCAAGATACTTGATAAAGGGGCACGCCTCTCTCTAGAGTACTGTAACCTAGCCCTATTTTTACTGCCTGGTGAACACCATGTTTGGGATCATAAATACTCTGTGGTAAGCAGGTCAACACTTCACAGAAAGTTTACTGCTGATGAAAAATATCATGCAGCATCTATTCATAAAATAATTTCCTACATAATATATCCTCAACCATTACACTTCTAGTCTCTGTGCCAAAACTTATCCATACGGATGATGTGCATGACGTCTCTGATGACTCTAGGGTTTTCAGTCCTAATAAGATCTCTTGTTAGACAGTAACATTCCTTCATTTTTTTTCTTTATTTAGTGCTTTTGTTTTGTGCATTTTTCTAGTAGTGTGTGTCACAAGATTATATTTCTGGCAGCTGAATTTCGTCACAGACTTAATATAGCTCTAAATGAAATGAAAGGAATATAATCTACCCAGGTATGTTTCCTGATGACTTTCATACTTATTGTTGCCATTAAATCCATCATGCACAGCAAATTTAACCACAAGTATTGTAAAAAATTATTTCTGCATAGCCTAATAGTTTTCTAAATACTGATGCAAAACCATACTTTGAGCACTAAAGTTTGAGATCAGGACAAAGTGCCATTGCTTGGTCTCATGGGATTCATATTCCCCTACCATTACCTATCTAAAAATCCAGCATCTAGCCTGAACTCGTGGTCTTAGGTCCCCTCTATCTGAGAAACCACCTCACCAGTGCTATCTAGCTTTCTTAGCCAGTCCAGCTGCTAGACAGAATTTGATGCTTTTAAACAGTTTGTCTGGGTCATAGGAGAAGCACACAAGGAAAGAAAATTTGTCATTGAGAGATGGCATAATATAACTTGAATTTTAAAACTGGTTATTTTAAAGGCCAAACATATACATTTGCAACAAATTTAGCAAGGCAAAACTTCTAAGTCATTGGGGGAGGGAGGGAGAGAAGGAAGATCTTTATATGCTCCTCATACCTCTGTTAGCACAGATTTTATACTTTATACTGAGACAGAGTATTTTTGACTGAAATATTGATAACTCCACAAGGTTTTCTTTCCCCATGTCTTTCAGCAACACTGAAGGGCAGTTCTGTTCAATATGTCTATCCATCTGTTGAGAAACTTGATTTTTCTAGAGGACAAACAGCTGCAAGTTTGCATTTGGGGGTGCTGGCTGACAGCCGGCTGAACATGAGCCAGCAGTGTGCCCAGGTGGCCAAGGAGGCCAACAGCATCCTGGCTTGTATCAGCAATAGTGTGGCCAGTGGGAGCAGGGGAGTGATGGTGCCCCTGTGCTCGGCACTGGTGAGGCCGCACCTCGAATGCTGTGTTCAGTTTTGGGCCCCTCAGGACAAGAAGGACATTGAGGTGCTGGAGCGTGTCCAGAGAAGGGCAACGGAGCTGGGGAAGGGTCTGGAGAGCAGGTCTGATGAGGAGCAGCAGAGGTTTAGCCTGGAGAAGAGGAGGCTGAGGGGAGACCTTATCGCTCTCTACAACTACCTGAAAGGAGATTGTAGTGAGGTGGGGGTTGGTCTCTTCTCCCAAGTAACTTGTAATAGGATGAAAGGAAATGGCCTCAAGTTGCATCAGGGGAGGTTTAGACTGGATATTAGGAAAAATTTCTTTACTGAAAGAGTGGTCAGGCACTGGAACAGGCTGCCCAGAGAGGTGGTGGAGTCACCATCCCTGGAGGGGTTCAAAAAACGTGTAGATGTTGCACTTGGGGACATGGTTTAGGAGGCCTGGGGGTGTTGGGTTGGAGGTTGGGCTTGATGATCTTAGAGGTCTTTTCCAACCTTAACAATTCTATGATTCTATATGCTGCTAGAGAGCCCCACTATGCAATGGCAAATAAGATCTTTGCTGAAACAGTCTTCAGCAGCAGGTGCTCTTAAACCTGCCTGGAAAATACTTCAGTTGCTGATGTTTCTTCTGACAAAGTGGCATTTCCAAGGAGCATTCTGCAATGTGGTTCCTGCAGCAACAACGACAATAGTGTTGGTACTTCAAGCAGTTTAGAGATGAGGATTTTTTTTTCAGTCATTTTATTCTCATTCCATAAACTTTCACTACATCGTGTTGTTTAAAATAGTACTGGCAGATGGCATGGTCCAGTCATTTGAGCACAAAACTGGGACTAAGGAGCCTTAATTTGTTACACCTCTGACTAGGAGCTTCTGTCTTCTTTCTCCATTCTGGTTTGCCTACTACAAACTCCATGGCAAAAGCACTGTTTCTTCCAGGATATGTGTGCTGGGCTTAGCACCATGGGTCTGCAGTCAGTGCTGGAGCTTTAGCCAGTGTCACAGTATAGGTACTTCTAATACTGAGAATAGCTTTGTGTGCTTTGTGCTAGCAATTTCATCACTGTATGTATCACTTCCATCAGAAGTGAGGTATACATGTACAACTGATGGTTTTAGGGGTGGTGATGTTAGCCAAAATACTCTTTGGGCTCACAGACATGTGAGACATTTGAGGTGACCAGGCTAGGTTACATGAAAATACTTGGGAATTGCTCTTGTCCCTCCACTGGTGCCGCTTGGCTCAAGTGTTCACTGTAAGCAACCTTGAGATACCAAAGAACCACCGTCTGTCCCATTTCTCTCTCCTTTCATCTCGACTAAACAAATGCTGTTGTTTCAACCTCTCCTTGTAACTCATGGTTGATATCTTTCCTACAAAGTAGGGTCCAAACTCAGACATAATTATCATCTACTCAAGCTGCCGGGGAGTGGGGGTGTCTCATCTGGTGTATTCTCTCTTGTTTTTTAAAACATAGCTTATGTCACCCACATTAATATGGTCTAAAATGAGAATTGACTATTTGGAAATTAATCATCTACTGAGTCATATTTACTTTGTAATCTATCATGAGCCATCCTTCTTGTTATTCTCCAATTCACCTATTTGATGCCTTCTTTGTATTTTGAATTTCATCATGTTGAATTTCATCTGGTTGATTTACTTTTACTGAATGCTTTACAGATGTGAATTTTATTAAGTTTAATTAAACTCAGTGGATGCCTTGAATGACCAAACTATGACAAATTTGTGTCTGAGTCTCTGTCAATCAGTTCTACGAGATGTTAGAATCTCCATGTAAAGCGTATCAAATCGACACTTCAGAGTTGCAAACCTAGACTTGCTAATTTTACCTTTATTGACTGATCAACTAAAAACCTACACTTTATCAACAATTTTCAATATTGTATTCGATTATGCTCCCTAAGTGTCCTTGATACTTACACATTTTGCAATTCCTGTGTATTATTTTTTATAGCAAATTACATTTGCAGATATCAAGCAGCAAACACACAAATGCAGGCAAAACCTAAGCTATGCAATTCCATTTCATGTACAAACAATTAAATGTGAGTCTTTCAAGGTCTATCATATCCTTTCTTCCCTTTGAAAGAAGGGTTTGTTTCTCATTTATGAGGGAAATTATTGCATAGCTTCAATTTTCATGAAAATTTTCAGCAAAAAGAAGACATTTCCAGTGAAGGAGCATTAATACTTCAGTGCTACCTGTAAATTAAATTCTACAGTATCAACTACATAATTCCCTGTCCTGCTTTCATAAGCTACTCTTCTACTGTCTGGTTTTCAGTAGCTTTTTATTTCAAAGCTATAAACAGTTTTGCTGTGATATTTTGTTAATATTTTAGAAACTTACAGTTCTGTAGCATGTGTCATGTCAAATGGCTATCCAATTATTTTAATTCACTTTCAGTAAACAAATAAGAATGCTATGTTGAAGACTAAGACCTTGATCTTTTATGCAGATGATACACACTGAAAACCCTTTATAAACATGTGCAGTTTATCACTTTAGTAAAATATTTTACTGAACATGTATATGTCCAGCCGGAAGCTACTACAATGGCAACATATTTGTTGCGCATTACTTAAACCTGAGAACTTAACTGAGTTATGGAGAAAATTCTGAATAGACCAGAGTCTCAAACAAGCTAAAACATCTTGTTGTTCAGGAGTGAAACAAAGCTGGCACTGCATTTTGGAGCTGATAGATGTGACATTCTCAAAAGAAGAAATTCAGCCCTTTCCCCAAGAATTCGGATAAGCTCTTTAAGCTTGCATTCCTAACATTTCTGTTTGTGTCTAATTCTGATTTTTTTTCCCCACACAAGTCCCATAGTATCAGAATTAGACCTTAGTTGTTTCTTTTGTGTTAATGATATGAATAAGCTGACTGTGAGTTTTATCTTGATGTTGATGTTGATTTTACTTTATTTTCACGTTATTACTTGGTGGACTGAATCTTTTGTATGTTGTCTTGCTAGTGAAAAAGCCCTATTCTAATGATTGCTTCTTGATATAAAAATGACATCGCGGTGATTGTTAGCTGATTTACTCCTAGCCAGTTTTGCCTCTTAAGTGTTGTATATATTAGAACTGGCCAGCTTCTGTAAGGTAGCAGACTTTTGGACTCTTGTCGCTAATCTTGCAAATGATTGCTTTTAGCCGTTGCTGTTCCCCAGAGCTGCAGGAACCACCTGTCGGCACAGAGATATGAGGATAGCAAGCAGCACTGTCCAGCTTGTACCAAAAGTTTTTTTCTATCCAGGAGGAAAATATCTCTACCTTGCATCAGCTGAGGCTTTTCATGAAGACTAGAAGGCCAGTTCGAATATGTCAGCCTAAGACTGCATAGGAAAATCATGCATTTATATGCACAGACAGGCAAGAACATAACTTGCAGAGGAGTTCTGAACTTGCTTGTCTACCTGAGCAGGATCTGCATGCAGAAGGCCAGCAACCCCTTTAAAACAGTTTACCCCTTTTCCCCCAGAGATAGTACAAGAGAATTTTTATCTTCCTCTGCCTGTTCTACCATCCTCCTCTAACCTGAGGGCTGGGGGCTATGAACTTCTTTCCAATATTACTTCAGGATTTTTAATTTAAAGCCAATTTCCTAACACATTGACAGCACTTATTAACTTACCTGAGCAAAGTTCTGTATTTCAGTATGAAATGCCTGGAGTTGGAAATTAATATTAAAAATTGGTATGATTTATTTTAGTTTTTCTTATGAAAAAGCTCCTTGGAGAAAATAGGTTTTGAACAATGTTATTTAATCACATAATGATAAATATAGCAAAAGTAGACGTGTACTAATAGAATTTTTACAAACCAAGAAACAAGCTATGACTCGAAATAAGTAATACAGGGTAATACATCTATCATACTGGTATTGTAGAAACAAATCAAGAAGAATCAGATTGTACTGATATACTACTTAAGGTCAGTCACTGAACTAATTAGAAGGGTATTGATAAAAGAGGTGCCTAATCTGATTTTTACCTTAATGTAACCTGAAAACTCTGGTTTACCCAGAGAAGAATTTATCTGGCTGGGGTTATAAGCGCAACTCCTTCACTGGTTCACAGAATTGCTGGAGACAGCTATTTGTTTTTAGTGTGGAAGCAGAAAGATGTTGTTATAGTAAAGCCTTGTGATTTGCTGCTTTCAGGCCTCAGTCAAGAAGTACTTAAAAGCATGTTTAATTTAAACATATTGCTGATGAGAGCTGGCTGTCCAAATGAGAGGCTGAGCAATACACTTCAACAGCTATTTTCTGTTCACTGCCTTGAACTGTGATTGATTGCCTCTATCTTGTGTATGCAAAACACTGGACGTGGTCCAGAAAATAATACTTGCTTACATAATTAAGCTCAAAAGCCTCCTAAACCCCTTGGCTTCAACACCCTCAGCCATATATGCGATGCATAGGGAAGCACAGTAATGCTTGTCCTCAAATACCTGGCCACGCAGTGTAGTGTCCAGCAAGGTCTCTCAAGTAGCTAAAGAGGGAATTCCCCATAGCCTGTTGTGCGGCGATCCCCCTAGACATGTCAGAACTGAAAAGACCAGGAAAGTGATGGCCTTCATCCCATCTGGCATGCCCGGCCAGTGCCCAAGCCTACCCCGGTGCAGGCAAGCATCTTCACGCATTCAAGACCCTATGTTTTGACTCTTGTCATCATTGCTCTCTGTAGTAAACCCATTAGTCCTCAACAGACTGAAGACTCAGGCAAACACTTAAGTGATCCTTGTATGGACTAAAGGCTGGAGACTCAGGGTTCTTTCTAACCCCTCTTCTGTATCTTAGGGCTACTGGGACACGGATTAGGATGCCACAGACTTAAAAGGAGGTGGGGAGGTAGTGCCTGAATGCTGGGCTAAGATGCCTATGGAGAAGCACAAATGCTTCTGACAGTCCTGGTTAGAGCACTCAGCGTCATTCAGGATGGAGCTGCAAGCTATTCTGTGACTGCAATGATTTTCATTAAGTTCAGAGACCCAACATAAAATGAAGTTTAACCATTTGTGATGAGACAAATACTCTAATATCTTATAGCCTGAGAACTAAGGCTGAATGCCTGTAATTATAAATCCTTTCATACCCTTTTAGAGTGTGTGGAATGGAGTGCCTTCTTGTGACTACTAAGTGAAAGTGAAGATAAAGCTAGAAACATTTCTACAAAGGTATTTGCAATATTGTTACAAATAAAGAGCATTAATCCATTAGCTATTATTATCATGAACATAAAATCAAAGTGACATGCAGGTTTCCATTTTTACCAAGAGAATACAAGAACTTCTTGTGATTTGTTTTGTTAGAAATAGAAATTCAGGATATTATACTGAATTGGAAAAATCTGGGGTTGGCTACATGCCCGCTTATACTGAGTCTTAATTCAGCTTTTCCAATGATTTTTTTATGACGGATCTGAGTTTGACTGAAGTCAGCCCCAATAATTTTTTTTCATAGTATTTAAATAGGTGAGACTTTAAAAATATTTTTTTCTTTCTCTGTTCTGCGTATCAGCATTTCAGTTTTGCCAGAGTCTTTTAATAAGCAATGTAAGTTGCAAATTTCCTTCAACAACTAGATAACACTTTTCTGGATATACTCACTTTCTAAAACTTTATGTTTTGCAGGAGTAGTTTTGTGTTTCCCACGGGAGCCATTTCCAAAGATAAGCTAGTAGCTAGATAAGGACATCTGACCATAAATCATAAGAATATTTTTTAGCTATGAGCCAGAACAGCTTTGATATTTGATGTTTATGACTAATAAACTCTATCCAGTCAGACAAAAGTATCGTTTAAGTTTGTGGACCATTTTCCCACCTCAGTTGTATCTTGTTTGACCAGATTTTTAGAGTCTGACCTATTCAGAGAAGTGTCTTCCCCTGCAGGTCACCACCTGAACCAGGGAGATAACCTGAGGAATAGGTGACTACTTGACCCAAAAAAATCTGTAAAATCCTGTGAACTGGCCTCCTAAATCATTCCCAACATATCGACTGGACTGATTGAACACAGATTGGCCTACGGACTGCATCAGGATTCTATCAAATAAGTGCTATGACATTTTATACAGTTTTGTTAGCTCAGTAAATGCAACCTCTGTCAAAGGAGTGGAAACTGCACGAAATTTTCACAGGAGACTTGAATCATTTTCTGAGCCAGTGTGCCCTAATTCTCTGAGTTAAGAGTGCATCTCAGCAGTCTTTTCCAGTATGTAGGTTTACACTTACCTTGTAATTACATAAGGTGCAAAACAAAGTATAAAAGTACCAATAAAGGTACTTATTTTCTTTGTTGCTCGCTGCCTCCGTCTCTTTTGCTCTTCTAGACAACGCTCTCTTACACTGTGTGACATTCAACACAAACAAGAACATGAATCATAATTGCAGGTAGCAGATTTTAATGGTTTTACTTATGGGATGATGGAAATCAATCATTCCAGTAAGTGCTGTATTCACATAAGCCAATACCAGGTGCACTGCATTTATATGGGACAATACCAAATATTAATGCACTGAATGATCATGTTACCCCCCAAAAACAATTACTGAGAAATACCTGATTATATATGTATAAGCACATACCCCCATTACATCAATTTATATATAGCCAAATTGGTGGAATTCAGCCTTGAATTCAGTTGCAGCTCCTTTTTGAATTACTGTAAGTTGTATTTGCAGGCCAGAGTTTGCCTCATGATATTCAGAGATGTGGAAAATATCCAGACTGGGGTAGGCAGCATGCTACTTCCCTAGAAACAGCAATTCCAACACCACTATCTTAGACAGGGGAAACTTCCCAGCAAGATAAGCAATGAAACACAATAAAATCATAACAGGAAAAAACATGCTCTGAACATTCAGTCCAACATTGGAGCAATCACTATATCCCATAGCTGTGAACTGTGTGGCCATAAATCTTACAGCAGCCGGTGCAGCTCTGCACGGCCACTGTGCTGAACGCTTTGCAAAGCCAGGAATTACATAACAAATCCACAGAGCTGTGATGTTCTGACTCCTCACCTCAAACCAGCACTCTTCCCAACTAAACAGATACCAATTAGTCACACCCTGGGTTTTTTCCTACCTGTGGCATTTTAGGACAAGAGCTTCTCCTTCGAGTTTCCCAGCAGTGGTCTCACCAGACCACCAGAGAGCTGCTAAGACCCTTGGTGTGCCAGCAAGGTGACGGGAGCATGAGGCTGACACCACGCTTCCATTGCAGAAAATCCCCTTTGAAATCAGCATGTTTGCTTGCCAAAAGAGTGATAACGTAAAAACCCATCCTCCTTCTCTACCCACTTGTGTTACTAACTCCTGTGCTGCCTGTGCATTTTGAGGGAAGTGGGTGAGTTACTGTCTTCTCCAGGTGGGTAAGTTGGATGGGCAGCACTGGTTGTATCTCCCAGAGCCCCAGGGCCATCTGTACCTGAAGTAGTCCCTCTGGGAAAGAGCAAAACCAAAACCAGACTGCGCTTCTGAAACCCCTCTCTACACACATAGCAGCGCTTCTACGTGTTGACTCATCGCATAGGTCTTGTGGGAAAGCAATCACTTGTCTCGGGCAAACCAATGGCCCATGTGTTGCATTTTGTAACTAGTTTCTGTTTTTATTGTAAATTTTTAATGGATGACTCACTGTCAGGTTCCACACTCACATATGTTAATAGCTGCGAGGTTTATGGCCATACATTTACATTGTTTGCTGTACCTGCAAATGTTTGATCATCATCTAAATGCATGTTATGTCCTGAGGATCTCAGTGTGCTTCCATGATCCCTGTGGCAGTGAGTTCTTACGTTACCTTTTGGTTGTGTTAAAGAAAACATGTTTCCTTTGATTTGTTTTATATATGGCCTTACACTGCCAGTCCCCAGAGCAACTACCATGCTGGCAAAATGAACAAAATACTGGAGGAAAAGGTTTTTCTGCTTGAAATAACAAATTGTCTTGCTCTTAAAGAATATGTCTAAGTAGAATGAAAACACATCTAAAAGTGTTACATGTTCTATGTCTGAGTTATTTGCAGCAAGAAATGACAGCTGAGAAGGAAAAAAAATATCCACCTTTTCAAGGGAACTTATGTGCTTTCAGTTCTGCAAGAGCTGGAGAACTTGGAGCATTTTAGGTGCAAACAGATGATCTTAGAAGTTCGACAGCTTTGCTTAAGACCTGTGTTATTAAATTCATAGTATCCCAGGCACATGGCGATATAGGAAAAGAAAACTCCAAAGTAGGTTCAGTTAGGGTGTTAGAGTGTAGAGGGTAGTGTATTTTTGTCTCTAACAGTTTCCCCAGTTATATCTTTTCCCTACTGGCACATACAAAGCTGTCTTTGACTCCTGGAGCTCCCACATGACTTGGGAAGTCCTGATAGACTTCAACCAATTTCTTTTTTTCAGCCTTTCCAGATGTAGCTAATAAATACCACATCACAGAGGAAGGTATTTTATCTCATTCCTTCGTATAGACAATGTACACAGATGGGTATTTTGCTTTTGCCCACACTTTTATGCACTAAGATAAGAATATATATGCAAGTTCCATTAGTGACACTAGTAATAGAACTGGATTATTGACTAAGCTTTCATTTAAAGACTTTCATATACTGGAAAATCTGAGATATAGCCCTCTGAAGATTTGGTATTTTAAACAAAGTTTATGAGATACTGGACCTTAAGATCTGTAAAGCTGGATACACCAAAAAGATAGTATAGATAATTTGGGTGAAGAAACACATGGGTTAAGCACTTAAGTGAAGTCTTGCCCAAACCTCTCACAATACCTAAGATACGTTGGTCTTAAGAACAAAGTCAAGAAAAAGCAGTATCCAATAAAAATGCCTAAGCTAACTTGAAAGGACATGTGCCCTAAACATTTACATGATTTTGTGTGGTTTTTAGAGGTTTTCTTTGTACTCGTCTTGAATGATCTTCAGAAGATCATTCGTGTCTTTCCAAGTCACAGGTAATAAAACCATCTGTCACAATGCCTGTCGCTAGACCCCCTTGTGGGTGGATTCTAAGTCATAGGAAGCAGAAAATTGTCCATACACATTTCTCAGCATTGAAACTACACTGTGCAAAAGTCAGAAAAATCAGGGTAGTCTAAGGTGGGATTACAAACTTTGTTCTCTCATGTGCCTTCTCCCAGCATCCATGTCTATGCTATTAGGTACTACAGTAACCACTGAAATGGCCTGTCTATATATCACTTATATAATTCAAATGATGCCTTTGTTATGTCAGAGCTTTATGAACGTCACTGACTGCTCCAGGAGACCTGCAGCCTTTGTGTAGCTCTCACAGTAGGGAAGGCAATCCGAGGTCTGACCCTTTCAGTGGCGGTAGCTGTCACCAGTTAAGGCAGCACCACCATAGGCCAAAACAGCCACCATTTCTGTAGTCTAGGAAAGAAGCTAAACCTCTCCTTTCCAGAGCGCTAGAATAACCTGATGCAAGAGATAAATATTGTTTAGTCACACAGGTTATTCTCAGCAAAGTGCCTATGCAACTCTGTCTCCTCTGAAGAAAGGAGGGATCATTCCCACAGCCCCATTGAATCCACCCCTCAGTGACATGATTACAAAATGCAGGAACACCCTCAAGTTAACCTAGACCAGAAAAAATGCAGGGGGGAAGAAATACTATTGAGATTTTTGTCCTTTTTCTAAGCTTTGCTGTGCAGTCCAGGCATCCTTTAAGCATTAGGCGTAATGAGTGCTATTTCAAATAGCCCCAGTGGGTCTGTGGCACTGCCTTGGGAGTAACCACCACATCTCATGGTGCATGCAGGAACTGAGACCAGTTGAGGCATAGTTTAGCAACCAGAGAGCACGTAGGGCAGAAGGAGTTTTTTCCTCTATGTGACTTGGTGGATAAGGAAAAATTTATACATGTGTTTCGCAAGAACAGTAACAGGACTTGCCCGAAGTTCTGCTCTGCATTCTTGCTCAAGAGACAGCTTAACTGGAGAATGTTGAGCAAATATTTCTATTCCTCCAACAGTGTGCTGTCCTGCCCCCAACCTTTCAGACTTATTTGCCTTAGGCTTAGGAATCCCCAAAACATGACCTTTTTTTGAGGACAGCCACATGTGCTTTCAGTCCTACAGCTCTGTTCCTGGCTGGCTGCAAATGGAGAGAGCTGGTGTTCACCTCCAGCTTGCAGAGCAAAGGACAGCAAGGGGGGGGAGGTGGGATATCTGGCATGGGACTGCCCTCTTCAACTACTCTTGGCTTTCCTCTCTTCCAGGCAGACTTCTTCTCCTGTATCAGACACCTTCCTGCTCTGCCAGCATTTTTCTGAAAGATATTTCCCTTCCCTTCAGTGTCTGACAGACAATCTGAACCTTAAGATCCAGTCTCTGATTGTCTCCCAAGCAGCACACACATCCCTCACAGCCGCTCTCTCACCCTACCTAGCCAAACCATTTTCTCCTTTTTTCCCAGGAAAATACACCACATTCTTCCTTTTCCAATCACCTGCTCCAACCACACTAAGCCCTAAGAGAAACTCGTTCCTCTGAGCAAACCAGACTGATTTCTTTCCACACTGTGACCGGTGCCTCTGGTTTCCCCTTTCCAGAGCTCACTTGCTGACTCTGCCACCCTGTCGCAGTCATAGCTGGGTCTTAGCCCCATCTGCCCCAGCTCATCAGAGCCTCTCATCCCTCAGCCATGATGTGCTGATCCATCAGCCACCCTGTCCCGCTCCGTCCTGCCTCAGCCGTTCAGGTTCATTTCTCAAATCCCCATTTCCCGGGCAGAGCACTCTAGCTTGTCCTGCTCCTCCCTTCTCACCAGCCTGGTCCCACATTCTTCCAGCCATGCCTGTTTTGGTCCTCTCCATTTCCTCCCCTCCACTTCTCATGGGCAGAGCCATCGCGTACTTACAGCACACGCCGACTTCCTCCTCTCCTGTGCACTGGGCATCTTCCCCAGCTCCTCAGCAGGATCACTGCCTGTTCAACACCGCCCTTGGGCTTCCATCCAGCGAGGCTTTCTCTCCTTCAGCTTTACCAGTGTGGTCCCCTTACTGACCCAGGGAAAACTGCCTCTCCCACCCTCCCTCCTCCAGCCAAATCTGCATCCCTTCCAGATCCAGACATAGCCTATTCAGGCAAGATTTATAGTTTGTGCATAATCCCTGACATGACTCCTTTGCACAGCACCCCAGCAGACATTCATACCCACTTGGTGCTTGCCTTCAAGCCCATTATCCTCCCAGCTCCCAGAGACTTTTCTCTTTCTGTGCTTAAAGACTCTCATTTGAAATGAACTTTATACATCCCTTGCCTGTCATATTAGCACTGCTACTGAAGTCTCTCTCACTTGGATTTAAGTATAAGCATTCAAGTGTATGCATTTTGCAGATGTTATTCCCTTACAACTCTGCCTTCAGGAAAGATAAAGTTACAGAGATACAGCAATAGGGAAACCACTGGGCGAAGGAGCGGCATGCAGCCCCCAGCTTCCCTTCGGAACTCTGAGTGAAGGGACATGTGCAGCCTCAGCCTGCTCCCTCTCAGGGATCCAGCAACATTTTGGGCCGACAGTGCCAAAAAAATGCAAATCTATTGACCACTAAATCCACCTTTGGAGACAAAGGGTGGTGATCTGATCACTAGTTCAAAGGGAAGTGCATGCTCAGCCAAAACTGCCTGTTTCTTTGCTCTCCCTCCCAAAACAAACCCTTAAGCATAACAAAGAGTTGCTTCTACAACCGGAAAAATAAACACAAGTAAAAAGAAACATGCAGGATAGAAACGGGCAAGAAGGATGCTTGTTTTCACCCCCTCCCCATCCCCTGCTGTGATACAGAACAGGCTGTATTTAACAAAACACTGAACCTGTCCTTGCTTCCTCTGCAGTGAATAGTCTCACTTGCTGAACACACAGACACCTTACCTGGGATGGATGTCCACAAGCAGCACCAGGGTCTGCATAGTGATCACGTCAATCCGCTTACAGTGAAACCGTGCCACCTTCAGCACTTTTAGATATGTGAAACACAGGACTATAAGGGAGAGGAGGAAGCTGAGGGTGTGAAAGACCCCAGTGAAAATCACAAACTGTGTCCTATCCTCTAGTCTCTTGTTGTACAGGGTGCAGGAGGCATAGAGATGATGGAAACCCACCCAGGAGAGAGAAGCTGCCACTATCGGGAACGACACCGAGTGTAACCACGTGTAGCTCAGTATGAGAGCAGCATCTCTGTACCTCATTTTGGAGTGATAACTTAGAGGGAAGACCACAGCAATCCACCTGTCAATGCTCAAAGCTGCCATGCTCAACATGGAGTTCGTGGTAAGAAAAGTCTCCAGGAAGCCCACAATGTGGCAGATCTGATCTCCTCCTGGTTGACTCTTGTAAATGATCCCAGCCAAGGTCAGGGGCATGTTCGAAACAGTCATCAACAGGTTGCAGAAGGTGAGGTTGAGGATGAACAATCCCGGGACCTGCTTGCGGATATCCGCGCTATACAGGAAGCACATCAGCACCAGCACGTTGGCCAGCAGGGCCACGAGCATCAGCACCACCACCACAAAAGCCAGGATCACCTCCCAGATGCTCATGGTGCGTCCAGTCACAAGAGGGACATCTCCGAAACTGCGCCGTGCCAGCACCCGGGGAACATGGTGTGAGGCGCGTTCACCTCGCCCTCCTCCCCAGCCTGCTCGCACTCTTGCATGCCCTCTGTATTTTTAGAAGAGCTTCAGTTTTTTTCTCCAACCTCCCCCTCCTCGCTGCTCCTTTCCACGTCAACGCTTTCCGAGACGTGCACAAAAGCACTGGGAATGCCCATCAAACTGCGAGGAGGGCTTAAAAAATATCAGCAGGACTGAACCACTGTCTCCATTCGGTCCATTCGAAGGAGATCAGGTTATTCTGAGAAACTGCTCTCCGGAGATCCCTAATTATCAGCCCAAAGCTTGCAAGCAATTCACCGAGTGAATCATGCTCTCTTTCTCTCTTGCTTTCTGTCTCTCTCTCTCTCTTGCTCTTTCTCTCCCCTCCCCTCTCCTCCAACCCTCACTCCCTTCCAGGCTGAATGTAACCTGCTTTTTATGATCACAGATAAAAACCCCATTAATGGATTAAAGCATGCACACTGCTGGTGATTCGCAAACGTGATTATGTCATCCCACTCCACAACCCCTCCCCTTCTGCTTGCGATTGTGACTAGACTTTCCTCAAGAGAAATCCCATGCTTTCATTTAATTGATTTAGCCATTAATTTGCAAACAGCCATGTAACCGAATTCCTGCACTCCGGTGTGTTTCCTACATTTTGGTGCATCACTTTCACAGTTGCCGCTTGCTCTCAGCTAGGACAAGGGCTGTCTTTTCTCTTCATTAGCTGTGCTCAAAAAGATGGGGAAAAATAGATGTATTCTGCTACTTCTCTGGAGCTGTCGTTAGGCTACTGGAATGGTTTTACTGCTCTAGTTTAGCACTTTGCAGTCCTGTGTCTCCAAGCTCTATGTGTAGGAGAAAAATGATTGCCTCCCCTCCACCTTTAAATGCAGGGAAACCAAAGCCTCACATGCTGCTGTAACATTCCCAAGGTCATAGAGCAGGTGAGTGGCAGAGACAGCAACATGCTGCCAGTCTTACTATTCAGTCAGGCTTTCTCCCCTTCAACAGCCTTTGCTTCTTCCTAATCAAAGCCTCCATCCCCGTGAGGGTGAGCACCCTGTGAGATCAAAACCAAGAAGCAGCTTGGCAAAGGAAATAGGAATGAGTCTGTATTGCACATAATTAGGTGTTAAAATTAAGTTTGTTTTAAAGGACAGAGTGGGAAGGGTTTTCTGATTACCTTTCCTGTCTCTTTAAAACAGTTTCAACTGGGGATGCTGAGAGGTTGCGCTCAATCAGGACAGCTTTCTCATCAAGGCAGACAAGCCTTAATCCCCGCACAATAACAAGGCAAAAGATACCCTGCAGCACCATTACTGTGGCTTAGTAAGTGCCTCTGCACGTGTGCTCAGGCGGATTTTTCCTCTGTGCTCACAGCCCTTGCAAGAGCCGTGCATGCTCGATTTACAGCAGCTATTCATTGCAGACACTCAGGCTCATCCGCTCAGTAGCAGAGCTGTCACCCTGCACGGTGTCAGAGCTTTGCATGTTGTAGGGAGGCCCCTTCTCTTCCACTTTTGTTTTGTTTTGTTTTCTTAAACCAGGCTCTAAACAGCTAATGGAGACAGAAGACGGTCATCAAAGACAGCTGGGACTCTCCAGGACAGTTCAGCTGGATACGCAGGTCCTCGATGCACACACTCAGCAGAGGAAGGGCGGCTCAGGGTGCAGATCCCAGGTCTGACCATGAGCCCTGCAAGCTCCCTGATTCCAGAACACAAGTACATGTCCTCATGCTGGGTGGATTAGGAGCAGGACTTCAGTGTCTGGTCTTTTGCTGAGGCAGGGACCCAAAGCCACATGAGAAAAGCCTACAAGTGACCCCTTCTCTAAATAAGAGGGCCCTTTACCCTCTTAGGAGAGGTAGGCTAAGGACAGAAGATGCAGATCTTGCTGCATGACACCAGAACCTCAGCAATTTTCCTTCTGGGGTAGGAAGCAACAGCCCTGGCTGAGAAAGGTGTCCTAGCATCAACAGCCTGAGCAGGGTGTCCATGTTACAGTACCTAGTACGATGCACGCTTAAAGCTCAGCAAGCAAAGACAGCTGCAGGCCCCCAGGAAGAGGCCATGTGAGTTGGGAGGCGCTGAGAAGAAAAACTGGGAAGTTTCTAAAGACATGGCAAGGCTTGCTGGGAGACTAGGAAGGACAGGGAAAAAGGAAGGGAAAACCTGGTGACCTATGGGAGGCAGGGACTCTGTGACAGTGGTGGAGGGGAATCTTATGCCCACTTGGTGTCAAGGTGATACCTGACGACTCCTTCCCATGCTCTGCCTCCTCCTTGGCTCAAATCAATCCTGCAAGGCCTCCAGCTGCACAAATCATTCAAGACCCAGCAGCACAGGCACTGGGTAATTTAGTCATTTATCTTGCTTTGCAACACACGAGGCTATGGGTTCATCAGGATGGTTTCCTGAAGCAGTGTGCTGTTTTCCCTTTAGCGAGCTGTGGTGCCTCCTCGATTCAAAAGCTTTGCTCATGAGTAATTCCCTGGTGTGACAGGGGGTCTGGCATCAGTGTCAAGCCCAGGTTGACAGGGAGGGAGGAAATTTGCATCTGGAGATAAAGGATTAGGGATGACAGTCAGGAAAGGAGGATTCTCCCAAAGGGATTGATAAATGTGAAATAACGGGAAAAGAGATAGCTCAGTGAGGCAGTGATGGAATATGAATGGTAAGATTGGGGGGCGGGGGGGATAGATGCTGGAGTGGACCTGTTGCGAGGGGGCCAACATGGAGCTGATGTGGAGGAAAGAGTGGACAAAGGGTAATGGTGGGCATATCTTGAAGGGCAGGAGAGGCCGGCAGGACTATGGCCTGGCTCTGCTGGATCTCTTTACCGGGGAGTGGAGAAACATCCAGGAGCAGATAGCTGCAGGACTGTCAAGAGGAGACCCACTCTCTCCTCTGCATGGTGTCTGAGCTCCTTCTTCCAAGACCTGAAATCTCCCCTTCCTCCACCTAGCCCTTTTTCCCCCAGAGTTTGGTAGGATGCTACTACCCTTCGAATCAGTGTGGGAAAGCTAAATTAAAGCAGCAAGTTTGGCATGTACTTCAGTAATTGTTGGCCTAAATTAATGAAGCATTCCTAGTCCTATGCTTTTTAGTTTACTGATTGCTTTGCCCTTTCCTATCAAGCTATTTTGTGTCATACAAGTTTCTTGGGTGAAGAAAAAGTTGTTATCAGTAAGGCTAAACCTCCAGTGTTTACAGAAAAAATGTAGCAGCTAAAAAGGGCTTAAATCTACAATCAAGTGAAAAAGCTTTCTAGATTTGAGGAGAAAGCTGAAGTTTTCTCCTGATGGCTGTTTTGAGTCTCAGTATGTATGTCTAACTCTAAAGGCCCAAGTAATTTACATAATTTATTCCCCTGTTGGTAATCCCTGAAGCTGAGGATATTTACTGAATGCTTCTGGATTTATTTATCATGCATACCTAAGAGAGCATGATGGATCCATCAAATATCTTCATTTTATACAAATCAGGAGGAAAGAATATGCTGTGCATAGTTTATCACAGTAGAGGAAATGAATGTGTTGCCTGTGAGCTCCTAATGGCAGGGACTGCAATTTTGGTTTGTAATATTGCAATGACAGGCCACATTATGAATTAGCAATAAGCACTACTAATAAATAGCAATTATCACCAGTGAACTTTGACAGTACTAGGTCTGGGTTTAGAAGACCAGACCTCCTTTGGCATTTGCTCCATGATCAAGCACGTAAAATCACAGAACATCTATTGTATTTTATATATATTAAATGCAGAGATGACTCTGTGAAGAAGTATGGCCCAGCAGATAGAGCAACAGGCTGCTAACCAAGACACCTGGGTCCTATGTGACCACGGGGACATCAGTTCACCAAATCTCTCCCATCTTTTTTCTTTGTCTCGTAAACTGATGGGGACCAAGGCAAGGGGTTTGTACACGACGAGGCCCTGAATACTGAGAGCTTAAAGGCCTTATCTTAACCAAGTAATGAGTCTTATCCACAAATGACAAGTTCTAGAAGGATCACACAAATCTCTTGCTGTTCTTTTACAACAGCCTATAGCTAATGGATTTGTGGCTTACATACCACATGCATACCAGTTTATCCTGACGGAGATATGATTTCTACTAGTATTGTACCAAGCAGGAGGCATATTGCAACAGTATGAAACTCCTCAAATAAGAGGTCAATTTATTACTCTCCATGTAGTAATTTTTATTACATTTTTGTTTATATTCGGCAATAGAAAAAGGCATGAAGCTGGTTAAATCTTCAACATTTTGGGCTGACCTTTCCATTTCAAAAATTCTACAACATGTGGACAGAAGATTTGTCTTTGCTGGGATGTTCATGAAGGGAAAAAGATTTCTCTGCATGTTGTCCCACTGAGACTATGAAATAGCTACTTGGGATAAATTAAATTTTCAAAGTTATGTCCAATATATCCTATATAGGAGTCTATTTTGATGACCTAACTAAAACATCTAAGGCACTAATTTCATAGCAAACTAATGTTTAAGGCTTTACACCAAGAAAACTATTTGAAAATCTAACCTGAAAATGCATCTGAGGTCTGATGCATTTCCTTTGTACTGAGAGCTGTAACTCTACAATTTTTCTCTGTCAGATTTTGGGATCTCAGCTTCATGCTTTCACTGCACTTTCCTACTCCTATTGTCTCACCTTCCTCCTTTGATCAGCAGTGTACAAACTTTACAGGACTTTAATAACAGGAGTATTGACACATGGAAGAGATTATTTCTCCTTTATTTGTGTCTCTGTCAGTTCAAAGACAACCAATTTCCCCTGGGAAGTCAGTGTGCCTGCAGACAGCCCATGGGTATTTCCTCTTGCCTCCATCAGCCTTTATTTTTTGCTTCAAGGCTGTTTGGAGAGCTTGCAGTATATTCATGAACTGTAGAACCCAGTCGTTTCACTTTATTGTCAATTAAACTAAACTAAAATAGCAGTGGTATCCTTACTCTGATTAGTTGAAAGTCAAGTGTCACACTGGAAAAACAAAATGTTATCCTTTTTTATGTAAGTAAGATAATGGCTCATGAAATCATCGTTCTGCTGGATTGATGGTAAAGTCTCACTGACCTCAGCTGTCTGTATTTCACCATATATGTATAGTATGGATAATGTGAGTAACAACTTGTGTAATGTCTACATACTTTGTCAGGATGGTAGACAAACTTCACGGGGCAGCTGGCCCTGGTGGATCATTGCTCCATTAACAATGTCAGAAGCAGTGGAGAACACTTTTTCCTCTGCATCTGCAAAACCATAACTGTTGAGTCACTGCATGGAAAGTGATCCAAGCCTTTGGTCGCTGTGCCAGAACAGAGGCTTAAGAAAGGAAGGCACAAGGAAGCTTTTTAAGCACTCTTGTGTGAGTATGGTTTGTCTTCAGCCCAGTATCACGCAAAACCTTGGCAAGTTGGCTTGGTGGAGAGAGAAGCTGCATCTCTGTCCCTCTTGGGCCCTGACTGGCAGGGTGTCACGGTGCAGAGGTAGCTGCTACACCTTCTCTGTCACCTTCACTGACCAAAATTGCTTTTACTTCAGCCCTCACTCTTCCCAGTCCGAAAAAACTAGCATCATGTAGAGTGGCTTCTTGCAAGATTCCTTGCTTTCTGGTAGGTGCCATGTGTCGCACACAGCGAGCACTGCATGGTATGCTGGGACTAACTGGGGGCTATTGGCCAGCTGGATGGTTTTTCATGGGCCACCACTTTGGGGAACTGGGGAGAGAAACCCTCCGCTGCTTCGCTGTGCAGCCCTTCCTCTGTGAGTGCCACAACAGCTATGGCAACGCTGCTCACCAGGGCCCTCCTGGTGAATTATTCATGCTCAGGTTGTCACTTTTAGTTTGCTTCACGGAATTAAAGAAATATCAGGTCCTGAGGCACATGGCTAATGCTTCTGGCATTTTTGCCTGCCAGATGGATTTTTAAGGGCTCTTAGGGCAACTAAGGAAATCAAATCAAGCCAGCAGCAGCAGCAAGCCATGTGAACATTTGAGTCAGAGACTTTTGTGGGTGGATGTGTGTGTAGGTGGAAGGCACAGCTATCCCTTTCCCTGGGCTGCTTCTGAACCAGGTGAGAGCTTTCTTCCTGGGGACCAGTTAGTGGATGAGCAAGCTCAGTCACTTGGTGCAAGCAGGAGAGTAACTTGGTCTCTCTGTGTTATTCCTGCAAATTCAAGATGTTAAATGACATATTCCAGCATGGGGTTTGCTTCACAATTTATATTTTGGAATCAATCCATATCAGTATTGTCAATGATGCAGATATTGAGTCATACTTCGTCTTCATATTGAGCTATATTAGTATAGTATTCATTTAAAGGAGAAAACGCATGGATGTACCTGCTTTATTTGCTTTACCTATAAAGACAACAAGGCAGGCTCAAAGAAAAGCTTGGTCAATAGGTTTTAAGTGCACTTTCCATTTCTTACAAAAAATATATTTATTAGCAAAGAATAATTAGTTCTATTTTAATTTTTTGAAAGATGTAAGAGACTTTTAGTTCTGTTTTCTGATTTTTTTTTCATTCTCAACCTGTTTTTATTCCTCATCTCTTTCTTACATGCAAATGAAATTAAAAAATAACTAATCAGAAAATTAACATAATTTTCTTTGAGAGATGTTGAAAAACGAAAATCAAAAAAACAAAAACCCGTATTTAAAATAAAATTAAATTAGTATATCCATAGTATTGCAGCCTTTAGAATAGTATCAGTATTTTCAGAGAGGGGAAGTAAATTTTTCCATCAGCTCTTTCACCATTCATCTTCTTGTGTATACATCTGCAGAGGGTAGAATTATTCAGCACATCCCAACACACTTTCTGACCCAAACCCTGACAGGTATTTCTAGAAAGGCTGATTTCCAGTCTCCAGGAACTGTTGAAATGTTATCCTGTATGCTACATGCACCAACTGAATGAGAATTGCCTTTGGAAAATTGGAAAAAAGGAATTCATGCATTTGAAAGTCTACTTAGATGATGCCATCATTATTTGCAAGCTGCATAGTTATTCTGATGTTATTCACATGAAAACATGTCAATCAAATATCACCTGAATTTAAAAAACTGTTATTATTGCTCTGAGTTACTCTTAGGTTTTCCTGTCAATGTTGTCATTAAGGATAAGAGCAAACTAATGTGTGTGTAAAAGGGGCTCCATGAGTACCCATGTGTGTTTCTCCCATGAGGAGAAGTAACAAGGACTCTATCAAATATTAAGTCTGTCCTGACAAGAGCTCAGATGTCACAACTGATGGCGATGGCCTTTCTTTTTCCAGGCTTGCCATGAGGATGTGGCGTGGTCCCTCAGAAAAACGGAGCTGCCTTGAGAATTGATGTAGCAACCTGAGCTCAGGTAGGGCTGCATTTCAGACTCATCGCTGGCAGAGGTCCAGCATGGGTTTATGGCTAACGGGGATGGCTTTTTCTTCATGACTGTTTAAGGCACAAGCCATGCCTTTCTTTGTCTTTGTTCACTAACTTTAGACACTAGTGGTCATCTTGGTTAATTTGTAGTAGGAGTGCTAGAGGTCTCCAACAAATCCAAAGGCACTTTGTATTAGCTACATCTACATATATGTGGGAGAAAAGCTTCGCCCTGAGAAGTTTGTGCTTGTGCAGGTGACTTCAAAAGTGCCTGACAAGATTTAGAGACCCATATCCAAATGAGAAGGCAATGCAACTGGAAAGGCTCTCATTCAGGGAAAGTAGTTAAGCTTTGGAGTGGCCTCTAGTGCACTGCTCATAAGGCCAGCTAAGATATGACAGTCACTCTGGGATTTAAACTGTCATGGGAAAAGCATTGGATATTTGAAATGCAGGGAATATATTATAAAGGAAGAAGAAAAGCAGTCACTAATTAAAACACCCAAAATATTCTTGGGTGTCTGAAGACAGGTAAAACAAGTTCATTCCCAATGTTTGTGGAGGAAAGGCAGGACTGAATTTGCCAGATACTACATTTTATATTGGTCCCATGTTCTGATAACCAAGTGATATCTGTCACATCCCACTCTTCTAGACAGAATTTGTTCTCTTTGCCCTGTAGTTCTTCAAAATGTCAGCGCAGAAATCACTTTTGTCACATTTGCTCTTTTTAGATGTGCAGTATTTCAATTTCCTCTTGTTTAAACTGGGTTGGCTCCTTCTCACTCAGCAAAGACGAAAATAGGGGCTTGCAACAGAAGGCTTTTAAAATGATATGTAGATGTCAGTGCCTGTTTCTATATAAAAATTCATACATGAGCATGCATGCTCATAAACTTCCATTTAGCAATTAGCTAGGTATTTTATTCTTTGTAATTGCTTCTAGTATAGCAATTTTACATGGATGTTCATATCTATTCACTTCTTTGCATGAAATGTCCATTATTAAAATTGTTATCTTATGATTGAAATAAATGATTTTTGCACCTTGTTTTTCTATTGAGCAGAGTGCCATTTCTGCTCTTTCTAATAAGTTCTGCAGGGGAGGAGGTTATTGTACATATGGGGATGATCTAACCAAATACATCTGCTTTATTAACGAAGGATATTTGGATCTCTGCCTCAGGCTGGGCAGGAGACTTTGGGTTCAAAAATACATTTAAATTAGATGATCATATGTATTTTTTACACAGCTTGCTTTTGCTTCACCCCCCTTACTGTGCTGGAATTGCAGTCTTTAGAGCTCACAGCTAATTGCGTATCACCTGCAAATTCTCCACCTGATTGCTTAACTATTTTAAATATACTGGAAATCTTGTTAATGCCATTCCAGCTCAGGGAAGGTAATATTCAATTCATAGATCCTTAAGAGACTAAAAGACTCATTGCAAAGCAGTCTATTAAAGGCTTAAGTTATTTCCCTGTAACAGCTCTTCTGGATTTGTGATTCCCTTGGACTTGTGATATATTGATAAGGCTTTTATAAGGCTTCTTTTCACTGGAAGCTTTTCTACAGGCCCATTAATTTTAAGGACTTTGAAATTCTAATTTTAATTATCACTTTAACTGGCTTACTATGGTAATGAAGGAATTATGCACTCCCTTCGATAAGCCCAGGCAGCCTTTTTAAAATAGATACGTTATTTCCAGTCCCATAGTTTGGGAAGCATTATTAATGAGCTAAGGCATGTCCTTGCTACCAGTTCAGCCTTTTTGTCTTAAAATGTTATTAGCTTAAAAGTTTTTAGTTAGAACCTGTGTATCTAAGCCAACATTTTACAATCAAAATGGAGAGCAAAAAGGAGGTGAATATTAAACATACTTGGTTTCTGTGTTAATTCAAAACAACCATTTGACCGTTGACCACAACCAGCAGGTTCTTAGACAGGCTGTGTCATGTGAAACTACCACAAATGCAGCTCTACTGGTGTTTTATTTGTAATCAAGAGAGATGGAGCACCAGCCCCTGCCTGAAAAAATCCTTGCCTTCTTGTATCAAATTTTTAAGATCATCCTAAACTGAAAGAGCTGCTTCTATGGTCCTTTATTGACACCAGACAGGACCTTATCTCTGAGATATCCCATCTGTTGTTTCATCAGTTGCTTTTACAGCTGGGAGCAAACAAAACATTCATGCCTGCAGAATACTTAGGGTAACTGTATCACACTAATTTCTTTAATTTCATCTTGCTTAATTTCATTTAGCTTAGAAGATATCATTTATGTGCATAGTCAATAAAAGATACTGTTATTGATTGATTAATAATATCTCAGACTGTTTAAAAGATCACCTATTCAAAATTGCATAATGAAGAAGGAAGCTTTTAATGTATTAGAATTTTTTGGAAGGACTACTCTGTTCCTCAGGAAATAATTAATTGCTTGACAAAGGGCTTTAAATCCTTTTTTTTCCCCTCCAGTTCTCATCATGACCCAAAGACCAAGGCCGACTGAGCCATACATACTGCCTTTGTAGGTTAGGTCTCAGCCACAGAAATGAAAGATGGTCTGAATCCTCTCTTGGTGACATCAGTGGCAAAGCATTCATATATTTAATAAGATCCTGTTTTCCTGCTAGTCTTGAAGTGAAGTAGGCTTACAGAAGGAATGAATGAGAGCAAGGCAATAAGACAAATACAAGAACTGGTTAACTTTTCTTTAGGTTAACATTACCAGACAAGAAGAAACAGGGGTTAAATTTCCAAGAGAGAGCTCCATAAGTGACTGATTTCAAAACAATAACCATTTTGGAAACTCCCACCAAAACATAGGGCATCATATCCATCTACCTTTTTTGAGTGTAAGTCTCACATTAAAAAAAGAACCAGTTCTGTAACAGCGTATCCACAGGCAAAACAATATATTGCCCCTCTATTCCTACGAACATGAGAAAAATCCACGAGGATTAGTCTTCCTTTCATTAAGTAGCTTAACCAGGAGAGTATTGAGGTGTGGTTTTGATACAGAGTTTAATATTTTTCCAAGATACCTAGCTGTCACTGCAGCCTGTGTTCAGTAGGTTGACAACATCCCTCATCTCTCCACTAGTGTAGAGTATGTGGATAAAACTCCCCTGAAAAAGTCATAGCCTTTCAGTCAACTACAACTCTGCTTTGTCATCTCCTTTATTTTTATTTAAATGCAGTAAATGTTTAAAATAAACCCAAACAATGAAATAGCAAGTATTGGCTGCTTTCTCCTGTGTTCTTAGCAGTCAGCATACTCCATGTGGGTTACCGATAATGGAAGAAAACTTGTAAAATTCATGCAGAGAGATAGAGCCAAACTGGCATCCAAGATCAGTGAGCCACTGATGGAACAATTTGGAAAACTACCCAGTTCACAGCAGTATTGGGCAATTATTAGCTGTAAATGAATGGGGACATTTTCAGTTTATTTTTACCAAGGACTTCTCATGACTGGTCTCATGAGAGTTCCTTCCTACAACGGAAAACTGTGAATTTAATCCACATTCGTATAGATTATTTCCATGTCTACTAGCTAATCCATTTGTCTTTTTATAACACTTTTCTGATAAAGGATCAGAGCAGCCATGAGAAAAGAAAAAGGCAACCACACAAGAAGATTTAAGATTTGTAGAGGGAACAAGTGAGGACAGAGGCCCTGAAGTGATCTGTTACACCTTTTATATCATAATATTCTAGAACATCTTTGACTTTTCTTATATTAAATTTCACCTGATAGTTGAGAGTCTAGCTATGAAATCTAATTACAAGGCAGAAAAGAAGAAAGTGATGAAGTTTTGTCTGTGTCCTTAATCACTATTTGATTTTTATCAACCGTAGGCATAATAAACATCACCTGCAATTATCTCCCACGCAGAAAGATTACTTCCTTTTGTCATGAATACCTGTCATCCAGACCCAGGAGCCCTGGGTTGTTATTACTCGGGGTTCGAGGAACACCTGCGTTTTCTTGGCAAACTCTGGAAATGATAATGCTTTAACAGTATTCACGTAAGAATTTCCTCTGTATTCAAGAGTATCTCATTGAGCTGGTAGCTATAAAGAAAGAAAAATTAAAGGAGTTGCTGACTGATTTCTTTTCATGGTGCTGAGGATCTTCTACTCTTCATCACAAATTTTAGATGGATTACATTGTCACAGAAAGTCCCCACTTTCATTATTTGTGGGAAAGCTGAACCCAAAATGTGTTTTCATTTTCCTGACAATGATGTTTTGCCTTAAGAAAAAGGAAAAAAATCTCATTATTGCTAAAAAAAAGATTTATTCTCTTTTCATTTTAGGTCTGTATAATTCAATTAGCTTCAAGGAGTTGTTCATCCTCTACCTCCCAACCCTGGGAGGTAAGGAAGCACTGCAGCCAGAGGTATCTATACGCCTGGAGACACAGGCAGTGTCCCTGCAGCCCTACAGCTAGACAATGCTGAAGCTTTTTTTTTCTCTTCTAGGTACATTTTCTTTAAACTGAAACAATGTGTTCAAAAATGGCTCTAAATGCAGAGAAATTGAGTTTGTCGTTTTCTTAATACATATCCTCTGCATTATTTTCTCATTTGCAAGCAGTGTCGCTGTTTTGGATTTCCAGCTACCATAATTTCTCCCCTCTGTACATAGGGTTCTCCCTCTTTCTGATACCAGCTATGTAAGATCACAGTGGATTTTGAATTTATTTTCTTCTCACCTTTCCTGCAAGTTAGTGTAGGGAAGCAACCAAAACTTGAAACTCAGATACTCTCATTTTTTTCTCAGTAGACCTTTTCAACACCTGACAGTCTGTCTTTGGTGTAATCTTAAGGGAAGGAAAGAGCATTACAATGAGTTATATCGGAGAGCACATGCAGAGAATAAAAAATTCAATCCAATTAGTATAAACTGCATGTCTGCTCCTCAAGAAAACCTCTAACATACATTAGTAGGGCAGAGATTCAAGTGCCAGTGACGCCCTTCAGATAAAAGACCTTTGGAAACAGCATATCAGGTCTAGCTACCAAATTGCATGCTAAGTCTCTTAGACAAGAGAATGTCTGCATTGAGTCTTGTCTGCACTTTCCTAACAAGGTATTTTGTCTGAAGGGCCTGGAGTAAGAGCCACCTGGCTGGCCCTTCCAGTTTCTCCACGCTCTGGAGGAACTTGGCAGAGGTGATCAATGCACGGTGATGTTTGGAAACACCTCAGAAGGAGTCAGACAAGAGAGCTTAAGTGCTCCATAAAAGTGGCACATGTGGACACATGCTGTCTGGATTTCGAGGCAACTTTGGCCAGAAGCGGTACTGATGCTGAACTTTTGAGGTGAAAGAGGAATGTGTGCTTTAGGATGTATGAGTAAGCCTGTCCTCTGGCTCCTGGCGCTGAAGGACCTACTCTCAAGACCAAACAAGGGCCTCAATTATGGTTTCAAGGAGACCATTACAAGACTCAAAATCCCTCAGATATTATTGTTCCAGCTGTGGCCTCTTCTTCTGGTCATGACCCTAACATGTTCTCCTTGCTCGGTGGAGGTCAACGGCTGCCTGCCAAAGCAGACTTTTAGGCTAAGGAAAGGACCCACCCTGGGAGCAGGATATGGAGTGCACTGCGGGAAAGCCTGTTTTATATATACAACATACATTTTAGTCCTCTTAATCCACGTCAGGCCAGAAGATCATGTTTGGTAATACCTGTCTGCTTAGCAGATAGGGAATTAACCTACTGGTTTAAATTATGTTTAATAATCTCAGAACTATGAGAGGAAAAGTGAGTGTGTTTGTATGTCATGTATGCAAACCGTTGTATTGCAATATGTACAATGACTGTTGCCTTTGGCCTGGGGAGGTCTTGCCATGGCTGAGGGGACCTTGACAATGCTCTGGGTGCAACTCCCGTGCCAACACTGTAACGGTGGGGCACTCCAAGAGCAAAGAGCCTGCCCGAAGCCGTCCTAGATGTTAGAGCTTGCAGTCTGCCTCCACATTCCAGGCACTTAGCCTGCCTCTTTAGTTGCATCTCATATAAACAGTTGGTGACTATGGTACCAATCTCTGTTCACATCTGTGTGAATTATTTCCCTATATATTACTCAGAGATGGCAACGTGATTGAAAGGGCAGAAAATCTGAATCTTTGATTCCAAAAGGCTGGAAAATTTCTGCTCATTAATTCCATGTGGTCCCTGGCATGATGTCCAGAAGGAAATCTCATGAGAATTTGCCCATCTTAGGGGCAGGTAAAAACTGCCTTAAAAAAGGCTTGATAAGCTATTGCAACTGGAGAAGATGATAAAGCAATGTTGAAGCAAACTCGGGTACATTATCAACAACAACTTGCTTGGTCTAATAAACTGAAAATGTAATTCTAGAGGCAGCCCATCTCCCTTAACAGCAGGGACATCCAAGCCATGTATTTCCAGGGTTCCCAAAACAGGATAAAAGCTCATATTTATCCACTGAGTCATGAATCAGCTAAAATCAATATTTTTATTTTAAAGTATGGTTTGGGATTTTTTCTTTATAAGCCTCACAGGATGAGGACTGCTTTGCTGAATCTCAGCTTTAAAATAATTTTTTCTGACAAGACATGCATCACTGAAAATATTGGTCTGTAATGAAAGTGATGGCACAAGTTTATAGCACTGCAAACACAAACATGCAATGACAGTATCTCAGAGTAATGCACTGATTTGTACATGTGTGTTCTTCAAAGGTCATTTTGCCTTAGAGAGATCCCATGAGGGTTTAACCCACAACAAATCTGAACAAAGGGTCTGTGTGGTTTTCCGGCATTAGATAAAATGGTCTAATCTGTGGTGGCAAAAGGGATGTAGCAGTGTGTAAACCATTCCCCTGAAGATAGTCTGGTGTGGATGGCATCCCTGGCTATAGCAGCAAACATTTACTACCTCTTCCGCAGTCAGATCACATAGGTGTAGGGACTGTGGTCTGTGCAGCCCTGTTCCGCTATTGTCCCAGAAAGGACTGAAGGCTCATTACAGCCTCAGCTTGCTCTCAGTTATCCACTGAGGTCCCACAACGAGGAAAGCAGAAAAATAGCCTCTCTCCTCCATTCCTGAGCTGATAACAAGAAAACTGGATTATTAATCTTGTTTGTTCTTCTTATAGTTCTCTCCCAATAGAAATACACCTATTTCTTTCCTGAGCATGATAATAAACCTTGCTTCTGTAATCTTTCTTGGCAAATTACTATAGATAGATAGATAGACAGAGGTACAGATAGAGATACAGATAATATTTGTGAATATTCCAGGATGTCACCTTTATTCACCAAAGGATAAGATTACTTGCTGTGCAACTTTATTAAGCACTATGTTAGATTACTTTCACCATAGAAAGCTCTATTATAATGCAGGTGAAAAAAGCTCAGGACCTGCAATAAAAAATCTAAGAGATGGTACATTATCCAAACTGAACTTTAAATCTTCTAAGAGGTTCTGGTAACAAAGTGCTATGTCTCACTTCCTCAATTTTTTTATTGCCCCATTGCAAGATGCTATACTTTGCATGCAGAAAGCCAAGGAGGCATTTTCTGATAATCTGATTTTCAGAATAACATAGAATATATCATTTCAGTAACTCCTGAATCAGATATATCATATTAGCTCCAAGACTAAGAGAAAGATTTTACCTATAGGTATATTAAATGAGCATGAATTCTAAGAAGGACTGTGTTTACGTGAGCACCTGTAGATATAGGTGGGTATGGGCTTTGAAAAGCAGGAATTGGGAATTGTGACATACCTTACAAAAACAATGATCTGCTCAGACTTCCAGCCATGCTAGCAAAATATGTTCTAGCTACATACTTGGATCACTTGGGATCTCTTCTGACCGCAACCAGGCTCTGCAGGTGCAGAAATCACCATATTTATCTGCTGCTGTCTCTACCAGGGGAAAATGCTTTAAAATATAGCCATCATTATTAAGTTCTCCTTCAGTGATTTACTGAATGTATGTTGAAAGGGTTGGGGGGGGGGGGTTTAACAAGAACAATATCCTTATTTTTTTTTCTCCAAAGATACTCCTTCCAAGTTTGTTGAGTCTGTTAGCCCTGAGCATTTAGTTTCCAGATGAGTGTGGCAACATTACTTATTTCTTCAATACGGCAAGATAAAAGGGACAAGCAGAATGTGGTGTTTTCTAATAGGATCTGAAAAGCTACAGTTTCTGGGTTAGGGTTGGGTTTTTTCCAAAGAAAGATTGCATAGATGAGAAAGACATGACAAGAAAAAAGGCTTTCTCAGCTAATATGCTGAAGAAACTCTTCAGGAACAGTTAATCCACCCAAAAGATATTTCTTGAGCAATTCTGGCAAGATTAGATAGAAAAGACTATTACTCATGTGTCTTGCTGTTATTTGCAGCATGGGTAGGAGGCGTCAAGACACAAGTCTACTGGGGTTTCAATATTTTAGGTTATTCTTTCTTCTGCAATCAGCATTATTCCTTATTCATGTCACTCCTATCCTCTTTTTATTGTTCTCTTCAGACTTCCATCCCTATGGCATACAGTATTTAAGAACTAATCCTAAACTTGCTGAAGTTAGTAGAAAGACTTATGGAAAGACTAGTGGAAACACTCTGAGGGCTTTTAATTAAACCTTGTTAAGCTTTTCACCAAATAGGGAAAATCTTCTCAAAGAGGGAAAAATAATTGGTTTTAGTTGCCTTCCTGTATTACTTCAGAAAGGCTACTTGTGAGTACGTCCCAAACTGGCAGACCATGCATCAAATAATTAAACTATAAACATGGCCATCGGGTATATTTATACTGAAAAATGTGAAAAAGTAAACACAACAGTTAGTGCCCAACCAGTCAAACATTCATGAAAAAAACAGGCTGAAAAGCTATGATTGATGCTAACCACAAAAGAGATGTTTGCATTTTGGATTTATGTCATTGTGTGAGGCTGTGTTTTATGCAGTGACATTATGCAGTATATGATCTGTTGGATTAGCACGATCACTGTATTTATGCTCCTTGCTAAAGACAAAGTATAGCAGGTCTGGATAGAGCTGAGAGTCCAACAGAGCACCAATGATCTCAAGGATGAGCGTCCCATGACCTTTACTAGTATGAGGTTTCACAGGGCACCAAGGTATATATGATCCCAGCCATCCTAAAGTAGATAAACCAGCACATGGAGTAATCAATTCTGCATGGAACTGCAAAGATGTTTTGTTACTGAGTAGTCCATCATGTGATTGACCAGGAACTAGCTAACTATAACAGATAAATCTGATCTGCTTTAAAGGGAAATGAGGCAGAAACCGTACAAAGAATCTCCTTACGGTTGTAGACATGGGCCTCCACTGAGTTGTAAAAGCCCAAAACATGAACAGGTTGTCATGCTTTCCAGAGCCATGGAGACAATTCTCTGCACTGGACTCCTGCACCCCTATTGTCTCTTGATGGGATTGAAAGGAAAGATGAGTGACAACTGGTCCCTGTGAGAGCCTGATTTAAAGCCTTCCCCAACTTCCAACCCATCTTTCTCAGCAAAGCGCCTGCCAGCCTAAAGGGTTTTCTTCAACCAGTTTTTACTTTGCTTGTTGATAATTGAAAATTTTCAACATGTGTCTGTGAAGATCCCTCCGTCTTTTTGTTTTGCAGGAGAAAATTATGTGTACGTGTCTCAGTTCACATCTCTTGGGTCCTTGCAATCCACAGTGTATGTTGTTCAAGCTCAAAATAAATTGTGTCCAATTATGATGCACTACCCTGTACAAAGTGTAATTAAAACACCCTGACCAGCAGATCATCACAACCCTCTGAGATTAATCTTAATCTTTCCTGCCTATTTTAAACCACATTAGGCCACAATAAGCCAAGGCTAGCCTGATTGCAGAAGTCCCAATGAGCTCACATAGTAGGACATGATGGTTTCTTTCTGGTATAACTTTGCTACCCAAATAACCAATCATCACTATGTGGTTGTTCAGCTGGGGATGATCTTTGTTTTGAATCTGGAGTGGTGGAGAAATTCATGCCTCTGGAGCTGGGGCAACCAACCAGTCATCAAGCATGTTCCTCAAAAATAGAACAAAAATGAAACCCCATAAGATGCTCTACTTCTCACTTGAGTAGATGCAATCAGGGGTTTGAAAGTAAAGACCAATCCAAATTTGAAGGCCAGGCTGAGACCCCTTTTAAGAGTTTGACCTCTTATTCCTAAGAAATGTCCAAAGGAAAGCACATTATTCCTATCTTCTGTGAAATATGGCTTACCACATTACAGAAGTGAAGTAGCTGTGTTCTCATGCTTCTAGTTTATTTATTGCCCCAACAGTCTGAATTATATAGAGTCATGGATTTTTGTAGTCCTCTAATTCTTTAAAAACTGGTTTCTCTTCATAAACATGGACAAGCTTCCTAAACTGCAATTATTCCTTTAACAGAGAGAGTTTTATATTTTTGTGGCCCTTTTTGTTCTAGTTGTGATTTTAAGTGCAATAAGACTGTACTAGATAAGTTACAAGATTTAGAGTTCATTTAGTTAGTTTAATTATAAATACATATTTTATTCAGCTTCTAATGTGAAATTTATCAGCCTCAAGATACTCTGTAGCTGAGGTAATCATTCAATATTTAATAAACTGTGTAGGCATAGATTGCCATTAGAATTCAATAAGAGTGGTATTTCAAAGAGCATTTTGGATAAGGGTTGATACACACCCAAGTGGTTTGTGCAATACAGACACACAAGGAAGGTTTTCCAGTTCTGTAGAGTAAAACAGGATTACAAAGGCATGGCAAATGGTTCAAAATCGAGTAAATACAGACAACATCGTGTCCAGTTTAATATGGGCTTAGCAGACAGACTGGTTTAAATATCAACAGCGCAAAGCAACTCATCTCCTTCCTGTGACTCTACCCCTTCCTTGTGGCTGCCATAACTTGCTTGGGAGAATAACATTACAAAACTGAGTTTTAATATGCCTTATTTACTGGACCTGAAAAAGAGTGACCACAGTGAAATCAGCTTGGCATCTTTGAACCATCATGAGTCCAGGGAAACAACATTCAGATGTTGTGGGCATCTTGTGTCAAACAAGACTGCAATGCAGAGTTTTGATTTAGTTTAATGAATCCAAATTAAATGCTTTGACTTGGGCACATCCAAACCTTTTGCTTCCATTTAAAAACTTAAAACCAAATGTTTTGCCATATACATGCTTTTTTAAACTTTCCATTCTGCAAATCACTCAGCTTTCTGACTTTTCAGCCCAGCTTAGGAAGAAAAACATCAAGCTTTTCCACAGAGTGGAAAAAGAGCTGGGAAAAAAAATGCTTATGCTAAACCTAATTGGCAGTAGGGAATAATATTAGATTTCTGAAAAAATGTTTATGTACGGCAACCCTTGTTGCTTGACTGGCAGGCAGGCTGAAAAAACGGCTGGATTAACAGTGTCCCAAACTCCTGGCTTTCCTGAAGAATGTGGCACCGGCTGACACGAGTGCCAGATCAGCAGCGGGGAGGTGACTGTGGAGCCTCGAGAAGGAGCAGGGGATCCAGGTCATTCCCAGTTCTGCGCTGTTTCTGCTGAATAACCAGAGTAAGAAACTTTCAGTCCTTGCAGCTGCAGCTTTCCCCCTGGCAGGTGAGGAGCACCATGCCCCTTACGTAAAGGGTTCTGCTTTTTAAAGAGTGTTCAAATGTACAGATAAGAATTCCTCTGTGTGAGCAACGCACTGCTGCATTTTCCTACCTCTTCAATTAATGAGTGGATTTCTAATGGCAGCATCTCTGTGGTCTGTCAAACCTCACTGTGGTCCTATTCCATATGGAATAAGCAGTCAAATGTATTGAATCAAATTAAGTTCACATTTAAAATTAGAATGAGAAATAATTGATACTGAAAGTCTGGGAAATTTTTCACACAGAAAAGAAGTGGTGAGTTTTGTTTTCCCATAAACTTGCTAAAAGCTTAAATATCACTGTGCTTTAGGAGAGTTTGGGTAAAATGTTATGTTTGATTCTGAAAAACCAACATGAAAAGGGTATTTGGAAATGGAAATGTTTTTGTTTTCACAACGAAACCCTCAGCAAACATGATCTTCTCTCCCCCTCAGATTTGTGTGACAAGTTTCACTGGTTCAAATAAAATATATTTATTTCCAGAGAACCCTTTCCAGAAAATTATTTTGAAATGAGTTTACTTTGGTTGTTACCCTACACTCTTTCACGTTTTACTAACTTGAATCCTGACAGATGGTGTTTAATGAATAATTACACAGTAATGAAAAAAAAATTTGCATTTAAAGAAAGATTTATGCAGATTTACTAATCAATTTAGACACTGTATCTCATTTGTTTATAGTACATCTCCCAATTGGAGTGTAATTATCTAACTTCGTATCTATATTTAACTGTCTAAATTGAAGGAAATAAAACAGAGTTGAAGTAACTAATTGTCAGTGTTACCCACCAATTTGTATTGAAGGATTAATCAGTACAGGAGAGTATGTGAGCTTTTATAGATACTGAAGAATAATATTTGTGATTTGCTCCCCTCTTCTGTGGATACTCCATTACACAGTACTATAATCTACACCATCCACTAAATATCTGTTGAAATGTGCAACTATATGTGAAGTATCACAGTCATTTTTCACTGCAATAAAATAGTGTATGGAAGGAAAAAACGAGACTTTCAGGGTATAGTAAGGCATGATGCACCTTACTGTACAGCACCATGAACTTATTAAGATGACGAGCCTGGTCCAGCCACCCCTTGAGCTTGTGAAAACATCCCAGTGATTGCTTTGAGCCCTTGGTCTGTACCCTGATGGGCATTGGCTTAAACCCGAGGATAGGTATTTAGAGTTTCCCAAATTTGGGAACGATGTTTTCCAACACCTGCTGGATGTCTTTGCACTCATGTGAACACCAACACCCCTCAATTTCCCTATCCCTCAAGAACCTCTCAGCCCTTTCATAACTCTTCTTCCCTTTCCCTTGTTTGTGTCTCCCATAACACTTTCGCACATTCCTCATCCCCATACGCATTTTTATTCATGTTTAAGCTTTCAACTTGTAAAGCAGAACTAGCAAATCCCAGCAATATTGTATTTGTCACAGAGCTTACCACTGAGCAGAGTCACAAATTAGGTGTACTTGCTCCACCATTACGTGCTGCAAAAGCCACAGCAGGAATCAGCGATGGCGTGAGTAGCTGCAAGCGCAGCTGATGTTGTGGGGCTGTGAGGCATGATCGGATTTCACAGTCCTTGCGTGTTTTTATGTCTCTCAACTTCTGTCACTGAAGATTTTCCATTCTTCTCAGCTTTTTCCTTTCCTTTAAATGAACTCCTATAAAGAATACTGTCTTGTTTGGATTTAGAGAAAAAAAAAAAAAGCCTTTTACTTAAAAAGGAAAAAAATTCAAAAGGAATGCAAAAACACTCAACCAGCACCCTGGGGCACTGCCTGGTGTAATTTATTTTTTTCTTTATTTTGCCTATCTATCTCCTCTCTGCTATGTCTATCTTGGCTTCCATATTCTGAAAGATTATTATGTTAAAGCTTTTATATCCAGTGTAATTCATCTTAAACACCCGTAGGGGTTGGTGTTCTGTGTATACTCTCCAGGTACTTTTCAGCTCTAGAAGCAAATTGCAGAAGAACTTAGGACTAATATCTAGGTCACTTCAGCTAAGTACATGAAAATTTTAGGCAAATAAGTGAAATTACAGATCAATTCTCAGCTAGTCCCTATTTCTTCTAACACTTGATATGTGTTAGAAGGACTGAAGATTGTTATCTCTGCTGTTTTTTTAAAACAACTGTTGTAGCTGATCTGAAGAACTGTTAGAACAAATATTTCAAGCGTATTTTGTTTTTTGATTTATAGCAAAAATAACAAAGAAAAAGAACTTGCATTGTTGCTGTTCTGAAATGTGTTGCTGATATTCTACCTGACATCAAAGAGCAATTTTAAAAGGTCGTTTGGCACATTAAATAAATTTAACTGGATGAATGTCTATACCACAGAATCTGGACAACCCCAACACCATGTTCTAAACAGCAGTAACCTCTTGCTCCCTGGTTGTAAAATGAATTTAAACAAAAATCATTAAAAGACTGAATTTGCTTCCTGTGGTCTGCTATACTTGAAAACTACCTTATCATCCTTTTTTTTTTTTTAACTGTCCCCTAAAATGTGGTAGGAATAAATAGAAGGCTTAAAGGTAAGGAGGGTAAAGATCCTGGTGTAGCATCAGATGGCATGCAGCAACTGGGTAGAGATATGAAAATATAGTGTATATCTGGAATGACAATAACAGTCAACCTAATATAATATTACCACAAATACAAATATGCAGATTAAATGAGCTACAGATGTGATACTTCTCAAAGGCTCCAGGAATGCAGTACTATCCAGTAAACCCAGAATTGTCCCACAGTATGAGTTCAGCCGCATTTAAAACTCTTCTCCCTGCAAAAGATCAAGAGATGTGCCCAGGCAGTGCACCAGCCACGGGGCATGGACTTCACTGATTAATCACAGACTCAGGGAGGTATCATTGCAGCAAGCTAAGTGGAGCCAAAGCTACGTGATGCCCAGGCAGGAGTGTCCCAGATGGTAAGCATCAGATTGCCCAAAATGCAGGAACTGGTGCTGTTAGGCTCTTTTTCAGTCTCCTGGTGACGTGCAGGGATTTCAAGGTGGTAACTAGCCTGTGCAGCAAGCATTGTAAAGACATTGGTTTGCTGAACCTGGTGCTCTGTGGAGGCACTGGGCTTGCTTCTCATGGGGGAGGAGAGCTGTTGCATGTCTGCTCCCCCACATGCTCTTCTTTCCCACACGGAAGGATGCTCTTGCACCCTTCCACTCTCAGAAGAGCAAAAGCCTCTTTTTGGCCTCAGTTACTGCAGTGTAAAACATGAAAAACTGTGCTGAAGTAACTTTAAAGTATGCATATGAAACAGTTTTGAGGTCAGCATCTTCATAACTGCCTGCAGGTTATTTCCAAGAAGTGGGAAAGCATTCGGAAAACACTGTGCTGTACTCAGCATTTCATGCTCTCCTGTAATACAGTACATAAGAGCAACAGTTTAGCATAGCAAGAAACAGATATTATGTGCCATCAAATAAGATCACTCAATACAAGCAAAATACGTCCTGTGTATATAGTATAAATATATGATGTCCTGGGTAGAAATACCATTTTTAGTTATTAGTTCCTACCTGTGGCTGAAGAGCTGCAGTGCAATAGGGATGGCTATCATGGGAAACCTAGGGAGAGGGAAAGTCAGAGAGCTCTAGATTGATCCAAACAGCTTTAGATATAGAAATAGGAGGGAAGACATGGTAATTGTAAGTGGTAAGTCTCTTGACTGCCTGTTGCCCTAGTTGCTCTTTCGGTGACAAGTCACTTTAGGGAGGAAATCTAACTGTTCGTGGCATTCTGCCTCCAGGGAGCAACTTTCAAAGATTGGAAAATGTCAACCCATACGAAGGAATTGTTAACCCTTCTCTGGGAGGGAGGAGTGTTAATCGCTAATGGAGAGCAGGGCAAGAATAACTGTGAGAAAACCTCTTAGCTAACAGCCCATTTTGCTGTCACCAACTTCTGAAGATTTGCTAAAGGCTCTTCTGCCAGTAAGGCAAACTGGGAGACTTTTCCTGGCAGTTTGTGGGAAGTGGTGCTGGATACGACCCTGTCTGGTGCTGGGCAAGGGCGAGCTCCATCCCCAGCACCCTCCCTGCGGCAAACCCAGCCTCCAGCCCTGAAGCGCAGCTGCAAGCTCTGCATTTCAGAGGGGAGACTGAGCGGAGACACGTGTCAGTGCAGTGAGATACCACCAGCTGAAATGAGATGCCCGCAGAGGGTTTGGATGGGTGCTGTTGGCTTTAGCCCGGCACAGGCATTTGTCCCCTTCTCAACTCATCCCACTTGCTGTTTATTGGCTCCCTATTCTTGTGCAACAGCCTCAGTTACGGAGAGAGAGCACAGAACTGGAGGAGAACTGTTCCGTGAGGCTGCTCTAACTCACCCTAGGGATGGAAAAGTCCTTTTTGGCCTCAGACCACAGTGGTGGCTTACAAAGCCCTCACTTACTCTCCTCAGTCCTTCAAGAATACGTACAGAAACCACAGAGAAAGAGGCCATGATCTGCTGCTCATATTTGTGGTGAGCCACAGACTTCAGTGAGCGAGATCAACTATGTCAGACTTGTTTGATTATGAAATCCAGATAATATCCCAGTGAAAGCCACAAGAACCACTCTCCCTGTGGCATGATTTCAGAGGGTAATTCTCTCCTACAATGACTACGTAAGAATAGTTGTTTTTCACTCAATGCATCAGGTAGATTCACAGCCTGAGTTCAGTGCTTTATTGACAACAAAATCCTGACCAGGGCTTAGCTCTGTTCACACTATCCATTCCTGCCTCACTGTGCACCATCCCTGTAACACCAACACCCCGAAGTGGCCTGGCAGCGCCAGTGTAGGCAATGCAGGCGAGCGGCTTGCCCAGCTTCGGCCAAGAGAGGTCATCATCCTCTAAAACCTTTGTAACAGGTGATGGTTGATAAAGAAAACTACTTAGCGTATGAGGTCTGGATATTGGAAGGGAGCAGGAAGTTCTTTTCCCCTCTCTGCAAATTGGTCCCAGCTGATGAAGAGCCTGGGGACAAAGCCCCAACATGCTGATTTTAGAAGTAAATTTGGAGAGCAGAATGTGAGCTGGTGGGTTCTCACTCCTGACCCATCTCAGCAAGGCATGACATTGCTTTTGTTATATGAGATGAAAAGACCCATAAGTGATACTAAAGCAATGCTCATCAGGGAGAAAGCAACCCGTATGTATGGGTGATGAAACAGCAGGGAGGGGATCTGGTTTTCAAATCCAAGCCTAGCTACTGCCTGATTAGTATCTCACATAAAGTGCAGTAGCAGTAAATATGCCTAGTGCCAAAGGAAGGATATAATGAGGCATGAGGGAGGATGGCTTTGCGGCTCCCTGCCTGAATTTCTTCTCCTTGGGAGCACTCCACAAAAACACTCAGGGCTGCACACCAGCAAGCGGGGCTGTCGGTAGGAGCGAGTGGCTGCACATCTCGTCATTCAGTGTGGATTAGTTCATTAACAGCAGGTTTCATGGCTGTCACTTCTCACTGGATTTTCAGCTCTGCCTCCTACACCCCACAGCAAAGCACCCAAAACCTGGTTGTCCTCTGTGGGGAAGGGCTCTGGCAAAATCACCCTGCAGCCAGCCAGCCGAGGCAATGCGGGAGAGATTTCGGAGAGGTATATTAGTAACCTCTAACTGATGTTGCTTTAAATCTGCAAGGCTAGAAATTTCTGCACAAGGCTCATTTTGTTCATAAGTTCTGCTTATTTGCAAACGTATTGTAAACAGACACACTCCTATTATAAAGACTTCCATAATAACTTTATTATATGTGCTACAGAAGGGTGAGATTGTCCAAAGATGCTGTAAATCACTTTATCTTGGCAGCAAGTGTTATGAAGAATATACAAAATTAGAAAGTATTACAATACTGTTTTCTGTTAGGAGCTTGACGTAGGATGGGGTCTTATGGGAAATCATGCTAATAGCGAGGTAATTGCCGAGTTAGATGAAAGGCTTACAGCTGCTGAGAGCTGGCTGCAGTAGGAACAGAGGAGAGGACCACCTGAAAGGAGGTTGTAGCGAGGTGGGGGTCGGTCTCTTCTCCCAAGTAACAAGCGATAGGACGAGAGGAAATGGCCTCAAGTTGTCCCAGGGGAGGTTTAGATTGGATATTAGGAAAAAATTCTTCACCGAAAGGATTGTCAAGCATTGGAACAGGTTGCCAGGGAAGAGTTTGAATCATCATCCCTGGAGGTATTTTACTTAAGAGACATGTAGATGTGGTGCTTGGGGGCATGATTTAGTGGTGGACTTGGCAGTGTTAGGTTCACAGTTGGACTCAATGACCTTAAAGGTCTTTTCCAGCCTAAATGATTCTATGATTCTGTGACTGTCAAAGGAGCTGAAGGGAATCAAACACACAAATCCCACTGGCATGTAGCAGATTTGGGGTGTCTGAAGCTCCAGTAAAAATTCCAACCTAAGCAAAGCGAGCTATGGTAGTTTTTTTACACTTGAAAGGTGCTCATGATTTGAGGTTGGTCCCATTGCAGGTGCACTGAGAAACGCCATGGTGGTGAGCTGTTCAGGTGCTGCTCCTGGAGCTCTCCGCTGCTGACAGAGAAGTGGGCACTGCCGCTGTGAAAATTCTGCAGGCAACAGCTTCATTTCATGCAGAGAGATGACTTTGGGACAGAAAAGTACGACACGTTATCTGAGCACAGGAATTACAACTAGCCCTTGAAAGAGGCAACAAATGCTAGTAGGTTTAGAGAAAGCTGGGTGGAAAAGCAGAGAGCTTTAACGCTGAAGACAGCATCTTCTTGCCTTGATTCTCCCAGCCCCTTACTTCTGTTTAAGTTGGGGAAATTAATATTACTAAGATTATTAAGGAAAAGTACTCAGAGGGCTGAGCTGTCATAGAAAGACAGTACTGGAAAAAAGCCATAAGCATCAGGAAATCACCCAGACCAGAGAAGCTCTCATCTCAGCCGCCTGCCAGAGCTTCAGAGCAAGGAGGAAAGCCTGCTAATTGCAGGGGACATCTCAGTAAATTGGCCCTTACACCAGACTGGTGAAAGTGATTGACTTTCATGCCTAGCCTAAGAAAGGCTCAAATGTTATCTTATTTTTCTCTCTTACTTATACTTTTACTCAATTCCAGCTGTTCTTGTGTGCAAATGAGGCTGCCAGAGAATATTTAGTGACCTCAGACATAGGTATCTAGTGCTATTCTCACACCTCAGGGTGTCTGAGACCTCCTTTGGAACTGGTGGTGGTGTGGGGCAGCTCAGGGGCCAGCAGAGACAGTCTAGAAGGACTGAAATAGCACAAACACTTAGTTTGGCCACCCAAATTTCTCTCAGAGTTTGAAACTGTATCAGCAAAAAAATTAAACATGGTAATTTTTGCAAAGAGAAGCCTCTTGCTGAGTTACCAAGGCAATGCCAACCCCCCCTGGAAATCATTGCAGCACCCAGCAGCAGTGAGTTCGTGCAGAATGAAGCTACACGAGTCCCTTTGCCAGGGAAGGGACAGATCTCTGTGGTCTTGAACACCTCATATTGCAGACAACCTGACTTCCCCACACGCATGATCAGTTAAAGCCCCTTGTACCTTCCCCAAACATGGCCCTGGCATGCCGAACACCAGGCATGGGTTTGCAGCACTTCTGTCTTGTGGACGTGCACTGACATGTGCGGATCTGCCAATGCACAGGAAAGAAAATAGCTCAGAAAGTCCTTCATTAGCCCTGGCATAGACTTGCCCTGCCTTGCCCTCCTCCCACATTCTTTGGCTGTTTAGGGAGGCTACAGAAATCCAGCGTTAATTTAATTTCTTTGAGCAGCTATCAAATGAGTCAGGTCTACCATGCTGAGCAAGACCATAAGCAAAATTATGAAGAAACTGAAGCCCGCCAAACTGGGAATACAACCCATATAAAAACACGTTTTTAAAATCCATTGCAATGCTGAAGCTGAATTTATGGTAGAATGATGATGCTGTCAGATTTTTAAGAATACACTATGCCAGTCCTTTCAGGATTGTATCCCAGCATTATCGTTTAATAAGTTCCTTCAGCCAGAGTGTTCGTAAATAAATAAACCAATAGGTTAAGTGCAAAACCAATTCTACTAAAAGGATGTGCTCTATTTGCTCTGCTCAGGTATTGCTAATAATAGAGGTATCATAAAATGACTCAAACTGCAAAAGAAATGTTGAATGCTTGAGTGCACACTGCAGAGGAATAGCCAGCCATATAGACACTGAAATCATGTCCTTTCAAATTAGCGTGGGGAAGCAAGCAAACAACACATAGGTCTGGTACACACTGTCCAAGCAGCAGGGGTTTAACAGTATTTCTGTTCCTGTTTGCCGGACTGTGTTTGGGGAAGAGAGCATTCCCTTGGAAAAATGACCACTTCAAATGACAGGCACAATATTTATTCATCAGCAAATGTGCATTTAACAAGCTCAGCTGGCTGCCCTCTGCTCTGGCAGTTTCAGGAAAACCTTTCTTGCGATGCATTGCACTCCTCTTTCCTAGTGGGCTGGGGATGCCATCCGCTCTTTTGCCTCTGCTGGCTGTTTTCCACTTATTTGATTACTCTTTTCCATCCCAGTTAGCTCTGCATAGCCTGGAGGGAGTGAACTAGATTCTCTTTCTGGGGCATCATCAAAAGCGATGTTTACCGAATTGCAGACAATCACATCTGTGTAAATCTGGTGGCAGCACATGTGCACTACAGTGGCCTACAGAGATTTTATTTTTCCTGATAGCACAGGAAGAAAAGCATCCAGTGCCCCCCACTCCAAGGCCAGGATCAATACTGTAAGTATTAATACAGTAAGGCTGGCAATCATTCGGCAACACTTTCCATCTGCTTGGAAACAAAAGCATTTGAACTGAGACCATCTGGGGATTATAAATCCCAGGGTACCATTTAAATCATGTTTTGAAAAAGTCTTCATCTGAAACAATCTTCTTCATTTTTCCTCCATCAGCTGCAAATTACCAATAGCCAGTTTATCAGCTACCATATTAAAGAGAAGTTTGTAGTTATTTGGATCAAATGTGTCAGCCAGAATATTAAAATATGTAAAAAAATATACAGTTAACATGCATATTTCTTGAGGCAAAAATGATTTTTCCTGTTTCATAAGGCACGAAATTCACTCTCAGCAATCAACCTGCACCAACAGAAAGAATACTTCTTTTTCCATCAAACTCCTTGATTTCCAAATACAGTTTTCCAGACAAACTCTCCTTTTGAACAGATATCATGCCTAAAAACAACTCAGTCAAATGCCATGCTGGGCAACGCCAGGCTGTGTTGGTACTGGAGCATCTGCATGGAACCAACTCCTCTTTTCTGGAATTCCCACCTGAATTGGCCAAAGAAACAGGCATGTGCAAAAGTAGAAACATTCACTCGCATTTATGGGTTTGAATCACATCAAAGATCTTTTTTTGCATATGCGTCCACTGGGTTTAATCAGAATTTTAATGAGTTTGTCTTTCAAGATATTTACCTGTTTTCAATAGTTTAGATCATGCCCATTTTATAACCGTATTCCTGGTTCAAGCCCTATTCCTAGATCAATCCTTCCATTCTTGATCTACAAATGAAATCTAAAATATAGCCTAAAATATCCTCAATTATTCATCATATAACATAAAGTTATAGCTCTAGGAAAGATCTCAGGGGACTATGCATTTCATCTCCCTGCCCTTCAGCACCAGTAACCCTTCTGACAGACATTTGTCTAAAGGTCCCTGACCAGGGAGATCCCACACTTGCACTAACCAATCTGCCCCAGTTCATCATCAGTCTTCCCCTTAGAATATTTGGTTTATTCTTTAAGGCAAGTCTCTAACATGTAAATCATCAAGACCGGATGATTGGAAAACAAGTGGTTTATCCAAACTTTCTCTAACTTCTTTTTCCTTATTCACTGACATCTTGCTCTTTTTATACTGGAATTAATTGTGCTAGCCACCTGATTACAGCCGACCTCACTAATAAGGATTAATGCAAAATGGCACTAAACACTGTTTTCATAGCATCATTTATTGATTGCAGCAAAGACTCTGGTTGGGGCTGGGGGACATTCTCAGCTTCCAGACGGTGCCAGCAAACTGCTTTCTCAGGTATCACACACACACGTCCCAGGGCAGTTAGACATAGTTATGCATTGGGATATCACGTTTAGAAAGCTAATCACTAATTAATACCAAAGGCAATAACTTTATGACCTCAGGAGAGATCTCCACCGAAGGCTGGTGAGACAGACAGGCACACAGAGGGGAAGGGCACGTTACAGGGCACACCACCAGCACAGCCTTTCTACATGGGACATGTGAGATACCCGGGAAATGAGCAGTCAAATCGTCTCATATGGGAATAGACAGGAAGAAATATGGGAGTGAATCTGGAAGAAAAGGAGGCAGGTAAACATGTCCTATATGCTGGGAAATAAAATTATTGGGTGGCAGAATGTAACTTTAGCAGACAAACTTTAGGCTTTGCTAGGATTTATGGTTCCACAGTGTTCCTGCCTTTTCCCTTTCCACTGATAAAACTCAACCAGTTGGCTTTCTTCCCACCAAGAAATCCATTGGTCCCTGACTATGCATGAAGATTTATTTTGCTTCTTACTCAGCTGGGGAGTAAGCATTCAAAAAGGTCTTCTTTCCAAGTGCTCAGCTTTAGAACACAATTCCTCTTACAAGTATTCTTACAACTATGTTTTCTCTGTGTTTTGTTTTATTTATTGAAGTTATATGGGGTTTATTTCACATACGCCTTATTGGAAGAGCAGCGCTGCTAACTGAAAGGTTGTTTTCACTTTTACTGGAAAGGTTTTTCTGAATATTAGCTTTGGATTGGCAAATTTTCAGTAATTTGTATTCTCAGCAATACATTGGTATGAAAATTGGATTTGGGCAATGGGCACTCCCTGAGCTACTTTACCTTCAGTGTAATGACTTTAGCTAGAAGTTGAGCATACATCATGCTTCCATCCATTGCTTTTCTGCACATTTGGGGTCTCAATCTTTTAACCCTTACTCATACCGAGTAGCACCTGTTAATGGGAAAATAACATCACTTTGATTGACTTGTAGTGCATGACAGTTTAAGCCTCCGTTAAGAGAGTCCTGTGAAAACTAGGGCATAATTTAGTTGTGCTAGACCACAGCGTGACCCCAATTTCTTTTAAAACCCCCTGATTTCAGTAGCATGCTTCTTTGAATTTTAGACTGGTATTTCAATCGTCTTAACATTGAAGTAGCTCTTCTTAAGACCTGAAGTCACAGTTGGGAAGAAGAAGGGGAAGGATTGCAGTCCTTACATCAGCTCTCATGGCTGGCATTGTGGATGGTGGACATCGGGGTCAAAGGAGATCCCTATATTCTCTTGTACTGAGAAAGCTGCTCCCTTCCTAAGAAGAAGGATTAAAAGTTTGATATTAAAAATCAAAATATTAGATGATATTCAAATACCTCTCTCTGTGAGTTTAAATGAGAGGCCATTCATTTAAGAAATAAACAGACTGTTAGAAAAATGGCATTTAAATATTGGTGCTGCTTATCCTAACAGGGAAAAAAAGGAAAAACAAAGAGGTTCTTCTTTTTCATCAAGTCTTGTAGTTTTGCTATGTGAAATCTGGTTTTATTGTCAATTAAGAAGTTCCTCTGAATAGTGGAAATTCTTGTCTGCCTGGGGCCAGTGTCTCTCTGCTGTAAACACCAGGCAAATTGAGTTGGAAAGTGCAGCTCCCAAGTTCCCTCTTTCATTTGTTTCCTCTTCTCTAGGACTGGTATGTCACTGACAATCACACTCCCTCGCTGCCTGCCTTGTAGCCGTACGGGGGAAATCACACAATTTAGGTAGTCATAAACCTAACCAGATGCCAACTGTGTTCACCTGCTCCATGGTAGAGGCAATGCTCTTATTAACTCTACTAATTTGCCTAATGACTCTGACCAGCAAGCTCTCCCTACTTTAACAGCTTGCAGGGCACATTTTGGTGCCTGGTCAGACTGAATGACTTTACTAAGAGTAAGAGTGCATCAGCTCCACAGTATAAACCATGCAATGCTTTTTGGTTTTTATTTCTGTCCTTGAGTCCCAGATACATATCTTCTAAAAATATCAAGATATATGTGCAGAATGGTTTTGGATTAAAATTTTTAAAGGGTAAAGAAGCGATCGTGGATGTTGATTTAAGATCCTAAAAGGAGGGATAAATGCATAACAGTTCCTCCATTCCCATACAACCAAAGACCTAGAAGTAAAACTCATCATGGATCCCATGCTGTAACTAAAGGAAATATGATGAGAGAGGTGTCTGTCCTACCTGCAGTAATTTAAAAGCGGAATTTACTTCCATAGCCAGCTGAAGGAAGGAAATTGTAGATGACATTTTTTCAGCTATCTGCTGCCTTTGGATGGGGTGACACCACCTCCAAAGCTGCTTGTCTCACTATTGATGTTAAAGTCATACAGCCTAAGGATCCAAAACAGCTAGTTCAGATCGCTTACAGTAGTGAGATGGTTTCTTCCTTAGGATTAATTGGAGTGTCTTGCTAATCTTCCCTTCAGGAAATATTTGTCAAAGAAAAACAAACAAAGATAGCTATGTCCACTTTTGCAGGGAAGTTCTTCCTATAAATGAATACACTTGCAAGTAATAGAACTTAATTACTTCTTCCAAACCCTCTGAAATCCTTGCTTTATCCTTCCACATAAAGAGTTGCTGCTTGGAATATTTTGCAAGAGCTCTGAAGACCTAATTTTGCACACTCCAATTAGTAATATTCTAGAGAGACTGAAGATATAAACAGTCTTTCTAAATTAATACTCATATTTCTGTGCAAGCTTTTAATCAAAGAAGACAGCATGACACCTCCAGAGGCTTGTATGCCATTGTGTTGCCAATAACATTATATTGTTCTATTCGAAATATATTTTATTCCCCTATTCTCATGATGTTTTCAGTTCTTTATAAATTGCTCTAGTTATTAGTTTTTTCTGTGGTTGGTCCTCAGTTTAGGAGATTGATCTGGATTTGGAATGGGTTTTTACCATATATATATATAAATTTTCAATGCTGCTGTAAATTATTTTTATCAAGTATCTTTATTTCATGTGTATTTCTGGGATAAAATGCCTTCCTTATTTATACCCCTGTGAAGTGCTAGATACCCACTAGGGTCCCAGGAAGCTGGAGGTCCTCCAGGCAATCGCACGTGGCTTTTGACATGTGTGTGTGAGTCCAGCAGACACCCACTACCAGTGGTGTTTGTGGGGCGTTTCAGAGGAGGCTCCCATGGGCTCTTCCAGGAGGTGTTACTAACACTTTCCCAGAAGGCTTTCCCAGATTTTCTCCATCTGCCTGTGACAAGTTGTATATCCCTGGGTGCGCCTGCTGGTAGACATGGCAATCAAGTAATTTTTTTTCTCATTAGAATAAAACTTTGTCATCAGTATAACCATGAAAACAGAAGCAATACTGCTGGATATACCACCCCTTACACCTTTGGTCCAACAGCCTTTCCAAAGGAAGAAATATCTACCCAGTTGTCTTGGATTCCCAGAAATCTGAGGAATATAGGACAGCATCTCAGGAGGTACTGATTTTAGCAGAGCAATGGCAGAAATCAAATCCTTATCATAGTAGGTATTGCCAATTTTGAGAGATTCCTGGCTCAGAACAGTCTGCAATCTATTTAGGGGCATAGACAAAGATTTTTGAGGAAACCCTAGCCAAAAAAAAAAGAAAGAGTGTTTAGCCATAGCAATGATCAGAAATAGGAACCAAATCCTTGGTGCTGTATTCGGGAACTTCACCAAAAGCTGCTGCTGCTGCTCCTTGCCAACCTTCTTTTCCATTTCATGAGGATATTTTTGACTCAGTGGTCCTCACTGTGCTTGAAGGTTGGCATTGGCACATTTTATTTTATTTCTCTATATGTATACACAAGCGTGTAAATATATATGTATATACAAGCATGAGGCCAACTATGTGTAGTTTGTAAAAATATCTGCACCTGTTTACCTGAATAAAAACAGCATTTTCCTCCAGGCTACCTTTGTAATTCCTGCTATACAGTCTTTGTGAATATCTGTGCAAGTGACCTTTTTTATTTATGAGAAAGTTTTTACAAACTCTGATATCACTATGTATTTTCATGCTTATTTCCTGAGAAAGTGTTTCTGAAGGCTCATTGGGAGCAAAGGTGGCAGGGAGGAGAAAACGATGTGTACAACTGGGCTTTGCATAAAGACTTATTGTTAGCAGACCCCAGAAGACACTCAAGTTTCAGGCACTCGCCCCTCTGTCCCACTTGTGTGCTGGGGACTCTACCTTGTGTTCCCAGTTTCCAACTGGGCCAGTGCAGCTCAGCGGGAAAGAGGAGGCAATAACCACCCTGACTGTGGTCCAAACACCAAGGAGCCTAGCAGTGTGGGGTGGCAGGCATTTACATCCCCACAGCAGCAACGTATGGTGTGTGGAATGTTTCACATCACCTAACATGGTCAAGGCCATGCATTTGTGCAGTTTCATATTTAGAGGAGCTGCTGCCCTCCAGCTCTCTTTTGGCTGGAGACTCCCATTTCAGTCTCTCTGGATGAGAGCCCAGCTCTTCCATATGGCACGCAGACTTCTGGGGAATAAGTGATGTTTTCACTGTCTTCCTTGTTTCAAGCCTGGAAGAATAGCAAGCTGTGATTTGCACAACTCACTGCAGCTCTAGTCCTTTTCTTTCAAATCCGGAGGACCTGAGATGTGTACAGACCAACAGTACAGGGATCTGGCATAGCCTGAAGTGCAGACTTTAATGCATGGACTCTTCTGGCCCCATGTAGATATTGCACAAAATTACTCCACTGGTTTCCCCTCCCGTGGAGCCGCCACGGTCTTACTCCAAGGAGTAAGGACTCTCCAAGGATGGTAGAGTCTGTAGAGAATGGAAACCCACAGGTAGATCCAGACTGCAAATAAGTATAGTACTCAATTTTTCAGTTCATCTGCACAACACAATCTGGACATCTGATTCCAGTAAGTTTGTAGCCAGCCAAAAAGTGCCCAGCAAAAAGAAGAGGATTGTGTACCTTCTTTTTTTACCCTTTCTTCCTTGCTTATACCACTGAGTTCTGCTATGCAACTAGATGGATTTCTCATATCTCTTGAATCGGCAGTGCAAAGCAACAAAAATCTCTTGACGGTATGTGCAGGGGAATTTTTAGACTTGAAAGCAGACAAACCATTGCTCTTGAAAAAAATTATCGAGGATACATAAAGGATGGGCCAAAAAGACTGTCCTGGTTCTTCTGCTTCATCTCACAGAGTGAAATACACAATGAATCTATCACAGAAATATGTAGATCCTACAGTCTTGATATTTGTGCTGTGAAGCTTAAATATCTTTCTTTCTCACCCAAGAAAAATGTCAAAGGCACATAGAAATAATTTATTTTCTTCACATTTTAGGCAGCTGCATCTGCAGCTATGGATCTCTCTTCTGGAATTTTTCCTCTTACAAAGTTATAAAATCTTCGGAAAAAAATTCGTATACTTGTGACTTGTATTTTTTCTGAAGTAGATTGATTAATTCTGTTTAATAGAGTTAAAATTAGCCTGTTTGTGTGGCTATTCTTTTCTCCTAAATACGTAATATACAGTTTATTTTGACAAGTACTAGTGGGCGATGCACAAGGGGACTGCTTCTTTTTGCAGGGGGTGCTGCTTTTTTGGCCTAAGCAGAAGAATATTTGGCTCAGAGGGCTGGAAACCTTCTTCCAGCCCCACCTCTTCTTTTCCCTCTGAATGAATGGGTTTATTTTCATGCCTGTTTATGCAGCATGGTGTATAGCAACCACTCCTTTTATGTTGGAAATATTATGGTTTGTCATTGACAAAATAGCAACGTAAATTAAAGAAGGTATGGACACTGTCCTTAGCCAAAGGAATAAATATTTTCCAGTAGAATTGCATCAGTTTTTCCAAAAAAGAAAGAAACCGAATGAATTTGAATGAATATCATTATTCTAAAGAAACTGAAAATTGAGAAATTCAAAAGCTTGTTGCGATTTTAAGAATGTGTCCTGGTTTTACTGTTGTTTTTAAGAAGACAAATTATAAGCAAGATTAACTCTGATTAGAGAAAGAGATGGCTGCTGCTTTAGGAAAGGTAACTGGAAATGTATTTTTTTTCAAATGGTTAATGAAACGTTAAAATGGGCAATAACACTTTACTACTTCAAAGCATCACTTGTTGACTGATATTCATTGCGCTCCTACACAACTTGTTTTGCACTCACTATATGCATTGTTGTCTACATTTTTAAGAGTAACACCTTGCATATTTGCAAGTCCTGCAAAACCCATGCAGGCTGAAATGCTTTGTTTCTGAAAGGTAAAACTGCTCTTTTCCTCAGCGAACAGAAAACTCTTCCCCATTAAGTTATTAACTTACATCAGCTAAACTGAAATCTATTTTGTCATTTAAATGGACTTTCTGAGATTTTGAAAACTTTTCTCCTAGGAGCAATTAAAAATGTAAAAAAACCTTGCGGCACTCCCCAACAAAACTCAGATTAAAAGCTGCGATGGAAATAAGAATTACCATATTCTTCACTGGGCTTTGTACTCTTCCAGGTTTTTCTGTAAGAAAGGCACACAAAAAGGTTATGCTTTGATCGCTGAAATTAATTTTCTCCCAATTTTATAATCACCACAGCTTTCCCTAATATAGATGAGAGGAGAAGAGTTTCATTTCACATTGCTGTAGAAGGGAGTGAAGAGCACGGAGGTCCATAAGAAAACACCCAGTGTCACAAGCTGCATGACCCTTGGCATCAGTCTGTAGGAAGGACCTTTCCTCTCCAGCATGGGAGGTAATGAAAGAACACAAAATCTTTGCCTTCCAACCTAAGGTCTTCTGCTCTCTCTTAGCAGTATCTGTAGCAATACAGGGTTGGATTCCTGCTGTCCTTTTATTTGAAGTGTAAGATGAGTTCAAATGCTCATACAAACACTTGCTTTTGATTTTATCAGAGCTTGGCCCTGCTACTGTCTTTCCCAACAGCAAGATAAAAATCAAAAGGGGACATGGATGAAAAGATTAAAAAGGAAAGGGAAAAAGAAAACACTGAGCAAACTGAAGTTTTATTGACCTTTTTTAACACTTGAGTTTCTTTCTTAAAGGTAGTCATTTCCTTGTAAAAGGGACTTCTGCCATGGAAATTATAAATCCAAATACTTAACATTTGGGAATGGGGTCTTTCAATGAGCAGTGGTAAACAGATTCATTAGTACAAAAACCTAAATACAATAACAAGAAGAAAATGATTGACTCTATTTTGAAAATATATGCAATGTGAATTTACATTAAAAGCTACAGAACAAGTTACCTGTGATCCTGCAATACCTTTCTTGAACCTGCAGGACTTTTCTGTACCAGAGCAATCAGGGTTTCTCTGCTTTCCTTCTCAGCTTCTTCATCCCCTTGTATTTTGGTCGAATGACGCAACAGGCTGCCACAATTATCCATGACACATTGCAGTTTATTATCTTTTCTGAAAGTGCTTTAGTTTAAATTTCAAACATTATCAAGAATAATTTGGGATGTATCCTAAGGACCCTTGACAGGGACAGTTAGCCTACAGGGAAGAGAGTCCAGGATCAGCTAGTTCATCATCCTCCTTTACCACGTCCACCCGATTTCAGCACATTCAAATACAAAAATCACACAGCAAAATAGCCCATTATGGTGATGTGCTACATAGCCTCACATTTCCATGCTCCTCAGCTTCCCGCTACATCATGCAGAGATGGAGGATATTTGAGCAAAACATTTTGGGGTGGAAATAAAATGTTAATGAATTGTTCGTCATATACTTTTCATGAAATCTGTCAAGAACTTTTGCAACTTGAATATAAAGTTGCACACAGAATGTGGCAGTCATTGCAGTTATTTTAAAATAATACAATAATTGGTTAATATTGACTTGGTTCTTGAGGAAACTATGTCTTTTCACTGACACTTACAAAGAAAATAAAGAAAATTGGAGTAAAAGTTGTTTGAGACCTAAAAAAAGTAAGGAGAATTTTTTTTGGGAAATAATTTCTCTTGTGTTTATAATTATGATGAATAGATGTCTTCCCTGCAGAAAAGTAAATTCTTTACGGAGACAGTAATAGAAGCTAACAGGCTACCTTAATGCAGTGTAATGGAGAGGTAGGCTAAACCATTGCTAATAGTATCTAACTTTTGCACAACTGTGAAATCAGAATAAGGAATATATTATTGAGCACAGAGATGAGTAAGCAATAAGAAATGTCTGAAAGAATCAGTATCTTTAAGGATGCTTGCCTTGTCCCTTCCCGGTTGGTCCCATCAGCCACAGGTTCCCATGCACAAGGAAATAATTCCACAGGCAGAGTTACTCGAGTCATGATTATGGTTATTACTGTACCTTCAAAGAAAACACAGAGTTACTACATATTTATCTTTTTTCCCTTATTTTGTATTTCTTGAATATTTTAGACTGTAAGCATTTAAGGGATTTTTTTTTTCTGTTTTAAAGATCAGCTGCCACTGGTAGATGTTAAACCTTCTTTTCGGTGATTTTTTTTAATGAAGAATATGAAAAGTAACAGGAAAAACATGGACTTCCTTCATAAACTGTTTTTTGTTAAAAAAAAAATAAAAAAGAAAGCAAGCTAGTAACTGAAGACAAACCTGCCAAAATAAAGAAGGGATGGAAACTCTCCACTCCAAAAGTGAAAGATGAGTGTGTTAATGCTGTTGGGGCCCTCATGGGATGCCCAGCTCTCCTGCGGTGGGCAGCTTTCCTCCAGGGATGGCAGGAGCTGCAGAGTAGCTGATCCAGGGACTGTCACAGCCTCTCTCGGGCTTCAGCAAAAAAGCAGACCATGGCACATTACAGCAAATATTTCCAGCCAAGAAACCCAGCACAGGAAAAAGTAAACTGAAATACCTGAAACTTCATCATCTGGGGCAAATTATTTTATTTCATTTTTACAACACAAAACTATCTCTGCAAGCCATAAATACAGGTGTATTAAACCAACTAACACCTCTGCTGGAGCTTAACTGATTAATGCTGGCTAATTACCCACCTGATGGGATCAACTGGTCAAAGGAACTGAGATATCATATTCCAATCTAATTATTTTGATTGTAACATTTCAATGGAATTGAATTACTTTTCAATTCATATGTCAGAAAGTCTACATGCAGAAGTTTATAATTAAGCAGCTATTATCTTCTATTGCTTGATAATTGCCATATGTTTCTAAATGATGTTTCTTTTTCTAACGATTGTAAAGCTGGCTACGCTGGATTTTTTCATATAAACTGAAGTCCCCTGTGATTAGCCCACTTCTCTCTACAACTATTGTTTAAACCACTGAGAGACTCCGAGTGCCTGAGGGATCTGGCTATCTTCAGTAAGGTTTAATTTTATTTAATTTCATATTTAAAGCTTCTGTGACCTTTTTCAACATACAGATGATAAAAATACTTTCACACATGGATATATCAAATGACATGTCCACCTAGGTTTGCTAATAAAACTGCATTGCTCTGTTACTGCTGGCCCCTGGCTATATTAGCTGTCTGCTTGCCTTATTTGTGAGTTATAAATAGCCAAAGACTGCATACTCACTGTCTGGTTACATTGAATAAACTGTGATTTTAATTCTTCCAAACAAGCCTGTCTTCTGACACAGGTCTGTCCTGAATGCTCAGTCTTACCTGTTTTCCTTTTTGTGTGTGTTTCTTACATGGCTGGGAGAGTCTTAGGCAAAATTCCCTGACTGTAAAATATTCTACCAATTAGCAGAGCCACTGAAGGGAACTTTTACACTTTTAGCAAGCCGTTTGTTGCAAAGTAATGCTCCACACCATTTGTTATGTTCTGATTTGATAACACTTTATACTCACATTGCACTAATGAAAGGCATCAGTGTTTCTGACCTGGTCTTCCCTGCTTAGCTTGTACCAAGAAGTCGTGAAATCATCTCAAGGCCCTGCTGTTCTAATTTCTCTGCAAACTGAAAGCAACAGGCACTTGCTTCCAAAAGGCTTCCAGCCTCTAAGGCAAACACAGGCTGAGGACTAGGTGCAATAAAGGATTAAATTACCTAAAGAAGAATTTAGGTGGAATTTGGCACCCAAATCCAAAACTGTAAGCTGAAAACCCTCTGCTCTCAGAGCTCATACCATATCTGGGCATCACCCTGTGTGACTGAGAAGGTCTCTGGGGTCGCACTAGGATGCAGAGAGCTGCAACTGCCCCTGGCTTCTCAGCAGCTATTTTTCTGCTAAAGCTCAGTAAGTGCTCATGTGCTGTAAGGCATGCCCGGAGCACACCAGACACCCTGCCGTACTGTTGGGTCACATGTGTTGTGAATTTAAGGAAAAGATCACTCCACTGTTTTAAATACAATAACGTCCAGGAAGCCCACTGGGCAGCAGTAGTTGCTGCAGCACCGTGCAGAAAAGCACAGAAGGCTGCCCTTTCTGTACCCTCATTTCAGGAAATTGCGCTGAAGTGACTCAATATTGGCCTCTTCTCAAAAAAGAGAATGGATTCCCAAAAATCTCTCTTCTGCTTAACTGGTTCCCTGGTGAGTCATCTGGTCTCCATTGGCTTTCTGAAAAATATGTAAAAGGTACTTGAGTATTCATCTTGGAAAGACTTGCTTGGGATAACTGATCCTTTGGTCCTAAATCCAAAATCCAGACTACAGTGCCTCCATCCATTAGAGGATTGCTCTCTTAGAAACAGAGAACTTAATATCCCCAAGCACAGTCCTACATAATATCCCCAAGCACAGTCCTACAAAGTGCTGAGCTGCTCATGCTCAGCGGGACCGGGGCAGGCTCAAGGGTCCCCACTGGGACACTCAGTGAGACATGCCACCCCAGAGGACTATGAGTCAGGACCAAAAGAAACCACAGAAGTGCAGATATCTGCAGAATAAATTATAGGCATGATTAGTGTGTGAAATGAGTTAGAATGAGCGAGTTCCTCAAAGAAATTACAGCCTCTGGGGAAATCATTTACAATGGCCACGATGAGTAATATCTCACTCCATGACTCCATTGACTTCCATCTTCCCTTTCCCCTACAGTTACATCGAGCGTGAGAAAGATCAGCTTAAAATTGTCATGTGTTTATACTGGCAGGAACTGGTGCTAGTTTTATCATTTTTATTAAGGCTTGTGTGGCATTTGTATTTTGTTCAGCCAGCAAGCTCACTCAAAGGATCTTATTGTCTCCAGGAAAGCTTTTCCGTGTATTTGTGCACTTGGCTGGAATTGTAACTTGTGCTTATTTCCAAGAGAGGACATATGCTGTGCACAAGAGAGATCTGTTGGACTCCACAATTGCTTCATACCTGGATTTCAATAAAAATTGTTAAGGAATATTTGAGATTTTTAGCTGTGTAAAGAAAGCGTATGCTGATCTTTCGCTGTGCAAACCTATAGGAATGGTGCCATCTGCAAAGTTATTTTCATATCCTCGTTACTGCAACATATAGCCCATCCAACAATACAGCAAATTACAGTGCTTACTAATGTCATTTGCTTCTTTGTTTCAAGCATTATGCCATTATGTCATATGTTAACATGAAAATAGACATGTTTTTTTCTCAGTGGCATTAATGGAAAAGTTAAGTTCACTACTTCTTCCCCTTTCCTCATTATACATTATTTGCTATTTTCTTATCTGCAGTTGTCAGGCTGTAATTTGATACATTTCTTAGAAATAATTGGTGTCAGATGTCATTTCTTGTGGCCAGTTTCCTTGGCTTTCTCTGATGCAAATTGGTTTATACAATTTGCATTTATGAAGCAGTTTGATGCAGTAATTTCCATTTTCATACCCTCATTCACTTTCTTAATTTATTTTTTTTCTGCAGCGCTTGTTGTCTTCATCTCTAAAAAAATGAAGAAATTCCATTAAGTTTGGGTCTTACATGGATTATCTCCAATCTCTAAAATATCCTTTCTGCACAGTAATCCATCTTCTTTCCTTTTGGTAGTTATCTGCTTAAACATGCTTTTGCTGTTTGTATTAAAATCCTTCCCCAAAATTTTACTTTTGTCACTTCTGATTTTATTCCCTTACTTAATGACATTTATCACACAGAAGTTTTTATTATGCTTTTGTTTTTCCATTCCTCATAAACTATTCTTTTTCCCAGTACTGCTTTCTAACCCAATTATTCTTCTGGCTAGCCTTGGCACCTCATCCAGCATGTTCTGCGACATTTTTTGAATATTAATTCAGCTGCAGGTAGCTTGTGCACCTTTGATTTAAAGACTCATTAAAGTCACCTTGTTACTGTGTTTAATTTCAGCGAGTTGCTTACTACAGCCTACCCTTCAGAAAATGAAAATGTTCAGACTCTCAGCTAAATTTTTTTGACATCTGAGGTAGCTAGAGGTAGTTTTGACCAAAACAAATTATGCTTTATGCATGTACCTTTTTTTTTTACTGTCTACTCCAGGTTTATCTAAGGACTTCTGAGCCTTGCACACCTCAGCACAGATGAACAAGGTGTCTATAGCACAAAAGTTTCCACTCACTGTTGTGCTGGTCTGGATTTCCTCAGGGCTCAAGTCACATCCAGAGAAGCCTCCTTGCCTTTATCTCCCAAGTCATCGTTGTTGTTGTTGTTGCTGTTGTTGTTATTAATATTAATATTATTATTATTTCCCCTTCATTTTAGGCCTTTCAGTTTGTTGATTAATGCCCATGAAGGCAGCCGTGCTGCTTCTGGAAATGCAGTTTGTCATCTCTGTCAGCACTCAGCTCCATATGTTGCCACTTCATAAGTGACATACCAGGATGCTAGGCAATATAAATGAGCCAGGCTGTATTGGACTGCATACAGTTTATATTTCATCTTTTATAATCAAAGGCATGATTTCTCACCCACATTTTTCACAGGATGCATAATCACAGTGTAATTTCTCTTTTACGTGATTTACAATGCACTCTAAATTTGGGTAACTTGGTGGGCTTCAAGAGAAGCACAGCTTACATGTCAATCTGATCGGACTAAATGGTTGTGTACACTTCATAACACCTTTCGTCTAAAGAGTACAAATAATACACCTATTAGCCTACCCAGAAACATTTGAAATTCATAGGGACAACCGGGGAGAAAAGTAGGGACATGCTGTTTAATGGCCTTGAAATAGAACTCACACAGAGATCTCCTCTGGAGGCTATCAGACACAAATATTTAATATTATATTTATTGTCTGGCTCAGGTCTCCACTGGTGTGAGGTTCTTCCCCCACAGATGTTCACACAAGCAGGTTTTCTGCTGCAAGAATCTATTCCTATTTCTCCAGCTGTTTTTCTGTGGTCACCTAGACAAGTCATGTTTTCTTTTTGTTTTCCACCATTTGTCTGTACAGTTTTGGAAATGGGACAGTTTCTTCACCTGGACCTGGAGGTGCTGCTGAAATCCTACCTTGGAGCCACTCCATGCCCCGAAACAGGAGTGTCAGCTTGGGTCCTTAGGCAGAGACTTCCACAGCTTCATGCCCATAACTTGGGGCACACCTCAGGGAGAACAGAGGCAGAGACCCCTCTGTCAGGCCAACATAAGGCTACTGCTGGGCTGAGAGCCAAAGCCTCAGGTCCCTCTGTCCCCAGTGCAGAAGATCATGGGACTGAAGGTGGAGGAAGGTATCTGTATCCAGCTAAGGGGTGACAAACCTCCAACCAGCGGCACCACACTTCCACTGTTCAGTGTCACACAGGGGTGGCTGAGCTCTGATAACACATCAGCTCTGCCTTTGTGGAGCTATAGATGTCACTAGCTCGAATACTGCTTTTGCAGCCTCCCAGAAACTAGTGTCAAGAGAGTCCATTAAGTCATCCGGCCCGTCACATTGGGTACCACAAGCACTTAAGGCAATGACTACACCACAGCATGGGGTGCCATGCGGAGATCATAGAACAGCCTAGGATGGACAGGACCTCAACAGATCATGTGGTCCAACCTTTAATGGGAAAAGGACCCTACATGAGATTATCTAGCCCCCTGTCCAATCGCCTCTTGAAAACCTCCAGTGATGGGGACTCTAACACATCCCTGGGAAAAATACCCAAGACAACTCCAGCTCGAGCTCATGAGTCCATCAACAGAGGGGCTCTGCTCTGGAAGTGGCACCAGAGCTCAGAGTGCATTCGTCCACTGGAGACTGAAACAGTGCTCAGAAGCAGAAAGCTGAAGATGCTGATGTGTCCTCAATGCAGAGACAAGGCTGGCCTGTGATACAGTCCCTACCAGAGAGCCAGATCCCATGCTGCAGAGAAAGGCAAAACCCTTCTACTCTGATCTGATAAAAACTGCCTCACATATTTTATCATTTTATCATTACATTCTCAGCTAACCAGTGGATATGGTAACCTGTGACAGTGAACTGTTGTTGCTGGTGACCTCTGTAACAGCACAGCTGGGTCTCAAGAAGTGCAGCTACCCCTCGCCTGAGAAGTGGGATCTTCTGTAATGCCCCCACATATTGGGTGCTGCTTGGTACCCACCATTCAGTTACAGAGAAAAATGAAATAAAAGTCCACATGGGACATCTAGGCAGCTGAACATCCAGGACAGCTTCCTGGCCCTTGAAACTGGCCAACACAAGCGTGAGATTTGATCATAATCTGTCTGCCAGCGCACAGCTCCGAGCGTGTTATGAGTATGCTGAAGCAACACAGCCAGTCTGATACTCCTCAAAGCGGACAAAACAAGGGCAATAACTCAGAGACTGTCAGGCACCAGGATCAGAAAGGACCTTGCATGGTCCCCACAACATCAGTCCCAATGCTGATTAACACTTGTAATAGTAGAGAACACTTGCAAATGTCCAAGTAGATATGGAATGGATACAGAGTAATAATTAATAACAGGGAGAATAATCAGCCTATGACTATCTGGATTAATTGCCATTCCTTTGAATAACAGAGATGCCAGAACTCATTGCTCTAAATGTTTTCCTTTCGGCAAACATAAAATCAAGAGGGACATATCTGAGCAAACAAATCTCGCCACCAGCAATAAAACCTATAAGCTACAGTGACTGGCAAAGCTTACCTCTCAGCACATCAGTTTTGGAGCTATAAAGCTGGTCTAAAAATTAACTATTGTTGTTAAGTGGGGAAAAGCACAGGAGCTTAATACATAATGGCATCTAGACTGTTTAATCAGGTTTTCACATGCCCATGGCCAACATCGTACTGGAGAAGGGAATGGGCGGTCTAGTTCGGACGCAAAATCTCGGCAATTCATACAGAAAAGACGAGTCATAACTCTTGCCTGTTGCTTCTGTTTTGTAGCAGTTTCTCCTCTCAGCTCATGCTAAGTATACCGTTGCTGGAGCTCAAAAGCCTGTTGTTTGTAAAAACAGTCATTTTTCCCAGGCTGCCCTCACAAAGAGACTTTAACTGACGTTTCAGACATTGTTCTGGGTATTGTCTTTTTTCAACCCTCTGGAAACTTATTGAAGCCATTGCCATTTCATCTGCTGATTCTGGAGACTTATTTGTATAGCCAGAAGACAAGGTGTGTCTGAAGTGTCTTAAATCTTCCAACTGATCTTGACAGCACATTGTTAAGTTTAACAACTGAACTAATTAAGAAAACTATAAAAACAGAAAGTCATGGTAAACAATTTGATCAGGAAGTTGATACAAAGGACTGCTTAAGGGAAAGATTCTGCACTATATGCTACAAGCGATTTCACTGAAAGCCTGTGTGCGTAATAGAAATGTACACTCAGTTGCTTTGGTCCACTATTGCTGGGGGAAAAAAACCCACACATTGCTATTCCAAAAAAGCCCTGGTTTGCATGCATTTTTCTAGGGTGGAATATTTATTTTCACTTGGAAATTCTCAGCCCAAACTATGTCTCATAAAGAGAATCAAGAAGAAGACCAACAAGTAAGGTATGACATGATTTTTGTGAGTAAACAAGAATAGGTTCTGAATATTTTCTGGAAAAAAAGTGCTGTCAGCAAGTCTGAATAATGAAGAAAGTAAAAAATTTTGTTCATAACCATTTCTGGAAAATAATGAGATAAAATTTGAGGACTATGCTGTTATTGCAATAATGAAGTTGCATAATATCCAGAGGGCTGGGAAAAGAGTGACCTGTTGTGTTGAGCATGTTTACATACTGTGTGGGTTGATGGTACAGTTGTCAGCTGATATTGTACGACCAGAGTCCGTCTCTACTGCTGGTCCTACAGCCCTTACCTATGCTACCATCAGTTACTTGCTTCTGATGCTAAATTGCCACGAAAAGTCTCCAGGGTGGTTCCCAAGTCTGCCACTAAATGTGGGACCTGGGTAATTTTAGAAGTACACCCCTGGTATTTCCCAGCTGTCTGAATCTTTAGGTGAATATGTATTTATGGCTTCAACCGCTTGATTCTAAGAGATTTAAATTCTCCGGTCTTCATTTCTGCTGCGAATTGCTAGAGAATTTCCTAATGCTGAGAAATCCCCCTTAGTGTATTTTAGCCATCACAAGTAATCGCAGGAGCATTCATATGGTTATATCTCACTCCCTTATCCTCTTGTACAGAAGAAATAATTGAACAGAAGCAATAAGGAACAGACAAAAAATTGCAAGAGACTGTAAGCCCAGGAACGCAGCAGTCGCTGCAGGGTGTATTGCTGTAAATCATCTACAAAATGGACTCAGTTGTCATGATTTTCTGTGAAGTCATGGTGAAATGAAATACAAAAGACATTGAACACAGGTATAATTGAGATAATTTTTAAATCCCATTTTATTTAAAATATATTTTTAAAGTATCTGTAATTCAGTAAGTTCTGCAAATACATTATACAGTGAATGTATGTGTCCTGTGTGAAACTTGGGAATGAAGGCTGCCATTTTGGGAAAACTGTGTTAGAAGCTCAACTGGGAATCCTAGCAGCTTGAGCAGGAGCTTGACTGAGACATAACATTTAAGAGCGGAGGAAGAATGCCATTTATTGAATCATCAGCCAAGTATTGATGAAGCTTGACCCTACTTAGCTCATGCAGACTGAAGCCGCCACAACTTCATCCCAGACCTTCCCTACCATGACTCTGATGATATGCCCTTCAGATTTGTGTTGAGGAAGGCAAAAGGCAGCTCCAGCATTTTTTGAATACCCCTAAGAGCCTTTAGAGACAGATTTCCAGCTCCAAATCCAGGGTGCAAGCCTGCGCTGGTGACTTTGTCTTCCTTCATGAAGATTTCTTTGGCATTTTTCCTCTCTTGCTGGGTGACACGTTTTCTCCAGACTTGCCCTGGCTGTTTGGTTTGAACGCAGGGCATATTTTCACCAAGGTGTGGGTGGTGCAGAGCTATGCAGCCTTGTGAGTGTGTGCGTGGCCCATGCCCACAGACATGCAGAGCCCTGGATGTGACAAAGCAAGCACTCACTCCCCCACCCTTATTCCTTTCTTTAAAAGGAAGTACTAAATAATAATTCCCAGACTCTCAAAGGCATTTATGCACCTAACCCTGATTTATCCACGCTGGTGCCTGCCCCTTCACCATCCCCACCAGTCCCCGCTGTGTAGCCTGGGAGCTGGAAGCAGGACTGTAGAGAACACTTTTTTTCCCCTTTTATCTACTCTATGGCATCTTGGCCTCAGCAGTGCATATAACTCATAAAAGCAGCAGCCTGTAATGGTAGTGGGAAGTAGCCTTCGGGCTTCTACAGCAAAATAAAACCTTTCAGGAGAAAAAGCAAGTTTTCCCTGAATTGTATTTATACCTTCTGTACAGCTGTGGGCAGAGCAGGGTCTCGATTTGTCTGAAGGCACTACGCTTATGTCCAGCAGGACCTCCTGAACACAGGGTTTGACCAGTGTCGAGACGTAAGGCAAACTAATATGTAGGATGGGCTAATAATAATAACTAATATATTGGTTGGACTTGATGATCCCAAAGGTCTTTTCCAACCTTAATGATTCTATGGCATGAAGAGAGGGTGCCAGCATCACCTGCAGTGATTAAACTCTAGAGCCCGCTGCCAGCCGTCCCCCTCCAAGAGCTATTCCGCGAGCTGCGTGGAAAAACACGAGTTACATTTTCTCTCGAAGGCTGCCGGGTCGTTTCGCTCTAAGAGGTCATTTAATTACGTTTTTTAACGAGGATGCGGTGGAAAGCGCCGGGGCTGCGGGGAGCGCTGCCCGTCCGCGGCTCGCCGGCCCCCCCCGGTGGCGGCGGTGCGGGGGTGCGGGGGTGCGGGAAGGGGCGCGGCGGGGGGGGCCGGCTCCGCACGGGGTGGTGATGGCCAGAGTCAGCAAGAAGAGACATGTGCCAAGCGCAGCTCAGCCGGAGGGAGGGCTGGCGCTGGCAAAAGGGAGGTGAAGCAAGGCGAGGTGTTTAAAGCAACACTTACAAAAAAAAAAAAAAAAAAACAACCACCATCGGAAATTTAAGAGCTACACAAAAGCATCGCTTTAAGTGGCTGACCAGGGATTATACAGGGTGTCTCTGAAAGATCCCAGAAGTAAAAGCAGGTCTCCAGGGATGCCTTGCCAGTTCTTTCGTGAAACACCCATCCTCACTCTCTCATAAATCATCATCTGCCTCTGAGGACTTCTACGTGGTCAACGCCGCAGCACAGGAGCTTCAAACTCTGGTTTTCAGAGTCTAGAAAGACATCGTCTGTACTAATATAACTAAATAAACATTACCGATTGCTAAGTAAACATTACTAATTACTAAGTAAACATGATTGACATATTTGACACAATTAAAGCTATCAAAATCCTGAAAGCGTATTTCTCTTCTTACAGATGTCTGTGGGGTCTCCAGACACTCTCTGTGCTGCCTGGTGCACCTGCTTTCACCCCTTGAAAAACCATCTGATACAATGGATTATCAGCTCTCCTGTAAGCCTAGCAGCTGCCAGCACAGCAGAAAACATACTCAAATTAGTATCAGGGCTAGGGGAATTCCTCTTTAGGTCTTCCAAAGTAGTGAATCAATGCCGGGCTATGCAAGGCATCATTTGTGGTTCAGAAAGGAACTCTTCCAAGTTCAGTTTAAATCATTGGGAAGAAATCTATTGATTCATTAAACCTTGGGCACAGCTCAAACGCCTTGGGCTTTGAAGGCATATTAGGTCTGAATTTTCTCAAATGTTTTTGTAGCCTGAATTATATTCACTTGCACATGTGTTTTTACATAAAGAGGTATCTAGTCCCACTCTGAGTTTTGTTCAAGTAGCAACAACTTGCAAAATAATTGTCTTTAGCTAGGCAAATAGGTTTGCATTTTTTGAATCACTTAATTTGCTGATTATAGATAAAACCCCAGCCTCACTGAAGTCAGCATGAATTTTGCTAATGACTTTAAGCAGAGTGGGTTTTCAGTCTGTGTTTTCTAAGGCAGATCAAATGTATCTTTTAGTAACTATGCTCTCATTAAGTCTCATCACTCCTGTGCAGACAAGGTTAGTCTCATCTTCTATAATACGTACCAGAGATTCATATTATTGCCCTTCATCCTATCCAATTCTTTCTTTGCTTTCAGAGGCAACAGGACTTGCATCCTCCAACACATGACAAATTTGCAGGACTTCACCTTAGCTGTCCGTGGGATGTGCTCTGTTCATCCTTCCAGCAGGCCATTGTCACCCCAGGACCCCACAGCATAAAGAGCTGCATTGAGTAAAAGCTGTACTTTTTCCACCAGAGTTGTTGAGAGATGATGCAGGAAATCCAGCAGGAAGCAGGGAGCTGAACTTGGATTTCTCAAGCCTCAGTTATCATGGAGATTATCCCTATTCTCTTAACTGTGAACTTAGATGAATCTTGAAAAAGGCATTTAAGCTAGAAGTAAATAACCTTGTTTCCCTGCAAACAGGAAAAATATGCTGATACAGGAAGTTTTGCAGTGGGATTTCAGAACAAGCTAAGAAGATCATATGGCGTTGCAGTCAAAGTCCTTCTTTTAATTGTGCACGTAACCTTGTTACCTCCCTCACTTAGACCCCTCCATCCTCCTGTTTGAACTCTCCAAATAAACACTTTCAAAACTTTAGGAAAACTAGTATGAATAAATACAGCTCAGCTTAAAAGGGAGTTGCTGACTCGTGCCTGCACTAGCAGGGTAAGACTTACTCCTAAAGCAGCAGCAATGGAGTCAGCAAAACCACGAGCAGCATGAGCAGGGATTGCAGCATCCATCTCAGACGGCTCTTCCACCACAGAGACTATCTCCAATTTTTTCTCAGCCACAGCATCCTGTCTCATTAGAGACAGGAATATTCCCCTATCAATTTTACACTTACACTGTATTTCATTTTGTTATGGCAATCCTTTTCAATTTTTAGCATTTGCTTTTCAGAATGTTTCATATCTTGAATAAAAAATGAAGTAATAATATAAATCAAACTAAAAATGGCCTGCACTTTTCCTTTCAGACGCATCTGTCTGTTGAACTGCATTGTAAGTTTAGTGTTACTGATCTAGTAGTTATTTTAACTGCTGCTTGGCTTCAGCCCTGTTGATATATTGGTTATTTTTATATATGGTAGGCCATTTGTGTGACTGATTTTGCAATTCATGCTGCCTGCTGAAGGACATCCCTTGAAACAGACCTCATAGTTGTATTCCTAAGATGAAAGCAATTGGACAGAAGTACCTTTCTGAAAAGAGGGACCTCTATTACATTTATTTTTTTTCTGAATTGCTTGCTCAAGCCAATTGGTTGGGTTATTGGAAGAAATGAAACAGGGAAAAATTGATAGGATTCAGGTGTCGGTGTGTGGCATTAAAGCCATTTCTTATCCTTAGCAAATGGTGACTGTTGGATCAAATTCCAGTATATGGCCAAAATATAGTACAAGGGAGAAAATGATTATGCTTATCATGCTAGCACAGGGTTAGGCGAGGTGAATACAAGTGCATCAAAAAAGCACAACCAAATTACACCGGGCTGCCAGTTGCTCAGTCTCCCTGCCCATGGAAGAAGGATGCTGCAATGACTGTAATTTCACAGATAAGTTGTATTTTAGGGGCATTTTAGGTGTCAATATGAAAAATCAGGAGCCAGGCAGGAAAATATCAAAGGCTGGCAACAGAAATAGACTTTACGTTGGCAAGGAGGGTAGTTCAGCTTTTTTGTTAATTCTCTTATAAGGTATGAGAATGTGACCAAAAGGCATCCTACCTTCAGTGTAATAATTGATTTAAATACATATAACCTGTGTGTTAAGGATCTACAGTTATGATTCCTCAAGATGTATGAGCAGGTGTACGAGTACTTGCCAAAAATTACACCATGAACACCACTGGGACTGGTACATCTTGCTAAACTTGGTCTGTGTGAAGTTCTTGGGGATGACGGGACTTGGTTCTGTGTGATGTTGAACATTTCTGGATTTCTCATTGAATGTGAACAAAAGAACAGCTGCACTTCATCAGGGCAAAGTTTATTGATATTATTATCCCTTCTCTAGTAGAGACTCGCAGCAGATGCTTAGGGAAGAGCAGGACAACTTATAGCAAAATGTTTCAGAGAATTCATTAATCTAGGGGGTGGTCAGTGACTTAAAGACTTCCTAAGTCAGGCATAGAGATTATATATTTTAATGACCAAATGCGTTTTTCTTCCATGAATTTGTCCAATCACTTTTGGAACCCAGTCACACTGCAAGTGTCCACACGGTGGCAAGGATGAACTATGCACTGGGTCAAACAGTATCGCCTTTTGCTTGGTTTAAACCAGCCTCTTGGTTTCATCCAATGCTCCTTAGCTTGTGCGCTCAATGAGCCCATGGACAAGTCATTCCTTGTTCCCTTTCTCCATGTCACTTCTATTGCCTGGGTTATTTTCTAAGCAATCCATAATGAGACACTCAGGGGGTGATACTCCCCATCAACAAGTGTCAACACATCTGTAAGATACATCTGGCTCTTATATATCTAGTTGAGCTGAACCTGATGGATACCTTGGGCTGAATAAACTCTAGCTGGCCAAGGCTGAGCTCAGTGAAGACTGAGGTACCACTATGTGGTTATGGGGAAGAGGGCAGTGGTGCAATATCCATGCTGATGACGGGTGGAGTACTGCTAGCTTTCTTACAGGCAATTTCAGCAGCTGAGAGAGGTCATAAATCACAGATTGCTCAGTTATCCCAGGTGACATATGCATGCATTTTTTAAATTTCTGTTCAGTTCAGTGACTGCAACTCTTTCTGTCAGATGTGGACCAAAGTAAACAAGCCCATAACAAATAAATACACAACATTTATTTTCCAAATAATAAAAAAAAAATTCTTGTTTAAAAAATCTCACTAAATTTCACTTTGAAATAGTCACCCATCTGGATGCACAAGGCACAACATCTGCGTGCTCCAAGGGAAGTGCATTGATTTTGAAAGCCGCACATGAAACGACAACCCAAGCAGACTTCTTTATTTTGTTTGCCTGATTTTTCAAGCAGAGTTGAGTCCAAAAAACAAGAGTGGCTTTGGGGCTATTCAGACTGAAGGTTTTGCGCTGGACCCATTTCTGGCTCCAACATTCTTGGAGAGATTTCTTATGCCCAAACCAAATGTGAAAGTCCACCAAATTTCACACTTTTAGGACCAGTTTCCCACCACGAGCACAGATGAGACACCAAGCTGCCAGACATTTCCAGAGCACCATTCCAGTCACTCAAGCACACTGGTAACATTCCCAGTCAATTGAGCCCATTACAAAGATTTTTGGGCATAAACTCTACTTCACTTCTGTCATTTTGTGGCTGCTACTGTCATACTTCATCATCAGAATTCCTGAGGGACTCAAATTGGGTTACAAAACTGAGTGTGACATAAGGCATTTTCATTGGCCAAATATAAATAAAGATGCTAATCCAGAAGGCTGTGAAACACCAACAGCCCAGTTACAAGCTCTATCTGAACACTCATGAAATTCACACAAAAACGCCAGCTAATATCCATGTGTAATGGATTAGTCCTAACAATCTGGCACTCTGCAGTGTCTCAGCCTTCCTTTTGGGAATTTAATGTCTTGTGACTACTAACCAAAAAAAATATAGAAACAAAATCACATGGAGAACCACTACATAAGCTCTATCACTGATTATAGCATCAGTTTCCCTGATTCTAATTTCCCAGAAAAAAAATGTTACTGTGGGGCCAATGCCCAGCATCAGTTCCCACTAAAATGATGATTTATGTGATTCCTCCAGTGAACTAACTAGTTTACCAAATACATAGTTAAAGTGAGAGGTATTTTATATGGCAGTCACTGTGTATTTTTGACATTGTGTCATTTTTGTTCAATAATCTACTCTTACCCTTTTAGGAGGCATTTTCCTTCAAAACCCACCCTGAAGACAACTTACAAAGAAACAAGATTAAGTGATTTTGCATTTTATTGTGAAATCAAACTGATAGATGGATTCTCCTGTTTTGGGGCAGAGAAGACAAGAAGCAAGGATGGGTCGGTTCTTACACTGTATATACGATATTTGGCTTGAAAACTGCTGATAACGAAAAACTAGAGCTAAGTTTCAAATATGACATTCGCATGTTTTCTCTCTGAAAACCTCTTTCCCAGGGTGACACGTCACTAGCCCATAGGGTAAGGAGCTTATTTGAAGTAGGCTAAACCAGATGGGGAAATCTCATGTACCAGCTGCAGCAGATGGGAGCTCAGAAGAGAGATCCCACAGAGACCCTCTATCTCAAACTTCCCTTCCTTGCCAGAAGCTCTGTTTTTTTGAGGCCTGACCAGATGGATTGTGAAGCTCTCAGATACAGCAGCTATGGCAGTTTGAGAAAAGATGGCCAAGTGGAAGTTAAAGGTGAGCTTCTTGGTGTGTCGAGGGTATGTCTGTTGCTCCAATACATTCCAGCCCTAACAGCTTATCTGATGCCAGTGTCGCACAGGAAGCACTTCAAGTGCAAATTTTCATCCAGGTACAGAATTAAGCTTGTGCATTTCTTAAATACCTCACCCAAAACTCACTGAAAAAATTCGGCATTCCTGTGTGCTTCCACGTGCTCTGGATAGTTTGTTCATGGAGCTGCTGCCCAGCGTTACCCCAGGTACCCTGTTCTCAGGGCAGTAATTCCTCTCCACCTGGACAAAGAACTACTGTGCTGCAGCTTCACCTGTCTTACTGGTACCATGTGTTTACCAATATATTCAAAATTTTGGAAGTGCTATAAGATGAAATAATTGTGAATTAAAGACTTGCTGTAATTCATTTTTCAACTAAGTGAGGAAACTTTGTATTAAAAAAAAAAAACAGCAAACCTAAAACACCAAAAAAAAAAAAAAAAAAAAAAAGCCAACCAAAAAAAAAAAAAGAAAAGAAAGAAAAAAAGAAAAAATAAACCAACCCAAAATAAAACCCTGGAAACTTATTTATTCTTTACCAGCCAAGCCCATATTCGCAGCCCCCGCACAGGTTTCTGCTGGTGCAGTTTGGCATCCCCAGTGTAGTGCTCTCTCTTGTCTCTAGAGGGCTGCCTTAAACCACTGAAAAAGTATCATAGTCGGTTTTCAGCACTTTCCTTTTACCTCAGATCCCAATTTCTGCGTCATCATCACCGAGTTACCATCGCTGAATGAATTAGCTATTGTCATGAGCCAGAAGCAAACGTCCTTTGGAAGGAGACTGTTGTCTGTGGCTCTAATCTTTGGTTTGTCCAATGCTATACGGGTGAGCCTACAATGCTGCGCTGAAGGTTAATACTAAATCTTCTTGACATTGTACATTTAGGCTCAGACTAGTGCAAAAATGCAGGTTTATTATCTGGCTGGTTTTCATTCCACAGTCACCTGACTGAGAAGGATTAAATCAGAAACTCTTGAGTAGTTTTAGCAACATAAATGCAGCTCGGAATCTGGTACTTGTATGTGTTTGTAACACTCAGAAATCAAGAAATGGACACTCAGAGTTAAAATAAACAACTCTACTGTAAGTATGTCCTTGTCCAAAATGATGCAACGTTATACTGTATTATATCTGACTGCATAAAAAAATACAAAACAAATTGATTGCATAATAGTCTATATTCAACTTTCAAGCTTCACATTTTAAAACTTAAAATGACATTTTTTACTTTTAATTGTTCAAATTTTTTGAGACTTGCTCTATTGTGGAATATAAGTTTCAACAGTTCAGTTTTTTAAAAAATGGAGTATATATTAAGAAGAAAACAAGAAACAATATCAACTAGTAAGGACCTTTACTCCTGAAGTAGTTTATGTTGAGAACAGTCTTGTTGTGTAAATCTGATGACAGCAAAGAACAAGCTCCGTCTTAAAATAAAACAAATTCAGTCATAGAATCACAGAATCACAGAATGGTGGGGGTTGGAAGGGACCTCTGGAGATCATCTCGTCTAACCACCCTGCTTGAGCAGGTACACCCAGAGCAGGGGGCACAAGACCGTGTCCAGGCCTGTTTTGAATATTTCCAGGGAAGGAGACTCCACAGCCTCTCTGGGCAGCCTGTTCCACTGCTCCGGCACCCTCACAGGAAAGGAGTTTTTCCTGATATTCAGGTGGAACTTCCCATGTTCCAGTTTGTGCCTGTTGCCCCTCATCCTGTCGTTGGGCACCACTGAAAAGAGTCCGGCCCCATCCTCGTGACACCCACCCTTCAGATATTTATAAGCATTGATAAGATCCCCCTCAGTCTTCTCTTCTCCAGGCCAAACAAAGCCAGGTCTCTCAGCCTTTCCTCATAAGGGAGATGCTCCAGTCCCCTGATCATCTTGGTAGCTCTGCTGGACTCTCTCCAGTACTTCCCTGTCTTTCTTGAACTGGGGAGCCCAGAACTGGACACAGCACTCCAGGAGTGGCCTCACTAGGGCAGAGCAGAGGGGGAGGACAACCTCCCTCGACCTGCTGCCACACTCCTTTTCATGCACCCCAGGACACCGTTGGCCTTCTTGCCCACACGGGCACATTGCTGGCTCATGGTCACCCTGCTGCCCACCAGCACTGCCAGGGCCTTCTCAGCAGAGCCGCTCTCCAGCAGGTCAGCCCCCAACCTGTACTGGTGCGTGGGGTTGTTCCTCCCCAGGGGCAGGACCTTACACTTGCTCTTGTTGAATTCCATGAGGTTCCCCTGGGCCCAGCTCTCCAGCCTGTCCAGGTCTCGTTGGATGGCAGCACAGCCTTCTGGTGGAGCAGCCACTCCTCCCAGCTTGGTATCGTCAGTGAACTCGCTGAGGGTACAATATGTTCCTTCGCCCAGGTCATTGATAAATATGTTGAACAGGACTGGACCCAGCACAGACCCCTGGGGAACAGCGCTAGTTACGGGCCTCCAACCAGACTCTGCATTGTTGATCTCGACCCTCTGAGCTCTGCCATTCAGCCAGTTCTTTATTCACCTCACTGTCCATTCATCTAACCCACACTTCCTAAGCCTACCTATGAGCATGTTGTGGGAGACAGTGTCAAAGCCTTGCTGAAGTCGAGATAAACAACCTCCACTGCTCTCCCTTCATCTACGCAGCCAGTCACACCATCATAGAAGGCTATCAGGTTGGTCAAGCATGACCTCCCCTTTGTGAATCCATGTTTACTATTTCTGATAACCTTCTTTTCCTCTACATGCCTGGAGATGACCTCCAGAATGAACTGTTCCATCACCTCTCCGGGGATGGAGGTGAGGCTGACTGGCCTATAGTTTCCCAGGTCCTCCTTCTTGCCCTTTTTAAGACTGCAGTGACATTGGCCAGTCCTCCGGCACATCTTCTGTCCTCCATGACCTTTCAAAGTTGATGGGGAGTGGCTTAGCAAGAACATCCGCCAGCTTCCTCAGCACTAGTGGGTGCATCCCTTCAGGGCCCATGGGTTTGTGAGGATCCATTTTGCCCAAATGATCTTTTTCAATTATGGGAAATACTTACAGGAAGCATGCCAACTTCTTAATAATTTGCAGCAAACTCCAGCCTGTGTAGCCCCCCGATTAGTGCATGAGCTGATTCACATGGAAAGCAAAATAAACTGTTGCATTTGTGTGAAAAACAAATCATTAATCAAAACTTTGAAATCTGCCAGAGAAACCTTGCTAGAGCAAAAGCCCTTCATGGTCATTTGGTTACTCTTGAAAACCAGATTCTATGTCCTTACCATTTCTAATAATATTTTATAGTAGGCGCAAAGAGGAGGTTAAGAGCCCTAGGTCCCCTCAACTCTGGGTTGTATGCTCTCAGGCGAGGTCACGGGCTATGCTTGCCCTCCAGCATCCAGTCCCATCCCCATTTAAACCAGGACCTCCTGTACTTCAGAAGACCAGTACTATAGGAATATATAGCTGCATTTCCACACATGGAGGCTTCCCCTGCTGAACCCTCCCGTGTGATCCCAAACTGATGCCGTGCAGACACACATGTGCCATCAACCCCTCCTGCAGCTGAGACCACCAGTTTGGCTACCTGAGCCCTTGCAAAACCAAAGTGGGCTCACACCCAAGGGGTCTGGTCAGACCCACAGCGCAAAGCCACCCTAAAAGCCTGCAAGTAAGAAAAACACCCCTGGAAGTCTGCAGCTCACATCTGCGTTCAAAATCCATAAGAATAAAAATCCCATTCCTCTTCTTTCCCCCGCATATTTTGATCATATAGCATTTTTGCTTCTCCTGGGTCAAGCATCATCTATTAGAGTGTACTAAATTAAGGGCATTTTCTTCCCATGAGTGCTCGACCAGCCTGCTGTGCTCCCTGGCCCCATCAGAGCCAAGCCCCTGAGATGGGATTAGCCTCGGTGCCTGAATGTCCCCTTGTCCCTGTGGGCCATGCTCAGAGGATAAGGGTGAATCTCACCTGTGCTCCCTTCCTGGAGGTCAGATCTAATCTCAGAGACATGAGGTACAAAGAGTGATGTGGAAACCCTTTAAGAACCCTAACATCTTTAGAAAAAAGGCAATGCTTGAATAGTAAGTTTGTATGTACAAGGTGAATGTGTTATATGATATAGACACAAACACATCAAATTAATTTACAACTATTCCATTTATTACATAGCATTTAACTAAGTACCATCAGTGAGATGGTTTACAACAGGTAAAGAAGCTTCATTTGCTAAGCTGCTCTGAAAGTTATAGTAGAAGAATCAAATGCATTTCCTGGCTTAACCGAACATAGGATATGATTTCTTTAAGTACTGTCACCAGTGTTAAAAATATGTGATGGGATATATCAGTAAGAAACATCTTCAAAGAGGATTAAAGGTTCAGATTTTTTTTTTGTTTGAAGCAATAATATATTGAATTCTTTTGGAGTAATTAAAGTTGAAACTGATCCAGCTTTTTTTTTTTTTCTTTTTGGGTACAATGCTTCTTACAGTTTATAGCTAATTGGCAGGTGAGCAAGATAAGTAGCACTGAACACCACTTGATGCTGTTACCACCTAAGGGAGAGACAGGCAGCCTGTTGTACAGGAAGAGTCTGTTCAAACACACATAGAAGATGAGCATAATGAATTTTCACCTGAGGAGATAATGCAATGACTTAACCTCCCACAAGAAATAAGACCTTGGTGTTCCGGGAAATTTCTTATTGAGACAGTGTTTCAAAGATGACAGCAAAGCTTCTTTGTGGCAACCTAAACACTAAAAAGCCTGTAGGTTGCTTTGCTACTTGGTTGAAATTACAGAATCAGACCACTTGACTTGCATTGAGACTTCACTAATCCCCGTGGAGCTTTATCCCCTGTTTGTCATTAGCTGACTGCATTGACAGACTCCCCTGCTTGCCCTCCCTAACCAAAACAGCAACAAAAACTCCTTTGCATCAAAGAGAATTTTCTTTCAACTTTGATCACATTTCTTGCGGTGCTCAAGCCTGTTGCTAAGAGAAAATACGGTCGTGAGGAATGGGCGAATCATTATTATAATTACTCTTGTTACACCCCAGTGTGAACAAGCCTCTTCTAGCACTCAGCTGAATTATATAGCAGCGTACGCTTTAATTGATAGAGTTAGTGACAGGCCTGCTGGGTTTGGAGCTATAAGAAAGCCCAGCCACAGCATCAGCACGTGGTGCAGGAGCTCATACCACCCCGGCTGCTGCTAGCAAGGGTATTAAACACCCTCTGCCAGGTAAAGGGATGTGCCTTGCTCTGTCTGCCAACAGTGTAGATTTTATTGCATCAGCCCACTTATTTCAGTGAACTCGATACCAGCAAGCAAGGAGCACAAAGGCTTGCAGCTTGTGCAATGCAGCCGGTGCTAAAATATCTGCTCCTGCTGTGCCAGTCTGACCCAGCTGGATGGAATCGATGGTCAAGGCAGGAGCAGGAGCAGAAAATGGCTCGCCTGAAGTCATGCAATGGAGAAAGTAGGACCCAAGTCTTCTGGCTGTCCCTTGTTCCGCTGACCCAGTGTTGTGGTTTAGCCCCGGTCAGCAACTAAGCACCACACAGCCGCTCGCTCACTCCCCCACCCTTGTGGGATGGGGGAGAGAATCGGAAGGGCCAAAGTAAGAAAACTCGTGGATTGAGATAAGAACAGTTTAATAATTAGAATAAAACAGCAATAATACTAATATAATGAAAAGGAAAATAATGAGCGAGAGAGAGATGAAACAGTAGAAGGAGAGGGAAAGGAAAAAAAAACAAAACCAAAACTGAACAACAAGTGCTGCAACCGCTCACCACCCGCCGACCGACGCTGCCGGTCCCCGAGCCGCGATCGCTGCCTCCCCCAGCCAATTCCCCCAGTTAATATACTGGGCATGACGTCACATGATATGGAATACCCTTTGGCCAATTCGAATCAGCTCTCCTGGTTGCATCCCCTCCCCTCCCGGCTTCTTGTGCACCTGGCAGAGCATGGGAAGCTAGAAAGTCCTTGACCAGTGTAAACACTACCCAGCAACAACTAAAACACCAGGGTGTTATCAACATTATTTACATACCAAGTCTAAAACACAGCACTATGCTAGCTACAGTGAAGAAAATCAACTATCCCAGCTAACACCATGACAGTATCCACCCCTTATTCCATACCATTTACGTCATGCTCAGGTCTCATACTATCCAATATGACCTCAATAACCACCACCCGCCTCCCCATCCTTTGATAACATACGTAGATATCATTTATCATTCCCGTAGTCTATGGACCATCCCTGTAGAACATCTGTAGAGGGTCCACACATGTCCATTGAGTTCATTCAGTCCATAACTTTGGGCTCCATCTACCGTAATAGTCCTTCAAGGCTGGAGAGATGGTCTGCGTGGTGTTGAATTGTTGCATGCTGAAGCCAGTCTTTGTCCCACCACCGCTACACGTTGCTTGGTTCAATCAAAGTTCATTCTTCATTAATTTTGGAAATTCTTACTATGATACCATTGATACAGCATATAGCAACCATAGGAGTGATGACATACAATATCATATAGCAATTAACAGCATACCATTCAGTTCATTGGCTATTTTCACCCAAAATCAAATCCCCTTGAGGCACACATCGAACTCCTCCATCCTCCCGCATTACCCACCAAGTGCACCCAGGTCCTCGAGCAAAAGCAATCCCACGAATGGGTTTGCCTTTGCCTGAGACAGGAATAACCCAGACGGTTTTCCCCAGCATATTTTTTACGTGCACTACAGGGACTTTACCCCCTTCCACAGTACGTAAGAGTTCTGACTGGGCAGGCCCAGCTCGATTGGCAGATCCCCTAGTGTTGACTAACCAGGTGGCTTTTGCTAAATGTGTATCCCAGTGTTTGAATGTCCCACCCCCCATTGCTCTCAGTGTAGTCTTTAACAGTCCATTGTATCGCTCAATTTTCCCAGAGGCTGGTGCATGATAGGGGATGTGATACACCCACTCAATGCCATGCTCTTTGGCCCAGGTGTCTATGAGGTTATTTCGGAAATGAGTCCCGTTGTCTGACTCAATTCTTTCTGGGGTGCCATGTCGCCATAAAACTTGTTTTTCAAGGCCCAGGATAGTGTTCCGGGCGGTGGCATGGGGCACGGGATATGTTTCCAGCCATCCGGTGGTTGCTTCCACCATTGTAAGCACATGGCGTTTGCCTTGGCGGGTTTGTGGCAGTGTGATATAATCAATCTGCCAGGCCTCCCCATATTTATACTTCAGCCATCGTTCTCCATACCACAGAGGTTTTACCCGCTTGGCTTGCTTGATTGCAGCGCATGTTTCACATTCATGGATGGCCTGTGCAATAGTGTCCATGGTCAAGTCCACCCCTCGGTCACGAGCCCATCTGTATGTTGCATCTCTTCCTTGATGGCCTGAGGTGTCGTGGGCCCACCGAGCTATAAATAGTTCACCTTTATGTTGCCAGTCTAGATCTACTTGAGCCACTTTAATCTTAGCAGCCTGATCCACCTGTTGGTTATTCTGATGTTCTTCAGTGGCCCGACTCTTGGGGACATGAGCATCCACATGACGTACCTTCACAACCAGGTTCTCCACCCAGGCAGCAATATCTTGCCACAATGCAGCAGCCCAAATGGGTTTGCCTCTGCGCTGCCAGTTGTTCTGCTTCCACTGCTGTAACCACCCCCACAGGGCATTTGCCACCATCCATGAGTCAGTATAAAGATAGAGCACTGGCCATTTTTCTCGTTCAGCAATGTCTAAAGCCAGCTGGATGGCCTTTACTTCTGCAAACTGACTTGATTCACCTTCTCCTTCAGCAGTTTCTGCGACTTGCCGTGTAGGACTCCATACAGCAGCCTTCCATCTCCGATGCTTTCCCACCAGACGACAAGACCCATCAGTGAACAGGGCATATTGCTTCTCATTTTCTGGCAGTTTATTATACAGTGGGGCCTCTTCAGCACGTGTCACCTCCTCCTCTGGTGACATTCCAAAATCTTTGCCTTCTGGCCAGTCCATGATTACTTCCAAGATTCCTGGGCGACTGGGGTTTCCTATTCGAGCCCGTTGGCTGATCAGTGCGACCCACTTACTCCATGTAGCATCAGTTGCGTGATGTGTAGAGGGGACCCTCCCTTTGAACATCCAGCCCAGCACCGGCAGTCGAGGTGCCAGGAGGAGCTGTGCTTCAGTACCGATCACTTCTGAAGCAGATCGAACCCCTTCATATGCTGCCAATATCTCTTTTTCAGTTGGAGTGTAGCGCGCTTCGGACCCTCTGTATCCCCGACTCCAGAACCCTAGGGGCCGACCTCGGGTCTCCCCTGGTGCTTTCTGCCAGAGGCTCCAGGTAGGGCCATTCTCCCCGGCTGCAGTGTAGAGCACGTTTTTTACGTCTTGTCCTGCCCGGACTGGCCCAAGGGCTACTGCATGAACTATCTCCTGCTTTATCTGTTCAAAGGCCTGTCGTTGCTCAGGGCCCCATTTGAAATCATTCTTCTTCCGGGTCACTTGATAGAGAGGGCTTACAATCAGACTGTAATTTGGAATATGCATTCTCCAAAAACCCACAACGCCTAAAAAAGCTTGTGTTTCCTTTTTGCTAGTTGGTGGAGACATGGCTGCTATTTTGTTGATCACATCCATTGGGATCTGCCGACGTCCATCTTGCCATTTTATTCCCAAAAACTGAATCTCCTGTGCAGGTCCCTTCACTTTATTTTGTTTTATGGCAAAACCAGCCTTCAGAAGGATTTGGACTATTTTCTTCCCTTTCTCGAAAACATCTTCTGCTGTGTTGCCCCACACGATGATGTCATCAATGTACTGAAGGTGTTCCGGAGCTCCACCCTGTTCCAGTGCAGTATGGATCAGTCCATGGCAAATGGTAGGGCTGTGTTTCCACCCCTGGGGCAGTCGATTCCAGGTGTACTGGACACCCCTCCAAGTGAAAGCAAACTGTGGCCTGCACTCTGCTGCCAAAGGGATTGAGAAGAATGCATTAGCGATATCAATTGTGGCATACCACTTGGCTGCCTTTGACTCCAGTTCGTATTGAAGTTCTAACATGTCCGGCACAGCAGCACTCAGTGGCGGAGTGACTTCGTTCAGGCCACGATAGTCCACTGTTAGTCTCCACTCCCCATTAGACTTCCGCACTGGCCATATGGGACTGTTAAAGGGTGAACGGGTCTTACTGATCACTCCTTGGCTCTCCAGTCGCCGAATGAGCTCATGGATGGGAATCAGGGAGTCTCGGTTGGTGCGGTATTGCCGCCGGTGCACTGTTGTGGTGGCAATTGGCACTTGTTGTTCTTTGACCTTCAGCAACCCCACAACAGAAGGGTCCTTCGAAAGACCGGGCAAAGTAGACAGCTGTTTAATTTCCTCCGTCTCCAAGGCAGCTATACCGAAAGCCCACCTGTACCCTTTTGGGTCCTTGAAATACCCTCTCCTGAGGTAGTCTATGCCAAGGATGCACGGAGCCTCTGGGCCAGTCACAATGGGGTGCTTTTGCCACTCATTCCCAGTTAGGCTCACTTCAGCCTCCAATACAGTTAGCTCTTGGGATCCCCCTGTCACTCCAGCAATACAAATGGGTTCCGCCCCTACATAGTTTGATGGCATTAGGGTGCACTGTGCACCGGTGTCCACTAGAGCCTTATACTCCTGTGGATCAGATGTGCCAGGCCATCGGATCCACACAGTCCAGTAAACCCGGTTGTCCCTTTCCTCCACCTGGCTGGAGGCAGGGCCCCTCTAATTCCAATTGCGGGTTTCCCACTCCAGATCTTGTGAACGGGAATCAAAAGTCTCTCTATTAAGAGCACAGATAGAATCAGCGCTTCTACTCCTCTGTCTGGGGAACTGCCTACTGGAAACTGGAGCAGCAACTCTCCTGGAGGTCCCGCCTTGAGTGGTTGTTTTTCCTTGCAACTCACGTACCCGTGCCTCCAGGGTCGACGTAGGTTTTCCATCCCACTTCTTCATGTCCTCTCCATGGTCACGCAGGTAAAACCATAGGGTGCCCCGTGGTGTGTATCTTCTCTCTTGAGCAGAAGGACGCTTACTCCTAATGGCCGAGATACTGGTCCGTACAGGTAGGGAGTAGGACATATCTTCTTTGATTTGCTGAACCTCCCGGGACAATTTCTCCACAGCTGAGACGAGGGAGGAAGAGACATGTGCTTCATAATCCCGGAGTTTATCAATCACATCCTCTACCGTTGGTGCCTCTTCATCTTTCCAGGACATTACTGCCAGGGAGTTTACATGGGATGATGGTGCGCTCCGTACAAACTTTCGCCACATGGGTCGTGTGCACTGTGCTTCATCTGGATCTTTGGATGACTGTACACTACCCAGGTCACCATAAATCACCTCAAGCACAGCTAATTCTCTCAGGTACTGGATACCTTTCTCCATAGTGGTCCATTTTCCAGGGCGATATATAACATCTTCCTTGAAGGGATACCTTTCTTTCACAGCAGACAGGAGTCGCCTCCAGAGGCTGAGGCCTTGTGTCCCTTTTCCAATTGCTTTGTCAATGCCCCCGTCCCTAGAAAGGGATCCCAGTTGTTTGGCTTCCTTACCCTCTAATTCCAGGCTACTGGCCCCGTTATCCCAGCATCGGAGCAGCCAGGTGACAACATGCTCACCTACACGACGGCCGAAATCTTTTCGTATATCTCGTAGCTCACTTAAGGATAGGGATCGGGTAGTTTCCGTCTCTTGTACAAGTTCTTCCTCTTCCTTCTCCTCTCTTAGTAACGGCGCTGCTTCTCCATCATCCTTTTCTATACGAGTTGACTTTCTCTTTAAAGATTTCTTCTTTTGTATAGGGGCAACTGATACTGGCACGCGTTGATTCTCTGATTCAGCTTCAGTGTCCGTCATGGGTGTTTGAGTGGTCACAGTGCCTGTCATTGGGCTTGGAGCAGCCGCAGTGCCTGTTGTGGGGGTTTGAGTGGCCACAGTGCCTGTCGTCGGGCTTGGAGCTGCTGCAGCGCCTGTTGTGGGGGTTTGAGGGGCCACAGTGCCTGTCGTCGGGCTTGGAGCTGCTGCAGCGCCTGTTGTGGGGGTTTGAGTGGCCACAGTGCTTGTCGCTGGGCTTGGAGTATCCGCAGGGCCTGTCGTTTTCCCTTGGTGGTACTGAATACTGTTAAACAGGGCTCGGTAGGCATGGGCCAGGCCCCAACACATTGCAATGATTTGTATCTCTCTGGAATTGCTAGGGTGACAACATACTTCCTCCAAATATTCTACTAATTTTTCAGGATTCTGCACTTGTTCAGGGGTAAAGTCCCAAAACACTGGGGGTGCCCACCGTCTCAGGCATTTGCCCATACTCTCCCACATACCCTGCCACCCATAATTATCGAGCCTTGGGGCAGATCTCTGGATGATATTCTTGAATTGCTTATTAACCTTAGACAAAACCGAAACAATCTGCCATAGGAATATCAACAGATGTATCTTAACTACCCAAGGATGTTCAAGAGACTGAAAAGTTGTTGTAATGAAGGAGGAGACATTACAGAAGATGGTAGCTAAGGTGCCATTCTGTATTTCCTCCATAAAGAACCTCTCAGAGGAGGAGGTATAATTGCTAATTGTCTCCATGAGGTGGTAGCCGAAGTACAGTAACGGCTTCCATGCAAAACCCAAATAACCGATAAAACTCAAGGCCAGTGTTTTAATAACAAATCTCCTAGGCAAAACATCTCTAACCACTGCAGAGCACAGCAAACTACAAAACCCAATGCCAATCTTTAACATGTACTTCAAAATCAGCATGGTGTAGGTCTGACTACTAATATCGAGAACAGATGAATCAATGCTGTGACCAGCAACTGTTATTATCTCAAACCCTTCGTGCCCCACGTTGGGCGCCAAAAAGGACTGTTGTGGTTTAGCCCCGGTCAGCAACTAAGCACCACACAGCCGCTCGCTCACTCCCCCACCCTTGTGGGATGGGGGAGAGAATCGGAAGGGCCAAAGTAAGAAAACTCGTGGATTGAGATAAGAACAGTTTAATAATTAGAATAAAACAGCAATAATACTAATATAATGAAAAGGAAAATAATGAGCGAGAGAGAGATGAAACAGTAGAAGGAGAGGGAAAGGAAAAAAAAACAAAACCAAAACTGAACAACAAGTGCTGCAACCGCTCACCACCCGCCGACCGACGCTGCCGGTCCCCGAGCCGCGATCGCTGCCTCCCCCAGCCAATTCCCCCAGTTAATATACTGGGCATGACGTCACATGATATGGAATACCCTTTGGCCAATTCGAATCAGCTCTCCTGGTTGCATCCCCTCCCCTCCCGGCTTCTTGTGCACCTGGCAGAGCATGGGAAGCTAGAAAGTCCTTGACCAGTGTAAACACTACCCAGCAACAACTAAAACACCAGGGTGTTATCAACATTATTTACATACCAAGTCTAAAACACAGCACTATGCTAGCTACAGTGAAGAAAATCAACTATCCCAGCTAACACCATGACACCCAGACACATTCCCTGAGTAACATTATTTAGTAGTCTGGAATCTTTTATAAACACTAAAACAAATAATAAAAGGCACTAATAAATACTAAGCAGAGACATATGGTTCTTCCAACCATATAAAGAGATCAGGCAGCAACATTTACAGCAGCCAAGCAATGGGCCAGGCTGCTAAGGTGGCATGGAAAGCCAGCAGGCTGGATTGCAAACTGTAGGAAAATAACAGGCTTTGATGTTTTTCAAAATTCAGTAGCAGACTGACAGAAAAAAAAAAAAAAGGAAAGCAGAATTGCAAGCCTAATTTTGGCTTCCTAAGCATGCTGAGGGAGTGAGGCTCCAGGCTTATTTGCCTGGTGCTGCCGACTACCCGCAGCTCAGAGCTCCCCTCTGGGTGCAGGCAGGAGAGCAGCGGGGCAGGTTCCTGCAGAAGCCGGCACAGGCGAGCGTAAATTAGCCCCTCACCCAGGAGGTAACTCTGGTCCTGGAGTTTGATTAAGTAGTAGGAGTCATGGAGGAACTTGTTTGAAGTTAGGGCTTTAGTATAGTAACTTCAACAAGTTCTTAAAATGGGATCATCTTTTACTTTTGAAATCTTGCTTTTAGTGTAAGCTGAATTTCATATCCAAAGACAGGACTGATAGATCAGATTCAGAGTGGTTTAGTTTATTTATCTGCATTTTTCACAGAAACTGATAGAAACTAAACTAGTTACTCCAGGACCTACAGAAAACCTCTGAGCAGATTAGGATTAAAATTCTGTTTATCCTGGCCTCGTCCTATGCAAAACAATCTCACTTGCAGTTTCCACAGCTCACTGGTAATAACAATACGCTAAAGGCAACTTGCCTTCAAAGGTTTAATAGCAGGAACTTTACAAGAAAACATTCTAAAGCCTTGAAAGATAAAATGTGAAAATTTTAAGACTGGATTATATGTGAATTTAAAATGCAAATTTCATTCTCTTTGCTTATAAGGGTGTAAATCAGAAGCAGCTCCTACTAATATCTGTAGAACTATATTAGCATAAACCAGAATTAATTTCTACAAATCTACATTAGTCTAAGACAGAGATGGTTGTAAGGGACTTGAGTACAGGTTTTACCATGTCATGAACAGCTTGCACCCTATGGCAAACCATATGACTCAGCACCACCTCTAAGTCATGCATAAATCACCATAATCCAAGGAAATATACCTTTGCTAAGTGCTGAAGGTTAAAGAGAGGTTTTAAAACATAACTGCAAGGATTGATGTCTCGGAGGCAGTAGCGTAGTTAGCAGCAGATGTAGGTATATGGGATAAGCGACATCCAGTCTCAGGATCAGCTGCAGTTGGGAAATTGAAATTTGAGTTATTCTTCATGTCTGAACACCCGAAAATGATATGGTATCCATGCAAGCTCCAAGCCTTCACATTAACATGGAAAAGCTGGAAGTGGCATGGACAAAATTATGCTCCATTATTCAGCGCTGGGGCCACAAGTGTTGTCAAAATTTCTTAGATGTGCAGATGTTCTTTTATTTCTGTTCTGCATGGATTCAGTCTTTGTGATTGCATAGCATTCAGATCTGAGCTTGGTTATGCTCCGAGAAACACCTGCATGAGCTTTGGAAAGAAGAAGGGGAACTTAATCTACTACCACTTTCATCTGGAAAAAGAATGAAAGGATATAGTACATGCTAAAATAAGAGGCCTTTTCCTTACATTCGCAAGTATATAAGGGAAACTACAGCATATACCCTATCATCTGCTGGAGACATCATGAAAAGTATAAATACATCAGCTTCTGAGGCTGTAATGCAAGAGCTATAATAAATACATAAAGTGGTGTTGAGAATATCTGCACTCGTTTGAAAATATGCTTCTGCGTTTCCAAAGTGCCTCTGTATTTCATAAAGGTGCTTGTTCTGAAATAGTGGCACTAAATAAAAGCTTTTTAATTTTCCAGACAGTACAAATAGAGTGCTTTATCTTTCAGGTGAAAGAAAGAAGGGAAAGGATTATCTTTTTCACCTCCTGTGTTTAAAAGGTATCACATCAAACTCGAGATGACATGACGTTTACATGGATCACTGCTTAGTCATTCGAGATTCAGCATGGCTGAAAGATGTCAAGTGTAGGGCAAACACCTGCATATGTCAAGAGAGTAGGAGTTACACATTGCATTTAAGAACGGTAAAATGCAGAATGAAAGGGTGAGACTGAAATGAATATGATGAATACGATGGATGGGCAACATAACAAGGAAAAGGGAATATTGATTAATGTGGAATTAGAGCTTATTCTGGCCTAAATACTCAGGAACGGCAAAGAAATTTTGCAGAGAGCATCCACAAAGCGGTGTTCACAATGCTGAAAGTGACTTTGAAAAAGGATGTGCACCTGATAAGACAGCCCTGGCCATATTTCATGTTCCGTGCTGCTGGCTCCCCGCACCGCTGCTGATGGGTCTCTTGTGCATTAGCGGGTAATGAAGTTAGCAGAAGTCTCTCTGCCAGTATCTACAATCCTCGGTCTGGGCTTTGTTGGGTCCAACACCGGGGGAGCGGCAGGGAGGAGGAAAAGCAACATCCTCCCCCATGGAAGAAAGAAAAAGAAAGTTGATGTGTGGGCTGGGGTATTTCGAAGGGGCAGTGAAACTTTAGTGCTTTATTTGGTCAGGGCTCCCAAACCTTTCAGAAGTGCTGCCTGTGGGCTTCCTTTCATGTCAGGGAGGCCACTGCAATGATGCAACCGAGAAAATTACAGCTAAGCGGCGTGTACGCACGCGGACAGGATGGGTTTTATCCGTTTCTCTCTTCCTGCTATCAGTCATAACCTGAGACATTAAACTCTATCCCAGGCTAAAAAAGCCTTCTCTTTGCTTTTAAAGATAAGGGATGACAGCTTTGTAAAACTGGAAGGCTTGGAGATCCTTTAAAATATAGTTTACAGAAATGCTTCTTTGGCTTTACAGCACTTCTGAAGTCAATCAAAGAACAGGGCAGAGAAGCCTGAAAGTCTGCATCCAGCTATTTTCCTGGAGTTACAGCTATTGATTACAATTGCATTGACTACCAGACCATTTAATCTAATGAAATTGTTCTTGAATGACACTCCTCCAATTGAGATGAAAGTGTAGCCAACTTGGAAGGAAAGTTTAAAAGTGTTTGAAGAAGCAATAGTTAGATTTCATGGTACAGATGTGTTTGTTAGCACATATTCTGCACTGCCTGTGTTGTGTTTAGCTGTATTCCTGTAGAAATTCTATTATTTCACCAGGAGTAATACAAAAGGAGAATGGTTAGTAGTTTTCCTACTATTTCTATGAGTGTTCTCCCATACAATAAATCTATAAAACTGTCAGGTCCTAATGCTGAGTCAATAACAAATTATTGATTAGGAGGCATATATAGCTCTCAAAGGCTCTTGGATAATTCTGTTACTTGTGCCTTAATATGAAGATGGAGATTTAATTATTTATACTATGCATGGGGTTCACTAAATGAAAGCTGCAATTTGCAAGATGAGATGGAATCATAAAGTAATGCTTTGTAAAAATTGTCCTTTACTCAAAGCCAAAGGAAAAGGTATTTGTGGGTTGGAGCAGTGCTAGACATCAGTGAAACCCAGTAGGTCAAACTGCTTCTGGAGGGCCTCCCATCATGCAGAGCTACTTATACACAGGGGCTGCACTTTATTCTGGTTTTCCTCATGCCCTTGTCCCACCCTAAATATAACAGCATGTCTGGATTTTGACTCATTTCCAAACAAAAATTATCAGAGATTTAGTTTACCTGCTGAAAGACCACTTCATGTGTAAAGACACCAGTCTGTGGTGCCTGAACCTGACACAAAACCCAGAATCATTGTATTAGTTCTGTGGTTTTATTTTTAAATTAACATTGTCATTTCTTGATTCATTTTTATCTGTCATTATACCCAAAAAAGACAGAGAGCACTTGGCTCCACAAACTTTTTTTTAAGTCACCTTTTCAAATTAGATAATTTTGATTAATTGTTTCAGCTAGCAGAGGTCTTTAGAGCTAGCTTTAGAGAAGGAACCTTTCTAGTCAGGACAAAGGTGCAAGAGATAACATGATTGCCCTCAGACAGCCCTTCACTGGTTTTAAATTACGTTGTAATATTTCACTGCATTTATTAGTAAAGGATTTCTTTAGAAGAGGATCAAGGCAGTTCTGCTACTGCAGCCAGTGGGCTATTGCCCACCCTGTGCTCACTCTGAGCCCTGGGAAAAACCTGCAAACTCCCTTCCTCCATCAGTAGCAGCTTTGACTTCCAATTATTCCTCAGTTACTTCTCAAATTTATTTCATCTTCTTCCCTGTTTAAACCCTGAAATTCTGTCCCAGCCATCTTCCGTAACTGCAGCCACCAGGTCTCCCTTCAAAGCTCTTGGGTTACCTATTGCCTCTGTTGCTCAGATCTTCAACCACTTCACACTTCTGTTGCAGCACTTAACTGTGTTAATTGATGGACTACAACTGATGTGAGAGTTCAGCCTCACGGCTGGTGACAGCAAGAGTTTTGCTATTGTGCCAGACAAAGGAATTAAGGTAACTGCTGGCTCCTATCACCTTACAGGCAAATAGTGCCCGAGCTCTGGGAGACGTTCAGGTGAATTATTGATGGGGAGGGGGCCTGCTAGGACACCTGCCTGGCTTGAGTGGGTCTTGGCATCTGAGCTCGGATAGGAGACACCGGGAAGTAATTCAGGAATGAACAACCCTTATAATGAATTACAGATGAAAATCTATTTGGCCAATGAAAGGTTAAATAACAGTGATAAGTGAGTCACTCTGTCTCCCTTCCTTCCCCCCTTCCCGCACTGCAAGTTTAATAAGCCAAAATCAAAACCATCTAGGCCTGGAGCTTTCTAAGATTTAAGACTTTAAAATGTGAAGCACCTCATTATATCTGCCTATTTTCAATAAAAAGGGAAGATAACTGGTGTCACGTCAATGTCTTATCAGTGATATTTGTTTGACTTCTATTTCAAAAGTGCACTGCTTGCTCTTTCTGGTGCTGGAATCAAACACTTCTGAATTGTACAGTATAAGAAGATGTATCGGTTTTCACCTAAGAACTTTAAAAAGGAGACCAGTCTGTGTTTCCCTCTGTAGAAATAAAGAACTATTGTACAGTATAGCATATAACACTTGCAACATGGCCAATTGACTTCCTTCCTATTAATCAACTACTCTGTTTACCTTCTTATACAAACCATTTCAAAACCATTAAAACTAAGAGGATTAGCATCACATTTCTGGCAAAATGCACCTTAATTTCAGCAAACGCTACTTTCACTCTCTGAGGAGATTCAAAAAACCTTGAAAGAAATGGATTCTTTATTGTGGCAAATTCACTGAAACAGGTATAAATTATATCTCCCATTTAAAAAAGGAGGGAGAGGGGGAGAAAAAAAGGGGTAGAAGAATACAATTCTCTCAATCCGGTGAGAGAGGCCTGCAAAAGAATTAAATTACCAAGATGGAAAAAATTTCAAAGCAATCCTGAAATGTGAGTTAAATCCTGACAATTTGAATTAATTGTTCTGTCCTGGCCATGTACAAGTAGTTCCTACTCTTGTAGCCTTTATTTCGGAAACAGTCAGGAATGTTTCACTTGGTCTGCAAATAATACCTTAAGCCAAAAGTTCAAGGCCCAAAGCTCCCCTTTTCATAGGTTCTGGGAATTTGTCTGGCACAGACAAGTAGATGTCCTCATGCCATTTATTCTAACTTAATTTTATTTAGTTTCCAGTCTTGATTATAAAAGTTTTGCATAGAATTAAATGGGGGTAAAAAAATAATTTCCAATAAATTCGTATCTGCTCTAAGCATAAACACCATGTAGTGTTAGTTTAAAAGTTTGTCTTATGCCACTGCAGCCATGCATCATGCTTTGGCAAACATGAGGTTTAAGAGGTGTGACAACTAATCACATACCTGAGAAACAAAATATATCATAAAAGCACACTAAGTGGATATAATGGAGACCTAACACCTGAAGGATGCATACCTCAACACAAAGGCACAAGAAAATCATATGTAAGAGAATATAACAGAAAGATTTGCCTCTCAGTGATGATAAGAGAAATTCTCCAAGAAGGGGGATAAAAAGAAGAGAATTTAAACATTTCCGGGAACTCATAATTTAATTTCAAAGGTGTGTGAGCATCCCATGGAATGAGAATACATGATGAAGCCTTAATCCAGACAACTAATAAATCATATTAAACACCAATAGTTCCACATATGATAAATAATTTTGCCAAGGATGCTGCAAGGCCCTCCACGCAGGGCTGGCAGAGAGTGTGCAGGACAAGTAGGAGTCCCACTCCCTGCAGAAACATCACCAAGAGACACTTCGGGATGTCCCAGAATGGCAAGAATAGCAACACAAGGGTGGATTCAGAGGTCTAAATTGTGTGCAGAGGTACCAGAGATTAGGCATATTAGATTATTTTTCTGCTCCTTCCCTAATAATTTCTAGCAGCAAATTTGCTATTTGGTCACTAAACGAGTGTGTCCAGAGACACACCTAAAATCCCTCTTGTGAGTAAAAAATGCTAATTTAGAGATTTACATGTCACTATTTTCTCAATACTGTTACTAAACTCCATCTGCTTTTTTGTCATTTGCTCATAATAATGAAAAATAGCTTTTTCCCCCCCCCTTTTTCATTACATAGTTTGAGCCTGCTGAGCAGGTCAGAGAGTAAGAGGCATTATTCTGCCTTCTTCATGTCATCCCTGAAAATAAGAGGTTGGTGGGGTGAAGGGAAGAATTCACAGAAAATATCTCTTTTATTAATGAAGAGCATTAAAAGTAATTATAAAAGTGACACATTTTCAGGGGGGACAGGTGTTGAAAACAAAATTTGCAAACAAATATTTTCATTTTAACCATTTGTTTCAGCTAACTCTGCTTAAATCATGCTCAGAAATAAGACAGTGGCTCCAAAGGGAAGTTGCAGCTTGATGATAGAAAATGGCAGCTAAAAACACCACTGAATTTCAAAGCCCAACCTACTGGCTAACTTTCCAGTTATCCATGCAGTGCAGCCCAGATAACTGATATACGGGTATTGCTCTGTGATAGCTGGTTTGGGATCAGGCTTTTTAAGGTGCATAATTTTTCAGACAGACCTTGAAGATTAGTCTCTGAGGTCTGATGATGATGGCCCCTTCTGTCTGACAAGATAAATGACCCTTTATAACTCTTGTCATATCATGTAGCTGGCATCAGGAAATTAAGATAAAACTTTTTTGCTGGCATTGCATTGTTATAGGTCTGAATGACTAAACTCCTTGTTGCTGGAAAAAGACTGGCCACGCTGGGGCTTTTTTGTTGAACAAAGGACACAACCTCACCGTATGATAGCTTGGAGGAGCTATCCTGTTGCTCCTGTAGCCTGGGGCAACAGGCATTAAAAATGAACTGCTTATCTCCTGTAGCTAAAAAAATCAATCTGCTGGGCTTGTTGATCAAAAAGAAAAATTATATTTAAACACAGAGCTTTAATTCCAATTTAGTCTGAACAGCTGGGTCAAAGTGAAGAATTCCTATGCTGGAATTTCTTCGTGAAAAAAGTCTTAAAAAAATAAAATGTCTACTTCTGTTAGAGAAAAAGCTTCTGAGGACAAAAGTTTTGGTTATTATCAGAAAAAATCCTGATCAGTGGTGCACAAAACACTTACACAGAGAGTATGGAAATAACTTTTTCACACCGAGTAAGCTTCTTCTCATCACCAGGTTGTAACAAACAGTTCATGAATATTGTTTTTCTATTGCAATGGTAGTTACAGAAATTCTAGAAATGCAACCGAGAAAAATAATTGCACACTCAGGAGGATGTTAGCAAAAAAACCCAAAACACTGCAACAGCTTAAGCAGTTGTCCATGCCTACTCTACTGCTCTAGTCCATCCGGTAGGTATAAAATTACTGAGGATTTTACAAGCACCATCTTTTCCAAGTGTCATCTTTTGCATGTCCTAAATTTCTTTCTACACCTTTTGGAAATGCAAGCTTAGAGCTATAGCTTCTCCTTTTTGCACAACCAAAGAAAAAAATGGGGAATTTCAGCATCATCTGTCACATAGGTCCTTTCATAAATGTAACTCTACATTTCTTCTGCAACAGAAGATAAGCTCCAGTAACCCAGTGCTGGGCTGCATCTGATAGCCATTACACAGATAATGCTGCCAAAACTGGAGGCTTAGCCTTGATAAGATGGACCTGGCTTAGCTGCTGTGAGAACCCAGTGTGAGCAGCCTTTCTCAGCAGTCTGAGCCATGACAGCAGGGAGCTGCCTTTAGAGTCCACTCTGCATTTTGCATTGCAAAGCGTTTACAGTGCAGCTGCAAGCTGGATATGAAGAAGGGGATAAAGAAGCCCAGCTTAAACCCTTGTTTTTATCAGAAGAGTTAAAGGCCATTAAGCTCAGTCTTTTAAGCTGGATAAGAGAAAGCCACAATAGATTCAGCAAGATATACTGTATATTAAAAGGTTCCTGATTTTTTCAAAATGATAACCTGCTGAAGGAAATTATGTCTTCTGCCACAGTACCTGGTTGTCTAATTGCAAACCATGCAACCTTATACCCCCAGAGATTTACAGATTAAAAAAACACTGTCATCACCTCCACCCTCCCTGGCTCCACTCTCTCTGTACAGCAGGTAAGACAAGAAACAGGGACTGGAAGATTTAAATAGATAGAGTGCATTTGAGAAACTGGACAATTGTGAACACCAGCATGGACACGCGTGCATCAGGAATGTAACAAGTTAGTGACAGGAGGCTTTTCAACTGAATACCAGTAAAATAAATAATATATGTGACTTTGGAGGAACATAGTAGCCCTGAGTACTTCAATCCAGGCAACCGATGAAAGTATCCATCTGTATAAAGTTTTAAAAGTTATTTGTTAAAAAAAAAATAAAAACAAACAAGATGCAAAATTCAATGTTTCCCTGACAGTCTGGATAGTAATGCTTAACAGTGCAAGGAGAAGGACCACGATAACCTTCAGTGAGGGCTTTTCTGTTTATACCTTTCTTCTAAGACTGTAAGAGGTTATTTTGACCCCTAAAAAGGCTGAGTGAAACCCTGCCCTAGTGCTGACGCTTCTCTCTACAAAGCAGATGTAGGGAGTTTAACGAAGCTGTGCAGCTTTCCTGTAGGGAATGCAAACCTCAGAAATGGGTCTGAAAAAGATGCCTACTCATGGTACAGCTGTACTGTTACTGTCACCCTTCCTAGCAATGACCGCCACGGATCACAGTTCTTGTCATGCAGTCTTGGTGTAGCTAGGACTGGATAGAAGGGGGCAGGTATTTTTGTGCTGTCTGCAGACAAAAGGACTGAGGTATCTAGCTGATCATGAGTCTTCTGAGATCTTTTGGCATTTCTTAGTCCTCTCACTTCAGTTGTCTTCATGGTCTTTTCCAGTTTGACTTTGCTGTTATTTAAACTTTCTTGCTCAAGAGAGTTTGTAGCAAGTCATGTCAGCAGACTGATGGTCATAGGATATTTCCTTATCTAGGCTTGAGCCTAGGTAAAACCAGACCGCTTTCAAGCTGTGTTATGGCCCTAGGCAATCAAGACATGTAAAAATTAGGGGGAAAACCTCAGACCTTTTCTAAATGGTGCAGATTGCAAGCTTGCATTAGGACAGAGTCCCCCTTCTGATTTCTGGTTTTGTATTTGCCCTCCTGCCCTCCAGGACTCCTGACCTGGACAGGCAAAGGTTTATCTCCATTTGGCCCATTCCAAAATTCTAAGAGAGAGAAAATCCTACATTGATTCTGTAGTCTCCTGCCTGGTTAATCCCGCTGATGTTGGTGCTGGCATTTGTCTATAGGATTTTGGTGATGCCGCAGCCCAGACAGCAATACGGGGAGGTTACTGCAGCTTCAGGCTCGAGCAAGAGGCATCAACCTTTTTTTAATTCTCAAGTCCTGCAGATTTTGTAGTAGAGATACAGCATTATGGCAAAAAACCTTAGGTGTAGCCTTGCTCCCTTTATTTGCCTACCACAAACCACATTGCAGCAGATCACAAATTACTTCAAGTTTCATGAACCAGAGGTGGAAAGCAATGTTGGACAAAGTACACAACATCCCCAGAGTCTGGGGAGGGGACTGCAAGACGGTGACAGGCTGGCTTTTGTCCGATCTTTTCTCTGCCCTTCTCTGCTCCCAGTGCACTAATACTTCCCTCTTGTCCCATCCCTCTGCAGGCCCAGGGGAGAGAAGGGTAATGGTGTTTGAGATAATGCACTTTCTTGTGTTTTCTTGGATTTCTTCCCCACGTGTATCTGAGGAGCATTACCTGGGGTGGTGCAATCACAAAGTGATGCGATGCTGCTCCCTGTCTGTCTTTCCTGCACCTCAGTCACTAATGGAGGAAATCCCGATGTACACATTCAAAGCAAATCACGGCTGATATCTCACTCCACGAGATCCACGCTACCAGGCAGCCATCTGTGAAGATGTACAATGTATATCCACAGAGGACTTCTTGCCTGTCCATGTTATAAATGTGACTATATCCATACGACTTGTTCCTGTGCTTGGCACTGTTATTGATCACATCATTTTGTTTTGTTACTGCCTTGCAGAGCTAGGGTGACTTTGTATAAATATTTTCCCTGAGGTTTTCCAGTTTTGAAAGGCAGAGGTGGAAAGTAGAGATGAATTGAGAAGGTGCTCAGAGGCAGCAGTCTGAAGTTACCTGCTGGAAGCACCCTTGCTGTAAAACAGGACAACCTGTGGGATTATGTTAATTCCTGTGATGAGTTTCAGTCCAAGATTGCTCTTTTAGTCCAAGATTTCTCTTTCACTCCATCAGTCTGGAAATCAGGGTCTGTTCCCTGCATCTCCATCACTCCTCTTGGGTAGGAAGATATCTCTCACAATCCAATATTTGCAGAGATCCACCACTGCTTGGGTACCATCAATGGCTGTCTCTGCTGCACCTATTTGCTCTGTGTGGGAAGGGAACAGCTTTACTCTGGAGCATGCCTTCGCTGCAGAGGGTGGCTGATGTCCTCAGCTGCTCCAAAAATCAGCTCAAAATTACACCCAACTCTAAGGGCCATAAGGTGGCTGGCTGGGATTGCTGAGCACACAGCTCTCTGCCTCCCATCCCTCTCGGCCCTGGATGCGTTCCCTTGGCTGCACCATCAGGGCAGTTTTACATTCATTCCTTGCTACCGGAGGAAGGATGAAGGAGGTGTAATAGGGGGTGAAGATCTAGCTGTCTGGTGTAGGAGTGTATTAATTGAACAAATTTTTATGGCTGTGGAAGTCTAAATGACTTTTCTGCCTCTAGGCTTTCTGCACAGGATTGTATATTCAGGTGAATGAAATATATGAGTTAGGCTGGGTGAACATTTAGCAAAACTAAAATCTTTAGCTAAATTTGCCACCCCTGCCCTCTACACACATTTATTTGGTCTCATTTTACAAAACCATCCTTTTGCTGGACCTAGCATCAGGTTAGGATATTAGGGGGCAGAGAAAACTGGATGAGGGAAAAATGCCAAATTTCCTCTCTTCTGCCTTTTCCTCTCCTCCCTCCATCCTGGAAAACACTTTTTCTAGGGTGATGGACAAAGTGACCAGGGACTTGGCAGAGCTGGGTAAATATGCTTTCCTAACCATCAGCTATGCAGACATGAAGAGCTAAACCTTTCCTCCGAACACAGACCATGAGGAAGCTATTTGCAGACACAGGCAGTGGGAAGGTGGCTAACAGGGCCATACGTGACCTTGCACAAGTCACTTCATCCCTTTTTCCTATCTCTTCTCAGATGTTTTAGATAAAAAGTAGTTTGGGACAGAGGTTCTCTGTAACTCTATGACTGTAAAAAAAGAGGCCCTGACCCCAGACATGTAAATACTGACACACAGCTTGTGAGCATTTCTTCTTTAGATTTGCATGGGGAAAACACACATCTGACTCCTAAAGATTTAGCAGCTCATTTAAGCTATCTCCGTATCACAAAGAAATCAGAATCTCAGCAACCTGTAGGTGTTACCTTGCCAGGAAAAAAAAAGACATCTGATCTGACCCATTTGCTGGCGAAAGAAGCAAGACTATAGACAATTTCTCTGTGTGTTGCCCAAGAAGACTACAAACCCCAACTCCCCAGGCAAAAGGTTAGGGGGGTAGGCTATTAACATTTGCAAATGTACACCTCCCTCGTTATCTTACAGTCAGGCTCACACAGTCTATTTAGTACCATTCAAGAGTTCACTGAGATGAAAATAATGACAAAAAATACTGTGACAAGATAAAGTACAGTGCTATAAAAATTCTCTACAGTGCTATAAAAATTAGATTCTTAGCAGAAAAGAGAATGAAGAGGTAATTTAGTAAAAGTGATGGATGAACCTCTGAAGGTTCAGAATTTTAGTTCAGTGCAGTTGCTTATTCAAACCTGGGAAATTCAGGGGAATGGTCACCCACCACGATAGCTGGTCCCCTCCATTTCTCACCCACCTTAAAGCTGGGAATGAGAAGAACACAAGAAACAAAAGGTGATTACAGTCTTTAGTCTAGCTTGATTCCTGCTGGTAGCTAAATCAACTCTTATTTGACCTAAGCTGGTTCTCACATTTCCTGCAGGCAGAGTGCATATATTTTTATCAGGAAAAATGGAGACACTTGCTGCAATGTGTGGCAGGTCTTGCACAGTGTCCGAGATTGCTAATCACCTTTTGCATGGGTCTCATTTTATGCAAGTAGCTTATATGATAAAAATCCCCTTTTGACTGGTTAGCAGGTTAGTAGTAATATAAGGGAATACTTTGGTAGTGGTACGGTAGTCTGGCATTGACAAATAGAAGTATTGGCCTACATTTCACTAGTACTGTTGATCCCCGGATGTCAAAGTGCCTTACAAAGAAATAAATATCTTTATTGCCACTTTTATAACTGGATAAAAGTGAGTCCTAGTGAAATGAAATAATGAACCATGGTCACAGTAGGACTGGATGTTACAAACAGAAATAAAACTCAGATCTATCAAACCCAGGATTTCATTTTCATAAGGGAGGCTGTACTTATTTGTGAATGGTGTGAATTTTGGGGTTGTCCTACGCAGGGGAAGGAGTTGGACTTGATGATCCTTGTGGGTCCCTTCCAACTCAGAACATTCTATGATTCTACAATTCTATTTTATTGAATGATAGGCAACGTTTTCAACATCTGGCCACATTCTCCCTAGGCATTTTGCATGAGCAGAAAAGTATGAAGTACAGACCTTGGTGTTGTACGAACGACAGCACCAGTTGGCTGAACTACTCATGCTAAAAGTTACACAAATGCTGTAAAATAGAACTGCTTCAATACTTCACTGAGCTTTAGCCCAACCAAGGACCTTTGCCTCTAAGGAACTAAAATCTGACACATATCTCCACAAGGTGAAATTTTCAGAGATAGCATTGCTTAAGTGTTGACTTGGGTATTTATTGTACACACCTGGCCACTGAGAGGCTTTACAGCTTCACAGTGAATGTAAAAGGTGGGGTTTAGACTGTTTAGATAGTTGCATGTAACAGATTGTAAAGCATGTAGAGCAGAACCTGAAACCACAACACTCTTTACATAGGATGGTTGTAGTTCACTGTGAGCACCCAGCAACATCCATGAAAAGCCTTTTTTTTCTTTAAGAGAATACTTTGTGCTCTGCCCAGCTGGCTGTGCATGCAAAACAATACCTTTCTATTTCTAGCAGCAAGCAAAGAGTGTCAACAAACGACAATTGGAATGAGTTTCATTTGTTAGTGGTTAAAACCTGACCCTTAATAATTTTTCTTAACTGTAGCTGATTTTACCTTGATTAATCTTAAAGAAATATTACATACATTTAATCAAGTATGTTTAGTATGTTTCATTAACTAGGATGGAAAGAAATAAGGCAGCTCCTGGACAAGACTTTCTTTGGAGGAGTGACAAGAAAGTATGCATTAAAAATGATTATTCATTCAAGCCTCGAGTCTTACCTGGCTGGCAGAAATGAAAGGCGGCTGCCTTGAATGTAGGAGGAATGTAAAAGAACAATCATAAGCTGACACAGAGCATTTCGCCACAGCTATGCCCAGCTATGTAAGAGTGGCTGGACTAGGTCAGAGCAGAGGTGCAGGTGGTCCAGGGCTCCCCTACCAGCTGCAGAACATGCACAGAGCACGCACACATGATGCTCCCCCTGATGCTATCTGAATTTTTTCCACCTGGAGATGTCCTGAGCCAAGTATGGTTGTATATATTTATGCACATACTGTACAGTAGCACCGGTTCTTGTTTAGCCCTTCTCTAGATGTGCAGTGAGGGGCAGATCATCATTTGTCCATAGAAGATTAGGCAAGAACGGGGAGCATCAGTGGCCTTCCCTCTCTCGGGCCTGGGGTCTGGCTGAGTAAAGGTGTTCTTCTAGCAAGCTATCCTCCTCCAAAGGGCAGGCTTACTCCTCGCACCCTCCCACCTCCTCGCTGCCCCCTTGGGAGAATGTTTTTTCCTTTTGTCATTTTCCCCTCACACTTTCCTGATTGGACACATTATTTATGGACTGTGATATACTGTATTTCTGAATTGATTTTGTGTTCAGCTATTGTAAAGCATTTTTGTGGACCAGTACCTCAGGGTGATATATTTTTTTTCTTTACTGATGTTCTGACTTACCTTTTTCTCCCCAAGTTTCCTACCCTTTGCTTCTTGTTTTCCTATTTCTTCTGTAGTGGACTAGAATATGTAGTTAACCTCCACAGGAAATAAAATCTCATTAGAAAATGATAAGAACTAAAGTGTATTCATTTTAATGAGACAATTATAGTAATTTGCTTATGGCCAGTAATAGAGAATGGGAAAACCTTTTCATTTTATGTTTCTCCTCTCTTTTTTTTCTCCCTCTGGTCCCACTGTAATTTATTTCCAAAGCCCTCCGCTAACAGGTCACAGCATTTCTGCCTGGACATGCTGGTGGCAACCAGCAGAAGCCCAAGAAGGTGGAGACAGATGACTCTCCATCTGTACTTCCACCCTTCTCACCACGAGAAGCCTCCTGTGAGAAATAGATGTGGGTGAGTAAGTTGGCGATATAAAGTCACACAGATTGCAGGACTTGTTTGGAAACTGAATCCCGGAGGAGGGGAGGAGAAAACAGTGGATTTGGGCAGAAGGACAGACCTGTGAGAGGGGGTGAACAGGGTAATGGGAAACCATCCACCAATGGATGCATGTTTGAAGCAAACAGTAAGGTCACCAGCATCGTTGCCCAGTATAAATAAAAGTTTCTTCAGTCTGTGCAATATTGTTGACAGACTGAAATGAATAGAGTGCGGAAGAGCTGGACTTAGAGAATATATTGCCATCATGTCAATAATTAAACTAGAAAGATCATCAAGGGATAACTATGAACTGATAATGATCTTTTGGGCTTGGTGGCCTTCCAAGGCATGATTCAATCACTCACTCCCCTGTTAGTAGAATCAGTTCCTTCCATAAATAAGGCAGGTGACTGCAGTTTAAGGACCGACAAGGTAAGTATCACATGGCATAACATGTTAGAGAGATTGTCTTGATCCTTTCCTTGTGGTCAGAACTGTGGCTGCCATTGACCTGTTACTCAAAAATTGGGAAAATAATTTATTAAGAAGGTTTATAGGCAAACACATAGGGATTTTAGCTGTTGTTGGAGTCAGGAAACAAGGATATATTTCTGGAAACTGACAACCTGCTTTAATAACACAAGCACAGAAGCAACAGGAGGAGAGGTTTTTTTCTACAGTACTGTTTCAGCACCAGCATTAGTTCCTCCTCACACCTTGAATTTCTCACTCTAAAGATCATTAAAGACATTCAAATTGTACACTTTGCTCCAGCCAAGAGGTAAAAATTCAGACATTTGCTGTTAAGGCCTTTAATTAATAAGGAACGGCAGTCCTATGTGGCTCATTCAGCAGCCAGAATGAAGATGGATAACTCTACTGTCCCTGTCTCATCATAAGGATTTCTTGGAGGTGCTGGCAGCTCCACGACCCATCAGAGAGCACAAACTAACATGTGGAAAGCAAAAGGAGAAAGGTGTCAACAGTCTTGTGGGTGGATCAAACATTTGAGAAGCAGTATACATGTATGTACTGATGCTCTGTAGAGAGGATCACACACTAACATGGTTCTAATTGTCTGATATTTGATCTGCCTGACTCAGAGCTAGTTGGGGTGACTCCCCACAGCCCTGCATGGAGCTATACGGACAAACATAACAATGTCTAATTTCTAGCTCACTTGTCCTTTGGGTCCCTCAAGTCTCTTTTGGTTCCTGAATTACAAACAGGCCTGACATGTCCATGTCACATCTAAGAGCTGAACTCTGGGTCTGGGCTAACTGCTGTAATCCTTCTCTTCAGAAAGAAGTCTTGTAACCTCATCCATGCAGATGATGGAGCTGATGTAGTAATGTCTCTCTGTTCTCAGCCAGTTGAAGATGAAGATTAGTAGTTAATCTGGACAGATAATGTGGATTTTATTACTCTTGTGGCTGCGTGTTGCTATTACTGAATGGGCAGTTCTGTACAATACTTGGAGATATATATCAACTGCAGCGATAGTTCAAGTTTGGGCTAGGTGCACAGTAAGCGCTGTGAACAGAGAGTATGCTTTTTATCCCAGGATTTTTATCATTTTACTAGGTCCTATTTATTTTCAAGCATCTGTTCAACCTTTCATGCAAGATGAAAACAATAGCTTCAGCTGCGTTCTACCTGAGCGCTGGAGGAGTTCAAGCTGATATTCACATCAAAGCACTCCACATATTTATCATTCCTGATTCTGTAATAAGCAGCAGTGTCTGACAGATGCACAAAAGCACCACAGTTTCCACTTGGACCTTACAATGGCAGCAATGACTTCAAACTAGGATTAAAGACTCACTCAGGAAATACTGCGCATTTTCCTTACTGAATAACTGCAATCTCCTCGCAACCTGCATTGCTGGCAGTGCCACGCTACAGCTGGCTGCTTGGGAGTAAAGAGGTGGCGTTGGGAGATGCCGCTGCTGCTGCTGCAGCAGAGTTCACTGTTGGTTTTAGTGGGAATAGGAATACACCTATAATTCCTCTCCAGCACTTTATCAAGTGACACATAATCAGTTTGGTTTAGAATTCTTCAGACATGATAAAGATGTGTTTCCTTGCAGGCAACCCTAGTCTTATTCTAAGGAATAAGTCACTTCTTTATTTACCAGAAAGCAAATCTTGCTTTGCAGTTAAAGCTTATGTTTAAGAGAAAAAAACATAGCATAACTAAAGAAAAATATCGGAATTCAGCTATCAGGGTGCAATTCCTCAGTAGCTTGTCTCAGGAATAACTTGTGCCAATGACAGCCCCAAAAGTAAGGAAGTAAGAATATGTAACAACTTGACATTATTTAATACATAGAAAAAGCTGTTAAAAGAACATTATCCAGCCTGCAGAGAGAGGCACCTAATCACCCTTACAAGTGTGTCAGATGCCATTATTTTTTTTCTTAGAATTTTTGAACCATTACATACATTTTTTATTGAATATACTGCTTTATGCTGTGTGAGAGAAACCAAGAGCATTGGCCACAAGCTTCAAACACATTCAGTAATAAGAAAATTCAAAGCTTACTGAGAAATTTCAATTCCATTCCAGATTTCCATATAGACAAAGACAATACATGCTTTACTCCAAGTAACAGAAGTTAGACATATACTGATTTTAAAAGACAATTAAAACCACTTTAATTAACATTTACTAAGATTTTTGGTGGTTTTAGTAAGTAATAATCTTATTTAAGATTATCATATATAGGTATAGATGTTTTATAAAGAAACTAGTTTGTTTAAAATATGTTTTTTACATGATTATGGGATTTGGCAGAAAAAAAAATACTTTTTAAAATTTAAAGCATCTTTAGAAGTGAATAGCAGTCTCTTCACTGGTATGCAGTAGTTGCCTGCTTTGGGTTGTAGTGTGGATGCATCTGCAAATCAGTAAAATGATACAATAGAGTCTTTAAATTGATCCTTTTAAGGCATAATTTGCATTATGGGCTCACGCCTGGTGAAATTTATCTCAAACAATAGCATATCAGTATTAGCATGCTCAATTATAGATCTTCCTACAATACAATAGTTAGTATGAGTCCCTAAAGGCTAAAATGGTTCTTTTCCAGAAAGCCGTATATTTTTATGTTTAAATAATCCATAAAAACTGTCCCTGTTGAGAAGTTCAAAAAGACTGTTCTGAATGTTTCATTGCAGGGCTTCGGGCTGTATGATATAATGCAAATCCTGGCAGTCATACAGTAGGTGCCAGTTTCAGCTCTAGATGGCCTTTTTTGGGCTTCACATTGACTGCCAGAATGTGATTCTGATTTACCTTTCATTTTACAATACAACCTAGAGTCCCTTAGTCTAACATTAGCAAAGGACTTAAACTTATTCAAGGAAGGGAAGACCTTGAAACCAAAGGCTGGAACATGTTGGTGACCAGAGCTGGGGCAAGCTGCTTAAAATTAAAGCACATACACACAAAAAGGCACAAAATTAAAATTAAGCACATACATAATGAGATTTCTGTAGGGCAACTTGTGTCCATGTGCTTAAAATGTGTCCATATGCTTGTGTCCGTGTGCTTAAAATTCAGCCTAAAATTAAGGATGCACTGAAGTTTTTGCAGGGTTGGGTCATCCTGACCTGCTCAAGGTCAAAAAACAATTTGACGCTAGGACTCAATAGGACCCAAACGTTGGGGACCAGCTGCAGTCCCCAGTCCCCCAACTACCCTTTTCCTCCAACATGAGGCAACTGGAAGCAGACGGTCATCTGTGGCACTTGGTAAATATTGTCCTCAGGTTTGGGTCTTTTTCTGATAGGCTTAAAGAGGAACTGAAGAGCTCATAGAATCTTGATACCTGCTTGTTTTCTTTTGCAGGACTTCTTCCTACCTTGCTTAAATTTGCAATTCTAAACAATTCTCTACCGTGCTTCCAAATTCCAAACCTATATTAAATTATTAAGGAGGTGTTTTTGAAATAGCTTATCTTGACATGTATCTCCCAAGCCAAATGACCTCAGGCACTGTTCCTAATTAATTTTATAAAGAAAAAAAAAAAAAAGCTGGCAAGAGGTACTGGCAGTGACCCTTCCCAAAGTCCTCCAGACTGTGCTGGGCTGCTCCATGTCCGGTGATGCGTGAGAGGGAGCGCAGGTGGGGCATTGCCCCCTGGCTTCGTCTCCTCATGCCACTGCTCGCTGTGGAGATGGCAGGGCACGGATGCTTCGCTCCGTCTGGTGCCAGGGCCAAAGGCAGCGCAACCATTCCCAAACACCCACCAGGGCAATAACCAAACGTGAAGTAAAAAGCTCCTTTTTTTAACATTAAAAGCCACTGAAACAAAGGGCCTTTTTTTTAAACAATATATTCTGAGAGAATGAGAGATTAAGTTTTGAGGAGTCACTTCCAATCAGAAAGCCACCATTTAATTACAACACACAGGAAATTACAGAGTGAATGGCCGGGACAGTGATAAGAGACTGACACCGGAGGATGACAGGTACTGAAATCCGACCACTTCATCACAAAGCTACTTATCACAAGAGCCTGTCTGGAAGGCTGACAATCTGATTGTACTGTCAACTCAATTCATAATTAATATATTTATCAAATTAATTACTGAAAAAATCTCACTGGTGCTCACCATAAAACAGTGGCTAAATTCATTGCCTGTTGGCTTCGTTTACTGCTAATAACTGTGCTGTCAGTTTAATGAGGGCAGTGAGTGGGCCCTGTTTTAGCTGCATGACAGACAAATTGCCCTCTTATATAGAATGATACAGAGAATTTAAGAGAAGAAAAGAAATATGTCATTGTTTGGTGACAGCCACAATCGGAGCCTTGTCTCGGAAACTTAGCATCAGCTCTAACGTACATGAAAGGGAGGTTGGGAATTCCTTTGTCAGCTAAATAAATACTTTATGAAATCCTGACTGATCCCTTCGTCTGAAATGACCTCGCGGCACTGCGTGGAGCTCTCAATAATTCCTTGTTTATTCCAAAGACCTGACAGGAGTTTGTTGTTCGACGGGAGGCAGGAATTTTGGTGCACGCCTGTGCCGGTGCAAACACGGCACTGATTCCCGGCTGTCTCAGGAAGCAGGAGACCTGAGGAATGGCAAGGATGGAGCTGCAGGTCTCATAACAGCTGGGTGATGCACAAAAGGGGCAGGAGACAGCACCCATCTGGCAGAGGTGGACACTGCAATGCTATAACTTGGACTCAGGACCTGTCTATTATGCTTAATTAGCTGCACGTAAGCTAATTGAGGTGCTGCATGGCTGCGTTTGAGTGTATCATGCGGGGTTGTGCAACCCAGCTCTGGTGAACAGCTAAAAGTTGCTCCATCCCTTTGTCAGGCAGGACTTTGATAACGAGAGGGTGGTTCATGCCTCCAAGAAAGAGATGATGCTTCTTCGGGCAAGCAGTATAGGGGCTAAGCAGCACCTCAGCAGCGATCTACAAAATTTCCAGTTGTTGGATCAGGACCTAGCCACTGCTTTTAATGGGATTTCATGCACATCATTTCAATTTGTTCAGCTCAGCCTGTGGAAGCAGCTCTGCGATACAACAGGGCAAATCCACCAAGAAATAAATATCTAATCACAAAAGTCAGAAGAAACTTGGGGTTTTTTTCTCTAATGACTATTAAAGTAAGCTGTCAATTCTGCAAGTTTCCGCCAGAAAACCCAGCTTAATTTGGGCTGATCCCCTCTACGTGGTGAAGAAAGGAACCACCACGGAGTGTGTACATTTACCCCATAAGTCAAAATCCTGCGCTGCAAGCCTCACCCTGAAAAGCATTCTGTTGGCCTAACAGCTTGACAGGATTTTTTTATTACAATATATAAGCAGTATTAAATGAAAGCCCAGATAATTTAGACATTGTTTAACTAGGTTTTAAAAAACTAGTGTTTCTTGTTTAATGAAGGAAATTGAATAAAATGTGGACAAGTGGTAACACAGTGTGATTCTACTTCACAAAGGTTAAGTGATAAAATTAATGCTGTGAAAAATCTCTGTAGCAAGCATTCACATTAAAATATAATATGTGTTATAAAGAATATAAACACCAATGATCACTGGAGAAAAACATTTGAGGGAGAAGAAAATTCTTGCAGATTACTAATCATGCCAGGTATATTCGAATCTTTATCACTTGCTCCTGGCAAAAGTATTAAAATTCCTAAATCTAAAGGGAAGGAGCCTGAGATGATTGAAGGGTTATTTCACAGTGGAAGAATTTCAGACTCTTTCCTGGCAATGTCCTAATTCTGTGTGATTGGTTTAGTCAAATAGCAATAAAACAATGAAAATAGTTGACAACTGTGGCAATGAGAGTTAAAAAATTAATATTCAGCATTAAAAGCATGTTCCCTTCGTGCATGTGCATGCATGTGTATGTGCATGGAAATATTTTGTCCTCATATTATTTTCACACATCATCTTCCCATTCTGCAATAGCCTCCTTTCTGTTGTCACCAGCAGCTTGTATTTTCTAGCTTGTTTCTGGCTGTCATTGACTCCAGATACTCCAATGAGGATGCCGCTATAAACACACAGCCAGCAAAACCATTGGGCTTGAGCCACCCCTGCAAGGGCTCTGCAACAAATATCACGACATAAAATTCAGACCTGTTTTTTTTTTTCTTTCATCTAGGTCATACCTAGATCACAGACTGAGATTACAACTGCTGGCTGCTGCCCTGACTGCTCCCCCGCATCGCTCAGGCTTTTTACCCCACTCTCCGGCTCCGAGCTCTCCATCCCTGGTGTCTGTCCCCCCAGATGTCACCTTGCCGGGCTGCTTCAATGCTCTCCCTTGTCCATCGGTGGCAGCCGCAGCAGGACAGCAAACACAGCCAAGTAATTACACAGCTATTCTCTGGTCTGCTTGACAGAAAGAGGATTGCACGCCTGAGCTCCAGGGAGCTGCTGGCATTTACTGCTGAGAGCGTGGGGAGATCCGGCACGCTGGCGTGCCAGGCTGGGAGACACGACCCCAGCCCTGCATCAACTGCATCTTGTGCGTGGCCACCTCTGTCACCTCTGGGACAAGTCTTGCCTTGTTTTGCCTGCTTGTAAAATGAAAATCGCCCTCTTTCCCAGCCTTGGAGCTGATGTCATGTGTCTTGCTTGGATTAATGTTTGCAAAGCGTTAGGAAGCGCTGGCTGATCTGCAGAAATAGATGCTTTCATTTCATTTTAGCACCTTATTTATTGGAGTAACTAGCCACCATCTGAATTAATAAAGATAAAAGTGCAATCATTTGGTATCAGGCAACGCTTGAAAAATAAAAGGAAAGGCTCAGTTTGCACCATCCCTCCCTAAGGGATAAGAGTATGTCTGCAGCAAATGAACTTGGCTAGAAAGGCTGTCCACAAATAATAAAAATTATCAACTCCTTAGAGTTATCTTATCTAGTCATCTCCTGTGAAACATTTGGATCAGATATCACTTACCTGAGTTATTTTATTTGGCATATAGCACTTTAGGCAAGATTTTCAGAAGACAAATAGGAAATGAGAGTTGGAAAACATTAATTAAATGTGAATACAACAGCTTAATGGGTTTTATCTTCAGATGAACTGGAGCTGACTCTTTGCTTTTCACTTCTTAAAACTGCAAGCAGAGATAAAGGAAATGTAGCAAGAAAAGGCGACCAGGGAAAAGATGAAAGATTTGGTAGATTGACAAGACCAAAGTAATTTGATTTGTATTCAGGATGGACTAGTTCACAAACTTTACATAGTGCTGCTGTATGGTTGCATATCAAAAATGAGTGAAGAATACTTAATTCTTGCAACAGCCACTTTTAAAACTAAAACTGTCCTGTTTGAATGCTCTTTTACAAATAGCTTTTTACCACTAGCTTTATGGGGTCCTCTCTCCATATGCAAGGTTTCTTCATGTCCCATTGGAAAGACTAGCTTTGATTTACGCTAGTGTTAGTTTGGAATAGTTTATCCTGAAAATTGCCAGGTATATCCAGAAGGCAAAGAGAGTTTTTTCTGAAAAGTTCCAAGAGGATAAAAGAAAAGGTCACTGATTTTTAAGTAACAGATAATTCAAAATATATTGCACTTGAAATGTACTTTTGTTTAATTCTTTTTTTTTCTCTTTATAGTTCAAGCAATACTTGCCACTCCCAGCCAGCTTTTCCATAGCAGGGAAAATCTTGTACTTCTAAATACTTGCAGAAAATATTTCAACCCTATACAAGTAAATGGTCGAGCTGATGAGAAACAAATAACATTTATTTTAGTCATAATGTGCTTTTAAAATGGCAAACAATCATAACACTTGTTATGTTTGTAGATTTAACTGCGTTGCTTTCCTTTTGCTTTTCCTTGTATACATGGAGCAACCCATATCTTTGGACTGTTGTTATCTCTGCCTGAGGATTACACCTGCACATCATCTAAGGCCCAATGACATTCTTAATGTTTGGCTTTTTGCTCTCTAAATTGGACATGGCCGAGAAGTACCATGGATTTTTTGTTTTGAGTTTTTTTCACATTGTCTACACAAAAAGAAAACACAAATAAATGGAAAGTAATCTAAGAGTGTGTTTGTGGGTAACTGGAAACATTCCTGGACTGGTGACAATTATTGTCAGTAGTTTTGCATGACTAGCACAACAGAAAAAAGTTTTTCAATAATGCCCACTTTTAAACTACCACTTTTGTACCAAGTCTTTATTTTTAATTAGAAGTCATTGACACAAAGGTACAGTCCATTTTCACACATCCTGCTCCAGGAAAGCATACCACCATCTCCCCACTGACCTTCTTCCTCCCCTGCTGATGCGAGGACATGCAGTTGGGGATAGTTATCTATAGATGGCAATCTTCTTCTTAGCACAGAGCTGAGGTGAAATCCATCAGCTGTTCTTCAAGAAAAATAAAACACATCTATATGCATATATTTACAAGTACTGAAAAGCAGTTTTTTACCCTGGGATTGTACAGGATACATTGCAACAGGGCTTCAGGCTTGATTTCAGTCCAGAGGGGCTGCTTTACAATTAACTAGTCTTGTGTAACAACAGGAATATATTAATGGCTGCTAAACTGCTCAGCTATAATATCACGTGAAAAGCTGCACTGAGTTCTGTGCTAACTTAAGTGGACAAAGCACTATCGTTTCCATAGTGTGTGGTCATGTGCATTACCACAGGGTATTGTGTCTCACACTGAACACTCTTTTAAAAACATTGCATCAAACATACTATTTTTTTAATGTTTTTGCTGGAGAAAAAAGTGGTACCCTTTCTCTGGAAGGTGCGATGAAGGGTTAAATGATGCTCTGGCATTCACTCTACCTCCCCTCAGGTTAAACCTGTTTAACAGAAGATAGAGGGGAAGGATACAGAACTCCCCCTGCAAAGAGGAGACGTTTTGCACTTTTCTCTGTAGGACGAGGGAGAGGACACCATGGGATGGATGGTGAGCACCCCACGCCTTCCCCAGAGACTTGAGAAAAGTGCCTGAACATAGGAACCTGTCCACATTGAGAGAATAACTGGTTGTTAATAATGAGGGTGTGGTTAACTATGGAACTGGTGACCAAATGTGGTTGCTTCGAAATCCAAGACATCTGTCCACAGGTGGTTCTCCAAAGGCATGCGTGCTGAGAAGACACAGGTTCAACCACTGCAGGTATCACAGTCAAAGGCTAGGTTTTTTTATTGAAATTAATTTTATATCAAAGAGAATGCTACAGTGCTAATATGCTTAATAGACACATCATATACACCTCAGAGAGATTTTGATATGTATTTAAGATTGTTATGGCCTTCATTTAGTTCTGGACCTGTTCTAATACTGATAGATATCAAATAACCAGCGCTGACAATAGTACTATGTTATTGCTGAAAGTGTTGTTCAGCGAAGCCCCCTTCAGCTGGTAGGCTGGGGATACAAAATATTGATACAGTCAATTACCCAAAAGCTGAGTAATTAAATCCACAAAATATCTTGGCAGATATGAAGTTCTCACACAACTGGAAGACATTAAAGCTGATAGTGGCAATATTCTCAAAGTACAAATAAAAAAGCACCTTTGGTATAATGCTGCAGAGCATTTAACATGTATTAAGGAGCTGCTGTGCTGCCTGTTTTAAAACAAGTCCCAGAGTAGCCCATTTATTTAGAATTCACAAGCTAACACTTTCAGGGCCCACTTCTGATAACTTGCAAAATCTAAAACTCCTCATTAAATGCCAGATAAATTGACTGGCCTAAGGGCAGGATGGGTGAATGGGATACGTGAGCATGAGTCCAGTTTCCTGTAATTAATGAGATCTGAATAAGCAGAACCAATCCAGCCTGAGCGTGAATAAAATTACTGCACCTAGCAAAGTTCAAATAAGAAATATGTGAACTTTAAAGTAGTTGAACGCAAATCAAGATATTGAGTTTTTATAAAAACCTTTATAAGCTCCAAAATCTGGAGCACAATGTGCCTTTTTTTTTTCTCATGGGCTGGCAACTTAAGATTTAGAGAATACTCTATTTCAGGGGCCCCAATTCAGAAAGGTTCTTGAAATGCTTAATTTTAGGCACATAAATAGTTCTATTCTTGCCCCACTCCATTCAGCCAGATGTAAGAATGCATTTCAGTTTAATTCTAACATAAAATATTTTGTTTCATCCACATCTGCTCTGCTCAAAAAACAATGTTTTTGAGAATTTGGGCATCTCAATCAAATCATTGAGGGTTTTTTACTTTCATAGAAATTTTCTGTGAAAATAGGATTTCTATGTTCATAGAAATTTTCATAAATTTTGTACACTGGAGTCAAGAAAATCTTACAAAGGTCACTGTGATATTGCATTGTCCAAAATGCCAGAGAAACATTCTTTGCTATGCTATCCTGTTCTGGGAAACAATCAGGGAAGTCTCATTTGTACAAAGGGATAGGAAGTCAGATGCAAGAATAAAAACTTCAGTAGCAATTAACCATCTCAGCCTGGCTAGGTTAGCATGGAAATTGAAATTCATGGCCAGTTCCCACATGTCTAGAACAAAATTTACTGCTTTTTCTGTCGTCCTGCTCCTTTGCAGTATCACAAGCAGGAGACCCTGAACAAGGGCTAAGGCATGGTGGAAGTGGACTCTTCTCCAGTAAAACCCAAACTGTAGTTTAAGAATTAGCTTAACATCCCCTGGCATGGCTGTCATGGGCTATTGGGTTTGAAACACCAGTGCTGTAAAAGCTGCTGTGCTCCAGGTCCAGGCAATGGAGTACAATTGCTCTGAAATCAGAAATTGAGCCTACTTATCCCTGAGCTTTCTGATTGCTTTTCTGACGCATTTTCCAGAATTACCTATAATGTCTCTCTCTTTAATAAAATTCATTAAAATTTGCATTTGCTAGAAAGATCAGATCAGGTATCCATCTTTTCAAAAAGGAAGGAGACTGCCCTTGTAACATAAAATACTAAAAATTGGGACCTGGATGCTTCTTGCAACTTTTTGTTAAAACACCTCAGTTTTGCCACTGACTTGACGAACAGCAAAAGGAGCTGAAGTTCCGACAGGAACTATTATATCGCCTTGCCTCAGTTTCTTCATCTCTAAAATAACGATTGTAGCAAATGTCTGCTTCACCAGTAGGGAATGTGGGATTTTTACATTTCAAGCTCTTTCTGGGAAAAACTGTTCAAAATATTACATGTCTTCCCTTAGAGAGACAGTTGTACAAAACAGCCATTCTAGGTTAAAATGCCTGGTGTTTATATTTTTTATATATTGGTCAAGTTAAATTTCACTACTTGCAGATTTTTATTTTTCTTCTTGGTACTTAAGCACTGCCATAAAGTATAATTGCAGCTCAGAGAAAATTAATAACCAGAATAGAGGATTTAAAAGAGTTTTTAAGTAGCAGTGAAATTCATGTGTTGGCAGATAGCAGAAATATTGTTGCAGAATGCTCAGGGGAAAATCCAAAAGTAACATAAATACAACTTTAAAGAAATCACATTTTCTCTAAAAAGCACTTTCTCAAGAGACTATGGTCAACTTCAAGGGTGCCTTTATCAGACATTCCAGTGGGAAAAAACAGGAAGAAGAGCTGAACGCCAAAGGTAACACAATAGGAGTCTGCAACAGTCACAGGAGTATCAGTTACGATAAACCAAGCTGTGCAACAAGGAGATTAAGATGTGGATTACCGACCACTTACTATGTGTCATAAAGAAAAGAATAGTTTCAGATACCAGCTTGACTTAATCTGGTACCGGCGGTCTTTCCTTGAGAGGATTAATGGGCACTTTTTTCTACCTAGGCATTTTTAAAGGGTTTGTCGTAATAAAGATTGAGAGGAGCAACAAGTAATGACAGAAACTTCAGTATGAACTATTAAAGGATTTGATAACAAATTACCCATTTCTGAGTCAAACCAAATCACCGTTAGTTGCATGCCTTGGTTAATTAAGGAAACATTGTATTCCAATCGAAATTAGCTGTGGCGGTGATAGGGGGCCTTCAATCAGTTTCTGTAAACATGGAATCAGCTCAAAATGCGAATTGATTTGAAGTGTGGCTCTAAAAGAGTGTTTTTTTCTTTAGCATGGGTTTGTGATGCCATCACCTGTTTTTTTTAGGCATTCCTCTATTGTCTTCCAAACTTTCCTTGCGACACAATCTTGCTGCAGATGCAAGAAGCAACTAAACACCCAAACTGATCGCCTGCTTTTCCTGCTGTGTATTTTTATAGTTTGAATTTGTGGTATAATTTAAAGGAAAGCCTTCACTATCCAAAAATTACAGTGCAAAAGTGGCTGTTCAGTAAAATGAAGTAAATGCTCCCAAGAAAAGAATATTGCCAAAGAGTAGATGCTGCAGATGGTATTTTCCAGCAGAGACCAAAGAGCACAAAGACTCTGCACATAGGCAAAGGCACAGGGTGAAGGGGAAGATAAAGAGTCTCACAAGGACACATTCAAAATGTAAGATGCTACTCGAAGCAGTTTACTACATAGCTGATGTTGAGGGAGGCACCTCCAGATACGAATCAGAGCACCAGTCGCAATAGGAATACCTGTCCATTTGAAAGTGTTGTCCCGTTCACATGTGTCTGCCTTCTTTAACAGTGTAGTTATTTCTTCTTAATAAGTGAAAGATGGCATCTTACTCTAAATTGAACTCTTTCTGCTCAGTTCAATATTGTACTTCAGTATGTTTTTATATAAGTTACCATACATATTAAATACTGACCTCTGGAAGGATTTCCAGTCTTCTTGTTGGATACAGTCCTCCATCACAACAGACAGATCACCTTAACCTGCTCCTGCAGTTGTATATTTTCCTCTTAGAATATAAACTTTTACTTTCCCCACGCTGACAGCCTGTACAGATCAAAAATTTTCTGTTCTTAAGTGCTTGTATTCATCTTTCAGAGCATCAGGCTGTCCTGCTTAACATGATCCTGGGCCTTTCCAGCACATTAATAAGCCTAAATAATTTTTGCTAACTATGCATGCCAATTTTCTGTAAGTGACTTGGGGTAATACATAGCAGTGACACACTAACTCACTAGTTCATGTTGTAACTGCAGTCAGATTCCTAGGAACACCAGAAATTAGGAGTGCTGCCTATGCTTTTTGTATGTGCATTATGCCAGAAAGACCCAAAGGCTCCCTGCCCCCTTTGGTGGTCGTGATTTCTAACACATCTTATTCCAGCAGACCAGAAATTCCAGTATTACCCAAACAATATTATAGAGTCACAGAATCATAGAATCATATAATCATTTAGGTTGGAAAAGACCTTTAAAATCATCAAGTCCAACTGTTAGCCTAGCACTGCGAAGTCCACCATTAGTTATGATGATACACAGATTCTGGTTTCTTATGTGCCTATAGTTCATAGAAATACAAATACAAAAAAAATAGTGATTTTTCCATTTTCTGTTGACAAGACAAAGGAAAAAAGGCAGTTAAAATGTCTAATGACATTTTCCCTCAGTTTTAAAATCAACAGTAATAACTAAACCTTGTAAATCTTAAAAAAAGCTTATTTTAGATTAATCTTAAATTGTGAAAGACATTGAATGATCCTTTATTGCATTTTCTTTATGCACATTGAGCTGATTTACTAATATAACTTTTACAGAGTAAATTTTTAAAGTTTTCTAAATTTCAAAATTTCAAAGCTGTACAGTACATCTTAATTTTTTCCTCCTAAAATCACACATGATATCTTTAAAGGAATAACTTTTTAAACCTACATTTGTAGTCCACACACTATCAGGAGTTGTTTTGCCCATTAATTGTGACTTTGGATATTTGACTGACAATTTCTTACTTACTGCCTGCTTGTTTCAACAACTTCCTAGCCACTGGATCATCCCATTTTAGGACAGTTCACTGTCTCTATCTCTGGCTGAAGCCACTGGCTTTCTTCATCATTTTTTCCCACTTGCTTTGGTGCAAGACTGTGACAGAATTCCGTGGTCATTGTCATGTCTAGGGTTTCCCACTTTCATTATACAGCTATAAAACAACAGAATTAGAGGAGCAAGAGCACATTTACCGAGTACCTCTTAAAGAAAATCTCAGCTTGAAAATGTTAAGTCAGATCTAAGATGCTCTTTGCTTGTTAAGAAGACCCACTGGTGCCGGTTGGGTTGCAGGTGAAGCTATGCGTGACTGGCTGGGGTCTAACAGTATCAATTGAAACAGAATCGTCGGCTTCCACCAGTGTTGATTAGTCACCAGATAAGATGAGAATAGCACTAGGCTTGCCTAGTGCAATCCCAGAGATATTTTCTGTCAGTCTGTTCTCCATTATCTCTTTTATAAACAAAAATTATTTTCTTTCAGTAAAGTAGAAACTTGGAAAATTCTAAAAAGATTTATTTTGGGACATATAAAAAAAAATCTTTCAGCATTTTCTATAGTGTATAAATATTTCTCTTCTCAGATCTACACTTTGGGTCTGTCCATTAGTAGAGTGAGTGTCAAATTCTGATTAATTGTTTAAATGTGAAATAGAGCCAAATTTTATTTTGTTCTGAATATTAGAAATATTTTCAACATGTAGGTAAGTCACAGAAAGACTCTTCTTGAAAGCAGATTTTAACTGTGGGCATTCATGGCTCAGTTGAGGAGCTTAGTGTCCTCTCAGAAACCAAATTCTTACAAACATACTCAGCCATCGACACACAAAGAGTCCCATTGCCTGGAATTCTGTTCACAAAACAAGGATAACCCTTAGCTGCTAAACACTGTAATTCACTTACTTAGTCAGGGTGTGATCTCTATGCTCATGATTCACCATTAAAATATCTTTCTCCACAGGTTAAGTGATTGCAGGGCCAATCTTTAGCAGCAATGAGCTCAATGGGTCTATGACCATTTTATACTATTTAAAAATCATGAAGATATGATCATGACCTAGCAAATACATACTGATGCTAATGGATAACAGAATAAACAGGGAGCAGTTACACACTCATATTTAAACACCCGTGGTCATTATGATTCATGTTTGCATTTCTTTCATAGCACAAACACATTTTAAAACCAATTCCCAGGAAGTCATCTACTGTTTAGCAAAAGGTACAAGTTATAGTTGGAGTCCCCTAAAATTAAGAAATCAAAACTGTTGTGATTATGGCACTGGTTACCATGATACCAGGTTTTAGGAGCAGAGGCATTTTAACACCTTTTTCAAGATAGCTTTTGTGCATTTGTGCATTTTCTATCAGCAGTAAGCTTGATGTTCCATCTGTATACAGCTGCACATGCACAAATGTCAGAGATTATCTATCCTAGTCCACTTACACAGAGAAACTGAGTGAAGAAGCCAGGCAACATTTAGAGAGCATCAGTAAAGTGATGTATATATGTACATACATCATGTATAGGTGCATACGCCCATTTACATACTCACTACAGCATCAGTTCAACAAAATAGGTGAACTGCTCATGTGCTTATGACTGAGCACATGATTTACCTGATGGGAGCTGATGGAAGCGGAGGTAGCTGGAGCAGCTACCGCTGACCCTGGAGACTGGCATTGCTAAAGTTGGAATCAAGATTATACTGTGAGAGATCTGCCATGTGTAGCTGTGTCCCTATTAGATTAGAAAATAACACAAATAAATGCTGGATTTTTTTCTTTTATCAGCTAGGCATTTGGTTGGATTTTCTCCAGCCCATTTATGATCAAAATTAAAACCTTCTATTTGGTCAGTCCATAAATATGCTCTAACACACTCCACACCGACCTTTAGAAATGCCAATGTTAACTGGAGCACTCAGGGACATCTGAAGGATATTTGTTTTCATGGGTTTACTTGCAAAATAGCTCACCTTCATTTTTAGCAGTTTTCCCAATATACACATGCAAACTAGCCCAGATCTCATCGCATGTAATTTTAAATGTACAGGTTTTTCCTTCCATACTGATGTGAACAAGCAAAACAACAAGCTCCTATTCAGAGCTAATTCAGAAGCCAGCTCTGCCATGTCTCGCTGACTGCTCTCTAACAAGCCCTTCATTCATTGTGGTTTCATGCAGCTGAGCTGTTTCTACCTGAACCAGTGTTACAGACCTTTAATCAAACAAATGTACAAGGAAGCTCAACTACTTAACTGCCGTGCTTGTTCTGCGGACTGAGATAGCCAAATACAACAAAAAGAATTTTATCCTGCTCAAAACGAGTACATTTCCTTGCCGTTGTTCCCAACAAAGGGCAGCAGGTACAAATGGCCCCACTATCTGTGTCAGTGAGAAGTGGAGAGCAATTTGTTTCTATTAAACAGGATGGTTCTATTTTTTATTTTGTTGGCTTAGCCTCTCTGCAGCCTGTGCCAATCACGGTCTTTAATCTGAACTGCCCTTGACCGTTTCTGCTATGCCACAGAAGAATTCTCTCTTTTTTTTTTCCCCCCCCTTCTTCTTGCACAGGTAATTGTGAGAAAGCAAGTGAAAGCCCTGGGGTATTGGATTCAAAACACAATCCTGCCATTCTCAGAACCATACAAAGAATAAACTTGAATGCGACATTGAGTCCTCCCAGACTGCACCTGCTGGAGATCTCCCATCCCCTCCAGTTCATGGTGGGGTCACTGCAGGCTCCGCTTTACTCTGGTGGCAGGAGACCTACTATGTTTTCAGTTCACAGTGAGATTAGATCTACAATGTTTGACCCGTCTAATTTATTTTTTGTTTGATGAAGCAAGGAGAGCCAGGCACACGGTTAAATGCCTACCGACTTGTTCTCCTGGAGAATGCTACTGGTGTCTTTCAAGGACCATTGACATGGTGGCATTTTGAAAGGTTGTAGATTGGGGTTGGTTTAATTTAATGTGACCTCAGTGAACAAGGCTAAACTTTTCTATGTCTCTGTAGTCTGGCCTAGATCTTCTCCTCTCGGGTATCTAAGTATAACCTATGTCATGCGCAAGTTCTGAATTACATGGGGTTTTGTCTTCTTTTTCTGATGTAGGTTCCTTCGGATTTGAAACCTGTCCTGAAAGAACTGCTAAGAGTCGTTTTGCTCACTGTCTGAATTTCACTGTCTCACTTACCTGCTTTGGTATGGGGAGTTAAGGTTGCTTCATGTACAGAAGTCAGAAGAACACAAGCTCAGATTAGTTCTTACCGCACCAGACTTCTTACATGAAATATTGCTGAACAGTGAGCCATGTCATACTGTCAAGATTCATCTCAAACAGTCAGGACAGAATCCCAAATGCTTCATATTTCTGTAAGTTTCTGATACAACTATATAGGCCTGCCAGATGGCTCAATTTTCCAACATCTGCCTACATCTGGAAAGATCGTCTATAACTTCTTGTCCAGAAAAGACTTTTCTTAAGTATTTTGTCTCTTCCCTATTTTATAGTAGACAAAAATGTTGTTGATTTGGATCAATACAGCGTCTAAAAGCAATTTCTACTGGACTTCCTCAGAGGCATTTTTTCTGCTCTTGGTATTGATACCAGGAATTACATAAGCTGATGTTCCTCTAATGACATTTCTGCTGTCTTTTCTAGCTTTCTTTTCTAGATAAGAGTCTTGAAAATCCATAGGACACTCACCAATTTGACACAGAAAAGTTGCAGATGCACCTACTGTTTTTTGGCTTGCCTCCATTTACACCCATCAAATAAACTTCCTAAGCTTCCAGGCTCATACAGTCATGCAAACACATTCAAAAGCTCAGGATTTGCAGGCTTGAGACAGCCACAGCTCCCTTTGGAGACAGAACATGTACCGGAAAAAAATCAGAATTTTGAGCAGTCACCAAAAAAATTCCATAATTTTTCATTTTGTTCTGGAAGTCTTGCAATAAACCAAGTCTTCTGGCAGGTACTGCTGCAACCCCTGGGGACCTGGAATTAGATCTGCTCTTCCTTGATCACATTATCTCTGATTTTGAGATAAAAATCAGAAGCCTTTGACATAAAACCAGGTTTCTGTGGAGGGCAAATAAAAGCTGCAGTTGAACAAGCTTCTTACCTTTAAAAATACTGCAGAAGGAGATGTTCCAGTTTGAATTTTTTAGGGAAAAATTCAGGTTAGTTATAATTTTTTCTGAGTATTTTTATCTACCCCTAAGGCAAGAGATAAATGAAGTGTGATAGTACTTTGGAGAGCTTAGGAACTATTTGTGGTGAATAATTTATTCGACAAATTTTGCTCTTATTTCAGTTCATGAATTATCTGTGAACTGACTGGTACTTTTACGAATTTATTCATAATTCAAAATTATTCAAGAAATGTTTCTGTCCAAACACATTTTGCTGTACCTTTTGCCTATGAACAGATTATTGATTTAGCTATTTCTTATCTGCAATGTATTACTTGGGGGGGGGGGAATTATTCCTTTTCAAAGGCCCTGTAACTCATCCTTAAACTGCATTTCAAAGGTTTCAGGAGAGCTAACCTTTCTGTTTGCTGCCTTCATGGGGTCTGAATGCACTTCTGCTAATTTTTGTCATCATTAACCATTCAGGCTCCTCTCTAATTGGATGTTTGAAACTTAAATAAACTGGCTTTAGTACCTAATTTATGACTAATCAAAACAAGTTTCAAATTTGTGAAAGAAAAGCAGGTATTCTGTTGATATAAATAAGACAGCCAACAGAACAGGCATTGTCCTATGTCTAGGTATGATTTACATATGATTTACATGATTTACATACCTAGACATAAGGCAGTTAAAATTTCTTCTTAACCTGTAGCAATGTCCATGCATTTGAGCTTGTTTCAAGAAGAAAAATGTATTGAAAAGGAAAACAGAAAGAAATTTAGTGCAACTATCTTCCTATAACTTCAACTTAGTTTTCTATGGCTCTAATGCCCTGATTTAATTTGATACAATTACAATAAAAGCTGCAATCTAAGGCGAGTAAATGAATTTTGTGTCAAGAGTGAAATACAATCTGTTAAAATTGGTTTGAAAATACAATTTTAGGTCTAGTACAGCAAGTCCTGACATTTCAGATTAATCTGTCCTATAACAAAATTAATGACACTCAAAGTTGTTTAAGAATGGCTGTTAACTATACTTACACTATTCATCACCGACTCTATCAGTCTAATCCAAGAAGTCACCAGGCTATTAAGTACAGTACATCAGTTCACTTTAAGGACATTCCCATTGTGATTATTTGAGGGATCAAATTGCCTAGTAATAGAAATACAGGGTACTGCAGTAAATAACAAGAGAAATACCCCTGGAAGTTTGTTGATGTGATGCTTGTGCATATATGTCACTACAGCAGATCTCCCTGCTAAAAAAAAAAATGTTAAGAACTGGAGGTCATTTCTGGTAGGCACATCTGGATGATCTTATCTGGATGTTCTAACCTTTTAGGACATCACATGGGGCAGCATATCTCATGAGAGTGGCTTCTCCTGCATCACATCTTGAAGTTCCTGCCTCTGGCCATGTCAAAGCGACGTTCCTGCTGCTCCTATCCCACTTCTGTCCCAGTTGGAGCCTGGAAGGGGACAAGCTCAGGTTTCATCCTGTACATCAGATGGGAGGGCCGAAGGGCTGTCCATTACTCTTTGCTTTGTTCCTCTTATTAGCCTCAAGCATGCAGCAGTAATTGCAGTTTGGGGTCCACTGGGGTCCAAACTGGCCATAAAAAGCTTTGCAAGTAATTAAGGCAGCACAGATAGCAGGTGTGTATGGGTTGATTTGCAGAACTAGAATTGCAAAGAGCCAGAGCGAGCATTTTTATCTCCATCCTACTCCTATTTTTTCTAACTAAAAATAAGAATAAACCAAGAAATACTCTGTTTTTATGTAAAGTGAAACAGTTTCCTTGAGCCACAATGGTTTTGGTGTACCTTTATGATAGGCTTGCTTTTTTTTTTTTAAGGAAAAAGTAAAACCAGACTTTTCGCTGAAGTTGCAGGGCATAATATTCTCCTTTGGACATGTATTTAAGATCTGGGAGACCAAGATGCAGCTTGTCCCTCTGCCTAATTGAATCTGAACCCTGGTCCCCAGTTTCACTGGAGACTGTTCTTCCCAGCAGACTAGCGAGCATCTCACTGGCTGTGTGGTTCAGCTCATGTCTAAATAATGTCATGCAGAAAGGCACAGCTCCAGTGTTATGGTCAGTGAAGACATTGGCCCCAGTACAGATTCACTAGAACATGTCTATGAAAGGTGGAAGACATTGGTTCAGAAACTAGAATATAAATTTTCCCTTTATAGGATAGATTAAAGGCAGCTTATTTATATTCTCCAGGAGTGCCTTGGGATAAAAAATGATGTTGTTCTTACTCCAGCCATTTGGTGACTCTGTCCCTGCCATCCCATTTGACAAAAGCTACCTGAATCTGTTAATTGTCGTAGATTAACTGAAGTTGTTTTCTTCAGAAAGTAGAGTATTCACTTCACCCAAAGAGACACCCACTGCTATGAATATTAAAATTCCTATTATTGAAATAAAGAACTGGCTTGTTGTGAAATGTACATTTCATCTGGTGATGAAAAAGGCACTCATATTTCATTTGGCTTTGTATCTTTTTTGATCTGAATTACCTGGTTTTGTATAAATTATAGATTCTCTTTTCCTGTTGTTGTGAATCTGGAATAACTTCACTGAGCTAGCTGGAATCAATAGATACAACTATCTCTGACCATGTATTTTGTGCTGAGCACATGCCATGCTTGGACACCATCTTCTCTTCCCCTCCCCACGGGGTGAGACCATTCTAGGATTTCCCACTGAAAAGTTTCATAGCTCACACAGCTGAATTGATTCTTCTTTACTTTTGACACTGAAGGTGATATCCATTCCTCCAGGATAAAGTGCTACATTTGCTCACATAATAGCCATACTTTTGGCCCAAATGTTGCCATTAAAAACTCAGGTATGGCCATTAGGCTCTCCCTAGAGTAAGGCTGAAGAAAATTCAGGACTAAACCTAAGCTGTAATTACCTAACTGAATGTTCATCCACTCACACATTTTTCATCCACTTTGAAATTGCATTCCCCTATACGTTTCCTGTATTCTAATGCCTCTCCTGGAGCTTTTAGCTCGAATCACCAGAGTAATCGGTGTCCTTCGTTACAGTCTAGGCAAGACTAAATGCAGAGCTAACATCCCATACTGAAGTGATATGAATCACATCACCACAAAAAGCCTGACATCTGGGTTTACCACATAGGCATGTGGAAATGAAAAATTGCTTTTGATGCCTCTCTCTCTGTTATTTTTATAAAAAAAAAGAAAAAAGAAAAAAGAAATGAGGGTATGACCATTACACAGAGATTTTCTTTTAAAATCTAGAGGGAAGAAGTGAAGAAATGCCAGCATGGTACCTGCCTGGGTATTACACACAGAAGTAAATGCAAGCTTTCAAAGGGCAAGTGTGAGTTTTGATGCTACAGAAAACGTGTAGAAATAATACCACCTCTCTTCTAAGTGGACAATGTAATTGCCCTTGAAAGACCACAGCCCAGGCAATCCAGAGCACATGGGATCCAGCTTGAGTGTTTTTTCTTCTGTTTTAATAAGAAGTACAAAATACAAACATGCACCTATTATTCAGGCATAGGAGGAAGAAAGCAAGCAGGAGTTATGTGCTCAAATCCACTCCGGGCTGTGCCAGGAGGCAAGAAAGGACTAGAAAAGGCCAAAAACTGGTGTGCACCACTGAAGGGTTTACTGGTATGAATTTGCCTTTGCAAGTGATAGTCGCGATAGCTACCTCTCCTGTACTGATGAGTCTTACCTTACTGTATTGATTTCTGTCCCCTGCAAAACAAGCCGGAGCTAGGGACTGATGCATCCACAATGCTCCTGCTCCAGTATAAGCTAGGGGACACCTCTGAAGCTAAATATCTTACATAAACACAAACCATCCCTTAACAAATGAATATTTGTTTCCACTTAGATAGTTTATCCATCAACAGTTTTAAGATGACAGTAAGGACAATTTAAATGGTAGAAAACAAATCCCATTTATCAGCAGCTGAATTTTTCATGACTATATTGATATTAAATATTAACTATATAGAATGTTTCTACATCAGTTTCTAAAAGAGCATGGAAATTGGTCTGCAAGAAAATTGTTCTTAGTTAGACATAAACCTAAGTCACAGAGACTTCAGGATCTTTTATTACCATTTTAAACTACAAAGGTGCATGGAGATAAATTTACCTCGAAGGCAAGCGTGCATCGAAGGAAAGGGCAAACAATAATATTTATTTGCATAGTAAAATCCTATTTTCTGCTAAGCCTGTGCCAAACTAAATTCACAATAATTATTTTTTTTTATTTTACTTTATTATTTAAAAAGAAGTAGATGTGATTAACAGACACGTTGTAGAGGAAGACGTGAATTCAATGACATAAGCCAATAGATACAGATAAAGTAACATCCTTCTGCCAAACACCTTTCTCCAAAGAATTTTGAAGACATATAAGACATTTGAGTTCAGGAAAAAAGGATGATATTTTGATGCTTATGAAAGTTTGAGGGGAGAAAGTGTAATCCTTTCCACGGAAACTTATGAATTGTGAGAAACTGCTGGTGTTGTCAAGAAAAACTTAGCCTTTTAGATGTGGTGCTGGGCAAAGCTGTTCTACCTCTTGAACGGGGATGAGGCATGTGGTAACTCATGTAGAGAAAGCAGTGAAAATAAATATATTGATTTGGTTGTACCAGTCACAGAGAGAGAAAGAACATCATGAAGGGAGGGAATGCCACCAGACAGGGTAAGGAGCCCAGCCAGGGAGGAGAGGCTAACTGGTGCCCCTAAGTGACTGAAGACAGACGTGTATAAAGGGCTACCTTGCATCACAAGTAGCCATTTCAACTACCAAAACCCCAAGTTATGGGGCAAAATCAGTTTCTGAGTATGGATATGAGCAATCTTGAGGCAATTCCTATTGCTTTTCCCACACGTAAGATGTAACCAAGGTGACAGCACATGCCAAGCAACACTCAGCATCAAGGTTGGGCTACTTACTTCCACGGGAGCTGCTCAAACCACTGTAACTGCTACTGTACTGCAAACGTGACATTGAATTATGCAAAAGATGAAGACTGGTGTTACATTAAGCATAATGTTACAATCCAAAAGAAGTGGGTTGATCATAAAACCCCTGATAACAACGCCTGGTGCAGGTCACCATTAGGTCAGTTCTCTGGGCCAAAGGAGCTCTCCCTTCCTCTGCAGAAATGTGAATAATTTGTTAACTGTTCTACCTTCTCCTGCAAGTTCCCATTGAGATTTTTCATTAGACGGCACATGAACCTTGCATGCTGTAAATTAAGCATCAGAAGAGCTTGGCTGGCAATGTGCAGTGATCTTGGGACAACCAGGGCCAGGGTTGTGCCCTCAAATAAAACCAGATATAATTTCTTTGCTGTCACAACACTTCTGCCTTTGTTTTCCTCCCACTGTAAATTGCACCTGTCTGCTTGCTCACCCTTTTACAATCCTCAGCCACTGCTGGATTTACATTTTTAGCTTTCCTTCAACAGAAAAGACAAATAGAGCTGCTGATTTAAATTTTGATAACTCCCTTTGCTTTAATATTTCCACAATAATTTCCACTAGGCAAATACTCCCCCTCCCCCCCCAAAAAAGGAAACAACGTAGAAGTGCTTTGCTGGATCAGTATGTCACAAGTGGGTGTGGCTCCTTATTTGAAAGCAGATGATATCTGTGGCTGTGACCATAAGGCTGGAGGTACTACAGGCAAGTATCTTAGTGGCTTTCATGAGTCTATTGACGCTAAGGAGGTCTACCAGCCAACACCATCTCAGGAAGAAACCTTTGGACTTAATTCATGATCCATTACCCCAGGTTCACGCCAGTCTGACAACACCCATGCAAGTGTTCCAGTGCCAGAGAACCAGACAGCCTGCAAGAACAGCAAATCAAGCCTTCTACATGAGGCATGCTTTTGCTGTTGAGTTTCGTGCCATGATACGCAAATCCATTTTGCTATATCTTTAACCTAAAATTTATGCTTCTAGCTGTTTGTGCTAAATTAAGGGCTAATGCTGGGCAGGAGCCAGGCTGAATTCTTTAAGAGGAAATCATGATAAACTGGTTTTCTTAAAAGTGGCCAAGCATAAAATGTTTTGTCCAGTTTTAATTTGGACACAGCTGCCATACTGGATTGCCTGCTGGATCTCATGTTATGAGATAATGGAAAGAAAGCTTAAATCTATTTCACTAAATCTTAAACTGCTTTAATGAAGCCTTTAAAAATATCATATACTAATTTAAACAGCTATGAGGATGGTCAAAAAAGCTGACCCCGATATCAGAAAAAATAGGAGTTCAATGGAAATCTGTTTTCATTAAAACTCATATAAATATAGTGAATATTGAAAACATTGGAACTCTAACTGCATGACACCTTGGTGACAGGGTTCCTCTCACAATAATTCAAATAAGACCTCAATTTGAAAACACAAAATCAAATAAAAACACAACATAGAATCTTGAAATTAATTCAAGGAGGCACAGTTACAATGTCTGAGCCCAGATTTTAAAATGCAAGTATTGATGTAAGCCATATAGAAATGGCACTGAGCTATTGCTAACACACAAGAACAATACATTTTAAGTCAGGCTTAAAATAGTCTCGTTTTAACAGTATTCTTATTCTAATATCACGTTTCACAATGAATTACTTTGATGTGTCATTTTTCTTACTCCACAGAAATGTTCTGTTCCTTGAAGAAGAAACAAAGGCCTTTGCTTTTCCAAGGTATACATGTCAAAAATATCGAAACTTCATAAAACATCTGGTTCTCACTGTTTCGCAGGATTCTTATTTAGTCACTGACTGAACTCTTATGGTCCAATTAATTAAATTAATGGCTATCTCATAAATTTAAAAAATATATATCCCATGTCCTTAAATCTCTGAATCCCAGCTGGGAACCTGAAAGGCGTGAAATACACAGTAATCATCTCACATCAACAGAAACTGATCTTAAAGCTGTAATTACATGATAAATGTCTTTATGACACATGCCCACTATTTGGTCATGCCCTAGAGACAAATGCTAAGAGCGAAGAGAATGGGGAGGGGGGAGGAAAGGTGGCTGATATCCAATCCCTTCAGCGTGTTTGCAATTTCATTGGCTTCCTTTCAATGACCTGAGACTTCCAAGAGCATGATAGATATTTCCTAAATATTTTACATTCAGGTAATTACAGTAGTATATGGATTTGCTAGTCAGCTTAGAGGAGACCAATTAATTGCTGCAAATCATGGTATAAGAGATGAGCTTGCAGCAGGAGAAGGGTCATGTCTTAATAAAATAGGCAGAGCTGGATGCATATGACTAAGTCAGTCTCATGCAAGTTGACTGCAGACTGGTAAACTCCACAACCTTTTCTTAAGAAAAACCTTCATATATTTGAGGTTCTGCCGGAGTCAGGATCATAGACTTAGGCCTTAAATTTCTGCAGTTTGCTGCTAGCCAAGCACTAGAGTAGAACTATTTTACATCAGCTTTTATTTCAGCACAACATCCTTTATTTCATTATTTTTTACACTGGATTTCAACGGCACACAACTCACCTTTGATTTTTTTTTTTTTTTTTTTTTTAACTGATCTGCTGTGGGCTTTTTGTCTCCCCACACACTAAGTTGACACATCCCTTTAAAAACACCAGCCAAGACAGATTTGGGGCCATATTCTCAATATCTCTCTAGTCCCTTAATGCATATAGTATGCAAAAAGAGCATCAGCAAAACCTCTGTGGTGATCTGAAATGCATTTGGCTTACAAAGAATATTGCAGGTCCCTAATATTTGAGTCTATTGAAACTCACTAAGACAGACCATGCCCTGCAAAATGTTATCACCCACTTGGGAAACAGATGTACAAGGTGTCCAAAGAGGTTTCTTTTGTTTTTTAATCCTTTGTTTCTGATGTCTCTGATAATGGTAATGTAAAGTAGGCCAGATACTTACTTAATCTTGGAGAGCCTTGAATTGAGTGACACCGCAGTTCCCTTTGTTAAAAATGCATTATCGTGTATAATATATATTGAGAAAATTGAAAGAAAGGCAGTTCCGCTGGCTAAAGATTAAACATGTAAGTCCTTAATGGTGCAGAGGTTCTGAATGCAGAATACCCCAGAGAAGGCGGTTCTGTATTTTCCAAACACTCATTCAAAAAGCCTCAAATTATTGGTGTTTTAGGTACTGGAAAAGTAACATCAATAGTTGTAAGAACTGCTGTCAATAGAGGCAGCTAAAGTTATCAAGGCCTGCAAAGCCCTTTCAAACCAAAAAGAGGGATGGAAGTCTCTTTGGAATTACATTTTGACATCTCCCAAGTCCACAAAAAACACATGTATATATTTTACCTTGTCAAGTTAAAAGGACATGGTCACATTTTCAAATACACCTGAGTTACAAAGGACCTTAAGTGAATAATGCAGCGCGGTAGAAATCATTTCATTGATTAAAATTACCTTCTTAGAGCATCAGCATTGCATTCACATGGCTCTCTGCTTCTATTAATTTCTGCATCATAGGCAGATGCTGATTTCGAGTGGAAAACAAGGCAACATGGTGATTTTTACTTTGTTTAGCATACAAGTAAAGCTGGTTGAACTGCATTACAAAGCTATTCTGAGGTAGCTGTACCAAATCATATCAATGCCATATTTTTGTAGCTTCATCTAACTCATTGTCAAATATGCCTTGAAAATTGTTTTTCAAGCAGTTGTTTCTCTAAAACCATTAGATCTTACCTACTTCCAGTAATCAATGATGCTTCTCAAGGTTAATGACAAAGATAGCTTCTGTATTTTGACATACACATGACTTCTCCTATTGACTTCACAGGTAATCTATCCGAAGATTGAAACTGGCATTCAGAAAGGAATACTAAAGAGTCAGGTTAATCATTAATCAGCATAAAGATGTAATTATTTTCATGTGAAATGCCATTCCATATAAAATTCCATAAAGAGCTCCCACCTACTGCGTAACTTGAATCCTAGTACCTTTTCAACTTGGCTCGCTTAAAAATAAATCAGCTACTTGTTTAAAAGAAACATATGCTTGCAGAGCTTTTTAGATTAAGGCTTTAAAAACAATTGCCTTATGCACCATGCTTATTCACACCAAGCAGACAATAAAAAATGAGAGAACCTCAGTGTACTGATCACATTCTATAGTTTTATTGTGTGTCAAATGCAGCAATGATTTAAATAAAAGAGCATGCAAAGTATCCTGGTATAATAATCATTCTGTTTTTCAACAACCCCTTGCATATTTGCATTCTTCCACGTAAGGAAAGCATGGACACAACAATCGTAACGGGCACTGCCCATGCTGTGCAGGTGGGAGCCCATCTTGTCTCTGCTGGGAGCAGCCCTGGTGCAAAACATGCTTGGGGGAGTTATTGCCCACCCTACCTTTAGAAAAGGTTAAAGCACGACTGCGAGTTTCCCAGACTTGAGCAAACAATAATAATTTACTCGGTAAAGTGTACCCGCCCCCCATTTTTTCATTTCTAAAAGGAATCTCATGACATTAGGAATGACAACAAAAGTTTTGCCAAAGCCAAAGAGCAAGGAGGGTATCGGAGATTGCACAAAAGAGCTTCAGGTAGCCGGGCAAGATTGACTGAATGCCTGAAATGGTACTTCACATAAGCTTTCACTTAATTTTAAGCCTGTGCAGAGTTTTGCATGCTCAAGGTTAAAATAAGTGACAAATAGCTTTGTAGAATAGGAGCTGGAATTCAGGAAAGAAACCGAGTGTGACAATGGGATCTATAATACAGTTATAAAAATACATAGGTGCAATAAAATACAAATTTGAGGTATACAACAAACTGGCTATCCATACCGTTCATCTCAGCTTGGTATTCTTTGTGGAAAGACAAGTATGTAGAGTGAAATCAGGTTTTATACAACCTTAATCTCAAAGAGCTTTCCTAATATTAAATGCATAAATGAGGGGGGTTTTTCACTAATGGTCTCTGGAAATGCTGCAGTTTTAATGCAAATGGGTCCCAAAGAGACAAAGAGAAAATAAATATTTGTTTTTCATTCAATGATCCTGTTAGGTTTTATCTACTGTGACCCTCCCCTAGCCTTACCATCAGATATCCATGCAAACAGGGTCATTAGAAACGAGCAGCTATCTTTGAAATTAAATATAGATTTGCCTGAAAATTTCCTTATCTCTTTACATTTACATTTCTAACAATACCCCTGTATTATTGCTAGGCTTACTAGTAAAATTCAGAAAGGTCATTAATAAAAGCTTGTTCACATATAAAGGATTTTAGTGACTTGTTTTGCAAAGAAATACTGTGTAATAAACAAGCAGAATTAATTGCTTCCTTTGGCCATCTGCTAAGCAGAGAAAAACCTTGAGTTCACGAAGGTATTTCTTCATTTACAAACTACTGCAAACACTAAAAGAGAGTATCTTGTATATATTATCTGTGGTATCCTCGGAGGTGAATATGTAATATGTGCTTATCTGCATTTTACTGGCATTACCCTAAGTAATGAAGCATACAAGTGTACTTGTCCAGGCCTGTCCCTGCAGATGTTTGTGCATGACCATAGATCTCTATACCCTTCTCAAACCTGCTCTGCTATACATCCTCTTTGCCTTGCCCCTGTTGAACAACAGGGATACAAATTATCCTTCTGACTTCCTACTAGTCCTTTCAGGTGGCACAAGATTTGGGGTGTATCAAGGATGGGGAGTGTCAAGCAAAGAGGAAATTGGATGTCACCTTCAAGTAATTGCAGTCCTGTAAACATTTATATGTTCATGAACATTTCGTATGTTTAAATACAAATATGTTCGAGATCAGATATGAAGTCCCATTGATAAAGCTTTTGTCTGGGAGCGTATGCATGAATGTGAGTTAAAAGTGTACTCGTGACTGCAAACACTAATGAGCAGTAAGTAGATAGTGAAAATCTTTCCAGGGGTGTTGCAATGAGTCAAGCAGTACAAACATCTGAAATGTGGAACTAGGGTTAAAAACGAAAGAAAAATATATTTTAAAAATTTTAGAAATAGTATAATAAAGACACCAGTGTAGTTGACTAACAGCTAATTTTTTTCTGTAGGGCATTTTTTAATCATTACTGCACAACATTCCAGCGAGTTTTAATCACCTGGAAAGTTAGAAAAATCATAATGGTTACAAGAATGAGCTAATAGCGTAACTAAAAAGATCTGACAACGTGTACTGAAATTATTTAAGATCCATTTTTACATTAAATTAGATCATAAACTAATTAACTGGCATCCTTTAAAGTTCCTATATATTCATTTTAGGCTCAAGGAGAATATAATTTCAAAGATGACCCACTATACTTTTTCACACATGAAGTGGCTGAATCACGGCATTCTCACATGAAGTGAGAAAGCACTAGAGATTTTTGCTGTGCTTATGTGCCATGCTCATGTGTGGTGTACAGCTTTGTGCCACCGGAGATGCAGCCAAAGAGAGAGAGATCTGCCAAAGACTCTTCTGCTTTGAAGGGCCGTGCCATCTTTAGAGCAATTTTCCATTGGGAGCCTGATAACATTAAATGAATGATTGCCATTTCTTTTAGTGGGTTTTGGATGGCCCACAGAAGCGGCAAAACATTTTCAAATCACTGCCAACTTTCAAAAGTATCCTTTCTGAGCACAAGGCAAGAGCTTACAAAAGGGCTGCAGACTATTCTAGGACTTGACCTTTCATTGCGAGGAGAAATTTGGCTTGCTGCAGCAAAGCCCAGAAGCATCTTTTTTGTTGAGCACTAGATAGGCTGCCTGTGTGCTAGTCACCTTGCAGGCTCAAGCCTTTCACAAGTAAAGCATCCATTGGGTTTTATGTCTACCTCCTGAAATTATAAGGAAGTAGAGCCTGCTCCTGCCCCTATTGAAGCCAACCAGAGAAAACTCCTTGACTTGATTGGGAACGCGTTCAAGTAATGAATCAGGTGGTTTTGGTGGAAATTTGCAATTCAAAAGCTGCCATTAGAAAAGTAGCATTTGAAACTGTGTTGCTGTGTTATGCCTCATGTAGATCAGTATCAAATTAAATTTCCCTATTGTACCTCTTATGTTGTTAACACAATGCAGGGAGTGTTGTTTGCCTCATCTCCATCCTTCTAACTGCAACATCCTTTTCAGTTTAAACTATACAGAAGTGAATAATTATTGAGGCTTTCTGTTTACCATCTTTAGAAGATTTAATTTATCCCAATAAACATTGTGAAGCAGACCTTTTGCATTTGCAATGACATATAATTTGCTTGGAACAAATGCTTTGGGTTCAGTATAAAGACCATTCATCAGGCAAATCTGAATCAGAGGCAGCTTAGAAAAAGAATCCTTTGTCTAATTGTTTTCCATCACAAACAACATGTGGGAAAGAGATTTAGGCAATATTTTCAAACATTATAAGCTACATAATTATTGTCCTCTGCAAACCTGGTGATAGTTTTTGCAATCACAATTGCACTTTATCTCTCTAATCACCTATTCACTGTGACCAATTACAGACTTGGCATTGATGAGAAGGCATTTAATAATATTAAATACAAAACCCTAGATTTGAATAATATTGAGTTTATGACTCAAACTAACAAAAGCCAGGAAATTCAAAGGCAAGGCTTACACTCCATCCGTAATTCATGGCATTCTGCCTAGGCATAAGAGCACATATGAACACTGCAGAGATCTCCCCTACACAAAGATCATTGCAGTGCTGAGTTACAAAGGAATAATAAAGTCTTAAGATTAATTTTTAATATTTAGGTCTTCTGCAGATTTACCATGTAACTGCAACAATATTCTTGTTATATGTTATGTTTGCAGTGCTCTTTTACTCTACAAACCTCTGGGGAAAATGAGTAAGAGCCTGGTATTTTCTACATCCATTTAATACCTCTGTCCTGGCACGAAAGAAAAAGTCAATAAAAACTGGGAGTTCCCCCTCATTTTTCCCCTGGTTGCTTCTATTGATGCAGGCTTCTCTCTGCAAAAGTGTAGTGAGCATTGCTGTCAAAGAAAAGAATGAAATTGATACACAGAAAGTCCTGCACACTGGCATAAATTAGAGGAATTTTGAAGCTGCTCTGAATTTAACCAAGCTGAAATAAATTTCTGAGTACCCTGAGCAAAGAATGATGGAAGGAGAGGGTAGAGAAGCATCTCCTCTCCATCCTCCTGTTACAGATTCAGTTCAGTTTGGCTATACCTGAAAATAGGTCACAATATTCCAAGTTTTCCTAGATGATTATTGAATACAATATGCCAAAGTAATGTAGAAAATATATTTGTCCTTTTTTTCTCAATAAAGGTGTATCTTACAGCTACATAGTGTACACAGACTGCTTTTTTCTAAGTTTTCAGTTTCATTCAAAGAAATACAGTGGCTCTGAGAGACATATTTTGAGGAATCAGGTAATTTTGATGCCATATATTTGTTATGCTGTAACCTAGAATGGCAGCTTCACAGGCAGCAGGACCTCTCACATAAATATGTATATTACCATAGTTTAAAAACTAGATTTTTGCCTGGATAAAAATGTGATGGCTCCAAAAACAGCTGTTATGGTCTATCATGTAAATCCTTCTTAGTTGTGGATTATTGACCCAATGGACTCTAATGGGAGTTCTTTGGAGATGTTCAATCTATTGTATCTGTCCAGCTGCATCTGATGTGCTTGTTATTTGCCCTTTGCAGCTTTAGGGCTATTATGTGAGTCCAGCTGCTAACAATACATGCAAAAAATTCTTATAAACTATAGGAAAGTTAAGCCCTCATTTGCTTTTAAACAGGCATTTTTGTGACTTTTTTCTCTAGCCACAACCATTATTGTTTTGACAGACACTTTGGCAGAAAAGAGATGAAAAAAGGCAGGAACAGTTATTGATTTTTCTGACCCTTCAGCTTGGGAAGCATGAAATAGGAGGAGCCTCCTATAAAGAAGGAGGTGAACGAAGCCGCAAAACCTGTCCTTGCTATCTCTTGCAGCTCTTCTAGGAATGGCAGCAAAAGGGAATCGCTTTTATTGTTCAGTGGCATTACAAAAGTGGATCACTTATTTCAGAAATGAAGGCGGATGGGTCAGCAAAGAAGTGTATAGAAGTAACTTGGGTGATGAAGATAAAGTTGCTGGCATACACCAAAGGAGCTAGGGGCTACCGAGCCCCCGGAGAGCCAGCTAACCATCTTTTCATTGCGCTGGCCCCACGGTGTCCCCCAGCATTCCCAGCCGCCAGGTGTCCCTAGCTCCACTGCTCACAGGAGTTATGAGCCACCTACTCCTGTTTTAATCCTAAAGCACAGGAAAAGGGGTGAGTCACTGCCCTACAAAAAAGTGACTAGCATGCTCAGGTCTTGTGGCAGGAAAAAAATAGTTGAAAGCTGCAAACAGCAAGAAACTTCACTAGCAACATTTCAGTGAGCAAGGGAAGAGAGGGAGGAGGCACCTCCAGGTTCTTGATGGGAAGTAATCGTCATTTTTACATCCAGAAAGTACATTTAAATACATTTTTTAAAGTAATTATCGGGAATAACTCTCACTAAAATATTTTTTTTCTTGGGGTTATTTATAGAGGCTCTTCTCTATTTGATACAGCCTAAATTCTAAATGTCAACAGAGCTTGAATGTCACAAATATGCATATATTGGCATGGTTCATATTTATGCCAAACTATGTTAAAGAAGCCTTTATTTTCTTCTGCATATTATGCTCATTTTAAAGACAGACCCAAAAAAAACCCTAGAGAAATCACAGATGACTTCTCATTCATGAGGCATGATTTACCATAGCTGTAATTCTTGACCTACAATTTCTGCAGACATTTTAGAGCTATCAAACAACAGAAAAAGCAATCCTGCGCTTCTGGTGAATCAGTAGCAAAAGGGGAGAATTTCGCTTCCTCAAGAAAGAAAGATCAAAACACAAATCACCCCATTGCATAAGAAATGCAATTAAATTAACAAATATAATCTGTCTTAAAAAAATACATTCAAACATTTAATTTGCATAGAAACAGGCAGTGCTATTCATTTTGAGACAAGAAAATCAAAAGTCATAGCTAGCAGCCACTCTTCTAAACCAGATTTTGAGCACAACCCCCCCAGGGCTGTTTCTACCAATTTTCCAATAAATCATGTAATGACTTTTAGAAAAGACAGATATTTAATTCTTGAATTAGAACTATAGGACCATAACCAAAGACTGACAGCCCTCTTATTCTGCCATACTCCCATACAAACCCTTTCAGCTGATTGGCTGTGAAATAATGCAATAATTAGGCAATTAGATATTTGGGAGAATGTAGAATGAAGCACTGAGCACTGACCTGTATTACATAGATCAAAGTACACTGGAAGAATGGCCAAATATATCTTGTTTACAAGCCCTTATCAATTTTTTCAACATTTCAAAATTAAGAATTAGGGGGCCGTACCTCCACAGCTACGCATACATTTGCAGTTAATATTAGATACAAAGGAGAAAAGTCACATTCTTTGTGCATAGAAAGCACCAGTTCTTTAATTACTAGATCTTTAGTTACACATATTGATTTAAACCTATAACATATATTGAGTGGCAATAAGATAAACATTATAAGCTAAATGTTCCCAAATAGCTTTTTCATTACCTTTAATGGTATTACTTGAAAGAGTGAGGGGAAAAAAAAAGACATTAATTTCAAATAAAATTAGTCAGTTCTGGAGATCCTCTCTTCTCTGAGTCCTTGGTCATCAGTAGAGGGGAGTATCCCTGGAGATCCAAACTCATAAAGGAGCTTTAATTTTTTTTGTCTTAATGGTGAAATATATGAGCATTACATGAGGCTGCTAAGGTGGGCTTGGGCCTAACAAAGCCCACTCAGAAATCTGAATAAATCCTTTGAAATAAGACTGTAGGAACAAGCCAGCATTCAGGAAGAAGGAAGTACAGCTTAACAGGTAAATTATCTGAAATTAATGAATTTCAGCTGTGGGGAGAGCCAAGGACTAGGTCTGTTGACCAAAACCTCAACCCTACCCTAGGGTAGGGGTTTTTTAGAGGATTCAGATAGATTTTTGATTGCAGAGGGATGCTTCTGGAGCATCTACTGATGTACATGGACCATACAATGGATGGCTCATGTTTGCATGGCCATACCTCTGTTCTGGAGCATGTGGATTTGGAAAATTAGTTTGGACATAATGTTTCTATGGTTTCTATATTGGCATCAAACTGGGGCAGGGGGTGCATCATTTGTAGTAAACTATAGGCACTGGGTGTAAACAAGCTAGGAAACCTTCAGATGGTGGAGATGTGAGCTGTCAAAGGAGGAAAGAGAAGCACATCACTGCAAAACACTTGTTTTCTTCATGTCTATGGCTGTTGGGATTTATGTATTTAACTTTTATCCTGACTAGAAGGAGAACTTGTAAATTTTTCAATTAGTTGGTTAGAAGTTTCAGATTTTCCCCCTAGTGGCCCTGTGCTTCTCATCGGAGACGAAGAGCTACTTAGAAGGTGCTGGAGCTTGCCCTTTCATGGCAGCTCCTTTGAACCAGTCTAACTGTGGACAAACTCCTCAGTCTGTAAAAGTTATGGCATAAAATTTTTATAGCTTGCACAGCTGGAATCTGCGAATGTGGAAGTTCCCTCTGAGCAAGACGTATAGTGAGATACAAAGTCTCTTTAATGCATAATTTGTGAGTGAAGCTAATTTTCTAATTTAAGTTGCATATTGCCTCTTTGGGGTTTTAAAAGAATATTCTGGCTCTAAAAGCAAGAAATGTGATTATATGCGTGTATGCCTGTGGAAGCCTAGGAGAAAGACTGGAAATAGCAGATGCACTTAAAATATAAGTACTTAAAGAAAAGCTTGGTGTCAAAAATGACTCACAGCCCATTCCATCTCCTTTTCCCACCCCCAAATAAAAATACAGTTACATTTGCAATTAGAGAACATCCTCTTACTCACAGGTAGTGTTACTGGAGCCCCCACAGTGCTACTGCAGACCTTGGAAAATTAAACCTTCTTTTGCAGAGGTGAATTTTCATAGGCTTACATTAGTTAGAGATCATCTTGGATGTAAATAAAAATATTCAGACATAGTTTGTTTAAATTTTTATTGTATACTGCATTTTTCCTGATATTCAACAAGTAGCTGAAAACAGCTGGTGGCATTCATGTGGCCAAATATAATTTAAGAATTTCATTTAGAAATGTCACATTCTACAACTTGTCCATAGAGACTTTTAAAATTAATATACTCTAAAGTTTAAACACCTAAGAATATACGTATATATGTGTCTATATATTTTTAGAGATTAGTATTTGTATGAAGATACTATACATATATTTTATATATTATATAAATCTCAACTCAAAGTAGACCTTCTGTAGTCCCCACCCTGACCCCAAGATACTAATGCCAAGAGGAACTTCTGAATTAACTTTGCTGGGATTTGAGTTAGGTTTTATAACATTCTTAAGAGGAGGAAAAATTTGAGGTATGAACAGCTCTGTATGACCATTAAAACTTTCACAAATGAAACTTTGCTTCTTTCATGCACACATGAGTTACATCCCTCTTCCCGGTGCATGTAGGTCATCTAGATGTCAAAGGACTTTTGCGAGTCTCCTTTGTCTTCATATCATGAATGTGGCTTTTAAAAAGTATACACCTCCAGATAACTCCTTTGAAAATAATGTATTGATCAGATTGAACTGTTTTGTTCACTTAGATTCATATTAGAGGGCAAAATTAATCAAAACTACAAATGCCAAAAAATACTCACTTATAAAAGTTTGCTAATACACCTGGGGATTCTTCCTTATAGAGATCTGGGATAGCAAATTAGGATATCTAATCCTAATATTCTAATTAGGATATCTACAGTTATCAGTCAATCAACATTTTCCACTGGATTTGACCAAGTTGTCTATCCCATGGCTTTAGAGCTGATGTGGTGGAAGCGACTGAGGACTGGGAGAGAACAGGACTGTCCCTTTGGGGATAGCATGAAGTCATGTTGACCTAAGGTAAAGTTTTACACTGCCCTTAACGATTCAGGGCCTAGCATAAGTTCAGGGCCTCAAAATTTGCACCTGGATTTGCAGAGGGACAGCTCGGAAAGATCAGTACTGTCTGCAGGGGAAAATGTACCGTCGCCTTCGCAGCCCCATGCATGTGGGGACCTATGCTTGCAAGGGGGTCAGTAAGTCAACATGTATTTTGGGGCTGAAATGATTATTTATCCCTTGCTGCTCAGTAGACCTTCTAATAGTAGGGCCAGGGCTGTACGGCAAGGTTTTGCCATCAGATGTGTTGATTAAGAGTAAATTCCAATTGTAGATTAAATATGTACAAAGTCTTCTTGTTTTCATATCTTGTCAAGAAACTTTTTAAAATCTAAACTAAATAAAAGAGGAATACTCATTATCCCTTTTTTTGGGGGGTATAGTCAGAATGGAAATCTCCGAGTGTGCCCTAAGGGGAGAAGTTTTCATGGACTTTTATCTTATAGAGTCAGGATTTTGGTTTTATGCCCAAATGTGTATACAGTACAAACTTAAGAATGTGCATTAAAAAGTTAAAACAATGTATCTCTGTACCAGGTGTAGGCAGAGGCTGTGCTACCAAAATACCCTTCACTTTCATTTTTAATTAGTATCAGGAACACAATGAAATTAAGTAAATCAAGTGAACAAGTCAGGAGAACGTATGCCCAGTTTAAGCAAAACCTGCCATAAAAGCCTTTTTCCAGTATAGTACAAACAGCAAAATTATTGATTAACTTGTATTACTCCACAAGAAGAACAAATTATTGCTGATTAAAGCCATGCAGGTGATAAAGGAACTTAACCAACAAAAGCTGCCAGCTTTAGGTTAGGAAACAGCTGTGTCCCTAATTATGCAGTCTGATTTATACTCTATTAAATCAGTATATAAGTAACCCATTTCTCTGAAAGCATTTAAACCTCTTATATTCCACCAAACACAGCAATTTTATTTGAAATAAATGTATCCAGCTCTTTTGGGAACATATGGTATATTTCTCTCTTATTAATAATTCAGTTCAAATGAGCAAAAATTAGTTGGTGCAGTTACAGCTGATTTTGTCCTGAAAAGATCTGCATTAATTTTAGACGTTTTGTAAATTGGGCTATTAAATAAAAGCATTATATGTGAATTACCCTTTAAATTTTAAGCAAGTTGGTAGTTTAATGGTATTTTCTAGTCAGATTCATTTTCGATCTCTAAAAAATTATAGTCATTATAGTAAGACAAATTTTTGAAACCTGCTACTTCCATCCAATTACATATTGTACTAATAAGTAAACTAGGAAACTTTTATGCTTCATTTTCTCTATTTTGTCTTTTCCATCAGGTGACAATTTTTCTTTCCATTATCTCTTGTGTAAATAAGAAGCTGACCTCAAACCTCCTCGCTTGTAAGGTCCACCTCAAAATGTCTCTGCGGCTTCTGCTTCTCATCAGTATAACTTCTGCCAGTTGCTGTTTCCACACATCATTTCTGGTATGTGTGCATGTGTTTCTGGACTGGCAGTGATATGCATCAGGGAATTAGGAGGAAAGCGAGTACATATTTCGTATGAGAGAAATTTCAGTATGCTACTGTGTTAGTCTAAGGTGATCATCAGCTCTTTGTGATATATTCTCCTCTCAATGCAAGTGCATAACTTCTATTAGCGTTAATGGGAGTTATGTTCATGAATCAAGAGGATATGCCCCCGTAAGTTTAAGTTCTGCTTCTATTGCAATGACCAAATTGGTTTAAAAATATGTGGGTAAAGTGGAATATGATGTAATATAATGAAGTTCTCAGTTAACTACTTACTGAGCAGTAAGTCTTCAACTTTTCAAAGGCCATAGAGAAACATAAACACATCTATAAGGTACAATTCATTTATAAGTGGGAAACCTAATTAGATTTCTAGACAGCTATTTTTAGTACAGTTTTTTGATCCCTTCAGAAGGTTTGTGGTCTTTGATACGCTGTGTCAAATAAGTTCATTGCTAAACATTTTTGTGTTCATGTTTTGCATGTGAGTCTAGAACAAAAAAGCTTAACTCTCTAATTTTATTAACAAATTTGGACCTTGGAACCAATGCATTTTCTAGTACATTGTAATGTACTAAAGAAGCAGTCTTTTCTTTCCTGTTGTCCTGGGTTTATTTTTGTAGCTTGGGTTAGTTTACCTACTGAATGCACCACAATTAGCAAATGTGCAAATTAAAGAGAACAACCACTTAGATTTCCACATGTAGGATTCCTCATATCTATATTATAGCATAAATCATTCTAATTTTAATAACTGCTTTGCTCACATATCTTCATTCATGTCTGTACCTTTTTTGTTATATTATCTACCATTTTAGAAAGCTATCTAGCTTACTTACAGAGTTAAATTCAAATAGTCTAAAGGTTAATGTGAAACACTGGCAAGACATTATGAGCACAGCAGTATATTTTAAAGGCACTCAGCTGTTGGAATTACTGGAAGCGAATGCTCATTGTAACTCCCCACTTCTGCACCCATGAGGCTTACCAAAAAAACCCCTCTCCTGCATGCCGATGAGGTTCTTCATGCCCTATCTCACTGGCACTATGGCTATGAGATACGATGGTGATTGGTCTAAGATATAAATTTCTTGGATTCTTTGTTTCATATGAGCCCAATTTAAATCAGATTCATACCTCACTTGACCCAAGAGAGTATGCTGGTGGGGATATCCTATAGCTTTCATTTACACCCAGATCCAAGAGTTACAAGTTCAGGGACTCACAGGTGGCTTTAATTGGCACCACTGGCTGCTGTATCCCTCTGACACCCCTGTCTAGGTGTCCTTCTGGCAGCAGAGGGCTGTCTTGGAAGGGGTTACTCAGGAGCAAGTGTCACTTTCAGAGGATGAAGTGGCAAGGAAGGAGGTAGAGAAGGAAAAGGTAGCCAATCTGTAACAGATACATCCATGCCCTGATGGTCTCCTGTCTGAGGGCATGGCTTCATCTTGGTCCATTCCAGCAGGTCCTCCCCATAAAAACAGTAAGGAGAAGGGAGAGATACACCATGGAGTGGGAGAGGGCATCACAGCCAGCATTAGCATGAGCGGCCTCATGCTTCTGGTGTTTTAAATATCATCCATTCTCCATCCCCCAAGTTCTTGGGGATGGCGTTGTCTGTTGAGCTGCTTGGAGGCCACCACAGTTCTGGATTTTGTCTACTCTGGTGAAAGGCCATGAGGCAATCTTGGCAGGAGCTGGGGAGAAAATACTCCAGATACTAATGAAACTGTCCCTAACACTAAATTATGTAAAGAGATAACTACACAGCATCAATAGCCAGTTAAGAGATTGAGTCTGATCTCCTGTGTGGTTTATGCTGTTTTATCTAGGCTTGATCCCATTAAACAAGTCCCAGTTTTACAGCACTCTGAATATGACAAGAATCAACATTGTCTTTGCTGGATGCTTACATTTATTAAGCAACCAATTTTAAAAAAAAAAAAAGTTTCAGAAATTTTTTGAGAGTACAATGAAGAAAATCCTTGTATTGGACAAGAACAACAGTTTTACCTGTACTGCCAAGTTCATAGATCGAGGGGAATAATTCCAAGTGCCACTTAAGGAGTTATATTTTTTTCTGGAAAAAAAAAAAAAAAAAAAATAATAAAGCGGAAAGATTTCCATAAAATGCAGAGAGAACATGCATTTTTATCTTATTCCAGAAAACTTACAACCATTGATGAAAAAAAAGACATCTGGCATACAATTATACCCAAGCCAGCTGCACTGGGTGTTTAAATCCACTGACGGGTACTTTTTATTTTTTTCCTTAAACTGAGGAGGCAATATTTTTCCATTACACATTAAAAGTTCTTTGTAGTGATCCAGACCTATTTTCCATTGCATAGTCCCTCCTTGTAATGCAAGGCAAAGGCAAGTGGATGGATAACATCAGACTGTGCTGTTTCTTTTATATGCTCTCAGGTCGCAGTCAGTGCCATTGGTTGTGCAGGTCCCTGGCTCAGCACTGTTTGCTGTTTTTCTCAAACGGACACAAAGAGGACTTTCTGGTGGCTTTTATCAGGATATTTATATGAGCACCTGTAATATGTATGTGTGAAAGGGAAGAGTGCATCCTCTTATCTCTTCCACACCTTACCTGTTCTCCTACCGCCACTGCTTCCCCCTGATATCTCCTGCCTCTACAGCCCACTCAGACAGAAATCCTCAGGTTAATAATGGTAAGTACTGATAAGATGAAAAAGGCAATAAAGTGTGTTCAAAGGGGCACTCTTTGATCTTTCAGCAATATTCTACTTCCACTAATCTTGAAGACTGTCAATACTTTAATGACACAAACAACCTGGCCCAGAGGGTGCAATGCTGGTAAAGTTCCATCACTTTGCACTAGCTCTCAGCCTGATCATTGCAAATGAAAACCAAAGGAATGTGGCAGTTTTCCTTCCACCAAGTTTCATGAGCAATAGATCAAGATTCATGGTCCTTTTCAGTGAAATGAATGATTTGGTCTTATTGACGTATTCTCAGCTTCTTGCTAGTCCTTCAGTAGAAAGATTCTATTTAAATAATATTTCAGTTGTTTTTATTTTTTTAACCTTTGTTTGCATGGCATAAATAAGCAATTAGTGAGTGGATCATATTGGCATATGTAGCTGGGCACAGACTTCCCTCTGTTAGGCTATTCCTCCAAGACCTTTCAAGTGCTTGGGGGCGTAGAGTTTTTTGTCTCAGCAAGCCTCATGGAAGATCTGTGTAGGACAGAACTCAAGGGTGTGGTAGCCCTGAGCAATCACCCTTAGGCCGTATCCATGCTGGGATGTCTCTGATCCCATGCAAGGTGCTGTAAGGAAGAAGTGGAGGTTGCTCCTGGGCTGGTTTGGAAGATCTCCCCTGGTCATCCAGAGGCTCAGGTGCTGCTGACAGCAGTATCTAATGGGGGGACCTCTTACCTGCACCTCCATCCTCACCCACACATGTGCACAATCACTGCTGGGAACTTCTCACAAGAGTTTCCACTATCCCTTCCTTTACTTTCCATATCAGTAGGTTTCAGCGTAATCTGGCTTCGAGGATGAAGGGGGAAAGTTTGTAACAGATAAATCTTTGAGCTTCAGACACTTTCCCAAGGAGGAATTTTCTTGTAACTGCACGTTTTCCATTGTGAGAATGTGTCACGTCTGGTGAGAGTCTAATTGCCTTATTCATAATTAGACTATCTTTACCCTGTCCCTCCGCCAGCTGCAGTAATGCAAACCCATGTGAAGCGGATGAAAGAGAGGGGAGAGCAGGATTTTCCCCATCTGAAGAAATTTTTCTTCTGAGATAGAGATGCAAAACACACACTTTTATAGTAGTTAGATTATTAAGATCATTAAATCATTAAGATTTTGAAATAATACATCCCCAGAAATGTTAAGATATGCATGAGAAGACGTAACCTTCCTTCCTTATATTACCCATCATACCCTGAATTTAGCTGTATTATTCCCTTAAAAGTTACTTTTTCCATAGTCTTTCTATCATTCACTTTGCAAGTCCTCAGCTTGGGGGAGTACAGTTGTTTCATCTGACTCATCATCCCATCAGTGTAAATTCATTGTGGGAATATAAATAAATCAGCAACCAGTCTGATGCTAGCCTGTCCCTGGCAGAGGAAATTCCATGTTTTTACAACCATGGCTGCTGATCTAGGAAAGCAAGAATACGTACAGCTTCATCTCAGAGTCAACACCATAATTTGTATCAAGATTCAGTGTAATAATTGAGAAAATAGCAGATATATTAGTATATTTTTTAAATGGGGCAACAATTTAAAAATGCAAAATATTGCTCCTGGTATCTAATTTCTGGATGTGTCCACGATATTTTGCATCTAACAATGAATTGCCTTAAATGTAACTTGAGCTAATTAAAAATAAGGGATCTCAAATACTTTTTAGGAAGATTTAAAAGCAAGTTAGAAAAGTATCAGTAAACAATTAAACTGCAGTTTTATGATGACACAGAATTTAGTAATGAGGCTTCATATTTGTCTCCAACATGCAATAGATTTGAAATAAACCCCATTCCATGTCAGAAAAAAGCAAAGCCTGAACTGACAGTGCAGCAGAGAATTTATTTTTTTCCCTTTTCTCCTTAGCTGAAGTTATTATCACAACTGCTAGAGAATTTGTGAGATTGGGAGATAAGAATCATTATGATCCATTGGGGACTCGTCAATCACAGCAAACTGCTACCAGAATCGAAATTGCATCTGCATTTGAATTAGCAACATTACTCGCCAATTTAGTTCAGAGTGAACATTTTTCCATTGAAGATGGAATTAAATTAGAAAATGAGTGAGTCTTTAATTTCCAGATTATAAATCACTGAAAATAATTCAACTCCTGTACCTTAAGGCCAATTACATTATCCTAAGCGACATTTTATCTCACAACCTTCCAAGTGATTTCATGATGGGGAACCATCACACAAATCAGTTTTGCTCTAGTAGCAAGAAATATATCTACCCACAGAGTTACACATAAAATACTAGGAACAGTTTTAATGCTAGAGCTTATTTTACATGAAATTTGATTGTCTGTTTGATAGCATATTTTCATGTATTAATGAACTGATGCATATACCAGAAATGGTCAACTTAGGTGTCCAAATCAGGTACAAAATGTAAAAAGTTAGTAGTTGATTTAATTTTTGCCACTACTGTGTCAGGAGCCTCAAAAAGAGCGTACTACGGTACTTTGGGTACAAATAACATAAAGATTTAAAGTCACAGGGTCAAAAAAGCCTTTTTTTTTTTCCTAAGAGCCCAAAGATATCAATGCCACAAGAACTTGATGAAAATCAGAATTATTTAGCTTTGGCAAAGAATAGACAGATTGTTAATTGTTCTTATAGGAGAAATAAATTGTTCCTAAGTGCAGATATTTTTCTCTCTTTTTTTTTTTCCCTTGATAAGGGCAGAAGACAGGACACAAGTCTGCCTTTCTCACTGAACTAGTGGTACGTGGTTTCCATTAAAAAGGATGTAGCATTAAATCAGAGTGCTTATGGATGTAAATGGCATGTCTGCGAGTGCATGTTTGCTGAGCCCACATCTACTGTGAGCTCCCCCTCCTTATATTTGCAGCTTGGCACTGACAAATCCAGCAAATTCCTTTTCAAAATGTAAAGTTCTTGTTTTCTTGTCCTTGGGATGTCCAAAAAACCTCCAGATGGGGTTGTGGTATCTTGCCATTGCAGTTCTTTGGATCCTGGTCTGGCTTCACCATGCCAGCACAACTCTAGCTAGACCCTTGTCATCACTACTTTGTCATCATTCATGAGGCCAATAGGTGTCCATGGGGCTTATAATGGAAAGGATCTCACCTTAGTGACAGACCGTATTTGCTGCTGAGCTAACTAGTCCACTCTGAAGAATAGGCGATTTCCTTGATCATCCCAATATTCCTTTTCTGCACCTGAACCAGGAAGATTTCATCTTTTTTGACCAGTTATCATTCAAGGCTCTTTAGACTGACCAAGACTGTGAATGAGCAATTGTATTTGTTTTCTAGACAGAAACCTATCAGCAGGTGATAACTCTTCAAAGAGCAGATTACTTCTGCCTACTGAACATCTTACGCTTCCAGAAAAATGTCTTATGTACTCACATAGGTAACAGCTACTCCTTTAGGTGTTGTGTGGGCCAAAGGAAAACTCAGTCATAATAGTGCTTATAGAAATGTCTTTCCCTTTTCTCTGAAGACTCGGACAACAAAGACTTCATTTTCTCACCACTGTCCTCCTTGATCTGCTGAAAGACTTCTGCATCTTGTCCGTTACTGGCTTTTGCCATTTGTTTCTTTTTCCTCTTTCATTTGCTCTTTCTTCTGCATCTTGTTCAGTGGACCGCTTCCTCTCATCCATAGCTGTCATTTTTATCTGCCCATGCTTTTCTGTATTCACATTTCGTTTTTGCCATGATTCCAGAGAGAACCAGCTTAAATAGTAGCCAACAAACAATCATGAATAAAACATGATACTCATTTTTATGTATATAATATAAAATATGTTTTATAGAGATCTACATTATGTATATAAAATAGCAAATTCACTTTTTGCTAATTACACATCTGAGTGAAATTTAACTTATCCTCATTGCTAATTACAAAATCTTAATTAGCTTAATTCGTTTCATCTAATTGTTCACTTCATTGACTTGTTGCATTTTATCTTTATTAACCTCTGTTCCAAATAGATGAATATATCTTTAAACATCTTATAGTATAAAATCATAGTGTGTATGGCCTACCATAAAATACGTGTTGTAGTCGACCCATATATTTTTCCTTACTGAATGCCAGCTGACCACTCCTGACTTGTCACGTATGCCTACAATTTGTATTGTAAAATCACTATCATACAATACAGAAATGCTGCTCTATTTTTCCTGTATATGACTTGTATAACTCTATATAACTCGTATTTTTCCCATGTTCTGGAAAAAACAGACAATGGAGCCCACATATTCAAATTGTATGTCTAAAGATAGGCCCCTATTTAGGACCTCTGAAATAACCTTTTAGTTAATTAACTTGGATATTTAACCAACCTGACCTAGGCTGTGAAAGATGACAAACTGATTGCAGATGACAGACTGCACTGTCTATTTGATCTAGGTGAGGTAAAGTCAGTATCATACTTCATGATATTAAATGGATAAATATCCTACGTTTCTCATTTTTCAGCTCATGTGTGTTATCACCAGGTTACTACTGATGTCCAAAGTATTCAAACAGAACTGTTAAGGAGCCCATCTGCAAAAGCCTTCTGATACCACACCATCAAGAGGAACCTAGAGCTGTGTGAGAAGCAACCAAGCAAGCTTTCTGTGCAATATGACGATGTTTATCTGACTAGGATCTACAAAACCCACCTGCAGAATAGGAAGGTGTATTGACCAGCAAGTAGGACATGCAAAGGCTCATTTTTTATCCATCCTATAGATTTAAGTTCCTTTTCCTATTCAGAGTCCACATCCATGAGCTCTGTCCTGAAGTTAAGTACCTGAGCAAGCTGCTTCCCACAAGGCATGAGAGAAAAGGGGTAATTACCGGGAAACCTGTCTGCAAGGCCCTGTTTCAGATATGTCTTCTTGCTAAAGCAACCTGAACTCCTGCTCCATTTCCAAGATGTTGTCCTCAGTGTCAACATTTGCAGCTGGGTCCTCCTGAATAGCTCTGTCAATGGATAAAGAAGATCTTCTATTATTCAGGGAGATTTAGATTAGTGTCTTCTCAGCAATGAGATGGCTTTTCATATGAATTGAAGTGAATATGTCTCTATCATCACCATTAAAATCACCTGTTGTTTCCAATGTTTGTACAAAACTTGTTGCATAAGGCATGCTCAGATCATGCCAACAGACTCCCATATCACACACAAATTCAGTGGGGGGCCATCCCCTCCCCCTGAGCTTAAAGTCAACATCTGGCTTTTAGTGATGCTGGGTGTTTAGTCCTGGGCAGTTGGGTACCTGGAGAAAGCATGAGTGTTTGGGGTGAGTCAAGTAGAAACAGTTTGATGATCCATATTTTGGAGCTGGGATTGTGAAAATTTGTGGGTTTGACATTATCTCATGCCTCTCTCCTTTGAGTCTGGAGTCTTCCAAGGCTATTTGAAGTCTGTCCTGAGGCACTGAAAAGTGGACCCCTACACCTTGAACCCCAGAGTCCCATGGTAAAGAGAGAAGTCCATCCATGTGATGGATTAAAATTTTTCCTTGTAAATGAAGATACAGTCCCTTGGACAGATAATTTTCTGACAAAAAGAATTGAACCATATTTCTGTTATATTTAGCCTCTAATCCCCTATAAACGCTTTTTTGACCAATCTTCCTTTCGTTTTGTCATGCTCTACAGATTGCACCCAGAATTCAGCAATGTCACAGTAATTGAAAACTGAATAAAGTTTCCCATCTGGATTTATTTGAGTTTTGTTCTGCAATACCATTCTATTATTCTATTCATTTAACTTCTGGAAGGCAGCAAAATAACGATAAATATGGAATTGTTGCATTTAATTGAACATATAACACAAAGTTGCTGTTTCCCAAGGTATTTTGTACCCTTTGCTTCCAGCACATTTAATTATGTATGAACTCTTCAGAAAAAAAAACCCTCTCAAATAATGTGAGTCGTCTACTCGGAGAGAAGATTTAAAGATGATAAATGTTATTTAGAATAACTATGATATGATTCATATTGTGATGCGATTGGGAACAATATTAAAACCTACCAAGGCTATTATACCTAAATTTTTGTTTCAATTCATGCAATATTGCTGCTGCTTAATATGATTTCTATTTACTTCTTTCCATTGTTAGTGTTTTATTGAGGTTGTGTCGGCTTTATCAAGCTAATCTCTACTGCAAATGGAGGTCAGCAGAGCCAAAGCACTGGCAAAAAGCCTGTCTCCATTATATTCTACTTGGTGTGAATTCACTTGAAAATCCTCTCTCTAATATAAACTCTTTCTTCACCATTCTTCGATTATAATATTTCTACCTCCACAAACCCTGACAGCTTGATATTTAAAAGCTATATAAACTCTCATAATCTAATTTTATATTCTTTTTTGTAAAGAACTACTGTACTTCATTTAAAGTAACAGTGAATGTGTTCATCAAAAGGTTAAAATCAAACAATCTTGGCCATCAATAAAAGCTTGAATTTCAGGTAATTTAAATTATAACTTAAAAACATGCACGGCTACTCTTAATGACAATGACAGCAAGTCATTAATTTGTGTTCTTCTGATGTCAAGGGTGAGATAAGTAATCCTGTCATGCCCTTGCTAGAATACAATTTGGCAAAACAGGATATTGTAGAAGCTTTATAAATCTTATATCTCTATTTCTCCTTGTACTGGTCTAGGGAATAATGAAAAAGAGCGACACATAAATTTACCTACCAAATGGAGTATGTTCTCTCTCTTGAATACCCACACATAACTTCCATTAACATTAGTATAAAATATACATGCGCACCAAGAGGAAGGATAGCCTACCAGATATCCAGAGATCTAGAATATGAGCAGAACTATATTCCCTTTAGTAGCTGCCAATCCATCCCAGATCACAGGGATATTTTTTTTCAGTTTGAGTTAAACATTGAACCTAAAACATTTGCATAAAAATAACTACAGCTAAACTGCAAAAGAATAAACTGTACATCAGAGACAGTCTTAAATCTTTTTTTGTTTAAGGCGTTAGGTGAGCATAGTTGTAGCCATAGTTTAAAATCAAAGAAACACAATAAAAAACAAACAAAAACCCTCAAAGATTTTTTTTTTTTTTAGGACTCTGCAGTAAGTTTCTAAATATGTTATTGGATAGGTGATTGAAATCTGACAAAAAACCACAGCGTTTTATAATAATGTCCTGCAGCAAAAGTATGGCACCAATAACTAAACAATACTTTATCACCTTTGCCACTCTCAACAGCTCCCATTAATACCGAGATCATAGTGTTAGGCCTTCTATTCCCCAGCTGACCATGTTAGTGACAGCCAGGGCTTAGGCAATGACGTTGAAAAATATTTGCAGTGACACAGCCACAAATCACTATGAGACAAGTTTAAAACTCAATATTGAGTAAACTTGCATGTGGTTTTTTTCTTGTTAGAACATCAACAACACATTTATTATAGGCTGAATTCCTCAAAGAATCAAAACATAGATGGAAAGTGATAAAAATTATTGGTTGATAAAACTAGATGCACAGAGGGGCCTTTGTCAAGTCATTTATTCATGAGGTTATTGTCTGAGATGGAATCAGCTAGGACACCTGATGAAGAGATGTTTTCCTAAGATTAGTGTCCCTTTACGTAAAATGCACCCAATGTGTGAACACAAGTACCTGTAAGTCAAATTTTCTTAATGGTCTCATAATACATGTATTGATTTTTATTTTCATCTCTCCCAGGGAACCTAAGCAGACATTTGATTACTTAACGATGGCCACAGGACATTATCTCTTCCACATCGTTCAGATCCTCTCTAAATGAGCTATGTCTGTGGCTTCCTGTTTTCTGGGTGTAGTGGTTGGCAGATGTCCTAGATACGTGTTCATTCCCATATTTCAGCTTGAAATCTCATGCCTCTTTCTGAGAACTGGCACGACACTATTTTTCCTGGTTTTTTCATAGACCTGTATTACTAAATCACTTAAGCAGGACACAGAAGCTCCTGAAGGTTAGCAATGAACATCTGTACATCTCCTACTCCCACCCCTTCAGGAGAACGGACCAAATAGTCTTGCTATAATGACAAAGTCACCACATTACCATACTCTGTCCTCATTCACTGTGTTGCCTGTTTCTGCCCTGTCCTTGGACTCATACAACAAGAAATGGCCATACCAGGGCATTCCCAGAGCTTCTACAACAGCCCTGTCTGCTTGCCTTTTTAAAACATCTACTTAGGCTAATCCCAGTGGGTCAAATACCTCATAGGACACGTGAAAGGAAAGGGCTGTGTAAGAGGGGAAACAGAGAGAGATCTATCATGTTTGTAAGGATTTGATGGCAGCAGTATGACTGAAGTTTGCAAAATCATAAGGCAATGGGTAGGGTGAATGCACAACTGATAGTTACCAGATCCCACAGCAAAAGGAGAAGGGGGGATTCTTTGAAACTAGATCTGTTTAAATGTAATATGAGACAGTCTACAGTGGATTGTGACCTTCCGGCATTCCTCCCTGTAGGAGACTGTGGAGAAAGAGAGCACCAGCAGGATCAGAAAGGCATTAGGCAAATTGATGGACAGCAAACTCATATATAGACACTAATGAAAGTTGGTAGTGGTGTGCCTTGTGACATCTCCAGGGTAAATAGGAGGGCAGTGGACTGCAGGTAGTGGCCTAACCTCCATATCCTCCCCTGAGGAGCGTCTGCTGTGGCTGCTGTCTGATTACTGGGGAAAGTGGACCATTGGTCTGATGCAGCAAGGAGTCTCCGAGGTTGTTAAGGGGCAAAAGTTGTTTCTAAGGCATGCTGAACAATGTATTAAAATTCTGTAATTAGTTTTCTTCTGACCCACACCCTACTAGAGTAGATGATTTTCCTGTCTGGAAATATTTTCAGAAATGGCAACTTTTTGGAGTGCATTGAAGAGACTGCTGAAGAAGGGGAATGATTAATTCTTAATAGCAAGTTTTGCAGCATATTGAATGACACATTCTTACATTATATATTGATATATAACACGCTGGTCCTATGCCATGCTGACTAGTAGTTCATTTCCAACAAGGCATAGTTTATAGATAATGCAATAGGTAAGGGACAGAGCCATAAAACTCTGGCTCTTTCAGTTGTACCAAAATCTTTTGGAACTTCATTTGGTTTGAATGATGACTGTCTTGGATGTTGATATTAAGCAGAAGCAGCAATAAATGTGTGCAATGCCAATCCTGTCCCTGCTTCCCTGAAGCAAGAGGCACAGCCCAATAGACTTAAATTTAGATGAACCACAGGAAGTCAGACACTTGTCTGAGGATTAATCAAACTTCTTTATTCAGAACTTTTTTACTGTTTAGTTTGCCTTACTTTTATTTAAATTTCTAGTATGTAACAGGTGTATTAGTGTTTTTTGCATTTACTGATACTTATAAGGCCTCATAACTAAACTAAAGTTAAAAATCCAAGAGTTGCTGTTTCCATGCTGTATACCCAGATCTGTACAGGTGCTTCAAAAACACACTTTCACAGAATACCTAAAATTTTTACATCGTCTTTCTCATTTTCCTAGCACAAGTATTTGTCCTTTTCTCCTTATGATCTGTCTCCTTAGAAACCTGGATTGTTTGGACAGGCTGGATAAGTGCATTACTCTCTTAATCTCTTTGCCCTATGCCTCTTCATTTGTGTGGTGTTGAGCTTTTCAAGATCTCTATAATTCTTCGCCATAATTCTTCAAGTCATAGTTTGGAACCAAAGTAAATCAAATGGTGCAGTGTAATAATTAAGTATAATAAAATAATGAATGAAATATTTGTAAATGTATTTGAAGTATTTCTAAATGCCAGTGGTGATTCCATGTTAGTTCATATTTTAGTTTGTCTATTCAGGCATCTCAGTTATTCCTTCACTGATGCTCCCTAAGTGAGGCATCCTGTTATGGGGTAACGCCAAAGGCAGCATTCCCTCCAGTGAGACTCCTTTGATGGCAGAGATGAAGTACACACTTATGGAGAGTATTAGGTAGAGCAACTTTTGATTTGGTTTTCTACCCTTTGAGCTCCTTCATCAATATAGATAGCCCAAAAAATGGAAATGGAAGAGGACATCTAGATATTCTGTTAGAAGCAATGTTTGTATGAAGACTTGGCTGAAAACCAAACCTGCTACCTCTTCAGTTTTAGCTCACTCCCTGTGTTAGAGAAGCTGGGCAGGTGCTCTTCCAAATGACAACAGTGATCTGGGTGCCAAGGAGAACTGGGGTTCTACCTTAATTGCTCTCCTCCATCATGCCACTCTCAGAGGATCAGAGAGAAGTTCAAAGCAGATTACAGATTTGTGCAGCAATAGGCTGCATGTCAAAGAAGTGGGTTTGTTTCCTTTTTGTGCCAAAACACTACCCAGTAAGATCCATACAGTAGTTTGATAGCTATGTATAAAGTTATTTCCAGGCTGCTTAGTCCCTCTGCTAAGATCAAGTGCAGTGCTACTTTCAAACTGGAAACTATATCGTGACTTGCCAGTAGGGTGACCCAGAGAGCTAATCGGCATTTCCACCAATTCTACAAATGTCTCCAGCCCTTCAAAGCCTTTGTGAAATTTCTAAAGGAAATACCTGAAAAGTTCAGCCTGCTATGAGCTTTGCAATGAAATAGCCCAAATATTTTCAGTTGCCTATTTCAAGGATCAAATCTTCAGCTTTTCTCAGCTAGGTAATAAAGAATTTTGTTCCTTTGGCTTTCATCTAAAATCAAGACAAAAGATACATTTTTAGAGATTATATGAAATGAAATTGAAATGAGTGAGTACTTGGGAAAAAAGAAACCTTTAGTGCTAGAAATGCTTTGTTACAACTGAATAAACTAAATATGCTTAATATGAAAGGTAATGATGCGACTGATTGAATAGTTTGACATTACTGCACATGAAATATCATTAACAGGTTCATGATGGTTTTATATCAATACCAAATCTCTGAATAAAATAAATGGAAATATGGGACTACAATGATTTGTCACTGGAGCTTTTCAGTGTCATTTAAGAAAATATTTTCAGTGAAAGACTAGTCAGCATGAGCTGGTGCAGCAGAAGAAATTACAGTCTTGTGTAAATTTGGGAATAAACCCAGTTAAACAATTTAGGATAGCTGCAACACATCTATACCTGTGAGAGGACAAGCATGTGCCTATCAGCTCCGGTACCTTTGACTTCACTGGACATCACCAGTTCATACCTGCACTGACTACTGCTGCCAGTTCTCAGGATGTGAGTTCTCAGCATAACCCCAGCAAGAGATGCCTGTGTTGGTGTTGTCTCCCAAGCATACCTTGATGGTGCCAGGCTCGTTGTATTATTTGCAGGGTGGACGTCAGAGCAAAATATTACACCTCAAACTCTTTCAAAGATCCGAGATGCATAGCCTGTATCAGCACCTCATGGCGAAGCGGTTTCTGGATAGTGACTATGAGGGTTAGCCTACATGATAAAGATCCCTTGGATTTTGGCATAGGTGTGGTTCTCCCTTTCACCTTACAGAGATATCAGAGGCAGAACTTCTGTATTCACCCAGGGGACACAGATGCTCATAGCCATCTCCATCAGCATAGGCAATTGTCTTGCATAAAAGCATACAATGCTGAAGGTTAGCAAGCTGTAAATCAGGACAGTAAATCTGACCTGGCGTTTCATGGCTGCTATATTAGTTGCAGTTGCTGTGCAGCCATCCCAGTGCTCACCCATGGCTGACAATAAGAGAGGTCATAACAACTCTTCCTATACATTACAATGTACAGCCTCAGGATTATAATTACCATTTCTGTCCACTTTCTATTAGCTAATTTCCTTCTGACAGCTCTGTGTCAAATGGTGAGTACCTATGTGCCCTATATCTAACTTCCAGGTTCCTGTTACATCTTGTGGGTGTCCTACTCATCCTCCACAGGGATTTGTTCTCAAAGTGGAACCAAATATGGGAACATGTTTTAAAATATTATCACTTCCATCTTCTGTTTAAAGTTAGCTAGCCAAACACAGAAATTACCTACCATGGCTTCACTGACTATTACAATTTTCTTACCATCTTCAAATTTACCCTATTAATAAATGACTACTGAAACACAATGTTTTCCCCATTGAGGAAACCACTGATAAAATCTGAGGTTGACAAGAAGACAGAGAATATGACGATAACTCTCCAAGTTTCTTGTGTTTTAATTTGGGAAGCTAATTTGATTGGATCTCCTTATAATTAAGTATATTTTCATTTACCCATACACTTTTGAAATGGCCACCATTGGGAGCATTAGAGTACTGGATTTCACTTGCTCTTTTCAGAAATCAAAATCAAAAATAAAAAAAGCAAATACAATAATACATAAATAAATTTAAATAAATGAACTGTTGAGCAATGCAAGCCTGGTTTTACAAGCATTGGGAAGAAGCATACTCCAGTTATCTGTATTTTTATAAAATTTCAATATATAGCACTGATTGTTTTCCCTATTTGCATTTTTCTTATATTTGCAAGGATGAAAAAGAACAAGAATTGGGGCCAACATCTTAAAATCCGAACGCTCTACGCATTCTTACATCCTAATGCAAGTGTCTAAATAGAAGGGTACATTTTTTCACATTTTAGAGTAATATCACAGATTTACATGAAAATAAATGGGGGCAGAGAAAGCGATAGATAAGCTTTTGATGTTCATAACATTGTATTTAATACAGCTACATATTGTCAAGTATATTTGACAGCCAAAGCTTCTCTTTGGTAGGAAGCTGCATAACGTTGGTTATAATTTTAGTGTCAAGCCACAATATATTTACGAAAACAGCAAGATCTGGAGGGACAAAAACATCAAGTTATATAATTAGTTTCAACTTCTCTCCCCCAATGACATACTTCTTAAAAATGTTTCATTCTCATGGTTTCCAAAGCAAAGTTTTTAATTTGAAAATGGCATATTCCTTAACTGAAGTTATAGCATAATGAAGATTTAAAATAAAAATTTAAATTGATTCTCTGCCCCTTATTTTTTATTGTTTGTCTTACTGAAAACTTGGAGACCAAAGAATTTGTCTTTTCTTCTTACAAAGCAAAAAATACTATTTTTCCCATCTATTTTCATGCATATGTTATATTTAGGCAATTTAAAGATATTTCTTCTTGCTAAATCATGAGAAGTTGCAATTTTTGCTTAATTAAAAATCAGAAGTCCTAATGTCATTCCACTGGGGAAAAAAATGTAACAAGTTGTCACACGTGCACAGGATTAATGTGGAAAAGTTGTTAACTCTGTGTATATTTTTTACTACCGTGTCCTTCTTTTCTTCAGTTTCTTTGGCAATCCTTAAAACTTTATAAGCTGCATTTATGTTAAGCTGTTCCTGATATGCTCCAATAAGTGTGCTTTAGACACATTGTTAACATAAGGCCAAATCTGTAATACAGCATGGACAATTAAGTGCACAATTTTTGTATAAATGCAAAATCCCTCACTGTGAATTATTTAATTAATGCTCTACAGTTCATTTAATAGTGCTCTTTCAAAGGCCATTTCACTCACAGAAAACTAATTTCATTCTTCGGGTTGATTTAATTAGATTGTATGATATATGGTATTGCTAATTCAGTGGCTCTCTTTGCAGTGTCTAGCCCGTTGCTCCTATTGTCGGCAATCTGTCAGCCCCATTTTTAACAGTATTGAAAAATTCAAGCTTTATTATTGCTCGCTCACTCTTTCTCTCCCATCAGGAGGAAAGTAATGAGCTTTTCTTCTTATGAGAGCAAGCAGAGAGTGTGGTGCCCTTAGCGCTTCAGGCACCGAGCAGTATTAACAGCCTGATTCATGAGTTAAGTTTCTAACTGCCCGTGGCTATTAGCACTCAGTCCTTTGGCTGTCATTTAGTTAAAAAGACTCTTCGGTTAATTCACTCTTTTAATGAGACTGTGCTATTCAACTAATGTATTTTACTGTATGAAAGGTCACACCAGGAAGCAAAACAGATTGGAGGGAATGTAGCGGGAAGCCTGGCTGTCAAGAAACAGTTCAAGCCTCGCAGGCATTTTGCCGTCGTGGCGCCCGTAATAGGCTATGGAACTGATGGGCCAGCGCTCACCTCAACAGTTGAGCACCATAAATCATGGCTAAATAGAAAGCAGATTAATCAGAGCCACAGACAAAAAGAGCACGTGTTTCATTACCCATATAATCACTAACATGATTGCCAGACAAGCCGGGGGAACTGTACGCGGGGCTGACAAAATGCAGCAAGGCAGTGAGCGGGGGAACTCGGCTCTGCAGAGCTGCAGCCACTAAATCTTTTCATTAAGGAGCTTCTTGCAAGACCCTCTTGTCAGAGGGCCGCTTGCTCAGAGGGTGGTGCAGGGGAAACAGGCATAAAACAGGAATATAATAGGCTGCATTTGAGTGAGAAGGGCCAGAGGAGGCGGCGTGGCGGAGAGGCTTTTCCTCCCCATAGCTCAGTTTCCGCATGATCCCCTGCGTCACTGCGGCTGGGAGAAGCACGTGGGAGATGGGATGACCCACTCCTCTTCCTCCCATCTTTATATAAACCTGCAGCAAGCCAGACCCAGTCTGCTCCCCACTGTTTTCTTTTTCGATGTGCTGTCCCCTTAGCTGTGTGGCATATGCCAAGTCTTATTAGATGAGAAGATATCTCATTTTAATTTATTCTGTGCTTCTCCAACGTCATTTCTTTATTGCACCCCCTCTCCAAGCTCACACTCTTTATGTCATCGGGAATTGTGTGTAATACACGTGTCCACATCCCACAGCTTCTCCCTGCTGAGCTTCAGAAGAAAGGTATGGTTGAAAATCTGGTTTACATCAGCATCTCTGCTTGGGACATCCAATTGAAAATGTTTTTCTGAATATTGCTCATTAATTTACAAAAGGAGGAAATGAGAAGAACCTCTGCTTTTAATAGCTTTGCATCTGTCTACCAAGGCATTAAACATCTGAATTATTGTGAGGGTATGTGTGTGTTTTGCTCATTTTTAATTAGTGTCATTGGGGGGGAAACTCCAGCACTTTAGGGGCCAAAGTATATTATTTTTTAGAAATTGTAATTCCCTCAAACTATGGTAAACAAATCATTCTGATTTAAATTTCCCGAGCAACTTCCAAACAGGGAAACCGTATGTTTAATTACTAAACATCTGTTGCAAAGAATACCCCTAGCTTTTGCAGCACTAATATCACTGTATGAATTTTAAAATCTGTCAGCAAGGGATCACGAAAGCTTTGGGAGCAAAGAGCTGCTCACTTTAACCCCTGAACCAGATAATCTAACAGTAATCCATTCAAAACTAATCAAACATTTACAGAAACGCACCAGCACAGAGGAAAACAATTCATCATCTTCATATGCTCATTACACTTCCAACATCTCAATCTACCTATGTAAATGAGACTGGGGATCTGACATCAGGTCCATGTACAGAAATTATAAACAAATATTCATCCATTATGCTGCTGAAATTTAACAGCTGGAGCACTAACAGTAGCTGAACTCCAAGCCCTGAGTATCAATTATTTATGAACCTAAAACTGACAAGACTGTCTAGGTGAATTAGCTGCATATGTCAAGCTTTGTTATAAATCCCAGCCTACTGTAAAACTCATTTTCATAGAATGTATGTACAAGGCTGACAATATATCAACAGTACGGCATTAATAATTTAGAAGAATGGTACCATAAGGGAGCACCTAGAAACTCTGTTCTGCAATATAGTTGATATTACAAATAAAAAAGTCAAATAAAATGAATTTCCCATAAACAGAGAATCAAATAAAGCATTTCTCTATGATATTATATTCAATTTTCAAAAAACTTACCAGTTGATACTTGCATTTTTAGGAACTGTAAGCGTCACCTGAAGTTGTTTAAATTTTTTTTTTCCATTGCTAAAAATGCCTTTGAATTTTTAGGCCCACTGATGTACTCTGCATTGCATTTATTTTATTTTTACGGAGTGAAAACTAAAAGTCAGGTGAGGGTAAGAGGCGGAAGGAAAGCAACGTTTGCAGCAAGCACTACTGCACACTGTGGTTCAAGACCCTGAAACAAAGTATAAAATTGCCTACAAGTAAATGCAGTTAATTATAGGCTAAAATCTACATTTTTATATATGCATGTGACAACATAAATAGAGGTAAAGGCTGCTCTGCTCTGATACTAGAGTTTGGTTAGGTATCTTAATCATTGATCCCACTAGAGACATTATGACTATCAAATAAACAAGGTTTTATCTTATATACAGAAGTAGCTCAGTTTTTGATCAACTGTGAACATCAGGTGTCCTTTTTTCCACAACACAACTTTCAGATTATTAAGACAAATGGAAAGGGGAGGGAAAGGAGAGGGGGAAGAGAGGGACACTCAGTCCCAGCCTTGAGCACAGAGAGACACCAAAGCTGAGGGATGGTTAAAGGGAATCTATAATATTAAGCTCATGAGGATGCCATTGACTTCTTGAAGACTGCTTCCACACTTAAAGTCAGCATCTGTTTTGTGTACTCCCTAACTGGGATTCATACCAACAACATACCATAAGGATGTCTTTTAAGGCAGAAAAAAATCACCAGAATCTCAAAACTGAGAAGCACAGTGTTTTTGAAAATATTGTATCTGTACAAAAGGTAAAAACAAATATGCATTTTGAAAGAATCAGTAATGGTTCAAGAGAGGTTGACAAGGAAGTTAACAGAGCATTTCTGAGTCAGAAGAAAGAATTCATAGGAGGAAAAATGTCATTAATGATGCACACTTATGCATCAAAGCAGAAATTTTATGAGTGAGGTGTGGAAAATGTTACAATGCCATCTCCTCATCTGCAGGATACTGCCGCTTCTGACTCAGGAAATACTCTTAAAAGACTGGGAAAATTTAATAAATATACTGTAATAGATAAAGAAAAAAATAGAGATAAACATGTACCTGATTAATACCTGATGCCTGATACATCAGAGATTTATGAGAGAAGAGTTCTTTCAGGAAGCTGGTGCTGGTGGGATTGGGGAGGACCCATAGGTCATCCAGTGTATCCTTCTGTAGTACAGAAGGACGATTTATGTAGCGATTCCTATGTAATTCTTCAGACTATTAGGGTTTTCCATTTCCCATTGCTTTAGTATTATTTTCAAGGGTTGTTTGCTTTATGTTTTCAAAAGGAGAGTCTAATAAGAATAGTAATAGCGATAATTCACTCAGGGCGAAATTCACTCCCAGGCAGAAAGCCCAAGACAAGGCCTTTGCATCACTCAAGTCATACCAAAGTGCTTAAAATAGAGCTTCATTTGGATTTAAATGGTGCAGAGATCTTACATTGCCTCTCCAGATACGAATGAACTTCACCTTGAATGCCCCTTGATGCCATGGTGCTGCCTTACGCACATAGAATCACAGAATCATAGAAACATAGAATCATTTAGGTCGGAAAAGACCTTTAAGATCATCAGGTCCAACCGTTAACCTAGCACTGCGAAGTCCACCACTAAAACATGTCCCTAAGCATCATATCTACGCGTCTTTTAAATACCTCCAGGGGTGGTGACTCAACCACCTCTCTGGGTGGCCTTTTCCAGTGTTTAGTAACCCTTTTGGTGAAGACATTTTCCCTAATATGCAATCTAAACCTCCTCTGGTGTAACTTGAGACCATTTCCTCTCATCCTATCACAAGTTACTTGGGAGAAGAGACTGACCCCCACCTCACTACAACCTCCTTTCAGGTAGTTGCAGAGAGCGATAAGGTCTCCCCTCAGCCTCCTCTTCTCCAGGCTAAACCCCCCCAGCTCCCTCAGCCGTTCCCCACCACACTTGTTCTCCAGACCCTTCCCCAGCTCCATTGCCCTTCTCTGGACACGCTCCAGCACCTCAATGTCCTTCTTGTCCCGAGGGGCCCAAAACTGAACACAGCATTCGAGGTGCGGCCTCACCAGTGCCCAGTACAGGGGCACCATCCCTGCCCTGCTCCCGCTGGCCACACCATTGCTGATACAAGCCAGGATGCTGTTGGCCTTCTTGGCCACCTGGACACACTGCTGGCTCATGTTCAGCCGGCTGTCAGCCAGCACCTCCAGGTCCTTTTCCGCCAGGCAGCTTTCCAGCCACTCTTCCCCAAGCCTGTAGCGTTGCATGGGGTTGTTGTGACCCAAGTGCAGGACCCAGCACTGAACCTTGTTGAACCCCATTCAGTTGGCCTCGGCCCATTGATCCAGCCTGTCCAGATCTCTCTGCAGAGCCTTCCTACCCTTGAGCAGATCAACACTCCCGCCCAGCTCGGTGTCATCTGCAGACTTACTGAGGGTGCACTCAATTCCCTCATCCAGATCACTGATAAAGATATTAAACAGAACTGGCCCCAAAACTGAGGCCTGGGGAACGCCGCTTGTGACCAGCCACCAAATGGATTTAACTACATTCCACAACTCTTTGGGCTCGGCCATCCAGCCAGTTTTTTACCCAGCAAAGCTTACACCCATCCAAGCCAGTTTCTCCAGAAGAGTGTTGTGGGAAACGGTGTCAAAGGCTTTACTAAAGTCCAAGTAGACAACATCCACGCCTTTCCTTCATCCACTAGGCAGGTCACCTTGTCATAGAAGAAGATCAGGTTAGTCAAGCAGGACCTGCCTTTCATAAACCCAGCCCGACTGGGCCTGATCCCCTGGTTGTCCTGTGTGTGCCACGTGATGGCACTCAACATGATCTGCTCCATAACCTTCCCCACCACCAAGGTCAAGCTGACAGGCTTGTAGTTCCCCAGATCCTCCTTCTGGCCCTTCTTGTAGATGAGTGTCACATTTGCTAACCTCCAGTCAGCTGGGACCTCCCCAGTTAGCCAGGACCACTGATAAATGATGGAGAGTGGCTTGGTGAGCACTTCTGCCAGCTCCCTCAGTACCATTGGGTGGATCCCATCCGGCCCCATAGACTTGTGTGTGTCTAGGTGGTGTAGCAGGTCACTAACCATTTCCCCTTGGCCTGGGGGAGCTTCACTCAGCTCCCCATCCCTGAATTCCAGCTCAGGGAGCTGGGTACCCTGAGAACAACTGGTCTTGCTGTTAAAGACTGAGACAAAGAAGGCATTAATTATCTCAGCCTTTTCCTCAGCCTTTATCACTATGTTTCCCCTGGCATCCAATAAAGGCTGGAGATTCTCCTTAGCCCTCCTTTTGTTTCTAATGTATTTATAGAAACAATTTTTCTTGTTTTTTACAGCAGTAGCCAGATTAAGTTCTAGCTGGGCTTTGGCCATTCTAATTTTCTCCGTGCATAACCTCACGACATCCTTGTAGTCCTCCTGAGTTCCCTGCCCCTTATTCCATAGGTCATAAACTCTCCTTTTTTAGTTGAGTTCCAGCCAAATCTCTCTGTTCAGCCAGGCCAGTCTTCTTCCCTGCCGGCTCGTCTTTCAGAACATGGGCACAGCCTGCTCCTGCACCTTTAAGATTTCCTTCTTGAAGAACGTCCAGCCTTCCTGGACTCCTTTGCCCCTTAGGGCTGCCTCCCAAGGGACTCTGTCAACCAGTGTCCTGAACAGGCCCAAGTCTGCCCTCTGGAAGTCCAAGGTGGCAGTTCTGCTGACTCCACTCCTTACTTCTCCAAGAATCGAAAACTCTATCATTTTGTGATTGCTGTGCCTAAGATGGCCTCCAACCATCACATCACCCACAAGTCCTTCTCCGTTCATGAAAAACAGGTCCAGCAGGGCACCTTCCCTAGTTGGCTCACTCACCAGCTTTGTCAGGAAGTTCTCTTCCACACATTTCAGGAACCTCCTAGCCTGTTTCTTCTCTGCTGTATTGTATTGCCAGCAGACATCTGGTAAGTTGAAGTCCCCCATGAGAACAAGGGCTAAAAATTGTGAGACTTCTCCCAGCTGGTTATAGAATATTTTGTCTGCCTCTTCATCCTGCTTGGGTGGTCTATAACAGACTCCCACTGTGATATCTGCCTTGTTGGCCTTCCCCCTGATTCTTACCCATAAACACTCAACCCTATCATCACCATCATTAAGCTCTAGGCAATCAAAACACTCCCTAGCATACAGAGCTACCCCACCACCTCTCCTTCCTTGCCTATCCTTTCTGAAGAACTTATAGCCATCCATTGCAGCACGCCGGTTGTGTGAGTCAACCCACCATGTTTCCATGATAGCAATTATATCATAGTTTTCCTGCTGCACAATGGCTTCCAGCTCCTCCGGTTTGTTGCCTATGCTGCATGCATTGGTGTAGATGCACTTCACTTGGGCTATTGATTCCACCACCTTTTTGGGGGGAGAAGCCCTAATTCCTACATGACCGTTCTCAGGTGGTTCCATGGTTTCTAACACATCAATAAACTTTGCATCTTTGCTGCTGCATGGACCTCCATCCCCTACTGCCACTGAGATGGCAGACTAAAGGACCTTGCTAGCACACTGTACCTCAAACATTGGTGTGCTGCCCCCAGGCTTATCTCTAGCAAGCCTGGTTTTATCTCTTCCCCCCCTCAAATCTAGTTTAAAGCTCTTTCAATGAGCCCTGCTAACTCCTGTGCAAAGATCCTTTTCCCCCTTTGAGACAGGTGTACCCTGTCTGTCACCACCTGGCCTGGTGTTTTGTAGACCAATCCATTATCAAAACCCCAAAATTCTGCTGGTGACACCAGGCTCAGAGCAAGGTACTTATCTGCTGGCTCTTCCTATTTCTCCCTCATCATTCCCTGCAACTACACGGATAGAGGAGAATACTACTTGTGCTCCTGATCCCGTAACCAATCATCCCAAGGCCCTGAAGTCTCTTTTGATTGCCCTTGGACTTATTGCAACTTCATCACTGCCTACCTGAGAAATCAATAATGGCTAGTAATCTGAGGGCTGTACCAAGGTAGGAAGCTTTCTTTTCACTTCTTTAACCAGGGCCCTACAGAAGGAGCAGACTTCCCTAAGAAGTGGGTTTCATCTGCATATTGGACCTTCTGTTCCCTTCAGAAGGGAATCTCCTATGACAACAACCCATCTTTTTTCCTTATGGAAGCAGTTTTGATGCAGGGTGTAGGCCAACTTAACGTCAGCGACATCTCCAAGCTAGATGAACCATCATCCTCATTATTGTTCGGTCCCACTTGCAGAGCCTCATACCAGTTATGCAAGGTCATGGTGAAGCCTTTGGAACCCATGAAGGTAGGGTAGTCATGGAGGAGATGCGCCTGTGAAAGGGAGCTTCAGCGCCCTCCCTGCTTGCCCTTCCACGGGAACTGCCATGCAAACTGCTGTGCCATGCCCTCGCTGACGCACCGCACCCTTGCTGACACAACACACCCTGTTTGCCTGACCTGTTGGTGGCGCTTCTGGTCACTAGGACTCCCTTAAGGGCTTCTTTTGTACATGGAGGGGGCTTGGCCACCGTTGCTCCTGGCCCTGCCCAGGCCTCATCAGCCGCTGTTGTGGGAGCTGTGGGTTCCTGGCGGGTCTCTTGGCCCACCCTGACGTTCCCCTGGTTCTAGAAACCCCCCTGTGCACCATGCTAGAGCATGTGCCAATCAGCACCAGAGCTGCTCGCCTTAGCAACTGAGGCATGACATGAAAAGAGGTGACATGAAAAGAGGTTTTCTGTTGAAATCTCTAAGAATTTTCCCCACAGACTTCAAATGCAGAATGAAGACCTCACAGTCTGCTCAAAACAAGGAATAAGACATTATAGGCAATCCACAGAAGAATAATCCAAGTTTAATTTTTGGACATAATTAACTGACTTGGTGTCTGATGACATCTCTCACTCTACAGGTGGCTCTTTGTGCTAACTGATTCTTTTAATAATACTTCCAGTGTCTTGTTCATATAAGTGGCACCTATGCAGTTTTTCCCATTAGCTCTTTCAGTTAATATTCTAAATCCTGCTTGAATACTTTCTCTTTTCCAAAAGTCATTACTTTCCAATGTCGCATTGCAGTGGAGCTACAAGCTGGCACTCCCCTTCTTGCTCCTACACATCGCACCATAGCATGGGTACAGTTACCTGTGCTTCCCCGATACCAGAGAAAAAAGATGGACTCAGGTTTCCTTTTCTAATTCCATCACGGACTGGGGCTTATTCAGAGTCATGATTTTGTCTTGAAACTACCTAACAACTCTTCTAGATACTTAGTATGAAAAGTTACAGCAATTACATAAATCTGCTCATCTGGTTAAGAAAACATTTGGCAAAACCCATACCTGACCTTTCTAAGTGTTAGCTCACTCTCTCCCAACAACACATCACCCAAAGCTCAATCAGAAGCCATTCAACTCAGTGAGCCAGAGGGATGAACAAACTCACCTGGCAGTTTGAGCATCAATCCTCAAAGCCTCGTGAAATAAAGTCATTATTTTCTATGGCACAATTATCTCTATTTACTGGAAAAGAGCTATAGTTACTCATACTTGAAAATTGTTTTAGTTGGGTTAGGGTAGAAAGGTACACCAACATCCAGACTCCAAATATGACTCCTTTGGGCTTTTGCAAGTGTGGGTTAAGCATAAAAGATACAGGTCAGCAACAAACAAAGAGTGATTTGAGTACTTGTGTGAGTTTGAGCTAACATTTCATGTGAGACTGGTTTTATGAGGGTTACATGGTGCATTTCCAAGGCATCAGCTCAACAGCTGTATGTTTTCCTTTAATTTCTGAGAGGGTTTTTCAACACAATAGTTCTGTGATTTCTTGAAAATTTTAGTTAGAACTGAGCCTAGAGCTGAGAGTCTCATAACCGTAACTCAGAAACTGGATTTGGAGCTGAAAAATAATTCAAAATGAAAAAACTTATTTTTTTTTGAATTGACTATACTTGGTGATAACTCTTGACTTATTCTTCTGTGCCGCTGCAATAAGCTATGATTCTGGGGACCTGCTTTTGTGACTAAAAAGATAACTCTCTTGTTGGGAAGAAAATTGCCTCTCTGACATAAATCTTTGGAATAGGAGTTTACAGAAAAGTGGTAAATATGGGAGAAAAATCAAATATTCCAAGCTGAACAGGAACTAATTTATGAACATTCTGCTTTAATTTGGTAATTGCTGAGTGAAGCAGTCATCTGGTGTGCCCAGAAAAGCAGCACTGGCCTTTGGCTAGAGCCTTGATGGGGACAACAGGAGACCTGAAGGACATACAAACTGTAGTCAGGGAACTGAGAGAGACCTTGTGGGCCACTGAATCCCACCCTTGACTATTGCAGGCACTTCATCTCATGTCTTCAACTCATACATGTGATGAGTTTTAGCATATGGATAATTAAGCTGTTTTCTTTTTCCTTTCACTGCTCTCTCTCTGATCTGTCTTTGTACAAGGTCTATACCACATCGTTGCAATAATCATATACTGGTATATGATCACTGCTGTTGCTAGTAATTTTATTGGATAGTTTCTAGCTGTAAAATCTCACTTGTAGCAATTCTGGTTAATGAATATTTTCATTTTTCATTGGCAAGTGGTTTACTACTGCATAAGTCATGCTGCCTACTGTCTAAGGGTAGCTGATTGCTACCTTGTCTCAGTCATTCTCTGCTGAGACTGTGGCCTCATTGTTTTGTGCACTGAAGGTAGCAATAATCTGCTTTAAAAGGAGCATAAGAGAATATGAGCAAAGATTTGCAGTGCATCAACCATAAGGATTGCATAGTAATAACAGACATAGTTTCTTGACTGCCATTTTGGTTTTTCACTGGACTTTACAACTCATAACTCTCAATTTTTTTGCCAGCAGAAAGGCCCCGTGTTAACACCTCTTCACATTATGAACAGAGCTAAGAATGAATTAGAAAGGTGTAAAATCCCAGAGTCTTATCTCTTCTTCTTCAAACTGTTGTCCATGTTTAAGGAAGCCTACACAAATACACAAAATTAAAGTGATCTCATTATAAAACTCAAGATCCTCTAAATGTCAGATGTAGACCATAGTGCTATATAACATAGTTTAATGTGATGCCTGCTCACAGTCAGGTAAATTACAATACCCACAAAGTACAGAAGAAGACAGTGGGAGAGGACATGTTCTAGACCTTGATTTATAATGACGCCTAATGTAAGTACCTACCCATCAACAGCAAAGATCCCAAAATGAATGCTGATTCTTAGCCTGAAAAGCAAAACAACACCATTAATTATAATTTTTAATTAACACAAAGAGATTATGGGGCGGGGGGGGAAGGAGATTCTCCATTTTCATCTCCTGAGGCATAGAAGTAGTAACAACAGGTAAATCAGCCAGATAACTTTTCTCTAAAGTTTAACCAGTGTGACTGACATCCCAAAAACACTTCCATCTTTGACCTACTAAAATGTATTCACTGCAGTGAGTCTCACCCTATCTGGCTGCTACTATGTTTAAAACGCCTCAGGGTGTATTTTGCTTCCAATAAAGCACATTAGACCTACTTGGCTAAGAAATAGAGCTGCTAATCTTGGCAATGCTGTTGATTGTGCATGGCCTGTGCTCACCCTGTACATGGGCAATTAAATTTACAAACCATTTCAAAATTACGTATAGCTAGCAACAAAAATGAGGTTTGCAATATTTGGATGGCTGAACTTGATGCCTGATAAATCTCTCCTTTCTGCTTTCTTTCCAGCTCATTCGAAGGGTGCAACACATATGTCAGAAGACAGAAGTTCACTTATAATGTTTTATGTGCTTTGAAATTGGAAGGTCCTTGTAGTTGTAACGATACTGTTTTATTTTTAATGATATCATTGCAGATGATGCTTAAAATAAGCAAAGCTTCTGCATTACTCCCACTGCTGGCAAGTGGCTGCCTTTCTTAGGAAGTAAAACAAACAGAGAAATAGCAGACTGATGCAATAAAAAAAAAAAAACCCAACCAAACCAAACAAACAAAAAAAAACACAAAAAAACTCAACCAAACAAAAAAAAACCACAGAGAGTGAGGAGCAGGTTTATGGCTGAGACAGCTAAATAGCACCATGAACCTTAAAGATATCTAGGATCTCCTGACTTCTGTAAGTCTTTTGCCCTGCCTTGCCTTTTAATAAAGAGCAGACAGACAAAAGAGAAGAGTTAAGAGTGTGTTGAGAGCTGTTCTTTCATTTTGGTGCAGTTTTTAGGTCTGACATGGACTGTTGCCCTAAATATGTATGAATCCTTGTGATGGCCTTGGTCTTACACTATAATAACTTTTGAGTATCATATGTTGATTTGATTATTGGAAAGTTTTTCTGCAAGTTGTTTTAATTCAATTAAAGTCTATCTTGAGAAGCAAGTGAGGAAGGAAATGGACTGGTATATATTTAAAAGTTTTTAGAGGATGATGTCACAAGTATAGGTTTTGATGATTTTACCTCTACAACACTGGTTTAATCTAGCACAGGAAAAAATCTGTGACTAGAGCAAGTGACCCTTCCCCACTGCAGCCAGGTTGTACAAATATCCCCCTGAGTGATGTTGTGTGGCTCCACATTCCTGCAGACTATATCAGAGCATTTAATGGCAGGGGAATAGACTGAGTTGGTACAGTTGAATTTAATGGTGGCATTTCTAAATGTAAAGGTTGCAGGGTGAGGAATTAAGAAATATTCTTCTGGAATAAGGTTTTGTGTGTTTGTCTGCCTAAATATGTGTAATGGCAGTATATCCTCTAATGAAGCAATGTAAGGGAGGCAGCAAGAAAACCTTTTAATGGTGTGTAATGCTTATTAATGTGGATAAAAGTAAGAAATGGGAACTATAAAGCAGATAGTGTCTGCACAAAGAACGGAGGAGATCTTTTGCTGGTATTTTTCCAGTTGTTGAACTATCAGGTGTGACTGTATAACACGAAATATGGAAGCCCAACAAATGTCATACTAAGTACTTTTCAAAGATGTAATTGATCATCAAATTCCAATAACAGTTTAGGTACTTTAGTTTATATTGAGATTAATATACAGCTTGCTGCAGCAAGAAGGTCTTCAGTTTCTGACCTTGGCTGGTAGTAAAATCCAATCGATATTTAGACCAAGCAAGCCTTCCAGAGAGGATGCATTGAACACATTAGTTTTCAAAAAAAATACTGCCATAAACTAGAAAATCTAATCCACTGTGAGGAATATGATGGAACAGAATTGAGTAACAACCTAAAAGAACGTGAATATTCACCTGAATAAAAATACTTCAGTGCTGGTTTCAATCTTTTGGCTTCATGATTTTCTACTGCTAGTTCCCTCCCAGGGAGAAAATAGGTAGTTCCTATATAAAGGCAGGAGTTTACTTTGAAAATCTGGTTAGAGGACATCAAATCAGCAATGCAATATAACTGATATGTCCAATCAAGACTAACCAGTGCATCTTACATTTCAAGTTGCCAGGTACACACTACATGCAAACATTTCATTAGCCAGGAATTATTCTTGGGAATTCTTTAAGTGCAAAATAACAGATTCACAAATGCTTTACATTTCTTACCAAGTTTCAATAACAAGTCCACTGACAATTAACAACATTGACAAAAAAAATTTACAAACATAAATGTAATCGAGTAATACCTATTACTTGATTAGAATAGTATTTTCATCATAGAGATTATGCCTTGTTTTCCTTCTATATATATCAGTTATGCCTATATAAGAATATAAAGTATATTGTTAAAATACATAAGGTTTTGCTGACTTTTATTTAATTAGTGTTCCCAATATCTTTGGGATCTTAGTTAGAGTTGATTATCCCAAGCACATGTTAGACTGAGGGAAGACCTAGCTTCCAAAGGGCTTCAGTCTAATCTGATTTTGTGCAGATTTTGTGCAGATTGTTATGCATGGCATACAAAGTTGTCTTCAAAATACCTGTGATGTCCTTTTGCAAGCACATATAAGTGATGGAGCTCATATGGACAAAAACAGTCCTAAGTGGTTTCTTCAGCAAGACTGCTTTCAACTAATGGGATTGAATAAAATAAAATACAAAAAAAAAAGAAAGATTACTTTTTATTTCATATATGTATAAATATGTATCTATTATGGTTCATTTGACTGCAGGATTTCGATGAATATAATGATAGATCTATTAAATCTTGTCCAATGCCTTGACAGCAAAATCAGTCTTTGCTAAGCTATTCAGAAGTTTGAAAGACATTTATAAAATCAGAATAGATTTATCAGATTTAGTCCTTTCTCCATCCTTGCCATGACTGTAACACAGCTCCTAAATCCACTTGCAAGATCTCTTTTTTTGATCTGTAGATCTTGATACATCTGGGGCTTGGCACTGGGACACATACAACTTAATCACATAACCACCAAGCAAGCCTTAGGCAGGCTAATATCACCTCCCCATCCCAAACAGAGCAGAACCTTACCATAGGCAAGGAATCCTCAAAAGAAACTCTTCAGCTGTGAAATTGGCTTTTATTACGTGATATTCTGCCACAACCTGGACTGACAACATCCTGATTTCTCAAGGTTGCCTCAAGAAAGGGGAAGAAGGGTGAGCCATGGGGCAGTTTTCAAGAGGCACACATAAAATTATGAACACCATAGCTTGAGAATGGCTCGTTCCGCTCTCCTTGCATTGCTTAGCTCAGGTTTGTGGGAGAAACAAAATGCTTTCATTTCCTCTCTTTTACAGATCACATGAGCTGCTCCTGCAAAGACAGTGTGCACTGTGTTCCCCCAAGGCAAATACTGAAAGGGGAATTCTCCCAGTCCTCTCCTCCACTGCCCTCACAAACTGTCACATGGCACCTCTGTGTTGGCCAACGTGGTATCAAGAAAAAGAAGGAAAATGTGAAGGGAGCTCATGGAAAACTGTAGTTTTCCTTCCTTTGGACTCATGAACCTAAAAATAACTTTGAACAATGACTTTTTTTTAATAGTCATTTATTGGATTAACTGTTTGTTGTGGTTTAACCCCAGCCAGCAGCTAAGCACCCCACAGCTGCTCGCTCACCCGCCCCGCTGGTGGGAAGCAGGAGAGAATTGGAAGGTTAAAAGTAAGAAAACTTGTGGGTTGAGACAAGAGCATTTTAATGATTGAAATAAAAAAATCATCTAATGCATCTGGCCAGGAAATGGCTGAAACTCTACCACTTGCATGTCTTTCCTTAAGGAAATGCACATTTCCCTGTACTGCTGGGCAGTGAAAGGTCTGATCCATATCCGATACACACTAGAGTAAAAGTAAGTAAAAATAAGTGTAGCCAACAGCTGCTAAATCTCCACCTTTTTCCATCCCATTCCCTTCAGTGGAAAGCATCAATTACTTCTGAGTACAAGATTAGTCCAAGAAGAGCAACAGAGGGATAGAGGCTAGAGCAATTCTGTAGTTTGGAGGACACAGGTATTGTGCTTAGTACACATCTGCAAGGCTCACATTCTTAAATCAAATGTCGCTCCACTGCAGTATCTTAATTGTTCCAGGTGTTGTAGTCAGTAAACATTTGCTCAGGATTTTATGTGTGCACTATACTTTGAAGATTTGTTTTCTGTTTAAAATATTTGGGTTTCCTTCTGTCTTTGTAAAAGCTTGTGTCGCACTGGAAGAAAAATTAACTCTGGTAAACTTATGTGGGGCCATGGGTTGTTTGTTAACCTATCCTGGTAGAACTATGTTTTTCCATATGATTTGTTTTTGTAATATTCTCACACCAGTGATATCTCCCTGCTAGCAAATAAAACTAAAAAGGAAAACAAAGAGTGAAGTGAAATTGCATAGACACCACTGTAATACTCTGGTGATAAAAAAGAAAGGTAATTGTTGGATGGCAAATGATGAGAATACATTCAAATTTAGAAATTCTTTATGTGGGTCATTACAGAACCAAGCTTTTTTACTTTACAGTACAAAACTGAAATAAAATGGGCTCTAACAGCAAGGATAGTGACAGTAATTCTTCTGTAGAACATGCACAGAAACTTCATCTGTATTCTGGCATAAAGCTTGTGTTCAGTTGCAGTTTTTAGTTTTATTGTCATTGATTGCATAACAAATAGAACAGCAATACCCAATACACTCCGGTGGTTAACTGTATCTAACGTGTCTGCTACAGTCTACCCGAAATGTTCCATCTTTTGAATCAGTTCATCTCTTCCCTCCAAAGGAAAAGTGAAGAAAAAGAGAGACATTATCAGCTCATTCCCAGAAGCCTCTTTTTTCACATCCAAAGATCTGAAGAAGGTACAAATAAAAGAAAAACCAACCCTATTCAAAACTGGGTGTACCCGACCAGGGACACCCAGAGTTCTATTTCTAATCAACTTGACTCTCATCTCTTCATCTTGCATATAAGCACAATATAATTTTAAAAGACTATCGTGCCATTGTCTAAACAGGTTCACCCTTCTCCATCACATATATAAGAAACTGCTGGACTTCATTTTCAAAGCCATTCACAGCCAGTCGTCTTCATCCTCCCCACCACAGTGAGGTACCGACTTTCCCCCACATTCCCAGGAGACCAGATTTTATGTCCACTAGCTCCCATATAGGCAGTCCTTGTGCTTTCTCCAGTGCTCCCCCTCGTACCTGGCACAGCTTCCTTAAGGGTCTGTAAATCCACCTTGCTGTCCTGGGGATAGATGACCAACAGACCTGCTGACTAGCTCTGTCTCCTCCTTATTGAGCCTTGGTCACACTTGTTCTCTTTTATTCAGTAAATACTTGCACTTGGGGCTTTTCTTTTTCCTGCCCAATGTGCAGGAACAATGTGACCCAGACATAGTTAACAAAATTTGTTTCCTGGACTTTGGCCAATGTGTCATTTCAGCCTAGCACAAAGCCTCCTGGAAAGCCACTCGCCGCCAGAAAGACATGCAGTCCCAGTACCAAGGGCTGGATCTGCTGGAGTTGACCGTAGTGACAGCATTGCAGCCTCTGCATCCTTCACGTTGTTCCTCCATGTTAAGAGGCATGAGCATTGCCCTGCTTAATGTACACTCTGTTCCTTGCCACATAAACAACACCTCAGATCATTATGTCTGATGTACCATACTTTAATTATTAGCTATGGGAGGATGGTTCTTCCATGCTGATTCTTGATATAACACAGCAAACACGGCCATCCGGGACTGCTAACACCTAATCAGATGTGGAGCCTGTGGCAGGGCTGAACAGCCTGATGTTCCTACAGAGCCATGAGTAGCGGCCCCACAAGAAAACCACTAGAGAGGAGACACCTGAAAAATCATTGTGTCTGCCACAGGCTGTGTTTCAAGAAAACAGCTGGTCATGTACATCAAAGTGTCTGTATGTGCTGCTGTTGCTAGAGCAATCATTTCTTTTAAAACCAGCTACACTCCAGTAACCCACCTCTGGGTGCTTCGCATGAGTTTGGTTACACAGATGTTGGGGCACAGTTTGATCACATGCAAAAGAGTGTGAAGCACAGCCTAGTATTTTTTTCACTATTCAAATGAAATCATTTGTAATAATTTCAAATAGCACTGTGTTTAGGAGACACTGGGGTTGAATTTTGGAATCTTGCAGACACGTGCCTGTGGTAAGGGAAGGAGAGGAAGAGGCTGGTGAAGGAAGGGTGTGATGCCTGTGTGGCAGAGAGGCAGCAGAGTGGCTCTGGCAGCATGTGGGCAGAAACGTGGCAGGACCATTTATCACACCCACTGTCTGCTCTTGCAGGTAGCGGCCCCAAGGCACACAAACAACAGAGCAGGGTCTCACCTTTAAAGTGTCTGCCTGGGGGACAGAGAGAATAAGCCCCTGGAGAAGCAGGGATGCTGGGAAAAATGAAGGACAAATGTCCTTAGACCTCTGGAGTGCAAACCCTGGCAGAGCCTGGGTGTCCTCTCCCTGTGCAAAGCTGGGCTGATGGCAGCTTTCAGCCTGCCCCTTGCTCCGGATGGGAAAGGCTCACGCAGGCAGCCCCTGAGCCCCTTGCAGCCAGTTGGGGGTTTATAGCTCCATGTCCCCATCCCTCCCTAGCTCGGCAGCCGGTGGGTGACACCGCCTGCACGGGAGGCCTCAGGGATGCCCGCTGCAGCTGAGCTGCCTGCCGGCCCCTCCGAAGCGGTTTTGCATCAGGCCACCGCTGCCTTGCCTTATAGTGAGTAAAAGTCATAAAACTACCATCAGCTCAATGACTGTAATGACTACTCTGAAGCTTTTTATAGGCGATAAGATACTCTAAAGGTCTGCTGGTAATTTGTGGATAGGGTACATTACCGTTATCCTTGAGGAATTTCTGCTTCCTTTTTATATGCCTTTTTTCTCTTGAGGGGACTCTGAAATTAACAGGAGGCGTTAGTCTGAAGCTTTGCGAGAGCCTCTCGCTGAGCACAGACTGCATTTATTTCTCTTCAGACATGATCTGGTGCTCCTGAAGAGAGCTGCAGCCTGCTGATTCAGGGCTGGATGTCTCCCTCTACCCCTCTGCAGTTCAGAGGACAGCAAAGGGGCAGTAAAGTGAATTGAAATTTCCTGGAAATGGCATAAAAGGAGGGGACAAGAGATTCTAAATAGCATAAACCATCAAAAAGCTTTAATGGTCACGTATCATCACAAACCCCTCTGAAACAAGCAGGGGCAAAAATGTGGGAGGTTACTTGATTTGTGAACTGCCCACATCAGCGAAATGCTTCTGGTGGCATCTGGGAGAGAGACTGGGTGAAGCGGGTGATTTTTCCCTATAAAGCAAGCTGCAGTCCTAGGTTTGGCCAGTTCTTCCCATAAAATTCAGCCCAAATGAAAATTGACGATGATTGAGCAATTTACCCAGTAATGATAAAGCTCAAGTAAATGTCCTCCATGTAGTTTTTCTGGGCTGTAGCTGACACAACTGCCACGCCACTGATTTTTTTCAGCAAGTGCTTCACACTGCAGGCAGTACTGCTACCAACAAAGCAATCTTCCAGAGATCACAAAATGTTAAGAAGTTCATTTGTTTAAAGCATTATGAAATAGTTCCCTTGCAGATCTCATTCTTTAATTTCCTGCACTGGGACTGAGGTGTGGGACACCAATACTGATAGATCAGATTAGCACCTCTGATGCTCAGATTTTCCACTGTGCTACTGCAAAACACATCATCACCGTTGCAATATGAGCTCTGGATTCTGGACCTGTTGCTCTCCGGGGACTTGAACAAACTAACATAAAGCATCCTTCTGATGGGGAGCCTAAGCCATCTGGGTTGCTAATTTGCCTTTTGGGGGAAAAAAAATCAAGAAGGAGACGACTCTTTCTTCTTCATCTTCTCAATAAATCCATGTTGTCTCTGTAGTGCAAGGCTCCAGACAAATCTGGTAACTGCAGCAAAAAGCTCAGGGTGAATATAGTGGCTGAAATTAATCACTGACTGGAGACTGGGGGAGGGTTGTAGTTGACAACCACGATCTAGGGCCCAGCAAAGACAGTTTGTGCGATTACCAAGCAAAGAACTTCTAGAGCATTATTTGATACGTTACACACAGAGCAGTGCTATTTAAAACAAGCTTGTTATTTAGGGTAAAATAAGAAAGAAACATAAGGAAAAAAAATCAGGAAGACAGATATTATCCATATCACAACAGTACCTTCCAGCTCTCAGACCTGGGGACTGTGATTTCATTGATGTGGGCTTAGACTGCCCAAAACCAAACCAAACCTTGCCTTGCAGCGCTTGCAGTTTTTTCAGTAATTATCTCTCCTTGATGCTTTCAGAGTATTGAAGGGGAAAACAAAATGTATATGACAGATTTTAGAAGTTGCCTATATTTGTGGAAAAGGACAATTTTGGAAAAATGAAGGCTTTGTATCACCTAATACCCATCTAAATGGCTATATTTCTGAGATTCACCCTGTTTCACCACAAAGATGATTCTTCTGAATGTCTCAAAACATTTTGAACACACTTTCTAATGTAACGGCAATTAAGAAAACATGCAGAAGTTAATTGTGCTATTCTGGTGCTCTGGAGAGCTAATCTTGAGAGATGTAAGCGGTTCCACAAACAGCACAGAGGTCACAACACAGGAGACAACTTAGTGTTATCATTCAGTGAGTGACAACAGCATTCCGCAGGGAATGATCCTGCTGCTAAAATTGCATGACATCCTATAGTAAGATTGGAAAAATATCTAGGATTTGCAAATGTTGCAGTAGCTGATTTCTTAGATTATGTCTATACAAAACAATGCAATCATCTGGGTTGAACTATGTCATCAATAAAAGTATGACTTCAATTCCTGATTTTCTTGAGACATGAAGCAATTTCATTCCTCTCAGTATGGTCTTCAACCATCAGGTAGCTGAGAGGGTAGAATATACATAGTAGAGTTTAATGGGTCATTGGGAGAACCAAGAGAAGATTTTTCCTGATATTGGATCCAGAGTTTGCCTTGTCCAGTTTCACCCCATTGTTCTGTGTTACCCCTTTCCCATGGTGTCCCCTCCTGAAGAGTGCTCGTCGGAGCTCAGCTGCCTCTTCTGCACCACCGCACTGCCCACCCACAGCACTGGTTATTTCACATCACTGCAAATGCCCCGGAGAGCTCTTCAGAAATGGAAATTTGCTAGGAGACAAATTTCTCAGCTATTAATGTAGCTTATGGTCCTTACCTTGCTGTGTCCCTTAGCCTTTATGGTTGTAGAAATGTGAATAACACACTGCCAAGAGTCAAAGAAAGTGCAAGACCAGCTCCCTGACAGGGAGGTTTTCCTTGTAAATGCAATTGTTCAGCTATATTGCTAAAGAAACCAGGCGTTATCCCTGTTTAAGGCTTGCTTCTTCATTAATCATGTTCTGTCTCTCTTTTTGTACATACACACACACACACACACACACACACATTTTAATACAATGAAAGGCCAAGAAAATTAAAAGCCTAGAAATACAGCAAAATAATGTGATCATTCCTTAAAACACCCAAGGAAAGTCAAAACTTCCATTCTGTTTGTACAGCACTAAGCGGCTGGGTTGCTGCACACCCTCCGTGTCCACGCCACTGAGGCATTAAATCACCCACGCCCAGGGCAACCCCATTTCTACGCATTGAACCGCCCTTCACCATTGCACCCATGGAGTGCTCCATGTGCAGGGGCTGTCAGAGAGCTAGATCAGACCCAGGCATCCACTGCTTCCTCCTTCCAGTCTTCCTCTGCTGAAAACATCTGTCAGAAGCGAAATATTTCATCCTTCATTTTTATTCTTTCTATGTCCATGACAATTTTAATAGCACAAAACCAAAAGAAGGCAATTCTGCTCCGTTTGTATTGTATATTGTAATGATTCGCAAACAGCAAAGTGATGCTTTTCTCTAGACCCAAAAAGGTTTTTTTCCATTGAAATGAAGTTTGGGATGGGTGAAGTCCCAGCTAAGCAGTACTTTTTATGAGTGTAAATGTAAACATTTGAGGAGGCAAGCAAAGAGCCCAAGAGCTCGTGAGTGAATCACCAGAACAGTCCTGTCCCTGGATTTTCATGTAATGAAATAAGTATAAGCAAAAAAAGTTAAATATTGAGTTTAAACCTGGGAAGCTTAAATTAAAACATAAATCAGACTTTTACAACTAGGGGTTTTTTTCGGTGGTTCCAGATTAACCACAAGAGGACAGTAGTTCATGGCAAAAAGCACAGTACACACTGTTACAGCTGACAGAAATGCATTATGCAACCAAGACTTATGTTGTGTGTATACATAAGGATTTTCTGGATGAAAACAAGTCACTTCAGCTATGCACCAGTGAGGGATTTCACAACTGTATAAAATTCTATATTCTATTTTTAACAAGCAATATTCACCTTGTCATCTTCCTTCTGTTTTACAGTTCTAGTGTGTGCTGATGCCTTGTGGAAGTTAAATGGCCTTCCTGCTCTCCTTTCCCAGCCTAGGATTTCAGCCCTTCATCACGCCAGGCTTGTGTATCAAACCCAAGGAGCTGCTCTGCTTGGTTAATCCTGGCGATGGCTTTAAGGCCATTTTAAGGTCATTAATAGCTCTAGGAAGCGTGAGGTCAAGGCACGTTCATATCAGTGATGCACCTACCCTTGACATCAAACAGAGATGCTCTCCATCTCCATTGGATCTCAGTCCATTTCTGGCCCTGCAGCAACACCTGCACAATATTCTGACCTGTTCCCACCGCCTTTCTCTGAGAGAGAAATCTCGAACCCTGCCAGCCTTTGCCACTTTCAAGCCATCCCTGGAGCAAACTCCCAGGGATGAGGTGACACCCCAGCATCTCCCTGGCATCCAGGGAGGTTGTTGCTTTCCCTGCCCCAATTTTCTGCTCCCTTTCCCCAACTTCCCTGACAGCAGGAGGCTGCTCCACCCAGACAGGCTCCCAAACTACAATTACTGCCTTCGTTAATGCCCAGTCAAGTCTTAGACCAAAGACACCAAAATAATCCCCATGCCTGCAGCTGAGAACTTGTCCTATAGATCTTGTTGAAAGATTTGCCAGCATAAGGGTGGAGGATCTGGCCATAACCTGGCTGAGACAGTAAACTACAGCACTACTTAATATGCCTTAAAGATGGCTTTTGGTAAATGCAATGGCATTTCATGAGTAGAGAGCCCTTCCCAACACACATATAGTGATGGAGCAGCAAGCCCCTGACTTGCTGAAACCTTGTGTTGCCTGAGAATTATGACTGTGCTGTGCTCTGTGTTCATGCCAGCCTTAAAAACAGTGACTTCAGCCACTTTGTTGCATAAATGTTGAATTTTTGAAATGTGACTGTGAGCTCGCTTATTGTGAAAATATTCCCAGCTTGCTTCAAAGGCTTCATTTACAAAGGCCTGGGGGATGAGTCCAGCCCCTCTGTGGGATAAGGAGAGGGAACTGAGTGGGACAGACCGATTTAAAACTGTCAGGGCAAGAATCAGGGATATTGCCCAAAATCAAGGGGAGGAAAAGCCCAAGAAGAGCTTGTGAAATGGTAATTGGATTTATTTAGTGAACTGGAACTAAGACTTTTTTTTAAAGGGTTTCAGTTAATCTTGTGTGAAAAGCTCTGAGTTTCATTATAAATGCTTTCTAAAACAATTTAGAAATAATGCACTTTACACCAATACAATTTCATGAGTGCAACACTAATGGCTTAGGAACATTCACTAGTCCAGATCCAGAGATGCACCTACAGAAAGCTGGCAAGAAGAGGAAACACAGAGACCCTTGAATGAAGCACCAAATGTCTCTCCTTCCTTCCTCCCAACCCTTTCAAAATCCTGGGGTAGAAGATCGTTCATGGGCAGAGTGAAAAAATCCTACATGAAGGAACCACATATACAGAGATATTTGGTGCAGGAGTTTCTTTGCTTTACTTCGTTTTTGTCACTGCTATAGATTCATTCTCAGAAAATCAAGTTAATCGATGGTTCTGAGTCAGGTTTTGTGCCAAAAGTAAGTCCACTGCATTAAAGCATGGTCCAGAGAAATGTCCTTCCAGTAGGGCTGCCCCTCCTCAGTGTCAATACCATTTTTTTTTCTTCCATTATGACCTTTTTGGGAGTCCATGTATGAGTAAAGCACTAGATCCACCACACACTGAAAATGCTGGGAGCTGATTTGCCCTTTTGCTCTCAGAAAAAGCCAGTCACGACTACCAGCTACTCCATGTTACTTTTACAGGACAGCAATTTGTCTCTGTAATGGAAAAGAAAAATACTATTAATTCAACGAATGTATTACATATTAATTACCAAAATTATTGAAATAAACTTTTTAAATAATATGAAGGAAGTAATTATAAAAGTAACTTTATACATAACAATTTTAGATCTAGAATGAGAAATGTATGTGACTACTAGGGGCCAAAACATGGCACATTTAATTTAAACCCTGGCAGCAAGGGGCAGGTTCCATTGCAGCTATAATAAATTACATACAAGTGCTACAGAACAATAACAAAAACTGTGAGCCATCCATTTCAGTACCATTTACAAGAAATCAATATCAATACTTAATGCAATACTGGTGAAAAATGAGCAAAGATACAGAAAGCATAATAAACCAGTAATGAAAGACCTTGCAGTGTTTCACTTTGGAAGAAAAAACTAACTGTCTATATTTTCATGTAGAGGGATATTTCACTGAGGCAATGTGCTGGAGGTATGAGTGTTTTGCAGATCTAAGTTTAAAGTAACCTCTTTATTAAATTTTAAAAAAGTTCTTTAAACTGTGGATTACTAGCTTAGTAAAACTCATACATATGGAAGGAGGCATTTCATCTTCCTATGGTCCTGCATATTTTTCATCGATTGCCTTAGATCAAACATCACCCCATTACATACCTCTCTGAAGGGACAGGCAAGGCCACTTGCTTCTAGTAAATTTGGATGTTCTGTTTTGGAGAGGCAGGGTTTAAACATTCTACTACCAGTGAACTGAACAGGGTATTTCATCAGGTAGCCCCATTTTCTGCACTGGTTTCAGTCTCCAGCTAAGAAAAATGCGTTATAATACCTTTCAGAAAGGATCTATTGCGAGGTGGAATCTGGGACAAAATAATCCTGAAAATAACAAGTGTGAAGTCCCTGTCTAGTGAGGCTACCAAACGTCAGTGAATTGCCATTTGTCACCACAGCTACCATCCTCATCAACACAATCACCATCATCCCTTTGCTCTCCATCAAGCTAAATGGCCTTTCAGGAAAGCTTCAGCTCTCCTAGATTTCCCTTCAGCTCCCTGAATGCCTCAGAGGACAGAAAGAATTATAAAACTAGAAGTATAAAACTAGATGTAAATGTTGCATGCTTTAAAAAACGGCAGGATAAATAATAGGAAATGCATTACAGTTACACACAGTATTTATAGGTAGATAGATAGCCAAACAGACAAACCCACCTATTGTCATTACTTAATTACCATGGCTTGATTGTTGTGACCTGCCTTAGTATTCCCATTTGAGTTCCTCCAGTGGTTTCCCTCTCCCCTTGTCGTTAGCTGTATACATCCTGCTTTTGCCTTTGCAACCCTCCCCTGCTCCCAGGTAAAGCCCAGTAGAAACATCTCCATCAAGTCTCATACAGCCCCTCTCTGGTACAGCAGCAATGATCAACTCACTTCAGTTGCATGGTTGTCCTTCTCCTCATGGGCAGGCTGACAGGTATACCTAGAATTCTGTCAGAGTAGACTACCAAGAAACAAGGAACATCTAAACATACGTTTTGGGCCAAAGCTCTGCTTTACTATGATCAAAAGGGAATTAACAATGTACTTTAAAAATGGCTCATACACCTTTTGGAACAGATCAACTTCAAAAGGATCCTGCAATACAGCATTCAGTGTTTAGCTGATACCAGGCATCTAGTAACAAAATACGCTGAATTGTGGCAGAAAAAAGCTTCCACAATTTAGTCTCCCAAATCAAAGTTTTGCTGTACCACTGCCCCATCCAGTACAGACCTCTACTAATCACATGTGGGGGGAAAAAAAAACCTTTCTAATAAAACAAAGAGAAAATGTTGTCCAGACAATAAAGCCTCAACAATAAATAGCTTAGTCCAACTGCTATATTTATGATTGTACAAATATAAAATGTTTCTCACTGGAATATATCAAAGATTTGCATGCAAGCATTTTCAGAACATGAAGCTTGACCTTACAGCTTCTCTTTCATGGGCACAACCACAAAAAGTTTGGCTTGAGGCTGGATTCATCCTTCTTTCAGACTAAAATCAGCCTGCATGAAATACTGGGTTATCTTATGCAAAGAATATAACCTTCCACGTGGGGTCTTCAAGAGCAGTGAAAACACAGAAATACAGTGGATCAAGCAGAGACATATAACAGCTTTCAAATGTGTTGAGGCCTTTCATGAAAAAGGAAGATGAGAAACTTGATGTGTTTAGTGAAATAATAAACAGGTTTAATTGCAGAAATGGAGGGTTTAGATATCAGGAGGAATGTTCTGGTGGAAGCTGATAGAGATCTGGAGTCACACTCAGTCAAGGGAGGCCACTTGGATGGTTTGGCAGGACTGTACGTGGCCAAAGCTACCACTAACAACAGAGGCACTCCATAATCCTATTGTGTTGTGGTTTAGCCCTGGTCAGCAACTAAGCACCACACAGCCGCTCGCTCACTCCCCCACCCTTGTGGGATGGGGGAGAGAATCGGAAGGGCCAAAGTAAGAAAACTCGTGGGTTGAGACAAGAACAGTTTAATAATTAGAATAAAACAGCAATAATATTAATATAATGAAAAGGAAAATAATGAGCGAGAGAGAGATGAAACACTGGAAGAAGAGGGAAAAAAAAAACCAAACCAAAACTAAACAACAAGTGCTGCAACCGCTCACCACCCACCGACTGATGCTGCTGGTCCCCAGGCCGTGATCGCTGCCTCCCCCAGCCAATTCCCCCCAGTTAATATACTGGGCATGACATCACATTATATGGAATACCCTTTGGCCAATTTGAATCAGCTCTCCTGGTTATATCCCCTCCCCTCCCGGCTTCTTGTGCACCTGGCAGAGCATGGGAAGCTAGAAAGTCCTTGACTAGTGTAAACACTACCCAGCAACAACTAAAACACCAGGGTGTTATCAACATTATTTACATACCAAGTCTAAAACACATCACTAGACTAGCTACAGTGAAGGAAATTAACTATCCCAGCTAAAACCATGACAGTATCCACCCCTTATTCCATACCATTTACGTCATGCTCAGGTCTCATACTATCCAATATGACCTCAATAACCACCACCCGCCTCCCCATCCTTTGATGACATACACAGATATCATTTATCATTCCCGTAGTCTATGGACCATCCCTGTAGAACATCTGTAGAGGGTCCACACATGTCCTTTGAGTTCATTTAGTCCATAACTTTGGGCTCCATCTATCGTAACAGTCTTTCAAGGCTGGAGAGATGGTCTGCGTGGTGTTGGATTGTTGCATGCTGAACCCAGTCTTTGTTCCACCACCGCTACATGTTGCTTGGTTCAATCAAAGTTCATTCTTCATTAATTCTGGAAATTCTTACTATGATACCATTGATACGACATATAGCAACCATAGGAGTGATGACATACAATATCATATAGCAATTAACAGCATACCATTCAGTTCATTGGCTATTTTCACCCAAAATCAAATCCCCTTGAGGCACACATCGAACTCCTCCATCCTCCCACATCACCCACCAAGTGCACCCAGGTCCTCGAGCTTGTATGATTGGATTCAGTGTGAAATAAGGATGCCTTGTAGCACTCCTAGCTTTCACCCAGTATCAGTCCTAAGGAGCCTAAGGAAAAGGTGACAATGCTGAGGATGGCTGCTTAGGCCACCTCTATCAGTTGTCCTTCAGCTCAGAAAAGACGTTCTGAAACGAGCAAAAATAATCCCATATATGAAGTTGTAGCAGTGAGAGCTCATCTGTAACAACCCTACATGAGGTTTTGCCATCTACTTCATTGTGCACAGGGTTTCATTTTCTTACCTGAATAGTATTTTTTACCACCTCAATTCTCCATATCAGTGTGATTGCAAAGTCTTACTTAGTAGATTTCTGCATTTGTTTGTTTGTTTGTTTGTTTTTCCATTGGAAAATGTGAATTTGTCTTCCAACAACACAGAATATCTCAAGGAAGAATTCCTCGAGTGTTAGTAAATGAAAAGGACAAGTGAGTCTGCCCTTTTGGACTCAGACCATCTTCTGGGTTTTGTTCACATAGTTCCTCAGCCAGTTTAGAGCTGGTACATGACTAGAAGTGATGGAGAACAAGGTTGATCAGTGGGGGATGGTATTGTAGTCATTCATCCACCACAGCATAGCACAATACTGTGGCCAGTCTCTCTACGCAATAGCAAACGGGAACAGAGAGAAGGGCTGGGAAGTGTGTTTTGGGGAGAGCCACAGGGCTGGGGCTGTCAGACCTGCCATCCATGTGGTCCAAAACACAAATTTTGCCCCAAGGACCAGGGGTCCATCAGGAGGGGACTTCAGCTCCTACTTTTGCCACCTCCATTAGTAACACCTATATGCCAGTCTTCCCCCAAAATTTCTTAGATAAAAGGTACAAGGATCCATTTATGGGCACAAAATAAGAGTACTACCTACTACAAAAGATTTTGCGTTACTGGATTGTGTTGAATAGTACCTTACTTGAGCAGTAAGTCCCTTAAGGATCATGGTAGTAACAGATGGCATAGAGCACTACTCAGATGTTAGCAGAGTTACGTCCAGAACACTTACAGCTGTGTAAAAGTCAGTGGGAGCCTGGATTATGTGCAAAGTGAACAATCATTGGGGAATGAAAATATTCTAAAATTGCTTCCACTAATCAGCTTTTAAATATATCCTCTCTCCAGGAGGAAATCAATTTTTTTGCAAGTAATACAAGGGATTCCTATTACAGGGTATGAGTTAAGTCTAACTGATTAATCCCTTAAGTAAAATTTCTTCCTTTAAATTAATTCAACATTTTCTGCTGCCATTCAGTTGTTTTGCCTGAGGACATCACATTTGTTTGCTTACTCCTACCTGTCTAGGCACACCCATTCAGTGCTAGAAAGCCCTTATTAGTTAAACGGATGATCCCTTGTTATAATTATATGAAACATATTGGAGTAAACATGCTGTCTCACTCTGCTTTTTGTCACCAAGTCCAAGCTGGTAATTGAAATATGACTCTAGCTGAGCGTCACTGGAAAGAGACAAATCCCACTGAAGTTAATGAATCTTTGCACTGATTTCAAGAGCCTTCAAGTTTAGGCCCTAATGAAATTACAGCATTTATTTTCCTGGAATCCTCTTCTGAAAGTGATCCTCTACTTTTACTGCAATAGAAAGAGATATCAGGAAGGGTTTGGGAAATAAAAGGTTCAATACCCAGCAGATGGTGCTGTAATCAAATCCTAAAACCTGTTACGCCAGAGCCACTTAGCTATGTGTCATGGCAAATTTCTGCAATTAATAAAGAAAGCATGTTTATTTTAAAGACACGTGTTATTGTGTTTAAAACATACTTATTAATCTGAAGCAGTAATTGCCTAGGCAATATGCTGAAACAATCCCAAGAAATATGTAGCGTGTGTTTTACATGTCTTGCAGAGAAATGGTTTGCTGATCTTTTCTCATGTCACTCAGGCTCCATGATCCTAGGCCTCCAGGATAATTTAACTATAGCACAGGGAATGCACATCTCTTATTTTAGGTAAGCAAAGCAAAATTCTTCCGCCTGCATTATCTTGTGTGTTCCACCCAGGGTTGGATTTCACAGGAGCAGAAATGCGATCAGCTGATAAGACAGGAAAGGAATATCATTTCCCAAGTGAATAAATTATAAGTATTTTGTTTTAAAAAAACACTTGGCTTTCTTTCAAACTCTTTGACTTTGTTGCCACAGTCCTCCACCACCTGCACTTGCATATCTGATCCTCAAATTCCCTTGTTTTGTAACTGGAACTGAATACAACAGCCATGTCCTGAAATCAGCCCTTACTTTTCTCCTCTACAATCTTCATTAAAGCTCGCTGCTGTTGATAACCTTTGATCTCCTCTCCAGGTCTGCCTATTTCTGCTTAACTTTTGAATGGTACACACCTATCTGATATTGCAGGTTCTCCCAGAGAGGGAACTCATCCTCTTTGTAGACATGCATAGGAGAAAAATCTCTCAAAAGAAGCTGGGAAAATTCAGCACTCAAGAGACAGGTACCTTGATCACACAGCTACTGGCATTGCAGAAAGCTAGAGACCATTGCCGACTGGCAGAAAACCTTGATGGGGGTTGCTAGGCCTTGGTATTTGAGAATTTAATAGATTTTTTTATTTGACCTGAAAGTCAGCTTGGGCAGATGTCCTTTCTAGTGGGAGCAGCACCTATGCACAACTTTCCTAGCCAAGACCTCGATTTTACACAATATCCCAAATGGAGAGGCAACCTTTCATATGATAAAATACCAAACAAGCTCTGTTGCTATTCATTGCCCCTCTGAACCATCTGGAAATCATGGCCAGAAGAAGCTGCTGAAGTGCTGATCATCCCTGTGATCAGGCTTTGGGACTCCGCACCGGACAGAAGTCAGTGCATTTCTAAACAAAGTTCTCACTCACTTCAGAAGCAAATTTAATACAACACTTGCCCAAACAGTGTGATCACAGACACTGTATGCCTACATATGTGTACAGCTGAAGTCTAAGAAAACTGGAATGAAACAAAGAAAACTTTTTCTCATAAATCATTTTTCCGATAGTAACAGTTTTCACTTATGCAGAATGCAGGGTTGCAGCAAAGATTCCTTGGGCTACAGAATTTCATTTAACACACAGCATGGTTTTTAAATAAGAAATACAGCAGGATGAATTTATATGCTTCTTAGAGCATGGAACTCCTTTCCCAGCATTATTAATGTAATAATACACACACACCCAGGGCCACATTCTAGCCTTGAGTACACATGAGGGTTTTCATTGAAGTCAACGAAAGCTGCACAAATACATCTGAGGTCAGGAGTTTCCCCTTATCATAAATTTTTCACAAAATTTAATTATTATGTATGATAATTTTAGCTAATGAATACATTTGTATGATTCATTTATTATGTAGTGGTCATTTATAAGGTATTCACAGCATGTTTTATTAATTATTATTAAATCCTTGTATTTATTTTAATTCATATTTCATCAGGGTTACTTCCATGAAATGCCGTAGACTTTCTTTTTAACATTTTCTAATCTCAGACCTGATTTCTGCTTCTGTGAGACTCCAGTCCAGTTTCGATAGAAGACAATAGGAGACTTTTCAATTATTTCAATGGTTTATAGATCAGGCCAGTTATACACAAAAGGATATTATTAGGTCATTGGTCTATACCAGGCGTATATATAATAATTTGTAGCATAGAAGGTAGGGTTGGAACTACCCACAAGAATCACTGAGCTTTGCTCTCTTCATGTACATGAGAATGACCAAAGCCAGTCCCTGGAGAAGGATGTGGTGTAGGAACCATCACTTCTATTCTGTACCTGTCCAAGATCTGGAGGAGTAGGATCCTTAGCCAGGACTATGACAGTTATTGTGTCATTGCCTTCTTTAGTTCTTTAACACAAGGATCCGCTTTACCTTCATATTTTATGTCATGTTATTCTGCTGGTTCCTCTGCTGCAATGTTCTGCTGTTATAAAGAAAGAAAACTCCACTCCCTGTAAGATTTGTATTTTTTCCTTGGGAGTGTTTATAGAATGTAACCATTGAAAAAAAACACCTACCTTTAATAAACACCATGTTCCTTTACAAGTGCTGCACACATGCAGTCTCATTCCTCTCCATAACCAATTTTGGGCCAGACCGGGACTAAACAAGGTAAAATTCTAAGAAATGAGGAAAAGGGAAATGCCACTGAAAGGAGCCTCTGTCTTTGACCATATGAAATGTGAGTAGTTTTCATATATGTCAGAAATATAAAATTAATTCCATTAATATTGGGGGGGGGGGGGAAGAGAAGAGAGCCCTTGCAAAGGGATGCAGCAAGGCTCTGCACACTTTGCTTTGGAAGAGCAGCCCCAAACCTGCAGACCTAAAACAACAGTTGAACTTCAGGAAGGGCAAGAACTAGACAGAAATCTGTTGGGGGAAAACCCATTTGAATTTCCAGAGCCTTCAAAAAATAAGCCATTAATGAACTACTGTAAAAAAGGAGACACACAGAGGCTGAAGATGGTCATATACAAAGCAGACTGCAAGAGCAGGCTGCTCTTTTAGCTATCCCCCTAAAAAAAAGATAAAGGATGCTGAGCTGGTAGAAGTCCCAGAGCTGGAAAACCACAAAAGAAGCAAAATAGACCAGATTTTTTCCCTGATATACTTGATTTCTTCCAGACACACTATTGCAGGGCTCACAGGGCCTGGTCCAGAGACCTTTAAAAAAGTGGAGAGGCTTCCATCCATTTCAATAGACTTTCAGATAAATTCTTTATGGCTCACTTTTCATTTTCGTGTGCAGTGTTACCTGTACAGAGTCTCAGTTGTAACGGGGAGAGGCTTCAGTCGGTTCTCACCACCTACAAAAGCTTTGCAAACTATACCTGGCAAAGAGGCCAGCTCATTATTAAAGTTATTTGCCTTTCAACACTCTGATTTCCAACAAATATTGAAAAATGTTACAGATGTTCTTCATTTTTTACACTTAAGCAACTTCAAAAAAACCCAAACTGATTTTGGAGGTAAAACAAGAAAATACATTTGCTCCCCACATGATTTTGTGTCCAAATTCAGCTCAGGCTGAATTTTTACAGGTAAATTACAATCTCTGGAGAAAAAGAGGGCTTCTATCTGGAGCCCTAATACAGCTTTTGTATTTGTAAGAGTGGCCCAACAGTATTGCTGTGCCTTCAACCCTTTATTCCTGAGGTGCAGAAATGCCTGGTTCCAAATGTAGCAAAATGAGAAATTACAGAGCCTGTCTAACAAATCAAAAATAAATGAAGTAACAACATAAAGGTAAATTTACTGTTATTTATAATTTACCATTTTTACCTTGTTTTCAATTGTCTCTTAGTCCTCTTCATTCTAGGAGCCCATTACATTTTATTATGCTAAACCCTATCTTCTGTCACATAAATTACAGTTAAAGATCTTAATATTAAAGCCTCTTAGCTCCCAGACCATATTTCAGGCTTTGTTCAAACCAGACATTAATGCTGAAATTGAACACAGATCACTTTGTCATCATTACCTATGATCTCAAAAGTATAATACAATCTTTGCTATATATGGCACAAAAATGCTTCTTTGTATAGCACTGAATTATGGAGATATATTGATATTCTTAATATTTTGACAAAACAATAAAACTAAATATGTTAGCTCTTTAGCAGATACCAGCATACCAGCCCAGCTGTTATAACAACAGTTACAGAGGTAAAGGTTTATTTATTCCAGGTAAAATAGGAAATTAATCATATAGTTATTTTAATCCAAATTTTTCCCTGGTATAATTTAGCCTTCCTGCTCGCTGACACAGGAAGTCTGTTGCCAATGTTCATCATCATCTGCTTGGGTTCACAATATCCACCTTTGTTATGGGAACAATATTCTCTTTTCAGTGGTCATGACTCCAGCAAGGAGAAACACCGGTGCAGACTGTCTTTCATCTTGCTGTGTGTCTTTTAATTCTGCCCCGGAATTACCCTAAAAGAAGTGTTCGTGAGCCTGGACCAGGCTCTAGGCTGTGAACGGGGATGGAGGAGGGAGCACAGCGCTCTCTTGGCATATTACCACAATCCTCTCCCATTTTGTGCCTAGAGCCTGTATTATTATTTCAAAAGAGCTGTTCTTTCATTCCAGCAGAGACTTTCACGTGCCTCTGGTTCATGTTTGGTGCTACCCACCACTCTCAGACCCTTTGCAGACACATGGATACTGGGCCAAATTCTGTTTCTAGCTATTACCACATCAGTCAGGCAGAACGCTACTGAATTAGCACAGGGCTAAGCAAGAGCAAAATGTTGCCTGTTGCAAGAGTAGTTTATATTACCGGTGTAGACGTGAGGGTATCTCCTGCAGAGTATTTTTACAAGGAATCACCTGCATAATATCTATTCCAATGAATGAAAAGCCTTAGATGATTTCTTCTTACCCTGGCCAACTAAAAAAACCCTTGCTGTTTGTAGCACCCTGGCAAGGATCTAACCCCATACTGCCAGTGTGGCAGCGAGAGAGGCAATCCTCAAAAAGCTCTTCCCAAGAGAAAATGCCATATCTGATTTTTCTTCATCTTTTGGACTGCCCACAAACTGCTCCATTTGTCTAGTTACTCCTGATTAGTCGCCATGCATGAGAAGGCACTGAGGCCATGAGGTATTTTTTTCTGCAGCCTGGTTGGGTTTGAGAAAGGAGAAGAGCTGCTTCTCAGCAATGACTGCTTTGGTCTGCCTGCAAATTAGCTTTATACAAAAAGCAAAGATCCATGCAAAAAAGGTCAGGCTGATACGTCGCAGTACAGGTACGTATAAAAGTTGAAATCACAGCTTTCGAAATGTAAGCAAACTCTCCCAAACACTGTTTTGTACAGGTGCTCGTTTGTATGTACAGACCAGCTGATGATAATTTCTCCGATGGAATGCAACCTGCAATACTTCAAAATATCTCTGTCCACTTGTATTAGAGTTTGGGGTATTGCAACGTCTTTCATTATAAAGAGAGGGTTATTTTTTTAATATATACCTTTTCATTACAACTAGGAGTAAGGTCATGAGTTCTTCTCATGATGGAGGTATAAATATTACATTGTATGGCTGAAATAGTCTGCCTCTGTTCCTGGAGAATACCCTTGGGTAAAATACTGTGTCAGGGCAGCTGATTGCCTTCTCATTTCAGTTTGCTTACTTTTTACAAATAAATTGCTAGACAAATGAATGAAAAGAGAGCGTTAACTTCAGACAATCATATTCATAATACAACCCTATTACAGCTTCAGAGGCTTTAAGTCTAAACTAGTTATTTCTGAAATTAGTTATATCATTTTGGGGCTCATTTCTTTCCTCCCAGAGAAGGTAGGGAGAATCTTACAGTGACAGCTAGAACATGGCATACAGGAGAAATGGATTTTGTGCACGGTTTTCTTGTATGAAGCTGGGCAAGCTCTACATGCTCAGGTTAGAAAACCTCTTCGCTCCACTTGGGTCTTGGGAGTGATCCCAGGTGGCTTTGAACAGAGGATGGTATGCAGCTGTGTCAGTCGTGCATACAGACTTTTGGAGGCCTATAGCCAGACATAATCATATCCTTTTTCTTCCACTTTTCGGCTTTCTTATCTTTTTAATATGTCCCCCCTTTGTAGGCACAAGCAATTTGTTACTGGCTGTGCACACAGCACCTAGCACCACCAACTCATTTCAAGCGTGAACCAGACTGCGGACTCTGGTGTTTTGCGTGTTTAAAACTTTTTTTATTTCTATCTTTCTATTTTTCACATTCATATTATTCTGGAGGTGCCACTTTCTGGTAGATTTTCAAGTATTCCCTTTTTTGATAGTTTTTAGATCCTGTTGTTATCCTATAAGTGCTAAATGATAATGATTCATCTGTTCATTTGAATAGATACTTGCAGAATGGTTATTAACCAGGGGCTGTTAATTACATAGGAAGATAATTTCATGTAAATGTTGGTCTTAAAAAACAAACTGTTTCTCTGCTTGTTGCCCAACAAGCAAGTATTTGGATTTGATTTTTTTAATTTTTGTTTTTGGTTTTTGTCTTTTTACTTCTTTTTCACACGCAAGTGAAGCAAGCGATTGATTCATTTGAGTGAATGAAAAATGCATCATAATTGCTGCAGTCTGTCCAGCCTGAATTATGTGCTGCTGGCACAGGAACAAGTAAATAATACCTCATCTGTTTACTGCTCTGATCAACCTTGCCATTTGAACTGGTGGCTAACAAAAGAGAGGAAATCCACAGTTTGCAGATAGCGTGAGCCAGGATTTGGCAAACAGCAATTATGCGTCCAAAAAGGGGTCTCGGGCAAATTTTGCCTGGCACTCAACAAGGCTGATAAAAGCAGGGGTTGCCTTCTCAGCCTGATTTAAAATTGTCATCTTTGGGAAGGTTTTGTTTGCATATGTGAAGGTTACATCTGCACTGATGATGAGTGAGGTGTCTTCACCTGGTGGGACCCTCCTACCTGCAGTGCTCAAGTGCGGGGAAGAGAAAAGCACAAGTGGGGAGCTTCAGGCTTCAGGCTTTGGGACACCATCAATGAGACATGGGGGCTCTTTGGAAACAAGGGTCTCCAGCCCCAGAAGGGTTATCATGCCCTTCCCAAGGCTGAGGACCCTTGGTCAGCTCTGTTGGCCTATGACACATGAGGTGTTCCCATGCATTGTGAGGAGGCTGATTTTATTTTGCTTTAATTTTTGTAATTTAAGCAATGTCAGTCTTGTATATATAAGGCCATAAATCTTTACAGAAGACCTTCACTGTTTATGTGAATGTTTATGATACAAATAAGAGCAGCTGATAACACAGCATGTCTCTGTGACCCTCGATCTCATGGGTGGGTTGGTGCAGACCTTCTTCCACAACAAGAGCATCTTCGTATTATGCACCTGAGCTTAAGCAAAGCTGGGGTTAATGAAGTGACATTTGCTGTCTAGAACAAAACTATCTCTAGAAATACTTCACCAAGTGACTATTGTTCTGTTTTCCCACCTGCGACTTCCCAGTCTCCTGTTCTTATTTACCCTTTGAAGACATAGGCTGGTTTAAGGAACATAAAAATATCTAATTGCAAAACAGTTTCTTTACCATCTGTGTTTCTATTCCTGCTACTGCTAGTCTCATTGGCAAAAATCCATGGCTGTGCATAAAAGTAAAGAATACATAAAACTCAAAATACCATCAAGTCATAGCTAAAATCATAGACAGAAGGACCAGAGAGCTTTAAAATAAGTATTTTACCTCAGTGGTAGCAAGTGCAACATTCCTGGTGGTGTCAGCAGGCTGGACTCAATCACAGACCTCCACTGCATCACATGGGTTTTTCCCTTTAAATCACATCATCGCTGGATTTAAAAGCTTGAGCTGAAATCCACAGCAAGCAATGTGAGTTGGAAACCTGACTCAGTCTGACTTTCTCTTGCTCAGTTAAGATCTGAGCCTTTAACATCCATGTTACGAGAAAAAAGTGTTTGCTTTCATGTTTTTCTTCCATATTTGATCACTGATTTTTTTAAATTCTTGAGTTTAAAATTCAGATCAAGCTTTTACGATTTTTGCTACTGACCTTCATTACACTTTTTTCTTTTGCAGCTGTCAAATTAAAGTGATTTATATTTTCTAAAGTTAAAGCATATTTCCAATGATCGTGATAATTATCTTCCAGATAAGAGTCCATCATGTTTAAGACATTAGGTCGACAGGGTGGTGTAATGGCAGCCATAAGTCACATGAGGACTTATCTCTTGGGGACTGTCGTGATGTATACCCAGAGAAAGATGCCCCAGTGGGCTCTCAGCTCCGATGTTCTCCATCTGCATTCACATGCAGAACTCCAAAGGTCTGCATTTGAACTGCTTCAACACATAACCCTGTGTATCTAGCCAGTATAAAAATTGTTAGCATACATTTTGGGATTCTACTTACAAATTGCCTTACTTTGACCTTTTTTGTAAGGCAAACACTACAGATGTCATTCACATGTTAGACAGCTCTTTTTTTATTTACTCCTTCCCTCAGTAGAATTTTATTTGGCAACTAAATAAATATCCGTATAATCTTGTAGACTGAAGGATGCTGGCTTTTCTATTTCGCATGGAATAATTACATTCACAGAAAAAATATTTAATGGGTTACATTTTCAATATAAATTTGGTTTTTATATTAAAGGAAAATTTAATTTTACTTTCCAAATATAAATTAGATCTAGTAAAATGCAATAGACTGTAAAGTAGATGGAAGGGTTTTTTACATAGAAAATATTCTTTCTATGAAAATTAATTGGTCCTTACTTTAAAATTTTTGCACTGCAAATATGTGTTCTCTATGTATATGGTGTTATCTGGCAGTAAAAATTACTACCATCTGAACTATTCATCCCCATATTTCAGGACACTGAAAATCATAAAGATTGTTCCCTTATGCTGAGGTGAATGCTTGCTCAAAGCACAATCATTTCAATTTCAAAATGATGAAAGATAGTAAGTGAAAATGCATGAGAAGTTTCAAGAACTGTGGAAAAAAAGATTCACCTTTTGAACTGTTGACTTTTAGCAGCAAAACAATCTATTTGCTGATTTCAAAGGTAAGTTCTCACAGATAATATCATATGGGACACAAATTCTATTTTCCAAGATACTGGGTATACATCAAGAAGGTCCCGAAGAGCTAAGTCCTGATGTGCTACAAAAGGCTGTGGGCTGATTTCATTGGGAGCTCAGCACCAACAAATTTCTGGAAATTCATTTATCATCAGTGAAGCACTAAAATACCTGCTCTGAGGTAGCTAACACCTCTAGCAGGAAAAGCTGAGCTATGCTGCTTGACAGAGGCTTGCTTTCCATCATGCTGCCACTCCAAGGCCTCAGTTGCATGTTGACCAAACACATCGCAGACTACCCCTATTTTTTGGCTTGTATCCTGAACAGAGGCTCAGGGTTTGCACATAAGACAACAGCTAAACAAGAGCTGCCATTGAAGTCAAAGATACCAGCTCATTTTCCAGGTGGAGATTTCTGATTAACTTTTGCCTGGTTGCCATGGGTGTCTTTGGGAGGTCCTTTCCAGTAGAAGTCATTGCATCTGGGCATGTGCCTAACTGACTGCAGCATCTGGACCTTCGTTGGTGGCAACCACTGCCACTGGGAACTGCACTCGTAGACAGACTTTGGGGCTGCTTTCCAAACTGGGTCTGAGTCTTTTAGCAGGTATTTACTAATGTATTTTTAATCCATGTAACCTTTCCCTTTGAGGTAACTTGCATTCTTCCACCTTAAACAAGGAAGACTTTCTTGATGAATACTAGTTCCTTTTTTTTTCCTGTTGAGTTTCAAAACATACCATTGGATTTACCAAAATCAGTGGTTTCCTGCTCAGAAACATTCCAGGCGGTGAAGGGCGAAGCCATGGGAAACCACTATTGCTGTCCTTGACACTCCCCAAGCAAATCCCCCCAACCTGCTGCCCCTGCTTTGCCGTGTGAGCCACACTTTCCCTGGTTTTCCTCTTTCTTCCTTAAATAAAGAGAGCCAGTCTTGTTTTTGCTCAATTACTTCATATAATTGTAGAATATGTGGAGTTCAATTGGGAAACTAGCACGTAGCTGTAAAAATGGTGCTGTGGTAGCAGTCACTATAGGAGGAATAAATCCGCTTTGGTGTGAGAATCCCCTCCGGGACATCTTCCAATGTTGCAGTAATTTTCTTCCCCCATAACTGTGTTTTAGTCTCACTGCAGCTTATGTATCATATTGGAGAGCAGCGATATAAGAAGAAATGAAACTCCTTTTGTTGCTTTTCTTTAAGGCACTTGCTATTTGTACAGCAAAGCCTGTTTTACATCATCGCATGAAGGACAGAAGAGAAGGCAGCTATTCCAGAGATTCAACCTAATAAAGATGGAGAAAATTGCTTAGGAACAGTTTGGTTTCTTAAGACAGAAAGCTGTCTAATAAGAGTCTCTGATGTACCTCTTTGGGCCACCTGTAATTGCTGGGCATCTGAGTCCTTGTTTTGTACTCATTTTATGGTTTCAGACACTGCACTTGGAGAAAGGCCCAGGTAAAAGTTTGCCTTTTGCTGCCACCTTTGATATTCAGGCAGGCCAGGTTTAGGGAACAAGCCGAACCGCCAACAGGGCAAAATGTGTGCAAAGGATCCTTGCAGAGCACCTACTAACTCTGCCTTTAAAAGACAGATACCCTGATTATATATCATCTTGGCAACCATTTCAAAATTACTATGAGAAGCCAGAAGTACAGAATGGTAAACCATGGGACATGGCAAACTTTGAAGAGATTTGAGATTGAGGCTGATTAAGATTCATAGATAAACATATCCCTGTGACAAAAATCTTTTATTATTCTCAACAAAAAGATTGCTGTGCTGCACAGATCATAGAAATGTATTTTCATGGAAGAACAACATAGACTGAAGCTGATATGAGTCATCTTTTGTGAATCTGAATTGACTGAGCATCCTACGAGAGTGGATTTCTGTTCTCTGCTAAGTTGTTTCTACATGATGGCCCTTTTATGATATTTTTGTGGAGATTTCTCTTTTCCTGAGAATTAGGATGAATGTCAAGATGATACCAGCAGATACAAAGCAAGAGACAGATAGCATGTGCTTTGGAACATAGTGATCCTGCCCATTTCTAGAAAATGAGTATCACCGTCTTTGTTTGCATCATCTTTGATTAGTAACCTCTCCAAATAATTGCTGCAAGGGTAATTATAGGTCATTGGAATTATACCAGTGTCAAACGGTTACTATTTTTATCACAAATAAGTCCCAATTTTAATGGATTGATCAGTGAAAAATATGGAAATTCAGTTGATGTGCAATACACATTTTTGTTATTTTATATACATCCCTTTTCTCACTCTCTCTTTTTATCTCCCAGCTTCATCTTTATTCTTGAGGTTGTAAGGCTTTCCACAGCTCATTCACATAATGAAGTAGCTAAAGAAACCAAGAATAAATCTCTCTGCTTTTTTCAGCAGGGATACTTTGGCTGCAGATGTTTTTATGAAGAGAAGCCAGAAAAATGAAGTCTCAAATCAGCAAAGGAGAGCAACTTGCTGCAGTATATCCTTCTATCAACAACTGTCTCACAAGCAACATCCAAGAAAGATGAAAAGAGAGAGTAGACTAGTTCTCTATCAGTGTTGTCCTGTGCCAGAACTATAAGCTCAGATGCATGCCTGTATCTGGAAGTTTGGATTTTTCCTTCACAGATTTGGCCACAGGTGTTCGTTTGCACAGTGCCGTCAAGACTTGGGTGATTTTGGCAAATCCAGAAGCACATACTGAGGGTTGTCCAGCAGAAATGAAAGCATTTTGGAAAATCATATTCGGAGGAGTTGGCAGCATCTGCAGAATGATTTAAAGCACCTTATATGCTTTTAAAGTTTTTCATTTCAAGCTCTCTGTCTGTGTCCAGTTTCTTTACCACCATGCTGATTTCAGGCTACTTCTGCATGATAGTGTTATTAATGGTGTTTCCAAATACTTAATTTAATGGACATTGGTAGCTAAAGATGTACCCACTAAAACCACTGTAATATTTACTGTTGGTTTCAGACCCTTTCTCTGCAACAAATTCTTTAAAAAAAAACACCCAGAAAATATGTGTAGGTACAGGAGACATATTTCTAAATAGCTTTGCATTAAATTATTCATACTTTTCATCGTGACAACCAGAGATTAGTCCCCAAAAAAATCAGGGTTTTTACTAGTGATAAACAATGTGATGGTGCTGTTTTTTTCCACAAAGTATAAACAACAGTTAAATAACACCTGATATATTGCATGAATTAGAAGTTCCCCCAAAGCCTGATTTCATTCACATTGATAATTTGGTTAAACAATAATTTCCAGAAACTACAACCTTTTAATAAAGATATTCACTGCTGGCAGAAATCTCATCCTGCTCTCTATTTATGCCTTTAGTACATTTTCTAAAGGTTCTCTGCACTTTGTTACTTAATTATACATCATGTTTACCGTACTCATTTTACAATTACATGACGTCGCGGTTGTAAGCAGCAGCTGCTATGGGAGGCGAGGAAGAACCTCAGTTATCTGATAGCTCCCTTGATTCACTTCTCTGCCCCAGAAATAAGAAGCACCTTTGATTGCTCCTTGTAAAGAGGCAGAGGCAAGTCTCTCAAGATATCCCAGCAGCTATTTGTGGTCGTCACTCATGGCAACTGGTTAAAGAGCTGTACAATTTATATTGTTATCTTATTTTGAATGGAGATGCATAATATGTTTGCAATGGCTATAGATATGCCAGACCATGTTCTGTCCATCAGCTGTGTGTGCCGCCAGATCTAGCACTGATATGCATTGCACATGTGTGTTTTAACCAACCAAGGCTCTCTTGCTGTGGCAAAAACCAGACAAAGCCAGCAGCAGCCTCCCTGCTTCCAGGGGTTTCGAGGGGGCGACAGAGCAGATTTGCAGGAATGTCATAATAACCCATTACCTGACCTACTGCTCTGATGAGCCTGGGAAAAGGGTTACGATGACAGAGCACCAGCCATGTGCTTGAGCCCTCTGATTGATCACTCTAACATCTCTGGGGAGAGCTGTGGCCTCAGCAAACCAGCCTTCACCCAGTGATGGCCATGCCTGAGCAGGGCAGAGGACAGGAACATCCCCAGTGCGCAGCACAGGGTGGCTGTGGGACACTTGGTCCCACGCTGTCCCCAACGGCTGTCACCTGCTTGATGTGCTGCAAGCCATGCTGCACAGATGCCTTGGAGGTGAACTCAACTTCATCACCCAGCATGGGGAAAAGCTGAGATAGCTCAGAATGGCATAACTATGCACACACACAAGCAGGACTGCTTCGCGTGCAGGACAAATAGAGGTTCAAACCCATCCAGCATTGCAGGAGGGAAAAGAATGTTGCACAAATCCTCAGATGGGGCAGGCTTTAGTCCTGAGGGAAGCAGATACATGAGACTGCTTGGGGGAGCTGAGGGTGCAGGGCACAAAGCCTCTTCAGTTCCTTACAGGCATGAGAGCACAGTGCACATGGAGCAAAGGAAGAGTGTGGCACGCATTGTACCCTTGAGGGGGGTGTCAGCTGTGAGATAAACTCGCTCCATGACCTACCAGTCCCAATTAACTTGCGGCAGGGATGGAGACCCTTGTTATCGTTGTTACTGGTTTAACCAGTACAGACATAAATCATGCTGTATCACTCGATCTTAGGGCTGAAAAACGTTTCTTGACATGTTAAACCCACCATGAGTCCCACCAGCTGGACCTGACTAGGGAGAGAGGTAAAACATGGTAGCAAGGCTACATCTTGGGTGAGCGCCTTCCTTTTGGTGTTTGCTGGAGTAATAGGGTCTTTCTAGAAGTTTGTCTCTGAATTTGGCAGAAGAGTCCTTTGCTCCCAGTTCAGATACAAGGGTAACAGGGGAAGGTTTACTCACTGTCAGCACTTCTGGAAGAGGGGATTCTGCATTTTTTTACTGTCTGTGTAGGTAATTCTGAACTCTCCTGGTTGGAGCAGATAACATAAAGCTGAGAATGCTCTGTCAGCTGCCTATCACTGTGCTTTATTTCAATCCTTCCTTTTGCAGTTGCAGTCCTTTCCACCATGTGTGCCTATACTTCTAGGCAAATCCTACTTACAGAAGGTAAGACAAATGACCAAAACTGAAACTTGCCCAGAGGCAGATATGGTTTTTCTTACATTAATTAAAGAAATTAGGAGATGATGAAGGCGTAGCCACAGGAAATATTTCAGTTTTTATGTCACGGGCTGATAAATTTTGATTTAGAGGAAAGAGTTTTAAATCCCTCTTGATGGCTTTCAGCATGTCCCTTTCCAAAAGTAACTAGCAAGCACAAACACAGACTGCTCACTAGAGTAAATTGCCAGTAGCAATAAAGCTGGGGCTCTTAATTATGCTGGAACTCATTGCTCCTTTTTCTTCTGAGGCTTCTGCTCAGTTGAGAAGGCTAAAACCACAAACCTCACCTAGTAACTAGCCAAAGCCTCCAATTTAAGAGACGTCAGCCTTATCCTTCAATAAGAAAGTGAAAGCTTTCCTGTTGTTCTCCCACATAGGCAAATGTCATTTTTCTTCAAACTTTTCTGATGTCTCCAAAACCTATTTTTCACAATTTATGATTTTCAAGCCCATTTACATTCCCATTGAATATCAATAGTTGTCCAGAAATACTAAATGGTAATGAGAAAAGCTGAAGGGCACTCATACATGGAAGAAAAAGGAGGCTGAATGTCTTTAATTTGTCCCTTTCCTGTGTTAGCAACTAATTCCAGAATTGTGAACATTTCAGATAGTTTTACACACTCATTTGAAAGACAAGGCTTCAATATACTGACGGATCTCATTCCCAAAAGATAAAACTATGGGGTTTTGTCAGTTTTTCCAAAGACAGAAGCCTTTTATTAGATCATAAATTATTGGGAGGACAGAGTTGATAGACTTCTTTAGGCTGATAATGTACTTTGAAAGAAAAGGCAGTTTTACACTTCTGCAAAATCGTATTTAAAATATTTATATACCTATCAACGGAGACACTGAGGTAATTCACCTCTGGGTCACTGGTTCAAAACCAAACCAGCTCTTTTACATCCAAAATGTGTTGCCTTCTGACAGATGTAGAGTTACCTAGATTTTTTTGTTATAATCCTATTAAGCTTGCTCCTTGCATCATATAGTCCTCTTGGATAAAATTTGACAACATCCAGAAGAGAGGCCTAGGACTGGACAGAAAAGGAAATAAAGTTGAACTTTTTGTTTTAGCAAATTTTCAGAATGAGGTGGGTGAGATATCACAGGACCAAGCAATAACTTCCCTACTCGAGCTAATACAATATGTAGTATTAGGAAATGCACCGTACATAGCTCATAAACTAGCTAGTCTGCTGTACACAGAATGCCTGCAGTCTCATAAAATGTTATTCTTTTGCTTTATCTTGTTAATATAATGTGAAGCTTCATTAAGCCACCAGATGAATCATATAGTAATTGGATATAATGAATTTAATTATGTAATTTCTTTTTTCATAATGAAACAAAGTCATATTTTACAAACAGGCAAAGTATTGTTTGGAGTTACAGATTTAAGCTAGCATTTGGCAAGAAAAGAACAACTGAGGACTGATGGCTCTTCTTTTTTTTTTTTTCCTGCTTTTATCTGAGCTTCACTGTTTGGATTTGTCTATGCAGGGACAACAACCAAATCTGTGCTAAACAGAGGAAACTTCATGTTCATGGCCTTTGTGTGCTGGTGGAAGGTGAGCCACCTCCAGCAAGTCATCCTCAGTCTGCGTGGTGAAGCCAATAACTGAGAACTAGTCTCATGCCCGGAGGAAAGAGAGTAGGGATGACCAAGCAGCATCACCAGAATTACCCTAATGAGCCTACCTCAAGATCCAGTATCTTCTCTCCATTACTGGCCAGAAATGGGTGTTTCTTTTCGGTTTTGACCCCAGCAGCTCGCAGGGAGTGAGAAATCATCACCTCTGTGTTAGGGTCACCCCTCTCTGCAGTACCTGCTGTCAGGGCATGCCAATCTAGCAGTTAACAATTGAACGACAATATGATCTCTAAGGGAGGTCCTTTGCCGGGAGCCTGATCCTGCCCTTCTCAGGTGCCACTGATTCCTCTGAGAGATGGAGGAGCTCAGAGTCTCCCAGAGACAGCTCAGCATTTCACAGGGCGAGGTATTAATGTCAGCCCTTCCCTTCCTAACTCCCATTAATGACTTTCTGATGACCTGTGCTTATAATATCCTCCACCCTTCTCACTACTTGGCCATTGAGGATGTTCCAAGGAAATGAAACCTAATGATAAAACAGTACTTGAAATATCAACATCCCTGGCCTAATTAGAGCCGGGCCAATGGGCCCTAATTGCATAACTGAAATGCACCCAGTTGAGTTCTTTCTATTGTAACTTGACTACACGTCTCGGTCCTGATTAATAGAGCCAGCGCTGCAAACTAAAATGCAGTTAATTTATTGTAAGTTTTATTAGGCATATAAAAGGAGACCAGGAATTACTAGCCTTTCGTTGCTAGAGATACATTTCATCTATGACTCAGACCAGATTCTTCACAGATTAAGCTTGTTAATTTTACTTATTGCCAACATTCTTCACTGCATTGCTGGAGCGAGAGCCACGGGCTCTTGTCTAGAGCGGACGGTATGAAAAGAACCGGGGGCCTTGGACAACAGTAACATTAACTACTTTGTCCTTTTAATTCATCTAATTACATGCAAGAAAAAAGAAACAGACCATTTGCAGGCTGCCTTTAGTTGCCTTTCTGCAGTGATGCTGAGCCAGTGCTTTTGTAGGCTTTTTGTTGTCTTATTAGCAAGCTTTTGTTCAGAGAGATGGTTAAAGCCATTTTCAGCAGCTAGCGAGATGAAACAGTTTCAATAAGGACACAATGTACTTGTTTAAAATACCTTTCAAAATGCTTGAAACCATTAAGGGGGAGGTGCTACAAATAAAAGTTGGATTTTTTTTTGTTATAATGTTTTACCCTAATAATAGCTTTTATTTTATTATAATCCATTAGTTGACAATATTATTCTATAGATTATTAGGCTGCAATTTTGTTATTTCATCACACTTTCAGCACTCACTCACAGAGCTGGAAACCACAAATCTCCGTATAATATGCTTTCAATTTTGTTAAAATCTGTATTTAACTGGTTTGGCTGTGAAACATCTTGGGAGAAAATGTGTTTTTAATTCTGTCCTGATTAGTGTAACAGTTGACAGGGCTGAGTAGTGACATGATGGTATCTTATTTTCTACTGTTCCTACTGTTACCTTCTCCCTAACAGACTTTATTTATTATTTTCACTTCTCCAGAGCTAACAAGTCCAAGTGTAATCCGCAACTTCCACTAAAGGGAATTTATCCCTTGTTGAATGAATATCACAGTTAGAAAATCTAATTAAAAAGAGCTGATGTTCCTGGTTTGCTGGCAGGCTAATAGTAATGTGAGGCGGTTGAAAAATTTAGTGCCTACAGGTAAAATAAAAGTGTATTTAGCATTCAGTGGTCACAAACAGAAGGTGATTCAGAACTGTAGCTGGGGAAGGCTGGAAATAAGGCAGGCAAAACTTCTTGGTTAATGTGGGGAAAACAGTAATATGTTTTCCTGTTTCACATCTTCTATTTACCTACCTAAAATTGTGCTAGCATCATGGCTGTGGCAAAGAGCTGGGCTTTCTGCAAGACGCGGCTAAAATTTGGACTGTAACTCTGTTAATAAACATTTACAATCCCTTTTTAATCTGCATATTTTTTTTTTAATTATTGGAAGCAAACTTTGTGCTGAGGAAAGATTTCCCATGCAATGTGCAGAGCTAAACTGGCAAGCCAAGACAGCCCAGCGAGGACAACGCCTTTTGACTCTGTGGCCACCCTGGGTGCAAATGGTGTGGCCCTAGCTGGCTGAACTGGAAACTCTGACATTTACGCTGCATTTACGCTGAGTTTAATCTGAGTGACCTCCACCTGTGGGATCAAAGTCTTTCCTCATACTGCTCCAACCCCTTCTGCTGGTTTTGGTGTGTGTCAGGGAGACCTTTTGTGTGGGGCTACAACAACTGAGTGGTTAGATCAGCTTCATGGGAACCCCTTATTGATAGGCAACTTCAAAATGAGATCTGCTGTTGTTGTAAACTAAGGGGAATGCAGGTGGGCTGGGCAGTGAGCAAGCAAGGAGAAAGGCTACAGGAGCTGTGCCCCAAATCCATTTCTTGAAACTAAACCCTACATAGGTTACTTCCAACTGTTCATATTCTTTCTGCATTTTTTTTAACAAATCAGGCTAATACAGCATTTACAGTGTCATTTATGTATACTACCACAGGATTTTATAGTCTCTTTCCCATTGAAACAATCAGGAAGATTATAGTGGCGGATTCTGGCATGGGCTTACTTAAGCTGACCTGAGCCCACAAGCACTGTTCATATGAAACTAGGAGCCTCTGTCACACCAAGATAGCCCCTCCTGATTATCACTCATGCTTGGGAGGAGCAAAGGAGGCATTAAGCCTCGCTCCAGTCCAGCCTGGCCAGTTTCTGAGGTCAAATTTAGCAGCTTTAGGGCTGATGTAACTTTTGCCCCTGTCTGTGATCCCACAAGCTGGTCCACAAAGGAAACACCACGGAAGCTTTCACTGCGGTTCTTGGCAAGACTAAGGATGTGCTCATGCAGATCAGACTGAAGGATGAGGGCCCTGGACACCGGATAAATATTTTCATATAATGTGTCATGAAATTCATTGAGAATGAGAGCAAAATAGACCTATGCTCTAAGGACTCATTTAACTGGCTCGGACCATGTACAGTCGCATTTGGTATGTGAAACAAGTTATGTCCCAACTTATTACTTATTGTGAGACCATGCTTCTCCCACAGATTGCCAGTACTCTAATACACGATTTGTGCGTTAGAGATGCTGATTAAGGGAATGTAAGGATCAGGAAATTGTGGCCGTGGTCCAGGAAAAAATGTGAATGTTTGATTAAAGTTGAACAAATGTAGGAAAAGAACCCTTGCCTTTCAGCACACACAGGATGGATCAGGGCCTTAGCTCATGCGTGTTTTGTACATTTGCTAAGCTGGCTGCTGACTTTGTGTATCCTGAATGTGATAGCAGTTTATCTTCTACAGCAGTCATAAGAGAAACATTTTTAGATAGGGAATGGTAGGAAGCCATGATTCCTTATTACCATTTATTTTCCTCAAGCGAAACTGGAACAGGGTCACATATATTCATGTTTTGTGAATTAAAATCTTCAATCTTCCTGTAGATGTGCCTGGTGCATGCAGTGAGCTTCTGCTGTGGTGTGTTATAAGAGGCTGGATAGATTCATTTGAGTGAGACTTGGTGCCTTCTTCCAGTGCACTGATTTGTACACACTGGCTCCTAAGGATGAATATGAAGCCACAGAAAAGCTATACCCAGTTAAATACCTAATTCCCTAGCTGAACAATCCAATTGGTGAATAATAAATTTATAGGTATACTGTGTGTTTTATGGGATTTTAAGAGAGTTTTTCTTTTCCTTATCTTTTTCACTACTTTCAGGCAAACCAGAAAATAATTCAGTGAAATTTACCAGTGAAAATGAATCCTTCCATAAAATTATTAACAAATTGGAAAGTGCTTATAGCCCGTTATATCTTAAATTGCTGGTGTGATTTATAATATCTTGCAGAGAGAATATGATGTTCCCCAAGTTCTCTTCCAGATAGGTTTTTTTATAAAAAATAATAAAACCCTAAAATTATGGTGAGAATCATGAATATGCCAAATGTGTGTGCAACTTATGGCAACTACAGGAGGCTAACAGTAATTTTTATTCTCTACAATATGTAACTCATTTCTTTTTAATGGTAATATGTTTGCACAACGTGTGTCTCTTCAGGCAGATAGAGGAAAAACTATAGAGACCTCACACAAATAGCTGTTTTGATATTCCTTCTGATAAGGCCACCCTTTTAGAGAACAAAAATTAAGTTTGGCCGCACATTGTAACATCCATGTGTTTGACCATTGAACGCAATGTGTGGCCATTAGAAATAAAAGAAAAATCAATAGAGTTTCATTAAAACAGCAGGCAATCAGGGCTACGGCACTAGCTTAATTACAGTTTCAGTAGCATTTGCTTTAATTGGAAAGAATAAAAGAAGTGAAGTGGAGTGAATGAAGAAATTAGCATATCTATCACTGTTGTCACATTGTACTGTGGCCTTAAAGAACTGTTTGCTCTTTAGTATCCCTGATGCTTTGTGAGGCCCTGAAAAAATATGGAAAGGCAATTAACAAATAATCAGATTGCACCTTTGCAGGATTCTAATTAAAGATCTTTGTAATGCTGGGAATGTATTTTTTTAATCTTTATTATATACACCAGATACAATTTGCATCTGTTGTGCTCGTACAGCATTGTGCATACATACGTATAACCGATAGAAGAGGAAGGGTTTTGTACTATACGTTTGATGTTCTCCAGCAGGAGTCTCCTGCAGACTGCTGTCACACAGAAAACCCTCTTCATACAGCAGCAACCTCTGGCAACGAGGTGACTGTCCAGGCAATATGCAACTTAGTAAAGAGGCAAGAAATTAAGCCAGGGCAAACAACTGTGACTCCTGAACTTGTGGCAGGGGCAGCAGAAGGACACTCATGCTACCTTCAGCCATGGAGAGGAATGAGTAGACAGCGTGGTGGCCACTACTGCCCCTTAGTCCTCTACAGGAGTGGAGGATGTGCAACTGATGCCCCATAAAATTCACTGCCAGGCTCTGAGCTGGTTCTTGGTGGCTCCCCAGTACTTGGGTGAGTTTCAGTTCTGGACCTGAGCAAACACCTACTCCACATGCAGAAGACAAGCCACCCCATCTGATGTTTTCCCACTGCTGCAGTCGCTAACAGAGCAGGCATCACCTCCAGTCCTGGCAGTGTGAGAGTGACTCATTCATTGGACATGTGTTTGGGCTCCTGCTAAAGCAACCTTAAAACTGAAGTTATCAAAGATTTTTCTTTAGAGACTTTTTCATTTTAAATGAGTTGAAGGCGAAGGAGTCTGGTTTCAATACCTGCCAGCAACCAGGTTTTGGACAGTTCATTTCAATTCTATCTCACCCTAATAGAATTAGGAATAAAACTCTTCCTTCATACTTACAGAGATCAACCAGTAAAGTGGCATTTTTACCTCTTTCATGCAGACATCTATTGAGGCCAACAGCTACACCAAAGCACAGCTGATATTAGTGAGATCACAGGTAGGCCAAAAATTATGTAAAAGAGCTAATATATTATTCTGACTACTCCTGGAAAGTTAATTTACATGTCAATTATCTTCTTGTTATTAAATTGCTCATAAAGCAATCATGACTTTCATGGATTAATTCACTCCTTGAAATTATTATGCGATTATTTCGGGAAAAAAGTATGTTTCTGTTCACAGATTATTCATGAATGATTCATTACAATTCATTTTGAATATTCTGAAAAATATTTTATTTGTCTTGGTGTGTGTCCCATCCCTGACACAATGCTCAATACATACATGCTTTTGGTGTATTTTTTACCTTTTTCACCTCTCTTTGACAGGAGACCTCAGGTTTCTTTGAGATGCATCATGTTTCTATAGCCCTCAAGTCCCAGCTTCTTACAGGATTTCATAGAGTATGAGGGCTCCAAATGCGTGTGGAAAGCTGGGGTATTTGGATAACATTGCACAAAGACATCCTGGAGATTAGGGAGCCGAATCTAGACCAAAAGTTTGTGACTGATAAATACGAGACACAGCACCTATGTTTGTAAAGAGAAATCAATTCCTAAATATATAGGTAGGTACTTAGAGCACTTTTCAAAATCGTCCTCTCAGCAGTGGATGGCGTTAAACAAATTAAAAATCAGTGCAAATTAGGCACCTGGAGGGTATAAGTCTCAGTCGGTTCCCAGTTGCAAGCTTGCTTGTGAAAATGTTATGTGTTCAGTGTTTCCATCTTCCTTTCATGGCTCTATCTTTATGCAAAGAACAATTTAAAGGATCCATTAAATGGGGAAAGTCACTAAAAACCCAACCTATTTTTGGAATTGTAATAAAATTGTCATTTGTAAGAAAATTTCTGAACAGGCAAACATTCCTGTGGTTCATACCAGACTACCACAGATCCCTGAAGTTTGCCATCATTTGCTCCCAACCTGAGGACCAAAATTTCTACCCCAAAGTCACTGGTAGGGCAGCTGAGGGTGTCTCCCTGCAGCCCAGGAGCTCTGAAACACCAGAAGATGGTGACATGAGTACAAAGATATGGAACCAGCTCCCCACTAAGGAGCTGGAAAGAAGACAATGTACGGAGACAAATGTTTTGATAAATTACTACAAACAAAAGTGAATGGAATTAATTGCAGGTTTGATACTGTTTTAAGCACTGTCGAATAAAGCATCCTTTTACGCAGCTACTATTGAATTAACTTCCTAAAGTTACTGCAAATGCCTTTTGGCTAGAGGATTCTTGAAGGGCAGAAATATATTTATGGAGTGGAAACCCAATTTGAGGAGGAACTTCCACAGACACAAACAAATGCCTCAAACCAGTTTGGCAGTACGTGATAACTCTATTTGTAATTAAAGGTTAAAGTATACTTAAACCAGTTTGGCAGTTAAAAACAATTTTAATTGAAAATATACATTTGTAATTGCAAATGGAAAGATTTCCTGTAATAGCAGTAACAGACCCATTTTCTAATAAGATGAACAATACAGTTGATGACTGAAGCATCTGTATATAGTTACATACAGCATTTCTGTACTGCAGGCTGCCAATTTATTTCAGCAGTGAAAAGCTTGATTTATTGTTTGTAGCATTACCATCTGTTGTAGTTATTACAGAAATTATATATAAACCAGTTAGTAAACACTTTGCCCCATTGTCTGTTGTTTTGATAATCACCCATAATAACATCTAGCATCAATATGGTCTTTAAACCCGATTTGGGAGTTAATGGAATAAGAGGAGGCAGTCAGTATATGCACCAGGGTAATGTCATTAGGAATGTTTGTGAAGAACAAATTAAATCAGTTGTAAATTGTGCTCTCAAGTCAGCCAGAAAACCAGTCTTGTTCAGGAGAAGGGATTTATATTTTAACCTCGTGCAGAAAATGTACTTAAGCAGATTAAAATAAAATAGGGACTTCGTCGATGGATGTAAATGGTAATTGCTGGAGCTCTAATGGCTTCCTGTTGGCTATGTCATGCAGTGGGCACAGCTATTTTAAAGTTAACCAGTGCTTGAGGTCATACTTTTACAGATTCAGTCATTAAACAGGACTAGACATGTCACTAAATGGCTGATTATTCAAATGATGAGCCTGCTCAAAAGTTATCCATGTCATATTCTGGACAGAGGATTACAAAAAAAAATTTTAAGGTAGAGTTGAAATAAAATAAAGATGAAATGAATTCAAGTATAAGTCAATAGAAGCATCTGTATGGGGTCTCATTTGTTTTGGATGGCAGACTCTGCTTCATATCAGTTTGTAGTGGTTGGTTAAATTATTCACGTTGGGCTTTTTCTTGTGTACAAATAGTTTCATGTATCAGAAGTGTAGTCTCTCAATAAATTATCATATACTGAAGTATTATCTGTATGAGAAGTTGTACAGATTGTAGGTATATGAGAAATAGATTTATTATATACTGGTGCAATTTATTATGTGTCTGTGATCATTTCACTTGCCCACCTACATGTCAGCAGTGTAATGTTGTTTTAGCATCATTTTAGTGATATACTGAAAAGTCGAATACAGAGGTTTCTGAAGACTCTGGCTGCATGAAGCTTTCCTTCTAAAACAAAATATCACTTCTCATAGCTAATCTTCTCTTTGTTTCATCTGCACCAAAGATGATCCATATGATCTTCTTTATAAGTTAAATATTAAAGGCATCTTCTGAGTTCCAGTCACATTTGAATTAGTAAAAATGGCAAAGGTCAAGCTAAAAATCATGGTATTCGTAGGTTGGTAGGCAAGGAATAACCACTAATATTTAAAACACAAGCAACATCTTTGCAGAGTTTTTATTAGTAGATCTATTCCTCTAGCAGGACACATGAGCTTTAGGTGGTGCCCAGGAGAACCAGAGAGGAGAGAGGTTGCTTTCAGGACAGGGCATCCTGGAGAAAGCCTGCCAATGCCACCTTGCCACCAGGCCATAAACCTGGTGGCGATTCCTCAACTGAGTAATCTGAGAAGGAAAGAGCTCTCATGGAGCAAGGTTCTCCAACCTTTACGAGCAAAACCAAGATATTCTCTCTGCCCCGAAATGCCCAGGCTGCCAGCGCAGACCCCAGAGCAGAGCCAACACACGCTGCTGCAGGGATGGATGGGCAGCTGTGCAAAACCCCAGATGTTCGATACCAGGTCGAGCTTCTGAGCAAGGGGCAGAACGATTCAGAGAACATAAATATGGGGTTTGCCCCACAGAGCTTCCAAAACATGAAAAGACACAAAATCAAAGAGGAAAACCTTTGTGTTTGAGGGTCTGGGGAGAAACTATGGGGATCTAGCAATGGAAGAAAATGAAGGGAAGGAGGAAACCTGTTGTGCAAATGGGAATTAGAAAACAAGACAGAGAGAAAAAAGAAAGGAATGTATTTGGAATATTTTCTGTATGAAACAACTTGAAGGAGAGAGTATTTTTCATAAACTAATACAATTATTTTAATTAAAAATCCTTAAAATATTAATGGAAGGCGTCTGAAGGCAAAGTTAATTATAGCTGTGCCACTCACACAGCTGTAGTTAAGGCTCTGTCAGGATTTCCATTATGAATGCTGGTTTTTTGAGAGGTAATAACTCAGCCCAAATTTCATAATGGGTAAAACTTTATGTTGAAGTTTTCAGCATAGGCATGATTTTTTCTTATGTTTCCTTTGTTTCCTATATTTCTGAATTGATTTGCTTCTTTTCAAGGTATGGAAAGACACCAGTTTTGAATGTTTGCATAGATGGTTAAATGGATCAAGGTTACTACAGTTTCAGGGCATCCAGCTTCCCTTTGCAGTCCTGCAGAGAGCGGATGTTGGAGGCTTTGTGAATATGAAAGTCAGGAGAGGGAGACAAACATTTTTGCCACAGCCAAGGGCTGTACTCAGATGCAAGTGGGACTGATCCTGGAGGTCCAGCCCAACCAGCAGCAGTAAGGAGTGGGGTTAAAGCACCAGGACTTAGAGTCCAGCTTTCAACAGGGATGTGTTGCTGCGGAGGGTTTATTTGGCTACAGGAGCCAGAATCTGAGATTGCCTCAAGCAACCTTGTCAAGCACTGGCACTCCAATGAGAAATGAAGTAAGAGGACAGACGGACTGTGTAGGGGACTCTACAGACTCTTTGGCACAAATCTTATGCACCACAGGAGCAAACTATACCTTTTATCACTTGCGTTAACATTTCTATTGATTTCTTCTTAGGAATTTAAAATTAAAGACCTTACAAAATAGCATCTCTCACACATACAGAGAAAAAACTGTTGGTATGTAGCAGTAAATTTCATGCAGAAAGTATCGTCCACATTTATTTATTTTTAATTTCACATAAGTTTCATTCACTTCAGCAGATGAAAGAACTTTGTTGTTTTCCCATTAAAAATGTAGAACACACATTTCTATCACTTCTGAAAGCAAAATCTGCTGATAACTACCAGAGTTCTTTTCTTTGTCTAAACTCAGACATTAAACCACTGTCACTCTGGTGAGATATCTGGCTTGCATATACCATATTAGTGTGAAAATTACCCTAAATACGAATGCAACAGCATTGCTTGCAGGCTAATGGCTAATATTGTATGCACTGGAAAAAAAAATCATTGCCTGCATGTTTACTATGTCATTTGTGTTAGTTCTGCTGGCTGATTTTCATAGAATATTACAGCTGCTGGAGGAGAGGGGGAACCAGAGAAAATGCACATAGTTTCATTGCAAGCATCATTCTATATCCACACAATACTGTTAACTTGCACCTTGTAACGATATCTGCCAGCAGGTAGAAATGCATTCCTTTCTCACTACTATATAGGATTATTTGGTAACCATTTAATGAAAGATTGCAATATGCTAGTAGGAGAACATTTTTTCCCCTGCTGGGTAGTTGTTCAACTCAAACTACTTAAAGAGATGGGCTACCACAAGAACACAAAGACACAGCCCTGAATAGGCTATCAGTGATTTTTTTTAAACAATATCTATCCTAGTATTATTCAGTCACAGTAGTTATTATAAAGTAAAGCACAGACACTCCACAAGTTTGAAATGTGAATGTTGTAATAAGAAAAAATTACATTTGTTTCGTTTTCTGTCCTTGTTACTTTCTTCCTTGTGATAATAGATTCAGATTTTGTGCCATTATCTGGTCTTATTAAAGGAAAGTGGTATCAAATTTAATACTTCCTATATAAAGTGAAAGAACACCTGCTCATAAAATGTATTTTCCATGCACCTCGCAAAATACAGGCAAATTAACAAAATGGCTCTACTATATTAGAACAAGGGCACAACTGTTACTATCTATATAAGATTGATTTTGATGAAGATTATGGGAATGGTATTTGTCTGACAATGCCAAGCACTCAAAATTTATCATTTTTGTGTTTTTTATTCAAAATTGTTCATTCTTAACATGACATTGCAAGAATTATTTTTCTAAATTATAGCTTTTTTAATATAGGTTTTAGAAAGTACATGTATGTCAGAATTTTTTTCATATATAATGTCCTGGATTGCATTATCACATAGACATGAGATACAAGCCTAGACCCTTAACGTGTGAGAAGATATAGCCTTTATTGGATAAAATACATGCTAACCTGGAAATTGGGAAATGTATCATCAAGTCAAAATCCACATTATGCATGAGACTCCTCAGTCTGGAACAAGACCATCAGCTGGAGCAAAATGGATCCATCCCTGACAACAGGAGCATTTTAACCAAACCAGGATTTCACCTTTTTCTTTTGCAAGGTGTCTGCAACCCTGTGCTAATGAGATTTTTAATGATACAAAAGTCAGGCTTACTGACCAGTCTTTCCAGACCAAAATGCTGTTGAACATTTGCTCCTCATCATGGTGAAGCATCAGGGCAACCCACCACCTGCATCCCTTGCTTCCAGATGACATCAGGTCCATCCAACCTTGCTTTCCTCCTGGAAATTAGTAGACCCATTGTGTATTGCCTGCCCAAGAGCATTCATGGCACGCAAGATCAGAAGCCAATCACACCATTTCAAACCCTCTAGAAGATCTTTCTTGCTTCGAGGAATCACTGATGGCCCCGTTAAATTCCTCCTCTTACACCAATGGAAAGATGAAAGAGACCAAAGCTGGAGATCAGTCCCTAATTGATAATTGGAGCGACAGCAGTGTGAGAAGCAGGGAAAGAGGGACAAGCAAGTCGGGAAAGGAGGAGAGGGGATGGAGCATATACAAAATCTGATTTTGAATAGGTGATCTAAGACCAGGCTTCCGACGGCGTTTCTGCATCTGACTTATAAAGCTAAAAGGTTTTACAAGATGGCAGACGCTTCCAGCTATCTGTTTTCTCAAAAAAATTATTGCAAGAGTAAATAACATCACAGTACTGCCCTGCCCTTCCCCTATATCTGGTCCAAGGAATGGTTCTCCCAACTCAAATGCGAAGCACTGTTTATTTACATCCATAACACATTGCCATTTGGTAATGTCAGGCTCTGGGATTCAGGGCAAAAAAGTGCAATGCATATTGTATTTTATTGGTGATTGAAATAGAGAAAAATGGTTCCTTTTGAATTAGCTGGTCCTGGCAGGTTGCAGGCAGCCAAGCTTGAAGGAAAAGATAAAGTGAATACTCCTTGGACCACATCACTCTTTTAAATATAGCACACCATTAAGTCCAGCTTGGTTTTACATTCTTGCAACATGACTCTTGTTTCAGTTATTTACTTCTGTTTCCACATAAACGTGGGAATTCATAATCCACGGATGCTGCCTATCCATTGTACTGTACTGAAACAGCATGTGCTGAACTCTTGAACTGTAAAATGTATTGATTATTGTTTCCTTTTGTAATTTTTATTTACTCACAGGAAGATTGTTCTTTATTACTCTTCTCAGCATTTCCTTTATATATATATTGTTTCTACTGTAAGGCCCAGATTCAGGTCCACAATTAAGCACTTTCCTGCAAAGAGAACAAAAACCCTGCCTGAGCTGAAGTTACTCTAGAAACCTCAAACTTCAAATGCTTGCAAGAGAGAGTAAATATATGCAAGATACTCTTTACTCATGTGTACAGGTGATTGTAGGTCTCAGTCCAACTGGAAATAACAACAGCAGAAGAGAACTGGAAATTCTCAGGGTAAGTTATTTGTCTATTTTGCCATCATAGCATTGCCAGTTACTCTATAAGGCAGCTGTGGAATTGTCTTAAATAAATTGAAAATTTCCAGGATATTGCTGCAGAGGAACAGCAGAAGTCTGTAAGCCGTTGACTGTTTTAATCTCATTTACTAATGCTCTATTGCACTGTTAGAGTGAGAGCCACAGACAAACTGGCAAGGCTTAAATTGTTATTATTCTGCAGAAACTTGGTTTTGACTCGGTTAGCCATGATAAGCAGGATATGTTAGCACTTGAAAGGATACCATTGTGGTACCATTTCTGATAAAACAATGCTTACAGTTCTGGAATGGAGTAAAACCTATACATGCTGTCTTTGCTAGAATGCCAATTAGCAACACCAGACATGGTAACTCTGTGGAGGATTTAGCTAAGGTTGACCTTGCCTGGTGTTCCCCAGGCCAACAAATACATCGATGGAAAAGTCTTACACTTTGTATTAGTTCATTATCAGGAATGAACTTGTAGTCATGAAACACAGGTGATACATATCAATTTCATTAAGAAAGCCTTAACGATGGTTTCATATTCAGGATTGTTTAATTTTTACAAACATGGGGAAATGATTAAGAAAAAATAACCAGACACATCTTCGGCTGTGTTGCAAATCTGTAATTCACACTGATGGTGACACAGAGTTTAACAGTATCTACAACATCACCAAAGCCTATCCTGTGACTTGGTGATGTAACTGATCCTCAAGAACATAACGCAAAACCTTTGGAGAGATTGTGCAGTTCACCTGGACTTGTTCCATGAGTAAATATTTTGGGACATTTGCTTTGGTTAAAAAAGAGTCATAAAAAAAAAAAAAAGACCAAATTCACTGTTGGTATTAAATAAGTGTGATTCTCATGGGAATGACCATAACACTTCATTTTTTTTCCAAGAATTTAGGTATTGTCCTTATATCAGTAGATACCTCTTTACAGAGATCTATGCAAATTATATACACCGTACTGCCAGGTCAAAAAATGTTATCTTTTACAGACTTATGCACCCTCACACATGAATGGTTGTACAAGCAAAGAATCAGAGAATCAGAGAATTTAGGTATATCAAAACCATGGACACATGACAGTTAGACCACAGAAAAACAGGGAAATCCAGAACAAGAGACAAAAGATAGGACATCTCCGCCAAAAGGAAACATTGGTCTCCATTCATGCTTACTTATGAGAACGTATTGCATCACATATCACAGTTCCATAAATATCAGTTAAAATTCCAGATTAATTTAGTTCTTTGTCAGTAACCAAGTCCACATGAATAGCATGGATGCTGACTTGGCTCACAGAAGAAATTGAATAAACTGGACACTGAGCCAAATTGATTTGTAACCAGGCCACCACTGCTAAAAAAGTCAAACAGTCCTAAAAATGCAAACACATGTTGTGTTTTATAGGATCAATCACAGTTACTACCTTTAATTAATGATCCAGTTCCATCTCTGACCCATAAGTTTATAAATCTGGCAGACTTCACAGTCACGGCCGTGAAACAACATATGTGAAGAAACCCTAGCTTCTGGCCAGGTTTGTGTCTGGGGTAAACAATGATGCTTGTCCACCTGCCAAAAGCCGTTTACTCACACTCACTCACATATACACAACCAGCCTCAAATGTAGTCTCAACACTCAGAGAAAACTAGATTTAGAAATTGTCTGTCTGGAGAAATAAACCCAAGCAGCTCTTGCAAAACAGCTTCTTCTCCAGAGCTCTCTCCTCCTCTATAGACACCCTCACTCCAATTGCTCCTTCAAGCTCCTTTGGGGAGTGCATGATGCTAAACTGCACAAAGACACTTCTAGTGCAATATTGAAGTATCTAAACTGGGAATTACTGAGGAATCATTATCATGCTTGAAATTCAAACCCCACCCTTATTTCATGCTCACTCCCTTGCATACAGCAGCTCTTATTAAAAAAATACAGCTCTAAGCTGGGGAAAAAAGACACATTATTCTATAACAATGAGCTCAATTTATTTTATATGGACTTTTGACAGATATTAAGAGCAACGTTTTCAAAGCCGTCAGTTCATTTACATTCATTCTCCAAAGAAAATAGGTAACCCAAGAGTAAACAGGAGCCCAAGAGATGGGCTCCTCCACTTACCTCGAGTTGATCCAGAAGCCATATAGATATGTCAGTTTGCAGCTTCTTCCAGTAGCCGAGTCCAGTCAGCAGTTCAGGTCGACTTAGAAGAAAAATGCTTTGTGCCTGAAGGATTTCAGTTTTTGTATGTTTGGTCTTTATACAGTCCTCCTTTTACACATACCACAGTCCAAAGAGATGCATATCAAATGGCTGCAGAGTAGCACGTGGTCTACAGATGTGAGATGAAATGGTGGCCCTATTGCTGAATGTCTTCTCTTTTATGACTGTATTTCAGATCCACTTCTGCTGGTTTTTCTAGTGCCTCCATGGGAACTGGTTACAGGATTTCCCAGGTTAATGGGGATTTAGCAGATCACACACTCCAGGAACTTCTAATTTATTTCAGTAGGGGCTAGCACCAAAACTTCAAGATGTAATTTTATGTCCATCTTATTTTCCTTGTTGCATTTGATGTTATAAGAAGGTTTGTCATCCTTCACATTCCAAGCAGTGTAAGGAACACTTTCCAATGGACCATGAGGAACTTCTGCAGGCATTCATGTTGCATCAAGCCCACTTTCCTACCAGCTGCTATTCCCATCCCCAGCCTCTAACAACAAGGAAGTACAGCAGCACTTGTCTGTGCTCTGCATTTTATTTCCAATATTTAGAATTTCAAGGTAGCCAAAAAACAGTCTGTCACCCTCATCACAGCAAGAGAGAGGATAAAGACCAGGAAAAGCTGTAATGTTTCCACTGCCAGATTTATGGAAAGAAAATAGCACATGACCTTTATGATTCTGTCATTATAAGCCACTTTTCAGGACAGCTTCAAGAGAATATCGGAAGAGTTCTTTGCTTTTCTACCTGAAAACGAAACACTACCAAATTTCTAGTCTGCAAAGTAGACAAGTAAAGTAAATTCACTTTATCCAAAGGCCATTGAGCAGGACATAAGCACGGTGCCTTCAGCTAAATGAGTCTGCCAAGTAAAATGAATACTCCCAGTACCAATGAATCACAACACTGTATTTGCCATTTGGCATTCAGTATTTAGATGTAAGATTTTAGCTCCACTCTTATTAAGCGAAGATTTTTCCCTATCAAAAGCAACCTTGAAATAATTGGAGGGAAAAATTGATATAAACCATAAAAGAGCAAATAAAGAAAGGGACTGAAGGAAAGGTGAAATACCTTCTTGGCATAAATATCACCACCTACCACAGCAGCTGGCTATTCTGACGATGGGGGCTCTTTCGAAAAGGTTGGTTGAAATGACTATGGATGAGTTCCTAATGACATGAAAGGTGGTAACTTTTCCTGCAACTCTTCCATACAAAGCCCAGAGAGGGTCACTTGTGCCACCTGCCAAACTTACAAGGTCAGATTTGTACCTGATACTAGGATCAAAGGGAAATACTCTTACAGCATCTGATTCCCTACAGGCTACAGGACTATGCATACCATTTAATTCCTGCTCTCTGCCAGTAACTTGTGGGTGAACTGAGTATACATTGAGAATGACATCTGCTCCTGACTTTGATTACAGCACATCCATCGATAAAGTCTTGCAATGGCCAGTTACTGTATTTTCATATGTATAACTTCAAGTAAACCACATGTTCTTAAAACATCCCTCAAAAATGATCCCCAAACAACCTCAAAAAGAGCCTCAGTCTGCTTGGGAGAAAGACACTGAAGCGAGATGACTAAGGAAGGCTGGGACCAGGGGCAGGACTACCCCTGAAAGGATCAGGTAATGTTTGCTTTCTTTCTCTCACCGTGCAGATATAAAACACCCTGCTGCTGAATTCCTTCTTGTTTTTACAGCTCTAAAGCTGGTACATATGAAAATATAATGCTTATAGTCTTCATGGTGTAGGTCATTTCCAGGTTGAATGTAATCTGATTTCATACATATTGCTGCTGACTATAGTGTCCCATGTAAATGTGCATTTAACAAAGGCATGAGAGCAGATCAGATGGACTGTTACATTTAAACACAGAGAAATATATTAATTGTCACCAACATCTCTTCAGTGAACAGAACAGAATAGATGTACTTCTTTATTTTCACTAATATATCCACCCAAGGAAGAGTGCAATCTGTGAGAAACAGCTGCAGTGAAAAGTTCAAAAAGAGTATTCCTAATGGAAATTAATGTTTCTAAGCTAGTTTTAGCTGAAGCATTCTGCATTTCTTGTCTCCAAGGCCCAACGGCAGATATATACTTTACCTTAAGAGCTCCAGCAGGACTATAACAAACTTGTCCCCAGATAGCTGTCTAAAGTCTCTTCTTTCCAGCTTCCTCATTGACCAGGCAATCTTTGAGCATCTCAGGATGCCTTCAAAGGCAGATGTTGACCTCCCAATGGTCTTTTCCCACAGCCACACTCACTGCGAGTCATGGAGTCTTCCAACCTGGGGGATAAGGTAAGGTTAAGGTCTAAAGATTGGCAGAATAAAAGCAGAAAGGATCCAGTTCTGCAATGATGCATGTTATTGAAAATTATACAAGTGAAAAACTTCTTGAGGCTGTGTTTTAATAGTGATAATGGTTAGACTGTTGACCTAGGCAGCGGGAAGTCAAAGGGGAGTCAGGTTATCTACGTAAAGTCTGTATAATTCCTCAGGGTGACCCAGGCTGGTCATTGCTCAGTCTAGAGATCATTTCTGAGGTTATTTTCTTGAGTTGGCCAGCTGAGCAGGCACCAGTCTGACAAATTTGGGGATTCTCTAAACTCTGCTTCCAACAAATTTGTACAGCAAGTTTCAAAGCAAGTTTAATTCTGCAGCATTCCCTTGTTTTGGTGCTTTTGGAGATCCCCTCAGGCAAATATTTACCTTGTCTGCTTCCCAAGTATCTTTGAACATCTAGGTGATGGCCATCTTTGTCTCCCTCCCTTCCTCCTCCTCCTCCATCGCATTTTTCAAAGCTCTGTGCAGATATTGACTGATTGACTAATGGAAAAACAAATGGAGGCATTCAGGTAAACACTTAAACTATGCACTAAACTTCAACCATGTCCTTAAAACCATCTTCAATAACAGGCCCTTCAGAAGTCAATAAAGAGGAAAAATAGCCCTAAGGTTTCAAGTTGCCCAGTACACAATTAAAGGCATCTCTTCATTTATTTGTGTATTGCAGGGGTGTATTTTAAGGATGTCTTTTTTCTTGCTTTTTGCACAGTTCAAAATATGTGCTACAAAACATAGACTCAGGCTAAAGGCTTTAGATTGTGCCCAAGAAGCTGACAGTGTGACACACAGGGAGTGCTCCCTGTGGCAAGTGGGTCAGAGCAGTCAGCATCTGGAGATCTTTCACCACTGCCCTGCCTAGAGCCTCTGGCCTGGGGAACCAAGATGCTGATCCACAACAGCCATCGCCAGCTAAGGGTGAGGACTGGATTCGACTCTAACCACAGATGAGCTACATAGAAACAAGGATCTTGATCAGGACCTCTCTCCTGTCACACCACCAACGGTCATGGAGATGTGCTGAGGCTATCTGCAAAATTAACAGTTTTAAGATTTCTGGCATGGCTTCACCAAAGCTTTAGACCAGGAAGCACTTCTGCAGCTATGCAAAAAAAAAAAAAAACCCTAACAAACGAACAAAAAAAAAAAAATCCCCACATTGTTCTATAGCTATTATCTGCTGTAAGAATAATATTAATAGGTTTTTTTAAATTGAAAGTTATGGGTGAGCTATGCCGACTTTTCTTTACTTTGTTGTAAGATGCCTTGAGGAACTTGCAGGAAAGTACACTATAAATTGTGCCGCACTGTCCATCTTCTGAAGGTTGACTGGCTACTGGTATTCGAAAGCCTGACAAAGCATGTTCAATAACAATATAAGCTGCTTCTTCTTAGTTCTTCCAACTTGAAGGCTAGGTCAAAGGCATTATTTTCAACTTTTTCATAAAAGACTAATGGCTGCCTGGCTTGTCTGTGCATACGGGAGTGATACCCAAAAGAGACTGAGTCTTTTAGGAGAGGAGTCAGCTCATGCCGCTTACTTCAACCAACCATAGGAAAGTCAAGCTCATAACTAAAATTTTGGGCTCACAGGGCTCTTGCCTGGCTCCCTGCTCTGGGACAGGATCCCAGACATTCTATGGCCACCTACAAGTCTCAGGCAGAAAATCTTGTCATGGATAGCCTTGGTCTGGCTATTGCAGATACCTATCTAGTCCCTCAGGCCATTCCTGCACCAAGGGCTCAGGATTCAGTGCTCCCGGTTGTTTTCCTATCCTCAGAACCCATGAAAAAGCTCCAGAGATGTGTAAGTCACTGGGCAGGACAGATAACACTCCAGCAGCATTGCTTCTTCCAGCATTGCTTCGCCCATGTCTTTCCACAAGTTTCCCCCATGCCTTTCTATTCAGTTCAGTTTCCTTTTCTTTTTTCTGTAATACTCGAGGGGGCAGCATCCAGATCAGTGGAGTACGGTGTTTTCCAGCACCAATACTTGCATATATTTTCTGTAAAAACCCTGCAGCTGCTGAGTATCAGCTGCCTGACCCTCCCGGCAGCCACTGTTGTTGAGCACATCATACATACCCTGGCTGATTAATATCCTGTGACAGAGCAGGGCAGAAAAGCTGAATGTGTGGGGGTTCACAGATGGATATTTTTGTTATTTTAATTTGCTCGCTGACAGTTTTCAGAGACCATACACTAGCAAATGTCTCTTTCTGCAATAGTTGGAAGAGTCAAAAGTGAAAACCTTTTCAATTTTTACAACCTTGCCTCTGTGGCAGGCTAAGTCATTTCAGAGACTTCCTGGGCAATTTGTCTGGGATCAGGCTATTTCCCCAAGCATCCAGGAAAATCAACTTTTTTTTTTTTTGTTCAGCAGGTTCACAAACAACATGAGAAAAGCCACCTGAAAAACAAGCACATCGCTACTGCTAAGCAAAGAAGCTGCAAAAAAGATAACACAAAGTGGAAAACTGTACAAAAGAAAATGTGTGCAATCTTCTCAGCAACAGTTATTCCCTCATCTTAATATTTTTGTCTCAGTCTTCAAATTTTCGTTTCACATCACCAACATTTTATGTGTGGTTTTTTTAATCACTGACCAATATATTAAAACATGTCTATATATTACAACTTGTCTATAAGCATCAATATGGTTGTCGAGACGAAAAAAATAACTTGGGCAAATAAAAAAGGAAGATAGGTTATGTCACTTCTGATCATTTCTGTTTGATTTTAATAACCACTACAAGTAATAACAGTCTTTATATAACTTTAGTTTTTGAACAAGTCTTTAAACATGAATTTGTCATTAAAGAACTGAATCTGAAGAGCTTACTTGGGCAAAACTTAGGTAAGTTTTCGCCAATACCAGAAGGGTTACCAGCTACGTTGCACTGTCTGTCCCTCCCTGAAGTCACAGCTGGATCCTGTGTCATCAGTTTTGCAATTTCTAGGCAGACCAATGCTGTCTTAAAACAAAAACGAAGTGTTATGCAAAGCTTCCCATGGCTTTACCAGCAATCCCTTTCCTCAGTTTCACTCACAAATAACTTTAAGAACAAACTTAACTTTTCTAAACAAAAATAATTTCATCATTTTGTGTGGCATTAACACCCTGCTATTTCTATATGTTATCTATATTTTTCTTGTTGACATTCAACCAATTCAGAGCTAAAAATCCATCCTGTACTTTTTCTGGGGTCGTAAATCATAAAAAGGTTATATTTTATGAAAGCTGAAGCTGAGAAGTAAACAGCATATTTGTATCAAAAGAGTTTCATCTATTAAGCAGCAATGACAGGGCCCTCTGGGCCAAAATCTAGTTTTCTTACTTAAAAAGCTTAGTTCTTTTGTAGACTCCTGCAGGGACCTATAACAGTTGGAATTGGGTTTTTTATGCCTTTGAGGCCTCCAAATGAATGTTACAGTTTTCCATTATTTTCTTTTTTCTTTTGAGAGAACGAGGCTACCTGCTTATTGCCTAAAACCTACACCCTGCGATTGTTCTGTTGTAAAATCTGTCTTCCAGCCGGTAGCCTCAAATATGATCAGGCATCCTTAGCACTGCCTTTCCATTTTACCTGATGCAGGGCAAAATACACAAGAAAAGAAATGCAGCATGCAATTGTAGGGAGCACCTATTCAAAATTTCATATTAAACTTCGTGCATCTGCAAGATTTATGAAATTACCTTCGAAGAGCAGGAGCCTGCAAAGATGCATGAGTGTTCACTTTATATCCTGCAAATATGCATGTTTTTGACATACTTACATGTCAGTGATTGCAGAGGAAGCATGAGTGTCTAGGAGCTGGCAATTCAGATGGGCTCATTTCTTTTCCCTTCTCTGCTGTGACCTTAACTCAGAGACAGGTGCTCAGTCATTTCTCTCCAGCTGCTGGGAGTTGGGCACATCAGTATCTCAGAGGGTCTCAGGTTTTTGTTTCTCTGTCTCCCACTTATAAAACACGTCTCCATTGCATCTGGAGCTGTGAGGACAAACGTATCAGGTCTGTGTGGTAACATGATACTGTGGTGTTGGGAGTCGCTAAAATACCTAAAATATTGTCAGCAATTTCCGAGGCATTTCTTAGAGTGTAGAGCATTAAATACATGTGAATAAATCTTTGCAGGATCAGGACTTGAATGCATTAGCTTTAGCCATTCCCACCTAGTAAACAGCCTCAACTGAGACTAGGGCAGATTCCTCCCAGGTACAACCCAACCAATCTCAAGTTGCACCAAGGCTGAATTTTGCTCGGCACGCACCACGATCATCATCTGATTCATCCGAGCACCGGCGCGGCTGAAATTCTCCCGAGCACTTTGCAATGTACTATACATGTGAAATGAAGACATCGGTCTGCATCTTTCTTCTTATTAAAATGTTGCTATTAGTCCACCTTTGGCTATTAGAAGATGATAGACCTGACCCTTTTTGAATGGTGTAATTTCCAGCCATGAATATCTATATATTACACTCTGATTACATCACAAGCACAAGTTCAGAGTCAGCAAATTTACCACCTCTAAACTAGTAGAATAATCACTAACAATTAATGAAATGATATATCCAAGTCACAGTAATCTTTTTAGCCACTTTGAACATATATTTGTTCTTTTGATGTCCTGTGTGAATAGGAGTGCTTTATCTGACTGATGATGGGCTAAACAATGGTTCAGAGTTGTAATATAGAACTCAATTTGCTGGAACTATCATCTGAAAGGCCTGGACAATTTATTGAACACTGCAGATGAAAGAAAGGGGGAAAAAAATTTTAAAACTGACCACTTCTAAAATGAAGAAAATAGAGCAGTAAAGGGTATTGTAATATACTTTAATCTTCCTTAATGTAGAAAAATATGAAATGCCATTAAAGCCTCCTTTGAAATGGATGTGTCCACATGGCTTGAGCACCAAAATCTAGTTAATGAATCTATTGTTAAAGCAAATAAACAGGAAAGTGGCAGAGAAGGAGTGATCTATGCTTTATACTGACTAATTCAGAAGATGAAAGCAGAAAAAAATTAAAGTTAAATTCATATAAATATTACAGCCAAGGAGAATAGTTGCAGGTGTTAAAAAAAAGAGAGAGAGAGAGAGAAAAGGTAAAGCATGAATTTTCATTCAATTCACAAGTCACAACCAGGAGACATTTTTTGTGTAAGAGCAAAGTCAGGCAAGATGAAAGCTTTTCAAGGGGCACAATAATTAACATTTTAAAAGGTTTTAGCAATAAAATAATGATTCCACAATAACAGCAATTTAATCATTTTATTTGAGAAATTAAATTGATTGCTAGTGTTCATTTGTAAGAAGTGGCATTTACTGCATTTGTAAGAAGTTATCAAATCATGTTTCCATTTTAATAGTTTTTTTTAATATGTATTCAACGTTCAGACAGAGAAGAGATGTCACCATCATTTGTCTGCCTAAATGATCGTGCCTGATGTTGCATTTTTTATGCACACACCCATGTTTACAGTATGAATAAATGCTGCTAATAAATGTCAGGCAAGAGCAAGGTGGAGCAGGGTGGTGCCACCCCCAGCAGCCAGAGGAGCTGAGATGCACTAGGTACCAACAATGCTTAGCACAAGAGCAATGATTTCATCCAGAAGACATACGAGCCTCTGGAGATCCCCATGCAGGGCTGGCCACACTTCCACCATGACACACAAGTAATTGGCAGCGTTTTGCTGATGATGTCTCTTGTAAGCCTCTGAGGATGCTGGGGAGGGAGAAGATATTTCCAGAAGTCTGAAATGGTCCAGCTGAGCTCACCGCCACCACGGCATCTCAAGCCAACGTCTTTCTTAGCAGAAGGGATGGAGACCCAATGCTTTTCTTCTCCTGGGATGGGGAAGGTGGAGGATGGCTGTGCTCATGCACGGGTACAATCACCTGGGCTTGGCTGGGAGCAGCCTGGAGAGGACCCGGCTCTTCACTGGCTGCTTTTGATCCTGAAGAGCGAAACATGCCATCTCCACACAAGGAGCATGTTGCAGGGTTGGAAAGCAATGTGCAGGGAAAAAGTGAGGCCCAGCCCTGCTGAGGTCAGCGGAAAGATTTGCGTCAATTCCAGTGGGTGCAAACACAGACTCATTTCATGTAAAAAAAAAAAATATATATATATATATACATATACATACAAAAGTCCTTCAAGCAGCTAACACGAAGTATGCAAGATGGGCCCAGCTCCACTTCAGCTTAGGTCCACGGGAGAACGACAGGGTCCTAACTCTACATGTCTTTTGCAATAATTAAATCATGGCATAGATAAAGTGAGCAAATCGTATATCATCTCAACCAGACTATCCATATAATTGTCAAAATCTAATTTAAATGACAGATCCTCTGCAGCATACGTTTTGTGTACGTCTAATGAATTTGTATTTCCAGCCCATATATTTTAACTTTCTGATTGCATTAGTTCTTTGGTTGAGTGTCCACCCACCAAATAAACATCTCTAAGATAATGATAATGCACCACTCTGTTTTCTGTATCTGTCCGGATCAGAATGTAAGACAAGATGTGGGTCTCGTAGGTGACAGTGGCATGTGCTCTTTTTCTGCCCCCCCTCCAAATGTGCATTGTTCAAAATCGGGCTATTTCAATTTTCCTTTTAAAACTATAGGCTTTAACTCTCAGAGGTGGGAGTTGTGTAGGAAGAAGCTGCCAGGTAACAGATGTATCTGTTAAAGTTGCTGCTTGAGTGTGGACAGTAATAGGATTTCCAGAAATGAACTGCTATTTTGTCAGGCACTAACACAGAAATGTACAATGGGAAATGAGAGCTTGAACTTTGCTTCTCCTGGAGAATTGAACCGTCTGTTTCAAAGGAAAAAAAAAAAAAAAGATTTGAAAACAAGCCATCCTCCATTGCTTATCCTTTAATTTTTATTTAATAATAAGAACAATTTTTGCTTTGTTTTGGCAAGTAGAAGGCCAAAATTTTATAGAGCAAATTCAACCTGAGCGTATCTTCATAGCTATGTCTCTATCCGTATCCATCTGTCTGTATCCATCTTTCTGCCTCTCTTTGCCTGTGACAGCTCAGGATAACATGGCGATGTTGCATGAAAAATATTTCCTTTGATGGGGTTACACCAAGGACGTTTTTTGTTCCTATCTGGCCACTGTGCAATAGCTTTATAGTTTTTAAGATGGCTGAAAAGATTTGTGCCGTCTCCTAACCCAAAAAAAAGAAAAGCTATGTCCATTAAAGGCAACAGCTTGATGAAGGCTAAAGGTTAGGTCCACCGAGTGACCGTGAAGGTTTTACAAAAGTCTAACAGAGCTGATGGTGCTGCAGAGCTCCTGACCTCCGCTGGTCCACCCAGACCTCTGGTGGCCCCTCACCTCACCCTTAAACACACAGGACTAATTGAAAAGTCCTCCTTTCTTCCCAGAGAGAATTAATTCCTCCTTCATTGACTGACCTTTCAAGACTATGGTGGATTCTGTGTGCTGAAAGACTTTCAATCTGTGAAACAGATGATTATAAGATCTTCAGTCTTCCTTTCTCTTAGTATTTAAAAAAAAAAAAGAGTTGATTGTGTCATTCCAAATGCAAATGCATATAAAAATTAAAAATACATCACAACTTGGTACAGCAAGAAACATTTACAGTAAAATCACACAAGCAAATATATTCCATAGTGAAAAGGGAGTCATTAACAAACATAGGTTTTTTTGATAGCAAAGTCAGGATGTTTGCTACCCCATTGTGCTTTTTCGGGGGTCAGGCTCCCTGTGCCCACCACACCCCTGTGCTCCCTGCAGAAACAGGCTGGGGCTCTCTGCAGCACCCTGCTGTCAGCCTAGCAGCTGTGGGTTAAAACCTATCAGTTTTAACCCAACTTCCAAAACCACACGCCCAGCGTATGGCTTATTAAATCACGGGGACTTTTCACAGTGGAGTCAGCAAGTGCTGGGATCGGGCCCCTCATTTCTTTCTCTTGCTTTTCCTTGTGAGGTGCTGCCACTTTGATAAGTGACATTTCCTATGGCAGCCTTCCTATTACACATTTAGCACCTATTCCCTGCTTGGCCGACAAGCTGTTTGAAGCCCAGCACTTGCCTAATTTTTTTCCTGTTAGCTTTCTACTTCTCCTCTTCACCCCAATTCAGTTGCAAAATTCAATTAAGGCTGGTTAAAAACTGCAAGTGCAAGCGAGCAGCACCTGGCACGAGGGTGGGCTGCAAAGTCTGCTGACACGAGCAGCAAATCTAAAGGGCTGTTCAAATATTTCAATTTATTTCTTGGGTTTAGGTTTTATTTCTTGGGTTTGGCTTGTTTTTTACCGTTATCTTGACCTCTTTAGAATTTTACCATGGCTGTGAAAGACAGCCAGATGCCCTCAGACCATATCAACAACCGTTTACTTTTCTAAAATATATATATATATATATATATGTAAAATTTAAATTGCACCATTTGCTTTGCCTTGTGAGGGGCTGTTCATTGAATCACTAGTTTTAGCAGTGATAACACCACTGGGGCTCGGAGGTGGGATGCTCCCAGACCTGGCAAAACTCTGTGGGGAGAAGTAGGTGGGAGCTCCCGTAGCTCTCCTGGAGCAGGGAAGTTAGATCACTTTGGGCTTTTAGAAGCACTGTCTTTTAAATAAAATTGCAAGATGGTGAATAAAGTGCAGCCTGAAACAAAAGCCTTAGTGATCTTTGGCAGATTACTTTGGGAAAAGTATGGCCCATTTCAGAAAAATCAAAGCAAAGAAAAACATTGACTACAATTCAGAGGCCTAATGTATTATTATGGCTTTTTATGGATTTTATATATAATCTCCTGTAAAGTTAAGAGGTTGAAGTGATCTCTTACATTCGGCTGCATTATCAGCATAGCACCAAACAATTTTCTACATCTTATTATGTTCACAGTTGACATACTATTAGAGAAATGTGCAGCTGTCTTACTCTGCTATTCATTTCCTCATTACTATTTTATAAATATATGATTAACAGTTATTGCAGCTGCCTAATTCACATTTATTGCAAATGCAACCCCACAAATGAATGTTCAAAGCAAAGAGATGTGGTTTTAGAGTAATTTAAATTTTACAGTTCCATTTACCCTGCTTTTTAATTTACTGTATAATGACCCTATTAGAATAAAACACATCTGGAAGTTCTTTGGGGAACATTTAATTTTCTGTGGCTTCAGTACTAACAGAACTTGTACCATAAAGGCCACAGATGCTTTGAACACTGTACAAATTTTCACATTTTATGCCAAGATGCTGGTTAATTGTACAGATGAGACAATTACAGCAAGGCAAAAGATAAAGTTCTCTCTACCTTGAAAGCAAATGAACGAACCTCACCCTTCGAAAACTGCTTTTTGGTAATGGCCATGTTTTACCCTCATCTCTGGAATAGGGGAAATTTGAGTTGGAACATAAAATTGACCCGGAATTTTCATATCAAAAACAAACAGCATTTTTCAAAGTCCTGTGAATTCTGCTTAGTCTTAACACTCTTGTAAGTAAAGGGAAAATGCTCTCTCACATGACTTTCCCAGCTTTATTGCCAGCATCTAAGCTTCTCATCATCACTATTAAGTGAAATAGTAAATCAATGAGACCAGAGGAGGCTTTGGAGGTCAGTGAGCGATTCCATAAGCATCCCACATTTACAGTCTGTGGCAAGGATACAGATGCTGTGAGTCCCAGCCTGCCATATTAGCAGAATCATCCTGAGAATTTGAAATTGATTTGAATATTAAATACAGATCACTGCAGCAGAGCTCTCTTACAAGAAAGGATGTGAATCCATTCTCATTGATTAGTTAATTTATGTTCTACAACTAATCGAAACACAAATCTCATTAGCCACAGGTCAGTAGACTTGGGGAGGGGGAGAGAAGAAAATCATTTGGATAGCCCAGTTAGCTGTAAAGATATAATTATAAGCCAAACTGTTTTAAAGCCAGTGCCTTGATCAGCGTGTGCAACGGGCTGTCAGCAAGCCATTGTGCAACTTCTCCTGAACAGTGTGGGTCTTAAATCTATTTTTAAGTAAGATGGTTGCAGGCACTCAGCTATTAGAGTGAAAGCAACGGTATCGGCTCATCCAGAGGCAAGGCAAAACAATGCAAAAAACAGAGTATTCACACAGCATACACACAGCTTAAGGAATCAGGAGCAACATTAATTAATTAATTGCAACCTCCTCCTAATCTGAAACAACTAAAACGCACTCCATGGCCTCATCCCTTTTGCCTGAATATGTTCCAGACACCCCCCATACAACACCAGATGTCAGCAACATCAAAATAGAGCCGGATCAGAAATGTATTTTCTGATTTCTCATGACTATTCTGTATTAGTTCTTAACCTATAAGCAACAGTGTTTACCTGATGTATTTTCAGATAAATAACTGATACTATTTCTAGCTTGGAGGTGTATGAATATGGAAGCATACCTGCTAGAAACATTTTCAGTTCATTGCTGAATACTGTTTGATGAATTATAATTTGACAACTATATTCTTGTACAAATTATTTGCTAATTAAATGAAAATTTTCTGTGTGTTATGTAGGTTTTTTCCATTTATACTAGAAGTAATGGGAGTCATTTCATTAAAAGCTCATATGTTGTACTACAATTTTACCCTGAAGTCTTTTAGCAACAAAGTTTCAAAATCAAATTATTATTCCAGGCAGATCTTTCTGTATTTCCGCAGTACCTTACATGCTGTAATTGCTTTATACTATATTAAATGCATAAAATAATATTCAGCAGGTAGTAATAATAATAATAATGAACGCTTTGGAGCTGCAGAGCTCTGTATACACACAAAATCAGGAGAGACAGGCAGATAGAAAGAGGTACCTCACTTTTGCAGCCGAGCGAGCATGGGCACAGCCAGGTAAGATGTGCCCAAGGGTATGTAACTGCTCAGTGCCCAAGCTCAGCTCAATATGGGAGCCCTTCACTGCCTGGCAGGGACTTGAGAAGAAGGTAGAAGGCCAGAGCAAGGGTGATGGTACTGTGCATTGTGCTTGTCATCTCCACCAATGCATCCAGAACAGGGGTGATGCTCTCCAGGATGCACCTCCTTTCCGCAACAGAGCTCAGTTGCCCTCTGCAATTGCGCCTCCAGGTCTACAGGGCTTGGAGGAGCAGTGCCAAGGTTCATCTGGGGAGGAGGTAAACCATCCTCATTAATCAAGAGGAATAATGTGGAGGCTTTCCAGGTGAAGTGAAAGGGACACCACTGCAGCAAGATAAGAAATGTAACTAGTTCTAAACAAACACTCTTGTTGTGTTGGATTAGCATTAGGTTAACTGTGTTTGTGGGCTTCCATGTGTTTATTTCACTCTGTGTTGTTCAGGTTTTCTTAAGAGAGAATCTATGTCGTAAGGATGAAAGCAGCCTGTTTACATGGCAGCAATCCTGCTCTTTCTGGTTATTTCACTGAGAAATATGGGAAATGTTGCTTCGGGAGCTTTAGATTTCTCCGGTGAACAAGAAGCTTTGATGCCTCCTCAAAGCGGCAGCGCAGGGATTTTGTAGAGGTCGTGCTGATCCAAAATCTGTCTGCTTTAGTATCAGTCAGAGTAAAAGACAGAAAACTAGGAGGTTCTTGTATTTTATTCTCAACAAATTCAGTGACTCATCGTATAACCTTTGGGAAGTCACTTGACCTCTTTGGCATCCATTAACCCTCCTGAAAACTCAGTAAATGGTAGGACCTTGCTGAAAAACAGATACTTAAAACTGAATTTTCCCAGGTAAATAAATGAGAAAAACAACCAACAAAGAAAGGCACTGTTCAAAACTCATCCCGTGACCCCATTATTCATGGATCATTAGTGTAATAGGCCACATGGGATCCATAAAAGGCATTATTGCCTTTTATGTCATTGCGTATTTAGAGAGTGATAATCCATATATTATTGAAAAAATATAGACTCTAACAACTTCTTCCAACCTATTTTACGAGATCCTGAGATTTCAAAAACAATAACCAATGAACATACCATACATTTGCATGACTTATGAAGTAATAGTAACTGCAGTGCATTTACAAAGAAAACCCCTTTTAATCTCTGGACTGAAAGCATCTAGTTCACATTATGGTAAGTAGTTGGCAAATGATCATTTTATTAAGTTAAAGGCATTCATTAGTGCTGCTTTGAAAAGGCTATGAACCCTACCTCTCCTTGCAGAGAAGTATTAATGTGTTAGATGGCTGAAAATACTGATAATCAAATGAAGTGCAAACAAAAAAGCTGGATGTGACAGCACATACGCAACGTTTTTCCTTTTGGTTCAAACACCATTATTCACCATTCTGTAGTTCTCTATTTTTCCTTTTCTGCAACGTATGGAGACAGGTACTTTACTCCACGTCTCTCTGAAAAAGACATAGGAAGCTACTGTCTTGAAATTAGTTCTAATAATAGTTACAAAGGAACAAAACCAAATCCATTTGAAGAAGAAATGTGTTTGTACAGTATAAGGTGTTGCCACTCTCTTGTATCTTAGCATTATCTTATTTTTGTTTTCTGCATTCCAAGTCCTCAAAGTATTTCGGTAGGAATTGGGTCTGTAAATACAGCTAAGACTCTGCACCCAGTATATCAAGCACTACCCTAAACACATACAAAGAGATACAAAAATCTCTTCTCTCCACTCAGAAAAGCAGAGGGAAGGGACCCTTAAGCCATTTTGGCATTCTATATTTCCTACAGCCATCAGCACTGAGTTAAGATATCAGCACACCTCACACCACCAACTGCATCCTCCTAGGCTCCAGCTAGCAGGTCAAGAGACAGCTGTCCCTGGTTTGTGACCCTGTTTGCCACAGCCACCACCCTGCAGATCTGTAAGCTGCCCTGCCCGTGTGATTGCTCGTGAGCCTGTTTCAATCAATGTAACTGTGCTAGCAGTGATCTGCTACTGAAACAATTCCAGCTCACCCAACTCACGTTGACCAACAGCAGGTGAGGAAATGAGCACCTGAAGAGCTCAACCGGCAGCTTGGAGGACAAATGTACTTCAAAAGATTAGGATCTATCCCAAAAATAAGGACGTGAGGAATGGCCACAACCTTTTCCATCAGAGGCGTGCAAGGATTCTCTAAATGGGACAGTTATCCTAATTTTAAGGCCATCATATGTTGTCAGAGTAATGCAAAACTGCTTTATTAGGGGCTAGGAGCAAGCTCTTGATCCCTATCTCCAAAAGCATACGGTTTTTATGGCACAAAACATAGCAGTACAGCCAAAGAGGACAGTGAAGACCACAGGATTATACAGATAGTCAGGTATATTCAAGCCACTCTGAATTTTAATAGGTAGGCAGCATCTGTGCTTGTAGATGTGGCGGATACGTGTCTTGCTTGCACCCATTCTAAGAAACACTCTGCAGAAGGAATAGGCTCCTGTATCCTCCCCAACTTCTCAGGCAGTCAGGCTTCGAATTTACAAGGAAATAAGATTTGGTGAACCTATCTTTATTACTCTGTGATTAGGCTACTATTACCTGGAAGGGGGCAGAAACATGAATATAAAAAGATTTTCTGCATCAACCATAATCATCCTGATTATTAAACACAGTCTCACTCTGGCAAACTTTGAAAAAAATACATAATATTTTCTCAAAACACCCATTAAACTGTTACAGGCCTTTTCTGTCTTTTTCCCCATCACAGCTGATTACTCCGGGTGTACATCACTAAGAGTAAACACCACCTTTCTTCTTTTATAACCAGTCATCTCCCTCCTTTTCACTCACAGATGCCAGAATCTAGTATATGTGATATTGCAATTGCTTCCATGGCAATGATGACCAAAAATAATGAAATAAAGCTGTATCTCCAACATGACAGTGAGAAATTCAAAGCCATAAGTTTCTGTAGTGGGATAGCAAACGGCAGCTAGCCAGAAAGGAGCTGGATTTGTGGTTTTTATTCAACTTTCTATTTTGCATTGTAAAATGCTTGGCTCACAATCCTTCTTTGTTCTTCTTAAAAAACAAAAATTAAAACGTGTCTGTTGTTCTTCAGATGCTTTGGGCTGACCTTTACTGCACCTGCAGTGCAGACACATTTAACAGGATATAATGAAGTGCTAACAAGATTGAGAAACGTCATGAAGGATCCTCAAGCTTCCTGATGAAATCAAAATGTATTCTGCACTTTTCTTTTAAATTATTAGCTGCTCTCTCAGCAATTGATGCAGCTCTTTTTCTGATACAGAGTCTCCCATGCGCCATTTATTGAAGAAAAATCTAGTGCATTACATAAACTAAATATTAGGTGAGCGTATTGAGTGTATTTTTTTCATATTGGCTCTCTAAGGTGCAGTCAGTCATGTTATAACATGTTTCTGTGGGGGAAAGGAAGAACATGTAGAAGTCCTCCAGTCTGATTATATATAGGTCTGTTCCTAAACTGGGCTTAACAAGGAGAGTCCAGGTTTAATTTGCGTGATCCTATGGAGTAGTGCCATGGTTTTACTTTACCATTACCTCTTCTTGAATAGCTGTATTCAGAAAAGACAGTTTGTAATCTCCAGGCTGTCAAATTAGCAATTTTCACTGGCACTATCGGGGTTTAAGTCCGTGAAGCTGCAACGATGTATGTTGGTTAACAATGTATCCCCTTAAATTTTAACTGAAAAAATAGATATCTGTCAAAGCAGTAATACATCCTGCTCAGATTATTCTTCCTAATTTGTTCTGTAATAGCTACAAAACAGTCTGAGCTTTCCTTAAGGCACAAGTAGGCATATGAATATTATAGATACTCCATCTGGTTTATTGGGAGAATTTACTCACAGCTGCAGTCATATTGAGACATCAGTGAGGATATGCAGGCGGGCAGGTTAAATGTTAATTTCCTTTCTACTGTACCATTTTCTAACCTCCGTCCATGAATCAAAGTGAGTAAAAGGTTCTTCACTTAGAGACATAAAACAAATTGAACAAATTACGTTACTTAACTGAGGAAGGACCAGTTAATTCATTGATTTTTTTGTTTGGCTTCAGATGTCCCTTTTTAATTAATATGAATTTGCAAACATGATTTTTAATTTTAGACTATTATGTCCCATATATTCTAACCAGGTATTTCAAAGTAACACAGGTCCACAAGTGTTTATGTATCTTAAACTAAAGAGAAAAATCCTGACTTTGCTGCAGCTGTTTGACTTCATTAAAGCCAGCAGCCTCGTGATCCACTCTTCCACAAGCGTAAGTCAGGAGCAGCTCCACTGAAGCCAGGTTTAGCACTGGGAGGAATATAAAACCAGGCCCCATGGGGCTTGAAAGCTGAAACAGCCACTACAAAACATCTAAATGAATTTAAAACTGGAAGCCAGGGGATTAGAGTACAATGCTGTTATCAGGATATGAAAAACAGCCATTAACTTCCCAGTTCTTTTAGATGGGTCATGAATCATAGTCATCGTCAGCAACAAGTTTCTTAAGCTGACAATCTGCTATTTAAGGAGTACAAGAAGAGAGGGAATTTAAGCTTGAGCCAAGCTGAGGTACATTTCTCTTTCTATGGCAGCAGTGACAGCATGAAGAGGAAATGTTTAATACTAATGGGAACTTTTAAATTTTTTACTTAGAGGATATTTTGGTAAGTATCTAAAAATTGTCTGAGTTTATTCCTACATTGAGGGAGCAAAATTTCCATGGTAGTCTCTAAGCATGCATGTACAGGTGCACAAATGCAGGTTTTAGAAAGACGAATGTACTCGTGGTCGCAGATTTTGATCTTGCAGGTGAAACTGTTATCCTAGAGAGTTAATTCCCTTGCCAGTACAGCATTAATAAGATATCTTTGTAACAGGAAATATGCTTTCACTTGTGGTGCTGGTGAATCCATCTCTGTTCTACACATTAGCTCTTCTTCTGGAACCATAACCTTCTCCTGAATCACTCATTCCCTTTCTTGGCTCAGCTGCTTTCTCAATAGCTTGCCCCATTGCATATTCTCATGATGTGGGTATACGTGATCGGTTTAGATGCATCCCTCACTAACTTCCACTTCAACTTCTCTGGCATTTGAGCTTCTGAGATATTTGGGTTTGTTGCCACAGGTGGCCTGGCCTCCTCAGGCAATGGAGACAAGGCTCAGGGATCTGCATTTAAGAACTTTCGGCTATAAATCAGGGTATCTGCAGAGGTAAGAAAATTCACAGTGATGGTATTTATACTCCTGAATTGTCTGTGATTCACAAAAAAGGGAAAGCATATGCACAAGTACTTGCATCAAAACATTTATTCCATCATTCTGAACCAATAATTTCATACTTGTGTCTACTTACAACACCTTTGTCCTAGGCGATGACATATCTGTGTAAAGGAGCAATATTCTCAGAACCTCCTAGAAAACATCACATCACGCCTATGAATGATAAAGAAAACAATGGCTGTCTGATGTTAACTGGGTGGAAAATGGGAGGCAAAAATAGCTTTTGAAATATTTGTCTCAGGAATAAAGGTTACAGCACAGGAGTGAGCAACACTGCATCTAAAGCAGAGATGTCTGCCCTCCCCATCTTCTCTTTCCAAGTAGAATATTGACACGGACAGATCGAGCTCTATTTTAGTTTGCACTGAAAGCCCTTCTAGCAAAGACTCTTGGTTTTAATTCCCATTTACCAGCAGAATACATGTGACACAGCTCAACGTTTACATGGATATCTATATTTAGCCACTAGAAGAATGGTGCAAACTTTCTCTCTCTCTCTTGACTATTTTACTCCCCATTCTTGGAAAAAGATAGAATGACTTTTCCTTCCAAAATGAAAAAGAAATTTGAAAAATAAAAGTTTTAAAGAAAACCCTTAAACACTCTCACACAGAAAACATTTCACTTGAATATAAAAGCATCTACTCACAACGGTTATCAGGCTGGATTTATTTTTTCTTTTTCTTCCATAAAACTAGTTCTGAGATGTTTCTTGTTGATATTCAGCGCTACTGGAGCAAGGTTATCTTATGGCTGAGGAACAGTCGCAATTTGCTTTTGAACGCTGCACCATTTGGAAGAGAAATGGGGCAGCAGAGCCATCAAACCTACTTAGGGTTACACTCTGTGTCCTTATCCCCTGCCAGGGAGCCAGGGGACAGGAGACCATCACAAACAAAGGTGGCCAAGGCCCCACCGCTCTTGATTTTAAAGCATGTGCTGAAGTCTGTGGTCAGGTAAATCTTGTTCTGATATCAGTATAATATTGTACCTTTCTTCTACTTATGGTGTTAAATGTTAACCTAAGGCAAAAATGTAGGTTATGGCATAATTTATTAAAAAATCAATACCATATTCCCCAGTAATGGCACAAACACTACAGCTTATAATAGCTTTACTGTAGTACAGTTTTTTTTATCATTATTTTCCAATATGATAACGCTTGTTCTAAGGTCAACAGACATCACATGATCAGGTAAATATTTTTATAAGAGTCAGTTGCCAGAGCGGGTGCAATCTTAAGCTGGTGCATGTGTTGGGCTGAACTCACCGCAGGGCAGGATGATGCACACACAAGAAGTGTCGTAATCAGAAACATGTTGTAGGTCCCTGCTTTCTGTCCTTATGAGAATTATAGACATTATACCATATGGCTCCTTAATGGCTTTCTGAGGGTTTTTCTGCAAAACATCTCCTCCCAGGATTAGGTCCTAGCCCTTTTCTATGTCAAAGCGTCTCCAGCTACCTGCCAAGCTCGCACCAGCATACAGCACGAAGTCCGGTATCCCCAGAATGTGGGCTGTAAAGGGCTGATTTGAAAATTAATGCCTTTCTTCTACTGGTTGTCTCATTAGTTGCTAGGTTATCTAACCTATATGATGTAAAACTATAAACAGCTGCAGAGGCACTTTGTGTATGCAGTTGGAGCAATGAAGAATGTCCTCAATGAGATTATGCTAACTTTATATAACTTATTAAAATGAATATCAAACTTTGTTTTGCTTCATTCAATTTTTGATGTTAATTAAGTAAGCACAAGCATAAGAAAGGAAATTGGATTTGCTACTTAAGGAACTTCCAATAAAGCCATGGATGTTAGTGAGATGAGTTTCTAATAAACATTAATAAGTGTCTATGTAACAAGCACTGCTTGTCTTTTAAGAACATTGGATTTTTCTCACAGGATACGGACAGCAATAAAATACATTTGCAAATATGAAGATATATTACAGGCACATTTTTCACTACCAGCTTTAACAAGCCTCAGATCCCAGCTTTCTGATTTTGTGACCTTGGGAACAATCATGGGCCAAGAAATTTAAAAAACCATTTTAAAATTCATACAAATGTAATTTAGGAACAGCACTGGCTAGATGGGAACTTCAGACAAGATTTTTACAGTGAATAATGCTTTTCTTTGTCCATTTCAGACAAATTTAATGTTGCTACTACATTTGACATCAATCACCCAGTCATGAGCAGCCACATCCTTGCTCAGCCTAATGACAGGAGAGAAAGAAAGGTGTATAGCCCGGACAGTACAGCTGCGCATATGGAAGCACAGGGACAGCCAATGCTTTTATTTTACCTTTTCTGCTGCAGCCAGAACAAAGCTATTAGAGCCAAGGAGAAGGGAAGCATCTCTCTCACAGTTATGCTCATTTATGGCTCTTAATATTAGGTGTTTTCTGGGAAATTCATAACTGGGCAAGAGACTATTGCCGACTTACAAAGTAATGTTTGGAGCAGACTTTGTATGCCTACTGCCCTTCCATTTGGCAGCTGGAATCAGTGACAGATGCACAAGGAGAAGAATTGTTGAGCAAGATGGTGACATTTTCATATCATCTTTTGACCATAAAATGCCACCTCTTAAATGCAAAGGCACTATAGGGTGCTGAGGGTGCCACATGTGATGGTTAAAGTCATAAATCTGGTGTCAGCAAATACATGCAGGGCTGGTTAAAAAAAAATGAGACCTTTTGGATTAAAAAAAAAAAAAAATCCTTTTCATCCACAGTTTCACTTGAAAAGCTGAGCTTTTCAAAATAAAATTCCATGTGAAACTGCTGCCAGTCCAGAAATGTTATTTCTGGTACCATCCTCAATAACAAGGGACTTCCCTGCTTGGACTATGCTTCCTGCAGTGCCCACAAAATAAACAATTTGATCAAACTGTTCTCTTCTGCAAGCTGCTTTTACCTTCTCCCCAGTGGATCTGTCAGGGAGATCAAACTTTCCTGAACTCCAGAGATACCACTGTTTACATGGGCTGAGGATTTGGCTTTCTATACACTTCCATTATGTGGGCAGGGAAAGGCACCTCTTCTGCACAACCACCAATGGATCAGTTAGCAGGTAATAGTTCACACTTCCAGAAAAGCACTTGCACCATTTTCTGCCCCTATAATGAACATCCTTGGGTATTCCTTACCTCGCTGCTCAAATCTGCTCACAGACTTCTGGGAGAACAGCATAAATTTATGTTGGACTACATCTGGCTTTATAGGCTATTCTGCCCATTCAGATGTTTAAAATGACAATGCCCAAAGCTCGTTCGCTGGACGGATGACTGATAAAATTCAGTGATACTCTGATTAGAACTTTTAGCAAAGGAAACTTCTGGTCTGCAATTACCAGTCAAACAAGCATATCCCGATTTTCATTATCCAATACATTACGTCAGAAGAGATACTTCTGGCACAGACTGCCCTCAGAGTTGCTAACTTCAAATATGTGAATTTGTTTGCCCATAATTAATATGATGTATCTCAGCCCATTCAAAATAACAACTGCATCCCTTCCTGGTAATGAAAAGTGATTAATTTTCAATTATGGTAAGTATCCAATTTTTCACAGTGCAGCACTGTCTAAGTCACCCTATCTCTAACGTTCTAATTACAGACATTAAAAGTTCCTTATAATTATTGCAGAAAGATCAGTAAAATTAAAAATATTGGTTACTTGCTGCTATTATTACATTTGCCCTAATGCAGCCAAGGCTTAAATTTATGTCTGAGCTGCCAGCCATTTCATCAATCTCTTTTTGCGACTTGTTTAGAACAACTGGTTTTATTTCACGGTCTCAGTAACTGTTCCAACAGGTCTATTAACGGTTTGGCACTCTACATTTTGTAAAGCTTTAATTAAGTGAAACAAGCTAAAAATCACTAATATGTGCCTTTAGCAAAGTAGCAATGTAATTATCTCATTTAACAGATAACTACTTGTATTTCATTTTTCAAAGCACAAAGAGAAAACTAGCTCTAAATGTCACTTTTCAGGCTCATTAAACTCACTAGAGAAATATCAAATAAGAGATTTTCACTACAAATACTATAATAAACTCTGTGAGCTGATATAAACAACAGGAGTATTTGGGGAAGGGACAAGTATTATAAAATATTGTTTTGCAGAATAGATGCTGTTTACATATTTACAAACAACTTTTATTACAATGTTACCTAAATTTTTGGTCGTCTTTAGAAAAATCCAAAGCATCTAATTCTGTATTGCACATATTTTATAACATAACCTACAGAATCTTATACTCAAGAGCCAAATTCTTGTTTCCTTACTCACCCTAATCACCTTTTTTTCCTAAATCACCTTTTCTAAGTTACTTTTCTGAACTGCATGAGAACTGGGTGATAAGGGAAAGTTATGCAGATGTCAGCATATAGCTTCAGGGTAAGATTTATTTGCGTGTGTCTGATGCAAACACTGACATGGATCCAGTCATCTGGCATAACCACTGCCATCTCAAAACAAATTATTTATATTAAAGCCTGAGACCTAAACTGCAATTTTTTTCATGCAATAGCTAAGTAATAATCCATAGATGGCCCCTTGTTTGCTTGCACTAACAGTTTAATATTCCTGGATTTTGGTCATATTTCCATAAAGCAGGCCATACCTATATTTGCATTTATTTCAGCGTCGCTATAGATGTATCTGCCCTCGCTGATGACAAAACTAATGCCCACACATAATGCTTGCAGAAAGCCTATGAGATGTTTCCACACCAAAGAAGCCAATCAACTGGAAAGAGGAAAGGGAACCCTGGCAATTCCCAGTAACAACTGCTGTACGCAAGGACCTCCTAGTGCGGGTTAAAACCCCAGAGGTCAGGAGCAGGGGCTACCAGTCACACATCCCAAATCCAGAAAGTAAAAAAAGTCCTGCTGATGGCCAAAGACCCCACGGTTCTGGTACAGCCCTGCAGAAAAACCAGCCCTCCGCTTGGTTGCCTGCCCAGTCACCCCACGCCATTTTTCAGTCCACTTTAAACACTGTGTCCCATCCTATTCACCAGCACAGCCAGAGCATGGCTTACCCCAGGAGCCTATGCAAGGCACCACGGCTGACTGAATCCGTCCCTCCGAGCTGGTCTGGCAGGGCAGAATCGATGAGGTTACACCAGGGATGCATTTGGCTCGGTGTGACTGATGCTCTGGGATATTCCTAGGAGTGCAGCTACAGACCTTGAAGTAAATACACAGAAATGGTACTGCATTACAATGCATTTGTATTCTGTTGTGTTTCTTATCGTGTATTATAATATGGCTTATAAGCCTGCTGCAAAGAAAGTTGAAGCAATAAAGCTTGACTGATTGATTGATGCATCACCATTTTTAGGGTCCGTTGCACAAACTATTTTGATAGTGGAAGCCCATAAAGTATAATGTCTGTGCTAAAAGTGACACAATGAAGAAGATGATGCACCTGCTTCAATTTCAGCTTTGAGTCATTATTTAGAGCTGGCGGTCTAGGAGTTGCAGAATACTGCCTTTCTAGTTCCCTACTGGTTCACCAGAAGATAAATGTCTAAAACTAAGGACCCCGGGCGCGCAATAATAAAAACCTTTTTAGAGTCTAGACCCTTCCACTAGTTAAAGGAAACCTATTCCCATTTTTCTGTTAGGAAAAAAAATGGGATGCAGTTTCCCAGTGGCAGAGATCAAGTTTTTTATTTATATTAAAAATGCGGAATTGGAAAAAAAAAAAAAAATCCTTGTACAGACAAGACCATCGGGTTGAAGGGTAGATCTGACCCCAGCTCCTCAGCTCTGATCCCAACACACTGCAGGAGGGAGTGAGACTGGCCATATCTCCATGGTTAGTTAGACACAAACCATCCTTGTAAATTAGCTGACAGTGTCATTTCCGTCTGGGGAACACACTGAAGTTTAACGAAGCACTTTGAAAGCTGAAACCAATTAGAGCAGTGTTAGTGCAGAATTATTGGCCAAATCAATGTTTCCTTTCCCTTTGGTAAATATGGGCAAACCTACAAGATCTGAGCCATCCAAAATTCAACCTCTCCAAAATCAGCTGTGTTCAAAACTGAACCCCTTAGTTCAGCCCCTACCTGCCCTGTAGGTTGTACAGGTCTCCAGAGCTGGTCTTGAGGGGGAATATATCCCTTTTTAAGTTCAAGTCTATTTATAGTTTTTGGAGGACAAATCCTGTGAAGGGAATTTTCCATTTCCACCAACACTAACAGAAGCTGAAGACATCTACATTAGATGGTCCCAGTTATTTTTTTCCCTCAGACTTGTGCTCAGCTATTTTATAGGTTTTGGGGCTCTTTTCATCAGAATGAGTGCTCCCTTGCTAACACATGCATGAGCACAAACACTTATATGCAAAACTCTCTTAGAAACTACAAGCACTTATGAAATTTCCACTGGACTGTGGGGACTTCTTTGCCGACACTGGGGCAAAGACACATGGGTCTGAGTAGAGTTTAGACAAGGCCATACCTCAGTTCCTCACGCTGTTCCTCCCCCACGGAGAAGCCAGCCTGTGGACCCTTGGCTGTGTGTTTAAACTTTATGTTATCTTCACGTTAAAACAGGTGTAGGTCTGCCACACAAGCCTAATGAAGCTGCAATATGGACAGCCTGGGGCATCATCCAGCACAGGATTCAACCAGGACATCAACACCTTGAAATGCAAAGAACGGGAAAAGTAGTACAACACCCATGAACTGGACTTTTATAGATTCAGTCGATGCTGCGCTGGACTTCAGCAGTGGGCTGAGGCAGGGGACGCACCGGGGGCCACACCTGGCAGGAACAATGGGCGAGTTGTTCAGCCAGAGGGCTGTAGTCAGCCCCAGCCTCTTGCTCCTCACATCAACCACTACTTGGTGCAAGTCAGGTGGGAAGAGGAGTGAAATGAAAGAGGAATGAGATCAGACTTAGTTCACAGAACATACACAAATTTGCCTTCAAACGAACCTTTCTCAAGCAAGTTCACTAAATACGTCTTGATCTTTCTTCTGTCACATTTCTAGCATACAGGTTTGTATTTGTGGCAATTGCATGTAACATGCTTTGCATTTACAGAGAAGTGACTTGGATATCAAATGACCAAATAGCACTGAAGAAAGGTTAAAGAGTGTGACCTATTGAACACTAACCTTCAACTGCTCTTGCAGGAGATACATTTTCCCTTAAGGAAAATAACTAACCTTTGAACCTCAGACCTTCATATCTATCTTTTGCCTTCTGGCTCTTACTGACAAAGCTTCAGTAGAAGAACGGTCCTGAACAGATCAGGTTTGCTTCACCCTTCTGATCAGTTTGGGGCACATCTGGCTATATTCTGCCCTTTGTACCCACACAGAAAAGCTAGATTCCATTAGCTCTAAGTGGCAGTGTCTCAAGACCAGAAATAAACCCTGTTTTATCAGTCTCATCACAGTCATCATCCCAGATTACTTTAGATCCCCATCGACACAGAAGTTAGTTGATCTACTCTAACTCACCATCACAAGACCTTATTTCTCTGTATATTACCTGCAGGGCTGCCTTACAAAGCAATGGCAAACATCCTTCCAGATCAATGGCTCCTGCTTGAAAAATAAATGCCCTGGATTAGCCTTGGAGATTCAGGTAGCAGCAGGACACCATTATCCTGCAACAGCATTCTTCTCCACTGACATTATCTCTTAATTTTTATCTATTGCAGACTAAACTAGCATCTACCAGAGGGGAAACTCTTTACATGATTCTTCACCTTGGTTTCATCAGAGTTGTTACCAAAAACTTTACTTTCGAGGAGTTTCTGTTCAGATTCTACTTGCATTCAGTCAAGCATGCCCCCTTTTCCTAAAAAAGCCTAACACGCTGCTGTAAACTGCCTCCACCAAAAGGCTGTATCCATTCTTTTTTCCCTTCTTTATCACATTCCAGAATTTCCCCTGCATTTTCCATGGCTTGTTGGTCTTCTGTTGGGAGAAATAATAAATATGATCTATGATATTGTACTATTGACTCAAAAAAACTGAATACAATTCCTAGCACTATCATGGACTTTCCATGCAACTAGCATTGAGTTTCCCTTGGCCAGATTACAAACTGATACTCTGGCGGCGGCTCACCTGCAAGCAGATTTATTAACACCAATAAAAGAAACTGAGAATCAATTCCTCAGTCTCCTCCTTCAAAATTAGATTATTGTTTCTTATTTTCTCAGACCCATCATCTGAATCCACAACAATAAACCAGATCTTCAGCTGGGTTCAGCTGAGGCCTGCCAACAATCACCACTGAGGGCTGACTTAATGGGAGAATTGTATGAAAACGCTAAAATATTCAAAACCATCACTAGCCCAAAGCAGTCCTCATCCTTTGTGTCTTTACACGTGAAATTATAACCTTGTGGCCCTTCCACAAGGGTTGGGGTTTTTCTCATTCCATCCTATAGCCATGACCATTTTTCTGCATTTTACTAAAAGGATTCACCAGTCCACCTATACTACTGCCTCATTTGAGGATATTAGCTTCATACTCCTCAAAATATATGAAATCTTAGGAGGTGGAAAGAGGACTTTTTGGTCCACCAGGACAATCAGTGGTGTCAGAAGCATCATGCGCAGTGCTTACTGAAAAGTGCTTTTCTCTCTTCCTTTTTCCTTGCAGTTTCAGACTGAAATACTGCAGTGAACTGTGTCCAGGGCTGGAGATGAAATCAGTGCAAATCAGCTCCCAGTCTGCAAGCAATTCAAAGACTCAGACTGAGTCTTTAAAGTAATAAACAGGATGGGGAAGCTCTGCCCATGAACCACCAAAACAACCATACTCTGTGAGCTCACACCATCCACGATCGCCAGGGTAAAACACGCAAGTGTTGGGCACTAAGGATTTGGCTGTGGAATTAATTTCTCCAGCACTGTTAGATCAATCCAGTCTGATTCCTTCTTTTTAGACCAGGCCTTCCATCAGAGCTGGAATATACATATATATATATATATATATATATATGCATAGCCCAAATGGTGATTTCTGCAAGCAAAGAGGAGAGAAGACCAGAAGACTCCACTAAGTCAACTATGCTCTCCTTGTGCAGATTTAATCTGCCTAAGACCCAGAGAACTATTTTAATGATGACCAACAACTGCAAAGATACTTCCCGGTGTTTCTCTCATGACTCTCCTGATTCATACCAGCCCTGACCTTCAACCTCCTTTGTATTTTAAGCTTGGCCTTCCCTTGAAGTGAACCCTTTTTTTTATTGTGGACAAGTATCCACTAAGAACCACTCAGCTCATCTTTCTATATAAGTAACCTTATCAAGATGTGGACCTCCATCAAGATGTGGACCTTCAAAACAAACTTAGCCAGAGCGCCAGTTTGTTGTTACCTTGCTCCCTTTTTTGAATTAGCAGTGCAAAAAATTAAATACAGTGCCTCACAGGAACAGCACCAGGCAGAGCCCATCCATAAGATGTCATAAAAAAATTGCTGTGGGTCTCAGAATCAGAAAGGTCAGGTTCTCTTGGCTAAGTATCGTCGCCTATGAGGTATAGAAAAAGCCTCACTGTTTTAAGAGTGCTACAATGCCTCATCACAGTTGAGCAGATAAAAAAGAGGACTGCAGCTTTAACTTTATATTTCTGGCTTTTGTTGGCTGAAGCCAGATCCTTGGTGTTATTTTAATGCAGCAGCAAAGAGCTGCATTTAATACATGATAGGCTCAAGATGCTGCTGCTTTTTTTTTTTTTTGCTTTTTTATATGTGCTGAATATCCAGCATGTAATTGAAAAAGGAAAAGGAGCTGCTTGTTTGCTGCCTGATCCAGGAATGATTAAAGGTAGAAGTTTTTCAGACATTACTGACAGAAAGGGTATAGTTAAAGCTGCTTTAAAAAAGAGAGCCTTCATAAAGAGCCAGTACTCAAACCGCTATTAAAAGCATCATGCTTGTTAAAACCTGTAAAAAGGCAGGAAATCAGCGAGTGAAATGCAGCTTCTTCACCAATTACTGAAAGGAGTGTACACCTTAAAGCACTCTTTGAATTGCCGTGCCAGCCTCCCGGCGCTCCCCCCGGCGCGGCGCCCTCGGCCAGCCCGTGCGTGCGGGTGCGGGTGCGTGCGGTGCCGGGGCTCTCAGCCTCGTGCCGGGCCATTCATGGGTACATTAGTGATGGAGGCGGGGGAAGGAGAGGGGGCTGCAATGCTACACCAAGTTCACTTCTCGGTTGTTGTTTGCGACCCATTTACAGCTGAATGGCTCTGTGCAGAGACAGCTCTAAATGACTCTCTCCACCTCTTCACCAAGCCACTTGTTTTTGTCATTTCTTTCTCTTTTTTAAAAATCCAGAGGAAATAATTGATAAACCGAACGCCGTCCACCTTAAAGGCAAATGCATATATCCACCTGGTTAAAATTCCTCCTCTTTCTATTTTCCATCTCCCTATATCCATTTTGCTCGGCGCTGTTTAAACAATACTTCATCAAATGCAGCCTGAAGCAAATAAAAAGCACAGTAGAGTAAATAAAAAGTAAAAAAAAAAAAAAAAAAAAAAAAATCACAGGCTGGAGGGTAAGTACTTTTATTCCTGTACTTTCATTGCCTGGGGAATTATTATTCCATTGCTGGTTTCAGGAGGGGGGAGGGAGTGGGGAGGGGGGGGTGAAAGGACAGCCATGTTATTCGCAAAATGGATTGCTCCTCTCACTGCTTTTCACTCCTCTGGGTTCTCAAGAGTCCACTGATTACAACGAAGTGTGGCCATCTATTCCGTCTTATTGACAAAGGTCCTTAATTACTGCTGCACCAGTAATACCTGCTATTAAATTCTGCTAAACAGAGGCTGCAAATTAGCTGCGGATCCCAGTAACCTTTTGTGTGTAATTACAGGCAGCGGGATTGACGCTAAGGCTACAGCACTGACCCGAGTCATAGCAATGGGAAACCTTTGTTTATCACCTGTGGTGGGGGCCAAAATGTGAAATTAAAATCTCTCCATCAGTGGAAGGCCTTCAGAAGCCCGGGAAAGCAACAGGAAGGCAAAAAGCAAACTGCTCTGTATTTATAACCGACTTCTTCAATTGCTATTTAAACTCACAGCTCATTAACCTGGGTGGCTATTCTAGCATGCCAGCCATGCAAAGTTTAAAATGGCAAAAATTTAGGTTGTCTTTTTGAGGTGTTCTGTATTTCATCAAGGCCTTTAACCTGCATTTAAGAGCCAGTTTGATGCAATTGCTAACTATAAACAGGCTGAGATATTGAAAAACCAAACCCAATAACACACAAATGTTTTGCATTTCCATGGTGGGAGACAGGTGGTTGTGAAACCCTGGTTTGTCTCTGCCGGGTTTCAGCGTGAGCCTGTCCCTGGGGCACTGGAGCCATCGCCAGCCATGGCTCCATCTTGCTCAGCTCTGCACGCCCAGGTCCCATCCAAGCCAACACGGGCTGCAGCAGGACAGGCATCTGTCTGCATCTCTTGTTCTACATTACTGTGCTCATCAGAGTGGGACTCCAGGTGCCTGGGAACACCCACTGCATGTGTAAACCCAACCATTAGTGGTATCAGAGCAAAAAAACACCAACAGAAAGCCAGTGCTGTAATCCTTTGAATTATATTGTCCCTGTTACAGGGGCTTAGCCTGGAAAGAGGATGTGTGCAAGGATCTCCCACAATCTCCTGCCTCCCTCTTCTCTCCTTCCTCCTCCCCTGCCTTTACATCTGGCTCGTGAACTGCCCTTGATTCCAGCCTCCGAGCATGACACAGATGGTGCAGATGTCCCACCGGCCACAACAGGTCTTTTTCTGTTGTACTCTGTCATTTCAGAGCATTGTTTCGCTCTCCTAACTTTGCATCAGCGTTAGCAGCATCCTCATCATCAGTCCACTTCCACCAGTGCTTCTGCCACACTCCCTCTGTGCTCCACGTCACTGGCTCTGGTGAAGACCCAGTTGAAGGCCATGTTGGGTCTTCACCTTCACTCTCTGTTGAGCATGGAGCTGTCAGAAGCTCGTCTCACAGGCTTGCACTGACAGATGTGAAGAGCAAGTCTTCTCTTCCCATCTTCTACATGTTTTCTAACTTCTAAAAGGCTGCTTAAAATTTGCTGCCCTCACCCATCAGTAGTAAACATTTCTGAAGTAATATCCAGTCCTGATTCATAGTTTTCAGTTGATCTGTAAGTCTTAGGGACTATGGGAGGATCTACATGGTAGGCAGATTATTTCCCATCCATGCACTCTTCATACTTTCCTCTGAATCAGTTGGCAAAAACCAGCATCTTCATTTCACAGTAGGTATTTTCTTCCCAAAACATCTAATTCTGAAGGGAATGAGATTGTAAGGTATTTCACTGTGAAACAAACGGGAGATACTTTGATTTGCAAAAGAATAATGTTTCAAGCAGTCCTAGTTAGCCTTTGAGGATTTAAATATATATATTAAATTAATGGAATATTACAGCTATGTTGTAGTTGTAACACAATGTCGTATTGCAGCATAGCATGTTAAATTCAACTGTTACTACTGAGATATAAAATGCTGTGAAAATAATAACACACTTGTCTTTCACAGTAGAACAAGAAAAACTGAGCCCGTGCAGATTAATGTCTTGTGTCCTTACATACCCAAACTTTCGTTAGTGCAAACTTTCCCAAAATGCTCCCCAGTGCATCTGCATCTCCTCAACTCCCTGTCCCTCACTACCCTTGGAAAACATGTGTCAACTCTAAAAATATACAATCCACTCAAAGCTCACAAAAGAATATTTTAACTCACATTTTGAAACTTTCAAAAAAAATAATATTTTTTATTTAAAATTCAGTGGGAATTTATTTGTATTGATGTCATACAAGCACATATATATACAGCCTCCTTAAATCCTTTTTCTCAGATGAAAAGCATCCCTGACACACATATTAACCAAGAACATCCTCTTCCCACCAACACTGGATCAGCCTGTGCTCTCCTCCAGCTGCCAGGTCCTGATCTTTGAGCCAGAGCCCAGGAGCAAAGCACCCTGTAGATCTGAGCATCCATGAGTGGATATCAGATGGGCATCCTTGAGATGATGCCAAGGAGAAATTACGAAGTGCAGGATTCACGCATTTGTCTTCTTACTTGACCATAAATAGCAGTTCAAACATCATTTTTTAAACAAGTGACTAATGAATCCTGCCTTTATGAACAATTAGTTTTTCTGGGTCTCAAGGACTCTGGGACAAATCCTGCAGTCCTCACCCCAGCAGCACTTCCACTTCTCCCAGCAGGTAGGAGCTTCTGCTTAGAAATCGCCATTAATTCAGGTCTGTGGCCTAGGTCCTGTGGCTGCTATTCGCATCTCTCCTCTCTCTCTAACTCCACGCAATCAAACGCAGGGCTCTGGAGTTCTTTAATGCTTTATATAGGCTCATTTCTGCAAGTTACCGCACAATCAGGGTAGAGTGCACAGCACTTTGCAGTTCTGAGGCACAGATGAGGTTCCCTAAGGATTAAATTTGATTCTGTCCAGAGGTCTAGAACTAGACTTATTCCACCCCTGAAGTCCCACTTAAGCATTATTTTGAAGGCATTAGTGATATTAAGGTTGGGTATTTCTCAGACTTTAAGGACGTAGTGGCAGAGCATTGCAGCAGCTTATTATAGACACAGAGATGCAACTCTTAGCCTTGCTCCAGGTGGCAGCCAAGGCCAAATGACCCATCTGAAAACCGATACCTGATACTTCACACCAGGCATCTGAGCAGTAATTCTGGCCATGCCCTACCTTTATGTGCTATTGGCAGCACAGCCACCCCGCCCAAACTGTGCTTGCCCAGGGCGACATCCAGGCTCCAGCTGCTAGCTGTGGGATTTCTACTTCACAGAAAATAAGGGGCGGGGGGGGGGGTGGGGTGTGAATATCCCAGGATATAATGACAAAGCCAAGCAAAAAAAATATGCTCCTTGATCCAAGTTCCAGGATAGATTGGGAGCACTAGACAGTCAACAGATTCATCCCTGTGGTAGCACCGTGCCTCCAAGTACAGAAACGTATATTCCTATAGCAAAGAGACCTACCCGTTCTGTTAACATCTTTGAAGTGATTATATATTTTTAAAAAAAAAAAAACCTAAAACACTGATGACAGTGCTCAGGCTCTTTGTGACATAATGACTTGAAATCTTAAAGCCCCGGCTCCTGGAGCCTTTGTATTTGTGAGAGGCTCTGCTGACCTCTCTCTAGTTTCTTTAGAAAATAAACTAGCTCTCCTGGATTCAGAAAAGTGTTTGAAAATGAGGTCTGGAGGCTTTAAACCCAAAAGATGAATAAAAAGAAATCAGAGTTCATTAGCTTTTAGAGTAAAAAGGTTTTTTCTGTTGATTCATTTTTGGTGAGCACTTAGTATTTTATAGCATATGAGCTTAGCAATATCAGAAATCATGTTATAGAAGTGTATTACATTTTTGCACAGCCTCATATGATAACGACATTGTGCAACCTGAGAATTATTACAGGAGAATGTTTTTTCAATTAACAGTGCTAAGTGTTACTAAGTGATGTTATAAATATAAATCATCTATTTTAACTCCCCTTACAACATTCACTTGGCATTAGATTCTACTTCTGGAGAAACTCTCCATGACCCTATACTAAGTCACTAAATAAATAATGCAGACACCAGAGAAACTGCCAGAAATTGAGGGAAGAGACCTTCTTTTTATGAGTTGTGAATATTTGCATTCTTAACAAACTTTTAAGAAACAAATCGCATGTTAGAACGTGTTATAAAATAAATATGAAATAAAAGGTACATTACTCTTCGTTTCTGACCATGTCTTAAGAAAATTCTCAAAACGAGCCTGAAGAACATGTTATCTGGAAGTTTCTATAGAAACACATATTCTTGTAGTTTACTGGAGTGGTTGCCACCTCATTGGCTTTTTGGTCTAAAAATTAACCATCTGCCTGAGCCCTTCTACATCTGTAGCCACAAGATACCTCCAGACAGCAGCTCCTCCTGACACAAGTGCTGCCCCCCAGAGCTTCCTCTCCCACCTCCCAGTGCTCAGACAGTCCGTGTGACTAATTAGAGACAACATTTAACTTTTGGACAGTTTACAACAAGTTAAATTAATCACAACCTATTATAAGCTCATCCTAGACAGCATTTTTAAAAGGGTTGCCTTAGGTCTTTTCCATCTCAGCTGACCTTTTTTACCCTTTAATTTGGGATGTTCATTTGAGGGCATGATCTGAAGCTCATGAAGCTCAACTGGGAGATGCCCTTCTGGTGCGTTCAGCAGCTCATGATCTGAACATCCACCACCACATTTCACAGGAGCAAGTCTCACCTACAAGCAGAGCCTGGATGAATGTTCATGGCTTTATTAAAGCAAGTTTAAATAACAAAACTATTGCCTAATGTTTGAGGACTGCACCGACAGCTGGCAAGTAGGGCATGCTGCTGAGCAGCCTTAGTACCTATTGCTCCACAGAGACGTTGCAACAGCTCCAGCTCACATCACCTTAAAGACCTTGCGAGGCCACTTTCAGCTGTCCTTATCGCAGTCATCTGACCTTTACTCCTAACAGCCTCTGTGTGGGGGTCAGAATCTCACCCTTTGTGAATGGGCTTTATATTAACATTTACTGACTGCACTTTAAAATATTAAAATGTAATCATGGGTTTCCAGACCAGGACGAGGGTTGGGTTTTTTCCCTTCTCACTTAAAAAGCGCTGAAGTCCCAGAAGACGCTGTAAAAATATGTGGCACTTCACAGCTCAGATGGCCAACATAAGCATTTTCTAAATTGCTTGCCTATCAAAATCATATTTGGAATTGTGCTCTGTAAGTATGTGCAAAATTTACATTACAAAAGACGCAGTATGACATCGAAAAAGAGTTACTACAACTGTTCTAAAACACTGTAATGTGGAAAAGGGGCCTCCAAGGATTATTTTTATCGCCCTTAGGACTCGCGTTTTGAAGTGCCTCAGCACGACAGCAGAAAACCTGCAATTAAATATTTAAATCACCATAACAGTATTTTTTAAGGAAAAAGAACTTCAAGAGACCTCTTTAGAAATCGAGTGCTTCCCCGTAACATTACACATGCTAGTGAAATAATTTTAAAGTAAAAGGGTAATCTAAATTTTATATTGCCCTGGATATAATAAGCTCCTGGTGAGAACAGTAATATTGCAGTAAAATATGAAAGTGCAATGCGCTTTTTGATTACATCAGGGTTTTCTATTTGCCACTTTAATCCTTCGAATTCAGCTGTTCCCTGTTCAGTCCTTTTACATCATCCTTAGCTAATCTGTCAAACATTTCAGACAGCCAAACCAATTTTCAGATTGTTCGGGACTTTGCCACAAGCACCGTATGCTGTTAATAAGATTTTCATTTGGAGTGATGCCATGTCGTCCATGTTTTCTATCGTATATAAATGCTGAGATTTAATGGCTTCAGGTTTTGTTTAATGTTAACATCAACAATAAAAAAAGGGAGGTTCTCAAACGCCAAGCCCCATAGTGAAATGCACTAGTGACAGCTATTTGCAAGGTTAATGTTGTGGAAAACAACATCCATCTTTGAAACAGTTTCATTAGCCCCATACAGCTGACCTCTCCACATAATGTTGTCAAATGTGACGTGCATCAGATTATTGGGAATATGGAGATCAATAAATATGCAACACCAGCGCTCAGAATGCTCCTGGCATCATAGCCGTACAAACGCCATCTAACATCCCAAAGAGTAGCTGTCATCTGTCAAATCTACTAGCAAATAGACAGGCTTAAGGGGAAAGCTATCGGTAATAGTAAAATACATAAGTAAAGATGAATTAGGGAGTACAAAGTCAAGGTTCTGATTCATTACGGTTCCAAACAAAAAACTCCAGATAAACACTTTAGAGCAAGACTTGCCTTATTTGTTGCATTAAAGGTAAACCCCCTCTGTAAGGCAGCATCCGCTACATCTGCATTTTCACGCACCCACTCCTTTCCTCGGTGTTGCTCTTGCCCCCCAGATCTTGCCCTCTCGAGAGATGCCCACTCGGTGGGGCCCATCCTGACACGCCGGGTGTCTCGCCAGCCCCAGGTCCTGGAGCACGCAGGGAGCTCTGGTCCCCGGTCCCAGCACAGCACCCCAGGTCTTCAAAGGCAGCCTAAGGATAAGCTCCCAAGGAGAGGAAAGGTATGGCTGGATGTAGTAGCTTCCCCAGAGGTCAGCGTGCCATGATAATAGAAAAGTAACTAATGAAAAATTAATATTTCCTTTTAATTTTTGAAATAAATTCTATTGGCATAGCTTTTTCCTGATTTATTCTGGTCCTAAACCAGGGTACAACTCAGCGGCAGATAGAGAAATCAACGTATATCATATCATTAGCGCACTTTGGTTTTAGGTCCAAAAAGCTCAAGGTATGGAGCAGTGGCAAATAACAGAATTAAAGAGAGGGATTGGGAGCTGATTTCAAAAGGCAGGAAGAGCAGGCAGCACTTTGCATGACTGAGCTCCCAGTAATTTCAACACAAAAGGGAAATGAAGCTACAAAGATCCCTCCTACCTGGTCTTTGACTGTAAACATTTAGTGACTGGGAAAATATCTGATATTTTTTCTTCTTTTCTGTACGTATGACATTGTTCTCATTACTATTTCCTAAATAATTGGGTAGTAATCCTCAGCCCACAGCTTTGGAGGCATTGGTGTGGCTGCCACCGTGATGGAATTCTGCAATAAATCAGCAATTCGAATCACTCACTGAGTGGGAGCTGAAAACTCCCTCAAAACTTGCAGTACTTAATGCAGAGAATGACACGCCTGCAAACAGTGCCTTCCGCTAAGATATATATGTATATTAAAGAGTTACATTGAGAACATGCTGTCCAATTAAAGAGCTAGCAGATTGGGTTGGGGTTTTTCTCCTTATGTGTTTTTAAAAACACTGCTCATGTTGTGGAAAAAGAGAACAAACAGAAAGCAGAAAGGTATTTTTGAAGTATACAGTTATAAGGTGCTTGGCTGATAATTTGCAACCTTGGTACACAACATACCTTTTAGCAAGGCTATTTATTTCTCGGGGAGAATGCTACAGTACTTACGATAAAGGCCTCTGTTGGACCTCTTCATCAATAGCAAACCTTTAAGCACAGCACATTTCATAAATAGGAGTTCCACTAACACAGACTTCAAAAGGATAGAACCTGATAATTCAAAAATAGAGCTATATTAAGTGTTCCAACAGTCCATCCATAAAAGCAGCCTCCAAACGCCTCCTCTGTGCAGCATGACAGTCTATTAGAATAATAGCAGGGGAAAGCATAATTACAAGTAATCATTGGTTGGAAAGGAGCTAGTTGTTTTTGTAGAGTAAAATGCCTTACTGAACCCAGCAGAAAATGCAACACTGGTTCTAGCGGTGAGGGCAGGTAGCCGCAGAAAATAATCAGAGCACAAATCTTGAGTGATTCCGGTTTATTTTTTAAACCCTTCCGTATTTCTTAATATTTTCCCAGTGAATTGCACTTCATTTGCTGCCACATTTTAAGTCCGGTTACCATATTATTGCTGTTGGTTGGGCAGTGACATCCCTTCTGCTTGAATATCAGTTTGGTTTTGGAAGATCCGTGACTTAATGACTTTCTTCGCATCATTGTGAAGATGTCCCTGCTTACAGCAGGGAGGGTTGGACTAGATGACCTTTAATGATCCCTTCCAACCCAAACCATTCTATGATTCTACGATTTTAAGGCAAAACATCTCCACTAGCCGTGACTTTTAACACATGAAAGACTGTCCCTGCAGACTATAAAGGTGGTTCAGCTACTTGTACAAAAGTTCAGAAGACATTCATAGGTCTTCCCCCCTCCCCATTGATGTAGTACTTGGGCCTATGTCTCCAAGAGCAAAAAAGAGCCTGCAGGTAAAAGCAACTCCTGTTTGCATGTAGCTGAACTCCAGAAAACCCACTTCTGAGGGCTCCATCTCTCTTCTGTTTTCTAAATGCTCTACCTTCACTCCTACCTCTTTCATACTGCCCAGCCTCAGACGTGCATCTGCCATCGTGCTCCACCAGTTAAGACATTTGAAGATTTGCTGTTGACTTCAGTAAATGTAGGACTGTGGGATTTATTTCTATATATCAGTCTCCGGGATTATTTATGGTTATTCTTGTTAGAGTTGTATATCTTAACAACCGCTATATACCACAGCCGACCTGCTTACTCCAAAGCTCTAGGAGATCACAGTAGAGATCGCAAGGCTAAGGAATGGAGAACTTCATTTTGGCATTACATTCTTCGGCTTCCTTGTCATTTTAAAAATTAACTGTTTTTCTCATAGGAAATGAGGCCAAGAATATGCTTGGGCCAATTAAGCAATTATAATTATACCACCAACCACCAATGACTTTATTTTACTATTCCAGGTACAGGACCAGCGACTCTTGTGTATTCATCATGTAGAAAGCACCTTTGTAGACCAGCCTATACTCCCTTGCTCTTATGATAATGCTTTTAAGGTAAAAAGACCTCTTTGTGAGGACAGCCCCATTATAAAGTGATATGCTTAGTCACAGCTAGCGCTTACTGAAAAGTTTCAATGTTCACTACATTAGCTAGTCTTAAAAAAGGAATACAAACCAATTTTAATCAATATGTAGTAATAAATAAATATTAAGGAACTATACCACTAATGTACAGGTAGCCTAATTAAAGTAACAGCATTTGCTGCACTTACATACCTTAATTTTCCCTACAAAATCCTTATTGAACCACTACTTTTTAAAAAAATTGCATTTGCAATTAGAAACACTGAAGTTACATTATCGATTTTCTGCTAAAAACCTTTTTAGTAAACAAGCACAAACTACATTCATTAAGTGTAAGTGCTTGGAGCTATGGTGTGAAATTCAATTCAGCCATTATCATGAATTACACTGATTATTGCTGTAATTATTTTCTCTTGGATACAACTGCATTTCTGTTCCTTGCTAGTTGTGTTGGACATATAACCATGTTCATTTTATAGCTAATAATACTCAACTATAGTTTCAGCAATTACTATCACTTATACAAATCACTAAGTTAAGCTATGGGTACCTAGTAAAATAAAAAAAAACATAAGTAGGACATCCTTTTTTTTTTTTTTACCTCTGAAATAACTAATGGCATTGGCAACGGAGGAAAATTACCGATGTTAAATGATTTACATTAGAAAAAGTGATCACCTGTGATCCACTTTCACTGATATTTTGGTCACAGTGAACTCATAACTATCCATTTATAACCTGCCAGGTAAACTATACTTTTGCCTTTACCACACAGGATAATAGAATAATCCCTTTTTTAAAGTTTATCTGTTAAGAGAACAAATTTTCTCGAGGGCCATTTACACACTGGCAGGCCACAGCCAAAATTAAATATCTCAATAAATTGATCCATTAAAACAATCTACTTCACAGATCATTTCAAGCATGGCAACAAAAAATGTTCTACAGTTAAAGGCCCTTTCCCAAACCCAGTGACCACAATCAAGAGGCTGTATGGCCAGCAATGGTTATTGCTCTTCAGCCCAAAGAACACCCAAATCACCTGGCATTTTTTAGGACAAATGCATAAGTGTCGATTTCAAGTGTTGCTTGAATAAGAAGTCCAGTACCAGATGCTATAATAAAAGTGATGTTCTTGAAAGGCAGTTATTTCTAGAATAGATACTGTAATAGAAGTGATATTCTTGAAAAGCAGTTATTTCTAGAATAGGGGGTAAAAGCAACCAGTGAATAACACACTGCAAACCAGTAAGGAATGAGAAGTGGTTTGGCTCATGGTATCACAGCAAAATTTTATTTGACAGAGAGTCTCCTGGAATATCAGCTGTTGCTGCAGAGAGAACCAAGGTCTGCACACATCCGTGCTTCTGCCTGCTGCTCTCGGTTCCAGCCACCCTGTCCAGGAATGAAGCATTTGTCATCATTTGCCTGATATTTTTATATAGCAGCATATATATATATATACAGTATGGATGTACATCACATCAAACAATATTCATCGGGTAATTCATAAGCTACTTGTGTATAAAAAATTTCTATACTCGTGTGTAGAAAAAATTCCCAAGAAGCTGCTGAGCCAAGGGTCCGAAGCAGAGGGTGTGTGCTCTGCTACATGCAGGAGCTGGATGTCATCCTAAGTTTGGTGTAAGTGTTACAGTCTAAAGAGTCTGATAAATAAATTGCTCCAACTAAAACTTGAGCTAATAAGGGAAAACAAATATATGTGAAATGAAAAATTAATGCCTTTTAGTATTGGATGTAAAGTTCAAGTTTGGCATTCACTGTTCCTCAAGCCGGACGCAGCAAAGCAAGGCTCTGGGGGCTCCTGGAGCCCTGCTCATCCAGTAGCTTCGTTTGCATCTAAGCAAATCTTTGCCTAAGTGCTCATGTGCCCTGGCTCTGACAGATTCCGCATTCTTACACCATTTTACATAAGCTGAAGTCTGACCTGGAGATATTTTCAGCAAAGGAGGGATTTATGCAACATGTTGGCCATGTCATCATCGTTCAGAACACTTTTTGTTCATCCCAAGATTCCCCTATGTTTCTTGTAGGAAATCCTGTTCACAACTGACTTTACACATCATTTTAAATGAAAACAACATGACAGTAAAGACCATTTGAATGTGACCTAGAACAAACATGGAACAAAGTCTTTCACTACAGGCATGCTAGTCGTGTTAGCAAGTTTCGGTAGCTTTATTGTATCTACTCTGATGTATGCATTAACAGAATCATTCTTATCTAAGTAATATTTAAAATCTTTTTACTTTTCTTTCACAATGGCACAAGATAAGCCAAAGAAATTCCAAAACAAAACCTGATGTTTCTCTTAGTTGCAGCCATCCCTGTATCTCACAGCATAAGGGATGCTAACTCCGGGGAGTACCGTTGCTCATTTACTAAAGACTTTATTATCTTTTTGCTTATGGCTACCTTTCAAAAGCAACGCAAATGTTTATTGGGGTATCTTGTAACAAGGTACAGTATGAGAGTGGTTTATTTCAGATTACCCACAAAACCAACAAAGGGCTCAACCTCTCTGGCTATTTTCCAAGACATTGTCTGTGTCCTGACAGTGGCTAATATGTCCTTATCCTGAGGAAAAGCACTCACAGTATTTTCCTCTGTAAATATAAACAAAGATAGATCTTGGAGCAACAGGCAGCCATCTAGGAGATCCCTTCTAGAATCATGGTTCTCCCAAACATGCTACCAAAACCATCACTGACCAGTCTGCACTGAACGGCTGGGGCACTGACCTTCAGCACAGGAGTCCAGGGCATATTTCTAGCTCTGCTGCTAGAAAAGTCCTTTAATCTATTTCTGCCTCAGTTACCCTCACTTATAAAAGAGGAAAAGTGGTACCACCGCTTTTTCAAAGCACTATGAGTTTTACTAGTGAAAAGTTTCAGCACTTTTGATCTTTTCAGTGAAGATCAAATACACGAAAGTCTCTGTACATACAGTATTAGGAAAAATGTTTGCTATATTTGCAAAAATGGTAACAACACGTGCAAATTTTCTGAAGAAATAAAAATACCACCTCTTTTCCCAAATCCAAGAAAGAGATTGGAAAGATGGGACAAAATTCAGTGCAAAATTCTAAAACTGCTGTGCTCTTACTGGCTGTCCCACTTTATTATGTGCTAAATTAGGAAGCACTGAATTAATAGCAAGGAAATCCTACCCAAAACACAAGCATTATATACACAAGAAGATAATGAATATTCCCAGATATCTTCTTCATATAGGAATCTTTCCTCTGGACACTTTGAAACCATGTAACATAACCTTCAAAGCAGGGAAGATGTGTTGTAGAAGTTCTGCTTAGCTAACCATGAATACTAATTGCAGGAAGAACGATCTGCCCAGGGCCGGAGGGCATGAGCTCAACCAACAGGCACAAAAGTTTCATCATGCTACTGCAAACAATGGAGCAGAGTGTCGCTCACTCCGGAGCGTAAAACAGCCTCCTTGAAAGGGGATACCTCCCAAACCTTAACAAAACTCTGGAGGATAAAAAGAAATCTTCTTATCAAAGTAGCCTCGGAAAAGAAAGGATGAGTAACGAGGATTTTCACATGTGTGTATACGTACTTTTGCATGCATCTCTGTATTTCCACATCCCAGACAGCATTTTTATAATTCCGTTTGACTGTGCAAAACACAGTTGGCCCCAGTCCAGCCAGGCATCCTGGTTCCTTTGCTGATGTGAGGGATGAACCACTGCAGCTATTCCTCTCAGGTCATCAAGAGCTCAGCGGTCCCTCCACCACATCTCACTGATTTCTTCTTTGTCGGGAAGGTCGTACACAGTGGTGTCCCCACCACAGAGGGCAATGCTGGCACTGAAACAGAGCTTTGGCCACAGCAGCGGAGTCCAAATTTGTATGTGTGCCTGAAGGAAACTGAGTCACATGTCAGCATTACCACCAACGAAATAGAGCCAAACAAACACTGAAGCTACGATCCCACTGCACGCATGTTCCATCTGTCCAACGTTTTGTAAATAGGACCAGATCTGTGGGTGCAAGATCTGCACCAAATGCTCCTATGCTCCTGCCAGCTCCTCTGGCCCAGAGCTCACCAAACCTGGACCACCAGGTTATCTGCTAACTTCAGCTTGCCTAAGGTCAGCGTTTTTCCAGACAGCTTGTTCCCACCTCGGCCACAGGGAAGAGGTACATCACTGCCTTTGTACCCTCCAGAGACTCCTTCTCCAGGATAAGGGCTAGGAGCCCTGGTGGAGATGGCCACCTGTAAGCAGGATCTGAACTGAAACACTTCATCTGAATCCTGACTGTGGGAGATGGTATGACACTGCATCAGAGTTGGAAAGAGGAGGCCGGGATGAAATTCTCAAAAGAATTTGCAATCAATACATGAGCCAAAGGTAGAGCAAACCTAGGAGAATCAGGAGCCAGTGAACTAAAACTGTTCTCACAGCTGGCAGCACAGCAAGTAGGATGACCGAAGCAAAGCCTTATGCAATGACTCACAAGGGTGGCGACCAGGTCCTGTTTGCTCAGTTTACCACAGGTTTGCCTTCAAGACCAACATGTGTCTGGTTTATGCCATTCCCCTAATGGCAGGTGAGACACCCATGTTTAGTACCTGCTCTCCAAGTGCCTTTTTAGAGGCTTTCTGTGTCGAGAGCAGATATTTATGTTCTTTGCTTGGTAACCCAAGGGAAAACACTCTCCCTTTCAACTTGCAAGATGATCTGGTTGGCAGCTGCATTATGCATCTTGAAGTCAATAGGTGTCACCATATCGAATCCTGCCCACTCATTAAGGGCTCTGCATGCTTCATGCAGGCAGGGCAGGAGATGTAAAATCCATACCCTACAATAACACGGGCAGTCCAGACTCTGAGGCTTGGGTGAGGGGAGGAAGATGAGTCAGCTTTCAAACTTGAGGACACCAACACCAGATCACGAAACTTCTGAGCAGTGAAATGTGAGGGGGTGGAAGAGTATTCGGGGTGGGGGGATCGCCGTGTCCTTGCACTAGTGTACGCTACATACTACAGGCTGCTGCTGACAATGGGGATACTCGGCTAGGTGGACCTTAGGAAGACAGCATTCATCTTTCTTTCTTACAGATAACTCAGATACATTCAGTCCTGCCTTGAAACAAGGAATGAGCTCAATAACCTATTTTCTAGAGCTCTGTTAATTAGACAGTGCCAGATGGGAGACTATTTTAAAAGGCTCGATGTTCAAGGAGAGAGTTGGTATCATTGTTTCAAAGCCAGATTCTTCTCCCAAGTCCAGTGTTCAAAACTGCAGGACTCAAAATCACATTTGAAACACATGAAACACTTTTACAGTTTTCTAATGAGTTTAATAATAATCGTACTGATAGCAACTCTGTGATGCCTGCCAACCAATACAGAACTGCAATACTATCAGGAAGAAAGGAAGCTTCTATTTCTGGATCAGGAGATGTGTAAAGAGAAGTAAAAATAATCAGAGGAATTGTGCCTGGAAAGCCAGCCTGTAATTTTTCAAAAGCAATACAAGTGTTCTCTGGACCTTGTTTTCTAACACAGATTGGGATGGGATTTGCTGTGCCCTGGCTAAACCCTGCTCCCACTGAAAGCAAGAACAAACCAGTGCTGAGTGCTTTTGGAAAGCGAAGTTATATTTTTTCTTTCCATTTGGGATGTGTGCAATGGGACTCAGGAGAAGCCAAAGCCAGACTTTCAGGCAATGACTAGGAAGTGAAGCAAACAAACACATAAACAAACAAAATATCCTGCTTGTCTAAAACAATTCTAAAAGAGGGCTTGTTTTCTTCTCCTGCAAAGCTGGTGCTTGGGCAGAGAAACAAGAAAGGATGGCAGAAGTTGAGGAAGAGAATGCGTATCCCACTCCAGGAAAATCATGGAAGTCAGAAGTTTTTGTTGCATAGGGCTCTCAGTGATCATGTAGGCAGAGTAACAGACCAAGTCTGGCAGAAATATTTTGTTAGAGGTTTCCTATGAGATAAACAGCAAACTAAGAAGCACGCAGTGATGGTCCTGCCCACCTTCAAAGGAACAGGAAACCTAATTAGAGAAAGAAATGTCCTGGGATAAGTTGATTCCCCTGACAAAACGTCCAGCTGCCCATGGAAATGATATGCATGAAGGTTAGCGGGATAATACGGTTAACTTAACCTGCTCAAACACATCTTCATAGAACTTTGCTTTTTATTTGTTATTAAGAAAAATTGCAGCTGAGGTTTTTCCTCGCTCCTTGTAGTACTTGGATCTGTACAATTAAAGTACTTAAAATGACATTTATATGACTGCTAGCAATGGTTGATCAGTTCGTGTGACATGGTACAGATAAAAGCTCCAATTAGGCCTTAACTGTTTACTTAATAGAAAGACCTGTTAGGAACAAGAAGGATTGCCTGTTAGCAGAAGAACAGAACTTTTTCACGTGGCAGATTATCAGTATTCTTTAGATTCACACATAAACAAGGCTGAAATGCAATTACATTTTCCACAAGGACCCAAATGCTTTTAACCTTTTCAAGGTAAAAAGAGAAAAAAAAAAATGCTGAAACTGCTGTTGAATTAGGTCCAGCTAGCTTTTTTTTTTTTTTTTTAAGTTTTTGTTTCATTTTAATAATGGTTTAGTCTGTTTCACAGCCTGTGGCCTCTTCAAACCTGTTACTTTTAAAGATATAGCAGATGCTTCCTAAATGGAAAGGAAATTGTAATGATGCAAATCCCTATTCACATGATTTTCCAAATAGGTTTGAGCACTACAAGCTGTATAGGGCAGGTGGGGTAGTGTTACTGACAACCAAAAAAGGTAAACTTGAATACAAATAGACAAATCGAGTACACGTGTTCGTTTGAAAGTTTGCAGTCAGCTCTCCAATCTGTGTCCGAGAAAATAAGCTATTATCGGCACTGAGTGTCCTTCTCAGCATCAGAAAGCTAGAAATTAACTTAATTGCTGAACTGCACCTAAAATCAGCTGCTTTAGACATTACAATTTGGCTTTTAGTCTCATCAAAATTCCAAATATGTTAAAATTCTAATTTGCAAATGTGCTAAATTAACACTTTGAAACCACAATATTTAACCTGTTGGCTAATCTGATGTCAAGTGAAAACAAGTCAAACAACATGCAAATCATACACTGTACAAAAAGCCATAGCAATTTACCTAAAAATCTTTAGCATGGGGGTGCTATGAGGAATTCTCAAGCTTGGTTTCCTTACAAGCCCTATTACGTCTTTCCTCATCCTAATAATTCATACAGATTAGTGTGGATAAAGAGGAAGTTTTTTCACTTAGGAGTTTGTTGACATTTTCTTTGCTTTAGAAATGTAATTTTGCAAATCCTTGTTGTTTCAAATGAGCGGCAGATTTGCATCTGAAAGCAAATTTGAGTTAACTTGGTAATGCATGCAGACCCTGTGTAGCCCTACGGTTGGGTCTGAAACTATCTTTGAGAAGTGCGCGCTATTCTGAGAGGTTATTTGTAGGACTGGTCAGAAAACTAGTTAAAACACCCCTCCAATTTCTCCCCTCCCAAGTGCAATCTGACTTCATACCAACAGGTAAGATGCTTCTTTTTGGGGGGCGGGGAGAGGATGAAAAAACAAAAATAAACCATGCACTGTATAGCTGGCTTTCAGTGACAGATCTTTTTCTCACATCAAAAAGGAATAAGAAAAAACCATGGAGCACTAGCCAAAAATGTTACTTTACAGATGCTGTTTATTATTGCTATTTCTGTGTAATATTAAGATCTTGAAGGAAGCAAGCAAAACGGAAACTCAGCTTAAGGCTCTTGACAAACTTTTCTCAAAACCGCTCTGAAGAGGCTGTTACCAAAGGCAGTGGGAGATGAGAAGTAAAATATTGCCATGGATTAGAAAGTAATTTGCACTGATCAAGTTCAGAGAAATATCAGAGAAACCTATTAAGTATATAAATTGACTACATGGCAGTGGTGACAGCTAATATTGACAAATGCAAGGCACGGGAAGAGCCATTTGAATTCATACACAGAATTGTCTGTAATCACACACCTTATACTGAATTACCCGTGCTTTAAAAAATAAATAAAAATCTATGCAGTACACAATCAACAGTGGTGCTAAAAATCTTTTGTACAGAAAAAACCTCTACGCCTTTCTGCATAATTTCAACTTTGTGTCTGCAAATCGCTGGCATGCTTGGTACCAGTACGCTATAGATAGGCTGTAAAGAAATGGTACAGAAAACACTGAGAGTAAAGAGATTATACAAACTGATGCATCATCGATGTTTAAAACCCTGTACAGCTTCCTAGTCACGGGATCTCAATGTAGATTTAGCAGCTACTCAACACACTAAAATAGGCTTAATAATTTACTAACATCAAGACCGCTGGCTCTATGTTCTTCAAGATCCTCATGTGAGCTGGGGCTAAGAAAGAATCTCTATTTTGTAATTTTCCAAGGGCCACTGCTGACTGTGCAGGTCTTCCTTGCTGACCCATGTGCCTCTGAAGGAAGAGAAACAGCAAAGGCTTCATTTGTTCTTAACATGAACATGGAATTGAATTATTGGTGTGTGCAAGTGATGACCATTAAAAAATTGTGCAGGCAAATCTGGGGAAGTACAGGAACTGCACAATGAATGCCTATCCCAGCTGCTCAAAATGAAGGGTATATTTCACTCAAAGACCAAGAAAAACTAATTATCACCAAATACTTTAGCAACAAAATCTTTAATAAGAGAGCTTTTGTTAACAAAAACTTGGTTTTAGCATTTTGTAGTTTTTAAGGTGGAGGTGCCAAGGCAGACAATTAAAATAATCTCAGAAAATTGTTTTCCTTTTCAGTTAGGCTATATAATAGTTAATGGTTAATTAATTAATAATGGTTAATTAAATATGTAAACAAGTAGTAAGGAAAATATAAACATTTACCTCTACTGGTTAGAAACAGGTAGGATCCCAGTGCTCTGGAAATGTACCAAATAACATCTCTGTATAGCCAACCATATTTTCAACAGGAAATCTTATTATTACTTTAAACATTCGGGAAGCAAAACAGCAGCAAAAAGGAGGTCTAATACAAATGCAGATGTCACTGCCATCTAGCCTTATTCAAACAAATAGCTTCTAGCACATGTGGCATCGCTTTGGGCCCACACGTGCACACAACTGTGTGCAGAATCAGGCTTGTAGAAAGGAAATGAGAACTAAAAAAGAAAAATCTCTGTAAACAACTGGGCTGCCACTACAGAAAAGACAATATCCACAACTCGTTGCCTTTCTCATCTTGTTCTTCTAATATCTAAGTAAATGTTTTCCAGCTTTTATTTATAGGGTTCTTTGAGACAGAATATTTCACTATTGAAGTCAGCGATTCCAACAGGAAATTATTTTCTGGGGAAAACATTTTTGTTTATTTCAAATTTTAATCATTTTTCACCATGGGGACAATCCTTAAATAGGAAGCTTGCTATACACAGAACTTACACATTTAGAAGGGAATTAACAAGGTTTCCCGTTTCATAACTTACATTGAACTTGTATCAACAGGGCATATTAATAGAAGTATCTATTCTGCTACAGCTGCTTGGCTTGTTTGGGCTTCTGCTTTTTCAACAAATTTAGGACTATTTCTTATTACGTTATGGCATTTCAACACTGACAAGATAAATTGCTTTTTGTGTAAAATATGACATAGGACCTCTACTGCTAAATACCGCTAATTAGTTTCTAATGTAATGGTGCCGTTAGTGAAAGGATGCTTCCTTAGCCTAAAAACCTCTCCCCAAAAGATTTTCATCAGAAAGGCAATTGCAAAGCCTGGAGCCCTTGCCGAGCTGGGGACCAGCTCGGGTTCCCCTCTGGACTGACATGATTCATGATCAGCGGGGCTGGAGAGGCACCGGCCTCGCCTTCCGCAGCCCTCACCCTGCCACCATGGGATGCAGAGGGCGAAAATACCCCCGTCACGAAACGTGACACCAAACTAATGGTTACAAATGTGTTTTCAAGAAGAAGGAGGCGGGAGGAAAGGGCTTTAGAAAAGCTTCTCTTCTACTGTATGGGGGAGCTTTTGTCTTTTTAAAGCAGCTTTTTTTAAAATCATCTCTAAAAACAGCCCTGTTCAAGACTACATTTAGAAATGCTGGCTAAAATAGCATAATTCATTTCTTATGCCAAAATCAACAGCAGCATTTTCCAAGCAGTGGCCAAATAAAACAAGGCAAGGATTAAATCAATTTAACACCTTCTAGGGTTTCTACCTAGTGCTCCCAGAGAAAAGTGTGGTTTTGTTTTCCTGACTGCTTTCTTCAGTCTCTTCTTAATTTCACCCTGTGCCTTCATTGCTTGTGAATACTCAGCGTTGTGAGCATGGCTGGGCAGGCATGAGACAACAAAGCACACCCACAGAAACCAGGGGCTGGATCTTCATGGAGAGCAAAATTGTGCCTGTGCTGGTGCAGAGCCCCGGCCAAGGAAACAGCTGTGCAAGGGTTGAGCGGGAGGAGGGTGCCAGGACCGTGCCCCTCAAGCCCCAGCTCGCCACGTGACACATCAGATGTAGGTGGCCAAGGCTGGCGCTAGGGCCAGGCTGCTTCTTCCAACCTCCGGTTACTTCTGCCACGAGTAGAAATGGAAAGGAAGGGTGCTGCTTTGCAGCAGCTCCACCAGCTTATAAGAACACATTGACTTTGTCTATTAGCCACAGAGCGTGCCTGTGCTGGGACTGCAGCTATTTTTCTTAGACCCATGTTTCAATGACCAACATCCACTAATTCAACACCAAAAGGCTTTCACCCTACTGAATAGCCATCTAATTCAAATAAGACACTGCTTTCATATGCCACAAACATGGGCACAATCAGAAACAGGCTGTAATGGCAGAGCACAATTGTTTCCTTCTTTTCACTAGATACCAAAAGTAAAATGTGCAGTACCCATAGTTTTCTTTAAATTCCCAGCTATAACGATGTCATTTTCTTTTTCCAAATGAGGAAATTTCCCAATAATGTCTCAGACTAGATGCCTGGCTCTGTAAAAGTGGATTCATGCTGATGCAGTAGCACGCAGAGCATTTCAGTGAGAGCAGAGCCCACCTGAAGATGCACCTCTGCTTTCAGCAAGGTCTAGACCATGCGGTCTCTTGAGGTCTCTTCTAAACTAAATGATTGTGTGATTTGATACAAGCCTAACATCAGGAACGAGTGTCAACCTTCCCTGTATGCTTACTCAATGCAAAGACCACCGAAACACAACATGTTCCTGGAAATTAGCACCTGCCTGGGCACCTGACAACTGAAACTCCTGCTGTTATACGCTTCTACCTAGCTCTTGCCTCACATTTACCTCCAGAGTAGATATGATAAGGTTTCCACTTCTGTTATAAAGCCGTCTTGGTTAAGGTTAAGATATCTTTCTGCACAAGGAAGTAGACCCTCTCTTAATAGTGTGTTGTCTTTCCCTTCACAAACCATTAATTCTTTTTTAAAAAATATATTGCTTATCTCCATATTTAATAATATATTAATAATACAATCTATAGATGTTAATTTGCTGTTAAAGAAACAATTACCAGTCTTTCATGTTTGCTTCTTTACCAATAACACCTGTGGTTTATATAAATACAAGAATAAATATTAGGTCAACTATGGAGTTAGCTCCCAACATAGAAATTATGAAATATTCCCTCCCCAGGTATTTATATTGTCCCTGTAAAGTTAGTTGGAAGGATTTCACCCAGTAGTTTGTGACTTTCTAAGACATTAAGAAACAAAGAAGCAAGTCTTTGGCAGGAACGCATAGAGAGCACCACCCTGTAGTCAGTGGAGTTGGAGCAATTACAGAAGCTGGTGACCTGAAAGAGGAGCCAACACACAATAACAACTTGCTAAAACGATTACGGCAATGGGGAATCACTCCAGCCTGAAAACACAGCTCATCTGCTTTCCTCGCTTATGTCCTCAGGACAGAGGCATGCTAAGGAGCGTTGCCTTAGATCCCCTGAACACAACACGAAGCTCTCGAGGTTTCGGTGAATCATCGTTGGTTAACCACCAAATGACTAGCAGATTGGGGCATGAGAAAAGGTTTTCCTCCTTTCTTCCTAGCTAGATCAAATCTCCCTCAAGGCAGAAGTCTCTGCTTGAAAAGGAATGCTACATGCAAACCCGTGCTCCAGGTAGTGCATTTGCAATGAGATGTAAAGTGACATCCATCTTGATTTAATGCCGCTCAAGAGCCATCGGGATTCTGAGCAGCACTTGGACACAATCCAAAGGCGATGATTGTGCATTGCAGGCCTTACAAACATATCCCAAGTCCACAGCACTCTCCTTTCCGCCAGAAAGTAAAATATATCCCAGAGGCTTCTTTTGTTATACAGCAATCAGGTTCTCCAAATCCATTTGCTGGCTGCAGCGCATCTCATTTCGCAGTTTCTTTCTCTTCCACCGTGTTCACTGTTTCTATTCAGTCCTAACAGCTGCACCTCAGTCAAAAATCCAACTTTTTGCAGACAAGCTAGGCTTCAGAGATGAGAAAGCAGCATAATACCAAAGACAAAAGACAACCAAGCCTTTTGCTCCTGCCTTAGTGTGAACACGACAAATCAGATCCGAATGCTGCCTGTCACGCTTCCCTGTGCTTCTTCCCACAAGTAATATTTGGATTAAACTAACTCATATACATCTTCTCACTACTGTCTTTCAAGCTCTTAGCCTGGCTTAGGAAAAAAAAAAAGGGGGGGGAGGGTGTCGGACACTTTCAAACCCACGGAGCTGGCCATGGGGTAGAACAACTGGCCTCTGCATTTCTAACGCTGTAAATGTATCTCGTAATTGAGTAAGCATAAGGGAAGGGAGGCACAGGTTTGTGTGCATCTGTGGGGGGGGGTACACATGAACTTTCCTCTCGTCTTAGTTTTAAACTGCTAGAGAAAATCTTCAAAATGGGCAACAGTCGCAATGCAATCAGACAGACAGACTGTCTGCAGCAAAACAATTTAATTTGGTCCTGTTGCCCCTTCTGAAAAATGATGTCGACAGAAGATAAGGAGACAGAGTTTAAAATTGTTCTATCAGAACCAGTTGCCTGTTAGGAAGCTTATTCAAGGCAATTCAAAATTGTTCAGCTTTTTTACAAGGCGATTGCCCATCAGGAAGACTGTAACTGAAGTAAAGGCTAACATGGTTTACGTAGCAGGAAGAGGTACCGTGGATTTGTACATATTCTGTACGACAGACCCTCGTGTGCATATTTCCCTTATCTTGTTTTGCTGTTCCTTCTGTTTGCTGCTGAAGCTTTTTCTTCCTGAGAGTCTGTTTATTAGTTGAAAATAACAAGAGCTTTTTCATTTTTATTTTCCAAGGCAGGCAATTCAAATAATCTCAGAAAATTGTTTCCCTATTCAGTTAGGCTATATAATAATGCAAGACCAAATCTTGTCATTTACTAATGAGCTGAGATGGATTTACTAGGGGAAGACTAAGAGGTTGATAAGGCTCTAGCTCATCCCCTTCCACACCACAAAGAGTGGCATGTGTTTGCAAAGGGACTGCCATCAGCCAAGGATGGGGGCACCTCAGTAGGGACCACTGGGCTAAGAACTCCTTCCTCATTATTTAATGCAGTCGCTCCTTTCTAACCCATACCTTATGGTGGTCATTTTATTGTTTTGATATTATTTTTACATTCATGCTTGCTCATGTTAAAGAAAGTAGACCTGAGATAATCAGTGTATTATTCTGTATATACAGGTATACGAGCATACAAAGCAATGGCATTTGGAAGTGCCTGAGCCTGGCCGGTCCAAGTCTCTCACTCTCTGGGGTACGTCTCAGCAGCTGATGGAAAGCTGCAAGTAACGCCAGCCAGCAGTCCCGAGGAGCTTTCTCCCCATCAGGAACTGGCCAAACAAAAGGGGTGAAGCCAAAAGTTGGGAATGGCCTTGCACTCTCCATCCTTTCTTGTCTGTTTATTTCCTGTTAGTTTTCTCTCTCCACTTCTCTGTCCAGTATCCTTTCAGAGGAACATCACCTCAAAGCTTTGGGGAGCTCACAAAAAAAAAAAATCATTATTTTGTTAAAAGTAGAGTTGGAAAGAGCAAAGCCAAAGTAATTCATTCCTGATATTAGCAGATGCCATTCCCATCTGCAGGCCTTTCGTCTGAGCTCCTCCATCAAGTTCTTAGTAGACAGTAACATCCAGACCCCAAACATCACCAGCACCATTTTGCCACCTGCCTTCGCCATCTGAAGGCAATGCACCTCTGTTCAGCAAGGACTGGATAGAGACTTCTTTCGTTCAAGACCCATTTTGCACCTGTGCATTAAAGGGAATGTGAACTGACAGGGTAGCAAGGTAACACAGACAGCAGTTTTTGGCCCGTGCCCATTTGCTCGTGGCTGAACAGTGAAGGATAAACCAGAGGGCTGCGCTACGGGAACCTCTGCAAGCACCACTGCAGCTCCCTCACCGGCGTCCCTGGCAGGGCACCGAACGGGGCTGGATCCTGCCAGCACACTCCTGCACTGCTGCGATCACACGTGTTTCCGCACTGACTCACAGAAAGATACAAAAATGCTCTTGGGTACCAGCTCTTCCTCCAGAAAATTCACTTCTCAGAGTTAACCAGTTCAAGGAAAACCCTTGCAAGCCAATTTCATCCACACAGATACAGACCACCAGGCATGATACCGTCTCTGCTGCCTCATGAAAAATGGCATAGAAATGTATTTGCACAGAAATGAAAGATTTCTGCAGAACGCATTATGTTAAAGACTAGCTAACCCCACTGGCAGAAAATGCAAAACTCTGTGCTGTCCTGTTGAACTAAGGCTGAGCATCTTCAACGTTAATGGGGCATGATTTGTGCTTAAAAAGGATAACAGCTATTAAGTAAAAGACAAATGTTTATCAGCCAGAGTAATTTCTATTGATGCTCATTAGCCATTCAAGACTATATGGCCTACCCAGATATATTTTATTGTCTAATGTAATAAAATTTCTATATCAGATCTTACCATAAAATAAAATTGTTCTTTAAAGAAGATTTATTTTATAAAGTTAGCCCACAAAAACTGAATAAGGCATGAGACACTGGTGAGGCCATTCAGATTCAGCCCAGTTACAGACCTATAACTCAGTTTATGCGCAGATCATAGACATCAGTTATGAGTCTGATCTATATATGTTTGGAACATCAGTGGGTAGACAACCATGAAAGACATTATCATACACACTGTCCCATGTGGACAGGTTCTTAATAAAGAGGGGATCATAGGCATATTTTGTTACTGTGAATGACACACGTGAGAAACATAAGCCCTCAGTACTGAAGACCCAGGTTTTCTCATCAATCAGTAGTCTCCTATTCACGACACAAGGGGAAGTGTGGTTCCACACACAGTTCGCTTTTAAGGACACTCATGGCGACGGTTGTCTAAGTGCAATCTGTTTCTGGTCAGTAAAGCAACACTGAGCCAGAGAACAACTATTCAAGAAAGCTTACAAATACAGGCCAGCCCCTCCCTGATTTAGGGCAGCGCTGTGGTCGTCTCCCTGCTCGGAACTGCACCGGAGCCACTTTAACCACCCACAGAGCAGCGTGCAGAAGTGACATCAGCCCTCGGTCACCATTCCTCACACCTGGATTTAGGGCAGTGAGCACGACGCTCTCTTCACCTCCTCATCCCTGAAGTCCCTAAGCAATTCTTTTCTCTGCCAAAAGGCTAAGTGCTGAAGGTTGTTTTATGACTGAGCATAAAGCATAAAGCAATGCCAGAATGAGGGAAGTGCAAAGGTGGCTCTCATAGACTCATGGAAACAAACATTATTAGATCACCAAGTCTGCCCTTCTTCAGAGGACAACGTGGAATTTTATACGGCAAACTCTTCATCGAGCCTAATAATTTGTGTTTGACTTGCAGCAAGAAACTGAAGCCAGATCCATCCATGTTTGAAGGGTGAGCCTGGTTGGCTGCTAGAGCATATGACAAAAAGATGTGGTGGATTCCCTGGCTCTTCGTGTTTCAAATCATGTCTGAACATCTCTGAAAGTCTGGTGTGAACCAAACACAAGTCGTCTGGCTTAACTCAAAACAGGGTTAAGTTCTCCATAGCCTATATTACAGAGGATGACCTAATCAACAAGATAACCTCATTCTGCACCTTACCCTACAAATATCACCAGCTTATCCTATGACGAAGGCTGCCACAAACTAGTACAATATTACTGTTCAAGGCATGAACGTGGAACAGCCCAGGGTCTGATCCTGCATCTTCTGTCACTGAATTCAATGCAAGCAGAAATGACGCTAAGATTTTTCCAGTTCAGATGTCAGCTATTAATTTGGATGATGGTTATTTGATTCCAAGGAAAGTCAGTGGAATCAAGTTAAAAAGACAGAGATATATTCATATATCCTTAAACTGGGAGACACCGTAACTCACTGATAACCTAAATTAGATTTAGCTAGTGCTATCTCTAATTAGGATCTTTCACTATGAACAAGGAAAGAGGACAAAGTGAATTAGCAAAGGAAACAGTACATACATTGGCTCAAAACAATAACCAGAAATGTTAGCTTCCATGTCAAGATGCCACGTACGAAGAAAAAAAAGTTTCAAAAATTATTCTACTAAGGAAAATATGAAACTATTCAGAATTAGAGAGACTCAATAGAAATGTTGGTGATATTTATTAACTAATTAACTAAATGACCTTTGCGTCATTTTTATACACAGTTTTCTTTTATAAATATTTCATGAATTACATCTAATTATTAGTAACATCAACTTTACTGAATTAATTACTGCCAATTCCTATTAATAAAATGCATCTTGTAATAAATAATGTTAGTTTATTACAGAGTATTGGTCTCAAAGGTATTCACATCTGTCAGTTGCCTTCTACTTCAGGCTAAAAGAAAGGTAATCAAATAACTGTAATTATTGTACTAAATATATCACCGTTTGTTTAAAATGTCAATGGGAATGGATAAAGGCATTTGTAACAATCTGAACTGAGCATCCTAATCTGCAGCGGTGTAAGTGCATATGACAAAGAGCCGCATTACCATCAGGGTACCGGCTGCTGTCTGGGGCTAACAGACAGAAATGTCAACAAATGGTTACTTCTCTGATTTACTAACAGGTTTTTTGCCTACAGGCCATTGGCTTAGAGCTACTCTAATAAAGCAACACTGCGTTTAATCCAATGGCTCCTAATTAGCCCTTATGAAAGGGGTGTTGAAGTTGGTCCAGTCCTGGTAGACAGGTTTCCACGCACTGACTGATGCTACCATGACTGGTAGCATCTGAGGCTGTTGGACCACATACTGCAGGAGAGCAAAAACTAGCAAAGTCCACCTTCCTCCTGCCTTACAGACAACTAACAGGCTTTTACCAAGCCTACACACAACCTCCAATTTTCAAAGCTAGGGCCAGGCTGAAAGGCTCACCCTCGAGCAGTGCTGCTGCTTCTTCACACTGCCCTGGAGGGTAGACCCTTCTCCAAACAGCTGCTTCTAGTCTCACATCTGGCAGGCACGAAGAGCAACCATCCTGGCAGTCTGCTCAGCTGTGGCATGGAGCCAAACAGCACAGACAGGGAGTTTTAGTCTATTTATCACCATTTCTACATAAGAACAGTGAATAATTCTCCAGCACTACACTGTTCCAAACTGCTTTTCGTATATATCTGAATGCCTAAATACTGGCAAGCAAGACAAGCTTAACTTGGTGACATCTGCCAACATTTAAGCCCTGGAATAAACCAGAAATTACCATGATTTTTCAGTCTTTTATACTGAAGCTTTCCAAAATGGCATTGTCTAAAAAGGACAATATGAGCGCATATATTGGCAAAAAAAATCTTTTATTTTGTTTTCCTTCATCAGATACAGAAATTCCTATAGCAAAATAAAAAGGAAGACTAAGATGGAGATGAAATGGAAACCACAAGCATTGTACTTGAGGAAAACTAGTATTTGAAAAATAGCCAATCACGTACTGATAAGCCCAGCCTTCTGTATGAGCCTAACTTACCTTTACTCCTTGTCTTCTCCCCAGCCGCATTACAGTGGTTGCACACACACCCTACACCCTGCTGCCACGTGGTTACTGTGATTTATGCTTTCATCCACAGCCAGCTACACAATGAAGCTGTTGGAATCCCTATGCTATAATCCTTCAGACTTCTACTGGTAGGAAATACTAAACAGAGAAAACTGCAAAGACAATGGCAGAACTTCCAAATTCTCTGGATTTGGCTTCTGGTGCAGTGATATCTGCAATGCCAGCACTCCCGTGGTGAACCTGGCCTTGTCCCTGGAGTCTAGAGCTTCACAGGAGTCTCTGCCAAAACCATATCCTTTTGTTTTGCTCTGCCCTCAGACTGCTCATCATTTATTCCGGCCAAATCCTGTAATATCTCAGAAGGGGAAGGAATAATTACTGCTTGGACAAGAAAGCCCACTGTCTTGGGATCTTCCCTCCTCCCCTGTGCTTAAAGAGGTGCAGAAAGCAGCGCAGCTTAGGCTGTGGCACTCTGCTCCCCACCAGCACCATGCACACAGTCTGCCCCATCTCCAGCCCCTCTGCAGCTAGAAGGCTGACCTGCCTGCACCTGGGCTTGCAGGCAGCAACTGCAGGCAGCACAGCTGATGGCTGCTTTGCCATGGGGATGTCCTGGCCCTTGCTCTCAGGCCATGCCTAATCAGTGTTGCACTGTCACCTGCCTGCACATGGGCACTGAAATCACGCACTTGGGAGTCTTCTGCTCCCAGAAAATGATTGATGTACCCAAATGCCTGGGACTCCAGACCCATCTCTCATGGCTTAGGCATGTGCCTGGCTTAGCTCTGTTTGGGTACCAGCTCCTTTGTTGGTGGCAGTCCAAGAATATCCAAGACTTTGGCCACCTAAGAAAGCTTTCAATGGGAATGACCCAGTGACGTGCTCAGGAGATCTACTGGAGCCTGGGAAAAACTGGCAGACAGGTTCTCCTGCTCTAGGGTCAACAGCTTGAAACACATCAGGCAACACAGGAGTGCCTGCAGGTTTATTTGAAGCAGTGTGAAACGGTAGCAAAATAAGCCTAATCATTTTTACTTATTTAAATATGAAATTAATCAGATGTGGTGCTGCTCTTTATCTCCTGCATCATACCTGCCATCTCAAAACAGCTCTGTACCTCAACAGTTCTGGCAGCATCCTAGAAAGAAGCTGGAATTCCTTCTAGCAGAGTTCACGGCTGAACGTGGGTCACCACAGCTGAGATGGGCACTCTCTCCACTAGAAGCTTTTTGTTGTTGTTGTTGTTTTAAGAGAAAATTGCATATATTAGGCAGGCTTTGAAGTTACTACCAGACTGTGACAGCTGGAAGACATGAGAACATTAGAGTTGGTTTTAAAGATGAGGGAAGTGTTGACCTGCTTAGGTCTATCAAGGAGCTTTAGCTTTCAGAAACTTAAGAGAAAGTAAAGCACAGATCAGATTTAGGTACCTCCCAAAGTATTGCAGCAGTTGAGAGGGTGGGTACATTCCTCATAAATACTACTTAACACAAGTGCATCAATAAAAGAGAAGACACTTTCTCAGAGCATTACTTCTGAGACTGACTACTGCTAAGAATGAGAATAATTCCCATCACCAGTATCATCTGTTTTGAGCATAAATTCTTCTGGGTGGATGCTGCCTCAGTGGGTTTCTATAGCTCTCTTGATAACGGAGCACAGATCTCTACTGGGACTTTCCAAACTCCATTGTTGCAAAACCAAAAGTAGATGGATAACACCTGTGAAAGCCGATTTTTTATTTTGAAATGTTTCTCAATGAACTTCTGTATCCTAAGGATGTGGCTGCCTCATTTGTTTAAAAGCAATAGGCATTTAATGAATGCACGTCATGCCTTCCTAACAATATTGAGGAAAAGTTTTTACTCCAAGTTGATACCCATAAAATATACCCAGCAGGTAACAGGTTCCCCTTCTTAGCAGGTCTGAGTATTTGCTCTGAGTTGCAGCACGCTGGAGGCAACCAGTCATAGCCAGACAGCTTTAAATCATGTACCGTGAATGTACCAAACTTGTTTCTTTTACTTGTCAACCTCACTAGGGCAATGTCTTAATGCTCAAATTTCATTCATTCCCTCTTCTTTGATGTAGTCTTCCTTTAGATTTATACACTGAGTTGCAGACAGGAAAAGGAAATTTTACCACTGCACGGTAAAGAATTTTTTCTGGGGCTTCTTTAATTTCCCTGCACATTGTAGAATAGTACACTACAAAATTGAGAGGCACATTTCTGAAAGTTTGAGGGAAAGAACTAGGAAGAAAATGGAGAAAATCTAGCTTAACGACTCTTTCAATTTTGAAAATTGCAATTTGACAGCAATCCTGTGGGCTGGGAAATAAACGTTCATGCCTTCGCCTCTATAGTCATTTGATTGATGTCAAATTGCTTAAGATGAAATAAAGAGTGAGATGCAGTCATATTTTTCCAGCTTCTTTCTATAGAATTGGGGTCACAGTATTTGGGATCAAAAAGTTATTTATGACATTTATTTTCTACCGCTGATTGCACTTTAGCCTCTCAAAATCTTGGTTTTATCATGAAGATGTGCCTTTGTATTTAGAACTTTGCAGCACCGTGGCTTCTTAGACAGAAAAAGTACACTTCTGATACAGAGGCCCACCATTTTCAAGACTTAATCCTTCGATCACTACAGATTCTGATGCTGACCCTATAAAACCCTTAAATTAACATATTTTAAAGCACGTAGGCAGTCTCATTGACTTCAAAGGGCATAAATGCAATATACTCACATATAGGAATATATATCTTCAAATTGATAAAGGTTCTTCCATGGCGTTCTCTTATCAGTAGGCTCGTGATGTTGCCAGGATGAGCAGGGCAAATCGTCCCAACTGACTGCAAAAAAATCTCTTCCAAAGAGAGAGAGCAAGTGAGTAGTCACACAAGGCTTTGGTAACAAGCGTCGCCTTCCTTTCTCCCATTCCCTCCCCAGCCACCCCTGCTAGACAATAAGGTTTTTCCCCCGTAGAACTGGACTTTGATTTTATTTTATTTCCTCCTGCAAGGTGAGCACACAGAGTAGATGTGTCTTGCATGTATGGCCGGGAGTAATGTTTGTTGCAAAGGTATTAGAGAGTTATAACAATGCTGGGTCTGGCTGCTTTATGATAATTTCAGCCTGTAGCTTTCATAGGGCTTTGCAGAGGAGATGGCTGTTACTAACACCATTATTGATGGAGGTTGATGTGGAGAAGGTAAAGCGACTTGCCCAAAGGCCACCTGCAGACCAGATACACCCAGAACCCAGCTTTTGCTCACTGCCAGGCATCAAAAGCTGTAAGCCATATCTCAAGCCACAGCAGAGAAAAAAAATGAACGCTGTGACTAACAGACCTCACCCTTCATATAAGTTTCTTGCACAAACAGGTGTTATTTTACAATACTTCAAAAACTGGAAATAGGGGAGCCTAGGTGGCTTCCTCATTCAGACTAAAAACCTTGCTTTTAGATAGCTAAAGGTAGGTGAGATAAATCCATCCCATGATTTTCTATAAGAATTGGACATCTAAATGTTTTTTTTAAATGGCAATTCAGCTCCTAATGCAGAGATTGCTCTTATACAATTTTATTCTCAGATGCTGTTCCATTCATAATTTTTCCAATATTTTGAATTTAAAATCAAAAAAGCAGACAAGAACCACCTTATCAGAATAACAGGAAGAAAATGACACTGACAAAAGATAGGAAATTCAGAGTAATTAAAATTACTGTTGATTCTATTTTTACTGAAGTTAAATGCTGCATTATTGTTGTTAACTTTATGTATCCTACAGCTTTTCATTCATTCCAATATCCTAAATGTCATTCAAATGTAAGAAATTTAAGAAAGAACAGCCATCCAGAATTGAGAACAAAAAACCCTCCAGCATTTAATATTACAACACGTATAAAAATAAATGTAATTAGTCACCAAGGGGGGAGAGGGGAGAGCGTTACTAAAACTTTATAATTACCTGATATAAAAAGCAACTAACAAGACCATTCTGTATTGGATATTATCCAGAAAAAAAATTAAACCTATGTTGCTGCTTCAATACCGTCTAATGCTAGGAATTGGCAGAAAAACATCTATTCTATGAATAATAGCTCAACAGTCCCAAAGGACATCAATACATGAATAAGGAAAAAAAAAAATCTCAAGCCTTTCCAAAATGGTGCTAATGCTCCACTGAAACTTAATTTTATAATTTACTGGCAGTCAAGATGGCAGGAAATAAAATAATTTGCTATATATTCTGCACAACAAACCCCCTGCTTTTCCTGGGAAGGGTAATTATGCCAAAAAAAAAAAAAAAAAACCGACATCTCATATTAAGCTAAAGTCTCATCAAGAAGAGAAAGAGTGCCTCATTACATGTAATTACCAGGGAATTAGAAACATCATTTAACTAAATGAGCGAATAATGCTCAGGATATTGAAGAAACTTGCCTGCACTTCTGCAGAGCACTCTAAGTCCCATTACAAAAATTGCACCTCTTTAATGGAATAATTTTAGGCCTTGTCTGCCTTGCTTTAAAAATAAAGAGCCTCAGAGAGGCAGAAAGAGGCTGAAACTACCATAAACAACTGTTGAAAAGAGCTGCAGAGTAGGAGCAGTCTCTACTGGATACCATGATTTAAAATGACTCATAATCTAACATAATCATGAAAATTAAACCTAAGGACTTGAGTGGGAGGATGGGAGAGAGGGAGGGAAACGAATTACCCTTTTTAATTGTACTTACTCAAGACTACAATGTATTTATAATTATACATTATAGATAACGGGTGAAAGATTCTAGGTTAAAGGTAAATCTTATATAGAGGGATGAAAGGCTGCTGCTTTAGAAGCCAGCTCAAAAAAAAAAAAGCATACCTGCTGATAGATACTTACTGTACTGCAATGCAATTTTTTTCTAATAGTAAAGAGTTACTAGGGGAATTAATAATAGCCATGATAATGCATTACATGCAAATGACATAAACCACAATCTCTACTTTAGGAATACCATATCTGCCTGTGGAGGTGATTCTGAGGCTGTAGTAACAAATGAAAATCTGGAAAACATCGTTTGCCACCATTTTGACGCAGAGGTTGATCCTGTGCCAAGAGAAACAAGGTTTTCCTGACTGATTTTAGTCAGGAGGAATTGTCTCCAAGCAAGTCACTAAATTGAAAAGATCTCCCTTGAGTTCAAAAGGTTTTGGTCAGGGTTTGAATCCTGGTTCCACATCACTTCGTGAGGAACTGAAGAGTTGAAGTGACATTACAACAAAGTCCCACCAAAATGTCTTCAAGTTGATGCACAGGAAAAGCATCACTTTTTTTTTTTAATAAAACATCCTTAGAGAAATGAAGAATGCAGAGAAGTAAAACAAGAAATAAGGGGGTACACATAATGCATCATCTGAAATATGTACACTTCCTCTATTAACACTTGCATCCTTTGTTTCCTTCTGTCCACAAACAAACAAAAAAAAAAATCACCATAGAGATTCTAGGCAAATAAGGGTGGCTTTTTCTTTTCTGTAAACAGTTCCGCAGCAGAACAAGATGTTAGAATAATAAATACTGAAATAAGAGGAAGAAAAAGGAACTATAGCCCCAAAGTGTTGAATCTGGACATCTCTGCTGGGTAAAGTGGGATATAAGAAAATTGATGATTTTTTGCTGCTTTCAAGGTCATAAACATTTCAGACGGCTCACACGGGCTTGGTTTGCAGTCAGAACAGCAAAAAACAACTGGGGGATTTTACTTTGGGGTTTTGATGAGGATTTAGAAGACAGTCCAGAAAACAGCTTGTGAAAACGTTAGGGTTTTATTCAGTGTGTCAATACATCTGCCACTTAGAACTTATATTTGAATTATTTCTGATTTTAGGAAGAGAGGCTTAATGAAACATTAAATATTTAAACAAAAAATTGTCAGTGACATGAGGAGGGAGGGTAAACAGAATTATCTGGAAACCAGTGAAACTTCCAGAATGTGAAAGAAATAAGAAAACCACTCACAAGAGAGAAGGAATTGGTTAATAAGCAGTGTGTAAGGTCATTTGATGCCAACACAAAAGCACGGGTGGGACCTTTGGGGTAGCACAGCTTGTAGGAAACTCCTGATGCTGGAAAAGGTATGTGATGAGATGCACTAACCCGCATCCTCCTCCTCCCTCGCAGCTCGGTGGGCGTAAGCCCTGGGGCAAAGCTCCCGCATAGCCAAGATGTGCACGGTTATCTTCTGCCGGGAGAGATGAAGTGATCACACAGTGGTTTCTCTTTGAGTGAAAGTCCTGAGGAGGGTTTTCAGGTGCATCCTAACATAGCAGCACCTGAAATTTCAGTTGCTATTTAAATGTCACCCAGAACTATGCCAAGCGTAGCCCTGAAGCACGCGAGGGGTGTTCGGAGCATTGGCATTACACTCACCAATGGAAATAAAAAGGGTGGGCTGTGTCCTTTTGAACCTGTCTGATCAAATGTAACCTGCAGCAGGTGAATCCTGACGCTGCCAAAGGCTCCACAGCTTCAGCTATTGTTTACAGAAAAGCCAGGTTTTTATCCTGTATTCCGACACTTGCGAACAACTGCCAAAATAGGTTTCATCCTATGCTGGACTGATCAAGATATTGTATATCAGGGACACTTCAGCGAAAGGCATTGTTCTTACAAAGTCATTGAAGAAGGGTACTGGAGGGTCTTAACCTTAATTGATTTTTTTATTCCAGTTTCCTAAGGAAATGAGATTCGTGCAATGAAATTGTCTGTGTCTGTCTGCCCGTCCCCTTCTCCTCTCATCCCCCTAATAACTTTGGACCTGATTGACCAATTACAAGTGAATTTGACAGAGGAAGGAGGTCTCAAAGATATCAAATTCCTGTATCCCTCATGAAAGCAGGCAGCCAAGCAGAGGAGACAGCCTTTAATAATGTGCCCAGGAAGGAGGGGCCAGGAAATCTACCTGGGAAAAGTTTCCTCCTGATTGTGGAAGAGTTTAAATCTAAACCTGATTTCTCAGATGTCTAAGAAGGAACAACCACAAAACCCAACTATGCAGAAAATCAGACATTTTTCTGGGATTCACTGAATTACTTGTTCACTATCTAGATAATTTCAGTTTTTGTATGGACAATCTCGAGACCAATACAAGAAGAAGACACAAGTGGGAATCATGGAAGAAATATGACTGACTTGCACTTGCAGCCTCCATATTGATTTCCACCTCCATCAAAAAAAAAAATATATAATTCCAAAAGTTTCCTTCGCCACCCCATCCTTAAAAATCTCACTTCTAACTTCATTATCTGCCTAATTAAATTTTGGATGTATAAAACTGTTAGACCCATCTTTCGGGAGACTGTACGCTTTAATCGCAATTACATGCTGCATATTTCATGATATATATCTTTTGCGTATAATTAGGAATAAAAAATGTAATCCCAAAAAGATGTTTAATAATTTAAATCCTGAGGTTTTGATTAAAAGCATTCGAGGATTGCAGATGACATGGAAAGAACAGTGACTCCATTATAACCAAGGGAAAAATTCAAGGATTTAAGCACTTTTATTTTTCAAACCAAGCACTATAATCCTGAAAACAAAGATTTTAAACAGGAACGGACAGACACATTTCCCCAGATATATTCCTGCCATTTAATTTATGGTATAGGACCGAGGGTTTTGCACAAAAGGCCAGACGCTTCATTTGAAAAGTTTATCTACAAATATTTCTCACAATGTTTCCCTCCAAAACCTCATTAGCAGAAATTAAGGTACTCTGACAGAAACAGGGCACTTATCTTACCGCTCAGGCAGCATCACCTTCCAGCGATCGTGTGTTTGCAGGCCACTACATAAAGCCTTTGCACGAAAAAATCAATCTCAACATAAAAAATATAGATAGAAGATAAAAAGCCAAAATCATGTTCTCAAAACATGTAATTTGCAAATGCAAGAGATATTTATACTGTCTTATTACAGTCTGTGTCACCAGTTGACATCTTTAAATAATGCAGAGGATGGTATGGATTATCACCAGCAATTAAAAAATTAAAAGCAGTGACTTCACATATAAAAATAAATGTCAAACAATATGCTATGGGAACAGGCAGGCCTCTCCCAGTTACAACATCCAACGTGTTTGCTTCCGGGGAAAACATACCTGCAGTTTCTCAACAGCTTTGTAGCAATGGACGAGCATTGTGCAATGCACAAAGCTGCACATGCAGCACTGCAGCAACTGCAGCCATCCATTCCCCAACAGAACATGAAATGTCTGTGCGGGACAAGAAACCAGATTCATCAATAAGAGACATCAGAAACTGAGGGTGTGGAACATAGTAAATAAAATATATATATATGTTTTCATGATGTCTCCATTCTTTTGTCTGCTGTACAGGCTACAGCCACGCAATTTATTTTTTATCTTTACAAAGCAGATTACAAATTCTGTACTTAATACTTCTTAATAGTCTTTCATCTGCAAGGCCTGAATTATACATCTTTTCTGCCTAGATAATACTATGTAGAGACATGATGGCACTTTTTATTATTGTTTTTAGAAGCACAACCTCTAAAAGTGCCTACCCTTTCTTTCATCCTGTTACATCTATCCTTCGCTAAAGTAGTAAATAAAGTCAATCTTTGTATTCTATTGGAATGTCTTTATGCCACTTCGCAGTGGCATATATATCAACACAATAGTGGGAACTGTATCATCGTATAGGAAAAAATCTGCATTTAAGAAGATTTATTTATGGATCTTAACTCTCCTTTAACAATTTGGTCTCATTTACCTTTACGCAGGACTGTTCGTTTGATTGACAAGATATTACATCACAGGAATAAAAAAAGATTAACTTGAATAACTCTCCACAGAAAGTCTACAGCAGAGACAAAAAATTAAACCAATTACATGAGCTAGGAATCAAGAAATCTGTTCAAGTCCTCCCTTCGCTCTGTGACAAGGAAATTCACTTCCTTATTCTGTGCTTTTGTTGACATCTGTGGAATGAGAATATTTCTTCTCTCTCAACCTTTGGCTCTCATCTATTTAGGGACCAAAATCTCAAGCCAGAATCATTTCTTACAATGCATCTGTGCAGCACTGAGAATAAGGCAATTGTTGTCTTTGTTGCATTGTTGTCGCTGCAGAACAGCAGCGGTTTGCAGAAAACACAAGCAGGGAAAAGCAACCCTTGCTTAGTTTAGTTTAATTCTTAGCAACTCCTTGGCATAAGTGAATAAATTATTGCTTTGTTTTTACTTGATGCTACCTTGCTCTGTTTTTACCAAAAGAGAATATAGTGGGTGTCCGTAAGTGGGGAATTGATTAAAATATACGACTACATGCTACGCTGGTACAAGAGTTGTTTAGCGCCAGCTGACGGTGAAGCTAGCTGCAAGCTTAAACTACAATTATTTTAAGACTGATGTAAATGAAATATTTATATAGCAAATAAGAACCAGGTACTCTGCTTTATTAACCTTATACAAATTCAGAAATGCCTACAAAATGAATACATACATTGAATTTAAGCAGCGTAACGGTCTTGTTTAACGGGACAGTTCTGCAGAGCTTTCTCACAGGCAGAGCTCCCCAGCACCCGACAGCTCTGCTGTGCCAGGTCACGCTGACAGGGTAAGCTGGTAAGCATAGGCGGATTCAGAGCTGAAACAAGTTTGCCTGTTAGTGGCTGTGTGGGCCATGGAGGAAAACAAAAGCCTGCCTAAGAATTTAAAAGTTTTAAATAAATAGGAATCCCTGCCTCGGTTACAAAGAATACTAGTTTGCTCTAACAGGAGCAATGCCAGGTGAATGAATGATCACAGACAAATTCAGCAGCGTAACAACCGCAAGTACGATCAGTACTAGCTTATCTTTCCTGCCTGAAGATGGAACCAGTTAAAACCACACCATTCCTGGCAGATGCTTGTCTAACCTGTGCTTGAGAAATTCCATGGATGGAGACACTGCACCTTCCCCAGGCAATTTATTACCTCGGCTTAACCATCCTTACACTTAAAGTTTTTCCTAATGCCTACACTAATCTCTGCTGCAATTTAAGCTCATTATGCCTCGTCCCAGTCCCAGTGTACATGGAGAACAGTTTATTCCCTTCCACTTTGCAGGTAATCACAGGAGACTCTGAAGACCTATTACATCTCCCGTGTTGCTATCATGTGTCAGCGCATTCGTATCTTTTCATGCTATAGGAAAATGTATGATACCGTCAAAAAGTGCTGCACATATAGCCTTAGGAAATAAGACATACTCACAGGAAGTGCCTTCAGCATGTTAGTTATAAGAATATCTGGGTGAGTCCTGTATTTGCCTTTTCATTTCTAAATTCTACATATCTAAATGTATTACAAAGTATCACTTCAACACTATTTTGAACAAATAAGCCTGACACATTTCAAAGCAAATACCACTTGCTGGAGGACTAGAAGTTTTATCAGTTGCATATTGACTAAAAAATTACTAGTGTTGTAGTTAAGATTATACTAAACAACATAAAAGCAGCTAATGGTGTAATCACCAGAACAGATGTCTGCTAGTCAAAAGAAATAGGTTCTGCTCCAGATCACTAATACCAATCACGGATGGTGGATGTGTCATTTAAGCCAACACTTGTAAGAGTATCCAGTAGTAGAAACACCCAGCTTTTGGGCATCTATCTGAACAGATGCACCAGCTGAAATTACTGCTGAACTGAGCGACTGCATGACTCCATCTACAGAAAATCCTTCATTTTCAAGGCAGTAAAAACTACTGGACACTTACAAAAGTGTGAGACAGTTAAGGAAGATGGAGCTAGCAATACCTATACAGCTTTGGAAAGGTCATTCTCAACGGCATCACTGAAGTCTCTGTGTTCAGAGCTCAGAGTTCAGCTTTGAGCTCAGAGCAGGGACCGGTTTTGCTTGGGAAAATGCCCACCTAAAGGACACTTTTTTTAATATATATTTATTATAATTGCAGCAGCAGCACAAAACGTCACCTCTGAGATGCGGCAGAGCTCCAGACCTGTACGTAGTAACCATACACTGATTATCTTGAAGTACTGGCCAACAGAAAAAAATACACTTACCAGCAGGCTTTTGTAACATTGAGGGCACAGATGCCACTTGGCTTCTAATACCACAGTGTTATGAGGCTCTTGTGAGAGACAACCCATGATATTTTTTCCTGCAAGCAGTCAACTGTGATTGATGACTCTATTAGAATGACGGCTATGACTCCATGTTTTCTGGATGGGCCTCAACACCGTGCAAAAAGCAATGACTTAAGGAGCTTTTTTAGATCTCAATTCCTCTGATCAAGAGTCAGTATATCCTCTTTGTTCAGCTGCCTGTTACATAGGTCAGAGAAGGCTTGTTTCACGATTTCTCTGGCTTACGAACCTCTGCCTTGACCTGCATGTCTAGAAGAGAGCTAATAAAAGGAAGATTAATCTTGCAAAAGAAATATCCATATTCTAAGTGCACGTATTCATACCTAACATACGGAGACAGCTGTAGCCCTGACCAACTAATGTTTCTCTTCTCCTCCATTATGCCTGATTACCTCACTATTTCCTACAGACTCTGGCTTGTTTAAAGCATTTACGTAAAACACAGACATACCACAAGAAATTTTCCCGCCATTTTTAAGCCAAAATAGAACTAGTAAGTCCAATCTGTTTCCTAACTACGTATCTTGCGCTACCTTTGCCCACTGAAGCATGTAGATCTCAGTACATCAAAAATTAACAGGTTGGTTTTTTTCCTGATACTTACCAATGAAAAGTTGCCCAGGTGGCACCATTTCCAGGTTATGTTACACCTACTTTGTTAACCAAACTATTTGGAATTCCCCTAATTCTTTCTTTGCTTTTCCCTACTTTCTCTAGCTCTTATTTCACATTGTTCCCCACAGTTGTACAACCCTGTACATCCCCACTCTATGCTCTCTCCATTTCACATGTTCCTTTCTCCACATCATCACTAAACCACCTTTTCATTAGTCCCAGCCTCTTTCTGCCTTCACATGTTATTTATTTCACCCACCCTCACTTCAGGTCTCTCTTCTCCACAAACAGGCACATTGTTGTGCTTCTAGGTAACAACAAAATAATTTCTTTTTTTTGTGGGCTCAAGCTTGTATTTTGTAATATTATACTCTCTCAGACGAGAGGAGATGGAGAAACAAGAGATATCATGTATGCTTGCTCTGCAAATATGTATGTATTTAAACCTACAGACACACACATATCATGGTCTGGGCCCCTGGAACTCTTGACAGTGTTCTTAACACAAAGTCTGCTGTCTCAACCTACAGTCATGCCTCAAACCAGGGATTTGCTTACTCTTTCTTTGCTAGTCATTCTTGCAGAAACCTTTAGTTCCCATGTTTAGGGCCCAGACCCTATGTATCAACTCATTCCTCAAAAAAAACCCAAACCAAAACAAAAAAGACCAACCCAGACACCAAGGGGTCATCACCTCCTAAGCTAACATCAAAAATTCAACCTCTGCCCAACATCAGAATCATGTACTCTCAATGCAAAAAAGCCAATTAAAGTATGAAGAAATAGGGGTGGCGCACATCTAGCAGAACAGAGGCTGGATGCTACTGTAGTGACAGCATTATTCATATTTAATTCAGGAAGATCTTTAATTTTTTCAAACCTATCAAAACCAATTTCTATTATCAAAAAAATCCATATCTAGCTCATGACAAATTCTAAAGTATTCCACATTCAACTCATTTACCATCTCTATCTGGTAACAGCTCAAGTTTGTTAGCTTTCTCCACACACACAGCCCAGCTTCGTCTCCATCACCACCTTTTTTGGAATGATCAGTTACTACTTCTGTTGTCAGCAAGTTTGTTTTCTTAAAGGCAATAAAGTACTCCCACTGGCTACACAGGCACTGATAACTCAGAACAGAAGAAGTTGGGAGTAAAGTATGAATCCAATCACTACTCCAAAATACCCACACCTTAATCATCTTTAATAAGCCTCAGAGGAGTTTTGTTCTATCCCTCCTTACTATTCACTACAAAGTGAATACTTAAGTACTTCCCAAACACCTGATACGAGCTACTATTAAGACAGCAGTCAGAGCTGTTCTGCAAACAGGGTTGGATGAGATGGCTTTTATTGGTAGTACTAATCAGAAAGCATTTATCTTTATTTCCACAAAACAGTCAGGAATGTGCAACACTGAATATAGTCTTTTTAGCAGAAGTTGGATTTGCAGGTTTAGCCTCTTGATCAGATCTACACTCCTGTTTGGAAAAACAAACACACAGTGCCTAAGTTGTTCTTCTAATACTGCTTTCCTGAGAAATTTTTAATTTGTCTGAGGTCAAGCATCTTCTCACACCCACCACCCACTCCAAAATCCTCAAGAGGCTGATACAAAACTTGATCACAGGTTACGCTTCTTACCAACTGGCAATAAGGCAAACAAGACATTCAGAGAAATGCATATTTTCATGGGTTTTTGCATCTAGAATGACTTTTCCACTCTGGGGAAACTCCTCTTTTCTACCTTTCCACTTGTGTTACTCCATAAACACTGGGCTACCAGGTCAGATATACAGACTTGGAACAGACCACTCAGCTGTAGGCTGAAACTCTGTATTTGCTCCCCTCTACCCTCAATTCTTCCCAAGCATCGTTAATTTTAGGCTTTTATGCACTATGTGAAAAAACCCAAAGTACCAGCGCTCAAGTTCTTTCCTCCAGAAACAATTAATGGTTCTCCAGTAACGATCAAGTCATTGGGATAAGCAAACCCACCTAATACAACTTCAGGCTTTCACAGCCCTGTGAAAACATTGCCTACGTCCCCAAATAACAAAGAAATTCCCAGTCCATCTCATTGGAAAAAGACAAAAGGTTCAGAACTTTTCTATCAGGAAGATCTAGAACTCAAGAATTCTTGCAACTTAAAAGGTTTGGTCTTAATGTTTGTTTCACAAACAGTAAAGGTTGTTACACAAAGTACTTGTTTTCAAAAAAGCTACAGATATTTATTGAACAATTATAAGACCACGGGAAGTTTTCATAATTAGACACTACAAAATATGGTAAGTTTTTATGAAAGTATACGCAAAGTTGGCTACAGGACTGAACTAATTTAGCTACAGACAGCAAATAAAAGAAAACAGTTTCACTAACATTATAAGCAGGAAAAGTAATGACAGATTAAGACATACTACAATATACAAACAAATATTTCTTAGTTAAAAACATCATCAGTACAAAGATTGTTCTTCTCACTTCTATTGTTTTAGTTTAGTCTTGTTAGGAGCGGGTGGGCACCTCTTGTAGAGAAGAAGCAACACCAGAAGTCCAAGCAGACCTCTAAGTAGACCTGAAATAAACAAACTGTATTTCAGCAAACAATTTTTAGAGTAATCATAAGCAGGTAAAACAGTCAACATTCTATAAAAAGCAGAAATGTGTAGAAAGATTGCTTTCACTTGATACAAGATACAATATATAATAATTTAGTGATCAAAGAGCTGATCTTTTCTTTATATAATATGGCACCATCTTGATGCATTTAAGAATGCATCATGCAGAAATGCTAAGTGATTCAAATTAATATGCAGAAAGAACACTATGAAATAACTATTAGTCTTCTCTCCTAAGTAACTTATTTTTAGAATAAACTAGAGATGACTCACACTACTACAACATTAAAATATACTTATCATTCTTAGTGCCCTAAGGTTGGCACAAGCAACTTGTAAATGTCAGAAAAGCATATAAACCTTGTTAATGTTTTCAGAAATTCATTTAAAGATAGAAACAGGTCCAAAAAGATGCCTGTCTAAATGCACTGCAATTACGTTACAATTATTTTCCAAATACACAGATATGCTCTGTCTTTTCTCAGCTCATTACTGACTCAAACAATTTGCCCTTCTGGGATCAATTGTTTGCTAATAAATAATTGTTTACAGTCACAAAATGATATTAAGGAGTATTCTTATTAGTTTTCCTTCTACAGCCTAATAAGATTCAAAACTAGCTGATTCCCAAGAGTCTAACCTTAACCTTGCTGTGTTTAACAGCCCAGGAAATGATGAACCATCTGTTTCAGAAAATAATGGAAGGCCAAGAGGAAATATTGTTTAATTGTAGATTAACCTCCTCATACAGCAGAATGAAGCATCTACAAAATTAGCAACCATAACTAGCAATGAACAAAAATAACTAAAGCAGCTCTTACTATTACAAGACCAACAGCAGCAAGTATTCTTCTATCACTTTTTTTTTCCCTAAACCCTCCCAAATGTATGTAACAAGTACAACCCCATTTTAAGAATAGATCTGAATCATATTTGGGTTTTGTTTTGGTTTTGGGTTGTGGTTTTTTTTTTTTGTTTTGGTTTTTTTTGCATGAGGAAGCCCAGAAATAAATACTGAAAGAGTTCTGGTTTTATTTTTCCATGAGCATCAAAATTATTTTAAAACATCGCCAAGTGAGAAATGGTGTATTTTTTTCTTCCGTAACTTCCACCTCACTTCTTCACAGCAATAAAATGGCTGCTCCGAAGCAATATACAAGTCATTTAAGGGAGAGGGGGGAAGGTCTCAAGGTTTTAAACTCAAGAACTTTGATCACTTATTTGTGTCTATTTACCTAGCCACTTAGACACTAAATAATGGAGACAACCAGATACTGTAATAAGACAGTTTGAGTACTAGAAGAAAAAAAAAAGCAATGACAAACCACAGGAATTTGAAAATAAAAACAACTGCTCCTGTGCTAGCATAATGACAAGTAGTGCAATTCTGCACCGTGACAGCAATTTTTCTATGTAACATTCATGCCAAAGCGAGCTTAACAGAAATCTTTTACCTCCATCAATCAGTTTGCCCCATTTTGACAGCAACAATGATAGGAAAGTGTGTTATCAGAGGGCTGCAGCAAACTCCAATACATGGAAACTGAGAAAGCTTTTCCTTGATTTTATGCAACCTTCCAGAACAGTATCCAGATTCACTTCTGACTGTGACAGCTGGGTGCATACTCAGTGTGTAAAGATTTCATTAATTCTAAGTTTTAAATATCCAAACACAGTAACATTTACACAAATTATTTATTCTTGAATTCTTCACTTAATTCTTGAAGTGATGAGCTAGCAATAACTCCGCAGCTTCATATAATAGCACCTATTCAAAAAGGATAAGAGTTTGACATTCTTCTACTAAACAACTAGGCACAATTTTATCCATCAGACGTCTATCAACCTACGGATATTGAAAGCTTGGGCAAACAAGATAAAATCAAGACCAACCCTACTGTCAAGCTGCACTATCGACTGGCATCAATAATGCTATTCATGAATTTAGGAAAATTAATAAATCTTGGGATGAATGCTCAGAAAGGCTCAAATACAGGTGAAGCATACTTACTTAGGTTTTGTTTCTGCATCTGTCACTTGGCGAATATAGATACCATCTTCAGGATGTTCAATGTCATCCATTTCATACATATACGAAGAAGCTATTGCAAGGGTAGTTCCATCATTGCTGAAGGCAAGTGATGCTATGCTTGTGGGATACCGATGGAACTGGCACAGCCGCTTTTTATTAAATGGATCCCAAATATTTACAAATCCATCAGAACCTCCTGAAAATTAATTTTTAAAAACTGTTTGTAAATTATAATTGGGAGAAGGGTAAGACTGAAAAGATACAGCAAAGAAAAAAAGAGAAGGAAAACTACCTGGAATTACTTTGTCAGTAAAAACACAGGGTTATACAGAGTTGCATAATTCAGTAAAGAGCACAACGAGTATTTCCCAAAATCTCTGTTAAAGAAATTAACTCTCACTGCATCAAATAATTTAAAAACTCTGCTCATTGCAAGAAATACAATTTAAAAACTTAAGTATGGGCATACGAAGTAAAGGCTGACCTATTTAAATCAAAACTAAAGGAACTGATGCAAATGTTACAAAAAATTGAATATCCAACTCTACCTGTAGCAAATGTGTTGTGGACATTATGGAAAGAAATAGCATTAACTGGATAAATCTGCTCAATGTTATTTTCCTTCAAACGGTGACATTTGAATGCATATTTCTTCTTCTGGATTTCTGGACTTGGATCCAAATATTCCACTGCAACACGACCTTCGATAGAACTTAAAACATAACCCTACCAAAAAAATTTGGAGATACACATTTCAGAAGTTTAAAACTGAAGAAGAGATTGCAGTACAATTTATCTTATACCCCCTCTAAATTCAAATAAGTGAAATGTAAAGTCTTAAATTCTGTACAACCAGAAATTGTTTGTTACCACAGATCCATGGCATCATCAATAAAATTTGCTTTTAAGAAAGTAGTAATGCAGAAAAAAAGCTTTCTGATAGATTCTCATTGCACCATAATTTTAAGGTGACAGTGAGGCTTTTAAATACCCCTGCAGATCCAAACACAAGTTGATTTTGGGGAAAAAAAGTGTTAAAAGTTAAGAACCCCTTGTATTTGTCCACCTCCTCCCCAGGGCCTAAATATCTCTAAAATATTAGAGATACTCACGGGACTATTTCGTTTCAGAATTACTTTACATTAAAATTAGTTCAGAGCTTTATACTACCAACTAAACACTCAAGTTGAAATAGTATTTTCAGTGAAACTTGATTATAAGTGGTGTCCACTTATCCAGTTAATTACAGTCTTGACTCATAATAAAAGCATCTCAGGTTGCTCTAACTTCTGGGTTAAGCCCATAACAGATCTTTTCAGAAATAGGACTGTAATGGTACCTAGCTATAGTAAGGTTCTTTAAAACCCATAATACAACACAATATGGAAGATGAGCTTGTTTTACTATAACTAGAACTGAAAATGGACAAAGCATTCATGCCAGTTCAAGAACAAGTAACTAGGTCTCACAGTTCCTGTACTATCACTATGTACACAGAAAAATTCCCTTCCAAATTAGTTTGTCAGAAAAAGCTAATCTTCTTGCTTTACTTCAGAAAGATACTCTACGTTAACCTACATGGAACAGCTGTATGATCATCTAAATTGCACAATTCCCCCCAGGTAATGGATCATGGGCTCTTAAGTGCATGACACAGACTCAGAGTTAAAAAAAAAAGAAAGAAAAATATATGAAGAATTACATTCATATAGTTTTAATCTTGCCCCTGTTCACAGCCTGTTGAAGAACCTAGGGCTACAACACAAAGGCTGCTGAGCAACTGCCAATTCTGTCGTCTTCTCTTCTACTGCAACTTGGGGGTGGGCGGGTTTTTTTTTTTTAACTATGTCAGCTTTATGATGCATTAAATAGCTTATTTAAAAAAAGAGACAAAACAGAAAAAAATAAAACCTAATATGCTGGTAAGTCAGCGGCAAACATTGCTAAGCTACGCTATTAAAAAGCTTTAACCTGGAACAAGGAGCCACAACACCATTTTTTCCCCAATCCCAGACTTTGATTACGAAACTTTGAAGACCAGAAATTTTTTAAAATGAGAGAAAGATGCAGAAAACTTGAAAAACAAACCACCATTTTTCCTAAACAATATTCAGCAGAAATACGATTACTGACATGGTTCCCATACCTGTTTATTCGGAAACGCTCTGATACAGCGGGTCTGGTATTTCAGACTTGATTCTCTTCGCTGTTGAACATAACCCATGTTCCGCAAATCCCACACCAGCACTCTCCGACCTGCTGTCCCCACAATTAGTCTGTCTCCAGACACAGAAAGAGTGTAGACCTTTAAAAAAATTACAACATTTAACATTTATCAGCCTGGATATCCCTTGTTCTTTGTACAAAATAACATGTCCGCACTATGCGATAACAAAGCAGGTGACATCTACAGTGAAGTCTATAGCTACAGATTTCCCCTTTGCTTCAATTTATAACTCAGATTTGGGATAAGGAGCAGTAGTGTGCAGCTGGTTAGTGATAAGACACCGATGTAGCATTTCAAAAGCTCACCCTTAATTCTGTACCCTAGCACATAGCTCAAAAAAATCAAGCCCAGTACAGCACCATACTACATAACAAATTTAGCAACAAAAATTTAAAAAAAGGTAACACGCATATCCACTTGTACAATTCTAAGTTTCAAACACGTTTGTTCACTTACCAGTCTCCAGATCTCAGTAATAGCTAAATAATCTTCCACACACAAGATTTCTTCCTCTTGCTGGTATTACTCATGTTTTAAATGCTACATGTGTTCAGAAGTATTTATGTATAATTCAAAAGGGAAATCAGTACTATTCAAGTTTTCCTCAAAAATTATTCCAAGCATTGAATTTACTGGATGTATCAAGGCAAGAGGAAAACAGATACAGCGTAACTGGGGGAAAAAAAGGCACAGATATCGGAATTCATCTGCACAGCTTGCATTCCCCACTATCAATTCATGATCCTGCAGTTTAGTCCTACAATACCACGTCACATATTTTCTTCTCGTTTTTCCTCCATCTGGTAATCACGTGTTTTTCTTTTTAAAACAGAATACTTCAAGTTGACCTTCATGTTAACAAAGGAAAATAAATTGCCAAGCAATAACTAAAAAAACTGTACTTTGTATACTTTAATAAAATTAAGTTAAATTGAAGGAAGCAATATGCTTGACATCATTAAAAAAAGACTATGGCTTGGAATTTCAACTCTACTCCAAAGACGGGCTCAAAGATTCAATTTTTTCTTTATTATCAAATTTCCCATTAAAATATTCAGCATATAAATCGTTCTGTTTCCAAATATTACTTGGGACGCAGTTTATCTGGAAATATGTTAAAAAATAGAAAAAAGGTTCAGTCAAAAACTCTGTGCTATCAAGTGAATAACAAGCTGTTGATACACAAGCAAGATGGAATCCAGCTACCTATAGCTGTCCGATCACTGAGCTGCTAAGAGCAGCAAACTATAAGAACAAGCTTTTTCAAATGTAGCTAAATACATAGGAAACAGACATGGTGTACACCGCAGATCAAGAATCAAAAGTGTAAGAGATCTGGTATCCTGCCAGAGGGATTCAATTTGCTTTTGGCATGTGCTTGCATAATTTCACTGAAGCACCAAGTTTCACTTTCTGGTTCTCCGATAAAGCCCAACAAAGCTATTTGGTTCTGGTAGGGCTGCACTGAAGTATCAGACAAAACAACTTTTCATTTGCTATAAACATTTCCAGAGAAATTATGTTTTCAAAAAGCTAATTTCCAATAAAAAATCTAAGCAGACAGGTGTGGGTGGGTGGGTATACGTATATAAAATTTCCTTTAGCCAATCCGCATTCATTCAGTATGCATTCTTGCTCTAAAATGTGATTATTGAATTTCCCTCTCAAGACTGAGGTCTTAAGATGGGAAGTGTCTTAAATGTTCATAGGAGTTGCCTAAAATTTCTGATGATCCCAATTGCCAAATCCCACTTACATATAAAGAGGGCAAGAAAACTTTGAGCCAACAGTAGCTACACACTTTAACAAGACAGTTTTTCAAATCCCTCTTCATTATTGATGTAAAAATTCATCCAAAAAATATCAACAAACATTATATAAAATGTGTTTGTATACATGCACGGAAACAAAGGCATAAAGAACATTAAATATCTTAAATCTTCTTTACAAACTGATGTCACACCTGTATAGCAAGTATTCTTTCTACACCACACAACCATAAATCAAATGAAACCATTGTCATGCAGTTGAGTAGGTGTACACATTTATCAAAGACAGTATTAAAAAAATGACATAATGAACCTTGCTGAACCAATAAGCAGCTTCATTCACTGTGGCTGTCCATTATGTGATATTCTGTCAGCAATTTATCACAGTTCTTTACATGCTACATACAACTATAAATCAAAACTAGAAATAATGCAATTACTTTATTCTGAACAAAGGTCTCGCCTTTGAAGTAGATTCAGCTATGTTGTAACAAAAGTAATAGCTATTTAGATGCAATAGGAAACGTAATGATGGCTCATAATTATGACTTGACAATACAATGTGACAGAGCTAAATGAAATTTAAAAAGGTATAGGCAAAAAAAATATTCATATGTAAAACTATCCATCAATCCAGCCTGCGTTTAGGAGTCTATGGAAAAAAAACAGAAATTACTGTTCGGTAATTCTTCCAATGACACCACTGTAAGCAGTAAAAAGATTAACCACCATATAACCATTAGAGAACGCTTGAGACATTACATTTTACCTTATTTCTCTTGGACTCTCATTAGCACAGAGGATTTTAATATTAGGAGAATGTCTGAATTTACTAGGCATTAGTACAAGTAAATTACAATACAAGCAATTCTGTTCAACCTTTTAATACAAGTGAAAAAATAAAATATTACTTCAGGCAACATAATTGGCCTCCTATTACACCTCTACACGCATTTCAAAACAATCAGACCTTAAGACTTCCAGGATGTCATATATTTAAAAGTCTTAATGTTTAAGGAAATCAATAGTGCATATTACAATTAAACCAAGGATTATTAACAACTATGTCAATTCCACATCCTGGTTTTGTTAGGTTTGCCTTCCTCGAGTTCATTTAAATTAAAAGAATTTGGCCCATCAGGGGTGCCAAGAATTAAGTTATGCTGTCCTATTGATGAAAGCTCAAAGCCTTAACCTAAAAATCACAATATATTCTGAACATCAATATTTTAAAACGCAACATTTTCACAGTTTAAAAGCCATTGAACGCAACTTTTCACGTTCAATTCAGTTTAAGACAGTGTCCCATATGGTGATGTTTAACCAGTCACTGGATGTATTATTTAACATATCACCTGGAATACAGCACCCAGTACGTACTTTTTCGGGTTGAGAGAAGGTTCCTGCATTACAAGGAGTTCTGGGATCCCACAGCTTAACCGTTTGATCCCAGCTTCCAGTCACCATGACATTCACTTCTGGGCAATACTCAACACACCTGATAGGAGCGTCATGAGCACCAACAAGGTTTTCTGCAAGAAAATACAACTTATTGTAACTTTATTGACTCTACAAACAGTCAAAATGTGTTGAAAAAAAGAATACAAAAAGGACACACTACTGCAGTGTGAACACACTATTTTCTGACAATCTCACAGGTGTATTGATATGGTAGGAGTCCCTTTATGGATAGTCCAGTCTTCAGAAGCATAACTTTTGCAAAGATCAGAAATGTTACATTTAAACTTATGTCTCCTGAGATTGCAAAAGGAAGTCAAGAATTTTAGGCAGCAACAGAGACATCTTCAGAGGTATAAAGAAGTGTTCGGTATCAAATGGCTTCACCACCTCTGACGCAGACACTAATATAAAAAGCGACTTAAGCTTGTATATATTAACATTATGACAAAAGAAAGGAATTAATATTACATATTAATAAAAATATTACGTTAATACAGACACTTCTAGAAAGTCATCCATAACAGGACTACTTGACCTTTTTCATAAGGTTACTGCACACACAAGTTTGTCGAGCCCTGGCTATTGACTAGTTCTGGTGACCACATTTGTCTCAGGCCGAGATTCACTTTTCTCTTTAGAACGCACAGAAACACACAAGAAAGTCAGACAAACTAGCTCCCTATTTTGTGCCAAGGAGGCACTGAAACCATGTTACTTTCAAGCAATATTTTGTTAGAAAAAAATGTAGCGTAAGGCCATATGTTTGACAAAGCAAAAGCTTTTTTTCTGCCATACCTGTGAAAGACCATTCTAAATATGTCTAAACCACAAGCCTTTGGAAAATAACATGCTCAGTTTTAGTTCAGCTTAGCTAATTCCCCCTAACTGAGACACAGTCGCCTATGACAGGGCAGGATTATCATCAGAAATCCAATTCAGGGCATCCTACAAGGATCTACCACGCTTTCTGGCAAATCGGCAAATGCTTCCATGCTTTTAGGTGGTACTTCTTAGGGCCACTAGTTATTCTGCCAGATAAAGGCACATACGACGCAAACCTTAAATCGACAGTGTGACAAGTAGATATCTATTTCCTTTCTTCCCATTTTCACCTTAAAATAAGTGAATAAAAAAGAAATACACATGTAAAACACATCAATGAATATTCATCACAGGAAAAGTTTAAACACTCAGTTTGGCAGCAACAGATTGCGCCCTTCTGTTAAAGATGTGATAGCACAATCTTCAATTACACAGAAGGGAATACTGCCTTGTTCTGTGTCTCGGTGATGAACAAGGGCCGCCTAGCACAGGAGACTGCTGAGCACTGACAACTTAAATCAATAGAGGTTTATAATCAACATCTAAACAGCTACTGCTTAATGTAAATATCCCTCATCTAAAAAACCTGAAACATATTCCACTCATGTAAGTGTATAAATCTGAAGCTTAGGCCAGTTGTTGAGACCACTTATAGGATCCAATCTGCTTACCTTGGTCCGTGTTTAGATCGTGCATTTTCAATTGCTGATCTAATCCTCCGCTCCAGGCATGGGTAGGATCCTATAAAGCAAAAAATTTCACCTTGTGACATGCATTAAGTTTCCCTGGCTGCTATATGTTTAATCTCTCCAGCTCATAACACAGGACTTGCTTGCAAGAGTTTTGGGAAGATGGAAATTAAGACATAAGTGTTAAGATCCAGCCCAGACCTAAACAGGCAGAAGACAGAAGGTTTGCGAAGTGTTTAAGTAAAGCACTTTGAGGTATACATTTTTTTTTTTACTTTCAAAGTAAAACTAAAAAGATACACAAGCAGTCAGAGGCTATATCAAATCATTTCTATTTCTGTAACAGCAAAACACATTAATGCTTATTTTTAAATGACTGTCAACCTAGACCAGTTCCACCTAATTGATGCGTATTCCTTCTAAAACTAATTCAGAAACTAGAAACCATTTGAGAATCTGTGTGTTGATCCACGGTACAGCATTAGCTACATGACAAAACGTTCAGTGAAATAGCACAAGCAGAATTAAAAATTTAAACTGCTCCTTAAAACATTCAGTAACATATCAAGATCAAGTCACTGGAGGACATGCTAGAATACAATGCAAAAAAAAGATTATGCTAATGGAAACCTATTTCCAAAAAAAAAAAGTAGCACCAATAAACTTAAACCATTCATATTTCGAATCCAGTGCATTAAAAATACAGAAATCAAGTATCTGGTAAATAGCTCACTTGGAACAACGCCGTGTTTCCAAAACAACCCAGTAGGAGAAGGTTAAAAAGAAAATAATAATTGGCTACAGGCATTTATTGTGAATAATGATTTCTGGCTATATACCCCCAGTACGACGCTTTGTAAGAAACACGCACACAATTTACCATACCGTCGTAGAAACAGCGCAAACCAGCTCAAATTACTTTTGCCTACCACTTCTACCAGAAGTAAATTACTTGTGTACCTGCATTCTTCACAGGAAACATCTATCTTCAGGACTAGAATGACATTCATTAAAAAAAGAACAATTGGTAGAAGTTGGGGTTTTCTTTTTTAACTTACATTTCAGGTAGGATTTCACTATCCCTTTAATTTCAGGGACTGACAATTTCTCATGTACCCTGGGTGCTATATCTCTATAAAATAATAAATTAAAAAAAAAAACAACCAAACAAAATCCCTCACACACTTACATAAAAAGCACAATCCAGGACAGCTCCTGAATGTTGATATTTGAGTCTCATGGTGTTGGCAGGAACATCATAGAGCCGGACAGTTGTGTCCCAGGATGAAACAAGCAGAAACTGAGATGTATTTGGACTAAACTTTACTGATGAAATACCATCATCTGGAGTTTGATTTAGTTTGAATTCGTTTGATCCCGTCATCTGAAGAAAAGACAATAACGCACAGATACAATTTTAGTAATAACAAGACCATAAGCCTAGCAGGTTCATTAGCTATCTGATCCATCTTAAAGGTAACTTCAAGCAGACCTGAAAAGTTTGCTAGCTTTTACACAGAAGTTCAGAACATCCAGATTTCTGACAAGCTCTCTAAAATTCAAGATGCTAATCACTGCCACCAAATCCTCAATAAATTCCTCCCCCTACAGAGAGCTTTTAAATTTAGATATCAAATATAACATGGAATAAACAGTACAAAAAGTTTATTATTATAATTACTATCTATAAGTTTATACATTGTTACTTACAAATGTATTTTCCCACCACATTACTGTGTATGTGGCTGTATTTTTAAAAGTAAATATTTACAAATTACTGTGAACATCAAGAAGTTACTTTAAAACATACACGCAGGCAGAAAGGATCCGATTTGAAAACTCCAGCAAAAGCGTTGATTTGCTCCTGATTTGATATAACTGTCATATACTTCCAAGAACTGCAATTGGATCATCTTTTAAATAGTTTCAGGCTCTCTGTAACTTTTGAACCCTTAAGCTTCCCTAAGTGCCATAAAATATTTCCAGTGAAACAGCTTTAAGATTTTTTTCCCCCCTCTTAGAGTCTAAAGGTCAGCTAAGAAAGGAAAGTTATGCTTTGCGGGGTACTGAAACATAGAGCAAACATGTAAGTGACTGGAAAAAAAATATCAACAATTCAATGACAGATCAACGACTCTGAAGGTAACTGCAGTGTTCACTTCATAAGGCTAGTTAGTTGCACATACAAAAATTCAAAGAAGGAGAGCAGAGGCTATGAACAGCAAATTTCAGCTGGGAAGACAGTGCGGACCTTACAAACACTCTGAAAGAAGAAACTGCTCGTTATATGTATGCCAACAAAACTGCCAAAACTTTTTTTTCAGGCTTCAGAAAGCCTTAACAGAACATTTCCCTTATGCTAAAAGGTCAGAGAAGTAAATTAGCTCAGATTTTCTATAACACCATCACTCCTGAATTCATGTGTACAACTGTAGAGGTTAACATCCGACCTCTGAGAATAAATCAAGAGAGAACAAGCAGATGAACTAGGACAAGGTTCAAATTTAGTGCACAATTATTCTGGTTACTTGTCAGCAACTGGACAATCATCAAGATGCATAATAATGAGAGCACTACGCATTCTGACATTGGAAAAATCTCTTAAGTGGGAACTGTGGTAGGTCTTCTGTAAGACAACCTTAAAAAAAAAAACACTACGTAAACACAAAGTGCTATTTCTGCTATTTAAACACGAAGTGATAAAAAAACCCTTTTAGAAATAGGAAATAAAAACTTTTTTTTTAACTCCTTTTTTCAGCTCTGCTTTGGGAATACTTGGGCAAAAGACAGATACTCTTGAGTTTGCCATGCGTATTTCTACATTAATATGAATTCAGCAGCACCTTCATCACACTTTAAACGGTGAAATGTACCTCAGTGAGTATTTCAGATGGATGTACAAAGACACAAAATCTAAAGGAATTCAGAACAACTATAGGAATTAGACTGGACGTGCTAATTGCCTTGTCTACTTGTGGCAGAAAACTCAAACCACAAAGATGAGGATTTGAGGCGCCTGGTACAGCAGTTACTAACCAGCCCAAAAGCAATCAACAAGCGGCGCTCCAGGAAGCAAAGTTACTTACATCAGAACCTGGAAGGTTGTCCCAAAGGTGTTTTGATTCCAGGAAAAAAAAGTGTAAAATATCAGAATTTAAATATATCCTACCTTTTAAATATATTACAAAAAAAAAATAATAATTGGGGGGGGGGGGGGGGGGAATAAATCACAGAAAACGCTCTGCACGTTTTCACAAATAACTGCTTCACGACCGGGGTTGCCGAACAGCAGTAATTGTCACGCCCGCCTCAAACAACAAAATCCCGGTAAAATTTCCAGCCACCACAAGAGATAACTCAAAGAAAGCATTATAGGGCAGGTGCGTGCTGCTGGAACCGCGACGCTGACTTAACCACCGGGTGCACCTTTGCAATTCCACCGTTCCCGAAAGCTCGTTTTTCCTGAGCAGATGAGAAATCAGCGCTTTGAGAGCGAATCTGACCACCGCGCGCCCTGCCACGTCGCCGGCCGGGAAGCGTCTCTCGCACGCAGCGGGCCGCTGTGCCGACAGCGTTAGGGCAGTCTGTACTTTAAGAAGACGCGAAAGGTACCGTTTTCATGTTGCACGGGTTCCTCTCGCTGCTCCACACCACGCCACGGAGAAGCCTTCTTCCTGCCGCAGCAGCTGCGGCGGACCAGGGAAGCGCCGCGGGGTCACCGAGCGCGCCCGCTCTCGCTGTCCGGTCCCGGAGGAGATGTTACCGGCTGCGGCGGGAAGGGGAGAGAGTGAGAGCAGGGCCCGAGGGCGCAGGGAGAGCCGAGAGAGGCTCTCCCCCACTCCCCGCCGGGAACGGGACGCGAACCCGGGGTGCCCCGGGAGGGCGGCGGGAGAGGCCGCGGCGCCCGGCGCGGCTGAGGGGAGGCCGCCCGCAGGCCGAGGCGCCCGCTCCGCCTCAGCGCTGCCCCGCGGCGCGGGACCGGCCGCGCCCCCCGCCCCGCTCCGAGGCCCCGGCCCCGCTCCGAGGCCCCGGCCCGGCCCGGCGAGGAGCCCGGCCTCACCTCCGCGCTCCGCCCGGGCCCGCGCCTCTCGGCCCCGCCGCCAACCGCCGCCGCCGCCCGCGCGCAGGCGCACTCCCGCCCACCCGGTCACGCTGCAACGCCCCGCGCCGCTATTGGTCGATTCGAAAGGGTGGAACTATGCGTCCCGGCGTGCCCCGCGCGCCCCGCCGCTCCCGCCGCGGGGCATGCTGGGACGTGTAGTCCGCCGGGCCCGGCGGGGCGGGGCGGGGCGGGGCCGCCGCTCCCCGCCGCTCCCGTTATCGTCGGCGGCTGCAAACGGGGGCTCCTGGGAGGTGTTTGGCGGCGTTGCGGCCCCCCCGCCCCGGAGCCACACGGGCGTCCCCCGGGGGGGCGGTGGCGGGCCCCATCCCCGCCGCGGGGATGCCCGGTGCCGCCGTCGGGGTGGGCACCGTCCGGCTGCCCCCGCGGGAGGCGGCGGCGGGCCCGGGCGGGTCCCAGGCAGCCCGGTGGCGCGGGGGTAGGGACATCCGCTGCTGGGCTGTAACAACGTTAACGGGCAAACCCGAAACATCAATTATTCCCCTTAAAAAAGAGTCCGAAAGGCGGAGCGACGGCGCGGGCACGCGGGCGCCGACCCTCACGGCAGTGTCCGCGCCGGCGGCGGGGCTGAGCTCGCCCCGGGCGGCTCCAAGGGCAGCTCCGGGCTGACAACCGCGGTCTGCGCCTTGAAATACCGGCTGGGAAGGGCTGGGAGAGTTTCCCGTTCCCGCGCATTGAAAGTCACCTTATTTATCCCTCCGGATCTCTCGTTTGTCTCTCTCTCTCTTTTTTTTTTTTTTTTTTTTTTTTTTGTCGTTACCCTGTGAAGGCACCCTCGTTACCGCTGCCGTAAGCATCTCCCCCGCCCCCCGGTACCGGCGGTACCCGCGGAGCCGGTGGCCGCGGATTGAACATCTCTTGCTGCGGCATTTACTTTTGTGCGTGAAGAATTGACTCCGTCCTCCGTGGGCAGGCGGCCGCGGGTGCCCCGGGGCGGGCAGAGGAGCCGCCGAGCGCCGGGGTCGGTCCCCGGGAGCCACCAGCCCGCTGCCGGCCACCGCGGCTCGGTGATCGAGAAAACCAAAATGAACCAGAAAAACGGTCCCCGGTTCCGAAATCACTCCTGAGGGTTTGAGAGAAGCCCTTCATCTTCCAGCCAAGCGCGGGGGACCGAGCCCCCACCGGCCCCGGCGCGGGACGGGGTACGGGCAGGTCTGCCCGGGATTTCTCGGCGGGAAACGAGATAACGAGGAGGAGGCAGGAAAAAAGACATAAACCCTCGGCGTTACACGTCGTTTTCCCTCTCCCCTGCATCGGTCCGAGGCGCCGCCGGTCCTTCCCGCAGCGGCGGGTCCCGGCCGAGCCCGGCCCGGCTGCGGGGCCCCCCCGGCCCCGGGGTACCCCTCCGGGCAGGGCCGCCCGCCCGGCGGCGACAGGCGATCGAGCTGGCAAATTTACAAACGAGGCTTAAAACGTTTTATTTTGGCTTTTTTCTTTCTTTCTTTCTTTAAAAATATTTACAGATCTGAAATAACGCTTTTTTAATTAATTTTTTTTTTCAAGTGGCAGGATAGCGGGGCGGGGGGGGGAGCAAAGGGGGGGTGCCCCCGGCTCCCCGGGCTCTCCGTTTGCCCATCCCTCCCATCAGTTTCGTTCCTCTGTCCCCGCCGCGGAGGCGGCCGAGGCCCCCCACGGAGCCCCAGCCCCAGCCCCGGTCCCGGCCCCGGCCCCGACGGGGCGGCCGCGGGGAGGGCCGGGGAGGGTGGCGGCTCAGTAGTCGATCTTGTTGTAGAGGTTGTAGAGCGGTAAGGCCGAGAGGTTGCTGCCGGGGTAGTAGAGAGGGGCGGGGAAGGCGATGGACCGGGGCACCGGCACTCGGAGGAGGGAATTGTCTCTGAACACCAGCGGCATCCCCACCAGAGTCTGCGCCGAGGCGTGGGCCATGTTGGCCGCCTCCAGCTCGGCCGAGAGCTGCCGTTTCCACTTGTTCCTGCGGTTCTGGAACCAGGTCTTCACCTGGGTCTCGGTGAGCTGCAGGCTGGAGGCCAGGCAGGCCCGCTCCGAGCTGCTCAGGTAGCGCTTCATGTCGAAGGTGGACTCCAGCTGATAGACCTGGCTGCGGCTGAACACCGTGCGCGTCTTCTTCTTGGCTGCCCCGGCCTGCCGGTCCCCGCCGTCGCGCTGCCGGTCCCCGCAGGAGGGCGAGGAGGGTCCCAGCGGTTTCTCCTTCTCCTCCTTACAGTCCTGCTGGGGGGGCGAGAGGAAGGACCCCCGCTCCCCGCCGCCCGCCGCCGCTCCGCTCCCCTTGGCGCTGCCTGCAACAGAGCGACAGCGCGGGGGTCGCACGGCGGCACCGGCACCCCCCGACGGCGGAGCCCCCCCCCCGCCGCCGTCCCGGCTGGGGGGAGGACCGAGGCGAGCCCCCGGGCAGGCACCCGCCGCCTCCGCTCCCCGTGGGAGACACCGCCGAGGCCGGGAGAAGCCATCCCCTTCTGGGCTACCCCTGTCCCTCTGTCACATGGATGGACGGACGGACAGGTGGCTGTGCATGCCCCAGTGAAGGCAGCTGAGTATCACGCTAGGGGTGCTTTCCCACTCGAGACCAGCCGGCAGATTTTACTTTATAGCGTTGCATTTCACAGACCGTTTACTCAGAATTAATGCTAAAAAATAAACACCTCTCTCCCCCGCGCCCGAGCGCTGTGAATAAGCAGAATCTAAGAAAACGAGCGTTATCCATCGCACCGCACCCCTTCGGGGGGATCAACCCCGGGTGGCGTGGGAAGGGAAAAAAAAATAAAGCCACCTTATTTTTGACGGAGTTCCTCCCCCCCCCCCCGCCTTCAGCCACGGGTGGCTCAAATTCGCCCTTCCCCGAAAGCGGGGGGGGGGGGGGGGGGCGACATGCCCCCCCCCGCCCGCCCCCAGCGGGGGCCGGACCGGGGCCGAGCCCTCCGGCGCCCTTCCCGACGGCCGCCGGGCCCCGTCCGCCCCGTCCCGTCCGTCCGCCCCGTCCCGTCCGTCCGTCCGTCCCGTCCCGCCGGTACTCACCGAGACAGGTGAAGCTGAGGGGCTGGTGCTTGCGGCACGCCTCGGCGGGGCCGTGCGCCTCCGGGCAGAAGCAGCCGCGGTGTTTCCAGCTCTCCTCCGGCTCCTCGTCCTCCGAGGAGAGGGAGAGGGTCCGGGCGCGGGCGGGCCAGGCGGCCGCCCTCCCGCCGGCCTCCCGGGGGGGCTCGGTGCTGCCGCTGCCCAGTATGGACTGGATGGTGAAACTGGAGATGGGAGCAGCCGCCGGACAGCACTTGCTGGGGTCTTCCTTGCTGCTCATCCTGGGTTCATAAGAAAACAGAGGAGGGAAGCTCTCGCTTTAGAGGAGCTCGGGGGGCCGGGGTGTGCGGGAGGGGGGGGCCGGGAGCCTGCCGTGAACCGGCGGGGGGTTTGTTTTGGGGGGTGTTTTCGACGTGCCGCTGCCGGCTCTCCCCGCGCCTGCCCAGGCGGACTGCATGCTCCTTCCCCCGCGTCCCTATTGATCTGCGGGCGGCGGGCGGCGGGGCTTCATTTGCATGGAGGTGGCCTCCGCCGCGCCAATCACGGCGGTGGCGGCCACGGAAAGTTTGGAAACCCGCGGGATCCGGGGTGGGGGTGGGTGGGGAGGGGGGGGAGCCGCCGCCGTCAGCAAGTACCGGGGCCGGGGGAGACCCCCCGTGAGGTCCTCACCGCCGTCCCCGGGGGTTCCAGGGGCTACGCTGACCCCGCGCCCCCGGGGGAGGGATGCTGAGCGCCCGCCGTGCCTCCTCGAGTGGGTGAGAGGGACGGGGGCTGAACGTCTTATGCCGGCCGGGGGCGGGGGGGTGTTGGGAGAAACATCTTGTGCATATCTGGGGTTCTTTACCCTTCTTGTTCGTTAGAGAGGAGGAAGGGGGGAAAAAAAAAACCAAAAAACCAAAACTGTTAGGGTGTGCTGCCTGCTCGGCAGCACTAGGAAAGCCAGGAAAAGCGAGAAATCGGGTTTTGCGCCGCAGCCGATAACAAATGTCTCACGAAATGCCTCCTGCGTTTCCTTCCCAGGGTCTGGGGGCCGGGGGGAGCAGGGAGGGAGGGGACATCCTCCTGCATTTCCAACTAAACTTTGTCAGGAGGCAGGGGCTCTTCCCCTCGGGGTGTGGGGGGGAACAAATCACAGCAATCGCAGCTCTTCCCCCGTGGAAGGGAAAAACTGCGGGCGGCAACCTGTGGCACCTGCCCCAAGGGAACGGGGGGGCGGGGGGCCGAGGACCCGAGGGCAGGGACCCCACCGGCGTCCTCCACCTTCCCGGGAGGGCACGGAGCCGCGGCTGGGCCCGAGGGACACCCCAGCCCCGCCTTTGCGGCGGTCTCGGTTCCCCCGGGCCTGCCCCGGGGATGCGGGGGGAGGCCGAGCCCCGACGGCCGCCCGGGGCGGTGGGCTGGGGCCTCCCTCCCCGGCCGTGGGCCCGGCTCCCGTTTCCCCCCGGACTTGGAAACCGCAGAAAGGAGCCCCGGTAACGGGTCCGGAGGGGAAGGCATCGCCCCGGCCACCGCTGCCACACGACCCCCTGCCCCCGGGCAAAGCAGCCCGCCCGCTCCGCTTCCATTTCCCCGCTGCCGCCCCTCGGAAGGGCTGGGCCCCCTCCCTGGGCCCTCCTCCCCGCTGGGGCCACCCGTGTCCGTGGGCGGGGGCTGCCCTCGAGCGCGCAGCCAGCCCCGGCCGGGCGCCGGCGGCTGCGCCCCAGCCTCGCCTGGAAATATCGGTCGTTAATGAAGATGGGGCGAGTTTTGCGGCTGGTTGGGCCGGTGCCCCCCACCCCGCGGGCCAGGGGACAGCACAGCTCCGGGGAACCACACCGGGGGGCTGCCGCCGCCCCCGGGTCCGGCTGGGGGGGCGTCCCGCGGGGAGGAGCGAGCGGCAAGCCTTGCTCCAGCTCGGAAATCCCGGTGGTTTGGGTCGCATTCGTGTCCAAGTGCAATACCCTTGGCCTTGGCAGGGGCCCCGGCACCGGGTTTGTAACCCCGGGTTGCCCGAGCGGCGGGGGGCGGGGGGTACCCGCCGGCTCCGGCTGTTGATTCCTCTCCCCTGCGGTGCGGTCGTTCCCCCTCTCCAGAAACATACACCCCCCCCCAAAAAAAAAAAAAAAAAAAAATCAAATCGGGGAAAGCAAAGAATGAGATGGAAATATACAAATCAATAGAGACAAATGTCAAGACGTTTTAAAATGACATTTTCATTAACTCCGAGTCACCATATTATGTCTGGTATATTGAATAAAGTACTTATAATATAATTAGGTATAGCGAGATGACGACTGTTACCCAGACCAGCGGCATAATCTTTAACTACTTAACTACTTGATAGACTCATTAATGGACTAATTGATTAGGAAAAGTGTTCCAGCTCCTCCTCTCCCTGTGAGGGGCAGGTGCTGTCCTGTTTTACCACATTAACCTTTTCAGTGCTTTTCAACAGGGTCGCGACACATTACAAATGGTCAGCTTTAATCATGATGTCAGCTCATTAACCCGGAAAGACCCCGCACTGAAATACAATTTAAGAAATCGTCCTTCATCCCGCTCTGCCGCCCCGGCTGGTCCCGCACCCGGACCCCGGCACCCCTCCCGCGGGCGGGGAGCGGGGCAAGAGGGCTCCGGGCAAAAGCCGTCCAGGGGACCTGGGGACAGCCCCTGGGGGCTGCCAGCCCTCGGCTCCTTCGCGGGGACGGGCCCGGGGCAGGGAGGGAGAGCCACCGAGGAGCAGCCCCGCTCCCCCGGCAGCCCCCCGACGGGGCACCGCAGTGGCACCGCCGGCCTCCAGCTGCCGCCCACGCCGGCCCTCCCTCCCTGCAAAGCCCACCAGCAGCCCGGTGTGCCTCTGGAGAGGTCCTCCCTTCCCCACGGAAGGGGGTCCCGCCCGTGGGAGCCGCCCGGGCCGAAGGGATGCTCCCGGCATGGGAGACGGGTGCTGGCCGGGGCGGGATGCACAAGCGCGGCGGGCAGGCGTGAGCTGTGCCCGGCCACAACGAGAAAACGGCCGGATTTCCCTGAAATGAGCGTTTCGGGAGAAACTTGGGAAACGGCCGCTCCGCTGGCGAGGGAGGGAAGCCGAGGCAGCCTCCGCGGGATGCTGGCCGGCGCTGTCGGGAGGGGAGGACCGGCGGGCCCGGCCGGCCCCGGCGCCGCTCCCGCGGCGGGGGAAGC